>OX463241.1:124905929-129705929 GCA_949820135.1 Sylvilagus floridanus
ATAAACAAAATAAATCTCTTAAAAAAAAAAAAAAAGGCCAGGGAGTAGAGAGCCACATGAGAAAAAACAAACTTCTCAAATATTAGAAGAAAATGTGATGTGCGTCATGGAGGTGCAACCATAATTCTAATTTTTCAAAAGATTGATACAACTTAACTACAGGGGAAAAAGTACGCGGCCAAATAGATAAAACGCAAGCCCCAGGAAGCAATGTCGCAAGTCAAGGGACAGCTTGTGCTGCCCAGAGATAAGTAGTTCCGGTCAGTTCCTCTGGAGGGAGGACTTAGTGATACAAAGGCAGCTGGTAACTCCTAGAGCCAAGACCAGCATTTCCCCTGCGTAGTTCTGCTGCCACGCGTGTTGATACCACACTCTGCTCAAGGATTTTCTAGGAAATGACGAATGGCATCCATGAACAGACGTGTAAACTCAGAGCATAAGTATGATTCGTTGGGTCCAAAGTGGTCAAAAACTTACAGAATGAGAGCAAGACAAAAATCATGTCGTCTTGTTCCATAGAGCATGTCTGCAAGGTTCATGGAAAATATAATTCAAAGGTAGATTTACCTTGGTGCCAGAAAATTGTTTTGAAAGACAGAGCTCCCATTTGCTGGTTCACTTCCCAAATGCCCACGACAGCCAAGCCTGAGTCAGGCTGAAGCCAGGAGGCTGGAACTTAACCTGGGTCTTCCACGTGAGTGGCAGGGACCCAAGCACTTGGGCCATCATCTTTGCCTTCCGGGGTGTGCATTAGCAAGAAATCGGAATCAGGAGCAGAGCCAAGACTCAAATCCAAACACTCCCATATGGAATGCAGGTATCCTGACATCTTAACCACTGCCCCAAAGACACACTCACTGTGGTACAAAAAATGCTGAAATCCATGCATATATGGGAGGGGGTGGTCTTCAAAAAGTTCAGGGAAAATGCGTATTATGAAAAAGCTATGTGTGGATTTTTCTTTTTTCTTTTTTTTTTTTTTTACATAAAATAAACTTGTATTTTAATTCCATTGACCCACCATGTTTCTGAAGTATCCTTGTGTGTGTGTGTGTTTTGAGGCAGGAGGCAACAGAAAATAAAACCGAGGGTGCTGCAAGAAAGAGAAAGGTAGCAGGTGCACCTGTGCAGACACACAGCTGCAGTGTGTCCCTCCTCCCTTCACGGGGCTTTAAGGCAAACCCAGAGCAACCGGAAGCATACATAGGACCCTAAGGGACAAGTGGGGCATTACCAAGAAACAGCTGAAGAAGATAAAGGAGTTGAAAGAGTTACAGGGAGATAGGGAAAGAGATCTTCCATCTGCTAGTTCACTCCCCAGATGGCCATTGGCCAGGACTGGGCCAAGCCAAACCCAGGAGCCAGGAGCTTCACCCAGCTCTTCCACATAGGTGGCCTACTTTTTCCAGGCCATTAGCAGGGAGCTGGATTGGAAGTAGATCAGCTGGGACATGAACTGATGCCTGTATGGGATGCTTGTGTCCCAGGCTGCGGCTTTACCTGCTACACCACAATGCTGGCCCTATTAAGGGTATCTTTATTCCAAGGAAATGATTTTGCTGGTAAGTAGGTCCTCTGTCTGTTAGCCACAGGACAGGTTTAGAAACCTTAAGGAAAAAGGCTAGTGTTGCAGTGCACTGGCTTAAGCCACGTCATCCCCTATGGGCACCCATTGGAGTCCAGCTGCTGGGTTTCCAATCCAGCTTCCTGCTATTGTGCCTGAGAACGCAACAGAAGATGCTTTGGCCTGACCCAGCCCCGGTCATTGTAATCATCTGGGGAGTGAACCAACGGAAGGAAGATTTTTTTTTCCTCTCTGTAATTCTCTTTCAAATTAATTAATTTTTAATACTTCAAGGAGAAAACTGAAGCCACCATAGGTGGCGATTTCTCTCCCTCTCCCTGTCCCAGGCCTGCCATGGTTCAAGCGAGGAAACGGCGAATGGGAAGTTGAGCACCTGTCCCCGAAGTCAGAGTGCCTTTCTCTTGACTCTGTGTGGTCACGTGCAGGTGCTTCTGAACACTGGCCCACGTTTCTCTCTGCGCAGATCTCTGTCCCTTTGTGTTTCTTTGTCTCCCTGTCTTTCCTTCCACCTACGGCCTTTCTCTTCCTCTTGTTCTAATCTCTGTCTCCACTTCCCCAGCCTCCAAGTTCACGTTCTCTAGTAAAGCAGAGGCAGGACCCAGCCTGTCTGTCTCCCTTAGCCCAAGGTGTCCTTGCCTGTCCTGTATCAAAGGAATTCACTGAAATGAGGCAGTGGCACAGCTGGCCCTATAAGGTTTTAGTCACCAGACTCAAGAAGCCATTTGCCAGGGCTGGCACTGTGGTGTATCAGTACAGCATGTTGAAGCACTGGACTGCTGTGCCAGCATCCCATATGGGGACCCGTTTGTGTCCTGGCTGCCCCACTTGCGATCCAGTTCCCTGCTAATGACCTGGGAAAGCAGTGGAGAATGGCTCAAGTGCTTGGGTCCCTGCACCCATGTGGGAGACCCGGAAGAAGCTCCTGGCTCCTGGCTGCAGCCTGGCCCAGACCCAGTCCTGGCTGATGCAGCCATTTGGGGACTGAACCAGCAGATGGAAGATCTCTCTCTCTCTCTCTCTCTCTCTCTCTCTCTCTCTGCCCCTCTCTGTAACTCTGACTTTCAAATAAATAAATATTTTTAAAACATAAATTTAGATTTAAATTAGACATGTTGGGCCCCTTCTATCCACAAGGGAGACCCAGATGGAGTTCCCGGCTCTTGGCTTCAGCCTGGACCTGTCCATGTGGGAAGCGAACCAGTGGATAGAATGCTACCAGTTGCAGAGCGGAGGGTGAGTTTTGTGGGTTCTTTCCCTCAGCTTAGTGTAGAAATAAAAAGCCAGGAGACAATTTGCAAAGAGGCAGAAACGTTTATTTGACAGAAAAGAAACTTGTATTTGATTGTCAAAAAACAGAAAAAGCATCTGGTCCGAGAGGAGACCAGGCGGAGTGCCCGAGTAGGACTCTGGCTTCGAGGGCGTGTCCCACGTTTTTAAGGCATTGCCATCTGTTCGCTGGATCATTCTATGGGGAGGGCTCATTGGACAGGGTTTTAATGCACATGTTGATTGGCTTGGGGCTCATGGAGATTTGGGGATGTTCCTGAAGATGGCCTGGCTCCTTAGAGGCGCAGCCCCGCCTCTGCTAGCTCTGAGTGGAAGATTGTAACATGAAGGTGTAATTTAAAATCAAGGTCACAAGAAGTTGTTAGTGGGAGAGATGCCGGTCCGCCCAGAAACAGGCTTTCCAGCCACAGCTGATAGCCTGCTTGTGAAGGACATTCTACCTCCATCTGAGGGGCCCACAGACCCCCCGGCCCCACTGGACGGCCTCACAGAAGATCTCAATCTCTCTCTCTCTCTCTCTCTCTCTCTCTCTCTCTCTCTGCTTGCTAGATAGACAGATAGACAGATAGATAGATGATAGATAAACTTTGCTTTAGACCAAAGTAAGTCACATGCAATAACGCTGCTGTGTAAGCAGCCTTAAAGTCCACCTAGGGACAGTTGATTTGCTTTGTTATCACCTGCAGCTGAGCATGTGCGAAATGACTGAATGTTAAGTCATTTCCTCATTCACCCTACAGTAGTGGATACAATGTGGTGGAGGAGCAGGCCTTCGGCCTAGTGGCTAAGGCACAGCTTGGCCTGCCGGCCTCCCAAGTCAGAGCACCTGGGTTCAAATCCTGATCTGCTCCTGATTCCAGCTTTCTACTCATTTGCACCCTGGAAGGTAACAGGTCGTGGCTCGGGTACTTGGGTCTCTGCCAACTCCTGGCGTTGGCCTGGTCCAGCCCTGGCTGATACAAGCATCCGGGGAATGAACCAGTAGGTGGAAAATCTCTCCCTGTCTCTCTCCTGCCCTCCAGCTCTCTTTCATAAATAAATAAAATGATCTCTTAATTCCATTTTCCCACAAACTTCTTGAAGTACCTTCGTATATTATCATGATAAATTTGAAACGCTTTGTTTGCAAGCTCTCATTCTGAGACCTAATTTCAGCCCGTCTAGTCTATACCATCTCAGAAAGCACCAGCATGAAGATATAGAAAGTTATCACTCTGACCACACCCTGGTACAGGGAAGCACTCAGTGACTAGCGCAAGACCAACCTCCTCCCAAGGAGGGAAAGGCTTCCCCTCCCTGCTGAGAGGGGGCTGGGCAGAGGCTAACACAACCTAGTGACACCCCAATCCCTGCTATCTCAGGGCCTGTCTGGCCTGGGTTCTACTTATTTGTTGCAGGAGATCCTGGTTACTCCTTGCATGTTTGTAATAGGAAATGGACTTTTCTAATATTTAACCAGCTCGGTGACTTCACTCATTTCTTTGAAGTTAAAGTGACCAGTAAAAACAGCTGATCAGATCTTCTTAGGATTGGGGGAAATATTCTGATTTCTTCCATGTATGAAGTTTGAAATATGACAAAATAAAAGGGTGAGTAGAGCAGAACTGTTTTTAAAAAGGAATTCAAAATGTTGGGTTTTGTCCTGAACAGCAAATCATACATTAGATGATTCTTACAACAAAAAACCATGGTGAGATATATATTTTTTTAAAGATTTTATTTCTTTGAAAAGCAGAGTTGGGGGGGTGGTAGGTAACGATAGAGATCTTCACAATTGGCCACAATGGCCAGGACTGGGCCAGGTTGAAGCCAGGAGCCAGGAGCTTTTTCCAGGTCTCCTATGTGGGTGCAGGGGCCCAAAGACTTGGGCCATAATTGGCTGCTTTCCAAGGTACATTAATAGGGAGCAGAATTGGAAGTGGAGCAGCTGGGGCTTGAACCGGTGTTCGTAGGGATGCTGGCATTGCAGGCGGTAGCTTAATCCATTATGTCACAACTGCCCCAAAATACACTTTTTAATGATGAGTGTTTATCCACATGCATGAACTTCAGATGTTTTTAATTAATAGATTACTTACGGAATTTCTGTTTCCAGCAGGTGCTTTATGGATGTCATCTCAGACAGTCACAAAAGCTCAGGAAACTGTTTTAGTCCCAGATACCAGAGAGGCTGTCCAGTTGGGAATCCGCAGGGAATACAGAGTCACCACCGGTGACACACTTTGAGGAGTTCTCACGAGCTGAGTCTCAAACCAGTGTGCCAGGATCAAAGTTTTGGAATTCAATGTGGCCAGCATTGTAGCATCCAATATTGGAGCCTTGGTTCGAGTCCTGGCTGCTCCACTTCTAATCAGCTCCCTACCGAGCACCTGGAAAAGCAGAAGAAAATGGCCCAAGTACTTGGGCTCCTGCACCTACATGGGAGACCAGGTGCAGGAGCCCAGGATGGAGTTTCTGGCTCCTGGCTTTGATCTGGCCTAGCCCTGGCCTTTTGGAAGGTGACTGATTTGGTGGAAGGTCTGTCTCTCTGCCTTTTTCTCTTGTTGTTAAAATTTGTTTGTTTGTTTGGGGGAGGGAGGAAGGGAGGTGCTGTGGTGTGGCAGGTAAAATTGCTGCCTACAGTGCCAACATCCCGTATGAGCACTGGTTTGAGTCCCTGCTGCTCCACTTCCAATCCAGCTCTCTGCTATGGCCTAGAAAAGCAGAAAATGGCCCAAGTCCTTGGGCCCCTGCACCATCATGAGAGACCCAGAAGAAGCTCCTGACTCCTGGCTTCAGATCAGCCCCGTTTGTTGCAGCCATTTGGGGAGTGAACCAGCAGATGGAAGACCTTTCTCTCTGTCTCTTCCTCTCTCTGTAACTCAGCCTTTCAAATAAACAAAAAACAAATCTTTTTTAAGGTTTATTTTATTTATAAAATAAATGCAAATCTTTTTTTAAAGATTTTTTATTTATGTGAAAGGCAGAGTTACATAGAGTGAAACAGAGACAGAGAGAGAGAAAGAGATTGAAGTGAATCCACAGATTTACTCCCCAAATGCTTTCAACAGCCAGGCTTGGGTCAGGCCAAAGCCGCAAGCCTGGAGCTTCTTTCGGTGTCCCATGTGGGAGCAGAGGTCCAAGTACTTGGGCCATCTTCCCCTGCTTTCCCAGGTGCATTAGCTAGATCAGAAGAGGAGCAGCTGGGACAGGAGCCAGCACCCGTATGGGGTGCCAGCATCATAGGCAGAGGCTTAACCTGATATGCCACAGCACTGCCCCCGGCCACCTTTTAAATAGACAGATACATCTTTTTTTCTTTCTTTTTTTAAAGCATTCTAGCTATTTCCCCTCTGAGGAGTTTACATTCACACCAGCATATCAGCATATTACTGAGTCAGAGAAGCCCTACACTAAAGAAAAGCGCTTATTTCATTTAGTCGTACTTAAATACATTTCTACCTGGAACTCATTTTTTAAAAATTTTCTTTATTTTTATTTTCATTTATTTGAAGCCAGAATGACAGAAGGAGAAATATCTTCCATTTACTTGTTCACTCCCCAAATGCCTACAACAGCCCGGTCTGGGCCAAGATAAAACCAAGAGCCAAGAACTCCATCCGGGTCTCCCATGTGGGTGGCAGGGATCCAAGAACCTGCACTGACACTGGCATAGCAGGTGAAGCTGCCGCCTGTGACTCATTCCATTAAGCGTCACAGCCTCCAACAGAAAGGAGCCTTCATTTGGAAGATAGATTCCTCCCCTCTCCCCACTATCCTAACCCATCAGAGAAACTAGGAGTCTGGAAGAGCAAGTCCCCAAGGAGGACCTTAGTCCCCGCCTGCACTTCCCAAGTGGGAGAGGGCAAGAGATGGAGGCACCCAGACGCTCCAGCCAGCTGTGTTTCCCCAGGCAGCAGCCTGGCCCACACCGGGAGAGGACAGGCTGGGTAAGCTGGAGTTACAGGGGTCGGCGCTGTGGGTTGAAGCACCACTTGGGCTGCCCACATCCCATATGAAAGTGACAATCCCAGACCCAGCTACTTTGTTTCCTGTCCAGCATCCCGCTAATGTGCACCTGGGAAGGCAGCAGAGGGTGACCCAAGTGCTCGGGCCCCTGCCACCCACGTGGGAGACCCCAGATGGAGTTCCTGGCTCCTGGCTTCAGCCTGGCCTAGCTGTGCCTATTGTGAGCATTTGACAAGTGAATCAGCAAATGGAAACAACTCTCTCTTTCTTAGTCACTCTGCCTTTCAAGTGAAATAAGTAAATCTTTAAAAAAATAAATAATATACTGGAGTGGGCCTTTTTTCTTCTTCTTCTTTTATTTGATAGATTCACAGAGAAGGAGAGGCAGAGAGACAGAGACAGAGAGAGAGAGAGAGAGAGCGCACGAGAGCGCACACGTCCATCCACTGGTTCACTCCCTAGATGGCCACAACAGCCAGCACTGGACCAGGCCAAAGCCAGGAGCCAGGAGTTTCTTCCGGGTCTCCCATGTGGGTGCAGGGGCCCAAGGACTTGGGCCGTCCTCTGCTGCTTTCCCTGGCACCTTAGCAGGGAGCTGAATTGGAAGTGGAGCAGCTGGGACTTGAACAAGCTCCCAAATGGGATGGAGGTGCTGCAGCTGGTGGCTTTACCCACTACCCCACAGCGCCTGCCCCTGGAGTGGACTTTGAATTACTGATGAGGATGGGAAAATGGGGGAGTCCTCTGCATCTCTCTAGGGGCCAGGAAAGGGAAATGAAGGTGTCAATGGAGAAAAAGAAACCCTTTGGGCAGGCACTGGGGCATAGCAGGTGCTGCTGCCTGCAGTGCCAGCATTCCATATGGGTACTGGTTCAAGTCCCGGCTGCTCCACTTCCAATCCAGCTCTCTGCTATGGCCTAAGAAAGCAGTGGGAGATGGACCAAGTCCTTGGGCCCCTGCACCCAAGTGGGAGACCCAGAAGAGGCTCCTGGCTCCTGGCTTCGGATTGTCCCAGCTCCAGCCATTGCAGACATCTGGGGAGTGAACCAGTGGATGGAAGACTTTTTCTCTCTCTCTGCCTCTGCCTCTCTGTGACTCTGCCTTTCAAATAAATAAAGAACTTTTTAGAAAAGAAAAGAAATCCTTTGTGTTTAGACCAGAGTGCGCTGACCTTGGTTAATAAAAACGTCGGTCTTTGATCTCATCTCAGTTCATACCTGGTCATGTTAACACTAATAGACGCCATCGTTTGGAGAGCCCCAGGCTGGAATATGCTGCTTCCATTCTTTCCATTCCTTTCCATCAAGGCAGATGGGCTGGGAAATGCATTTTTGAACAAACATGTATGTAGGATGGAAAAATAGAAAAATATTATTTTTATTCCAATAACTGACTGGAAGTGAACTTATATCTCAGGCTTAGGGAAATGGGTCTTTGAAGAATCTGTACAGAAATGGGGATGGCAGCTGGGGCTTCCGTGCCACATCAGACCTTTAACGCTAAGAACTTGGGAGCAGGAAAGATAACATTTGTGATGCTGTGTGCCCAGCTGCCTCTGAAAGCCTCTTCTGCATAAATTTCTACACAACCAAAGTTCAAAGAGAAACAGTACAGAGTGTTACAAAGACACATTCTCAGAAAAGGAATTGGAATTCATATCCCACGCTTATTATCCAACTGCTCATTTCTGCGGGGCCATAAAACTTCAAAGGGAAGAGTGACCGAGCGACATCTTTAAAGAGGAAATTGGGATGATAATGAGGACATTTAAAATCTCCCACTCTGTCCTTGTTTCAACCAGCAGCTCAATTAAGATTTATTGAATACTTACTGTAAGAAGCACAGAATTAAAATTCCTCTGAAGGAAAAGGGAAGGTGAGCCCAGCCAAGCTCAGATCTGCGGCCAAGAATTTATTCTATACATCGTCCTGTATAAAAGATTGTATCTGTTGGGCTTATCACTGTATCCCTGGCACCTCAAACCCATAACTAATCTGAATTAGTCGGAATGCTAAAATATATTCATTTGATGGCCACATCTATAGATGGATTCAGGTCAAACGTGTTGCCCACTTTATAAAGAAGTTGCAGTTGGCCTACCAATGCAGACAAGAGCCAACGAGCTACCCTCTCTTTCTGCAGTACTGAGAACCTGCAATGTTCAGGACACGGTGCCAGCCACCATGCTCCCTGCAGCACTATTCACAATAGCCAAGAGATGGACTCACCCTAAATGTCCATCACTGGATAAGGGAGAGGGGGTGCATACACACAATGGAATACTACTCACCCTAGATGACCATCAACAGATCACTGGATAAGGGAGAGGGGGTACATACACACAATGGAATACTACCAAGCCATTAACAGGGATGACAGTCCAGTGTTGTGCTGCAGTGGCTTGCAATGCCAGCCTCTCATATTAATAAGTTAGAGGTTCTGACTGCTCTGTGTCCCATCCACCTCTGGGCTGATATGCAGATGATGGCCCCGGTGCTTGGGCCCCTGCCACCCAAGTGGGAGAAGTAGATGGAGTTTGAGGCTCCACGATGCAGCCTGTATCAGCCCTAGCCATTGCAGCCATTTGGGGAGTAAACCAGCAGATGATAGCACTCTGTATATATGTGTGTGTGTGCACATGGGTGTATGTGTCACCATCTCTCTACAACTCTGCCTTTCAAATAAATTAATGTTTTTTTTCTTTCTTTCTTTCTTTTTTTTTTTTTTTTACAGGCAGAGTGGACAGTGAGAGAGAGAGACAGAGAGAAAGGTCTTCCTTTTGCCGTTGGTTCACCCTCCAATGGCCGCCGCGGTCGGCGCACCGCGCTCGTCCGATGGCAGGAGCCAGGAGCCAGGTGCTTTTCCTGGTCTCCCCATGGGGTGCAGGGCCCAAGCACCTGGGCCATCCTCCACTGCACTCCTGGGCCACAGCAGAGGGCTGGCCTGGAAGAGGGGCAACCGGGACAGAATCCGGTGCCCCGACCGGGACTAGAACCCGGTGTGCCGGCGCCGCAAGGCGGAGGATTAGCCTGTTGAGCCACGGCGCCGGCTAAATTAATGTTTTTAAAAGGAATCGGGCTGGCACTGTGGCTCACTTGGTTAATCCTCCACCTGCAGCACCGGCATCCCATATGGGCGCCAGGTTCTAGTCCTGGTTGCTCCTCTTCCAGGCCAGCTCTTTGCTGTGGCCGGGGAGTGCAGTGGAGGATGGCCCAGGTGCTTGGGGCCCTGCACCTGCAGGGGAGACCAGGAAATAGCTCCTGGCTCCTGGCTTCGGATTGGTGTAGTTCTGGCCATAGCGGCCATTTGGGGAGTGAACCAATGGAAGGAAGACCTTTCTCTCTGTCTCTCTCCTCACTGTCTATAACTCTACCTGTCAAATAAATTAAATATAAATAAATAAATAAAATAAAATAAAAAGGATGGAACACTGGGCTGGTGCTGTGGAATAAGAGGTTAAGTTTCCACCTGCAGCGCCGGGTTAAGTTCTGGCTGCTTCACTTCCTGTCCAGCTCTCTTCTAGTGGCCTGGGAAAGCAGTGGAATATGGCCCAAGTGGTTGGGCCCCTGTACCCATGTGGGAAACCCAGAAGAAACTCCTGGCTTCGGATCAACCCAGCTCTGGCCGTTGTGGCCATTTGAGGAGTGAACCAGCAGATGGAAGATTTTCTCTTTCTCTCTCTCTCTCTGTAACTCTGCCTCTCAAATAAATAAATCTTAGAAAAAATAAATAGGGGCCAGAGCTATGGCGTAGCAGGTAGAGCCGCTGCCTGCAGTGCCAGCATCCCATATGGGTGCCTGTTCGAGTCTCGGCTGCTCCTCTTCCAATCCAGCTCTCTGCTGTGGCCTGGGAAAGCAGTAGAAGATGGCCCAAGTCCTTGGACCCCTGCACCTGTGTGGGAGACCCGAAGAAGCTCCTGGCTCCTGGCTTCAGATTGATGCAGCTCCGGCTGTTGCAGCCATCTGGGGAGTGAACCAGCGGATGGAAGATTCTCTCTCTCTCACTCTCTCTCTTCCCCTCCCCCTCTCTGCCTCTCCTGCTCTCTGAATGTAACTCTGACTTTCAAATAAATAAATAAATCTTTTTTAAAAAATGAAAGCATGAAATGCAGTCATTTGCAGCAACATGAGTGAACTTGGAGGACATTGTATCACATGAAATAAATCAGGCATAGAGATGCCACGTGAGGATGTTACAGACAAAGACCACAGAAACCAGACGGCCCTGGAGGCCTCCGGAGGAAAGGCACAGTGTTGGGCTTGGCTAGACCGGTCCGATCTTTTGTCTTCCCCTATTTTTATACCCTAAATTTAGCAAGGCAGTAGTGAGTTAGCTCCGAGAGCATACTGTTATCTTAGGTCCTCGGGGATTAACAAATCACAACTGCAAGGTAAGACAGTTTTAAGATACAAGAATTAGGGGCCTAAGCTGTGGGACAGTACCAGTACCTTAAAGCCCCACTCCCTCTCTCTCTGTTTCTCCCTCTCTCTGTAACTGTTTCAAATAAATAAAATAAAATCTTAAAAAAAAGGGGGGGGGGAGGAGTGGGAGGGTGAGCATGGAGGAAAGAACCACTATATTCCTAAATTTGTATCTATGAAAAAATGCACTCGTTAAATAAAAACTAAAAAAAAAAAAAAAAAGGATACAGGAATAATAACTTCAAGGCAATTTCGGAAGGCACACAGCTATCTTATCTTAGGTATGGAACTAGGCCTTTATGGCAGGTGGGGAAACGATTGGTTTTTTGTAGACCCACCTGGCCCTTTGATAACAAGGGGGAGAGAGTCTGCAACAATGGGGCTGGGACAGAAATGGAGAAGCTGAGAATGGAACCCCATATGGGATGCTGAGCATCGCAATTGGCAGCTCAACCCGCTATGTACAGCGCCGGCCCCTGAGTCTCCTGTGTCTTCTTCCCTCTCCTCCCTCCTCTGGGAAATTGTGGGTAGGGGATTTCTGGATGTAGAGTTCCTGCAAATCCTCCCAGGATGCCATCAGTATTAGGAGTGAAGAGACGACCTCTGACCTGGGTTCTTTGTTTCCAATGCAAGAATTTCCACGCAGACAAGGCAGAGAGAAAAGCAGGATTTATTTAAGTTAGAAAGTGGCCTGGAGGGGGCTCCAAGAGAGACAGACCCCCTGAACTGTGAGGGTCTGAGTCTTTTAAGCACACTTTTTGGGGAAACAAACAAGCAAACTGAACAGCAGCTAACAATGAGAAGGCAGCAAGAAAATCCACCAAAAGTCTGGGTTTGCAATCTTGCCTGCCCTGTCGAGCTTGCTCAAGATAAGACAAAAATTAGTCAGAAGGATGGACTCTCCTCTCCCTTGCTGTTCTCATGATAAAACTGGAAGCTCCTTAGGAGTGGGGTAGGTACTTTTGTTTTGCTAAAGGCAGATTACTGGGACAAACACGAAGTGGGATTCAGCACTTTGATCTTGCTAAAGACTTGGAGGGGGAACAAGCATTTTGCACCCTCTTAGAGGGACTCCCATTCCCTCATTGTTCACAGGGACTAGCCTAACTGCCTACTGACCCGTCTGACTGCTCACATCAGAGCAGTGTTATGGGACCTAACAGTCTCCTTGGTGCAGGGCAGGGGGATTCCCCTGGGGATCCCCCCACCCAGGAGAGCTGAAACCCCTCACAGGGAGAGAGAACAAGGGCAGTGGCTTCAGGTATAACTGCAAGACTGCATTCAGGGCTTCTGTCCTTGCTCCATTGCACACAAATTCATTTTCTTTAAAAAGTCTCATTTTCTGGGGCCAGCATAGCAGGTAAAGCCACCGTCTTTGACGCTGGCATCCCATTTGGGATGGTTGGAGTCTCAGCTCTTCCATTTGCGATCCAGCTCCCTGTTAATGGCTTGGGAAAAGCAGCAGAAGATGGCCCAAGTCCTTGGGCCCCTTCCACTCACATGGGAAACCTGGATGAAGCTCCTGGCTTCAGCTTCGGCCTGGCACAACCCTGGTCATTGCAGCCGTGAAACCAGAGGATGGAGGATTCTCTCTCTCTCTCTCTCTCTCTCTTTCACTCTCTCTCTCTCTCCCTCTCTCTCTCTGTAACTCCAACTTTCAAATAAATAAATAAATCTTTTCTTTAAAAAATTCTCATTTTCTTTGGGTCCCCCTTACACACGTAAATTTTTGTCTACCTAGCTACCTTAATGGGACTTTGTTGGTCTTAGCACCGCAAATCCTGCATTCTGGACCCTTCTCTTTTATGCAAATCCTGCATTCTGGACCCTTCTCTTTTATGCCCACCCCCTGACCCAGGCTACCCTGGACAACTGGTCACCCTCCAGGAGCCTGTCCAGTGCTACTTGCCTGCTAGTCCCCAGACATTGCTCCCTCACTCAGACATCCCACCCTCTGTGAGCAGGAGCCTGATGGGTCAGAATCACTGGGCTGTGACTTCCGGGAGACAGATGGCTACAGTCGAGGTCTAAGAAATTCTTCTTCTAAAAAATAAATGACATTTTCTCTGGATGCAACTGTTAGGAAGATAGAAATCAGCCTACCTGTGTGTGGTAGGGGCCTAGGGAAAGCTAAGCACCTGTGCAGAGGAATGCAGTAGCCTCAGAAGCTGGGTAGCAGCCCAGATTTTTACACTACAAAGTCCTGCCCTACCCTTGTAACTTGATAGGTGGTCCCCCCCTTCCCCACACCTGCAGGACCCCCTCCTCCAGGAGAACCCTCTCTGACCAGGGGGCCAAGTGGGCTACCCAGCCTGATAACACTGGGGAGTGAAACCCTGGGAGGAATTTCACACCCAGCAAATCCTTTTTCCCAAGAGAAGAGAATGAAGGGAAGGGAGAAAGGGCCAGAGGAGCTGGACTGGGTTCCTTTACAAGCCCCGAGTGAATGCAGACTGGGCTCTCAGCTCTGTTCTTTGCTGAGATGTCGCCTGGCATCTCAGTTGTATTCTCTTCATTAAACTTTGTAACCTCACTTACCCCTACGTGAATGACTGGGCACTCTCAGATCCATCTGCAGGGATGCCCGTCTATGCCGACAGAGGCTCTATCCCATTAAAACTTGCTAGCCTGCCCACCTCTACTCTCTGTTTCATGTTTGAAATTCTCTTTTTACAGGAAGACAAGAACCTCTGTCTAGCCATATCCAGCTTATTAAAGCCTCCAGGATTCTTTCCTTCTTGTTAACAATTATCTTTGCTTGATGGTTGACGTTATTTGACCTGCTCATAACCAAGACTCTGAGAGTCAAAAATGAAGCACAGCAGAACTCTAACCCCTTGTCCAACAGAACATCTATGCTGTCATTAAGATTGCTGTAGGCCGGCGCCGCAGCTCACTTGGCTGATCCTCCGCCTGCGGCGCTGGCACACCGGGTTCTAGTCCCGGTTAGGGCGTCAGATTCTGTCCCAGTTGCCCCTCTTCCAGGCCAGCCCTCTGCTGTGACCAGGGAGTGCAGTGGAGGATGGCCCAAGTCCTTGGGCCCTGCACCCACATGGGAGACCAGGAGAAGCACCTGGCTCCTGCCATCGGATCAGCGCAGTGCACCAGCCGTAGCTGCCATTGGAGGGTGAACCAACTGTAAAAGGAAGACCTTTCTCTCTGTGTCTCTCTCTCACTGTCCACTCTGCCTGTCAAAAAAAAAAAAAAAAAAGATTGCTGTAGATGGGGGCTGGTGTTTTGGCTGCTAGTGTTTGGCATAAGGCTAAGCCGCCACCTGCAGTGCTGGCATCCCATAATTGCGCTGGTTAGAGTCTCAGCTGCTCCACTTCCAATCCAGCTCCCTGCTAATGGCCTGCGAAAGCAGCAGAGGATGAGCCAAGTGCTTGGGCCCCTGCACTCATGTGGGAGACCCAGAAGAAGCTCCTGGCTTATGGCTTCCACCTGGCTCAGTCCTGGCTGGTGTGGCCATTTGGGGAGTGAAATAGCAGCTGGAAGATCTGTCTCTCCCTCTCTCTGTAACTCTGCCTTTCAAATAAATAAAACAAATCTTTAATATTTATTTATCTTGCTATAGACACGGAAGCTTCCAAGCACTTAGGAGGACTGGCTTCAGCTGCTGTTGCCCGGTTCTCAGTTCTCAGCTCACACTTTACAGCTCTTTGCTGGAGCTGCCTGGGCTTCATGCAGAAAGCTGTGTCAGGATGACCAGTTTTCTCTGTTTTTTTTTTTTTTTTCCAAATTTAACTTTTATGCATTCCCTGGAATCTGAAAGAAAAATAATTACAATAATCATCTGAGAATTATAGCACAAGCAAAAAAAAAATGCTTAACATCACACAGGATGAATCTAGGAAGTTCTGCTATGCTGCAAAATGTTTTATGGGAGTGGCGATGGTTGACTGTCAATGAACCTTGTTACCCAGGGCCAGAAGGAAGGTTGGAAGTAAGACTGGACTAAATGTTCTGGATAACTGCTTTGGAATAGTGTTACTGGAAGCGGAATAGATAAGGAAATGGTGGTATTTAGGAATTTTATTTCAAACATCACTCACTTGAGCAAACACCAAAGGTGTATTTTGTTTAATATATGTTTCCAATATTATTTATTTATTTATTTAGAAAGGCAGAGAGACAGAAATCCATGTGCTGGTTCACTTCCCAAATACCCAGCACGGCCTGGGCTAGGCAAAGCTGAAGTCAAGGGCTTGGCACTGCACTCAGGTCTCCCCTGGGGTGACAGGGACCCAACTGCTTGAGCCATCATCGCTCCTCCCAGGCTGTGCATTAGCAGGAAGCTGGCATGGAGAGCAGAGGTGGGACAGGAACCCAGGCCCTCTGGTTTCGGTTTGTAGGCATTCCGAGCAGCTGCTTAACTCCTGCACCAAACGCCTGCCCTGAGAGTGTGCTTTAGAAAGGGGCTGGCACTGTGGCTTAGCAGGTAAAGCTGCCGCCTGCGGTGCCAACATCTCATATGGGCGCCAGTTCGTGTCCCCGCTGCTCCACTTCAGATCCAGCTCTCTGCTGTGGCCTGGGAAAGCAGTGGAAGATGGCCCAAGTCCTTGGGGCCCTGCACCCATGTGGGAGACCTGGAAGAAGCTCCTGGTTTCAGATCGGCTCAGCTCTGGTCATTGCAGCCATCTGGGGAGTGAACCAGCAGATGGAAGACCTCTCTCTTTCTCTCTCTCTCTCTCTCTCTCTGCTTCTGCCTCTCTGTAACTCTGCCTTTCAAATAAGTAAATATTTTTTTAAAGGAATGTGTTTTAAAGGGAATTCAATATAAAGTGTGCTAACTTCCTTTTAGTCATCTCAGTGATAGCAACCTAATAGATCCCTGCCAAGTGTTAGCATTTTGCAATCTGAGTCAGATGACCTAATTACCAAGTATTTGTCCATAATCTACTGTGCTCCAGGGGAAGGAATTCTTGGTCAGGAAAGAAAGTGGATGATGGTGAGGTCGTGTTTGTGAGCCAGGCCCAGAAGGGGCCTACATCACTTTCACCCATGTTTCATGGCCCAGATCCTGCCGCATGGACCATTTAATTGCAAGGAAGCCTGGGACAGTTGTTCTATATGTGTGTGCAGATGGAAGGGAAGTGCTTTGATGAATTCTAATTCAACCCACATCCAGCAGAGCACCTGGCACCTGCTCACTAGTCCACACGTGTTCATCGAATGCTTGTCTGATCTGAAGCCCCAGGGGACAGCCAATGTCTTCCCACTAGGCTGTGCTGGGTGCTGCTCCACTGACCTGCGTGGGTAACACCATGTGTTTGAACAGTCAGAGGAAAAGGGAGCTTCATAACAAGCTTGTCAATCCTGCAAAGCCATGTAGAGAACACCGCAAGCTATGCTTAGGTCCGAATCCTATGGTGAAGGGAAAACGCAGAAGTTAGACCATGAAGCAATCAGAACCCAGTGAAGAGAAGAGGAAGAAGGAAGTGAAGTTCCTGTGTCAGGAAGAGGGAAGGTGGAGAGAGGAGGCAAGGGTACATGAGGAAGCCGAGGGGGCGAGAAGCACAGTCACTGTAGACCTTTCTGCGTTGAAACATTACCTTGGATTTTAAAACGGGAGTTGCCTTAAAGTTGGACCCACGGTGTGAGTCAGGGGGGTAGGGCGCTAGCTGTGGGCAGGCCGAGCAGAGGAAGGAGTGTTGTGTGGTCATGTCCCATGTGAGTGTTGGTCAGAACTTGGCTGTACCTGCAGGTGTTGTGGTGCAGCAGGCTCAGCTGCCACTTGGAGCATCCATATTCCATACCAGAGTGCCGGCATGGAGTCCAGCCTCCACCTCCAATCCAGCTTCCTGCTCTTGCAAACAACGGGAGGCTGTAAGGCCACCACAAAGCACACCGAGCACCAGCGTAAGGGATACGGTTTATTGTCGGGTAGGGGAAGCCCAGCCAGCAGGGTGGTGGTGGTGATGAGAGAGTAGGAGAGTGTGAGAGAGAGAGATCAAGAGAACACCTGTATAGGAACAGCTCCTATTAAACCCTTGCAGAGGGGGCAGGGAAGTAGGACCAGGGAATCCCATTAGGGTGGGGGTGGAGTTGACACCTGTGTGTGGTCACCTGGCTTCCAGAAATGGCAGCGGGGTGGCTAGAGACTAGGATAGTGTCTGGGGCCTAGATCATGCCACAGATAAGATAGCGCCATTTTACTAACAGAGGCAATAGCGATGGCTCAGGTAACTGAGTTCCTGCCACCCACGTAAGAGATCAGAGTTAAGTTCCTGGTTCCCAGTTTTGGCTTTGCCCAAGCTGGCCACACTTGGGTAGTGAATCAACAGAAGGGCGTTCTCTGAGTCTCTCATCTCTCTGTCTCCATCTCTACTTCTCAGGTAAATAGTTACTTTATTTTATTTTGAGGTTTATTTATTTGAAAGGCAGAGTTACAGTGAGAGAGGGAGAGACGCAGAGAAAGAGAACATCCAGGATAATTCAGGAGCCTGAAATTCCATCTGGGTCTCCCACGTGGGCGGCAGGGGCCCAGGTATGTGGGCCATCTTCCACTGCCTTCCCAGGCGCATGAGCAGGGAGCTAGATCGGAAGCAGAGCAGCCAGGACTTGAACCAGTGTGCATACAGGATGCCGATGTCACAGGCAGTGGCTTAAGGCTTAACCCATTGTGCCATAGTGCCAGCCCCAGTCACATTAATTTAAAACTATGTGGTTATACATGCTTGGCTATATTTCTGAAGGGAAGCAAGTTTCTCCCGGTAAAGTCACTGTGGATTCTCTCCCTTTCTGTGCTGGGTTCATCCGAAGGAAGTCAGGATGCTCCGCCCACACTTCAGGACTGGAAAATTGTGCTCCAACTCCTGGAAGGCAACCCGGACGGAGCCCCCAGGGGAAGAAGTGTCCTTGTTAGGTCCAGCTGGAAAAATCTCGCACCAGGCAGGTGCTGTTCTGGCGTCATGGGTTAGGGAGAGCCCACGCAGCTGCAGGGCAACACATCCTCTTGGTGCAGCCCTGCCTGGAAGTGTGTAAGAGGAAACACCTCACCCTCATCCCATCAATCTGGCCACTTTCCCCAAGAACTCCTCAGAGAGATGGGAGGCCGTGGCTGGAACCCTACATCCCTCCTACAAGTGCCCTAAAAGGAAAGCGAAGCGCTCCCCAGGTTCCTAAGAGACCACTAGCTGCCTTCTTTTGTTCTGCCCAAAGGCCAACAGTGAACACCAAGGCCTGTTTGCTGGGGACACCGCAAAAACATTGGGTGGGTGTACTCTAAAAGCCCAAGATGAACCACCCTGCAAGCAGAGAGCAGCTAAGCTATAGGGGATTGGGAAACGGGAAACGGGTACTGCCACATGTCGTGGCAAGGGCACAAACGCAACTAAAGAGAGAGGCACTCCAAGGATGAACCAGAAGGCGAGGAGGACGGCCCAAGTGCTTGGGCCCCTGCACCCGCACGGGAGTCTGGAAGAAGCTCCTGGCTCCTGGCTGCCAATCTGCCTAGCCCAAGATGTTGTGGCCATTTGGAGAGTGAACCAGCGGATGGAAGCTCTCTCTCTGCCCCTGGCTCTCTGTAACTCGACTTTCAAATAAATAAATATTAAAAAAAAAAAAAAAAAGGCTTGCCTTGGTTCCATAGCCTTGTTAGGTGGGTTCCAGCCCTCTCCTGGGGGCAGCTGAGTGGGGACCCTTCTCTGCCCGGTGCTGGGAGGCACATCTATAACATCAAATCCTGGGAGGCATTTTGGAATTCCACCCCCAGGAAGCCCTCCAGCCTCCAATATCCCAGAAGAGGGAGTGGGGAGGAGAACTGGGGGGCCTTGCCCATACCCATAAATACTGCAGGCTGAATGCACGCTGTGCCCTCAGTTCTTCTCTGAGGTGCGCACCTGCTCTGTCAGCTGCTCACTGCTACTCTCTGTCTTGGGTCGGAAATTCTTTTCTTGAAGAACCTCAGATCCAGAACCCAGTGATACACGCGTGGGGAGTACATGTGTGTGCTCAGGTCATTGTTTCACTAAAATATGAAGTTATACAGCTCAATATCCGCTTGAGTATAAAAGCTACAGATTTTTGCACATCTGGTAAGATTCTTGGTAGAGAAGAAAAAATATTTAATGCAGGTTTTAGCTTTCTGATTGGCTGCTTTTTTTCTCATGTTGAATGTTCCTAAATATTTAATTCTTTAATTTCTTGATGTGTTGTGGTGTTACGGCCGTGCCAGAGTAAAGAATACACCAAGAGACAGTCTCTTATGCAAAACGCAAGTAGAGTATTTTATTGACCAGCATGCTGGGGTCGCAGCGTCACGAATGTGAGCGAGCGACCCTGAGTACAAATCGCATCAGCTTTTTATAGTCACACAAAAGCTCTGAAGAATCTGCAGAACATATTTCACATGGGAACCCAGGGAACAGGGGAATCCCGTGAGCACAAAGTATACAGGTGCAGGGTACAGATAACATCAGCCATTGGCCAGATTTACAACAGGTAAGGGTCACTTTTACCATACATTTCCTAAGGTTAAATAAAACCCTAAGTTCATCAACCGGATGCCTATCAAGGTGAACAGGTTTGTCTGGGTCCTAGTTTCGGTGGGCCATTCCCCTAATTTTATAAGGCCACATTCCGGTATTATCTCTTCCTGTCCCAGCATCATTATGTCTGTTCAGTAAGAACAGGACTCAACCCCTCCTTGAGTCAGGAATTTAGAAAGTAGGTCAAAAGTTAATCTGGCAAAGGTCAGAAGAGAAGGGGGGGGGTCCTGCTTAGTTTTAATATTCCTTCAGTGGCAGCACAGCAAACTCAGGAATTAATGTTAAGTTTGGGGCTTATTATTTTTTTTTGAACACTGCAATCTTTTTTTAAAATTGTACTAAAATTATGCATATTATTTTTTAAATCTACGTAACTATTTGAGGTTTTCTGAATGGGGAAGTCCTGTCTTCTCCCCAATTTATTTATTTATTCAGGCATCTGTTTACATCAGTATGGAGTCCCGGATGTTAGCCCAGCCAATTTTTAAAAGTGCAAATTCCACTCCCACCTTGGGAAAAACAGGGAAGGCTGCCAGGCATTCCCAGAAGCAAAGAGCCCTCAGGCTGCTTCAAGCACCTCTGAGCCACGTGCTAAATCCTCAGTGTGGCAGGGGACATGGCTAGGTAACAGGATTTCTTCCCATAATCTGAAAAGGTCGACTAGGTTGCAGTGACTTGCTGGAGGGCTGGCTTTGTAGGGCAGCCATCCCCTCTGCAGCCCACAGAAGCACCGGTTCCAATCCAGCTCCCTGCTAATGTGTCTGGGAGAGCAGTGGACAATGCTTGGGAGTGGGAGTGGAAGTGCTTGGGCCCCTGCACCTACATGGGAGACCTGGATGGAGTTCTAAGCTTCTGCTTTCCGCCTGGCCCAGCCCCCGGCTGTTGCTGCCATTTGGGGGAGTGAAGCAGCAGATAGATGAACTTTCTCTCTCTGTGTCACTCTGCCTTTCAAACAAACAAATAAATAAATCTTTTAAGAACATTAAAAAATAAAATACCCTGTCGGAAATGTCCCTGGGATTCACTTAATCTGATAGGATCCCTCATTTCAAGAAGGAAACGAAATTTAAATCCATTCTTTGTTTCTGGTTGTTATTAAAACCACAGCAAAATGTGAATGAGCCAATGCCAAAAGAACCCAGCAACCTGCCTTAAAGCGTGGGAACAAAAACAAACCACAAAAGCCACCACCATGCCCCTGCAGATCTGGTCCCAGAGAAGGAGCTGGCCATGGCCTTGGCACCTCCCGGCTTTTCTGGGGCCCTCAGAATACCGAGACCCCTGCACCCAGTTTAAGAGCAGAGCCTGCGAGGCCGCTCGGTGGGCCTGGGGGTCTGTGGGCCCCTCTTCACAAGCAGGCTGCCAGCTGTGGCTGGAAAGCGTGTGTCCGGTCCGGCCGGCGTCTCCCCCACTATAGCTTCTTGTGCTGCATGTGTGACCCTGTGGTTCTAAATCGCATCTCTAAGTGAGTTGCAATCTCCCACCCACAGCTAGCAGAGGAGGGGGCTCAGCCCTTAAGGAGAATTGGGCTGTCTCCAGGAAACCGCCACTATGAGACCCAAGCCAATCAACGAACCGTATGTGAAAACCCTGTCCAATGGGCACCCCCCATAGCATGACCCAATGAACAGACGGTAATGCCTTAAAAACCCGGGGCACTTCCTCAAAGCCAGTGTCCCTTTTGGGCACTCCGCCTGGTCTCCTCTCGGACCAGAGGCTTTTCTGTCACCTGCCAATCAAACAAAAGTTCCTGCTGCTTCACAAATCGTTTCCCAGCTTTTCATTTCCATACTGAGCTGAGGGAAAGAACCCACAAAACTCGCTCCAGCAACCACCCTCCCCTTCGAGACTGGTAACAGCCTGATCAAGTCCAGGTCAGCCTCCTAAGGAAGCTCTGGTTGTCAAGGTGATCCTGTTAGGGGAAGTGTCTTCATTTCTATTCCAAATGTTTGTCCCCACAGAGAAGAAATCACAGCAGAGGCAAAAGTTGGGGGCACAGGGGCGAGTGCACATGCATTCACGTGTGTGCGGCTGAGCAACCCCCCACAGAGAGATACCGTCATGTGTGGGCCAGAGAGTGGGAGAGGGCAGAGTGGGAGGAGGCCAAGGAAGGACCAACAAGGGCCAGAAGCCAAAAAGCAAAGGGAGACTGTTACCCCCGCATGTAGCAGTCCCCTGCCCTCATTACATACACAAACGGGGCGGGGTTCGGGCAGGGCTTTGCGCGTGTGAGGTTTTCTGGGAGTTTTATGGTGCTGCCGCGTGGACTTTAACTTCCACGTGGCCAGTATGGCATCTTCTTCTACCTGGTGGAGGAGACGCAGGTGCATCATGGGAAAGTGGGCAAACCAGATTGACAGGGCTAGAAGCAGAAACTGTGGGAAATCTCCCAGCTCAACTATTCCTACCTCATCTTCCTGCCCATTTCCCACATATCAGTCCCAGCAGGCAACACCCGAAATTCAGACAACCAGTGCAACACCCCCACCCTGCCTTGGTGAGCAGTTAATAGGCATTTCCTGGCTTCCTAAGGTCTCCAGGCTCCATCCTTTCCCACCCCCATCTCCAACACCTCAGCATTGTTCTCGCCCCTCCAGGAGCTCCACTTTGCAAAGCTCCCCTCCAAAATCTGTCTTCCTTACCAGTGTGGAAGATGATGCTATGTGGAAACAAAGACCGAGCTCTGCCATGAATCTCCTGTGTGATTTTGAGCAAGTTGCTCCCCCTCTCTGGGCCTCAGTTTCTCAAGTGTAAAATGGGGGCAACAGTGTTAGGTAGGAATTTAGAAATTAGCTTGTGTGTGAGAAAGGCCTAAGGAAAACAAAGCATCTGCAGAAGCTAGGAAGCAGACCTTGGAAGGAGCCCAGGATTTTACACTAAGTCCTGCCCATGTCCGTACTTTACAGGTGCTCTCAGCCTTTCCCCCAAGGAAGAACCCAATTCACACTCCTGGAGGAGGAGGGGGAGGGGGAGGAGGGATGGCGGGAAGAATTGGACCCCCAATCCCTTATAAGCCCCAGTCTGAATACAGATTGGATCTCAGCTCTCAGCTCTCTCCTGAGATGCCCACCTTTCCTGCCACGTGTGTTCTCCCCCTTAAGCCATGTGACCTTGCACATGACTGTGCACTATCTCTCTCGGATCCTGTCCCAACTATTCTGACAGATGCTCTACCATATTAAACCTCGCCACCTTGCTTACTGCTGCTCTCTGTCTCACATTTGAATTCTTTCTTGCGCAGACAAGAACCTATCCCACTCATCTCTGCTAACAAACATTGATTCAAGGTGGCTCCAAACACATGCCAGCTCTGAATTTGTGACCCTGTGACATCCATAAGGGCCGGAGCAATGCTATTTCCCAATACTGTGCAGGTGTAATGCTGGCTAAGACTGTAAGGTAGTCACAAAGTAGTGTCCTATCTGACCCTCAACTCCCTCCTCTGACCATTTTAAATGCTTTCTTTTTATTTGAGAAACAGAAAGAGAGAGAGGGGGGAAAATGCATGTGATGTGGTCTGAGAGAGAGAGGGAGAGAGACAGAGTTCTCTCATCTGTTGGTTTACTACCCAAATCCTTCAAATGCTTGCAATGGCTAGAACTGAGCCAGGCCAAAGTCAGCAGCCAGGCACCCAATCCAAGTCTCCCCTATGTGCATAGACCAAGTACTTGAGCCATCACCTGCTACCTCCTAGGGTGCCCTTGAGCAGGAAGGTGGAGTCAGGGCCGGGGCGGGAACTTGAGCCCAGGCACTCCAGTGTGGGATGTGGGCATCCAAAGCAGTGGCTTACCTGTTAGGTCAAACGCCTGTCCTTGTCAACATTTTAAAAAAAAAGACTTTTTATTCATTTGAAATGTAGATTTACAGGAAGAGGAGGAGGAGGAGGAGGAGGAGGAGGAGGAAAGGGAGAGATCTTCCATCTGCTGGGTCACCCCCCAAATGGCTGCAACAGCTGGATCTGGGCCAGCCAGAAGCCAGAAGCCAAGAGCTCCACCCTGGTCTCCCACATGAGTGGCAGGGGCTCAAGCACTTGGGCCATCTGCTGCCTGCCCAGGAACATTAGCAGGGAGCTGGATGGGAAGCATGGAGTAGTGGTGCTGTGGGAATCAAGAGTAGAAAGGGGAACACAGCCTGGCATGGGTTCTTTAGTGACAATGAATTGAAGGAAGCTCACACAGATAAGGATAAGAGCAAGGGTTCATTCCAGGAAGAGACAGGCCACTTCTTCAAAGCATAGAAGCCAAGGGTCAAAGCTCAGACTGAGGCTGAGACTCAAGGTAGATCCCTGGGGCAGTGATTTTAGAAGAGGTGGTCTTGGGGGAGGGGCGCTTAGTGCCCTATTGAAGTTACCTGGTGAGTGGCCCATTTAGCCACTGCCATCCTTCCATACAGCTTCCAAGTGAAGGGTTTTAAGCTTGCAGTTTCTTTTTTCTCAGCTTCCCTAATTAGCCCTTTTATGTCTCCCATCTCAAGGTCAAGGATAAGGGACTCAGAGACAGACTACAAAAGCATTTTTGGAATTTGCTTTTTTCAGCTTCTCCAGTTATCTCGTAGCCGTCTCCCACTTCAGCTGACACTTGAAGCAGCACTCTGATGACAAAGGTGGGTGTCCCACACAGTGTTCTGATGTGCTGCCCCCTACACCTGCCCCCAGCTGGCACTTTCAATGGTTGATAAAGTAAATTGTGTGTTTTCTTTTTAAGTATGCTTATCAGTTTTGCCACCAAAAAAGTGTACTTTTTCGAAGCAGAAGTTTTTTTCCTTTCTTCTTTTTTTTTTTTTTTTAAGATTTATTTATTTGGCCGGTGCCTTGGCTCAATAGGCTAATCCTCCGCCTTGCGGTGCCGGCGCACCGGGTTCTAGGCCCGGTTGGGGCGCCGGACTCTGTCCCGGTTGCCCCTCTTCCAGGCCAGCCCTCTGCTGTGGCCCAGGAGTGCAGTGGAGGATGGCCCAAGTGCTTGGGCCCTGCACCCCATGGGAGACCAGGAAAAAGCACCTGGTTCCTGCCATCGGATGAGTGTGGTGCGCTGGCAGAGCGCCGGCCGCGGCAGCCATTAGAGGGTGAACCATCGGCAAAGGAAGACCTTTCTCTCTGTCTCTCTCACTGTCCACTCTGCCTGTCAAAAAAAAAAAAAAAAAGATTTATTTATTTGAAAGGCAGAGTTATAGAGAGGCAGAGACTGAGAGAAAAAGAGAGAGAGAGAGAGAGAGAGAGATCTTCCATCCACTGGTTCACTCCCCAAATGGCCACAACGGCTGGAGGAGGGCCGATGTGAAGCCATGATCCAGGAGTTCCCACGTGGGTGCAGGGGCCCAAGGAGTTGGGCCATCATCTACTGCTCTCCCAGGCCATAGCAGAGAGCTGGATTGGAAGTGGAGCAGCTGGGACTAGCAGCACCCATATGGGGTGCTAGCACCACAGGCAGTGGCTTTATCCATTAAGCCATAGCACGGGCCTCCGAAGTGAAATTTTTATATTGGTGGTTTCTAGCTTTTTCTGTGATTAACTTACTGAAATTGTACAATATGAACTATTCAAAGGAGAGAAATAGGGTGGGAAAAGGTGTATGGGAAGCTTGAACTTTTAAAATGTTTATTTATTTATTTATTTATTTATTTAAAAGTCAGAGTTACAGAGAGAGAGAACGCTCTTCCATCTGCTGTTTCAATCCCCAGATGGCTGCAATGGCTGGGTCTGGACCAAGAGCTTCATCCCATTTTCCCACATGAGTGCAGGGGCCCAAACACTTGGGCCACCTTTTACTGCTTTCCCAGGCACATTGGCAGGGAACTGGATCAGAAATGGAGTAGCTGGGACTCGAACCAGTGCCCACATGGGATACCAGCATTGCAGGCAGCAGCTTTATCCGCTATACCACAACACTGGACCAGGAAGCTTAAACTTACTGCATCTATATTGTTTTATTTCTTTAGAAAAAATATGAAGAACAAATGATAAACTCTTAGATTGTGCTGGGATCTGAGTGATGGAATAAAAAAATGTTTGGTGTTATAGTCTGAATATTTTTTCAGGGGTACCATGGAACAGATTGTGCAATGAGCAGGTCAGCAATGCAAACTGGCCCACATGCCTAGGATCATTCTTCCTGCTGGATTTGAACTTTCACCTCTGAGTTGACAACCAGGCTGTGATCTCACCTGCGGATTCTGCCAGTTTCTGAGGTATTGCCCTCTTAAGGAATTATTCGTGCAAGCTTTTAAGTATTTTATTGCATTTTAGCCTTTTGTTAATTTATAACCATGGATGGAGAGTGGGAAATTAAAGTGCTGATATGAGTCATAAGAATCATAGGTCTCATAAACTTAACATGCTCCAGAAGATTCTTTGGGTATGCCAAGAGCTGTGGGGATCTCAATCAAAGATTCCCCAACACCTTGAGCTAATTGGTTGGCTCACTTGTGAAGGAAATACATTGAAAAACTTGCAGTTATGGGTACCAGTTTGAGTCCTGGCTGCTCCGCTTCTGATCTAACTCACTGTTAATGCTCCTGAGAAAATAGCAGAAGATGGCCCAAGTTCTTGGGCCTCTGCACCCACATGGGAGACCTGGATGGAGTTCCTGGCTCCTGGCTCCTGGCGTTGGCTTGGCCCAGGCCCAGTGGTTGAGGATATTTGGGAAGTGAACCAACAGATAGAATGCTTTCTCTCACTCTCTTTCTGTCTCCATATAGCTCTCTCTAACTCTGAATTTCAATTAAATAACTAAATCTTTAAGAAAAAAAGGAACTTGCAGAAAGTGACAGCAATATCATCAAAACATACATTTAAATGTTGGAGGCTATTTTTAAAGATTTATTTATTTATTTGAAAGTCAGAGTTACACATAAAAAGAAGGAGAAGCAGAGAAAGAGAGAGAGAGAATCTTCCATCTACTGGTTCACTCCTCAATTGGCCGCAACAGTCGGAGCAACAGAAGGAGCCAGGAGCTCCTTCCAGGTCTCCCATGTGGGTGCAGGGGCCCAAGGACTTGGGCCATTTTCTACTGCTTTCCCAGGCCATGGTGAAGAGCTGGATTGGAAGAGGAGCAGCTGGGACTTGAACTGGCACCCATATGGGATGCCAGCACTATAGGCAGTTGCTTTACCTGCTTTGCCACTGCAACAGACCCTTAGAGAGCAATCTTTATTATGACTTGAGCATAAGGCTCAGTTGGATTCCTATCCAGAAGGACCGGGCCCTAACCAAAAGGGCATTTTCTTATATACCTTTTAGCTTTTTTTTGTCTCCCTTATACGGATACATACATTTTGACTGGGTATTCTAATACTACGTAGGAATAGATGTAAGACTACTCATGTGTGCATAGTTACTGATAACATTGAACTAGTTTCTCCTAACAGACCTAATGTTTCTTCCCCACACACAGTGAGCTGTATGCTGCCTGGCACTGGCCAGCACCAGCGCACCGTGCTGACAAGCAGACGTTGAAACAGTTACAAGCAAGCAGATATGGTCCTTCTCTTCGTCTATTTCCAGAAGGTCCCTATCACACTATGGTATAACATTTCAAGAGTCTCCTTTTTCATTCCCCCACCCCCACCCCGAGAGGCACAGGGACACAGAGAGCTCCCCCGGACTGTTTCACCCTGCAGATACCCATAATGGTTGGGACCAAGCCAGGCGGAGGCTGGGAGGCGGGCACTCAGCCCAAGTCTCCCGCACAGGGTGGCAAGGGCTCTGGTTACCTGAGCTCCTGCCGCTGCCTCCCAGGCTGAAGGAGGAGCCAGAGGCAAGGCTCCATCCCAGGCGCTCGGATGTGGGATGCAGTATGCTAACCGCTAGAATACATGCGCCCCTAGACACAGTCTTTGCTAGTGGGACACAACACAGCAGATGACAGGCAGATATCTAGGTCACAGCTCCAGTGGAGGAGGCTGCTGAACGGGGCCCCAGCCCCAGCGGGGTTACACCCAGGACAGGGACTCCGCAGCCAGCAACTGGAGGCGGGCAGGGTGTGAGGAGATGGGTTTCATGAGCTTCTTCTTCTTATTGTTATTTATTTATTTACTTACTTATTTATTTAAGAGGCAGAGTTACAGAGAGAGTGAGGTCTTTCATCCCCTGGTTCACTCCCCAAATGGCCACAATGGCTGGGGCTGGGCAGATCTGAAGCCAGGAGCCAGGAGCTTCTTCCGGGTCTCCCACGTGGGTACAGGGGCCCAAGCACTTGGGCCTTCTTCCACTGCTTTCCCAAGTCATCAGCAGAGGGCTAGATAGGTAGTGAAGCAGCCCAGAAAGAAACCAGTGCCCATATGGGATGCCAGCATCACAGGTAGAGCCTTCACCCACTGTGCCACAAAGGGCTTCTTAGGGACTGGATATTTGTAGTACTTTGTTGGACCCCTGATTAAGGGACCAGCGCTGAGTGTTAGGCATCTGGGGCGTCTGGCTTTGGGTACATGTGGTACTTGTAGTTCAGGCTCATTAGAGTCCAATGAGGGAAGCAGTCAGTTGGTGAAACTCAATGTTTTTAGCCTTGACTTCAAAACTGGGTCAAGATGGCAATTGCACACTATTTTGTCACAGTGACCAATTGCAGATGTTACCTTCCCTCTGTTTGGAATAGCCAGAATGGTTTCTATTTTCCTGATGGGGCTCTGGCTGGTTCAGATGTACTTGATTGTGCTCCAAATTTTTAACCATTCATGAGCTGGGCTGAGCGTTGGATCGTCACCGCTGTTGGTCGGCACTCTTTGTCGCTTTGCTGTCAGCCACACTGCCTACCGTGGGTGACTCAGCCAGCCCGTCGTCTTCTTTTACTTTGTGAGTTCTTGGAGGTGGGCATGATGCATTCTGTCCCACAACTGCCAGGCCAGAACCTGACCAGCCCCCAGAGGCGAGCTGTAATGAATGTGTGATTAATTCCGCGGGTCTCTGAGCTCGCATCCATCATGGGGTTTGACTTGCCCTTGGCTGCCATTCAGGGCCGGAGCTAGGCTGACCTTCATAGGCCTGACTCCCGAGACCACTGGCAGACTCCTGGATGAGTCACCGGGCACACACTCCCGTAGCACCAGCATCTATAACAGCCTCCAGGAAGCCGCCACTCCATATTGACAGACGGCCAGGCAGCTCTCCCAGTGGGTTTTGTTCCATTTTGTGTTGAAATTCTAACAGAGATAGGAGGCCCATCTTTAGGGCCAGCTCCATGGGTGGGTGGCCTGGGCAGGAGTGGGTGCTCCGCCCTTGGTTTAATATTCTGCTGCTGCTGTCTTCATAGTTTGTTTTTCTCCCTAAAGATTTTTTTTTTGTAAAAAGATTTATTTATTTATTTGAAAGAGTTACAAAGAGAGAGAAGGAGAGGCAGAGAGAGAGAGAGAGAGAGAGAGAGAAAGAGGTCTTCCATCTGTTGGTTCACTCCCCAACTGGCCACAAATGCCAGTTGGAGCTGTGCCAATCCCAAGGCAGGAGCCAGGAGCTTCCTCCAGGTCTCCCACGTGGGTGCAGGGAACCAAGGACTTGGGCCATCTTCTACTGCTTTCCCAGGCCATAGCAGAGAGCTAGATTGGAAGAGGAGCAGCCAGGACTCAAACTGGTGCCTATGTGGGATGCCTGGGATGCCGGCACTACAGGCAGAGGCTTCACCTGCTACACCACAGCATCGGCCCCTTCCCTAAAGATTTATTTATTTATTTGAATGAGTTACAGAGAGAGAGGGAGAGACAGATCTTCCATCTGCTAGTTCATTTCCCAGATGGTCATGATGGTCAGGGCTGGGGAAGGCAGAAGTCAGAAGTTTCTTCCGGGTCTCCCACATGGGTGCAGGGACCCAAGCACTTGGGCCATCCTCTGCTGCTTTCCCAGGCACATTAGCAGGGAGCTGGATTGGAAGTGGAGCAACTAGGACCCGAACCGGTGCCCATGTGGGATGCTGGCATTGCAGGTAGCAGCTTTACCCGCCATGCCACAGAGCCAGCCCCCATCTTCATAGCTTTAAGCAAGAGGCTCCACTGGTTTCTTTTGCACTGGTCCCCACAAATGACATAGCTGGTCCTGCCTGTGACGTTTGCTACGCAACCTTGAGTTGTTCTGTAGTTGCCTGTCTTCTTCAGGAAACAGATTCCTAACGTCCTGGTATGGCTTGGCATGAAAAGCTTCTCATCTTCTCTTACCCCCCACCCATCCCGACACCCCGAAAACTGCCTTACCTTCCTTTTGCTCAACTTTGGCCCCCTCCCCTGAAAATATTCATACAACTTGCAGGTTCTGAACTTGGAGGCCTGCCTGCTGCTTCCTGCTTCCATCGTGCCCTGGGGTGAACTGTCTCACTTTCCCTAGCCAACTCCGACTTAACATGCAAGCCTGCACTTAGATGTCACTACCTCTGGGAAGCCCTACCTGATTTTCCCAGGGCAGAGACACAGGCTGTCACTGTACCTGCGCTGAACATATCCAGGCTCTTAGCTTACTGTTATGCTATTGTCTATTTCTTGGTCTTCATGTTGAGCTCCAAGGAGGTGCTAAGTTTTATTTATTTATTTATTTATTTTTGGACAGGCAGAGTTAGACAGTGAGAGAGAGAGACAAAGGTCTTCCTTTCTGTTGGTTCACCCCCCAAAATGGCCGCTACAGCGCTGGGGCCGGCGCAGGGGCCAGGTGCTTCCTCCTGGTCTCCCATGTGGGTGCAGGGCCCAAGCACTTGGGCCATCCTCCACTGCACTCCTGGGCTACAGCAGAGAGCTGGACTGGAAGAGGAGCAACCGGGACAGAATCCAGCACCCCAACTGGGACTAGAACCTAGCATGCCGGCACCGCAGGCAGAAGATTAGCCTAGTGAACTGCAGCGCTGGCCCAGTAAGTTCTTATCCACTGGGTGATGGGTGAAGGAAAGAATGGGTCGGTGGCTTACCAGGAGAATGTGTGGGGGCCTCTCCAGCTCTTTGGTTGCATCTGGGAGTGAGCAGTACATTCCTTGTTGCAGAAGGCATTTGGCTGCACCCTGCGTGTAGGCACGAGAACTTCTTTTCCAACACGTGTAGAGAAGACACGGCCTTCCATTTTTCTTTCCTGGAAAACTTGCGCTTTGAACTTCTCAGCATTTGGAGGGGCCCTGCAGTCTCTCCTGGGACAGATCAAAGGCCCAGACCTTCCCTAGCTCAAGGATGCTCTCATTCTTGGAGCAAGTGTCTCTTCCTGCACCTTTCCTGGTCTAATCCCCTTTCACAGGACAGGCCCTGGAAATGCTAACTCCTCACAGTATTAATGCGACCAATCCCTCTCTGCTTTCCCCTCGTGGCTTGTTTTTGACATGCTCAACACACAATCAGACTAACATCATAGTGCATTATTGCCTCCAGACAAGACGAAGCAACTTGGAGAGCAGGGGCGGGCTGTTACCAAGTCACCGTTGTAGCCTTATGGCTCACACAGAGAGGCATCCAAAGTTAACACGGGGCCATGTGCCTCTTTCACAGATCTATTGAAACACACTTAGTCATAGGAAAGAAGGAATGTGAAGGAGGAAAGAAACAAAGTGGCTTTGCATCATGCAAAGAATTTCGCCCAACTTGCTGGAAAACACCAGAACTTGTGAGGTATGGGTGAAAGGGAACAAAAATTGGAAATTAAGACAAGGAAAAGGGGGCTGGCTCTGTGACATAGTGGGTAAAGCTGCCGCCTGAAGCGCTGGCATTCATGTGGGTGCTGGTTAGCATCCTAGCTGCTCCACTTCTGATTCAGCTCTCTGCTATGGCCTGAAAAGGCAGTGGAAGATGGTCTAAGTCTGTGGGCCCCTGCACCTGCATGGGAGACCCAGTTCTTGGCTCCTGGCTTCAGATTAGCCCAGCTCTGGCCGTGGTGGCCATTTGGGGAGTGAACCAGCGGATGGAAGATCTCTCTCTCTCTCTCTCTCTCTCTGCCTCTATAATTCTGCCTTTCAGATAAATATATAAATGCTTAAACACACACACACACACATACACACAGGAAAGGGCCTGTGTGCCAAAGAAGTCTTAAAAGAGCTAGAATTGAGAAGTGTCTACACTGGGAAAAGAAGGTACCATGGAAAGAGTGATGAGTGGGGGAGCAGTAGGAGTGAACTGCAGGCCAACCTGACCATGGCATAGAGGCTGCATCCTTTTGAAGTAACATTTTGACAGTAGGCACTCCATTTTGGAGCACCTGCGACTCCATCTTGAGAAAGCATGGCCCCTACCGTGAGATTCTGGTCTGAAACTCTAATCTTTAACACGCAGAGAATAGCAGTCCCCTACATCACACTTGGCGCGGCATAGAAACCCCCTCGCATGATTGCTCAAGCTTAAAAACAGATAGGCTACACCTGGGTTAATAAGTTTGTAATTTGTCTGTGCCCCACATATGATTTAGTCCAATATCTGGACCGATGTCAAGATTATAATTGAAATTGTTAGGATTATAACTGGTATTGTTCAGATTCTAATTGATATTAGTTCCGCATGTACTTTAGGTCAGCTTGACCCCAGTAACCGCATATTCCCCCTCCTGTTTTTGCCTTTATACACCCTGTTGTATTGTGTTTCAGGGCCCAGAGTTCTTTGGGGCATAAGCCCACTCTCTGCTGCCGGCAGTAAAGTACTCCAAGATTTATCAGCGTGTGGTGCTCCTCTGTCAGCATTCACTCAGGCACAACACTGTGCTAGAAGAGGGGGAGCAAGTGTGCTCCCCACCCCCAGCTCAGGCTCCTAGGTCTGAAAACAAGGTGACTTTTCCCAATGATTTTATTTATTTATTTTTAAAGATTTATATTTATTTATTTGAAAGTCAAAGTTACAAAGAGAGTGATCTTCCATCTGCTAGTTCACTCTCCAAATGGCCACAACGGCCAGGGCTGGGGCAAAGTGAATCAGGAGCCAGGAGCTTCACCCGGGTGTCCCATGTGGGTGCAGGGGCCCAAGCACTTGGGCCATCTGCTGCTGCTTTCCCAGGCCCTTACCAGGGAGTTGGATCCAGAAGTGGAGCAGTCAGGACATCACCGGCTGCCTGCCAATGCCTTTATTGCCAATAGTAGGCCCCAGCTGTGAGGAAGCCCGACAGGCTGATCCTGGTACCCTCCTCCCTCCAGAGCAACAGGACTCCAAGGCCAGCGACAGCAACATCTTTTCAGTAAACTTCATCTGCACACATACGATTTCTCTCCACCTCTCGCTGCAGCTAGGTTTCGTTTCCCTTATGCTTGTCATTCAGAGCAATTTGGCAGATCCTGAATAGTGAGTTCCCCTGAAACAGAAAATTCCTGGAATTCATGGCAGGTGGCTAATGAACCTGAAACGCCGGTGGGGAAGGAAAAGGGGCCGGAGTCTGGGAACTCGCTTGCAGCTTGTCATTCTGACATGTCCACCGCACACTAACAGGTGCCCCTATCTGGCGACAAATAACTGTAAGCATAATTAAATATTAAATGGAAGACCGGGTGGGAGGGGAACTCCTCTCTAACGTGAAAGAAAACAGAACTTTGTAGTGAGAAAACAAACCTAAACTGACCAACTCCCGCCGTCGCGTGACGTATCGTGTCTGATTAAGGGCATTTCTCTGGGAAGGCGCCTGATTCGGTTAAAACCAAGCCGGCAGCTTTGCAGCCTTGCGAAACCAACTCGTCCTGGGCCATGAAACTTGTCCAAATCCGAAACAAAACCTTCTCCCGTGCCCCTTTTCGGAGGTTCCTGCGACCCTCGGCTTACACAGCGGCGGGGGGGCCAACCTCGGACCCGGGCCTTCACTCAAGGCCAACACCCCCCGCCCGGCCCTGCGTCTCAGGCTCTCTCCAGGAGCCGTGCAGGGTCGGTCGTCGGCCTGATGACCCATGCAGCAGGCATGGGGAACAAGCCAGCCGAGGCGCGGGGGAGCACGACCTCGACACACATCCTATTTTCTGGAAACGCCAACGGGGCTGGGAAGCAGAGATAAACAGCTAGCAGCCGGCCGGACGCCGGTTCAAAGCGCTGCAGCTGGCTGCAATCCCAGCGCGCAGCTTCCGCTCCCGCGGCTCGCGCGGTCCCCACCGAGGGGTACCCAGGGGATTATCCGAGGGAGGCAGCTGGAGGCGGGGAAGCACCACCGTCTACACCGCGAAACAATCTGGGTCGCGTGACGAAGTCGCACCAATGGCCAGGGGGCGGAGGGGAAGGCCCGGAACTCCCCCGCGGGCGGCCGCCCGGGCGCGCGCAGGAGGAAGGGACCCTGGGTTTGTTTACTCTGGGCCCGCAGCGGCCGCAGCTGGCCGGAGCCCGCGGTGACGTCACGGCCCCGGCCGCGGGTCACGTGCGCCGCCCCGCCCCCCGTCCCTCCCGCGCGTGCCGCCGCCGCCGCCGCCGCCTTCGGAGCGCAGGGTCCGGCCCGGGACAGGCGCTTAGAGCTCTCGAGGGGATCGCGGAGCCGGGCGGGCGAGCGCGCGGGTCGGGAGCCGGAGCGGCGGCGGAGCGGGCCGGAGGGGCGCGGCGGGCCCAGGGCTACGCGGTCGAAGCTCTCGCAAACTTGGGCGCGCACTCGGCGCCACTGCGCCCGCAGCCAGAAAAATGAAGATGGTCGCGCCCTGGACGCGGTTCTACTCCAACAGCTGCTGCCTGTGCTGCCATGTCCGCACCGGCACCATCCTGCTCGGCGTCTGGTACCTGGTGAGCGCAGCCTGCGGCCGCGGCGCACACCTGCTGGGCTGGGCCGGGCCGGGCCGGGCCGGGCGGGTGGGCGCCGGGGGCCCTGGGACCCCCCCCCCCCCAGGTTCCCGGCCCGCGCCCTCGCCCTAAGCCCTCGTCTTACTTTCCACGCCCCCAAGTTCGTGCCCGGGTCGGCCTCGGGGTTGGGTGACGCGGGCGCTCATCCGCCTAAAGTTGTATTCTTAGAAACTTAATGCTCCAGGCGAGCGTGCGCGGGGGCAGCCCCCAGGCACCCGGGGGCCCGGAGGGGCCTGGAGTCCGGAGCGGTGGGGGCGGGAGCTGGGATCCTGGGGGCACGCGCGTTTCCTGCCCCTCCTGCTGCGGCTCGTCCGGTTTACGCGTGCGGGGGCCGGGGACGAGGTGCGGGGCACGGCCGGGTTGGGGTGCAGCGCGCAGCCCTGCGGGCTTGGCCGCGCAGTCCCCGCCTTCCGCGCGCCTCGGGGCCGGGTGTTGAACGGTGTGGGGCTCTCGCCGGCCCCTGTGAATGGGTTTGTTTTACAGCCCTTGCTGTCGGCTGGGGTTTCACACCCCCTCCCTCGGTCCGCCCAGGGAGCGGTGATCTCCGTTCCTTCTCCTGACCGACCCCACGGGTGGCCCCACTCCCCCTCCCCGCCCCCGAGGCTCGAGGTTTTAGGGTCTTCTCAGTGTGGGGAGCCGTGGTTGTCGGGGGCCTGAGGAGCCTCGGTGGCGTCCTGCCTTGTGCCGCCCCGCCTGGATCGTTGGCGCCCTTAGGCTGCACCCACCCGGGGTCGAAGCCGCTGCGTTCTAGGTTCTGTGACGTCGTGGTGGAGAGGTAGTGAGGACCACTGCGTGACCAGGGAGTCCCCGCACCGTTGAACTTTTCGGGGAGAACGCATTCTCAGCTCCTTGGTCATGAGCCAGAGTTTAGTATTTGATCTTTTTGTTTCCGTCTTTTTATATACTCATACATACATACATATGTGTGTATGTGTATACACACACATATGTATAGTGATCAATTATGTGGAATTGTGGACTCCTTGTGCCACTTTAAGCAAAACTGCCCCCCCCCCGTGTTTATTGTGCTATTTGTAGTTTCAAGTTTCCTTTACTCAATGCCCATGATGGACCCACAACAGACATTTTTGGCCTTCAAAGCTTTGCAACACATCTTTGTACGGGTGCTTGCGGCGCAGTGTGAGTGCAGATTGAACATCAGCATATTGGCTCAACCCTGACTCTGCTGAGAGCCAAGGAATTCTTTACAGAAATGTGAAATCATAGCGCAGTGAGAGTAGGTGGCTTCAGAACGGCACTGCCGCTCTGGAGCCAGATTGTTTTATACAAATGCCCTGTGTCCTCCTTGAAAACCTTCAGATCTGCAGACTTGCAAGTAAGTGAATGTAATTTGTAAAATCTAGGGCACTGCATTAGGCAAATGTACTACATGATCTACAGGAAAGATAAATCTGCTTGAGCCTGTTGCTGGCCGGGAGCCAAGCAGACAGTATTGGTGCGAGTGCTCAGCAGGCTTCATCTACTGTGTGAGCAGCTCTTTGTGGGAAGTAGTTACTGGTGAGCATAGCATTTGGAAATTTGCAACCTCTTCTGCAAGAGAATCAGAAGGCTTTCTGGAGATGTGAATAGGAAAGTTGCTTTAGGTAAACCCAGTGTGTGGGAAACCTGTCTTCCGTTTTTCCATTTCATTTTTATGTTTTCAATTTGTTTCTTTTATTATCTTTTTAGATAGAAAGTTTCTTTATACTTTTAAATAAACTTCCATTATCTAAAATAAAATATCAATTTCCACGAACATTTAAATATTTATTTTCTTTCTTTTTTTTTTTTTTTTTACTTTTTTTTTAATTTGAAAGGCAGACAGATCTTTCATCCACTTGTTCACTTTCTAAACACCCACAATAGCTGGGGTTAGATGAGGCTGAAGCCCGGAACCCAGAGCTCAATCCAGGTCCCCACCAGGGCTGCAGGGACCCACGTACCTGAGCTATCACCTCCTGACTTCTAGGGTGCACATTAGCAGGAAGCTGGATTGTATGTGGAGTAGCCAGGACCAGCACTCCAGCATAGCAAGTGGGCATCCCAAGCAGCAGTGACTCTCCCAAGGGATCTTTTTAAGTACTTTTTCCAGTTGTTTCTTAACAGTGCCAGTTACTAAAACTATGTGTGCCAAGTACTATACTAATGCTTTGCATATGCTTACTTTTTTTAGTTTTTAATAAAAAATGATTTATTTATTTATTTATTTGAAGGGCAGAGCTGTCGAGAAAGATAGGGGGTCCTCCACTCCTGGGGTGGGGGGAGAAAGAGAGAGGAAGGGAGGGAGGGAGGGAGAGAGAGAAAAGGAGTGGGAGAAGGTTTCTCCATCCCTGGTTCACTCCCCAAATGGCCGCAATTGAGTTGATTTGAAGCCAGGAGCCAGGAGCTTCTTCCGGGTCTCCTCTCTGAGTGCAGGGGCCCATGTACTTGGGCCACCTTACCTAGCTCTCCCAGGCACATCAGCAGTGAGCTGGATAGGAAGTGGAGCAGCTGGGACTGGAACCAAGGACTGGAACCAGTGCCCATATGGGATGCAGGCACTGCAGGTGGCAGCTTTACCTGTTAGGCCCAGTTTTGTTTTTCTTTTAAGATTTGTTTATTTGAAAGGCATAGTTACTGAGAGGGAGAGAGGGAGGGAGAGGGGAGAGAGAGACAGAGATAGAGATAGAGAGAGAGATATCTTCCATCTGCTGGTTCACTACAATGGCTACAATGGCCTGGGGCTGGCCCAGAGTTTCATTTGGGTCTCCCATATGGGTGGCAGGGCCATCTTCCACTGCTTTCCCAGGCACATTAGCAGAAACCTGGGTCAGAAGTGGAGCAACCAGTACTTGAACCAGCATCCATATGCGATGCTGCCGGTTGTTTAACCCTTTGCACCACAATGCAGCAGCATAAACTGAATTTTTACGTGTTCTCACTGCATTTGATTTTCATACTTCACTGGATAGATGAGAAAACCAAGGATAAGAGAACTTAGTGATTTACTTATGTTTCATGGTTAGTTTGTGGTCTCAGATGTTCGTTTGTTCTTTTTTTTAATTTTATGTTATAAAAAATATATTTCATATATAATCTATTCAGTTTCCCTCCTTTTTTTTAACCTTTAAAAGTTGTGTTTTGTTTTTGTTTCTTTCAGGCCTGTCATAAACGTGATTTCAGGTTTTTATATTAGAGATGATTTTTTGTTTATTGAGTCATAATTTTCATATAGTGAAATTCAAAATGTTAAATGTACCATTCACTGAGCTGATAAATGCAAATGCTTATGCTATCCACACCCCTAGAGACCATTTCCCAAACCCCAGAAATTTCCTTGTGCTTCTGCCCTGTTAATCTCCATCACCCATGGCCATGCTGTCCATCAGGTGCTTTTTTGCCTTTTCGTATGAATGGAATGATGCTGTGTGTGCACGTTGGTGTGCAGCTCCATTCACATAGCGTAGCTTCTTTTAGATTCATTCATGTTTTGGGAGCATATCAATAGCTTGTTCCTTTTTATTGCTGAGTATTATTTTATTCCATGAGGACACCACAATCTGTTTATCCATTTGCCTGATGTTAGACATTTGGGTTGTTTCCAGTTTGGAACTATTAGAATACAGATGCTCTGAAATTTGTGCAGAAGGCTTCTTGTGGACGTGTTTTTATTTCTGTTGTGTAAATACCCAGGGGTGGAATTGTTAGGCCTTGAGCAATGTGTGGTTTTAAGAATTTGCTGGGGCTGATGCTGTGTCTCAGTGGGTTAAGCTACTGCCTGCAGTGCTGGCATCCCATATGGGATCTGGTTTGAGTCCCAGCTGCTCCACTTCTGATCCAGTTCTCTGTTAATGAGCCTGGAAAAACTGCTGAAGATGGCCCAAGTGCTGGGGCTCCTACACCCACATGGGAGACCGGAAGGAAGATACTGGCTTAGCCCAGCCCTGCTGTTGTGGCCATTTGGGGAGTGAACCAGCAGATGGAAGATCTGTCTCTTCCCCTCTCTTTCTGTAATTTTTTTATTTATTTGAGAGGCAGAGAGAGAGAGAGAGAGAGAGAGGTCTTCTGTCTGTGGTTTACTCCCCAAATGGCCGCAACAGCTAAAGCTGGGCTGATCAAAAACCAGGAGCCTGGAGCTTCCTCCGTGTCTCCCTTGTGGGCACAGGGGCCTAAGGACTTGGGCCATCTTCCACTGCTTTCCCACGCCACAGCACAGAGCTGATTGGGAGAGGAGCAGCAGGGACTCGAACCAGTGTCCATATAGGATACTGGCACTGCAGGCAGGGGCTTTACTTGCTACACCACAGCACCAGCTCCAATAAATAAATCTTAAAATTAAAAAACACTCATTGCTAGCCAGTTTTCCAAAGTAGTTCTGTATTTTGTACCTCCACAAGCAATGTATGAAGTTCTGATTGTTCCATATTCTTTCCAGTATTGGTGGTTCAGTCATTTTATTAGATGTCAGCACAGGTAATGGTTGTTCGTAGTGGTTTTGCTTGTCCCACACGAATGCTGATATATGCAAGAGTTTAATGTTGTCTATTGACCAATCATATGTCTCCTTTGGTTAAGTGCTATTTATTGCTCATATTTATTGGATTTTGTCTTTAATAATATTGATTCGTGGAATCAGTTCTTTGTTAGCTATGTATTTTGTGAATATTTTCTCCTAGTATGTGGTTTGGCTGCTCGTCTTCATGAGATTTTTGTAATTTAATAAGTTTGATTAAATTTGATTTGTCAGCCTTTTCCCATTGCGGTCAGCACTTTCTGTGGGCTGAGAAATCTTTCCCTGCCCCAAGGTTGTAAAGAGTCTCTTTGGTTCTCTGCTAGCTTTTTGGCTTTGACTTTTGTGTTTAGATTTGTGATCCATCCCAGGTCAATTTTTGTGTATGATGGGAGCTAGGAATTGTTACTGGTTTATTTAAAAAGGGAGTTTAATCACTTAACAAAATTTGAATTATTACATAACCTTTAATAACCGCAACCATTTTGGCAAAGTAAGATGCTTATCCATCTTCGGAGGGAATAAAGACTGACATGCTGGTTTCCAGAGGGATCACAGGAGCAAAGGAAGACTTGCTGCACACTGAGGGCTGTGCCCTCTGGGGTCCCCGCCCCCAGCAGTCCTTGTCCTTGGCACTCTTGGCCTTCTCAATCCCTGGGCTCTGCATCAGTGGTTCCAAGCAACTACTGCTAGGAAACATTCCAAGAAGGAATGAATATGTGCATACTTTGTTTTGCTACCATTTGTTTTGCTTTGTAATACAATGTAACAACTATTTGCATAGTATTTACATTGTATTAGGCTTTGCAAGTAATCTAGAGGTGATTGAAAGTGTATGGGAAGATCCAGGCAGTTCTCTGCAAACACTTGCCATTTTGTATGACAGACTTGAGCATCCCAAGTCTTGGACCCAGTCCCCAGATACTGAGAGATGAGTGTGCTGTCAACCTGAATCCATTAACTTCCTCCCTAAATATGCCCACGCTGTATAGTCTCTGATTCCAAGTTCATGTCCTATAAGTTTTTTAAAAAAGATTTATTTATTTACTTATTTGAAAGGCAGAGTTACAGAGAGGCAAAGAGAGAGAGAGAGAGAGATCCATCTTCCATCCGATGGTTCACTCCCCAATTGTCTGCAACGGCCGGAGCTGAGCAGATCTGAAGCCAGAAGCCAGGTGCCTCCCTCTGGTCTCCCACGTGGGTGCAGGGGCCCCAGCACTTGGGCCATCCTCCACTGTTTTCCTGGGTCATAGCAGACAGCTGGATCAGAAATGGAGCAGCCGGGACTGGAATAGGTGCCCATATGGGATGCTGGCACTACAGGCAGCAGCTTTACCCAATGTGCCAGAGCGCCGGCCCCAGCGTCCTATTAATTTTTGCTGAACTTTCTGGAGATCTCTTTATTCTCTCCTATTCCTTTTCTTGCTACCATTTTTGTTGTTGTTGTTGTTTAGGCTCTGATTTGGCTGTTCTAATGTGATAACTGGTCTCCCTCCTTGAACTTACACTGTACCTCGTGGCTGCAGCCACATCAGCCACATCCTTTCCGCTTCTTTCCATCCTTCCCTTTCTAGTTGTCCTTTTTTTTTTTAAGATTTATTTATTAATTTAGAATGTGGAGTTGCAGAGGCAGGGATAGAGAAAGAGAGAGAGGTCCTTCAGTCTGCTGGTTCCCTCCCCAAATGGCTGTAATGGCCGGAGCTGGACCTATCTGAAACCAGGATCCTGGAGCTTCTTTTGGGTCTCCCACGTGGGTGCAGAGGCTGAAGGACCTGGGCCTTCTGCTGTTTCCCCAGGCTACAACAGAGAGCTGGATCGGAAGTGAAGCAGCCGGGACTTGAACTGGCTCCCATATTGGATGCTGGTGGCTTCACCCACTGAGCCACAGCTCCAGCCCCTTGTCCTCCTTTTTGATATGCACGACTGTGACAGTTGCAAGCCAGTACTTAAGCCCTAAATCCTGATTCATTCAGATTGGACAAGCTTAAGTTATTTGCTTATCCCTGAACCAAACACTGGGGCCAGGGACACACGACTGGATCTTGATATGCTTAGGTCTGGACTAGCCTCTTGCCCTTGAACTATAGAGTAGGAGGGCTGTGAACGGCAGGTGCAGTTAGCTTTATATGTAGCAAAGAATCAGACTTCCCTGGGAGGAGGAGGGGGAATGTTTGGAGAAGAGTGAAAGAGGCTTGCCACCCTCCTTAGGGTAGGGTCCACAGCTCTTAGGGCATTTTGTTTACTTAAGTACCATCGGAATGTACAAGCACACTTTTTGATTTCCGGTATCTTTTGCTGTGTAACCGCTGGTACTGGTATTTGGAAGCCTCAGTCTTTGGAGCCTTTGTCATACGTAGCTTCATTTTTTTTTTTTTTTAAATCACTCCATCATATTTTAGGGACCTAGGCCCTCAGTACATACACAGTGAATAACTTTTTGTGCTAGACATGATCCACAGGGTAGTTGGTCTTGTAGCAGATTTCACAGGATGAAAGAGTTCAACTTGGTCTCACTGGCTTTGTGACCTGGTTCTTCACGTAATCAACTTGATGGCTCACTTTGGAAGTCACAGTTTGTTTGTGGCCCCCAGCTTGATGGTTCTCTTCATATCCAGTTCTGGTGTTATGACTTTTTTTTGGAAGGTGGAGGGCAGTGTGTCTGGGAATGTGATGAGAAAACTGGCATTTTGTGTTTGTCGAGTGATTAATAGTTTTTAGTGTGCTCTCACATTTCTTCCCACTGAAACTTCAAAGCAACTCTAGCTCAGGCAGGATAGGTGGAGGTAGTCTCGTGTGCCATGAATAGTTTCCAGCTGTCAGATTCTATGACTTGGCCTGTGATTCCCCGGCAAACCATGGGTGATTCATGGTACTTACGTAACCCTTGCTGCCTGGTGTCTTTGCCCCCATGGCAGATCCAGAAGGGCTAACATTAGGCTAAAGAGTTAGGATTTTGCTCCGTAGGCAGCGGGAAATCCTTGAGGAGTTTAGAATGAGGTGATAGGATCAAAGCAGTTTTCAAGAAAGATTAAAATAGTAGGATGTTTTAGCTGGCTGGAGGCCAGGTAGTGTCATAATCCCCTAGATAAGAGACAAGACAGGTGCCAGTTCTTCCAGCCCTGGTCTCTGTTTGCTAATAATGTGAAAAAAATACCAACTTTTAAACCAGTCTTTCTTGCCACGCATACTTTCTCCATGTGATTTAAGGGATTGAATACGTTTGGAAACTGAGGGATGTTAGATGTTTTTAAAAGTACAAGCCCAGGGGTTGGTGCTGTGGCGCAGTGGGTTAAAGGCCTGGCCTGAAGTGCCGGCATATCCCATATGGGTGCCGGTTCTAGTCCCGGCTGCTCCTCTTCCGATCCAGCTCTCTGCTATAACCTGGGAATAGCAGTAGAAGATGGCCCAAGTCCATGGGCCCCTGCACCTGCACGGGAGACCGGAAAGAAGCTCCTGGCTCCTGGCTTTGGATCGGTGCAGCTCCGGCCGTTGTGGTCATCTGGGGAGTGAACCAGTAGATGGAAGACCTCTTTCACTCTCTCTGCTTCTTCTTCTTTCTCTGTGTAACTCTTTTAAAAGAAAGTAAACAAATAAATCTTAAAAAAAAAAAATACAAACCCAACCCACCCCTGTATAAAGGATCAAGTGCAGCTCTGTAAGATATTGGCTGATGGAGGTTTCAGTGATGTTTAATATCTTTTGTCCTTTATTATACTGTTAGGATTAGCTAGTCATCAGAACTTTAAAAAATTTTTTTTAAAAATTTTATTTGATAGAGAGTGAGAGAGAGAGAGAGACAGAGAGAGAAATAGATCTTCCATTTGCTGGTTCACTACCCAGATGGCTGTAACAGCTCGGCTGAAGCCATGAGACTGGAGTGTTGTGCCTGAGCCAGTGCCAACAGAGTAGTGCCACGTGCTGATAAACTTTGAAGTGATGGAGAGCGGGCTTGCACTCTAAAGAACTATTGACCCTGAATCTCAAAAGCAACAGGGTTTATAAAGGCAAAAACCACAAGGAGGGTCAAGCTGACCTGAAGCATATGGGAAACGAATATCAATTACAATCTTGACATTAGGCCAGGTGCCAACCTAAATCGTGTGTGGGACACATACGGATTACAGTCTTGACATTAGTCCAAGTTCAACCTATCTGTTTTGAGCTCGAGCGATCATGCTAGGGGATTTCTGTGTTCGGCCAAGCGGAATGTAGTGTGCTGCTATTGTCTTAGTTTTAGACAGAGTTGGTTTCAGACTATGGTGTCACAGTAGGGGGTGCTTTCTCAGGATGGAGTCCTGGGTGCTCTGAAATGGACTCCCTCCTGTCAGGGCGTCACTTAAGGAACTCCATCCGGGTCTCACCCGTGGGTTGCAGGGACCCAAGTACTTGGACCGTCTTCTGCTGCTTTAAAGGCCAAGAAAAAAAGTTTGTATCTGTTTATTGTTTATCAGTGTTAGGGTTAGACTACCAGCTGTGGTGCTGGCGTCCTGTGTGAGTGCTGGTTCCAGCGTGGCTGCTTCACTTGAAGGCACCTTGGAGACAGCAGAACATGGCCCGAGCACTTGCACCCCTGCCACCCACATGGGAGACCTGGATGGAGTTCCAGGCCCCTGACTTGCCCCTGGTGTAGCCCCAGCCAGTGCAACCACTGGGGGAGTAAACTAGTGGGTAGAAGAGCTCCCTGCCTTGCTAGTTCTGCCTTTCAAATAAATAAGTCTTTCAAAAGGAAAAAATCAGCCTCCCTGGGAAACTGAAAGCATCAGGTATTAAAGTGGTTGATGGGAGTTTTTCATTGCAGTGTGCATTGTGTTTAACTGGAAGTGTGCAATGTTTGTTCTGCGAACTTACTTTTGAATTTTGGCCTTGAAACAAGAGGCCATAACTCCCCCTCTCCACCCCCTCCTTTCAGTTTTATTGCTCGTTAAAGAGATGCTGATGGGTACACCGTAAGCCCTGCGCTTCTTCCTCTCCCTTCCTGCTCCGTGGCAAGCCTGGAGGGGGATCGCTAAAGAGCTGTAAACTGGTTAACGCCATCTTACTCGAAGCTAAATGAAAATTGAGCCGAGGTTACACTTCTATTGTCCTGCAGCTTTGAAGGGTGTAGGGTTGCTTCTGCCGCTGCTGCCGCCGCTGCTTCCACGGGAAAATTGTTTCCCAGTCGGGGAAATGTGTGGGGCCAAAACACACGCTGGCTCTGTCAAGACCGAAATTCCCAACCAGCCCCTGGCCTCTGTTGACTGTTTCATCCTCTGAGAGAGAATCCCTGTTCCCAGGAGCTGGGTTTTACAGACGGAAAAGGGCTGGAGAAAGCCGGAGCTAGGAGTGAAATGCAGACTGGTACTGGTTTTCCTTGTAAATCCAGCACTGGGAGACAGGACAATAGAGACCTAACTGATGGGTTAACCTCAGGTTCCCGCAGGTCACCCTTTGTGTAAGGATTAGGCAGAGGGAACTTGGCTATCTTGCTGAAGCTGGCTTGTTTGGGAAAAGTGGCTGTTATCTTTCTAATCCTCACTCTCTTGGAAGATCAGATAAACCACTTGGTTTCAGCTTGGTGACCTTTAGTGTGGGTGTGACTGCATTTTGATTTTTAGCCTGTTCTATGTGAGGTCTGGTGCAGGGGCTTAGTCTAAAACAATGGCTTCCTGTGGTTTTTGTTAACAGCAGAATATGATTCAAATTATTAGTTAATAAGACTGAACTTTCCTTTTTTTTTCTTTTAAGGATGTACTTATGTATTTGAAAGTCAGGGAGAGGTGGAGAGAGAGAGAGAGAGAGAGCAGAGCGCAGAGCTCAAGCGAGCTCGCGCTCGATCTCCTATCTGCTGGTTCATTCCCCCAAATTGTTCTAACAGCCAGGGGCCAAGCGGCAGCCAGGAGCTTCATCTGGGTCTCCTACATGGGTGGCAAGAGCCCAAGCACTTGGAGCCATCTTCTGCTGCTTTTCCCATGCCATTAGCAGGGAGCTGGACCCGAAGTGGAGCAGCTGGGACTGGAACCAGTGCCCACATGGGATGCAGGCGGTGCAGGCAGCAGCCTTGCCTGCTGTGCCACAATGCCACTGCCACCCCCCCCCCCTCCTTTTTAACATATTAACCTTAAACTGCTTCGGTTACTCAGGGAGCTTGTTGGATGGTGCAGTGGTGGTGAAGCAGGAACCCCTTGCCACAGAGTAAGGCCTGATACCTGCATTGACTCAGTAGAGAGCTTGGACTTGCAAAATGGAGGTGCAATAGAGTGGGGAAGAAAGAGGCATTAGGCAGGGGCAGATGGGATACCTCAGGGTTGACCCTAACATCGTGAACCCTTCATGGAGAGGGATGTGATCTTGTCGCTGCCCTTAGGTTGAACGCTTGGTTTTATTTAGGGCAGAGAGAGTCCCTGCTGGGGTTAGAACGGGTCCCTCTCCCCCACCCCCCATTTACTCCACGTTCTTGTCTTCCCACTTATTAAGAATACAGCTGGCCGGCACCGCGGCTCAATAAGCTAATCCTCCACCTTGCGGCGCCAGCACACCGGGTTCTAGTCCTGGTCGGGGCGCCGGATTCTGTCCCGGTTGCGCACCTTCCAGGCCAGCTCTCTGCTGTGGCCTGGGAGTGTAGTGAAGGATGGCCCAAGTGCTTGGGCCCTGCACCCCATAGGAGACCAGGAGAAGCACCTGGCTCCTGACTTTGGATCAGCGCGGTGCCTCGGCCGCAGCGCGCCGGCCAGGCGGCCAGTGGAGGGTGAACCAACGGCAAAGGAAGACCTTTCTCTCTGTCTCTCTCACTGTCCACTCTGCCTGTCAAAAAAAAAAAAAAAAGAATACAGCTGGAGGCCATGGTGGAGGTGCACTGGAAAGCGGGATTTATGGAAGGGCAAAGTGATAGTAGAGACTCTGATGTGACTATGCTATGGGCCTGTGTCTAAGGATCTTGGTCTTTATTCCAGGTTCTTGGCCCCACAGAAGTAAGAATTCAAAGCAGTGGCATAAATGCGGTGCACACATGAGAGCAGGATCTATTTAAAAGTGAGAGAGTGGGTATACATTCACACACGTGGGCGAGAGAGTTGCCTACGAGGAGGGGACATGGAGCGAGGAGGGGACATGGAGCGTGGCTCTGAAGCCCCTCCCACTTTATCAGTCTCTTATGAGATAGGGGCTGGTGCCCTAACTGAATATACAGATGGGGTGGGGTTTCATGTACATAAGGCTTTCAATGGCACCTCCCCATGGAGTTTAACTTCCACATGGCCATCATGGCGCCTCCTCCTTCCTAGTCCTGGGTGAGACACAGGTGTATCATGGGAAAGTAGGCCTACTAGACTGACAAGTAAGGGGATAGAATTACAATGCCGGACTGGTGGAAATTCCAGCTCTTGTGTTCCTACCTAACTTCCCTGCCTGGTTTCCCCACAGCAAGTGCCGGCAACCTCACGAGGGAGAACTGCCCCTACCGAGGCTGGGGTCTTGCTTTCTATAGGGTAAGAGTTGGGGCTCAGGGCAGGGCCTGACGGAATGTTCAGAGGAGGCAGGGTTTGGGGTGGGGCTGCAGCACACGTGGTGGGTTCCAGGACGGTGTCTCGGCATGTGGCACATGATGAGGAGTGGGTGTTGAATAGGCACAGCAGGCATTGCGTTTTGGACCGTGTACAGTGCTAGCATTGTAGCATTCCTTAGCTCCTTGCCAACCCGTATCAGTTTTACATCAGATGAACCCATGGTAATTGGCCTGTAAAACCAGGAGGCCAATTTTTGAATATTTACTGGGCAAATATTGAGGTGAATACCCTGATCCTTAGGCTCCTTTAGAACATCCCCAAAACTGGTCGGAGGAGTTGCTGTATAACCCCCAGACGGTGTGCTTGGCCGGCTTGCGGTAAGCCAGTCTGGAAAAGTAGGTTTTATTTATTGCAGTGCGCAGAGCAAGGAGCCGGGCAGCTGTTGCTCGATTCCCAGACTCCCCAAGGGAGTAAAGGTGGTGAATGTTAGGGTGGAGAGTTGGGGCTGAGCAGTGTCTGAGCAGCTGGTGTGTGTGCCTCTGTTGGCTAGTGCACAGTGCGTGCAACCAGCCATTGATCAGTGATGGGGCCAGCATGTTTCCTTTGAAATGGCAAGAAGTGAGCTCCAGTCTGCCTGGGTCTCGGGTTAGATTGGGCGCCCCTTTTCTTTGGTCAAGGCTTGAAGTTCTGAACAACATCTCCGTGCAAGACCCATGCTGGCATGTCAGCCTTAGCAGTGGTTAGTGAATTTCTTCCTTCCTCCCTTCCTCCCTTTCTCCTTTCTTTCCTTCTTTTCTTCTTTCCAGGCAGAGTTAGACAGTGAGAGAGAGACAGAGAGAAAGGTCTTCCTTCCATTGGTTCACCCCCCCCCCCCCAAATAGCCACTAAGGCTGGCGCACTGCGCCAATCAAACTGGGAGCCGGGTGCTTCTCCTGGTCTCCTATGGGGTGCAGGGCCCAAGCACTTGGGCCATCCTCCACTGCCTTCCTGGGCCGCAGCAGAGAGCTGGACTGGAAGAGGGGCAGCCGGACAGAATTCGGCGCCCCAACTGGGACTAGAACCTGGGGTGCCAGCGCCGTAGGCGGAGGATTAGCCAAGTGAGCCACGCGCTGGCTGGGTGGTTAGTAAATTTCAAGGCTGTTGGGTGGGGGGACTCTGTCTGTGAGTTCTCCTAAGAGCTCTCAACAGACGCCAGTGCTGAGATGTTAGCTATTGAGGAGAGGGACAGTTGTGCTGTTCCCTTGACTTCATATGAGTTCAGCGTTACAGAGGAATTGCGAGCTGAACGTTGCAAGCTTGGGAAGACATACTGAGACCTGGCAAATCTACATCAAAGGTTACTAGGGATTGATGGAGTTTGGTTACAAGGCCTGTGCATTCTTTTCCATTAGAGGACACTAAATTACGGTTGTGGACTGATTTGAGTACTGTCTTGTCCATCAAGACAGCTGGTGAGTGATTTCACACCAGGAGTGACAAATCTTCAGCCAGGAGAACTTGTCCTCATCCAACTATGCTTAAACAGAGACGCCTGCTTCTGGTATGGTCCGTTGTTAGGCCTCAGTCTTGATTGCTCTGCCTTTTTGGCTTAACAGTCTTTTTTTGTTCTTAAGATAGTGTTAGCTTCTCTGGCATTTTCTGTTTTTGTTTTTTGTTTTTTTTAATTCACTTTCAATCTCTGTATTCTGATATAGACACAACGGTTATAACAGGTGCAGTACTTAGGCAAGATACAGATTACTTCCTTTCTTACAGTCTTCATATAGTTAGCAATTTGATTACTTTTATTCCTTCACAAGGTAGTCAACAAAGCAATCTTTGCAATATTCTGGAATAAGTGTGTAAGCAAGACTAGAAAAGATAGGAGCAAGTAAAGATGCCACTTGTGATGCTGGCACCCCATATTGGTGCCAGTTCGTGTCCCAGCTCCTCCACTTCCGATGCAGCTTCCTACTAACGACACGGTAAAAGCAGCAGAAGATGGCTAGAGACCCAGGGTACCTACCACCCGTGTAGAGACCCGGATGAAACGTTGGACTGTGTCCTGGCCCAATGCTGGCCATTGTAGTCTTCTGGGGGAATGAACCAGTAGATGGAAGATCTCTTTCCTCCTGTCTCTGTAACTCTGACTTTGAAAATAGATAAATAAATTTTAAAAAGGAATAGAAAAGATGATTTTGTGTTTATATTAGTAATACGTAATAACTTACTAGGTAATCTTTTTTTATTTACTTTGAGAGTAGCTGAGAACTGTGGTCTTCAGAGGCCATACTTTTGAAATAATCTGATACTGTTTTCTCTTATTTATTTATTTTGAAAGATTACTTATTTGAAAGGGAGAGAGATCTTCCACCTGCTGGTTCACTCCCAAATGGCTGCAACACCATGGTTGGGTCAGGCTGATGCCAGGAAACCAGAACTCCATCTGGGTCTTCCATGAAGACTGCTCCTTTATCTAGATATATAGTAATGCATACTTATGGTGTAAACTTTATATATGGAAAGGTGAAATCATTATTCAGCAATTTAGCATCATGATTAAAATCTTTTCTTTGTCTTAGAGATGGTTACACTATAACATATCACTGTGTTTGGTTCGACTTTTTTTTTTTTTTTTTTTTAATAATTATTTACTTGAAAGGCAGAGTTAGAGCGAGAGAGATACATCAGTCTTCCATTTGATGGTTCTCTCCCCGATGGCCGCAATGGCCAGAGCTGGGCCAGTCTGAAGCCAGGAGCCTGGAGTTTCTTTTGGGTCTCCCATGTGGTGCAGGGGCCCAAGGACTTGGCCCATCCTCCACTGCTTTCTCTGGTGCCTTAGGAGGGAGCTGAAACAGCCAGTACTTGAACCAGTGCCCATATGAGATGCCAGCACTGCAGTTGGTGGCTTTACCCTTTATGTCACAGCGACGGATTGTTTTTTTAAAAGGTAGCTATTATCATACTTCAGCAGCCTTTTGTTTGAATTCTAGAAAAATGGTACGTTGTTTTTCAAAATTTTTTGTTTTTGGACATGTTGGGTGTTTTGCCAGTTTGCCCTGGAGGGGGAGTTTGGTGCAGCTGTTAAGTGCCTGATTGGCACGGTGCTGGCATCCCATATTGGAGTGCCTGGTTTGAATCCTGGCTATTCTGCTTCGAGGCAGCATCGGGCTGATGTGCACCCTGGGAGGCAGTGTTACTGGGGTGGCTGGAATAGATTCCTGCTGGTCCTCTAAGAAGGGAACTCCAGAGACAGAGAGGAGTGGTCAGCAGGTAGCAAGGTTTAATGAGGTGGAGCATCCGCCCGAACTGATGGGCCTCTTTCCAAACGGATCAGAAGTGCCCAGCGTTCAGACTGGGCTAAAGCCTGGTGACAAAGTTTAATGAAGAGAATACACCCTACAGGCCAGGTGGGCGTCTCAGTGAAGGACAGAGGCTTATAAGGGAATGGGGTCCAGTTCTTCCCACCCTTTCTCCTCCTAACCCCCACCCTCTCATGGACACAGGGTTTGCCGGGCGTGAAATGGCTGAAATTCCTCCCAAGGTTCTATTACGCAGTGTAATCAGACTGGGAAGCCCACTGGCCCCGGATTCTCCAGGAGTGCTTTCCTTGGAGGGGAGGAGGAGGACTGGGACCTCATATAAGTTATAGGGGAAGGGCAGCACTTGCTGGATGACATACTGGGCTGCTTCCAGGTGCTTCGGAAGCTGCTCCGTTCCTTTCACAGGTGCTTTGTTTTCCTTAGGCCCCTTCCACACACACACAGGCTAATTTCTATCTTCCTAATTAATAGTAACAAGTGATAATACTTGGGTCCCTGCCACCCATGTGGGAGACTTAGATTGTGTTCTAGGTTCCTAGCTTTGAGCTGGCCCAGCCTTGGCTGTTGTGGGCATTTGGAGAGAGAACCAGCACACAGGAGATCTCCCTCTGTCTCTCTCTGTCTTTCAAATAAGATAAATAAATAGAATTCTAAAAAAGTGGGAAGGTTTACTTCTAAAGCATAGTGGTCTTGAGTGGCATGAGAACTCTGTATCAGGTTGGTTGACTGTTATGTCTGTCCATGTGCATCAGTAAAGCTGTTCTGTGAGATTCACTTTGGGCAGCTGTAGGAATGACAACTTCCAATAGTCTTTCAGAGTTTATTTTCCGTTAGGCCAAGTTGTTGCAGGGGGCTGGTTACAGATAGCTAACAGACCTAAGAGCGTTTAGCTGTTTTGCACTTTATATGTTTCTCTTTTCTTGTGCCCAGCCTTCACATTTTTAATGCACGGAATTGAGGTCTCCATTGCCCATGTTCAGCTGAGCCCTGGGCTGGGCCTGTTGTCTCTTCCCATTCAGAGACTCAACAGTTTTGGAGTTGAACTGGTGCTCATAGGCACAGGGTGTCACAGCGTGGGTGTCACAGGCATAGAGGCTTTACCCTCTATGCCACAATGCCGCCCCCGCCCTGTGACTCTTGTGGCAACCTTGGTCTTGTTGCCGAACAATCTCTCCCCTCCCACCACCCCAAACTAGTTGGGGGTGTTGTTATAGAACCGCCAAACCTGGGTCCACTCACCTGGCACGCAGCAAGCCAATCGCTGACATGGGGTGGTGGGGGGAGAGTAGGTGTTTATTGCAAAGCACACAGCAAGGAGTGGAGTAGCTGTTGCTTAATTCCTGGGCTCCCTAGCGCATTAGGGGTGAAGGTTTTTATAGATTGAAATTGGGGTTGAGAGGTGCGTGATCAGCTCATCTTCAAGAACCTGGTTAGTCAGTGGTGCTCATGACCTGCCGTTGACCGTCTGGTGCTGCCTCTGGTGCTGCCATGCTCTTTAGGGAGTGTCTGTGGTGGCCAGCTGGTCTCCAGGTGGTATGTGGCTGTTAGTCACCACCTGCCCCAGACTTGGAATTCCCCTGCCTGCACTCGGAGTTCCCCTAAAACAAAGCCCTCTGGACAGTGCTGGCCAACAAGGTTTTATCTATCAAAGAAGCAAATGACTCCTCCCCCCCCTTTTGTTTCCTTTGTTGTCTGCCCTAGGGAGTCCTGCGTCAGTCCTTCCTTTTTTGATTGGAAAAACAGAGTTACTGAGAGAGGAGGAGAGACAGAGAGAGATCTTCCTCTGCTGGTTCACTCCCCCAAATAGCTGTAATAGCCCTGGGCTGGGCCAGCTGAAGCCTGGAGCTTCATCCAGGTCTCCCACATGGTGCAGGGGCCCAAACACTTTGACATCTACTGCTGCTTTCTCAGGCGCATTAACAGGGAGCTGGATTGGAAGTGGAGCAGCCAGGACTTGAAGTGGCACCCATATGGGATGCTGGCATCACAGGTGGATGCCTAACCTTCTGTGCCACAGTGCTAGCCCTGTGAATCAAACCATCTGATTGAATCTGGGGGAGAAAGCCATCTAGAATATATTTTTACAATTTGCCCACTAAAATGAGTCTTTAATGAGCAGTAGCAACCTATCATTCAGCTTATACTCTGTCTCATTGTCTATCCTTTGATACCTTAAATTGTTGGCTAACACTTTATTTAAAATTTTTATTTTTTTCATTTATGTGAAAGGCAGTCCGACAGAGAAGGGGAGAGAAACTGATCTATCTACTGGTTCACTCCCCAGATGCCCATAATAGCCAAGACAGGGTCAGGTGGAAGCCAGGAGCCAGGAACTTTCTCTGGGTCTTGCACACGGGTGGCAGGAACCCATGTACTTACCCCAGCACCTGCTGCCTTCCAGGATGCCCGTTATCAGGGAGCTGTGTCTGAAGCACAGGTGGAACTAGAGCCCGGACATTCTGGTAGGGGATTTGGGTGTCTCAGGCAGTGGCTTAGCCCGTTGTGTCCCAACACCTGTCCTTTGGCTGCCATTTTAGTCCAGCTCAAAGTGAGAGGCTCACTTTCGTGTTTATGTTCCCTGCGGTGTTTAATTAACAGTTCTTAGTCACTTGGTCTGTTACCCTAAAATTATTTGTGGTATCATTTTGTCTCTCAAGGTTTCTAAACGTCTATTACTTTCTGGTATTCATAATGTTGCCTCTGATATCTTTCAGCTGCTACCCCCCAGCCCTGCCCTGAGCCCCCCAGTGCTCTGTAACCATCTGTTTTCATCCTGAATGGACCATCCTATGTGAACATCTTCCTTACGAGGTCCTAGGCTAACGTGGGAGGTTTGCAATTATTTATACATAGTACCTAGCATATGGCCTGACATATATTTGTTGCTTGATAGAGGGTTTTCAAGCTGTGCCGATCTGAAGCCAGGAGCCAGGAGCTTTTTCCAGGTCTCCTATGGCGGTCCAGGGGCCCAAGGACTTGGGCCATCTTCTGCTGCTTTCCCAGGCCATAGCAGAGAGCTGGATTGGAAGTGGAGTGGCCGGGATACGAACTGGTGCCCATATGGATGCTAACACTGCAGTGGTCGGCTTTACGTGTTATAGCCCTGAAAATCTTTTTTTTTTTTTTTAATACATGTTTTTAGTGTTTGCTAGGATTCTGTTACTTGGCTTTAATAAATATTATTTAACTGGAAACGTTCAGGTTTTCATTATCAGTAAGTGTGCAGTGATCATTTTGTGTTCTATATAAATCTCTGATGTGTTTTTACAACCTCAGTCCACTTGAGTGTCCCCAATTTTCTTTTATTGAGGCTTTTGAAAAAGCAGAGGTGACTGTGACATTTTCAGTTCCAGCTGCAGGTACCTCTCTTCGTTTGGGATCTGACAGATGATTTAAGGGTGAAAAGCTCTTCGGATGCCTGGAGTGTGCCCCACGGCCTACACCTCTTAAGTAATGGGACAGAAGGTGGATTATTTACGTTTAGGGAGCAGTCCCTGTTCAGAACAAGGAAAGCCGGGTGCCACCCCAGGAACAGTCTGTCAGTAGAACAAACAGCACCGGTTTGTCCACGACACACCCAGACAAGGAAAATCCCAGTGGAAGTGGGTGGCAGCCGAACATAAACACACCTTAGACGAGTCGATGAACCGCGGGCATTACGTAGCCTGCCGCCGGCTGCTCTTGGCATCCCTGTGGTTCCTGTTGGCAGGGATCTTTCATTTTTTGGTCAGAACTGATGAGTGGGTGCTTTTTCCATATTCTCTCTTTTGGAAATGATTTTTACCCAGTGTTCTTGAGGCTCTGTGTGACCCTTGACCTTTCCCATCAGACCATGTGTGGTCTCTACGTGGCTCCTCTGGCCCCGAGCCCTTTGCAGATACCTATTTCCTCAAGGATCACCCCTCTGGTGTGTGAGGCTCCCATCTAATGACCAAGTCTAGACATAACACCGCAAGGACACGCATGGACACACATGGACATGCACATCACTCTGATTCAGACGTGTGAGTGGGTTGAGCTGACCATCTCATCTGGGTTGTCCCACAAGGGCACCCCGATGGGGACTTGGCCCAGGACTACAGTCGGCGGTTGTGAGCAGAGGAGGAGAGGGCACAGGGCAGGTGTGATCCCGCCAAGAGCCAGGCAGAGAGGCTAGGACCTGTGTGAAGTGGTACAGAGACTGAGCAAGAGACTGTAAAGACTAGCACCGGGCTGCCAGAGCTCGGGCAGGCACACGGAAGAAAGCAGGGCAGACGTGGCGAGCCAGGGCTGAATAAGAGGGTAGAGCAGGGTTAGAGGCCAGAGGGGCAGCTGATAATGGGAGCGTTCCGGCAGCCGGCAGGTGCTCTCGGTGCGCTGTGTCTAGCATCGACCTCGTCATAAACGGCCCTTCCGACCGCTGTCCTTGGTTCAGCAGTGACAAGGAAGACCCGTGTCCCAGGCTCAGATCTCAGGGTCTCGCCGGCTTCCCTTCCCTTGATCTCTGCATCTGGTCCGTCACTACATCCCTAGCACCTCACGCCATCTGCAAAAAGGCCCTGAGCATCAGACCGTGGCTGCCCCACACCTGGTACCTAAGATACCTCACTTCATCTTGCCCACCTACGCAGAAGGTAACAAGTCACCAGACACAGAAATGAAGCAATGGGAACTCTCACTGCGCCCCCAGCCAGAGGATTGCCGGCAGCTGCAGATCGGGTTCTGCCTCCCTACCTCTGCCACTTTGTGCTTCCTGATACTTGACTGTGTGGCATTCCACCCTCCCCCCCAAACCTTGAGGGCATTTCCATTAAGAACCGGAATAAAGCCCTCGATTCCTCCCCTCTGTCCCTGTCCTGCACCTCTGGTTTCATCCCCTAGCATTTTCCTCCGTACACCCCGAGTTCCACCCTCACAGAGCCACCTGCTGCTCTCAGGACAGGCCCTGTGTCAGGGGCCTTGCTCATGGGTGGGCTTGGCTCTTGCCCACACGTCCCAGGCTCCACAACCTACCTGTCTATCCAGCCGCTGTGACAGTTCCCCATCACCTCAGCTCAGGCTTCAGGAAGGTCTTAGAGCTCAGAGCATGCTGACTGCTCTGTGCTGTGTGTGAACGTGGGTGTGTGCGTGTGTCCCTGGAGTCCCCCAAGTTCCCCCGGGAGTGCTGCCTGTGGTTTAGGCAACCGGTGTGATGCATTCCAGTAAACCAGGGGGAGGGGTAATCGTAGCTGATTAAGAGGTGACAGGTCCGCTGGGACCTAAAGGACAGGAAACCCGCTGTGCAGCACTGCTTAGGTCAGGAAAACTGGTAATTTTCTGACGCCAGCCGCCAGCCGGGAACTTTATATGGTTCTCATTAAGGCGAGAAAGGGGAGCTGACTTGAGTGGCTAGTGCGAGGCAGGCAGTGTTGCACGGGTCGGATGACACTCTTCCCTTCGGTCATGCTCTCGCTGGCATCCTGTATTGCCCAGAATCGAACACCAGCTCCCTAGATCTGGCCCCAGGCCCTTCACGACTGACTCCTCACTCCCTACCTTCCTTCCTCCACTCCTCTACTAGGGCTTCGCCCACAAATCTCAAATGTAAGTTTTTTTCCTTTTCATCCTTAAACCTACATTGTTACAGTGACAACACTGAATACATGGCCTTTGTGTGGTTCTTTATACTTTGTCAAACACATTCCTGTGATGTTTCAGCCATACTATTTCACATGCCTTTTCTTTTCTTGTTTTTTTTTTTTTTTTTTTTTTTTTTTAGATTTATTTATTTGAAAGGCAGAATTACAGAGAGGCAGAGAGAGAGAAAGAGGTCTTCATCTGCTGGTTCACCCCCCCAAAAGTCCACAGTAGCTGGAGCTGAGCCAATCCAAAGCCAGGAGCCTAGAGCTTCTTCCTGGTCTCCCACGTGGGTGCAGGGGCCCAAGCACTTGGACCATCTTCCGCTGCTTTTCCAGGCACATTAGCAGGGAGCTGGATTGGAAGTGAATTAGCCGGGACCTATATGGGATGCTGGCTGGCGCTACAGGCGGCCAACCTCTTTTCCTTTTTTTTTTTTTTTTTTTAAGATTTCTTTATTTGAAAGGCAGAGTTATAGAAGAAGGGAGAGTCACAGAGAAAGGTCTTCCATCTACTGGTTCACTCCCCAAATGGCCACATCCAAAGCCAGGAGCTTTTTCTGGGTCTCCCACGTGGGTACAGGGGCCCAAACACTTGGGCCATCCTCCATTGCTTTCCCAGGCCATTTGCAGGAAGCTGGTTGGGAAGTGGAGCAGCTGGGACTTAAACCGGCACGCATATGGGATGCAGGCAATATGGGTGGAGGCTTAACCTTCTGTGCCACAGTGCTAGCCTCTCACATGCCTTTTTCAAAGATCAGAATTCAGAGGGTATGGAGTGCTGAGAAAACTGGGCAGTTTATCAAATGAAGTCTTTGCCAGACATCATGTACCAGCCTTCGGTCTAGTCTGTTCTTCCTTTTAAGCCTTACTAATGTATGTGCTGAAATATTTGCTCCAAAATCTTCTACCAAGTGTCTCAGGTCTCTGAAGGGAAGTGGGACGCTGGTAGTTCTAATAACCACCGTGGGGAGCGTGCCTGATTTAATTTCCCATTATGCCATTTGTACCTTATCATTTTTTTGGACCAGTTTGCAGTATCTATTTAAATTTGTCATATGTATGTGTACTCTGGAGAATTGCTATTCTCATATTTTTTTTCCAAAAAGCAGACTATATTAGACAACTTGGAATATAGAGAAGAAAAATAGCTCCAAACTGAGAATAATCCTACAATAATCCCTTGAGATTAACAGTTCAAAATGAGTTCTGGAGAAGACATCTTGCAACAACCCGCCTCTGTGACCCCCTTCTGTATATAGGTACAAGGCACTTCAGGAGTTTCAGAAAATATGTATTATGAATAACACAATATGTGGGTATCAAAATTTTTTGCACCTAGGTTGGCGCTGTGGCATAGCAGGTGGAGCCACCACCTGCAGTGTCGGCATCCCATATGGGTGCTGGTTTCAGTCCTGGCTGCACCACTTTCGATCCAGCTCTCTGCTATGGCCTGGGAAAGCAGTAGATGTGTCCACGTGGGAGACCCGGAAGAAACTTCTGGCTTCAGATTGGCACAGTTCTGGCCATTGCGGCCAACTAGGGAGTGAACCAGTGGATGGAAGACTCTCTCTCTCCCCTTCCCTTCCTCCTTCCCTTCTTCTCCCCTTTCCCCCCCTCCCCCTCCCCCTCCCCATCTCCCTCTGCCTCTCCTCTTTCTGTATAACTCTGACTTTCAAATAAATAAATCTTTAAAAAAAATTTTTCCCCCAAAGTAAATTTACCTTTCTATTCCATTTTTCCATGGGATTTTTGAAGTATGCTTGAATTTTCAAATCTGGCTCTTTATAACAATATATAGTTAATATTGTTAGTAAAAGGATTTTTGTTTAAAAAACATTGATTTATTTGAAAGGCAGAGTTACAGAGAGAGAGGAAGAGACAGAGATCTTCTGTCTGCTGGTTTACTCCCCAGTGGCTGCAATGGCCCTGGGCTGGGCCAGGCCCAAGCTAGGAGCCTGGAACTCCATCCACATGGCCAGCAGGGGTCCAAGCACTTGGGCCATCTTCCACTGCTGTCTCAGGAGCATTAGCAGGGAGGAGCTGGACTGGAAGCCGGAACTTGAACTGGCAGTCCCTTTTGGAATGTGTAGCAAGCAGTGGCCTGAGGAACTGTGCCACAGCGCTGGCCCCAGTGGTGCTGTTTTGTAAGCTGGAGAACAGAAGGGGGGGAGCAGAGGTGGGAGATGTTCAGGAAGACGATTTCTGTGTAGCCAAGCTAAGTTGAAGCACCCCGAGGCGATGAACCCCAGACAACTGCAAACGTGGGCCTGGGCGGGACAGGGAGTCACAGGGACTGGGTCAGGATCGGATCCTGGCTCTGCTCTGCCCTTCAATCCTTCCTTCTCCAGAGCGAGTTGTGCGATGCTCTCAAAGCTGCCGCGGGCTGAACCGGTGGAAAGTGTAGGATCGTTGTCTGAGCCGAGAGGAAGAAGCGGAGGCCCAGGTGCTGGCTCTTTTTAGACAGTGAGTGGAGCACAGCTCACATAGACAATACGTGTAACAGCTAAGGCTTATTATAGGAAAAGTGTGCTTCTTAAGAGAGCAGGAGCCAAGAATCAAAGCTCAGGTCGAAGCTGAGACTCGAGGCCCAGAGCGTGGAAAATGCTGTACGTTTGTAAGGGTTAGGACCCTTTGTGAGGCTTTACAGTCACGTGGTCTGCAGGCCACCTGCTGTCGCCGGATCTCTGTACAGCTTCTACGCGAAAGGTCTTCAAGCTGGTGTTTCATTTTCTCAGCTTCTCCTTTAGCCCCTTTTTTTTCCTCCTGCCTCAAGGTCTTGGATAAGGGAGGCAGTGTAGAGACAAACTGTGAAAGCCATAAAAGCGTTCTGGAATCTGCTTTTCTCAGCTTCCCGAGTTAACCCTTGTCTGTCTCCCGCCTGGAAGGTCTTGGGTTGTGGGCCTTTATATCTTCAGAGTACGGTTGGCCAGCCTGCTCCTGGCATTGGAGCTGCCGCCTGGGTTTGTGTGGGCTGTCAGTGCAGTGGGTGGCCTGGCCCAGGGGCCATGGCTGGCGGTGCCCAGGTGGGCGGGCAGTGTCTGCCTTGTGACCCCTTTCCTGCTGAGAGCTTTTGAAGCTCTCTTGTAATTTCTCTACTGTAAACACCGTCTCCCCGAGTTCCTGAATTATTATTTTCTTCTTCCTTGCAGATCATCAATGCCGTGGTCCTGCTGCTTTTACTGAGCGCGCTGGCTGACCCCGACCAGTACCACTTCTCGGGTTCTGAGCTGGGAGGCGACATCGAGTTCATGGATGATGCCAGTGAGTCCGTCAGCAGTTGCAGATCCTGTGGTATTTTCAAGGCGGGGAAGCTGGCTACCTGTCCTGCCTGTTAAATCACAAGTATTGATTTGTGTGCCCCCATGGGCCAATATAACTTTTCTTTGTTCCAAATCATATGAACAAATACGTAACGCACATGGTTTGCCTCTGTTCAGGCGCAAGAATCTAAATAGGTTCTCTCTCCCCTGCATTGTATGTTAACTTAGTATTTTGAAAAGTATTCCTTTGTTGCAGATTTTTGGGGCCTTTTGGTCTTGGAGGGGGGAGGAGTAAGTGACAAGAAGGGAGATTTAAAGGATCATGCGTATCCCTCTGTATATTCGCTAATGCTTCAGTAGTCCTCTTTCTTCCAGGAGGTGACCGTTTTCCGGTCTGCTTATTTGATGCATGTAGGGCCTTTTCCCAGGAATTCAAAACATACAGGGAGGTGGGGTGTGGGGTCCGCTCCACGAGCCCTGTTACCTCTTAATGATCGCAGCCGTGCCCTGTCTGAGCTGCCTAGGACAGTGCCGCGTGCCACCACAAGCGACATCGTGCCCACTGAGTTCTCACTGGCTTTGGAGAACTTCATATGCACTTGAGCAAAAGAATGTGTGAGCGGGAGAGGGTCCCCCCATTCCCGTGCAGAGATGGCAGTTTAAGGGTAGACTGGGAGCGTTTGAAAGACTTGGTGGAGTTGTGGATTTTACACTGTGGGCTTGGATACCTGCAGGCGTGTGTTAGGAAGATGACTTGCTGGGCGGAGGCCGTGTATGGGGGCTTGGGCATGTGAGCACAGAGGCCCCAAGGGCCCCAGAGGCCGTTCTTGGCTGGTTCCCTGCTGAGCGGGCTGCATAGAGAGGGGCTGGGGTTTTGAAGCCGTCACTGCTGTGTGTGTTCCAGCTTCAGTGGGGAGATGGGGGGAGAAAAGGAGACTTTGAATGAAGTGTCTTAGTGCAGCGTAGTGTTTGGAGGGTATGCTCCAGCCACAGAGCTCAGCTCTGGTTTTTAAAGATTTATTTGTTTTTTTTGAAAGGCAGAATAACAGAAAGACAGAGATCCTTGTACTCTGGTTCACTCCCCAGTTGCTTACAGCAGCCAGGGCTGGGCCAGGCAGATCCAGGAGCCAGGAGCTCCATCCTGGACTCCTGCGTGGGTGGCAGGAATTCAAGCACTTGGGCCATCATCCGCTGCCTTCCCACGAGCTTTAGCGGGAAGCTGGATTGGAAGCAGAGCAGCCAGGACTCAGACCGGGGTTACCATATGGGATGGTGGTGTGGTAAATGGAGGCTTAGCTCACTGTGCCATGGAGCTCAGTTTGCATCTTGGTGCTGCCATGTGTGACTTGTGCTGACCTTGACCTCTGTGTGCCCTGGTGTCTCCCTGTGAAAGACAGTCCTGGTGTCCGTCTCCCCCTTTGCATCGATCATTTTGAGGAATAAGTAAGTTAATACATGAAAAGCACATACAGTGGGATCAAGAAAAGTGCCCATTATAAGTCACTATTTTGTAGCTGTTATTGTTTGGATATGTTTGCGGTGAAGTGCGACCTGTGTAACAGCAGATTTTAAAAGACAGTCAGATATGTGAGTCTGCATCCAGACGGAGGAGAGGTCCAGACGGAGACACACTTTGGAGGCTGTCAGCTTGCAGGTGGCTTTTGTGTCTGGGGAGAGCAGAGAGACGAGGGAATGAGGAGCCCCTGTCATTAAGAGGTCAGGAGGAGGAGCCGGAGCGCAGCGGGTCTGAAGGAAGGGAAGCCGGCGCATGCTCTGTATCCGTCTTCTTCCGTAGTGGTGGGTTCATAGCCGTAAGAAGCCAGGGCTTGGGGCCGGCGTTGTGGCATAGCGAGTAAAGCTGCTGCCTGCGACGCTGCTGGCATCCCCTGTGGGCACTGGTTCGAGTCCCGGCTGCTCCACTTCTCATCCAGCTCCCTGCTAATGGCCTGGGAAAAGCAGTAGAAGGTGGCCCAAGTGTCCAGTCCCCTGCCGCCAACATGGGGGATGTGGTGAAACCCTGGCTTTGTGGCCAGCTGGGGAACCTGCAGATGGAAGCCTTCTGTCTCCATCTGTCTCTCCCCCTCTCTTTGATAGCTTTCAAAATAAAATAAATGCATCTTAAAAAAAAAAAGCTCAAAAGAAGTCAGGGCCTCATTATTCTGGGGTTTGGCACCTTGCCAGACAGGGACATGACTTCTGCCATAACATTTCTTATTCTCTGTAGTCTGAATAACTCCATTACGCTTATGCATTCTTCCGGGAAGGATAATGGTTCCGTGAATATTAAATTAATATCTCTTCTGCCTGCCTTCCCTTGAGTTTAAAAAACTACACATATCATGTTTGATTGACATTTAAAAAGAATACTGTTTCCAGTAGCAGGATTCCTCTTCTAGGGCAGTTGATGTTAGAGAAAGGAGCTTGGAACGATGTGACTCTGTTGCGATGGGATAATAACACTGTGTGCCTTGTTCGAATCGCCAGAGGTTTTTTTTTTTTTTTTTTTTTTAAGATTATTTATTTATTTGAAAGTTACACAGAGAGGCAGAGAAAAAGAGAGAGAAAGAGGGAGGGGTCGAGGTAGAGTCAGAGAGAGAGAGAGAGAGATCTTCCATCTGCTGATTCACTCCCAAACTGACCTCAACAGTCGGAGCTGGGAGCCAGGAGCTTCTTCCAGGTCTCCCATGTGGGTGTGGGGCCCAAGACTTGGGCCATCTTCTACTGCTTTCCCAGGCCATAGCAGAGAGCTGAATAGGAAGTGGAGCAGCTGGGACTTGAACCGGCACCCATATGAGATGATGGCACTGCAGCTGGTAGCTTTACCCACTACGCCACAGTGCCAGCCCCTGCCAGAGTTTAAGCCAGGTGATGACTGTCTCACAGCAGAGAGGCTTCACATAGCTGGCTTCAAAGACTTGCTGGTGCTTAAGATCTTGAACTAGTGCTGGTTCTGTGATGTCCTGTGTATCACTCCAGTGCGGTTGAGCTTTTTCTCCTATCTCCTATGTCAGAAGGGATTGAATGAATGGTCTGTAATTCCTGGAGACTGAAGATGGTCTGTGAGACTGGATATTCACTGGAGTGAACTTTTTTTTTTTCTTTTAAGATTTATTTTTATGGGAACCGGCGCCCATATGTTAGACCACAATGCCGGCCCTGTGAATTTGTTTCTAAAAAGTTTCTTTGGTCTTCCACTTCCTTCCCATGTTTTGATCTCCTTTCTTTAATAAGCTTGGAGATCAAAGGTCACTATTTGACAAGCCCGTCCATATTTAATTCATACATGGTTAGAATTAGACCGTCTTTGAGATGGGTACAATCAATGTGTTTTTTTTTTTTTTTTAATTGTGCTTGAAAATTTTTTAAAGATTTTACTTACCTGAAAGACAGAGTTACAGAGGGGCAAAGGCAGAGACAGAGAGGTCTTCCATCTGCTCTTTTACTCATCACATGGCCACAACAGCCGGAGCTGGGCCAGTCCGAAGCCAGGAGCCTCTGCTATGTCTCTCTTGTGGGTGCAAAGGCCACAGCACTGGCCCTGTGCTTGGAAATTTTAAAAGTTAATATCGTGGTTTTATGTTGATATGTTTTTGGAATGCTGGCGTTGTCTGAAGATTTTATTCAGGAATACAGGGCACGCATGTGTCTCATTTGTCTGTGAGATCAGTTTTCTGAAACGATCTGAAGAGGAAAGCCAGATTCCGGCCTACAGCCAAAAGGGGAATGTAGAGGACTCCACTAGGATAGTGAAAGGAAATGTAGAAATTTCTCTTTATTTTACACGTAGCCTTTTAACTCTTCTGTTTATATGTACATATGAAATTTAGGAATATTAGTAATGTATGCTTGTAACTTAAGGGATTTTTGTCATTTATAAAAAACATCGAGTATACTAGGACAGAATGAGGAACTGCCATAGATTGCAGGGGGCTGGACTAAATTCTGAAAGAGAAGAGGGTTGTTGATGGGGAGCAGGTAAAATTTAATAAGGTCTGTAGTTTAGTTGATAGCAGCATACCAATGTCACTTTCCTGAGACTTAATAATTATAACAGGGCAAATAGATTGTTAAGAAGAAGCAGAAAAAGGAGGATATGGATGAACTCTACTCTGTTTGCAGCTCTGCTGTACGTCTAAAATGACCTTAAAATAAGAAGTTCAAGGAAAAATATTTTAGTCTCTGACTGTGAAGATAGAAGGGTAATAATGATCGGAAAGCACTTATGAGTGTGTGTGACGTATTGTGCATCTGTAACATCGACCTTAGGAATTTTGCAATGTGGTTTGGCCAAGAACTGTAATAGTGCTGTGCATACCACCTGAGCAGCAGGTGACCCAAATTAAATGTCTGATTAACTTTGTTTGCAGATTTGTCTCTAGTCAGACTGACTTCCTTTCATTCGTGGGCTAGGGATACCTGGCCTAGGGAAGGGCATGGCCAGAGAAGTAACCAAGAATTGATAATTACCCGTATAGGTGGGAATCTCATTTAGGATAAAGAGTCCACTACATTTATTGGAGAAAGGACAGTCTGTTCAGTAAATTTTTCTGGGTGAAATCAATAAGACAAAGATCAGGTGCCTCTCAAAAGCAGATCTCCATAAGAGAAATGCAGATTACAGCCACAGCCTTCGATTACTGAACAGCTTCAAAATGGCCGTCATTAACATGGCTAACAGTACCACCTGCTAGTATGGATGTGGAGTAACTGGAGTTCTCAGATTGTTGCCGGGAGAGTAAATTGTACAGCCGCTTTGAGAAAACTGCAGCTGAACACATGTCAACCTTGGAACTGAGTAGTTCTACTCCTAGATGTACTGCCTTCAGGAATTGGGGTGGAAGTCCATCATCAGCCCTGGGTAAAAGTGGTCAGAGTGGCTTTATTCAGCATAGCCCCAAACTGGAAGGCATCTGATTTCCACCAGTTGTAGAATGGACAGAATCAGAGATGAGCCAAGGCAGATAAAGTAGGTGATGGGAATTCACTATACCATTGTGCACATGTTTATGTCCTTCTGGGTTTACTTGAATGTTTTGATAGTAAAAACTTAGAAATAGAGGAAAGCAGAGTTGTCTTCCTGGACTGTTGGCACCATGGAGCAAAGCTTCCTTGCTCTGGTGTCTGAGCATGCCTGGCAGGCTGCCTGCTTGCTCTCTGTTCACCTGTGTCCCCACAGTCTTGAGAAAACAGAACAGCAGAGGAAGCTGAGCCACTAGAACCATCCTGCCCCTTTCTTTCATCCATCCACTCTTCCATCTGTTTGTCTTTTGAATTAGATCTAATTAAAAGGATGGCATAGTGCCTTGACTATTTTTTAAAGGTTAATTCTACGAATATTTATTTTTTAAAAAGATTTATTTATTTATTTATTTATTTATTTATTTATTTGAAAGTCCGCATTAGAGAGGGGGAGAGAGAGAGAGAGTGAGATCTTCCCTTATTCCCCAATTGGTCACAACAGCCAGGGCTGAGCCAGGCCAAAGCCAAGAACCAGGAACTTCATCCGAGTCTCCCACATGGGTGCTGCCATCCTCTGCTGCTTTCCCGGGCACATTAGCAGGGAGCTGGATCGGAAGTGAAGCAGCTGGGACTCAAACCGGCACCCGTATGGCATGCCAGCGTTGCAGATGGTGGCTTAACCTGCTGCGCCACAGCGCTGGCCCCCCGAATATTTGGAGTTTGTCATCTCTACAGAATTATTTCTTATTAAATAGTGAAGAGGCACCAAAAAGTCTTTATAAAATATGCTAAGTGATGGTGCTGTGAGCACACGTGTCTTACTTTATTGGAAAAGAGTGTGACGGCCCCTTCCTGGTTGCCTGTCGATTCCTCTGCTCAAGTGCAGCCCGCCTCCTGAGTTACCAGCCTTGGCTTTCCTTTATAGACTCGCCACACATCCTTGTGTCCATGAGTGCCCTGTTGTGTTTAATTTCCATGTGCTTCATATAGTGGCTTCATAAAGTCCGCATTCACTCGTGATTTGGGTTTTTCACTTTTGCTGTGTGTTAAAGTACTCAGAACACTTATTGAAGATGTAAGGAGGGCTGATCCAAGGAGGACTAGGGTGGTGGGGCAGTGGGGTGGGGCTGGAGGCCCCTCCCTCTGGGGCAGGTGGAGATTTACCCCAGTCAGTGGGTCGGGGTAAGTGGGCAGAGGCTACTGAGAAGCGATATGGAGGCAGGGGCACTGTTGCTAAAGGCAGGCCCTGGTGATAAGCTGGAAGGGGTGGTGAGAATTTGGTCAGTTACTGAGGTGATCAGATGTCAAAGGTGAGGATTTTCGATCCACTAATCTGTGCTAAGTGAACCAAGGCCTGGGCCCCAGTGTGGCCTGCCTCACTTGGCCAGGGGAGAAAGCCTCCATCTAACTGGGTGCTTCCCGCACCGGTCCAGCCGCCAGGCAGTCTGGGAAACTCAGGTTTTAGCCTCAGCCTGTGCCAAGGAGGAGGACACTGGAAGGAGGGGGAGGCGGGCGGTGCCGATTCGCCTGCCCCGTGAGTGTGTGTCTGTGTGGCAAGGCTAACCCTGGCCTGCTTCTGCAGAATGCGCCGGCTGTTCTTGCTAGTGTATGTTTTGTGCTTTAGCACCAGCTTGCTCAGTTCCCAGGAAATCGTGTTGCGTATTGTTATTACATTTACTGATTTATCTAGGGAGGAGTCACATATTTGTTCCTGGATTTCCTTCTGGATCCTACTTATATCTTTTGTTTAATAGCTTTAATGAGGATAAAGGTTACATGCATGAAATTTAGTGTCTTTAAAGGTGCAGTCCTGTAATTTTCAGTAAACTTGCAACATTGTGCAACTTAAAAATACCTAGTTACAATATATACCTTTCTAGTTATTAAAATCTTCTTTAGTGACTGTCAGTGGGGTTTCTAAAAGTTTTCTATAACAATCATGTGTTTTTTAAATTCAATTTATTTTATTCTTTTGAGGTCTAGTCTTATACAGCCCTGGCTCTCCAGTGAACATTATCACAAATGTAAATTCTGCTTATTGGTTTTATGAAGAACTTTAATGGGAGTCAAGTATTTCATTTTTAAATCCTCCAATAGAAGAATGAGGCTGGCAGGAGCTGATTTCCCTTCTTGGGAGAGTTGAGATGTTTTCTGAAGTTGATGTTCAGAAAACCATGATTTCACGGGTCCTTCCTGGCCTCTCGTAGGCCCTATGATGGGGATGAACCCTGAAGCAGCGTCATGTTAAGTGAGAGAAGCCAGGCACAAAGGGCCACACACCGCGTGATTCCATGGATGTGAAATGTCCAGAAGAGGCAAATCCACAGAGGCAGAAAGTGGATTTGTGGTGGCCAGGGGCTGGAAGAAGCAGGGATGGGAAATGAGTGTGGATGGATATTTGGGTTCTTGTTGGAAGGATGATTAATGAGTGGTGGTTGCACAACTTTGCAAACGTGCTTTAAAAAAAAAAAACACTGAATTGTATACTAAAACACTGCATTTTATGGTATGTAAAATATATCTAAATAAAAATTGCAAAGAACAAAAGACCCAACGCAAATACCACGTCCTCAGATAAATTCTTCCTCCTGGCTCCAAGTTACATGGTCCCATCTGACCTCCCCCAGCCTTGTCTGTTATCTCCGGCTGAGCCTGTCTTCCTGGAAGTGCTAAGCTCCTTGAGAACACGCTGTCCTGATGATCTGCAGCCCCACTCCCAGTGTTATCCAGGGTACACACCCGTTGCAAATTCATGAAATAAATTTAAGCGTAAGGTTAGAAAAAGTAGCAAGTTAAGGAAAACAACCCCTCCTGTTTGAATTTTATACTTCCCGTAAAAAGGTATAAATAATCAACGCACATAAAAAAGATGTGTTGGGGTCTTCCTTCTCTCTTGTCTTGTTTCTTATGCTTCCTGAAGCTCTCAGTCTGAGAATGGGGACCCTGCAGGAGGCATTTGACCTGTGAGGTTTCAGGGCTTTGTATTTTGCACTGTTGTGAACTCAGCTGGAAACAGCTCTCTAGACTAATGGTGGCAATATCTACCCGGGTTTGCATGTACTGAAGTGCCTGGCTATACAAGTAAGATATGGGAACATACACTAGCTAGTTAGCAGGCCAGCTACACTTTTTTTTTTTTTTTAAAGATTTATTTATTTATCCGAAAGGCAGAGTTATGGAGAAGCAGAGGCAGAAGCAGAGAGAGGTCTTCCATCCAATGGTTCACTCCCCAGATGGCCGCAGTGCCTGGAGCTGGGCTGATCTGAACCAGGACCAGGAGCTTCTTCTGGGTCTCCCACATGGGTGCAGGGGCCCAAGGACTTGGGCCGTCTTCTACTGCTTTCCCAGGCCACAGAGGAGAGCTGGATCAGAAGAGGAGCAGCCAGGACTTGAACTGGCACCCATATGGGATGCTGGCCCTGCATGTGGCAGCTTTACCTGTTATGCCCCAGCCCCAGCCCCCTTACTTGTTTTGGAAATTACATGGAGCTAGTTCTTACTCGTGTTATGGGAGGGACCAACAGTGGTTAGTAAATCAGAAATCTAGCTATATCTTTTTTTTTTTTAAGATTTTCTTTTATTTATTTATTTGAGAGGTAGAGGTATAGACAGTGAGAGGAAGAGACAGAGAGAGAGGGGTCTTCCTTCTGTTGGTTCACTCCCCAAATGGCCACAACAGCCAGGGCTGAATTAGATTGAAGCCAAGAGCCTGGGGACTCCATCTGGGTCTCCCACATGGGTGTCAGAGGCCCAAGCCCTTGGGACATTGTTTTGCTGCCTTCCCAGGTACATTAATAGGGAGCTGGATGGGTAGCGAAGCAGCCAGGATTTGAACTGGCCACATATGAGATGCACTGCTGTACCACCACACTGCCGCCCCATGAGCAACTGTGTTCTCCGTGGTGACTACACGCTGATTCAGAGCGAGCAGACGTTCTCGATTGCTAGGAGATAGAATGTCCCCTGGCCCATTTTGTGTAACTGCTCTGGGTATTTATTTGCTATATTGGGCAGTTCTCACCTACATGTTGAGGTGTAGGGGTCAACAAGATCTAGAAGTCCATCAGGGAGGTTACTCCAGCAGAAGTTACACAGACAGCACACAGCTAACAGCCACAGCAAGACAGTGGTGATCCGTGTGTGCCGTAAGGAAAATAGCACTGTAACCTGGCAGTGGTGGTGGTGGTGGTGGGGTGCCTACGGGAACCCTGAGAGCATCAGCGCCTCAGTCTGTGACACTGGAGCTGGGCCTTGAATGACTGGGAAGGGAGGCTGGTCATGTGAAAATAGGCGTTTCATTTGGTGAGTGAGAACTGCAAGTACAAGGCCCTGCTGTGTTCAGTGAACCCAGTGGTGTAGCAGAGACAAGACACCAAGGCCCTTTAACTGCAAGTAGTCTTTTATTGTGCTGTCATAAGGCCCAGGTGGAGTTTCTTACCCAAAAGCCTGAGCCTAGAACAAAAGAGTTATTTCCTTGTATATGGTTTTAGCCTCTCTGTCTCCCGTGTATGGCTACATGCATGCATTTGATTGGCTATTCTAATGTTACATGGCCCAGGCAGGAATTGTTGCAGTACTGTGCATGGGTACTTAGTTACTGATGATGATTTTTTCCACACACATACTGAGCTGTGTGCTGTCTGGCAAGGGTTAACACCATTGCTCTGTTGGGACAAGCAGAGCCTGAAATGGTTACATAGAAGCAGATAGTAGCTACAGTTGGAGGCTTCAGAGGCAAGCAGATAAAAACCACATTTCCTTCCCAGAACAGATTCCAGCCTTTTTCTTCTGACCTTGCGAAGGCTTCTACCAAAACTTTAATCATGTCAGTTAGAAACAAGTTTAATGAGAAGACGGGCCTCGACTACAGCGTGGGAGGTTATCACAGCGAGCAAGGGCGTCTAGGATGAGGTAGGGTGAGAATAACAGTAAGAAACAGATTCCATTTTCAATGAGTTAGGAAAGTGATGAGGGGGCTGGCGCCATGGCGCAGTAGGTTAATCCTCCGCCTGCGGCGCCGGCATCCTATGTGGGCTCCGGTTCTAGTGCCGGCTGCTCCTCTTCTAGTCTAGCTCTCTGTTGTGGCCTGGGAAAGCAGTAGAAGATGGCCCAAGTCCTTGGGTCCCTGCACCATGTGGGAAACCAGGAAGAAGCTCCTGGCTCCTGGCTTCAGATTGGCGCAGCTCCAGCCATTGCAGCCATTTGGGGAGTGCACCAGTGGATGGAAGACCTCTCTCTCTCTCTCCCCCTCTCACTGTCTGTAACTCTAACTCTCAAATAAAATAAATAAAATCTTTAAAAATAAAAAAAGGGAAATAATGAGAAGGTTTTCATTAGAGCTGTGAGGCACACGGGAGTTTATAAAATCCACGTTACATGCCTGTCTATAGAAGAGTACCCAATCTGTTGTTTAGATAATTCAGTGGCCCAGGTGACCAAACTTGTAAAAATACAAAAATCTGTAACCAACACCTATTTTCTGTTTTTGAAATAATCTCATCTGTGGTCATTTACATGATTCTTTGGACACTCCACCTCAGTTAGTCATATCTTCTCAAAATCCTAAGGAACTGTGGGGTTTACTCAGTAGAGGATTTTTTTTTTTTATTCCTCATTGGTGTATATACAGAATGGCTTAGCGTCAACAGTTCTTCATAAACAGGTGCAGCACTGAGCTTCAGCTTGGCTTTGCTCTTCTGTGATTGGCCTTCAGGGCTGTGGTGTATCATTCAGTGGCATCCTGGCAAGGTTGGCGTGAGCCCAGCCCTGGGAGTCCTCTCCTCAGAGGTGGCAGGGTGGGCCACCAGGGCCTGGCTGCCGGAAGCCAGCACCTATGGTTATGATGAGGATGAAGAGGGCTGAATACAGTGCCACCTGGCTGACAGCCGCTGGTGAATGAGCTGGTGCCATAGCTGCCGGAGAGACCGCTGAGCAGCCACAGCAAAGAGCAGCAGGTGCAGGTCCTGGTTTACAGGGAACAGGCTGGGGTCTCCAGAACCCAGCTCTGTTAACACCATGCAGAATGTTGCAGATGGTGGGATGCTAGACGAGAAGTCCGGTCACAGAGACACCTGTTAGAAAACACACTGATGGTCCCATGTAGAACGTGGGAAGTGAAGGTGTCTGTAAACTTGACTCCCAACAGGCCATGCTCTGAAAGCAGAGAACACGGTAGAGAGCGTGACACTAAGACTGCCATCTCCGAAACTGTCATCTCATTTCTCCCCTCCTGATAGCAAACTATTTGCCTAGCTAAGCCACAGACTAAGTGATTTATAATCCTCATGTATTACCATTAGTCCATTTTACAGGGAAGAAGACAGCACATAAGCTAATGAATAAAAGGAGCAATTTGACAAAATGAAAGAAAAAAAACCCATTAAATAGTGCCTGCTACTAATTTTTGTCTTTCTTAAACCTTTGACAGATATGTGCATTGCTATCGCAATTTCTCTCCTCATGATCCTGATATGTGCAATGGCCACTTACGGTGCATATAAGGTAAGCAGCTTGCAGTAAGGTGCTGGCCTTTAACTCAGTCCCTTATGTGTATAATTAATCCAACTCTGAAATACAAGGGTGCTTCACAAAGTTCATGGGAAAGTGGTATTAAGAGGTAAGTTTATCAGCACTTTGGCCTCAGAATCAGCCCTTAAGGCATTCAGAGCTGGCTGAAGAGCCCATGAGAGTATTTTAGGCATGGAAAGCCAAGACACTCTAGCAAAAACAAAAAAAAACAAACAAAAACCACAAAAAACAACAAAAACAAAACCTAAATGAAAGATCTCTGCGAGTGAGATCCCAGTGGAAAGAATGGGGCCATCAAAGAAGGAGGCACCTTGCTCTGAAGGGAGGAGAGAACTTCCACTTTGACTATGACCTTGTCTAAATAAGATCGGAGTTGGTGAACTCAAAAGGCTTCCATAGCCTTGGCAACTCATGACAAGAGCCTAGGGTGATTACTGACGCCATAAACAAGAGTGTCAAATTATTAAGTCAACAACAGGAGTCACTGTGCACTTACTCCTCATGTAGGATCTCTATCCTTAATGTGTTGTACAATATGAGTTAATGCTATAACTAGTACTCAAACAGTACTTTACACTTTGTGTGTCTGTGTGGGTGCAAACTGATGAAATCTTTACTTAATTTATACTAAATTGATCTTCTGTATATAAAGAGAATTGAAAATGAATCTTGATGTGAATGGAATGGGAGAGGGAGAAGGAGAGGGAGATGGGAGGGTTGCAGGTGGGAGGGAAGTTTTGGGGTGGAAAAAGCCATTGTAATCCATAAACTGTACTTTGGAAATTTATATTTGTTAAATAAAAGTTAAAAACAAAGCAAAACAACAAAAAAATAGTAAAATAAAGTTTGAAGTTTGTGCTCTAAAATTTCACTTTATTATATTGAAATACACTATACTCACCAGAAAAAAAAAAGAGGTAAGGTTATTTTCATGCAAAAAGTTTTGTTTTAATTTCTTCCTATTTGAAAGAGAAAGAGTGACACAGATCTTTTATCTGCCTGCTCACTCTCCAAATGCCTGCAGCAGCTAAGGCTGGATCAGGTTGAAGTCAGGAGCCCAGAACTCAGTCCTGGTCTTCCTAGTGGGTGGCAGAGACCCAAGTATTTGGGCCAACACCTGCTTCCCAGGGTGCAGAAGCAGGAAGCTGGCAAGAACCCAGACACTCCCCAATGGGATGTAGGTGTCCCAAGTGGCACCTTCACCACCGTGTGCAACAACCACCTGCGAGCAAAAGATTTGTGAATTCCACACATCGTTTCTTCATGATGACACATTTCCGTGAACTTTTTGAAGACCCTTCATTCATAAGTAAGAAGTAATTGTTTTCAATTTTCTCTGGGAATCTTGGCACTAGGAAAACCAGTAACCCCAGGGTGACAGTTGCAGAAGTACTCCTCGGGCCTGGCTTGGTGACTGCTTCCGCGTGGCCTCCCGATGGCCATCCTGAGCTGGTCTCAGGAATTCCAATTCCTCCATTTCCCTTCAGATTCCTGAACGAGTTCTTTGAAGTTAGCAAAATTATGTTTTGTAATATTGGCATATTAATGTTCTTTCTTCTCTTCCCTGTAGCAACACGCTGCCTGGCTCATCCCGTTCTTCTGTTACCAGATCTTCGATTTTGCCCTGAACACCTTGGTTGCAGTCACTGTGCTTGTCTACCCCAACTCCATTCAGGAATACGTACGACAGCTGGTACGTGGCCCGCCCAGCTACATGCCTCGTGGGGGAAAGCTGTGACAGGCCGGGGTGTGGAACTGGCAGAGCTAGACGTACCTGCACTCTTGTTTGTTGGTGTTTAATTTGCATCTGTGTTATGACCAGAGATTTTTAAATATTATCTTTAAAAAATTTATTGTATTTGAAAAGCAAAATTACAGAGAGGGAGGGAGAAAGATCTTCCATCCTCTGGTTCACTCCCCAAATGGCCACAAAGGCCAGGGCTGGGCCAGGCTGAAGCCAGGAGCTAGGAGCTTCTTTGAGGTTTCGCATGTGGATGCAGGAGCCCAAGCACTTGGGTCAACCTCTGCTGCTTTCTCAGGGGCATTAACAAGTTGCTGCATTGAAAGCAGAACAGCTAGGACTTGAACTGGCACCCATATGATATGCTGGCTTGGCAGGTGGCGGCTTAACCCAATACACCACAATGCCAGCCCCTAAATATTATCTTAAAGATAAGACTTTTGGTTTCTCAGAATACTTTTTAGGAAATCATAACCTCCTTTAGCCCAAGAGAGGTAAGTTGGTGGCAGCGCTGGTGGTGTTGGGTCTACCAGCCTACATTATACTCTGGTTACTAGTAATTTCTGTTTATTTTTATTTTTTTAAAGATTTATTTATTTGAAAGTCAGAGTTATATACAGAGAGGAGAGGCAGAGAAAGAGAGAGAGAGAGAGATCTTCCATCCACTGGTTCACTCCCCAAATGGCCGCAATGGCTGGAGCTGTGCTGATCTGAAGGGTGCAGGGGCCCAAGAACTTGGGCCATCTTCTGCTGCTTTCTCAGGCCATAGCAGAGAGCTGGATTGTAAGTGGAGCAGCCGGGTCTCAAACTGGCACCCATGTGGGATGCCAGCACTGCAGGCGGCAGCTTTACCTGTTAAGCCACAGCGCCGGCCCCAACCCTCTATTCTTTTTAGAAGATTTATTTACTTACTTGAGAAGCAGAGTACAGACAGAGAGGTCTTCCATCCACTAGTTCACTCCCAAACTGGTTGCAACAGCTAGATCTGAAGCCAGGAGATTTCTTCCAGTCTCCCACGTGGGTGCAGGGGCCTAGGCACTTGGGCCATTTTCTACTGTTTTATTTTGTAAAGTTGAATTTGCTCAGTTACCAGCAAGGGATAGGTTCTTATATCTGCTGTTTTATGGGAGAATTGGAACTCTTGTTTGTTTGACTGTAGAACGTCTCTCTCGCCCAAGCATCATTTTGGAGTTTTCTGTTAAATGTTTTTGTGACCTAATGAGCCAATGTTGGTGGCTGGGTATTTAAGAAGCTTATAACAACTATGAGGTTGGAGTAATTCTGTGCCCTCACATTTTTAATCTTCGTAGGTTGTTTTTTCTTTGTTCTTTTAAGATTTTTATTTGGAAGACAAAGAATGTACCCATCCCCTGTCTCACTCTCCAAATGCCTGGCATGGCACAGACTGGGCTGGGCGGGACCACAGCTGGGACCCAGGATTATAACCCAGGACTCCCACCTGGGTGGCAGCACCCCAATTACTTGAGCCCTCACTGCTGCCTCCTGGGGTCTGAATGAGCAAGAAGCTGGAGTTGGATAGAGCCAGGTGTCAAACCAGGTATTCTGATATAGGATTTGGGTCTCTCTCTCTCTTTTAATGCTTTCTGTCTGTCTGTTTGTTTGTTTGTTTATTTGAAAAGGAGAGTGACAGAGAGAGGGGGAGAAACAGAGGAAGAGAGAGAGAGAGAGGGAGGGAGAGGGAGAGATCTCCCAATTACTATTTCATTCCCTAAATGGTTGCGACAGTCAGGGCTGGTCCAGGCCAAAGTCAGGGGTCTGGAATTCTATCTGGGTCTCTCACATGACTGGCAGGGGCCCAAGTCTTGGGCCATCTTCTATTAGCAGGGAGCTGGATCAGTAGTGGAGCACCTAAAGGAGCAGGGTTTTTCTGGGCTGGTGGAGATGAGCCCCGGGATTCCGTGTGACCCTGGGGCCTGTAGGTTTAGTGCAAGTGGGAGCAGTGGCGGGGCTGGAGGGAGGTTGTCCCTGGAGCAACTGAAGTCTGTGATCTTGATGACAGTCAGACCCCTCCCCGTCCCATCACAGAAATGTGACTTGGCACAAAAAAACCCCGAAACACTTACAGACTGCTCCGTGGCTGAGTCTGCATGGAGACCGGCATCTGGCCTAGTAGTGAAGACTCCTGTGTTCCGTAACCAACGTACTGAGGTTTGACTCCCAGCTCTGGTTCCCGATTCCGGCGTTGGCCGTTGTGCAGGCTTTGGCAGGGTGAACCAGTGGGTGGGAGCTTGTGCTTGTGCACACTGGCTTGCTCTCTCCGGTCTCGAACTCTATCTGTAGACCCCTGTCTCCCTCTGCCTCTCAATACAGTTAAAAAAAAAGAATGCTGTGTAGTTGCCCTTGTGTTAGTGATAGCTTTTCTTTGCTGTAGAAAACGGATTCCGTGTTTTGGACGGAATACGTCGAGAACACGTTGGTGCATTTCCCATATGCCAGTTTTCCTTATTCTTCCTTGTGGTATAGCCAAGTGTTTCCCCCCTGGAGGGTTTGTATGTGATGAACACGCTGAGGAGTTAATCTTTGTGTTTAAGGGCTTGTGCTTTTACTTTGTAATAATGATCTGGTGCTGAGCTCCCAAAACCATGCCAAAGTGTGGAGGCAGCGTGATTGCAACACAGCCTGTCATGTGAGCCGCGGAGACAGGGTGGGGCGATGATGGAGCAGGCGGATGAGCCCCGTGGCAGCCCTGTGGGCAGGCCCTGCGCTGCAGGGATCTGTAAGGAGCTTGAAGCCTGGCACGTGGAACCCTCGCCACACCACCTCCCCTTCCTTTTGTGCTCCACAGTGCCTGTCCCTCAGGGCTTGTTTGCTTTAGAGCCATCAGTGGTATAATTGGTTTTGCGGACAGTGATGACAACATCAGCAGAAGGAAGGAAAGAAAACCACTGTCTTCCATTGTTGTAATTGCATAATTCCAAACCAGTGACATAAGCGGCTCTTCTCTGTGTATCCCACTTGGAGACCCCTCTGGGCAGAGAGAGCCAGGTCTGCAGAGCCCGAGGGGTGAATGGAAACGCCCAGGGAGCCTGCCATCTGCCGGCCCCACTGTTTCTGCCTCCGTTCGCGTGTAGTCTTGTAAAGCGCACAGAACAAGTTGTGCGTGTTCTGTGAGCCTGGAAACCACGTTTGCTTGCTTAGGGGAGAGGATCTCTGTGGAAAGGATCATAACTTTCACTTTCATGCCTTTTTTTTTTTTTTTTAATTAGGACTTATTTATTTGAGAGGCAGAGTTATAGACAGAGAGGTGGGAGACAGAGATCTTCCATCCGCTGGTTCACTCCCCAGATGGCTGCAACAGCCGGAGCTGGGCTGATCTGAAGCCAGGAGCCAGCTCCCACGGGATGGAGCAATGTAGTTTGTCTTGTTCTTGTGAAAGACGCCACGTTATCGTTCACCCTGTAAGATCAGTACCACCTAGAAACTTTGCAGGGCCCACTGTGTGAGCTCATCTCAGAGAAGGCTTTGATGTTGCCTGTTGGCCGTTCTCAGGGGAAAGGAGATCTGAAGAGCGGGACTTGGTGGTCCCCCTGAGGAGTAGGAACCAAGCTCCGAGTTGGGGGTTTTCTCCGTGCTCTTGCCTTAGCAGGTGCGCCTCTCTGTGATGTCCAGTGCACAGCATGGGGCGGGGAAGAGCAGCTGCCTGCCCTGTGCACTCCCCAGCCCCTGCGTGTCCTGCGCAAGTCCTGGCCCTCCCACGAGCCCAGGTAGACTTTGATCCTCCGAGGCAGGTTTGACCTGGCAGTTAATCAATATGGCCAGATCACAGGACTTCATTTTTTTTAATGCTATAAATGTCTGTTATCATAGAGAATCTGCTCTCTAGGGAGAGGTTAACATCCACAGAAATGCAGCATGAAAAGAAGACACCCTGTGAATGGTTTTCTCCCCAGGGCTTATGGGAAATTCAGATCCCAGAGGTGCACAGAACATTCCCAGATGCAGATTGCTGTGGTGCAGGAGGGCAGAGCTGGGTGTACGGGTCTCCCTCATAACTCTGCCTCTGGCTTTTTCCTTTGGGGAGTTACCACCTGAAGTGTGGAGAGACTAGGTTTCTGCCAGCACACCTTTTGTAGCTTTTTCGTTGGTGCAGGGAGGCTAGCAACACTGTGCTGGCCCTGACTGCCGTCTGCCTTCACCAGTTGCTCTCTGGTAAGCGCAGGTGACTTGCTGCCCGGGGAAGATGATCGTGGGTGATGGATGAGATTTGCTAACACTGCTCTCTTCTTTCGCAGCCTCCTAATTTCCCCTACAGAGAGGATATCATGGCAGTGAACCCTACCTGTTTGGTTCTTATTATTCTTCTGTTTATCAGCATTATCTTGACTTTCAAGGTAAGCATGAAGATTCTACTTAGGGTATAAATAGTATTAATTATTATTAATTGAATGCCAGAGGAATAAACAGATATTGGTCAGTTCATTGTCTTGCTTTAGATACCTCATCTGCTTTGTGATTCTCTAACATTACAGTTCCTTTGGTCTATATGAGAGAGAAACATTAACCGGGACTCCACATGTCAAAATTGATTGCAAAATTTGTTTGAATGGGAATAAATTAACAGAATGTTACACATTACATATGAGAAGGTTTCCGAGAGTTCATGGAAGATATGTATTGTTTAAAATATGCGTGCATTTTAAACTTTTTTGCACCTGATAAATTTGTAATTCCATTTCCATGAACTTTTGGAAGTTCCCCTGTATGTTGTAATACTGCAGCACCTATTGTAATATCTGTATGGTAGGCTGTTTTGTTTTCAGACTGTAATGTAGTCTGAACATTGTTCTCAGTCATTCCATCATAGGAATATCATTTAATACATTACCTATTGTTGGATAGTGATGTGGTTTCTACTTTTTGCTTAATAATAATACTGCAATAAGTATATTTAAATATATCCTTGTACACTTATATGTTTACTTCCTTAAGCTTATTTCTCAAAACCAGAGGGTATAGGCTGTCAGATTGGTCTGTAAAAGTTGATCACCTTGTCACTCCCATCACTGGTCTCCCTTCCTCTACCATCATCAGTCAGCCATTACCTGTTCTTTGTCAACCTTGTTATGAAAGCCTCAATACCTAGCCAGGTACAAAGTTTCCAAATGATTCTTAGGCTTTGAACTTCTAAATCTCAATGACTTTGTTTTAGCATAAAATCACCTGTTTTTTATTTTTTTAAAGATTTATTTATTTTTATTTGAAAGTCAGAATTACACAGAGAGACGAGAGGTAGAGTGACTTAAAAGTCACAGTTACAGAGAGAGAGAAGGAGAGGCAGAGAGAGAGAGAGTCAGTCTTCCATCCGATGGTTCACTCCCCACATGGCCACAACGGCCAGAGCTGTGCCGATCTGAAGCCAGGAGCCAGGAGCTTCTTCCAGGTCTCCCACATGGCAGGGGCCCAAGGACTTGGGCCATCTTCTACTGCTTTCCCAGGCTATAGCAGAGAGCTGGATCGGAAGTGGAGCAGCCGTGATTCAAACCAGCACCCATCTGGGATGCTGGCGCTTCAGGCCAGGGCATTAACCCAGTGTACCATATATATATATATATTTAAATCAAGCTTCTGTAAGCTTGAAGAATGAAAAGTCATTTAAATGGGTAGTATAATGAAGATGAGTAGAAAGAAATGATCTCTCTATAACTCTGCCTTTCAAATAAACAAATAAAATTTGTTTGAAAGCTGGAGCTACAGAGAGGTCTTCCAGTCTTCCACTGGTGCACTCCCCAGATAGCCCCAACAGCCAGTACTAGACCAGGCTGAAGCCAGGAGCTTCATTTGGGTTTCCCATGTGGGTGCAGGGGCCCAAATAGTTGGGCCGTCTTCTGCTGCTTTCCCAGGCACATTAGCAGGGAGCAGGATGGGAAGCAGAACAGCTATGACTCAAAGCAGTCCTCTGGTTAACAGAGAATTCCAGCATTGCAAGTGGCACCTTAACCTGGGGCGCCACAGCTCTGGCCCCCCTGTGCTCTTCAGTAGGACCTGTCCCCACACCATTTCCCTGAGGGCCCAAATCAGGACACTCGTCAGTGTCGCTCTGTGAAGACAGACTAGGAGGCAGCGCTTAGCACCAGCTCTGCAAGCAGATGATGGGAGGAAGACATCACTGCAAGTTTATTTGGAAAATACACTAAATAGTTAATTCTCTAACTCAAGATTACAGAAATGTGAAGTAAGAAATGATGTTTCTGAATTAAATATTAGGCTTTTTCAAGACAACAGGCTGGACTTTTTCTCCTGTTGGAATGATGTGTAAGTGGATGTGTGTGCAGTCGTGCGGGGCCCCTTGGGATGCGTACTGTGGGTTTGTGGGGCCCCAGAGAGCAGGTACTTCCCCTTCGTTTGTTTCTATAGCTTCTGGGTTATGGAGTTGTCATTTTCAAGGCCGCATAGCTGGAAGAGCCTTTGTACTAAGGAGCCACTGTTCACTGCTAAGATAACAGATGAACAGTCTTCCACAACACGTAACTAATAAGTCCAAACCTTCTTTCTCCATTGCCCACAATAAAGAAGTGGTAGCATTGTTGACTAAACAGCAAGTGTGAATAAGTTGAATGTATTGTATATGTTATTAAAAATAATTGCTAATCACTGCTCACTTTCAGGGTTACTTGATTAGCTGCGTTTGGAACTGCTACCGATACATCAACAGCAGGAATGCCTCTGATGTCCTGGTTTATGTCACCAGCAATGACACTACGGTAGGTGTGCTGTCACGTAAGGTATCCATCAGAGCTTCTAAGAATTTCCTGTGTTGGCTAGGTTTTTGTTGCTATTGGAGCATACTGTGGAGCTGCTTTGTCAGTAAAGGGTCTGTAGTTAATTGAAATGTATTGTTGCCTTCTAGCTTTCTTCTAGTAAAATCTAAGTGGCTCAACTTCTGGTTGCTTTTTAAAAATAGGTGATATAGATATCTTATCCATATACATATACATATATATGGATATATATAATTTCAGTTATTCAACCATGGTATATAATTATAGATATTCTGCATAGCTCGACTATACTATCTCACTTTACATGAAAAAATAAAGCTAAGCATTGTGATTTCAGAGGTAGATAAATGAGAATGGCAGAAGTAGTAGGTCTTAAAAGCTGCCTCCTGTAAAATTTTTTATCTTTTTTTAAGTAAAGATTTATTTTATTTATTTGAAAGACAGAGTTACAGAGAGAGGCAGAGATAGAGAGAGAGGTCTTCCATCCACTGGTTCACTCCCCAGATGGCCACAACAGCCAGAGCTGCACCGATCTGAAATAGGAGCCAGGAGCTTCTTGCAGGTCTCCCACGTGGGTGCAGGGGCCCAAGGACTTGGGCCATCTTCCACTGCTCTCCCAGGCCATAGCAGAGAGCTGGATTGTAAGAGTAGCTGGGACTAGAACCGGTGCCCATATGGGATGTGGGCACTTCAGGCCAGGGTTTTAACCCACTGCGCTACAGCGCTGGCCCCCTCCTGTAAAATTTTTCTTTTAAAGAATTATGTATTTATTTGACAGGCAGAATTACAGAGAGAGAGTGAGAGAGAGAGAGAGAGAGAGAGAGAGAGAGTTCTTCCACTCACTGGTTTACTTCCCAAATGCAACAGGCAGGGCTAGGCCAAGCTGAAGCCAGGAACCTGGAATACCATCCGGGTCTTCTGAAGCAGGGGTTCAAGCACTTGGGCCATCTTCTGCTTTCCCTGGGCACATTAGCAGGAGGCTGGGACAGAAGTGGAGCAACCGGGACTAACTGGCACCAGTATGGATTGCTGGTATCACAGGTGGCTGCTCAGCCCTATAAAAATCCTTGTTTTTAAATTCCTTAAAATTTTATTTTTTGAAAGATTTATTTATTGATTTGAAAGGCAGAGGGACAGAGAGGGGGAGAGAGATTTTCTCTTGGCTAATTCACTCCCCAAACACCTGTGACAGCCTGGCTGAAGCCAGGAGTTAGTTCTCAGTCTCGATCTCCTACATGGGTGACAGGGACTCAAGTACTCAAGTAACTGCCACCTCTTAGGGTGTCCATTATCGGGAAGGTGGAGTTAGGACTCAAGCCCCAGCACTCTGATACGGAATGCAGCATCCAGAGTGTTTTAACTACTTCGTCAAATGCCTACCTGTTCTCGACTTGCGTATAAAATGGGAGCGGAATACTTTCATACTTTATACCAAATGCGTGGGTGTCCGATGGCTTGGCTGAGAACCCTGTGGTATCCAGGGCTTCGGAGCCACGAATAGTTTTCCTAAGTGCTCACCAGACCAGGCCCTTCCTGGGCTGGATCAGATGTGTGAGCCGCGGTCTAAGAGCAGACAGTGACGTGATCAGATGCACGAACCCAGCACACCCGGAGCTGAGATCACTTTTGAGGTCTGCAGAGCCCTGAGCACTGACGACAGTAAACGTGGGTTCTATTCAACCCTTGGAGGCATTCCGCTAGGGTTGGTGTGTCCCTTCAAGAAACTTTTCGAAACTATTGTAATTCTTTCAAGGCTTTTATTTATTTGTCTATTTGAAAAGAATACGGAGAAAAAGAGAGAGCTCCCGTCAGTGGATTTACTCCCAGAGGGCTATGGCAGGGAGGGTTGGGCCAAGCCAAAGCCAGCAACCACGAACTCATTCGGGGCCTCTCGCTTGGGTGACAGGGACCCCAGCCAACTACCTGAGCTCTCACTGCTGCCTCCCAAGATGCGCGTCAGCAGGAAGCTGGAGCCAGGAGTGAAGCCAGGACTTGAACCTGGGCACCTGATGTGGGATGTCAGTGTCCCAGGTGGCATCTTCATTTCTGTGCCAAACGCCTACCCACAAATTAATATAATTTTATAAAACTACTGCCTTAATAATATTTATCCCTCCTTCTGAATTGTCGGGCATTTAATTATAAGTTTCTTTCTCTGCTCTCTACCTTTTCTTTAAAAAAAAAATCGCAGCAGAATTCCTGTCCTTTTGAACTAAGGAAAAACATGGCAGTTTGAGATTTTTGAGTTTGAGGAGCAGTGCACTGGCCGCAGTGGCCATTGAGGGGTGAACCAACGGAAAAGGAAGACCTTTCTCTCTCTCTCTCTCTCTCTCTCTCTCTCTCTCTCACTGTCCACTCTGCCTGTCAAAAAATAAAACAAATAAGGTATGAAGTCAGAGAAGGCAACGCCCATATTACATGTGCTTGTTTTGATATTGTTTGGGTTGTGGTTTATTCAGTGGGAATTTTCTAGCAAGTAGAGTGCAGAGAGACTTTTTAAGAGCTGAGAGTAAGTTCTTCAAATGCATCCTACCGACTTTCTTTTGCAGGGGAACTTATTTTTTTTGCCTTGAAACACACAAAATCAGTCTCGGTTTTATGTAGACTTGTTCCTTTTTTTTTTTTTTTTTTTTTTTTTTTGACAGATAGAGTTACACTAAGATAGCTATACTTCCAACTGGGCTCTCCTGGGTCTTGCAGCAGTTAGGCCTCTGTCCTGCAGAACAGCTAGCTACCAGCTGGATGGTGGTTGGCAGTGACTACAGGTTGGAGCCGTGGACTAGAGCCAGCTGTGCTTGTACTCTGGTGTGTTGATTGAAGGTGTTGTGGATGTGTTTGGTGATGACTGTGACTGGTCACTATTCTTCAGTTGTTTGGAATCAACCTTTTCTTTCTTTTTAAGGTTTTGTATTCCTGGTAAAGGGACATTTATCTTCTCTCATAAGTCAGTTGTGTTAGTAGGGTACTGCACCACAGATTGCCACCTTAAATCTCAGCTTTCTGCTAATATTTTCCAATATTTTTTATTTTTATATATATATATAATATATAATATTATATATATAAATATATATAATATATATTTTATATATATATAATGGTATTGTGGTTTTAAGAAAAGCCCTCATTATACCCAAAATAATAAAAACATCCAGTAAGTGCTCAGATTTCCAACAGACTCATAAATGTTGTGGTTTTCTAGCAGTTTATTTGAAATAGAATCTGTGGGCCAGTATGCAGTTTCAGCGTCTGTAATTTTTTTTGTTGAAAAAAAAAATTTCTTCCGCAGTCTAGATTTTTCTGATTGTCACTGTAGTCCTGTATCTCTAGCAGATTGTCGAATCCAGAGGCCTCCTGTATCAAGGTGTGCATTGGTTTAATAGATGGCTTCACAGGTGATAGCTTACTCTGGTTGGCTTTCTTACTGGGGCGTCAGCAGCCACGGATGCTCCATGGCTAGGCTGGTTGACTCACCAGGGTGGCAGTGTGCAGACATCCTGTTGTTCCATTTTCACTTATCAGCTGGAATATTTCCATAAAGGTAAACCTTGCCAAAGGCACTGTTTGGTTATGCATCGGCACTTGTGGTTTGGGCACATGTACTTGGTTTTATTCTTTGTGTCAGTTGTCAAAATGAGTTGTTCTTTCATTTCGAGTAGTGACCAGTGCATTGTCGTTGTTTTAATTTTGAGAGAGAAAGGGAACACTTCCTTCCATCCACTGGTTCACCCTTGAATGTCTGCAGTGGCTGAACTAGGCTGGCCCAAACCCAGGAATTGGGAGCTCCATTTGGGTCTCCTGTATGGGTGACAGGAACTCAGTTACTTGGGCCGTCACCTGGTGCCTCCCACCGTGTGCATTAGCAGAAAGCTGGAACCAGGAGTGGAGTTGGGGCTGAATCCTAGGCACCTTAATATGGACTGTGGGCAGCACCTTAGCTTTTTTTTTTTTTTTTTTTTTTTAAGATATATTTATTTGCAAGTGAGAGAGAGAGAGAGAGAGAGAGAGAAGTCTTCCATCCCATGGTTCACTCCCTAGTTGGCCACAATGGCTGGAGCCGTGCCGATTCGAAGCCAGGAGCCAGGAGCCTCTTCCGGGTCTCCCACATGGGTGCAGGGGCCCAAGGACTATCTTCTACTGCTTTCCCAGGCCATAGCAGAGAGCTGAATGGGAAGTGGAGCAGTCGGGACTAGAACCAGTGCCCATTTGGAATGCCGGCACTTCAGGCCAGGGTGTTAACTCGCTGCACCACAGTGCTAGCCCCAGGCATCTTAACTTCTGTGCCAAGACAACTGCCCCGACTCCAGACGCTTTTGACTTGGAGTCGATGGCTCCCATACTGCCTGATCAGATAAGTTGTTCTAAGCTCATCTTGTGCGATTCTTGCCGCACACCTGGAATCAGCCATTTCCCCCAGGAGCCTGCTTCTCTGTGGTGGGAAATGATATCTGTAGGACTGTAGGACACAGCCTGGGTTCCTAGGGTTGGAAGACAAGTTACTTACTTACTTATTTATTTTGGCAGAACTCTGCATGTTTCAAGATCATTTTGACTGAAGGAAATAACTTAGTGTTCTAACTTTAAAAAACCAGATCACTAGGTCCTCCCTGGGAGACCCTGAATTGGGCTTGAATGGTCTGGTTGTGCCCTGGGCTCTCAGCTGTGTGGAGAATCCCCTCTGAACAGGGCTGGTGTTGTGGCACAGCAGGTTCAGCTGCCACTTGGGATGCCCGCATCCCGCATCCCACATACCCCACATCAGTGGCTCTGCATTCGGTCTAGCCCCCTGCTGGTGCGCCTGGGAAGCCCAAGGACCTGGGCCCCTGCTGCCCCTGTGGGAGACCAGGATGGAATTCCTAGCTTTGAACTTTGGCCTAGTCCAGGCCTAGCTGTTTAGGCCATTTGGGGAGTGAACCAGTAGATGGAAGATTGATCTCTCTGTCACTCTGTCTCAAATAAACTAATCTTAAAAAAAGGAAGAAGAAAAGAGAGAAATCTTATGTCACATTAATCACGTGTGTTTCTCTCTGGTCCATGTCTTTATTAAGATCACATTGACGGGCCATGGCGTGCCGTGGCTGGCCATGGCCTCCTATCAAATGTCTGGCCCGCTGGCTTTTCTCCCAGGAGGAGTAGTTCCACACTGACCTCTGTGGAAAGATACTGGGGCTCTGGGTGGTAGAAAGTGCTTCAGCCCTACCTACTCTAAAACAGTGCACTTATTATCCAGATACGTACTTTCCAAAATTGTACTCACAGGGAGGATAGATAAGTTATTAGATCCTGGAGATGATTACTGGGGTCACTCTGTCCTCTGGTTTCCCAACCAAACCAAAGCAAAAATCACAAGGAGACTGTCCAAGTGGTGAGCTGCAACCTCTGTTTATAATGCCTTATGGTCCTCAGGGTTGTTTTTTTTTTTTTGCTGTAGTAGTACCCTTAGGCCGTGAAATAAATACCTGACCAATTTTCTTAAGCAATCATGTTCAAATGATTTTTAATGTAGGCTTTTTAAAAAAGATTTATTTATTTGAAAGGCAGAGTTACAGATAGAATGAGAGAGAGACAGAGAGAGAGAGAGAGAGATCGAGATCTTCCATTGCTCTCTCACTCCCCAAATGGCTGCAATGACCCAGGTTGGGCCAGGCTGGAGCAAGGAGCCAGGAGCTTCTTCCAGGTCTCCCACACGGTTGCAGGAGCCCAAGGACTTGGGCCATCTTCTACTGCTTTCCCAGGCCATAACAGAGAGCTGGATCTGAGGCAGAGCAATGGGAACTCGAACTGGCTCTCTGACATGGGGTGCTGGTGGCAGGACAAGCAGCTGCGTAACCTGCTGTGCTGTAGTGTCAACCCAGAAATGTATTTGTTTTGCATTAAGTTTTATATAAATTGGGATTTTAAAGACTATTTCTAATCTCTATTCTTGTTTTGCTAATAGTAACAAAGACTCAAGTTGTGTAGTACCCATATTTTGTTATTCTGAAAGTAAGAGATCTGGTTCCTTTGTAACTGGGGGACTTTAAAAAGCAGTGAGATGCAGAATGGTATCTGAAGTCTTATTTCAGCCAGAGGATCTTAGTCTTGGGTAATGTAAAATTTCAAAGTTTTTAGGGATAAGTAGGAGAAATTTCAGCTTCATGGAGTCTGGAATGCCAAGCATATTGTAGAGGCCAGTGCAGATTAACATGATCTGCAGATAGATTCTTGACATCCCTGCATCCATGTGGGAGACCTGGAAAAAACTTCTGGCTCCTGGCTTTGGCCTGGCCTAGTGCTGGCTGTTGTAGCCATCTATGAGTGAACCAGTGGATGGAGGATCTCTCTCTCTCTCTCTCTCTCTCTCTAACTGCGCCTTTCACATAAAAAAAAAAAAAAAAGAAATTTTGCATAAAAAATTCCACTGCTTGGGTCAGCGTTGTGACATAATAGGTTAGGCTGCCACCTGCAGTGTTGGCATCCCTTATAGGCTCCAGTTGGAGCCTCAGCTGCCCCACTTCCAATCCAGATCTCTGCTATGTCCCGGGGAAAGCAGCGGAGGGTGACCCAAGTGCCTGGGCCCCTGCTACCCCTGTATGGGACACAGAAGAAGCTCCTGGCTTCGACCTGGCCCAGCTCCAGCCATTGTGGCCATTTGGGGACTAAACCAATGAATGGAAGATCTCTTTGTCTCTCCCTTTCTCTCTGCAACTCTGCCTTTCAAATAAATAAAGCAAATCTTAAAACAAACAAGCAAAAAAAAACCCCAACTCCTCTGCTAATTCCCTCCTGCTACTTCTAAAACTCAGGTGGTTCTTTATTTCATAGTGTAGGTTGGATATGGTTAGAAAGTCCTTGGCTGGGTAACATGGGTTCTGTGTATTTTCCCTCTGTGTATGTGAGGAAATGAACCAAACGGGCAGCAGGAGAGAGACTTCAGCTTCCCAGTTCCTTTAGACCCAAGAAGCTGCACTGTTACTGAGGTGAATGTACAGCCTTCATCTTTGCAGACTCTTCAGAAAAAGCATAACTGAGTTTCTGGAGTGGGTGGGGGAAGGTTTTACCTAGACAGGTGGTTCTAAACTGGCTTTTTTTTTTTTTTTTAAGATTTATTTTATTTATTTGGAAGGCAGTGTTACAGAGAGACAGAGAGGGAGAGAGAGAAAGGTTTTCTATCCGCTGGTTCACTCTCCAAACAGCCAGAGCTGGGCCAGGCTGAAGCCAGGAGCCAGGAGCTTCATCTGGATCTCCCATGTGCGTGCAGGGGCCCAAGCACTTGGGCCATCTTCCGCTGCTTTCCCAGGCACATTAGCAGGGAGCTGGATGTGAAGTGGAGTGGCTGGGACTCGAACCAGCACTGATATGGAATGGTGGTGCTGCAGGCAGCAGCTTAACCCATTACACCACAATGCCAGCCTCCCTTTTAAAAGATTTTTCAAGACGTATTTGAAAGCTAAAGAGAGAGATCTTGTACACACTGGTTTGCCCCCGAAATGGCCACAGTGACTGGGGCTGGGCCAGGCTGAAACCAGGAGCCTAGGAGCCCAGAACTCCATCCAGTTCTCCCACGTGGGTGACAGAGCCCAAGAACCTGGATCATCCTCCACGGAGTTCCCAGGAGCATTAGCAGGGACTGTAATGGAATTTAAAACTCTAGCCCATGGTTTATTGGCTTTCAAGCTTCTGGCTGTTAAATATTGTAATATAAAAGGTCATATTTGTAGTAATATCTCAGTTTTCAGTGTATCTCTTTTATCTTGCAATTTAATAGATTATATGATCTCTTAACCCCCCCGCAATGTTAGAAGACAAGACACATGTGAGCGACTTGGTGAAGTCTTGGCTAAGTTGAGATGGCGTCTCGGAGACTCTGTAGCATTTGTGATGGAGATTTTTCCTTAAATTCTGGGGCACAGGTTGCCGTCTGCCAGGCTGTGTGCTGAGTGCTTTCTATAGGTGAGCTCACTGAGTCTCCCAGCAGTCCCTGCAGTGTGTTCTGCCATTCCCAGAGCGCCAGGTCGTTCCCTGCTGGAGATCACGTGGCGAGTGGGTGGCCGCAGGGGCTTACAGGCTCAGCAGCCTGCTCCCTCCCGCCCTCATCCCTTAGGCTGCCTTCCATTCAGACTGCTGCCAGGACCCCATGTGCTCCTCCCTGATGCCTGTGCTCCTCCCTGATGCGGCCAGCCACACCTGTCGAACGGAACCTGAAGGAGGGAGTCGGAATGAAAAGAGGGACAAGGGCACAGAGAATGGAGCCAAGACAAAAGTCTGATCAAGGCTCGTTTATTCCAGTGTCTTAGAGATATTTTATACATAACCAGCTGCAGCTCGAGGCAACACAGAAGTTAACAACACAGGCAAGCAACTTGTCAGGCTTTCTGCAACACAGTCATAACACAGATAATTTTAGTGGAGTGCTCTTGTTAGATCATTCTCCTAGAGCGTGGGACTAGGTGACTTTTTTTCCTCCCAGGAATTCCACAAGCCAAGGCTGACCTTGACTTGTCTATGACTTGTTTATGGCCTGCCTACACCTCCCTGCCAGTGCCTGGCTGCATGTGATCAAGATGCGGGCGGCAGGCAGACCCTTGTTCGTTTAGACCAGTCTTTGCAGGCACAGTCCCAGAGTGCCAAAGCAGCGGGACCTTCTGTTGGGATCTTTGTGTTCTGGCTCTGACACAGGGAGGGCAGGGGAGGATGCCTAGGGAAGAGGGGAGGAACAGGTAAGTTTCCTTGGTACCACCAGGGTCCTCCCGCTGCTGCCTGCTGCACTCCTGTGCCTCCTGTCACCCAGCGCCTGTGGTCTCCTGATGAGGTCATGCAAAGGCATTGTGGGTGAGACGGCGCTTGGCGCCGCAAGATTTCCTCCCGAAAGCGTTTCCTCGCCTTTATTACAGGCTCCAAGGTTCCCAAAGAGTGACATGAATTCACTTCCTGTTTCGTTTCTTCTGTGTAGTGCTCCTCTATCAACAAGATACACTATTTTTAAATTTTAGATTTATTTATTTATTTGAAAGGCCGATTACGGGGGGGGGGGGTCTTCTATCTGCTGGTTCTCTCCCCAAAAAGCTGCAACGGCCAGAACTGGGTCCATCCACCCAAAGCCAGGAGCCAGGAGCTTCTTCCAGGTCTCCCATGCAGGTGCAGGGGCGCATGCATTTGGGCCATCTTCTACTGCTTTCCCAGGCCACAGACAGCTAGATTGGAAGTGGAATGGCTGGGACTCATGAGTGCTGGTATGGCAGGTGGCAGCTTTACCCGCTACACCACAGCACTAGCCCCCAAAATACACTTTTTTTTGTTTGTTTGTTTTGGACAGGCAGAGTGGATAGTGAGAGAGAGAGACAGAGAGAAAGGTCTTCCTTTGCCGTTGGTTCACCCTCCAATGGCAGCCATGGCCTGCGCACTGCGGCCAGCGCACCACACTGATCCGAAGCCAGGAGCCAGTTGCTTCTGGTCTCCCATGGGATGCAGGGCCCAAGCACCTGGGCCATCCTCCACTGCATTCCCAGGCCATAACAGAGAGCTGGACTGGAAGAGGGGCAACCGGACAGAATCCGGCACCCGGACCCGGACTAGAACCTGGGGTGCCGGCGCCACAGGCAGAGGATTAGCCTATTGAGCTGCGGCGCCGGCCCAAAATTTAAAAATATGTCCTGGTCTCCTGGAAGTCGCTTCTCACCCATACAACTTTCTGTTCACTTCATCCCAAAGCAACTCTTGAGAAAACTGTATGAGTACTTTTCAGTGTTAGGAGACTTTGGGCCTGGGGCATCTCAGAGTTGCATCAGAGCAGGGCGTATGGAGTAATCAGGTCAGCACATAGGTACTGAGACCAAAAAGTCCTGGAAGAGCGTCTCAAATAAACCCAGTTTTTATTGAGAGACATTTTACTTGAAAATACACACAGAACTTGACTTCTTATTTAATCACATGTACATAGAGTAAATATTTTACTCTAGGGACAAATGAGTAATTGCATTTTATTTATTTTAACATCCTAGGAAAAGTTTCTGGAAATGTAGCTTAAGAAAGTAATAAGAAGTATGTAAGATGTTCATGCATCATTGCTTTTAAATAGCAAAAGTATCTAGTCTAATTGTCTAATAGTTGGGGAGCAGTTTGGCTCAGTGAGGGTATATCCACTCGATGACACGTGTTTATTGCTGTAACAATTGTTATGTGCAGTGTAAGAGCCGATGAAAGGTGTGTGATGTTGCAAAACGGGAATAGAGAGGTTATGTTATGGTTACAGCTATGAAGAAACAATGCTGGCAGGCAGACAAGACTGCAGCGAGGAGGGGCCCTTTCTCCCTTGCCAGTGCCGGGTCAGAGAGGGCGGCCTGAGGGGCAGGGGGTGATGGGGCTAGGTGGCCCTGCGTCCTGCCGGGTGGGAGCCCTGGAAACCATGTGGCGCAGCAGGCGATATGCACAGCAGGTGGCGCCACACACACAGGCCTGGGAACAGGGAGCAGAAGGAGCGAGATGCCTGTGGTAGAGGAGCTACTGTGGTGACGGCTCACCGCACTTCTGCATTTAACTAGCCAGTGTTCGCTCCGTAGATACTACCGATATTTAAACCCGCACAACTATCCCGACTTCCCATATGGGCAGCTAGATTATTTTAGTGTTTCCTACTCGAAATGAAGATTTTTGGCCCCGATTTGAAAGATAGTGTCTTTTGCTGAGACTTAAAGTGGAATGCTGGCTTCTTCCTGTAGTATCAGGTGAGAATAACTCTATTTCTACCTTGAATTGGGGGTGACATTGACTTCTATCTTATTAGCCCTTTCAGAAATGATTCCTTACTATAATTGGGGGGAAATTTCTCTTTAGAAACCCCCAAAATTTGTTGTTTTCATCTCCTGGAATAGCAGATTCATTGAATCCAAGATGCTGTCAACTCTAAATAGCACTGTAATTTTAGGTACTTATTTTATTTTTAAAGATTTATCCATTTATTTGAAAGTCAGAACTACACAGAGAGAGAAGGAGAACCAGAGAGAGAGAGAGGTCTTCCATCCACCAGCTCACTCCCCAATTGTCCACCACAGCCGGAGCTGTACCGATCTGAAGCCAGGAGCCAAGAGCTTCTTCTGGGTCTCCCACACAGGTGCAGGGGTCCAAGGACTTTCCCATCCCATAGCAGAGAGCTGGATCAGAAGTAGAACAGCCGGGACTTGAACCAGCATCCATGTGGGATGCCGGCACTGCAGGCAGCCCCTTTACCTGCTATGCCACAGTGCTAGCCCCTAGATACTTCTTTCTGTCAAATGCTGCCAATGACAAGGCACAGCTTAAATTCAGATATAGAAAAGGTAGAACAATGTGTAACTTTAAAAAGCAGAGTTATGTGTAGGTATGTGCATACTTAATTATATTACAGATGGGGACATTACTAGATGTCCTTTTAAAAAAGATTTATTTATTTGAAGTGCAGGGAGAATGAGAGAGAGCTATGGAGAGCTTCCATCTGCTGATGCACTCCACAATGGCCACAATGGCTGGGCTGGTCCAGGCTGAAGCCAGTAGCCCAGAGCGCCATCTGGGTCTCCCATGGGAGTGGCAGGGACACAAGCACCTGAACCATTTTTCCCTACCTCCCATGCACATTAGCTGGGAGCTGGATCCGAAGCGGAGTGGCCAGAGCTTGAACCTGCACCCATATGGGATGCTGGCATTGCAGGAGGCGGGTTAGCTCACTGTGCTGGCTCCTAACTAGACATCGTAATGATAAGCCCAAACTTTCTGTTTTTGGTGATTCTTACATGCCCAAATCAGTGTTTCTGCTAATCACAGAGGTTCCTGGCCAGTTGTCTCCCTCTCCTGCTTGGTTTGTATGAAAGAAGCTCACTTCTGAACAGGCCAGTGTGCTGCAGGCAGTTTAAGATGGGCATTTTCTGCAAATGCTGCTTGTTTTAAACAAGATGGGCCGGTGCCGTGGCTCACTAGGCTAATCCCCCAACTGCGGCGCCGGCACCCCGGGTTCTAGTTCTAGTTAGGGTGCCCGTTCTGTCCCGGTTGCTCCTCTTCCGGTCCAGCTCTCTGCTGTGGCCTGGGAAGGCAGTGGAGGATGGCCCAGGTGCTTGGGCCCTGCACTCGCACAGGAGATCAGGAGGGAGCACCTGGCTCCTGGCTTCAGATCAGCACAGGGCACCGGCCGTGGCAGCCATCTGGGGGGTGAACCAACGGAAGGAAGACCTTTCTCTCTCTCTCTCACGAACTGCCTGTCAAACAAACAAACAAACAAACAAACAAACAAGATGCATTGGAGATGCAGCATAACAAATGGTGCAAAACAGAAAACAAATATTTTGCCTACTTAGGATTCATTTAAACAGACCTTTGGGCTGTGTGCTTTGTCATGTGACATTCTCATGTCTTCCAAGGTCAGAATTCAGTGTCGTGCTTCTCCTCAGTGTAGGAGAAGGCAGTGAAGAGTTTAGGTCCTGTGGGCCGTTCGACCTCTGCTGTGATGTTCAGCTGTGCTGTTGTAGCATGAAAGCGGCTGTAGACAGCGTGTAAGCTGATGTGTGTGGCTGCGTCCTGATAAGACTGTACTTATGGAGGCAGATTTAATTTCATATAATTTTCACATCAAATAACTAAAAAAAAAATTTCAGCCATTCAGTAATGTTATTGAATCCCAGGCCATGCTGAAAACAGAGGGCAGCCTGTGCAGTTCACCAAGCCCTGCTTTAGTGGAGACTTAGGCTGACTGTGGTAGGTCCTTACAGGACAACAGTCCACCCTCCCCAAGGAATTGGGCAACCCCAGCCTTCAGCCTAGATAAACCCCTTCCAGAGGGTTGAAAACCCAGCAGCACCTAGTCCTTAGGTTCTTTATAGTGATATTGTATACTCCTGAAAAAGTTTTAATTCTTCCATGTTTCTATTACTTTGCCTACAGATCTAAATCAGGCTTAATATTGAACTAACCATAGCAGGAAATCAATAAAGGAATCATTCTTTGTGAAAACAGTAGCTGTATTACCCACTATTTCTTTAAAGCACACATTTCCACCTTATGTTTTCCAGAGAATAATTTTTCTTCTGCTCTTAAAGACTAAGCTCCTTACAAGGCTTTGGTGGAGGCTGGGGGTAGCCCTGCAGATGGTAGGGTTCATGCCTTCCAGACTTTGCAAGCTGAGTTTTTGATAACTTTGCTGTGCAAGGTTGTGCAACCCAGATAATAATAATAATAATGCAGCTCACATATGGCTCGGAAGGTGTGTAGGAGTCCAGGATGTTTGCTTTGGGGACGTCGTCCCTGGCGGCTGCAGCCTCCGTTGTACTTCCAGTGATGAACTGCTTGGTGGCCCCGTCCTTGGGCAGCATGGAGCAGGGTTCATGCCCTTCTTGGCACAGCCATTGTTTCTTCTTTCTTTGTAATCTAGGAGGCAAGGACCACTCTCTTTGTTCAAAGACTCACTGTAAAAATGAAGGTTTGTTGAGCCTAAGTACATGCCTTGTGCTGTGCTAATAAGCACATGCATCCTTCTGTCCTGTGTTTTCTCTGTGTTGTTGCCAGATTGATCCGAAACATAAATCTGGTTTTGTCGTCCCTGTCCTGGAGTGATAAGAAGTTATACATAGGTCATGCATTGCTGACACAAGCGCAGGTGCCTGTGACGTCACTAGGCAGTTGTACCCTCGCGGGATCACCACCATATACGGTGGTGTCTGTTGTTCCCAGAAATGTTTGCTGCTCTCTGCCTCCAGTTCCTGACACAGAGCTCCAAGTCTTGTATTTTCCTGGGTGATGGGAGTGTCTTTTTTTCCAAGATTTGTTTATTTATTTGAAAGAGTGAAGGAGAGGCAGACAGAGAGAGAAAGAGAGAGAGATCTTACATCCCTTTTTTTTTTTAACAGGCAGAGTGGACAGTGAGAGAGAGAGACAGAAAGGTCTTCCTTTTTGCCGTTGATTCACTCTCCAATGGCCGCCGCGGCCTGCGTACCGCACTGATCTGATGGCAGGAGCCAAGCGCTTCTCCTGGTCTCCCATGGGGTGCAGGGCTCAAGCACTTGGGCCATCCTCCACTGCACTTCCTGGCCACAGCAGAGAGCTGGCCTGGAAGAGGGGCAACCGGCACAGAATCCGGTGCCCCGACCGGGACTAGAACTCAGTGTGCCGGCACCGCAAGGTGGAGGATTAGCCTATTGAGCCGCAGCGCCGGCCCATCCATTGGTTTATTTCCTGTTGGCCATAACAGTCAGAGCTTCGCTGAGCCAAAGCTAGGAGCCAGGAGCTTCCTATGAGTCTCCCATGCAGGTGCAGGGGCCCAAGGACTTGGATTGTCTTCCACAGCTTTTCCAGGCTGTTGTAGGGTGTTGGATTGGAAGTAGAGCAGCCAGGACTTGAACCAGCACCCATATGGGATGCTGGCACTGCAGGCGGATGCTTTACCTGCTATGCCACAGCGCTGGCCCCAGGAGGGTCTTTTGCTCTAAAGGGCTTTGTGTAGGGCAACATAAGACAGAAAAACATCCTAGGAGAGAAGGATCACAAAAAAACGCTGTGCAATTAGCTATGAGGTGCTGTGCTGGGAACTGCTGGGCTGGGCACAAGGGGCTGGATCCACTTCTCTATGAGACCCTATCAGCCCCGAGGTCATGACTTCCAACAGCATGGTACTTCCCTGGCTGCTGTATTCAGCATCTGTACTGCCGTGTCCAGTTCCTCCTGCCCTTCCTTGTGTTCAGAGTCACGGTGATTCCGGCCAGGCCCCTGCCGACTGAGAATGAAGAAGGAGGAAGTTGCTGTTTGCCTGCCCACCAACCTCGGGATGGAAATTACCCCAGGGCGATCCACTTCCTCTTTCATGTCCAGTCATGGCTGCCATGATTAGCCTCTTTTTAATTTTTTTAAATTTTCATGTTTTTTTTAATTTGAGAGTGGCAGAGACAGAGATCTCCCACCTGCTGGTTCATTCCCCCATTCAAATGCCCACAGCAGCCAAATGTTTGCTGGTTCACTCCCCCAAGCAACCCGGGCAAAGCCAGGAGCCTGGAGCTCCATCTGGGTGACTGAGACCCACAAATTTAAGCCATCACCTGCTGCCTCCCAGGGTGTGCATTAGCAGGAAGCTGGGATGGGGAGCCGAGCCGAACTCAACCCCAGGCACTCCAGTGGGCATCCCAGTGACACTGCCCCAAACACCTGCCCGTCTTCCACTTTTCATCCCCGTAGTGAGCACCCTCAGTTCAATTACTCATCTCCATGGTAACCTCTATGTTTTATAGTAATTTCTCTGTTTCTAATAGACCTTTTGACTTCTTGTTGCACAGTATTATCCTTCCTGTGTTGTTGTATTGGATTTTTGCATTACGTCATCAGTTTATGTTCACTTTGACTATAGGAAGATGTGGGTATTGTTCAGTGCAAAGCTCTGTGTGGTTCGACTGCCTCTTCTGTCTGTCCCAAGCTAATGCTTCCCTTGGTTTTGGCTGCCAAGTCTTTTCCCTAGCCCTGCTTTTTTCTAAGTGGCTATGAGACCTGTCCATTACCAATTGATATTTTTCCCCACCTGTTTGACTCCATAGGATCAGCTGTGAGTTCTCTGTCTTTCCTGTCGCTCCTGCCCCTGCTCTTGGCTGGATGAGGTGGCTCACAGCTGTCATTCTGGGCCTTGATGACACGAACTTTATCTCATCTTTACTAGGATGGGGGAGGCTGGAGAAGAGACTTGTGCCCCATTGGGCACTGCCTTAAAAATCCCCAGAGGTATTTCTTTGAGAATCTGACGCAAATCGGATGCACTCTGCAGGAAAATGCACACAGACATAAAACTGGGTCTGTACACAGGAGCCTGTGAGCATTGTCAGCACAATGTTTTTTTTAGCACGTTGTAAGACCATCTCTGTGCCCGTCTGCAAGCATCTGTATATAGGCATGATACTCTGCGGATGGTAATCCTAGCAATGCAGAATTGCAGTCAGCCTCTGTGGCTGAACGCTCATCTTCTAATAAAAGTCCAATTCCAGCCCCAGGACCCAGCATTTCCTACTTTGACCAATAACCGATTCTTCCCTCTTGAGCGTGTTGTCATTTCTTACGATTGGATGAAGGGAATGCATTTCCCCCTTTAATGCCTTGTGGCTTTTTGCCCTGGCGGGAATCGCTTCTGTTCCAGGATGTGAGGCCTCGGGGTTCGTCTGTAGTGAGTGCTGGTGTGGTGGGAAGGGTGCAGCTTCTTCCTCGGCAAGCACGCCGAGTCGTGGCTGAGCGGAGACCTGTCCTCAGCTTTGTTCCGTCCACAGCCTGTCACCTAGCACGAGGGCTTCGAGAGAAGGGAGCTGTCGAGGGAGAGCCCGGGTGTGTGCCTGCTGGAGAGTTCCAGTGCCCCGCACTCCGCCGCTGAGACCTGTGAGGGTCGACCGCAGGGGACTGGGCTCAGCTTAGAACCTGGTTGTGCAGCTGGTGCTGTGGCTCAACAGGCTAATCCTCCGCCTTGCGGCGCCGGCACACCGGGTTCTAGTCCCAGTCGGGGCGCCGGGTTCTGTCCTGGTTGCCCCTCTTCCAGGGTTCTGTCCCAGTTGCCCCTCTTCCAGTCCAGCTCCCTGCTGTGGCCCAGGAGTGCAGTGGAGGACGGCCCAAGTGCTTGGGCCCTGCACCCCATGGAAGACCAGGAGAAGCACCTGGCTCCTGCCTTCAGATCAGCGCGGTGCGCCGGCTGCGGCGGCCATTGGAGGGTGAACCAACGGCAAAGGAAGACCTTTCTCTCTGTCTCTCTCTCTCTCACTATCCACTCTGCCTGTCAAAAATAAAATTAAAAAAAAAAAAAAAAGAACCTGGTTGTGGGGCTGGCGCTGTGGCGCAGCGGGTTAAAGCCCTGGCCTGAAGCACCGGCATCCCATATGGGTGCTGGTTTGAGTCCTGGCCGCTCCTCTTCTGATCCAGCTCTCTGCTATGGCTTAGGAAAGCAGTAGAGGATGGCCCAAGTTCTTAGGCTCCTGCACCCATGTGGGAAGACCCGGAGGAAGCTCCTGGCTTCGGATCAGCACAGCTCTGGCCATTGCAGCCATCTGGGAAGTGAATCAGTGGATGGAGGACCTCTCTCTCTGTCTCTCTCTCTCTGTAACTCTGTCTTTCAAGTAAATGAAATAATTTTTTGACAGGCAGAGTGGACAGTGAGAAGAGAGACAGAGAGAAAGGTCTTCCTTTGCTGTTGGTTCTCCCTCCAATGGCCGCTGCGGCCGGCGCACCGCGCTGATCCAAAGCCAGGAGCCAGGTACTTCTCCTGGTCTCCCATGGGGTGCAGGGCCCAAGCACCTGGGCCATCCTCCACTGCACTCCCTGGCCACAGCAGAGAGCTGGCCTGGAAGAGGGGCAACTGGGACAGAATCTGGCTCCCCAACCGGGACTAGAACCCAGTGTGCCGGCGCCGCAAGGCGGAGGATTAGCCTGTTGAGCCACGGCGCTGGCGAAATAAATCTTTTTTTAAAAAAAAAAAAAAAAAAGGAACCTGGTAGCATGGAGTGCAGCAGTCTTGGGCGGGGTGTGCAAGGTGGATTTCTGTTTATCCGCTGAGAGGAGCTGCTAAGGAAGAACATGGCCTATATTCTTTTTTCAGTCATATTTTGAATGCTTAACTTCTTTTAAAAGGATTTATTTGAAAGGCAGAGAGAGATTCCATCCATTGGTTCACTTCTCAAATGGCCACCATGACTGGGCCTGGATCAGGTCGAAGCCAGAAGCCCGACTCTCTGGGTCTCCCACGTGGGTACGGGGCCCCAGCACTCAGGCCGACTTCTGCTGCCCTCTCAGGCACATTAGCAGGGAGCTGGATTGGAAGCCGGGCAGCCAGGACCAGCACTGGTGCTCTGATGAGGGATGCCAGCATCACAGGCAGCTGTGCAACCCACTGTGCCATAATGCTGGTCCCTGCTGAAGTCTTTTTTTAAGAATCTATTTGACAGAGTTATATGCAGTGAAAGCGACGGAGAGAAAGGTCTTCCTTCCATTGGTTCACCCCTTCAGCCAGCGGTGCACCAATCCAAAGCCAGGAGCCAGGTGCTTCTCCTGGTCTCCCATGGGGTGCAGGGCCCAAGCACTTGGGCCATCCTCCACTGCACTCCTGGGCCACAGCAGAGAGCTGGCCTGGAAGAGGGGCAACCGGGACAGAATCCGGCACCCATATGGGATGCCAGCGCCACAGGCGGAGGATTAGCGAAGTGAGCCACAGCACCGGCCCCGCTGAACTTTAAAATAAGAAAATAGAAAAACTGAGTTTAACTAAAGCCATCTTTTCAAAACTGTCAAGGTGGTCGCCTTTCCACCAGTATTGCTGTTTGGCACATTTTGCGTGAATTGCCCCTAAGGCTTTCTCAGGTCGCCTGCTCCTGGGGGAAAGGAAAGTACTGTATTTAGGCAGCGTTAGCAGACCGGAGTGGAAACAGGAGGGCAGTCCCCGCCGAACCATCAGCATCATCGAGATGAAAAGATGACCTTATCCCCTCAAGAACGTGAGATCCAGGGCACTTGGAGAACTTCTGAAAGCGGTCCAGGAGCAAGAGGAGGTCATTCTGCAGCCAGCAGTCGGCGTGGGGCACAGAAATCGGGAAACAAGTGAGGCTCGGAAGCTTCAGGGCAAGGAGGAACTCTTCTCCGGGCGTCTTGAGAGAGAGGGCAAAATACCGACTTCATATGGAACCAAGATATATGTTTTATTTATTTGAAAGAGTTACTAGCGGGGGAGAGCAGGGGGCGGTCTTTCATTCTCTGGTTCACTCCCCAGATGGCCGGAGCTGAGCCGATCCTAAGCCAGGAGCCAGGAGCTTCTTCCCAGGTCTCCGATGTGGGTGCAGGGCCCCAGAGGCTTGGGCCATCTTCTGCTGCTTGCCCAGGTGCATTAGCAGGGAGCTGGACTGGAAGTGGAGCCGCCGGGACGCGAGCTGACACCCATATGGGATGCCTGTGCTGCAGGCCGGGCTTTAACCGGCTTCGCCACAGCACCGGCCCCTGAAGTGGAACTTTAAGTCTCAAGGGGAACAGCACGTCACAGTGACAGACTGCTGAACCAAATATGAGAGTTTAACTTGACAAACAAAAGGAAGATTGCAGCACTTCTTTCTTTTTAAGAAAATGTTGTGTTTTCTGCTTCTGTGAGCCTTTTGGAGGATTTGGTTCAAGTGTGTGTTTTGCTTAGGAAAGGAAGTTGGTTGGGATGGTGACCCACTTCTGATCTGGTAACTCCTCAGTGTTTCTCCAAAGACGGTGATGTCAGTTTCATTGAGGTTGTGGGAGCATGGCTCCGGTGCCCAGCACAGCTGTTCCCACCCGTCACCTGCTACCATCTCCGATACCAGCTCGTGCACGGGCGACAGACATGAGTTCTCCCTCTGCTCAAGCCGAGACGTTCGGGATTCCTGGTGGAGACTTTGCAGCTGGACTCCCTCCCCCCCTCCCCCTTCCACCTCTCCTCTCCCTCTTCCTCTCCCTCACCCTCATGCTTGCTTTTCAAAATAAATAAAATTTTAGAAAAAAAAAAAAGGCTTGAGGAAGAGAAGAATCCACAGTGTGGTATGCTTGTAGAGGGGAGGGTGTACGTGAGTCTGGGGGGTGGGGGGTGACAGTTGTTCCTCTAGGTAGGAGCCTGAGTGAAAGCCCATGCAGTGGGTGGATATTTGCCCCCTTCAGCCTAAGTGACGTCCATAGCAGAAAACACGGCCATGCGTGGCTTTGTTAGTGTTCTCTGCTTCCCTAAAGCTCTTGAGTTGGGTGAGGTTTTTTCTTCTCATGTCTGAACTTCTATGGGCAGGAACTGCCTTTGACAGGATTATCTTTCTTTTTTTTATCTTTTTTTTTTTTTTAATTTATTTATTTGGAAGAGTTACACAGAGAGAGAGAAGGAGAGGCAGAGAGAGAGGTAGGTCTTCCATCTACTGGTTCACTCCCCAGTTGGCCGCAATGGCTGGAGCTGCACAGATCTGAAGCCAGGAGCTTCTTCTGGGTCTCCCACACAGGTGCAGGGGCCCAAGGACTTGGGCCATCTTCTGTTGCTTTCCTAGGCCACAGCTCAGAACTAGATCGGAAGCGGAGCAGCCAGGACTCGAACTGGTGCCCATTGGGGATGTTGGCAATGCAGGTGGTGGCTTTACCCACTACGCGACAGCACTGGCCCCCAAAATTATCTTCTACCTGCAGCAGCAGCCACAGGGAGGCACATAGCTGACTGATGAAAGGGTTGTTATATTGAGTTGATGATTCTGTGGCCGACATCAGCCAGGGTTTCCTTGTGCTAACAGCTGATAACTACTACCAGCTAATATGTGTGCACATGGACTCTATAAAACAGGGAGGTCATCTGTCAGTTTAGCGTTGGTTCCTGTTAGTTTGAAGATAATCTCTACCATTTCTAGTGTGCCCCAAGCAGAGAACTAGGTATTTGATAGAGCTGCAATTCTCAGATACTCCTATTTCACAGATTTGGAAACTGAGGTTACGCACTTGCCGAGCCTGGTGAAATGTTCCCAAATCGGGCCTGGAGTCTAGGTTTGATACGAAAACCCTTGTGCCTCCTGCTGTGCCATGCGGCTCCCACACCGAGTCGGGGGCCCGGTCTCCATGTCTGCGCCCACTTCCACACTCACCCAGGAGGCCTTAGGTTTTGTGCTCAGAGATGCAGCCCCCAGGCCCGTGTAGATAGGATTAGGGAAAGTCAGGGCTGAAAGTCTCTCCCCACTTACTTCCTCCAGGACTGAAAAAGTCTCATGCAGGCCCGGTGTTGAGCCTGGCGGTGGAGATACCCACATCTCACACGGGAACGCCAGCACTGGCTTCTGGCTGCAGCTTCCTGCCATGCAGGGCCTGGGAGGCAGTGACCGGGCTCTTGCCACTCACATGGTAGGACCACACTGAGTGTTGGCTCCGACTCCAGCCACGCCCAGCCCTGCTATTGTGGGCATTAGGAGAGTGAACCGGTGAATAGAGCTCCATCTCTCTACTTCTCTCTCTCTCTCTGCCTGTCATCATCTCATCATCATCATCATAACAATAATAAAGGAAGTCTCTCATCAAAGTGTAACTACTTGCTGGAAAATTGAGCTTGGTGTCTGTGTGTGTGTGTGCAGGTTATGGAAAATGCTTAATTGCAGAGCTGTTCAAGTGAAGAGCGTGTGTGTCCACTTTCCCACACTAACTCTTGCTTTCCTTTTCTTCTCAGGTGCTGTTACCCCCATACGACGATGCCGCTGTGAACGGCGCTGCTAAGGAGCCGCCGCCACCTTACGTGTCTGCCTAGGCCTAGGAGGGGGCGGCGGAGCCGAGAGCAGCAGCCCGACGTCCTGGCCATCGGAGTTCTGCAGTCCCGCCGCCGAGACGAGCTCTCCACGTTGACTTGTTGCTGAAATGCTACATTTTAAGATTGAGATGTTAGGTTGAAATCTTCTGTAGTTTCACACATTTGCTTGAGCTAGAACACTGTGATAGGTTAGTTGTAGAGTTCTTGCTGTAGGGGTGGCGATGTAACGGGCCCCGTTAGTCTTCCCTGAGCCTTGAAGCTGCCCCAACTCTGGATGGCCCTTGAGTCGAGGACTCTAGTTTTATACCCGTTGGGGCAATGATTTGTTATACTTCTTCTCTCTGTTCCCTCTATCTGTTTGGAAAGTATAAAATAAAATCGAAATGACACAATACTTCACTTAAACCATCCAGTGTGTGGAACAACCCTTATGAAAATAGGCACGTTGACTGTGTGACCATTGCTCTAAGTAGGAGGACACACACCCCGAGAGTTCCGCCACAATTCTTTATGGTTTAAATTCAGTGACCTCTTGAAGTTGCTGGTTCTGGGTTTTCTTGGTGGACTACACTGAGGCTATTAGATAATGCCAGGCAGCAGAGGTCAGTCATTCCATGCTCGGGGTGGAACTGGTGTATCTGGCACTAAATGGGAGTTGGTCCTCCCCCTTCCTCCCCATACTCAGTGTTCTACCCTAGCCTAGCCCAAAGAGAAGATCCACTTGCTTTGTCAAGGGAGAGGATTGCTGCGTATTTGTCTAATATTGTGGATGAGGGGTCTTCCTTCTTCTTCCCCCACGAGACACCTCCCACTGGTGATTATCCTGCTATGCCTCACTCATCTTGGAACACATTGGTCTTCAGGAAAGCGGGGGGGGGGGGGGGGGGGTGCTCCCTGTGGAAGGCCCTGTCTTCTGCTACCTGCATCGCAAAGGAACTTTATATTTCCTTTGTTCCAAGTCGCCACCTTTCCTGTTGTTCATGATTCTGCTGTAAATGAAAGCTTTTGCAATTAAAGTGAAATTTGCCCGTATCCAAGAAGGTGACCTTTGACTGCAGTGATGGTGCTTGGTACCCTCCTGCCCACCTACGGCGCTGCAGAAGCAGACAGCTCAGCTGAAGGTGCAGGCCTTGTGGCTTGTTTCACACGTGTGTGCTTTTCCCCGTTCCAGAGTGTTGGCTGGAAGCTCCACCCCGTCCCCGGTGCCAATCAAAATAATGAGGACAAGGTGTTCAGGCAAAGGAAAGAAAACAAGTCTGTCTACAGATGAGTGCTTAGCAGACTCGGTTGTGCCGGATGAGGGGGTTTGGGGCTTACAAGGGTGCTACGAGAAAGGAGGTGCAGGGCTGTGCTGGCCAGTGCCACAGCTTGTCACCAGATCAGTGACAGTGCCCTCCTTCTGTTTCCTCACAGGCAGCGAGATTAGATCTACCTACCTGGTCCATTCTGCAACAACCCCCCCCCCCCCCCAATCAAAGAAGAGATAAGGAACAAGGCAGCTTGTACCTTAGCACATGGGTATCTGGGCTTCACATTTAAGAAGTGCTAACTGCTTGCTTGTATTATTTTCTACGTGCTTACAAGAACATGGTCAGGGGCAAGCAGACCCCAGCTTCCAACATGGACACAAACCGTCCCCCTCCCCAGCTCCAAGTGCTCAGCTGTTCTGCATGTTATTGCTTTCTGTCCATAGTGCACTGTTAATAAGCAGGTAAGATATTACTGTGTCCCAAGGGAAATTAAAATGAAAGAGGTTAAGTGGGGAGGGGGACTTTACCCTTGAGACTGAGCCTGAAGCCCCTTCTTGTGATGGATGTCGCTAGGATTCTTTATGAAGTCCCCCTAAGAAATTCTGTTCCATGAAGCTTTGTGCTCCCGAGATCACACAAAGTCAGGCATGGGAAGGGTGCCAGGAGTGGACAGTGTCACAGGCCCTGCGGGAGGCACATGAGAAATCACTGTTCCTTGCATCTTGCTCCCCATGATTTTCTGGCTCTTTGGCTGATTTTTTTTTGCAGTGTGAGAGTGACACTGGCCAGGTGGAGAGGAGGTCGTGTCCGAGGGTCTCCATCGGGTCCTTGGGGAGGACCCAAGGCTGCCGCTGGCTGGTGTTGCAATGCTACAGTGGCACCAGAGACGCCGGGTATCTGCATTCTCAGAGACCCCATGGAGGGCTGGTGGTGCTGGATTTTCTTGGCTCCTGGCAGGACTCTGGCTACGCTCAGGGCTGCTTCCGTGTTTGCCTCTGAGAATAAAGAATTGTCTTCTCGTGTCTCCACCTCCAGAAGGTTGTGATGTGCAAGTTGAAAGCTCCTGCCGCACACCCTGTGGGTGCTTGCTCTGTGTGTGTCTCACTGCTCGCCTGCATAAACACCTGTCACTGTAAGTTCAGTCCCATTCTGATATCTAGCCCATTCACCTATTTTGTTAAGCACAGTCACTTCCTCATCTCGCTAATTGTCTCATGCCTGGGCTCTTCAGGACTTTTTGGGTGGATTCCCAAGCCTCCATTAAAAAAAAAAAAATTTGAGAAATAGCTCCCATCTGCTGGTTCACTCCAAATGTCTGTAATGGCTGGAACCAGCGTCAGAGCCAGTAGTGCAGTCCAGGTCTCCTACCTGGGGGACAGGGCCCTAATGACTTGAGCCATCACTGCAGGGTTTGTGTTAGCAGCAAGCTGGAGTCAGGGGCTGGAGCCAGGAACTGAACCCAGGCACCGCAGTGTGGGATGCGCGTGTCCCAGCCACTAGGCTAAATGCCATTCATCCCGAGTCGTTATTTTAAGTTGTGGACATTGAGCTGAGCACCACAAGGTTTGCAAGTTGACCCACTCGTCAACAGCCCCGTTTAGGAAAGAGATTTAAGTCTGCTGGGATAGAGGGAAGGGAGACATTCATCCCTTTAGTTAAGAACTGTGGCCTGGAAACAGCTGCCTGTGAGTGGCAGAGGTGGTCAGATCTCCGTGAGATCCAGTGACCTCGAAGAGGCCTAAGGCCACCTGGCCTCTGCCTCCTTCCTACAGCTGCGTTATGTGCCACATCTTTGCTGTCTGATGTTGATGTACTCATCTCTGTCCCTTCCCTTCTGTTGTCCCCAGAAATGCGTTAACAACTTAAAAAAAAAAAAACAACCCTGCTCTGGCCCTAAATGTTTGTTTCATTTGGCTGCTTAGCCAAACCACATCTTGTTGCATTTGTCTTCATTAATCAGCAATACTTAATGATTTCTATAAACCAACTTCATAGACTGGAAACATTAAAGTCATTTTTCTCCACAGGGGAATGCATACTACTTGAAAAGTTCATCATTCAAGGGGGAAAAAAAAAATCCTGCTGCTCACACTGATGTTTTATGATAGAGGAAAACTAATGAGACTATAAAAACTGTTCTTTCCTTTGTTTTTTTAAAAGATGTGTTCGTTTTCGTAGCCAGTCTGGAACCGACTTCAATAGCATGACACTGTATTGCTGCTGGCCGTGTCAGCAGAGCCATGCTCTGGAGTGGAGGGAGCAGGTGCCTTCGCCAAGGTGTTGAAAAAGAAAGAGCAACTTCTGCAGAAGAGCTGCCAGCAGAAAGCGCAGGCTAAGCGACTTCAGGGCTCCCCACCTTCAGACCTGACAAAAGCCAAAAATAGTGCCTGTGGCTGTAAAAATCAAGTTTTGGCAGCTCAGACACAGATTCCTAAAGGGAAGGAAAAAGGCATTGCGAGGATGGCTCCACACCCATGGAAATCACTGCAAGTGTTTCTGCACGCCGGCCAAGCATCCGCGCAATGGCTCACGGAGTGTGGAAGCAGCCAGAGCTGCAGCTTTCTGTCCCAGAAGCCCACGCATGCCTTCTGCTCACTAGAGGACCAAGACAGCAGAAGAGAGCAGCTGTCGCTTGGCCAACCCCAAAAAAGTTAACATCTGAGCAGAAATCAGCCCCATATGCCCGTCTGTGTGCTCCTGGTGAGCACGACTCGGAATGAGAGTTTGGCTTCAAAGAATGGCACAATGGACTCAAGTTTTGTTTGGTTTTACCTTCTCTAAAACATAATCTGCTGAGACTGGCATTGTGGCGCCACCACCCGTAACACTGGTATCCAGTATGAGTGCCGATTCGAGTCCCGGCTGCTCCACATCCAATCCAGCTCCCTGCTAATGGCCCTGGGAAAGTACCAGGAGATGGGCCAAGTGCTTGGGCCCCTGCCACCCATGTGGGAGACCCAGGTGGAGTTCCAGGCTCCTGGCTTCATTGCAGCCATTTGGAGAGTGAACCAGTAGGTGGAAGATTCTCTCCCCTCCCCCTCCTCCCACTTTCTTCAAATAAGTATTACAAAAAAAATCTTAAAAAAAAAAAAAATTACTTGTTTGGAAGGCAGAGTTACAGAGAAGGAGATTTTCCATGTGCTGGTTCACTCCCCAAATGACTTAAGGGCCAGGCCAGACCAAAGCCAGGAGCCAGGAGCTTTTTCTGGGTCTCTTACGTGGGTGCAAGAGCCCAAGCACTTGGGCCATCTTCCACTGCTTTCCCAGGCCATTAGCAGACAGCTGGATCAAGCGGAGCAGCTGGGACTTGAATGGCACCCATATAAGATTGCGGCAGTTTCACTTGCTATGCGACATCACCAGCCCCTTACATGTGTTTTTTTTAAAAAGTTATTCCCGGGGCCGGCGCTGTGGCATAATGGGTAAAGTCGCCGCCTGCAGTGCCGGCATGCCATATGGGTTCCAGTTCAAGTCCCGGCTGCTCCACTTCCGATCCAGCTCTCTGCTATGGCCTGGGAAAGCAGTAAAAGATGGCCCAAATCCTTAGGCCCCTGCACCTGTGTGGGAGACCCAGAAGAGATTCCTGGCTCCTGGCTTCGCATCAGCTCAGCTCCGGCGGTTGCAGCTAATTGGGGAGTGGACCATCGGATGGATAACCTTTCTCTCTGCCTCTCCTCTCTGTAACTCTGACTCGCAAATAAATAAATAAATAAATAAATCTTTTTTTTAAAAGTTACAGATCTTTTTTTAAAAAATATAATTTTTATTGTTTTAAAAATATTTCATTTATTTATTTTAGAGGTAGAGTTACAGACAGTAACAGAGAGGGAGAGACAGACTGAAAGGTGTTCCATCTGCTAGTTCACTTCCCAAATGGCCACAACGGCCAGAGCTGAACCGATCCGCCTATATGGGGTGCCCGTGCCGCAGGCAGATGATTAACCTACTGTGTCACAGTGCCAGCCCCACACTTTTTATCTTATTAAGGTGGGTAGCTAACACAGCAAATAAACATACATTCCTTAGTATGTGTTAAGGCGCTCAGAGAATGAGGAGACTTCAAAAAGTTGCTGCAAAGTATTCATGGATTTCAAGACTTTTTGCACCAAAATAAACATTTTTAAATTCCATCCTGCTGCACTGCAGATTACTCTGGTATGTTGCTGTGGTGGAGCCAGAATGTTGGTAAAAGAGACTGTGCTGGGGCCGGCGCGGTGGCAAGAGTGGGTGAAGCCGCTGCCTGCAGTGCTGGCATTCCATTTGTGGGAACCTGGGCCCGGGACCACCAGTCCAGGGCCCTGCAGTGCCCGTAAGACCTCCAAGTGGGTATGCTGCCTGAGAACCTGGATCTGGGGAGGCACAATGGGTCCACTTTCCATGGCCACAGGGCAGAGTCTGCGTGGTGGGGATACCCCTTGGACACTGTGTGATGACCTTTGTGTAGGTATTATTCACCCCCATTCACTCCAACTAAAGGAACATATTTTTAATTCTATTTCACTACTTTCAAAGGGTGTTCCTTTAAACTCATGTTTTTCTATTTTTTTTTTTTGAAGATTTATTTATCTATTTGAAAGGCTGAGTTACAGCTGAGTTACACTCCCCAAATGCCCACTTCAGTCAGGGCTGTGCTAGGCCAATGCTAGGAGCCTGGAGCTCCACCTGGGTCTCCCACATGCATGGTAGGGGCACAAGCACTTGGGTGAAAATCTGCTGCTTTCCAAAGCGAATCAGCAGGAAGCTGGATCAGAAGTGGAGCAGCCAGGACCCTAGTCAGCGCTCATGGGATGCCAGTATTGCAGGCGGCAGCTTAAGCTGCCATGCCACAAAGTCAGGCTCCTCAAATATATATATACATATATATATATATATATATGTATATATATATATATATATATATATATATTTGACAGGCAGAGTTAGAGAGAGAGAGAGAGAAAAATGTCTTCCTTCCCTTGGTTCACCCCCCCAAATGGCCGCTAAGGCCAGCACACTGCGCCAATCCGAAGCCAGGAGCCTAGTGCTTCCTCCTGGTCTCCCAAGCGGGTGCCATCCCCTTCAGTAAATATTATGACAGGTCTAATCCTGCTTTTGTCAGCTCCTCTTGGTCTTATGCAGACCTACTGGCCTTTTTTATTCACTGTGCCTCAGATGGAAGTTGTCTTTGCTTTCCTTGAAATCTGCCATTGAATAGTGTTTCCCTGTTGGAGCCCTACGCACCGTTCCAGTCTTCCTGACTTGAGATCCTAGGTCGTCTCACCGCCTTACTCTCTTGCCTCCTATCTAGCCGGTCCCCAGCCCCGTGGCTTCTCCCTTTGCAAGAGTGTGGCACATTTACTGAGCCCTTCCTGTGTGCTATTTAACTCTTTCACAGATGAGAAAACTCAGTCTTTATAGGATGCGAAGCAATACAGTAGATGGCATCCAGAACTTCAGAAGTCTGTGCATAGAAGGGCACTTAAAAACCTGCGTGGGAAATGGAATAGAAGATAAGAAGATACGCTTAGGGGCAGGTGTATGGCTTAAAGGGTTAAGATACTGCTTAAGGGGCTGGCGCTGTGGCATAGTGGGTAAAGCTGCCCACTGCAATGCCAGTGTCCCATGTGGACATGGGTTTGAGACCAGGCTGCTCCACTTCTGATCCAGCTCCCTGCTAATGACCTGGGAAAGCAGTGGAAGATGGCCCAAGTGCTTGGGCATCTGCTACACACGTAGGGGACTTGGAGGAAGCTCCTGGCTTCTGGCTTCAGCCTGTCCCAGCTCTGGCCATTGTGGCTGTTTGGGGAGTGAACCAGCAGATGGAGGACCTCTTTCTCTGAATCTCCCTCTCTGTCTGTGGCTCTGCCTTTCAACTAAATAAGTAGATCTTTAAAAACCGGAGATACTGATTAAGATGCCCTTGTTCCATATTGGAGTACCTGGGTTTGAATCCCAGCTCCCAGGTGCAGCTTCCAGTTAAAGCAGACCCTGGGAAGCAGCAGGTGATGGCTCAGGTGGTTGGTCTCTGGAAGACATTTATTGAACTCCTGTTATTTTTTTAAAGATTTATTTATTCATTTGAAAGTCAAAGTTATACATAGAGAGGAGAGGCATAGAGAGAGAGACAGTCTTCCATCAGCTGGTTCACTCCCCAACTGGCCACAATGGCCGGAGCTGCGCCAATCTGAAGTCAGGAGCCAGGAGCCTCTTCCAGGTCTCTCACTCAGGTGCAGGGCCCCAAGAACTTGGGCCATCTTCTACTGCTTTCCCAGGGCATAGCAGAGAGCTGGATCAGAATTGGAGCAGCCGGGTCTCGAACCAGCGCCCATATGGCATGCCGGCACTGCAGGCAGCGGTTTTACCCACTACACCACAGCACCAGCCCCAGAACTCCTGGTTATTGAATTTGGCATGGTCCAGACCCAGTTGTTGCAGGTATATGGAGAATGAACCAGTAAGAGCTCTGTCAGTTCACTTGTCCTTTGTCTCAGCCTTTAAAAAAGAAAAAAAAAATAGAATGAAAACATCCCAACAAAGCACGTAAATCCCATGTAAACTTCAGATAATTTTTTAAAGAGTTCTTTATTTATTTGAAGGGCAGAGTTACAGAGAGGCAGAGTTAAAGTGGTTTTCCATCAGCTGGTTCACTCCCCAAATGGCTGCAACAGCCAGAGCTGGGCCAGGCTGAAGCCAGGAGCCATCTTCTGCTTTCCCAGGCCATAGCAGAGAGCTGGATTGGAAGCAGAGCAGCTGGGACTTGAACTCGTGCCCATGTGGGATGCCAGTGGCGGCTTTGCCCACTACACCATAGCGCTGGCCCCTTGGCTAGATCTTGAACTTGAGGTTTGTGTTACACAAGTAAAGCTATCAGTTTCCTATTTAATTAGACTAGAAAATGTTCTGCATATATCAACTTTTCCTTCTTCTAGGAAGACTATTCAGGCAGGGAGAAAGAGAAAGGTCTTCCACCTGCTGGTTCATTCCTCAAATGGCTGCACCTGCCGGAGCTGAACCAATCTAACAATTTCCTTTTGAGGAAAGTAAGCACTCTCTTAAGTGGATAAAAAGAATATGTATATTAAGATTTCAAGCTGGTAACTCAGGCTGGTGAGTAGAAGAGTGATGTATTTTGTATACGTGGGAGAAGGATTTGGGGACCTTGTGACCCAACTTTCTTCCCTGCCCCAGAGAGCCTGTATCACTGTGTCTCTCCTCACACCTATCACATAGAGAGTAGATCTTGCCACAGGCATGCAGACTTTATTCTGTCCGGTTGAAGTTACTGCTCCATGTCATTTGTGTCCCCTAGGGCTGCTTTCCCTAAACATCTTGATTGAAAAATCTGGTATGACTTGGACATCATGAAATATTGTCAGCTTATGGTTTTTCATAAATTTGCCTCAGTAATGTATTGCAAGGAAAAAAATAGAAAAAACTCCCTCATCCTTTGGGTCTTGATTTTGAAGTGACTTCTTTCTAGAAGCTTCCTATGACCCAGAAGTCTAGGGGCCCGTGCTTTTCACGTTTTCCTGTGGCATACCCATCGTCCCCAGTCAACTCACATCTTACACTGTATGGTTACTAGCACTGTACTTGGCCCTAACGCCCCAGTAGATTAGAAACTCTAGACAGTTTGTGTGTTCCTTATCGTTTTCTGTCAGTGCCTGGCACACATCTGGCAAATAGAACTCAAGAATTATTTAGTGAGATAAAACGTAAGTACATGAGAAAAATCAAAGCCAGCTGTTATCTCGCCCTTAACGACTGCAGTAAATTCTTAAACTCAACAGATCTCAAGTTCCACAGGGCTGATGTCTCACAGAAGATCCCCCTGGAAAAATGTTTTCATTCCTGTAGACTGCAGGGGCAAAGTGGGAGACCCGCACTTCCAGCAAGCCCCAGCAAAGCCACAGCTGGAGTGGTGCTCACTGGGTGTGCGTGGAAGGTCACGGTCAGGCAAAAACAAAAACCCAAACAAACAACAACAAAAAAACCACCACAACCCAGCAATATAGTACCGAGGGGCTTGATCCCTGAAGGAAGATTAAAGGATGACTTGAATTTGAACTCAAATGGTCTTAGCTTTTACTATTCTTGTGAAGTCTTTTTTATGTGAACTTTAATTCAGTACAGCTGTGAATGAAAAATTAAATTGCTAGCTATACCTCCCCTTAGGAGCTTTCTCTTTTCCCTTTCATAGTAAATCAGTGGATCGTTAAAGTAATAAATGACCTAAGACCCTGTGGAATCCTGAGCCCTTGGGTATTTGGGGGAAAATTCTGAGTTAACATGCAACTAAAGTACAATGATGGATTCATTCACTTCCTGGGCATTTCGGATTTAAATAAAATCCTTGCAAGACCATGCATGATGAAGCATGCGTCTTCATTCTCTACGAGAATATCATATGATGGCGACAGTAAAGCAACGTGAATTCCTCTGTGGCAAAGGCAGTAGTACCGAAACTTGGCAGGTACCAGAGACACCAGAGCAGAAATTCCCACTAGCGAGTACTTCCTGCAATGCAAAGCGCTCATAAGAGGTGGGCATGTGGGACAGGCATTGTGGTGCAGTGGATGAGGTGGGCACTTGAGGCACCTGTATCCAGTTCCATACCTGAGCACCAGTTCGAGTCCTGGCTACTACACTTCTGATCCAGCTTCCTATTAATTCACCTGGGGAGGCAGCAGATGATGGTTGCCCAAGTACTTGAGTTCTGCCACCTGTGTGGGAGATCTGGCTGGAGTTCCACACTCCTGGCTTTCACCTGGCTCAGGCCCACTGTTGTGGGCATTTGGGGAATGAACCAGCAGATAGAAGCGCGCGTGCTCTCTCTCTCTCTCTCTCTCTCTCTCTCTCTCTCTCTTCCTATCTTTTAACTAAAAAATAAATCTTAAAAACCACAAACACACAAGTGGGAGTGCGAGCTCCAGAAAAGGTAGGGGAAAGAACAAGAGTAGGAGCTGAGAGGTAGAGCAAGAAGCCATTCCTGCCTCCATAGAAGACCTGGTTCAGAAAGCGGAGAATTCAAAGATGGAAGACAGGTCTGGTTCACAAAGAGACAGAAATGTTTGCATGACGGCTCAGAATTAAAATTTGCATTTTGCTTATCAGCCAAAAATTCATGTGACATACAATTCACTCATTTAAAAAAGTACTCTTGGGGCTGTGCTGTGGCGCAGCAGGTTAACGCCCTGGCCTGTAGCGCTGGCATCCCATATGGGTGCTGGTTCAAACCTGGCTGCTCCGCTTCTGATCCAGCTCTCTGCTGTGGTGTGGGAAAGCAGTAGAAGATGGCTCAGGTCCTTGGGCCCCTGCACCCACATGGGAGACCTGGAGGAAGCTCCTGGCTCCTGGCTTCGGATTGGCACAGCTCCGGCGGTTGCAGCCAATTGGGAAGTGAACCATCGGATGGAAGACCTCTCTGTCTCTCTGTCTCTCTCTCTCTCACTCTGCCTCTCCTGTCTCTCTCTTTCTCACTCTGCTTCTCCTGTCTCTGACTTTCAAATAAATAAATAAATAATCTTTTTAAAAAATGTACTCTTTAGGGGCCAGCACGTGGCACAGTGGGTAAAGTTGCCGCCTGCAGTGCCAGGATCCCATAAGGTTTGAGTTCTGGCTGCTCTACTTCCAATTCTGCTCCCTGCTAATGTGCATGGAAAAGCAGCGGAGGATGCCCCAAATGCACAGGCCCCTGCACCCATGTGGGAGATTCGGAAGAAGTTGCTGGCTCCTGGCTTCAGCTTGGCCCATCCTGGCCACTGCAGTCATTTGGGGAGTGAACCAGCAGATGGATGATCTTGATCTCTCTCTCTCTCTCCCCTTCCTTCCCCTCCCCCCATTGTGAGTAGAATTGCTTTCTTAATTTCATTTTCAGGTTTGTTGCAAGTGCACAGAAATACAATCGATTTTTGGACATTGATTTTGTATCTGGAAACCATGCTAATATATTAGTTCTAGCAGTTTTTAGTGCATTTTTTAGAATGTCTACATATCAGATCATGTTGTTGCCAAGTAGAGATTTACTTTTTTCTTTCTAATCTGGATGCCTTTTGTTTCTTGTTCTTGCCTTGGGTAGAACTCCTAGTATAATGTCGAATAGAAGTGGTCAGAGAAGACATCATTGTCTTGCTCCCGATCCAAGAAGAAAGATTTCGGACTTCTAAGGACAATATTCATTGTGGGTCTCTTACAGATGCCCTCTACTAGGTTTCCATTTCTAGTTGAATGCTTTTTGTCATGAATGGATGTTGAATTTGTGAAAGACTTTCTGCACATTTTGAGATTAGGTCGCTTTTGTCCTTTATTCTTTTTTTTTTTTTTAAGATTTTATTTATTTATTTGAGAGGTAGAGTTACAGACAGTGAGAGGGAGAGACTGAGAGAAAGGTCTTCCGTCCACTGGTTCACTCACCAAATGGCCACAATGGCCGGAGCGGAGCCAATCCGAAGCCAGGAACCAGGTGCTTATTCCTGGTCTCCCACATGGGTGCAGGGGCCCAAGGACTTGGGCCATCTTCTACTTTTCCAAGCCACAGCAGAGAGCTGGATTGGAAGAAGAGCAGCCAGGACTAGAACCGGCACCCATATGGGATGCCGGTGCCGCAGGCGGAGGATTAACCTACTGTGCCACGGCAGCGGCCCCTTGTCCTTTATTCTATTGCTATGATGTCTTACATGAATTGATACTTTTCTGTTCCACGTGTAGGCCAGAGTGTGACGTGAAGCAGTGCTACATGGTGCCCTGTCATTAAGCCTGGGCCAGGGATGCTGAACTAGTTTGGAAACTTTGCTTTAAGCAAAATAAACTTTCAATTCTTTAGAACTTTGGTTATTGCATCCCCTTCGTAACATCCTTTCACTCGCTCTCTCTCTCTCTCTCTCTCTCTCTCTCTCCCCTCTCCCTCTCCCTCTCCCTTTCTACCTCATACATATTGTTCACAGATAATGTTCATAGATAATGTGATTCTGGGTCACTTTCCATGCTGGGGAATTGCTTTGCCAATTCTTGTTTTAGACGAGTCAAGACTTTTCCATTGTTTCTTCTCAGAGCCTGCTCTGTCAGTAAAACAGCTTGCTTTGTTGCACTAGGTCCTTCTCTCTCCCTCTTAACAATGTGTGACTGCTGTTCCTCCCCTTATTCTTTCCACCAACCACAATGTTTCCCCCTCTGTTGGACCCACATGGTACCCATGGCCCAGTTTTTTTCTTCAGCAGATGAGAACGTAGGAAAGACTTCTGGTACTTTTCTTATTCTTGGGTCCCTACTTATTGAGCTCTGCCTACATGCTGGGGGGTTATATAGGGCACGTGTGTGTAGACAAAGCCCAAGTATTTGCAACCTGCAGTAGCACCAGGCAACCAATGCAGCTGTAGGTAGTTACTTGGGTGTCACAGGAATGAGACCACTGGCTTCCAGTCACAGACTACTTTGTGATAATTCCTAGGTTCAGAGACAAAAGCAGCAGCAATCTGTATTACTGAGCAGTGCTTACACACACACACACACACACACACACACACACACACACACGGCAGGTTCACCCTGAGAAGGGGAACCCAGTATCCAGATAAGCAAGTGGTGATTGAGTCTTGCTAGTTCCCAAGAAAACATATCGCTGTTCTCTTGTGGCTATGCTTAAAGGCTCCCTCCTGTGCCCTGTTATTCTTGATGGGCAGCTCCAACAACAGCAAAAGGCTCTCAGTGAAAGCCACAGCAGCCTAGTCCCTTCTACCGTGTGGCATAGGGTGAGATCTGTAAACAAAGAGCCAGTGCCTGCCCTCAGGAGCTCATGGTTTAGGCTTGAGATCACCTAAAAACACGAGTTCTCTCTGCAGTAAGTATTGCTTTCTTTTTTTTAAGTATTGAACCAACTTTGGACTTGTTCAAGTCTTTTTACCTGACCACTTTTATCTTGTCTTTCCAAGGTGGGGTGATAGATTTCTTTCTAAATCATTTTATCTTATTTATTTATTTATTTTTGACAGGCAGAGTGGACAGTGAGAGAGAGAGACAGAGAGAAAGGTCTTCCTTTTGCTGTTGGTTCACCTTCCAATGGCCGCCGCGGCCGGCACACCACGCTGATCCAAAGGCAGGAGCCAGGTACTTCTCTTGGTCTCCCATGGGGTGCAGGGCCCAAGCACTTGGGCCATCCTCCACTGCACTCCTGGGCCACAGCAGAGAGCTGGCCTGGAAGAAGGGCAACCGGGACAGAATCCGGTGCCCCGACCGGGACTAGAACCCCGTGTGCCGGCGCCGCTAGGCGGAGGATTAGCGTAGTGAGCCGCAGCGTCGGCCTAAATCATTTTATCTTGAGGCAATGGTGTTATCGGTGAGCCTGTCCTTGAGACACGCTCTGGACATGGAACCAGCTTGTCCATGGTGATGGGGCATCAGGAAGGGAGCACTGCCCCACCTAGCAGGCTGCCCCATCCTGGGCTGCAATGGGAACACAGCCTCCACCTTGCCAAGCTCCCCTCTCAACCCTACACGTCCAGCTCCAGCCATGGAGAAGCGGGCTCTGGGGGCGGATACTTCTTCTCAGACGAGGCATGTTCACCTCTACCTGAGGGAGAGCAGTGGTGACGGCTTACCTGGGACTAGCACAGCATCTGTCAGCTCGAGAAGCAGGGGCGAGCCAGCTACCCTGCAACTGTACATTTCTGCTCATGCACTCAGGAGTTGTTTTACGTCTTCCATCTGCTGGTTCACTCCCCAGATGGCCACAATGGCTGGAGCTGGGCTGATCTGAAGCCAGGAGCCAGGAGCTTCTTTCAGGTCTCCCACATGTTTGTAGGGGCCCAAGGACTTAGGCCATCTTCTTCTGCTTTCTCGGGCACAGCAGAGAGCTCGATCAGAAGTGGAGCAACTGGGATTCGAACCAGTGCCCACATGGGATGCCAGCACTGCAGGCGGCAGCTTTACCTGCTACATCACTTGCTTCATTTTTCTTTCTGACCAACCTGAAGATCATCAAACAAGGTAGAACACTCATCTGACCTGATTAAGCCCCAGCTGCGCTTCCTACCTGGATTTCCTATTCTGGAGAATCCTGATAGAACTCCCTGGGGGGGGGGAGTGGCCATGTGAATTGGCATACACCAACCCAAAGAGTCACTACAACGATGTGCCAATGACAATGTCCTTACAGTCGGGAAGGATTTCCAGGTTACTATTGTTTTCCTGGTAATTTACTGGATCCTCCTGGTGTCTTGGAATAAGGCAACACATTTTAAATACAAGTTTCCATAAACCGTAACTCAACTTGCCTCGATCCTGAGGGATTTTCACTGGCCCGGAATCAGGAAGAATTTTCTGCTGTGGGATCCAAGACTTTGGAGACCAAACATTTCCTGAAGACGTTTCCTCTGCTTCTGGACCTCCACCTCCCACCTCCCAAAGACACACAAAGAAGCTATTCCTGATGGGGCAGGCGGCCCAGTGCGCCAAGTGGGCCCAAGGTGCTGGGTGAGGGGGGAGTAAGGGAACCGGAGTGCAATGCACGTGAGTGTATTAACCCTTTGCCGCACGGCTGGAATTCTCATGAGTCACTTCCAGAGCTTTCCTATTTCAGAAACCAACTCTATCAGCTAATAGGAGTGACGGGTGGTTACAAAACCCAGCCAGCCAAAAGCTCCTCAATGATCAGACTCTGGCACATCCACAGGTTTTGAAATCAGTGAGCTTCGACTGCCTCTCCCCATAGCTTGTTAAAACCTGAACTGGGTGCTTGGGTGTGTAGTTTGAGGACAGAATTCTGGAACTTTGGTAGGGGATACTCTGGCTTGTTGGAGAGCCCACATACTCCAACTGGGCGGGCGCTAGCCCCTCTCCCTGCTGCTGGCCCATCCTCCAAGGCTCCCTTAGGACTCCGGAGGTAAGCTCCCCTTGCTTTACAAAGTTCCTAATGTCTTCCCTGTAACTTGGAAACTCTTGTCTGAACTAGACTTTCACTGCCGCTGCTGGGTAGTAACCTTGTCTCCTCTCGGTCCTGGCATCCTCTCTCCAGTCCCCACCCGGGGGGGGGGGGGGCTGGTCCCCAGCCAGTGGACGCTCTCTTATGTGGACCCGCACCCATGGGCTGGGCTGGGCACTGCCAAGACGGCCCCTGGCACTTGTCACCAGTTATCCCACTTCTCACTTTTCCTCAATCCTAGTCATGGTGGCTAGATCACGACCCCCGGCGCAGGATATGGGAACCCTGCCTGGCATCCCTTGCACAGGAGACCCTCCCCCACACGCCCCGAGAGCTCCCCGCTGCTCACGACCCCCCCGGAGTCCCACCCGCGCCTGAGCTCGGACAGGGCGCGCGGCCCGGGCTCCCAGCCCCGGGGGCCGTCCTCGCCCCGCGCCTGCCCACGCCTTCCCCGTCCCCAAAGAGGACACCCCTCCTTCCGCCCGGCGCGCTCCCCACCCTCGCCGCGGCGCCGCCTCCCCCGCGCTTGCCCGGAGCCTCCCAGGCCGCCAGCGAGCGAGGGGAGCGCTCTGGGATGGGACTTGGAGGCGGCGGCGGCGGAGGCAGCGGCCTGGGCTTCTTGCTCGGCTCCCACGAGCGACCCCCGAGGAGAGCCGCGGCCCTCGGCCAGGCGAGAAGGCCAACGACCAGGACCGGGGTGGCCGCGCCCCTGTCTCGCTTCCCAGGCTCGGGCCATGGAGGCTGCAGGTGAGCGCGGCGCGCTTTCCCGGGGCTCTGCACGGCCGGGCGGCCGGGACGCAGAACGCCGACCGACCGACAGCCAGGCGCGCGGACCGGCCGGCTGACAGACGGACAGACCCGCCGACAGACAGCGAGCGCTCCCGCGCTCCCCCAGGGCCGGCGCTCCAGCCCCTGCGGCTCCGCGCGGTCCCCAGCACCCGGCGCTCCCGACCCCTCTGGGGACCGCGGGAGAGGGGAGGGCGGCGTTGCCCCGACCCCTCGGCCGGGGGAACTAGGGGCGCCGGGAGTCCCACACGCACGGCGCCGGCTGAGGCCCCGGAGTGCCCCGAGGGGGCGCTGTGCCCCTCAGCGGGGACACCCAGACCGGGTCTACACCGCCGCAGGGAATCGGGGACTTGTTAAGCGGGTACCCAGGGTGATTCCCATGAGCTGGGCAGCCCATGATTCGGATTTCCCCTTGGGAGGCTGGTATTTTCATGGTGTCGTCTGGATTTTGTTCTTGTTCCCTATCTTACAAAGGGGAGACAAAAGGGAGAGCGTTTTGGAGGTAGTTGGCAGACCCCCCCCCCCCCACCCAGGACAGGTTCGAGAGAGGCCAGGAAAACGGGAGACTGCCCCTGGTGGGGTGTCCAGGCCTTGGGCACCCAGGAAGGCACTCTCTCAGGGCTGTAACCTCCCACCCTGAACAAACCCACTGACCAAGATCTGAGCTGTCTGTCAGAAGCCAGGAAGCCAGGCTGTGCCTGCCCCAAGTACACTTTCCCGGGGGCCTTTGAGAGGCTTCGGGAAGCGCCAGTCAAGGGCAGAGACTCTGGGGCCAGCCTGCCTGCTTCAGACCCCAGCCAGGAAGCTGGCAGGCTGGGTCACCTGGAGGTTCCCAGTTCCACTGTGCCTCAGTTTGCTCATCTGTCTAATAGGGCTGTGAGGAACAGACGAGATAGGACAGGAAAATCTCCCACGGGCCCAGTGCATCCTGATGCTAGGAGGTGGGCTCCTTCCCCCGTCTTTCCAGGAAGGTCAGGCTGCTGGTGTGAGCAGGATGAGGAAGGCCTCTGGGTGGGTACCCCAGGGTAGTGACCAGGAATTTTGCATGCCAGAGCCTTCTCCTGTGTGCTGCCAAAAGCCATGGCATCCTGAAACCGTGTCAAGAGTCTGAGAAGGGCTTATGGCCTGGAGCGTTCCCGCTCAGCTCCTGCAGCTTGTCCCCCAGACCCTCCTGGAGAAGAGGAGGCCACCCATGGGCCTTCACTCCCATTTCCCTATCTGTCTGCACTTTTATTCTGGCCAGAAGAATTCGAACTCACTCCCCATCCCCCCGCCCCCAGCAAACTGCCAGCCACTCTTTTCTATAAATTAGGGCTCTGAGGTTCCTTGCTGACAGGCTCACGGGACCACCAAGGCCTGCACTGCTGGGCGGGCCATGGCAGAGTCCAAGTCTCTTGGACAGCTAACACCCTGTGTCTCTGTTCAGCAGAAGGTGGTTGAAAACGAGGCCTGAGATTTAAAGAAAATAAAAGATGATTTCTGTTTGGAAGATAGGGAGGGAATAAAAGAACCACTGGAAGCTTTAGGGGAAAAAAATGCCACAGTTGGCCTAGAAACAGAACCTGAGAGAAGGCAAGGGGTGACATGGTAGAGTGGGGAGGGAGAGAGGGGGAGCCAGGCCCAGGGCTCAGGGCAAGCAGGCTGGACCGGGGTGGGGGGACAGGGTTGATCCTGGGACCAGTGGGCGAGGCGAAAGCCTGGTCAAGTTGGCAGGGACTCCAGTGCCTTGGGACTCGCTGACCCCTGGTCAGTTGCACATGCGAGGGAGTCCTCCCCAGGGATCCCCATCTTCTAGGAAATGAAGGTGAGCTTCCCTGTTTAACCTGCAGGCAGGGATGACTCCCAGGCTCTGAAGTGTCCAGAGAGAGAGAGGAGCTCATCTCCACTGTCGCTAGGACCCAGCGCCACGTGGGCTCTTGGAGCGTCAGCCTGTGAGGTCACCCTTGCACCCTGCCACGTGGCTAGGCCGACAGCCACCCAGGAAGGGAGATGGGAAGGAATGCCAGGGCTGGGCTGAATCCTGTCAGTCACTGGTGGTGATGACCCTGACAGGGATGACAGCAAGTGATGCTGTGCCCCTAGGCACAGTGAGCTTAGCACCCAAAGTACCCGGATCCAGTCCCTGCCTTACACCTATAAGGATTTTAAAAACTGACTTAGATTCAGCCCCTCGCTTTTCTTACCAGCACATGCAAATCAGATTGTGGGGAAAACTGAATCAAATCACACTCACGAAGTGCTCAGCCCCGTGCCTGGCTCAGGGCAAGTGCTCTATGTTTATAGCTACTGCTGTTACCTGCGCCTCAGTTATGTCATCTCCCAGATGGGTATGATTGAAGCGGAAATCTTCACAAAATACCTGCCTGTAAAAATCGGTGGCTGGAGAGGTGAGCCAGGTGACACTTTAGAGAGCTCTGCTAGGAGTGTTGTCAGAGGAACCTTTATCTGCCTGTGAGAATCGTGGCTCGCTGCCCACGGCCCGTTAGAATCCCTGTTGCTATTTTAGGCTCCTGCATTCGCTTCCCTTGGCTGCTAGAACAAGTTCCCACAAACGTGGCGGCTTCAAACCACACACGTTTATTATCTTGCAGCCTTAGAGGCCAGAAGTCTGAAATGGGCTTGTGGGGCTGGAATCAGTCGTTCTGTGGATCTCAGGAAAGAGATGTGTCTTGGGATTCCTGATTGCTAAAGTCTGGCCGCATTTCCTAGCTCCAGGTCCCTCCTTCTGTCTTCAAAGCTAGAAATGGGGCATTTTTTTTTTTTATAAGACAAAAACACTGTTCCTCAACAGTAAATAATCAGTCCTCAAAATGTCGATTTTGCTTGTATGCTTTGCATTGTTTTATACTCTATGAGTTACCACAGATCAGGGAAAACCTATGGTATCGTGGCGTCTTCTAAACTGTGTCTCTGACTCGCCTATGTGTCTTACAAAACTCTTGTGATTACTTTGGCACACCTGGGAAATTTAGGCTAATTTCCACACTTCAAGATCCTTAACTTTCTTTTTTTCTGTGTTAATATGATATTAATACAAAAGGAAGATTCATTGTAGTTCACAGATACAATTCTAAGAATATGATACTCCCTCCCCCTCCCATTCTTTCTGCTTCCTCCATTTTTTAATTTTTGAGATAACATTTTTAAAAAGATTTTATTTATTTATTTGAGGGATAGAGTTACAGTGAGAGGAAGAGACACAAACCAAGGTCTTTTTTTTTTTTTTTTTTTGACAGGCAGAGTGGACAGTGAGAGAGAGAGACAGAGAGAAGGGTCTTCCTTTGCCGTTGGTTCATCCTCCAATGGCTGCCGCGGACAGTGCGCTGCGGCCGGCGCACCGCGCTGATCCGATGGCAGGAGCCAGGTGCTAGGTGCTTATCCTGGTCTCCCATGGGGTGCAGGGCCCAAGCACTTGGGCCATCCTCCACTGCACTCCTGGGCCACAGCAGAGGGCTGGCCTGGAAGAGGGGCAACCGGGACAGAATCCGGCGCCCTGACCGGGACTAGAACCCGGTGTGCCGGCGCCGCAAGGTGGAGGATTAGCCTGTTGAGCCAAAGAAAGGTCTTCTATCCACAAGTTCACTCCCCAAATGGCTGCAATGGCTGGAGCTGGGCCGATCTGGAGCCAGGAGCCAGGAGCTTCTTCAGGGTCACCCATGCAAGTGCAGGGGCCCAAGGACTTGAACCATCCTCTGCTGCTTTCCCAGGCCACAGCAGAGAGCTGGATCGGAAGAGGAGCAGCTGGGACTCGAACCGGCATCCATATAGGATGCTGGCATTGCAGGCAGAAGATTAACCCACTGTGCCACAGCGCTGGTCCCTTGAGATAACATATTTTTAATTTACATCTTAGAGTCTTAATATTCCACTACCTAAAGGGTTCAACAAATAAAGAGTAAAAAAAAAAAAAACCACAAAAACAAAACAAAAAAACCCCAAACAACTAGTTCACTGGGAATATAGGCAAGGACTATAAACAGTAATCAAATGAAAAGATGACCATTTTACTCATATACAGCAAATTTTAAAACAATCACTGGTCATTAAAACTGTAGTAGCGTATCATTCTTAACCACCGGTTTGACAAAGGTATGCAACAAGAGTTTGACAAAACTGTCTTGCAGCAATACTGATAGATGTAGGCATTTTTTCTTTTTGTTTTGTTTTTCTGTTTTAATTTTAGCTCCCATATGCAAAAGAGAACATGTGATATTTGTGTTTCCATGACAGTCTTATTTCACTCAACCTGATGTCCTCCAATTGCATCCATTTTACTGCAAGTGGTAGAATTTAATTCTTTTTCAAAGTTAAATAATATTCCATTGTGTATATTTATACTACTTTTTTTAACCCACTCATTTGATGATGGACACCATTCCATGTTTTGGCTATTGTGAACAGTGGTGCTGTAAGCATAGTGATGCAGAAATCTCTTATACGACGTGTTCATGTCTTTTGCATATATATCTGGCTTCTAAAGACTGCCCGCATTGTTTGGCTTCTTGCTTCCTCCTGTTTCCAAAGTCCGCAGTGCAGGGCTAAGTCCTTCTCACACTGACACTTCTTTGGGTATCCCTTGTGCCTTCTCTTCTACTTTTAAGGACCACTGTGATTATGGGAGTCTTACTTGGATAACCCAAGATAATCTTCCTGTTTTAAGAGAAGATTTACTGTTTGGTAAGCAAAGAAAGAGAGAGAGAGAGAGAGAGAATGAAATATAGAGAGCAAGAGATCTTTTGGGGCCAGCGCCGTGGCTCACTTGGTTAGTCTTCCTCCTGTGGTGCCGGCATTCCATTTGGGTGCCAGGTTCTAGTCCCGGCTGCTCCTCTTCCAGTCCAGCTCTCTGCTGTGGCCCGGGAAGGCAGTGGAGGATGGCCCAAGTGCTTGGGCCCTGCACCTGCATGGGAGACCAGGAGGAGGCACCTAGCTCCTGGCTTCGGATAGGTGCAGCGCCAGCCATAGTGGCCATTTGGGGAACGAATCAACGGAAGGAAGACCTTTCTCTCTGTGTCTCTCTCTCACTGTCTGTAACTCTACCTGTCAAATAAATAAATAATAATAATAAAAAAGAGATTCCACCTGCTGGTTCACTCCCTCAAATGCCTGTAACATCTGGGGCTGGGCCCAGCTGAACCAGGAGCCAGGAACTCCACCCAAGTCTCTCACATGGGTGGCAGGGGTGCTAGTACTTGGGCCATCATCTGCCTTCTCAGGCACATTACTAGGGAGCTGTGTGAAAAGCAGAGCAGCTGGGACTCGAACTGGCATTCTAGGATGGGATGCAGCTATGCCAAGTGGGGCCTAACCCGCTGCACCTCAACACTCGCTTCCATCTCTCTATTTTTAAGATCGTCTGATGAGCAACCTTTATTCTGTTTTCCATGTAACAAAGCATCTGCATAGGTTCTGGACATTAGGACATGGACATCTTTGGAGAACCATTATTCCATCTACCTTGCATAGCTTCCACATTGTGACCAGCTGGGCAGCCTCATTTTTAGTAACAAGTTGCACAATGGCCCATTCCAGTGACAACACCTGTTACGGTCTCACCAAAGACACTGCTTCAGCTCTCATCTCTCCTTCCTGTTGTCCGTGGAAGGATCTGAGCATGGAGCCAGGAGCAGTACTGCCACTGTCAGTTGCTAAGTACACTTCTCATCAAAAGGATCTGTAAAAGCTGCACAAACCGTAAGATGGCATTCTATACATGAACACACTCATGTGACCTCCTCCCAGAACTGTGTGCCAAAAGCACCCTTTTGATCTCACATTGTCAGCTTCTCTCCAGAGGTAGCTACTGTTCTAACTTCTATCAGCATTTTTATCAGCATAGAGTAGTTTTGAATGATTTTAAAGTAAGCTTTTTATCGAGGTATTCATACACAAATCAAGTGCACAAGTTAAGGATACGGGGGCCTGCTTTGTAGCACAGAGGGTTAAGCCACTGCCTGGGATACTGGCATCCTATACGAGCACCAGTTCAAGTCCCAGCTGCTCCATTTCTGATCCAGTTCGCTGCTAATGTGTCTGGGAAAGCAGCAGAGGATCGCCCAAAAACTTGGGCCCCAGCATCCATGTGGGAGACCCAGAAGAAGCTCTTGGCTCCTGGCTTTGGCCTTTGGGGAATGAACTGGTGGGTGGAAGATCTATCTTTCTGTAACTCTGCCTTTCAAATAAATAAATCTTTGAAAAAATCAAGAATGCAAATGGATTTCCATGATATAAACAGGTGTAACCTACATCGATCAATAAACAAACATTAGAACTCCTCCCTCCATGATACTTTCTGTGCAGTAACATCCCAAGTATCATTATTATCTTGTTCCCTGATTGTAGCATAGTTTTGTCCATTTAAAAGTTTTATTTTATTCAATATGATATTACTAAATTTACCATGTTATTATATAAAACTTAATTCATTCTTTTTATTGCTGTGTCATATTCCATTGTATGACTATCCCACAATCTTTTCTATTGTTAAGGGTCATTTAGGTTGTTTCAATTCACACTTCATTTTGATAGAGGTAACTATATACCCACACTTTATTTTTCATAAATGGAATTCAATCAGCTGAAATTAAGGGACATTGTATGGGGCTACTGGACTGAAATGGAGATGAATGATGAGGTTTGCATGTGTGTGTGTGTGTGTGTTGGTAGGCTTTGTAGGGAAGTTGTTGAGGTTAGATTGATTGTATAGGTTGGATTATGGAGCTTTGAATGTCAAGCCATGTAATGTAGATTTGATCCTGTTGGTATCTTATTATTAGATAAGAATAGGGGTTAGCACTGTAGTGCAGTTGTGTTGGAGAGACCTTCTCATCAGGAAAATAGGAGACTGCTTTCTGTGAGGTCACTTTCATTTAGTCAAATATCACAGATACAGGAAGACATGGGCAACCTTAGCATTACTAGGTGAAAAACTAGGGTCAGTTGGCTTCAACATTTATTGATTGTTTATGATGAAAGATCAATAAATGATCACCAAAGTGTTTATGTAGCATATATTGATTTTCTAAATATTTAGTTACAAAATTCAGCACCCAGTATGAGGGATATACAGAGATGTTAAGGTGTGATGGTCTGAAGGAGCAGCTCACAGTGTAGGCAGGGAGACAGATATGGTAGGATCAGAAATGAAGTGCTAGTGCAGAAAGCAAACAAGCCATCGGGGGTGTGTAGAAAAGTGGAGCCTCACTGGGAAAATCGGACAGTGTTTTACAGAGTGGGTGGCACATGAATTGATCCCTGAGGATTCAATGCAGCTTTTGATTCTTGTGAAAAGTAGGCATGCCAGGCCAAGGGACCAACATGGACAAGCCTGTCCACCCAGCTGTGACAACTCTCTGAGTTCTTCAGGCGCTGGTGGGAACCCTGAGTGGATGTAGAGAGCACCACGGTTGGAGAGGAGGGCAGCAATCCATCATGGAAGGCCTTGAATGGTAACATTAGGCAGTGAGGTCATAGAGGATTCCAAACGGAGGAAGGACAGGCCAGTGGGTGAAGGCCCCAAAGCAAGAGGGCTCCTGGTTGGGTGAGAATGGAGCATTGACTGCAGGTTGGGAACAGTCAGCAGGTCTGTTTGAAAGAAGCCTTACAGAGGCAGGACTGCTACTTATGAACGTACTGAGTTTGCAGAGAAACTCCAAGCTTCTGTTCTGGGCTGCTGAGCAATGAGATGACCTTGGCCATGGAAGGATCTGGGTGGGAAAAGGAGAGTTCAGTCTAGGCAGGCTGAGCTGGCAAGCAGGCCTTCAGCATTGGGTAGAAGTTAGATGTCAGATCAATGTAAAGACAGCCCAGGTCTAGCTTTTAGAGCCACCTGAAATCCAAGGACAGCTTTGAGTTGTAGCAGAGTTTGGCTTCCCGATTGCTGGCTGTGCAGGAGACAGGAATTCCCACAGTAGGTGGGAGACAAGAAGGTATGGTCTCTGATGGTTATGCAGGTCCAGTTATGCAGCTCTGTGAACGCATGGAGAAATTGGTGTGCACACTTGGCATGCTGAATGCAAGGTCTTAGAGGGACAACACTGTTGAACATGGTGTCTAAAAACTTAAACATTGAGGAACTCTCTTTTCTAACAAATGGGATGACTCTAAGAGGTAACAGGGGTAGAATCTTGGCTTTGCCAGTGAACTAGCCCTGGGGCCTTGGAGAGTGTCTTTCCATCTGTCAATTTTAGTGCTCCATCCACAAAATAGAAACTCATCCTCGCTGCAGAATGATTAGGGGGATCAAATAAGATGACAATGTGGATAACGCCCAGCTCATTCCCTGGCCTGCTGTAGGCGCTTAAAAAGTCAATATCAGCGCCTTCCCGTTTCCCTGCTTGTGTGGAGCTGAGACTATCATCTGGGAGGGTGTCTTGACACCTTCTTCAGGGTAGCAGGGTCTTTTTTTTAACCATTGATTATATTTATTTAAAATTTTTATTTAAAAGTGTCTTCCCCTAGGCTGGTGCCGCGGCTCACTAGGCTAATCCTCCGCCCGCGGCGCCGGCACCCCGGGTTCTAATCCCGGTTGGGGCACCGGATTCTGTCCCAGTTGCTCCTCTTCCAGTCCAGCTCTGTGCTGTGGCCTGGGAGTGCAGTGGAGGATGGCCCAAGTGCTTGGGCCCTGCACCCCATGGGAGACCAGGAGAAGCACCTGGCTCCTGGCTTCGGATCGGCACAGCGCACAGGCTGCAGCAGCCATTTTGGGGTGAACCAATGGAAGGAAGACCTTTCTCTCTGTCGCTCTGTCTGTCTCTCACTGTCTAACTCTGCCTGTCAAAAAAAAAAAAGACTTTTAAAAAAAGTTTTTTCCCCTAAAGAAACCTTTTATTTAATGAATACAAATTTTATAAGTACAACATTAGCAATATTGTTAACTTCCCATAATACCCGCCCTCCCACTCCCACTCCCACCGTCCTCCTCCCTCTCCCCTTAACAGTCCCATTCTCCATTAAGATTCATTTTTAATTAACTTTGTGCACTGAATACAACTCTATACTAAGTAAAGATTTCAACAATTTGCACACACACACACACACGCAGAAACACAACTGTTTTAAGAACAAGTTTTACAGTTAACTCTGTTTGTTTGTTTAAAGATGTTATTTTTTATTTATTTGAGAGGTAGAGTTAGACAGTGAGAGGGAGAGACAGAGAGAAAACTCTTCCTTTTGTTGGCTCACTCCCCAAATGGCTGCAACGGCTGGCGCTGCGCCGATCTGAATCCAGGAGCCAGGTGCTTCTTCTGGTCTTCCACAGGAGTGCAGGGGCCCAAGGATTTGGGCCATCTTCTACTGCTTTCCCAGGCCATAACAGAGAGCTGGATTGGAAGAGAAGCAGCCGGGACTAGAACTGGTGCCCGTGTGGGATGCTGGTGCCGCAGGTGGAGGATTAACCTACTGCAGCACTGCACCATCCCCTACAGTTAACTCTTGTAATACAACTCATTGAGGACAGAGGTCCTGCATGGGAAGTTAATGCACAGTGACTCCTTTGTTAATTTAACAAGTAACACTCTTATGTATGATGTCAGTGACCACTCGAGGCTCTTGACATGAGCTGCCTAGGCTATGGAAGACTTTTGAACCCACAAACTCCATCAGTATTTAGACAAGGCCATAAGTAAAATAGAAGTTCTCTTCTCCCTTCAGAGAAAAGTACATCCTTCTTTGATGGCCACTTCTTTCTGCTGGGGTCTCACAGAGATCCTTCATGTAGAACATTTTTTGCCATAGTGTCCTGACTTTCCATGCCTGCAATGCTCTCCTGGGCTTTTCAGCCAAACCAGAGTGCCTTAAGGGCTGATTCTGAAGTCCAAATTGAGAAAGACTGAAAAGCCATGCTTTTTTTTTTAATGTTTATTTATTTATTTGAAAGGCAGAATGAGAGAGAGAGAGAGAGAGAGAGAGAGAAAGGAGAGAGAGAGAAATATTGAGAGAGATCTTCCATCTACTGGTTCACTCCTCATAGCCTGCATCAGCTAGGGCTGAGCCAGGCTAACACGAGGAGCTGGAACTCAATCCAGGCTTTCCATATAGGAGGCAAGGACTCAACTCTTTGAGTCATCGTCTGCTGCCTGCCAGGTGCATTAGCAGGAAGCTGGATTGGAAATGGAGTACCTGGGGCTCAAACCAGCACTCTGATACAGGATGTGGCCTTCCTAAGTGATGGCTTAACCCTCTGTACCACAATACCCCTCCGCCATGCCTCTTATTATGTCTGACTGAAGCTCGGAGAGTTTTCTCCTAGGTGAGGTCACACAAGTGTCAGGAGGGCCACAGACATAGTGTCGCTTCTGGGGAAATTCCACTCGCCTGTGCATTTGCTTCCAACAGTGATGCATAGAAGATCCTGTAGCCAAGAGGGTCAGAACAATCTCCTCTCTCTCTTCCCCCACCCCCTTGGTGAAGCTAAATGAAAAGACGCATTGTCCTCTAGAGAGGAGAGAACTTGTGAAAACAAAAGTCAAAGCCATTGTATTATTTTAAAAATATTCTTTCCATGCTCCCAAATGCCCCATGGAATCTGTCCCGATTGAATTAACCTTTCTCCTCAGCACAGCAATTCTTCTCATATGCTCAAGGATGAAAGGACCTGTTCTCCAACCTCATTCCTTTTCCCAATTAGAAATGGCTCCTGCTCTTCTAATGCTAATAGCTGTAAATACCAAACCTAGAAGCAACCATTTAAATGGGTGCACATGCTGCCTTATTTTTCTTCTCTGCCACTGCATTTCTTTAAAAACTCTGTCTTGCCTATAGTAATATTGCCATACTGATTTATGTCGGATTCCATATAGTATCCTTTTCCCTATTCTTTTATTTTTGTAACAAATTTTTTGAAGTTTAGTTTACATGTGATAATTAAAAGTAAGTAATTTTAGTGTTCAATTTTCTAAAAAATTATTTCCACTTTATTTGAAAGGAAGAGAGACAAGGAGAGAGAGAGAGAGAGAGAAAGAGAAAGAGAAATCTTACTGATTCACTCTCTAAATGCCCCTAAGCACCTGCAACAGCCAGGAGCCCAGAACTCAACCTAGGTCTTTCCTGTGGATGGCAGAGATTCAAGAACTTGAGCCATCAGCTGCTTCCTCCCAGTGTGCACATTAGCAGGGAATGGAACAGGAAGTGGAGAAGCCAGGACTCCAACGGGCACTCTGATGTGAGATGCGGGAGTCCCAAGCGGCATCTTAATTTCTGTGCCAAATGCCTGCCCTGGTTGTACAATTGGATGAGGTTTGATGGATGTGTAGGTCTGCCATAGTCATGCTATAAGCATTTCCATCACCTTCCATGTGTGCCTTCGGCTCCCTTTATGCTCCCCTGGCCCACAGAACCAATGATCAGCTCTCAATCATGTAATTTCTATCCTTTGTTGGATGTCATGGAGATGGAATCATTCAGTGTGTAATATTTTTTTTTTGTCTGGCAGCATAATTACTTTGAGATGTATCCAGTAGATCATTCTTTTAATTACTGAGTAGGATTCCATTGTATGAGTATACCATAATTAGTGCTTCAGTCATTGGCTTTTTGGGTGGTTTCCAGTTTTTAGCTTTTACAGATAAACTTCCTGTGAGCATCTACGTGCAAGTGTTTGTGTGGATAGTGTTGTCTTAGCTTTTGGGGGAATCCTCAGGATGTGGGTAGCTGGAAAGGGAAAGGGACATCCAGTTTGCTTGGGACCGAAGGATTTCCCAGGACTCAATCATGGGTAGTCCTGGGTAAACAGGGACAATTGGTCATCCTGTGCCATGTCACTTTGGCAAGTGTATGTTGAACTTTACGAAATTGCCAAAATGTTTTCCAAAGTGACCAACAGTTTGTGTTCTTGTTAGCAGGGCATGAGTGTCCCTATTTCTTCACATCATTGTTAACACTAGGTTGTATCAGTCTTTTTCATCATAGCTGTTCTGATGGATTTGTTGTGGCTCATCCTTGAGGTTTTCACTTGTATTTTCGAATGACTAAGAGTGTCAAGTATCTTTTTTCATGATGTGGTTTTCAAATATTTTGCACATTTTTAAGTGGATGTTAATCTTTTTAGTGAGCATATGGATATAAATAATTTATCAGATACATGTTTTGCAAATATTTTTGATCAATCTGTGGTATGCTGTGCCATTGCATCTTGAAAAAGAAAGTTTCAAATACTTATAGATACTAAGTTATATTTAAAATTAGGAATTTGTTATCACTTTATTATAAAATGCATGCGGAAGCACAAAAGTTAGTTTAATGTAAATGAAATTATTTAGTATGATAAAGTTACAATGTATACTTTAAAAATATTTATTTATTTATTTGAGAGACAGAGTTACAGAGAAAGAGAGAGAGAGTGAGTCTTCTATCTGCTGGTTCCCTCCCCAAATAGCCACAATGAAGCCAGGAGCCTGAGTCCCCCACATGAGTGGCAGGGGCCAAGCACTTGGGCCATCTTCTGCTGCCTTCCCCGGTGCCTCAGCAGGGAGCTGGATTGGAAGTGGAGCAGCCAGGACTCACCTCAGCACTCTGATATAACAGCAGCTTAACCCACTGCGCCACAACACTGGCCTCAACAATATGTGCTTTGTTGATTTTATTGTAGAATGATAACAGTTACTCAATACTAACTATGTGACAGGCAGTGGTTTAAGTGTTATTGTCTATGTTATAAATATGATACAGATATAAAACAATTTAGTATGTATATGAACTCATTTCATCCACACAAAAACCAGTTGTGTTGCTATCTCCAATTAAAAGATGAGAACATTGAGGCAGAGATGTTAAATAACCTTCCCAGGGTAAGACAATTAGAAGTATTTAAGTTCTATGTTTAACTTCCTACCCTTCTCCTATGCTCAGCACCTTTTGGTTAACAATGATGTCTTGAAAACACAAATATTCTTGAAATCCACAGTAAACACAAACCATATGCAATGGCATTTGATTTTTGGAAGTGATCATTATCGACTACATCATACTCTAAGTGTTTGATTTTTTTTTACAAATTTATAAAAAAATTTATTTAAGGTGTACAAATTTCAGTTATTTCACGTGTACAATTTTAGTATATGTGCTGCCGAAGTGAGCACAGTTTTCATGTACACAGATTCAAGAACATGGTGATACTTCCTACCCTGCCCTCCTTTCTGTCCATAATCCTACCCTTCCTCTTCCTTCCTCCTATTTCCTCTCAATTATTTATATAAAGCTTTTATTTAATAAATGAAAATGTCATAAGTACAACTTTTGGATTATAGCAGTTCTTCCCCCATTACCCACCCTCCCACCCTCATACCATCCCGCCTCCTACTCCCTCTCCCATCCCATTCTTCATTAAGATCCATTTTTAATTATCTTTATATACAGGAGATCAACTCTATACTAAGTAAAGATTTCAACAGTTTGCACCCACACACACACACAAAGTATAAAGTAATGTTTGAAGACTAGTTTTACTGTTGATCTCATAGTCCAACACATTAAGGACTGAGGTCCTAGATGGGGAGCAAGTGAACAGTGACTCTTGTTATTGATTAAACAATTGTGTTTGATTTTTTAAGAATATTTTTTGAGAATTTGCTATTTTTTAAAAATATATTTTATTTATTTTGAGAGGTAGAGTTACACACACAGAGAGAGGTCTTCCATCTGCTTGTTCAACTCCCCTAATAGCCACAGTGGTCTAAGTTGGGCTGATCTGAAGCCAAGAGCTAGGAGCTTCTTCCGGGTCTCCCACGTGGGTGCAGGGGCCCAAGCACTGGGGCCATCTTCTACTGTTTTCCCAGACCATAGCAGAGGGTTGGATCAGAAGAGGAGCAGTTGGGGCTTGAACTGGCTCCTAAATTGGATGCTGACGCCACAGGCAGAGGCTTTAGCTCACTACGCTGCAGTGCCAGCCCCTAAATGTTTGATTTAAGTACATGTGTGTCAGGAAGAAAGTGAGTCTCAAGAGTCTGTTAAATACATTTGGAAATAAATCAACCTGGACTTTGTATTTGCTCAGTCTGCAGAGGGGAACAGCATTAGGGTAATACATCACATATGAATGACGTCACACGCTTGTTTTGTATGAAACGAGGTGATGGAAACCAAGCGGGCTTGCAGGTGAGTAGTAGGCTTAAGATTCCAGAGAGGCAGAGTGCTCTGCATTCTCTCCCTTTTCTCAGAAGGACACTCAGAGTTAGAGCCATGACAAGAGACCAGTTCAAATGGTGAAGAGTTTCAGTTGTTTTACAAATGGTGGCTGGGGCCAATGCTGTGGCATATCTGGTAAAGCCACTGTCTGCAAGACTGGTTTGAGTCCTGGCTGCTTCACTTCCAATCCAGCTCCCTGCTAAGGACCTGGGAAAGCAGCAGAGGACGGACCAAGTCCTTGGGCCCCTGCACCCACATGGGAGGCCCAAAGGAGGCTTCTGGCTTCTGGCTTCGGATCGTCTCAGTTCTGGCCATTTCGGCCATTTGGGGAGTGAACCAGCAGATAGAAAATCCTCTCTCTCTCTCTCTCTCTCTGTCTCTGTCTCTCCCTCACTCTCTCTAACTCTGCCTTTCAAATAACTAAATCTTCAAAAAGAAAAAACTGGGAGCAGTGGTTAGCTGTAATGAGTAAGTGGGTTCTGGAACTTGACCCTTTATAAGCCACATAACCTTAGGCAAATCACCCATCTTCTCTGAATTCCAGAAGAATTAAATCATTTACTAGTTTTAAAGTGCTTGGCCCAGTGCCTGGTACATAGTAAGCATAGAATAAATAGTCACTATTTTTAATGTAATTTTAATGCATAGTAAAAAAGTCAGCTACCTCAAATACAGCAAGTGTGAAACACTGTGGATTTCGAAAATCATCAGGCCTCGGTTCATCTCCAGGCCAGTTCCTGAGAACAGTTTGTTGAACAAACAGTTCACTGAAGTATTAAGTATTTTTTAAATTACTGAGTTTTTTTTTTTTTTTAAGTTTTGGGAAGTGGTTCCTGCTCCGGCCCCTGCCTCACTCTCGCTGTGACCCTACCTCTGACAGTGAAATAGCTGTGGGTTTTCATGAGTTGACTTCCAAGGATTTGAGTTGCAGCTAATTGAGTTTGCTTCTGATTAATGCGATTGCAGATTGGCCTGCTTGCCCTGCTTTGAATCCTGGCTCTGACACTCGCTAATTGTGAATGGCTTGGGGAAACCACTTAACCTCTCTGAGCCTTATGGGAATACCATTAGTTAGCTGAGTGCGTTCGTACCTGGAAAGCTTTTTGGAGGGAGCCTGGCGAGTGGCCTCGGTCTAGCACAGGGAGGGTCCCAGCCCTTAACCACCGTGCTATGCTCCCTCCTAATAAATATATGTGAGAGGTTGGGAGGCTGTCAGAGACACATGGATTCCTTCAGAAATTTACATATATTAATTCGTGCCATCTGCTATAATTAGAAGGAACATTGTTACTTAGATTTCTCAGATGCAGTTTTTCCTTTTTCAGATCCAAGACACAGAATGTGACTATGGGTAATTAATAAGAAACTTAATTAATACAAAACTTCAGGGTAGATTTTGGTTTCTCAAGCTTTCTGTTCAACTCGATAGTGGGCAAGGTGATGAAGAATTCCAGCTCTGCATGCCCTGCTTGGAGTACCGACCCCCAGGGGTCTGAGTTCTGCAGGACCAGACACAAAGGGTGTTTGGAGTGTGAGTTTGGTGTTCCCTGGGCCCTGACAAGCTGGGACGGTGGGGCTGGGGCACCTGGAGACCAGGGAGCCCTGGAGATGGCCTGCCCTCTCCTGGGTGGTGTTTGTCCCAGCCTCACGCCTCTGCCTCTTCCTGACAGTGGAGAAGATGCTGGCGGGCTGCTTGCTGCTGATCCTGGGACAGATCCTCCTCCTCCCTGCTGAGGCCAGAGAGCGGCCGCACGCCAGGCCCTTCTCCAGGGGCAGAACCGCTCGGACCCACCCCCAGACGGCCCTCCTCGGTGAGTGATGGGGACCTGCTCGCTTCTGCAGGGCCGTGGGTGAGGGAGGACTGCCCGCTCCCTGAGTGCTCCGCCTGGGCTTCTCATCGGTCGTCAGTGCATCCACAGCCGAGGATACGGCTGCACGTGTGTGTCCAGAAGAAAACGGAACCTCTTCCATCCTGAAGCCTTCAACCGAATCGCAGGCTCGTGACTTTTCTCCAATGAGCAGGGCAAGGCTTTTCATCTGAAAACGGCCTTCCTGGCCTATCTGGGCGAGGGTGTTCTGAGGATTTTTTTTATTGGATTTGTCCAGCTGAATTTGCTAATAGTGCTTCTTGCATGGAGGAAGAACAGGCACTGACGAGGGGTGGGAACTTCACAATCAAGGTGTTAGGATTGGAAAATGCCAGGGGACCATGATTCTGATTGAGAGAACATGTTTTCTTTCGGTAAATTTTTTCTTTTGAGAAAAAAAATTCTTTTCAGGAGAACAAAATGTCACGCAAATGCAGAGAGAATAGGTGCTTTGCCTGGTTCCTGACCTGGGCAGTGGTATGCACTGAATGTGGGGGACTAGGAAGATGGGCCGATGGAAGGAGAATGAGTTTTGGTGTACACTTGGGTTCAAGTCATGTTTTTAAAATATTTTATTATTTGAAAGAGTTAAAGAGAGAGGTAGAGACAGAGACAGAGAGAGAGAGAGAGAGAGAGAGCGAGATCTTCTATCTACTGGTTCACTCCCCAAATGGCTGCAATGGCTGGGGATGGACCAATCTGAAGCCTGGAGCTGGGAACATCTTCCAGTCTCCCATGTGAGTACGGGGCCCAAGTAGTTGGGCCACTTCCACTGCCTTCCCAGGCTCATTAGCAGGGAGCTGTATCGGAAGTGGAGCAGGCAGGACTCTAATTAGTGCCCATAAGGGATACGAGCATTACAGGCCAGGGCTTTAACCTGCTGCGCCACAGCACTGGCCCCTCAAGTCCTTCTTCTGTTACTTACCAGATGCCTATACTTAGGCAACTCAACCTGTCTGAGGTTCAGTCTTCTCATCTACAAAATGGGAGTATTAATGCTGACGTTGGAACGTTGCTGGAAGGGGTACATGAGGCAACACACATAAATTGTAGGCATGCAATGACTGGTCACTTTAGCACAACTATTATTCCATGAAGTTCTCTGAAGCTATGTATCATATTTATACCTTCTTGGCCAGAGTTAGACTCTGATTTCTTATGAATTCAGGCTACTGCCCTATGACCTGGTGACATTGGCATTCAAAAGTATAGTCAAGGACCAAAGGGACCTTCTTAGTCCATTGTGTGTGGCTGTTACAGATTGCCACAGTCTGAGTCATTTATAAAGAGTAGAAATGTGCTTGGCTCTGGATTCTGGAGGCTGAGAGGTCCCAGATTGAGGGGCTGTGTCTAGTGGGGCTTTCTTGCTGTGTCCTCTCAAAGTGGAAGGGCAAAGAGCAGGTGAGAACAAGAGGAGGAAGTGGCTGCCTAGTGTCCTTTCATCTTTGGCATTCATCTCTTCATGGGGGTGGAGCCCTCATGACCCAAGCACCTCCCATTCGGCCTCACCTCCCACTGCCCTTCATTGCCTGGGAATGAACTTTCCAGTGTGCACTGTCAGGGGAGGTATTTAAACCATGCTGGGGACCAAAGAGCCCCATTTGGAGAGGTTAGAATCTTCGCTGGTGTGGACTGAATGATGGCCCCAGTGCTGCTGGGTTTTCCATGTCTTCACTCTCCCGAGAGTCTGTTTCTGTAGTGATGCAGACATGAAACTTCTGCAGATGTGAAGAGGGAAATGCTTAGCATGTTGAATACAGGATTTTTAAAAAATCAAATTTCTGAGTGACAAATGTTATCATCAACTTGTGCCATCTGTCCGCTTGGGCTTACCTCATTCATTCGCCTGGATTTTCTACTTTGTGGACAATGGCCGCCTTCAGGAAGTACGTGCTGTAGTGGGGGAGACAGGGGCTAAGAAGATTGTTAATTTGGTAGAATGGTGTCTACCAGCAGAGGCACGTCCAGGCCGCAGCTCGCTGTGCCTCCAGCAGGCTCAGTACAAGGGTTCTCAAGTTTTTGGTCTCAGGACGCCTTCTTTTGACACTAAAAAAAATTATAGCAGATCCAAAGAGCTTTTGGTCACCTAGTTTAGATTTTTTTTTTAAAGATTTATTTGTTTATTTGAAAGGCAGTTATGGAGAGAGAGAGGGGAAAAGAGAGAGAGAGATCAATCTTCCAACCACTGGTTCATTCCCTAAATGGCTAAGACTGCTGGGGCTTGGCCAGGCTGAAGCTTAGAGCCTGGAGCTCCATCCAGGCTCACACGTGGGTGGCATGGACACATAGACTTGGACCATTTTTGGTGCTTTTTCCAGGCAAATTAGCAGGGAGCTGGATATGGGTTGCTGGTGTTGGCTTAATCTGCTGTGCCACAATGCTAGCTCCACAAGGATCAAACTAAGTATCCAACTAGGCGGCAGCCAGGCCACCAGGAGAGGGGCCAAGCACGTTCTGCAGCCCACAGTCCCTTCCGGGCAGCAAGGCCGGCAGGAGAGTGGGAGCCGAAGGCCCTGCTGTGCCCAGCGTCCCTCCTAACCCCTTCCTGTTCCCTCCTCAAGGTGATGCTAACTGGAAGGCACATTTCCCCACCCCTCGTTACTGCCAGTTTTATTTGTGCCCATTTTCTCTTTGTTGTTACATCATTGTCCTGTGGTGGTGGTGGTGGTGGGCAGGTGTTTTTGCACCTGTTGCCAGGGCAATCAGAGCAGCTTATTAGTCTTTTTGGAAACCTCTGCCCTCTTTGCCCAAATTCCCACTGCATTCTTGACTCCCTTGTTTCTACATGAGCGTACACAGCCATCCTACGTGTCTGCCAACTTGTTCTCAAAGTGTCTTTCTTTCTTACAAGGTCTGGTTGATATGTGTGCATTCTTTTCTTGATTTCCCACCCAACTCATTTTATTTCTGCTAAGTAACCCTGGGACCTTTTCCTTTCTCCATAATAGGTTCTTGTCTGGATCAATACCACCCACTCAGAATCGTGTGTTGTGTTTTAAGAGAGTGCTTTGTTGCAGTGTCGGAAGCAGATGGAAGAAGTGGGAGGCAAAGATTTAAGAGGAGGCTGGAAGGAGCTGAACTTCTCACTCCTCTGCCCCCACACTTTCACCGCTAGGGACAATTTCAGAGGCGGTTGGGGGTAGAGGCCACAGAATTTAATGGAATTTCCTGATAACCGTTAACTTACACCTAGAAAAAAGCTAAAGAGAAAAAATGGAAAGATTCACCATATACAGCTCCCAAAAATTTATTTTGTTTATTTTAAAGGCAGAGTTACAGAGTCGGGGGGCAGAGAGAGACAAAGAGAATCTCCCATCTGCTAGTTCACTTCTCAAGTGACAACAATTGCCAGGGCTGGGCCAGGCCGAAGTCAGGAGCCAGGAACTTCATCCGGGTTTCCCATGTGGGCGCAGGAGCCCAAGCACTTGCTGCTGCTTTTCCCGGGTGCATCAGCAGGCAGGGAGCTGGATTGGAAGTGGAGCAGCCAGGACATGAGCCAGCGCCCTAATTCTGCTTTCTGGAAGTCTAGTCCAGAAGGAGGCACATAGTTCCATTTCGGCATTCATTTCATGAAACCTGACGTCAAAATCATAGTAAAGAGGCCGGTGCTGTGGTGTAGTGGGTAAGGCCACCATCTGCAGTGCCGGTGGCTGAAATCCTGGCTGCCCCAGTTTTGATCCAGCTCTCTGCTATGGCCTGGGAAAGCAGCAGATGGCCCAAGTCCTTGGGCTCCTGTACCCACGTGGGGGACCTGGAATAAGCTCCTGGCTTCAGATCACCGTAGCTCCCAGCCATTGCAGCCATCTGGGGAGTGAACCAGCAGATGTAAGACCTCTCATTATCTCTCTGCCTCTGCTTGTCTGTAACTCTGCCATTCAAATAAATAAATCTTTTAAAAAATTCATAGCAAAATCACAATGCATGTCATTTAAGGAGCTGGTACCTCCTAAATGTGCAACTTACTGGAGGGAGTTGTCCTGCTTTGAGAATTGAGTGAGAATGTCCTCATCTGTTATCAATGGAGGTTTCCCCCTGGGTCAGCAATTATGAACATTTTCAGGCGTCACTGCCAGTTTATGAGTTTCTGCAACCTAAAACAAGACTGCTGCTTAATATTTGTTGGATCCCTTCTGTGAGGGAGGAATGGCATATGCCTAAGGCCATCAGAGAGTGTGGCCCATTGAAACCATCACACAATCGAGCAATTGATCGATCATCGTTAAGAAGTCCGTGTGAGAACTTTTGTCTCCTTTCTTGAGATTTCCTGGGTGTTGTTCCTCATCTTCCTTCCACCTGCAGTATCTGTCCTTGGCCAAGAGACGCTATCAGCCAGGGCTGAGTCAAATGCCACCACCTCCATCTCCCTAATGAGCCACACACTACAGGTTCCCTGCCAAATTCTGTGTTACATGCCAGTGGCAGCTGCCTCGGAGGGATTCAGGCTCTGGCATTTGTGTGCTTGCCTTACTTTTATCACTACTGTAAACCCCTTTGAAGACAGAGACTGAATATTTTTTATTTCCCCTAACCTTATGGAGGGCAACTGTCATTTACTGATCCCCAGCTGTGGGTAGGGACCCGTTACCTGACCCAGCCCACTGAGGGAAGAGGGGCACTGCAAGGCGATTATTGTTGTGTCCCATTTTTAGATAAGGAAGCTGGGGCTCAATGAGGCTAAGCAAGGGGAAGACTTGCCTGAGGCTCCTGCAGCTTCAGACAGGTGGTGGGGTGGGGTGGGGGGTAACTTCCTGGTCCCAGTATGGAATGGATGTGTGGCTTAGCAGCAGATGTGCCCCTGCTGGCTCCTGGGCCAGGAGTTTTTGTGCAGACCATAAAACACCTGTGGGAAGCAGAGCTCGGCTGGTCGTGCTGGGCCCCACTGACTGCCAGCCCAGCCTTGGCCCTGCCCACTGCTCTGTGTCTGCTGAGTGACTGAGAGGAGGAGACTAGAAAGTGGCTAGTTCTGTCCTCATTTGGATGACTCCAGTCCTTTTTTTTTTTTTTAAGATTTATTTATTTATTTATGTATTTATTTATTTATTTGAAAGTCAGAGTTATATTGAGAGAAGGAGAGGCAGAGACAGAGAGAGAGAGGTCTTCCATCCTCTGGTTCACTCCCCAGTTGTTCACAATGACTGGAGCTGTGCTGATCCAAAGTCAGGAGCCAGGAGCTTCTTCCGGGTCTTACACGGATGCAGGGGCCCAAGCACTTGGGCCATCTTCTACTGCTTTCCCAGGACATAGCAGAGAGCTGGATTGGAAGTAGAGCAGCCGGGACTTGAATTGGTGCCCATATGGAATGCTGGCACTACAGGCGGTGGCTTTACCCGCTGCGCCACAGCGCCGACCCTATGATTCCAGTCTTGATTCGACTTGTTTTTAGCAAGAGATCTGAGGCAAGTTGCTTTCTGCTCTGGAACTCAGTTTTTTTTTTTTTTTTTTTTTTTTTTTTTTTTTTTTTTTTGCCAGGCAGAGTTAGACAGTGAGAGAGAGACACACACACAGAGAGAGTTATAGACAGTGAGAGAGAGACAGAGAGAAAGGTCTTCCTTCCGTTGGTTCCCTCCCCTAATGGCTGCTACGGCCGGCGCTGCACTGATCCAAAGCCAGGAGCCAGGTGCTTCCTCCTGGTCTCCCATGCAGGTGCAGGGCCCAAGCACTTGGGCCATCCTCCACTGCCTTCCCGGGCCACAGCAGAGAGCTGGACTGGAAGAGGAGCAACCGGGACTAGTACCTGGCCCCCCAACAGGACTAGAACCTGGGGTGCTGGCACTGCAGGCGGAAGATCAGCCAAGTGAGCCACGGCACCGGCCACTCATTTTATTTTTATTTATTTTTTAAGATTTACAAAAGGTATTTGAAAGGCAGAGAGACAAGGAGAGAGGGAGAGACAGAGATCTTCCATCCACTGGTTCACTCCCCAGTGAACTCCCAGTTGACTGAGCCAGGCTGAAACCAGGAGCTAGAAACTCCATCCCAGTCTCCAACATGAGTGGCAGGGACCCATTTACATGGACCATCCTCTGCTGCTTTCCCAGGAGTTGGATGGGAAGTGGAACAGCCGGGACTCTAGCCAGTACTCTGATATGGAATATCCTTGTGGCAGGTGGCAGCTTAAGTCGCTGAGCCACAATGCCAGATGACTGTTCACCTCTATACGAAAGAGGTTGAGCTCTCAGCTTTCTCTCACTCTCCCCAGGTAGAGGAGCCCTGTTCTGCAGGACAGGGAGAGAGATCAGAGGCAGCAAGGCTGGGCGGGAGGAGGAGCAGGCGGTTGAACAGGGCTGGGCGGGAGCATCAGGCAGTGGAGCTGGGCTAGGGACGCAGGATCCAGCAGTGATGCAGGGCTGGGCTGCAGGCACAGGCAAGGGGATGGGGTGGGGCGGGAGGATCAGGCAGGCAGTGGAGCTGTGCTTCTCAAACTTGGTTGCACAACAGAAGCTCCTGGAAGGCTTGTGAGAACACAGATTACTGTACCCAGAGTGTCCAGTACCCAGCCTTGTACCTAGAGCGTCTGATCCTGTAAGCCTGGGCTGGGGGTCTGAGAGCTGTGTTTCTGGAGATCTCAGCTTGAGACCCATTGCAGAAGAGAGATCTATGAGTTGGGTTGGGAACGGGTGGGAGGAAAAACAAAAACTCTTAGGAGGAGGTGCTGCGGGGCATGAGCCAGAAAGACCATTCAAGATGAATAATAACATCTGCAGGGAGAATTGGAGCCGGAGAATAAACTAACTGCTGGCTGGGCCCACCCTTTCTGAAGCTTTGAAAATAAACTGCTAGCATTTTCCTATCCGGGGGGAGTGGGCAAAAGGTGGGCCCCTCGCCTGTGCAGGGAGCCAGCCTCTCACAGCACAGCGGTTAGCCAGGTACATCCAGAGAATCGGATGCCTGGTGGGTGGCTGTATCCCCAGAACTGATTATGAACATGAAGGTTGATGGGTAGAGTGTATTGCATTGATTCTGGACAGCAAAGGCTTTTTTTGGAAATGAAGACCCTTTGAAGTAAAATCCCTGCTTAATGCTCAGCCCCCATGTGTTCACACACAACCGCAGTTGGAACTTCGGAGCCGGTGGTGGGACTGTCACGGCTACAGATCAGCACAGATGCGCGGCTGTTCCCCAGCAAATGTATCCTTCGCGCTTCTGCTCTGTTTAATAAACCAACGTCTGTTATCATCCGTGTTTTATAAACCGTATGAAGCGAAAGTCTTCATTCCTATCTTGTGATTAATGCTAGGAGAACCCAAAAGAGGCAGCGAATCAGACTTCCAGCAAGCCATAAAGTTAAGTCTTCCTTAACCTAGGGAAATGACTTGATGCATTTTCTCCTACACATTCCATCTCCCTTTCGTTCTTCCTTTCTCTTCTCTGTCAAATTCTTTCTTTACCCCCTTCTTCTATACCCTAACTCGATCTCTTTCTCTCAGCTCTCTCCTCCCTATTTCCTTCTTCAGTTCCAGAATGCTCCATCCTCAGCTTACCCATGGTTTTGCATCTGCAGTGTACTGATGGTTGGAAGTGGTGGGTTATCCACTCTCTGGGTGACATGGGCACCATGCTTCTGTCTTCTTTGGTGGCGGATGCTCTTTAGGCACAAGGCATATAACCGTACCCCTTGGGAGCCATTCATATCCCTGGTCTCCCTGACTGATAACAGTAATGAAACTGAGAGTAATGATGGCTGCCATATTTTGTTTTGGGCACCTACTGTATTCCAGGCACTGTGCTATGCAGTTCACGCTTTCCTCTGCGTGGTTCTATTATCCCCCTTTTCTACAAGAAAAACTGAGGCTTAGAGAAGTGAAATGTCTCTCCTAAGGTCACACAGCTACTAAGCAGCCAGAGGTTGAATTGAAGAAGCCAACATGCTGTTTGCTGTGCTCACGTCCTCTGCTGCAACCCCACCACTCTGTTTCGTCCAGCTGAATTGGAAGCATTCTTGCTCTTCCAGTTTGGGACGTACTACACAGCTGTGCGTTCTCACTGTGTGCCACATTGCCCTTGTGCCTGTAGTTAGGCCATCCGGCGGTGGCCTGCTTCGTCTTCTATGAGGCTGCTCATCATTGCATCCGCAGGGCTTAGCCATGTGCCTGTGTGTGTGGCAGGCATTGCATAAATACCTGTAGAGGAAGTACATGGATTAACAAAGGAGCAAAGAGCAGAGTCTCCTAGGAGGAAGCCCCGGGCTGGTGAAGGTTTCCAAAGCCAGGACTTAAAAGACAGAAGATGTGGGAGCTCCCTGCAGGCTGCGTCGTGGCAGTGTAGTCTTAGGAGGAGAGGCAGAACCAGACACCTGTGCTTTCAAGAGACAGCGTTTTCTTCCATATGGAACTTTGTAGGCATTGGATCAGCTCACCAAGGAAAAGACAGGCCTCTTCGAGCATCAGGGTTATTGGGCGCCTTAAGTATGGAAGGAAGGCTAACTAAGCCTTTTATCTGCAAATCCTCACACTCGGGGATGCCGTGGAGCTGCCTGCAGAACTAGGAACTCAACTGGAAGATAAGGACTTTCTCCCCTGTTTAGAAGAAAAATCAGGGCGGGCATTTGGTGGTGGTTAAGATGCCACGTGGTACACCTGCATCCCACGTTGAGTGCCTGCGCGTCACTCCTGGCTCTACTTGGGATTCCAGCTTCCTGCTGATATGCACCCGAGAAGCAGCTAGTGGTTGCTTAAATACTTGAGTCCCTACCACCCACCTGGGAGACTTGGATTGAGTTCCTGGCTCAGCCCTGACTATCGCGGCATTCGGGTAGTGAACCAACTCTTTGTCTCTCTGCTTTTCAAATAAATTAAAGACATTTTTTAAAGCTAAATATTTGTTTTCCAAGAAAAATCTGACAGCATTTCAGATAACACTTTTTAATCAAGGGATCAATTGAAAAATGATTAGCAGCTGGCAACATGTGCAATTGGTTATATATGTTGCGTTTCTGGCGATGTTAATTGAGTGAGAATGAACGATTATAGGTAAACTTTACTTAATTTATGTAGGGCTTGTAGTCAATGAAAATTTCTAGGCTTTTATTATTAAGGGCTTAATAGCTATCATGTAGCTGACTTTAAAATATAAATGGAACACTTTAAATTTATTTGTATTAAATTTTATATTCTGCATTTAGGTTCAAAATTCTTGCATATTGTGATCTTTTCCTCTCAATTCGGCGAGTTAAGATTGCTTGCAAATTTGAGAAAATGTTTTCTAAGTCTTTCTCCAAGTCATTTTTGACAATATTAAAAGGATACTTTATATTCTTTTATAATGATTAAAAAAATATTACGACCTTTGCTTTAAAATTCATATCTAAATATTTAGTTAGTATTAGACACTGACAATACAGGGAGAGCCAGTTCAAAAAGCTGACTGATCAACCTATCAATATTTAATATATTCTTGATAAGAAATCGTAGTGATTGGTTTGCTAGGACTTCCATAGCAACAGCCTGGGTGGCTCATGCACTAGAAATTTACTGTCTCGCAGTCCTGGAGGCTGCAAGGCCAGGCTCAAGGTGTTAGCAGTGTTGGTTTCTTCAAGGTTCCTTTCCTCGGTTTGTAGATGTTGTCTTCTCCCTGTGCCCTCACACGGGCTTTCTTCTTCCCTGTCCATGTCCAGATCTCCTCTTGTCTATTAGGACTGCAGTCACACTGAATTTGGACCCACCCCAATGACCTCATTTGAACTTCATCGCCTCTTTAAAGAGCCCATATCCCAATGCAGCTTTGTTCTGAAGTCCTGGGGGTTAGAACAGGAATTTTGGAGGGAGACTGCAGCTCCCAGCAAGTCGCTTTGCTTCCCGCTTCTCCGGCTGGTGGAGGACAACACGTCATCTTCTGACATGCTCCTCAATGGCCTATTTTTCCTTTCTGATTCACTTAATGTTCCCACTTCAGGGTGCCGTGCACTGAGGGCGCGTGCGCAGGGACTTCAGGGGTGTGTTACTAATTAATGGACCATCAGATTTCTGAGTCATTGCAGTAGGTCCAACAAGAGCGGTGGGTTGCACAGCCAACTTCTGAGGGCCGCAGATGGGAACTGAACGCAGGCCAGCCAGGGTGTGAAACCGAGTCCAAGTAATGTTTTCCAAAAGCCAAGAATTAGAACCACTAGCTCAGAACAGTCTTCTTTCAATCTATCCCAGGGAGATGGATTTATAGGGAAAGATGAAAGGAGGGCAGTGTGTGTATTTTGGCCGCTCGGAGGTTGATGAGGCTGGGAAGAAGGCGGGAGGGAGACATTCTCCTGAGTCCGTAGCCAGCCAATGAGTGGGAACATCAAAGAGGAGGCTGGATGGCCAGATGTACCGGGGCTGAGGCCCGGCCGGGGTCTGGGGGAGAAGCAGATGAATGCAGGTGTAGGGTCTTTAGAGCTCGGAGCCAGGAGGGGCTTTCGCAAAGTCCTGATGGATTACTTGCAGTGCGGGGCAGCCAGCCGGGGCGAGCCGTGGGAGGAGGCGTCCGCTGGCGCTTTACGGTCAGGCTGGCCTGGGAAGTAAACCATGGAGGAGCCGCCTCCCGAAGGCTTGGACCTGGCAGAGGCTGCAGGGAGCCGCTTTCCGTCTCCAGCCTGCCCGCTCCGTTCATTGAATAAATGTGTGCTGAGGACCCCTTGTTCCAGGGCTGTGCTCGGCCCAGCAGATGAGAGTCCTGAAATCCCTGGGACTTGGCGGTGAGGCAGCAGGGAAGCACCCCTCCTCCTAGAGGCACCGTTCCCCTGTGTGCCCCCGGATAGCAGCGTTCTGGCAGCTGTCCTGTGACACCGTCCTGCCCACTCTACTCGTCCAGTCAAACTTGGATTTGTCTCCAAAATGAAGAGGAATGGGAAAACCATCAGTGTTACACAGACTTTTTATATGGTGTTGGTACTAATACATTTTTATTTCATAATTTGCCTAGGTTTTATAATTCCTTCATTCAGCAAACACATATGCAGTACCTTGGAGTGCCAGCGATACTGCAGGGTTGTGCCAGGGTCACATGTGCCTTGCCGTCTGCCATGCGCTAGGGTTTGGTACAAATTTCACAGCCTCAGGCACCACGTATTAAGGAATAGTCCTTCTGGGAGAACTTTTCATGGGATCAGCAAGAGAGGGCCCTAATGAGCAGGTAAACTCACTCATAAAATCATCTAGACTTGGTGCCTTCCATAGGGGTATATATTTGACAATTAATTTCCTTTGTTTTTTCAAAACCCCATTAGTCTATTCTGCTTTTCTATTTTTTTTTTTTTTTTTTTGGTTTGTCTGTTTTGGGAATGGATGTTTTCCTTAAAAATTGTTCTGTTTGTCCACCCTTTCAAATCTGTTGGCATGAATTACTGTTCATAAGACTGTTTTAATTGGGAACATAGGATTCTTTTTTAAAAAGATATTTTAAAAATTTTATTTGAAAGGCATATTTACAGAGAGAAAGAGGGAGATCTTACATCTGTTAGTTCACTCCCCAAATGTCTTCAATGTCCAAGGCTGGGCCAGGAGCCTGGAACTCCGTCTGGGTCTCTCATGTGGATGGCAGGGGCCCAAGTACTTGGGGCTGCTTTCCCAGGTGCATCAGTAGGGAGCTGGATTGGAAGAGGAGCAGCCAGGACTCAAACCGGTGCTCCAGTAAGCAGCCAAACCTGTTGTGCCACAATGCTGGCCAGGGACATAGGATTCTTTAAGAAAAAGTACTCAGGACCAGTGCCGTGGCTCAATTGGTTAATCCTCAGCCTGCGGCACTGGCATCCCATATGGGCGCCAGGTTCTAGTCCCGGTTGCTCCTCTTCCGGTCCAGCTCTATGCTGTGGCCTCGGAAAGCAGTGGAGGATGGCCCAAGTGCTTGGGCCCTGCACCTGCATGGGAGACCAAGAAGAAGCACCTGGCTCCTGGTTTCAGATCGGCATAGCGCCGGCCATAGCGGCCATTTGTGGGGTGAACCAATGGAAGGAAGACCTTTCTCTCTGTCTCTCTCTGTCTATAACTCTACCTGTCAAATTAAAAAAAAAAAAGAAAAGAAAAGAAAAAGTACCCAGTGTTTTGTTCCCATAGATCACAAATCTCTTTGTAAAAATTGTGAAGATCCCTTCAGACCCAGGGGATGGTTGTAAGTGTATTGTGGGTAAGCAGAATGTGCTGCCTTTGGGTGTCCCTGATAATACCCAGCGTTTTTTTTTTTTTTTTTTTAAAGATTTATCTATCTGAGAGGCAGAGTTACAGAGGCAGAGGCAGAGTCAGAGAGAGGGAGAGAGGGCAAGAGAGAAAGTCTTCTACCTTCTGATTCACTCCCCAAACGTTCTCAATGGCTGGAGCTGGGCAGATCCTAAGCCAGGAAGCAGGAGCCTCCTCCAGGTCTCCCACTTGGGTGCAGGGGCCCAAGGAGTTGGGCCATCTTCTACTGCTTTCCCAGGTCATGGCGGAGAATTGGATTGGAAGTGGAGCAGCTGGGATTTGAACCGGCACCCATGTGGATGCCAGCGTTGCAGGTGGTAGCTTTACCCACTACACTACAGCGCCAGCCCCAATACCTGGCATTTGCAGAAGCACTTTACAGTCTCACAAAACACCTGTTGCTTGCTTTAGTTCTCTTGTCCTCCTTGTCTGCCTGATGTTCCCAGCTTCCCTTAAGTGCCAGGGCCAGAGCCTTTGTCTGGCCCCAGTGTAGGCCTTCGTACCTGTGAATGGATCATTAAACCCTCCCTCTTTCCTGGAGGGTTTCCCCTTTTCATGGAAAAACTTGGCCAAGTAACCTTGTCCATGGAAGGGTACCTAGCCTACTTGGTTTCAGATGGTCTGGATCTGGGGGGCCAGCTGTTCGCAGGAGTAGTCTGGGAATGTCAGCTGCCCAGTACCGGGAACCAGGTGACTCCTGGAGTGTCCAGGTCCCTGAGCTACCAGCAGGAAGTCACGGGACCCAGGAGAAGTTAAGCTTATGGTAGCCCATTGGGCTGGGAGACAGGAGAGCCTCAGGTGCCAGCGAACCTGCAGGCAGGAAGTCCAGAGGGAGGGACAGTCCTGCTCAGTGCACAGTGATCAATGTCCACTGGCTTCTGCTCAGAAGGGGGTGGTGCTGTGTGGAACATACATGCGCCGACCTCCACCTACCCTGTTTTTGTACCTTTGGAAGCCATGAAATAGGAGCGTGTACCTGGGTGTGGCTCTGCTGCAAGGGGAAAGTTTCACTGGGAGATTGGGGGGACCGGAAAGACAAGATCATGTTCTGTGGCAGCTCTTTGTGTGTTGGTTTGCATCCTTCCCTTCAGTCCTTTTATTTATTTATTTGACAGGCAGAGTGGACAGTGAGAGAGAGAGACAGAGAGAAAGGTCTTCTTTTGCCGTTGGTTTACCCTCCAATGGCCACCATGGCCGGCTGGCGAACTGCGCTGATCCGAAAGCAGGAGCCAGGTACTTATCCTGGTCTCCCATGGGGTGCAGGGCCTAAGCACTTGGGCCATCCTCCACTGCATTCCTGGGCCACAGCAGAGAGCTGGCCTGGAAGAGGGGCAACTGGGACAGAATGCGGTGCCCGGATTGGGACTAGAACCCGGTGTGCCAGCGCCGCAAGGTGGAGGATTAGCCTATTGAGCCACGGCGCCGGCCCCCTTCAGTCCTTTTTAAAAAGATATTTATTTATTTATTTATTTTCACCTACTCAGAAAGCAGAGTAAGAGAGAGAGAGAGAGGAGATAACTTCCATCTTCTCATTCAAATGCCTGCAACAGCCAGGGCTGAGCCAGGCCTCCCAGGCCGTAGCAGAGAGCTGGATGGGAGGAGGAGCAGCTGGTACTAGAACCAGTGCCCATATGGGAAGCCAGCACTGCAGACCAGGGCTTTAACTCACTGTGCCACAGCACCAACCCCTCTTCTTTCAGTTCTTTAGGATACATACTGAGGCGTGGAATTCCTGGGGAATATAGAAGTCTACACTGAATTTTTTGAGGGACTACCAAACTATATTCCAGAGCTCCTGCACCACTGCCTGTTCCCACCAGCAATGCATGACAGCTCTGATTTCTCCACATCCTCCCCATCGTTTGCTATTTTCATTCTTTTTCCAATAATAACCATCCTGGTGGGTGTGGCATATTTATTTATTTATTTATTTTGACAGGCAGAGTGGACAGTGAGAGAGAGACAGAGAGAAAGGTCTTCCTTTTGCCGTTGGTTCACCCTCCAATGGCCGCCGCGGCTGGCGCGCTGTGGCCTGCGCACCGCGCTCATCCGATGGCAGGAGCCAGGTGCCAGGTGCTTCTCCTGGTCTCCCATGGAGTGCAGGGCCCAAGCACCTGGGCCATCCTCCACTGCACTCCTGGGCCACAGCAGAGGGCTGGCCTGGAAGAGGGGCAACTGGGACAGAATCCGGCGCCCCGACCGGGACTAGAACCTGGTGTGCCAGCGCCGCAAGGCGGAGGATTAGCCTGTTGAGCCACGGCGCCAGCCCGTGTGTGGCATTTTTTTTTTAGGCATTTAAAAACTTTATTCTGAGACGGTGTCATGGACTTTGTTGCGTTGTCAGGAGGGTCCCCTGGTACAAATACAGGTTACGAAGCTAGGCTGAGGGAGCACGAGCTGGGAGATCTTCTGATGGGTCCAGCAAGAGGTGATGGACTAGCAGCAGGCCAGGGCATAGAACCGAGTGATGATGCACCTGGGAAAGCCAGTGATGAGACCTGAGACAGGATGGCAGCAAAGCCATGGATCAAGCCCCCAGTGAGGCTGAACCCTGCTCCAGGCGCAGATGAGAGGCGCCTAATCCCTGCTCGTGAGTCACTGCAACACAAAACCACCACACACCACCACAGCGGCTACACCTCTATTCCTTCAGCACAGGCCCACTGTGCGCCGTGCGTCAGAGCAGGCATCGTGTACTGCTGGAGAGCCTGACGCCCCCTTAGAGCCGCTCACCTGGCAGCTGGGCTTTCACGTTTCAGGTGTGGGAGGCAGAACTCACCCTGCAGACATTGCCTTCAAATGCAGAGGGACGTCCTGCGCTGGCATTTCTTGGTGGGGATTCTCTGGTCCTGCAGAGGCAGCCTCTGGTGGCGTTCTCTTTCCTGAGGGTCTCGCCCCCTGGTTTTCTCACTCAGCAATGGCTGCTGTGCCTTTCCATACCTGCCACCACACTTGGCAGCTGGGTTTTAAGAATAACCAGAGCGGGGAGTGGCCGTTTGGCACAGTAGTTAGGCCACCACTTGGGATATCTGTGTCCTGTATCCTAGTACCTGGTTGGAGTCCCAGCTCTGCTCCTGATCCAGCTTCCTGCTGATGTGCACATTGGGAAGGCAACAAATGGTGACTCAAGTGCTTGAGTCTCTGCCACCCACATGGGAAATCCAGATTAAGATCCAGAGTCCTGGCTTTGGCCTAACCAGCCTTGTTTGTAATGGGCCATTTGGGGAACGAATCAGTGGATGGAAGATCTTTATCTGTCTCTGTCTTTGTATCTCTGCATTTCAAATAAATGAAAAAAATTGAGTAAAAAAAGTTAAATGATAGTTAACTTTAAAAAATAATAAAAATAGCCATAGCTACCTTTTTTTTTTGGTAAAGATTTGATTTATTTATTTGAAAGGCAGGGTTACAGAGGTAGAGGCAGAGAGAGAGGGAGAGAGGTGTTCCATCTGCCATTTCACTCTCCAAATGGCCGCAACAGCTAGAACTGGGCTGATCTGATGCCAGGAGCTCCTTCCCTGTCTCCCATTTGGGTGCAGGAGCCCACGAAGTTGGGCCATCTTCTACTGCTTTCCCAGGCCATAGCAGAGAGCTTAGTTGGAAGTGGAGCAGCTGGGACTAAAACCAGCACCCATATGGGATGCTGGCGCTTCAGGTGGCGGCTTAACCCACTGCACCACAGCGTCCACCCCTGTAGCTAGCTTTTGAATCCTGGCTCTCCCCCATGTGATAATCCCCCATGCTCTATCCCCATGTGATAATGAAGAAGTAACTTAAACACTCAGAACTCAAGTTGTCTCATCTGTAAGACGGCACAACAGTGGTGCCCCCTGCCTAGAGAGCTGATGAGGGTAGGATGAGCGAATGCATAGAAGGGGCTTGACGCAGAGCCTGGAACAGAGCCAGCAGCACAGTGCTGCTGCTGCCAGTGTTGACTTTTAAACTGATTATTAAGAAACACTTTTCAAGGGCCGGCGCTGTGGCTCACTTGGCTAATCCTCCACCTGCGGCACTGGCATCCCATGTGGGTGCCGGGTTCTAGTCCTGGTTGCTCCTCGTCCAATCTAGCTCTCTGCTCTGGCCCTGGAGGGCAGTGGAGGAGGGCTCAAGTGCTTGGGCGCCTGCACCCACATGGAAGACCAGGAGGAACACCTGGCTCCTGGCATAGGATCGGCAAAGCACTGGCCGTAGCGGCCATTTGGGGAATGAACCAATGGAAGGAAGACCTTTCTCTGTCTCTGTCTCTCTCTCACTGTCTAACTCTGTCAAATAAAAAAAAAGAAGAAGAAACCCTTTGCAAGTTGCAAGGTGATGCTAACAAATTCCTTTCCTTTTAGATCTTTAAAAGCAGGGTTTAGATCTTTTCACCTCTAGTCTAAAGCATCCAGGATAGCAAATGCTTGAGAAATGTGTCACGGGCCCTGCCTGTGGCACAGTGAGTTAAGCCCCTGCCCGTGACATTGGCATTCCATACAGACTGTCAGTTTGAGTCCCAGATGCTCCATTTCTGATCCAGCTCCCTGCTAATGCTCCTGGGAAAGCAGCAGCAGATGGCCCAAGTGCTCATGCCCCTGCACCTACGTGGGAGACCCATGTGGAGTTCTGGGCTCCTGGCTTCAGCCTGGTCATTTTAGCCATGTGGGGAGTGAACCAGTGGATGGAAAATGTGTCTCTTTCTTTGTTTCTCTCCCCCCCCCCCATCTCCTTGTCTCTGTCATTCTGCCTTTCAAATCAAAATAAACTTTAAAAAAAAAGAGAAATGAGTAATGAGTGAATGAGAGATGACATGTTTAATGGTGTTAGGAGATGACATTTATTAATGAGATGGCATTTTGATTTATTTGAGTGTTGATTTAAATATAAGATAGTAATTTTTCCTTTCCAATCGTAAATCATATATCAGTCTTAGAATCAATTGTGGATAGAATGGATTACATGAACCGTGCTGCTCACTGCCTCTGTGAGCTCAGCCTTTTCAGCTCACATGGAAGTGCAGGATTTGCCCTCTGTGCCTGGCTCATGTTGCCTGTCACCCGGTGGGAGTGGAGAGGGGAAGGACTCACTGACCTGGTGAAGGTACAGTCACTGGGAGAATGGGACAGGGACAGGGATGACAGGCAGGTGTGAGCCCAAAGGCTTTAGCACAACAGGGAGGCCAGCGTGGCTCTCCCAGACCAAGGGAGGGGCTGTGAAGGAGAGATCAGATGAGTGATGAGGGAGCCTTGGTGGGGCACGGGGGTGGGGGCATTGTAACAGCGGGGTTTTCTCTGGGCAAGAGGGGAATCACTGGAGGGCCTTGGCCAGAGGCATGGTGTGGTTTCACTTGGTCCTTAAGGATGGCTCTGGCTGTTGGTTCACAATCTGTAGAGGGGCAGAGGCAAACACTGGTTAGGAGCTAATGTAGCAATCCAGTTGTGGGATGATAGCAGAGTTGAGTAATCTCTGGAGTGTAATGAAGAACTACAAATTATTGGATTTTATAGGATTATGGAAATTTATGGATTCAGCCTGCAGAAAAGCCTACAGTTAGAACAAGGGACAGTAGCATAATGTAAAGTCCTAAAAGGTATACTCATGTGTGTGTGTGGTTTCCTGGAACAAATTCATGAAGAGTATGAGTTTTATTTTTTAAAAGGTTTATTTATTCATATGAAAGGCAGAATTACAGAGAAAGATGGAGAGACAGAGATCTTCCATCGGCTGATTCGTTCTCCAAATGGCTGCAACAGCCAGAGCTGGGCCAGGAAGGCTGAAGCTAAGAGCCTAGAACTTCATTTGGGTCTCCCACAGGGGTAACAGGGTCCTGAGTTCCTTGGTCATCTTCTGTTGCTTTCCTAGGCACATTAACAGGAAGCTGGATTGGAAGTGGAACAGCCAGGACTTGAACTGGTGTCTATATGGGATGCTGGTGATGCTGGTGGTGGCTTAACTCTCTGTACCACGATGTCAGTCCCAAGAGTATGTGTTTTAGAGTCAGACACCTCTAGATTCAAATGCTGACTCCACCACTTACTAACTAGGACCTTGGGCAAAATACCCTGGCCTCCCAGAGCCTCAGTTTTGCACCGGTCAAGTGAGACAATAGGCTGGTGTGAGGAGTAGTGAGCTAGTGTGAGTACAACATGTAGCAGTCTATTGATACATTAATCATTGTACAATAAGTATTAGCTACCATTACAGATGTTACTGTAGATACAGATATAACCATTCGTAAAGGTCAAGGAAATCTCTATTGAACTTACTTTATTTGAAATTGTAGAATCCTGGAGCTGAAAGAGAGCTGAGACACATCATTTAGTCCAACTCTCTCACTTTATAGGAGAGGAAAATGAAAACTAGAGATCGAAAGTGGTATAGCCAAAAAGAAAAAAAAAAAAAGACAGCATCGCCAGTGTCACCTATCTGGTGGCAGAGAGAGGACCAGAGGGGACCAAAACCCAGGTCTCTGAACTCCCAGACTGGTGCTGTCTCTTCTGTGCTGTGTTGGTGCCATATAACCTTTAGTGCAATACCATGAGGAAATAAGATTTACAACAGTGAACGGACTATTGGACTCTATCCAAATACTGTTTACATATTTACTTGTTTAGTCCCCATGACAGTCCTATGAGCTAGTACGGTTATTGTCCCCATCTTGCAGAAGATGAAACTGAAGTTTGGAGAGACTGAGTGACTTTCCCAGAATGGAGAATGTGGGCCAGTACTGTGGCGTAGTGAGTGAAGCCGCCGCCTGCAGTGCTGGCATCCCAAATGTGTGTTTTGTACCTGTTTTGTCATGAGCCACAAATGTCCAAGGAATAGAAAAAGCATTGTGGGGCCAGCGCTTGGCTCAATAGGTTAATCTTCCACCTGCAGCACTAGCATCCCTTATGGGCACCAGTTCTAGTCCTGGCTGCTCCTCTTCCAATCTAGTTCTCTGCTATGGCCTGGGAAAGCAATAGAAGATGGCCCAAGTCCTTGGGCTCCTGCAACCATGTGGGAGACCTGGAAGAAGCTCCTGGCTCCTGGCTTCAGATTAGTGCAGCTCCAGCCATTGTGGCTAGTTGGGGGAGTAAACCAGCAGATGGAAAACCTCTCTCTCTCTCTCTCTCTCTCTCTCTCTCTGCCTTTCAAATAAACCAATAAATCTTTAAAAAACATTTGCCTTTATTGGGTCTTGAAGAAATACCACTTCAGTTCATTAATGTCTTACTAACTGATGTTCATTTTAATGATCAGCTGCAAGAAAAACTATTTGTAGAACAACCTGGAAACAAGTTTCCAAGGTGGTGAAGGAATCCTGAAATGTTACTTCTTTCTTCCCTAGCAACTCTAACATCGGGCGTTCAACTTAGTGGAGTCCACTATAGAGGCTGGAACCTAGCACTCACTCAAGCACTGCGAGTGATGAGGAAATAAAGTGCTGGCTCAGGAGTTTTCCTTTAGTGTAATATACTGTTCCCGTGTGTTTAGGGAGTTGAAACCGAAGCCAAGTTAAGTAAGAATGGAGGAAATGAAGCATTGCATTGGAGTGGAGAGAGAGCCCAAGTTTCGGAGAATGCATACAAGCTGGGCAACTAGGGAATCGCTGTAGAGAGCAGCAGGATGGGAGTGGGCATGCAGAGGCTTAGGGGGCAGGGAGGGGTTGTCCTGCTTTCACAACGTTTGGGAGGACTAGGATTTCAAGTGAGCTGCGTGGACAGAACTGAGCATTCCTAGTTGTATTTTTCCATTTCAATGCATTTGGCATCCTTAGCAGGAACTTAGCGTGGAAGGATACGGCATCAGGAAGCCAGGAATACTGAGGATTGAGGGAGCGCTTAGGGCCAGTGCAGGAAACGAAGCTTGCTTTCTGGGTGCTTCAGGCATACAGGGATTTAATACAGGGAGCTAGGTGCTTACTAAGTGTTGGAAGGACAGGGGCCACCACGCAAAAGCACATTGCTAGGATGAGGATGCTGCTGCCACCATGATCAACATCCATGATGCTGGCGAACAGACCTGGGAACACGAAGTCTGCTTCAAGTCCCCGTCTTTTCACGTCGTTGATTGCCAGTAGAGACAGTGTGCACGTCACTTCATCCTTTGTGAGTGTATAGAATTGGGGCTACTTACTTCTACTGAGAACCATAGCTGCAAGAGAGTCTGGGAAATGTGGTTGTATTAGTCACCTTTCCATTACTGCCACAGAGTACCTGACACAGGCTGCCCATGAGGAAAACAGGTTTATTTTGGCTCATGATTCTGAAGGATCAAGCTCAGGACCCAGTCTCCCATTGGTTGAGTGTGTATCTGCTGAGGCTGGTGGATAGCAGTGGCAGGCGCAGGTGCAGCCCTGGGGCTGTCTCAGGCTATGCAACCAACCTCACCTGAGCTGCATTCTGACACCACGCTGCCATGATCTAAGGACTTCCCTCCAGGCGCCACCTCTGTAATAAAAATTACCGCCATTGGGCTGTTTCCACCCTTTTAGCTCCATTACTTTATGACTTCGGGGTTTAACATCCTGTGTGAATTCAGGAGCCAATTCTCATTCCAACATAGCAGTGGTTTTTGTCTTTTGTAGCTTCTGTCATACTGGAGGAAGCACAGGGGGAGATGGGAGTTCGTGCTGAGTGCCAATTGCTGTTCCATCAATGGTTACTTGAGATTTGGATGAACTCAGTGGAGGAGGTAGACAGTTGAGAGGGATGAGTAGAAGTGGCCCTTCACTGACCTGGACTATCTGTATCATCCCACCGACAAGCCCTGCACCTAGATGTACTGCAGGATCTGATAACCAAGGGGCAGAAAATGGACTTGTGAAGACCAGGGGCTGCCTTCAAATCCTCTCTGGGGCATTCTCTACTTGGGTCTACACAGAGAGAAATTGATGTGTACCTGCAACCAGGCTGGGGGCTGGGGTGGGAGGGGAACATGTGGGGAAGGCCTGGAGGGAAAGTGGTCAGGGCTGAGTCAGGAGCTCGTGGAATGCGTCTACAGGAGGATGAGCACATTTACGCGGACATTCCAGTGCCCCTCCTCCAGGGGGCTTCTTAATGAAGTCCCAGCTTATTGCAGAGGGCCCATATACAGCCCTCCCTACGCACAGGGCACTGTCACCCTCTTGTCCTTAGGAATCTATCCATGCCACAGTTCCTGCGGTTAACCCCAGTGTGTCCCTCACTCTACTCTGGCCTCCAGGCCTCTATTCACGCTGCCCCTTCCCTAGATGTCCACCCTACTCTGCGCCTGGCTAACTCCTGCTCATCCTGTGACAATGTCATAATAGTGTCCTGGCGCACAGCACTTGTCACCTTGTTCAGCAATCTGCACACCCACACGCCTTCCATCTTGGGACTGGCGCTCTGACCCGAGCTTCACTCGCCCCTGGTTTTTATGAGTCTTGTGCATCTGTCTTCTCTACAAAGCTGTGGGCACTTCCCTGGCTGAGGCTGGTTCTCATCCTGTGTCCCCATCCTGTGACACACAGAGTAGGGCTCTGCAGTTGTTGGCACAACTCAACTGAACTGACGTGACGAGAGAAATGTTGCCAAGATACGCTCGGCCTTTCTGGTTCAGGAGTGGGGAGCACCTGGCTCAGCCCTCTCATCTGCCCCGTACTCTGTGCACAGCTGTGCTGCCTCCTTCCAGGGAGAGGACTCCACGATGCTGCATCCAGTGAGGCGAGACATTTCCAACCCTGCCTCCTGACTGCCTTAGAGGCCGCTTCCCAGCCCAAGCCCTGCGTGGCTGTCACAGGGCTCTCTGCTCAGATCCTGGCTCCCACTTGCTGAACTCGCAGGAAGCAGACGAGGCAATTGCCCAATTTATGAAGTTAAAACTCTCCTGTGGGTCAAATGCCAGGTCGCTTTTTTAAAACCTGCCTACAGTGTTGCATACTTGGCAAAGAGCAGAAATCACCTAACGGCTTCCCGGTACTTTCCATACCTTCCTGCATTCGTACGGGGTGTGTGTGTGTGTGTGTGTGTGTGTGTGTGTGTGTGAGTGTGTCTGCTCTATCAGGATGGTGTGTATGTGTGAGTGTGAGTGTGTGTGTGTGTGTGTCTGTACTACACTTTTCAGGGTGTCATTTTTCCATTTGATTGAAAGGCAGAAAGATGATGGGGGGTTTGTTGGATAATATCCTGTTTATTCTGCATATATCCACCCAGTTAATAGTGTCTTTTAAAAAAGGTTTTAAAACCATGAACCCTTCCAGGGCTTCGCTGTACTCCCCTTTATTTGTTAAGAGAAAGGCCATGTGTACATCAGACCCAGAGCGAGGACGTGAGGGGCATTTTCAAATGAGGCTTGAGCAGACTGCTTTACCTTGCAGAGAAAGGCAATTGCTTGCAAACTGTTTTCTCCAGGGCTGAGCCAGGCTAGCGTTCTCTTTGGCTTCCTCGTAAAGAAAATGGTCCAGGGTTCTGGAAACCACAGACGATGCCTCCTTTCTCTCAGCTCATGTAGCAGTTACTAGACGAGGCTGGTGTGATGTGGCGTGTTTTTCCTTTCCGTTTTTTTTTCCTTTTCCATCTTGCTGGCTCATTGGTTGGTGCGCTCTCCAAGGGCCTTAGAGGGCTGTGTTCCCAAAGGAATTTATGACAGTCAGCAGGGACAACTGACATTTGAGCTGGTGTCAACCCTGGATCCCCTAACACTCCTGCCCATGCCTCCTGTATCTGTTTCTGCACTATGGAGCCTCGTTGCTACCCAAAGATGTGGGCCAGCAGCAAGAACAGCTTGTGCTGGGGTAGATGTTAGGCACAGTGGCTTACATTGCTGCCTGGGGTACTCGCGTTCTGTATCCGAGTGCCTGGTTTGAGTCCCAGGTGCTCAACTTCTGATCCAGCTTCTTGCTGATGTGCACCCTGGAGGCAGCAGGTGATGGCTCAGTACTTAGGTCTCTGCCACCCAGGTGGGAGACCCACATGGAGTTTCTGCCTCCTTGCTATGGCCTGGTCCAGCCTGGGCTGTTGTGAGCATCAGGGAGTGAACCAATAGATAGAAAGCTCTTTGTCTGTCTGTCTGTCCCTTTGCCTTTTAGATAAAATGGGGGTGGGGAACCCCTACAGATCATCCTGACATTGCCACGCCTATTTTGCAAGACACGTTCCCCTCCTGACAGAGTCTCTCTGGCATACTCATCTTTCTCCAGCTGCAAAAGCCCTTCTTGGTAGTCATAAATCAAACCATACCAGAGACACCCAGCAGTTCTGAAGTTTCAGCTTCTGTCTTTGAAAGTTGCCTTTTCTTTGTAGATTTTTAAAAAGATTTATTTATTTATTTATTTGAAAGAGTTACACAGAGGGAAGGAGAAGCAGAGAGAGGGAGAGAGAGAGAGAGAGAGAGAGAGAGAGAGAGAAGTCTTCCATCCGCTGGTTCACTTCCCCAATTGGATTCAATGGTTGGAGCTGCGCTAATCCGAAGCCAGGAGCCAGGAGCTTCTTCTGGGTCTCCCATGTGGTTGCAGGGGCCCAAGAACTTGGGCTGTCTTCCACTGCTTTCCCAGGCTATAGCAGAGAGATGCATCGGAAGTGAAGCAGCCGGAACTAGATCCACCGCCCATATGGGATGCCAGCACTGCAGGCGGTGGCTTTACCCTCTGCGCCCTCTCTTTGTAGATGTTAATAGAATAAAGGCCGACACTCAGACCCTACCTTGTGTGTTGAAAGAAGCACAGCGTGCAGGCTACCTTGAATGGAATCAGTTGCCTTTTCCACAGCTCACTGGGCCAAGAGGTCTGTGACCAAAAGCACACAGAGCAGAGAGAGGCAGCCTGGGGTGGCTCTGGAAGAACAGGGAGCCTGGCTAATCACAGCTTCCTCTCACCAACCATCTTCTACCTTTCATTCTACCCCAGCCAGGCATTGCAAGCAGGCTGTATTAGGGGAGTCACCTCTGCCTGCGTGTGTGCTGTCACTGCCGGCCGCAGAGGCTGGCCGAGAGGCAGCGCGTGTGTTTGCCATTATCGCACCCTCACGCAGAAGCACACTCCCCAGCCACTGCTCTTTGTGACCTAGGGTTTAGCTATTCTGGCCAAACATGTCATATACTTACTGCATAAGAATTTATCTTGCCCTGCCTTGCTCCGCAGCCAGCCTCCTATTTCATCAACGACTTCATGGACTATAAGCCCCCAAGGCCAGGGATAGTGTCTTCTTCTTTTTTAAAAAAATTTTTAAAAAGATTTTATTTATTTGAAAGTCAGAGTTACACAGAGAGAAGAGAGGCAGAGAGAGGTCTTCCATCTGTTGGTTCACTCCCCAAATGGCCACAATAGCCAGAGCTGCACCGATCCGAAGCCAGGAGCCAGGAGCTTCCTCCACGTCTCCCACGCAGGTGCAGGGGCCCAAGGACTTGGGCCATCTTCCACTGCATTCCCAGGCCACAGCAGAGAGCTGGATCGGAAGAGGAGCAGCTGGAACTAGAACTGGCGCCCATATGGGATGCCCGTGCTTCAGGCCAGGGCTTTAACCCACTGTGCCATAGTGGCGGCCCCCGGGGACAGTGTCTTCTAAGTGTCAGCATCCACACAGGACCAATAGTGGGTGCTTTTGCCCTCTGTGCCTTCAGTTCACTGCTTTCTGTGTGCCAGCCAGAGCCAGGGCAAAGAAGAAGACCCTTAATGTGACTTAAGGCTTGGTGGGACCTGTGGGCCAGTAAATAGCATACACAGCTGTGGGATGACACTGGAGCACATCAAGTTACTGATGAGCTTCTTATCATCACTGCCTGGTGAAGCGAAGGTGCTTGTGGACTCAGCTGGGAGCAGAGGGTGACTTTCTGGAGCCTCAAACATAGTAGCAGTGCCTCTCAGGGCATTGAACCCAGGCAGGAGTGGTGCAGGGCCATTTGCAGCCACCAGTTAATGTATTATCTGATAACTGAGTCATTGGGTCTAGGAAGCAGCCCAGGATCCAGCGTTTTAGATAGGTGCCCTAGGTGTTTCTGATGTCATCAAGTTGTTGTGGATCCCTGCCACAGGCTGTTCTTTTTTTTTTTTTAAGATTTATTTATTTATTTTTAAAAGATTTATTTATTTATTTGAAATTCAGAGTTACACAGAGAGAGGAGAGGCAGAGAGAGAGAGAGAGAGAGAGAGAGAGAGAGAGGTCTTCCATCTAATGGTTTACTCCCCAGTTGGCTGCAACGGCCAGAGCTGAGCCAATCCAAAGCCAGGAGCCAGGCGCTTCTTACAGGTCTCCCACATGGGTGCAGGGGCCCAAGGACTTGGGCCATCCTCCACTGCCATCTCAGGCCATAGCAGAGAGCTGGACCAGAAGTGGAACAGCTGGGACTAGAACTGGCGTCCATATGGGATGCTGGCACTTTAGGCCAGGGTGTTAACCCACTGAGCCACAGCACCAGCCCCTATTTATTTATTTGAAAGTCAGAGTTACACAAAGAGAGAAGGAGAGGCAGAGGCAGAGAGAGAGAGAGAGGTCTTTCATCCACAGGTTCACTCCCCAGTTGGCTGCAATGGCTGGAGTTGCACTGATCTGAAGCCAGGAGTCAGGAGCTTCTTCCTGGTCTTCCGTGTGGGTGCAGCTGCCCAAGGACTTGGGCCATCTTCTGCTGCTTTCCCAGGCCACAGCAGAAAGCTGGATGGGAAGTGGAACAGCCAGGACTTGAACCGGTGCCCATATGGGATGCCGGCACTGCAGGTGGCAGCTTTACCCACTGCACCACAGCGCAGGCCCCCACAGGCTGTTCTTTATTGTACCCCAGGAAACAGCTTTCCTAACTCACCCTAGCTGATAGAGGTGCAACACCCACATGTGCACACACTAAATGTTCTAAGCAAAGGCAGGGCATCGGGTGCCTGGCACTATGCTGGGTGCTAGGGATTCATCAACAATACTGCCTGAGGCCTGGTAGCTCCCTGCATGAGCTGCTGGGGGCAATGCTCAGACAGAGGGAATCAGGGCTGCACGGGGGCTCAGGGAAAGGTCATTAAGCCAGTGGAGGAGGATCTGTCAAGAAAAGGTTTCCTGAATGGACCCCAGGGCTGAGCCTTCAGCTGAGAAGGCAGCTGAGGCATTCCCGGCAGAGAGGGCGGTGTATCGGGAAGCACAGACAGGCAGTTGGCTGCTGCCTGTGTGCACAGTGTTGGGCAGGGAGTGGGTGGTGCGGGAGGCTGAGTTCTCTCATTCTCCCCTGGACACCGTGACCTGAAGATGGTGGCGGCTTTGACCAAACAGCTTCCAGAGGCTCGTTTATCTTGGAAGCTGACAGCTACCAGATCCAGCTGCTGTGACTCAGACCAAGGTGACTCTGTAAATACTCATTCACAGGAAAATTCTCATACCGAGGGAGAAAGAGCAAGGACCATTTTGTTGGGAGAGTCTCTCGTTCCCAGGCCAGGCAAGCCATGAGGGAGAAGACTGAGGGATTGATGTTGGGAGGAATCTGATGACAGTGATTGGAAAGTGTCTTCTAGATGGCAAACTAGTGTCTTCCCATAGCTCCCCCCACAGTCAGTGGGTGGTGGGACCTCAGGGTGCTGTGTTGACAGCAACTCCATGGCCAACTCTGAGGCCAGAGTTGACTGGGCCTGCCACAGGTGCTGGGGCTGGGGTGTGGAAGGGCAGCAGCCTACAAGGCATGGATTTGCCAGCCTGGCTCCTGATTTTAATTTGTGACCCCTATCAATCCAGATGTCTCCCTTCCTGGGCTTCTAGGGTTGGTTTTTTTAACCCCAGATGCAGGACTCGCCACCAATTAGGTTTCATCTTGTGAGTTTTGACTCATTATTCCAGCTCTCAGAAACCTTGCTGGTCCTGACTCTTACTCAGCTTCTTAACGATTCCTCCCAACATTGTTCGTAGCCGTGTAGAGAGAACCAAACACACGTGCCCCCAGAATTTGGAAAAATGTTTGGAAAATATGCTAGCAAGTGGGAAATGGTTTCCTAATGAGTCCAGGATATATCCTAGACTCATTAAGTAGTCCAGGGTGTCTCCCTAATAAAATATCAGCAGGTTTTTGGGATATTCCCCAGTGATTCTTTTGGAAGCTGCGAACAGAGTGTGACTGACTCAAAGAAAGCCATAGCTCATCAACTGCTTTGTACAATGTCTGGTGTGAGGTAATGCAGCAGCTGGCGACTGACTAATAAGGGAATTGGAGAGGCAAAAATTGATTATGGGGTTTCCATCCCCGGCCAATGTCCATGGCACACCAATCAAGTGCCCCACCTACAGGGGAATTACAAGTCAAGTTGCAGTAGGGACAAACATCAAAAATGACCCAAATTACCTCTGAAGTCTCACTGAATCGCCTGTATTCTCCCAGAGCTGGTCATGGCCTGGAGGCTCCCGGGGACAGGCCGAAAGAGGGGGCAGCGGGGCCACATCACAGGCATCTGTGGGACATGTCCATAGGGCACGGTTGTGGGCAGCACCGTGGTGTGGTGCTACACGGTGGTCTTGCTCATAGTCTGTCTCTGTCTTTCCTTGACAAGCCCACCTGGTTCAATGTACATAAAGCAAAGACTCATAAGGTGCAACTGCCCTGTGTGTGGATGTGCTAATTTTATATTCTTAGAATGGGAGATCCATGCCACTGCCACAGCTGAGAATATTTCTTACACTCTATTTCCTCAGCTCTGATCCTGTGCCCACCCAGCCCCCTCCATCCCAGATGTGGCTTTTTCTGGAAGTTCATGTGCAGACTGTTGACATGGCCAGCCTTGTCTGCCCGCCCTTCTTTTTTCTCACAAAAAAGTGGCAAGTCAGCACTTAGAGGCAAGCACTCTGTGCTAAGTGTGAATGGCTCCCTTACCTGTATTCAGTCTTGAAGAAGCAGATCCAACTGAGTGCTTCAGCTTTTGTTGCAGAGCACCAGACTCTGAAACCAGGTTGGCAAAGTAATTCCATTTCATGTGCCAGCTCTGTAGATCGTCTGTAGTACCTGGAATGTGGTGTTGAAAGATCTGGGGGCTGGGTCCAGGCTGAATGGGAGATGGCCAGAATTGATTAGTAATGTCTGCCAGGGACAAACAAGGACATTGCTAAGCTTGCCATAGAGCCTGGGTATCTATGCCAAGAAATAGTCAACCCTTCCCACTCTCATTGTTCCCCTCCACATATCATTTAGGGCCCTCACTCCAGATTGGCTTGGTAGAGTGACATTCACCACCCACAGCACACTCTGCCTATCTATCCAGCCTGCCTACTTTATTATGCTCTATTATTATTCTGTGGATGATTGCCTTTCATAATTGGGAGTCCTTTACAATAGGTACCCATTAAACATTTGTTGAATGGTTGGCTCTACCTAACTGTTGCACAGACATGGAATGTGCACTTCTGCCTCACTCGAGCCAATCCTTTCCCTTGCTGAGATGCAAACTACAGGTTTCTCTGGATCCTATTCTGTTCTGTTCTAGGAATTCAAAGGAAACATTGCCTGCTTTCTTTGCCCTCCTAAGCTCCTGCTGATCGTGATTTTCTCTTTCTCCATCTCTCTCAGCAGAGAACAGCTTTAATTTTCTCCCTATTGTCCCCTTGTGAGCTGGTGTTTTCTCTGCCTCTTTATAACATTTTACTCTTATTTCTAATCATGTTTCACAGTGTTTCTGGTCACTTTTGGTAATTCTTTCTTTCTTTCTTTCTTTCTTTCTTTCTTTTTCTTTTCTTTTCTTTTTTCTTTTTCTTTTTCTTTTCTTTCTTTCTTTTTTTTTTTTTTGACAGGCAGAGTTAGACAGTGTGAGAGAGAGACAAAGGTCTTCCTTCCATTGGTTCATCCTCCCCAAATGGCCACTACGGCCGGCATGTTGCACCAATCCAAAGCCAGGAGCCAGGTGCTTCTTCCTGGTCTCCCATGCGGGTGCAGAGACCCAAGCACTTGGGCCATCCTCCACTGCCTTCCCAGGCCACTGCAGAGAGCTGGACTGGAAGAGGAACAACCGGGACTAGAACCCGGGGTACCGGCACCGCAGGCGGAGGATTAGCCTAGTGAGCCACGGTGCTGGCCCACTTTTGGTAATTCTTTAACAAAAACCTCTGCTTATTACAAGAGCGGCCTTAGCTCTTGGCTCCGTCCACCGTCCCCAGCACTACCCTTGCGTGTTGATGAGTTCCATATCCGTATGAAGCATCTCAAGAGTTTTGGCTTTCTTTTCTTCAGTACTCTTATCTTCCACCAGATCTTGGCCATGTGCTTCTCTTATCTAGACCCTGTGATTACAGTAACTTCAGTTCCTCCCTCAACTCAAAAAGAACTTCTTGTCCTCCATTGCACTTCTAATATTCCAGCTGCAACAATTCTGTGACCTTGTTCGGACTTTCAGACAATCGATCCTGCTATCTCTTCAATGCCCTTCATATTCTTATTTCCTCTGTCTCTACTTTCCCAGCTCTAACTCCCTGGGAAACCATGGCAGTCACTGCCTTTGCCATGCTCCTGACTTACCCTGATGACCTTGCTTGAATCCAGCTTCTGCCTGCTTTTCCCCTTCTACCTGCACAGCTAAATGTGGGTGCAGCAAAAACGCACAACCGGATCAACTGTTCCCAGTTACATTTCACGATTACTTCCTTCAAATAGGTCTTGATTGCTGCCTGAAAACCATTTTCTAGTTCCCTAATTGATTTACTCCCCCTACTGTCCTAGAAACCGTTATGGTTTTTCTGTTGTATCATTAAATTTTTCACGGTTCCTTTGGCAAGGAACCCACAAACCATCTGCTTGTGGGAGCTCTGCTGGGCATTGATAGGAAGCTGCACAGTTTCTGAAGTCTGGTTCTCTGGTCCTTTGTCCATTGCCTGGGTGTGTTCCTGTTCTTCCCCACAAGCCTCAAAGACCGGTGGCCACTGTCTGTCCATCACACCATCCAGACCTTCACCCTCCCAAGGGATCTTGCTCCTGCCGAGCTCCCAATAAGCGCTTGTCAAGGGAATGAGAATGTGAATGACTAACAGCCTGATTTACTGGGCTGCTGCTATTCGGAAGGCAAGCATCTGTTTTCATTATTCGATGAATTTTTTTCTTTAAAAAGGAATACAAACAGGCATTTAGAGAGGGAGAAGCACTTGGCAGTTGGCAGGCCAGTGCGGGCCATAGCGCTCGGGCCCTGATTCCAGGCAAGCCAAAAAAACTGACCCCGGAGAGCTGGTCCAGTTCTGATGTGTCTTGAGTATTCTGGAGATGGCAGGTCTCAGAGGATAAGATCCTTTCCCATCCACGCTGAGCAGAGCTTGCTGGCTAAGAGTGTGGGCTCGTCACTCTTAGTGCTAGCAGGACAGACAAGAGGGATTCACATCAGAGCTCTCTGCTTGCCAGGAAGGAGACCCTGAGCCAGTCATCCCTCCCTCGGGACTCACTGTTGCCATCCGTGAAGAGGGAATCCGCCGCTTCTCAGAGGTGGTTGTGATGACTCAACAGGACAGCATATAAGGCCTGCAGAACAAGGTCTGGCCCCTATGAAGTGCTCAACAAATACGAGCCATAAGTTATTAATATGTTCTTTTTAGTCTCTCAACAGTCCTACAGGTATCATTATTCCCATTTTACAGAGGAAGAGACCGAGGAGCAAAAAGGCTGAGGAGAGTGGCAGAGGCTGAACTTGCACTAAGTTCACGGGACTCCATGGTTGGTCCTTTAGGATTTCAGTCATAGAGATTCACATCGCTGCTTTCCCCAAACGCTGTTAGTCCATGGGCATGGCTGAGGGTAGCTGGAGCAGGAGAGGCTTGCGTGACAAGGCTGGGACCCCGAGAGCAGGAAAGAGCGCTGCAGCCACACAGTGCCGTCCTGCTGAGGTAGAAGTGGTGTTTACGGTCATGCTGGCCCAGACTTCCTTTCTCTGCAAAGGTGAGAGCTAGCCATTGGCCCAATGCCCACTTTGGAGTTCCGCTGACAGTGCTGGAAGTACTACTGATGGAGTGCAGACCATCACTTTACAGCTAGAAGAATGACATTTTATTGCGTGCCCGTAAACTCTCTTCTGACTGCTACTGCAGTGGGGCAAAGGAAGGGACCCAAAGGGAGGTTGTTGTGTGTTTTTCTCCCAGGCCAAGGAGGCAGGGATGCTCCTGATCAGAGGCAGCGGTAATAGCGGGAGAGAAACGCAGAGGGGAGTCTGTTTTCTGGGGACATCTCTCAGCAGTCCCCATGTGGAGAGCTGTGAGGCTTGGCAGAGCAGAGATTTCAGGGTGCACCCAAGTATTTGCAAAATTCCTGCCCTAAGTCCAGCTCTAGTGAGGATTTCCTGAGGGCACCCACAGTGGGATGCTGGGAAAATCCCAGATCTGCCTGTAGGGATCCCTGAGGCCTTGCAGAAGCAGAGTCATCTTTTTGAGTCTCACTTTCCTCTTCTGTAAAATGAGTGACCAAGATTTTATTAACCCAGGATCCCATGATTCCAAGTGTTTATGCTCCCTCATAGTGGCAAAGATGGGGGCTCTGGAATCCAGGACTCTGTTAGCAGGGTCCATACCTGCTCTAGAACATCTTCACTTAATGGTTCTCATCTTCCCCTGGATTGCTCAGTCCCTTCTACCGGAAGCCTTTTTTACCACCCACAGTTCCATTTTATTCCACAAAGGTTGGCTCAGGAATAACTGTGTTCCAACCACATGGCTTCAAAGACAAATGCCATGAGTTTCCCAAGAGTTGGGGACTTCGCAATGAGATGATGAGGTCAAGAATTCTCAGAATGTCTTTTATCAGAGATTTCTATATCTGCTAGACCAGACATTCTCAGAGAATGGTCCTCAGACAGCAACATTGATGCTGCCTAGGAACTTGTTAGAAACACATGTTTTCAGGCACCACCCCAGACCTATTGATTGAATCAGAAGCTCTGGGGGTATAGCCAACGGATCTGTTTTTAGCACATCCTCCAGGGAGCTAGGATGCATGGGAGGTTTGAGAACATGGAACCAGCCCTTCCAGGGACTAGCTGTGACACCTCTGACTAGCTCTGAGACCTCCAGGGACCCAAGGAAACATCTTGAAGAGACTTAGTCACTTGGGCCGCCAGGACTTGTTGGTTTCAACGCAGAACCACAGTTCATTTGGAACCTCCAAAAACATTCTGAACCTTTGTGGTATTTTGGTGAGCATTCAGGCACTATGGAAGCTACCCGTTTGTTTTGATGGGAATGAATCCAGTTTAACACATAATTCTGCATGGCACTTGAGGCTTCCCTTTCAATTGAGTATGATGCTTTGTGAATGCTTAGTCATACCCTGATGATAACCCAAGATAAAAATCTCAGTCCAAGGAGAACCCCTGCTTCCAAAGATCTTCTGAGGAGCAGAATTCTTGGGGGCCAGTTTGCTGTGCACCTCCTCCCCTTCACAGGAGCCTCTAGTTAATGTGCTTCCCCATGGCAAGGTTAAACCTGGGCCCTGCTCCCCTCAGTAGGTGGAAGTCACTGAGCCATGTTCTCCCTGCAGTGAGCTCAGACAAGAAGGGCAGGGCAGGTGCAGCTCCTATGGGGGTGAGGGTGGGAGTGGGCATCCTGGGTCCTGGGAGTGTCTGGCCCTTGTCTTTCTGGACACCTGTAGATCTGTTGTTCACCGCTCTAGTCCAGGGCCTGTGCTAGACTATGGGTACCTTCACAAACACTTGCGATGCAACCTTCTAGATGCTTCTGAGTGGACTCAGCCCCTGGGGGTCAGGGTTTGGGTGGATTTTAGTTCCACCTCCCTTGTTGGGCAGATATCTGTGTGTAGCACTCACTTCACCATGTTGCCTATAGCCTTGCTTCTGCCAAGCACAGGTGACAGCTGAGAAAGGAGAGCTGGGGTGGGGGTGGGGCAGGCATGTTGGCTGTTTACCCACATCATTTCCTAAAATTCTCACAACACACAAAAGGGTGAGAAATAGTATCATCTCTCTACATTTTTTTTCTTTTTCCAAATCGTGAAAGATTTTCAAACTCTCGTTGCCTTCATCTGTCCAGAAAATCAAACGAGACCATTGTAATGAAAGTGCTCTGGAAAAAGAGATTTCAAAACCTTCTACAAAGGTCGGGTTTTCTGTTGATCGTGTCACTGGGTCTTCCAAGGCACTTTCTGGGGCCTCAGGTTTGAGAAAGCTCATCTCAAAATCCACCCAGCCCCCAGGTTCTGCATGACGGCAGCAGGAGGATACTTTCCTGCCAGGCTGCTGGCGTGTGGGGCTGCCTCCTGCCCTCCAGTCCTTACACCGGCGAGGCTGCCATGATGAGGTGTGTGTGTGTGCAGGCCCTCGAGGAGCAATCGCAGCCTGGCGAGCCGGCCAGGACGGGCTGACCTCATGTGCCTTTCCCACTTCTCATCTTTATGACTGGCTTCACTGTTCCGTTTTTGGCTCTGTCTTCCATTCTTGCAGCTGTGGTGACTGCGATTTAGGGCAAGCATTTGGGATCCCTTTTCTAATCGCTTTCAAATCCTGATTTAGCTGCAAAGTCCAGGAAGGGGGATGAGCAGGAGGGGGAGGAGGGACTCACCCCTGCCACAGTGTATCTGGGAAATCCCAGCAGGAGGGCCCAGCTTCCACCCACTGAGGCCGGGGGCCCCCCTCATCCAGTATCTTCCACATCCCAGATGCATGGAAGCAGTGAGCTCATATGTGGACTGAAGCCTCTCACAGCCTCTTGCTTGGTGTTTGAGTCACAAGGACGGTAGTCATGGTGGTAAGAGGGAGATTTCACACGTGCCTTTTTTCCCAGTTTAACTGTCCTTGGTGGGAATGGGTCTTGGTCGGGTCCCTTTTTCTCCTTTTCCACTGTTGCCTCTCTGCTTGAGATCTTAGTCCCTCTCCCATCCAGATGAAGTCAACAACCTTGTGGATCAACTACCTGGCAACCCCCTACCAGACTCAATTGACTTGTATTACCTAACTTGCCCATGGGAGAGGCAGGTCACATAATATGATGCTAAGGTGCCTCGTCACGGGTGGCATCCTGTACAAGTCTCTCAGTCTGAATTTAAAGGTCTTTCACGGGTGACTTCAGGCTATCCTCCCAACAAATTCCTGCCTGCAGCTCCTAGTGTTCCCTTTTCCAAGGTCTTGTCACATATTCTGTTGTTCAACACATTCACTCATCTTGGGCTTCTGTTCATGGGTCCCTCTCCATGAGAACCTTCTCTCCAATCCAAACACTGCATCCATAGGGCAGCTCATGGCCAATCTCCTTGACCCCAGCACATCAGTATCCCTGTTCTCTTAACTGTCAGAACCATACAGTTTCATACTATCTGTTTGAAAGGCGGAGTAAAAGAGAGAGGTAGAAGGAGAGCCAGTGAGAGAGAGAGAGACAAAGAGAGAGAGAGAAAGAATGTATCATCCACTTGCTCACTCCCCAAATGGCTGCAACAGCTAGGCCTGGGCCAGGCCAAAGTCAGGAGGCCAGAACTCCATTTGGGTCTCCCACATGGGTAGCAGGGGCCCAAGTACTTGGGTTGTCTTTGCTGCTTTCCCAGGTACATTAACAGGGAACTGGGTGGGAAATGGAGCAACCAAGACTCAGACTGACGCCCCCATATGAGTTACCAGCATCACGAGCATAGACTTAACCCACTGTGCCACAACACTGGCCTCACTAGTTACTTTTGCATTGTTCCATTGCAGCCTCTCCATATAGACTCTAAGCTTTTTGATGTTGAGCCTTGTCCTTAGCTTCTGGTGTGCTCTTTGCCAAGCTTGAATGATGTGTGCTAAATAACAAAGTAATTTTGATCCTGATTGGGTGTCTTCCCACCTAAAAATTGCATTGGTGACTTTCTAGAAATGAATATTTCTAGAAATATTCTTCTGAGAGAGAAATCTTTCATATGTTCATTTATTTTGCAAAAAGAAATCCGATCCATTTGTAGCAATAGCCATGAGTATGTATCCCCATATAACTTTCCTGAGTGGGGACAACAGTGGATGAAGACTGGAGGTCTGAAGGGCGCTCACAGCCCCAGGACTTCCAGCAATACCCAGTCTGCTTCTGACATGTTTGACCTCTCCTGTTTCCCCAGAGGGCTCCTGTGGGAATAAGCGAGCAGACCTGGTCTTCATCATTGACAGCTCCCGCAGCGTCAACACCCATGATTATGCAAAGGTCAAGGAGTTCATTATGGACATATTGCAGTTCTTGGACATCGGACCTGATGTCACACGGGTCGGCCTGCTCCAGTACGGCAGCACAGTCAAGAATGAGTTCTCCCTCAAGACCTTCAAGAGGAAGTCTGAGGTAGAGCGAGCCGTCAAGAGGATGAGGCATCTGTCCACGGGTACCATGACAGGGCTGGCCATCCAGTATGCTCTGAACATTGCGTTCTCGGAAGCTGAAGGTGCCCGGCCCCTTCGGGAGAATGTGCCCCGTGTCATAATGATTGTGACAGATGGAAGGCCACAGGACTCAGTGGCGGAAGTGGCTGCCAAGGCACGGGACACAGGCATCCTGATATTTGCCATCGGTGTGGGCCAGGTGGACCTCAACACACTGAAGGCCATTGGGAGTGAGCCCCACGAGGACCACGTCTTCCTGGTGGCCAACTTCAGCCAGATCGAGTCGCTGACATCTGTGTTCCAGAACAAGTTGTGCAGTAAGTCTGCTCCTCTGGGGCTCTTCTAGGGGAATCTGTGGGATTCATTCATTCATTCATCTTCAAGTGTTTGCTCTGGGCCGTGCTGTCCCAGGTGCTGCAGCAGCAGTGGCTGTTCAGCAAAGACCAAGACAGACAAGTAACATTCTCTCGGGGGGGGGGGGGCTACATTTAGGCCAGGGAGACAGATAATTAAGCATATTATTAGACAATCAAATAAGTAACATGATGGGGGAAGCATCCAGAGTGTGATGGAGCAGATAACCAGTGCCTAACCTAGACCTAGGTGTTCGGGGAGCCTTCCCTGGGGAGGCGACATTTGAACCCAAAGAGCAGAATGGGCAAGGGAAGCCAGACTTTTGCTCCAGCACATTGAGCTGCCCTGAATTTCCCAAGTGGAAGGAGGGAGCAGAATGGGAGGGCAGAAAGCACAACATAACTTCTCTCTGGATGATGCAGAATTCCACACATCTTTGCCCCTTGGTGATGTTAGCAGTTGATGCTCCTCAACCAACAAAGAGGCCCGTTGCACACTTTGGCAGTACAGATACTAAAATTGGAGTGATACTGATGTTAGCCTGGCCTCTGTGCAAGGATGAGAACAAATTCATGAAGTGGTCTATATATATTTAAGAAAAAAAAAAAAAAGAGGTCCAGCATATCAGTGCATGTGGGGGCCCAAGATATAGCTGTTACCCTCCCTTTTAGGGTGGCAGGTGCAGCTCACCACTTATGCCTGTTTGAGTCCTTGACCTACATGCTCTGCAAGGGCATTCTTTCCTCTCTGAATTTATTTTTTTTAAAAAAAAAATTCTGAATTATCCAATCTTCATTGGAAAGATATTTGATAACTAGGCATTAGAATTGATAGTTTTAATTTTATTTATTTGAAAGGCAGAGTTACAAAGAGAGGGGATATATATATATATATACACACATATATATGTATGTATGTGTGTGTGTGTGTGTGTATATATATATATATATATATATAGAGAGAGAGAGAGAGAGAGAGAGAGAGAGAGAGAGAAATCTTTCATTCACTGGTTCACTCCCCAAGTGGCTGCAATGTCCAGGGATGGGCCAGGCTGAAGCCAGGAGATTCATCAAGGTCTCCCACGTGAGTGCAAGGGCCCAAGCACTTGGGCCATCCTCTGCTGCTTTCCCAGGCACATTAGCAGGGAGCTGGGTCAGAAGTGGAGCAGCTGAAACTTGAACTGGTGCCTGTATAGGATGTCAGCATTGCAGGAGGCAGCTTAACCCATTGCACCACAATGCCGGACCCTCCTCTCTGGATTTTGAACCCTGTTTTCCACAAGGTACATCCCTCCCTTCCTTCCCATACTCTCCCTAATGACCTCCAAGCCTAGCTCCTGCCTCCACTTTTCTCAGCAAGTCAATTTGCTCCATCTCTGGCTTCCAGTTCCTGCAGCTGCCTTCTCGTGCCTTCCTCCAGGAGGGCAGGGGCCCAGAGTGCCAGCCCAGGTTCCCCCATCATCCCTGGAACCTGGAACATTGCAACCTGACCTGGTAAACAATGTCCGGTCCAGCTTTGTCCACTCCAGAGGCTCATGTCCCCTCAAGCTGCCATGCTTCCCTGCTGGGGAAATAAAGGAGATTTCTATGGATAATGCCTGGTCCTTTTCTAGAGTATGAGTGGAGAATGAGCTTAAGAGCCAAACTCCTCACCAGCACCCAGGAAGGGGAAATGGCCCCGCAGAAGTTTCAGAGAATGATCTCAGACTGTGACAAAGCCTCCAGCCCCATGGGGTAGGCCTCACGGGGCAAGAAGGAAGATGTGCTTCAAGTCCCGGCTCTGCTTTCAATTTCAGCTTCCTGTGTATGTGCACCCTAGAGTCAGTGAGTGATGCCTCAAGTAGTTGGGCCCCTGCCACCCACATGGGAGACCTGGATGGAGGTCTCCATCTGGCTCCTGGCTTCAGCCTGGCCCAGCCCTGGCTGCTGTGGGCATTTGGGTAAATAGAAGATCCTTGTGTGTCTCTTTTTGGTTTTCAAATAAAAACATTTTTAAAAGCAGACTTCTTTTTGGCTCCAGAATCCAAAGTTTTATTTTAAAAAATCAATACCATGAAGCAGAAATAACGTTTTTCTTTTCAGTGTCACTTGGAAAATGTTCAGAAGCGCCGTTCCCTGGCGCCACAGAGAGCCTGTGTTATTGTGGTGTGCAGGGCCCAAGACAACTGGAAAACTTCAATCAGTAGAACACGCTGCAAACATTTTTAAGGTTTATGACTTTAAATGACTTCTGCAGAATTTACGTTCCCCCTTTCCTGGAAATATTAAAAAAAGAAATTGGTTCTGTAACAGTTTTGGAAAATGTTAATGGTGGAGTCCTTTTATAAGCACTGTGGATTTATCAGCAAATGGAAAGATAATCTGATTAGGCAGAGGAGCTACACAGCAAGACTGACCTCTTTATGGGTGAATGTGAACCTGTCCATGAAAAAACCTTCTCCGTGTGCTTAATGGCAAGGCAGTACAATCAAGTATTTATTTATTTATTTAACTTATGTGAGAGGCTGAGAGATAGAGTCCATCTGCTGGTTCACTCTCCGAATACTTGCAAAGCCAGGGCTAGAACTCAATCCGGGTGTCCCACATGGGCAGCAGGGATCCAACCACTTGAGCCATGGCCACTGCCTCCCAGACTGCATTAGCAGGAAGCTGGGATCGGGATGAGCTGGGACTCAAACCCGGGTACTCTGATATGGGACGTGGGTGTCCCATGCGGCATCTCAGCTGCTACACCGCACCCCTGCTCCAGCAAGGCTGCAGAAGTAACAGGAAGTTTGGAAAGGGGCACAGAACAGAGAGAAGACAGGCTATGAACTTGCAGCCAGAATGGGTTTATTCAAGAAAAATACATTTCCAGGGGGCTGGGCCTTAGTTATCTTAGGGTGGGCTAAGTGTCCAGAGGAGGGAGGGGGCAGTAGTTGGAGATGAATTTCTCCGTACAGGTTTTTCAGATTTCTCATGGGCTTTCAAACCTGGAAAAGAATGCAAGGGCTGGGGTGGGAACGATGGAGACTAAGTGGGTCTCTTGAAAGAAGGCAGGAGTAAGGGGTAAAAGCGAATTTTATTTGCTTTCAGGCAAGGAGCTGTAATGGCGGAGGCTCATGTCCTTGTTCCGTCAGGATGCCCCAGCCTCCCAGCCCCATCATCTTTGCTGTAATCTGGAAGCTCTAAGAAAACTTGGGGGCCGGCGCCACGGCTGAATAGGCTAATCCTCCGCCTTGCGGCGCCGGCACACCGGGTTCTAGTCCCGGTCAGGGTGCCGGGTTCTGTCCCGGTTGCCCCTCTTCCAGGCCAGCTCTCTGCTGTGGCCCGGGAGTGCAGTGGAGGATGGCCCAAGTGCTTGGGCCCTGCACCCCATGGGAGACCAGGAGAAGCACCTGGCTCCTGCCTTTGGATCGGCGCAGTGCGCCGGCCTCAGCGCGCCGGCCGCAGCGGCCATTGGAGGGTGATCCAAAGGCAAAAGGAAGACCTTTCTGTCTGTCTCTCTCTCTCACTGTCTACTCTGCCTGTAAAAAAAAAAAAAAGAAAAGAAAAGAAAAGAAAAGAAAAGAACTTGGGGAGTGGGGTGCTGCTTTGTGGTGTAATAGGTTAAGCTGCCATCTGTAGCGCTGGCGTCCCAATATGGGTGCCAGTTCAAACCCCAGCTGCTCCACTTTTAATCCAGCTCCCTGGAAGATGGCCCAAGTGCTTGGGCCCCTGCTCCAGGCTCCTGGCCTCAGCCCGGCCCAGCCAGGCTGCAGCCATCTGGGGATGGAAACCAATGGATGGAAGACTCTCTCTCTCTCTCTCCCCTTTCCCTCCCTCTCTCCCTCCCTCCCTCCCTTTGCCTGTAACTCTGTCTTTCAAATAAGAAATCTTTAAAAAGAAAAGAAAACATGGTATTTTCCCAGTTGTTCATTTGGCTGAGAAACGGAGTCCCGGGAGTGTGCCATCCGCTATGTGGGGTGCAGCCACTCTCCCTGCTCCTCTGGGCTCTGCGGAGCAGACTCATCCACTCTCTTGAAAGGTTGAGGAGGCCCCAGGGCCTCTTTATCTGCTGCGCAGTAGAGACTGCAATAATGAACACTTACTAAACACTTTCCCTTAGGACTTTGCATTTGAGCCTCATGGAAAGCTGGGGAGGCAACACCACCCTGCCTCTCCCTTTTTACAGGTTAGTGCCCTTGCTCAGCAAATCATGCAAGAACAAACAGGCAGGAGACCGAAGGGCTCATTCCACTCCTCGGCATGTCGGGAATTATAAATTCCTTTTTAATGGGGACCATTTTCTGATGGTAATCTCCATGCTCCAGCCTTGCCAGGCAAACCAGGCTTTGCAGTTGGCATTCACTGAGGTGGGTACAACTCTGGGAGGAAAACTTTGCAGGGTGAGGAGGAGTGGACCCCAGCTGTAGGATGCAGAGTGAATCCATTTGCTCCCGCGCCTTCAGTTACCTCATCTGTAAAATGGGGATTTTATAAGCAGAGAGGGGAGGTGTGAGCAGGTGCTATAAACTGAAGAGCCCTGTTCATCGTGCACCATGTCATGTGTGATCACAATAAATACATTGAACCAACAGGCTTGGCAAAGGGACTCAGTTTTGAGCTGTACACCAATGACCAGACAACAGTGATGAGCATCTTCCAAGTTGCAAGTGACAGTTCTGAGGTGTTTTTAATTAATTGATTTGGAAGGCAGAGAGAGAGAGAGCAGGAGACAAACACACACACACACACACACACACACACACACACACACAGAGAGAGAGAGAGAGAGAGAGAAAGAGAGAGAGAGAGAGAGAGAGATCTTCCATTGTCTGTTCGCTCCCCAAATGACTGCAACAGCCAAGTCTGGGCCACACCAAAGCCAGGAGCCAGGAATTCCCACGTGGCTAACAGGGACCCAAGTACTTGGGCAGTTTTCTGCTGCCTCCCCAGGTGCATTCGCAGGGAGCTGGATTAGAATCAAGACAGCCGGGACCTGAACTGATGCTCAGATATCAGATGCCAGTACAGCAAGTGACCACAGCGCTGGCTTCAACTCCGAGGGTTTGGGGGGGTCTCATGTGCTCCTTAGGCCTCTGTGGAGCTACCCCCTGGTGATAATGACAGCTCATCTTGTCCTGTGCTGGGTGCTTTCCATACATTGATCTAGTTAGTACTTAGTAAGTTCTTGTCTTTGAACAAGAAAAAATAAGGGGGCTGGTGCTGTGGTATAGTAGGTTAAACCTCTGCCTGCAGTGCTGGTGTCCCATATGGGCGTCAGTTCAGTGTCCCGGCTGCTCCTTTTCTGATCTAGCTCTCTGCTGTGGCCTGGGAAATCAGTAGAAATGCCCTAAGTGATTGGGCCCCTGCACCCATCTGGGAGACCTGCAAGAAGCTCCTGGCTCCTGGGTTTGGATTGGTCTGGCTCTGGTGGTTGCAGCCATCTGGACAGTGAACCATAGGAGGGAAGATCTCTCTCTTTCTCTCTCTGTCTGTAACTCTGCCTCTCAAATAAGTAAATAAATCTTAAAAAAAAAAAAAAAAAGAAATTCAGATGTGAGACAGAGAGGAGTGGGTAGCAAAGTAGCAAGTTTTAATGGGGTAGGACATCTGCCAGAACGGATGGGCCCCTTTCCAGACAGAATCTGAAAGAATGCCTCATCACCCAGGCTGGAGAAAGCAAGGTTACCTGGTTTAGCGGAGAGAGTGAACCTGACAGGCCACATGGGAGGCTCAGGAAAGAGCTGAGAGCTGAGTGTGCAGTCTGTAATCAGTCTGGGGCTTATAAGGAAAAGGGATCCAGTTCTCCTTCCCCTTCTCCTCCTTTTCCAGGACAAAGGATGCACTGAGTGTGAATTGGGTGAAATTCCTCCCACGGTTTCACTGCCCGGTGCTGTCAGACTGGGGAGTCCACCTGGCACGGGCAGAGGAGCTTCCCCCAGAGTGTCTGCCTTGGGGGAAGGCTGTGAGGTTTTATCGCCTAATGTTATCTGGCTAGGTAACCCATTTGGTGCTGAGTAGAGAGGATTGGGGATGGGGCCTGTTCTCGGAAGGAAGGCTGAGACCACCTGTGAAGTTATTGGGGTCCAGGTAGGACTCTGTAGTGTAAAATCCTGGGCTGCTTCCAAGGTGTGCCCATAGGCCCCTCTCTCACACACAGGCTAATTTCTGGCTTCCTACCTAACACTGGAAATGAAAATGGAGACTCAGGAAGGATAAGCAAGTGCAGGCAGCAGAGTTAGAGATTCTGAGCCTAAGCTCTTAGCCTCCATGTGCCAGGCCTGAGAGTTCCAAGCCGGTGGAGCAATGGGATGTTTGCTCTATGAGATGCACTCTTCAGAGACCTCAGAGAGTCATCTGGAACGGGGGGAGCTTAGGCCAGAGAACACCTGGGTCTGTCCAGGAGAGTTAAAAGAGGAGGTCGTGATAATAATTGATCCAAGTATCTGCATGTGCTGTTTTGGGCTGTTTCCTCATTTAGTTATGTAACAAACCTGTGAAGAAGGGGCTCTTATTCTACAAAGAGGAAAGTGAGACCCAGGAGATGAAATAATTTGTCCAAGATCGCTGTACATAGCAAAGGTGACTGGGGAGTCCGGCATTTCTGTGAGCAGAACTCAAAAGCGATGCTGGGTCTGCCGACTGGAGGAGCCAGGCAGACTGCAGGTGAGATCCAGGCAGGAGCTTTTATCCTACGATTCTGAAGAGATCAGGATCTGAAGCCAGACAGCCCTGGGCGAGAGCTTGGCTTTGGCTCTCGCCGGCCGTGTGGCCATGAGCCTGAACGTAGCAGCGGTTTTATACCCACAGTCAGAATCAGTGGCTGCCACAGTGGCCACAGCAAAGGGAAATCCTGAGGTCGAATTCCCAAGCCACCCCTGAGACCACCAGGGAGACTTGGAGGCCGTCAGATGTCCTGTGAATTGAGGTCCTGTCTACAAGATGCCCCAGACCCACACGTCCTGAAGTTCACCATCTTGCCACCCAGGAGGCAGGTCTGGCCCCAGCATGGTGGTGATTCATTGTCACCTCGCAGGACAGCCTGTAGTTCACCTCTTAGTGTCGGCTTTATCAGCCTCGCCTGGAGCCAGGCTGTTCCTACCCTAATAGCCCCACCCCACCCAGGTCAGGCACTAATAGTGTTCTACAGACACTCCCTTCCTCAATCGGCCTGGGCAAAGTCTACACCTTTTGCACCCCTTTGAGACGCTGTTGTGAAGTGGAGAGGCGGGATGACATCAGAGTCTCTGTGCACTCAGTAAGCATTCCTTTCAGGATCCCCAGTAAGCATTCCTTTCAGGATCCCGCTGACCAGTTAGCTGTCCCTCCCCCGGCCTTTGACAAAGCCATGACTGGGTTTAAACCCAAAAGGCCTCTTGAGAAGTGAGGCAGTGGGAAGGCTCCCGGCAGGCCAATGGAGGAGGTGGGACTGTGTCTTCTTTATCATCCCACCCTTGAAGGCCCACCCAGGAGAGCAGGGCCTGGGGCCCTCAGCACTTACCAATGGAATTCCACTGATAGACATTTATTCTGCCACAGTAAAAATGTTTGAGTTTTTTGGTTGCAAATATCAGAAATGCAACTTAAACTAGGTTTAGGGGAATGAGATGTATTATATTATTCACAGATATAAGGACCAAAGTTACCACACATTTGTAGCAAAGAAAGAAGTTTCTAGAAAAAAAAGAGGTGCTACACAGATAAATACTAGCCTCGTCAGTCTCGAGGGACCCTGAAGACCATGTATGTCCTTACTCCACAGGTGACGAACAGGTTACCTGACCTTCTTTTTCTTAGGAGGGGTAGAGAGGAGCCGTCTGGCTCCTAATCAAGTGTTCTTTCTGTTGCACCAAACTTACTATCTCTGATTCCAGTTTCTTTCATGTGTCATGGCCAACATCAACCTCAGTAGCAAGGTGCCACTCCAAACCCCTATGCCATAGTTCCTTTAATTTCCTCACGTGACAGGTGGAGAAAGGGAGTTTAAAAAATTAAGTAATTTGTACAAAGTCGTAACAGGTGGTAAGGCTGCCCTCTCAAGTGATCCATTTCCAAAAACCATCTTCTCACCCACTGGGCTGGCTACTGCCCGATGCTTCCTCTGCATTCCAGCTCCTGTCTTCTTGCTCTGTCTGTCGGGATCCCAGATAAAGGCACTAGGGACCAGGCAATTCACATGAGCCCCCCACCAGTGGGTGACTGCTGTCCAGTGGTGGCCTAGACTCCATTGTGCAGGAGACAGTGACATGTGCAGGTGCCTCAGGAATGCCCCCGTGCCCACGGGTAATTTGACTCCAGCGGTCCAGGAAAAGAAGAGAAACTACCAGGGTTCAAATTAAAACAGGGACAATGTTTTTTTCCCCATTTATAAGATTGTCAAAAACTTAATGATTGATAAGACCAGGTGCTGAGTGTTGAGCAGGTGAGAACTGATACTGTCATGCCTTGCTGGTGTGAGCCCTCTTGGAAGGCAATGAGGCGACTTCTGCTTAAAGTAGGACCCAGTCCTAGAGAAATGATTGCACGGGCCTTCAAGAAGATGTGCTGAAAATGTTCATCACAGCCTTGTGAAAGCAAAACCTTGGAAACCACCCAAATGTTGACCTGTGGGGAAATGGTTAAATAAAATAAGGAATAGTCATATGGCCGGTGGATAAGGCAATCAAAAGGATTTGATAAATCTAAGAGATAGTTGGTTCTCATTATTCAAGGTAATTGTGTTCTGTAAAGTCACTGCAAACCCTGAACTAGTGACAACTGAAGCAGTGGATAGACAGGACTAGATTCTGGTCATCTGATGTTTTTGTAGCTGATTAACATGTAACCTTGTTTTGAATGTGTTCCTGTTTAAAGACGTCTTATTTAGTATGTGTTGTTGATTGTTAACATTGAACTCATGGCCAACATCTCTAGCTCTCGCTTAGATGAAGTGTATCTAGCTGTACGTATTTTCCCCAAAAAGACACCTCACAGCTTCCTGAGCTTGGGAACAGTAGACAGCATTTGACCATTTCAACAGCAAAATTGCAAGCAAATGCACTAACATGCAAAAAAAACCTGACACAAAATAGATCATTAAAGGGACATTGATTTGCTGTGTAGAATATGGGAGCTGAAACAAAAAGGCATAGTGTTGCCTTGTTTGACTGCAGCTGTTATCTGCATTGTGACAAAATTTTCATTGCTCTGAGCATGTCCAGGAACAAATGTGGAAGTGCTATGAGTATTGATTGATTTCAATAGTAGACAAATTGTCAGATATGGAATCTGCAAATATGAAGGTCAACTGTGCATGTCTTCACATTTTAACATCTCAGAAATTGGGGTGCATCTTAGATTCCATGCAATATGGTCCCTGTATCAGTATGGATAGACTCTGTGGTTAAGGTTGAGTGAAATCCAAGTTGAAGATCAGTGTAGGAACGTATAGGATAGACCTACATATGTAAAATTAAACAAAATTCTGTGCTATTTCTTGGCTCTGAAATAGTTAAGAGGTATTGAGCATTGCCCAGGTCCCAGACACTGCTCCAAGTACTCAGTCATCTTAATTAATTTAACTTTCACATGGTCCTTATAAGGTAGATGCTAATTTTTTTCTCCATTTTATAAAAAGAAGTTAAGAACATTGCTCAAGGTCACACAGACACACAGACACACACAAATAACAATGTTTATTTCATCCTTCACTGAAAGTTATGATTGGATTTATTCTATGAACTTTTCTTAATGCTATTTGTAGCCTAACAGAAGCTTAAACATATACAGATTATTAACTCAGTACATCCTAAATTATTTTGCTATGAAATAAAACAGTTTTACTCTTCTGGTTCTTTTATTACCTCCATATTTCTTACTTAGATGTGGAGATGTGTACTTAAGATGGATTTCATCAGTAGCTGTGTTTTCCTACATACTGGATTAATGGGATTGCTCTTAGCTTTTGAGTGCCCCTTTTATTTTAGTTTCATAAAAATATTTCCTGTGTATAGACATTGTTTTTATTAATGAGAACACTTACATAACTTGTCCTGTTTATATTGATGCTTGTTAATTTTAAATATGCTCAAGTTGCATTTTATTGAGTAAAGTCATAAATTGAGATGTAAAAAATGGGATTTTTTATGAGCTCCAAGGAAACTTATATAAGAATTGATGTATTTGAAAGCTGAGACTCTTCAAATATTAAATGCAGAAATGTTATATATATATATATATATATATATTTAAAGATTTATTTATTTATTGTTTGAAAGGCAGAGTTACAGAGAGGCAGAGGAACAGAGAGAGAGAGAGAGAGTCTTGCATCCTCTGGTTCACTCCCCAGATGGCTGCAGTGGCCACGGCTACACCAATCCGAAGCCAGGAACCAGGAGCTTTCTCTGGGTCTCCCACGTGAGTGCAGGGGCCCAAGGGCCTGGGCCATCTTCTGCTGCTTTCCCAGGCCACAACAGAGAGCTGGATTGGAAGTAGAGCAGCCAGGTCTTGAACCGGTGCCCATATAGGATGCTGGCACTGTAGGCGGTGGCTTTACCTGCTACGCCACAGCCTGGAACCTTATTTATTTATATTTAAATTTTAAAATGTACTTATTTGAGAGGCAGAGAGACAGAGACAAAAAGAGATCTTCCATCTGCTGGTTTGCTTCCCCACACACCTACAACAACCCGTGCTGGATTGGGCCAACAGCTGAGAGCCAGGAATGCAGTCCAGGTCTCTCCTGTGAGTGGCAGGGACCCAGTAATTTGAATCATCACAGCATCCTCCCAGGACCCGCATTAGTGGGAAACTGGAATTGAGAGCCAGAGCTGGGACTTGAACCCAGGTACACCTATATGGGTTGTGGGTATCTTAACAACTAGTCCAATGCCTGCTCCTGCAGAAATATTTTAAAGCAAGACATAAAGGTTCTGGAAACATGAAACATATGAATGCATATTTGACTCCACAGTTTTTTGTACACTTTGCATATTGAAAAATTACATTCCTCTTGGGGCTTATAATCCTGAGAAACTGTTGGGTCTTTAACACATTCTCATTTAACTTATAGCTTTTCCTCTACTGCTGCCTGCTAAAAAGTCCACATTTGTAGCTGATGCCCCTTTTGGTGGTAGTAAACTTTCTGATCCACCTGCCCAATAAAAGGATATTATGAAATTAACACAGCAGTATCTGTTTCTGTAGGCCAAAAACAATCGTCAGCAATTTCATATGATTCAGCCTAAGCCATTTCCTTTTGACCTGACCCTCTATGGCCCTTATACATGATGATACTTCAGAAATTCATGGAAAACAGAATTAAAAGATATATTTATTTTGGTGCATGAAAGTTTTGAAATTGTATACATACAATGTCTTCAAATAGATCAAGGAAAAATGCATACTGTGGAAAAACTATGCAGGACTCGCACTACGGTATAGTGGGTTAAGCCACTGTCTGATGCGCGGGCATCCTGCACTGGCTCTGGTTCCAGTCCCGGCTGCTCCAGTTCCAATCCAGCTTCCTGATAATGCACCTGGGAAAGCAGCAAAATATGGTACAGGTGCTTTAGTTCCTTCACCGATGTGGGAGACCCAGAAGAAGCTCCTGGCTCTTGGCTTTGGCCTGACAGAGCCCTGGCCATTGTGGCTATCTCTATCTATCTATCTATCTATCTATCTATCTGTCTGTCTAACTATCTATCTATCTATCTATTTAACTATCTCTTCCTCTGTCTCTGTAAACTCTGACTTTTAAATAAATGAATTAACAAAAAAGAAAAGAAAAATACATAAATTCCTTTTTTTTTTGCAATTAAATAAGCTTCTGTTTTGATTCCATTTTCTGCAGACTTTTAGAAGTTCCCTCACAAATGCTGGTGGCATTTATACACCTGTCTTGTCTGCCTTAAAGTGTAACCCCCCTGGAGGACAGGGGCTCCTGTTTGCCCCTCTTTGGGCCCTGCCCTCTCCTTTCTCCTTCCCAGAGTGTGTTCAGAGTAAATGTCTGTGGGGTGGAATGAAGTTAGAGTGGGCACAGCCATTCACGTAGCTTCCTATGTGTTTCCTTCCAGCTGTCCACATGTGCAGCGTCCTGGAACATAACTGCGCCCACTTCTGCATCAACACTCCAGGATCATACGTCTGCAGGTGCAAACAAGGGTACATCCTCAACTCGGATCAGACGACTTGCAGAAGTAAGATTGCTTTGCTCATCTCTCTGGGCTGCTTCTCTCTCTTCTCGTGTCTGTATCTGGGCTCATGTTAGGTGTCTCCGTCCCCTCACTGCACCTAGTTACCATTTCCCTGAGGAGAGAAGCAAGGGTTCAAAGTTTTGTTTGTTTTGACCGCACTTCTCACTCTGCCTCCATGGTACTGGGCCAGAGCCGGACACACAGTAGGCCATCAAGAAGAGTTTGAGAGACCGGTGGAGGCATCATCTCCTAAGCAGCCTCTGGGAATGTGTGGGCTGGCTTCCAAACTGCTTGGAAACTGCTTCTTCAGGGGCAACTACTGAAGAGCCTTTTCATCCACTGTCTTTGTTCAGTGTACCCTGAGGAATTGCTTCTGTATTTTATTCTCTCCTCTAAAGCGTGGACTTAGGATGAGTTATTGACCTTGGCTGGGAATGATTATTCAAGTTCTATTTTAGAGGTGTGCAGGGACCTAGTTGCTTTGATGAGGCACACTTTATAGGTCTCTTAAACTTGAAAAAGAGCAAAGGGACACAAAATGTTAGAACTCACATTCTCCTTTTTTGGCCAAGCCCCAAAGACCAGACAATATGCAGATATTTATGCCGGCACAAGGTTATCTGTCCCTTAAAGAACAGAACTACCCACACGTTGAGTATTGTGCCCCCGCCTTCTAAGTTGTGAATGAAACCACTTTGTTAACCCTTGGACAGCCAGGCTGCCAAAGAAAGGCTTGAGGAAGGCCAAGGCATGTGCAGGCAAATAAAATTCAGTGACTGTGATGGGTAGTTCATGCAATGCATAATTGTTATACTGCATGCTAAGCAATTAAGCATTAATGGAAAGCAGTTTGCACAAATGGTTGTAATTAGCATCACACTTATAGAGCCAAACCACATTTTCCATTTTTCTTCTCACTTTTCAGGGTTGAGTGGTTGGCTGGAAGTTTTCCCACTCCCTGAGATTAGGTAACACCTGCTTGATCACCTCCAGTTCCATGGCATGTAGAAGCCCAAGGTTCTCTGGGGTCTGTGAACCCCGGGGTCCCTGTGTTCTCAGCTCTTCTCAGACCCCAGGGCTGCAGCCTGAATCACTGTCGTCTTCCACTGGAAGATTTGATGTTTCTTCAGGTGGTTCCACAACACGAAAATCCTAAACAGTCCTGGGTTTTGTAGACTTTACTGAAGAACTGGAGGAGCTCAGGACAAGCCATCTCACACACTGCTCAGCAAACAACCTCAACATCTGAGACCCCCATTCTCTTCCAGCACCCTCCTGCCCCAAGCTACTTCCCTGGCCCACCCTACAGCGTACTCATCTCCCCCTGTCTTGCCCACTTCCTTCCTTCCAACCCTTCCTGGGAGCAACAAGTGGTTCTACCCCTTGCTTCAAGAACTCTGGTGATCAGCTAGGTTCGAGGCATCTGCTGATGTTCATTTGCCATGGGTTGGCTTAGCTGAGCCAGAGGAATTCTGACACTAGGGAATAAAAATAAAAAGCACATTTCTTCGGGCACTAAAATAGCTGACTAGAGGTGCCTGGTGCACTTTCATTCACAACAGAGGACAAAAACAAGGGGAAGGCAACAGCCATTTCCCTGGAATAGGGGGTGGCAGAACATGACAGTGCTGTGGGAATGTGACAGACGTTGGAGCCACAGATGTGTGATGACCTCAGGAAGAAGGGACCTCGGGGCTGGTGCTGTGGCATGGCAGATTAAACCATTGCCTGAGATACTGGCATCCCAAATGGGTGCCAGTTCGAGACCCGGCTGCTCTACTTCCAATCCAGCTCCCCACTAATGCTCCTGAGAACACAGCAGAAAATGGCCACATGGGAGACTCAGATGAAGCTCCTGGCTCCTGGCTTTGGCCTGGCCCAGCGCTGGCTGTTGTGGCCATTTAGGGAGTGAGCCAGTGGATAGAAGATCTCTCTGATTCTCCTTCTCTCTCTCTAACTCTGACTTTCAAATAACAATAAATAAATGTAAGAAAAAGAGAAAGAGAGAGAGAAAGCAAGGAAGAACGGAAGAGACTTAAGCACACAGTGTCTGCTGCCTCTCGAGATCAACCCTAAACCTAAAGGGACTCAGGAGTCTCCACTCACCCTGCAGATACCTGAGACGGTTACTGCTGGAGAACTCTGACCTTCGCATGCCCTGAGCCCTGTGTGGGGAGCTGCTGGGTTCCACACCTCGCACTGCTCTGAGAAAGAGTCCGGCTCACGTTGCACCCTCCTGTACCCAGATCCTTGTTGCATGGAGCCATCTAAGATCCTACCCACACGGAGTCCTGTGAAGCAGCCAGGTAGCTGCTCCCAGCAGCTCTAACAGCCAGTCTTGTGGACTAGCCAGGAGGCCTTGCCCACTGTTGCATGGCCCTAGAATTACCTGAGTGGCTGACTCCAAGAGGCATGGCCTACAGAGGCTCCCAGAACATAGTTAGGTGGCTCTTCTCAGCCGCCTGCTACCCAGAAGGCAGCAAGCAGACCCACTCATCCACTCTTAGCCCCAGGAAGCAGCTGGGAAGACCTCCCTGAAGAAGTCATACCAAAGAGGCTTCACAAAGTCCCTTGTGCAACCTTCAAACTCTAACAAGTGTCTGGGTACATGGGTGTGGATGAGCATATGCTCCCCTCAGATACTGCACTCTGTACTGTGCCCACCAGGGCCCACAGAGATGGCCCCATTCTCATACAACTCATGGAAACTGACGGGAACCTCACATCCACAACCAGATTGCCATATTCAGAAGTGCCAGAAAACCCACTCTACCTGAAGAAGCTATATCCCAGCTGATAGTGCACTTCCACAATGCCTGCAGCCTAGACCACTGAGACACCAGTAGATGTCATCAAAGTTTATTTTAGCTGAAGATATCACATTAATACTATACTAAAATACTCACCTGGAACAAAAACAAGTACAGCATATCCAGCCAACATCTCAGGACATATTGCTAGCAAGAAAGTAGACCCACCAGATGCACAAATCCCAGTGTAGGGACACAAGGAACACAAAGAAACAAGGTGACATGACACCTCAAGTGAACACAATAGCTCTCTAGCAACATATCCTGGAGAAAATGAAATGGATGAATTACCTGACAAAGAATTCACCAGAATATTTTAAAGGAAGATTACTGAGATTCTAAAGAATAAGACAGTTCACCAAAATTCAGAAGACAATTCATGATATGAATGAGAAATTCAGCAGAGATTTAGAGATCATAAAAGAGAATTCGGAGCTAAGGAATTCAATAATTGAAATACAAAAAAATACAATTGAGAGCTTCAACAGCAGAATTGATAAGGCACAAGAAAAAAAATCTGAACTTGAAGACAGATCTTTTGAAATGACTCTGTCAAAATTTTAAAAAGGGTGAAAAGCAGTTTAAAAGAACAAAGAGCACTTTAGAGCCTTATGGAAGACTATTACATGAGCAGACGTTGACATTATGAGTATTGCAGATGGAGAAGAGAAGGTAAAGGGCAAAGGAAACCTAGTCAATGAAATAAGCTTTGGGAAGATACAGAAATCTAGATCCAGGAAGCTCAAGGGATGTCTAATAGTTATGAGAAAAGAAAAGTCCCCCTCCCCTCTTAGGCCCAGGCAAACTTTCAAAAAATGCAAGATAAAGAAAGAATTCTAAAAACAGCAGGGAAAAGTGTAAATTCACTCAAAGAGGAATCTCCATTAGCTTAATGGTAGACATTTTGGCAGAAGCCTTACAGACCAGGAGAGAATGAGATGATAAGTTCAAAGTCCTGAAAGAATCCTCTCCACTACCGAGTTGGCCTCCAGGAAAGAAGAAATAAAAATTTCCCATGACAAACAAAAATGGAGGAAATTCATCACATAAGACTGACCCTACAGACATCCTGAGGGAGTCCTGCTCCAGGAGTGAAAGGAAGATCACTACTCACACACACAATGAAGATACATGAAAGTACAGATACACAAACCAGAAAGAGAATCAAATCCTATCACTACAGAAAACAGCAAACCACAAATATGAAAAACAAGAGAGGAAGAAAGGAACAAAGAATATATAAATAATCAAAAAATAATCGAACAGGAGTGTTTCTTATCAAGAATAATCTTGAATATACATGGATTAAACTCACCAATTAAAAACTATAGACTGTCTGAACAAATTAAAAACACAAGACTCAACAGATTCACTTCTGCGGTAAAGACGAACATGAACTGAAAGTGGAAGGGTAGAAAAAGATACACCATGTAATCGGGAGTAAAAGTGCACAGGAGTAGGTACACCTGTATCAGAGAAAGTAGTTTAATTCAGAAACTGTGAAAAGAGGCAAAGTCACTGTATGATGACAAAGGGATCCATTTAATAAGAAGAAATAACAAATGTATACACACAGACATATATAATATACCCAATGCTGTAGTACCCAGTTACATAAAGAAGCATTATAAGATCTGAAAGAAGTGATAACCTCTAATCAGTAATAGTTGGGGACTTCAGCACCCCACTTTCATCAATGGACAGATCATCTAGATACAAAACAGAGGCTAATCCTCCACCTGTGGCACCAGCACCCCAGGTTCTAGTCCCGGTTGGGGCACCGGATTCTGTCCCAGTTGCTCCTCTTCCAGTCCAGCTCTCTGCTATGGCCCGGGAGTGCTGTGGAGGAAGTGCTTGGACCCTGCACCCCATGAGAGACCAGGAGAAGCACCTGGCTCCTGGCTTTGGATCAGCGTGGTGCACCGGCCACAGCGAGCCGGCCGTGGCAGCCACTGGAGAGTGAATCAACGGCAAAAAGGAAGACCTTTCTGTCTCTCTCTCTCACTGTCCACTCTGCCTGTCAAAAAAAAAAAAAAAAAAAGAAAAAAAGAAAAGAAAACAGAGAAAGAAACACTGGAGTGAGTGAAACCATGCTATAGACCAAATGACCTACCAGACATTTATAGAATACATCCCCCAACAACTGCAGAATTCATATTCTTCTCATCAGCACGGGGAACATTCTCCAGAAAAGACCATGTGTTAGGCCAGAAAACAAGCCTCAACAAAGTCAAAAGAGTTGAAATTATAGCATATCTCTTCTGGCTACAATGGTATACACATTAAGAAATCAACAAGAGGAACTTGAGCAATTGTACATGTACATAAGGATTAAACAATATTCTCTTGAGCATCCAATGGGTCAATAAAGGAATCAAAATGGAATTTTTTTTTGGACAGGCAGAGTTAGACAGTGAGGGAGAGAGAGAGAAAGAAAGGTCTTCCTTCTGTTGGTTTACCCCCCCAAATGGCCGCTACAGCCTGGCGCGGTGCCAATCCGAAGCCAGGAGCCAGGTGCTTCCTCCTGGTCTCCCATGTGGGTGCAGGGCCCAAGCACTTGGGCCATCCTCCACTGCCTTCCCGGGCCACAGTAAAAAGCTGGACTGGAAGAGAAGCAACCGGGACAGAATCTGGCGCCCTGACCAGGACTAGAACCTGGGGTGCTGGCACCGCAGGTGGAAGATTAGCCTAGTGAGCCACGGCGCCAGCCCAAAGTGGAATTTTTAAAAAATTCTTGAAACAAATAAAAATGACAGTACAACATAACTAAAACCTATGAGATACAGCAAAAGCAGTCCAAAAAGGCAAATTTATAATGAGTGCCTACATTAAAAAATACAAATATTTTGAATAAACCATCTGCTGGTGCAACTGAAAGAACTAGATAAGCAAGAGCAAACCAGAACCGAAATTAATAGAAAGAAAAAAGTAACAAAGATCATAGCAGAAACAAATGAAACAGAGACTAAAAAATAAGTATAAAAGGTCAGTGAAACTGATGAGTGGTTTTCTGAAAATATAAACTAAACTGATGAGCCTTTAGCTAATCAAGAATAAAGACAAAATGAGATATGAAAAGTGAGATGTTACAACTGAGACCACAGAGATACAAAGAGACTATTATGAACAACTAAACATCAACAATTTGGAAAACCTAGAAGAAATGGGTAAATTACTGAAGACCCATAACCTATCAAAATTGAACTGTGAAGGCACAGAACACCAGAACAGATCGATAACAAATGAGATTGTATCAGTAATAAAATGTCTTCCAACAAAGAAAAGTCCAGGACCAGATAGCTTCACTGTCAAGTGTAACCAGTGTATATTAGTGCCAGTTCTCAAGTTATTCCAAAGTATGGAAAGGCAAGGAGTCCAGGGCCTGTGTTGGGGCATAGTGGGTAAAGCAGCTGCCTGCAGTGCCGGCATCCCATGTGGGCGCTGGTTTGTGTCCCGGCTGCTCCATTTCTGATCCAGCTGCCTGCAAAGAGCCTGGTAAAAGCAGTGGAAGATGACCCAAGTGTTTGGGCTCTCCACCCATATGGGAGACCTGGAAGAAGCTCCTGGCTCCTGGCTTCAGCCTGGCCCAGTCCTGGCTGATATGGCCATCTGAGGAGTGAAACAGTGGATGAAAGATCTCTCTCTGTCTCTGTCTCTGTCTCTGTCTCTCTCTGTAACTCTGAATTTCAAATAAATAAATGTATCTTTTTTAAAAAAAATATACACACATGTTCATATGCAAACACATATAAATTTAACCAAGGAGTGAATGATTTCTGAAATTAAAATTTCAGAACACTGGTGAAAAAAATAGAGGACACACACTCAGAAATGAAGTGACATCCCTTGTTTATAGATTGGAAGAATTAATGTTGTTTTCTTAAAGATTTATTTATTGATTTATTTGAAAGGCAGAGTTATAGAGAAGCAGAGAGAGAGAGAGAGAGAGGTCTTCTATCCACTGGTTCACTCCTCAGATGGCCACAATGGTCAGAGCTGTGCCGATCCAAAGCCAGGAGCCAGGAGCCTCTTCCGGGTCTCCTGCGTAGGTGCAGGGGCCCGAGGACTCAGGCCATCTCTTCTACTGCTTTCCTAGGCCATAACAGAGCGCTGGATCGGAAGTGTAGCAGCCAGGATTTGAACCATCACTCATATCGGATGCCAGCACTGTAAGCAGCAGCTTTACTCACTACACCACAGCGTGGGCCCCAGAATTAATATTGTTAAAATGTCCATACTACCCAAAGCAATCTACAGATTGAGTGCAGTCCTATCAAAACTCCAATGATATTTTTCACAAAAATAGGAAAGTCATTACTATAATGTGTATGGAACCACAAAAGACACCAAGTAGCCAAAACAATCCTGAGCGAAAAGAACAAAATTGGAGGCATTACAATACCTGATTTCAAAACATATTACAAAGTGATTATAACCCAAACAGCATGGTTCTGGCATGAGCACAGACACATAGGTCAGTGAAACAGAACAACCCAGAAATAATTCCATGTATCTGTTGCCAACTAATGTTTGACAAAGATAACAAGAACACACACAAGAGAAAGGAAAGTCTCTCCAATAAATGGTACTGAGAAAGCTGGCTGTCCTCATTCAGAAAAAGAAACCATACCCTGTCTCTCATATATACAAAAATCAAACCTTAATGGATCAGAGACTTAAATATAAGGTGCTAAAATATGAAACTGTAAAAAATATAGGGAATGGGGCCAGCGTTTTTGCAGAGCAGGTAAAGCTGCCACCTATGAAGCACCACTCTGTGTCTTTGCTGCTCCATTTCTGACCCAGCTCCCTGCTAATGTGCCTGGGAAAGCAATGGAAGATGGCCCAAGTGCTTGGGCCCCTGCCATCCATGGGGGAGACCTAGAAGAAGCTCCTAGTTCCTGGCTTTGGCTGGCCCAGCGCTGACCATTGAGGCCATTTAGGAAGTGAACCAGCAGATGAAAGATCTGTGTGTGTGTGTATGTGTGTGTGTCCTTCTCTCTATAGCTCTGATCTTAAAAATAAATCTTTTATAAAAAATTGATCTGAAAGAGGTAGAGAACAGAATAGTGGTTGCCAGAGCCTGGGGGATGGGTTGGAGAGGGGATGGTTAAATGGTTAAATGGGTACGGGGTGCACCTGGATGGGAGGAATAATCCCTAATGTTCTATAGTACGGTAGGAGAGCCATGGTTAACAGCATTTGATTGACTATTTCAAAACAGCTACTCCAGAGCATTTTGAATGTTCCTAACACAAAGAAATGATAGATACTCCAAGTGTCCTGAAGGGATCATTACTATTATATACACGCATTGAAATGTCACTCTGAACTCCATGATTATATACAATTATGTATCAATTAAAAAATAAAATTTGGGTAAATTAAAAAAAAAAAGAAAACTAAAGCAGGAAAATTGTTTTTGAAATAAAAGGTTCCATGAGCAAGGGCCTTTGCCACACACCAGGGTTTGCCATCCCCCTGCCTGGCCACCCAGCCTGGGTGCCCCTGGGGGCTGTGGCATAGAACAGCTGGAAGCAGAGACTGCGTGGGCTTCACGCTGAGCTGTCAGGTCTCGGTAGGCAGGCCCAGGTAGAGGAAGGACGTGAGCGCACAGCGGGGGCTGCTCAAACTTTAGGAACTGAGTCCAGGGTGTGCCCTCAGAGATGCAGAGTCAGCAGATGTGGATTTTTCAGGAGCTTCTGCTGCCGGCACACTTTGGGATTCCCTGGGGAGGAGAGAAGGAGCTGGGACAGGGTGTGACCAGGCAGTGACCAGTCAGCCCTCCAGCCACCCCAAGCAGTTAGGATGTCTGCCTGTGCACCTGACATAGATGGCTCCACGTAGGTCCAGTTCCCTCTCTTCCAGAAAAAGATTCTACTAATAACTCCTTTGCTGCCCTGAAACCGGCATGCCAGTGGCCTTCGGGAAAGAGCAGGGCCTTCGGAGGTCCCAGATCCGGGTTTGCGTCCTGACATGATCCCTCATCAGCCACGGCTGTCTCATTCTGAGCTGCTTACTGCATCTTCTTGGCTCTCCACCTCTTCACCCCTAAAATGGGAATGGTGATAGCAAATTTGTATCGACCTCATCACCAAGTGCTGGCTAGCCCCTGCTCTGGATCTAGTGGACAGTTGAAGGAAAGCTGTGCCATCTATAACCTCTGCTTACAAGCTGCTTGTGGGAACCTGTGCCGCCAACCATGACAGAAACTCACAGTGGGCCTGCAGAGGAGTGAGACACAACTCTTTCCCCTTTTCTTTTCTTGTCCTGCGCATGGCTGGTAACCTCGCAGATGAGAAGGGATGTGGATTCCACCTCTTCCCCAAAGCACTCTTACTGCTAAAAAATACTTGCCGTTCATTCTTTAAAACACTCATTGATTGTTCATTTTCTTTTGCCACATGTTTTTGAGCATATAGGACATCCTAGGCAGCATGCAAAACACTGGAAGTAAAATAGTGAATAAAACAGCAACACTGCTTCTCTTTTGGGGCTCACCTTCTCCCATGGGGTCAATCAAATCAACAACCAAGGTCACTGTATCCAAGAGTGACTGCAGCCCAGGTCCATCTGGGGTTTGCAGCACATCCGGTCAGGCCTAACCAGGAGGTCAGCTTGTGTGCCAGGAGCTCCCCCGGGTGCTTCATATCTATCTATTGTCTCATTTAATTCTCACAGTGAGCTCTTAATGTAGATTTTATCACTGGCATTTTATAGATAAGAGAAATGAGGAACATGAAGATTAATTTTCTAGAGGTCACATGGCTGGCAATGTGGCCAAATCCTGTTATGTCCTAGCTCTCAGCATCTATTTAATACTGTCCTATGATTCTTCAGGGCCCCAGATGGCAGCAGGACACCCTGCAACTAGAGAACCTTCTCCAAGCCTGGGAGGATGGGCAGGTTTGATGGCTTGCTGATCATGGGGAGACTCACGTCTAACTCAGAGACTTGCACTGACTAGCTCCCCAAGTCCACTGCTAGTGATTGCCAGTGCTACTGTTGTTGCTCAAAATGTTTGTGGAAGGGTCTCCTGGGCAATTGCCACACAAACACACACACACACACACACACACACACACGTTATGGATCCATTATGGATCCATGCCACCTTCTATTTGTATTTTCCTGTGTAGAAAGAGGAAGCAGATAAGCCTGACTCATAGATTCTTTTCAGTGGTAATGGACCATGGCTGTCAGATTTCTAGCTCCTTCTCCAATACAAACCTGGAATTATATTCCCTTCCTACACCCCAGATGCTAATAGTTCCTGAGAACCAGGTATTGACAAAGCACCTGGATCCCCAGACAGCCTGAATCAGTGCTGGAGCTGCAATCCTACTCTATAATTTCCACCTTTGATGTCATGTTGGCCATCTCAAGCCATAACCAATAAGGTGTTTCCTTATCCAAATAAAAAGGGAAAGCCCTTTGATTATTGAAGTGTGTTACCCTGTCCACTCTACTCACCCTCATTGATTTTCTCTTTTTGAGAAGAAGCACAGACACATCTTCAGGGACCTGGTTTTGGGTCTCTTCATGTCCAGGTAACCCTCTCCTGGGTAGATAGCAGCTGTCTCAACAGTGCCTTTCCATCAAGGACTAGATCAAGCGTATTAAAGGATTGGACCTTTCAAGTTCTGCCCATGTGCACAGTTAGGGATGTAGTAGAGGTTAACTTTGTGGGTTCTCTCTGCCTTTCTCAAAGTCCTCTCTATCCAAGACCATTATGTGAAATATATCCAGGAGTGGTAGCACAGTGCTAGAACAGTAGACTTTTATGTCCTTCCTTTTCCCATTTACAGAAACAAGATGGGAGGCCTAGCAGGCTGAGCCAATGCCTGTGACACCAGCATCCCATCTGGGTGCCGGTTCAAGACGTGGCTCTTGAACTTCTGATTTTCCTCCCTGCTGATGCACCTGGGAAAGCAGCAGAGGATGACCCAAGTGCTTGGGCTCCTCCCACCCATGTGGGAGACCCAGAGGAAGCTCCTGCCTCCTGGCTTTGGCCTGGCACAGCTCCAGCCATTTGGGGGGTTTCTCTCTCTCTCTTTAGCTCTCTCTCGCTCCCTAACTCTGACTTCCAGATATATAAAAAATAAATCTTAAAGAAAAAAAGAATAGGGGCCAGTATTTGGTATTTAAGTTAAGAAGCTGTCTGGGGCACCTGCATCCCATTTCCCAGTGCCTGGGTTTGAGTCCCAGCTCCACTCCTGATTTCAGCTTCCTGCCAGTGCAGACCCTGAGGGCAGCAGCTAAGGGCTCACGGAGTTGCCTCTCTGGTACCCATGTAGGTGAGCTAAATTGAGTTCTTGGCTCCATGCTTCATTCTGGGCCAATCCCAACTATTGCAGGTGTTTGAGGAGTAAACCAGAGAATGAAAGTTCCCTATTTATCTGTTTTCCTGTCTTTGAAATAAATAAAACTAAATAAAATTTTACAATGAGGGAAAAAGAAAACCTCATGAGATGAGCCCCCTTCACAGGCCCACCACCCTTTATCATTTCTCCTCCCTTTGAATTCCTTTCCCATTAACAACAACTTGTTTCCTTTTCTTTATATGTTTTTAAATAAGGAATTTTTCACTCCCTTTTGGAACATTTAGTATCTGGCAGCTGATGAAAATGTAACATTTAGATAACTTCATTTGGCAGAAAATATAAACTTTCTTGCACAGCTTTCTCAGTTTTTCCCCTTTCTCGAGAACCATACCAAATGCATTTTACTGCTTTTGTTATTTGGAATTGTTCCTGATATTATTTTCCCCAAGCTGCATAAGTGATTTAATAGCTTTTATGTTAGAGTTTAAACATGTTCTGGAGCGTGACCCAGAAAAACAGTTACATTATTAGAGGGGAGGGGGGACTATATCCAACATTCTACATGGATTTAAATGCAAAAATTCTTAACAAAATTTTAGCAAGTAGAATCCACCAGTATATATCAGAGAACAGTACCAGGATCAAATGGAGTGGGATATATCCCAAGAATGTAAAGGTGGTTTAATATTCAAAAATCAGTCAATATAATTCACTATATCAACAGACTGAAAAAGAAAAAAAAACAGGAATTATCTCAATAGGAAAAAGCAATGGATAATACTCAGTATTCATTCATGATAGATTCTCAGCACATGAGAAACAGAAGGGAAACGCCTCAATCTGGTAAACATCTATGAGAAAAATCTACAACTAACATCACACTCGAAAGTGAAAGACAAGCAACAGGTGTTTGGCTCAGTAATTAAGATGCCTGTTGGGACTCCCATTTCCCATACTGGAGTGCCTGGGTTCAAGTCCTGGCCCACTCCTGATTCTAGCTTCCTTCTAGTGCAGACCATGGGACAGAGCAGTGATGGCCCAAGTGGTTGGGTGCCTGTCACCCACGTGGGAAACCTGGATTGAGTTCCTGGAACCTAGGGGAATTTGGGAAGTGAGCAAGCCACTGGTCTCTCTCTCTCTCTCTCTCTCTCTCTGTCTCTCTGTCTCTCTCTGTGAGTGTGTGTGTGTGTGTGTATCTCATCAGCAGGTAAAGGAGTAGTACATTGTGATTCCAATGTAATTCTGCTCAGCAATGCAAAGAAGAAACAACTCACATGTGCAGCAGACTGGACACATCTCAGAATAACTGTGTTGAATGAAAGAAACCAGACCAAAGTCTGTGTGTGGGGGGCAGAATACCTACTATATGGTTGCATTTATATGGAAGCTTGGGAAATGGCACCTAATCAATAATGACGAAGAGCAGATTAGTAGTTGGCTGGGGCTGAGGGCAGAGGAGAGACAGGAGGAGGGATTACAGCAGGACAAAGAGGAAGCCCTGGGGGTGATGACTGTTTATCACCCTGACTGTGGTGATGAGGTGTTGGTGTGTCCGGTTTAGCAAATTGTATTTTCAATATGTGCAGTTTATTGCCTGCCAGTTATAACTCCAAAAACCTAACATTTGTAAATCAGACAAGGCTTTGCAAGATAAGCAGTGCTGAGACAAAATGTGACAAGAGAAGAAATTGGAGAGTCATGAACTAGACTGGCCTGCTGTCTGGAATTGTTTGGTGCCTCAGTAGGGGATAAGGGAAGGAATGGGAGCTGGGGCAAATTATGGAGCCATTTGACTCTTGAGCTGAGTTCCAGTGGTGTCCTTTGGTGAGAAAGGGAAGCTGAACACAGGTACCAAAAGCAAAACCACATTTTGGAAAATTAGGGCCAGCCCTTATGTATGCACTGGGCTAGAAATAGGTAGAGAACCAGGCGGAGCTACCGTTTCTGCTTTCATATATGCCTTACCTAGGGACTCCCCGCTGTGAACCAGCCACTCTCATGGGGTTTCTCTTAAATATTTGAGATGCAAGGACAGTCAGCTCTTGGCTTCCCTTGTGCTGCACACATGCACAGCAGTTAAGAAAGATGAAATCAGTTTACAATTACAGTCAATTCAATGCATGTGTTTCTCGGGCCCCAGGGTTCATTAGGAGACCACAGCGGCAATCTCAGCGCCAGGGAGGAGTTTATGACATGGGGTGGGGTGGGTGGGGTGCGTGGGGAATGATAGTTTTGAAAGTCAGAGAGGAAACCTGGATTTGAGGATAAACCTTTGAGTCCACATGAGTGGCTGGGCACAGCTAGAAATGGAGAATGAGTTCAGGGAAAAGGTCTGGGCTGGTCGTGACCCTGAAAATGGATGAAATCTTGGGGAGATGGAAAGCAAAGGTCAGGGTGTGAGCACTAGGGCAGCCCACAGTCGATGTGGAGCAAGAGAGCAAGGGTGAACAAGACACACCCACCCCAGCCCCAGCCCCAGCTCCAACTGCTGAGACCTCCCTGAGCAGGAGCAGACAGCTTGCCGAGTGGAGCTTCCTCCTGACCCTGGCCTTGAGCCCAAGAGCTTCAAGATCATCACGTGCAGTTTGCTCACCCTTTGGCTCTGCCAGGGCGAAGGGATTTTCAAATAAGAAGGAATCTGGGCAGAGCAGAGCCCCGTGGGAGAACTGAGCAGACCACATGTGAGTACAGCAATGCCAGCGAGCAAAGAACTGTAGACACAGGAGATAACGAGCCTGAACCTTGTACAGCTTCTCCTTTGCCTTGCTCTTTTCACAAGCACCTAGACTTCCTACGGTGCGGTTCCCTGGACAGCAGCTTTGCAGGGAGAGATGCAAATTAGGGAGTTAGAAATGCAAATTCAGAGGCCTCCCCAGACCCCTTAAATTAGGGCATCTAGGAGCAGAGCCCAGCAATGTGTGTTTTCACAAATTCTTCAAGGGAATCTGATATATGAATGTGGTTTAAAAAGCTCAAGGGAAAAAATGGAATGAAAAGTTTATTGTGGTGCAAAACCATTTTGAAATCTATGCATACAAAGATTCTTCAAAAAGTTCATGGCAAGTATATTTTATGAATAAACTACACTTGGATTTCAAAATGTTTTTGCACCAAAATAAGCTTATCTTTTAGTTTCATTTTTTCCCCCCACGAACTTCTTAAAGTTTGCTTGTGTACTGTAGTTGGAGGCCCACTGACCTAGATGTTTGCAACCAGATCTTTCCCTGGAGGGGGTAAACATTTAAGAATACTAAGATGTGACAAGTGTTTGGAACTGGCCAAGAGTAGGACCTTATTCACATTTGTTGATTATTTTGATCAAACCCATTCAGTCAAGTTTACTTAGGTTTGAAGACGTTTTGGAGATTTCTACCTTCCTCCTTTTCGCTTCCCCACAGAAAGCCAAATTCCGGTTAGAGAAGAGCAGAACTGATTGAAAAAGAATTAAGCTGTGGGGGAAAGAGGTGAGCAGCCCCAGCTGGGGTTTGCCTGAAAGGACAGGTTTGTTTTTTTCTCAGTGACACCGGATTCGTTTCCTTTCTTGCAGGGTAGAAGCACAGGGCCAATGACTCAGTTACTGTTGAAAGTCTTTAAATCCAAACTGCAGCTGTCAAAATAAGATTAGTGCTTTCAGACGTGATGAAAGAAAGGGGATGTTCCCCTAAATGCAGGCTTGGCTTCTGCCAGCCTTTGTGAAGCTCTATAACTCTGAGTGTGCTTTGGGTGGGAGTGGGCAGAGACCCCACTGCTTCCCAGCTGAGCGAAAGAACAGCCTTAATAACACAGCTCTCCCCTCTCTTGCTGTGGGAAGCAATTTTTGACATCTACGTCTTGGGCTACGTAACAGCAGGAGCTGTAAAAAGTAGAGTGTCTTCCGAAGGTGTTCATTTGCTTTAACTCCAGAGCAAAAATTAAACGATCATTGGTGTTGGCAGCATGCGGGGTGGTTTGTCTAAAATTCTGAAAGGTCCGTAAAAACCCTTGAGTTAGCCCTGGGTGACATCAGCCACCACAGCGGAGCCTCTGTCCTCTGTCCCCTCCTCCAGTAGAACCAGATGGGAGCACCAGAGCCTTCAATCTGGTGTGGGGAGGGGAGGGACACTCTGGGTGGATCTCAGCCCAGCTTTGGGGCTCTGAGCGAGCGAAGCCTCACTAATCTGTTCCACCTGGGAGGAAGCTGCAGCTCCGCTCCCCCATAGAAGTCTCCAAGAACGAAGAGCCGAAAGCAAATGGCACTGTCAGCTCTGTGCTCACAGCTGCCCTCTGGCCAGGAATGGCTTGGATGTGTCCATCTGTTGTTATGAGATTCAAAATTGCCTACTCTGCTGTATCAGATCAATTTAGCACAGAAGTCACACACCAAACTTAGCCAAAGATACTTTTTTTTTTTTTTTGACAGGCAGAGTGGACAGAGAGAGGGAGAGACAGAGAGAAAGGTCTTCCTTTTGCCATTGGTTCACCCTCCAATGGCCGCCGCGGCCAGTGCGCTGAGGCCGGTGCACTGCGCTGATCTGAAGCCAGGAGCCAGGTGCTTCTCCTGGTCTCACATGGGGTGCAGGGCCCAAGCACCTGGGCCATCCTCCACTGCACTCCTTGGCCACAGCTGAGAGCTGGCCTGGAAGAGGGGCAACCAGGACAGAATCTGGTGCCCCACCGGGACTAGAACCCGGTGTGCCAGTGCCGCAAGGCGGAGGATTAGCCTGTTGAGCCACTGCGCTGGCCAAAAGATACTTTTTTTTTTTTTTTTTTTTTTTTTGACAGGCAGAGTGGACAGTGAGAGAGAGAGACAGAGAGAAAGGTCTTCCTTTGCCGTTGGTTCACCCTCCAATGGCTGCCGCGGTCGGCGCGCTGTGTCCGGCGCTCATCCGATGGCAGGAGCCAGGAGCTAGGTGCTTATCCTGGTCTCCCATGGGGTGCAGGGCCCAAGCACTTGGGCCATCCTCCACTGCACTCCCGAGCCACAGCAGAGGGCTGGCCTGGAAGAGGGGCAACCGGGACAGAATCCGGCTTCCCCGACCGGGACTAGAACCCGGTGTGCCGGCGCCGCAAGGTGGAGGATTAGCCTGTTGAGCCACGGCGCCGGCCCAAAAGATACTTTTAAAAACTAGAATCTGATATCTGTGTTTACAGTTTCCATAGGTACTCAAATAAAGTGAAACCAGCTTTATTGAAATCATCACGTGGGGCACAGTTGGGTTGCAGTTCACTTCTATTTTATTTTTTAAGATTTATTTATTTATTTGAAAGTCAAAGTTCCACAGAGACAGAAGGAGAGGCAGAGAGAGAGAGAGAGAGAGAGAGAGAGAGAGAAGAGAGGTCTTCCATCTGCTTGTTCACTCCCCAATTGGCCACAACGGCCACAGCTGTGCTGATGTGAAGCCAGGAGCTTCTTCCGGATCCCCCATGTAGGTAAAGGGACCCAAGGACATGGGCCATCTTCTGCTTTCCCAGGGTACAGCAGAGAGCTGGATCGGAAGAGGAACAGCTGGGATTCATTCGAACCAGCACCCATGTGGGATGCCCCTGCAGTTCGCTTGTCTCCTGTGCTTCAGTTCTGTAGAGATCTCCGCCCCCTGCCCCCCCAACCCCGGCTTTAGGAAAGGAGAAAGGACTAGTGTTTGTTGTTTGTTGGACTCCTACTGTGGCGTAGATGCCTTGCCATCTAGATTATCTCATGGCACCCTGCAAAGAAGATGCTTTCTCCACTCAGTTCATTAACCTGCCTGTGAAGTTTGAATCTCACGGGAGTCATTGACTTGACATCACTCCGCTCACCCAAATGACTCCAGTCAGTGTTCTCTCTACCTGCTTGCCCAGCCTTATCCTCCCTCCATATAATTCCTTCATTTCTCTTTTCTCAAATCACTCCCTCAGGCTCCTGCAGAAAAAAAACACCTTTTCAGCAAGGCTGCCTTGCACATTCTGTTTGAGACGGCAGCCCTCCTCTCTTGACCCTCCGGACTCCCTGTTCCTGATACAATGCACCACACCATGTGTTTTCACCTGCTTGGTTTGCTGTCAGTGCCCCTCCGTGATGTGGTGCCCAATGTGCACCTCTCAGCTCTCCAGGGGGACAGATTCTGATTGGTAGCATCTGCCAGTTTCCAGGGTGCAGATCCTCCCACCATGGGCACGTCAAGCTCTTGGCATGGCCTCATCAAATACAGAGCTGGGACAAGCTGCACTTAATCTGTCCTTGTGAGTGAGGACGAGCTGACTCCAGCCTGCTAGCGATTTCCTCCCCCTAGACTGTGAGCTCTCTGAAGGCAGGGATTTGTGGTTTTAACTTGTTTTATTGGCTGCTGTTTTCCTGTCACTTTGAATAGTTTCATGAATGAACAAATTAGTGTAATCACACTCATTTTTTTTTCTCTTGATCACCAGCCAGAATGCTGAGTATCTGAGCTAGAATGCTAATGAAGAGAAAGAGAAGGAGGACAACACTGCCTTGGCGTGGCCAGGGAACAGACATGCAACAGTCAACTGCAAATTCAGCATTGATTTCTAATTGTAGTGAGGACTACAAAGGGAGATTGTGATTAGGACTACAAAGCCCTAATGGCCAGCAAGATTTCCCAAGACAGTGGCCTTTAAGCTGAACCCTAAAGGATATAGGAGCCAGATAGGTGCAAAGGAAGTGAGGGAGGGGTGTGAGTATTCTAGGTTGTAGGCATGGTATGTGCAGACATGCTGAAGCATGAGAAAGCTCAATTTGGAGAAAGGGGAGGGACAATGTAGATGGAACAGAGAAAACAGTGTAGATGGGCCTGAGACAGGAGAGGTGAGAGGGAGGGTCATGCTGCAGGGGGTGTGCAGGCTAGGATAGATTCAAGGAGACCGGTTGGGGAGCCACCACGGTTGCTCAGAAGGATGCATGAGAGGGAGCAGCCCTTCAACTTCAAGTTTCTGTTGCCATTCTTGCACCAGGGTAAAAATCAGCTGATCGAAAAATTTATCTTTGCTCAAGGGGAACTAAAGAATACTGCAGGTTCCTCCTCGCTCTCGCATTTCTGCCCAGGAGACAGTGCTCTTGGCTGGGCGGGAAGGGAGGCTAAAGTCATATCAGCATGTCAAATGCATGGTATTACACAGGTACCAGGAGGAACACCGAGGCTATGAGAGACAGACCTGGCTGTCAGCGAACTTGCAGCCCCGTGTCTGCGTATTATGGATATTGGTTCCCTGGTCCCCTCAACAAGTATCTGTTGAGCAACTGTAATGTGCTAGGCATTGTGTTAGATAGCAGGGATGCAGTGGATAGCAAGGCACATGGCCCTAATGTCAGGACAGATTTTGTGGTCTCTGTAGCTGTAGGCTGCCTCCCGGATGTCATTGTAATCCTGGTATGGGATTGCCTCTTGCTGAGGGTGAGAGGAACAGAGACTTGGAGAGAATTTTGTCCCCATCTCACTCATCTTCCCAGGACCCCATTATTGATGGAGGAGAGTGTTTTTAGGACTTGAGGAGCAACCTGTTGGGGGGCAGGCCTACAGGCTTTCACTGTTCAAACAGTGACATTCACCAAAGGAACATCGATGGAGTACTAACAGTATGCACTAGGGTACTGTGCTGGGCTCTGGGGAATCAAAACCAGGAGCAGCAGTTGGGGGAGAGGGTAAAAGAGACGAGGGGAGCGTTAAGAGAGAGAGAGAAAGAGCAAGTGTTCAGGAACAGGTCCTGTTAAATCCTTGCTAGGGATTAATTCCCTAAATTCCCTGGCTAGGGAAGTAGGAACAGCAAGCCCCATTAGAGTGGGGGGTGGAGTTGGCACCTGTGGACCTGTGGTTGGGCCATCTGGTCACCTGGCTTCCAGCAATGGCAGCGGGAGCCAGAGCCCAAGATGGAGCCCAGGACTGGGCCATTTTACTAACAGGGACTAACGTGTACATGCTGGACTGGGGCCTGAAGGTTGTGCCACAGGAAACTAGAGGAAGAAGTCTGCAGCCCAATCACTTGGAAAAGTCTTCCTGGATGAGCTGACATTTGCCTGAAGTCATGGGCCGTGAGTGGAGTCAGCAGGAAGAGAAGGCAGAAGGCTGTGTCAGGGTGACGGGGTCTCTGAATCCAAAGTCTTTCCTATCCCCCCATGGTTGGTTTTATGACCCTTCAGGGAAATCCTCAGAGGCTATGAGAAAAAGAAGTGCTGTTTTTCAAAAGTACAAAGAATCAACCAAAAACATCTGCATTTGTTTCAAATGGAAGTGGCCACTGCCAGGAAAACAACACACTTGTTTTGTCAGAACCCAGTCTGTATTTATTCCTTTGTCTTTGTTTAATTAGCTTAATCCTTCAATGCTTTCCCTTGGGTCAGTACAAATCACCCTTGGCCGTAAATCCTGAACATTCTAAAAGCAGTATGAAAGGACAGGCCACAAGGAGCCAACTGGCAGCCTCCTGTTCTTGGGATGATTCTTCTGGAATGTGGGCCGTCGTCGGGCCGTAGTCCCTCTTGCTCCTATAACACTTTGCACCCTCGTCTGGGCCTGTTTTAGCCATGTAGAGAGGGGAGAAAGAGCAGCAGTCACGCTCAAGTTTGCTTCCAACAGGAAACTCGGCTGGCGTCTCAGATAATGAAGGAGATGACAGCTCTGCCTTCTCCTGCGAGGACCATAGGGCCTTGTTATCCGTCAGGTTCAGTGGCTCTCAGTCTGGCTGCATGCTGGAGACTTTTGGGAGCTTGAACAGGCACCACTGCCAGAATCCACCCTGAGCTGATCTGACTGATGGGGTTGGTGGGGTGTGGGCAGTGACTTGGTATCTGATTCACAAAAGGCCCCTGAAGGTTCTAATGGCTGCTGGGGCTGGCACTGCTGCTTCTATCAGAACCTTGTAGTTAACTCACGGGCTCTTCTGCAAGTGCCCCAGCCCAGCCTGGAAGGAACATCAAGTTCACGGCCTCTTTCAGCAAACCCCGGTAGTAGGGGGAAGTCTTTTGGAAAAAAGATTGTGGCTTCAAGGTCTTGGTTCATTGCTTTTGAAACGCTACTTTCAAAAGGGTTCTTTTGCAATATACTTATTTTTTCCATTATTATAAAAAGCTCTTGTTTTAAGCTTCTGTGAGGAAATTCAAAATCATACAAAGCCAGGAGCTGGAAACTGAATCTGGGTCTCTTGTATGGGTGGCAGGAGCCCAATTTGTTGAGCCATCACCACTCCTCCCAGGCGTTAATTAGCAGGAAGCTGGAGTTGGGAGTGGGGTCAGGACTCAAACCCATGCACTCTGATTCGAGATGTGGGCATCACAGCAATACCTTTATCACTAGGCCAAATGCTTGTTTAATGCATTGAATAGAGGTGCTGAATCAATTCAGCATTTATCTTTGTATCAATTTGATGTTTTATATTTATCTAAAAGCATAATAACCTGTGAAAATCAAAATCTAGGAGATGATATTGAAGTGTGGTTATTGGAGTCAGAGGTTAATCAAACTTTCTATATAACTGCATTTTTATCCTACCTCTCAAAGTAACAGCTTTTAACCAGAGGAAATTCTCTTTAGTATATTCAGTCCCTTTCACGAGCTCTGATTTTCTCCAGTTTTAATGGTAAGATCGCTGGTGGAGCTAGCTAGCTGTCACTCAGTGCCAGGCTGTTCTCTGTACTGGGAAGCGGTGTCTGCAGGTTGGCTTGTCTGCGCCAAGGCGGGCCTGAGTCAGTGGTGGCTTGAAGATGTCTGTAACCTTTCATTCTCTGATGTTGTCTCCACTCTGCTGTGGCAGCTGCATTCCTGTATGGGCATCCCTGCCTTGCATCTGAACACTGAGCCAGAGCCCAGCACTTTGTGGATACAGAATAATGTTTGGCCAACATAAGACGGATGTGGCCATGGGCTGGAATGATTTTCCTCCAGGCTCTTGTCTTGCACCAGACAAGCATTCGCAGTGCAGACATAGATAAGGTGAGCCAAGTAATAACAAAATGTATTCAAAAGTTGAGGAAGTGAACACACATACACGCATGATCATGCTTTGCCCCACACAGAGAAGTACCCACGATGAGTGGGCAGTGGGCCAGCAGGTTACCTGAAGAGAGAAGGGGTGGGGGAAGGGAGACAGGGCACCTGAGCAGCACCTCCAGCTGTGGTCTGTAGTGGAAGAGGGAGTCCCTTTGTAGTCTCCTTTAAGAGGGTGGGGGTGGTACCTCTCCAGACATGAAGCCACCTGGGAACTATGTGGTACCTCCACAAGTTCCACATGGTGCTCACTCTCCATATTTTCATGGCATCCCCCACTGAGGTCCCAGATGAAGCAGGTGCATCCCGGGGAAGGGGGCATTTTGATTGACAAGTAGGAAGGTAGAATTACATATAGGAGCTTGCATTGACTTCCAGCTCAGCCAACCTAAACTACCTGCCTGTCCCACATCAAGAACACCAATCCCTGTGTATCCGATTCTCCCTGGGAATCCTTGTGTCCTCTCTCTAACTTCCTTTAGCGTTTTCATTTTCCTCTTGGGTTACTGGGATAAATAAATAGAATATGACGAGTATTTTGCAAGAGCCTCTGGTAGGCAAATGGAATCAGGGAAAGTATGTCCAGGGTGATTGATGCAGACTTGGGAGTTAGGGGCTATTTTTAGACTTGCCCTGTTTCCCTGAGGGTGGCGGTTCCTCAGCTGCCCTATCTGCAAAATGTCAAAGACGGTGCCAGATGCTCTTGGGGTGAATCAGTGCGAGCGATCATGAAGCGCTTCACGTTCCAAAGCTTAGGCGTGGAGTCCGATGGGAACAAGTGGAATGCCTGGTTCCCCAGAGCCAGCCACGTGTTCTCAGAGCACTTCACACCGACCCAGGAAAATGTAAACTGATGTGAATTAAACACCACTTACTGCCACCCATGGAGGTGCCGAATAAGACCAACTTCGAGAAAATGTATATATTTACTACACTCACCTGGAGAAAAAAAATCGCCACGGTGGGACGCACGCTTGCCTCCGGGTGGGAGGATTACAGGTGGATTTCCTTTTAAATGTTTCTCTGTTTTCCAAACGTCCTGCTACGATTACGAATGAACCCTTCCAGAGTTCTCAGAGTGCAGCCCGCCAGGCACCGCCAGGGGCCAGGTTCTAATGCTGCCATTTTGCCCCAGTCCAGGATCTGTGTGCCACGGAGGACCACGCGTGTGAGCAGCTCTGCGTGAACGTGCCGGGCTCTTTTGTGTGCCAGTGCTACAGTGGTTACACCCTGGCGGAGGACGGGAAGAAGTGTATTGGTGAGTATCTCCGCAGCCTTGCACAGCACTGGGCGAGCCACGCCCAGTGAGCCACGCCCAGCGAGGAGGCGGGGCAGGCCCCGCCACTTCCGGTTCCTCTCCCGTGGCTTCCGGCGAAACGCTCCGTTCTCTGGTCCAGTGGTTAACACTGAATTTGAACTGTGAAGCTCTCAGTTATGGCATAGGTCAGCATTTTCTCATGCCGGGGCCTCAGCAAAGGGCATATGTATGAAAACCTGTGGAAATGTGTCTGTCTCGGCAGCGCTTGCAAAGGAAGTGGTAGATGTGTGTGGGAAGGCCTGGCTCAAACATAGCCCGTGCGTTGTGCGTGATGGGTGCAGGTGCTGAGTGGCGCCTCAAAGACAGCCCTCCTCCAAGAAGGAGGACCTGCGGTGACAGGTGGGAGGGGTGGAGGTACCATCTGATTTCTTCAGTGACAGATAATACTTCTCTGCAGCTGCAGACCAGGCAGCAAATCCCTAATATGTGTGTGGGAACTCTGATTGTCTACAAAGCCACTGCAACTTTACTTGGTCTCAGGGCCGGCGTTGCAGCAAAGTGGGGTAAGCTGCCTCATATGACACTGGCATCCCATGTGAACGCCAGTTCAAGTCCGGGCTGCTCCACTTTAGCTCTACCTCCCTGCTAATGCACCTGGGAAAGCATCGGAAGGTGGCCCAATTGCTGGGCTCCTGTACCCATGAGGGAGACGGGAGACCCAGCTGGAGTTGATGCTCCTGATGTGGCCTGGCCCAACCCCAGCTGTTGTGGCCATTTGGAGAGTGAACCAGTGTGTGCTCTCTCTTTCTCTCATTTCCTCCCTCATTTAACTCTGTCTTTCAAATAAATAAATAAATAATGTAAATAAATACATAAATTGCATGGTCTTTACACCAGCAAACATGCTTGGCAAGTATACATGTTCAATAAATTGTCCTGGATACTTAGGAAGGAGAAGGTCTGGAAGGACAAGGACCTGACCAACGTTGGAACTGGAACCTAAGTTTTCTAGTGCCTGTTTTTTTTTTTTTTTTTAAGATTTTACTTATTTAAGAGTTTGTTTTGTTTTGTTTTGTTTGTAGAGTTACAGATAGAGGGAGAGACAGAGAGAAAGGTTTTCCATCTGCTGATTCACTCCTCAAATGGCTGCAACGGCCAGAACTGGGCCGAATCAAAACCAGGAGCCAGGAGCTTCCTCAGAGTCTCCCACGTGGATGCAGGGGCCCAAACACTTGGGCTATCATCTGTGGCTTTCCCAGGCCATAGCAGAGAGCTGAATCAGAAGAGGAGCTGTTGGGATGTGAACCCGTGCCCATATGGGATGCTGGTGTCTACCATGCCACAGCACCAGCCCCTCTAATGCTGTTCGGATCCACATCCCCTTGTTGTCAGGGGTCCTGTAATGTCTTGCTTCTCTCTGTACTTATTTTTTTGCCCATCAACATATTTTCCACCACACTTTGCTTCTTAACAGGATGTAGAAGGAAAAAAGCAACAAAGCAAAAAGGTGGTAGTCTTCTATTTGCAGGGGAGTGATGAGAGGTTCGTGGGGTTTGTTTGGTTTTACACACTGATGGGGTCAAAAGCCACCCTCACCTGAGGGCCACAGAAGGAACTAGTCTCCTGGGCCTATAGCTTTGTTAAGTTTTTCCTTGATCAGCTGCTGGCGACCACCACAGAGTGGTAAGGTACCACATCCACTAACACTGGCAAAAAGGAAGCCAACATGTGGACACCAATTATTATTATTGCTTTACATTTTTATTATACAAGTAACATACTTTCATTGAATTACTTTAATAAGAAAATCACTATTAATAATTTGTTATATTTTCCTACCAGACTGTTCCCTATATAAATAACTATTTCCATTTTGTTAATGACTAACAAAATGTCATGTTATGTAATTTTTTTGTTTGTTTTAAAGATTATTTATTTGAAAGAGTTACAGAGAGGCAGAAGCAGAGGCAGAGAGAGTCTTCCATCTACTGGTTCACTCCCCAAATAACTGCAATGACCGGAACTGGGCCAATCCAAAGCCAGGAGCTTATTCCGGGTTTCCCACATGGGTTCAGAGACCCAAGCACTTGAGCCATCTTCTACTGCTTTCCCAGGCCATAGCAGAGAGATGGATCGGAAGTGGAGCAGTTGGTTCTCAAACTGGCACCTCTATGGGGTACCAGTATTGCAGGAGGCAGCTTTATCCACTATGCCACAGTGCCAGTCCCATGTTATGTATTTTTAAAAATTTTTTTTTTAATTTATTTGAAAGGCAGTGTTACAGAAGGAGAAAGAGTGAGAGAGAGAGAGAGAGAGAGAGAGGTCTATCCTCTTGTTTACTCCCCATATGGCCTCAATGGCCAGGTCTGGCCAGGTCTGGCCAGGCCAAGGCCAGGTGCCAGGAGCTTCTTCTGAGTCTCCTATGTAGATACAGGGGCCCAAGTCCTTGGACCACTCTTTGCTGCTTTCCCAGGTGCATTATCAGGGAGTTGGATCAGAAGTGGAGCAGCCCATAATGGGATGCTGGTGCTGCAGGTGGGAGCTTAATCTGCTATGCCGTAATGCCGGCCCCAAGTTATGTATTTTTTTAAAGACTTTTTTTATTTATTTGAAAGGCAGAGAGACAGAGAACTCTCCCATCCACTAGTTTACTCCGCAAGTGGCTGCAACATTTAGGGCTGGGCCAGGTTGAAGCCAGGAACAAAGAACCCCTTCTGAGACTCTCATCTGAATGGCAGAACTCAAGTACTTGAGCCATCATCTGCTGCTTCCCAGGGGCATTTTCAGGGAGCTGGACTGGAAGCAGAGCAGCTGGGCCTTGAACCAGTGCTCCGATATGGGCTGCTGGTGTTGCAAGTGTTTAATCACTTGCTCTTTCTCCATTACCAGTTGTTACATGTGCAGAAACTCCAGGTACTGTTGAGTCAGAAGGAAGTTGGGCCCCTGTGCTATGGCCAAGCTTTAGGATACAGGGCAAAGGTGTCCTGTTGATTCAGGTGAGGGTAGGAAAAAGGAGAATCCAGAGCTCATGTGGGTTGCAGGAATTAGATGGGGCTGGGGACCCACCTTGGCCCCTTCTTTTTTTAAGTCCTCCTGGGAAACTGGGGGATACTGGGGAACCCAGCTATGATGTCCTTATTTTCCGGGAGTAGTTGAGAACCTTTATATCTCTAAGGATTTTGCTGGAACTTTTGGGATTTAACATTTATTGAGGATGGACGATCATGAGTGGGAGGAACCGTGGTTGCCAGGGAGCTGGGGTGTGCTGTGCTGTGTGTTAGCACTGGGCATTTCTCTTGCTCCTGCTTCTAAGCATTTAAGAACATCTGAGTTTCCCTAGAGAGGATCCCAGCAGAAGAGTGGAAAAATGGAGAGACTGAGTCCAGATATGTCCTGAGTCTTTGCCATCAGATGGTCCCGTCATCCTCATTGTCACCACTACCACTGTCCTTTGCAGTGATTTGCCAAGCACATGATTGGTGAGAGGCTGAGAGTATGAAAATTAACTACCTAGAGCCAGCAGCCTTGATTAGTTCTCGAAAGGTCAGTTGCTACTCAGTGGGGCTGTGCTGAGTGCAGAGCAGATGACAGACATGGTAGAGGCTGAGAAAGGTCAGAGAAGAGAGAGAGGCTTCCTGTTGGCTAGGCTGGGAGATCAGGCCATGGAAGGAAGGGTAACTACTGGCCAAGTCTGAGCTAAGTGATATAGTAAGGGTAATGATGGGGAGGAGACGGGAGGTGTGCTGTCCCAGCAGGAGCGCTGGGCTGGCCCTGGAGGGACGGAACCGGCTCCTGGGTGCTGGCAGATGAGGGAGAGACTGTCTTAGCGAGGATGCCAAATTGGAAATTAAACAGGCTTCAGTCTAGAGGGGACTGTCTGAGACGGAGATGCCAGGTGCCCGGTAGAGCAGAGAATCTACAGTAGAGCAGAAGCTGGCCGGGATGCTGGACCTGTTCCATTGGCAGCTGCTGTGGGTGCCTGTGTGTGGGTGGGCAGCATGGGGTGACCATACATCCTCGGGGGTCCAAGATGATTCCCTGTTTATGCCTATGGTGCAGTCCTTTTTTTTTTTTTTAAGATTTATTTATTTATTTGAAAGGCAGAGCAACTAGGAAGTAGGGTGCAGGAGAGATAGAGAGAGATCTTCTATCTTCTGGTTCACTCCCCCAATGCTGCCAAGGCCAGGGCTGGGGTCAGAGTGAACCAGTGAATGGAAGATCTCATTCTCTCCTTCTCTGTCTCTCCTGGTCTCTGTGTCACCCCGTCTTTGAAGTGAATGAAATATATCTTTTAAAAAATGAGTGATGGGAACAGATTCTAGAAAAGATAATGAGTAGTTTCAGGCAAGGGAATCTGGCGTTGGGCGGGATGCTGACAAGGATACAGAGGAAGCAGAAGGCACAGCATGAACCAGCTGGGGAGAGGGGCCGGCCCATGGGTGCAGTCGGGAGGCAGTGGAGTCCAGGTCTGTCTGCATTTTAACCCCATTTATTTTCCATATCAAACATTCATGTGTTTGTTTTTAAAGTGTCTGGACCTTTAAGACAGTAAAGGTTGGGCTCAGATCTCTTGCCACGTGTAAGGCAGGTGTCTTTAAGTCATTTAATTTCTGAACCTCACTTTTCTCACCCACAATGCAGAATAATAATACTTATGCTAACTGAGATGGGTGGACTAGGTTCTCGTCTTCATGCAAGAAAAAAATCAGATGTGAGACAGAGAGGAGTGGGAAGCAAGGTAGCAATTTAATAGGCTAGGTCACCTGCCAAAACGGATGGGCCCCTCTCCAGACAGAATCTGAGTGAGAGAGTGCCCAGTCACTCAGACTGGGGAAAGCAAGGACACAGGTTTAATGGGGAGAATACACCTGGCAGGCCAGGTGGGCGGCTCAGGAGAGAGCTGAGAGCTGAGCGTGCAGTCTGTGTTCAGACTGGGGCTTATAAGGGAAAGGGGTCCAGTGCTTCTCATTGTTCCTCCTTCCTCTCTCCCTCTTCTGTTGGACAAAGGGTTTGCTCAGTGTGTTACATAACATTCCTCCCAAAGTTTCACTACTCAGTGCTAGCAAACTGGGGAACCCACCTAATGCTGGGCAGATCAGACAGAGTGGCACCTCAGTGCTGCACAGAGGATTCTCTTGGGGAGCTTTCTTTGGAGGGCAGGCTGGGACCACCTGTGAAGTCATCAGGGTGTGGGAAAGACTTTGTACCATAAAGCACTGGGATGCTTCCAAGGTGAGCTTCTGAGGCTGAGGCTTTGTTTCTGTTAACACCCCCTCCAAAACACACACACACACACACACGCACGCACGCACGCACGCTAATTTCTGACTTCCTGCCTATAACCTACATCACAGGACTTTGTAGGATTAGAGAAGATATTGAGTCAAGTACCCAGTGTACATAAGACACTTATCATCATTATTATTACAATACCTGTTATTATCATCACCACTTCCTGGATATCCGAGCAGTCTGGAGCAAGAGGAGACCAAGGAATTAAGCCTTGGATTGTAGTCACCCGTAAGGAACAGGAAGGAGTGGGGCCAGGAAAAACATCCCAGAGAGAACAGGCTGACAGGGGGAAGGTGCTGAGGGCAAGGATGGGAGAGGGGGAGAGAGAGAGTCAGACGTCATGGGATATGACAGGGAAGAGACTTTCCAGGCCAGATCAGTGTTAATGTCATGCTCCAGGAAGACCAAAGGGAACAGAATTTAGAGAGAAGGCCATCGAGTTGAGTCACTGATTCGCTCCAGCAAACATTTCAGAACACTCTATGCCAGCCCTCACGCTAGGCGGGAGGAACACGAAGAAGACCAGGAGGCCATTGACAGTAATTGAGGGTGAAGGTCAGGGTTCAAGGGTTGGAGAGTGGGTGCTGAGAGAGTGGTAACAGCTGGTCTGAACTGTTCATTTGGAAATGTTTGGTAGACGTTAGCTGAGTCCAGCTGCCGGTGGAGCATCGCAAAGCATTTTCCATTTCCACACTTCATAGCAGTGGTTCTAGCTCATGACTCACCTCAGAGTTATGGCTGTGACCAGCGTGGGGATGCAGTTCTTAGCCACTGACTGAGGACTTTTTATACAACATTTCCACATGTTTGAGTTAGCGGAATGTTTAATTCAACTGCCAGAGTCCCATCTCCCTGACTCCTCGATTCACTCCTGACAGTACAGGATTTATCTCCACATTCAGGTGGTCCACACTGCGTTGCCCACTAACTGAAACATGCCTTGTGCTTTTGGGAGTCCCTGAATTTGTGATTCAGCCACTGCCACCAAAGCTATGTGTGTTGCCGTCCAAAACTGCATTTTTTTCAAAGACCACTTTACATCCTTGAGGGTGAATTTTCTGCTGTCCTTGCTCATCTGGCGTCACTTACTGCCTCGTGTTCTGCATCTGTTTGCATCTCCCCTGTCCACATGGACTGTATGCCCTTGGAGCTGTCTTGTCCTGCTCATTTTGCACAAAGTGGAGTTGCAACACGCATGTTTTCCCAATTCATTGACCGATGGTAACTGATCCCAAACTCAAGCATTCGGGTGTTTTAGAAAAAAATCTTTCCCTCTTAATTGCTGTTTGCTTATTTTTTTTTTAAATGCTGGAGTATGAATGCATACAAATCAAAGCCTGAAAGTTGCTTCTCCCAGTTTCACTGCTAACAGCTTTTTTTCCTTCTCTGCCTTCTCCTCCTCCTCCTTCCTCCTCCTTCCTCCTCCTCCTTCTTCTTTTTTTAAGATGTATTTATTTATTTGAAAGGCAGAGTTATACTGGTCCACTGCCCAAATAGCTGCAATGGCCAGGGGCGAACCAGGCTGAAGCCAGGAGCCAGGAACTCTATCCAGGTATCCCCCATGGGTGGCAGGGGCCCAGGTACTTGGGTCATCTGTTGCTTCCTTCCCAGGTGCATTAGCAGGAAACTGGATTGTTAGTGGAGCAGCCAGAATTCAAATGGGCACTTGCAGGTGGCAGCTTACCTCCCTGTGCCAAAACACTGGCCCCCCCTCCTTCTTCTTTCTTCCTTAGGATGGAATTTGCCTATCGTTGCCACCCAGGATTTAGTGTAAAGCCTAACACAGTGATTGATGAGTAAATGGTTGTGAAACAAATGAATAGCATTTAGATATCTCTTAATCTTCAAAATCAACCTTCCCTGATTAGGAGTGTGATAAAAATATGAACTACATTTATTGCCTGTTACTGAGTACTAGGGTGCATTTGAAATACTCTGTGTATATTGCAACAACCCCAAGAGGTAGGTACTATCGATGTCCACATTTTACAAGTCTCTTAACCTCTCTCTGTTTCAGTTATATTATCTGTAAGTTGAGGATAATAGTGCCTACCCCAGATGGTTGTTGTGAGAATTAAATGAGCTGCTATGTATAAAACACTTAAAATCATGCTACAAGTGCTTATTAATAATATTACCTCCATTATGGTGTTTCATAGATAAAAACCTGATACACATTAATTGAATCTTTTTTTTAAAGATTTTATTTGTTTACTTGAAAGTCAGAGTTACAGAGTGGCAGAGGCAGAAAGAGAGAGAGAGAGGTCTCCCATCAATTGGTTCACTCCCCACTTGGCTGCAATGGCCGGAGCTGGGCTGATCCAAAGCCAGGAGCCAGGAACTTCTTCTGGACTCCCACATGGATGCAGGGGCCCAAGGACTTGGGTCATCTTCTACTGCTTTCATAGGCCATAGCAGAGAGCTGGATTGGAAGTGGAGAAGCTGGGTTTCGAACCAGCACCTGCAAGGGATGCCAGCACTGCAGGTGGCAGCTTAAACCACAGAAATGCATTATCTTGCTGTTCTGGAGGCTGTGAGTCCAAGGTCAGAGGTGAGCAGGTTGGTTTCCGATGGCGTCTCTGACCTTGACTTACAGGTGACTGCCTTCTTGCTGAGTCCTCATAGGGTATATCCTGTACATGTGTGATCACTGATGTCTCTCTGCCGTGTCCAAATTTTATCTTGTAGGGACACTGCCAGATTGGATTAGGCCCACCCTCACCGCCTCATTTTAACTTAAACACCATTTTAACTCCCTAAGCCCTCTGTTAACAATTCTGCGAACATTTCAACAACATCATTGTTATTTCAAAGTTAACATAACTGGTGGATTAGTTGCTCAATTTGAGTATTTGTAGGTTTCCTATAGATAGGACAATGGGATATCATGAGTTAAGGGCCCTATCTCCAAATGGAGTCCCATTTTGTGGTATTAGAGGTTAGAGCATCAACATACGAATTTGTGGAGGGGATGCAATACAGCCCACAAGACTGCTCTGTTATTATCAAAATCGGTAAGGAATTCTGCCTGAGTTTTCAAATCCTGCATATAGAAAGCCATTCTTGCTTTGGAGAGGAGAGGTTTACTGAGACTGACTCTGTGTGTCTTTTAATATATGCCTAGCAAGATAATTGGTTCTACCATCTCTCTAAATGACAACGTGGCTTCTTCTTACTTTGATATCTGCAAACTTTCCAAATGCGCCTCTTTAAAATACCCTGTGTCTGCAGGCTGACCCTAGCTGAGAAAACCTTGGGATGTGACCAGATTATAAATCAGAAACTGTCAATCTCAGGTTACTTTGCACCAAAGTATTGGTAATCCCCGCAGACGGCTGAGTGATTTCTCACCCTTTGGGCAGAGACTGAATGTGGCACAATGGACTTCCGGCTCAAGGAATCTTAGGACTCTGTGATCCAGACGGCCGAAGAGCTGCAGCCAGAACATTACTGTGCTCTTTCCACTTGTAATAAGCCAGCAAGAGCTGGGAAAGGATGCTGTGGAAGTAGATGAGGACTTGGAACAATAAAGCTGTTGCCGAGTTACACACAGAGGTCACCTCCATATATCTGTCCCCTAACCTTGACCTCCCTTTTTACAAGCATGGCTTTGCAGCCAAGAAGTTATGCAAAGAACCCAAAACATTTGGCAAAGCATGTCAGAACTGAATGGGCTGGGACTCTCTTGACCTTTAAACAACTTTCAGGTTCACATACCTGGACGTGGGCTCCTCCATGTCCCACTGCCACACCAATGGTCTCATCTGCTCTGGCAGGAGTCAGTGGGTGGTCTCACATCTAGGTGGGGGAGTTTTTCATACCAGAGTCTCAGACCCAGGAATGCTAGAATCCTGCCTTATCTGTCACTCCTCTGCTCCTCAGTTCCCCAGAGAGCTGTGCACACAAAGTACAGAAGCAGCAATGAGAACCAAGGCCCAGGAGAAGCCATCTTGATGATAATGGAAAATACCATTCAAAAAGGGGAATTATTCTTAAAAAAAAAAAAAAAACTATATATCTAAACCTACTTAAGCCATTTTATTTTTATTTAAGACAGATATACCATTAATTAAAATGACTTTTAAAATATTAACTTTAGGCTGGCACTGCGGTTCAATAGGCTAATCTGCCTGCGGCGCCGGCACCCCGGGTTCTAGTCCCTGTTGGGGCGCTGGATTCTGTCCCAGTTGCTCCTCTTCCAGTCCAGCTCCCTGCTGTGGCCCGGGAAGGCAATGGAGGATGGCCCAAGTGCTTGGGCGCCTGCACCCGCGTGGGAGACCAGGAAGAAGCACCTGGCTCCTGGCTTCGGATCAGTGCGGTGTGTCCCGCAGCGCGCCAGCCAGAGCGGCCATTGAGGGGTGAACCAACAGAAAAGGAAGACCTGTCTCTCTCTCATTGTCCACTCTGCCTGTCAAAAAAAAAATTAACTTTAAATCAATGTGACCAAAAATGTGAGTATGATGTTTAAAAATCTTTCTTGTATAAACCATGCTGATAACATATTGTTGATTATTTTCAATTTGAGTTTTTTTAAATTGAAGCAAGGACTTGAAGACTGTGTTAAGCACTAGGGCAGACTCTTGGTAAATTTTAATGAAAATTTCCCAATATATATATATTTTATTTTTTGGAGAAGGAGAGAGAGCAAGAGAGTGTGCATGCTTCCACCTGCTGGTTCACTTCCTAAAGGCCTACATCATCCAGGAGCTAGGAATTCAAGTCAGATTTCCCATGAGGAAGGCAGGCACCCACTTGAACTATCATCACTGTATTGGTGGGAAGTTAAACTCAGAAGCCAGAGCCAGGAATCATGGGATGTGCTAGTTCTTAACTGCTAGATTAAATGCTTGCTTTCCCAAATTTCCCAGTGTTTTATACTTATTTCTTTTTTTTTAAATTTATTTTTAAGGAATACAAATTTCATAAGTACAGCTTTAGGAATATAGTTATTCTTCCCACCATACCCACCCTCCCACCCCACCTCTTCCTCCCTCTCCCCTTCCCAGTCTTATTCTCCATTAAGATTCATTTTCATTTAACTTTGTACACAGAAGACCAACTCTATACTAAGTAAAGAATTCAACAATTTGCACACACACACACAACTGTTTGAGAACTAGTTTTATGGTTAACTCTCATAATACAACTCATTGAGGACAGAGGTCCTGCATGGGGAGTTAGTGCACAGTGACTCCTGTTTTACACTTATTTCATACATGCCAGGTTTTACAACAGTTTTGGATAGTGAATTGCCTGAAATCTTTGCAAAGATTTCAATTTAGTTTTTATTTTTTAAAAACTCAATCTCTTTTAGTGCTCATATTTTATTGGTTCTCATTAAATGCAAATTAATTACAATAGCATTACAAATAGCATAGATAGGTTTGGAAGCAAAAACAACTTTGGCTTTTTATAACAGAAGCTGCCAATTTAGCAGTTATCGAGATAACCTGGCTGGCTTGTTAAAACACTTATTCCTAATATAAGAGTGGGAATAAGAGAGGGAGGAGATGTACAATTTGGGACATGCTCAATCAGACATGCTGCAAATGATGGAGTTAGAATCATGCCAGGGGATTCCAATACAATCCCATCAAGGTGGCATGTACCAAGGCCATCTCACTAGTCCAAGTGATCAATTTCAGCTCACAATTGATCACACTGATAGGTCTAAGAGTCAAAGGGATCACACAAACAAGACTAGTGTCTGCTAATACTAACTGATAGAATCAAAAAGGGAGAGAATGATCCAACATGGGAAGCGGGATACACAGCAGACTCATAGAATGGCAGATGTCCTAAATAGCACTCTGGCCTCAGAATCAGCCCTTAAGGCATTCGGATCTGGCTCAAGAGCCCATGAGAATATTTTAGGCATGGAAAGCCAAGACACTCTGGAAAAAAAAGAAGACCTAAATGAAAGATCTCTGTGAGTGAGATCCCAGTGGAAAGAATGGGCCATCAAAGAAGGAGGTACCTTTCTCTGAAGGAAGGAGAGAACCTCCACTTTGACTATGACCCTGTCAGAATAAGATTGAAGTCGGCAAATCCTAAAGGCTTCCATAGCCTCGGCAACTCATGACTAAAGCCGAGGGAGATTACTGATGCCATAAACAAGAGTGTCAAATTGTTAAATCAACTTCAGGAGTCACTGTGTACTTACGTCTCATGTGGGATCTGTCCTTAATGTGTAGTCCAATGTGAAGTAATGCTATAACTAGTACTGAAGCAGTATTTTACACTTTGTGTTTCTGTGTGGGTGCAAACTGATGAAATCTTTACTTAGTATATACTGAATCAATCTTCTGTATATAAAGATAATTAAAAATGAAAAAAAAAACTTGGTGTTAAATTGAAAATTGCATTGAAAATTAATCAATTTAAAAAATATTTATCATGTAGGATCTCTGTCCTTAATGTGCTATACATTGTGAATTAATACTATAACTAGTACTCCGACAGTATTTTTCACTTAGTGTTGCTATGTGAGGGCAAACTGTTGAAATCTTTACTTAATATATACTAAGCTGATCTTCTGTATATAAAGAGAATTGAAAATGAATCTTGATGTGAATGCAAGGGGAGAGGGAGTGGGAAAGGGGAGGGTTGCGGGTGGGAGGGAAGTTATGGGGGGGAAAGCCATTGTAATCCATAAGCTGTATTTTGGAAATTTATATTCTTTAAATAAAAGCTTTATAAAAAAAAAAAAAAAAGAACCAGGAACTCAAAAAAAAAAAAAAAAAACACTTATTCCTGGACCCTCTGCCTGGAGTATCTGATTCAGTAGGCCTGGGGTGGGGCCTGAGAATTGCCATTACTGACAACTTCCTAAGTGATGGTTGGTGCAGCTGGTTCATGGCCCACACTTTGACAGCTAATATTTTATGGTTGCACACCTCAGTCAATGGAAGCACACAGGTGTTTCAATCACCTGGAACATTTACTGCGCTCTGGGCAATAGGTTCCAGATTGTTAGAGGGAATGAAAATATTGACTGATCAGGAGTTGGTGAAGTGTAGATCAGTTAAAAGGGCTTCTTCTGTACAACTTGGTTTGCTTGTTTTTACAACTGAGCCAACACTGAATACTCTATTCTGTAGCATTCTGGGAAAAGGTAAGTTTGGAGTACATGCTTACACTTAAATCTTAAGCAAAGCCTCCAGTTTCTCACCAGTCTAAATATTGGGGCCAGAGTACTTATGGGTTTTCCTCCTGCAAGACAGAGATGACTGGGCTCAGACGCTACACCCCAGATTGTAAAAGGGGGAAGCCTCAGAGAGCTACAGTCTATTTCTGTGTTTCATGCAGAGGGGCCTGACCACTCAGGACTGTAGCACATAAATGTCCTAGAACTTAGAAGTCAGATTAGGAGCTCCTCTCTTGCAGGGGACGCTAAAAAGTATGTAGCCAGGCATAGAACTGGCTGGCAGACAGCAAAGACCAGTATCAGGAACTGGGAGATTTTCAAGGTAGTGGGTCAGGCCCAGCATGAGCAAGGTGAAGGCTGCAACCACCGACTGCTGATACAGGCCACAGCATGACCGACTCCTGTGACACACAGACTGGGGCATGTGCCAGGGCTTGGTACTTCTTAATCTCAATGTTCCCAGTGTCATCATTAATTTGTCTAACAATCCATTAGTTCTTGAAAGATGAGAAATGAACTTAGTTGGATTTGGTGCTAACTCAATATTTATGTTATGACTCAACCCCTGCAACTGGCTAGCGGCTCGTGACATCCAGACCTTGAGACAATGTGAAAGTCCTGTTCTCACCACAAATAAAAAAACCCACAAATACTAGGGGCTACTAGGGTTCTTTAGAGGGTAAAGTTACAAAAACTATATTCTGTATTAAAATGTAATGAAGCCTAGGATCAAAAGAATAAACACAGCATAGTTCATTACCCTTTAAAAATCTTTATTTTTCCCTATTCATCCTTATATTATTGCTGTGTTAAATGGGTCACAGTCTTCTCCATGCATGGTTCTTAAAAGTTGTCCACGTGTATTAATTTTACAATCTATTTCCTTATTATTTATATATTTTATGTCAATATCTCTTAAAACACTGCACAGAGAAACCGTTTTAAAATTTATTTATTTATTTATTGGAGGGGCAGAAAGAGGAAGTGAGGGAGAGAAGCAGGTAGACAGAGAGCATGAGCTCCCATCTTCTGTTTCACTCTCCACTTGCCTGGGCCAGGTAAACCCAGGAGCCAGAACACAACCCAGGTCTCCCCAGGTAGCTGACTGGGATCCAATTACTTGAGATATTACTCATGCCTCCCAGGGTCTGCATTAGCAGAAAGTTGGAATCAGGAAGCAGAGCCTAGAATTGAACCCAGATACTCCGATGTGAGATGTGCTGCCTTACACAGCAAATTAATCACTAAACTGAGATGAAAGCGTTTTTTTAAAAAATATTTATTTATTTGAAAGGCAGAGTTACAGAGAGACTGAGAAGCAGAGAGAGAGACAGAGACAGAGACAAGAATTTTTTGTTTGCTGGCTAACTCCCCAAATGGCTGCAATGACCAGGACTAGGCAAGGCCAAAGCTAGAAATTTCATCTGTGTCTTCCATGTTGGTGGCAGGGACCCAAGCACTTGGGCCACCCTCCACTGCCCTCCCAGGAGCATTAGCAGGGAGCTGGATCAGAAGTGGAGCAGGTGGGACTTGAACCAGCACCTATATGGGTTGCCTGTGCTGTAGCTGGCAGCTTAACCCGCTGCACCACAGCACTGCCCCCAACTGAAAACATTTTTAAAGGAAAAAGATACCAATCATAATCCTGCAACCTGGACATAGCAACCATTTTTATTTCTAATTTGCAGGTTCTGCCTTACTGCTATATTTTGCCTGGATATAACCTCTGTGGATGTACAATTTCAATATATAACTTTTTCACTAAATTTTCTTCCTACTTAATAATTATGTCATCATGTTTATAATGTTCACAGCTAGCTAATGCTCCATGTGGAACTCCTGACCTTTCCCCTAAAACCTGCTCCCCAGCACATTCCCTGTCTCAGTTAATGCTTTTTAAAAAAATATTTATTTATTTATTTGAAAGGCAAAATTCCAGAGAGAGCAGGAGAGAGATCTTCCATTCACTGGTTCACTCCCCAAACATGCAATGACGGGGCTGGGCCAGGCTGAAGCCAGGAGCTTCTTTTGGGTCTCCCACATAGATGGCAGGGGCCTAAGGACTTGAGCCATCTTTTGCTTTCCCAGACACATTAGCAGGGAACTGAATCGAAGTGGAGAAGCTGGGACTGGAACTGGTGCCCATATGGGATGCTGGCACTGCAGGCGGAGGCTTAATCCACTGTGCCACAGCGCAGACCCCTAATTCCTCTCTTATTCTTCTTTACCCTCTAATCCCAGGGAATCCTATCAGCCCCACCTTCAACAATACCCAGTGTAGTAGTTTCCTAGAGCTGCAAGAACCAAGTGCCACCAACTAGGTGGCTTAGAGTCAGAGACACGCATTGCCTCATAGTTCGGGTATCCAGAAGTCTGAAATTGAGGTGCCCCCGGGACCATGCTGCATATGGAACTTGTAGGGCAGGGTGCTTCCTTGCCTTGTTTCAAGCTGCTGGTCCATTGTTCCAGTGTTATTTGCTCTTATGATCTGTTCTCCACTTCTCTGTCTGGAGCCCTCCAGTGATTCCCAGCTCACTCAGAGTAGCAGACAAAGAGTTTGTGTTGGTCCTCGGGTCCCTCCAGATCTGTTCCCGTCTCATCTCCCACCTCTCTCCCTGGCCTTTGGTGGATCCTGCAGCGTACCAGGCAAATCCCCACCTCCTGGCCTTAGCACTTGCTGTTCCCTCAGCCTGGGATGCTCCCTTGCAGGCGTGCTGCTGGCTCTTACCTCATTCAAGACTTTGCCCAGTGCCACTTCTTGGAGAGGTCTTTCCTGTCCACTTCCATTTCATCCCTACTCTGCCTTTCTCCACTAAGTCCCTCTTCCTTTTTGTTATTTTTCTCCTGAACACTCTACATCTTTTTTTTTTTTTTTAGATTTATTTACTTACTTGAAATACGTACATAAATTCAGAGAGACACAGAGATATTCTACTTTCTGGTTCACTCACCAAATGGCTGCAACAGCCAGGACTGGGCCAGGCTGAAGCCCAAAGTCTGGAGTTGCATCCCAGTCTCCTTCTTGGGTGGTAGGGACTCAAGCACTTGGGCCATCTTCCTCTGCCTTCCCAGGTGCATTCGCAGGCAGCCAGATCAGAAGTCGAGCAGCTTGGACTTGAACTTGTGCTCTCACGGGGGATTCCAGAGTGCCACCACACCTGCTCCTCTATCTTCTAATAGTCTGTTATTTACATATTTTATTATTTTATTTTTATCCTTTCCCCTCCAACACCATCAGCATCCACATATAAGCTCCTTGAGGACTGGAATGTTTGATATTTTTTAATCCCCAGCTCCCAAAACAGGGCCTGGCACATAGTAGGTTCTCAGTAAATACTTGTGGGTTTAATAATGGACTAATGTATTTTCTCATAAGTACTAAATGATTTACTCTTATTAAATGTTCATCTTGTTTCCCAGACATGTTTTTGTCATTGTAAATACTGCTGCTATGAATGACCTATTGCATAGAATTCCTTTCTTTTTCCCACTTACTTCTTTGAGTCACATTTCCTGGGAGAACATTGTCAAATTGCCTGCCAAAAGGATTTTGTCCCATTTATAATGTCACCCACAGTCATAACTGTTTCCATGCTGCCTTGCCACCATCGGGTTTCATCTCATCTCTGTTTTCGCCAGTTTGTAGGTGTAGGTGTGCCTTGTGATCTGTTCAATTTGCAGGTCTTTTAAATACAACCATAGTGTGTTCTTTAGTTTAGCTTCTGGTATGAAGTATTTGATCTAGAATCCTGACTTAATCTTTAGAGGGCAGAGGCCTTGGTTGCACATTTATCCATCCATACTCTTGTTGGGGAGGCAACCATCTTTATTGATAGTTGTTATAAGTATGCTTCCATTCTACCATTCTCCTTCCTTCTGTTTGCGATTGTGCTTAAATTCTGAATGTGTCTTATTCTCCACAGCTATGGACTACTGTGCTTCGGAAGATCACGGCTGTGAACATGAGTGTGTAAATGCTGACAGCTCCTACATTTGCCGATGTCGGGAAGGATTTGCTCTTAACCCAGATAAGAAGACATGCACAAGTAAGTTAGCACACACACATCTGATACAGGGATGGTGGTCATGAAAATCTAAGCAACAAAAGAGCATATGACTGTGACACGGGGGCCTATGACTTCTGCTGATCTTCCGTCAGATATGCTTTACTTGTCCTAAAATCATAGCACACTCCACCTGAATACCACCATCATTCAAGGTGTCCTATGTGGGTCTCGCCAGGGGACTTCGTGCAGGTGTGTCATCCCAGCATCTGGTGAGTGTGCTGACAATCAGATCCCCCTATGCCCTGCTGACTCAGCCCGACTCTGCCTTCTGTGTCGAAAGGGCTTGGGGAATATTTTCCTTGAAGCTTTGTGGCTTGTGGGCCTCAGCTCTGACTCCACACAAACATCAGAAAACTGCTGAGCCAAAGAGAATTGAACGTGGTTTCTTCTGGGTAGGGTAGAGATAGGTGGATGATTTGCAGAGAGCTGTTCATTTTTTGTTTGAGCTACTTAGCTCCCTTTGGTTTTAACTATATACTTAAAGGTAAGAATTAATTTTAGCTCCCTAGATTGAAGACAAAAATCTATAAATTCAAGGTGATCACTAGTTTTGCCAAAGGGTTCCAATAGTGTTCTTTTTCACATGAAAGCAAATCAGAATACTTAGGGTGTTATGTGGATTATTATCCTCCCATAGGGAGGGTCTCCTGAAAGAAGTTTATTTTTAAAGTATTAGCTGCAAGTGTTTTAGGAAAATAATATTTTATTAAATTTATTAACTTCCAAATAAGATAAGGCATCTTTGAAACATACATCAATAAGATATGGGATTTTAATTCATAAAATGTTCGCGTACCTAAAACCTTTATAAAATACATCCTTATGTAACCCAGGATACACCTGCACTTTTTAAAAAAAGCATCCCAGGGGTAGGTGCTTGGCAGTTAAGATGCCCATTGGGACACTCACATTCTTCATCAGAATGCCTGGGTTCAGATCCTAGCTCTGATCCCAGTTCTAGCATTCTGCAAAACATCCTGGGAGGCAGCAGGCAATGGCTCAAGTAGTTGGGCTTCTTTTTTTTTTTTTTTCCTTTTTTTTTTTGACAGGCAGAGTGGACAGTGAGAGAGAGAGACAGAGAGAAAGGTCTTCCTTTTGCCGTTGGTGGGATTTTAATTCATAAAATGTTCGCGTACCTAAAACCTTTATAAAATACATCCTTATGTAACCCAGGATACACCTGCACTTTTTAAAAAAAGCATCCCAGGGGTAGGTGCTTGGCAGTTAAGATGCCCATTGGGACACTCACATTCTTCATCAGAATGCCTGGGTTCAGATCCTAGCTCTGATCCCAGTTCTAGCATTCTGCAAAACATCCTGGGAGGCAGCAGGCAATGGCTCAAGTAGTTGGGCTTCTTTTTTTTTTTTTTCCTTTTTTTTTTTGACAGGCAGAGTGGACAGTGAGAGAGAGAGACAGAGAGAAAGGTCTTCCTTTTGCCGTTGGTTCACCCTCCAATGGCTGCCGCAGATGGCGTGCTGCGGCCGGCGCACCGCGCTCATCCGATGGCAGGAGCCAGGTGCTAGGTGCTTTTTCCTGGTCTCCCCATGGGGTGCAGGGCCCAAGCACTTGGGCCATCCTCCACTGCACTCCTGGGCCACAGCAGAGAGCTGGCCTGGAAGAGGGGCAACCGGGACAGAATCCGGTGCCCTGACCGGGACTAGAACCCGGTGTGCCGGCGCCGCAAGGTGGAGGATTAGCCTCTTGAGCCACGGCGCCGGCGTAGTAGTTGGGCTTCTGCCACGCTCATGAGAGACCTGGACTGACCTCCTGGTTCATGGCTTTGGTTTGATCCAGCCCCAGCCTTTGCAAGCAGCTAGGGAGTGAAACAGCAGATGGCAGCTTGCTCTCTGTCTATACATCTGTCTACCTCTCCAGTAAATAAATAATAACATCCCCCCCACCTCCTTCAATTCCCTCCAATTCTTCAATCCCTACATATCAACCTGCTACAAACACCAGATCTGGAGGCAAGGGTGGCCTAGGGAGCAGTAAGGGATGCATTAAGCCAACAACACTTTTCTGGAGGCCAACCATGAACCAGTAGAAATGAACAAGCCCCAGTCCTTCCTGGAGGAGAGGATACCTTGGCAGAGTGCTGAAGGCAGAGCTGTCATTCCCAGGACTCCAGAAGGGAGAAGGTGCTAGGATGTGGTGCAGACAGGATATTTGACATCTCCATGTCCAGCACATGTCGGACATCTACTTGTTGGTTTGCGTTGCTTATGGATAGAATAAGTGAATACATGAATGGACTGTCCTGTTCTGTGTAGTCTCCCTTCCCTTCCAAACATTCTGAACCATAGACAGTGGCCAAAGCCATGGGGGATGGCTGGGGAGCCGTGGTTGCTGGGCTGATGAGTCAACCCCCTGCCAAAGGGGGGGGGGGTCCCCGTGTTGCCAGGGAGAAGGATGGCCTCTGTTTGTATCCTAGCTCTTCTGCTTTTCTTTGGATGACCTTTGGGCCAGTTGTTATTTTTTTAAACAATTTATTTATTTTTTATTTGAAAGGCAGATTTAGAGAGAGGGAGAGACAGAGATCTTCCATCTGATGGTTCACTCCCCAAGTGATGGCAATGGCCAGGGGCCTGGAACTGAGTCTGGGTCTCCCGTGTGGGTGACAGGGGCCCAGGCACTTGGGCCATCTTCCATTGCTTTCCCAGATGCATTAGCAGGGAGCTGGATCCAAAGTGCTGCAGCTGGGACTCGAACACAGCATTCATATGGGATGCTGGTGGCGCAGGCAGCAGCTTAACCTGCTGTACCACAAGGCCAGCCCTGTAGGCAAGTTATTTATGCTTTGGTTTCCTCAACTCTAATAGGACTGGAAATCCAGCCTACATCACAGCACTGTCTTGAAGATGAAATGAGATTATTCATAGAAACCATAGGAAGGGACTGGTGCTGTGGCGTAGCAGGTAAAGTCAGCCCGTGCAGTGCTAGCATCCTATATGGGCACCAGTTGGAGTCTCAGCTGCTCCACTTCCCATCCAGCTCTCTGCTATGGCCTGAGAAAGTGATAGAAGATGGCCCAAGTGCTTGGGCTCCTGCACCAATGTGGGAGGCCCAGAAGAAACTCCTGGCTTCAGATTGGCCCAGCTCTGGCCGTTGCAGCCATCTGAGAAGTGAGCCAGCAGGTGGAAGACCTCTCTCTCCCTCTCTCTCTGCCTCTGCTTCTCTGTAACTCTACCTTTCAAATAAATAAATAAATCTTAAAAAAAAAGAAAATATATTCTAACTGTATATAAACTATCTTTAAGAAAAGAAAGACACCTTAGGAAATGGCTTGGTGCTGAGTGTGGCTTTGGATGGGGTGACACTGGCTCCAGAGACTTCAGGTTGGTGTTATTGGGCATACACTTCACAACTGGGCTGTTTATACTTCAAGACTTCCACTGAAGTCAGTGCAGAACGCAGGCCACACCCACACAGCTTAGCTCCTGCAGTGTGGAGTGAGAGGACCGAGGGCCCCCAGTGTGATGCTGATACAACCCTGGCAGAAGTTAGGAGGAGAGCAGCTGGATGAGAACTGGGAGGAGGCCTGCAGGAGCTCCCATGTCCTGTACACTCCCTCCTGCCTTCCCTGGCTGGGATCACTTGACTTCCAGCAGACTCCCAGCTGCAGTCCCCAGAGCTGCACCATCTTCCCCACATGGTGGCTCAGCTTGTCTCCCATCTCCAAATTCCTCAGGGTGTTGGAGAATTCCACCCAAGTTCCAGGATGGTGCAGCTAAAGAGGAGGTCTGAGACCTGGACTCACACGGTGGAAGTAGGTACTGCTGTGAAGGGTCACGGGGGAGCTTGGGCCAAGAGACCAGAGGGACCCATCCAGCCATGAAGTCTCTCCAGCCAGCCACGGCGCCAGCAGCTCAGTTATGCTTGCCCTTCCAAAGTCAAGACTCAGATGGATTTGCGGGCACAGCAGTCGTGGGCAGGAAATTGAATGAGGGGTCTTGGCAGGCAGAACCTCAGATACACTTCCCCTAGGAAAGCCCCTTTCCCACTGCACTCGGGAGCAGGCAGGAGCCAGGCCAGGAAGAGGTTTGCGAGAGGAAGGAGATGCTGGGAGCACTTGGGAAGCTGGAGAAAAGAAGACAAAAGCCTGCTTGTAAGAGCGGAGACTTCCCGGAGTGCTCTAGGTTTGTGGCAGTGCCTGAGGAACAGGGACAGGGTGGCTGTGGCCGCTCAGAGTCAAGGCAGCCATCCTGTTAGCAATTACTGAGGCATCCCATCAGCTTCCAGCCAAGTCAGCCTGGCTACTGCTATGGTGTCGAAAGATTTACAAAAAAGAATTTTTCCACTTCTTATAAACTTGGAAAAATAAAACAAAATACAAGATATGTAGTTCTGGGGCCGGCACTGAGGTGTAGCAGGTAAAACTGCAGCCTGTGATGCCTCGTAGCATATGGATGCTATACTGGTGCGAGAGCCGGCTGCTTCACTTCCCATCCAGCTCCCTCTAGTGCATCTGGGAAAGCAGTGGAAGATGGCCCAAGTGCTTGGGCCCCTGATCCCGCATGGGAGACCGGGAAGAAACTCCTGGCTCCTGGCTTCAGCCGGGCCCAATCCTAGCTATTGTGGACATCTGGGGAGTGAGCCAATGGATGGAAGACCTCTCTCTCTCTCTCTCTCTTTCCTTCTATCTCTGTACCTCTGCCTTTCAAATAAATGAAATAAATCTAAAGAAAAAATATGTAGTTCCTTAATTTCCAATTTGTATTTTTAAAAAAGATTTATCTATTTATTTGAAAGACAGAGTTAGAGAGAGAGAGAGAATCTTCTACTTATTCACTTCCCAAATGGCTGCAACAGCCAGGAGCCAGGAACGTCCTCTGCATCCCCCACGTGAGTACAGGGTCCCAAGCAGTTGGGCCATCTTCTACTGCTTTCCCAGGTGCTTTAGAAGGGAGCTTAATCAGAAATGGAATAGCCAAGACTCAAACCAGGCCCATATTTGATGCTGGCACTGTCCCACCAGTTTCTATTTTTAACCAAAAAAGTATTTGAAAGCTATGCGATTTATAAGTGTAAAATTATTGTGCAAAAAGGGTAGTCTAGTCACTGTAATATACCAAGCCTGGCTAATTTATTGTGTGTTTGTTTAAGGGATTTATTTATTTATTTGAAAGGCAGAGCTACAGAGAGGCAGAGAGAGAGAGAGAGGTCTTCCATGTGCTGGTTCACTCCCCAGGTGGCTGCAACAACTGGTACTGTGCCAATCCAAAGCCAGGAGCCAGGAGCTTCTTCCAGGTCCCTCATGTAGATGCAGGGGCCCAAGCACTTGGACCATCTTCTTCTGCTTTCCCAGGCCATAGCAAAGAGCTGGATCGGAAGTGGAGTAGCCGGGACTCGAACCAGCCATATGGAATGCTGGCACTGCAGGTGGCAGCCTCACCTGCTATGCCACAGTGCTGACCCCACTAATTTACTGTAAGCCACAATGTACACAAGTTAAATTTTATGTTCCTAAACAGTTAATATAATTTAAAATATTTGAATAGTGTTCACAAAACACTTTTTATAACAAGTCCCATCCAAATCTATCTGCATATTCTCTTGAGTGGAGAAGTGTGGAAACACATAGGACCAATTAATTTATAAAATACTGGCAAGGCTTTTTTACTGTGGCAAAATATGCATACTATAAAATTTACCCCTGCAGCCATTTTCTCAGTGTACAATTCTGTGGCATCAGGGACATTCATACTGTTGGGTAACATCACTACCATCCATCTCTAGAACTTTCCAGCATCCAAAATGAACCTCTGCACCCGTTAAGCACTATCTCCCCCTTCCCTGACTCCTCAGTTCTTGGCAACCATGGTTTTATATCCTCTCTATTAATTTCAGTCTTCCAGGTACATCCTAGAAGTGGAATCATACTGTATTTTCCCTTCTATGACTGGCTTTTTCACTTAGCATGATGTCTCCCCAGTTCAGCCATGCTGTAGCAACTGTTAGAATTTGCTCCCTTTTAGGCTGGCGCTGTGGCTCAATAGGCTAATCCTTCACCTTGTGGCGCCAGCACACCCAGTTCTAGTCCTGGTCAAGGCATCAGATTCTGTCCCAGTTGCTCCTCTTCCAGTCCAGCTCTCTGCTATGGCCCAGGAGTGCAGTGGAGGATGGCCCAAGCGCTTGGGCCCTGCACCCACATGGGAGACCAGGAGAAGCACCTGGCTCCCAGCTTCGGATCAGCGCAGTGTGCTGGCCGCAGTGGCCATTGGAGGGTGAACCAACAGTAAAGGAAGACCTTTCTTTCTGTCTCTCTCTCTCTCACTGTCCACTCTGCCTGTCAAAAAAAAAAATGCTTCCTTTTTAAAGGCTGAACAATAATCCCTTGATTATATCTACCACATTTGGTTTCTGCGTGGATACACTGGTTACTCTTGCCCTTCTGCAGCTGTGAATAATGCTGCCATGAACTTGGGTATATAAGTATCTGTTTAAGTCCCTGCTTTCAATTCTTTGGGGAACATAATAGAAGTAGAATTGCTGGATTGTAGCATGGCAAGACTTTTTGAGGTTAATTTAAAACTCTTACTCTTTTTTGAAAAAAAAAAAGTATCTTTATTTGAAAGGTGGAATTAGAGAGAGACAGACAGAGACTGAGAGACAGAGACAGAGAGAGGTCTCCCATCTGCTGGTTCACTCCGCACATGGCTGCAATGGCTGGAACTGGGCTGATTCAAAGCCAGGAGCCTGGAGCTTCTTCCGGATCTCCCACATGGGTGCAGGGGTCCAAGCAGTTGGGACATCTTCCACTGCTTTCCTGGGTGCATTAGCAGGGGACTGGATTGGAATTAGAGCAGCTGGGACTTGAACTGGCACCCATATGGGATGCTGGTGCTACAGGCAGCAGCTTTATCCACTAAGGCAGCCACAGTGCCAGGCCCTGAACCCTTACTCTTAGCCCAAGTGTGAGAAAGAACACTTTGAGCTGTGCATGGTCTTTTCACAAGAAAAGTAAGTAGAGAACTTCAGTCCTTTGGAGGGGATTTGTGGTATCAAGGAGACGATTTCAGGTCTGATGCTTGGTCATCTGATACGGAAATGATGGATAAAGGCTACTGGGGACACCATATTTTGCCTGTTGCCATTTACTGTTTACTGTCTTGAGGTCATTACAAGCATTGATTTTCAGAATCCATTGAAAACTAGGTTGACATTTCCACTTTGTTTTTCAAGTGGGAGGTTTTTGCACCAAGTGAGGCACTGAATGAATATTTATTTGGTCCTCATATTAAAAGGGAAACACAAGGCTGGATTGTTGCATAGTGGATTAAACTGTCTATAACACTGGAATACAATGTGGGTGCCAGTTCGTGTCCAGGCTGCTCTGGTCCAGTTCCTTGCTAGTGTACCTGGAAAAGCAGTGCAGGATGGCCTGAGTACTTGGGTTCCTGCACCCCCTTAGGAGACCAGGATGCAGCTCCTGGCTCCTGGCTTCAGCCTCGCCCAGCCCCAGCTGTTGTGGCTATCTGAGCAGTGAACCAGTGGATGGAAGGTCCCTCTCTGTCTCACCTTCTCTTTCTGTAACTCTGCCTTTCAAATACATAAATAAAATCTTCAAAAAAAGAAAGTAAACACAGAGGGAAAGAATTTTATACTCAATCAGCAACAGGAGAACTAGAAGATGCTGATTGTCAGACTTTCTGGCCAAGACATACACATCTTGCTGAGCCCCACTGCCGCCCTACAGCCTGCAATATGGGGGAACTTTTACAAATATGCAGAAAACAGAATTAAAGGATCAATTTATTTTGGTGGGAAAAAATTTTAAATCCATGCATAATTTCTTCATATTATGCATTTTCCATGACCTTTTTGAAGATTTCTTGTAGGTACAGATTTCAAAACCTTTTGTATCAAAATAAATGTATCTCTTTTTTTAAGATTTAGAGTGCTTGCATTTTGAATTTATCTATGAATTCCATTTTCCATGAGCTTTTTGAAGTTCCCTCATATGCCACTTGCTTTTTGAGGGCTAATGTGTATGAATCAAAGACTCTTGGCTGGAAGGGACCTAGTTCTCAGCCAGCTGTTCATCCTACGATGTCCCCACGGTGCCATCATCCATCCTGCCCTTTAATTCACCCACTGCCTGGTCTCTCACTGTACTGCATGGCAGTTCATTCCCCTTCATGCAGCTCTGACTCTTGGAAAGTGATTCCCTAGACTGAGCTGCTCTCTCTCTCTTTGCATTTAGAGCTCAACGGAACAAACTGAACCTCTTGCATTTTTTGTGGTCACTAAGAATGAGTCATATCAGACTCACTTTTTTCACTTCATAGATTAGCCAGGCGTGGAAAATGTGGTCGCCACTATCTAGACTTTAGTAGGCATTGGACCAATTTGCTAGAGAGAGCTCCTTGCCTTGCAGGCCCAATGGAGAAATGTGTGCTGAATAAAAGAATGATTGAGTGGGTTTGTAACTGGCTCAGTGTCTGTACCCAAAGGATTCTGATCACTGAGCTGAGGTCCTCCTAGGAGGATTTTAAGTATCCTCGTGGGGGAAGCTTCAAGGCAGTGCCTGAGAGCTATCTTCCATTCTTCATGACTCCATGGAGGGTTTTTGTTTTCTTTCTTTCTTTCTTTCTTTCTTTTTTTTTTTTTTTTTTTGCTGTGCACTGTTTATACATAGAGGACCTCACAAATTATTCCATTAAGAGTAATATCAGTAAGCATTTGTTCATTAAACAAATGTTTGTGAAGCATCGATCTACTATGTGCCAGATATAAAGATATAATGGGAGACATGGAAGTTACAGCAGTAAATAAAACAAAAACTTTCTGTTCTTGAAGCTTACACTTCATTGAAACAGGGTAAGAGAAGACTACAGATCTCAACAAGGAAGTCACATGAGGTCAAAGACCTTAAGGAGGTGAGATCAAGAGATCTTTGAGGTAGAGGGAACAGTGCTCAAGTGCAAAGGCCCTGAGACAGGAACAGTGAGCAGTCTCAGGGAAGCCTCTATGACTAGGATGCAGTGAGAGACTGTGGTGGAGGCACTGTGGTCCCTAGGACATGCAACCCGCCCTGTCCACAGTCATCCCTTTGGTTCCCCTCTCTCCAAATTTCAGTAATAGCTGTCAGCTTGTAGTTACTCCTCTGTACTCACTTTGTTACCTGTATTTTATTTTTGGAATATAGACATCTGAAACTATACTCAAATATATGCTTCTCAGTAATGTTCCCCATTATTTTCTTCCCCAAATCTCTGAGAACCCCCTACCCTGCTCCTTCTTTGATATTATTTCTGCTATTTTCCATGGCAACTGATTTCACAATTATGAAGGTGTATATTTACTTTTGATACTTTTTCTGATCACAAAAGACATATAGTTCCATTGTAGAGAACTGGTTCATTAGAAGTGTTTAAGATAATCTGTGAGTCCATCACCCAGAGATAACCATTGTGAGTATCAATTTTACTACATTTTTCTCCAGACTTTTAAAAAATGTATGCATATTGATATATTTGTATACAGTTGAAATCTTACAGTATAACATTAAGTCATGAGGTTTTTTGGCATATCCTTTATATGTTAACAAAAACATTAATGTCTGAATAATGTTCTATGACATGTATATGTCAAAATTTGAACAAAGAGTCAGAAATAGAGGAAAAGACCCATACATACAAGAAGAAATGGTTTTTCTTTCCTTTTTATAAAAATGTATTTTACTATTTAAAATTGCTTTTAATGCCTTAAAAAAAAGATGTATTTATTTATTTTGACAGTCAGGGTGACAAAGAAAGACAAAGAGAGAGAGCAATCTTCCATCTACTGATTCACTCTCCAAATGACCTCAATGGCCAGGGGTGGGCCAAGCTACAGCCAGGAACCTAGAACTCCATCCTGGTCTCTGATATGGATGACAGGGGCCCAAGCACTTGGGCCATCTTCCGCTGCTTTCCCAGGCACATCAGGAGGGAACTGGATCAGAAGCAGAGCCAAAATGATTTTTAATAAACATGCCAACACAATTCAATGAGGAAAGGTCAATATCTTAGTCAAATAATGCTGCAACCGTTGGATTTCCATGGCACAAACAATGGAAATTGACTTTTAACTCACACCATATTTAAAAATACACTTGAAATAGATTTTAAACTTAAATGTCAGAGTAAAAACTATGAACATTCTAGAAGAAAGTATGGGCGCTCTTAATGATCCTGGGTTTGGCAAAGGTGTCCTAAGTAGGACACGAGAAAATACAAAGTTTAAAAATCAAAACTCAATAAATTGAACTTCATTAAAATTAAAATACTTGTTCTTCAAAAGATATCGTTTACCCACTACACCAGCACTGTGGTAGCAGCCTCTGCCTGCATTGCTGATATCCCATAAGAGCACCAGTCCAAGTCCTGACTGCTTCACTTCCAATTCAGCTCCCTGCTAATGCACCTGAGAAAAAAGCAGAAGACGGCCTAAATGCTTGGACCCCTGCACTCATGTGGGGAGACCTGGAAGAAGCTCCTGGCTCCTGGCTTTGGTGTGGCCCAGCCTTGACCATTTTGGCCATTTGAGGAGAAAACCAGCAGATGGAAGATCTGTCTCTCTCTCTCTCTCTCTGTAATTCTGCCTTTCAAATTTTTTTTTAATCTTAAAAAAAAAAAAGATACCATTACTAAGATGAAAAAACAAACCACAGAGTAGGAGACAATATTTGTAAAGCATTATATCCAAAAAAGGACTTGTACTTAGAATATATGTATGAAGAATCTTTTTTTTAAGTCAATAAGAGAGAAATGGACAGAGAACTTCCGTCTGCTGCTTCAGGCTCCAAAGGCCTGCAAGAGCCAGGACTAGGCTAGACTGAAGCCAGGAGGCTGGAACTCAATCCAGATCTCCCATGTGAGTGGCAGGGACCCAAGTACTTGAGACATCACCTGCTGTCTCCCAGGATGTGCATTGGTGTGAAGCAGAGCTGGGACCCAAGAGCACTCTCATATGGGATGGCTGTTTCCTAAGTGGTATCTGAACTGCCGCAACAATGATCACCACTAAAAAGAGATAAACAACGCAATAAAAATGGACTAAAGATTTGCCAAAGAATATATGGAGATAGGAAATGGGCGTAGGAAAATACATCTGACAACATTAGTCATTAGAAGAATGCAAAGTGAAACCATAATGACATAAGGATTACACGTCCACCAGGATGGCTAAAATTACCAACTGATGAGGCTGTGGAACAAATGGAATTCTCATAAGCTTCAGTGAGACTGTTTAAGAAGTTAAGCATACATTTACCTTATGACTCAACCATTTTACTTCTAGCTACTTAAGAGAGATGAAAGCATATGACCGCTCAAAAATTTGTCCAAGAATGTTCATAGCTGCCTTATTTACACTAGCCCCAATCCAGAAACATCTCAAATGCCCAGCAGCAGGTGAGTAGATAAACAAATTGTAGTATAATCATATAATGAAATACTATTTTGCATTAAAAAGCAACAGACTGGGGGGGGGGGTATTGTTGTGGCCAGAGGGTTAAGCCACTGCTGGGGATGTACCCATCTCATCTCAGAGTGCCACTCCAAGTGCCAGTTCTTCCACTTCCAGTCCAGCTTCCTGCTAGTGCATTCTGGGAGATAGCAGATGTGACCAAAGTGCTTGGAACCCTGCAGCCCCTGTAAGAAACCTAAAACCTGCATGGAGTTGCTGGCATCTGGCTTTAGTCTGGTCCAGCCCTGGCTGTTGTGGGCATTTGTTAAATGAAGCAGCAGATGGAAGATTTCTCTACCTGCCTCTCTCTATATTGCTGTGCCTTTCAAGTAAAACAAATAGGCATGTTTAAAAGAAGATAGAAGTCAAAAGCCACATGTGGCTATTAGACACTTGAGATGCTGCCAGTGTAACTGAGGAACTGAATTCTTAATTTAATTTTAATCAATCTTAGTATTTTAAGTAGCCACATCAGGTAGCATGGTTCTAGACTGAAGGAAGCAGGGTGATACAAAAACAAAATACAGTTCTTGATCCTGGACAAGATCCTTCCTGGTTGGTGGAAAATGTTGTAAAGAACATTATTAGATCGACTGACAAGATTAGAGTTTGGCCGGCGCCATGGCTCAACAGGCTAATCCTCCGCCTTGCGGCGCCGGCACACCGGGTTCTAGTCCCGGTCGGGGCGCCCGATTCTGTCCCGGTTGCCCCTCTTCCAGGCCAGCTCTCTACTGTGGCCCAGGAGTGCAGTGGAGGATGGCCCAGGTGCTTGGGCCCTGCACCCCATGGGAGACCAGGAAAAAGCACCTAGCACCTGGCTCCTGCCATCGGATGAGCGTGGTGCGCCGGCTGCAGCGCGCTGTCCGCGGCAGCCATTGGAGGGTGAACCAACGGCAAAAGGAAGACCTTTCTCTCTGTCTCTCTCTCTCACTGTCCACTCTGCCTGTCAAAAAAAAAAAAAAAAAAGATTAGAGTTTGGGTAATTGATTATTAAAAGTGTATCAATGGGGGCCAGCTCTGTGGCGCCATAGGTTAATTCTCTACCTGCAGTACCGGCATCCCATATGGGTGCTGGTTCTAGTCCCGGCTGCCCCTCTTCTGATCCAGCTCTCTGCTGTGGCCTGGGAAAGCAGTAGAAGATGGCCAAGTGCTTGGGCCCCTGCACTCTCATGGGAGACCAGGAGGAAGCACCCGGCTCCTGGCTTCGCATTGCCACAGCTCCAGCTGTTGTGGCCATCTGGGGAGTGAACCAATTCTCCCTGTCTCTCCCTCTCACTGTCTGTAACTCTGCTTTTCAAATAAATAAATAAAAATTTTTAAAAAGTAGATCAATGTAAATTTATGATGTCTGTAACTACATTGTGGTTATGTAACAGAATGCCTCCCCTCCTTTTTTTTTTTTTTTTTTTTTTTTTTTTTTGAGAGAATATCCTTTCCCTTAGGAAGCCCACCATGTATTTAAGGGACAAAAATCAGGACATAGATAATTTGCTCTCAAATAATTGAGAGATGATCAAATAATCAAGAAAATGCAGCAAAATGCTAACAATTAGGTGAATTTGGGTGAAGAGCATATAGGTGTTTCTTGTACTGTCATTATGTTTGCAATTTTTTCTAAGTTTGAGATAGTTTCCAAATGACAGTTCTTTTCAGTGCCTCTTTATGTGATTATGGTTAATGCAGTTATGTTTTTTTTTTTTAAAGAGTCCTGGTCTTTTAAAGCTACATTATGAAACATGGATAAGATGACATAATGTCTGGGGTTTGTGTTAAAGTACTATGGGATGGGAATCTGGAGGGTGGGGTACAGAAGAGAGAAGAGCAGCCGTGGATTGACTCCCTTGAATCTACACGTGAATTTGCTCTGTCTGCTTTTATGTGTTGAAGATTTCCATGACTTTAGACTGGACAAATTGGCATCTTCTCATTGTTTTTCATCTCAAGAATATTGTATGCTTTTCCTTTTCTTGGTATATTTCCTTATGGAGCCCAAGACCTCTCATTTCTTCATTGTGAAAATTATATACACGATACAAATATGTTCCTTAATGCAGACTGGGCCTGGCACTGTGGCAAGCTGCTACCTGTGGTGCCGACATCCCATTTGGGTGTTGGTTCATGTCCTGGCTGCTCCACTTCCAATTCAGCTCCCTGCTAATGTACCTGGGAAAACAATGGAGAATGGCCCAAGTCCTTGGGCCCTTGCACTCATGTGGGAGACACAGATGAAAGTCCTGGCTCCTGGCTTGAGCCTGGCCCAACCCTGGCTGTTGCAGCCACCTGGGGAGTGAACTAGCAGATGGAAGATCTCTCTGTCTCTCTGTCTCTCCCTCTTTAAAAAACAAAACAAAACACAAACCCTTATCAAAACAGACTTCTTAGCAGCCACTTAAATGTCAAATAATTTAACCAATGTGTCCAATTTCCACTATAGCAAAATAGTTCACTCAGACCCTCCATTAGGACAGTCTCTTTCCATACTGAAAGATACAGAAGCAAAATTCCATAAGTTCCTTGAAACCCCCTTTTTTCCTGAATATCTTGGTTTAGTGTATCCTCAGAAATCATATCCTTCTCCGATCGAAACCTTGAGATGAAAACTCCAATTCTGTGCACTTGCATTCAGGGAGGTGGTGGGGGTGGGGGTTGGATCTGAATGTTTATTTCTCCCAGAGTATGATTCTTCATCCTACTGTTTGACTCCACGCTTGAGGAGTTGAGGCAGTTTGGAGTTTGACTTTGGGAATGTTTTTATTTGCATCCATTCCATTAAACACTAAACGCTCTCTTCCCAGCCTGTAATCTGGCAAACAGCCAGTGTGTATGAACCAAGACAAGGAAAGCATGTTCACAAATTAATTTGTTGCAAAATGTTTTGTAATGTGTCTAAGAAGGTTCTGGATCCTGGGGCCTTGGCCATATCCCAAACCTGGGAACAGCTCTACTGAGAGATCTCTCCATGTCAGAAGTCTCTGGGGTCCTGAGATCTTACCCGGTTAGGAAAAAGCAAGACTGGGAGTCCCTTGGTCCTCCTGTGCTAGCTTTCTCGTCCTGTTCAGCAGTCCCACGCTTTTCTTTCTTTGCAGAGATAGACCACTGCGCCTCGCTTAATCACGGCTGTCAGCACGAGTGTGTCAACACAGACCAGTCCTACACCTGCCGCTGCCTGAGGGGCTTCACCCTGAATCCAGACCAGAAGACGTGCCGCCGTGAGTCTCGCTGGGTGCTGGGGAGGCCTTGTCCCACTAAGCACTCCTCCGCCTACTCTCCCTTTCCTTGCACACCACAGCCAAGACGGGCTCAGCGTTTGGGTCTGCCAGCATCACGCTGTCCTCTGCTGTTGCTTTTGGCTCCCTCGAGCCTCTTCTGGGCTTGCTTTCTGTTGTATTACGGCCTATTATGGGAATGCGTTTTCAAGAGTGACTCCCCTGGATCTGACCAGAGTCACTGAGCAAAGGCAGGGCCCACCCACACTTGACACTCCCACCTTTCGGAAATGACGGTGCACTCTTCCTTAGCCCGCAGTGTATGTTTGGGATTTGGAGACAGAAGAGGCTGAGCCCATAGACAGGAGGCAAGAGAGGGGGATTGTTTCCATCCTTGAGATCAGTGTCTGATCTGCCAGGAGGTGGGACATCACAGCTCTGTCCTCTTTGGGTGGAAGGAAGAAGGAAGACGAGACTCTGGGGGTACTCCAGCACATTCAAGGGTGCTGGGTGTCAGCCGGAGGATAGTGAGGATGTTCTGGGTAGCCCACATGCCTGCATCTGGCACACAAGAGGCCTGACCGGGACCCAGAGCACAGACGCTAAAGGGGGAGGCCCACAGGACAGAGGTGTTGGCCTGCTTCTCCTTGCTACATCCCCAGCAGCTCAGAGTGCTTGGTGCATCAGTGCAGCAGGATACGAGCTGAATGGATGAATGGGGGAGTAAGTCAATCTCTGAGATGTAGCATCTGGAGAAATTGCAACTGTTATTTGAGTACTTCCATCTCCTTAGAAAGGTGGCCTGTTCGCAAGCAAACTGTGGATTTTGTGAATGTAGACGTGCCGGATTGTTTGTGCTCTCCTGACGATGTCAATCAGAACTCTCCGGAGCTTCCATTTAGGGCTGTGTCCTCCATGTGCTCCGTCACCCACTTCTTCCCGGTGATGTGTACAGCAGGGGTCAGCATGCAGGACTGCGTTTTCAGAGGTCGCGCTGTACTTGCTTTTTGAAAAGCCCAATGGGCTGTACAACCGGGTCCAGACAGGTGACACTGGTTACAGCACATGCTCATTCTAGTAAGTGCTGACCCTCGTGTATTGGCACGTGGCTGCATGGCCTCTATTTTGCAACTGAGCTTCTCCTAGAAGAGAATTCCCACCGCATTGCCTGCAAATAAACCCTGCAAACACGCAGACATTGAATGGGAATTTTAATTGAGAGCAATCACAATATGAAAAGAATTAGAGGAATAGTTTCCGTGAGACCACACATGCCTCAGGGTGTGGGAGGGCTGGCTTTTCTGGCCCAGTCACTCCTCTCTCTGCTATTTACACCTCTTTCTAGGGGTGAGTAGGTCAGGGGCGGATGGCACCAGGGAAAATCACTCGCAGGAGGACTCATCTGTGGCCCCAGAGCCATTTCGTGGAGGGGATAATTAGGTCTGGTTCAACTCAGACACTCATTCGGGTTGCAAGCTTTATCGTGTGTTAATTGGGGAGTGGGGCTGGGGTGGGGGTGGGGAGGTAAGTTAGGCATATGGCCGTGCATAGAGGAGATCTGCCTGAAGTTCTGCCTGTCTTACCAATCATCTGAGGCCCCCTTGGCCCTCAGCCACTCCCTCCCTGCACACCCTGCCCGCTTGGAACAAGAGAAGCGTCGAGGCAATGTTCAGTCCATCATCAAGGGAGGAAGGGGCTGAGCACACCAGAGCGAGTAGAGAGGAAGCAGCCATTTGGGAGTGGTTTGGCCACCACAAATTGGCTCGCACTGATGGGGCTGCTGCAGGCTAGGACGCCGGGCAGGGTCCCTAACACTCACTCATGGAGAGTCAGTGGTCATGGCTGCACGTCCTCTCTAGCCAGGTGCCCCACGTTTGCATCCAAGCAAAATGGAACTTGTTCCCCAAAGCCAGTGTCCTCGCCAGCCCTCCTCCCAGCGCCACATTTTCCGTTGTCTTTGCTGTGAGCCCCACCCTGCTCTCCTGAGGTCAGCCTCCCAGAGCTGCTGCTGACTCGGGATGGATGGTTATGGCAGACAGCTGTACACGGAAGTGAGTGCTCACGGCCTCTCCAGAGCATTCCATGGAAGAGGGAAGGAAGAAATGGGGTTTCAAATCTGGAAGTTGTTATCAAGAGTCTGAGGTCTCTGTAGTGATTGGACCCTCACAGATCTTGAGCTCAGGGTAGCGCCGTTTGCATTTAGTGTGAGGCTGGTAGATGATGGATGTGGCTATTTTCAAATCTAATAAGAAATCTATTTTTCAAAGGAATTTGATGTCATCCAATTAAACTGCAAATTAAAAAATTCAATCCAGAATCCTGCAGAAGAAACGGCTCTTGGCTAGGATTTGGCCTTTCTCCCCATCTGGGCAGTTACTCCGCCTGGAGAGTGTTGTCATGGGTTTAAGGCTGTGATGCCAAGCACGGAATCTGGGGCTGGCCTGGCTGCCTAGGAGGGGCCCCAGGGCAACATCCCACGCGGGACTGACCCCACTAGCTTGAGCAGGTGCTTGAGAAATGCAGTTATCATTCTTAATGTTGCTTTTGGACTGCCCTGAATGGCAAGAAACACACACACACACACACACACACACACACACACACACAAAACATGGAACTCGTGGTCTAGGGAGAGAAGCAGGTCTTGAAGCATCCCTCAAACCAAAAGTGCTTTGAAACCACCGATGGTGATGAGTGCTGTGAAAGAGAGCCCAGGCCCTGTAGAAAAAACTGACCTCAGCTCAGAGGTCCCGGAGGGTGAGGCAGTGCTATCGGGCTGCCCGTGGAGGGAGGTAGAGGTTAGCCAGGGCTGGGGGAGCCAGTGAAGCAAGAGCAGGATCTGTGTCAGGTCATCAGCTGATTTGTGTATGTGAGCTTCCTCAGATAATTTTTGGGGGTAAATAAAAATGTGACCATTCTGTTACTCTATGGTTTCCAATCTTTCCCCTTGGATTAGTTATGATGCTTTATGTCACAGAAAACAGAAAATGCAATTAAAGTCACAAGGACGTTTACTTTTTACCTAACAAGGTCAGAGATGGTTGGTCCCAGGGTTGACTCAGTGACTCAGTGATGCTCTTGAGAACCCAGACTCTTTCTGTCCTGCTCTGGCAAAGCATGTTGACTTTTCATCCTCAGGCTTGTCACCTCATGGCTACAAAACAGCTGCTGCAGCACCAGGCATCATATCTTCACACTACTCTTCTAAAGGCAGAAGAGAAAGAGGACAGAAAGAGGCATATCTCTTCAGGCACCTTTGTCTTTTCAAGAAGGAAGGTCTTTCCTTGGGGCCCCCAGTAAACTTTATGCTTTCATAGCAAGAACTAGGGCACATCCCCACCCTTAGACCAACTTCTTACAAAAGGGAACATGGTTGCCAGGCTGACTTAGATCAGCCATGATTCATGCCTTGGAGGTTGTGGGATAATGGCTGTTGGCAAGACAACCACCAGTGTCTGCCATGTCCCCAGGAAAAGAACAATGGTGTGCAGTTAAACGGATCCAGCCCGACCAGTGATGTCAGTAATGGCCTTTCCCCCAACACCAGACTCACAAAGGCCCTCCACAAGCTCGTCTGATTTGCTTCTACTAGCCCGCCATGTGTGTGTGGTTAGAACTTTCTACCAGGAAATGGATTGGATTGCTCACCAGCTACTGGTTATGATGCAGCCTCCAGCTGCCGCCAGATGATGCGGGGAGCTTACTCCTGGAGGACAGAACTGCGGCCTCCCAGGGCAGTGTTGCAGCAGTGTCACCTCCGGTTTCATGATTCCGAAGCTGTCGCACACTCCCCAGAGCAAGGTTAAGCGCTCGGACTTCCCTAAGTAGCTGGGTGTTTTGCAAGGTCAGCTTTTTTTTTTTTTTTTTTTTGACAGGTAGACTTATAGACAGAGGGAGAGAGAGAGAGAGAGAGAGAGAGAGAGAGAGAGAAAGGTCTTCCTTCTGTTGGTTCACTCCCCAAATGGCTGCTATGGCTGGCGCTTCGCCGATCCATAGCCAGGAGCAAGGCGTTTCTTCCCGGTCTCCCATGCGGGTGCAGGGCCCAAGCACTTGGGCTATCCTCCACTGCCTTCCTGGGCCAAAGCAGAGAGCTGGACTGGAAGAGGAATAACAGGGACTAGAACCCAGTGCCCATATGGGATACCGGCAGAGGTCGCTACAGACACACTGACTTGAGGAACAGACTTGCTGGACTTTCTCTGCTTTGCCATCTTTCTGAGAAGTAGGGCCTCCCCCTAGCCTTCTGCTCTTTGGCCATCCACTCAGCTCAGTCTTGGGCCATCACGGCAGGGTGAGACCGATGCTGGGGAATCCACAGGGACGCTTCTCGTCTGGGTTCCTCTTTTCACGCAGCTCCTTGGGAACAGCACCTAATTTCTCTGTGTCCTGAAGAGCCTCTGCCTTCCTGAACCTTCACTGAAGTTCACCTGTCTTCCCCCTGCCACTGCAAGGCCTTCTTCTGGAAGGCACAGCCCGGCCTTGCCACCGCCACCGGCACTCCCTGCCCCAGCCACCTAGCCAGAGTCTCCCCTGCGGCATTCTGTGGCTGGCAAGGCCCAGCTCCCTCTGGTTCTGCCACTCCAGCATCCTCAGCCCCTCGTACCGCCCACACTGGGCCCTCGCCCTCAGGCCAAGCCCTTGTTTGCTGTCCTGAGCCACCTGGACAGGCAGCAGCTTCCAGCTCTCGCCAGAGAGGCTCATGGGAGAAGTCCAGAGTCCGAAGGAGGGGCTGTCCTCTCTCTCCTCAGGGATCAACTACTGCGCTCTGAACAAGCCCGGCTGTGAGCACGAATGTGTCAACACAGAGGAGAGCTTCTACTGCCGCTGCCGCCGGGGCTACAGCCTGGACCCCAACGGCAAGACCTGCAGCCGTGAGTGTGCACCCCGGGCAGGGGTCCTGGGGCGCGGGCTCCACGCACAGCCCCCGGCCCCCTAGCAACCAGGCACTTCCGGATTTCCCATGGGCATCAAGGGCCTTCCCTTGCCTCGGTTCCATCATCCATCAAGTGGGAAGATTTCTACTACTGTTCCCTCAAAATTTGGATGATGACGATTAAGAAAATCATTAGATGTACGTCACTTAGAACAGTGCTGCCTGGCACAAACACTAGTAAGTGTTAGCTAATATTATTTACTGTTGAGGGGGTAGATACGAAGTTTTGGCTGATTTCAGTCAGACACGTCTGAAATCAAATGTAGGCTCTGCCATCTAGTAGGTGTGTGAGCAAGTTATTAGCTTCTCTGAGCCTCGACTTCCCACCTGAGATGATAATGTTCTTGATACCCCAGCACGGCTCCGGGGCACCATGGCCCATTTCAACCTCTTAGTCCTGGTGCAGGCTACATGCACAAGCCGAGATAACCACTCATGTCCTGGAACCTGTCACAGTGACCAGCACCCAGCCCTGGGCTGGGCGGCTGGAAGGGCCACGCCTCGGAAGGCCGTGGGCTCCAGGGGCAGAGCTGAGAAGCGTGGGACTTTCTGTGAAGGCTTTGGCTTTTCTTAGTTGTGTTGTGTCGGAGCCACAGCAGAGCTCTGCTCGGTGATGTAAGCGCATGGGAACTTGCAGGCTGTGCCAGCTGGAGGGGGCCGTGGCGCTCTATGTATGAGGCACAGTCTCCACTGGGCCGGGCCGGCAAGGGTGGGGGTGCACGGGCGCTGTGAGGGATCCCTGTGACCCCAGCCTGCTGGGAACAGGGCCTCAGGGAGCATGGCCATGCAGAAGGGGCCCTTTGTGGGGAAGCCAGCCCGGCGAGCTGCACATCTGCTCTGGCTGTGGAGACAGACGTAGACCGTGAGTGGGAACAGTGCAGCTGTTGAGCGCTTGGACCCCAGACTGCCAGGAGGGGCAGTTTCACAGACGAAGCAGGAGGTAGAGGCGTCCTCAGGAACTCTCGCTCCCCTGCAGGAGCCCCAGGGGACACAGGGCCTCACTTTCTAAGGACGATATCAGAGGCCCAAGGGCTTCTGGGCTGGGAAGTGGCAGCCAAAGTGGGTGTGTCCTGTGATTCACCTCCAGATGTGTCTGAGCCCCATGAGAACCCCACAGGGAGCAGGAGACTCCCTGCTACTAATGCACCCATGCGAGTCCTGCTTTTCTCTAGTGGTGTGGGGTCTGCCTGCTGCTCGCCCTGTCAGGTACCCCAGGACAGGCTGGGCATGACCCAGTGGAGCCCACCTAGGCTACACCAATGGTCAGGGTCCACCAGCCTTCCTCTCCCAGCATGCCTTAGGGAGCTTAGAGGAGCTCAAAGGCTGGACCATTTCTGCCTAGGTGTCCTCTGGGAAAGCCCAGGTCTTGTGTCTTGCAGACTCAGGAAGCCCAAATTACAGGGACGGCAGGCGTTCAGAAGGCTCTCGCCCTCTGCAGGCACTGCTGGGAGCACTTCCTGTGCCCTAACTCGCTTCCCCCTCACCACAGCCCTTATTCCTAAAGATGGCGAAATGGTGCATGAAAAGCCTAAGTCACTTTCCTGGAGTCCTGTGACCAGTAAGTGGCAGAAGCAGGATGTGGCTCCCAAGAGCATGCAAGTGCTGGCAGTGGGGGGCATCCGCCCGTGGAATGTTCCAGAAGGCTCTAGTCCCAGGCCCTGCAGGAAAGAAAAGGCCCACTCGATGGCCCCGCATAAGGCCTCCAGTGCCTGTCCAGTCTCTGCAGTTGCCTTTTCTCCATCAAGGAAACCTGGAAGGCAGCCCGCAGGGCCGCCCGGGGGGACCTGTCCATCACAGCTGTGTGATCACTGGCCTTCATGCTCCCGGCCCAGGGACCAGCTGTGCAGTGGTCGGGTGCCAGAACGGGCCACCCAAGCAGGCCTAGGCTTCGGTTTGTTTTCTGAATCTGGATGTCCTGATGATAGGGGTAAGCAAAGCAAAACAAAACAAAAACCCTTTTTCTTTTCCACTTCTAAAGAGAATGAAATTATACAATGAATTCTTACTCAGCACTACTTGATAATAATAAGCGTTCATGAGGCGGCTCCTGCTCGCCAGCTCCCGTCCCGGAGGCCTTCCAAGGATCGACTCCTCTAGCCACATTCCCGTCCAGGGGAAAGCACCACATTGCGGCTGGTGTATCAGTTCAGGAAACCAGGGCACAGAGGTCTGGCCTTCCGAGCCTGGCAGCGGAAGAGGCGGGGTTTAGGCCGGAACCCTCCTACCTAAGCAGCACTCTACTGGCCGGCCATGTGCACTGCCTTCCCGGAGCCTCGGTTCCTCCTGGTGCGGTGGGACTTGCACCTGCTCCCAGCGCTACCCTGAGCTGGCAGGTTCTGCATGCCAAGGCCCTGGCGCTGAGTGCCGCTGTCCTCAGCGCCAGAGACAGCACTGTCTAATCCCTGGCGTTGTGTGCACCTTACTCTTCAATCGAGGAGATGGCAAGGAAAACAAGCCAGGCTGATTCTTCAGAGCAGCCAGTGGTGTGGATGGAGTGAAACCTTCCCTGGGGATCCTCCGGCCTCTGGGAGGGTTTGGTTTGCAGTCCCCATGACCAATGGCACGTGACCCCCACCCCACCTGGTTCCTTGACGTTTTTGTGTGCATGACCCACACAGGGGTGGACCACTGTGCGCAGCAGGACCATGGCTGTGAGCAGCTGTGTCTGAACACGGAGGAGTCCTTCGTCTGCCAGTGCTCAGAAGGCTTCCTCATCAACGAGGACCTCAAGACCTGCTCCCGTGAGTCCCCTCCCCACGCTCTGGCAGGGACGGGCTGGCCTGAGGAGTGAATCATGCACTTGAGTGCACAGGGCTTCCCTCTGCCCTCGTCTCTAGAGCCCCAGGGGTGTGGTGGGCACTGCGAGGCTTCAGGGGTGCTTGGTTCCGTCCTCATCACCCAGGGCCCTCACGTGGCTTTGGTTTTGCAGGGGTGGACTACTGCCTGCTGAGCGACCACGGCTGCGAGTACTCCTGCGTCAACACAGACAGATCCTTCGCCTGCCAGTGTCCGGAGGGGCACGTGCTACGCAGTGATGGCAAGACCTGTGCAAGTGAGTGCGTGGGGGAACAGGGGTTCAGGGCATGTGGGGACGCTGCTGGCCCTAGACATGTGCCTGCCTCGGTAGAATGTGTGTGGCTGCATCTCTTAACCAAGCGAGCCCTGGTGGTGGCTTCTCCCCCTGCCACCCAGTTTCTTTCCTTCAGTCCTGCCTCGCTGTTGGTCTGCAGCTAGACAGAGCCCTAGTTCTTTCTTTTTCTTTTCTTTTTTTTTTTTTTTATTGTTAATGTGTTTCTTTAAGAGGCAGAGCAAGAGAGAGAGAGAGAACTCCCACATCTGCAGGTTCACTCCCTAAATCCCCATGACAGCTGGGACTGGGCAGGGCCAAGGCCAGGTGCCCAAAATGCAATCCAGGTCTCCCAGATGGGTGGTGGGAACTCAAGCACTTGAGCCACCAGGGGACACATTAGCAGGAAGCTAGAGTTAAGAAGCAGAGCAGGGTATCCAACCCAAGTGCTCTGAATGGGAAGTGGACGCCTTACCCAACATCTTAACCACTGGGCCAACCAGCCCACCCAGAGCTGTAGTCCTCAACTCCGCTCTACCCACAGGCAGCCAGCAATGCCCGAGAATAATCACATGGGCCGCCGATGAACTGCTGGCCACGTGCCAGGCACTGTGCCACGTGCAAGCACTCTCAGCTGGTGACAGCTAAGGAAGCTGCAGCTCAGAATAGGTCAAGACCCTGAGGTGGCCGACTAGTTAAAATGAGTACACACGAACTCTGCCTGTCACACACAATGTCAGCTCTGGAAGGAGAGGCTGCAGAGCCATCCTTTCCCCGCCCTCTGAACCCAGCCGTCTGGCAGCACCGATGACATCGGCAGCCTTGTGTCTGGGGCTTGCGTTTCCTTGCAGCTGGTCCCAACTCCTGTCTCCATTAAAAAAATAAAGAGACTCCCAGACCCCCTTCTTTGCTTCACGTAGAAGTGCTGCGGAGTTTGCTACCCTGCGTTTGTGTTGCCAAGTAGACCAAGATAAGGAATTGAAAAGTAGTCGTCTTGAGTGACAGGGTCAGAAATGGAGGGAAAGGACTGTAATTTTCTTTCCCCGTCCTGCTGTCTTCCTGGCTCAAGGCCCAAGTTCCCTGGGCACGGGTACGATTGTGGCCATAACCCAGCTCACCCAGCTTTTTAAGTCATCCACTCACACGGGCAGACAAGCTGACTGCACAGCTGGGCGTGCCTCTCCGTGCCGCCTGGGAGAAAATCTTACCCCGGTCTGGGACAGACTGCTGCGTGGGGTTATCCAAGTTACGGCTTGCTGGTGGCTCCCTGCCCCGCTGCTCCTAGACTGCTGCTGCAGCCAGCGCAGGGAAGGACTGGGGACCAGGATGCAGAAGGAGGTGGCTGTGTTGCATTGTGTCTACATTTAACTGTGCCCAGCGCCGGAAGCGAGGGGGTTTGTGGGTGTGTTGCGGTTCTCTATCACCTTACGTGATGCGTGCCCCTCCTCTGCCCCTCTCTGCTGTGACAATCAAGAGCTCACTAACGATGGCTGCAGAACTTCTAAGAAATCCTCATGGGCCCTTCCAAACACAGGCAGCTCTTTGTCCTTTCAGCCTTATGTCTCCTCCCGCCCAGCACGCGCACGCGCGCGCACACACACACACACACACACATCCCGGTTCACATCTGGATTATGCCTTTGGCGCTTTTCAGTGCTGTTCCTTTTCTCACTTCAAGTGTGTCTGGAACTAACGGCACAGTGACCTCATCGCTGTGAGAGGATGTCCGAGGATGCCGTGAACAGCAAATTTTATTTATTTATTTATTTATTTTTTGACAGGCAGAGTGGACAGAGAGAGAGAGAGACAGAGAGAAAGGTCTTCCTTCGCCGTTGGTTCACCCTCCAATGGCTGCCGCGGACAGCGCGCTGCGGCCAGCGCACCGCGCTCATCCGATGGCAGGAGCCAGGAGCCAGGTGCTTTTCCTGGTCTCCCCATGGGGTGCAGGGCCCAAGCACCTGGGCCATCCTCCACTGCACTCCTGGGCCACAGCAGAGGGCTGGCCTGGAAGAGGGGCAACCGGGACAGAATCGGGCGCCCCGACCGGGACTAGAACCCGGTGTGCCGGCGCCGCAAGGCGGAGGATTAGCCTGTTGAGCCACGGCGCCGGCCGTGAACAGCAAATTTTGAGCTTTGTACGTGGCTGTGCGCGAACGTGTGGGGTCAGCAGATGGCTAAGCATTAGCCTTGGGAACTGGGTGTGAGAGGCACGTTTTTCCTGCGCCAGCCGACAGCTGTGTGTGGAGCTCTCTGCCAGTCCACGACCGTCTGTGTGCCCGGATGATGAGGTCTGTCTGCCCTGTCCTGCAGTCGCAGGCCAGGTTTCCCATGGGGATGTGGTGCCCCAAGCTCAGCCACATGCCGTGGTGGCATCTTTGTGTAAAAGTCTGTTGGGCTGTGAGTGGGGGAGCCAGCTAGGGCCTTGGCCATTGTAAAATCAGCCATCCCTCCACTTGGAGCCTCCATGGCAGCTGGTCTGAAGAGCCATTCACTCACTTTCTAGAAAGTTCTCTGAAGCATGGGGAGAAGGCTCAGGTTCCCAGAGCCCTGGACTGCAGTGGGCACTGCTATCCTCATGCCCCACACTCCTGACTCCCTGACCCCCAAGCTCTGATTGCCCAGTTCTCCCTGGGAGCTGTCCTGGTCTTGGGCCATTAGAGACACAACCTGGAGCAACTGCTCAAAGGCCATCTCCCCTCTGCAGAAGTTTCCCTGAGACAAAGACCAGATGTGCATAGAACACACAGCCCCTGGGCCTGTGAGCTCCTGGAGGTCAGAGGTCAGAAGCCAGGTCTTATCTATAGTCAGGGTTTCCAGGGCCTGGTCCAAAGGAGACTCTCAATATAAGTGAAGTGAGTAGAGAGTGAGTGGACAGAGACCAGCTGTCTTTTTATCCCAATGCCCCTGGCACAGGCTCCACTCTCTGCTCAATAACCTTCTGTGGCTCCTACTGTCTCCCAGAATACATTTCCAGCCGCAGGCTTGCAATGTGCCTGTGGGAAAAGCACTCCTCTGCCTCTTCACCCCTGCCCCAGGTCTGCTCCAAAGCCTGCCCTGCTTCCACCAAAGTGGGAGGCCCCTGGTCTCTGGGTAGGCCTTGTCCTGTATCCTCTGGATTCCTGTTCGCCTGCGTCCCAGCCCAACTCTCATATTGCCCCGTGGGGAACTTTCGCCTCCCTACCTGCTGGGCACATGGCTCCTCCTGCCCACCTCCCAGCCTCGAGGGGATGGGAGGGGTTGGGGGAGCGTGGCTCCCAGCGCCCTCCTGTCCAGCTTTACCCCGTGGCTCTCTGCGTGCTCCTGAGAAGCTGCAGCAGAGGGCAGAGAACACTGGACTGGGGGCCCCAGGACTGCACTGAAATCTTGTCACTGCTACCCAAGGCCAGGAAATGGCCCTGCCGGGGTCTGCCTGCTCGTCTGCAAGCTGGGAATGCTCACTGCTGCCTCTTCCAGGGTTGGGGTTGTTTGCACCGCAGGAGGAGACGCTGGCGGAAGTGCCTGTGAGTGTGCAGAATGCCCTAACCCCCTGCGGTGCCATCGCTGGTGCCCTTGTTAGGGCCTTGCCTCCTCACACACAGACTCCCCCAAAACCCACCCACTCCCTCACCCCCACACTGAGGAGAGGCCTCAGGGAATCCCCTGTGCATCCCCCAAGAGGAGGGCCCCCCAAACATACCACCCTGGAGGAGGGTCAGGCTCAGGGTCCAAGGGCTGTCCTGGGGAGACTCTCCCTTCTCCTGGCCGAGCAGGGTGCCCACGAGGATCTGAGCCTCAGCCGCAGGGCCCTGGCAGCTCCTGGCTGGCAGCCCTCCTGGTCCAGCTGCCACAGGCAGATCCGCACAGGCCTGTTCAGACCTGAGGCCCCCCAGCTTGGCCTCCTAGGGCTGAGGCCGTCCTAGGCAAGCCGAAGGGAGTGCCCTAGTTTGCTCGCGCTGTCACAGCAAAATACCATGGCCTGGGTGCTGATTCTTAACCACAGAGCTGGCTTTTCTCACGATTATGGGGGCTGGACGTCTGAGGTCGGGTGTGGCATAGTTGGGCTCTGGCAGGGGCCTTCTTGCTGGCGTGCAGACTGCTGACTTCTCACTGGGTCCTCCCGTGGGTGGGTGGGGGTGGGGAGGGGAGGACGGCAAGGAGCGCACTTGCTCTCCAGTATCTCTTCTTAGAAGGACCCAGGTGCAGCAGGGCCCTGCCTTCTTGACTGGGGGCCTCAGTGGCAGAGCCAAGACTTGAACTTGGGTCCTCTGATCCCAAAATCTTCGCACAGTGTGCGATGCCCTCCAGCAGTAGCATCTCCATTCAGCTGCATCTTGTGTTGCTGGAGAAGAAGCCATCCTGAGTTAGCAAAGGTTGGCTCCCTTGCTGTTACTACAAGCAAAGTCGGGGAATGGGATCATCTGGTGGCTTCTGGGTACCCTCTTGGCAGGCGACCACTGTGGCTTTCTCTCTTGGGGTCGGATTGGTTTTAATAAGCTTGGCTGTGGCAACCCAGACGCAGGATTGCCATCTGTCACTGCAGCAGAGGTGTGAGCCCACGGAACACGTCAGCTCGCAGGCACCCCGCAGGCGTGTGTGACTCAGCAGATGAATAATCCAGATGTGGGGAGCTCAGTGTGTCGGCAGGCAGGGCTGCCAGACATGGCTCCCCGGGGACTGGGCCACATCCTGAGCTCCGGCTAAAGGCAGGTCCCTGCCTGCTGCTGTGTGGTCCAGAAAGGGTCTTCTCCCTGCCCCCATACTTCTCCCAGGCCCTTTCAACAACCCCCTAACCGGGCCTGTCTTCTCTCTCACCTCTGGACTGGGGTCTGGGACCCCCTTCAGCTGGTGGCTCATTCATTCTTAGTCTCTTCAAGACTCTGCTGTGTGCCTGCAGCATGCTGGGTGCTGGGAATCCTGGGGTTTCTGCTGTGACAGAGTTGCAAGTTCCCCAGGGAGGGGGGCAGCACTGTGGCATAGCAGGTTAAAGCCCTGGCCTGAAGTGCTGGCATCCCATATGGGTGCTGGTTCTAGTCCTGGCTGCTCCACTTCTGATCCTGCTATATGACCTGGGAAAGCAGTGGAAGATGGCCCAAGTGCTTGGGCCCCTGCACCCATGTGGGAGACCTGGAAAAGCTCCTGGCTCCTGGCTTCGGATCCGTGTAGTTTTGGCCGTTGAAGCCATCTGGGGAATGAACCAGTGGATGGAAGACCTCTCTCTCTGTCTCTACCTCTCTCTGTAACTCTTTCAAATAAATAAAATAACTCTTTAAAAAAAATAAAGTTCCCCAGGGAAGATAGAAATTTGTAATTATTTTTATTTGAGAGACAGAGAATGAGAGAGAGCTCCCTTCTGCTGGTTTATTGCCCAAATGCCCTCGGGAGCCTGGAACTCAACCCCAGGAACCCAGTGGCTTGAGCTGTCACCCGCTGTCTCCCAGAGTCTGCATCAACAGGAAGCTGGATTCGGGAGCATGAGCCAGATGTCAGACCCAGGCACTCTGATGTGGAATGTGGGCTCCTAACTGGCATCTTTACTGGGTATTTTTTTAAATTTATTTGACAGATAGAGTTATAGACAGTGAGAGAGAGAGACAGAAAGGTCTTCCTTTTGTTGGTTCACTCCCCAAATGGCCACTACAGCTGGTGCTGTGCCGATCTGAAGCCTGGAGCCAGGTGCTTCTTCCTGGTCTCCCATGTGGGTGCAGGCGCCTAAGCACTTGGGCCATCCTCCACTGCACTCCCGGGCACATCAGAGAGCTGGACTGGAAGAGGAGCAACTGGGACTAGAACCTGGTGCCCATATGGGATGCTGGCACCACAGGCAGAGGATTAACCAAGTGAGCCACGGCGCCAGCCCCCTTAACTTGGTATTAAAGGCGTATCATGCATTCCGAGTGGTAAGAGTTGTGATGTGGGAAGGAGGTGCCACTCCTGGTGCCACCTCTAGCAGGTGGCAGCCTAGAGAACGAGATTTCTCACCCAGAGATGGATTAGAGCGAGCTGGACTCTTCCTTTATCTTCTGAGAGTCTAGCAAGCCATGTAAGCAGATGTCGAGCTAGGATGATCTGTGGATATGCAACCAGACTGGAAGACAGAGGGGTGACAACTTTGTGACCTAGTCTCTCCTCTGCCCCAGGACAGCTAAGGCAAGTCACCTCTGCAGGTGGGGGGACCTTGGGGAAGCCACTTCCCTCTCCCAGGGGGTTGGACCAGTTCATCTCTAAGGTCCCTTCCAGCCCCCACAATATGGGTAGTGGCTGGCTCAGAGTAAGAGCCCCAACACATACTGGGTGAGCGAACACCTCACTGGAATGTCCACCATTGTCCCCAGGTTGGGGACACCCCATCATGGTGCATTCTGCAAGGCAGGTGTGTGGGAGGGAGGAGCCCAGATGCCTGCCAGCACCCACACTCCATGGGGTTCTCACTGCACTAAAGCCAGTGCATCAGGTCTAATGAATTTGGATTTCCAGAGCAGAAAACTGAGGGGATATTTTTTTTGACAGGCAGAGTGGACAGTGAGAGAGAGAGAGAGAGAGAGAGAGAGAGAGAGAGAGAAGTCTTCCTTTTTCCGTTGGTTCACCCCCCAATGGCCGCTGCGGCCGGCGCACCACGCTGATCCGAAGGCAGGAGCCAGGTGCTTCTCCTGGTCTCCCATGGGGTGCAGGGCCCAAGGACCTGGGCCATCCTCCACTGCCTTCCCGGGCCACAGCAGAGAGCTGGACTGGAAGAGGAGCAACCAGGACAGAATCTGGTGCTCCGACCAGGACTAGAACCCAGGGTGCCGGCGCCACAGGCAGAGGATTAGCCTATTGAGCCATGGCACCAGCCCTGAGGGGATATTTCCTTTTATCGAAGCCACCTTTCCTGGGGTCCTGTCATGTGCCAGGTGTTTTGGTTAGGTGCTGGAGATAGCAGAGAAGGGCAGATACAGTGTGTGGTCTCTGGGAGACCAGAGTCCTGTGGTCACAGCCCAGTGAGGAGGTGGACACAAATCCAGAGATCACAGAAACCATTGTTCTTCTACAACTCAACACCACCACTGTAAGAATATGTGGTGCTTTGAGACCCTGTACCAGGAAGTCAGGAGGGGCTGGATGAGGGTTTTGGTTGTTTTTTTTTTTTTTAATTAATTTATTTGAAAGGCAGATTTAGAGAGAAAGGGAGAGAGACATCTTCCATCCACTGGTTCACTCACCAAATGGCCACAATTGCTGGCCACAAAGGCCTGGAACTCAGCCTGGACCTCCTACATAAGTGGCAGGGGCCCAACCACTTGGGCCATCTTCTGCTGCCCTCCCAGGCACATAGCAGGGAGCTGGATAGGAAGTGGAGCTGGATAGGAAGTGGAGCAGCCGGGACTTGAACCAGTACTCTTGTGGGATGCAGGCATCTCAGGCACCACCATGCTGGCCCCTGGAGGAGGGTTAACTGAGGGAAGGGGTATGGTGGGGAAAGAGGCTTCCAGGGAAAGGAATGGTTTCCCAGGTGGGAGTGCAGAAGGGGAGGTGAGGCTGGAGCACAGGTGGTGTGCACCTTACCAAGGGTTTCCCATTTCAGCCAGAGACTCTCTGGAAACCTTACAGGATCCTTGCGGGGAGAGGCTGGGATGTGAGCAGAGCTGCGTTTGGAAAGAGGACAGACTGGAGATGGTCGGGGTGTGTGTGTGGAGCCTGGTTAGTAGAGGGTGCTACAGCCCAAAAGAGAGCTGGGGGCATTTGACTCATGACATGGAGGCCCTTGGGAAGGTTCCTGGGTTCAAGGTTGGAGTCCACTGCCAGTCTGCACCCCCAGTGGCTCATAGAATCATCTGTGGTACTTGTCAAAAATCCAGAGCCAAGGGCAGCACCCACGCCCCCTGAATCAGAAACCACAGCAGAGACTATTGTATGTTGTTGGTGGGAATAAATACTGAAATAATCTCTTTGGAGGGCAATTTAAAAATATTTGTTAGCTTTAATTTTAACTAGTATTTATTTATTTGAAAGGCAGAGAGACAGAGACCTCCTTTCCATGGGTTTACTCCCCAAATGCCTGCAACAACTGGGGCTGGGCCAGGCCAAATCCGGGAGCTGGGAACTCAGGCTGGGTCTCCCACACAGGTGGCTGGGACTCAACTACTTGAGCCATCACCTGCTGCCTACTGAAGTGACCAAATGTCCCTTAGACCCAGCGCCTCCACGGCTGCAGCTCTCTCCGGCAGATACCCTGGCGCCGTGTAAAGGGTTAGTTCAGGTTACTCACGGCAGCCTTGCTTGTAAGAAGGAAAAGTGGGAAATGATCCAGGTGTCCAGCAACAGAGTTCCCACACAAGGGAACATTACTCAAGTATTAAAAAGAATGAGCCACTTCTCTGTGTAATGCTATGAAGAGAGCTCCTGTAAATGTCATTGAATTGGGAGGAAAGGCATAGAATGAGAGAGTACATAGCACCTCAGTTTGGATGAACCTGCTAAGCCACTGCCCCGTGTGTGTGGAAGAAAGGGGAGAAAATAAGAATAAATACTTGTGTTTGTTGTGACTCACGTGAGCAATACTGGATGGTTAAATAAACTAATAAAAATTATGCAGTAGTTATCAGTTGCTATGGGACAAGCTACTCCCAAAGCTAGCAGCTTTAAACAGCCAACGTTTGTGATCTCACACAGTGTCTGATGGTCTGGGGTCTGAGAGGGGCTCTGCCAAGTGCTTCAAGCTCAGGGTCTCTCAGGAGGCCTGGGCTTCTCGCTTGGAGCTCAACATCACTTCCAAGCGCACTTGTGTGTTTGTTGCAGGGCCCCAGATTCTCACAGATTCTGTTTGGCTGGAGGCTACAGTTCCTTGCAACATGAGCCTTTCCATGGAGCTGCTCACAACAGGGCTATCCCCAGAGCAAGTGACCAAGAAGCGGGAGTGAGCTCACGCAGGGCAGGAGCATCCAAGACAGAAGCCCCAGTGTCTCTGATAACTTGAGAGGAGACAGTGCTCTTGGCCACCCAGACCCACAGTGCAGGAGGGGACTGCACGGATGTGTGCATGCCAGGAGACGGGGACATTTTAATGTTCCTTTATTCCGTTTCATCAGCTGGACGTCGCTAGATTCTGCTGGCACTCCTCTGCAGGGGAGAGATGCCCTTTGCGTGTCTCACTTTTCAGCCATGCACCTGCTTGACCTTAGAGTGTCATCTCTGCAGGTGGCTCTGACGCACGTCTGACACCAAGACCTCACCCGCTGTCTCTTGAGCAGATGCTCTAGGGGATGCGGCAGGGAAAGGTCACAAAACGCTCCATGTGCTTTTAAAGCATGCACACAATGGAAATCCCAGACCACTACTAATGACAAAGCCCAGGAGAACTGCAAACAGGCTAAGAGTCCCTGGGTTGAGGATGCGCCCTGTGGGCACCCAGCTTCCCACTCAGCAGCAGCGTCTACACCTGCAGGCTGGGACCCCGCTGTGGCTCGGGGAAGCCTGGGTGAAGAAGACTCTCGATGGCTGTCCTCGATGGCTGAGGACAGAGCAGGCTCCAGGATGCAAGGGCGTACTCAGAGGCGTCTGTCTAGATGATGGCTTGACAAACCTGACCGGAAAGAGCTCTAGCTATTTTGTTGCCCTGGAAAATGCTCACCTCCACCGCCAAGGATCACTCAAGTGTGCTCTCTGCTCACTCTGTCCACGAGGACTACCCAAGCTATCAGGAAACGCTCTCCGTGACTAATGAGTACAGGACGTGCCCAGTCAGGTGGGCAGGCGGCCCCGGCTCTGTTTGGAATCTCTTCTGCAGCTATAATTCACTTAACAACATTTTCCCTTTGTTCAGAGAGTTTGGCAGCTCTTCTGCCCCAGGAAAGACAGGCAAAATTCCCTTCGTGTTTGAAAGCTTACTTGAGAGTATAGCAACGTGGTGGAGTCAGAACACAACATGGGATTTATTGTCATCAGATAATATTTTTAGTCCAGTTCTTCCGTTTCCTAATAATTGGCGTTGGCAAGCCCTTAACGTTCCCAAATGAGATCTTCTCTGGTTGGTAAATGAGAGGAACAGCAGCTGCCTTAACCAATCACGGGCAGCTCTGAGGACTCCCCTCCAGAGGGAATACTGCAGAAGGCTTTACAGAGGCAGTGTGTGGTTTGTGCCTGCTTATAAGATGCACCCTGCGCTTTGGGATCTTGATTTAGTAACCGATGCTTATCCATCATGAGAGTTTTACTCAGTCTGAAAGGATTGCATTAACTCTCAGAAACGTGTATGGTTCTTCTAAAAAGTCACTGCCCACCTGGCCTCAATGTCAAGCTTTGAAAACATCAGCCTAGGAGGTGGGACTTTGGCACAGTGGTGAAGACATTGCTTGGGATGCCCATGTACCATATCCGTGTGCCTGGGTTCAAACCCCAGCTCTGCTGCCGATTCTAGCTTCCTACTAATGTGCACCCTGGGAAGCGACTGTGATAGCTCAAGTAGCTGGGTCCCTGCCACTCAAGTGGGAGGCCTGGATTAAATTGCCTTCTCCCAGCTCTGCTCTGGCCATTGTGGGCATTTGGGGAGTGGACTGGTGGATGGAAGCTCTATTTGTCTATCTCACTCTATTTGCCTTCCAAATAAATAAAAAATTTAACACAAAACCAAAAATCAGCCTGATTTTTACAGGTGCACAAATCTGGTCCCTGACAAGTCTCCCAGCCCCACGGATGGCAGTGCCGCCCTTTAGTGGCTCAGTTCAGCGACCTCATAGCCATCCTTTACTCCTCTGTCCCATGCAGACTCCTGTTGTCAGTCCATCAACGAATCTTGCGGGCTCCACCCTCAAAACCTAGCCACAGTCTGGATGCTTCTTACCAGCCTGACCTGGGCCAGCAGGATTGTTACAGCGAGCAGCTTCCTGCTCTCCAAGCTCCAGCCTCCCCCGTGCTGCATTCCGTGCAGAGCAGTTGTTCTCAGAAGTCAGGTCCGGGTGCTGCACCGCTGGAAACCCCGCAGCGACCACCCTGCTCACACAGATCTGACCTCTGCCTGTGAATCCCGTGTGATCTGACCCACCACGTTACTGGCCTCAACCCCTGCCTGGCTCTGGGGTGCTCCCCCTAGCCTCTAGCAACTCCTTGTCTTTCTTGAAATGTGCTAAGCAGGTTCCTACCTCTGCTGCCCCTCCTTCCTAAAATAGGCTTTCCCAGATAACCCACGCACTTCTGTCTTCCCAGGGCTGTGCTCCGTCACTTACCTGACCGCACCACGTGAAATGGAGGTCCTCCTACTCCCCGGCCCGATGGCCTCTGTGTTCCCCAGATCCGGCTTTTTCTCCCCTGGGCTTTTCCCCACCTGCTATTTCATACATGTGTTTATCTGTTGTTTGTCTTCTATGCACCCCCACATGCCCCTGACACCTGCCATGCGTAAGCTTCAGGAAGGCAGAAACGCTGTTTTATTCACTGCTAAATCACCAGAGTCTAGAACAGTGCCTGGTTCAGAGTAGGAACTCAAGACGTGTTTGTGGGCCAAGTAAATGAATTGAATGAATGCATTTCCTAAATGTGATGTAATGTATACACACACACACACACATGCATATGCACCTAAGTAGATAATTTGCAATTATATAGTGAAGTTGAACTTATTTATCACGTTTATAGTTAATTTATATCACTTGTTTTGTAAATTGTCTTCTTGTCTTTTGCTCATTTTCCCTGGAGAAGTGATTATCTTGTTTTATCTGTGTGTGTTCTCTCTGTACTAAGATTTTTTTTTCTCATAGACTGCTTTCTGTTCTGAAATATGCAGAGTAGGATAGTCATTACTTTAATGTAAGGTGTCTGAAATGTCTCGTATGATTGGATAAGCCACTAATGTATGCATCTGTTCTTCTGTTTCTCTTATTCCAATCTGATCCTCAGAATTGGATGCCTGTGCTCTGGGGGACCATGGCTGCGAGCATTCCTGTGTAAGCAAGGAGCACTCGTTTGTGTGCCAGTGCTTTGAAGGGTATCTACTCCGCGAAGATGGGAAGACCTGCAGAAGTAAGTTTCTACCACAGCTGGCGCTCGTGACTGTTCCACATCACTGTGCTGATCTCTGTGTCAATCAGTCAGTGTCATACAGCTGAAGTGAATGTGGGCTCCCAGGTGGAATTCTGGGACAGAAAAAGGACATTGGGCAAAAGCTAAGTAAATGGACTTCAGTTACTAATAATGTATCAGTTTGAATTCATTAATTGTAAAAAATGTGCCCTACTAATGTAAGATGTTAATGATAGGGGAAATGAGGTATAGGGTATATGAGGATTCTCTACCTCTTTTCAATATTTCTGTTAATGTAAAACTGTCTAAAAATAAATTCTATTAAGCAAAAAAAAGGACAAAAAAAGTCAATGCCAAAACCATGACTGAACTTGGTCACATATGTGCTTTGGGGCAGAAACAGCAGTTTAGCTGTTGCAGAAAGTCATACAAGGGTGTTTCCAAGGGGTCATGGAAAAAATGGAATTAAACGAAAAATTGATTTTGGTGCAAGAACATTGAAATCCATGCATAGTTTTTTCATTATGTATTTTCCATAAACTTTGATAGCCTTGGTACAGTGAAAAATGTAAGTAAGCCACATTCTAGCTCTGCCCTTTATTAGCTGGGAAAGTTGCTTAATTTCTCTGAACCTCCATTTATTTATCTTTAATAATGTTACTGTCACTGCTGTTATTATTTGGGTGGTGAAATCCGTCATGGAGACGACCTTGTGATAAGGCCGCTCTTACATTCAGAGGGCAGATTCTCTTAGACGCTGGGGCCTGTGACCGGCCTGCCTAGTGCACGCAGCCTTAGAGTGATTCACGGCTGTAAGTTCCAAAACACATCTCTCTGTGGTCAAAGCGGAGCGAGTAGCCCTGAGCCAGTGATTTGCAACCCTATCAGTCATCTTTTTCTCAGGCTCCTGGAAGCACATTCCTTAGAGTGACTCATGTGACACTATTTGAAGAAAAGAAGGCAAACTAGAATTATCACTCTCATTTTTCAGGCAGGAAAGCTAAGTGATTCTCCTAAGCCATATTTTATGTTGGGGACAAAGCCAAAATTAGATTTCAGCGCTGTTCATCCAAACTGAGATTCAGTCTCTTAAGTAATCATTTCAGCAGGGTTTCCATTCGGGGATCAGAAACCCCGGCTGCAGAAAGCCCGTGGTTTTGTATTGCACTCTTATGACACCCCAAAAGTAGGTGCCGGCGGGTGATGGTGCCGATGACCGTAAGAAACCTTGAAGACTTAGCCTGACTTGGAGGCGCTAACTAATGCCTGTGCTCAGCGTGGCCATTCTGCTCACCGAAGACCACGGCTGAGGGGCCGGCACCTCCAAGGGTAGCTCCGTGTCACCTGTCAAGGTGAGGTTGTAGTAACGTGCGCTGCTGTTCCCAGGGAGAGATGTCTGCCGAGACACGGAGCACGGCTGTGAGCACGTCTGCGTGAACCGTGGCGACTCGTACATCTGCAGGTGCTTGGAGGGGTTCCGGCTCGCCGAGGACGGGAGACGCTGCAGAAGTAAGGAGCCTGCAGGCGCGCTCAGATAATTCCAGAGCTGCACTCAGTCTTTCAGCTCTTGTTTGTAACCAGTGTCACTAATATAAGTTCCGGCTCTGGGGGCTTTGAAAGTGTTTCCATCCAGATCAGTCCAGGGGACCTCCTGCCCCAGGAGTGTCGCAGCCTCTTTGCCTGTGTGCCTGTGCCCTCAGCTGTGGGCCCTTCCTCAGGCAGCTGCGTGGATGCCCAGAGCCTCGGGCAGCGCCGGGCTCGTCCCTGCCAGCAGTCGCTACAGGATCACAGGATAATCACAGGCCTTGGTCTTCTGGTCTTACAGTGAGGGTAAAGGGTTGGAGAGGGGTTGTGTATTTCTTTTTTTATTCTGTTTTATCATTTGCTGCTGTAGGTCACTCAGAACAGACTGTGAGAGTTTAGTTAATATATTTGTGTTCTCCAGGGAAACATAGTATATGTGGCTGTGTGCATGTGTACATATATATGGTGGGGGGAAGGTAGGGGAGAAAAGATGGACTTAAGAGATTGGTTCGTACAATGCTGTGGCTGGCATGTGTGTGTGTGTGCAGAGCAGGCTGGATTCTCAGGGAAGACTTGATATTACAGCTCGTGTCCAAAGGCCATCTGGAGGCCAAATCCCCTCTTGCATGAGACACCTTCATCTTTTTCCCTGGAGGCCTTCACCTGAATGATTGAGGCCCACCTACCTGATGGGGGGCCTTCCGTTGACTCCAAGCTGTTAATTCAATTGTTAAGCACACCCAAAAGTTATCTTCGTAGAACACCGAGGCTGGTGTTTGACCAAGCAGCTGGGGATCATCCCCTAGCCAAGGAGACCCATAAAATGAACCATCCTGGTGCCCACTGGAAGCGAGAGGTATCAGCACCCCTGTTCAGGGACACAGGTGTTGGAAGCAGCACAGGGCGGAGATTTTATTCCACTGGGAGATTCTGGCTGGTCATCCTCCTTTGGGGGTTTGGACAACTCTGCCTGCTTGCGTGACTCTGCCCCAGGGAGCAGTGGTGCCTTTTGAGTTAGGCCAAATACGCCTGTTTGCTTCTGGGGTTGATGTGTGGATGTCTCCTCCCAGACTCCACTGAGATAACTGGGGGTTCCTACAGGCTAGCAAAGCAGGGTTGGGGGAGGGGAGGCCATCACCCTCATTCCTCCACCGCAGAGAGGGGCTCCTCCCCTTCCTGGGGATTCTCTCTGAACAGCTGACTCCATGGATGTCCATGATACCATGGCTCAACTCTGCAGGGTTCCTGCACCGTGCTGGGTTTTAGGTAAACCCTGAAGCATCCCTTCTGTGGAGCGCATGCGTCCCGTCTGCCTGAGCCATTCATTCCTGCAAACAGGCACAGACGGACATTTACTGCTCCCATGGTGAGCGGTTTACACAGGGCACAGCTTCTGCCGCTGCAGTTTGATCCCTAGATCGAATTCCACCATTCCCACCCTACAGGGGTAGGGAACCTTTTTTTCTGCCATGAGCCATTTGGCTATTTATAAGTGGGCTGGCCCTTCCCCACCGCCGTGAGGAATCTGCAGGCAGTGGCTCAGGTGTTGAGTAGTCTCCTCTCAGAGGGCTGATGACGGAAAAGGGCCGCAGGCTTTCCGTGAAGCCTCCGCGGTGCTGGGCGACCCCGGGCCTGTGATGTGCGTCTCTGTGTGTACAACGGGTGCATCCCTCCTGTCGGGGGATGATGTGGGGATTAAAGGGCTGTGAGCGTTCTGAAGGGGTTCAAACGCCTCACCCAGGAGACAGTCGAAACGCAGTGTTCGGAATCTCTATGGGGAAAAAAGAAAAAAAGTGAAGCTGGCCACCCACCCTCCCATCAGTCAGGCTTGGGTGAGCTTTGCCCTCACCTTAGCCTCTCCAAGGTTTTGGCAGAGGTGGAGTTTGGAAAACGGCCTCCGTGTGTCATCTCACCAGCCGGGATCGCTCACCTCCCCACCCCCACCCCTTTCCTCAGGGAAGGACATCTGCAGATCCACCCAGCACGGCTGCGAGCACGCATGCGTGAATCAGGGCGACTCCTACGTCTGCAAGTGCTCAGAGGGGTTTGTTCTCGCCGAGGACGGAAGACGGTGCAAGAGTAAGTGATCGGAACCTGGCAGTCGGCTAGGGTTGGGTTTTGCAGCGCCTGCTTTCTGGGGTGTTTTCAGGTAGCAAATCCCTCCCCGGTGCCTCCCTCCTGAATAGAAATGTGTGTGCACCAATGCAGAGTGGGGCAGAGATGGCTTAGCGGCAGAATCTGCAGAAACACTTGGTGTTAGCTGACAGTAAGTTCAGCCGGCGCCGTGGCTCAACAGGCTAATCCTCCGCCTTGCAGCGCCCGCACACCGGGTTCTAGCCCCTGTCGGGGCGCCGGATTCTGTCCCGGTTGCCCCTCTTCCAGTCCAGCTTTCTGCTGTGGCCCAGGAGTGCAGGGGAGGATGGCCCAAGTGCTTGGGCCCTGCACCCCATGGGAGACCAGGAGAAGCACCTGGCTCCTGGCTTCAGATCAGCGCAGTGTGCTGGCCGCGGCGGCCATTGGAGGGTGAACCAACGGCAAAGGAAGACCTTTCTCTCTGTCTCTCTCTCTCCCCCTGTCCACTCTGCCTGTCAAAAATAAAAGAATAAAAAGTAAGTTCTTTTATCAGCCAAATAGCCAGGGTGATCTTAGGCTGAGGGACCGAGGGAGACGGTGCTCTGCTCTGTAGGGGAGAATCACATTCAGTCCTGGGCATGGAATTTTAGAAACAGGGGTGGCTACCAGCATGAAACATTAAAAAAAAAAAAAAAAGCCACCAGCAAAAGAAACCTGGAGAGAGTTAGTTATTCTATAAGCCCGCAGTGCCGGCATCCTGTATTGGATCTCACTCTGCTGCTCTCCTGCTGTCTGCTGTCTCCTATGTTCACATGTCCTGGAGAAGCCTTTGTTCGAGGAGGCCGTAGTGCGGGTCCTATTCTGCAAGGAAAGAGTGGGGTAGAGGAGAGCACAGACTCGCTGCCAAAAAAATTATCCCAGTGTTTCTGAAATCTGCCGGAGAGCTGCGTGCATGTCACTTGAGTTTGGGGTTTTTTTGTTTTTGGTTGATTCAAGACCAGGCTCCGAGTGTCAAGGAACCTCTGAATTGGCCTTTCCCCCTTCACTAATACAAGATCTGTAGGTCCAGTAAGGAGGACAAGCACTTCATGGAGAAAGAGGAGACCCAGCTCAGCACCCACAGGAACCACAATTATGTTCACACGCCCTACTGGCCAAGCTTAGGGATGCTTGTGCATGTGTGTGTGTGTGTGTGTCTTCACTTGCTCATATCATTGTGCTTCACTTTCAAAGGTTACACAGTTCTTGATGTAGTAGAGAGAAAGTTCTGTCACAAGCTATAGACTATTGGAAGTGACATCATCCATTGGGATCTGTAGATTTTTCTTAAGCAGCCCTGAATAACAAAAAATCTCTCCACACCCAAATTGCTTAAGTATTTGCTTACCTTTGTTTTTAATCTCTCTTTTACTGTCAGTCATCCGAGTTGCCCCAAGAGCTTTGGTGTAGATAAAGAATTCATGGCAATCATTCTTTTTTTTTTTTTTTTTTTTTTTTACAGGCAGAGTGGACAGTGAGAGAGAGAGACAGAGAGAAAGGTCTTCCTTTTGCCGTTGGTTCACCCTCCAATGGCCGCCGCGGTCGGCGCGCAGCGGCCGGCGCACCGCGCTCGTCCGATGGCAGGAGCCAGGAGCCAGGTGCTTTTCCTGGTCTCCCCATGGGGTGCAGGGCCCAAGCACCTGGGCCATCCTCCACTGCACTCCTGGGCCACAGCAGAGGGCTGGCCTGGAAGAGGGGCAACCGGGACAGAATCCGGTGCCCCGACCGGGACTAGAACCCGGTGTGCCGGCGCCGCAAGGCGGAGGATTAGCCTGTTGAGCCACGGCACCGGCCGGCAATCATTCATTTTTAAGCGTTCAAGCATAGTTACAGGGATGCTGCCAACACACACCACTTCATTCATTTAGTCCATCAACAGCCCTTATTGGACACCCACTGTATGTCAGGCGTTAAGGTGGCAGGAATGAATGAGGCCCAGTCTATGCTGAGGAGTGAGTTCACACACTGGCAGAAAAGAGACACCTAGCAAATGATTATTGTACGATGTGGATCCTGCATAGAGTCCATTAGGTTGTAAGCAGCTTGGTATTAAGCATATTGTCTCGGTCAGCTTTGCAGTCCTGTTGTGCCTACCGCCTTGCACAGGGCAGGTGTTCAGTAAAGACATTTGAGGCTACACAGACATTGAGCACAAGCTGGGGCACCAGGAAAGCGCCTTGGAAGAGGTGATGGTCAAGCTGAATTTTAAGAACTTCCTTCTTGAATGCAGGCAGAATGCCAGTACTTGTGTCCTGTCACCCTCCTTTAGTGAAGCTGTAGGGACCTTTTGGGTGTTGTCAGGCACTTCTACATATTCTGCACACAGCCTTCCACCGGCCTGCCCCGCCCTGGACCTAGCTGTTGGTGATCCAGCATATGGTGGGGGCCAGTCTCCTAGATGATTTATACATCTGCTATGATTTGTACAATATATTCACTTTTCTTGAGAAAAATATAATTTTTGTCATTTTGACAAGCCAACACACAAAAGCAAATCTAAAAACGACTGTTAAGGAGAGGCATTTGGCACAGCAGGAAAGACACTGCAAGCGATGCCTGCATCCCATGTCAGAGTGCCTGGGTGTGAGTCCTGACTCGCTTCCAAATACAGCTTCTTGCTAATGCACACCCTGGGAGGCGGTAGATAATGGCTCAAGTGCTTGGGCCCCTGCCACCCCTGTGGGAGACTTGCATTGAGTTCCAGGCTCCTGGCTTCAGCATAGTCCTGGCCTAGTCCAGCCCTGATCATTGTGGGTATTTAGAGAGTGACCCAGCAGATGGAAGAGCTGTGTCTCGCTCTCTCTCCATCTTTAAAAATAAATGAAAATAAATAAATAAAAATCTAAAAAATAAAATCATGTCAGAGACTCCTAGTTTCATTGGGAGGAAAAAAAAAAACTATTGTTGTTTGAAACCCTCCCAATTCCTCTTGTCTGTCTTGTGCTTTTTCTGAAGAAGCTCAAAAGTGGTTCCTCAAAGCCGCTGTGCCTCTAACTGAAACCTGATTGTCTTCCACGCTTGGGCACGAACGAGTTGTCACTGTGTGGCCGTGTCAGCTGTCTTTGTGTTTCCACAGGATGCACTGAAGGCCCGCTGGACCTGGTCTTTGTGATCGATGGATCCAAGAGCCTCGGAGAAGACAATTTTGAGATTGTGAAGCAGTTCCTCACGGCCATTATAGATTCCTTGGCAGTCTCCCCCAAAGCGGCCAGGGTGGGGCTGCTCCAGTACTCCACGCAGGTCCGCACCGAGTTTGCCCTGAGGAGCTTCAGCACGGCCAAAGACATGAAGAAAGCTGTGGCTCACATGAAATACATGGGCAAGGGCTCCATGACGGGGCAGGCCCTGAAACACATGTTCGAAAGGAGTTTCACCCAACTGGAAGGGGCCAGGCCTCTCTCCGCACGGGTACCCCGAGTGGCCATCGTGTTCACCGACGGACGGGCTCAGGATGACGTCTCCGAGTGGGCCAATAAGGCCAAGGCCAATGGTAAAAAGGGGTGCAGCTCAGGTTTCTTAAACTCACTGGGAGGGCACAGCGGGCCAGAGGAGTGAGACTCTCGGAGGGTACAGACAGGCCTCGAGTCAATCTCCATTCCTCAGTTTACCAAATGACCAGCTAGCACGGGGCTGGACGGGAGTTACATAAAGTGCTCACAAGGGATGAGTGGGGCTTGCAGCCTGGGAAACTGGGGTACCCAGCCCACACCAGGTACGAAATCACCTACTGTGATTTCCTGGCCAGAGCGTGACTGCCCGTGGAGAGAACCACCCACCGCAGGGGCTGCTTATCTCAGACGAATACACAGGTCCCCAAATGCTGGGCTGCTTCTTTAGAGCCACTTCCAGAACGTGTTACAGACGTGTGCGCGGTTGCGGATGCATGTGGGTTTTTTCTTCTAACCAGCGCTTCCCGTGAACACTCTGAAAATGCAGTAGCCCCAGGATAGAGAATACCCTGTGTTGACAGGCAGCAGAAGGCAGCTTCTGAGCCAGGCAGACTGTCGGAGAAGGTTGTGACTCGGCTCTGGCTGCTGAGCAGAGCCCAGCCTGTCCCCTGAGCCCCTCCTGGCCTCGTGGATGGTGCAGGGAGGGACCTGAACTGTACAGATGTGGAGTGGGGGGAGGGGCACGAATGGCTTTGGAAGGAAGTGCAGAGGCGAGGATGGGTGGTGGAGGCGGCTTGCGGTGGTGTCTGGGGGAGCTGGGCAGACTGGAGGCTGTGGAGCAGTTTGCCTCAAAGCCACCTCCTTTAGTACTTGTTGGGGCACACTGCTGTTGCAGGTCCCAAAAATGTCTGCACGGACCACAGCCTCACCCGAGCTCGGGGCCTGGACCAGGCCCGGCACAGAGTAGACGTGGGCCCAGTACCGGAGATGAATGGACGCGGGCTGAAAGTACTGCAGCCCAGGGGTGAACGTCGCTGCGCACGGCAAGGCTGTCTCTGAAGGAGGCCGCTGCCTGCCATTGTCTACCTCACTTCACTCACGTTGCTCCTGGCCCCGGACAGCGGTGGCCACACGGTGTGTGCTGCCCTGAGTCATCCGAGTGGACTGTCAAACTGGCTGTTCATACCACACCAGCCCGCTAGTCACGTCAACCCCGTGGGCCTCTGGCTTGCACTCGCACAGAGTATTGGGCAGAGAGCAGGCATTTGGCACAGCGGTTAACCCTCATCCCACATCTGAGTTTCTGCTTTGATTCCTGGCTCTCCTTCTGATCCGGCTTCTTACTGATGTGCACCCTGGGAGGCATCAGGAATGGTTCAAATACTTGGGTCCCTGCCACCCACGTAGGAGACCCAGATGGAGTTCTAGGCTTCTGGCTTCAGCCTGGCCCAGCCCTGGGTGTTGTAACCATCTGGGGAGTGAACCTGCATGGAAAAAGTATTAGGGGAGGCATCTCTGTTAACCCTTTTATTTGTTTTGCTGAGATTAATCTGCCTGACGCTTTCCCCATTCAGATTTCCACAGATCACACAGAAACAGGTAGTATATTTATTTGGTTCTTGATTCAGCAGGATTTATCTGAAATTACAACTTCTAATGTATTTAATTACATTTGTGTAGTTAACACAATCTTAAAATAGTAGGTAGCCTTTTTAGAAAGTTGTGTGTAAAGTCCCCGGGCTCCCACACAATATGCTAAACTTGGCTGTGGACCTTCCACAGACTCAGAGCAAGGCATAACCCTTGCCCTTGGCTCAGAGCCATTTTTGCATTGGAAAAAAAAAAAAAGGTAGTCTAATGAATTAGCCAGAAAGAGATATCAGTGCTGAAAAGTGTTGAAATCAAGCAGAACTTAGTTCATACCGTGTTTTGCTTTCAGAGGAAGCGTATGAGCAGGTGGGAACAGAGGAATCTAACCATTTGTTTTAGAAAAGCTCTTGGAGCTGTGTCCTGTCCCCGTGGAAACTAAGGTCGATGCCGGCTTAGTTCCCTTTCCTGATGTGGGGGTCTCCAGGGGCTGCAAGTTCTCCTCGCGGCCCAGCATCCCCCCAAGACTGTGTCCTCCCAGGAGAGGTGGACAGCAGGCAGCTTCCCTGGTCTTGGGTCATGAGGATGCCCTTCCTGTGCCCTTGAGAAGTAGAAAGGAAGTTAAGTTACAAGGGCACAGACAGACCTGCTTCACAGACTTCCAGAAGGGTCTCCTGCGTAAGCCGTAAGAGAGCGTTCTTTCCCGCTTGTCCAGAGCTAAGTCAGGGAAACGTTGCCGAGCTGTGAGCTAACCCTGGGCAGGGCTGAACAAAAGGGTGGTGGTCTAGCTCCCTTGCTTCTCCCAGATGCCTCCCCACTCCCTTAGATCCCTCTGTTTTGCTTAAAATAAAAATGACCAAAAAAAAAAATTAAAGGAGCATTCATATATACCCCTCACATCACACCACTTAGTATCTGGCTGCTTTGGGAGCAGGACACACGGCTCCGTCTGCCTTGTTCTGAATGTTCTCTGCACCGTAGGTATCACCATGTATGCTGTTGGGGTGGGGAAAGCCATAGAGGAGGAACTGCAAGAGATCGCCTCGGAGCCCACAGACAAGCATCTCTTCTACGCCGAAGACTTCAGCACGATGAACGAGATAAGCGAGAAACTGAAGATGGGCATCTGTGAAGGTAGTGTAGAGATTCTCAGCGCACTCCTCCTCCAGAGTGCTCAGAAAAGCGCCTCCCCCGTGGGCAGGGCCGGTGATTCCTGGAAAGCCAGGCATTACAAGGGGGAAGTGGGGACACAGCGGGGGACAAAGGCTACCGCTGCTGGCGCGCTAGGTGCAGTCCCAGTGTGCTGACTCCTCCCCGGAACGCCCCAGAGATGGCCATGTAACTAGGAAACCATCAGAAGCTAAATCAGGAGAGCTGAGGGGCGGCTGCAGGAAGGCCTGTATTGGAGTGGAAGGGGATGACAGTCCTTGCAAGGCCACGACTGAAAGTGTAAGGCGTGCCTCCCTGTGCGGACTGCAGACCACCGGTTGACGTGCAGGGGTGCCATGTGCACTGTTCTCCAGGCCGCTAACGGGCAGCGCTGGGTGTGCTTCCACAAAGCAGCTCTGCCCATTTTTCCTTTGACTCATGTCCAGGTTCAGTCACTAGTAAAAGCCAGTCTAAGCCATGGGTCTCACTCCTCCAGAGCAAAGAATTCTGGGATGAAGGGGAACCAGAGAGGCAGGGCCGGTTAGAGTCCTTTGAGTACATCTTGCTTGGCCTCTTGGCTGCTGGGATGCCTCAAGGAGCCGCTGCCATTGCGACATGATGCTTCCAGACCCTTGGCTTTCTTTCTACCCTACTTTCTGACATGACCTTTGCGGGAGGGGAGTCTTAAAACAAGTTCATGTACTTAAGGGGTCCTGGCTTCTTTTCCTGGAGACAACTGCCCTCGTGAGGTCACAGATAGCATAGCAACCGATTGCTTTGCACTTTCCATGTCGCCAAATAAAATCGTAGATCCCTGGATTATGGCAGGCAGCCAGGGAGTTGGTCTGGGACCTGCTTCCTGAGCTCACGTGCATACATGTGGACAGCGTCACTCCTCTTGGTCATCTGTTTCTGTTCAGCTCTAGAAGACGCTGATGGAAGACAAGACTCCCCAGCAGGGAATCCACCAAAGAGGGGTCACCAGCCAACAGGTAAATTTTAGAAAGCAGTGTTTCCAGAATCTTCCATGGGTGCCTCCACCGTGGCTTCTCTCCAGGTGAGAGTGGGAAAGAAATGAAAGTAAGTAAGATTTAAATGATGTTCATTGGAGCCTTCTCCCTCCATCAGATAGGATTCCCTGACCCTTACTTTGAGCTGTGGCTGGTGACTGGCAGCTCTGTGACAGTCTCTTTGCCGTAGCATATCCCAGAGTAAAGCTCTGACCCAAGTGTACCAAGTTCCAAGAGGACCAAGTACCTTGCGGTGCTGATGGCTGTTCTGCAACCCCCGAAGAGTTAAGGGTGGGATGAGCATTGGAAACCCACATCCCAAATCAGAGTGCCTGTTCAAGTCCTGGTCCTGGCTCCACTTCCGGTCCAGCTTCCTGCTGATGTGCAAGGATGTGGGTCCCTGCCACCCATGAGGGAGACCCAGACTGAATTGTGGGCTCTGGGCTTCATCTTGCTGAAACTCAACTATTGTGGACATTTGGGAAGTAAACCAATGATGGACTCTCTCTCATGCCCCCCCCCCAAATATCTATTTATTTATTTGAAAGGTAGAGTTACAGAGAGGCAGAGGCAGAGAAAGAGAGAGAAAGAGAGAGAGGTCTTCCATCTGCTGGTTAACTCCTCAAATGGCCACAATGGCCAGGGCTGGGCTGATCTGAAGCAAGAGGCCTGGAGTTTCATTCGGGTCTCCCACATGGGTGCAGGGGCCCAAGCATTTGGGCCATCTTCCACTGCTTTCCCAGGCACATCAGCAGGGAGCTGGATTGGAAGTGGAACAGCTGGGACTTGAGTTGATGCCCATATGGGATGCCAGCACTGCAGATGGCGACTTTACCCGCTATGCCACAGCGCTGGCCCTCTCTCTATCTTTCAAGTAAAGTGCAAATATGTACATGTTTTTTATAAAGCAGGTTTGACTTCAGTTTCTTTCTCTTTACAGAATCTGAGCCAGTCACCATAAATATCCGAGACCTCCTTTCCTGTTCTAATTTTGCAGTGCAGCATAGGTACCTGTTTGAAGAAGACAGTCTGTCACGGACGACTCAAAAACATTTCCATTCAACAACATCTCCAGGTAATTGCAAGTACAGTGTTCTTACCAGATCGCTTGTTACCAGCCTTCCAACTTGCCAACAAAATGAGCTTAAAGAAGGAAGCAGGAGACAGGGTCAAGGCAAAGAGGAGAAAGGACTGAAGTAAAACGAGAACCAAAAAATAAATAAGTAAACTAAGAGACACTGGAGTGGTCTTCCCCGCTAAGGCACGCGGGGCCTCAGCCAGTGTCAGGAGCACACAGAGCCTCTCCTGGGATTTCCTTGGCCTGGCCTGGCTGTGTGCAAAGAGCTGAGCCCTTCTTTCCTTCTGGTTTCCCCCGCGTGCTGATTCAGCCCTGTTATTATGTGCCGGGGAGGTCTGGGCCATGAGAGAGGTGACCACTTTCCGTCTGCTTTCTCAGGAAGCCCTCTGGACGAAAAACACGACCAGTGCAAATGTGAAAACCTGATCATGTTCCAGAATCTTGCGAACGAAGAAGTAAGAAAATTAACACAGCGCCATATCCTTTGCTGCTAGCATGTCTCTGTGTGGAACACAGAGAATAGTCTCACTACCTCAATACCTCCTGTATGTGGGTTTTAGCAAATGAAGGCATTCCCATGGAGTCAAGAACAGTGGACTCTGGGGAAGGCTTTTGTCTTCATCAAGCCACCTGTTGGGTGGTTGAGGCAAGGGCTGGTCAGGCTGAACGGCTGTTCCTGGGGGCTCAGCAGGAAGGCGGTCAGCATGCAGAATGCACACATAGCCAGACCTAGCTAGCTGGGAGGATGGAGGAGGAGAGGAGACAGGCCCAGGGCTGAAGTGCCTCAAAGGCACGGTGTGGTAAGGCAAAGAATGTTCCAGAGGTTTTCAACTTGTTCTGAACACCGGGCCTTTCCTTTAGCCCCAAGTCAGACCGAGGCCACACTTGCATTCAGTTGTGTAGTTCCTGGAGGCCTGGGGGAGTGGGAGCCGGGAAGGAGGGGATTCTTTTTTCTTTTTTTGGCCAGAGAGATCTTTTCAATCAGCACTCTGAGAGACGCAGCGCTCTACCCACGGAACAGCAGAATCCAATGATCCATTAAAATAATAGCACAAATAGAAGGCATACAATAGAGAAATGAGAATCCAGTGCTTTTAAACACTGGACACCCTGCCAACTACTGAGAAGTCAGAATTACAGTAAGCTTACTAGAGCTTACCAAAGCTGGCCGATGGCTGTCTCAGCGCGCATCAGCTAGCCTGTGGGGACGTGGCTTAGCTGTAACTACCTCTGTGCCAGTGCTTTGTAGGATAAAGAACCGCTCAGAGCCGCCGCCTTCCTGAAGACTGGAAGCACGCGCCCCTAAGTCAAGCAAAATCATCTCTGCCAGTGGGTAGGAGATGAATCTGGGCCCCGCTGCTGTGACAAGCAGCTGATGGGGTGGGGTCTGTAGGAGTTTACAGGGAAGACAGTGCTCTGTTTGCCTTCCCTTTCTGCCACCCCACTTCTGAAGATCAACTTCAGGAGAGACCAGAGAAATCTCATATGGAAGAACATGAGTCGGAGTTCCTCCAGGCTGCTACCCTTTGGCCTCTCTGCCTTTATTTGTGTCTTTCCGAGGCCTGCTCACTTCATCTTCGCCTCTTCACTACGTTCTCCGCATTGTCAGTTCTGGCTGCCAGGCGTGGGCTATGGCAAACTCATTTACAAGCAAGAAGGTGTAAGTGAAATAAAAAAAAAAAATTAATGGGGGTCTGCAACATTTATGGTGCAGTGGGCTAAGCCACCACATGCAACAGCAGCCTACCATGTGGGTGTTAATTTGCGTCCTGGCTACTCCACTTCAGATCCAGCTCCCTGGTCACGTGCCTGGGAAAGCAGCGGAAGTTGGTGCAAGTGCCTGGACCCTTGCACCCATGTGGGAGACCCGGATGAAGCTCCAGGCGCCTGGCTTTGGCCTGGCCCAGCCCTGGCCCTTGAGGCCATTTGGGGAGTAAACCAGCAGATGGAAGATCTTTCTCTGTCTCCTCCTCTCTATATAACTCTGCCTTTCAGATAAATTTTTTAAAAAGCCAAATTCAAATTTAGCTCTCTGGCTTTGATAATGTCAACAAGTATTTAACCTGAGATATGTTTGCTTGGATAGCAAGTCAAATGAGCTACTATAAACCACATGTCAAGGGTTTAAAATTTGTAGCAGAAATAGTGGAGGGGAGCGCCTTTTATTTTTCAGGAGTCAGATTTTTATGTAAATAAATCAAGGTGTTTGAATAGAAATAAAAGTAGGCAATCCAGAGTCTTCTTCCTTAACTTGAGATTTACTAGAAGAAATGACACAGAGAATGGAAGCCTTGGAAAACCGCCTGCGATACAGATGAAGACTGAAATGATCTATTTGCATGTCATTGCATCAAGGGTCCCAAGGGAAGTAGTTCAGAGCCCCAGAGCTCAGGCTATTAAGTCTGTGACAAAGCAAAGCATAAAAAACGAAGCCAACGTGGCCAGTTCTGAGAAAGCCGCTTTGCTACAGAACAAACAGGAGGCACGGACTTGTGTAAACTTATTTAGAAAACTATCTTTGACAGTTCTAAGATGAGTTTACCAAGGGGAGTAAATAAGCTATACAAGGCATTTTGTAATATGCTGTGGACATGACTTGCTTCAGCCTCGTGTTGCCTTAGTGTTGCAATCTCATTTGACTATAAAATAAAGTTTGCAGTCTGACTTCCGTGGAACACTGGCCATAGGACATGCTGTTTTTTTTTGTATTGGAGTTTACCTTGATATATGTATATGGATTTATGCATAAAATCAAAGGGCATATGTACTTGTGTAACAAGTTGGATTTTTTTATACAATATTAAAATTCACCTCAACAAATGGTATTCTGTGTGCAATTCTTAGTTTAGCTTTAAGTCCAAGATATATGTACATGAGAATCAGTAGATGAGAGCTCTGTTGCTCTGCCTTAATAAACTAATTTTTTTAAGCTAATGACAAAATGCTTAGCATTATACCATTTCTGTACTTTAAAACACATCATTAGAGGCCGGCGCTGTGGCGTAGCAGGTTAAGGCCGCCACCTGCAGTGCTGGCATCCCTAAGGATGCCAGTTCAAGTCCCGGCTGCTCCACTTCTGGTCCAGCTCTCTGCTATGGCCTGGGAAAGCAGTATACGATGGCCCGAGTCCTCCGGCCCCTGCACCCACATGGGAGACCCAGAGGTGGCTCCTGGGTCCTGGATTCAGATAGGCCCAGCTCTGGCTGTTGCAGCCATTTGGGGAGCGAACCACTGGATGGAGAACCTCTCTTTGCCTCTGCCTCTCTCTGTGACTCTCCTTTTCAAATAAATAAATAAATCTTTAAAAAATAAAAACCACACAATTGGTTGTTCAGTTACATAGATATGTAAATTTAAGTCCAAGAAATACTCTGGAAGAATATACTCCAAGTGGGAATAGGAACAGACAGGACTTCAACTGTATCAACTCAAAGCACTTGGAAGAAGAAACAGTTAAGTGGCAACTTCAGTAAGAAACAAAGATGTTTTAGGGCCCAAGTGAGGTTTTACACACAAAACACCTTCCTTGAATAAATTCATATTTAAATACTTCAAGAGTGTTTTCCATCGGAGTGCCCTCCCCATGAACAGTCATCTGAAAACGATTGTTTTCAGGCATGGAAGTAGTCACTCAGTAGTAAACCTGGAGCTTTATTTCTATGTGGGTAATGCCTTTGGCCCTGAAAGTCCAGGTTTTCATCAGGTAGTGTTGATTTGGGTTATGGTAGGTCAGGCATTGCTTTCAGCTGGCTCAAGCCGACTTCACCTGTGTTCCGGCGCCCTCTAGTGGCAGTGAAGACTACAACCTGCCACGCACACAAGTTTTTTCAAACCATTGATTACATTTCATTATTTAGTAACTAGATTTTTCCAACCTGGGGAGAAGGTGATTTCTGGGAAACAAAAGCTTCCAACCATCAAAACTTTCAGATTATTCCAAGATTTTGAATTTGAAGATCATCTAAAATTTGAAATATTTCCCATTTTCCTTGTTTTTGCTACCTTTGTTTACAGGCATGGGACTCACAATGCAGAACTGCATTCCATCTCCATTTACTGTGACTTCTCCATGCCTGATTTCATCTGTAGAATGGGGTAAATGGTTCTCTCTGATTCGGCTGTCAAGAGGATGGATGAGCCAGCCTGTACACACTACTTACTAAGTGTCTCAGACATTTTAAATGCTCACCAGTAGCTGTTTCTTTCTTTGGCAGCCAAGAGCACCTGACACAAAGAAGGTGCTTTAGTTACAAGTAAGCTGAATGAAAGGATAGGATGCTTTGGCTTCTGTACTATGGCAGATTGCCATCCCTCAATTATCCTTTAAAACCAACAGGTCGGAAGTAGTAAATTAAATAATGGTAAATGCACAAGGTGTTGAAGAACTATGAAGATGCAGATAAAATTCTGGACTATAGGGCTAGAAGCCTATCAACAAGAGAGTTAAGTATTTAATTTTTGATAAGTGACAAAGTCGAATATTTGAGTCACTATGCTCTGGGACCTTAATTGAGACAGAGGCATCGGATTAATGACATAAAAAGGGTTCTAAGGTCACTCACAGGGATTTGGTATGTACAAGGAACAGGGGTGTGAGGGGCACGGAAACCAGATGGCACTGCCGACACAGGGCAGAAGTCTGAGAAGTAGCTGGCAGCTGCAAGAAAGATCATGGAGAAAACTTTCTATGCCACAGACAAACATCTTCTAGATGACCACTAACTGCATTTATGTCCGGCCTAAAACTCGGTTGCTTCTCTATAAGCCTTTTGCCCCAGCTACCATCCCATATGGACTCCACATGATTTTTTAAGATTTTCGCTTATTTGAGAGGTAGAGTTACAGACAGTGAGAAGGTAAGACAGAGAGAGAGGTCTTCTATCCACTGGTTCACTCCCCAAATGGCTGCAACAGCTGGAGCTGAGCAGAGCCAAAGTCTGGAACCAGGAGTTTCCTCCGGGTCTCTCATGTGGGTACAAGGGCCCAAGCACTTGGGCCGTCAACTACTGCTTTTCCAGGCCATAACAGAGAGCTGAATCGGAAGTGGAGAGCAGTCAGGACTCGAACTGGCGCCCATATGGGATGCTGGTGCTGCAGGCTGGGGTTTCAACCCACTGCGCCATAGCACTGGCCCCTACACATGCCTTAATATCCTACTTCTTTTGGGCTTCTATCTCTACATCTAACAGTTCAGTACATGTATGGAGTCAATCTAAGGGGCTGAAATTTCGTGCAAGCCCCTGCACATGACAGCTACCCAGCCAAGCACATTACCATCCAATGAGCAAAGAATGCTTCACAATGCCACCCTGTACCTTCCCAATCCTCTTGGCCAGTGGTATTTTCTGACTCTGCGGCAGTTCAAGGGCATTCAAATCACAGCTGCCCAGAGCCAGAAAAAACTTCCTTTTTACTAGCTTTAAACTCTGAATGTTAAACTCTTCTCAAACAACTGGACAAAAAGAACATAAAAAGATAAAAGCCAAGTAGTCTTAGAAATCACATTTTCCAAAAACCATCATTCCAAAATGCCTGCGAAGTCATGCAACGGAAACTGTGAAGAAATGGTTCCTTGGGGTCTGCAAATGGTATCCTTAACTGTGGAAAATGTGAGCAGTCTGACGGGTAGCGAGACGAAGCCGTTCTTACCACAGGTTTCAAATATTTCAAATCACTTGGACACACCAGAGTCCAGATATGTAAACATCAACACCTTAGCACACTTTCCCGACTAAGTAGTTCTTAACAGAGGAGGGATGATGGAGTAATAATGCGGAGGTGACTTACATCTTGGCGGGATGAGGGGTTACAACAGCCAAAATTTCCACAGCCCTCTCCAAAATAAAGTCCCAGCGCAAAACATCAGTAGTGCTCCCAAATTGAGAAATACTGCCGGGGCTGGCGCTGTGGCGTACGTAGTAGGCTAAGCCTCCGCCTGTGGAGTCTGCATCCCATATGGGTGCTGGTCCGTGTCCCAGGTGTTCCTGTTTCGACCCAGCTCCGTTAATGGCCTGGGAAAGCCAAAGATGGCCCAAGTGGTTGGGCCCCTACACCCATATGGGAAACCTGGAATAAACTCCTGGTTTCAAATAAATAAAATCTTGAACAAAAAAGTCTTCGGTACTAGTAATTTTTTAAAGATTTATTTACTTGACAGGCAGATTCACAGAGGGAGAGGGATTTTCCATTCCTTGGTTCACTCCCCAGATGTCTGCAACTGCCAGAGCTGAGCTAATCTGAAGCCAGAAGCTTCTACCAGGTCTCCCACATGAGTGCAGGGGCCCAAAGACTTGTATCATCTTTCACTTCTCTCCCAGGCACATTAGCAGGGAGCTGGATTGGAAGTGGAGCAGCCAGGACTTGAACCGTCACCCATATGGGACGCCAGCACTACAAGCACTGGCCCCTAATGCTTGGTTCTTGATTTAGGTCATGGTTATGAGTGTGATGAGACCAAAATCTCATTTATCTGTAAGCTGATGTCCATTTCTTGGTAGATACACTCTATTTCAATAAAATATAAAAATACCAAGTATCCAAATGAATCAAACTCTAATCAATAAGAGCCATTCTCCAAAGTTTATCTACAACCTGTTAAACTTCAGACACAAACCAACTCCCTCATCTTTCAGCCCAGGAATATGACCAACTCAGTAACTTGTTATGTAGACCTATTAAAAGAACGTCCAGGGGCCAGCGCTGTAGCACAGCGGGTTAAAGCCCTGGCCTGAAGCGCTGGCATCCCATATGGGCGCTTCTAGTTCCCATACGGGATCTAGTCCTGGCTGCTCCTCTTCCATCCAGCTCTCTGCTATGGCCTGGATCCTTGGGCCCCTGCACCTACATGGGAGACCCGGAAGAAACTCCTGGCTCCTGGCTTTGGATCAGTGCAGCTCCAGCTGTTGCGGCCACCTGAGGAGTGAACCTGCAGATGGAAAACCTCTTTTTCAAATAAATAAATCTTAAAAAAAAAAAAAAAAAAAGTCCAGTCTTCACATTCAGTAAATCTTTATATAGTATATACAGCAAGTATTTGCACTTCTTGGCTCATTCACCTATCATAAAAAATCCTGCAGGGGGCTGGAGTTGTGGCATAGTGGGTAAAGCATCCTTTATGGGCACTGGTTTGAGTTCCAGAGGCTCCATTTTTGATCCAGCTCCCTGCTAATGTGTCTGGGAAAGCGGGGGGAAATGGCACAACTGCTTGGGTCCCTGCAGCCACAGGGGAAGACTGAGAAGGTCCTGGCTCCTGACTTCAGTCCGACCCAGCTTTGGCTGCTGCGGCCATTTGGGGATGACCTGTCTCTCCCTCCCTACAACTTCCTTCAAATAAAATCTTTTAAAAAAAATTGCCTGAGGAAGAGAAAGAAGGGGAAGATTGATTGTAAAATCCAAGACATTTCTGACCCTTCGGTAGTCTCCTTCAAAGCTTAGCAGACTGAGCAGGTACAAATACCCTTTCCTGGACCATTCAACTCTAAGATGTAACTTCACCAGTTTCCACGCGACTTCCCACTGGGAAAATGAGTTTCCCAAAGACATGAACACAGGCTTACTTCATGCTACATCTCTCAGTATTATAGAATATAAAACCCATTTGAGCAACCTGACATGTAACATTTAACTAGAGGTCTAGAACATTATCTACTTTAACCACTTTTTTTGTGGTCAAAAAGATCCTTATTCATACTGAAATTCTAACTAAATTCTGGTTATTTAACATTGTTGCCTCTCATTCAAATATAAAATGCAAACAATGTCCTAAGACTAGAATTATAGAGGCTAGCACTGTGGCACAGTGAGTTAAAGCCCTGCCAGCACCCCATCTGGGCACCAGTTCAAGTCCTGGCTACTCCACTTCTGAAACAACTCTCTGCTGTGGCCTGGGGAAGCAGTAGAAGATGACCCAGGGCCTTGGCCCCCTGCAACCACGTGAGAGACCCAGAAGAAGCTCCTGGCTTCCCATCAGCTCAGCTCTGGTCCATGTGACTATTTGGGGAGTGAACCAGCGGATGGAAGACCCCTCTCTCTCTCTCTGGCTCTACTTCTTTCAAATAAATAAAATAAATCTTCAAAGAAAAAAGGACTAAAATTATGAAAATCAATTCTCTCAAAGTCTAATATTAGAAAGGAACCCCTAACGAAAATAAATAAATGGAAACTGGGATATGTAACTCCTTGTCTTGTCTGCATCCAACTGCCTCACCCTCTCTAACCCTACCTTAGCAAAGTGTACTGAAACAGGATCTAGAAAAATAACTGACATGGACACAGTGATTACCAACAAGCTCTGGCAGGTTTTATTAAAGAAAAAGTTGCATGATTCACTTTTCACCAGTCTGTTCTGGCATGCTTCTAATAATATCAGAATCGCCTAGAAAACAAACAAAAAAAACAGTAATTTTACAAATCACTTAGTGGCTACTGGTGGTCACAAAACTCCCTACTGTTTGACTTCTGTAGAAGTTTGCAAATTACCACTACTTGCAAAAGCTGTACTAGCTCACTGTCATCTCAAAGATGCCCTAGAATCAGAGCCATCACAGATGAGCATACTAACCAGTCAGAACTATTTTATCACCAGCATTTATAAAACCAGACATAGGGAAAGAACTAGGCCTGGGGACACATGCGTGGTCTTTAATATAGCGAATGTTTAGCCTGCCCTGATTATTGCAAAACCAGAACAGCGAGAATATTCGCAACAATATATGAATTAAGCACTCAGTAGACTCTAGTCATTAAACTAATTAAATATTCATTAAGCCTGAAACAGAATGTAGCTGTTCTAGGTACTTTTTTCCTCAGCCTAATTTTCCTTGTCTGTTCTATGTCACCTGCTTGCCAGTCCCTTCACCTATTAGCAAGTCCTTATTTCTTAGGTGCTTTATTAAAATACTTTTTACTCAAGAATCAGTCACTTGTATAGCAAGGAATATCTGTATTACATTAAAAAGGAAAAAATGACTTTATGACTTGAAAAGCATACCTGGGTCAATGATAGAAAGCGTGCATACTCTGTAGTATTTTCCACAAGCTGTGCCCAGTTCAATATTATTGCCACTGTAGTGATGGACACCAGTTTTGGCCAACATGGCGTAATACTCTATTTCAGATTTCCTTGGAAAAAACAAAATGTAAATAAATGCCATACCTTGTTATTACTTCTTTTATCAGTTTTAATGCCATACCCTGTTACCACTTCTTTATCAGTTTTAATCTATTACTACTAAAAATTTTTCACATCCATTAACTGATACAATCCAACCTTCACTTGGATCCTTTACATGTGACAGTAACATAAGACATCACCTGTGCTCATGGAAAAGGCTAAGATACAAATCAAAGCCAAGTATTATTCACTCAGCATCAGTAAGTGCCAATCACTTTAATAACCACAACCTCCAAAGCAGGCATGATGTTCCTCATTTTTAACTAATAGGCATGGGTAAAAAGTGGAGGATCTAGAACCCAACTCCTAGTTTGCTTTTTTAAAAAAAGATGTTTCTCCATAATGAAGGAGATGGGAGTGGGAAGCGGGATGGGAGTTGGGGGGGGCAGATATGGGGGAAAGAACCACTATATTCCTAAAGCTTTATCTATGAAAAAAATGCATTCATTAAATAAAAACGTAAAAAAAAGATGTTTCTATCACATCTAGTGTCCTGATTCCTAGATGGGAAAGGAGATTTACCCACAGAGTAATTTCCCTGTCAATTTAGTGGATTCCAAGGGCCTTACAGTGTGGATCCACAGAGCAGCAGCAGTCCCATGAGCAACTTATTCAAACTGTACCTCAGTCCCCACCCAGATGCCAAGAAGCAGAATTTTATAAACTCCCCAATGTGATCCCTTTGCTTTCACAATGGACAAACATTACTGTAGCCGGCAAGATTTAAAGAATGGTTTAGAGTAAGACCAAACCATGGGATAGGATGGAGTACACTCCAGGTTTTGTTAGTGATAACATTCTATAGGAAATGTTCTAAGTTATGCATTACCACAGAAAATTGAGGGCGAGGGACTGATCACATGGCTTGTGTTCTGCAAGGTCTAAGTTTATTTACAATAACCCACCAAGTTCAATTTCAAAACAGCGGCTTAAGCATAAACCTTGGCTGAGAATACACTACGTAATTCTATGACAGGCTGCAAGCCACAGTCCAGCCTGGACTTCTCTCCGCTACAAAACCAGTGCAGAAAACGAAGCACCTTTAAACCAACTTGAAAATTTAAAATTCTGCTCACTGATAAGGTTAGAGAGAAGCCAAGCACAGGGTTTGTCTAGGCGGCCGGAGATGTGGATCGCGATTAACAGCAGGTGTACTGGTTATCCTGCGACTGTCTTTTGGAAAACGTGAACGTAGGGATGCCAAGGGCACGCTCCCGGGTACTCGCTCCCGCGGCACTTGCTCCCATTACCTCAGGGCCGGGCAGTTGTTGGCGAGGATGACCAGCTTCGCCTTGCCTTGTCTGATCATCTTCAGAGACTGCTTGTACCCCAGCACGTATTTTCCGCTCTTCATCACAAGCTGGAGCCTAGAGTTGATCGACTCCAGCGACTTTTTCTACAAAGCAAACATTTAACACGGGCCTGAAGGCCTCGTCTGCCATCACCTCAAACCTGGATCCAGCCTTCTGGAGCTGAGCCTCTTAAAACCTCCGCCATCGAGGGCCCGGAGCCACGGAGAGGGCCTCTCGGTTCCCTCCGGGCTCCTCCCAATGCTACGAGTCAACGCTGTCCCCGCAGCGAGCTCCGAGATGCCCGCCCCGGCCACTGCCCGATCTCTCCACGTGAACCGGCCTCCAGCCCTGGCGCGCCCCACTCACCGTCTTCTTGGCGGCCACCATCTTCCTGCCTTAGGTGCGGGACGGCCTCCAACCTGGAACATAACAGAGGACAGGGCAGGAAGTTTAGGATCCGAAGCTTCCAACGGCAACCCGCAGGAATCCCCAGCCCGCTCAGTCCTCGGCCCGGTGGAGACCACTCACCAAGTGCAGCCGCAAAGATGGCCGGGGAGCGAGAAAGGAAGGAGTTCCCACAATGCAAAGCTCTTCACGGCAGAGCCGGAACGCAAGGCCGGAAGCGGAAGCAAATCGCAAGCGGAAGGGGCGGGGCTAGAGGAGGAGCGCGGTTCCTGGTTGCTGTAGGTTACCGCGGGACACTATGGTGGCCGGAGTGTTCGGGTCCCCGTATTGTAACGTTAGGGTTCTCGGTGGGTGATGTTGCTTTTGTGGTGCGGAACCGAGGAGCGTTGAACCAGGCGGCAGTGGGAGAAGCCGCCTGCGGATGAGGGGGCAGGCTCGGGGAGAACCGGCGGCGGGGGCAGCCGCTGTCTCGGTGCCCAGGTCTCAGCCCGTAGGCACGGCGTTTGGGGAGGCTCGGGGGACCCTGGTGTGCCCCATCTGCCTTTTCCCTCCGCCCGGCTCTCGCCTGACCCTGCCTGAGTTACTGGCCCCGGAAACGGTGGCTCCCGGCGCAGGCTCCCACAAACTCACCTTTTATGGCAGTGTTAGTGTGGACCTGTGAGCCGTACTTGCATAGAAAGTGCGATAAACAGTTTTAGTTTTTAAAAGTATTTTTGCTGTGAACTTTGGACCTTAGTATAAATGTCCAGTGAGGGGTCATTCATAGTGTTGGGCTCCGGTGGAGTTAGGCGCAGCGGTTAAGACTGCGTTGGGGATCCTGCATTCCATATCCCAGTGCTGGGTTGAGTGCCTGCTCTGCTTCCAGTCCAGCTTCCTTCTGATGCGCACCCTGGGAAGCAGTAGGTGATGGCTCAAAGACTTGGGTCCTGCCACCCGCATGGAAGACCCAGAGTTCCGACTTTGAGGAGTGAACCAGGGGATGGAAGATCTCTCTCTCTGCTTCTCGCTATCACTTTGCTTTTCAAATAAATAAAAGTTTAAAAGATATTAGCCGGCCTGGGAGGGGCCTTGTGGCACAGTGACACCAGCAGTCTATGGGAAAGCAGCCCACGTTGGCCCAAGGGCTTAAGCCCCCTTCCCCCCCGCCCCCACGGCGATAGGATTTCTGTCTCCTGCCGGCCTGGCCCTTCCCTGGCCTTTGCAGCCATTTGAGAAGTGAACCAGCCGATGGACCATCTCTCTCTAACCCTGCCTTTCAAATAAATGATTTAAAAAAAAAAAAATAGATATTAGCTGCAGAAGAAAGTCCCCACCCTCTCACCAGCAACAACAAAAAAGTAGAATCAGACTGGTAGATGAACTGTTTCTAGTGTCATCCTGGGGAAAGAAGAGACAGGGTGCTCGCGTCGGCAGCACATATACTAAAATTGGAATGAAAGAAGGAACAGGGAGGAACTTCCACCCTCAAAACGTGCTGAGCCAGACGCTATGCTACTTTATTTACCTATATTATTGTTTTTAATATTTATTTATTTATTTGAAAGAGTTACACAGAGAGAGAAGGAGAGGCAGAGAGAGAGGTCTTCCATCCACTGGTTCACTCCCCAATTGGCTGCAGTAGCAGAGCTGTGCCGATTTGAGGCCGGGAGTGGAGTTTCCTCTGGGTCTTCCCACGTGGGTGCAGGCGCCTAAGGACTTAGGCCATCTTCTACTGCTTTCCCAGGCCATAGCAGAGAGCTGGATGGGAATTGGAGCAGCCAGGACTTAAACTGGCATCTGTATGGGATGCCAGCACTGCAGGCGGTGGCTCTACCCTCTATGTCACAACACTGGCCCCTTACCTATATTATTTTACTTAACAGTTAAAAAAAGCTGTGAGATAGTAACCAGACTGTCAGAGTTAGGACCAGAACCAACATTTGTAGCTTAGGGCTCTTCACAAAATTGATCAAGTGCTTGCTCCATTTTGAAGTGAAATTGCTGTAGCAAGAATTACTTGCTTTAACATGTAGGCATGAATTATTTAACATTGTATGAATCCCATTAATATTTGCCTCCTGTTAACTGCTTCTATAAACATACTGAGTTCTGGTTTTGTTTTCTTAACTAATTTTATAAGTAACAAGTAACCAGTCCTCTGATTTTTTTTATGATTTATGTTTGAAAGGTAGAAAGAGAGCTTCTATCCACTGTTCCACGCCCTAAATGGCCCCAACAGCCAGGGCTGCGCCAGGCTGAAGCTAGGAGCCAGGAACTCCATCCTGTTCTCCCATACAGGCAGGGGCCCAGATAATTAAGCGGTCCTCTGCTGCTTATCCTGACACAGTAGCAGGGAGCTGGTACAGAAGTAGAACAGGGGCTGGCACCGTGAGGTAGTGAGTAAAGCCACCTCCTGCAGTGCCAGCATCCCATATGAGCGCCAGTCCGAGTCCCGGCTGCTCTGCTTCCAGTCCAGCTCTCTGCTGTGGCCTAGGAAAGCAGTTGAAGATGGCTAAAGCCCTTGGACCCCTGTACCCGCATGAGAGACCCAGAAGAAGCTCTTGGCTCCTGGCTTTGGATTGGTGCAGCTCTGGCCATTGCGGCCTTCTGGGGAGTGAACCAGTAGATACTAGCCCCCCCCCCCCCCTTCTGCCTTTCAAATAAATTTTTTTTTTTTTAAAGAAATGGAGCAGCTGGGACCAGATTAGTCCTCTGACAGGGAACGCCCGTGTTGTAAGTGGCACCTTAACCTGCTGTGCCACAATGTCAGTCCCAAGCCCCGATTTAAAGAAGCAAACCTGGAGAATTTGCACCGCTACCTGATAAGAGATGAAAATAAGTGTCCCTATTTTTATCCTGGGCTGTTTTTCTTTTCTGATCCATTTTTCACTTAACAGTTGTCATCTTATTATTAAAAAGTGAACCATCTACATAAGAGCGCTTTCTGTTACAGTTCACTCTAGTACAGGTTGAAGATGTGTAGTTTGCATTAGGAAAGGCATCTTTTTTTTTTCTATTATCAAGTGTCCTTCTTAGACACTTGCTGTGGAAACAGCTGGACCCTACCCTCATGGCTGTTAGTCATGTTGAGAAAGAAAGAAAGATGAGATCTATGAGGACAGCGTAAATCCAATCCTGTGCATCAGGATGAAACCACTGGTACAGACTGCACTTTTATTCATTCCACAGGTGGGATCGTGTGCCAAGTCCCACGTTAGACTTGGCCTGGAAGAGGGGCAACCGGGACAGAATCCGGCGCCCCGACCGGGACTAGAACCCGGTGTGCTGGCGCTGCAAGGTGGAGGATTAGCCTATTGAGCCACGGCGCCGGCTCAAATAAATTGTTTTTTAGAAAAGACATATGGGGCTGGCAGGTTAAGTCTCTGCCTGCGGCACTGATATCCCATATGGGCACCAGTTCAGCATCCTGCTGCTCCACTTCTGATCCAGCTCCCTGATAGATTGGATGGGAAAGCAATGAAAGATGTCCTAAGTGCTTGGATTCCTACATCCATGTGGGAGACCTGGAGGAAGCTCTGGGCTCCTGGCTTTGGCCTGGTCCAGCCCTGGCCATTTGAGCCATTTGGGGAGTGAACTAGCAGATGGCAGATCGATCTCTCTCTCTCTCTCTCTCTGTCCTCCTCCGCCTCCTCTCCTCTCTGTAACTCACTCACATAGAAAAAAAGATATAAGCTAAACAATTTGAACACCTTATACTTTTTTAAAAAAATATTTTATTTATGTGAAAGAGTTATATAGAGAGAGGTCTTCTGACTGCTTGTTCACTCCACAAATGGCAGTAACGGCCAGAGCTAGGCAGAACTGAAGCTGAGAGCCAGGAGCTTCTTCCAGGTTTTCCATGTGGGTGCAGGGGCCCAAGGACTTGGGCCATCTTCTGCTGCTTTCCCAGGCCATAGCAGAGAGCTGGATTGGAACTGGAGCAGCCAGGACTCAAACTGGCACCCATATGGGATGCTGGCAATGCAGATGGCAGCTTTAATCTGCTGTGCCATGGTGCTGGCCCCGAACTTACACTTTTGTGTTGTGCTGTAAAATTTCAAAGCATTTAATATTCTCTTTCCTCCAAAGTAATCAGGATAGATACTACCCCTGTTTTAGTGGATGAATGATTAAAGTACTTGAGTTAACTTGTCTGAGTTACTGTTCATTGTATGATAGCAAGTGTCCTGACCCCACTATGTGCCATAGTTTGAATATCTGTATCCCTCCAAAATTCATAGCTTGAAGCTCCTGACTTTGACCTGGCCCAGCCCTGGCCATTGCAGCCATTTGAGGAGTGAACTGGCGGATGGAAGAACTAACTCTCTCTCTCTCTCTCTCTCTCTGCCTTTCAAATAAATAAATCTTTTAAAATAATAAAATCACAATATCAGTTATCATCCAGTATTATCCAGTGGTCATCTAATGAGTCTAAAGGAATAAGACAGGATAGGTTAATTGTTGAAAATGAGAACTGTCAGGAAGAGAGGAGATAAGGTAAGCATGTGTATTACTCTAGAGACTCGTAAGTGACAGAGACAAACTAGCACGGGAAAGCTGAAAAGGAATTTATAGTTCATCAAATGGGCAAGAAGTCATGGGAGCAAGACCCAGATCGGTGTGCACTGTCATGGGAGAAGTAGCACTACTTTTTAGTCAGTTCAGAGCACATTAAACCGCAGGACACACCTAGTCTAGGGCAATAACTGAGTGTTTAATGTGCCATTTCACCATTTTACAGATTTGGCTACTTCTGGATGATAAATTGAAAGATCAATAAATCACAAAGAAATTAATGTTACCTTCCTTGTCTCAAAGTAAAGTGAATTATTTGATGATACAATACTGAATACAAGTGTGCCTAATAATGGATCATACTGGCCGAGGCTTGATGGGCAGGAAAAACAAATCTCATCTACTCTCTATTACAGTAATGGTGATCTGCTGTCCCCAGGAAGTCCATTCAATCTTCCATGAAGTGACTGATGGGTTCTCTCAAAGCATGGTGCCAGTTCAGAGACTTAGAATTGGTCACTGTTCCTGCTGATGGCAGATTGGCCAGATAAACCTTGGTAAGGGGAAGAACATGGTGTTGAACCCATTTGTGGCTTCTGTTCCTTTCCCTTTAGCCCTTTTCTTCCTGAGCCCAATAACAAAACATTGGAGTGGCCCTTGAGAAAAACTTACTGGCACCCACAAGGTCCTCCATTCTGTTGTTTAGCTGGCTATAAATGCTTCCCCTGAGGAAAATAGAAGGTATACCAAATTGTCCCCAAGGAAAGGTGAGATACCCCAGGTAACTCCTAGAAGATAATTGACAGGGAAAGGGGGCACCTAACTGGGCTCAGTAAGCCCTGATTTCGAATAAATGGTGCTCACCAGGATCTGAATTGCCTGGGACCTTGACTCAGACTGCCCAGTGTCCAGAACTGAGAGAGGAATCCTGTTGTTTAAGGCACCCAGTCTACAGTTTTTTGTTATGGAATCCCAGCTGACTAATACAGGGTCTTTTGGAAGTGTCTGTAGAAGACAAATATTCCCCTAATCTGGGCCCCTTCTCAAGGTCTGTCTACATTCCTCTCCCCTAACTTTCTTTCTTTCTTTTCTTTTTTTTTTTTAAAGATTTATTTACTTGAAAGTCAGAGTTACACAGAGAGAGAAGAGGCAGAGAGAGAGAGAGGTCTTCCATCTGCTGGTTCACTCCCCAGATGGCCACAACGGCCGAAGCTGTGCTGATCCGAAGCCAGGATCCTCTTCTGGGTCTCCCACATGGGCGCAGGGGCCCAAGGACCTGGGCCATCCTCCACTGCCCTCCTAGGCCACAGCAGAGAGCCGGATTGGAAGTGGAGCAGCCAGAACCTGAAGCAGCGCCCAAATGGGACGCTGGCACCAGAGGCCAGGGCATCAACCTGCTGCGCCACAGCACCAGCCCCTCCCCTAACTTTCTTATGCCAATCCTCTAATCTTCCCAGCTCTGACTACATCCAGTCAGATCATTAGGCACTTTCAAATTATTTCTCTTCCCTTCGCAACACAGTCTCCCTGGGTGGAAGGTGAGAAGGTAGACTCACGGTAGATATTTGTAAAGTTACTAAGAGTCCTTTCTTAAGGAAGTACACACATTCCCTTGCTTTCCAAGGGGTTTGTGAACTGACTGCTGTGTGCCTGAGGCTTTGTCAGGCCCCCACTCCAGGAGGGAGAGGAAGAGAAGGGAGGAGACCAGGAGGAGATCAGGGAGAGAAGAGCCTCTTAATATATGATAAAACCCAGAGCTGGGTAGTATTCATGACTCCTTTAGGGAAATAAGCCTCACTGTAGGCAATTTGAATGTCAAATAAATAATGGCAGTGATAAGGGCTGAATTTTTGTCTCCCTCAGCATGCATATGTTGAAGTCCTCATCCCCAGTCCCTCTGAATGTGTCTGTTTTGGAGATACAGCCTTTGGAGGGGTAACCAAGGTAAGGTGAGGTTACACTGGGGGGCCTAAATCCACTATGACAGGTAGCAGCACTGTGGCACAATGGGCTAAAGCCCCAGCCTACAGTGCTGGCATCCCATATGGGGGCCAATTCGAATCCCAGCAGCTCTGCTTCCCATCCAGCTCCCTGCTGATGTGCATGGGAAAGCAGTGGAGGATGACCCATCTCCTGGGGCCCCTGCACTCATGTGGAAGACCCGGATGGACATAGCCCCTGGCTCCTGGATGTGGATCAGATTAGCTCTGGCCATTGTGGCCATTTGGGGAGTGAACCAACAGATGGAAGACCTTTCTCTCTGTCTCTACCTCTCTCTGTAACTCTATTTCAAATAAATAAAAATAAATCCCCCCCCACCAGAAACTATTTAAGGAATACAAACTTCCTGCATTTCATAAATACAACTTTAGGAATATAGTGATTCTTCCCACCCACACTCCTCCTCCTTCCTATTCCTGTTCTTTTTTTTTTTTTTACTAAGATCTACTTTCAACTAACTTTATACACAGAAGATTATACTAAGTAAAGAGTTCAACAAATTGTATGAAGAAAAAAAAACTTCAACAGTGGAGACAAGTGCTGTTCAAAGTCATTGTACCTCGAAGTGTTAATTTCACTTTTATAGATTACCTTGTAGGAACTCTATTATCACAGATCAAGGAGAACAAATGGTATTCATTCTTTTGAGACTGGCTCATTTCACTAAGAATGATGTTTCCCAGTTTCATCCATTTTATTGGAAACGTCAGGATTTAATTTTTTTTAACACTGTGTAGTATTCCGTGGTGTACATATCCCATAATTTCTTTATCCAGTTTTCAGTTGATGGCATTTGGGTTGATTCCATATCTTAGCTATTGTGAATTGAGCTGCAAAAAAAAAAAAAAAAACAGTCTTAAATCATCAAGGCTGTGGTGCTTTGGTATTGCAGCTCCAGGCCACTGATGCTGATGGCCGCATAACCCAGTGAATACTCTAAGAATTTGCAGTGTTTACTGATGTAAATGATGGACTATCATTGGAGGAGGGGAAGTGCTTCCCTACAGTAGGATGCCAGCTAATCAATGTAGGATTCATAATGTAGTTCAGAAATGACCATTTGATCATCGTCACCCTAATGACTGATCCAAGAATGCCAGTGCATGCCAAAAGTAGCAGATAACAGTTTGAAGAACAGATTATTTATTTTATTTATTTATTTGAGAGGCAGAGAGAGAGAGTTTTTCCCATTTGCTAGTTCAGTCTCCAAGTACCTACAACAACCAGTGTTGGGCTAGGCTAAACCAGGAGCTAGGAACTCAATCCAGGCCTCCCATGTGAGTGGCAGGGACCTGACTCCTTGAACCAACAGCGCTGTCTCCCAGGATGCAACTTAGTGGAAGTGGAGTTTTGACCCCTAAAAGGTCCTCAGTCTCGTAGTCTCTCCCCATTTACAAAGAGCAGCACGGTGACTATGATGCAAGAATCCGACAGGGACTACCCTAACTGATCCACGTTCACCTTAGCAGTGAAGGGCAATATTCCAGTATTCTGTGCGACCCAGCCCAGACTGCACAGCCGGAGAGAACAGGAGGAAACATCAAACCCGAATCGAGGAAGGGTCTACAAAATAAATGGCCAAGGTCGAGAAAGACAAAGCAAGATTGGGGGAAAGGATTTTAGACGAAAGCCAACAGCAGAGAGGCGCGACAGCTGAACTCCATGTGTACTCCAGGGTGGGAAAAGCGACACCTCGGGCAAATTGCGTTTAGCCAAGGCTGTGTCTCCCCGTGGCGGCCGCACAGCCGTCCCGCACCTCGAGTCCGCGCATCAGCAGCCGCTGGCCTTAGCCCTCCTCCACCCGGCTCTATTCAGCCGCAATTTCGTCGGTAGTCCCAGCGCTTCGCCCCGGCCCCGCCCATGTCCCCTGGCCCTGCATTTCCCGGGAGGTGAATTTTCCTTCCTGCCATCACCGTCACCTCCATTCTCCTGCTACCCCGACCTGCCACTGCCTCCTCCTCTGCCGCTGTGCCCAGGGCTCCTCCCGCCTGCGCCAGCTGTCTCGCCGTGGCAGGTGCACCCCGGCTCCCGCTCGCTCCCGAGACGCCCGCTGCCCGCGCGCGCAGGAGCCGGGCCGCAGAGTTGGGGAAACTTCTGCGGCTCCGGGTCCGCATTCGCGGGGCAGCAGGACTCGGGCCGGGACCGGCCAGCGGGCTCCGCTCCCAGCGATGGGCTGTGCCAGCAGCGCCCTCAACAAGGCCGGCGACAGCAGCAGGTTCCGCAGCGGTGAGCAAGGGGCCCCGGCCCCACCCTAGCCCGGGTCTCAGGTGGGCTCGTTCCCCGGGAGGTCCGAAAGGTGCGATCTGGGCCCACCTCGCTCGGCTAGGCGGCGGGCTCTGTCCCGAAACTTGGCGCGGCAGTGGGTGTGCGCCCCGGCTGGGACAGGCATCGACTCCTTTGGCCCGCTCCTGCGATCGCAGGGTTCCGCTGTCAATTACCTAACGCAGTGAGGCCCGGACTGTGTCCTACTAGATGAGAATTGTCCTTTCGCGCGCACTCCAGCACTTCGGCCTCAGAGGTAGCAGAGGGTGACAACAGAGGTGGGCACTCGGTCCTTTACAGGGGCTTCTGCGCTTTGAAGGGGTCGGATGAACATGCTGACATTCATAAAGAATGTAAGCAGGGCTGTTCTGAGCGTTTGCTATACAATAGCAGGTAGCACAGCAGCTGACAGCGCTAAGTGCCGAGGAGAGAATGAAGGCTGGTGAACCAACTGCCCAAGGACTGGGCTGCACCACTCACGACTTGGCTTCTGAATGGCGAACATTTTGGATCCAGTTCTTTTTTTTTTTTTTTTAAGACATTTATTTATTTGAAAGGCAGAATTATAGAGAAACACAGAGAGAGGGAGGGAGAATGAGTCTTCCATCTGCTGGTTCACTCCCCATTTGGCTACAACAGCTGGAACTGGACCCATCTGAAGCCAGGAACCTGGAGCTTCTTCCAGGTCTCCCACGTGGGCACAGGGGATCCAAGCACTTGGGCCATCTTCCGCTGCCGTCTCAGCAGAAGTGGAGCAGCTGGGACTTGAACTGGCACCCATATGGGATGCCAGCACTGCAGGCAGTGGCCCCACCAACTTCACCAGCCACAGTTCTGAAAGTGAAGCCAGTCCCCTAGAGGTGGTTTACAGTCTTCTTCAAAGCTAGCTTTAGGAGGGACTTAGACCGCAGGCAATTCCTCTCCCCAGGATTTCTCTCAGCACCTGTTACTGCAGTTCCAGAACAGTCTTGCCGTCCGGTTTTGAGGGAGAGAGCACAGGATTGTTATGAATGCTGATGCGAAGTTCAGCTACAGAGTCCTGGTCAGAAATACATATGTCCGTGGTATCTGATCAGTTATGTCTAGCTTCAGTAGATAACAGAAAGAAAGAAAAAGCTAGGAAGTAGACAAAAAAAAAAAAAAGAAAGAAAGAAAGAAAGAAAGAAAAAAAAAGAAAAAAGAAAGAAAAAAAAGAAAGGAAGAAAGAAAGAAAGAAAGTAAGAAAGAAAGAAAGAAAAAAGAAAAGCAAAACCCTACCTAAAAGGGATTCCAAACCCCTTGCTGATTACCAGGGTGTAGAGAGATGGAAGAACCCGCTGGGGAAGCTCACTCACCACTCTCCCAAGGAAGCAGAGCTCCCAAGCCACTCTGGGCTCTCAAGAGGCCAGTGTGAGGTCTGGTTTCCTTGTTGTTTCATGTTTTATGGAGCCAGGCGCATTTTTGCATTCTGCTCCTCAACAAATCCTTACTAGTTTCAATATGAAAATCCAAGGGAAAACAGTTGCTTTAGGAAGATGCATCATCCTGCTCGGGCTTCTCTTACTCCTTGTCATGCCCCAGAGGTCCCGGGAGTAGCCTGGGACTCCATCCGGGTCTTCCACATGGGTAGCAGGGGCCCAGGCCCTTGGACCATCTTCCACTGCCTTCCCACTAGCATGAGCAGGGAGCTGGATCAGACTCGAACCAGCGCTTGTATAGAATGCTGGAATGCCAGTGCCACGGGCTGTGACTTACCCACTGCCCCACAGCATTATAGATTTTTAAATTGATAAAAATAGATATTTCAGAGAATGATACTCTTAGAGAGGGGCAAAAGTATTCAAATGGCAGAATGGGATTCATAGTACTCTTAGACAATAACAAATAACCTTGTTTTAAAAAGTATTCTGTCACAAGTATTGATAGCTATGCACATGCATTATACACTGTTTTTATTCTTGCTTTCACTGCTCTTCTAAATTTTCATGAGTGTTGTCCTGGGAGAAATGTGCAAACACCTGACTACCAGTTTTAGTGTGCTGAAAATTAATTTATACACTGCATCAGTATTGCTCAACACATGTACTAAATCAGTCAACAGGTGTATTTAGCTTCTGATCCTTGATAGACAATATGCTGTCGTCATTGGATACTACTGGATATTCATCAACATTTCAACTCCAGGATCTTGGAGGCACAATAAATAATTCACTTGTGTGCAGCCCCAAGCCTGTGTGTGTGCTCTCAGATAAGAGCAGTCACAGTTTGTGGACTGTCCTACCCAGGTGTTTATTCACTGTCCTGTGCCTAATGATGTTTGCACAGAGTACGTTCTCAGCAACTGTTTTGCAAAATAACTTCCTTCATTTAATCCTTATAACAATGCTCTGGCGAAGTATTAGGGTTATCCTGATGCTACACAGAAGTAACTTACCCAAGGTCACAGGGCTCCTAAGAGTCATAATTGTGCTTTGAACTTTTTTTTTTAAGATTTTATTTATTTATTATTATTATTATTTATTTATTATACTCCCTAAATAAAATATGCATATTATTACTATTCTATACTTTTATTACCTATTAATATAGTACATTTATATAGTAATGTTATATGTAATATTTGTGTAATATTTATTATACTGCATAGCTTATTAGGAACTAGTATATTATATTATTCTTTGTTTTAGATATAAATATATGTTTGTATTATGTATAGTAGTTGTATAATACAGAATATATCTTAGAGATTAGAATAAACACAACTTATTGTATTTCTTTTGTTATTTTCAAAGTGAGAGACCACATAGCTAATGAGGATTCAGTATGATTTAAGGTATATAATATAAACATAGAAGACATTTATTGTAATCTATAAATAAAAGTCAGTACAACATGGAATTTGTATTTACTGCCAATTTTAAACTAGGACTATTTGGAAGACAATTAACTTTAAAGTTGATTCAAACAGATATAGATAGTTGTGGAGAAACTTCCAGTGCCTTCCTGTGAAAATACAGATCACATCCATAAGAAATTCTTTTATTTTTTATTCCTGAAAGTAATTTATTTATTTGAAAGACAGAAAGAGAAAGGGAGTGAGAGATTTTTCATTTGCTGGTTCACTCCTCCAAAGGCCCATGATAACTGGGATTAGATCACGCCAAAGCTAGGGGCTAAGAACTCCCTCCAGGTCTCCCCTATAGGTGACAGGGATTCAAGTTCTTAAGCCATCATCTGCTGCCTCCCAGGGGGTCCAGGGAAGCTGGATTGGAAGTGGAGGATTTGATCCCAAGCAGACTGATACGGAATGTGGACACCCGTCCCAAGCATCATTACCAACCCACTGTGCCACAACGCCCACCTATAAGAGATTCTTTTAAACTCACAATGGCAACCTTAAAACCCCACATCTGAAGCTAAAATGCATGAAGTATTCTATAGACTGGATTTGTGTTGGCAAATCTGCCTTATGGAATTTTCTGCAAGACAATTTCTAGCTAAGAACTGTTATATGTGACGTAGTATTGGCCTACAAGCAAAAAGAATCATAAAATAACAGGCTGGACTTGATATCTCTTAGATCTGGTACAGTTCTAAAATCCTATAACACTAACCTAAGAAGTTACTTATGTTTTGGGTTCAAATTTAAATCATGCAGCAGTTACAGAGAGGGAGCTGTTAGCTGACAGAGGAATAATCCATTCTGCTGACACCGGATGTTGCTGTGAGACGATGCCACATCCCCTCCCACTTCTTTCCACACCTCCAGCACAGTGGCCAGGTGTGTGTGAGGTGGAGGCTCGCCTCTGGTGGTAAGTCAGTATCCAGCGAACTGAAATTGCCAAACAGCACCCAAAGGGCAGTTTGTGAAATTGAATTTGAAGTTTCTAGTGCTTGTGAAAGCAAGTTCCAGATCCTAGGGCAATTTCTGTACTTTTCACTTCTAGGAAGATCTGATGGAATGAGATCACAGAAGATTTTATTGATGTCACAGCCTCTGCCTTAGGACCCTCCTCACAGCACAGCTGGCCTCCTACTGACATACACGGTTCTTCCCTAATACAGTCTTCCCTAATACAGTCAGCATCTGTAGCTGGTAGAATTCTCCTTGCTGAGGTTTTTCAGCTAGGGCACTGAAGTGGGCAAAGAAATGGTGACTGTGGACAGACTCATTGGGAGGTTCATTCGTGTGCATTTCCACTGACAGCTGTAATCCCTCTTTTGTTCTGGCCTGAACTTTTTTTTTTTTAATTTTATTTTTGACAGGCAGAGTGGATAGTGAGATAGAGAGATAGAGATAGAGATAGAGAGAGAGAAAGAGAGAGAGAGAGAGAGAGAGAGAGAGAGAAAGGTCTTCCTTTGCCGTTGGTTCACCCCTCAATGGCCGGCCGGCGTGCAGATCCGAAGCCAGGAGCCAGGTACTTCTCTTGGTCTCCCATGCAGATGCAGGGCCCAAGGACTTGGGCCATCCTCCACTGCACTCCCGGGCCACAGCAGAGAGCTGGACTGGTAGAGGAGCAACCGGGACAGAATCCGGCGCCCGACCGGGACTAGAACCTGGAGTGCCAGCACCGCAGGTGGAAGATTAGCCAGTTGAACCGCAGCCCTGGCCTGAACTTTCACTAGCTGCCTAGGCAGTAAGATGAAACCGTGGACAGCTGCTGGGTCTGTGAATTGTTCTTTGTACTGCAGGCATACCTTCAGGCTTCAACCGATATTTTCACACGGTGATGGTGATGTTTCAGTCCTCACTAGACAAACATTTTTTTCCTTTGCAATTGAAAAATAAGCACCACGAACATTTAAACTGACTTTATGAGCCTTTTTTTTTTTTTAATGCAGAAACTATAAGGTTTTTTTCTTTTGCTCACTGGATTGAGTCTTTTAAAAAAGATTTTAAAATTTATTTATTTGAAACCTGTTGCTCTTCATCTTGTCTTTTTACTTGACAATATGGAGGGTTTTCTGTATCGGTATAAGGGAAATTTCTCGTTTCTTTTACACCTGTTTAATAATCTTGTGTAAGATTTATTTAAACAGTCCCCCACTGAGGAACATTGGATTTCCCCTCTGGTCTTTTCCTGCTGGGAACAAGGCTGACACGAATTCCTTTATGCAGACATCATTTCGAATGTGCAGGACAACTTCCCAGAAGTGGCATGGCTAGGTCAAAGGGTATATGCCTTTATAATTTTGATAGATAACTGCCCAAATGCTTTCCCTAAGACCTGTACCAGTTGGCGCTTTCATCAGGTAAAATAAATATTTTTCTAGACTTTAAGAGATGAGATGCAGCCACATCAAAACTTGTGTATGCAGCAGAAGTCGGGAGACAAGCAAGGGAACTTCTATTTGGTTCCAGGAACTTTCATTCATGATCTCATTTAATTCCCACAGCAGCTTTGTAAAGCAAACACTAGAGGTACAAAATACAGCTAGAAAGTGGGAGCGTAGCGAGGGAAGGATCTCAGAGCTGGCATGGAACAGAGGTGAGGTTCGAGCCAAGGCCCTGCTCTTCTTACATCTGGGGGTCTAGTGTTGGTGCTGCCAGGAACTTGTGGTGTGGCCTTACACCTAGGAGAAATCCAACCAACTACTGATGAGGGGGTGGGTGGGCGACTGGGTGGATCGACAGAAATGGGACTCAGGGAGCTAAGAGTGCTATGGGAGGAATGGCGACCCGGGGAACAGCAGAAACTGCAGGCTGCCACCGGCCGAGATGGGCTTGGGGAGAGCACGCTGGCTTGTGGAGAAAGTCCCCGGGGTGCTGCAGGGGAAGGTAAGGCAGGGAAGCAAAGCTCACTCGTGTGCTCTGAGTCTCGCATCGGGCGGCTGCCACCTGTCCCAGCTCTGCGTGTGGCGTCGCTCCTGTGTTAATGTTTTACAGCGTCGAGTCCTGACAAAACTCTGCATGCTTGTCGGGGTTTACTCAGTCTCACCAAGGCTGATAAAAAGTGTCAGGCTTGGCCAGGCTTCAAGTCCTGGAGAAAGGGTAGGGAGCACTAGATCATGATGGTTGTAAAGCGCAGGACCGGAATGTAGCTCTCCGAGTGAGTGAGGGAAGCGTGGTCACGACCTCAGAAGCTCCATCGCCCGTGCCAGGCTGGTGCTGCTGTTCGTTTCCTTGAATCCCTCCTTGGGAAGGGCCCTCGGCTTCTAGATCATCCTTTTCTGTATATTCAAGAATGCTTGAGCTTTGCCCTTTAAGGATTAAAACAAAAACGCTCTCTCTTTTTATTTATTTTTTTGACAGGCAGAGTTAGACAGTGAGAGAGAGAGAGACAGAGAGAAAGGTCTTCCTTTTCTGTTGGTACATTCCCCAAATGGCCGCCACGGCCAGGACGCTGCGCCGATCCGAAGCCAGGAGCCAGGTGCTTCCTCCTGGTCTCCCATGCGGGTGCAGGGCCCAAGCACTTGGGCCATCCTCTACTGCCTTCCCGGGTCACAGCAGAGAGCTGGCCTGGAAGAGGAGCAACCAGGACAGAACTGGCACCCCAACCGGAACTAGAACCCAGGGTGCCGGCGCCACAGGTGGAGGATTAGCCAAGTGAGCCACGGCGCCGGCCTCTCTCATTGTGTTTAACAGCAAAAATGCTGTGAGAATTTAGCTTTATGAGGATGGGTGGAAGAAGCTGGGCAGGCAGTGCTGGCGTGTGTCTGAGTACCCCGGAAGTTGTACAGGGCTGCCTGTGAGAATGGGTTGCCAGGCACCGTGATATGTCTCCCACGTTTAGGGCAGCCGGGCAGGGTCTGTCTCCAGCAGCCATTTGCTCCATCTGGGATACTGCACAGAAATCGTGCCACGACATTAATTGGATCAGGACGCACTGAGCTGTGCCTCCTCTGCTCTGTGATTTTCACTGCAAATGGAGCATCCTTTATCTGAAATGTCTGGGTTCAGATTTGGATTTTTTTCAGGTTATGATATATTTGCAGGTGCATCATGAGTTATCTAGAGGATGAGACTCAAGTCTAAGTTTGAAATTCATTTATGGTTCATAGACACCACACACATAGCCTGAGGACATTTTTTAAAAGATTTATTTATTTACTTCAAAGGCAGGGTTACAGGGAGAGAGGTCTTCCATCTGCTGGTTCACTGCAAATGGTTGCAACAGCTGGGGCTGGACCAGGCAGAAGCCAGGAGCCAAGAGTTCCATCTGGGTCTCCCATGTGGGGAAGGGCCTGGGTACTTGGTTCATCTTTGCTGCTTTCCGATGGCCATTAGCAGGGAGCCAGATCATAAGTGGAGCAGCTGGGACTCAAACTGGTGCCTACATGGGACACCAGCGCTGCAAGGTGTGCTTAACCTGCTATGCCACAGTGCAGGCCCCAATAACTTTTTTTTTTTTTTTTTTTTTTTGACAAGCAGAGTGGACAGTGAGAGAGAGAGAGAGACAGAAAGAAAGGTCTTCCTTTTTCCGTTGGTTCACCCCCCAATGGCTGCTGTGGCCGGCGCACCACGCTGATCCGAAGCCAGGAGCCAGGTGCTTCCTCCTGGTCTTCCATGCAGGTGCAGGGCCCAAGGACTTGGCCATCTTCCACTGTACTCTCAGGCCACAGCAGAGAGCTGGACTGGAAGAGGAGCAACCAGGACAGAATCTGGCGCCCCAACCAGGACTAGAACCCAGTGTGCTGGCGCCGCAGGCAGAGGATTAGCCTATTGAGCCGTGGCACCGGCCCCCAATCACTTTTTTATAAAGATTACTTTTATATATTTGAAAGGCAGAGCTACAGAGAGAGAGAGAGACAGACAGACAGACAGACAGACAGGTCTTCTATCCACTGGTTTACACCCCAAACAGCTGCAACCGCCAGGACTGGGCCAGGTCAAAGGCAGGAGCCAGAAGCCCCTTCCAGGGCTCCCACATGAGTGCAGGGGCTCACTCACTCTCCGAGGCTCATTAGCAGGGGGCTGGATCAGAAGTGGAGCAGTTGGGACTTGAACTGCTGCCCATATGGGATGCCAGTGCTGTAGGCAGTAGCTTAACCGGAGATAATTTCATGCAATATTTTTGGTGTGCTTGCTTTTTTAAACAAGATTTATTTATGTGAAAGGCAGAGAGAGAGAGAGAGAGAGAGAGAGAGAGAAAGAGAGAGATCTTCTATCTGTTGGTTCAGTCTCCAGTAGTGGGGATTAGTCCAGAAGCTAGGAACTCCATCCATGTCTGCAATGCAGGTGCAAGGACCCAAGTTCTTGGGCCTTTATGTGCTGCCTCCAAGGTACCTCAGCAGGAAAGTGGATTGGAAATGGAAGTGAGACTCAATACCCGGCACTCCAGTGTTGGGATGTGGATGTCCCAGGTGTCAGCTTAACGTGCTGTGCCCCACCCATGCTTTTTGATGTTGGTGCTCAGAAAGTTTCAGATTGTGACACAATCTGTAGTAGTTTCTTTCTTTCTTTCTTTTTTTTCTTTTTCCTTTTTTTTTTTTTTTTTTTGACAAGCAGAGTGGACAGTGAGAGACAGAGAGAAAGGTCTTCCTTTGCTGTTGGTTCACTCTCCAATGGCCGCCGTGGCCAGCGCACTGTGCTGATCTGATGGCAGAAGCCAGGTGCTTCTCCTGGTCTCCCATGGGGTGCAGGGCCCAAGCACCTGGGCCATCCTCCACTCCACTCCTTGGCCACAGCAGAGAGCTGGCCTGGAAGAGGAGCAACAGGGACAGGATCCGGCGCCCCGACCGGGACTAGAACCCAGTGTGCTGGCGCCGCAAGGCGGAGGATTAGCCCATTGAGCCACGGCGCCAGCCAGTAGTTTCTTTTACTATAAATTCAGACTGTGATAGTTTGTCTCAGAGAGAGACCCCACCTGCTGTCAGCCACTCCTGCTGCAGTGCCCTCCCCAACCCATTCTCTCTGCTTACATCTCCCTTGTTTTCTCCGATAATGAAAGTGGACTTTCTTATTTTTCTGTAGGCTGATTCTTGGTCTAACTCGCTTCCTCTTAGACTGAAGCTTTTTCTTATGCCCTGCTCTATGAAGAAACTCATTCTATTTCCAAATGTTTGTGCCAGAAGTCTTAGTGCTGGCCTCACAGGTGCACAGGACTGTGAGAGGAAAACTGCTATGTTACAAGTGGCTCTCCATTCTGGAGAAGAAAATCCTGCATTTCATTGATGTGATCTGTTCTTTGTCTTAACCATGGGACCAAAGCCATCTCAAGTGCATTTGGGTCCCTAACCTGAGAAAGAAGCAGCAGCTGCCAGGCCTGGGATCATGCTTCTGATTGGTCTGCCCACTGCTCCTTCTGGTAGCAGTGGTTTGCAGGGAGTACTGCCTGCCCAGATTGGAGGCCCACTGTTGCTGTGGATTCATTCTGAGAGGAGAAGCATTGTGGGGAGAAGAGGCGCGGAGTCACCACACAGACCCTGGGACTTGGATGAAAGCGGGCTAGACGTGAGCAGCTTGCAGACTTGTTTATTTCGGTTGGTACAGCAGCTTAAATAGCCAAGGCAGCCAATCTGGTCAAGGGGCGATTTATGCCCTAACCAATCACAGCCTGTTGCCAGGCAGTATCCGAAGCCATCCAATCACAGCCTGTTGCCAGGCAGGCTCTGCTGCCAGGTGGTTTCCCAGTGGGTTTTTGAAGCCACTCCTGAGTAACTGACGCTTGCTTGCCAGCGGCCATCTTGGCATGGCCTTCTCATTCCACCACAGCCCACATGCCTGACTGAATGTCACTTCTCTGTTGCAAAGTTTAACTGGTCCATCCCAGCCTCCAAGCTGCTAACTGACAACTCTATCGCATGCACAGACACCTGCTTTTGGCCACAGGCCCTTGTGCTCAGCACCCTGACCAAGGCAACCACAGGCACAGTGGCCGAGCCAGGAGAACGGCCATCTTCACGGTGGTGTAGAATGCAAGGTAAAGTATTAACTTTAATTTCAGATAGGAAGTCAGAAAGCTGCTTTTGTTCTGAGTTAGCCGAGGCAGAGGCTCAGCAACCCCAGGCAATTCTGAGAAATGAAGAAAGCTTGAGAAAAATCTTCCTGCCCAACGTGGAGCTCACTTACATCAGCTCGGGCCCTTGGATCATTGCTGAATCAATATGCTTCCCATGGTGCTGACCACGGCTTGTTCACATATAGGTGGTATTGATCACGTGTAGTCAGCATGTAGTTGAACAGTGCTAACTACATGTGAGTGATGCCAACTTCCTGCCAATCTAATGCCAACTACATGTGGACAATGCCAACCTCATGCCAACTACACAGAAACAATACCAACCTCATGTCAGTGATACAAACTTAATGCCAACTTCACACCAACTACATGTGAGCAATGCAAACTTCATGCAAGTACATATGAACAATGCCAACTTCATGCCAGCTTTGTGACACCTATAGACCAACTACATGACAATGTCATGCCAACTTTAAAAATTCATGTGGAAATGCCATCATACCAACTATGTGTGAATGATGCCAACTACATGTCACCTATACACTAAATTCATGTCAACTTCTTGCCAGTTTCATGCCAACTCCATATAATGTGCCTACTATGTGCCAACTTGATGCCAACTACAGGTGAACGATGCCAACTACATATGAGTAATGCCAACTTCATCTCAACGTGGGAGACTTTTAGTTGTTTTCCAGCTTTTGCTATTATAAAGAATTCTATGATACTTTTTTTTTATTTGAAAGAGTTACAGAGAGAGGTAGAGACAGAAAGAGAGGTCTTCCATCTGCTGGTTCACTCCCTAGATGGCCGTAATGGCCGGAGCTGCGCCAATCTGAAGCCAGGAGCCACTTCCGGGTCTCCCACGTGGGTGCAGGGGCCCAAGGACTTGGGCCATCTTCTACTGACTTCCCAGGCCATAGCAGAGAGCTGGTTTGGAAGTGGAGCAGCCAGGACTTGAACTGGTGCCCATATGGGATGCCGGCGCTTCAGGCCAGGGCTTTAACCTACTGTTGCCACCGTGCCGGCCCTGTGATACTTTTTTTTTTCATTCAAAGTATTTTCCTAAGGTTTATGCTTTTCAGATACATTTCTGAAAGTGGGATTACTGGGTTGAAGAGCATAAACAAAGATAAGCCAAGTTGCTTATCTTCAAATATTCAGAGCATCTTTGCATTCACTGTTTAAAGAGACAGAATGCTTCATGCAGTTCTAAGATGGGTGGTAGAGGGGAATTCACCACCATTTTCTATATGAGCTCATTGGGTACTAAGTTACCAAGGCCACACGAGATGCAAGACAGAACCAAGGTTAAAATACACCTTCCTAACTGTCTCTTGATTTGTCTCCACTCCCCTCAACCCGCCATGTCCTTCAAGAGACATGAAACTCAGGCCGAGCCATCTGTCCCAGCCAGTACCCAGCAGGGCCTTGTCTGCTCACCAGGGCCAGGCTGCCCTGGAAGGAAAGGGAGCGCTTTCTAGCAGCCCAACAACCCCGCCCCGTGAGTCTTCCAGCGAGCATTTAGACGAGAAAGGCTGAGGCAGGGCAAAGCGTACAAGAAGCAAAGTGCAATGTCCAAGGTTAGAATATGAGGCAGGAGCCACAAGACAGCGGCACGGGAGCAAACAGAGAAAACGCTGGCTTTGGCGGAGTTTAGGATGAGAGGCCTGAGAGGAAGCGCGGGGAGGGGTTTGACTTGGAGAGCCACAAGGTCACGGTATGTCCTAAACTCTCAAATCCGCTTCTTGATACCCATTCACTTTCTCAAAAGCAAAGCTAAGTAATAATGTGTGTTTTCTCTTTGCTTTTTTTTTCTCCCCCAAATAAATGGTCAAAAAGCAACTTCCAAGGAGTGTTTTCCAAACACAGAAGGCAGCAAGGCCTGCTTTGCCCACCCCAAACCAAGGACACTGGGAAGAGAAGCCAGTCTTCACGGTAGTGCTCAAAGGGACAGCCCTCCCCTGCCCCAGGAGCTCAAGGCCTCAGCGGTGCCCACAGCGAACGGCATGAAACCTCTTCAAGAGCAGCCCCTGGTGGCACCGGAGGCAGCCCGTGGGGAAGATGCCGTGCACCAGTCAGGATCCACAGAGATGACTTGGCCTCTGGAGAGAGCAGAGGGGAAGCAGACAGACGTGGAAGGAAGGGCGGAGGCTCAGTCTTTGAAAGGTCATGGCGAGACTGAACCCCTGGGACCTGAACCCAAGGGTCAGGCTTTGAGGACAACAGGAGAGAGGAGCTCCCCTGGGGCATTGGAAGGTGCTGAGAGCCCGCACGCTGTGGGAGAGAGGGAATCTCCAGGAACGGCCGGCCGCATCACGCCTCTGCAGACAGGTGCAGAGCTGCAGCCTCAAGAAGCAACCGGGAAGGAGGAACAGTCCCAGCTCCTAAAAGCCACTCCCAAAGAGAATGAAGCTCCAGAACCAGTGGCAAGAAGGCAGCTTGTGCAAACAGCTGACGAGCTGCAGCTTCAGGCGACACCGGGAAAAAGTGAGCTGTCCCAGCTTCCAGAAACGGTTCCCGGAGACACGGCGACACCGAAAGTCGTGGACCTGAGTCAGCTTATGGAGACCCCTGTAAGGAGTGGTTCACTCCGTACAACTCCTGCAGGCCCAGGAAACCTGGAGCAGGCGCAGCCTGAAGGAGTGGCTGGAAGCACAGAGCATCCAGCAGGAATGGCAGAGATGGCAGCAAATGAGCAAATGGTCTGCACGGTGCCCACTCACAAGCAGCAGCGACACACTGAAGGTACTGTTACGCTGTTGGGGTGCAGGACGCTTAGGGGACCAGCTCTGGGGCTGCGGTAACTGACACACAGTCACCAAACTCTGGTTGAAGCTCGTTTGACCTCAAAGAAAAAAAAAAAGGCTTCCAAACCCAAGAGTCATTCCATCAATGCTCACATCAGCTTTCCAGGAAAAAAAAAATTCTTTTTAAAGTTTTATTTAGGGGCCAGTGCTGTGGCATAGTGGGTAAAATCGTTGCCTGCAGTGCTGGCATCTTATATGGGCATTGGTTCGAGTCCCAGCTGCTCCTTTTCTAATCCAGCTCTCTGCTTTGGCCTGGGAAAGCAGTAGAAGATGGCCCAAGTCCTTGGGTCCCTGCACCCACATGGGAGACCCGGAAGAAGCTCCTGGCTCCTGCCTTAGATCGGATCAGCTCTGGCTGCTGCGGCCATCTGGGGAGTGAACCAGTGGAGGGAAGACTTCTGTCTCTCTCTGTCTTTGCCTCTGTGTCACTCTGCCTTTCAAATAAATAAATAAATCTTTTAAAAAAGTTTTATTTATTTGAAAGTCAGAGTGACAGAAAGGGAGAAAGAGAAGGGGTAGGGAGAGAGAGAGAGAGCGAGGCACAGAAAGAGAAATTACCACCTGATGTTTCACTCCCCAAATGCAGGACAGCCAGGGCTGGGCCAGGCTGAAACCCAGAGCCAGAAACTCCCTCTGGGTCTCCCATGGGGGTGGCAGTGCCCCAAGTACTCGAGCCATCATCCGTTGCCTCCTAGGTGCATTTGCAGGAAGCTTGTATTTTGGAAATGAAGTTAGGACTTTGTCCCAGGTACTCTAATATGGGTGTTTCTGGGCTTCACCTGCTGTGCCAGTGTCTGGCTCCGGAAAAAAAATTTAAAACATGACCGATATCCAAGTTTTTAACCTAGAACTTTATAGTTAAATACAATCAAATATTGAGGCCAGCGCCGTGGCTCACTAGGCTAATCCTCCGCCTGCGGTGCTGGCACTCCGGGTTCTAGTCCCAGTTGGGGTGCCGGATTCTGTACCTGTTTCTCCTCTTCTAGTCCAGCTTTCTGCTGTGGTGCAGGAAGGCAGTGGAGGATGGCCCAAGTGCTTGGGCCCTGCACCTGCATGGGAGACCAGGAGGAAGCACCTGGCTCCTGGCTTCGGATTGGCACAGCGTGCCTGCCATAGTGGCCATTTGGGGGGTAAACCAATGGAAGGAAGACCTTTCTCTCTCTCACTAACTCTAACTCTGCCTGTTCAAAAAAAAAAAAAATCAAATATTGAAGGTAACATGTTAAATTTCCTGAATTTTGAAAGTTCACTCTTCATCAAGCCCCAGGCATAGTGTGAGGATCCAAAGTCCAGGTGAACAAATGATTAATGGAGAACTTGACCTTCCTACAATAGAAGGTACTGATAATGGGTCTTAGAATGCGATTTTATCTTGGCCAATCTTCTTAGAAAATTACAGTCACTCTGCTCTTGTTGTCCTGTAATCTTTTTATCTTCATGAAAAGACTCGGAACCTGTGTTATGTTTTAGCATATGATTTTTTAAAAAAAATTTCAATGTACTTTAACAGCATAAAACGGACCAGCATTGTGGTGTAGCAGGTTAAGATGCCACCTGCAATGCTGGCATCTCATATGGAGCCCTTTCAAATCCTGGCTGCTCCATTTCCAATCCAGCTCCCTGATAATGTGCCTGGGAAAGCAGCAGAAGATGGTTCAAGTACTCGGGCCCCTGCCTCTCATGTGGGAGACCCAGATGGAGTTTGAGGCTCCTGGCCATTCAGGCCATTTGGAGAGTGAACTAGCAGATAGATCTTTCTCTCCTTCTCTCTTTGTAACTCTGCTTTTCAAGTAAGTAAATAAATCTTTTTTTTAAAAAATCACATCACATCATAAAATGCATATTTATACTGTTCTTATTGGAGCTATAATAGAAAATAACATTTTCTTTTGGGGGAATGATTTATACTTTGGTAAATTTTAGCTTCACAGTACAGTGTTATTAAGTGAAGCATTCATCTGTATGATTTTTTAATAAAGATTTTATTTATTTATTTATTTGAGAAGCAGAGTTATAGACAGAGAGAAGGAGAGACAAAATTCTTCCATCCACTGGGTCACTTCTCAAATGGCCACAATGACTGGGGCTAGGCCTGGGTGAAGCCAGGAGCCAGGAGCTTCTTCTAGATCTCCCACATGGGTGCAGGGGCCCAAACACTTGGCCCATCTTCCACTGCTTTCCCAGGCCATGGCAGAGAGCTGGATCAGAAAAGGAGCAGCCAGGACTGGAACCTGGTGCCCATATGGGATGCCGACACTGCAGGCAGAGAATTAACCTACTGTGCCACAGCGCTGGTCCCCCAACTGTATATTTCCTGAGTATCTAACCATACACTGGGTGCTGGGGGCAGGATGGGTTAGGTAGTCCTTGTCCTGGGGGGATCACAGTCTAGTAGGGGAGGCAGAAGGTCCACAAAGCACCTCCATCTGTGTGGGTGGCTCCAGGGACTTTATGGGGCAAACAGTCAAAGCACTTAGAGTTCTCTATAACTGGATTAGCAAAGTCAAAAGTTTTTAGGGCCTGGCATATTGAAAATGAGTGAAATGGGGAGTATATAGAACACCTTGGGGAGCTCCTGGACACCTTGGTGAAGAGGAGAGCACAGCCCTATCAAAAGAGGCCGTTCTGGGGCCAGCACTGTGGTACAGCAGGTAAAGCCCTGGCCTGAAGCACCGGCATCCCATATGGGCACTGGTTCGAGTCCCGGCTGCTCCTCTTCCGATCCAGCTCTTTGCTATGGCCTGGAAAAGCAGTGGAAGATGGCCCAAGTCCTTGGGTCCCTGCACCCACATGGGAGACCCGGAAGAAGCTTCTGGCTCCTGGCTTCAGATTGGTGCAGCTCTGGCCGTTGTGGCCATCTGGGGAGTAAACCAATGGATGGAAGACCTCTCTCTCTCTGTCTCTACCTCTCTGCATAACTCTTTCTTTCAGATAAATAAAATTAAAAAAAAAAGGGGGGGGTGTTCTGCCTGGATCCAGCCATGGGCAGAGGGACAGTGTTGCCCAGAATGACCTCGCAGGGAAACCCATTTGCATGTGCAATGTCTAGATTTCTCATTGTTGGGAACCTCCAGATGTTTAATGGAAGTTTTCTTTAAACACCAGAATGGCCAAACAAGACAGATTTTGATTCAGATACAAAGGAACCTGGGCCCCTTTTTGATCAACAGACAAGTGACACTTTTTGCTGTAATGTGTTCTTTCTATTGGCATTTCTTGGGTACTTTTGCCAAGACTCAAAGATGTTATATGACTTGTTTTATATAATATATGATGTTATACAGCTGCTCATAGGCCCTAAGGCCATCAGACACCACCAAAGGAAACTATAATTTAGACCAAGAGAAAGAACTGCTCCCACCAGAAACCAACCATGGGATAATTTATTGCACATGTCCAGTGTTGTCTCTTATTAATATCACCTTTGTTTACTTTTCCAGGTGAGACAGAAGAACAGATGGAAACAGAGGTGGAGCATAAGAAAGCAAGTGGAGGGACTGAAACAAATGAAGAAACAGGAGAAGCTGTGGACCTTTCAGCAGCCACATAGACAGGTGTGCTGCTACGAGGGTGAATGGACACAGTGCATCACAACGGAGAGGACAGGAGGATGGCAGTGAACTTGTGGTTACGAGTCTTATCTTTCTCCGTCTGTTTTATACAAGGAATGAGCTTGTGTTTTTACAAGGACTATTGCTTGATTTCATTGTTCCATAAAACTGCCAAGCTATAAACTGTTTTTCTCTTAGCTACCTTGCATAGTTACACATTTAGAGCTGTAAGTCAGAGCCAATATAGTAGAGTAGAATCCTGTGGCAATGGAACCTGTGGCAATGGAACCAGTGGATGGAAGCTTTCTGTATCTCCATCTCCCTCTCCTTAACTCTGCCTTTCAAATAAATAAACCTTTTTTAAAAAAAAGAATAGAGCGTACATTAAAAGAATAGAGCATCTCATTATTCTTACTTGATCTTTGGTATGTTTCTGACTTGAAAGCATGGAGGTAGACAGCAACAGGAACGCCCAGAGTATCGGACATCATCCCTACTGTGCAAAGTGAAGAAGCTGGATTGTGCATTGATTGAAAGCAAGGACTGTTTTATATATCTTTGAATTCAGGCATTTAGTTGCTTCAGCAGAATATTCTGAGTGCTCATTAAGTATCTTGAATCAATAAATGAATAATAAATACAAAATCTTCCCACTTACATTTAACTCACTAAAAAAGTAATACATAGGGGCTGGTGCTGTGGTGCAATGGGTTAAAGCCCTGGCCTGCAGAGCCGGCATCCTATATGGGCACGGGTTCAAGTTCCGGCTCCTCTGCTTCTGGTCCAGCTCCCTGCTGATGCGGCCCAGAAACACCATCCTGCTGGGGGCCCTCGAGAGGAAAAAGTGTGGTCAACCTGTGACTCCACTGCTTTTCCAGTCAGACTTTGGAGTAAGAGCGCTCAGTGAAACTAACAACCTTTGAGCTGTCAAAACACCCACATCACTCTCAACACCTTATTCTAAACTGGCCTTCAATTAGGAGCTACTTTCAAGGGAAAATCCTTTTCCCATATTTAGCCAATGAACATTGGATGGTCATGGTCAAATAACGTAACCCTAGCAGGTTTACATTAGTGCTGTTTTGGCAGAAACAATAGCTTGTTAGAGATTACAAACATCCTATTCTTATAGTTTGGGCCCTGGCATCTCACTAGGATGTCACAGGCCCAAAGGTGAGCTTTCTAACTATCAGGACACCCCTAGCAGTTCAGTGTGAGGACAAACTAATAGTTGATTTTGACTACTAGCTATTTGGTGGGTCAGATGGATGGATCAGTTTCAAGTTTGCTGGATATCAGTTATCTAAAGGTAAAAATAACACTGTTTCTGTCTAGGTACTTAAAACAGCACATTGAATGATTATTTAGGTAGTAACTGCAAGGAGGGATTCTTTTGTTAGTAAAATGATTTTTAGTATAAAATGTTCATTGTAGAAAATTCAGAAAACTCAAATTTTAAAAGATGAAATTTAAGTAGGGCATCTAATTCAATAAAAAATTATTGGTAGCCTGTTGATGTATATGAGGTATTATTTCCTCAGCTGCAAAAGTTCTAATAACAAATTAGTCAAAGCACAATGTTTTTTGTTGTTGTTGTTTTGTTTTTAAAGATTTATTTATTTATTTGAAAGTCAGAGTTACACAGAGAGAGAAGGAAAGGCAGAGAGAGAGAGAGGTCTTCCATCCACTCGTTCACTCCCCAGATGGCCGCAACAGTCAGAACTGTGCCGATCTGAAGCCAGGAGCCAGAAGCTTCTTCTGGGTCTCCCACGTGGGTGCAGGGGCCCAAGGAGTTGGGCCATCTTCTACTGCTTTCCCAGCCCATAACGAGAGCTGTACTGGAAGTGAAGCAGCTGGGACTCGAATTGGCACCCATATAGGATGCCGATATTGCAGGTGGCGGCTTTACCTGCTATGCCACAGGGCCAGCCCCCAAAGCACAATGTTAATAGAACTTTAACCCTGTTGAGTAAGTACTTCTGGATGTTTCTCATTGCAACCCACTGCAGATAACAGTTTATAGAAAATATTCTAATAACAATTGCTATAGTTTTAGTCAATTTGGATTGGTGCTGTAGAGGAAGCAGTTGTGCTTAAGTGTATCAGTCTTCAGCTGACTACGATTAAGATAAACCGCTCACTTCAGTGGAGTATTTTATGTGGAACTATTTAAATGCTTTCCAATTACTGAACAAATGGGAGAAGTAAGAAAAGACCGTAAGTTCTTCTGAGGACAGGAAAGGTAGCTCATGTCTTCATTTTCTTCAAAAGGCCTGGTATAAATTTGGCACAAATGTTTGTTTTATGACCAATGATCTTTATTCTTATGTAATCTTAGTAACTTCCTTATAACTAAATGTAATTGGCTGCAGGGGAAGTTATGGCCAAGATTCTTATAAAATTGTCTGGTATTGCTGGTTCAATATTTATAATTTTGATTGAATACATATGTTACTAGAACTAAAGAGTGTCTGGGGGCCAGCGCTGTGGTGTAGTGGGTTAAGCCGCCGCCTGTGATGCCAGCATCCCATATGGACGCCAGTTCGAGTCCTAGTTGTTCTACTTCCAGTGCAGCTGCCTGCTGATGTGCCTGGGAAAGCAGCAGAAGATGGCCCAAGTCCTTGGGCTCCTGTGCCTAACTGGGAGACCTGGAAGAAGCTCCTGGTTCCTGGCTTCAGATTGGCCCAGCTCTGACTGTTTTGGCTATCTGAGGAGTGAACCAGGGGATGGATTATCTCTCTCTGTCTCTCTCTCTCTCTGTAACTCTGCCTCTCAAATAAATAAATCTTAAAAAGAAAAAAAGTGGGAAAAAAAAGCACACCAAGGGAAATATGCAAGTTTATTTTATTTCTATTAGAAAAATACTACCTATATAAAATTTTGGTCCACTGTCTTCTCCTTTGTTTCTGTCATTCAAATTTGAATATCTCAATTATACTCAAGTAAAAGTAGAATCCCATGTCTGACATTAGAACTAAATATTTCACATGATAAATTAATAGGCTTGAGTGAATTAGATATATTCTTTATCATTTATCAGGAATAACAACTCATCATTCTCACATACTTTCCCCTTTACTTTCATGGATTTGAGTAACTAGGTATGCGTGTCCCTTCTCCCTCATTAACATGAGTACGTAAGTGGACTTTATGGCATCATAACTGGATTATCTAATCTTTAATTCTTGTTCAACTCTCCCACTTAACAAGGTATCTTCATAATAACTTCGGATATTTTAGCCAAACTTAACTTTCCAACACCAATTATAAAAATTAACGTGTCAAAGGCATAGTGAAAATTCCAGACTCGGCAACACAGGGTGCACTCAGAGTGTGGCTATTGAGAGAGGTCCTTGGACAGCTATTGCTTCGATTTCAACACGACTTCCCTGGGAGGAAAAGAATGGGATGATATTTCAATAGCTTTTTACAAATCAAAATCAACAGATCTCTATAATACCCAATCAAAACTGATGCAGCTAACATCAAGACAGTCCTTCCTTCCTTCCTTCCTCCCTCCCTCCCTCCCTCCCTCCCTCCCTCCCTTCCTTCCTTCCTTCCTTCCTTCCTTCCTTCCTTTGAAAGGCAGAGTTAGAAAGAGAGAGAAAGAGAGAGGAAAAGATATCTTCCATCTGCTGGTTCACTTCCCAAAGGGCCACAACGGCTGAAACTGGGCCGATCAGGAGCCAGGAGCTTTTTCCAGGTCTACCATGTGCAGCGGCCCAAGCACCTGGGCCATCTTCTACTGCTTTCCTAGGCCATAGAAGAGAGCTGGATTGGAAGTGGAGCAGCCGGGACTCGAACCAGCATCCATACGGGATGCCAGCACTGCAGGCAGTGGCTTTACCCGCTATGCCACAGCACCAGCCCCATCAGGACAGTATTTTCTTTCTTTTTTTTTTAAAGACAGTATTTTCAACATTAAACTTTTCAAGGAAGGAAAGGAGGGACTGTTCACTGGGAACCTATCACAGCTGCAGCTGCATCTTTATATACAGGCTCATATGGGGCTCCCAGTAGCCCCATTAGAAGGTTGTTCTCCCACTAATTCACAGGACAATTTGCATAGAAGGTTGATTAACTCAGCCTAAGCCATCAGGGTGAACAGCAGAGGTTCAAATCCGTATGTTGTGATTCTAAGTTCAGAGTCTTTCTGCTACCCTCCAATACTTTAATAAATTTGATGATCATGATCATCTCAAGAAACAACTAATTAAAGCAATAAAAAGGACATGCTTAGGAGATAACTTTTCTTTAGTGTAAAAATACTAAGTGGAAGTCAGTAAGAGCTGCTTCTTAATGGGCAGGTTACTGTGCTGCCAAGAGGGACAGGTGGGGGGGGGGTGGCGCTGTGGTGTAGCAGGTTAAGCCTTGGCCTGTGGCACTGGCATCCCACATGGGTGCTGGTTCGAGTCTTGGCTGTTCCTCTTCCCACTCAGCTCCCTACTGATGGCCTGGGAATGCAGCAGAAGATGGCCCAACTTCTTGAGCCCCTATATCCATGTGGTAGACCCAGAAGATTCCTGGGTCCTGGCTTCTGATCGGCCCAGCTCCAGCCATTGCAGCCATCTGGGGAGTGAACCAGTGGATGGAAGATCTCTCTCTGTTTCTCCCTCTCTCTTTCTGTAACTCTGATTCTCAAATAAATAAATAAATCTTAAAAAAAAAAAAAAAGAGGCACAGGTAAAGAACATTTAGTGAGCGAGAAAATCAGAGTGGTGATAAATATATGTGGCTATGTGCGCCACTGGCTTACAGATTTTTTTTAGTGGAATATCCACATAGTTTATTATACAATAGCTAAGTGAAATTTTTACTGCAGAGCTCACAAACCTAGCACAAATTTATAGCCCCCTAAATAACAATCCAATACAGCTGTAGTTTTACTTTTTCTCACAATTTAAAGAACCTGGTTCTGTTATGTCTATGTTCATGTGTTGCCTTATAAGACTTCTTAATTTTTTTCTATGTGTGCAGTATGGGCTGTTTCCATTTAGACTTTAAGTTTCTGCAAAGGACTATTTCTTTTTCAACTTCTTTTAACAGTGTGCTTAGTTCATTATATTTAGGAAACAATGTAGAAATCCTCATTTTTAAAGTGTACTTACTAAGGGCAAAGCAGCAACCTGGTAAGCAGCTCTCGCAGGAAAATTACTCTTGAAATCTGAATTTAAAAGAATTTAATTTTAGTTTCCAGACATTGTACTGTTATTCTACACTGTATAAAGGAATATATGTGCTTTAGAGATTAGTAAGCACGAAAAGAGATAACATTCCGATCTGTTCAATAAAATACTTTGCCATATATTATTCCCATGATATTCAATAATGTTCTAGATGTCAGAGCTTTCTGGAAAAAAGTGCACTACTTGTGGACTCTGACATTTTGGTCTTGTATGGTGTGAATGGGGCTCTGCCTTCAAAGTGATATTTACAAACCAGTTATCTGTGAAGGACTTTCCTGTCTCCAGCAGCGTTGGCAAGGATGTACTTTCTCACCAACTTTTCTTTTCTTCAGCAGAGTAAGTAATGCCGTTTTCCCCATATTATACCTCTGTCTCATCCCACAGGCGAAAGGGACAGGCCATCTTCCCCACTACGACAGCAGTGTTAATAATAACAGCTAACATGTACTCAGCAGCTACAAAATGCCAGCATCTATAGGCTGTTCTGACTCAATCACCCTGTAAGGTAGTAGTGAATTATCCTCAATTTGTATACGAGGAAACCAGGGCAAAGATATGCTGGTATCTAACTAGCTGATTCTGACAGAGCCAGAATAATGCAATATCATAGCAATATAAATACCAATTGTGTACATAAAACTTTACGAGGGCTTAAAAAGCCTATGAAAGGTGTAACAAAATGAAGTTAGAGGAGAATGGACTTGTAGGGTTTTAGTATATCAACTTAGGGAATCTTAGAAATGTCTTAGATTCTTTTCACAGGAATAGATGGTGTGTTTCCGTTCAGTTTATAAATTCTTTTAAAACAGGATGCCACTTCTTTAGTAATTGCCACCACTCTTAATTCATAATGGACATTCATCTGTTAATGCATTAACTTCTCTTTAAAACAGAAAATAGCAACAAAGCCAAATTACTTACACTGCTTGTAGATTTCATTGACAGTCGTGAAGTCATTTATGTCAGCCAGCAAAACAGTTGTTTTCACCACTGGAAGAGACATCGGTGTCATTAGCGTTCGCTATTTGGTCTGGTCTCAAACATTATTGAGGACTCATTCAGGAGTCTGTGACTGTCTTGATTAAATGGGACTGAAGACATGAGCAGAGGCAGTGCTGTTTCCCAGACCATCAGGACAGCTTTACCAAGATACGGCATGATATATTACTGGGGATATGTAAGTTCATCCAAAAGACCAGCGAAACGTCAAACAAATGAACAGCGCAGTACCATCAAGTTGCTCACCGTTAGTGAAGTCACAGCCTGCAGCTTTCAGAATTTCACCCATGTTTGTGAGAGCCTGTGAACCAAGGCAAGACAGATCTAAAGCACTGCTGCTACAGTTAAAGCTATAATGACATCCAGTTAGTCAGCTTTTACCAGTACTCCCTAAACATCTGCTGTTACAGGAAAATTCTCCCTGCTCTTTCTAGGATGCTTCTATTTAAGTGACTTATTTTCCAGTTGTCCTTTAATGGCTGAATATTTCTGAAATACAGTGAAAAGGCTGTTTTCTTTTGAGAGTAAAAAGACTGGGATTTGGCCGGTGTTGAGGCGTAGTGGGTTAAGCTGCCGCATCCCATATGGGTGCTCGTTTGTGTCCTGGCTGCTCTACTTCCTGTACAGATCCCTGTTAACAGCCTGAGAATGCCGTGGATGATGGCCCAAGGACCTGGGCCCATGCCAACACGTAGAAGATCTGGAAAAAGCTCCTGGCTTCAGCCTGGCCCAGCCCTGGCCATTGTGGCCATCTGGGGAGTGAACCAGCAGAAGGAAGATCTTTCTGTCTCTTCCCCTCTCTCTGTAACTCTGACTTTCAAAATAAATATCAATCTTAAAAAAAGGCAACAAAAAAGACCGGGATGAAATCCCTTCCTTGGTGTCAAAATGGGTGAAGTTTTCAGTCAATGTCCATGAACATGAAACAGAAATAATGTCTGGGATTCCTTACTTTGTATCACTTCAAGGATAAGTAGGGGATAGTAAGGATTAAGACATATTTTCTTTAAAGTCAATTTGATTTTAAAGGATTTTTTTTCCTTTTTTCCTCCAAAAACAGTTTTAGTGATATCTGACATCTAGCTTCTGGAAAACATCAGATTTTAGCCTATTCTTCCCCAATGAATTTTTTTCCCATTTCAGTCTTTTTTTTTTTAAAGATTTATTTATTTTACTTGAAAGTCTGAGTTACACAATGAGAGAAGCAGAAGCAGAAGCAGAGGCAGAGAGAGAGAGAGAGAGAGAGAGAGAGAGAGAAAGGTCTTCCATCTGCTGCTTTACTCCCCAGTTGGCCAGAGAGGCCGGAGCTGCGCAGATCAGAAGCCAGGAGCCAGGAGCTTCTCTGGGTCTCCCACGTGGGTGCAGGGGCCCAAGGACTTGGGCCATCTTTCACTGCTTTCCCAGGCCATAGCAGAGAGCTGGATTGGAAGTGGAGTAGCCGGGTCTCGAACTGGTGCCCACATAGGATGCCGGCACTGCAGGCAACAGTCTTACCCACTACGCCACAGAGCCAAGTTCAATTCATTTTTCCTCTCCACTTTATTGGTCACTATAATATCTGACCACACTTTTGTGTTTTTTAAGAAAAGTCTTCAAAGTGAGTCAAAGATGGACATGGCAAAGTGTTTCCAAAGCCATAAAAACATACACACAATGTAAAGATATGCTCTCTGGCTCCCTGGTTTCATTCCTCCGAGCTAACTACTCCTTCCAGTCAAGGCTTATAAACAATTCTTAAACATACATAGTTTTTTACAGATTTACTTAATTTACTTGAAAGGCCAGAGTTAGAGAGAGAGGGAGAGACAGAGGGAGGTTTTCCATCTGCTGGTGCACTCCCCAGATGACTGCAACAGCTGGGGCTGGGCCAGGCAGAAGCCAGGAGCTCTTTCTGCCTCTGTCTCTCTGTGTAACTCTACCTCTCAAAAAAAAAAAAAAAAAAAAAAGTGCTGGGAAAGAGAACTTCAAATGTGGACAAGGACTTACTTGCTTAGTTTCTTCTACTACCCCTCCTGGCACAAGCTTTCCACTGGAAGGGTCCAGGCCCACCTGTCCTGAAACGTAAACGGTCCTGTCGACCAGCACAGCTTGACTGCAAGAAACAGAAAGAGAAGGTATACATACAGAAATAAACACTGGACATCAAGCCCACTGCTGAAAGAGGCCTTTGATAGGATACGAAAAGCAGACAGTAAATTAAAAAGTTGAGATACTGGATTTTATTATAATTCAAAATGTTCATCAAAATATAACTTTAAGAACATGAAAAGTCACAGATGAGGAAAATATTTGCAAAACGTAGATCTTCTAAAAGACTTGTATAATGCATTAATGCTAACAATTAATAAAAAATGGGCAAGCGATCTGAACAGATACTTAAAATATTCAAAGAGTTAAGGAGTACCTGAAAAGTGCTCAACACTATCAGTTATTAGAGAAATACAAACCCAAATCACAGATAGACACCAGCACGCACACAAAGACATCATAGATAATAACAAGCCTTGGCACAGAGGTGTTCCATTGTTGGCAGGAATGCAAAACAGCACAGCCACTCTGGAAAACAGCTTGGCCATTTCCGAAAAACTTAAATACAAACTTAACATACAATCCAGCAAGTCCTCAGTGAACAACTCAAGATCAATGAAAACATACGCAAAGATTTCACATGAATGTTCAGAACAGTAATATCCATGGCAGCCAGGAAGGAAAAAAAGGAACCACTGATAGATCCAATGAAACACTACATACACACATGAAAAAATTCTAGAAAAGACAGAGTAACAGCTACAGAAAGTGGATGAGTTGTTGTTTGGGCCCAGGGTGGGCACCGACCAGAACTGAGTATGAGGAATTTCTAGGGGGTGATGGAAATGCTCTAAAATTTGATGATGACAGGGGATGCAAGACTTTACATTTACCAAAACTCAGGAGATTTTACATTTAAAATGGGTGATTCTTATAAGTGTCTTACCCCTCAACAACAACAAAATGTAATGTCAAGAGCATTCTTTCAAAAGTCATCATTCTCAGAAAAGATTAGTCCTTGCTGGTTGAAGGGTCAATTAAGGACACACTTTTGAGGGTGCACTTTACCTCTGCCAAGTGCTTCACCTCGTAACTGACCTCTTCTGTAATGAAGAAGCTACACTTCAGAATTAGCACAGAAAAAGCACACAGCACACTGATACCCAAGAGAAGCCAAACAGTTCAACTAATTCGTTTGTTAAGATTTAAAGTTAGAGAGAGAGGTAGAGAGAGAAAGAGAGGTCTTCCATCTGCTGGTTCACTCCTCAAATGGCTACAATGGCCAGAGCTGAGCCAATCCGAAGCCAGGATCCAGGAGCTTCTTTTGGGTCTCCCATGTGGGTGCGGGGGCTCAAGTGCTTGAGCCATCTTCTACTATTTTCCCCGGCACACTAGCAGGGAGCTGGATCGGAAGTGGAGCAGCTGGGACTTGAATTGGTCCCCATATGGGATGCTGGCACTCAGGTCAGGGCTTTACCTGGTGAGTTACAGTGCTGGCCCACACAATTCAACTTTTTACAGGAAATGTACAAGTGGTCTTCAAAAGATTCATGAAAAAATGTGTACCCTGAAGAAACTATGCATGGATTTCAACAATGTCTGCACCAACTTTTGGTGCAAGCATGTAAAAAATGTTTATTTTAGGGACCAGTACTGTGGCACAGCCAGTTAATGAATCAGTGAATGGGAAGTGGTTAGTGAACCAGTGGATGGGAAGATCTCTTGCTCTCTCTCTAACTCTGCCTTTCAAATAAATGAAGAAACAACAGCAGCAACAAAAAAGAATCCTACTATCCTAGGTTGTTAGGTTCCAGAGTATCTAGAACAATGCAAAGGGGAGTGTTTTCCTTACAGGCCAAAGGGTAATCACACTTTCAAAAGCATTCTAATAATAATTCTCACATCATCATCTATACCACATTTCAAAAATGTACTGTTATGCCCGGTTCAGTCATCCCCAAAGACCACCAAGGAGCCGATACCGCTGTAAAGCACATGAGAGTTTTATTACAGGTCTGCGCCTGGTCTCTCAATCAACACCGATGCAGCAGGTCTGAATTGAGAGCCCCGACCCTTCAGTTAACAGGGTTTTTATAGGGTTTTCAGAGACATTCTATACATCATGGTACCATTTAGCAAATCATCTCATCCCGCGGGAAATTCAAAGGTCATCTCCTAGAACTGATTAGTGCATCCAGTGGCGGGAAGGGACCTACTAAAGTGGTTGGATGGCTTTGAGGTTGATGCCTTTTGAATTGATTGGCCGAAGCATAGGGTCCGAGCTGCTGGGGTGTACGTGCGGAACTGCAGGGTCTCAGGTAGCTATCAATCACCTTATCTGCCCTGAGAAGACACCAGGAACTCTAAGTATTTCTGTTATCTGTTAATTGGCTGTTGCTAGGAGAGTTTATCACAAGGGGAGTTCATGTATTAACTTTTAGGAGCTTCTGCTTAGGGTTCAGGGCCTGGTCAGGCCCAAGTTACAAGATGGAGGCCTAATTAAAATAGTTACACCTTGATCCAGGCTCAGGTCTCACAGTACAACCACGTGGACGGTGTGCCAGCAAAATGGAAGCAAGACAACAGCAATGTGGTACTGAAATCTCTCCAGGTTCGGTCTCACGCACCCTGAAACGTGCTGAGGTGAGCAATTACCGACAACACCCCACGCATCCCAAAGCCAGGGCCTCAAAGTTCAGCTTATTTGAATTCTTCTTGGAGGGAACCCAACATTTTCAGAGTGTACTCACTACAAATTCTGTGCATAAAACTGTTTCCCACAGGTTCTTAAAACATGTCCAAGTAATGTTCTCAGGATACGACTAGTTAGCATTTTCCTTTTAACGCTGATATTGTAAAGTTGCACTATTACCAGTGGCCTTGTACCAACTTTGAATGCAGAACACACAGGAAGCCCAGCACCCTGGAAAGTCTGCACGGAGCACCTCTTGGCTCCTCTCTCGTTGCATTGGCACACTCGAGCAATGATTCCCCCGCTTTCTGCCTGCGGCTTTACCAACACAGTTGACCTCTGCCTCCTAGTCCAGCCGGGTATTTCGGTCACACTCTTTCCTAACAAAGGGTGCACAGTATCTCTACATAGGTTGTGGATGGTGCATGCTTTTAGCAGGCTCCAGGACAAGGCCTCTCTTACAGTCGCTCTGATTTTTGTTAAGAGTTGCTTTTGTTCTCAAGGAAAACAGGGTTACTCTGAATGCCGCCACTAGGTGACTGAGGGAGGAGGAAGAGATGACTGATTTCTACTTACATTAAATTACATCTTAACGATTCTGACTCTCCTCCCCGACTTTCTACCAGAATTAATACCATAATTCTCTTACAAAATAAAGTTTATATCTTTGGTTTTGTGGGGAACCGCAGGCCAGGCCGGCCACCTGTGGGGACCTCCTCATTGCAATCTGCCTTAACCTGCTGAGCAAAACAAAGTCAACGAAGTTCTGACCACAAGACATGCAAGAGATACACCTTCAACCTGAGGCTATGCATGCCCTTTGATTTGATCCATGGACTGCTCGCCCTAGGGGACGGGAATGGATAAGAGACCGGGATAGGGGCGGGAAGTCGGGCAGCCTCTTCAGTCTTTCTCCTTCTTTCTCTCGGCTGCTTCTCTTTCTTCTTCTTCTTTTTCTCCTTACCTTCTGCTGTCACTAAAAATAAAAGTTCCTTGAGAACCGATCAACAGCGGTCGTGTCGTGACTCCATTGGACCCTTGCTGGCGAGGGTTCGACAGGTTTAGCACTGGAAAGCCCCACAACCTGGACCCTGTTAAAATCTAATTTTTTATTGGTCATGGTCTTACTTAATTCCCTAATAATCTTATGAACTAGTGTTATTATGTCCACTTTGCTTGTCTTAAGCACACTAAGAAAGTTTAAATCACTCTGCAAGACCATACAGTTAAAAACAGGCAAAACAAAAATTCCAATCTAAAGTCCAACTCGACAGGATTTCCTCAAGGGTCAGTCAAACATACTAAATCCCAGTACTTCCTTTTCAATTCTCTTTCAGTTTTCCTAGGTAGGGGATGGCAAACTAAATGACTAAACCTGGGTTCTGAAGCTCACTGCCAGAATTCAAGTTCTGTTGCAACACTTGGTGGTGTGCCCTTGGGCAACTTATTTAACCAGAGTTTTTCATCTGAAAAATGGGGACTGTAAGAGTGACTGCGCACATAAAGTACTTCAAACAGTGCCTAGTGTTGAGTAAGTATCAATAAATGTTAGCAATTGTGACTTCAATTCTGATTCCATTAAGGGAGAAAAAAATTACCAGTTTTTTTTTTAAGAAAACAAGTTTAAAGACACGTAAGCTTTAAGAGAAAGCAGGCCCCAGTATCCAGCCAGAATTTTAATAACACTTTTTTAATTTTTCTTTTCTACTTGTGCTTCCTGTTGGGTTGTTTTGCACTGTTGTGAAGTTTCCTTTCAAAATTAATGTGTTAAACTGAAGGAGCCAGTTCAAAGAAATGTGTCAAATAAATTAAAAGTGGTCCAAAGATTTGGTTAAGAAAAAAAAGGAAGAAAGAAAAATGGCACTGGAATCACTAAAACTTCCTCTGCAAATCTTTATGCCATTTCTCCTTCCACCTTCGTGTCTCAATCCAGTCACTCCCTCTCGGGAATGCCCTTTATCCCATGGCTTCCCCCAAAAGCCCTTAATAAATTAATTTAAAAACCAAACTACTGTAAATGGCAAACCCAGCCTTCAGAACCCAGCTCAAGGTCTCCCTACCTCCAACAAGAATCTTTCTAAATCTTTTTCTTTTTCTGGCCTGTGTCAGAAATACACCCACCCAGGGTAGACGTCTCCGACAACACACATACATTTAGCAAGAGCGTGCAGGGCAATTTTAGAAAATGATCTACACAGCGCTTTGGGCAAGTGCTTGATGTTATTAGCGGGAAATCAGCAGGAGCAATGAATTAATAAACTCTAGCGCGCATTTCTAGGCTGTAAAAACCAGAGGGTTGGGGAAACGTGAAGGGATTTGCTAAGCACTTCTCTGAACAGAACTCAGGCCCCCAGAAGAGACACTCACATCGACTGAGGTTTGCTCCTAGACCAAACAGTACGCACGCTTTATGATTGCATTTATAGGAAATGCCCAGAAGCAGCAAACCCAGAGAGATGGGGAGTGGGCTGGGTGCAGCGTGAATGCTAAGGTTATGGGATTTCCTTCTGGGGTGATGAAATGTTCTGATAGTACAACGTGGCGACGGCTGCACAGCTTTGCAGGTACAGCCAAAACCAGTTACGGAACACCTTACAGGGGTGTACGGTATGTGAGTTACATCTCAATAAAGTGCAAAAAAAAAAAAAAAAAAAGCCCTGCTAAACACTTCCCACCGCGCCGCGCTCCAGCGTGGCTGGGTTCTGGAGCGACAGCTCCGGGACAGGGGCAAAGACCCGCAGCGCGGGCTCCGGGACCACCCTCTTGGGGCCCCCAACTCGCCGGCGGGTCTGCGGCTGCGCTGCACGGCCTGTTTCCTCGCGTGTTTGATGGGGTTGGCCTGCAGAACCCCGAGGCTCACTTGGGCTTCGACCCCAGGGACCCCAGCTGCGAGCCGTGGACCCTGGCCCCCCGGGGTCTATTGGTGCTCCCACAAGACACATTACCTGTAGGGACCAATGGCCGCTGGGGCTTTTGCAGTGCTTATCACCTTTCTGACCAGGGACGACATGGCTAGTCCGTGTTCTCTCGCAGCCCGCCGGGAAGCAGCGGCTCCCGCACCAGCACCAGACCAACCCGACTGACCAGCCCCGGGCTGCGTCTCAGCTCCCAGGGCTCTCGCCGGGGGCCGCGTGCGCTCGGCATTCTGGGAGTTGTAGTCTGGGCGCGACTCCAGGCCACGTGGAGGAAGCGGCCAGGCTGACGCATGCGCCTTTGGGCCCGCCTGCCGCGCGCGTCTGCTCCTTGGGGCTGCGGCAGAACCTTGTCATTCTGACCCGGGAGCCCTCCGGAGTGTCTGGCAGGTAGGTCGTGAGGGCGAGTGCCTGCCGGGGTCCAGGAGTTTGTGTCTTGCAGGGTGTGGGGCGCTCTCGAGCCCGGCGCCGGCGCCCTGACCCTGCTGCTCGCCCGTCCCCTAAGCCTCGGCTCGACTCGTCTTGGATCCGTGGAGGCTGCGCCCGGGGCCCCTGTTCCCCGCCTGGAACCCTCTTGAGTCCATGCGCTGGAGCCCCCTGCTTCTGTCTTTGCCCCTCGTTGCCTCGCCGCGCGTCGGCCGTCGGGGGAGTGGGCCTGCTCCGCGTCTTCTGCCAGCCTGCAGGACGGGATGGGTGTCCAGGGGACCCCGCGGCGCTCTGGGCCGTGTCCGGCTCCTCGCCGCTCGCCAGTTCCTTTCTCCGGAATGCTCCGGCTTTCCCAGTTCTCTTTTGACCTGAACACAGCCCTCACGGTTGGGATCCGACTTCAGAGGAGGATGGTGCTAGCACTTGGTCTCGGTGGCCGCCCCGTGGCTGGTCTCCGGGCAGGTCACGCTGCATGAGAGGGGGGTGCTACGTGGCTAAGCATCTCGTGTCTCGCTAACATTGTGTTGTCGGAGCGCTTCACTCCTTTTATGCGGTGTGCGTAAGTATTGAGCGCCTACTGTGTGCAAGGCATTCTTCCAGGGTCTGGGATGCAGCATTAGAAAAGATGAGACCCACGTCCCGCCTGCTTCCACGACACCATACAGGACAATCCCTTTTATTCCCTCACATTTTGCCTTACCTCCTGTAAAGCTGTGGAGTTCCTACTGAGATTCAAGAACCGCAGGATCTTTTGGATTGATTTACGACTTCAGCCTGGACTGAAAGACCTTGCATCCCCTTGCCTTGTTCTCCGTTCCCGTACCATGTCCAGGTTGTCCTCCTGAACTCACCCAGTAGATTCCTCGGTACTCTTTCTTCCCTGTAGATCCAAATTCCAACTGAAGTCCTGTTTTTTTTTCCTGCTGAGTCACACACACCCCTCCCCCTCCTTGTCCAGCTTTTTGTTGTGCTATACTGCAGATTTTTACCATTTTATTATATGGTCTTATTCTCTGGTTGTTTTGTGTTTTAAGGGCAGTAAATGGAGCCAGACTACCTGGTTTGCATCCCAGCACAATCGCAAGTTTAGTAGTCCTGTGTGTGTGTGTGTGTGGGGGGGCATTTAACCTTTCTGTACTTCAGTTTCTTCAGTTGTAAAGTGAGGATAATATAGTACCCCCTTGCTGAATTGTGAGAAGTGGGTGAATAAATGAGTAAGCATGTAGAGGGGTCAGTGCTGTGGCACAGCGGGTTAACGCCCTGGCCAGGCTAATCCTCCGCCTGTGGCGCTGGCACACCGGATTCTAGTCCCAGTCGGGGCGCTGGATTCTGTCCCGGTTGCTCCTCTTCCAGTCCAGCCCTCTGCTATGGCCGGGGAAGGCAGTGGAGGATGGCCCAGGTCCTCGGGCCCTGCACCGGCATGGGAGACCAGGAGAAGCACCTGGCTCCTGGCTTTGGATCAGCGCGGTGCGCCGGCCGCAGCGGCCATTGGAGGGTGAACCAACAGCAAAGGAAGACCTTTCTCTCTGTCTCTCTCTCTCACTGTCCACTCTGCCTGTCCAAAAAAAAAAAAAAAAGAATTAGAATGACCCAGAGGCAGGCTGGTGCCAGAGGATTAGGATGACCTTGGAAAATGACATTTCTAAGTTTGGGGCTTTGTTCTGCTTGGTGGTTAAGATGTGGTTAGGATAGTCCTGGGTCATGTCCTGTGACTGGCTCTGGCTCTCCTGCCGATGTACACTGCAGTAACTGGTTTCCTGCCACCCATGTGGGAGACCTGGATTGATTTCCCTGCCTTTTCTCTGTTTATCTGACTCTCTGCCCCTTAACCAAATAAGAGTGGCTACTTTGGATTAGCAGTGGTCCCCAAACAGTTCCAGCGGCAGAAAAGAATAAATATAAATAAATGTGCCTTATGATGTCTGAGGATTTGGCTTATAAGAGCTTCCAGAAGGAATCTTAACAATCAAGTCATTTTTACCTCTGTTCTGTTCTTGATATTAATCGCTTGTGTTTGCCTTCTTGTTCATTCATTTCATCAAAACGTTACTGGGCACAATAGCAGAAAGCTGGAATCAGAAGCAGAATAACCGGGACTCCATCTGGCACTCTGATAAGGGACGCAAATGTTGCAGGTGGTGGCTTAACCTGCTGAGCCACAACACCAGCCCCTCCATGTACTTTAAGAAACAATTTCTTGTTCTTTTTTTTTTTTTATTTGAAAAGCAGAAGGACAGAGAGAAACAGTCTTCCGTCTGCTGGTATTAGTGAATGGGTGGTGGTTGATTTAGTGGCCCTCGGTGGGAATTGTGCAGATCACTACCGGGCATTTTAGAAGTTTGCGTGGGTGTTTTGGTTGACACAACAATTGAGACAGAGGCAGCAGACATTCTGTTCTGTGCAGAAAGATTTCATAACAGCATTGATTTATGCAGCTTTAGTATAGAGTGAATTTTCTAGGACTGTAATAAATCAGAGCCGGTTTGTACTGTTCTTTTCATGGTAGTGTTCACCAGTATGGAAAATTCTGTCATCAGTGGCATTGTCACCTTCTCTTTGGGACACTAGTTCTCCACATCTGTGTTGCTTTACCTTTGAGGCTGAGCATTCATGTGGAGGAGGACGTAAAGACCAATATTAAAATGTTTTGAAGACAGCTTGGCAAGTAACTGCCACACTGAGCTTCCTTACCTCCCAGTGTCTCCATGCACGCCCCTGCAGTAAGCATTGAGGGTAATGACAGTTGCATGGGGAGGGGACCGTCAGACCCTTCTCCATCTTTATGCATTGTGCCAAAGCTTGTGCTGGTGCCTCGGTTGTTGTGGGTGTCCTGTGGGTTCAAAATCTCTCTTTTGTGATGTCATGTGGTACCACAGTGGTGGTGAAGTACTTACATACAGAAATACATATTGTGGCCGGCGCCGTGGCTCAACAGGCTAATCCTCCGCCTTGCGGCGCCGGCACACCGGGTTCTAGTCCCGGTCGGGGCACCGGATTCTGTCCCGGTTGCCCCTCTTCCAGGCCAGCCCTCTGCTGTGGCCCGGGAGTGCAGTGGAGGATGGCCCAGGTGCTTGGGCCCTGCACCCCATGGGGAGACCAGGAAAAGCACCTGGCTCCTGGCTCCTGCCATCGGATGAGCGCGGTGCGCCGGCCGCAGCGCGCCGACCGCGGCAGCCATTGGAGGGTGAACCAACGGCAAAGGAAGACCTTTCTCTCTGTCTCTCTCTCTCACTGTCCACTCTGCCTGTAAAAAAAAAAAAAAAAAAAAAAAAAAAAAAAGCAATACATATTGCTTTATTAAAATTACTTTCTAGTTCTTTATATTATAGTTAGGGCATATATGACAAAGCATTGTTGTTGATAAAAGTTACGCATCTAGTAGGTTATGTTACTAATGAATTTCATTTCAAAATAGAAAATGGATGTTTCAAACTGAATCAGTAAAAACAGAGTGTTGAATTTGAGAACTGGAAATTACTGGTTAAAGCAGGCACTAATAGGTTTCTATCATTTATTCTTCAAATCAAAATTGTTACTTGTTACTGTTATAAATTAAAAATATAGTTGATCCCATCTCAGTAGTAGAAATGGGAACATCGAGGATTTATGACCAGTTTTTATGGAGGTTATCCTTGAGAGAGGTCTCCCATCTGCTGGTTCACTCCCCAGATGGCCACAGTGGCCAGAGCTGAGCTGATCTGAAGCTGGATCCAGGAGCTTCTTACAGGTCCAGGGGCCAAAGCACCTGAGCCATCTTCCACTGCTTTCCCAGGCGCATTAGCAGGGAGCTGGGTTGAAAGTGGAGCAGCTACGACTCGAACTGACTCCCATATAGGATGCTGGCACTGCAGACTGTGGCTCTAACATTCTTGGCCCCCAGGCGGCTCTTAATTCACCTAAGAATCAGAATAAAATGTTATAACTAATTTTTTTTGTGGTGCCTCATGCTCTTATCTCACCGCATTTTTCATTCTTGCAGCAGACTTTGTGCAGTGTCAGCATCTCTGTGTGATTTAATTATTTGGCAACAGAAACTGGAAGGTACCAATGAGATCTCTCCCGGAAGGTTGATGTTGATGAAGGTTTTGTGTTAATACAAATCCATGACCTCCTTGAAATATCTGCTGTAGCTCAATGTCATGATAATATTTTGATATCATCAATCCACTCATAATAATAATGAACATTTGTTATATTGGGGAATGTGATTTCGACTCACATTTTCATTAGATTTATTTTAATTTTCAAGTGAAAATTTCCTCTCTATACTAAACTTGTCACTTCCTTTCCAGAAATGTCTAATGCAAAAGAAAGAAAACATGCCAAGAAAATGAGAAACCAGCCCACCAATGTGACTTTGTCCTCTGGCTTTGCGGCTGAAAGAAGTATGAAGCACCATATCGGAGGTGGGAAACCTTTCCATGCTCAGAAACAAGGTAAGATAGCACACGATGGCCTCTCTGCGCCCATTGAGACCTAATTGCTGTTGTTAGCTTCTCTTGATCATCATTATCTAAATAATATTTAAAATAATAAAAACATTTTTCTCTGAGCAGGCGAGTTTGCGTACTTGCTGAAGTGTATTTGTAACCCCCAAATCCATACTTGTGTGGTCGATGGTCGTTTGTGGGGATGTACAGAACTGGAAGACTTTTGAGTTGCCTCTTGTGCCCATTCCCGGCTGAGGACAGAGCCCTTCAGGCAGCTGCACTTCTAACTAGGGGTTGGAGCTCGGCTGTTGCGTGGCCTCATGCCAGGCACTTAACGCTTCTGAACTCTTGCATGAAAGTAGAGAAAATGAGCTCCACCATGATGAGCTGCTTTTGGTATTTAAGATTGCACTCTGTGTGAGCTTGAGATGTACACATGTTCCCCTAGGAGCAATGGTTCAGTATTCACTAATTCAGTGCTCACTAGGACTGTAGAGAACATTACTATGAATAGTGAATAATAACCCTATGTGTTTTAGAGTTGATATATCTTATTCCTACCTTAACATCAGTTATTATTAAATTACACATCTGTATTTCCTAGGTGAAATACAGTACAGTCTTCATCTCAACATTGAACTTGTGCTGATTTTAGAATCTTACGAGGTGATGGGAAGAGGTGCCAGTTGTTCAATGGGGCAGCAGCAGAAAATGCCAGCAAAAGCTGGTAACCTAGAACTTGTTTGGAATCCTTTAAATAACAGTGTGTGTTGGGTCTGATTGAATCAGTTTTAGATTCAGATTCCTAGGACCTGGGTTCAGATCTTGTAGTTGGTATCTACCATGCCATGTGGAAGTCCCTTCATGTGTACTTACTCATTAAAGCCTCATAATGACAAACCTTGTTACTGCTTCCAGATTATAGTGGCTTAATCATTAACACCACAGTGGAAATAAGCAAGAGCCTTGTAAAATTAACCGTTGTTCTCCCTGCCCTTGAGACAGATATTTGATGTTATCCTAAGGTCAGAAAGCTATCAATGTCCAGATGTTTGAATAGAGACTTCACTTTTTTTTTTTTTTTTGACAGGCAGGGTGGACAGTGAGAGAGAGAGACAGAGAGAAAGGTCTTCCTTTGCTGTTGGTTCACCCTCCAATGGCCGCCACGGCTGGCGCACTGCGGCTGGCGCACCGCACTGATCTGAAGGCAGGAGCCAGGTGCTTCTGGTCTCCCATGGGGTGCAGGGCCCAAGGACTTGGGCCATCCTCCACTGCACTCCCGGGCCACAGCAGAGAGCTGGCCTCGAGGGGGAGAACCGGGACAGAATCTGGTGCCCCGACCAGGACTAGAACCTGGTGTGCCGGTGCTGCAAGGCGGAAGATTAGCCAAGTGAGCCGCAGCGCCGGCCGAGACTTTACTTTTAATTCTTTTTCTGATTTAGCACAGTGGCTGTCAACCTGAGTGGTTAAAACTGAATATATGAAATCATGTGGATTACATATTATGTAAGGGTGGGTTTTTAGGCTGCTGTACTAAAATAACATAAACTGGGTAGCTTCTAAATAAAAGAAATGTTTTTCTCCCAGTTCTGGAGGCTGGGAAGGCCAGGACCGAGGTGCTGTCAGATTTGGGGTCTGGAGAGGATTTGCATTTTGGTTTACAGAGACTGCCTTCTCACTGTGTCCACACCAGCTGATGGGGCAAGAGTCTCTCTGGGGTTTTTCTTATAAAGGCACTGTTCCCATTCATGGGGGCTCTACCCAGGTGACCTAACCACCTCACAAAGGCCCCGCCTCGTCATATTATCCACTTGGGGTTAGACTTTTCTTTTTTAAAGATTTATTTATTTTTTTGCAGGTCAGAGTTACATAGAGGGAGAGACACAGAGAGACAGAGGTCTTCCATTAGCTGGTTCACTCCCCAAATGGCTGCCATGGCCAGGGCTGTGCCAGGCCAAAGCCAGGATTCAGGAGCTTCTAATAGATTTCCCATGTAGGTGCAGGGGCCCTAGGATTTGGGTCTTCTTCCATTCTTTTCCTAGACACATTAGTAGGGAGCTGGATCGGAAATGGAGCAGCCGGGACTCGAACCAGCACCCATATGGGATGCTGGCACTGCAGGCCACGGTAGCTTTATCTGCTATGCCACAGTGCCAACCCAGGGTTAGACTTTTTTTTTTTTTTTTTTTTTTGACAGGCAGAGTTAGAGCGAGAGAGTGAGAGAGACAGAGAGAAAGGTCTTCCTTCCATTGGTTCACACCCCAGATGGCTGCTACGGCCAGCGCTCTGCGCTGATCTGAAGCCAGGAGCCAGGTGCTTCCTCCTGGCCTCCCATATGGGTACAGGGCCCAAGCACTTGGGCCATCCTCCACTGCACTCCCAGGCCACAGCAGAGAGCTGGACTGGAAGAGGAGCAACTGGGACAGAATCTGGCACCCCAACCTGGACTAGAACCTGGGTTACTGGTGCTGCAGGCGAAGGATTAGCCTAGTGAGCCATAGCGCTGACCAAGGGTTAGACTTTTAACACATACATTTTGGGGTGAGGCACAAACTCAGGCTTTAACAGGAAACTGTAGATGGGGTTGTTTTCCTTGTATCTGTTTATATCCAAGTTTCTCTATATGTCATACTGACATGATTACCTAGTGTGCTGGCACCTAGCTTTGTGACTTCCCTCCTGGAGATCCTGCCTCTTGAAAAGAGATAGCATTAGCCACTTTACAGGGTGATTGACCAGTACAGCTAGCCAGCAAATGTTAGTTCTCCCCTACGATCCTTATTCCTGGTAAGAGTGACATTACTTCTTGTTTCCTTTTTGAAAACCTACTAGAGCCTCACTCTGGAACTACACGACAGCGGCAAACCAGAATGACCCCGCACTCACTGTCTGAGCCTGACGGAAATGAGCTGTGTTCTTCCAAAGTCACGTTTAAGAAAAAGGGAGGCTGGAAAGCAGGCCCTGAGGGCACTTCCCAGGAGATCCCCAAGTACATAACCGGTGCGTGTCTGTCTGATACAGTCTGATGGAGGTGTGTGTGCCTTGTTTCTGGTGTAGCCGTGTGCCCACAGAGTGCCCTCTCCCGCCTCTCCGCTCTGCCCCTTCCACTCCAGGCCCCCCTCACCTCCAGTCCAGACATTTTTTTTAAAGATTTATTTATTTATTTAAAGATTTATTTATTTATTTGAAAGGCAGAGTTACAGAGAGAGATCTTCCATCCACTAGTTCACTCCCCAAATGGCTGCAATGCCTAGGGCTGGGCCAAGCAAGGCCAGGAGCCAGGGTCTTCTTCCGGGTCTCCCAAATGTGTGCAGAGGCCTAAGTATTGGGCCATCTTCTGCTGCTTTCCCAGGCGCATTAGCAGGGAGCTGGATCAGAAGTGGAGCAGTCAGGACTAGAACCAGTTCCTATAAGGAATGCCGGCACTGCAGGTTGCAGCTTTACCCGCTACACGACAGCACTGACCCTTGGATCTCCATTCTTGGGGTTCTCTTTTCTTACTCCTCTTGCAAGTGCTTATTTGTGAACTGTTACTCTCTGCACCCCTGCCCCTTCCTCCTGAAAATGTGCCGTCCACACTCCTTGGGACTGCATTCTACAAAGATGGAACCAAATGTAATACGTTGCAGTGGCAACCAAGACCTCCCTTTAAAGGGCCTGTGGCCAGGCTTTCTGGCCTCATCTGTCGTGTCCTCATCATTCCCATCTCCTCTGTCACACAAACCCATGTTCTTGTGTACACCCGAGATGGTCCTTCTGGTCCTGCTCAATACCTTCTTGGAGGAATTTACGTAAGTTTCCCTGTTACACTGTTTACTCTTCAAAACACAGAAATCCGTATTTCAATAAAGAAAACCAATAATAGACATACACGAGGGGGCTTCAAAAATGTTCATGGAAAAATGGGATGAGGACATAATGTGCCTTTTCCATGAAGTTTTTGAATTCACCTCGGATTTGAAAAAGGCAGAAAATAATAAGGGAAAATGCCCTGTAGTCAAAAGCAGTGTTAACATTTTGTTTCCCTGTGTGACTACTGTACCCAAAATGGCTGTGACCATACAGTGTGTGTATATACTACATGGACTTTATTGTATGAAGACCCCTGTTTTTAAAAACTTATAAAATTGTTTTCAAACTATTTTGTTTAAGATTGATTTATTTATTTGAAAGAGTTACAGAGAGAGAAGAGGAGGAAGAAACAGAAACAGAGAGAGAGATCTTCCATTCGCTGGTTCATTCCCCAGATGTGTACAACTGAACCTGGAGCTTCATCTGGGTCTCCCATGTGGGTGGCAGAGGCTCAAGGACTTGAACTGTCTTACTGCTTTTCTCGGAACATTAGCAGGGAGCTGGATCAGCAGTGGAGCAGCGAGGACTTGAACCAGCATCCAACAGGCCCTTTGTTTGCAGGCGGTGGCATTACCTGCTGTGCCACAACACCAGTCTCTAAACCATTTTTTCTCATTAGAAAAGTAAAACTGAATTCTTATAGAAAACTTAAACTACATTAGATGATGAACAGTCAGACAGTGTTGTTAGCGCAGGAATAACCACCATCAGTGTTCACCTGATAGGGGGTTTGGGGTGCTGGAGGAATTTCACATCTGTCTTCCTTCTGAAATCCCCCTGAAAAAGCAGCGTGCATTCAAGACTTGTGTGCAGTGACTCTCTCCTTTTCTTCAACAGCGTCTACCTTTGCCCAAGCACGGGCTGCTGAAATCAGAGCTATGCTGAAAGCCGTGACCCAGAAGTCTTCGAACTCACTGGTCTTCCAGACCCTGCCTCGGCACATGAGACGGAGAGCCATGAGCCACAACGTCCGACGCCTTCCTCGACGGTTACAGGAAATGGCCCAGAAAGAGGTGGGAACTGCACTTGGTACCATTGTTCAGGGTAGAGGTCCGAGAAGAAATGGAGAGGTATTGATCTAACAGAGTTTATTAAAATGAAAAACCAGGAAAAACATACTCCTTATGGCATGCTTTTGGGGGTGGGAGTGGGAATGGTGGGAGTGGTGGGAGTGGCAGAGGCACGTTTGATTTAATCATTCAGTCCTGCCCTTCTAACTCCCAGGCCAGATTTGCAGGCAGTTCAGTATTACAACTGCTGTCAGATGCAGCATTTGCAATTCCTGTCTTTTAATGGTGCTGAATAGTTGATGTTTCCCTCCTGGATTTAAAATGAGATTCTGACCCTCTTATTGGGTAGACAGTTTTGGTTCTGTGATTTGGAGATGTGGCCCTCTTGGGGTTGGAAGGTAAAAAGTACAGCATTAATGCCCACCGTTTGCCTTCTTCTTCAAAGTTGTAAACTTGAACTTTGTTTTAATTTTTGTACAAGTCTAGTGGTGTTTTGGCTTCAGCAAAATTCTGGACCTGAACATTCTCTGAGATGATTTAGGCTACCCATGTCTTTTTTTTTTTTTAAGTAGAGTTCAACACATATCATGTTGATTTATTTATATTTTTTTTTGAAAGGCAGAGACAGGCTGAAGCCAAAAGCCTGCATTCAATCCAGGTCTTCCATGCAGTTGGCAGACATCAGTACCCAAGCCATCACTGGCTACCTCCCGTGTTCATCAGCAGGAAGCTAGCTTGGAAATAGAGCGGCCTGGGCACTCTGATATGGGATGTGGGCACCCCAAATGGCATCTTAACCATTGTGCCAAATACCTGCTCTGCTGCTCACATCTTTACTGATTGTTTAGAATTTATTTATTGAGCAGTCTTCTATATACTGATCCTGTTTGGGTGGGGTTAGAATTCAACACAGTAAAGTCCCTATCTTTATATGACTCAGAACCAACAGGAAAGAATTTTTTTTTCTTAAAAATTTAGCTTAGCTGTGGAAGAGATTGAGAGTGCAAATTAACCAGGAATTTTGTACTTTCTAGATTTAATGGAAAGTCTGTTTCCCAGTGATAACTTTCAGCATTTGTCTGTCAGTGGGTTTTCCGCACTGTTGTGTTTTGGTCTTAAGTTTTTGGGTTTAATTACAGTGTTGCAGGTTGAAATGACATTCTCATATTAATAGTTGACCATTTTGTCAGTATCCTAATCTTCACGGTCCATGCAGTTAGTGGTAGAACGGTGCTTCCTTCCTAGCTTTGCCTGACTCTTGTGTGTTCACTCTTCCCCTTGTCTCTCTTCTCTGCTTACCACCAAGATAAAAAATTAAGCAAACTTAATGAAGTCCTCAAAGTTTCCACTTCATCTAGAGTTAGCTGTTTGAATTCCTGATGTTGAGTTTTGTTCTGAGGTGCCAGCAAGCTGGGATCTGTCTCTCTTTGTGAAACCCTAGGCGGAGAAAGCTGTACATCAGAAAAAAGAACACTCGAAAACCAAATGCCATAGAGCTCGAAGATGTCACATAAACCGGGTGCTGGAGTTCAACCGTAGACAAAAGAAGAACATGTGGTTGGAAACTCACATCTGGCACGCCAAACGCTTCCACATGGTCAAGAAGTGGGGCTACTGCCTGGGCGAGAGGCCGACAGTCAAGAGCCACAGAGCCTGCTATCGCGCCATGACAAGCCGCTGCCTCCTGCAGGTGCGCTTTTCCACCGGGTTTTACACCTTTTCAAATGGAGATTTTTATTTGTTTTCATTTTATTTATTTTTAAGAATGTATTTCATTTATTTGAAAGGTAGAGTTCCAGAGAGAGGGAGAGAGAGAGAGAGATCTTCCATCTGCTAGTTTATTCCCCAAGTGGCTGCAATGGCCCTTGGTGGGCTAGGCCAAAGCCAGGAGGCAGGAGCTTCATCTGGATCTGCCACGTGGGTGCAGGACCCTAAACACTATGCTTCTTCCACTGCTTTCCCAGGCACATTAACAGGGAGCTGGATTGGAAGTGGAGTAGCCGGGACCTGAACTGCCACCCATATAGGATGCCAGCTTTGTAGACAGTGGCTTAACCTGCTATACCACAAAGCCAGCTCCCCAGTGTAGACTTTTAGAATAGTTCACGGTATGCCAAAGTCCTATCTGTGAGGTTATCCACTTTACTTATTTATTTATTTTTAAAGATTTTTATTTATTTATTTAAGAGGTAGACTTACAGACATAGAGAGGAAGAGACAGAGAGAAAGATCTTCCATCCACTGGTCTACTCCTTAAATGGCTGCAGTGGGATAGAGTTGGGCCAATCTGAAGCCAGGAGCTTCTGGATCTCCCATGTAGGTTCACGGACCCAAGCACTTGGGCCATCTTCTACTGCTTTCCCAAGCCATAACAGAGAGCTGGATTGGGAGAGTAGCAGCCGGGACTTGAACCAGTGCCCATATGGGATGCTGGAGCTGCAGGCGGAGGCTTAGCCTACTGTACCTCAGCACTGGCCTCTATTTATTTTAAGCTTTTTTTTTTTTCTTTTTTAATTTTTTTTTGACAGGCAGAGTGGACAGTGAGAGAGAGAGAGAGAGACAGAGAGAAAGGTCTTCCTTTGCCGTTGATTCACCCTCCAATGGCCGCCGCGGTTGGTGCGCTGCGGCCGGCGCACCACGCTCATCCGATGGCAGGAGCCAGGTTCCAGGTGCTTTTCCTGGTCTCCCATGGGGTGCAGGGCGCAAGCACCCGGGCCATCCTCCACTGCACTCCCGGGCCACAGCAGAGAGCTGGCCTGGAAGAGGGGCAACCGGGACAGAATCCGGTGCCCCGACCGGGACTAGAACCCCGTGTGCCGGCGCCGCAAGGCGGAGGATTAGCCTGTTGAGCCACGGCGCCGGCCTATTTTAAGCTTTTAATTTATTTTCATTTTATTGGAATGACAGAGAACGAGAAAGAGAGGGATCTACCATTTGCAAATGCCTGCATCAGCCAGGGCTGGGCTAGGGAGAAGCCGGGAGCCAGGAACTCCATCTGGGTCTTCTGTGAGAGTGGCAGGGAAGTGGAGTATTCAGGACTCAGATCTGGCACTCTGATATAGGATGTGGGTATCCCAAGTGAAGACTTAACTGCTGTGCCAATGCTCCAGGTCATCCACTTTCAGAAATAATTATCGAGCTTGAGGTACTTTGCTAGATGCTAGAGATGAAGCAGCTTAAAGTTAGTGGGGGAGAATGACATTAACCAAATTATTAGTGAAATACGTGATTGTAAGAGAAGAGTAGACATTACGATGGGCAAGCATTTCTAACAGAGGAACATCTGAGCTTTGAGATAAGAAGATGGGAGAGCAAAGGAGGCAAAAGGCCAGGTGAGAATGAAGAACTGAAATTAATTCTTTGTGACAGAGTTGGAGAGAATGAGAGCAACACTAACATTAGGATGAGATCAGGTTGCAAAAATAAATAGGAACCAGAGCATGCAAGGCCTTGTTGTCATATGCAAGGTTAGTTCAATGCAGATGAATCTGGTGCTCACTATTCTCTGCTGCCACTCATTGCACAGGTTTGAGTGAGGTTTATCTGATCGCTGTCAACTGGGAGTGAGTCTCTGCTGATGAGGAGATTTTGTGGCTGAGTGGTAGCACTGATGTGAGTTTGTTAGAATCATAGCTACAATTTGCCTTTTAGTTTCTGATACTGAGTGTACTGAAATTGCTTAAAGGTGCTATGGCAGAGGGGCTGATTTGGGGGTTAGTGAGCCTGATTTGAAGCTGGCTTCTTTGACTACATGGCTTTGTTTAGGTAACAATCTCTGTGTCTCGACTGTCTGTCAAATAAGACATCAAATGGGATCTGGTTCCTTGGGTTGTTGGGAGGACTGACTGGCAATCCATGGAAGGAGTTAACTCAGTGCCTGACACTCAGTGGTCCTTCAGTGGCTGCTAACTGTTGTAGTTCTCTAACATTAATTTCACTGGCTCAGTATGCTCTCTTCATCTTATTTCATTTGGTAAGGTCTTACTCTCATTACTCTATTTTATCTTTATGTGTCACTTAATCAAAGTTGGATAGCATGGGAGGAGTATTGGATAAACTGATTGCAGCACTGCATCTCTAGGCTCAGTATTAAGTCATCTGAGATCCTGAATGAGCCAACCAAAATGATTACCCTTGCATAATTTTGCAGGATTTGTTATGTCTTGCCTAACTGACTTTGTTTTCTCATGTTAGGTAGATTTTGGGGATGAATAATCCTTATAAGCAGTTGTTTTAGGACTTAAAACATTTTTAAAATTATGCCAAAGATCTTTTATTATTATTATTTATTTATTTGAGAGTCAGAATTCCAGATGAGAGAGGAAGAGTCAAAGAGAGAGATCTTCCATCTGCTGGTTCACTCCCCAAGTGGCCACAATGGCTGGATCTGGTCTGAGCCAGGATACTTCCAGGTCTCCCACGTGGGTACAGGGACCCAAACACTTGGGCCATCTTCATTGCTTTCCCAGGTGCATTAGCAGAGCTGGATTGGAAGTGGAGCAGCCCACCCCAGAAGCAGCAATTTTTATACCCTACTTAAAACCTGCCTTTGATTATGAGATAAAACATGGATTTTTCAAGTAAGGCACTGAGTTTGATTGAAATTAGTTTAAGAATATTTGTTAATATAATAGGAATGGGTGGTTTTTAAATTTCAACTCACCAAAAAGCTAGCTTTAGCAGTTTGTTCTTTGTTTTGGACGTCTAGAAGTTTTCTGATGTGGCATTTGGCTTCTTAGCAGTTTTGCCAGAGGTATGTTCTTAGGTATTTAGTTATGTTTCCCCTTTTATACAGGATTTTTCCTACTACTGTTGTTTGGAGTTGAAAGGCAAAGAGGAAGAAATATTAAAGGCACTTTCTCAGATGTGTAGCATGGACACAGGTAATCTTATTTCAAAGCTGGGTTGTATGTTACTTTTGTATATTTGCTCGTTTCATGAACCAAGTATCTACTGGAAGCCTTTTGGAATTTAAGCATAGATAAAAATGGGTGAGACAGTTCTTGTTCCCCATGACCTGATAAGAAATTCGGGGTTGTATTTAAATCATGTGTAACATTGACAACGGTAGAGTGGGAGAATGTTCTGATGGAGTGAAGAAACTTCTCTCTTAGGGAGGGAGAAACTCAAAACTCATTAAATTAAAAAATTTAATTCTCATTCATTTAATAAATTATTATTTTAAGATTTTATTTATTTACTTAAAAGTCAGAGTTACAGAGAGGCAGAGAAAGAGAGAGAGAGAGGTCGTCTGTCTGCTGGCTCACTCCCTAAATCGCTGCAACGGCCAGAGCTGGGCTGATCTGAAACCAGGGACCTGGAGCTTCATCTGGGTCTGCCACGTAGGTGTAGGGGCCCAAACACTTGATCTGTCTTATGCTGCTCTCCCAGGCACACGTGCAGGGAGCTGGATGGGAAGTGGAACAGCTGGGACTTGAACCGTTGTCCAAATGGCATGCTGGCACTGCAGGTAGTGCTACACCACAGCACCAGCCGTTAAAACGTATTTATTGAGAACTTCCTGTCTGCCAGGCTTTCATCTAAGCAGTGATCCACGCCAAAGCTTCATCTGCTGTGCAGACAGACAGTGAATAGGCAGTGTGGCTCTCAAGAAACTTTCCTGTACTCAACTCTGAGGATCCTGGGGTTTTCTCTTGTTTGTGTCAGGACTGACCTTTGCAGCAGTGCACTGCTTATCTGGGAAGCGCCAGGGAAGCCTCATGCTTTACCGGGCAGATAAGTACCCCAGGGAGGTGCTTGGGCCCGCTACGTTTATTTGGAGGGCTGAGACGACCCCTGGGGACCCTTCCGAGAGTCGGCAGCTGTGGATCTGGCTTCATCCGACTCTTAAACAGGTATCATCTTTGGGGTTATTTTCCTGTCTTTCTGTTATTAAATTCTTCAGTACTGTAAAAATGTACATAGTGTGGAAGTCTGGTTGACAGTTTGATATTTAAACACAGGGGATACTGAAGGAAGCAATGTTTTGTGGGGAGGTCAACACTTTATTGAATTTGTGGCGTGGGGGAACTTGAAGATGCACCAATGCTAACTGCAGTCCCACCCCCTCAGCTTGGAACTGCTTAGCATCACCGTCCCTGGGGGAAAAGAGGGGAAGCAATATGTGTTCTTTAAATCTTGATTTAAAAACATTTTTATTGTAAAATATGTAGTTGACAGAGATGGAATATTCAAGATATACAGTATGATGACTTGATGCATGTATACATTGTATGATGATTACCACAATGAAATTGACACCTCTACTACCACTCATGCTATACATTAGATGAAGGAGTATATCATACAGAATGAGGCAAATCCTGACCTTTTGTTTTTTAGTAGTTCATAAGCAGAAGTAAAAAAATGAAAAGCAACCGTGTTATTGTTAGTTATTTGGAATGCTGTATTTGGATTACTGCTTCCACCTTGTTGGAATGGTTCACTGGTATCTAGCTGCTTGCTAGAGCCTATTTGATAGTGAGAAGCTGTAATTCTGATGATTTTTGATACTGCATTTAGCTTAGCTAAATAGCGTATTCACTGCTTTTACACAGGCTTTAAATTTTCTCCTTAGACTTGTTCTTTGTTTCTCTTTTTATACATTTGGAAAAATGGTCATGTTGTTTTCATAATTGATATTTAGTTCTTTTTTTGTCTAAGGGCCATATACTTCCCAATTAGGAAAGCCAAAAGACCTTTTCTGATGATGATAAATTTAGTATAATTTGTGAAGGGATAAAAATGTGCATTATTTAAAGAGGTAAAAACATAATAAACTTGCAACAGTGTGCTTATTTCAGAATGTGGAAGTAAATGTGTACATCTCTCCGTAGGATATCTTAGAGGAAATAAAAGCAGTGTGCCAGTGTACGGAACCCATCAGGCCGACTTTGGGCATCCCCGACCCACCCCAGACACAGTCTCAGGAGAAGAACCAGGCTGAACTGCCAGAGGAGCAAATTGGCAAGAAAAGAAAGAGAAAAGACGATGGGGAGATTGTTAAACCAATTAAAAAAGTGGTTGGTGATGGAACTAGAGACCCACACCAACCATACGCTTGGCTCTCCCTGACCACAGGCATTCTGATCAGGTACGAGTGTGAGTTCACTCTGAACCCTCTGGACACTTTCGAGGAGGCCTCCCCTCGTGCCGGGGGCACAGACTTTGTATGACAGAATTTCCCCTTTAAGACCTCTTCTCTCTTCCAGTGACTTGACGATGGAGATGAACAGATTCCGGCTGATTGGCCCTCTCTCCCACTCCATCCTGACGGAGGCTCTGAAGGCCGCTCCTGTCCACACGGTAAGAGTAAACGTGACTGTGAGGTCATTCTAGTCCTGGTTTTCTTGGTAGATTTGTGAATCCTATACCGGTACATAGCCTGGTAGCATCTGAAGCCGTAGCTTTTCTTCTTTTTTTTTTGACAGGCAGAGTGGACAGTGAGAGAGAGAGACAGAGAGAAAGGTCTTCCTTTGCTGTTGGTTCACCCTCCAATGGCTGCCGCGGACAGCGCGCTGCGGCTGGCCGTAGCTTTTAAACCGGGGGTCGGGAACGTGAGGCCGGCGAAGTCACTTGCTCTGGCCCTGCCAAGGCAACTGCGGGGGTGGCTCGAAATTCAGTGGATCTGCAGCAGGCTAATTTTTAAGTGGATAATTTTGTGTGGCCTGCAGATAATGTTATAAATGTCCAAATGGCCCTTGGCAGTAAAAAGGTTTGCCACTACCGGTAGAATATGGAGAGAAGTTAGCAGAGGACTCTGGCGCTGGGAGTGCTGCTCTGTTTGCCTGCTTAGTGCAAGTAAGTGCCTGTGCCTGTGCCTCTCACAGATTGGACGTGTTCAGACCTAAAGGACTTGACAGAGTTTGTGGAACAGCTGAAAGATTTCATTTTGTTGTAAAAAAATTTGAAATCCATGCACCGAAGGGGTCTTCTGAAAATTCATGGAAAAATGCACATTATGAGAAAACCACCTGAGTAGCCAGGGTGATCTTTTAATAACGTATTCACAATATGTTTCTTCGTGATGAAAAGTGTTTGAACAACTCCTCATTGTGTTCAAGGTGAAGTCCAGAGGTCGTAATGCGACCTGCATAACCTCATGCCTTCCTGCTGCAGTGCCCTCCTATCTCCTCTCCTCCTGCACTTCAGCTACGCTGGTCTCTCGGGTTCGTGAATGTGTCACTTCCCATCTCCAGAGCCTTAGCGCTTGTGTTTGTTTTCTGCTTGCCCGAGCGCTCTGCCTGCAGGTCCTCTGCATGGCTGAGCCTTCCTCGTCCTTCAAGGTTCAGTCTGTTTCCCTGCAGACCCCTGTCCTGATCCCCCAAGTGAAGGTAATCCCTCCTCTTGTGTTCAGAACGTCCCCTCAATTCATACAGATTTGTCTGTGGTTTTGTAAGGTCCACTGTGAGCTTCATGATGGCTGGGTACTCCTCACTCTGTCCCTGGTGCTTAGAGCTTGGCACAGGAAAGGTAGTCCACAGTAGGGATAAGATGTGGCCATCTGTGTCTATAAGGTTTGCTTCTAGATTTCCTGGAGTTTTGGCCCCTGGATTCTGTGTGTAAGAGGCACCCGTGTTACAAGTTCCTCTTTAGGCTCTGTAGGACAGCTGCCTACTTCAGTGCACCGCAGTGGGAATGGTGGCTGCAGGTTCTTGGTGCACTCCTGAGAATTTGTGAAGCCTTGTCCAATTCCTAATTCTGTCTGGAAAAAGGACAGTGAAATGCTTGTGCATCTTACTCCACATTCCCAGGAATACTGTGGTAATATTAGAGGGAACTTTACTAGGCTCGTGGATAAATGGAATTAAAGGATAAGCTTACTTTAGTACGAAAACTTTGATAGGTGCTTTGGTTTGCCTTTGGTGGGAACATTTCATTGTTGAGCTGGAGGTGATGAAGCTGGTGATGGGGAGGGAGAGGCTCAGAGCCTGTCTTGTCCATTCTGTGCTCAGGAGACTAAGCGTGAAGTGCGTAGTGTGGCTGGTCTTGAGAGTAGTACCGTGCCACATCCTTGCCACTAATTGGAAGGGCAGCCCTGTTAAATAGGGTGGCATGTTCCCTGCTTCCTGCCGTAAGTCACTCATTGTCACCCACAGGAGAGAGAAAGGAATGGCTGAGATCACAAGCAGTCCAGAGTGAGTGAGTCTGGTTCCCTGTGGTCTGCTGAGCAGGGGTTCCTGTTTTTTCAGGAGGGCCAGGACACGGAGGAGACGCCTCACCACTGGTGGGTGGAAGCCTGTAAGAATCCTGACAGCGTGTGCCTTCATCGCAAACAAGAAGCCATTTTTGAATTGTTGGGAGGTATCTGGGGCTACTAGGGTGTCCTGGGAGGAAGGGGGAGTGGGAAGTGGTAACGTTTTGCAGCTGGGCCTCCCACAAGAGTGCGGCTATGCACTTGGGGCTCTTGGTTACCACACAGCACTAGAAGCAGGCAGGAGAGGGGCTGACCTCGGGGGATGACTGTGTTCGTGTTTGTTCATGGAAGTGCAAGCAAGGGAGATGTCGGTCTTCCAAATAACTGGCACTGAGATATCCTAGATAAGTGCACCTGCCTGGTCCTTGCCTGCCCATGCTGCCCTTGTGCTCAGAGCTGCCATAGTCATCACTGATGGATTGAAGTTCATGGGCTTTTGGCTTTTTCCCCAGGAAGCTTCACTCTTTTTTTTTTTTTTTTTAAGATTTATTTATGTATTTGAAAGAGTTACACTGAGAAAGAGATGCAGAGAGAGGTCTTCTACCCACTGGTTCACTCCCCAGTTGGCCACAATAGCTAGAGCTGTGCCAATCTGAAGCCAGGAGCCAGGAGCTTATTCCAGGTCTCCCATGCGGGTGCAGGGGCCAAGGACTTGGGCCATCTGCTGCTGCTTTCCCAGGCCATAGCAGAGAGCTGGATGGGAAATAGAACAGCCTGTTCTGGAACTGGCATCAGTATGGCATGCTGGCACTGCAGGCGGGCTTTACCCGCTACACCACAGCACCGCCCCCTTGGAAGCTTCACTCCTGATGAATGGTTAATTTATTCTCTGCAAATGCCAATGGGGGAAAAGGAACACATATTTTAAAATAATTAGGCCAAGAAGAGTGTTTCGTTTCTTTTAAAGATTTATTTATTTGAAAAGGAGTTAGAGAGGGGGAGAGATCTTGCTTTAGGTGATTCATTTCCCAAATGGCCACATGGCCATGGCTGGACCAGGCCGAAGCCAGGAGCTTCATCCAAGTTTCCCATGTGGGTGGCAGGGGCCTAAGCACTTGGGGCTGTTTTCTGCTGTTTTCCTAGACATGTTAGCAGGGATCTGGATCAGAAGCAGAGCAGCCGGGGGTCAAACTGATGCCTGTGGGATGCTGGCATTTTAGGCGGTGGCCTGATTCACTGTGCCACATTCCAGACCCCAAGAAGAATGTCTCATCAGAAAAACTGAAAGATTGGAAAATATGAGCAAAGATGTGTGTAGTGAATGACTCCATGTAAGTTGGGGTTTTTGATTTTGTTTTGTTTTGTTAAAGGAATAACATCACCAGCAGAAATTCCAGCAGGTACTGTCCTGGGATTGACGGTTGGGGATCCTCGAATAAATTTGCCCCAAAAGAGGACCAAAGCTTCAACCAATCCAGAGAAATGCCTAGGTAAAGGTCCTAAAACATTCCTGGTTTTCCTTTTTTTTTTTTTGAGCAGTCCCTTCCCATTAGAAAAGTTCTCTTTCTGACACCTCTGCTGTGATTTCACCTGTGAAAATTCAGGGGGCTCTTTACCTGCCCACAAAGATCGCATCATTGAAGGAGATGGTGTGTGTGAAAGTGTCTTAGCTGTAAAACATGTAGCTGTATCTCTCTGTCATCTATGTTTTTCTGAGCTCTCTACTTCTTAGTGTCTAGTAAAACCTGACTCTGCGTACTAGACTCTGAAAATGTCTGGCGATTCAGAATTTTAACTGTGAGGAAGGGCTCCGCACCTGCAGCTGGTCTTGTGCTCAGTGGAAGCCTCTGTCTGACCATACAGATGATCCAGGTTCGAATCCTGGCAAGGCCATTCCAGGTGCTGAAGTATCAGATGTATGATTTAGACTGAAGAGACAGTGATTTGCTAGGGTGGTCTTAGGAGGTGGGGAGGGGCTGGCTAAACCTTTTGTCGGATCTGGGATTTGCAGCAAATGTGTCTCATTGTATTTACTGTCACTCAAACATGATTAATTGGAAGAGTACTTGAAATTACTTTGTGAATTTTCGTATAAAAAGTGTATGTGTTGTAACAACTTTAGCTTTTTTAAAAATTTTTTTAATGTCTACATGTAGTTAGCTAGCTTCTTAAGAGGGTATTACGTTAATTACCCTGAGAACTTCACATAAAAAGTGGACTGGATGAGAGCGGAGGTTGAAGATTATACAAGTAAGTTAGTTAATTATGGAGCCTAAGACTTTAATCAGTGAGTTATTGCCCCCCCCCTTTTTTTTAATGCAGTGTGGTCTGATGCAGCCCTAAAAATTGTAGCATCCACTACACCATTAATTGTTGACTGTCATCATCATCCTAAAGCCATAGTTAAACTCTGCCCAGTTTCTCTTGCTACCTCAGATCTATTTTTTGGAATGAAGCATTTATGCATTGAATCCTTTCTAAGTCTTAACTTGAATGTGGTCAAGGAATATTAAAGTCTGCCTTGAAAAACATGACTTAATTGCTGCTATAAAAGCTTACCATCTTGTTAACATAGTATTTCAAGAAAACCGGTTTCATGTAACTTCTTTGAAGAAGTGTTTTATTTGGCATGTGAGCTACATACAGAACTAACTTTTAAAGGAATTAATATTAAAGCGATATTAAATTTGACATCTCAGACGATAATTCAGAACGAGAACTAGAAATAAACTTTGATTAATCCCTGAAGTGCCGGTGTCACAGTGATCTGAGAGCTGGTTCTCTGACATAACCCCAGCCTGCCTTTCTGTATTTGAAGCCACTCTGTGCCTTGGGCAGAACAGACCAGCTCTGGTGCTGCTTGAACCATAAAGAAGGGATTGCCTGACTCGGATTAGAAGCACAAACTTTTTGTCTTCTTGTGTGTCCTGGGCATTGGGGTGCTTTTAAAAGAGAAGGCATATGAAAAACCTGAAGTGAGGATGCTTATCCTAGATGCCTTGGCAAAAGTTTGCTTAACCATGTGTGTCTTGAGTGTGAATTAAATATTAACATTCTGTTTCTGCAAATCTTTTAACAATTTCATTAACACAGCATTTTGCCATGTAAGTAACCGGCTTTCTAGAAAGCCTAAGTTCCACTGTACTGTTTGTTAATTTTTGTTCTCCTTAGCATTTGTGGATTTGTTTTGACAGATTATTTTACCTAGACTTCATCTGCCTGACAGGGATTTCTTGATTGTGCTCATATGCTTTAGGTAATATGACTTTGCCATACGACCCAAAGCATGCCAGATGCCCAGTTCCCCTTAGGATGAAGGTGGGAGGTCATCCCTTTACTCTTTACAGCTCTCACAGCTCTGCAGTTGACTTTCAGAAATGCCCAGGTAGTGGTCATTTTGTCACAACTTCTGTTTCTGCTCCTGGGAGAAAAAACCCACACAAACCCAAATAATTTCAGTTCAGCTGCTCACCTTTAACTGTCCTGCCTGTTTACTTAACTCTAGAGTGGATTTGAAAGCTGTAACTTGGGTTTTATTTGATTCCAAAATGATAAAGCCTTATTATAGCAGTTTCTCTTGCTTCTCCTAAATCAAATTCATTGAGTTTTTTTTTTTAATTTAATTTTATTTATTTGAAAGACAGAGTTACAGAAAAAGGTAGAGAGAGAGAGAGAGAGGTCTTCCATCCATTGGTTCACTCCCCAAATGGCCGCAGTGGCCAGAGCTGACCCAATCCAAAGCCAGGAGCCAGGAGCTTTTTCTAGGTCTTCCACATTGGTGCAGGGGCCCAAGGACTTGGGTTGTCATCTACTCCTTTCCCAGGCCATAGCAGAGAGCTGAATTGGAAGTGGAGCAGCTAGGACTCGAACCAGTTCTTATATGGGATGCCAGTGCTGCAGGCCGGGGCTTTAACTTGCTGCACCACAGCACCGGGCCTGTTTTTTTTTTTTTTTTTTTAAATTTTTTTCATGGAATGAATTTTTTTTTTGACAGGCAGATTTAGACACAGAGAGAGACACACAGAAAGAAAGGTCTTCCTTTCCATTGGTTCACCCCACAAATGGCCGCTACAGCTGGCGTGCTGCGCCGATCCGAAGGCAGGAGCCAGGTGCTTCCTCCTGGTCTCCCGTGTGGGTACAGGGCCCAAGCACTTGGGCCATCCTCCACTGCCTTCCCGGGCCACAGCAGAGAGATGGACTGGAAGAGGAGCAACCGGGACAGAAATGGCTCCTGACCAAGACTAGAACCTGGAGTGCTGGCGCCACAGGCGGAGGATTAGCTTAATGAGCCGTGGTGCCGGCTGCCGGGCCTGTTTTAAGAGTTTAAATTTAACATTTGATGATGTTTAAATATATTTAAGAAAGGAGGAAACAAGCAATTTCCTCAGTCTCCAAGTCACAAGTCTAGTTAATATTATCAATTTGAAGACTCTGGTCTGGGTATGAAAAGAAAGTACTTTATGTGAGCCTCAGGGGAAGGACTCAGATGTTCAGAAATCGCAGTCAAGGTCATGGTCAACCTAAGCCTGTGCAGATGTGCGTGCTGACCCAGCTGATCTTGTTCTCAGCCTCCCCCAGCAGACACTTGACCTAAAAGGGCATTCCCCTTTGCCCTCAGACATGTTTCACTTTGTTTTAAAAACACTTTTTGGGCCAGCACTGTGATGTAGTGGGTAAAGCCACCGCCTGCAATGCTGGCATCCAATGTGGGCGCGGGTTTGAGGTCCCAACTGCTCCACTTCCAACCCAGCTCTCTGCTATGTCCTGGGAAAGCAGTAGAAGATGGCCCAAGTGCTTGGGCCCCTGCACTCTTGTGGAAGACCTGGGAGAAACTCCTTGCTCCTGGTTTTGGATCAGTGCAGCTCCAGCCATTGTGGCCAACTGGGGGATGAACCAGCAGGTGGAAGACCTCCCTCTCTGTCTGCCTCTCCTCTCTAACTTTGCCTTTCAAATAAATAAATCTTTAAAAAATACTATTTTTAAAACAGTTTTCAGTTTATTGCAAAATTGAGCAGAGGTACAGCAAGTTCCCATATTCCCCCTGCCCCGACACGGGCACAGCCACTCCATAGTCAGCGCCCTCCCCAGAGTGATTCTGTTTGTGACCATCCAGAGCCGACACTGGTACTTCATTATCACCCAGAGCCCATAGTTTACAGGAGGCTCGCTCTTGATGATGCACATCCTGTGGGTTTTGACAAACGCAGACTGATGTATGTCCATCATTATCCTGCAGAGGCTCTGGGGATCCTCTGTGCCCGCTTCTTTGTCCTGACTTCCCTGCCGACTCCTGTAGATGACCATTGAGCTTTTTACTGTCTCTTTCATTTTTCCTTTCCAGAATATCCTATAGTTGGAACCATGCAGTGTGTAGTCTTTTAAAACTGGCTTCTTTCTCTTAGCAGTCTGTATGTGCCTTTTCATGGCCTGAGAGCTCATTTCCTTTTAGCATTGTGTAAGATTCCGTTGCCTGGATGTACCAGCTCCTTTGTCTGTTTATTCGTTTTTGAGAAAGGATAAGGCTGTGCTTGCCCATGTCTTTATACCCTATGTATCACCATCTCTTTTGTCCACAGCTGGTCTGAATCCAATCCCAGTTCTGCTGCTCGAATCCATGGCAGGCTCCCCAGGAGAGTGCTCGGGGTGGGGCTGCAGCTTGGTGGGTGGGGGCGGAGCTTGTGTGCTCCAGGCACTGTCACCTTTGGCCCTTCCTCGAGGAAGAGCCGTACTGAAGCATGGGCTGCTTTTCAGCAGCTGTCATCTCAGACCTTTTCATCCATTGAATTTTCTCTTTATTCTCCCAGTCACTTCCAATTCGTTTTTTCCCCAGCCGTCAGACCTACACAGGTGCGTGTCTTTTTTTTTTTTTTTGACAGGCAGAGGACAGTGAGAGAGAGAGACAGAGAGAAAGGTCTTCCTTTGCCGTTGGTTCACCCTCCAATGGCTGCTGCGGCCGGTGTGCTGCGGCCAGCGCGCACCGCACTCATCTGATGGCAGGAGCCAGGTGCTAGGTGCTTTTTCCTGGTCTCCCATGGGGTGCAGGGCCCAAGCAGTTGGGCCATCCTCCACTGCACTCCGGGGCCACAGCAGAGGGCTGGCCTGGAAGAGGGGCAACTGGGACAGAATCCGGCACCCCAACCGGGACTAGAACCCGGAGTGCCGGCGCTGCAAGGCGGAGGATTAGCCTGTTGAGCCACGGCGCCGGCTACAGGTGCGTGTCTTGAGTGACCTTTCTAGGTGGGCCTTTAGAACAGCAGCCAATCATGTATTGTCTTTGTGTTTTTTTTTTTTTTTTTTTTAATTTTTAAAAAACTCTTCAGTTCAGCAAAATGAACTTTGGAAGTTCTTTTTCCTTAGTGATTAAAAGGCTGCATATAGGAAATGTCTTCTATCTGTGTAGATGTTTGTCCACTAGACTATTTCTACCATTGTGTGGCTTATTTAAAGGGATGAAACAGTATGTTTCACAGAAAATATACTGATTTTAAATAAGTGAAAAAAATGTTTTACAGAAATGAAAAAAAAATGTTCAATAAAAATGAGTTACCAGAGATTTGAGACTTTTATTTATTTATTTTTTTGACAGGCAGAGTTAGACAGTGAGAGAGAGAGACAGAGAGAAAGGTCTTCCTTTCCATTGGTTCACCCCACAAATGGCCACTATGGCAGGCACGCTGTGCTGATCCGAAGGCAGGAGCCAGGTGCTTCCTCCTGGTCTCCCATGTGGGTGCAGGGCCCAAGCACTTGGGCCATCCTCCACTGCCTTCTAGGGCCACAGCAGAGAGCTGGACTGGAAGAGGAGCAACCAGGACAGAACCAGCACCCCAACTGGGACTAGAATCCGGAGTACCAACACCGCAGGCGAAAGATTAGCCTAGTGAGCCGCAGCGCCGGCCGAGATATGGGACATTAAGAAGAGGATGGTACCCTGTTCTTCACTACCACTGGGCCATGAATGAAATACGAAGTCCTGAAGCCAGTGGTTCAAATACGGCTTATGTTTGTAATGTGGTATATCCCAGAGGAATTGTTTGCCTCTCTAGGGGCTTCTGGAAGTTGTTGATTCATCTTAAGTGTGGGATTAGGCAGTTATTTAGAAGCAGTTTAATATTGTGATATTTGCATTTTACACATCAAAAAGGAAATATCAAAGGAAAACATTTAGGAGCCTTTGCTTTTTCATAGATGATGAAACCAACTGTTTTAATTTCTTGTCAAGTAAATTCTTCAAAGAAGTTAAGTAAATGCCGGTAAAACATTTCTTTGTCACTACCGCCAACATTCAGAGTTCGACTTCACTGATCTAAAGGATGTGATTTGAAGGCTATTTCTTTTCCTTCTTAGATAATGAGAAAGTTAGACAGCTGCTCCTGGAGGGTGTGCCTGTGGAGTGTACGCATAGCTTTATCTGGGACCAAGATATCTGTAAGAGTGTCACAGAGAATAAAATCCCGGATCAGGTAACTAATAGTGTAAGGATTACTGGGGAAGTCTTGAATGACAGGTGAAATTCATCATTCTAAAGACCACCAAAAGTTGCTTCACACCTGATAGACTCCCATAGGCTTCATTTTATTTTCAAACAACTTATGGATTCCTTACTCATGATGCATATTGGGCTTGTTTTCTGTTCTTAGGGAAGAATGAGCTCTAGAAAAAGTGAATACAAAGACTACTTTTTTGAAGTGATAATCTCATAATTTCCATATTGTTTTTTCACCTTAAATATTCTGTCATTAATTTTGTAATAATTGAGCTCCCACTAGGACCAGACATTATATAAGTCCTTAGGATATGATTGAATAAGTAAAGGGTACTAAGGAGGCCTAAAGAAGGGAAACTGAACCCAAACTAGGAACATTGAGGCCTGCTTCCTGGATGGGGGAACTGGTATTTAGATGGACTCAAAGGTGGGTGTTAGGATTAAGCAGACTTCTTGGGGACAGGGTTAATGCTATAGGGGCAAAAGGGTTTCAGGAAGTGAGAAGAGTGTGTGCAAGGTCCCAGGCTGAAAACAGGATGAGTGTTCATCAGTCTCCATGAGTATTCATGAGATCCAGGGGCTGGGAGTTGATGGTGGTACAGGAGATGAAATCCAAGACATAAAAAATCTTGAGATGTTGTAAGGATTTGGACTGAAGATGCAGGGCGCTATTGAAGGTTTTAAGGCGGGCCATGGTGTGATAAGATTTCCCTGTGGCAGCCTGTGGAGGGTGGGTTTGACTGGGGATGTGGTAGGGATGGGAGATGTGGAAGCTGGAGAGAGGATTATGGTTGGGCTTAAAAGAGACCCTTTAAATAATCCAGGTGTGGCATGATGAAGGCTGATTGTGATAGTGTGGCTAGAGTGGAGGGCCTGGGGCTTAATATATGTTCCTAGAAGATGAAATTGATAGGGCTTAGTGGTTGGTTGGAAGAAGATAGAAGAGAGACTTGTAGATCAGCTCCTAACATAGTTTGGCTTATGATCTCAGCTAAAAGGGCCAGAGGCATGTCTGACTTGCTGGTTCTAGAAAAGTAATTGGCACATAAGGAGTGCTCAGCAAATATTGGAATGGATGGGTGAATGAGTGAACGGTGGGAATGGTGGCATCGTTCAGCCTGAGAGGAATGCAGGAGAGTGAATACAGAAGGAAAGACAGAATCAGTCTTGGATGAGTTGAGTTTGAGGGGCTGTGAGGCTTCCCAGGAGGGAAATCTCATCGCCAAAGAGAACCTATCCATATTTTTTGGAATTAGCAGTATGCAGATGGTAGTGGAAGCTGGGGCAGAGGTTGGAAAGGACAGTTGGTCTGACTGGGGCAGAGGTTGGAAAGGACAGCATCCCGAGGGAGCAGTTAGACCAGTGTGGGGCGGCAGTGTTCTGTGGCTTTCACCTGCCTTTAACAGCTGCAAGTGGATGTTGTTATCCACTCCCTACTTTCCACTTAACAAATAATTTGTAGTGTCTTCTATTTTAAATCTTTGATGCCTTCACAACAGCCAGGGTAGTTTTCTAGTTGCATGTCCTTGAGAAGTTGTCATTTAACAAAAATTTACTTATTTATTTGAAAGACAGAGGAAGAGAAGAGACAGAGAGGGCTTCCATCCACTAGTTTACGTCCCAAATGGTTACAGCAGCTGGGGCTGGGCCAGGCTGAATCCGGGAATCTGGAACTCCATCTGGTTCTTCCACGTGGTGGCAGGGGCCCAAGTACTTGAATCATTTCCATTGTTTTCCCAAGCACATTAGCAGGGACCTGAATCAGAAATGGAGCAGCCTGGACTTGATCCAGCGCTTATAAGGGATTCTGGCCTTGCAGGTGGCAGCTTAACCTGCTACATCACAATGCCAGCCCCAAGAAGTTATCATTTAATTGTGCCTTTTACTTCATGACAATGAATATTGAACGTAGGGTCAGAGTATCAAAATAGTAAGTTAGGAGGCCAGGACTGTAGTGCAACGGGTTAAAGCCCTGGCCTGCAGCACTGGCATACCATATGGGTGCCAGTTTCAGTCCTGGCTGCTCCACTTCTGATCCAGCGCCCTGCTGATGCACCTGGGAAAGCAGCAGAGGAAGATGGCCCAAGTCCTAGGGTCCCTGTATCCATGAGGGAGACCTGGAAGAAGCTCCTGGATCCAGGCTCCTGCCTTTGGATCAGCTGAGCTCCGGTTGTTGCACCATTTGGGGAGTGAACCAGCATGTGGAAGACCTCTCTCTCTCTCTACCTCTTTAATTCTATCTTTCAAATAAATAAAATAAATCTTTAAAAAATATATGTTAATCTTGATTATGAGATTAGTTAATATATTACCGTTTTATAACTTTGAATCATCTGGTACACAAGGAAACCTCAGAAAGCTCATGGAAAAATAAAAGTTGCTTATTTTGGCTCCATAATTTTTTGAAACCAATGCATAGTTTTATCATAATACATATTTTCCATGAATTTTTGAAAACCTCCTCATTTGTATCAATTTAATTTTTTTGCATCAAGAAAATTCCTTTTTCCATGAGCTTTTAGAAGTAATTGTACATTCTAGCCCAAATTGAACAGATTTAAGAGGAGTTAGTATTTTCTATCAGAGCATTGATAAAGGGAAGTACTTTGTACTTAAAATTATGGAGGAAAATCCTTATCATAGGAAGAATAGCATATACTTGAAATGACTCATGTTTATCAAGAAGGTTTTTTCTTGCTTTTAGAAGAGCATTTAATGAACTTTCTGAAGCTGAATATAGGGAAATTGAGTAAAATCTCCTAGAAGACTAGGGTTGCTTGTCTTGAATTATTTTCTTCCACTTTAGGATTTAAACCGGATGAGAAGTGAATTGCTGGTACCTGGGTCACAGCTTGTTTTAGGGTCCCGGGAATCCAAGATACCTATACTGTTGATTCAGCAGCCAGGAAGAGTGACTGGTGAAGACCGGCCGGGCTGGGGCAGTGGCTGGGATGTCCTGCTCCCCAAGGGCTGGGGCATGGCTTTCTGGATCCCACTTGTAAGTTGCTGTTGATTACGACTCACGCTTGCAGCATTTAAAAAACGTTGCCAATAAATACAAAGAGCTGAAAGTCTTCCCGACTTTATACACAACTTGGAAGCTGAGTGGTACGTTTCTGCTCATAGAGCTATAGTGCTGGCCACATCATGTCCCTGGAGCCAGGTTATCACTAGTAAATCCTGTGCCAGCTTATTTTGAATTTTTGAGGTTTTTAAAGTGGTCTGATTTAATGAGCAGTAGTGGCAATGAAATATTGAAGTTTTTCACTTGAAGAAACTTGTCCTAGTTTAAAAGCAAATGGCTAAACGTTTACAGAATTATGCAGTGTAATTTTTTTAAAATGTTAATTTGATCTTATTCTCCTATCTTAATCAACTGGAACTAAATTTCCATTAAAATTTAATTTTCTGATTTAATTATTACTTTGATACTAGAGAGTATAAGAGTCTCATGCAAGGGACATTCAGTTAATCATTTAGGTTGGGAATATTCTAAAGTGATTCTACTTAATTTTTTTGTTATGAAATGTTTGAAGTATAAAAAGGAATATAACAAATGCCTGTGCATCCTCACCTGCCATCCAGCTTACGAAATGAATGAAATGCCACAGATTCATTGGAAGTACCCCATGTACTTCTCTCTCATCTCAGTTCTCTCCTTGCTAAAATAGTTATTCTGATTTTGGTATTTGTCACTACCATACATATTGCTATAGCCTATTAAGTATGTTTGTATCTTATAATAAATATATTTGACATGCTTTTAAACTTTAAGGGGTCTTCAAAAAGTTCATGCAAAATGTATACTATGAAAACCTGCATGGATTTCAAAACTTTTTCTACCAAAATCGTCTTTTAATTCCATTTTTCTATAAACTTTTTGAAGTTTTTTTTTTTTTTTTTTTTTTTTTTTGCAATTTACGTGGCAATAGGATTTTCCAGATTGGTTAATGATACTCCATTTCATTAATTGTTATTATCTTGTGGTAATCTGATGACAAATTATCCTACAATATACTTATCTGCTGTCCCTTTGATGAATATTTAAGTTATTTCCTTATTTTCTGCAATACAGCTAAGTAATTTCACTTAAAGTTGGTAAACGTTGGTATTTTTTGACATTTCCTTTAGATCTACCGAGGTGCGAGAGTTGGAGGGTTAAAAGAGGCTATGGTCCATTCTCAGTATAAAAGGTCACCTAGCATCCCAGGTGATTTCCCAGACTGCCCTGCTGGGATTCTGTTTGCTGAAGAGCAAGCTAAGAATCTTCTTGAAAAGTACAAAAGGTAAGACATGGCTTCTCTCAGTTGAACATGTCTTAAGGGGAAGAGAAGTGCCTGCTCACATTAGTCAACCATGGTTGGGATGGCTTCAGTAAGTCTTACCATATGATGTGGAATTTTTATAGGCTTTCCCTTGAATTCAGCATTACTGAGAAGTAATTAAGATGATATTACTGCAGTCAGGGGATTGTCTTAGCATTTGTATCTGTCTGGCTTTGAAAGGCCCATCTGGGTTACAAACGTTTCGGTTATTTGCTGACATTGGTCATTAAGTACACCGAAACTGTGGACATGAGTGTGAGACACTGCTTAATAGATCCCCACTATTAAACACCCACCCCTAATGCTAAACGTATTTTAAAAAAACAGGTTTAGAAGTAATATATATTGACAATATTTGAATGAAATTTGGAAATACATAAAATACTTTATAAACGGGAATAATCCTGCCATCCAGAGACATAGCCCTGTTTATTTTTACCCATATAGACTTGTCTTTTTTTCCACTGGAGATGGGTCAGTAAATGGCTTTGTTTCCTTTTATTGTGGAACATGCCAACACGAGGGACCTACATTTCCTAGGATCCTGGAAGTGCAAACTCCCCCTTTTTCTCTTGTTTCTTGTGGTATCTGCAGTGTCAAGCCAGTACCTTGGGCACAGTAGTCCTTAATAGCTTTTATTTGTTATCTGATAAATGATTGAATAATTGAATGTCATATAGTTCCTTGACTGTGAACTCTGAGGGCAAAATCATGTTTTCCTACTCATTGCTGCAACCAGAGGGCCAGGCATGCCTGGCTTTCAAACCATTTGTTGACTGATGGAAGAATGGATGGATGGTGATATGTTCTGTTGCTAGCTTACCCGTTCTTTGAGGGCAGCATTCAGGTATTGGATGTTCTTGTGTCTCCTGTAATATAGAGTTGAGGGTCTTTTATGTGTTTGTTAAATAATATTTGACAATAATTCTTCTCACTGTTGAGACTTTTTCATGCTTAAAGATTTTTCCATAGATAAAAACATGTTTTTTTAAAAAAGCTTATACTTTGTATGCTATGAAAATCATGTTTTTCATTTAACAATATATTATGGATACTTTTCCTGTATCAATAAGTATGACTCTAAACCAAGTGTTGGCAAACTTTTTTGGTCAAGGGCCAGATAATAAATATTTCTGGCTTTGTGGACCCTTTGATCTCCATCGTGGAGATCAAACTCTGCCATTGTGGCATGAAAGCAGCCGCAGATGACATCAACAAATGAGTATGGCTGTGTTCCAGTCACACTTTATTTATGGACACTCAAGTTTGAATTCCATATAATTTTCATGTGTCATAAAAGATTATTCTTTTGGCTTTTTTCAACCATTTAAAAATGTACAAACTATTCTTAGCTCGTGGGTTGTACAAAGACAGATAGCAGGCCAGATTTGGTGTGTGAGTCATAGCTTGCCAGGTTTTGCTCAGAATACAACTTGGAGTGATTACATATGATTGCAGTGTGGAATACTATAGTTTATCAGTGGGACTTCAGGTTATTTCCAGTTTTTTGCCATATGTTTCTGTGAACATCTTCCTGTATGGATTTTTCCATGTTTGTCTGGTTTATTCATTCGTTCAAACCATGTATATTTAGAGTCTGCCGTGTATGTGGCACCATTATAGGCACAGGGGCTGTACAGGGACATTAGCAGGGAGCTGGATGGGAAATGGAGCAGCCGGGACTCAAACTGGTACCCATATAGCATCCTGGCACTGCAGGCAGTGGCTTTAACCACTGTGCCACAGCACCAGCCCCTATCTATTTATTATTTAAAAGGCAAAGAGACACAGAAAGACAGAGATTTTCTCTCCTTGGTTCACTTTCTTTTCTTTTCTTTTCTTTTCTTTTCTTTTCTTTTCTTTTCTTTTCTTTTCTTTTCTTTTCTTTTTTGACAGGCAGAGTTAGACAGTGAGAGAGAGAGAGAGAGATTGAGACAGAGAAAGGTCCTCCTTTTTCCATTGGTTCACCCCCCAAGTGGCTGCTATGGCCAGTGCATTGCAGCTGGTACGCTGCGTCAATCTGAAGCCAGGAGCCAGGTGCCTCCTCCTAGTCTCCCATGTGGGTGCAGGGCACAAGGACCTGGGCCATCCTCCACTGCCTTCCTGGGCCACAGCAGAGAGCTGGACTGGAAGAAGAGCAACCGGGACTGAATCCAGTGCCCCAACTGGGACCAGAACCTGGGGCGCTGGTGCCACAGGCAACGACCAGCCTAGTGAGCCGCGGAGCCGGCCTCGGTTCACTTTCTGAAAAGGCTGGCAATAGCCAGGGCTGGGCCAGGCTGAACTCAGGAGACTGGAAGTCAATCTTGAGTTTCCTGCATGGGTGGCAGGGACCCACAATACTTGAGCCATCACTTGCTGCTTCCACAGGTGTACATTGGCAAGAACATGGAATCAGAAGCAGAGTCAGGACTTGTACCTAGAAATTTAAATATGGTGCACAGGTGTCCAGTTAGCTTTTTCTTTTTTTATTATAAAGGTTTATTTTATTTATTTGAAAGAGCTACAGAGAGAGGTAGAGATAGAGAGAGAGAGACAGAGGTCTTCCATTTATTTGCTGGTTCACTCCCCAAATGGCTGCAACAGCCGGAGCTGAGCGATCCAAAGCCAGGAACCAGGAGCTTCTTCTGGGTCTCCCATGTGGGTGCAGGGCCCAAGGACTTGGGCCATCCTCTGCTGCTTTCCCAGGCATATTAGCAAGGAGCTGGATCAGAAATGGAGCAGCCAGGACTCGAACCGGCGTCCATATGGGATGCTGGTGTTGGAGACCAGGGCTTTAACCTGCTGGGCCACAGGGCTAGCCCACAAAATCAGCTTTATAACTGCTGTGCTAAATGCTCACCTCAACACATCTTTTTCTTATGATTTTAGATTTTAGAGTTCTGCTTGAAAGGTCATTTCTAATTGGAAAATTATAAAAATATTTACCTTTTTAAAAAAAATTTATTCATTTATTTGAGAGGCAGAGAGAGAGAGAAAGGTCTTCCATCCACTGGTTCACTCCACAAATGTAAACAGCACAAGAGGTGGTCTGGTCCAAAGCCAGGGGTCTGGAGCTTCTTCCAGGTCTCCCATGTGGATGGCTGGGGCCCAAGCACTTGGGCCATCTTCTGTTACTTTACCAGGGTCATTAGCAGGGAGCTAGATTGGAAGTGGAGCAACCAGGACTTGACCTAGTGCCCATATGGGATTCCTGCATCACAGGTGGTGGCTTTACCTGCTACACCACAGTGCTGGCCCAGAAAATTATTTTAAATCCCACTTTTCATACTATTTATTCCATTCATACAGATCTCTATAAGTCAAAGGAGTTTGTAAGAAAATTGTGTTATGTGCTGTGTCACAGCATGACATGTGCTGCGATGAAAATGGGTTTTCTTTTTTTTTTTTTTAATTAATTAATTTATTTATTTTTGACAGGCAGAGTGGACAGTGAGAGAGAGAGACAGAGAGAAAGGTCTTCCTTTGCCGTTGGTTCACCCTCCAATGGCTGCCGCGGTCGGCGTGCTGCGGCCAGCGCACCGCGCTGATCCGATGGGAGGAGCCAGGTGTTAGGTGCTTTTTCCTGGTCTCCCATGGGGTGCAGGGCCCAAGCACTTGGGCCATCCTCCACTGCACTCCTGGGCCACAGCAGAGGGCTGGCCTGGAAGAGGGGCAACCGGGACAGAATCCGGTGCCCCGACCGGGACTAGAACCCGGTGTGCTGGCGCCGCAAGGCGGAGGATTAGCCTGTTGAGCCATGGCGGCGGCCGAAAATGGGTTTTCTATTCAAGAGACTGAAGTAGGCATGTGTGATAGCCTTTTGGGCGTTAAAAGAGCTTTCGTTGGGCAGGTGCCCTAGGAGTGCGTTTTGCTCTCTTAGGAGGCTGCTGCACATTTAGTTCAACCTTGAGAGTACGGGCTCAGTGCGAACCCTGGGTGAAGCCCACGGCTTCATTATTATTTGCCAAAGAAGTGGATGTGAGAAGCACTGTAGTCCTGTCCCAGAGTTGACCACTTGAGGGTGCTGCTGGGACTGCTAAGGCCCCTCCAGGCCAGAATGGCCAGCACCCAGGGTGACCCCTACTTCTTGGGCCAGGTCTTGGTTTTCATTAGCTTGCCCTGTTTCTCAAAGGTTCTACTCGTTTGCACATTGCTGGAAAGGCCAGCTGGTGTCACCTTTGTGGAAGGCAGCTTGGGACTTTGTCAGAGTAACTACTGCTGTGTGTGCCTGAGCGGCTCTCTCCTGGAGACTTACTCTGCGGGCATACCTGTGCATGTGCAGCGTGCTCAAGGCCTTCCTTGCAGTACTGTTTGCAGAAGCAAAGTGCCCTTCAGTGGAGGACTGTCTAAACCAAGAAGGGTGTATTGATGTGGTGGAATAAGATACGCAGCCTTATATAACACAGTGAGGGTGCTTTTTTTTTTTTTTTTTTTTATAAAGCTTTTATTTAAAGAATATAAATTTCCAAAGAACAGCTCATGGACCACAATGGCTCCCCCCCCACACAACTTCCCTCCCTCCACCCACCCTCCCCTTTCCCGCTCCCTCTCCCCTTCTGTTCACATCAAGATTCATTTTCAATTCTCTTTATACACAGAAGATCAATTTAGTACATATTACGTAAAGATTTCAACGGTTTGCCCAGTGAGGGTGCTTTTGAGATACTGACATCAAATGGTAATTCGTTAAATCAAAAAATGAAGTTAAGAAAAAAGTCCTGTCTCTAGAATGCAGCCATTTATGTAAAAATGGGACAAAACATATACATATCTTCTTAAATATATATATATATATAAATATCTCTGGAAGAATGTACAAGAATATATGATGAAACAGGGCCGGCGCTGTGACACAGTGGGCTAAAGTCTCCGCCTGTGGTGCTGGTATCCCATATGGGCGCTGGTTCGAGTCCTGGTTGCTCCTCCTCCGATCCAGCTCTCTGCTATGGCCTAGGAAAGCAATAGAAGATGGCTCAAGTGCTGCACCCATGTTGGAGACCTGAAAGAAGCTCCTGGCTCCTGGCTTTGGATCAGCTCAACTCCGGCTGTTGCTGCCTTTTGGGGAATGATCCAGCGGATGGAAGACCTCTCTCTCTGTCTCTCCCTCTGTTACTCTATCTCTCAAATAAATAAATCTTTTTTTAAAAAAGTATGATGATAATGACATTGTAGAAGGTAGCTGGGTCAATAGAGTGAGTGTGAGAGAGGAGCAGAGGTGTTAGCCTAGCAGTTAGGACACTGGTTAAGGCACCCATGTCCTGCATAGGAGGACCTGGGCTTGATCCCTGGCTCTGCCTCCCGATTCCAGATTCCTGCTAGTGTGCACCCAGGGAGGCAGCAGTGGTGGCTGGAATAATTGAGTTCTTGCCACTCACATGGGAGGCCTGGATTGAGTTTCTGGCTTCTGGCCCAGCCTGGCTGTGTCAGCATTGGGGAGTCATAGTGAAAAGACGTGCTGTGTGTACTGTGTGTGTGTGTGTGTGTGTGTGTGTGTGTGGATTAAAGTGAGAGAAAATTCACTGTCACTTTGAACTCAGAACCTTGCAGATGTACAGGGACATCACTGCACAAGCAGGGGATCAGGGGCATCACTGATCTGTGCTCGCTGGACTTGTTTACAGCCACATGGGGCTGGCTACTCTGTGGAAACATCATTTAGTATCGGTGGAGGAAAGCAAAAATGCACCACCAGTAAAGCCAGGTATTATCACAGATTTCTTGGAAAGCTTTGTGTGTGAGTATGTTTTAAACAGAGGTGCATTATGATGGCCGTGGTCATTGTAATTGCTCCCTCCTACAACACAGGTTTTCTTCTTTGTGTTTCCTTAGACGCCCTCCTGCCAAGCGGCCCAACTACGTTAAGCTGGGCACTCTGGCACCTTTCTGCTGTCCATGGGAACAGTTGGTTCAAGACTGGGAGTCGCGAGTCCAAGCCCAAGATGAGTCTTCCATCGCTTCATCTCCAGATGGTGAGGAGAGTGACTTGAGCAGAGCTGATGAGATGCTTGGTGCTGCCGAGCCTGCGACTGGTCCTCAGCTCTCTGATGACGTGGGGACGTCTGCCTTTGACCCCAAGGAGCCAGAGGAAGACATGGACACAGAGTCCCAAGTCCAGGCAGGGCCCGAGAGGGTCAAGGACCTTGGTTCCGGTGAGAACTGTGCTGCCGCCCCTGGAGGTCAGCTCTGTGTTCTTAGGTAAGTGTAGGCCATCTCTGGATACATTTGGGTTGTTTATTTTAATATGAAACAAGCAACAGGGCATAAAAGTTACCACTGATCCTTTATGAAAAACCCATGGTTTTTGTCTCGTTAGAAGGGAAAGTCAAGAGAAACAACTTATTAATATTTGATTTGGGGGTATGATGCTAAGTGAGGAAATGATTTAAAGTGTTGTCATCAAGGGCCGGTGCTGTGGTGCAGTGGGTAAAATCGGTATCCCATATGGGCACCAGTTCCATTCCCAGCTGCTCCACTTCCAATCCAGCTCCCTGCTAATGTACCTGAGAAAGCAGTGGAAGATGGCCCAAGTGCTTGGGCCCCTGCACCTATGTCGGAGACCTGGAGGAAGCTCTTGGCTCCTGGCCTCAGCCTTGCCCAGCCTTGGCAGGTGTGGCCATATGGGGAGTAAACCAGTAGATGGAAGATTCTCTCTGTGTAATTCTGACTTCTAAATAAATAAATAAAATGTTGTCATCAATAGATCCAAACCCAGGAGTTTTTTTCTCTGACCTATTTCATTTAGTGTGCTCACAAAGACCCCGCATGGGTACAAGCTCAGGTAGTAAAAAGCCCCTGGATACCTGAGCCAGTGCCCTGTGTTCTGGTTCACTGGATTAGATAGATTTGTGGTAAGTTAGCACCCCGCAGTGTAGTGTTGTCACATCCTCCAGGTTACCATGTAAAATGCATTTTGCCATGAGGAGTGCTCACAGCTACTGATCTCTGCTCTGCAGCTACCCTAGATTCTGTGCCCGTGAGTTCATCTATTTATTTTAAAAGATTTTATTTATTTTAAAGTCAGAGTTAGAGAGAGAGAGGGAGAGACAGAGAGAGGTCTTCCATCTGCTGTTTCACCCCCTCCCCCAGGTGGCCACAATGGCCAGGGCTGGGGCAGGCCAGAGCCAGGAGCCAGGAGCTTCTTCCAGGTCTCCCACATGGGTGCAGGGGCCCAAGCACTTGGGCCATCCGCTGCTGCTTTCTCAGGCCATTGGCAGGGAGCTGGATCAGAAGAGGAGCAGCTGGGACACTAACCAGTGCCCATATGGGATGCTGGCACTGCAGGCAGTAGCTTTATTTGCTACACCACAACACTGGCCCCAACTTTTAAGTTTTTAAGAAAAGTGCTCATCCTTCTTACTTACTTTTCTGAAGAGTAACCTAATTTCCTACCCTTCTGTCTTGTTCAACATAAACTATGCCTAGAGTTTTCCCTCCCTGAATCATTAGCCCCTCTTTATTTTCATCTTTTCACTGTGGTGGCAGCCCTAGATCCTGGCCCACTGCCTAACTTTTCTGTGCCTTCAATGTCTTAATTTTTTAGACCTTTAGTTTCAGGATGGTAGACAGATAAAAAGACACATGTCAGCACCCAAATGTATTCATGTGGACTTGTGATTATTAAAACGATCATAGTGTTGATACATTCCCACATATAGTAGGAATCCAAATCAACACTAGCAATGTCTCATCTTCTAATGGCATATTTTTTTCTGAACAAAATATCCCCAAATGTGTGTCTTCCACTTTATGTAGGAGTAGAAAATTACTGAAGCGCCTGTCAGCCTGGTGTGGGCCCATTTCTGAGGACGGTCGGGCAGCCCGGCAGGCTCCCTGCAGACGCCAGGAGGAGCTGACCAGAGAGGCCTGGCTGCCCATCTTGGAGCACTTCCCCAGGGCCCTGGTGTGGGTCAGCCTGTCCCTGCTTGGGAAGGGCAGCCCGGAGCCGCACACCATGATCTGTATCCCAGCTCAGGAGGACTTCCTGCGGCTCCGTGAGGATCGCCGCTACTGTGGGCCCCAGGAGCCCAGGCACAGCGACCCGTTCAAGAGCAAGATCCTGAAGCAGAAGGAGAAGAAGAAACTGGAGAAGAGGAAGCAGCGGGGATGTGCCACGTCCATGGACCTGGCTGGGGGGGATCCCGTGGCCAGGCAGGAAGCTCTGCCCCTGGGGCTGTGGTCAGGCCCTCTCCCAGCAGTGACCGCACACTGCTCCAGACTTCTCTTGGGCTTTGTCACTCAGGGAGATTTCTCCATGGCTGTGGGCTGTGGAGAAGCCCTGGGGTTTGTCAGTTTGACGGGCTTGCTGCACGTGCTGGCCAGCCAAGCGGCAGCCGAGCGGGGCCTGGTGTTACTGAGGCCCCCCGCCTCTCTGCAGTATCGGTTTGCACGAATTGCAATTGAGGTGTGAGGGTAGGTTCACAGGCCAGGAAGGCATAGATAACTTTGTCTGCCAAGTCTCTTCAGGGACTTTTGCTTTCTCTGTCTTCTGTTTTAAAATATCACCTGAAATTCCTTGAAAACAAGAATAAAAATGGTATATTATGCAAAAGACAAAATTACATCATTCCAGAATATCATGGATATCCATCTGTGCCCGTCCTTGCTGGAATACTTTCGAGTTATTTGGCCTGTGTGGCCACAAGCTCTTGTGGTCTGATCTCTTTGTGCAATTCTTGTTGAAAGTCATTAGCACCCCTATCTTTTTTGGTCTCCTTTATTTTGTTAAGAACAAGGAGCTGTCAGTCTTTTTGAAAAACCTTGTGGTCATGTGCTCAGCAGCAACAGCTGCTTCATGATTGGACCGTTAGAGAGTAGGAGGGCGTAAACATCAAGAGTCTGTACCGGAGCTATGGGTCGTGTTCTGTTCTGAGAGTGTGCGAGACCCTCACTCCATAAGGAAAGGAACCAAGGACCGCGCATTGCTGCCGGTTTGCAGGCAGGCAGGTGTGCAGCAGAGGTGCTGGGCTGGAAAGAGAATGAGGGGCCTATGACTTTATGACCCCTTGACCTCTTAACATGGACCTACACATGGTCCCAGGGCTTACCTAATTGTTTTAAGTGAAACATTAGTTGTTTTGTTTCTGCAAAGCATTTTTCAAAGCCATAGAGAGCATTTCTCAGCATATGTTCTGTGAAATCTGTTGCCTAGGAAAAAGAAAGATTCCCTGGTGAGGTTGATTTTTAGGTTACTCTGAGTTAAACAAAGCTGGGCATGTGTTTATTAAAGACCTCTGGAACCTTCTGTGTAATCATGTATATTGTGAATCTCCAGGAAATAGTGTAGAAGATTTTCTAAATCTTCTGGACCCCAAACTCCTTTTACAAGGAGCACTTTGTAAGATTGGTGTTCTTAGGATCCCACTGTGGGCAGTGTGGCTTGTGTGGTGGGATAGCTACCTCTGCAGGGTGACAACCAGAACCACCAGCTGCTTTTCCGCACCAGTGCAGCCACACTGTCCACCTGGAGTCTGCAGGGTAGAAAAGACAGGGTTCATCCTGTCCCAGAGGAAGCGTGAGCTCATCAGTGCTTTTTTTTTTTTTTTTTTTAACTTGTAGATAAATTCAGTGGCCCATCAACTTTTTGTTTCCACGTACGAGGGAACTTCGAGAAATTCACGGAAAAATGGAATTAAAAGATAAGCTTGTTTGAGTGCATTTTTTAAAAAAATCCATGTGTAGTTTTCTCATAATAAGCTTTTCTCATGAACTTGTTGAAGACCCTCATATGTCTCACTCATTCTTCAGTCCCTTAACTTCCTGTCCTAAATTTCCAGCAGAGTCTGAGTATGCCTTTTTTTTTTTTTTTTTTTACTTTAAATGTGTAGTTCAGCATTATTTCATGTGAACTAGTTGGGTTTATGCAGTAGCATTTGGTAGTAAGCGTCTTTAGGGGTTGCTGAGTTGGGGGAAAGATACAGGAAGCATCAGAGCCGGCAGAAAGCACCCTAAGCAGGTGGCGTGTCTGATGTTTTCCTTCTCACCCTGCCTCTGGAAGTCTTTGTGTCCATCCCAAACGAGATGGAAGAAACAAGTGAAACTAAGTGGTGTCTGTAAACCGAATAAAAATGTCACCTGATGTTCAGTAGTGGATATTTATTGGCCTGCTTCTCATTTGTTTTCTGGGCTCTAAGCCACTTCATCTGCAGCTCATCCTGCTTAGTGACAAAGTCTCAGCTTCATGTGTGGTCACCTCACCTCATCTGGTACAGCACCTGCGTGGGCCCAGATGCCCTGCCCTCATTATAGCACACAGGGTAGGTACATTTGCAGTTACTCTGCCTTGAGTGATCTAGTGGAGGTCAGAGAGCTTGCACTGTTGTCCAGACCAGAATTTCCTACAATGTCTTCCTGGGAGCTCTAGACCCCAGAGAAAGGTATCCCATGCTAAATAAATCCAGGAAAAGCTATAATCAGCAACCTCCTATTACAGATTCACAGTGACTATTAGCACAGTCCAGGCTCTGCACACTTGGCTCCTATAAGAAACAGAACTGATTTTTTTTTCTGTGTGATTATGCTTTGTTTTTTGAAATATTAGCATAATTAATATTGCCATATCAGTCATCCATATTCATCATAGAAAAATTTGAAAATGAAGACCAGCAACAGCACCACCGTTTAAATCACCTGAGTTTTCACTTCCTGGATGTAACCACTTACTTTTCTGGTACATTCCTTTGTAGTCAGTCAAGTGTGTGTCGGGGGCAGTTTTAAGAAAAACACATGGAGGCCTGCATTATGGCTCAGTGGGATAAGTCGCTGCCTGTGACACCAGATCCCATATCAGAGTGCCGGTTCGAATCCCGCTGCTCTATTTCTGATCCAGCTCCTTGCTAATGCACCTAGGAAAGCAGCAAAGGATGGTCCAAGTGCTTGGGTTCCTGCACCCATATGGGAGACCTGGAGGAGGCTCCTGGCTCCTGGCTTTGGATCAGCCCAGCTCTGGCCATTGTGGCCATTTGGGGAGTGAACCAGCAGATGGAAGACCTCTCTCTGTCTCTCCTCTGTAACTCTGCCTCTCAAGTAAATAAATAAATAAATCTTTAAAACACACACACACATAAACCTGTATGATGCAGGGGCAGCTTCAGTGCCAGTTCCTCGTGGAGCTTGATTAGCAAGAACCCTCGTGCTAAGTCTTTTATTGAAAATGGGAAGTCAGTAGCTAGAGGCACACCCGTGCTAGAAGCAGCATTGTTATCTGGGCTACCACCTGCCTGGGCTGAGTTCTTTCTTCCCAGGCAGCAGGCAGTGAGGGGCAGTGGACACGCTGTAGGCACTTCTGGGTAGTCCTAACTGGTCTGCCCGTGGCCTGTTGATTGGAGGTCTGGGGAGCACAGTGCTAGTTCCAGGCCTGGGCTGTGGTTACAGGTCCCATGGTTACGTGAGTCTGGTCCCAGCACCCCAGAGGCTGCCTTTTCTTTGGAAACGGGCTTGTAAGTCAGAATTGCCTGATAGCCTAAGCTTCACTCCGGAAATCAGTCTTGGGTTGGCCCAAGTATTGGTATTTCTTAAAAGCTCCCTAGGCTGTTGTGACGATGTGTGGCTCAGTCTGAGAACCTGCTCCAGGAGGCCTGGACTCCTTGAGCCTTCTGCACCTTGGGGAGGTGTGAATGAGTAACGAGGAGGTGGAAACCTTAGAATTTTTGTGCCTTTAACAGGCCTGCTTGCCAATATGAAACAATATATTTCTGTAACTTCGGCTCAGGGCGTCTGCTGACTGCATTATGAGACATCCAGGTGGGAACTTAATGAGAACGATGTGTTGTGGGCTGGGTGGCCCAGAGGAGGGGCCTCCACCTGGGAAAGAGGTCTGGTCTTGAGAAAGAAAACAGCTTGGCTCATTACTTGTATAGCCTTCACTACTTGAGAATATCAAATGAGAACTTTTTTGGTTGCATTGCCCAGTGTCTTTCCAGATCAGCTTGTCTTCACACTGGTTACATGTTAGAATCACCTGGGGAGCTCTAAAACACTGGGGCCCAGGCCCCGCCCTCCTCCCAGGAATGCAAATTTAAATGGTCAAGGGTGTGGCCTGGACATTGGGCCTAAGAGCTCCCAGGTGACTTGCAGCCAAGGTGGAGAACCACAATTTCAGACTTAAAATGAGGTTCCAGTGTCATTATCCAGAGACTGCTGATCAGTAGCCGGGAGCCATCTTGAGCAGGACACACAACTACTGCTGAGGTCCCTGGTTGGGGTCCTACTGGAACTGAGCAACGGCTAAGTTGATGACAGAGGGTTTCCCTCTCCCGAACCAGGTATGGTTCTGGAAAAACCCACCCTATGCATCTGTGTGCGTTCACTTGAAATGCTCACAGACATGTGACTCTCCCAGTTCCTCTCTTCAGCCTCGTCAGAACTCCGTGGGCCTCATTCACTTTGCTCTGACACTCTGGTCTTTCTGTTTCTTAAACAGCCACGCTCTTGGCCCAGCCACAATTTTGCATGTGCTATGCTCTGCCTTCATGAAATGTCCCCAGCCCTCGTCATCCCATCCTCTGAGATTGATTTTTTTTTGTTCTTATTTTTTTTTTTTATTTATTTGAAAGAGAGTTACAGGGAGAGGTAGAGACAGAGAGACTCAGGCATCTTAACTGCAAGGCTGCACACCTGATTCCCCCAAGCTTTAAGAGCCTTTCTCTCTTGTTCTATTTAAAGTAGCCCCCTCCTTCCCAAATTATTCTCAGTCACACAATGGATTTATTTTCTAATGATGTCACAATAAATAATATTAAATTCCTTTGTTTACTTTTTTATTATCTACGCCATTGATGTTAAGCCTCATAAAGGTGAGATCATTTCTTTTTTGATCAGTATGACACCCAGTTTTTATTTTTTAAAGAAGGTTTATTTATTTGAAAGTAGAATTACAGAGAGAAATCTTCCATCTGCTGGTTCACTCCCCAGATGGCTGCAACTGCTAGGGCTAGGTCAGGCCAAAGCCAGGAGCTTCCTTTGGGTCCCCTACATGGGTGGCAGGGGCCCAAACATTTGGGTCACCTTTCCCCACTTTTCCCAGGAAGCTGGATTGAAAGTGGAGCAGCTGGGACGTGAACAAGAGCTTATATGGGATGCCAGCGTTGCAGGCTTTATTTGCTACATCACAATGCTGGCCCCATACACCTCAGCTTTAACACAGTGCTTAGCCCATAACTGTGTTTAACACGTTTTGGTCGAATTGTTGCATTAAATCGAAGGTGTTTCTATTAAACTGGGTAATGCTGTTTAGGCCGGGCATATGTTGTAATGAACCAATGAACCACTAGGTGGTGCCAAGACCTCATGAGTAAATCTCTCCCTGGGCAGAAAAAAACATCAGAATTTAAATACAATTTAGTTCTAGTTGGATTGGTCACAGAACAGTCAAAATCTCCCCTTTGGGGACAGACTCATGCCAAAAAAAAAATGCTGGATTGAAAAGAATTCATGATTTTTAAAGAGGTGCCTAGAGAAGAAGTAACTAAAAGTGTTTATGTCAATGAATCCCATCCTCTTTCTGCTCCCTTCCCCATCACAAGCTGCATCTACCGAAGATGCAGGGAGACCATTTCTTCACCACGGGAAGCAGTGTGCATCTTGGCAGCAGTAGGTGTGGGCTACAAGCTCCACCTGTCCCGGTCTAGTCCTGTTTCTCTGCACTCTCACATTAGCTACCACTGAGAATCACCCCTTTATTTTTATGAAGTCAGTGATGAACCTGTTTGCTTTCTTTTCTCTGGGCTACACAAGCCTCATTTCTTTAGCTTTCCTTCTCTTGTTTCCAACATCTCACAGAGGACCTCAAATTATCTGTTGGCCAAGACACAGTTTGTTCTCAGAACAGTCCTGCACAGCTGCGTGAGCCCCAGGCGGAGGCTGCTGGCGTTAGGCAGCCCCACCAGCAGTCTGGGTCACTGCGGGCCTCCTCCCTCCCTGCTCTGCGGGAGTTAGCCACTGCTGCTTGGGGGCATGTGTTCCTTTGGTTTTCCTTAAAAGCGGAGCCTGGGATGGCTGACATGCAGGTAGTTTATTTTAGGAAGTGACCTAAGTGAACAGGAGCGTGAAGGCTGGGAAGAGTGAACCAGGGAGGGAGGGAAACCTGATCCAAGTGTGCATTACAAGCTGGTTACCAGGGGGGCCACGGGGGCTCCCTCCTCCTTCTCCGTCCCACCTCCTCCGAGGAACTGAGTGCACCTCCACACTGTCTACATGAGCTCCAGAAGACAGAAACTTTATTTACTCGCTCCCCTTCCCACTGGCCAAGGGCTGCTCCCCCAGGGCAGTGTTGATTTTCTGGCACCAGGCGCTGGAACTGCTGAGCCTGCTCAGTGCTAAGAAGTTTCACAGGCACAAAACCAGAGGGCAGCTAAGGCAAGGTGTGCCCAGCAGGTTGCTGAAGCCAGGGCTGTGCTGAGAGCAGGCCAGGGAGACAGGAGACAGGATAGAAGATGGCCAGCACAGATAGGGCCCTCCTGAGACAAGTGACTGTGTCCTGTGGGGCACAGAGCCAAGGTTGTATGTGTGTGTGTGTGTGTGTGTACATGCACACGTGAGCTTATATGCAAGCTGTTGGCATGGGGGGTGCCTGATGAGCACTCTGGAACCAGTAGTACAAGTTGGCGTGTAAGCTCGGAGCTGTTCTTGCCAAAATGTGGAGCAGCGACTGTCCAGCTGCCCAGCAGTCTCTCCACCCGGGACCTGTGCAGAGTTCTGCCCATTGCCCTGTGTACACCCGCCAGCAACAATGACTAGGAAATAAGCCCCAGGGCTGAAGGGCTTTGTGTTTGTTGATTTAACAGTCAGACCTGGTTTCTGGGTCACTGTGGCCTTTTTTTTTTTTTTTTTTTTTTTTTTAACAGTGAGGTCTGGTTTCTGGTTGCTGATTTGAATACTCCAGGCAGGGACTTGTCTCTCTTCCAGCATCTAGCAGATGTCCCTGTAGGTAACCTATGGGTACTTTAGCAGGGTTTATAACTCCCATGGCCTCACATTTCAGGGGCTTGGGCTCTGGGAGAGCTGGAATGGAGTTCTGTGTGTGCCTCTCCGCCATTAAGGGAGAGAGGGAATGTGTCTGCGACACCAGGTCCTGGCTCCCCTGGTGTTGCTGTTGAGACATGGGCCCTGAGGCGGCTACCAAGAGACATCGGAGTGTCTGTTTGCATCTAATCTCATCAAGCGCGGTGGAGTCACGCCTGTCCACCTACATCATGTCCACCCGAGCCTGAGTGGCCTTGAAGAAAGATCGTCTTAGAAGGCCCTTCTGGAACTTGGGCTCCCATGCAAAGCCTCATGTCACAAAATTCCTTTCTGGATGGTTAATCGTTTTCTGCTCATGAACGTCTGTGGAGCCTTCTCTTTGGAACCGGGTGAGGCGGAGATAGAAATTGCTTCTCACTAAGGGCAGAGCGAGGCTGCAGGGCCAGCTTGTCACTCGTTGAGGTTCAGGTGTGTCTTCCACGGGGAAGACGGCGGCAGCCAAGGGCTGGGTCGGGGTTTTATTTTCCCGGGGCCAGCATCATGGCCCAACCAAGCTGCCAGGCTCTGCCCTTCGCGAGCCCACTCAAAGGCTGCGGGGGAGGGGAGGGGAGCACCCTCCCCTCTACCGCAGTGACCACGGAGTCGGGCTGGGGGCAGGCAGAGTTTGGCACTCGGCAGGGATTTGTCTCCCATCCCGTCCTTAGTAAGACCCCGGGGCCCCTGAGCAGCGCTGCACACTAACAGGGGCTGCACGATGGCGCCCCCCACGGGGAGGCCAGTCTCCCTGTCTTGTCCGCGTCTTCTCGAGGAGGAGGTGAGGCACACTCGGGCACTTAATGCTAGGCCAGAAGCAGCTCGGGGCCTGGCTCTCCTCCCCTCGCCCATTCCACCCCCTAGCCGGCTCGGGGTCTGGGCTAAGGCCCTGGGGTCAGCTGTGAACGCGAATGGGCGCGGCCGTGTCCTTAAGCAGTTCAAGGTCGGCAGCTCGCCGCGGGGGCGCCGCAGGGAGCGTCGAGGAGTTTTGGCTCTTGGTCTGGCGCAGGCCTCTGGTCTTTCTCATCCTGATGTTTTCCTCAGAAAATGGCCCTGGAGTCCCGATGGATTTATTTCCTCCGCTGTTCCCTCCCATTGCGCCCTGTTATTTACGAGCCGAGCACCACCCAGGCCATTCATCTTGCCCCCGTCAGGCGCGTATGCAAGGCCCGTGATGACGTCTCCCAGTTGGCCCGCTCCTGGCCTAAAGCGCAGCCAGCAGCAAAACAACACCACACACGGCTCGCCCCCCACCCAGGCACGGGTGGCGCCGCCGCGTGGCGCCTCCGTCGGGACGCAGGGGGCGCCCCTGCGGGAGGCCCTCGACGCGCAGCTCCGCGAACCCCGTTCCCGCGCGTCCCTCATAGGCCGGGCGTGTGCGCATGCGCCTGCGTCTGCGCCTGCGCACTCCGGCCGCCGGGCTGCTGCTAACGTAGTCGTGTAGGTGAGGCGGGCTCAGGAGTTACTCCCTCTGTCGCCGCCCCCAGGACGAACTTAGGCGTCCTGTCCGCCTTCCACCAGGAGGACTCTTGAGGGCCAGGGGTGGCGAGGGACATCTGCAGGGCGGCCGCCGAGCAGCTGCCGTGGGGCCCGCCGGCCTCGGGTCTGGCCCCAGAGAGCGGAGGCCTCCTGCCCCAAGGCACCCCATCAGCCAGCCGCGTCCTGACAGGACAGGGCGAGCCCAGAGGCTTCTCAACGGAGCCAGCCCGTGTGCGGTGCTGGATTCGAGTTCTGATTCTCTTTTCTGCCTTCTGCAATCCTGGCCTTGCCCGTCCTTCTTTCTAGTGGGAGTGCTGACCGGAGTCAGGGGGCTTAGCTGCCAGGCCCGTCGCTCCCCGGCTGGAAACCTTGGGCGGGGCTCTCGAGCTCTCTCACCTCCGTGCCCTTGTCAGTAAAATGGAGATACTGTCAGCGTCGGCCTCACTGTCTTGAAGCAAGTGAAGTGATGGGACCGTAGGCGCTTTGTTGAGCACTTGCTAGCTGCCGGCCATGGAGCCTGAGCTTGTTGTATATGGGTTATCGTGAGTTATATCATCCCCATTTCACAGAGAGAGAAACTGAGGCACAGCGAGGCAAGAGGAGTGCCCAGGGCCGTGCAGGTAGGAAGTGGAAGAGATCAAATCCCAGCCGATCTGTCATCTTAGCGGGCTTGCTCGTTAGTGAGGCTTTTCCACATCCCACCTTTGCTCCTGTGTGTCTCTCTCACCTGCCCTTACACTGACCCCCTTTAGTACGGCTTTGGCAAACAGGGGCGTAAGGTGGCAGGGCCATAATAACCGCGGTAAAGCAGTGCCTGTCTATTTTCAGCGGCTTGATAGGAGGAGGGAGTGGGTTTGAGGGTGACCTGCTCAGGATCCCTGTTCTCAAGACTGGGGAAGACAGGATGACAGTGGCGCACAGCTCCAGGGTGCCGTTCCCTGGTATGACCGCGAGGTGGCGCCGTGGACCGGCACCGGCGCTCGCTGCGATCCCTGGGAGAGAACCGTCCGTTTGGCGCTGGGGCGCAAGTGGATACCACCCCGGGAGGGATTCGGTTTTATTTGTTCCGTGTTGCAGCTGGGGAAACCGGATGAGGTTTGTGTTCCCTTTGGATTCAACGGACGATTGTGGGGGTCCAGCTGCACACCAGGCCCTAGGCTCTAGAATCCAGGAGGATAAATGACAAGGGCTGTCCGTCCCTGTCCCTGGAGTTCACAGTCTGGCCTGGGAGGCAGCCACCCAAGAGAACAGGAAGAAAGAAAACGAGACCCCCCTGCTTGCTCAGCCCCTCAACCACATGCCTGGCTGCTCATTTGGGGTGACCCGTTCCCAGAGGAAGGTGGATTCAGGCCAGGCCTTTCACAGCCAAGCCGTCCCTCACCTGGGCTGATCTCTGGATCATTTGACCAGGCAAAGTTCTCTTTCTTCCCCCAAATGCCACTGCCCATTCTACCCTTTTATAGTGGCTCTCTCCTTAAACCCTCCAAAATTTTCCTGTGCCCTCCTAGAATAGTGCATTTCCCATGTGACATGGTAGTATGCAGGCTTAGACATTGGCCCGGCTACACAGGAGGTCCCTGAAGGTAGAGTCCCTGAGCTTGGATCTCTAGACCTGGAAGAGTGGCAGGCAAGTAGATCACACCCTTTAGGCACTTCAATTGACTAAAGTTACTTAAGAGAAAAGGCACATATGATTTTTAACTCTAATTCAGCCCTGCAACAATCCTGTGCACTTGGTATTATCATCTGCATATTTTATAGACAAGGCAGTGCCAATTGCTATGACAGAAACCGAGAGATATCCGTGACCTCACACACCTTGCAGATGGTATCTTACAGAGCGGTCTGCCGTGACTTGGACTGCCTTCTGCCATCTGGATGCTACTTCACCTAAAATCCGTCTCTCCAAGGCTGCTCTGACGCAATATAACAGACTAGGTGGCTTGAACATCAGTCCTGGAGGTGGGCAGTCCAAGGTCAAGGTGCCAGCAAGTTTGGTTTCTGCAGAGAGCCCACTTCCTGGCTTGCAAGTGTCCTCTTGGGCAGAGAGAGAAAAAGAGAGCACACACTCTGGTCTCCCTCTTCTTTTTTTATTTTAAGATTTGTTTATTGAAAGAGTTAACACAGAGATAGGAGAGGAAGAGAGAGAGAAAGAGAGAGAGAAAGAGAGAGATCCTCCATCCCCCGGTTCACTCCCCAGATGGCTGCATCACCTAGAGCTGTGCCGATCCGAAGCCAGGAGCCAGGAGCTTCTTCCAGGTCTCCCACGCAGGTGCAGGGACCCAAGGACTTGAGCCATCTTCTGCTGCTTCTCCAGGCCATAGCAGAGAGCTGGATCAGAAGTGGAGCAGTCGGGTCTCAAACTGGCACCCATATGGGATGCCGGCACTTTATCAGGGTGTTAACTCACTGCACCACAGTGCCGACCCCTCCCTTCCTCTTCTTCTAAGGGCACTAATCCTATCATGGGACTCTTATGTCAACACCTTATCCAAATCTGATTATTTTCTCCAAACCTCACCTTCGAATGTCATCACATTTGGAGACAGGCAACCATACAGTCCGTAAAGCTGCTGTCACGACACTAGTCCACTGCATGTGGACACTAGGCTTCGCTGGTGAGAAGTCACTTCTGTTTGTAACTCACTGGCCCCTACCAGCTGTGGAGTCCCACATAAAGGCAAGGGGGGCACAGGAAGAGCACACGATCGCTGGCATGCCCTATCAGACTCAGCCACTAGACCACACACCTCTGAGCACCCTTCTACATATATAACCAAACACACGCATCCACATGCATGTGCGTGTACATGTTTAAGGATCACACTCCCCCCCCCCCCCCCCCGAGTAACAAACAACCTACAGAGACGCACGGGCAGAACTTCAAGTGGCAGAACAAGAAAGCACGTGTGTAAAACAATCCTCATGTTGGGAAATTGAGGGTGCTGAGTTTCATGAGGGAGATTTTTTCCCCCCTCTCATTTAACAAAGTAGTTTTGGGAAGAAATGTCTGGGGAGAACACTCGAGGAGCAGCAGGCAGAAGTAATGACAGAGAGATGGCCATGATCTGTCTGTGCGGATAACAGAGTTCTGGAGACGAGCAGTTCTCAGGGGCTCCCAGGGAGAGCAGTGAGACAGAATGCTTGCAAGAGTCAGCTTGTGCGCCAGAGACAATTGTTTCATTTCTTGCAAAGATTTTGCACATTTATAGAAACAGGAGAGGCAGCGGAGGGGTGACTGCACCCATCGCCTCGCCCAGGCTGTGCTGCGGCGCCCTGTGGGTGTTGGTGCTGCCACAGAGGTTAATCGTGACTTCGGGGAGGTGAACGATGACATTTTGACATTACAGAGAGTGGTGACACGTCTCTGTGGGAATTAAAATATTTGGGCTAATTTTAACAATAAACATGCCTGAAGAGAGAAGGAGGAAAAAGCCGAGCTCTGCAGCCCTGGGTGCTGACTGATCTCCTGAGCTAGCTTCCTCCCTCCGGGCACAAAGGCACTCTGACACAGGGCCGTCGATGCCCTGAGAGCTCCGGAGATTGAGCTACTAGTTCAACCCACTTTGATGAACATTCATGGAGCAGTTGCTGTGGGCTTGCATCTCTCTGGACACTTACACCACCATGTTCTCTTATTTCTGCTTGCAGGGAGCTGGTAGAGAGACAACATGGGTGCTTTGATAATCCTAAGACCAGGAAGGGGTTGGTGTTGTGGTGCAGTGGGTGAAGCCAACATCTGTGACCCTGGCATCCCATGTGGGCGCCAGTTGGAATCCCGGCTGCTCCACTTCCTATCCAGCTCCCTGCTACTGTGCCTGGGAAAGCAGCGGAAGACGGTCCAATTACTTGTGTACCTGCAACCCATGTGGGAGACCTAGATGGAGTTCCAGCCTCCTGGCTTTGGCTTGGCTCAGCTCAGCCCTAGCTGTTGGGGCCATTTGAGGAGTGAACTGACAGATTGAAGATCTCGCTTTCTTTCTCTCTGTCTCTCCCCCTCTCTCTGAAACTCTACCTTTCAAATAAATAAATCTTAGAAAACTTAAGAAAAACAAGATCAGGGAACGTGGAGAACCCTGCAGAGGGGCGTGTGTGTCTATCTGCACATGTGTGTGCATGAGTGTGGGGATATGTGTGTAGGGAAAGGCTATGAGGAGTGATCTGAGAAATCTAGGCCTTGGATAATGGACACTCCCTGAGCCGTTCTTGGGTCCCTTGGCTTATGATCTATCCAGATCCAGAGGGTTAAGCCTACCAGGTGGAGTAGGGGGAGGGTACTGCCAGGTGCTGCTTTGGCTCTGGTTGTTTTTGTGATAGGCCCCCACACCACCAGCCTGTGGTCCTGTGCTTTATGTTAGTACTTGGTGGTGGTGGCACTACTGGCCCCCAGCCACATGCAGGCTCTGCTGTCCCAGCCTTGCATCCTTGTGACGGCGAGAGAGCGGCATCCATCGAGACCATCTTTTGGATGCCCTGTTAGGCATGGGAGGTCAGAAGGCTTGGCTCTGACACCACATCCTGTGATAGTCAGTGAGACACTCAGTGGCTTTCTGTCCATTTCTCTCACATTATGAGGATTTGGAAGCCTCACTTCATGGTGTGTGGAGGGATACCTCCTCTGTGAAGCCCTCCTGGTCTTCCTGAGAACAGACTTCATGTGGTTCTTCCTCTGTGCTCCGGGTGGACCTTGAACAGATCCCCCATGGAGGGGTGAGCCCCACGGCATCTTAAATTCTGGATGGGAGGCCTGGGCCACTGCTGGGTGTAAGTGTTTGCTCAGTAGGGAATGAATGCACTGGAGAGCCCTGGGCGTGGAGGGAGAGGGTGCTAGTTTGGCTCTTTCTCTCACGTCCCTCTCCTGCCCCCCCCCCCCACTGCCCCATCCTCTCATCCTCCTTTTAGACCTTTTCTGGAGCCTGGGGGGAAAACCCAGTTGGAAGGGATCTCACAGAGTCGGTCCCAAGAGGACAGGAAGTGGGTTATAAGATTCAGTTGCTGCCTCTCCCAGATGCCCTGGCATCCGTCTGTGGGCAGTGGCTTACAGTCACAAGACAATGTGGGAAGGGGCTGGCATCGTGGTATGGTGGGTGAAGCTGCCACCTACAGTGCTGGCATCCCATGTGAGCACTTGTTCATATCCCAGCTACTCCACTTACAGTCAAGGTACATGCTAATGGTCTGGGAAAAACAGCTAAAGCTGGCCCAGCTGCTCGGACCCCTGCTACTCACGTAGGAGACCTGCTGCTCACGTAGGCTCCTGGCTTTGGCTTCGCTCTGTTCTGGCCATTGGGGCCATCTGGGGAGTGAAACAACGGATGGAAGTGCTCGCTCTCTTTCTCTCCCTCTCTGTAGCTCTTTCAAATAAATAAACGAATCTTTTAAAGAAAAAAGACAATGTGGGAACCAGCCTCACAGTGAGGGCCCAGTGAGGCTGTCCCATGAGCATTCACACCCCTGTGTCGCCCCTTTCTGCAGGAGACAGCCTGGTCTGGGTGATGAGTAGAACGTGGAGGAAGAGATGGTGGTGCCCTCCAAGCTACGTCACAGAAGTCCTGCAGCCTCTGTCGTGGCCCTGCTCACCTGTTCTGGAGAAGCCACGAGGACACACAGGTGACACTGTGAGGAGACCACGTGCCCGGGAGCCAGAGGCCTTCACCACTGACCAACACTTGTTTTCCAGACTTGTGGGTAAGCCACCATGGGGGGGGGGTCCTCCAGGTGCAACCCATCCCTCAGATGACAGTGGCCTTGACCGATACCCAGCTGCAACCCCCAGAGGAGGCTGAACCAGAGCTGCCCGGCCAGGCAGTCTGGCCCCAGACTCCTAACCCCCAGAAATGCTGAGATGACCCATGTTACTCTTTAAGGGGCTGCATTTTGAGGCGTTTTGTCAGGCAGCTTTAACTAACACACACAGGAACGCACATGGTGCATCGTCACACACCAAGGCCCCTCCCAGAGCTGGGCTGCGCACTGCCAGGGTGAGGTCTGAGAGCAAATCTAAACCATCTTGTGGCCGTCTGCGCCTCATGCTGTTGTCCGGCTGCCAGCCCATGAGACGTGGCCTGTGCTGCCTGCTCCGCACGCCTGGGTGTCATCACCGTTCTCAGTGTCTGTCCCGGCACTGGGTGCCGTCGGCATGGCAGGCTCTGCTTGCTCTCAGCAGTCTGCCTCGGCCCCAGACCTTGGAGGAGGACCATTCATCTGTCTGTCCATATGTTCATTCTCTCATTTATTCATTCAACAGCATGTGTGCAAGTACCACCTGCCAGGCACAGCAGTGAGCACTGGAGAGACAGCAATGGCGCTGAGCCTGCTCTCAGGGACCTTACCATCAGGCGAGGGAGACAGGTAATAAGCAAAATGGGTCGTATATGCCTGTTTGAATCTTTGACAGGAGAGATTCTGTTACAAAATAAGGGAGAAGAGGGGACGAGCAAATGTCAGGAGGTGGTTGCATTGTAGTCGCAAATGCAGAGTAAAAGCTGGTGGAGCTGAGGACCAAGTCCTGTGATTCCCAAGGCAGGAATGGGCCAGCCAGAGGAGCAACCGGTGCAGAGGCCCTGCAGCAGGAGCAGCCAGCAGCTGTCCAGGGGCAGCAGGAAGCCCATCTGGCTGGAGTGGCATGAGCGTCTTAGTGAGGGGCTGAGGTTACTGGGCCTGGGGGGCAGATTAGGAACTTCGGCTCTTACTCAGCCTGAGCCGGGAGCCACGGGAGGGTGTCGAGCACCAGAGCGTCTGCTTGCAGGGCACATTCTGCGTGTCGCCTTCCCCCAACACTCCCCCTGGTGGATGTGGACAGGCATCCACAGGGCCAGTCTCCATGTGCGCACGTGCAGCTTCCATGTGTAGCCCTTCCCCTTGCAAGGGGGCACCTGGTGTGTTCACATATGAGGCCCTGGGCTAGGGCTGCAGGTGTGCGGGTGTGCAGGCAGCCAGGTTGGACTTGTTCTGCTCTAATCCATGATATCCGCCCTCCAAGGGGCTCTGAGATCAGCTCCGCCATGACTCTGCTGCTGGAGCCCCTCATGGGTGCACCCGTGTGGCTGGCCACAGGAGCCGGGGAAGGGCAGGTTCTGTGCCAGGACAGGAAGGAGGCCAGCTCCCCTTAGCTCCGAGGCACCTTCGGCACCTCTGTGGCTGGCACCCCACTGTGGGTTCAGCGCACCCCATCTCCCCAAGAGGCACCCTAGAGTTGGCCCTCACACATCTAAGAACTCACAGTACACTGGACGTGTTGTGCAAACCCTGACACCCACTAAGCCAAAAAATGTATTTATTTATTTATTTGAGAGGTAGAGTTACAGACTGTGAGAGGGAGAGACAGAGAGAAAGGTCTTCCTTCTGTTGGTTCACTCCCCAGATGGCCGCAATGGCTGGAGCTGCGCCAATCCGAAGCCAGGAGCCAGGAGCCAGGAGCCAGGTGCTTCTTCCCCATCTCCCATGTGGGTGTGGAGGCCCAAGCACTTGGGCCATCTTCTACTGCTTTCCCAGGCCATTAGCAGAGAGCTGGGTTGGAAGAGGGGCAGCTGGGACTCGAACAGGTGCCACAGGCAGAGGATTAACCTACTGCGCCACTGCACCGGCCCCAACTAAGCCATTTTCACCCTGGGATGTTATGTGTGTGTTGCTCTGATACAGTCCCCTAGCCAGTGCTCTCTTCTTGATTCCCTCGGACCTCATCTGAGAGAAATCTTTCATCTCCACCCCCCTGGGCAGGCCTATGAGTCACGAAGCCCCACGCTTGAGAACAAACAGGCCGTGCCCGCCTCCCCTCCTCCGCCCACGGTGACCCAGGGCTCCCTCCCCAGCAGCGAGGAGCCTTTATTGCAGCTGCGGCTCAGGGTTTGTCCTGGGATGGCGACGTTATTAAAACCAGACTTGGTGATGCCCCGAGCAGTTACTCAGCCTGTCCAGGAACGGTGCAGCATGATCGCAGAGCGAAATGGGACTCCGAGGGGTCAGTGCATCTCCGCTTTTAGGCACGACCACACCTACGTCATTTCAGAGAGACGGGATTATCTTTTATTTGTTGCTAGGTTTTAAAGCCCTCCAGAGACCGCTCAGAAGTCAGCCTCTTTCAGATGTCGACTCCGGTGTTCCAGCATTCCCATGGCCCTGTTACTGGGAGGGTGGGCACACACACACACGCACACACACATGCCATGCACATTTCAGTTTTTCCAGAGATATCTGCCACCCACCACTCGGCGCCTGCGCACTCCTCTTCAATTACAGCAGAGGAGGGTGTGGACGCCAAAGTAGGCGGGAGCTGCACACCTCGGTGCCTGGATTCAAACCCACATCCCTCTCCCACTGACTTGCTTTGTGATCTATTGCAAAACTGAGAAGCCCCTGTGAGCCTCATTTTCCTTCCCTGTGAAAGGAGGAATAACAACCCCCCCGGGGGCAGGAGTTTGGGGCAGCTTTTAAGAGGCTGTTTGGGAGGCCCGCATCCCATATTGGAGAGCCTGGGTTCAAATCCTGGCTCTGCTTCCAATTACAGTTTCCTGCTAGTGCACACCTGGGAAGGCAGCAAGGTGATGGCTCAAGTCCTTGGGTCCCTGATGCCCACTTGGGAGACTCAGATGGAGTTCTGGACGCCTGGCTTTGGCCTGGCCCAACCCTGGCAGTTGCAGACATGTGGGGGAGTGAACCAGCAGATGGAAGATCTCTCTCCATCAGTCTCTCTTTCAAGTAAGTGTCTAGTCCATAGTAGGTACTCCACAAATGCTGCTGTTCCTAGGGATAGAGAAAAAAAATGTGCCTGAAGGCAGTGGAAAATTGTGACTTGAGCCTCTCCTGAGGACAGAACATGTGGCTGTGTGGGTGTGCATCAAGGCAGGTCCTCCTGGGGAGCTGCTGGGGCTGGGAGCAGTGCTGGTCCCAGGGCCATTGACCCCCCTGCTGCGTCCTGTTCTCAGGCTATGGAAGGTGTGGGTGTGCGTCTGTATGTTCTGTGAGGCGTGATGCACATGTCCTGACTTGATCAAAAGCAACCTGTCCCTGAGCTGATGGTTTCCATGGCAGCACAGGGAAGAGCCCCCAAGCAACCAGACAGTCACGCTTTAAAGAAAAGGAGCATGATTGGGGAATCTGGTGATGGTTGGTCATAGCTGTGTGGATGCAGAATTCAGAAATTCATTTTGCTTCTGTTTCCGGGCAGACAGGATACAGCAGTGAACACAACAGACACCGATGCCTCTACTGGAGGAGCTCAGCTTGTGGGGGTGGAAAGCAGACAACGAACACAACAAATGATATTTCCGGAGGTGATCTGTGCTACAGAGAGAAAGCATAGGTAATGGGGACTGAGGGTACTGGGTGGAGGTGGGCGTTGCCAATTAATAAAGTGGTCAGTCGGCCTCAGAGAGAGGGCGACCTTTGGGCAGAGACTTAAAGAAGTTGAGAGTTTTCGCCTGGTGAGAGAGAGAGAGAGAGAGAGGCCTGTGCAAAGGCCCTGGGGCAGGAGTGGCCCTGGTGTCTTGAGAGAGCAGGGAAGGGGCAGTGAGGCGGAGAGGAGGGAGGGTAGGAGGAAGTAGCCTTTTGGGCAGAGTGGTCATGGAGGTTGGACCCTGTCGGCAGCTGTGGAGAAGGTCCAGGGAGATGCTGCTGCTGACGGTGGAGTGGTGATGCAGCCTGGATCAAAGCATGTTCCAGAGAGCTGCACTGGGAGGCAGGAATCGGACGAGCATGCAGATGACCCACCCAAGGTGGCAAAACTAAGAGCTGAGCCCCAAAGTATGCAGAGTGGAGGTGAAGGAGGTGAGGAGCAGCCCTGGCTGATAGGAATCATAAAGAAGCTTTCATGATTGTTAGAGGGGGTGTTGGGGACGGAGACTGGAAGGAAGGTAGAAGTGGAGTCTGCCTTTGGACATGCTGAGATCATGATCTAGCAGGGCGTGGAAAACACCAGTCAGGAAGCTGTGCACGCGTCTGGCTTCCTATTGATCTGGGCCAACTGGTCTCTGTCAGGGAGCTCCCAGACTCCAGGGGAGGGCTTTAGCATCGGACCTGGAAAGGGGGCAGCAATCCAATGAAACCAAATGTCTGGACCTGTGGTCTAAGTCGGGCTCCAGGAAATGCTGGCTGGCGTCCTTGGCACCATTCTGGCAGGCTCTTGGATGTCACCGCTGCTGGTGGCAAAAAAAAAAAAAAAAGTACATCTGAAAATGCCTTGTGTTCCAGTTGCAGTCCTCTGGGATGGGGCATTGGTTTCCAGGGATTAGGGACCAGGACTCTTTTTTGTTTGTTTTTAAATTTATTTATTTGAAAGGTAGAACAAGAGAGAGTGTTAGTGAGAGAGTGAGTATGTTCATCTGCTGGTTCACTTCCTACAACAGCCTGGGCTGTGAGCCAGGAACTCTATCTGGATCTCCCACATGGGTGGCAGGGACCCAAACACTTGAGCCATCCTCTGTTCTTCCCAGAGTGTGCATTAGCGGGAAGCCGGCTAGAAAGCAGAGGCCAGACTTGATTCCAGATGTTCCTACAGCTTAACATGCTGTGCCACAACACCTGCTCCAGGACAGGACATCTGGCCTTGCCAGGTTTTGTACTGGGAAGGAGGTGGAGGGTTTTTTGTTCCCTGCAAGGTTCCCACCATGGGAGTAGATTCCCCACGGTCAACCACTGGGAGTCAGAGGAGACAAAAGACCTGGTGTGAGTTTGTTACACCTGCTGGGCGGCTTAAAGCAGCAATGTGTTCTCTCATAGTCTGGAGTGCTGAAGTCCCATGGCGTGGGCTCTGAGTCTAAATCTCTTCTTTCTATAAGGACATCAGCCACACTGGAGAAGTCTCATCTTAATGACTTCGTTTAAAAAATATACATATTTATTTATTTTGAAAGAGTTAGAGAACGAGAGCGAGAGAGAGAGAGCGAGAGCGAGAGAGAGTGAATCTTTCATCCTGTCTGGTTTACTCCCCAGATGGCTGCAATGGCCAGCGCTGGGCCATGTTGAAGCTGGAACCAGAAGTTTCATCCAGGTCTCTCACGTGGGTGGCAGGGGGGCCCAAACACTTGGGCCGTCTTCCACTGCTTTTCCCTTGCCTTTAGTAGGGAGCTGGATTGGAAGGGAAGCAGCCAGGACTTGAACCAGCAGCATCCATATGAGATGTCGGCATTGCAGGAGGCAATTTTACCTGCTTTGCCACAATAGCAGCCCCCTAATGACCTCATTTATAAACACTTTTAAAAAATTTACTTGCGAGGCAAAGAGAGTTACAGACACACACACACAGACAGACACACAGAGAGATCTCTCATCTCCTGATTCACTCTTGCAGTGCCCACAATGGCCTGACCAAGGATGAGGTCAAAGTCAGGAGCCAGGAACTCCCTCTAGGTCTCCTGTGTGGGAGGCAGGGACCCAAGTACTTGAGCCATCACCTGCCGCCTCCTAGGTGTTGAATTAGCAGGAAGCTGGAGTCAGGAGCTGGGGTTGGGTCTTAAACCCATGTTTTCTGATACGGGACCCAGGGAGCGTCCTAACTGGTATCCTAACTAACTGCTAGGACAAACATCTGTCCCTGGTGATCATGTATTTTACTTGATTCCCTCTATAAAGACCTTCATTCCAACAAGGTCCCATTCTGAAACAGTGAGGGTTAGGGCTTTGGCGTGGGTTTTGGGGGCCACCACTCACCCACAACAGCCCCTGCAGTAGCACGTGGGTTTGGCTCTGTTGTGCCATTGCTTCACTTCTCTTCAAGAGCAGGATGGTTTTCATCCTGCTGGTTTTAGAAAGATATTTATATAATTGCCAATTTTTAATTATGGAAATTAAATAAATCTGCTTTGCCCTTTTCATCATTCATAAAAGTTGGTTCACAAGCTCTGGTTTGCTCTCAAGTCATTTCTGTTGATAGACTGTAGGGCCGACGCTCTGCTCACTCAGAGCATCCCCAGCCGTGGGATAAATGTTTTTTCCATTATTAACTTTATTGTTGTGGTACAAGAATCAGTCAGAAAAGAGAGGCTGCTGGCACTGCTTTCAGAGAGAAGAGACATGCTCAGCACGGGGGCTGTGGCAGGGGCCAAATGCCAATTTGCAGCCCAGTGCTGTCACCCCCAGCCCACCCAGGATCCGTGTGTTCATCCATCGGGCCTCTTCTGCAAACGTTTGGGGCCCGCCGGGCTTCAGGAAAAGACTCAGAGGTATCTGAACATTGTCAGGCCTGAGATCGGGGGCACCCCCGTTTGGTCTGCTGGGGCAAGTTTTTCCTGCCTTGGCACCTTGTGTCTTTGTTGCCTGCTCTGCTCTCTCATCGCATCATCCTCAAGGAGAGCGTGACCGTGTTGTGCCAAGTCCCAGACACCCTCTTTCCCTAGTTCTTTTGTGTTTGTGTCACCTCCTATATGTTCCTTCTGAGGCCCAGCAGACCAGAAATAACGGGGTCATCAGAGGTTGACAGGGCCCCAGGATCTAGTCTCCCTGTAAATAGGGTTAGAAAAAGGAGGTCTGGCAATGAACCCCGCAGACCCCAAAGTAAACCTACACAGAACGAAAGGAAGGAAAACAGCAACGTGAAAGACGAGAAAGCAGACCACCACTTCCGCTGTTCTGTGGCGAGGGGTTTTTGGAAACATGCAGATGGCCAGCGAAGCCCCCGGGCCCAGGAGAACAGGCAGGCTGAGTAAACAGGAAGTGCCAGGAAGCTATTTTTATTTGGTGCCGTCTTTACTTTCCCTTGTTTCAGTGGAAAATGAGTCTGGATTCCACAAAACTCCTTAGTGAACAACAAATATAACTGGAGGCGGTGCCAAGGCTGTCATTCCTCAGCAGTGGTTTGGACGCGTTTCTTCTTTGCCGAGCCCTTGGAAGGCCCAGGGCTCCGCTCGGGCAGGAAACAGGTGGTTTGCTTTAGAGAAGGCCGGTGGAACGGCCAGCAAGCGAGCCCCGGGCCCCGGTGACAGCTCTGTCCTCCTGCGCAGGAGCCTGTTTTCCCATGAACAGCTGAGAAGCGCGACGCTGGACCCCACATAGCCCAGACAGCGGTCAGCGTCCCGGGCTGTTCCCATGAGATCCCCAGGCCGGAAGGGGAAGACAGGCATCGCAGACCAGGCTCCCCGAAAGGTGCCCACCCCCTTCTTCAAGGCAGAGCCACCGAACATCCACTGGGCACCAGAAATCCTAGCTGGGATTGAGGGTGGCGAGAGCTTGGGGTGGAGGTACACTGCTCAACAGCGCCTCCCTGCACCACGACCCAGTCCGTTTTCTAACCGCTTGCTCAGATGTATGGCCCCTGATGAGAATGGGGGATGAAGTGTTTCAAGTGCTCTTTCTTGGGGGGACTGATCCTTCTCTCCATGTTGAAAACCATTCCCCTCGTGTCTCCTGCTCCCTCAGCAGTGCCCCTCTCATTCAGCAATGCCTCAGTTACCATCAAGTGACTGTGCACTGGGATTACAACACCTTTATGTTGGGAAGATTTATTTATTTGTTTGTATGGCAGAGTTACATAGAGAGACAGAGATGTTCCATCTGCTGGTTTCTTCCTGGTCTCCCACATGGGTGCAGGGGCCCAAGCATTTGGACTATCTTCCACTGCCTTACCAGGTGCACTAGCAGGGAGCTGAATCAGAAGTGGAACAGCCGGGACTCGAACCAGCACCCATTTGGGATGTTGGCGCCACAGGCAGCTGCTTTACCCACTATGCCATAGCGCCGCCCCCCATAACACCTTTAGAAACTAGTGACATTGTAACGCTCACTGGGATTAAACCTAGGGGCAGAAGTTGGGCCTAGTGGTTAAGGTGCCTGCATCCCATACTGGAGTACCTGGGTCTGATTCTTGGTTCTGGCTCCTGACTCCAGCATTCCTGCTAATTCCCACCCTGGGAAGCAGCTGTGATGGCTCAAGTTGGGCCCCTGCCAATTCATGTGGCAGCCCTGGCCTCATCCTGGCAATTGTGGGCATTTGGGGAATGAACCAGTGACTGAAAGCGCTAGCTCTCACTGTCTCTCTCTCTCTCTTCCTCTCCCTCTCTCTCTCTTTCTCTCCCCATCTCTCTACCTCCAGACAAACAAAAATGACTAAGCCACAGAGACCAGTTTTCTCAGGCCCATCCTCTTCCATCTCCCCCGTGGAGCCCTCCCCCACAATGAGGACTCCCATTGAACGGATCAGCACTGTAATGTCACCACTGGAAAGAATGTCCTCCTGGCTCTCAGGAAAGGTCACCCTTTCCATCTGTGGTGCCAGCAGCCCCATTTGACTATTGTCTGCTGGGAACCCAAGAAGCCCTGTGAAAATCAGGCCTTTTTTGCTGCCCAGGGTCATCAGTCAGCTGCAGGGGTGGGGGACAGCTGAGCTGAGCAGGGTGACCTGTCACTCCTTCGGCCGCAAAAGGAACGACGCTGCTCGCAGTTAATAGGTCTTCAGTAGACTTTTACTTAGAAGGAGTGGGAAAGAGATTGGGGGACCAGGAGAAGGGGGAGAGATGGCGCGCACGTTCCTTAAGGGGGAAAGCTGGCGTGCGCGCTCCTTCTCCTGCGGTCTGCTTATACACTGAATTCAACCAATCACAGTCATTCAATCACAGTCCATGCACGGAGTTCTCCAATCCGGCACTTGATCATGCTCAGCTGTGCAGTCACGCAGTGGCTATATCAATCAGCTGGAGTCACGCAGCAGGCAGGGCATCAGCGCCATCTTGTTGTTTTCCACGATCCTCAGCTAGATGGAAAGTTCAATCAGCTGCTACATCCGCATTACTGCTATAAGCCAAGCCCAGCATGGGGGGTCCCATGGCAAGCCTATCCATGTGACCTTCACACGGCTGGTCTCCCGGAGACAGGCCTTGGGTCCTCCATGGCTCTAACACACAGCAGCTCCCTGGGTCACTGCCTCTCAGCACCTTTGCTCCACCAACAGATTTGGCTCTTGGCTCTTTCACTCTCACGACTGCCTCTCCCCTGTAACTTCCGGTCACTAATCATCTTGGCCTGCCCACTGCTCTTTGTTGGCCCGTCTCACCTTCATGCTCTCCAGGGTGCTCCTGGTGTCAGCTCCCCTTCCTCACTCCTTGCTCTCTCCATGCTCCCAGCTCAAGTCCTGGGGGTCGAGACTCTGGTGCCCAGCGTGGCCTTCTGTGGGCACAGCTTTTCTACCCGAGGCCATTTCTGAGGCCACCCTCCAGCCTGTCACCCACCTACACTTGGCTATTTCTGGTAGGATGTGATGGGCCACAAATGCAAGGGTAAAATTCCATCATCACTCCTTCACATTCATTTTTCCATCTCATGTCAATAGCAAATGACTAATGAAGATACAGGAGGAAATGTCATTAAATTGTGATAGGGTGATGGGTATTCAGTGCAGCAGTTGTCTTTTGAGACACCTACATTTCATGTTGGAGTGCCTGGGTTCAAGATCCAACTCTGCTCTTGATTCCAGCCTCCTGCTAATTTCTCACGCTTGGAGGCAGCAGTGATGGTTCATAGTAGTTGGGTACCTGTCACCTACGTGGGAGACTTACCTCGAGTTCTAGGCTCCTGGCTATGACCTGGCCCAACCCTGGCAGGAGCAGGTATTTAGTGAGCCAGTGGAGGGATAGCTCTCTTTATCTCTCTGTCTCTCTTTGCTATTTAAGTAAACTTTAAAAAAAATTAAAAAAAAATCTGAGAGGTGAGTTTATATCCTTTTGTCCACCCTGTGTCTCCAGAAATGAGGTTCATGCCATCATAAACTCATTAACTTCCCAAATCAATCCCAAACTCTTGAGTCAGTTCCACAGCCGGCCACTCAAGTCCTTCCCACCTGCATTTCTGGTCTTGGTGCACTGTCTTCCTCTTCACATGTCCCATGTTACAGATGCCCCTGGGATTCCTTCAAGCTACTCAGTGTCTCCATTGCTCATGAGGCCTCCTCCAAGGGCCAGATTCTGATGTGCTTCAGAGAGCAGCCCAGTCTCTGCATGTTTCCTAAGGTTGCTGCAACAGATCACACGCTTGGTGGCTTGGAATAACAGAAATGTGCTCCCTCCCAATTCTGGGAGCCAGAAGTCAGAAATCAAAGCTGTCTGTGGGCAGCTCTTCCTCTGACGACCGCAGGGGAGAAGCCTTCCTCTTCTCTCCAGGGTTCTCCTTTACAGAAACTCCTTGGCTTGAGGTTGTGTGACTTCCCATCCCCGCCTCTGCCTCTGCCTTCACAGGGCTTTCCCTGTGTGTCTGTCTTCTATTTCTTAGAAAGACATTAATGGATTGACAGCCATCCAAGGTGACCCAGGCTGATCCCATCTCAAGAACCTTAACTCAATTACTTTTGCAAAGAAATAAGGTCACCCTCACAAGCTCCAGGGTTTCAGAGGTGAGCATGTGTTTTGGACCACCATTCAACACTCCGCAATCGTTTTGAAGGCTCCGCCCTTAGCCAGTGACCTTTATCCCTGAGGTCTTTCAAGTCTCTCAGGGCACTTCTGATATTTTACTGTGCAGGGTAGTACCTTGGCTCTAGTGGGAGGCACATAGGTCACAGAGTTATACATCCTGGCTTCAAACCCTCGCTCTGCCACCTGCCTGCTGAATGACATGGGTCAAGTCGCTCACTTCCTTTTGCCTGGGCCAGGACACAGTGAGGCACATCTAGACCACAAGATTTAAGGATGCACTTGGCCCTCTCACCATCCTGAAGTAAGATTTTCACTGTGCCCTCGGTGTCTTTGATTTACCCCACCCTAGTTCTTGCCCTACCCCCTGTCTTGGTTTTCTATTCTGTTACAAGTTTTTTTTTTTAGCCTAAAAGTGACTTTTTAATTTTTATTTATGTTTAAAAATTTATTTATTTGGAAGTCAGAGTAACAGAGAAAGAGAGAAAGAGAGAGAGAGAGAGAGAGGTCTTCCATCCACTGGTTCACTCCCCAACTGGCAACAATGGCTGGAGCTGCGCCAATCCAAAGCCAGGAGCCAAGAGCTTCTTCCAGGCATCCCACATTGGTCCAGGGGTCCAAGGACTTGGGCCACCTTCTACTGCTTTCCCAGGCCATAGCAGAGAGCTGGACTGGAAGTGGAGACTTGAACGGGTGCCCATATGAGATGCCGGCACTGCAGGCAGTGGCTTTACTCGCTACACCACAGCACCGGCCCCGTACTTATGTCTTATTATTAAGTTTTTGGGACTTAAAGATTCAATAAATAATCAATGACATTTTTCTGACTAGACAGCATGTTCCTCTGGAGCTGGCCTTCATGTGAAATTCATTTATATATTCCTAATAACCTTAAATTGCCAAAATTTGGAAGCATCCAATATGTCTTTCAGTAGATGAATGGATAAATAAACTCACACATCCAGACAATGGCATCTTATTCAGTACTAAAAAGAAATGTGTTATCAAGCCAGAAAAGACATGGAGGAGTCGCAGATCCATATTACTAAGTCAATTCGAAAAGGCTGCAAACTGTATGATTCCAACATTCTGGAAAAGATAAGCTACAGAAACAACAAAAAGATCAGTGGTTGCCAGGGGTTGGGAAGAGGGAAAGATTGGGAGGCAAACACAGGATTTTAGGGCATTGAACCTGCTCTGTAGCATACTATAATGGTGGATACATGTCATTACACATTTATCCAAAACCATAAAATGCACACCACCATGTGTGACCCCTACTGTAAATGGGGGGCACTGGGTGACTATAATGCCTCAGGGTAGGTTCATCCATGAAAATAACATACCCTGTGGTGGGAGGTTGTTGGCCACAGGGAAGTTGGGCGCATGGGACAGAAGACAGATAGACAATGTCAGCACCACCCCCTCCACTTTGTTGGGAACCAAAAACTGCTCTAAAAGATAAAATCAATTTTTCAAAACAGATTGAACATATTACATTGAAAATAGCAGGTGACCAATTATGTTTGAGTAAATTAAAGAATATCTGCTAAGTTTGAGGCATATGGAAATTGGGTTAATAGTCTATAATTAGGCAAACAACCCTGCATCAAGGCCCTGGATCAAGAAGTCTTGGGCTGGTTTATCTTCTTGTTTGTGCAGTGTTTAGAAGGTTTAGGTGAGTGCTTTGGACTGAAGTAGTAGAGTCCAAACCTCAGAAAATTTCTGAGGTTGGTTTTCAAATTAGAGCCATGAAGGAGAGCGTTCTGAAAGTGGGATGCATGCACGTGGAAGGACTGGCCCATGTCTGGAGAGCAGCAGATGAAATATGCAAAGTGGCTTCGATCCATGCATGCTGCTCTCATCAGAGATGGATAGGCTCCTTCTTGGTTACACCCTTGCCAGCTCTCTCGAAAGGAGGCTCTTGCCTGGAACCCAGACACTATCTTGCATCTTGCCTGGAACTCTGTGAAACTCTGGGTAGCACCTGGTCCAGCTGGGTGCACACCGAAACACCACATTTATTTGATATTGGGGTTGATATTCTTTTTTTACATAGTGGTTGGGACTCATTAAGTCTCACTAAGGAGCAACATTGAAGGAAACATTTCCTCCCTTTCTAGCAAAAGAAAAAAAAAATCCCTTGGATGGGCCACAGCTCCTGTAACTGATTTGTGCTCCTGGCACAGGACAGCATGTTGTGTGGTACCCCGAGGCTGGTGAGAGAGGGGACAGACTCAAGAATTCCTGGGTGGGAAGGCTCTTCCTTGTATTTACCACAATTACTAAAACACTATGTTTAATAGCTCCAGACTGGTCTATATTTGCATGGAAACTGTGTATGTGCGGAATTTTCTTCTCTTTTTTTACTTCAAGATGGTCATAATAAGAGCCAGACTGTTGATGAGTCTAACGATTAGAAGCAGCCTCTAAATTCCCTGCACAATCATGTTGGGTTCAATTTTGAGATCTTGTTCTAATAGCTCAAAATGTGTGGTGTTTATCCAGCAACTTCACTAAAAGACTCACGGTCACGGGTGCCAAACATGTGCATTAGGTTTGCAGCTGCCCAGTTCAAGGACTGCCTCTGTAACCAGCCACAGAGCTAAAGGAAAGCAGCCTGGAAGGGTGTTGGGAAGGTTCATTTTAGTAACTGCTGTATTTATGTCCATCATATCACTATGAAGTTGGCAAGCAGGAAGGAGTGTTCAGCGTGTACAGTCACCATTCCTGGAGGAGCCACATGCTTGGAAAGGAGGAGCACAAAGAGGGTGCTTGGCTTTAGGCATTTGGCTCAATGTTTCTATTCATTTGAGTCATGTCCACCATTGCACCTGCTTCCTTTGGAGCCAAACTTACACATTATCACCATTACTCTTTAATAGCACTAAAATTGCACTAATCTATGAAATCTGTCTTTTCTTTCTTTCCTTGCCACAAAATAGAATCTCCAGGAGTGTGTGGGAGTGTAGAATCCATTCTGAGCTGCTTGAGAAATTTTTTATTGTATTACTTTTCAAGTAATTCTGCTAATGAAAGTTATTATCCTTATTGGGCAGGCGAACATTAAAACTGAAGAGCAATCGGACGGTAAAGACCACTGCTTTAATCTACTATACGAGGGGTAATGGCTACTCATTTCCAAAGCTATTATCAACCTGGGATGTGGGGTGGGAGAAGCTCTCCCAAAATAGTGTGTTCACGAAAGAACCACAGGCTTCAAAAGAGAGAAACTTGGACCCCAACAATGAATCCATCACTTTCATTTATATCTTATATCAGCAAAACAATTCTAATGTAAATATCAAGACACAATCCTATACTCCCATGTTTTGTACCTGTTTTGTCATGAGCCACAAATGTCCAAGGAATAGAAAAAGCATTGTGGGGCCAGCGCTTGGCTCAATAGGTTAATCTTCCACCTGCAGCACTAGCATCCCTTATGGGCACCAGTTTTAGTCCTGGCTGCTCCTCTTCCAATCTAGTTCTCTGCTATGGCCTGGGAAAGCAGTGGAAGATGGCCCAAGCACTTGGGCCCTTGCATCCTCATGGGAGACCTGGAAGAACCTCCTGGCTCCTGGCTTCAGATTGGCACAGCTCCAGCCATTGCAGCCATTTGGGGAGTGAACCAACGGATGGAAGACCTTTCTGTCTGCCTCTCCCTCTCACTGTATCTCTACCTCTCAAATAAGTAAAATCTTTTTTTCTTCTATTTTTGACAGGCAGAGTGTACAGTGAGAGAGAGAGACAGAGAGAAAGGTCTTCCTTTGCCATTGGTTCACCCTCCAATGGCTACCGTGGCTGGCACACCACGCTGATCCGAAGCCAGGAGCCAGGTGCTTCTCCTGGTCTCCCATGGGGTGCAGGGTCCAAACACTCGGGCCATCCTCCACTACACTTCCCAGGCCACAGCAGAGAGCTGGCCTGGAAGAGGGGCATCCGGGACAGAATCTGGCGCCTCTACCAGGACTAGAACCCGGTGTGCTGGCGCCGAAAGGCGGAGGATTAGCCTGTTGAGCCATGGCGCTGGCCTAAAATCTTTAATAAAAAAGAAAAAAAGTCTTCCAAAAAAAGAAAAACATTATATGACAAGGGCAGAAGAATCTAGAGCAGGGGCTGACAAACTATAGCCCATGGACTGGCAACTTGTTTTTGTAAATAAAGTTTTATTAGAACACAGCTACGCTCACTCATTTACATACTGTTTGTGGGTGCTTTGTGCTACAATAGCAGAGTTGATTAGTTGCAACAGACACAGTACAACACAAACTTCCAAAATATTTACCATCTGGGTCTTTATTTAAAAAGTTTGCCCACCCTCCGTCTACACAAATAGTCAGATAAGCCACTGTTGGCAAAAGTTCCCCAACTCACAATGCCAAGAGAAGGACTGGCTTAGCTTTGGTGGCTGTGCATTGCATAATATTAAAACTCTTGTAAGTTAGTAGAACCGAAACTCCTATTTATCTTACCTTGTAGTAGTAATATAGAAAGTCACCTGGACTTTGAATGCATTGCTGGATTGTTTGGATGTGCACTGTCATCTCTCAAAACTTTTAATAAATGCAAATGTTGGCGGTCACTGAAGTATTGGCATTATGCTTGTGTCTCTGCAAAATTCCACAGTGCTCAAAACCATGCACTGTAGTTATAAATTAGTCCTACTTCAAAGAAAACTCTTCAGTCTCATTTTCCCCCCATTCTTTGAAACAAGTTTTAAGTCACCAGAAGTCTGTAGTGTAAGACACATTTCTTAGCTGAGCCTTCCAGGGCTAATGTGCTGGACTCATTCATTAAAACGTGCCTCAAATAATATGCGTGACCATTTTATCTGAATTAATAGGACACTCTGTATAATGGCAAGAGTTGTTGGGAGATCAGAAGCCAGACGTGGATTTGGGATTATTTTTCGTACATTGGTGATAGATTCAAATTTCTTCTTGGAGCCCAGGATCCACCTGTCTGGTTGTGAATGCAGCTGATGATGATGAAAAATCTCAAAGTCCTGAAAGATTATAGTCTCAACGCCTCTGGGTTAAACAGTCTTACACAGTGCAAGATGATTGGTCATAGTGATATTGGACTGACAAGTCAGGAGTGATTCGAAGGCTTTGAAATGTCATGAAGGAAAAGATTCATTATTTGATGTTGGTTACAGGGAAGGCTACCTCATTTCTTCCCCTTCAAATACTAGGCCGATCATAGATAAGAGACATTATTAAGGATTCCACCTGCTACTGTTATCTTAGTGGATATGTGGTCGTCGGTAGCAGAAGAGCCATTTGGGCATAGGAGCACCTGGGCTTCCTTCTCCACCCAAGTTTGGTTGCTTGGCTGTCCTATTCTACAGACTTAAATGGCTCAGATCCAGTTCTTAAACATAACTCCTTTCACCTAGAAGAATCTACAAAACTTGGGACAATGACTTTGGGGACAAAATGGTTTGTAGGGAAAATGTCACTAATAATTTAAATGTGATTTTTTTTCATACTTGTTTTTAGAGTTAAAACATATGAACACAGTCGATAAATTATAAGATCTGTAACAAATAAAGACATAGGACATGACATTTTCCTGCATTTCAAGCACAGCAGGACCATGCAGCTGAAGAAAACATCACCATTCTATGTTTTTATTAAAAAATAAACAAATATTGGTCCTAATCCTTTTTCAGATGCCTTATGAATTTTCATGTTATCCTTGTGGGGCCATGCTCATCTTCTCTGTGTTTTTCCAATTTCTGTGTTGTAGACGGGCTGCTGAAGTGACTACAGTCCCAATTGTAAAAATTTCTGCATTTTTTTTTAAGGTTTCAAAAGTCCACTAGCAGAAGTCTGTTAGTTTTGGCATCCACCATCACAGAAGGCCACTTGTAAATATCAATAGCAATAGTCTTCAGAAAGGATGGCCCACCATCACTGTTTTAATTTAGGAATGGAAAGGTGACACCTTTATGGGGAGGTGCATGGAAGGTGTTCTGGAAAAAATGAATGCTCTCAAGCCTTTCACTTAGGACTGAGGCTGTGAGGCTAATGGGGCTCTTCAAAGCCAGGCAGCTGACACCATAAGCCACGTGGAAATAGTAATCTGTGTGTCCCGTGGCCAAATGGTGAGTGCATGCTTTTGTGTGACAGACAGCCCTGTGGTTAGATGATCGTCAGGGAGAGGTCCAGGGTGTGGGGACCACTTCGAGTTACATTCCGTGAGAACATTAGACTGTCAAAGCTGAGGAAGGCCATGATTGTCCATAGACACGGAGCCGGGGGGAGGACTGAAACGAATGCGAGCACATGTCAGCATGAAATAGCTGCTGACACAAATTGAACATGTGCAATTTTTTAAAAAGGTGGTATTGAATATCAGGCCAAGAGCCACCCCCTCAGCATTTTAGGCCTCTTTCTTCTCTCCACTTTGGCTCTGTGTTGAGTCACTTCCATCGGGCAAAGTTCCATAGGATAAGCCGTTTGAATCCTGTTGTATTTTGTCCAATATTTGTTTCCCTGTGGAGATCATAATCATAAAAAATCTTTTGAGCTCTCAAAGAAGAATAAGTCTTAATGATTTCCCCTCAATCTAGGCCACATTTTATTGCTTTTTTTTACACTATGTGGTCAACCTCTAAACAGAGGAGATAAAAATCAAGAAGCTAAGGCCCATGGAACTCCATGCTGCTTGGTGGGTGACACGCACTGTTGATGGGAGACAGCCAGTTCCCCCACCTGCAGGCTTGGCTGCACGGAAGTCAAGTTAGGTCAGTCTGGAGATTCATGCGAAGCGTTCACTCATCTCCAAACCTGTCTCTCCAATGTTTTGTCTTCTTTTCCATGTTTAGTCTAATATGAGGGGTCATCAAAAAAGTTCATGGAAAACTAACTTAAAAGATAACACATACTCTCCATGAACTGTTTGAAGACTCCCTGTACCTGTAACAACACAGAAAAACAGCCAAGCGGCTTCTAATGCTGGTACTGGTCTGAGGTCTGAGTCATAGTGAAATATAAGTATATAAGTATATAAATATAAGTAAAATGGGCTTCCACACAAGTTATCTGTAACACACACCTTTGTCATGAGCTCCAAGTATGCATTTAATGTTTTTGGTTGACAAGATGGCCCAAATGGCAAAGAGGGCACAGAATCCATTGGTTAGGGCTGCACCTGCCCAGGCTAAGAGATGAGGCTTTCATGGTTTCTGGTTCAAAGGTATGGTGCTATTGGAATGGCGGTGGAAGCGATGTGAACATCTCCACTTCTGACTGGATACCCCAAATCCCCAGCAAAGTTGGGGACTGCTGAGGGCGGTGGGCGGGGAGGAGGCGGTAAGGACTCTGCAGACGGCTTCCTTTGTTCTTGACTTGGCCTCTGTGGCCCATGTGCCTCGATGAGCTACTTCTCAGTGAGAACTGGAAAGGTGACACCTGCTAGCCCAATTTGCAGTGAGTAAGCCAGGGCACAGGGAAGGAGCCACTCATGTTTCGGTGACTGATAAATGTCACCGTTGGCACCACAGTGCACAAGCCACCTCAGTCATCGCCAGGAATTCTGTCCCTTAGCTGTTCTATCAAAGGCTCCCCAAGGGGCAGGGATCTGCTGTTGGGAGCCAATCCCACCCCTTTCCCTATCCTCTTCCAGTTTAAGGAATCCCCAAAAGGAAATCCCCCAAACCAAGGCAGCAGTCAGTTCTTTTATATCCTCAGTGTTCTGTGTAAAATGAGTATTTAATAAGTTATCATCTACACTTAAAGAATCACCTTTGGTTTTGTCATTAAATATACAGTTTTGAGGGTAAGAATTGTTTTATGGTAGCCTAACACCCAGAGAATCCCAGCAATTACTAATTTATAAGGATACAATTCTCTACTATGAATGAAAGGATATGTAATTTTACCAGGAATATTTCCAATGTCAATATAGGACTGTTGCAGATGTTCCTTTTCTCGATTTCTTGTGACCAAAAACACGCCAAGGAATGACAGAAAACACCTGTAAGAAAAATATTAATAAAGAGCAAGAACACTGAGACAGCTCATGGTGTCAAATAACGGAGCTCCTTACTCTACATGCTGACAGAAATTCCATCGGTTTTGTTCATCCTGTTTCTCATGGTAAGCTGCCTAGAACTTGTCTTAATTGCTGCAGCCAATAATATTTGTACCCAGAACCACGACTTGGGCAACATCCAGTAAGTCTCTGCCCCAGGTTTTTACCATCTGGAGGCTAATTCAGGCTCTAACCCCTTTGGGTAGACACTAGGTCTCATTTTCTATCCATGCATGCCCAGACCCATTACTGGCTGGCAACACGAGTGAAAAAATAATTTATTCTTTAATTTTCTAAGAAATCTCGCTGTCCTTGGCCATAGGAGCAGTCATAGTTTCCAGACCCCAGAAATTTGGCCTCACCCAAATGTCTTATGAAATTGACTTTTCAAGATAGATGGTTTCCTATGCTGAAAATAATCTGGGCTCAAGTTTGCATAACAATGGCCATGCTGGATACCAGCTCAAGGAGGAGCCAAGCACTATGGGAGTGCCAGTTGGAGCCAAGGGACTCCTCCATACCTCAGTGATACACTGTTAACGTTCTGGCCTCCGCTTGCTGGCAGTGCTGACAATGATGTCCACCAACTCCCCAGGGAGGGTTCAGGCTGGGCACAATGACACAGAATGGGATCTGCCCCAGTCCTGGCCTTTTATTCTGGGTGCCCGTAAGGCATCTGTGGTTTCCTAATTGAGATCTAAAACGGGGGATCCCAAGAATGTGGTGGTTTTAATACAGTACAAAAATGACATGAAGTACTACAAGGGTCAGTGGATTTCTCTTGACTCTGGATAGAACTGAAAGCCCTTAGTGTTTCAGAACCCGCAGGAGGGCACCTAAATCAAAAGTAAAGACACTGAGGCCCGAGGGGGCAAGCTGAGCAATATGTCTCCTGTATTATTTTCCAATTTTCTATACCTCAGGTACAATGCCAAAAATCCTATATAAAAGTAATAGAATCTCACATACCTTACCTCTGAGACATTTACTTACCCAAAAAGATATATAAATACAGTGAGAAAAGCGGCACCAAGGAATTCCTGATAAAATATGATACCTATATAGAAATAGAGGACAATTTCAGACTAAGAGTATTTATAATAACTACATACCATTTTAAAAATTGCTAAGACACCACTTTTTCTAAATAGCTATTCTTAAAATACATATTCAGTAGTTTAATTTTTAAAAATTTACTTGCTATATTTACATTTCAAACTATTCTAGAAAGAATATAACTTGTAGACTTTATATAATGTGATTATCATTATTATAAACATAATTGACATAACTTTTTAAATAAAGCTTTATTTATTTATTTGAAAATCAGTTACAAAGAGAGAGAGAAAGACACAGAGAGATCTTCTATCTGCTGGTTCACTCCACAACTGCAACGGCTGGAGCTGGGCTAGGCCGGAAGCCAGGAGCCAGGAGCTTCATCTAGGTCTCCCATGTGGATGCAGGGGCCCACGCACTTCAGCTGTCATCTGTTGCCTCCCAGATGCAGAACAGCAGGAAGCTGCATTAGACATGAAGGAGCCAGGACTGGTACCAGGCACTCTGGTATGGGATGTGGACACTCCAAGAAGCAATCTAACTGTGCCAAATGCTCTCCTCTAATCTAAAATTTCTGATGGAGGCAGAGAGGAGAGATGAGCCAAGAAGCTTCACTTCATCTCACAGTTTGGTGACATCAGATGAACAGACGTCGCTCCCAGGAAGTCCCAGTCTCCCTGGCTCAGCAATTCCTGCATGTGCTAAATGTTAGGAAGGCCTTCTAGTCGCAGGAGTCACATTCTTCACACTTCTTTATTCGCATTAACCACAAGGCTGTATGCCATGCCTTGAGCTCTTTTTGGTCTTATTTTTTCTTTTCTAATTTCACATCATTGTGCAATTTTCTTCTCACTTTTTTTTAGCACATAAAAAATGCTAAAGAATTTGATGTATTGGGATATAATATTTTTATTTAAATATGAGGATCAATTTTGCCCACTAGGGTCAGTGCTGTGGCATAGAGAGTTAATGCCTACAGTGCTGGCATTCCATATGGGCGCTGGTTTGAGTCTTGGATGCTCCACTTCTGATCCAGCTCCCTGTTGATATGCCTGGGAAAGCAACAGAAGGGAACACAAGTCCTTGGACGCCTGCACCCATGTGGGAGACCTGGAAAAAGCTCCTAGCTCCTGGCTTCAGCCTGGCCCAGCCCTGACTCTTGTGGCCATCTGGGCAGTGAACTGGCAGATGGTAGATCTTCTCTCTCTCCTTCTTTCTCTGTACCTCTGTCTTTCAAGTAAATAAATAAATAAATCTTTTAAAAAATTAAAAAAATAAAAATTGCCCACTGGCAGTCATATTTTGTCATAAAATAAAAAATGATGTGCTAATTGGGAAACAGATAATTCCTACTTACCTCCAAAATATATAAACTTTGCATTGAGAAATGAAACACCAAGACAAGAAGGTGGTAAACATTAAATAAGCCAATGAACTAGGGAATAACAATACCAAGTTCAATCTGTCATATTTTTGGTTTGGACCAAGTTTTAAAAAGTTAATTAATTAATTAGTTTAATTTGAAAGGGAGAGACAGAAACAAACAGATACAGAGCCTGTCCTTTGGTTTTCTCCCCAAAAGCCTGCAACATCCAATTCCAAAGCTGGAAGCTGGGGACCTGGGAACTCAATTCAGCTCTCTCCTGGGTGGCAGGAACCCAGCTGAACCATCACTGCTGCCTCCCAGGATCCACATTGCAGGGAGCTGGGATCAGGAGCCAGAGCCGGAGCCGGAGCCGGAGCCGGAGCCGGAGCCGGAGCCAGAGCCGGGGAATCAAACCCACGTCCTCTGATGTGGGAGGCAGGGTCTCAACTGCTGGGCCAGACACCCCCCCTAGACCAAGCTCCAGATGCATAGCTTTTGTTTTAACAGTATTGTGTCTGTCATATAAAAAACTTGGTCATAAAAACAAAAGAGTTACAAAGTGGAAAAAGAGAGGCCTGAGTAGTAAAGGGAGCAGTTTCTGTCCTTGTGTGTCAGACCTGTCCTGGGATGCTGAACTCGGTTTCAAACCCCAGCCTCTGAACAAGCCACAGAGGGGCACACCGGCAAGAGTTCACGGGGCTGGGATGCCTGGCCCAGAGACCAGACTCAAGAGGACCTGTCCGTTGCTTTGGTTATCTGATGGGCTGGCCAGGGAAAGACTCCAGAAGGCAGAACAGAGTCGCGTGCTTTGAATTTATAAGGAAGCTAATTTCAGCCCCAACATAAGGAGGCAGTTTCCAACAACGAGGCCTCGCCAGACAGCAGGACTATTTTCTATCCAACATGGGACTGAACGGCTTTGGGGGGACACTCACAGACGGCACAGCGACCTGTGCACGAGGACAGACGTGGCGGGTGGAGGCCAGGGGGCTGTGGGCTGCACAGCTCCTTACGACCCAAAGACTCCTCGATGCTCTCCCTACTCTGAGAAACTTCAATCACGCTTGTGGCCAGAGGTAGGATCCTGGATGTCCAGAGATCCAGAACTCACCTGCGATAATGGCACTAGTTGTAAAGAAAACATGGTTAACCGGCACCACCGTCGTCGTATTGTAGAGTTTCGTGGCTTGGTTCAGGAACCTAGGGCAGAAGGCACTTACTGAAGCTTTAAGAGACGTTCAGCAACAAGTTAACAATAACTTCAAGAAATGCTGTGTTCTTTAGCTCCGACTACAAAGCGAAAGGAAGTGCAGCGAGAGGGCATTTCCAATCAGCAGTCATAGCTTATATGCATCTGATGTATGAGATCAGATGTCAGGTTTTATGGTCTGTTTAAACCAACAACAGTAACAATGAAAAGCAATTAATCATATTCCGAGGCCACAGAAGTTTGACTTGGAAGCGGTTCAAGCTGCTGGACCAGTATCACACTGGGGCTGATTCATTAGAATGGACCCTAGAATCTGTTAAATATCATATCTGGGGAATAGTATAGCTATCCATTGACATGCCACGTGCCAAGAAAGAAGATGGAGAAGTAAAGGAATGTTTAATGTTTCAAAACCAGGGCTCTGTGCTCCAGCTGCAGAGCACATGTGGGAGCCGGGCTTCTTGCTCCGGCCACCACACGGAATGCAGGTTCCCACAAGGGTGTGGTCTGCCCCGCCAGGGACTAGCCTGGTTGCTAAGGCGGCAAACTGCACCTTTATCCCTTGGGCGCTCTGCAAAAGCACTGAAGCTTAGGTCCCACTCTAGAGCAACTGACAGCAAAAATCTTGGTGGGTAGAGCCCAGGGTGGAAGCAAGGGGGATACAGGCTACACGGTTCCTTATAAACCTAACAAGGTGTGCATGCGTGTTGGTGCGTGTACACACATATGCAGGAATACGCATGGGCATGTCAATACGTGCACATACACATACATGTACAAACAAATGTCTGCAGGTGACTGCAATGGGCACCCGGGTCTAGGAACCCCAGTTTTACTGTGTGCAGGGACTGCAACAATACCGTCTGCTTCTTAAATCCATAAAGCATGGCGTAACTACACTAAGCCCCTCAGGAAATAGCTGTCCCAACTAATTCAAAGAAAGGGAGAAGAAACAAAATAGCAAGATCCGAATATGATTGACACAGTCAGTCATCTAAGGAAGTGACAAACGGTGACAAAACACTGGGGTCTGCAAACTCTCCACAGAGCTTGCCATAGTGTCTCTGCCCAGTCCACTGGACTCCAGCACCCACAGAACGCAGATCTCGTGTTCGAGTTCCAGCTCTGACTTCCTGGCTGGCACTGGCCCCATGCCGGGTGTTCTGGGGGTGAACAGGTAACTTCCTGGCCACTCCAGAGAGTCTAGCAGGCAAAGGTACAATCACGAGGTGAAATGCAGGGGACATGATCAGAGCAGATAGAGGTAGGGGCGGGGAGAAGAGCGGAAACTCAAAATGTTCCATGTCACCACGATGGGGCCCCAAGAGAACACAAACCGAGCCCCCTGCAATCCCACTGGTACAGAGCCAATTCTGGCCAGAGATGCAAAGTTCTGGGGAAAGGGTTTCCCTCCCGGCCAGGCGTCTGGTTTCGCCCCTCTCCGGGCAACTCATGAGCATGAGCTAAGAAACGAAGGTGAAGGGTTCAGGCATCTCCTATATTTAGAATGAAGCGCTGGATGTGGACCCGCCCCTTTGATTTATTGCTAATGACAACCTGTGTACGAGGGATAGTAATTACAAGCAGGAGAGCATCAGGAAGGCATCCAAGTGCACTTAGCTGGGTTACGGCCGCACTTCAGAACTCAGAAGACATGAAGGCAATGCCGACTGAAAACTTATTATTGGATGCGAAAGACAAAGCAAGGCATGCTGGCTGGGGAGAAGCTGGAGGCCCCTTGCGCTTAGAAATCAGTTGTAGCTCACTTTAATTATCATCTGAAATCAATAAGGATTAATGCTCAGAGAAGCACGGGAATGTTGAGAGATTAGCGAGTACGTAGAAGCTAACTTACTTGACTTGGAAAACACAAGATGCTATCATGATGATGAACATGATATAGAAGATGGGATAAGTTAGCTGCATTTGATCCGTCACAGAGAAAGTGATCATGCCCGAGACGGCTTTTACTGAAATAACAGTCAATGAGGCTGAAAAAGAAAACAAACACCACAAATAAAGCACATATTTGGGACAGAATTACAAACAAATATCTTAGGTTTACGTGGGAGAGTAGCAAACACGCCAACCATGCTTTAAGAAGGAAAACTGTTGTAAGAGGTATGGGCTACGACTCTAGCTATGCGGTAGCTCTGTGTTACATTTGCTGAAATTAGCTAAAGAGCTGCTGGGTGACTGGGGGCTTTTAATCATTGGAATCAAATGTTTTTTTAAAATTTTTTTTAGATTTTTAAAATTTATTTATTAGGTAAATTACAGATAATGAGAGGGAGAGACGAGAGAAAGGTCTTTTTTCTGTTGGTTCACCCCCCAAATGGCCACTACAGCTGGTGCTGCGCTGATCCGAAGCCAGGGAGCCAGGTGCTTCCTCCTGGTCTCCCATGTGGATGCAGAGGCCCAAGCACTTGGGCCATCCTCCACTGCCTTCCTGGGCCACAGCAGAGAGCTGGACTGGATGAAGAGCAACCGGGACTAGAACCCGGTACCCATAAGGGGTTCCGGCACCGCAGGCGGAGGATTAGCCAAGTGAGCCACAGCCCTGGAGTCAAATGTTTATTGGCCAGCCCCACCTGTGGAGGATGCAGCAGAGGTAAAGATGAAAATGTTAGGGAAAGGAGATAAAAAGTCCAAGTTGCCATGTGACATTAATGGGGGAAATCACGGAACTCTACTGTGACAAATCTAGAGAGATGAGAGGACTGGACAGGGAAAAGCAGCTGACAGCCTGCCTGAGTGTCCTGGGTAGAGATAGGGCCATGTGTGTGTGAACCGTTTAGGAGAGGGACATTGTTGTTGATCAAGACAATAATGGGAAGCAGGACCCCGGCTGAGAATTCATTTCTCAGCGTCAACCATACATCTAAGATTTACAGGATATCTATTCATTTTCTATGGTACAGAGGAAATCCATCCCTTATGAGAAAAAATGTTTTGTGGCTTCCAAATAGCAATTAAGAAAAAGTGACTTAATAAGGTTGCATGGGTAGGAAGGCACTGAGCACTCTCTGGCAGCACCATGCTTCTGTAGGATGAAGATAATGCTTTCTTTCCGGCCCAGGTGCCCTGAAGTTACTGTAGCAAATAATTACATAACTTAGCTGAAACTCCCAGGAAGTTTGAAGGTAATTTTTACATGAGACCAACTAACTGTAAGTCACAGGCAATGTGAAGGAGAAATACTCCCTTTGTTGCTGCTGACTTACCTGGTCACAATATATCTGAGCTTTGTTCTTTTAGCTTTGGAAAAGCTATTATCTCTCTCTATGTGTGTGTGTTTTTAAAGAATATGTTTAAAATAGCAGGTGAGGGCCAACCAAGAAGAGCCCTCCATGATTTCCTTTTCCAAAAAATGGAGAATATTACTTTAACTTGAAGGGTATCAGGGCACACTTCCAAATTAGGCATTTTCTTTCGGTTAAATTTCATAATTAGCAGGGGAGGCCAGGTGAGAAATTCTGAAAACAATCTGAAGAGGCTCAACCGGGACAAAGAGGCCCATTGTGAGCAGGCTCTTCTTCATCCTAAAATGTCTGTTGATGCGATCCTTTTACATTTTCCAACAATAGCCATCTCTGATCTGGGAATTTAAAATATCCGTAGAGAAGATCTGTGTACCGCTTGATGGTTTAAATTTGAGCTCAGCTCTTCAGGGACCCTGATTTCCTCCTAAAACACTTTGCTGAAATTAGAGCACAGTGTGGTTATGGCTTTGTGGTCTGAACTGCCAAGTTTCCCAAAGGGATAATGAACGGAGAGGGAACTGAACACACTGCTCCATTAGCCTCTCAACTTCAGGGCTGCAAAGGACTTGAAAGGTCATCTAATTGAGCCACCACCCGACTTTAAATTATACTTAAACAAAAAGCAAAAACAAAACCAGAATGTTTCACTAAGCTGCTAAACAAACTATCAGTTTCTCTAGTTAATCATTATATTTTCAAAGCATGTATAATCACCGACTGATTAATCACTATTTACTATCACTCTGAAAGTTATTTCTAGGCTGGTATTGAGTACATGTAAGCTTTGTGAGTGTGTGTGTGTATGTGTGTGTGTGTGTGAGAGAGAGAGAGAGAGCACGTGAGAGAGAGTGTGAGAGAGTGAGAGAGAGTCTGGTAAGTGGAAATAAAAAGATGTAATGCAGGAGCATTTTAATGTGTGTACACAAAAGTAGAAAACACTTAAGTATGCACAGAAAGAAGGAGCTAGAAGAATCTACATTTAGATACTGTCAGTAGGTATCTCCAGTCCTGGAAATATGAATAAAGTTTATGTTCATTTTTCAAAACATCCATAAAATACATGCTCATTTAAAATTTTTGGGAAAACTCTAAGAAATCTGGAAAGAAAAATTGAAATCACCTGTAATCTCAACATTCATCCCCAGACCACTTTTAACACTTGGGCACATTGTTATTTTTCTATCTGTAAGTATGGCTATGTGCAAATCACAACATGTGAGTTATATGGTACACACCATATGTTACTGAGGAACCTGTTTTCCACTGCTACTCAGTGTTTTCCAGGTCATTAAGTATCATTCAAATTAACATTTTTATTGGCTGTAAAAAAATGTATGAATGTCTAATTTATGTTAGTAACTTCCTGCTGTTGGGGTATTTGGTTTGCATTCTTTTTTTCTTTTACTACTAAAAATGAGGCTTAGGTGAATATTCTTGCGTGTCGCTCTGTGTGTCTGTGAATATCGCTCTGCCTCTTTCCTCAGAAAAACCTCCTGAATGGGCATTACTGCATCAGCAGCCACTGTGACGGCTTCTGGGCAACACCAGCAAACTCTCCTAGGGAGGGTCGGGCACGCTGGCCTGCAGTGCGCAGTGACATGGGTTCTAGATGGTTCTTTCTGTCTTTTTCCATTTGCTTACCTCTCGACAAGGAACATATTACCATCCTCATGGAACACCATCTCCCCCATGTCTGACCGCGTTCTGAAATTTGGCCCTCTCAGTTTATTCTTAGCTCTCCGTCCTGTTCCAAGAACTTTTTCCTAGATTGCTGGATCCTCCATCGCTGTCTCCGGATTAGATCCATAAATATTCATGTTGAAATTCTGCTTTGGAAGCCAGGGTGTGGGGAGGACAGAGAGGGACTTCCTGGCTTCCCCAGCTTGCTCATCACCTGACAGAACCCCACTAAGACGCTCTGGATTTAAGAAATAAGGTCACGATTCTCTCTTATTAACTATATTCATGTGCTATGCAACAGAACAAAACAAAAACATTTGGTGTAGTCCCCTGTCTGAGATTTGGTAGACATTTTTAAATTGCTAAGAAACTAAAATTTGAAACGTTCTTACCACAAAAAATATTAAGTGGTTGAGGTGATGGCTGTGTTAACTAGCTGGATATGGTTATTCCACACGTCGTTTTATGTCAGAACAGCACTTTGTACGCATAGATTTATACAATTATAGACGGTCAACATAGTCAAAAACTATGCATATATATTTATACGCATACATACACAAATAAAAAGAAAGGATACCACGGCCACAGCAGAGGGAGCCACTCACTAGAAGGCAAATTTCTTTCTTCCTGATTATTATCACTTCCTTACCTTCCTTTTTAGCTCATTTTTTAAATCCGTCATATAAATATATTGTAACAGCAATAAAGAAAAAGAACTCACCTCTGCTCTTCCACTGATTTCCAGTTTTTGCTTCAAGTATGTTTTTAATCACAAGGGTGCGTGCTACTCTTACCATTTTATGTAACACTACAAATATTTTTCAATTAATATTTAGTAGCAAAATTCATTCATAGACTTCTTCATTTGTGCTATCTTTCTCAGATTTGGGACTGGTATTATTTTTTTTGAAGACTTATTTATTTATTTGAAAGTCAGAGTTACACAGAGAGGCGAGGCAGAGAGAGAGAGAAAGGTCTTCCATCCAATGGTTTATTCCCCAATTGGCCACAAAGGCCAGAACTGTGCTGATCCAAAGCCAGGAGCCAGGAACTTCTTCACATGGGTGCAGGGGCCCAAGGACTTGGGTCATCCTCTATTGCTGTCCCAGGCCATAGCAGAGAGCTGGATTGGAAGTGGAGCATCTGGGACTAGAACTGTCGCCCATATGGGATTCCGGTGCTTCAGGCCAGGGTGTTAACCCGCTGCGCCACAGCGCCGGCCCCTGGGACTGGTATTATCAGATTGCACTACAGAAGCTTCCTTCTCTGTCTTCAGAGCCTCCCAGCCTGATCTGCACTCTGCCATTGTTCCTTGAAGGTCTGAAGACCCTGGTTCGTCTCCAGTGTAACTTGTTAACAATGCCTTCACTTCCTTCACAGTTACTTTCTTTTCAGAAATAAGCAATTTATTGATTAACGAGGGGTCCTCAACCAGTTCATGGAAAATAATATCATGAAAAAAAAACTACACAAGGATTTCAGAATTTTTTGCACCAAAATAAAACTCTCTTAATTTCACTTTCTACACACTTTTTGAAGTCCCCTGGGATGTATATGTATATGTGTGTATAGACACACACATTTAGAATCTACATATCTACCTATGTTTTATTTCTATTTTGGGATATTGGATGTTTTTCTAATGGAGGACTTATTTTATTGGTTTTTTTTTAAATAACTAATTTTTGGGTTTATTTATCATTCATTGCTTTCCCATTAGTTTGTTAATTTTTTGCGTGAATAAATTGCTCATTTCTGCTTTCTTTACCTTTATTCCTTCTTGAATTGAGCACTTAATTAATTTCCTTTAAAAGCAGCATTACTCACAAGCTATAGGTTTTAACACTAAGTGTTTTCATAATAATTTCAAAAATATATACTGTAATGAAACTTTGCTTTCCACCTTGCCCTGCTGCATGTTAGGAAGAAGGTGAACATTTTCAGGTGGTAGGTTTTACTGATGTCTTTCTGCTATTATTTTCTCTTTTTTACATCACTCTGTGATTCCAGGATGTGGCCTGTACTATTACAGCTCCCTGGAATTTATCAAGGATTTCTTTGAGGCTAATTATATAGTCAGCAACTGTAAATGTTACCCAGGCACAAGAGAGAGTCCAATATTAGAGCTACCAGACCAAATTAAGTTATGTAGATATTCTATCTTAACATGTTTTTATGTCTATGTACCTTCCATGAGCCCAGAGAAGTCTCCTAATCCCTTTATATTTCTGTTAATGCAATTTTGTATTTTCTGCAGATCTCCATAGCATATTAAATATGACATTTTTGTGGGCTAGACACTTTCTATCAAGATAAAATTGCCCTTTTAAAAATGATTTCATGTCTTGATTTTTAGCTTAGTAACATCCATGATTCTCTGATTTCTTCTACTTTAAACCTGAGTTACCTTGTTTTAACTGAAATTGATATATGAAGGCACATCAAAATGTTTGTGAAAAAATGGAATTAAAAGTATATCTTGGTGCCAAAAAATGTGAAATCTGTGCACAGCTTTTTTATATTACAGACTTTCTATGTATTATGAAAAAGAAATCCTGCACCAAAAAGTTTTTGCACCAAAATAAACTGATACTTTTAATTTCATTTTCACAAAATTGTTGAAGTACTCTCATTTATGGTCCAAATATTTCACAACCAGCAGGAGCCAATCAGAAAGGCTGCTGGCCCGATCCAGTGGCTCCTTGCATTAATGCTTAGTAGCTCATCCTGGCAGGGCTGGGGGTTAGGAGGACACGGTACCCAGCAGGCTGGGTGGCAGCTATTTCAATCACTCCCTTGCATCTCTATCAGTGCAAAAGTGCTGAAGACAATTTGAGAATCTTTTTCAGAATCAACCTGAGACTTTTTAGTAGACTTTTTACCATTTTTTAGTAGGTAAACTCATCCCATTTATCTTTATGTTCAAAGCTGGTGTGGATGCTCCTAATTTTGCCATCTTATGTTCCTATCTAACCTGTCATTATATTTAATATTTTCCTGGATAGTGCACATTCTCTGCCTTAGCTGTTTGCTTTGGTTCTAGGTGATCGTTTGAAAAGAAACAAGTATAAAGTCTCCTTTCCTTTCAGCGACAGTAGCCCTGAACACGGTGGCGAGCCCATTTGTTTCCTGTAAGCAGCAATCACAAACACAAATCCTTCACGCAAAGGACAGAGGCAGCTGATGAGAATGAGAAATGAAGAGCCCAGTCCCTCACGGATGTGATGCAGTACAACCTACCAGACCAGAGACAACAATACAAGGTATATAGGACATCTTATTGGGAAAGAAGAGGCGAAGGAAGAATGCAAATAAAATTCGAGAAAGGGAGTTTCCCAATGACTAGTCAGATCTCCTGGTGTTGGTCTCTCTGCAGGTGTTTGTGTGCGTGGGGAGGAGAGAGGAAAGAGGCTGCGTTAACATAGACACAGGGGTTTACCCAGCATCAGTTCCAAATCTGACCAGGAGCTGGGGGGGGGGGGGGGAAGAGTAGTGGAAATGGAAATGGACAGGGAAACAATGAATGAAAGAAATGTGGTGTTCAGGAAAATCATTCTGCTTACCTTTATGTTTCTTATTAACTGTATTTTCTTTCTTTCTTTTTTTTTTTAATGTAAACAGGATAGGTCTTGCTAACTAATTCCTGGCACAAAAGTTTCAATTGGGTTCATTAGTTTATTCCTCCTTTAATAGTTTTCAATTATAATCATCCCTTGGCATCTGTAGGGGACTGGCTCCAGGACTGTCAGCCCGCCCCACAGATACCAAAATCTGTGGATGCTGAAGTCCCTTCTATGAAATGGCATGGCAGCTGCATGTAACTCAGTCACATCCTCCCATATAATCTAGAGTACTTAGAATACATCTCTAGAGTACTTAGAATACCTAATACTGTAAATTATTTAGGGAATAATGACAAGGGAAAAAGGTCTATACACACTCAGTTGAGATGCATTTTTTTTTTTTTTTTTTTTGGGCTGAATACCTTTGACCTGTGGTTGGTTGAATTCTCTAGTTTGGAACCCTAGGATACAAAGGGCAACTGTGTTTAAAGCATAATTTATATAATTCAGACTCGGTTTCTACCCATCAGCAGAGGTGAAAACGAGGACCAGAACGTCCGGGGATTTTCCCCCAGATCTTGTTGCTGACCTAGCACCGCCAGAGATCAGGAACCAAAGCATGTCTCACCGAGGAGTGCCACCAGAGCCAGCAGAATCGCCATGTGCTTCATTCCTCTTCTTTTATGAAAATACAGGAGGATGCAGAAAAGCAGTATTTCTAAAATCTAGACATGGAAAGGATGAGAAAGGGTAAGTTACTCTACACAGAGCTTCCCTTGCTGATTTTGCAACGGCTCTCCCACAGGAGTCTCGGGGACGACACAGCAGCCACGGTCACCCAGCGCCACCAGGGACACCCGGACAGAGCCCAAAGGCCTCACTTCCCTGCAACTCTGGGCTCACTCACCCGACGGTCTACCAGGTGTTTCCCTGTCCGTGTTTAATGGACACTCCACACTAATCTGGGCAGCAATGAACTTTCCGACCCCAAATTGTGCCTCAGATTCCCAAAATTTTTTCCAAATGGGTCCTCAGGGCCCCTCAGTTCATGTCAGCATCAAAATTCCTCCCTGGCCCAAACCAGAAACTCCTCCCCGAGCCTGGCTCCCTGCCCTCCTCTCTCTGCACTACTGCGATAAGCTTCCAGTTGGTCTCCAATGGTACCCTTGCCTTTCAACAAACCAGCTGTTCAGGAGCACAGGGATCCCTTAGAAGTACGAGTTGCATCACGAACTATCGCACATATGTTTAAGGTATCTTCAGTAACACGACGAGTACTCTACCCAACTGCAGGAACACAGCCCAGCGTGGCCTTCGAAATCTCTCACTGTGTTCTCCTCCGCCTCCTCGGCCTCTCCCAGGAACCCCACACTGACGCCCACCATTCACTTCTGCATGGTTTATCATGTCTCTGTGTCCCCAAGCTGCACCCGACTCCTTTGTGCACCTTTGCACTTTACAGAAGTGGAATCACGCTTGCTTGCTTTCTTCCACTCTGAATTATGTTTAGGAGATTCACCCGGGATGACACATGTGGTAAAAATATAGATTAGATCCAGCCATGCCTTTGGAGAATTCCCCAGTGGTTTCCTAGTCCATTTAGGATAAAATCCAAATTTTCTCCTGGATTACAAAGCCATGGCCGACTTCTCGACTGCATCGTGTCCCACTTGCTCCTGGATGCGCTCGCTGGCCACGATGGCCTTTCCATGTCCCTTTTTCTGTTCTTTGTAATTTTCGATTGCTTCTGTCTGGGCTATTGCACTCACTGTTCACGGTGCTTGGACAGCTTTTTCATTGGTCTTTGTATAACCATTCCGAGTCTCTCAGCTGGCAGCTCCATGTCACGTCCTCTGAGAGGCCTTCCATAACTACTCTGACCTGAAAAGCCAACCCGGTCATCCTGTCACAGCCCTGCTTCAGGTTCCCATATTGTATTTCTTGTTCATGTACTTCCGTGTTTCTTGTCTCTCTCCCCTACCAGAATAGGGACCTTGCCTGCTGGCTGTTACTCTGTCTCCCACGTCTGGCACATAGCTGGTCACTCAGTATTTATGGAACCAATGAGTAAGCTATACCTAAAATTTATTATGAACTATTTGCCAAAAAGACCTAATATCTAATAAATTGAGTGTCTAACGCATACTAGTTGACTGAAAGCCTGAAGTTTTCTCACCCCTTAAGAAAAGTCTAGTGTAAGTTCTCAGTTTTATTTTCAGTATTTTTTGCAGCCCTGACCAAAACCTGAACTTAAGCTATCATTAACACTCTTTCGATAAGAGATGGTGTCCCTGGACTGAAATCATCAAAATGAATGTTTGTTTTTCTGACACAGACAAGTAAAAGCATCACCGGGAATTTTTTTCTTAAAAAAAAAAAATCGCTGGCGTTTGGGACTTCCTTCGCTCCGGGAGTGCGTGTGATTCGCGGAGCCCTTCAGTCTGCTTCAGTTCCAGATTCTGCTCGCTGATTGGCTTTCGCCTTTAATCCCTCTGTGGGCAGGGAAGCGGGAGGACCTTGCCGTCCCCATTTAGAAACCTTTCCATCTCACCGCAGAAGATTAAATCCTCCTTCAGTCTGTTTTCCCCTGCTGGCAAATGAAACCGATTATTTTCACTTTTCTTTATAGGGCTTATTTTCCAGGACCTTAATTTAATTGACTCGATTACAAAAACCATTAAAGTCCTATTCCCTCGCCTTCCCTAAAGCTGCCATCAGAACACGGGGCGTCCTCCTCTGTCCCGCTCTCCGCTGGGAACAGAAGTGTGGGCTCTGCCTGGCTGCCCCTCACCCCCAGGTCTGCTGCTGCAGACGCTACACAGCAGCTGCCTGCGCTACCGGCACACCCAGTCCTCATTTGCAGGATGGGGGGATGAAGGGAGCTGTTACCATTTCGAAAACCCATGTAGGACTTTTTCTTCAAATGCCTTTCCACAGCTTCCGATAAATAAAACACGAGTTCTCATTATTCACGGCATGACTCTCGCGGCTCTGGGTTCTGTCTTGTGGCAGGAGGTCGCACAGCTCCCAGGAATAAAATATTCAAGCCGTATGAATTTATGGTAATTCATTTTCTACTGTGTGTTTTTTTCCTTCTGGAAATAGCAGTGCATCTGCAGACAGTCCCGGGAGCTGCGATTTCCCCCGGCTGCTGGGCCCCGGGAGGATGCTACCTTCCTGACTGCTGTCTCCAAGTTCAGAAACTTCAGTGGCGCTCCCTGCATGCCCAGTGCGGGCGGTGCTTGCTCTCGAGGGCTTTCCTGGAGCTAACTTACTGGCTCCTCACAACCGCTTTAGGAGCGAGGCACTATTAGAACATCTCCAGTTCTACAAGGGAGCAAACAGAGGCTCAGCAGGGTGCATGACACCCCCACCCCCACCCCCTGCACACACACCCCAGCCCAGGGTCCACATCCCAAATCTCGAAAACCTGTGACCACGTTACTTCACACGGCAGAGGGGCTTTGCAGCTGGGATGAAGATTACGGACCGCGAGACAGGGAGATTATCCCGGAAGATCCAAGTGGCCCCAAGAACGTTCCCAGCTGCGGTCAGAGAGCCTTGCAATGTGAGACAGACCCGGGCCAAGGAATGCTGGCGGCCCCCAGAAGCTGGAAGAGGCAAGGAAATCGATTCTTCCCTGGAGACTCCAGCGAGGAGCACAGCCCTGCCAGCACCTTGACTGTGCTCCAGCGGGACCTGTGTCAGCCTTCTGCCCCGCAAAGCTGTAGGCTCGTAAAGGGGTGTTGTCGTAAGCCACTAAGGTGGTGGCAATTCATTATGGAAGTCATAGAAAACGATTTCGGGTCTCGGACCCCTGGCGTCTTGGCAGGGAACAGAAATCTCAGGGTGAGTTTTCTGAATTGATTGTGAATGGATTCTCCAACATAAAGACACAAAGAGCATTGGAAGTGCATGGGATGAGGTGGCAAAGAGACACAAAATGTCAGTGCCACTGCCTCACTGCCGGAGCCACACTCTGACCCAACGTTAGCTCACCTTCTCTCGCCAAGCTCTTTGCTGAAAGCTTAGCTCCTGATACCGCTTCTTTGTCCCAAAGGCTTGGGCTCAGCAGAGGCCCTCCTGAAGGCCAGGTTTGGACAAAGATTTGCCCCTTGTGGGTGAGCGTTCATCATTCTGCCAGGAGAGGTACCCGGGGCAGGGCACAGGATTGAGTGTCCACAGTGGGCCAGCCTGGTTTGGAATCCTGGCCCTGCCACTCAGCACAGTGCATTTCAAAAAAAGTATGTAGAAAAATAGAATGAACTTGGATTTATTTGGGTGCAAAAAAGCCTTTGAAACCTATACTATGACAGGATCTTCAAAAAGTTCATGGAAAAGAATGTATAATGTGAAAAAACTATGCAGGGATCCGCAAAAAGTGTTTTTGCACCAAAATAAACTTATCTTTTAATTCCTTTTTCCACGAACTTTTCGAAGCCCCCAACATGTGCTTTGGGGCAAGTCACATGACCTCCTTAAGCCTAGGTGTCCCCGCCCACCAGAGGCAGAAGATATGGTGTCCAAGGCAGAGAGAGCAATGCTGTGCAGGACTCAGTGGCCAGGGCGTGTGGGCTCCGGCATGGCAGGGCTGTGCCCTGGCGCAGAGACACCGGTCCTGCGTGCTTTTACACAGTGAAGCACATGAACGTCACGCAGCAGATACCGATGTCTTGTAAAAACACATAGCTTCCCCCCCACCCCATCCCACCCCCCCCTTTCAGGTTTTTAACACCTGCTGGTGGGTTTCAAAGCAGATCTGCCAGAAAGGTCGACTTAGCTGGCGGTTTTGGGTATAGAATGACCCCAGACCACAGGCTTGGCCCCTGAGTTCATCTTCTGTCTGGCAGGGAGAGAACGAGCCCCGTGCAGAGGATTTTGTATTCACAACAGAGGTTTCGATTTGAATAGTCCTTCGGAAAACTGGGTGGGCACAGTGGCCACGGGCAAGCCTGCCAAAGAACATGAAGTCACGGAGGCCCAGGGCCACGCGTGCCCACTCGGGCTCTGCAGGACATCTTAGTAGGTGTCGCTCAATGAAGGCTCCTTGTGGTCCAGTCAGCCCTGGGCACCCAGGAACACATGGAAACCTGTCTCTTTCCTAAGAACCTTGAAAGAGACAATGAGTTTCTTGGAAGAGGCCGTGCCTGGGCTCTTGCTCCAGCTGCTTTGGCCTTGAACCTCAAGCAGCGTCAGATCAGAAGCTCACCTCCAGGGCCTTGTTTCCGCGGGCGGCTGGAAGGTGAAACAGACGCCCCTCTGGTCCAGGTCGCCAGGGGAGAACAGAGCCGTGAGCCAGTCTGGACGGCAGTTTTACAATCCCGTTTTGGGGAAATATAAAACCGACTCTGACTTTCAGATATTTTTGTTCATTTTATAAGTTATTTGAATACTCTTGAAAGGCAATTCAGATCCTGTATTTATACCTGGCATAATTCACAGATTGGTGAACTAGACATTGAAAATTTGTTTAATTACTGTAACTGCCATCCTTGCCCTCATGGTCTGCAGGAAAAGCGAATAATTTGCTGCACCTGAGGATTAAATATTCCTGACTTAGAGGTTTAGCAGACTTAAACGGATCTTCTGCTGAAGATGTTGGTATCTAATCCATCTCTCCGAGAGTCCTTAGAGAGGAAACTAAATAATGGGTTAAGTTCCAAACAAGCCCAATATAGATTCCTCCCCTTGCTGGGTCTAATGCCGACAGTGCTATTCAAATGTGACTTTAGTAAAGGCTTAGTTTATGCTATCTTATAAATACTCAGCATTGTTTACGTTTTTCTCTGTGGCATTTACTTTCACACATTCTTAAGTACAGTCTCTCCTGGAGCTGTCAAGTCCCTGCTATAGGAATTCTTCTCTGTACTAGGCATCTAATCAGTTGAATGGATGAGTACAAATGGCTGAATTTAAGGGTTGATTTTGACAAATGGCAAAATATAAAGAATTTCATAGTATTTTTTGTAGAAATAGAAGGTGGAATTAAAAAGTAGTATGGGGGCCAGTATGTGCAGTAGGTTAATCATCTGCCTGTAGTGCCTTCATCCCATATGGCACCGGTTCTAGTCTTGGCTGCTCCTTTTCTGATCCAGTTTTCTACTATGGCCTGGGAAAGCAGAAGATGGCCCAAGTCCTTGGGCCTCTGTACCCATGTGGGAGATCTGGAAGAAGCTCCTGGCTACTGGCTTCAGATCAGCGCAGCTCTGGACGTTGTGGTCATTTGGGGAGTGAACCATCAGATGGAAGACATTTCTGTCTATCTCTCCCTCTCTTTGTTACTGTCTGTAACTCTACTTTCAAATAAATAAATAAAATATTAAAAAAAGTAGTGTGGTTCTTTTCAAATATTTTCTCTGGTGTTAAAACAAAACAAGGCATCTCATCATCAAACAATGCTGTTTATTCCAGGAAATAAGTCTTGATGCATCTTTAATCTCCAAAGGATTCAAGTCAGGCTATCGCTTTTCTGGTCACCAGTTACGTCACACTTTTCTTACTGGATGAGAACTTGTTTTGCCTGTAGGCAAGAGCTAGTAATGTGTTGGTAGAGCTTCAAGTCTGGGCTATCATGAAATAGCCAACAAAGTACAAAGAGCCGAAGTAAATCGCAGAGATTAAAATCCCCTCCAGTGCTTCTAAGTTGATCGTTGAAAGCTGTGATTATTAAAGGATTGAACACGGTGGACAAGTGGGAAGCTAAATGGGCACAAAGTATGACAGCCCCAAGGGAGGCTTGGTTGGGAAGTCCAGTCCCATAGGCTGAGGCTGAGGGAGGGCAGGCATAAGGGAAGGAGGAGGAAGTGACAAAGCTAGGGTGGAAGTACAGTCCACGAGAACGGGAGCCAGGCCATAACACACAAGTAACAGGTGTTCAAGTTGGCAGGGCATTAGGACTGGTAAGCTGAACAATGGACTGATGAGCCAGGAAGAGTTCTTGCCCTGAAGAAGTGCATGGTCTGCTAGAGTAGAGCTTATGGGTAAAAAGAAAATTAAGACAGAACACGGCCCGTGCAAAGCTCAGAAAATGGATCAGCTCATTGGGCAGTATTTCACTGAGGGGGTCACGTGTGGGCTGTGCACAGTGGGGTGAGGGTGCAGGGGGTGGTAAGAGGATGAAGTCGTGGGTCAGAGGAGGCAGGGGACAGTAGACAGACGTGACAGCTGCACGGCTGGAGTGGGCGTGCTGGTGTGACTGGGTTTGTAGCTGCAGTGTTCATGCTCAGCAGTAGGGGAGACAGACTCACGAAGAGGCTGCTGGATTGTTTAAGCAAGAGATGGCGAAAGCTTGAATTCATGCAATGGTGAGGGGAATGCAGAAAGAGGGGTCAAGTTCAAGAGACTTCAGAGTACCCAACAGGATGGGGGTGGGGATGCAGAATGAGGTGTGGGAAAAGTCACGTGTAGCTCAGGCTTCTGACGTGGGAGGCTGAGAGGAGAGAGGCCGTGGAGAAGACAGTGGGGCCGGTGCTTCATGTGCTATATTTGGGGAACCTGTGGCATGTCAGGCAGGGGTGAGTCAACAGTGGGCTAATGAGAACACAGACCTGGTGTTCAGGAGAGACTGGGGCAGGAGAGCTGGGCAGGATCTGGGAGGAGGACGATGGTGGGATGGGGAGTGGTCATTTAAAAGATCCTACAAGAGCAGGCCGGCGCTGTTGTGTATCAAGTAAAGCTGCTGCCTGCTCTGCTGGCATCCCATATGGGCGCCAGTTCATGTCCCAGTTGCTCCTCTTCCGATCCAGCTCTCTGCTATGGCCTGGGAAAGCAGCAGAAGATGGTCCAAGTCCTTGGGCTCCTGTACCCGCATGGGAGACTGGGAAGAAGCTCCTGGTGCCTGGTTTCAGATCGGCACAGCTCCGGCTGTTGCTGCCAACTGGGGAGTGAGCCAGCAGATGGAAGACCCCCCCCCCACCCGTCTCAACTTCTCTCTTTGTGTAACTCTTTCAAATAAAATAAATAAATCTTTTTTTTTTTAAAGACCCTGCAAGAGTATGTGCCATGAACAGAAGCAAGAGGCTGGCAGGAAAGGAGATGCCACCAAGAGCCTGGGGTGGGTTAGTCAGAGGGAAAGCAGAGAAAGGGAGAAAACACACTGAGGAAGCCCAGGAAGAGATGTCCCAGGAGAAGACAACAGGCCGCGGAGCAAGGCACTCGGATTCAAGAAGAATCAAGGCGGAAAAAACAACTCCGTTCAGCACATTGTGGGGAGGGATCTACAGGGGGTGGGAACCTTTTCCCTGCCAAGGGCCCTGTGGGTATTTATCGCATTCTTCACGGGCCAGACAGAATTCTCAACTTAAAAACTAGCCTGCGGTATTTATAGAAGTTCAAGTCCCACCTGCAGTCAGTTGTCTTGTCAGGGCTGGACCAAATGATTCTGCGGGCGGGGTGTTCCCCACCCCTGTGTAGGGAGCTGAGAAGGTGGACAGGGCCGGCAAGAGGATATTATTTGAACACATTTTTGGTGGAGAAACCGACATAGGATAGTTTATTAAAGGGTAGGAGAAATAATAATAATAAAAAAAAAAAGTAGCAACAGAGAAACCTGATTACCTTGTAGTGTAAGAGACAGGAGAAAAGACCTGGGAACACCTGTGCTCCAGGGGTCAGAATGCTTGTCACACAGCCTCAGATTGCTGCTGTAATATCCTGAGTGACACTTAGAGCAATGCTCACCAGTAAACATGCCCCTGTAGATGCAACTGTCGCACTTTTATATACTGAGCAATTAAGTAGGATTACACTACTTTGTGTATTTGAGGACCGGACTTGATGGCATTTTGAGGTCACAGTTAATCTTAAAAGTGTGTGCTTTGATTTTTCAGACTGAATTCACAACTGTTCTACCAACCTAGTAGTTCTGGGCTCAATGCTCAGCTAGACCATCTCAGATTTCTTCTTACTACCTGCCCTTCCTTCCTAGAACATTCTTTTTTTTTTTTTTTTTCCAGGCAGAATTAGAGAGAGAGAGAGAGAGGGAGAGAGAAAGGTCTTCCTTTTTTTGTTGGTTCACCCCCCAAGTGGCTGCTACAGCAGGCACTGCACTAATCCGAAGCCAGGAATCAGGTGCTTCCTCCTGGTCACCCTTGCGGGTACAGGGCCCAAGCACTTGGGCCATGCTCCACTGCCTTCCCGAGCCACAGCAGAGAGCTGGACTGGAAGAGGAGCAACTGGGACAGAACCCGGTGCCCCAACCAGGACTAGAACCCGGGGTGCCAGTGCCACAGGCGGAGGATTAGCCTAGTGAGCCGCAGTGCCAGCCTCCTAGAACATTCTTATTCTCCCATCTAAACGGATTTCTGTGACAAGTTACACTTCAGCCATTTTTGATCATGTTCTGTCCTTATCCCTGCCACGTAGAGCCACTGTATCAGATAAACTATCTCAGTCAATGGCTTCACAGCTCTGAGTCAGATGATTTCATTTTTTCTTTTATGCATCTCTCGGCACAGTGTTACTGCTTCTCTCAGATAACCTGCTGTGTTGATTTCAAAGGAAACTTCTTTGAAGATGCTAACTCAGTACTTCAAAAACTCTGGCATTTCTGTTGTTAACTTAGCGCTTCAAATATTTTGGTATTGGTCAGATATATCTGCATTTTAATAAGTCATCAGTGCTGAAAAGAAAAGATGATATCAGTTTTCTACTGCCTGCATGTTCCGGGGGTCTGGAAGATAAAGCTTTGGGGACAGTAAAACGTTTAGAATTCTTACCACGTAGATCAGGAATTGCCAGCCGACCAAGAAATACTGCACTGTTCTCGCTGAAATGGCCCGAGTTACATTTGGAGCAAAGTTCACCAATAAGTATGTTCCCGCAAATGCCAATGCCATTCCTTTAAACAAAATGGAAAAGACAAATCAAATTGAAAAGGGACCCTTAGAGCTCTTGTTGATGCAAACATCACCGAGAGCCTGAGCATTGCTCGTACAAGAGCCAGCAGTGCCTTCTGTTACAACATTATTCATCAGCCATCCTCAGACGTTCACCTAAGAGATCACCTTCAAGGGAGGACAAGGGTCAGGGAGAGGATGGGGCAGGCCCTAACCTCCGATTTCACTCTGTTGTTCCCGACGAAGCAGCTTGCTCCCAAGATGGGGCAGCTCAGAAGCACGTGCCTACAGAGATGCGAGCACACAGCCACGCCGTTTCCATATGGGCCAGTAAGTGCGTCATGGAGCTGGATCTAGACTGCCAGGCCGTGGGCTCTGCACCCACTCTTCTCTGGAGGGTTTTCACACAGTGAAAACTGTGATTGAGATTGGACACTCTGGAACTGTGCACCTTGAACCACTGCCACCTATTGCCATTCTGAGAGTAAAAGTAACAAAATGAATACTGACTTGGCTGTAGGAGTTTAGTTACTCTGCTCTGGTATCGAGAATTCCAAGGAGATCTTATTATTTTTTTTTTTAAGTCACATCAGAAACCTATGGCAGGAGTATGTTCCTGTCATCACTGTAGGTTTGCACAAAATGATGGAGGAAGGGATGGGTGTGTGAGGGGTGGCCATGGAAGGAGAGGTGAAGGGGGGACTCGCCCTTCCCAGCACCACTGAAAGCTGCTCATTGGTATAGAGTTGGAACCCGAGAAACACTTAGATGTGCGGCATTTTTCAGATGGCACACTTCAGAACTTCATGCCACCAGTTCACCGCGGAGGCCACTGCTGTCGAGCGGACGATGTGCAGCCAGCGTCGATCCCAACCTGCAATGGCGGTTTGTCTGTTCACTCATACAACTTGAAGGCACCAATTTCCTACTCTTTTGAACCAAATGATTTAGTTTTTGAACTGGTTTCTGAGGGCAAACAGCATCTGACTTTTCACACGTGCTTGACCACAGCTATTCAGGGTCCTGCAGAAGCCACAATAAAGTTCCCTCCAATGTAATACTTTATTCTGTAATATTTTGTGCAGACAGTAATTAGATACACAATTTTTAAGGCTATATTTAATGAGGACTTTTAATATGAAAACAACATACATTATTAAACATTGTAATAAAAGCAAAGTAATAAAAACCATATATAAGAACTTAGAGGAAAATTATTGGTCACTCCTATCCTTTCTTTGGCAAAAAAAAGATTATCTTTTTTTTTTTTAAAGATTCATTTATTAAGTTGAGAGGCAGAGTTACAGAGAGGCAGAGGCAGAGAGAGAGGTCTTCTATCCACTGGTTCACTCTCCAGATGGTTGCAATGGCTGGAGCTGTGCTGATCTGAAGCCAGAAGCTGCTTCTGGGTCTCCCATGCCGGTGTGGGGGCCAAGGACTTGGGCCATCTTCTATTGCCTTCCCAGGCCATAGCAGAGAGCTGGATTGGAAGAGGAGCAGCCAGGACTTGAACCAGCATACATGTAGGGTGCCGGCACTGCAGGCAGCAGCTTTACCCACTACGCCACAGCACCAGACCCAAGATGACTTTTAAAATTAGGTTCCTGGGGCCAGAATTGTGGCACAGCAGGCAAAAGCTACCATGTGCAATGCCAGCATCCCATATGAGCACCCGTTCAAGTCCTGGCTGCTCCACATCCAATCCAGCTCCCTCCTAATTAATGTACCTGGGAAAGTAGTGGAAGATGGCCCAAGTACTTGGGCCCCTGCACCCACACGGGAGACTGGGATGGAGTTCCCGGTTCCTGGCTTCAGCCTGGCCCAGTCCGGGCCATTGGGGATATTTGGGGAGTGAACCAGGAGATGGAAAATCTCCTCCCACCTCCCCCCTCACTGTCCCGTAACTCTGCCTTTCAAATAAGTAAATAAATAAATACATCTTTAAAAAAAGAGATTCCTAAGAAGGAGGAGTTAAAACACCAGTTTTCTAAACTTGGAATAATAAAGTAGCGTCAATCCATTGAACACACTTTAAAAAGTCTTCCTGACTTCCAGTTGTGTCCTTTGTGAAATCCAGATTTGCTGTGTGTATCAAGCTTCTCTACCAGATATTTCACTTCTTTATCTCATCTAACAGGTCTTGTGTTGATGAGCTTGCTCAGGTTTTAATTTTGTTTCAAACGGGTGAATGGGTGACATGTGGAGGTGGTAAAAATTCAGTGGGAAGTGATACATCTCACACACCCTGGTGACCCATTAGCTTCCCTCCTCAAAGGTGACCACAATACTAGTTCCAAGGTGTTTTTTTTTTTCCTCAGAGATGGTGTACCGTATGTGTCTGAATGTGAATGGGATTTTTTAAAAAACTTATTTGTAAGACATAGAGATAGGTAGATAGGTAGGTAGGTAGGTATACAGACAGACAGATAGGTAGGTAGACAGACAGACAAACAGACATTCAGACAGACAGAGATAGCTACCATCTGATAGTATCCCTAAAAGCCTGCAACAGCTGGGCCTGGGCCAGGCTGAAATCAGGAGCTGGGCCCTCAGTCAGGTCTTCTGTGTGGGTGGCAGGGACCAAAGTCCTTGGGCCACCACCTACGACTTAGCAGAAGCTAGAATTCAGAGCAGAGCTGGACTTGAATCCAGGGAGTCTGCTACAGGCTGTGGGCATCCCAAGTGATATCGTAAGTACTACGCCAAACACTCATCTTGGATTTTGTTTACTCATACGGCAGCACACTACACATAATGTTCTGAGTCCTGCTTTTATTCTACTTAGTATCTGAAGGACATGTACCCAGGGTAGCCTCATTCCTTTTAAGTCTGTGCAGGGCTGCATTAGATGGAGGGCAGCTTAGTTAAGTAGCTTAACATTCGTTATTGCCTGTTCGCCATCTGCTTCCACACTGGCCTTCCACGGCCATCGTTGTCACCATAGAACCTCAGTGCATTTCTAAGCTAAAAACAAGTCAAAAGGCGGGTGATTTTGCAAGGACACTTCCATAGTACCTTTCCATGCATATTATTTCATTTGAGCCTTATGTCATTGTGAGCCTAGTAAGTAATTCTATGGCAGCCACATACATTCTTTCTTCTTAATAATTTTAATTTCATCTACCTTTGACAATTACTGAATCACCTCTGGATAACTGCTCCCACTTGTCTGCTTGTTTGTTTCATGTCATTCACATTTTTAAAAGTGATTTACTGCCTTCTTTATGAGTCATGTGCATATTTTTCAAAAGTGTTTGAAAGTGTTGAAGACAGCCATTTGCACTTCCTCAAATAAATGTCCTTAAAATTTATTTTTACCCCACCTTTTTCTAAAAGTGGCATGAAATGTCAGTTCCTGCTATTTTTATTCCAGCAAAATCACAAATATTCCTCCTTCTGAAAGAGACAGATTTCTGGCTTAGAAAGCTTGCTAGATTACCTTCTGCTCTTGTTTACCCAAAGAAGTAATCTGGGTGTGTAAGATCCAGGAGGATGGGGCCGGCACCATGGCATAGCAGGCTAAAGCACTTCCTGCAGCACTGGCATCGAGCCCTGGCTGCTCCACTTCTGATCCAGCTCCCTGCTAATGCTCCTGGGAAAGCCGTGGAAAACAGCCCAAGTGCTTGGGTCCCTGCACCCATGTTTGAGGCCTGGAGAAAGCTCCTGGCTCCTGGCTTTGGACCAGCTCAGCTCTGGCTGTTGGAGTCATTTGGGGAGTGTACCAGCAGATGGAGGATCTCTCTCTCTCTCTCTCTCTCTCTCTCTCTCTCTCTCTCTCCCTCCCTCCCTCCCTCTGTAACTCTGCCTTTCAAATAAAAAAATAAATAAATCTTAAAAAAAAGATAGGAAGTGGCTATACTTTAGGTCAAGACTTGAATCTTAGAAATTTAATCCAATGGAAACGGGCCCCGCACAAGTCTAATTTTATTGCTATCGCTAGCTGGAAGACTTCAGGCAAGTTATTTACCCTCTGTGACTCGGTTCCTCATCTCTAGGTATGATGAAGTCATCATACATCCTCGACTCCAGGCATCTGGCTCTGCAAGAGGCCAGCTTGGGGAGCTGAGTGAATTGGAAAGATCACTTGGATGGAGGCTAGCCTCGATCCATCTCAGGATGAGGACTGCCTGCCATCAGTCAAAGGCCAGCAGAGTTAAGCTTAAGAATTGTATCTCTACCATCATAGCTCAGGGATGACCAGGGACTGTCATTGGGGCTGTCTGTAAGAAGGTGACAATGCAGTCGGACAATGGAGGGGACAGAAAGGAAGGAGTCGGCTGGTGTTTTCTGAATGCACAGTGAAGACTTTTCCCCACTGTTTTTTTTTTTTTTTTTTAAGATATATTTATTTACTTATTTGAAAGTCAGAGTTACACAGAGAGAGGAGAGGAAGAGAGAGAGAGGTCTTCCATCCGACGGTTCACTCCCCAACTGGCTACAACAGCCAGAGCTGTGCCGATCCGAAGCCAGGAGCCAGGAGCTTCTTCTGGGTCTCCCGTGTGGGTGCAGGGGCCCAAGGACTTGGGCCATTTTCTACTGCTTTCCCAGGCCACAGCAGAGAGCTGGATTGGAAGTGGAGCAGCCAGGTCTCAAACTGGCACCCATATGTGATGCTGGAGCTTCAGGCCAGGGCGTTAACCTGCGCCACAGCACCAGCCCCATGCTCTCTCTCTCTCTCTTTTTAAAAATATTTATATATTTATTTGGAAGTCAGAGTTAGAGAGAGGAGGATGGGGGAGGGGGGAGAGGGAGAGGGCGGGAGAGGGAGAGGGAGGAAGAGGCAGAGAGAGGGAGAGGGGGGAGAGAGGGAGAGAAGGGGAGAGAGAGGGAGAGAGAGAGAGGTCTTCCATTTGCTAGTTCACTCCCCAGCTGGTTCACTCTGCAACGGCCAAAGCTGTACCAATTTGAAGCCAGGAGCCAGGAGCTTCTTCCAGATCTCCCACATGGGTGCAGAGGCTCAAGGACTTGAGCCATCTTCTACTGCTTTCCCAGGCCATAGCAGAGAGCTGAATTGGAAGTGGAGCAGCCAAGACTCGAACTGGTGCCCATACTGGATGCCAGCACTGCAAGTGGTGGCTTTACCAGCTATGCCACAGTGCCAGCCACCCCCCAACCCATTGGTCTTAATGAGAACAGAAGAAGAGGTGACCTAAATTAACAGAACAAAAGAAGGAGCTACAGCCAGACGATACTTGCTACCAACAGCTAACCTTAGGAACGGGGCAAAACGCACAGGGCAGCCGTGGGGCAGGTGAAGGGGGAGTCCACATCAGGAGGCGAGGCCTCCTATGATTCAGGAATGTGGCCCCATCCTCTACCCTCACACCCAGACAACTAGTGAATACACTTTCTCATCAAATACAGTACAAATCACTTAAAAGACTACAATGAGTTGGTGGGCATTTCAGATTCAGCTTGATATTATATACAAATAAAAATGAAATCTCTTCTATAAATTTGTCAAATATACAAAACAGGTCAACCAGCGAATCCCTGCTCTTTATAGTAGATAGAGCAGGTGCACCAGTAGAGCATATGCCTGGGGTGGGAAATCTTTTTTTTTTTTTTTAAGGTGATGCTCTTCAAATGCTTGATTTCATAGACAAGTATGACTTGACATAAGAATTGTATTATGATCAGCATCACACTAAAATGTGATGCTAATGTCTATAATAGCTAATATTCATAAGAATGACTCAAAATGCTTTATATGTAATTAATTTACTCCTTATAAATGAACCTTATAAATGCAAAATTATTAGGGTAGCCCCCGTGGTCCTTGAGGATCTGTTCTAAGCCCTTCAGCTGATGCTTGAAACTACAGATGGTCCCAAACCTTATAAATGCTGTGCTTTTTTCATATGTATATATGGCCTATGATAAAGTTTAATTTATAAACCAGGTACAGTAAGAAATTAGGAGCTGGTGCTGTGGTGTAGTGGGTAAAGCCACTGCCTGCAGTGCTGGCATCTCATATGGGCACCGGTTCATGTTCTAGCTGCTCCACTTCTGATCCAGCTCTCTGCTATGGCCTGGGAAAGCAGTAGAAGATGCCCCGAGTCCTTGGGACCCTGCACCCACATGGGAGACCCAGAAGAAGCTCCTGGCTCCTGGTTTTGGATCAGCCCAGCTCTGGCCATTGCGACCAATAGGGGAGTGAACCAGCAGATACAAGACCTCTCTGTCTCTCTGTCTCTGTCTCTGTCTCTCTCTGCCTCTCCCTCTCTCTATGTAACTCTTTCAAATAAATAAATAAATCTATACAAAAAAAAGAAATTAAAAACAGGGCCAGTATTGTGGCACAGCAAGTTAAGCTGCCACCTACAGTGCCAGCATCCATTTGAGTGCTAGTTCAAGTCCTGCTTGCTCCACTTCTGATCTGGCCACCTGCCAATGATCCTGGGACAGCAGTGGAGGACAGCCCAAGTCCACCAACGTGGCAGACTCGTGTGCAGTTCCTGGCTCCTGACATTGGCCTGGCTCAGCTTTGGGTACTGTGGCTATTTGGGGATTGACCCAGAGAATGAAAGATTTCTCTCTCTGTAACTCTGCCTTTCAAATAAACAAAATGATTCTTTTAACCAAGAAACAAACAACAATAAGAAGGGACAATTATAACAGCATGCTATAAAGTAGATTATTTAAAACCTATGCATTGTTTATTTCAGGAATTTTCCATTTAATATTTTTGGACTGCAGTTGGCCACAGGTGACCAAAACCACAGCAACTGGGAGACTATTATATATACAATGTGTAAGACATAGACTGTATACTCTTGAACCATACAATCTACATTTGACAAATGAGAAACTCGAGTAACAAAAGGAATAACTGTCTTTTTTTTTTGACAGGCAGAGTGGACAGTGAGAGAGAGAGAGAGAGACAGAGAGAGAGAGAGAGACAGAGAGAAAGGTCTTCCTTTGCCGTTGGTTCACCCTCCAATGGCTGAAGCGGCCAGCGCGCTGCGGCCGGCACACTGCACTGATCCGAAGGCAGGAGCCAGGTGCTTTTCCTGGTCTCCCATGGGGTGCAGGGCCCAAGCACTTGGGCCATCCTCCACTGCACTCCCGGGCCACAGCAGAGAGCTGGCCTGGAAGAGGGGCAACTGGGACAGAATCTGGCGCCCCGACTGGGACTAGAACCGGGTGTGCAGGTGCCACAAGGCGGAGGATTAGCCTGTTGAGCCACAGCGCTGGCCATAACTGTCTTTTTAAAGTTTATTTATTTGAAATGTAGAGTAACAGAGAGGGAGGGAGACAGACAGACACACATCTTCCATCTTCTGATTCACTTTCCAAATGCCCACAAACAGCTAGGACTGGAATAGGGCAGAAGCCAGGCACCAGGAACTCCATCTGGGTCTCCAACATGCATGGCGGGGACTCAAATACTTGAGCCTTCATCTGCTGCCTCCTAGGGTGCACATCATCAGGAAGCTGGATCAGAAGCAGAGGTGCACTTGATCCCAGACACTCCAACAAGGGATGTGGACATCCCAAGTTGGGGCTTAACCCACTGTGGTATAACACCTGCCCCATGACTATATTGCTTGGGATCTTCCAGTTAATAAATGCAGAATTTGGATTGGAACTAGGGAGTCTTTTTACTAACTGTTATGCTGCTCTGCCCCCTGTATGTATGAACAAATAGGGCCCTGAATGGGCAGCTCAGGACCTCCAGTCCCAGGTGTATGTGAGTGGTGCCCCAGGAGCTGTACAGAGCACGTTGTAGCAGCATCCCTGCACGACACAGAAGGGATTGATTACTTCTGCAGAGGCCCCTGATGGGTCTCAGGTAATTTCTGGGTCTGAGGATTTTTTTTTAAAGGAGCATCCCCAAACTGGTGTTCCTAGAACGAGTTTCACAAGATACATGCTCCACCAAAAATAATCCCAAGTAAAACACAGGGGACTTCAAAAAGTTGTGGAAAATGGAATTAAAAGGTAAGGTGCATTTTCCATGAACTTTCTGCAGACCATCATGTACTTGGGAAGAGGTGAGAACATCAGCAGTTCTCGACTGGAATCCTCTCATGCATCAGTGTCTACTGTGGGTTTCCTACAGGAACTATGGTTGTTGTATTTTCTAAACACATCTGTGCATTTATAGTGCCCTAAGTAGTGTCTATGGGAATACTTTATCCTTTGGTAAATACTCGCACTTGACCTTGAACTGGGTTTGGCTGTGAGCATGCAGCCTTTGTTGCAGGAAGCTACTAGGTTCTGTTGCAGAGTCTCCTATGGATTCCTGCAGACCCACAATGGCCTAGGACAGTGGTGGGAGGGAGGGAAGGTGGCCTAGAATCAGGCTCCTTCTGATGCACCTGCTCACTAGCCTGCTGGGTGCCTCGCCTGTGCCAGCCTTGGATTCCAGGATCCACTTGTACAGCTCTTCCTCAGTTGATATCCTGTTTCCCAAACCACTCTGCCCCTTAGGTAACACCTAAAATCTTCCAGAACCCACTCCTCAGCTGCACGACAACCCCTATGAACTGCTTGTTTCTGCCTCCTGGAATCTGACCTGACCTGACTCCTGGGGTGGGGGTGGGGGTTCTTAAGAATCTTCTGATATTCAGCCAACCTGACTGCAAATGAGATCTGCTGGCTGATGCCTTTGGCCCCTGCAGTGTGACTGTTGGGCACTGGGAGTCCAGCGACTGTTTTTGTGGGAACTGAGGAGTCACAGCATAAACTCAACTCTAATTCTCTTCCAGTCGTCTCCCTGTTTTCCCAAGGATCTGGCAGCCAGCTTTGAAAGGAGCCCTAGATTGGGAAGTCTCAATAACAGAATGAACCCAAACAGCCCAGGACCCAATCCTGAGGCAGCTCGGAAACCCCAAGAGCCAACTGCTCTTCAGCACCAGAAACGAGGGTTAATTTGGCTCCATCAGGATACGAGACGCTGGACCCAACCCAGCTGATCCCCTGCAGGACAGGTAGGGGGGCAGAGGTAGGAAGACCACCACCTAGGAAACCCTTTATAGGTGACTTGAAGCAATCACGCTACTGCTTTCTGGAGAACACTGGAGAGTTGACCATAATTTTTATTTCTCTGATGACACTATCTGGGCTTAAATCTACGAGGATCTCACAGATTATTAGGTTCAGGACTTTTGATGACTAAGGGAGAAGGAGGAGGAAAATGCTATAGTTTTTGGCTGATTGAAGGGGAGAGAAATCTGGTGCTTTTTTAAAGGAAAAATAATCATTAAAATAATTAAAAATCATTAATCTCCTAAGACTCAGACTCCAAAGCCTGTCACTGAGTTAATAATAGCTGGCGATTCTCTTCAGACATAGCTTTTGTGAGGTCATTCTTTTGAGACTAGTGGTGAAAAGTTTCATGGCCACAGAGCAACATTTGGCAATAAATTAGTTCAGCTTGTTTCCACATGGCCCCGAATCTTCATTTGTTCCATCATGAAAAACAAACTTTCATTTGCTTGAAGCAGGGAAAAATAAATGATTTTCCTTTTCACATTTTGACAATTTAATTTTTAGCATGCTCATATGTTAATCTTTAAAAAATACCACTAACTACTCTTTTCCCTCTTTGGTTTTAGTCCCTGTGAAGAAAACGAAAATGCATTTTTTGCTTTTAACAGAAAGAGCTAAATTTTCTCAAGGCAATGGCCATAAAGGCCCAAAGCACACACACATGACTTAACACGTTCCTGCACGAAGCTGGGGGAGCTCTTTCCCCATACTTCCTGAAGTATGAAGTGGGTGAGGATGGCATAGATAATGATAATCTCACAGCATTGCTTGCTGGACGAAAGGGCATAAAATAAGTGGCTAAATACTTTTTTATTCCCATGGTACTAAAAACTGATCACTATTCACTGTGGTTACAAAATAAATATGACTGAGTTACTATGACTTAGTTATAAAGCCTACTCCAAAAAAAAAAAAAAAGCCACAGTAGCTTAGGGGGTGGGCATTTTAGACTAGTGAAGAAGACTCTAGCTAGGATGCCCATGTCCCATAGCCAAGTGCCTGGCTTCAATTCCCAGCTCAGGCTCCTGACCCAGCTTCCTGCTAATGCAGACCCCGGGAAGCAGTAGGCAATGGCGCAAATAATTGGATTCCTGTCACCCAGGTGGGAGACCCGGGCTGACTTCCTGGTCATTTGTGAGCATTTGTGTTTCTCAAATAAATAGATTTAAAAGAAAATTATGTTAGAAGACAAAACTAACCAACAAAACCCAATCAGAATCGTGAGAAATGTTACCTGGATTACTAAAGTTTGAAAAAGTAGCCTAATCCAGGTTTCCCCTGATTAATAAGTAGAGTGTAGTGGTGATGGTGGGGGTGGTTGTAGTGGTAGCAATGATAAAAATAGCTCACAAATGGCCGGCGCCGTGGCTCAACAGGCTAATCCTCCGCCTTGCGGCACCGGCACACCGGGTTCTAGTCCCGGTCGGGGCGCCGGATTCTGTCCCAGTTGCCCCTCTTCCAGGCCAGCCCTCTGCTGTGGCCCGGGAGTGCAGTGGAGGATGGCCCAAGTGCTTGGGCCCTGCACTCCATGGGAGACCAGGTAAAAGCACCTAGCACCTGGCTCCTGCCATCGGACGAGCGCGGTGCGCCGGCCGCAGCGCGCCATCTGCGGCAGCCATTGGAGGGTGAACCAACGGCAAAAGGAAGACCTTTCTCTCTGTCTCTCTCTCTCACTGTCCACTCTGCCTGTCAAAAAAAAAAAAAAAAAAAAGCTCACATTATGAAGCACTTAATATGAGACGGGTCGCATTCTGAGTCCTCATTCAGTTCTGGGAGGTGGGTCATATTATTTCCATCTTAAAGATGAAGACATTGAGGCTTAAAGATCCTACTCATTGAAATTTGCAAAATCACACAGCTCTCTGAGAATAAAGGCTCAACACAAAGCACCATACAGAGCTCCAGGAAGCTGCCACTGTGAGAACACGTCTTTCATTCACTAGTTGTATGACCCTGGGCAAGTTATTTAACCTAAGTATCAGATTTTCCCTCTGTCAATAGGTTGTTCTATATATATATGAAATAATCTATGCAAAACACAACACATCATCTTGGCAAATGTTTACCTAATGTTAGTTGTTATTAAAAATAGGATAAACTAATTAAGAGTCTTAAATAATTAGAGGTATTATTTTGTATGTTTTCTTGGGAGTGATTGTATATTTCTTATTCTTTATGTTACATTTTTAGTATTACCTCTTGGAATCTCTCAGGAATGAAGATGATAATAAAAATTATGGCAATTATAGAGACAGAGTTTTACATTTCTTGAAGTGGTTTTAAATGAATTATCCAATTTGATCTTCAAAACAGTCTTACATATTTTTCAGCCAATTGAGGAGTTAAGTAATACCAGGCTGGTCACACAGTTGATGGCAGAAGTTGAAGCCAGAGTTGAAGCCATGAGAGTGAGTTTAATTTCTATTCTTTAGTTGAGATCGTTTATTGATTCCAATAATGTGCAGTTGATCTTAGGTTTTCTGAGTTCATAACTGAATCACCTGTACACATGGCTATTTCTACTTCTTCCTTTCCCATAGTTACGACTTTCACTGAGTTGTTTTCTGACCCTTACAGGCGGCAGCTGTAGCATGGTATTAGGTAGAAACTGGTCTGTTTGCACCTGTGTTAGCACTTTTCCTGTGAGTCCCTCTGTGTGCCTTCTCCACATCCAAGGTATGGCCTGTGTCCATCCATCCAGCTGTCAGAACTGATTAAAATGTTACCTCTGCTTTAAAAAAAAAAATGCTTCCCAAACGTCCCCATCCGAGTAATAGCCCTCACTTTAATCAGTGGTCCTCCACTGGGGGGTGATTTTACCCTCTAGAGGGCATTTGGCTGTGTCCAGACATTTGCGGTTGTCGTATCTGGAGTGGAGGATGTTGGAGGCATCTGGGGGGAAAGGCCAGGAGGGATGTTAAACACCCACAAGCATAAGGCAGTCCCTACGCTGAAGAACTACCTGGGCCAGAATGTCAGGAGTGTTGCTGCTCAGATTCATGACATATATATATATATATATATATATATATATATATATATATATAAATATAAATATATATATATATATATTTTTTTTTTTTTTTTGACAGGCAGAGTGGACAGTGAGAGAGAGAGACAGAGAGAAAGGTCTCCCTCTTGCTGTTGGTTCACCCTCCAATGGCTGGCGCGGCTGGCGCGCTGCGGCCGGCGCTGATCCGATGGCAGGAGCCAGGTGCTTCTCCTGGTCTCCCATGGGGTGCAGGGCCTAAGCACTTGGGCCATCCTCGACTGCACTCCCGGGCCACAGCAGAGAGCTGGCCTGGAAGAGGGGCAACCGGGACAGAATCCAGTGCCCTGACCGGGACTAGAACCTGGTGTGCCGGTGCCGCAAGGCGGAGGATTAGCTTGTTGAGCCACGGTGCTGGCCCATATATTGTTTTCTACTTTAAAAAATTGGTGGGAGTTTGTGTTGTGGTACAGAGAGTTAAGCCATTGCTTCCTTATGGAAGTACTGGTTTGAGTCCCAGCTATTCCACTGCAGATCCAGCTCCCTGGTAATGTACCTGGGAAAGAGGTGGAGGACGGTCCAAGCGTTTAGACCCTTGAACCCATGTGGGAAACCAGAATGGAGTTCCTGGCTTCTGGTTTTGGGCCTGGCCCAGTCCTGGCTGTGTGAGCATTTGGGGAGTGAACCAATTGACGGAAGATCTCCTTTATCCCCACCTCTGCCCCATCTCCTACCACTCTTCCTTTCAAATAAATTGATCAAAAAATCTTTTATGTACCTATTTTATCATGGATTGTAAATTATTTGAAAGCAGAGACCATGTCTTAACTTTTTATCACTAATATGCAAGGTAATTAGCTAATCCTCCTTTATAACAATCTATATTATCTCTTTAGATACCTTAAATTAATTTAATCATTAACCAATCATGAGCTACAAAAGATGACAGATAAGAGGGTTAAAGTTTCCTGAAAGCATTTGATAAATGAGATAAACATTAGGATCTAATGCTTTAATTTACAAAATTCGGGCCTTGGTCATTCTTAATTTTGATTCTATACAACTTCCCTCGGATGATACCACAAACCACAATATATAGCAAAGGGTATGGAAAAATCCTATGTTGGAAAAGATACAGTTCACATATGAATGCATTTAGAAAAACATTTTAACCATGAAAAATTTGACAATGTTGACTGAAAAATCTACCAGCAGAATCAAACCAAGGAGGAAAAGACAAAGTGAAAACACTCCCAAGCAGTTGGGCTGGAGAGAAACGTGATCAGGGCAAACAAATGCTCAACACACTGACACCGGTGTCACAGTTGGAACTCAAATTTTCTAAAAAATCTGATCTCTCTGGAAGAGGGTAGGCTTGTTTTAGTTAACGTGCCTAAAGGATCTGTGTTCATTATCATATGTCAGCAGCAATTTGAACAGGATTTTGTCAAGAAGAAAATATGAATTTCCATAATTCTCACCCATGATATTTCCAACGAGAGCTAGAAGTCACAATGAACACACGATGGCCTTGCCATATAACAGAGACCTCTCTCACAGCCAGAAGGGCTACTGTTGTTTTCCATTAATAAGTGATTTCCAAATAAAATTCTGAAGGGCAGCATTCTCTGTGTTACTTTTGGAAAGAGCTAAATACAAATTAGGTAGTTAGTTGGTAACATCTCATTTTTTGTGTGTGGTTTTCATTTTTATGCAGTACAAATGTAATAATACAACAAATGTGTCCTTTTGAAGTGCAGTGGCCTATTAGGTAACACAGATGTTTTCATTGAATTTTATTATGTTCATAAAAATGTCATAACCTTAATAACAGTGACATTATAAAGTAATAATCCGCTGTGGCCAATGGCATGGGCAGTGGCCACAGTGAAGATGGAAGTCTCACGTGAGAAGACACGCAGTTCCAAGACAGAGTCACATTCACCTCCAGGTGGGATTTATACCCATTTTGTTGATTCGTTCCCAGTTTTCAGAACACACGTTTTTTATGGGGAGTATTATTTATTTCTTGGTCAAGCCATGCTATAACTACATGAATTAAATAATTACTTACCTAGTAAATCTGCAGCTCTCAGGTTTTCTTTCAGAAACATAACAGAAATGATGGCACTACCTGTAATGGAAACGGGCATTAGTGGCAGATCTAGACTGGAAAAAGAAACCCGCCTATTACAATTCCATCCGGAAGAAGCCCGGCAATTTATATCTGATGGCCAGCAAGCTGTGTCCTGACCAGAGACTCCCGCAGCTGTGGTTCTAACTACAACCTTCTCTGGCTCCTGGTTGGAAACGTGGAAACTGGTGTGGTTCACAGTGGACTTAGCGCCGTGACCGGGAGAGAGCCTGGTACGTGGTGAGTGCCTCCCAAGTGTTTTCGGGATGACTACAAGTGTGGGCAGAAAGAAACAAGGACGAAAGGCAGGAAGGGCAAGAAGGGTTGGGGAGGCGGCAGGGGACAGAAGGGCAGGAAGAACTCTGAATACAGCCCAGACTGAAACTCCCTTCCCACGACCATCATTCCACAGACGCACACCACCAGCAGAATCCCAGCGTCCTCCGAGCCCCTCACATTCCCACCCCACACCCTACAGTGCTGGCCTCTGGTTCACTCCCACCTCTTCACCCCTCTCATCACCACCCCAGCTCAGGTACAAGTTGAAACTTTCTGTTGGGAGGGGGGCATTCCTCTAGGAGGACAGCCATGGAGAAATCCAAAATTGAAGTGATTAAAAAAAAAAAAAACGCACATCCTAATTTGTATTTTAAATTTTTGTTCAAAAAATTTTTAGCTATTTTTTTCTAAAGTAAAAACACAGGAAAGAAAGATTATCATAAAATAATATCACTAGAGAAACTTGTTGGTGTTGTATTTCCCTCTAGTTGAGATCAAATCATAATAAAATTTTCTTAGTTTCCTCAGTAATCATATTACAAGTTGCCTTGTAATTAAGAATCTTTTTACTGCGAGCGAGATCCCAGTGGAAAGAACGGGGCCATCAAAGGAGGCACCTTTCTCTGAAGGGAGGAGAGAACTTCCACTTTGACTATGACCCTGTCGGAATAAGATCGAAGTCGGCGAACCCTAAAGGCTTTCATAGCCTCGGCAACTCATGACTAGAGCCTAGGGAGATTACTGACACCATAAACAAGAGTGTCAAATTGTTAAGTCAACAACAGGAGTCACTGTGTACTTACTTCTCATGTGGGATCTGTCCTTAATGTGTTGTCCAATGTGAAGTAATGCTGTAACTAGTACTGAAACAGTATTTTACACTTTGTGTTTCTGTGTGGGTGCAAACTGATGAAATCTTTACTTAATATATACTAAATTGATCTTCTGTATATAAAGGTAATTGAAAATGAAAAAAAGAATCTTTTAAAAAAATGATCATTTATTTGAAAGTCAGATTTACAGAGAGGGAGAGGCAGAGAGAGGTCTTCCATCTGCTGGTTCACTCCCCAAAGGGCTGCAACGGTCAGGGCTGGGGCCAGGCTGAAGCCAGGAGCCAGAATCTTCATCCAGGTCTCCGACGTGGGTGCAGGGGCTTATGCACTTGAGCCATCTTCTGCTGCTTTCCCAGGCTTATTAGCAGGAAGCTGGATCAGAAGTGGAGCAGCCAGGACTCGAACAGGCTCCCATGTGGGAAGCCAGTACCACAGGCGGCAGCTTTACCAGCTATGCCCAGTGTGGCCCCAGTCATCACTAATTCTTCATAGGCATAATTTTAGTGTCTGCATAATAATCCATTACATAGATGCTTCAATTAAACTTGAATATGACTATGTCTGGCATTATGCTACTCTATTTAAAACAAAATAACAGAGGCAGGCGTTGTGCAGCAATGATTAAGATGCCGCTTGGAATACCTGTATTTCATATCAGAGCTATGAGTCCCAGCTCTGCTTAAGATCCAGCTTTGTGCTAATGCACACTGTGAGAGAGAGCAGGTGATGGTTCAAGTGCTAGGGTCCCTGCCACCCGTGCAGGAGACCAGAACTGAGTTCCTGGTTTCCTGGCTTCAGCTTGGCCCATTCCGGCTATTGCAGATATTTGGGAAGTGAACCAGCAGATGGAAGATCTCTCTCTTTTTCTCTCTCCCCTCCTTACAAATAGAGAAATAGAAACATTAAATCAAACAAAAATCACTCCAAATAAAATAACAAGTCCACTAGAAATCCTCATTCAGGGTAAACTGGGATCCTATATGTGTTTTGCCTTTTTTTCTCAACCTAGCTCTCTCTCATTCAAGTTGATGTTTGTCTTTTCGAACTTCTCCTGGGCAGGCTATTTATAGAAATGGAAGTGTCACACAGAATGAACAGTGTGGGAAATGTTCACCAAGCAAATGTTAATTGAGTGGTGGGGCTTTAAAACATTGAAACAAGATTTTCTATAGATAAACTAACATTTGGATACGTAGCTCATTAAGGTAAGAATTGAGTTTAGGGCAGACATGAAACAAAAATTTCTTATTTTAGATTTGAACCAAAATAATTCAGGGAAACAAATTTTGGGTGTTAGAAGCATTAGAAAAGAAATAAAAAACCAAGACCCCTGTAAACCATCCCCCCTCCCGTTCCTGATTCTTGTAATTAGGTAAGGAATGTTTTCACATGGACAGAGATAGATTAGCAATGAAAAATAGGCCAAGTGTCGCTACACTAACACATACCAAATGCAGCCCATTGTAACAATCCTTGAGATGACGACTTCAGAGCAAATGATTCCAGTAAGAAGGGAGACACTGCTTCCAAGGAATGAGGAAACGCAGAGTAGCAGGAGACAGAGATAATCTACTCCAGGTCTTAAACTTTGTCATTGGGAAACGCAAGTCCAGAGAGGTTGTTTGTCTACGCACCCACTAACCCTACTCCTCTACCGAACATTTGTATCACAGCAGAGCAGGAGCCAGCACCCCTATTTCCTGATTTTGAGTCCACTGCTCTTTCTGGCACATTCCATTGTCTCTCTCGGGGGAAGAAAAGGCATCGTTTTCTTTCTCTTTTGTTGCTCAGCCACAGTTTCCAAAATAATTTTACTTTCAGAACAAAGGGAGAAAAGTTAGGTAGGAAGTAACTTCATTACTTAAAGCAAAAAGGCCACGATTGGTAATAACAGTAACAAAACCCTTGAAATACACTACATGCATCAAATTATATCAGTTGCTATAACACAATTATCAATGTTTTATGAAACATAAACATGCTATACCTTTCTGAAAGAATGAGAAGTCTAAGGTGTTCCCACTTCCATTCAGTGGCATTTTTTTGTGCTTTAAGAAAACATGAGCTTTTCTACAAAATTCTTAGATAAATAAGATTTTTACTTTCATATACCTAGTAAGTAAGTGAATAAAAAAGGCCATTCTATTAAGATACTATTTCTTATAAGTCATTTATCTTGCAAAAGCAGTAAAATGAGGGTTGTGCTGAGCAATAGACAGTGTTGGAGCAGTGGCTAATAATGTGACTTCTAATTAGAGCAGTACATTTTTAAATTGGGAGAAAATAAATCCACCAAAGTGGCCCCAGATATCTGCGGTCACAGACCTGTCCAACACAACTCTGTTTAGTAGCTGCCGTAACAATAACCACTGCTTAATGAATATTTAGCAAAGAGGGGGAACTATTGCCTCTTGATTCCTGTAGAAAAACTGAATATTCAAAACAGAGTATTTCAATTTAAAAAACACTAGAGCAGAGCTCATCTTGAACTTACACAGGTTTGTGCGAGGTATGGTGAAGCTATAGTTAGGACTGAGAGAACACAAGTAATCCACAAAGGAGAGTTTACTTCAGCGTTCACAGCCTGGTGGGCATTTTTGGTTTCGGGCATGTTTGGGCTCATGATTGCTTTTCAATTCTGGGCCTGGTAAGACACAGAGAAAGATCACTGGTCTCCATGCTTAATTTCTGAGCCCTTTTCCAGAAAGGAAAACCAGGAGGGAGATGCCTGGGTCACAGGCACTCAACAGAGTCAGGTCAGTAAATGTCCCTCCGTTTGGATGTGCTGTTTTCCTAGGCAAAACTCACTGTCCACAGTCAATAACTGTTATTCTTGGTAAGTAGAAAATGTCTACAACACGAAACACTCCTTCCTCCCAACCTTATCAACAACTCATGGTGGATGATGCTACAGCAATTGCCCAAAAACCATCTTATCTTAGGGCCCATATATAAAATCGTTGAAAGGGGGTATAATGTGGGATGAACGGTCATCAACTCATTCTAGAATACGTCATTATCCTTTAGGTGATGCTCAGTTGCAAAGGATGGGGCTGATTCTTGAGGATGCTTTCAAGCGGAATATGGACAGGAATTAGACAGAAATCCTTTGCTCTTTGGTTATTCAGAATATCAACCCAGGTGAACAACTAGAAGTTCTCACTGAAGAACGCTGGAGCCACGGAGCTGCACAGGGTGGTTAGACACTGGGCTGTCGGGAACCAGCTATGGAAAGCAGCACATGTTAATGGGCTGTCCTCTGGGTTTTACTTCTTCAAGCAGTGGGATGAAGCATGTGTGCATTGTGGTTTCCAGTTACTCACTGTGCCTGAACATGCTACAGACAGCCAGTCATCAGAAATCACAGCACATAGATTGAGCTGGGCCCTTGGTGTTTTCCCAGGTAACTTGGAGGATTTGAGGGAGAGCAAGAGCCAGATCCTCTGTTTTCCAGATTGGCCAAGGTCTGTGTGTGCAGGTGCGATAGGAACAACCAAGATCTGATGCATTGTGCTTTCCTTACTAAGTGATGAGTCAGGTGCACCCACCGGAAGGGCCAGAGAGCCATGCCCAATGGACAAATGAATGGTCAAGAACACAAGCAATCCACAAAGGAGAATGGGCAAGCACATAGGAAATGGAATAACTTAACCGGTGATAAAAAGAAGGGAAGATGAGGCCAGGTGCTATTTCCCACACACAGCATTAAGGCTGAGTGATGACGAGCAGGCGGTGAAATCAGTACTTCCCCACTTCGCTGGCGTCACTGTCAGCTTATGTAACCATTCCCAAAAGTGATCTCACAGTAACCATCGGGAGCGACGTTAAACTATTCAAATTCTTTGACCTAGCAATTTTGTTCCTGGAATCTGTCCTAAGGAAGTATTTATTCCCAAAATGAAAGAGTTTCAAGCCTACCAGTGTCCACTGCAAAATTAGTTTTCATAGCAGAAAACTGGGACAGTTTAAATATTCAGCAATAGTGGACAGAATATTGTGCAGTCAATAAAAATTATGATGGGAGGCCGGCGCCGTGGCTCAACAGGCTAATCCTCCGCCTTGCGGCGTCGGCACACCGGGTTCTAGTCCCGATCGGGGCGCCAGATTCTGTCCCGGTTGCCCCTCTTCCAGGCCAGCCCTCTGCTGTGGCCCGGGAGTGCAGTGGAGGATGGCCCAGGTGCGTGGGCCCTGCAGCCCATGGGGAGACCAGGAAAAGCACCTGGCTCCTGGCTCCTGCCATCGGACGAGCGCGGTGCGCTGGCCGCAGCGTGCCGTCAGCGGCGGCCATTGGAGGGTGAACCAACGGCAACGGAAGACCTTTCTCTCTGTATCTCTCTCTCTCACTGTCCACTCTGCCTGTCCAAAAAAAAAAAAAAATTATGATGGGAAGTTAAAAAGTAACATTAAAATATTTGTTAACTATTTAAAAATAGGAAAAATATATTTATACAATGGTTATAATGTGAAAAGGTATACACAAAAATGGTGGCTAAATATTCTACTAAGTGCCTGACATGGAATAATGAACTTTTATCCTCCCACCATCCCCGTGAGATAGGTGTTGTTCTACATTAGACAGATGAGAAAACTGAGACTCAGAGGGGTTAAGCTCACTACACTGTGTCACACAGTGACTCTAGGCCCAGGCACTGAACCACAGTGGCCATAATACATTTTTTTAAGGTGAGAGGTAATATATGGGCACAAAATTTCCATTAGACAGGAGGAGCATGTTTTAGTGATCTACTTCCCACTACAGTGACAGTCAATAATAGCTATCACATTTTAAAATTGCTAAAAGGATAGATGTTAAACATTCTTATGAAAATAATAAGTAGGTGAGGTGACATAATTGGCTTGATTTGACCTTTATACAACACACACATATACCAAAACATCATGTTGTGCCCCATAAATACGTACAGATATTATTTGTTATTGTTATTGAAAAAATAGCTAAACTTGGAAAATAAATAGGCATGAGCATCGGGCACTGTGGTTACGAAGCTGCTTGGAGCACCTGCATCCTATCCTGGAGTGAGGCCTGGTCTTCTCTTGGTTCTAGCTTCCCCCTAACCACTCTGGGAGGCAGCAGTGATGCCTCAAGTCAAGAGATGCAGACTGAGTTCTGGGATCCTGGCTTCAGTCTGGAGCAGCCTCAGCTGTTGTGGGTATCTGGGGAGTAAACCAGTGCTTGCTTGCTCTCTCTGCCTTTCAAATACATATGATAACATTTAAATAAATCAAATTAAATAAGATTTTTTATAAAAGACAATACATCAAAATCCATACAGTGGCTCTGCAGGAGTCATGGGGCATGAAAGAGACAGCAGGGTCACCACGAGTATTATTCACAGGGGAAAGGACATAAAAGCCTCTTGGGTATTTTCTGTAGTGCAAAACAGCGCTTCCATGGGAGCATCAAACTAATGCTACTCGGCCTGGAAGTTCCAACGCTTCATGATCAGGACGGGTCTCAGCAACAGTGCTGATGGACAGGCGCCTCTTGGTGAGTCACGCAGGCCCTTTTTGGCTGCCGTCACTCTGGTTGGCAAGCTGAACGGAGATGCACTCTGGCAAAGGTGGACATAAGCAAACCTCCATGTGGGGGCTCCAGTTTAGGTTTCCAGAGGGAAACAAATGAAGGCTAAGCGATTTCCCCTAAACCAAGTCTCGCTGTGGGGGGTGGTCCCAGGGTGGGCAGCTGCTGGGCTGCCTCGGTTTCCTGGTGTCCTTGATCACTCCTGAGTTTGCCCTTCATTCACCTCCCCTCTGACACTACGCAGCTCCTGAGACTCAGAGTGTAAGACGGGCCACTATTATGGAAGAGTTAGTTAGCTCTCATGATCCTCTGCGTGTAGTGAGAGAGCAAGCGAGAGAGCACAGTACTAAATAGGCTGGTGCATAAGGGCTTAGAAAGCTTGCAGAAACTCGACCTGGGTTTCCTTCTGTGATTGCTACTAATGGGCGATGGCAAACAAGAAGCCCAGTTTCTATACATTATCTGTTAAACCCATAGGCAGATTGAATCTGTGAAATGGGCATTCCCTCTTCCACCTGGAACATTAAGATGTACGTGTGGTTTCTACGGCCCTCTCACGGTGCTTCTTCATTGAAGGGTGGAGAGGGTAGAAGAGAGTTCAGTGACTATTTACATGTGTACAGCATGGCTACTGTTGAAGGGATTTTACCCACTTTTCTTTATTCCTTTCTATTTTCCACCCTTTATTACCACTTCATAAGGACACTTATTTTAAAGCAAAGTTAAAACAGTTAACAATGCTTTTACTCAGATGGGATCATGGCTATGATATTCTTATGTGACTCGGTTGGAAACAAACAGCCTGTGTCTGTGGGCGACAGACTCAATTGCCAGTGGGGCCCAGTTAGGAAGTCCTCATTGAGGAGGAGGGGCGCAGGCGAGTAGTGGGTTCAGGGAAGTGGGGCCTCGTGAACTCACGTGATCCGTGAGCAGAGGTGGTCACAGTTCAGCTCTGGCTGACTACAAGTCCTGCGCTACCAAATCTCATTTTTTTACAACAAAAACCCATGTTTGCATGTGACACGGTTTAATTTTTAAGCACGTATTTTTAAAAACCATGGTTTGAACCAAACAAAACCCGGCAGTGGCTGACTCTGGTCTACAGGCTACCAGCATGGAACTCTGATTCGGTCTGCAAATGAAAATTTTGTCAACTTTCATTTCCTGGATATTTAATTTACTGTGTAACTTCCATCAACCGAGGAAGAACCAGGGTGCATGTCTGTAATATAAGGAAGTAGAAGACAAACAGTCAAGGAACTTTCATATGCATACACAAACAAACCATGACATGAAAAGAACATATTTACATAATAATGCTGCAAATAGAAGCTCACATGTAAATATCTGGCTTGTGGTTCCTGACCACTTACAATGGCAACTTTATTGTACTGCTAAAAAGCAAACCACAGGAACACTTCCACGTCAGTCACAATCAGGCTTCAAACACGTGGGCACTGAGTGTCTCACGGCGACCCAGCCGCACTGAGGTACTGCTCCCTAATTATCATTCCTCATGAGCTCTAGAATTTTCGGAGAGAAACTTTGTCTGTTGTAATGTACTCCATGGAGCTAGGATTTGAAGGTTTGAGGATATGACAGCTTGAAAAACATCTTGTGGAGAGAGGGGTTTTCCTGCCATCCATGTTGGCGGAAGAAATGTGTCAAGCAACTCATGTTGATGGAAAAAATTACTGCTGTCATTTACTGAAGATAATGAAGACAGAACCATTGTTGAGAGGCAATTAGCATAATTTCAAATCAGGAAACTTACCTGGATTAAGAACAATAATCCTTTCTTTTCTGCATTTCCTTGGCATGCATTAATGATTAAACTTGAAAAGACTCCAGAAAAAGTAAAAATACTACCACTGACAAGATTAATTCTATATTATAAATTTAATAGTGCATCGCTTCATCATTAGCAGTTTCTCTAGAAATGCCCTTAAGAAAGAGGGGTGGAAAAGCTGTTTCAGATTCAGCTGTTAGGCTTCAGGATGCTTTCTGCTGAGCCTGTATGAGCAGACATAAAATTGAGACTGCAGGGTTCTCCTCTGCACATTTTATGTAGGCTTGCTTCGGACAAGTGTGCCGAAGCAGACAACTTAGCAAACCACTCAGCAAGGGGCATTTTCTGCGTATCTCAAGCATCGACATAAACGTGCCCGTGAAGTGCTGCTGCCACAGGCATCCGTGGGGTTTTGGAGCATCAGTGACTTCCGCCCGGTGAGCGCCACCACGCTGCTCCTCAGGACAGCGAAGTCACGTCATCCAGGTTTGTGCAATGCTCCAGGTCACTTGCTCCTGGGGCCTTCATGTTTCCTTTCATTTGTTTCTAATAAAAATCTTGGAGACCAAAGTTTCTGCTTGACATGACTTCTTTGGAATTCCAGAAGAGCTCACCAGGGCTTTCTGGCTGCGCTGTGACCATCCTCTAATGGATTGCAGATACACTTCAGCCTGCAGCTTCATAACGGCACAACAGAACTACAGGAAACATATATTCCATATCATGGATTTCGACTTGAGCTAAAGCCAGCATATTAGGGAAAATTAGAGATGGAAAAGACTTATCAATCACACATCTCTCGTTATTTTCTCAGTGCAGTTAGTTTTCCAACCTTAATCCAAATTAGCCCAATAACAGGGTGACGCCACCTCTAAGGAAATTATTCTAGGGCCAAGGAGCTCTTGCTGCTATTAATTTCGTCTTTCCATATAAAGTTCTAATATAATTTCATATCATTTCCTCCTTAATTCAATCTACTTCTTACTTCAATTCAGCTGGGCCATGATGAAGTAAGAAAGCAAGCTTATGTGTCTCACACAACACCTGCCACAGGGGATGCTCCTTCAACACTGGTTTCTTACCTATAACCCTCTCATCTAAAGCACTGCCTGGGTTTAACTGGAGAAAAATTGCTGAGTTCTCCGAACTCTTTCCTCGTTCCTTTACATCAGTATTCTCCGAGATGCAGAAGAGAGCAATGTCATTGACATTTCCAGTTCTCCTTCCCCTGCTCCGTGCCCTGCACCAACTTCCTGCCACACCCCACTCGCTTGCCTCCCCCACTCCCATGAGTTCATTTGACACTGAGCGAGCTCCACCACGAAGCTCCTGAGTTCATGTCACTTCAGTTCTTTGGGTTGATGATAACGTCATTATTGTAAACTGTCACAGTCAGGGGATAAATAGAAAAAGGAAAACATGAAATACAAGGCCACGCTTCGTAGATGCACAGATAATCTAACTCGGTCTCTGAAGACCAGACTTGGACGGGTCCAAGGACACACATGAGCGCCTTGAGATGAAATGCGCAACCTCCGTGCTCCACCAGGAACTGAAGCCTCTTAAGCAACTGTTTTTCTCTTCCAGCACTCTAGAACAGAACATCCTAGCCTCACATTATCAGAGTTCAACCCAACTCTCCAAGCCGCATCACCGGCGTCCCTGGGCCATGGTCTCCTGGACATCTAAGCAACTAGATGCACATGGCTGCTGGTGTCCCGGGCCTCAATGAATGGTGAGGACAGATGTTAACCAGGTCATGCTAAACATGCTGAGAGCTGCCGAAGAGAAGGGGTAGGCCAAGGTTGCTGTGTGCAGTCAGGTGAGTTGTGCACTGCACAAAGACAGCAGAGCTGAGCCAGCACCTACCACTTGTTGATTTGTGCATCTCTCAGGGCAGTGTTCTGACAGCACCAGTGTCTTGCTCTCATGAATCGACATACTCGATAATTGCAGATGGTCAGAAATACAGTATCTTAAGCAACGGACGCTTTCTCATGGCCCCTCTAGAGGGCCTGGTAGGTGCAAAGGCAGCAGAGGAAATAGACCACTTGAGTCCCAAAGCCAGTGGAGGTGCCCTGGCGAAGAAAGTTGCCTGGAGGGAAGAGGGACTAGCAGTGGTTTGGAATTTTATTACAAACTCCACAGAGTTTATTTTTACTGGATTTCTGGTGTAATAAATAGTTTCCCAGAAAACACATTCTCAGATCGCAAGATCTGAAGGAAGTCTGCGGATCCGCCTGTGTGTAATTGATTAGCACGAGAACAAAGGTGCTGAGAAGCCCGGGCAAGAAGATGGGAAGTTGCGCACGCGTCTAGCTTGCTACGCTTTTCCTCCGAGCAGCTTCTCATCTGTCTCGGAAAATGTGTTCTCTCCTGGTACGTTGTTTGGAAATTCTGGTATTTCCCGGTATGTTTTGTTAGGGAATATCTGGAGGGGTTGAGGAGTAACTGCTGCTTAATGGCCGAATGAGGTGTGAAGAGCCTTCTACTCCGCTCCCTAAAAACTAACCATTGCACAGATCAGAACAATCGAGGCCAGCGCTGCAGCTCGCGAGGCTAATCTCCTGCCTGAGGCGCCAGCACACCGGGTTCTGGTCCCAGTTGGGGCGCTAGATTCTGTCCCGGTTGCTCCTCTTCCAGTCTAGCTCTCTGCTGTGGTCCGGGAGTGCAGTGGAGGATGGCCCAGGTCCTAGAGCCCTGCACCCGCATAGGAGACCAGGAGAAGCACCTGGCTCCTGGCTTTGGATCAGTGCAGTGCACCGGCCGCAGCGCGCCAGCCACATTGGCCACTGGGAGGTGAACTAACAGAAAAAGGAAGACCTTTCTCTCTGTCTCTCTCTCTGTCTCTCTCTCACTGTTCACTCTGCCTGGCCAAAAAAAAAAAAAAGAACAATCGAAAGCATTTCCTGAATTGGTTCTGCCATTTTGGAGATCTTAACCAAGAGCCATCTTTGGAGGAAGGGAAGTAAACTCCACGGTAACGAACAGCATGCTTCATTCCTATGTAATAATAACTGGATGTCATGGAGACAGTCTCTAATACTGTCATTGTCTATCTAGCACTGTACCATGTCCCCCTTCTTGTCCTTGGATACTTCTGTTTGCTCTAGTCGTCTCCACCGCCACCTGTGGGTAGCAACAATTTTTTTCGCCATTTTACAGATTAGGCATATGAGGTATATATTGGTTTAAAGACCTTGCTTGAGGTTACAGAGCTTGCTGGTGGTGGGACTGAGACCTGAACCCCGGGCAGTGTTTCCCCAGAGCTCGGGCTCTTCACTGTCCTGCTTCCCTGGTCTACTGGGGCTAGCGTGCTGCCTAGGCTCTAGAAGACACTGAAAACCATCAATTAATGGAAACATAAACAAAAATCAACATCCAGAATCAACCACACTGCTGCTGCAACCACACCCAGCATTTTGGCCAGGACAAACGTTTGCACTTATTATTCACTGATAAAAACCTTCAGCAAGAGAATTAAAATCCAGTCATCTTAAAAGAAGAAACAAGCACACAGCGACGCTGACACTCTCCAAACACTGGGCCCGGGAAGGAAAGGAGACCACGAGGCATCTGCACTCTTGTTTACGGCGGCACTACTCATGACAGCCGAGAAACAGAATCAACACCCTGGTGTCCGCTGATGGATGAGAGCCTAGCAAAATGGGGTACTAATACACAATGGAATATTATTAGGCCCTAGAAAAGAAGGAAACTTGTCATTTGTGGCAATGTGGCTGAACTCAGGTTAGGTGAAATAAGTCAGACCCAGAAAGACAAATCTCAATGGCTCGCACTCGCATGTGGACGCTAAGTGAGGTCATCAAAGTGGGGGGGGGGGTGAGTTCCCAGGGCCTGGGGAAGGTGGTGGGTAGAGGGTGTGGGATGGAGAGAGGGGGGAACAGGTGTACATGTGCAGCTGAGTAGGAGAAATAGCTTCCAATGTCCGGTCGGATAACTCTGGTTGACAACATTTAATCATATTTGCGATTTCAGAATAGCTAATAGGATTTTGAATATTCCCAAATAAATAATCCCAAAGAAATATATAAATGTTTGAGGCAATGGATATACCAGTTATCCTGATCTGACCCTTACATATTGTATGATGTATTGAAATATCACACTGTGTCCCATAGATATGTACAATTATGCATCAGCTAAAATAAAATAAAAAAAAAAGACACAGGCCTGGACATTGAGACCCACCTATGCCGACGCCATGCACAAAGGTACAATGCCCGTGCTCAGCACCAGCGTGTTATCCAGCTGAGCCCCCAGCGTGATGTGACTGCGTGTGAGCACTTTCTGCTCAACGTGTTTGTCCCTTGGGATGCTTCATGTAAAAGCATCTACAGTTAACAGGTTTTATTTACAGTTAATAGTTTTTATTTACAGTTAATAGTTAATATTTACAGTTAATAGTTATTTACAGTTAATAGTTAATAGTGTGCATGAGCCTGTTCCAGGGCCCCAAGAAGCCCCGCACTAATGAGACCTGTGGAAATACCAAAGTGCAGAACGCTGTTTGGTTCCAGAACTCTTTGCTTCTTAGAACACCCAGGATACCTCCTGCAAAGCTACTGCTTGAGACCTGCCGTCTGGGGGTTGGCACGTCAGGGGGGAAGACGGTCAAGGCAGGAAATGTGCGGGAGAGCAGACTGAAATTGCCGTAACACACAGCGCTTCTCACAGACTAGTGCTGCCTGTGCACCTGTATCCACGTCTACGTGGCTCTTTCTGCATAGACTCAGACACACCTGTTGAATGCAGTGCACAGAAGGAACAGGAGTGTTGATTAGGGACACACGAGCCATCTCACAGGCAGGCAGACCAGATCATGCATGTATTCACCCACACAACATCCACACATGTTGGTGTGGATCAGACCACCTAAGGAGAGGAGGGGAAGGGAGCTAAGTCTCTTTGCTTGGACTTCAGGGCTAAAACCTTTTAAAGTACTTGGATTTAAACTGTCTTCTAAATTTGAGAAACCAGCAGAAGAAAAATCAGCAACGAATATGCAATTTCCATACAACATTGCAACAGATTTTATCTTTTCTTTGAATTCAAAGGGGGCTCCACTTCTTTCTTCTAGTTCCCACTGAGATAACAAGGAATTTTAAAAAAAGTTCTGGCATAGAGAAATGGAGATGCTATTCTTTCTGCCTCATCTGTAGACACAGCCATAAGCGACATCTGTCTTGAAAATACCTTCCTTTGCCCTTCAAGCCCTCAGGAGTTTCTAGAATCCTGCTGCAGACGCTCAGGGTAGCAGGGTGTTTCCAGGGAGATCCTCCAGCACCAGCAGGCCCTTTCCCACCTCACAGTCATTGCTCACTCAGCTTCAGACGCTGCGGGAGGGTGTTTCTGAGCATGCATTGCTGTCCGCAAGGACTGCAGGGTAGGAAATAATGTGTGTTCGGGGCTATAAATTCACTTCTTTGAATCACTTTAAATGGGCAGAGAGGGAGATAGCTAAAAATGCTCCCGAAGGAAAATTGTTTCCCAGGAGTGGGGGACACGAGATAAAAGGAGAATTTCAAGCTGAGGCAGTGCACTCGGCCCTCCCCCAGGTATCTACCTGATACACCCAGACACTTGGTCTTCAGCTAGTTCATGGACATTGCTCAGAACAGTAAGAAACAAAACTAAGGAGGAGCAGTGGACACATAGGCTTTCTGAAGAATAATACAACATTTCAGAACAACTGGAGAAATCCCAAGTTGACCATGGAACTGGATCTTTTGTCTCATATTTCTGAGATTTTGAGGAGCAAAAAAATATTCTAGAATTTCCATGCACAAGTTATGTCAGTACACAGAAGATAAGACATACACAATTTGTTCATTGTATTGGGATGTCAAAGGTAGTAAATGACTACATCAAATTCTGTACCTTTTCAGAGTGGTAATAGTATGATTATTTTCAGTAAACAGTTTCTAAAAATATTCTACTATCATACATCATGAGACTATTTTATTAATTTATTTGAGAGGCAGAAGGGGAGGGTGGTATAGAGGGAGGGGAGAAGGAAAGGAGGAGCGGGAAGAGGGGGAGAGGGAGAGACAGGGAAGGGGGAGAGAGAGAAAGAGAGAGATCTCTCATCTGTTGGTTCACTCACCAAATGCCTGCAACTGCTAGGGCAAGGCCAAGACTAAAGCCAGGAGCCAGGAACTCAATCTGGGTCTCCCATTTGGGTGACAGGAACCCAGTTACCTGAGCCACCACTGCTGCCTCCCAGGGTCTGCATTAGCAGGAAGCTGCAGTCGGGGGCCAGAGCTGGGTATCTGATGTGGGACTGCAGGTGTCTCAACTGGCTTCTTATCTGCCAGGCTACACATCCACCCCATGGAGGCATCTTAAATGATTAAAACGGGGAAGCTATTTCTAAAAGAAAATAAAATTCTCTCTGAACACATATCATTTCAGTTGAAACCATGCTTTAAGAATTGCATACATTTTAAGGAACAATATTAAAATTGGGATATGTGAGCATGTGGTATGCTTGATCTAGTTGTTAACAATGACTATCAACTTGTTTCCATTTCAATGAAGATTCTAAATTCACAGAAATTTAGAAACATGCTGTTTCCATACCAGCAGCTAAAGAGTAAAACCAAAGGGATTTTATTGATTTTAACGGGGCTTAGAAATTTTGTTCTCTCTCTCTCTCTCTCTTTTTTTTTTAGTAATGATTTTGCTGTTTTTCTTAGTTGTTTGCAACATCTCAATTCATGGTTTTCTAAATGTATTGAGTGAACCATATAAGTCTGGAAAGCAGATAATTGTAACAGTACTGTAAAATTGTACATTCTTTTGGTAATGTAGTAAAACCAATATTTAATTATTAATGTCAAAGAGATGTTGAACTATGGAGTCAAGATTAGACATCAAAGACTACAGTTTAATACAAGTAAAATATGGCATTGTATTACAAACGCTTTTAAGTAAGCTGCTAACGATTAAAGGCACAGCATTAACATTTTCCCTTAACATTAACTTATGGAGACTCAGACATTGGGAACCAGGCTTTCACAGGCAAGTGTGATGGCCACAAAATCAAGTGTCCTTGTGGTTACCGTGCAGCACCAAGGGGCTCACTGAGGCTAGCAGCAGTGTCATTTCACACTTGCATGCTAAGAAAATGGGGAATGGGATTTCTCCTTGTCAGCCCTTGTTTCCACTGTATTTTTTTTTTTTACCAGTTATTCTGATTTCTTAAGAAACATGGCCCACCTGTAACAGACATACAGCCTAACGGAGCGATGAGAGTAATAGGGGCGAATCCGTAGGCTGCGAAGTTCCCTGTCTCCCCAGCGGCCATCAGCGCCACTCCGCACCACCACAGCACACTCTTGAAGTATGGCTTTGGGTGCTCTTGTTGTGCCAGCTGGAGATGAGAATATTTCTAGAAGCAAATCAGAAATGCAAATAAGAAAATGGTCCTACCTAATTAAAACTTGCCTGAAATTCTGGGCCCCATAGGTTTGCATCATGGCTTTTACACTTATTTGTGGGTTATTATAGAGCAATTCGCAGGGTTTCCTACTCGTTTCAGACACATTAACAGCAGAAGTGACTCACATGGTTACAGCAGTTAGGGTCTTTTCACAAATGAGTGTGTAAGTCTCATGACAGTTCTAAAATACGCATCATTTTGACTGTTTAAGATGAGCTTTCTATAAGGAGCTACGTGACTTTCTAGAACATTTTACTCAAACACTTCTTTTAGAATGTAAAAAAAAACTCCAGATGCCTAAATAAACATGAATGAAACACCAATAATAAATTATTAAAGTAAAACATTTTGAAAGGGGTTCAGATTTATGGGTCAAAGTACTTACCACAATAAACACAGCAGAGAAGAAGGCTTTGGTAGCAGAAGATTGGTGGGTAACTCTAATGTATATCTGGGTAAGTATGTATTTGAAATACATCAACAAATTCTTGAAAAATGGCCATTAACTAAAGCCCTAGTTCCCTAATTATTTTATGGTAACTAAACACACTTTCATATGAGAAGTACATACAATTTTAGATTACTTACAACTTTTTCTAAAAGAATATAATAAAAATACTAGAAGAAAACATCAGACATTAAAAAAAAAAAACTTGGCATATAGAATATCTTACTAAGTATGGTCCAAAATTCCTAAGTCAGAGAAACAAAGACGGTTCAATTTTACTGTATTTAAAAAATCTGTATGAAACAAAATATTGTGAACAAAATCAAAGCAAAAACAACCATGTGAAGTGAGGGAAAACATCTACAGTAAGCCTAGTAACCAAGGGTTGATATCACTAACATAAAGAGAATTTCTACATGTAAGTAAGAAAAAGGCAAAGCATGCAAAAGTTATTTTGCAAAAGATATAAAAAAGTGGCCTACAGACATAAAATTACAAGTGTAAAAAAGCTCTCAACCTGATGAATAATCAAAGGAATGTAAATATTATGAAACAATGAAACACTATCTATCTATCAGATTCCTTTACCAAATTAATTAATGGTATATGATCTTGACAATATGGAGAATGGGCACAACCAAACTGCTGGTGTGAGTAACATGGCACAACCTACACGGACATCAACTTGGCTGTCCTGAGCAAAATTTAAAATGAATATGCTCTTTGACCTATAGAATACTCACCCAAGTATGCAAGGTGTATCTATCTTTATAAAAATAATATGGTTATGGAGATATTCATTTTATTATTTGTAGTAGCAAAAAAGAATCTATATGTCCTGCATGGTTAGATACATTTTGGAATATCCACCTAAATATAAGTGTACTTCTTATGTACAGAAGTCAGTTTGAGAAAAAAATGCATAATTAACAATGATTACTTTAGAACAATGATAGAAATTTCACTTTTTTGGGCATTTGATTTCTTTTTATAAGGATAATGACTTATTTTAGTACTTTTCTAGTAATTAATACATTTCTTCATAATTGTTGAAAATTATATTTAATTATTTTCTAGAAAGCATTTGTATAAAACAACATTTGGGGCCAGCGCCGTGGCTCACTTGGCTAATCCTCCACCTGCAGCGCTGGCACCCTGGGTTCTGGTCCCAGTTGGGGTGCTAGATTCTGTCCCGGTTGCCCCTCTTCCAGTCTAGCTCTCTGCTGTGGCCCGGGAGGGCAGTGGAAGATGGCCCAGGTCCTTGGGCCCTGCACCCACGCGGGAGACCAGGAGGAAGCACCTGGCTCCTGGCTTCAGTTTGGTGCAGCGCACCGGCCGTAGCGGCCATTTGGGAGGTGAACGAACGGAAAAGGAAGACCTTTCTCTCTGTTTTTCTCTCTCTAACTCTGCCTGTCCAAAAAAAAACAAAAAAAAACCAAAAAAAAACCCCACACATACAACATTCGGAGATATACAGATGATCAGGTTTGAAGCAATCACTATAGAAACTGCATTAGTTCTGCTCTGTTTCAAAACTGATTAAGTGATTTAAATTTTTTTTTATTTAATTCATGTACAGTTGGCTTTTCGTTACTATAATGGAATATCTAAAATTAAGCTTATGAAGAAAAGAAGCTTATTTGGGCTCATGATTCTGGAGTTTCACAGTCCAAGATCAAGCGGTTCCATTGGTTTGGGCTCTGAGGAGGGGGCAGATGGCAGTGGCAGAGCAATTACAGAGGTGGATCCCGGCGGGCCAGGAAGAAACAGGGCAGCTCAGCTCAGCTCCCTTCATAACCAGCTCTTGGAAGACCTCCCTCTTAGGCTCACTTCCTAACTGTCATAATTGGATGAAGTTTCCACCCTGAGAGGACCATTACCTTATGACTCTTGGGTTTTAAGTCCAGCATGAGTTCCAAAGAAAAATCATGTTCAAGCCACAGCAATGCATGATTTGGTTTACAATTAATATTTTATTCAGTTTTTAGTTTAGCAAATCAGCAATTGTTTCAGGTTTCTAATTCATGGTTCAGTGCGAGTTCCCGTTTTACACTCTACGTTTTTCTTCAAGATCTTTAGTCTGCACTGACAAAGTTAATAGTAATTTCAAGAAAGGGGGAAAACCTGAAAATCTATACTCTTATGAATTGCTTCTAAAAAAATATTTGTACTGCATCAGGGGGTGAAGGCTATGAAAGGAACAAAAACGCAGAAAATGAAACCAGGGCAATTTATCCATTAGACGGAGCACACACCTTGCTGAGAGTTCACAATACTATCATGTGCCAACAAAAATATTTATTTTAAAATCAGAAGAAGAAGAAAATGAATGTGATCCAGCTGAGATTATATTTGCCTTCATACCAATGAGGTCATAAAATACAATTTTTTACTTTTTTTTTTTTGAGAAAGAAGTCACAGAGGCAAAAGTGCTGAAGGCCTATGGAAGTCATAACATGTTTCTGGATCAAATTAAAGAGTTTTAAAGAATAAGTTTTTTCTTACCTGAATATTTAGGGAAATGCTGATTACGAGGTTTCCTAAAATGGCCAGCAAAACTCCCAACAGGTGAATCTGTAAAAGAAAATGTTTTCTTTAAATGAATAGTACTTGCAAGACATGCACTGCAAAAAAGATAAAAAGACAAAATTCAGTTGCTGTTTCATTCATTCTTGCATTCAGCTTTACTGATCGCCTATTTGCAGGGTAGGTCTGGAGCATAAATATGGTTTGAGTAGGATTTGTGGTCCTTTACTGAATTCTCTAGTCTTTGTCTGCTTCATTCACTAAAATACATAAACTAACCATCAGGTTCTGACTTTCCCACAAGACACATGTTGTTTCTGCTTTCTGTCCATTTTGTGTTAATACATTTTGGAGGATTGTGGTATGTGAGAATGATCATCATACATGGCAATAAAGGGTAAACGTCAGATACAGATCTGTGATTTTTTTTAACTTTTATTTAGTAAATATAAATTTCCAAAGTACAGTTTATGGATTACAATGGCTCCCCCCCATAACTTCCCTCCCACTCGCACCCCTCCCATCTCCCACTCCCTCTCCCATTCCATTCACATCAAGATTCATCTGTGACTTTTTTTTTTTTTCACTTGAGTGACTGAGCAAGTGTCCCCCACCTGCCCCGGCCTCACTACAAAGGGTGTACTAGGCAAGAAGTTTCCAGAAACCCTTGTCTTTCTAAAAATATTTTTTCACTACAAAAAAATTCAACAGACATAAAATTTGTACATAGTTATGTGATATTTCATTTCATGTGCACTTATGTGATGTCTGATCAGGATACATATACTTATCCTTTCAAGCATGTAGCATTTCTTTATAGTGAAAACATACAAAAATTCTCTTTGCTTTTTAATAGGGAAATCTACAGTAAACTAACATCTATCTTTTCCCTACTGTCACCAGAACCTCAAAACTTCTTACTCCTTTGTAGCGATAACCTAGTACCACCAATGCACCTTTCCCAACCCCCGCCTTTCTAGTTCCCTTCGCAGTCTCTGGTAGCCACAATTATGTTTTTAGCTTCTATTCAGATTCCACACGAATGAAACCATGTGACATTTGTCCTTCTGTGCTCGGCTTATTTCCCTTAACATAATGATCTCCAGTTGCATCCATGTCATTGCAAATGACAAGATCGCATCATTTTTTACGGCTGAGTAGTATGCCATTGTGCATGCGCACCACATTTTCTTTATTTATTTCCTGGCTCCTCTGGATAGTGCTGCAATCAATATGGGAGTGAAGATGTCGCTTCAACAGATGGATTTCATTTCCCTCGGATGTTTAGTGAGATCGCTGGACCATAGGGTAATTCTACTTTCAGCTTTTTGAGGAACCTCTATGTTATTTTCCACAATGGCTGTACTAATTTACATTCCCACCTGCAATGTACAAGTTGCCTTTTCTCTACATCCTCACCAACACTTGTTGTCTCTTGTCTTCTTGATCACAGCCAATCTTACTGGAGGGAGGTGACAGCTCATCACAGTTTTGACTTGCATTTCTCTGATGATTACGGATGCTTAACTTTTTTTTTTTTTCTGTGTCTGTGGCCACTTATAGGTCTTCCGCTGAGAAATGTCTCTTTATATCTATTGCCCACTTTTAATTGCATTGGTTTTTGTTGTTTTTTGTTTTGTTTTGTTTTGCTATTGAGTTGTTTTAGTTCTTTATATATTCTGAATATTAACCCCATGTCAGATGTATAGCTTGCAAATATTTTCTCCCATTCTGTGGGTTCTCTTTTCTCTGTTGATTATTTCCTTTGCTCTGCAAAAAACTCTTTAGTTTGGTAAAATTTAATTTGTGTACTTTGCTTTAATTTCCTGTACTTTTGGGGTCTGATCTACATAATCGTTGCTAATTCCAGTGTTCTGAAACATTTTCTCTATTTTTTTAATAGTCTCAAAGTTTCAGGTCTCACATTTACCTCTTTGATCCATTTTGAGCTGAGTTTTGTAAATGGTGAAAGATAGGAGTCTAGATTCATTATTCTGCATGTAGATAGCCAATTTTTCCAGTGCCATTTATTAAAAAGACTATTCTTTTACCGAAGCATGTTCTCAGCACTTTTATTAAAAACCACTGTGCTATGTGGACTGCTACTGTCAGGTCACTGCCAGACGTTGCACCTAACAGTCACTGCTGACACTGTCCTGCTCCACCAGAGCCTTGGAATTCCACTGGGCTCTGAAGTAGGTCCAGAGACTCTATCTGCAGGCATTGGTCTTGAGACAGGGACCATTAGAATCTGCTTAATGTTGGGTTTTATCAGTCTGGCACTGAATTCCAGAACAGTCCTATGTTCCATGCTGTCTGTGGGTTTGTAAGAGGGTGAAAGAGACAGCTCCTCAGCTTTCAGGCAGGTCCTAGGTGGGTCACACCTGGCTCTCATAGTCACCAGGCCCTGTGCAATCTTGGGGGTTCACACCAGGGCCACGGAAGGCTGGCGGTGCTACACATCAAAACAAGTCTGTCTCACCACAGTGTAAGTCCCTGCCTGATCCTGGGACAAATCCACAGACTCCAGCCACAGGCACCAGTCTAAGCATGGAAACCGATAGAATCTGCCCAGCATTGGGCTTTATCAGTACAGCACCGTTGAAATCCCCCTCTATGACCTCCACTGGAGCTAGACCACAATTTCCCACCACTTCCCTGCTCAAGAACCCATAAATGTCTCTCCACAGTCAACTTTGTGAAATATGGAACCACTGCACCAGCTGCCCATCATCTGTCTTCACCATGGCCATCCAACTGCCCACAGCATGCTTGATGTGTCCTTCCAGGGATCTGGTCCACACAACCTTTTGGTCAGATGGGAAGTTGCTTGTGACACCTGGCTCACCTGGGTGGTACAGTTCCTTCCCTCACCCACTCTAGTCATACTTCACTCTCCTGGCCTTTATTCGGTCCAGCCATTTGAGACTTTCTCAAATGACTACATTCCATTTTTACTTTTTCAGACTCTAAATGGTAGATGTCCCTTATTTCTTTTTTAAAAATATTTATGTATTTATTTGAAAGTCAGAGTTACACAGAGAGAGGAGAGGCAGAGAGAGAGAGAGAGAGAGAGAGAGAGAGAGAAGGGTTTTCCATGATGGTTCACTTCCTAATTGGCCACAAAAGCCGGAGCTGTGCCAATCCAAGGCCAGGAGCCAGGAGCTTCTTCTGGGTCTCCCATGTGGGTGCAGGGGCCCAAGGACTTGGGCCATCTTCTACTGCTTTTCCAGGCCATAGCAGAGAGCTAGATCTGTAGTGGAGCAGCTAGGTCTCGAACTGGTGCCCATATGGGATGCTGGCACTTCAGGCCAGGGTGTTAACCCGCTGCACCACAGCACCGGCCCTAACCCTAACCCTTATTTCTTCTTTTTCATTGTCGTATATGTCATTTTGCTTTTCAAGGAGAAGGCAAATACTTGAAGTGACAAGAGCAAGTCTTATGCTTCTTCCAAGGAGTCTTCCACATTATCTACCACACAAAATTAGGAGCTTAGCAAATACGACTTGAAAATAATCTACTCAGAGCAATGACCTCTAATTCTTCCACGCTGCCCCAGATGATTGTCACAGACAATCATAAGATGTGTTTGCTGCTTCCATGGAGGAACAAAGGGACAGTATCGATCAGCATGATACAAGAGGCCTCTTTCCCTTCTTTTTCTACAGTAGATAACTTCTAGCTAACTTCACATCCCAAGGAGTTATTTGAATTTCAAATGAATATTACAACCACAAGAAACTCTTTTCAAACAGCAAAATGTCTTTGAAGTTTTAGAGCTTTATTAAAAGAGCTGAAGTGAAACTCAGTGTTTTAAAAAATGAGGCAAGGAAGTTAAAAATTCATTTTATAGTTGATATATAATATCCATAGTCTTTAATCAGCTAAGAATTTCCTTTTCCTAATGGAGGAACTTGGCAATAATCTTGATCACTATTCCTCTTGGGGAACAATTGCAGCAGAGTACAATGTGCTATTTCCATGCTTTGTATTTACAATCTGGCATTTGGCAGTAATCAGGAAAATAAAGATTTAGAAGAAATTTGGCACTGAATGGATAATTACAAAAATCTTCCATAATTATATAGAAGTAAATTATTGAGTAGACATAATTTACTTTAAAATTCTTTTAACCATTCACTGAGCAATTTAAATGGCACGAGGCTGGGTGTTTAAAAATTGGTGGCAAGATTTGGCAATGATTTCTTGTACATGAAACCAAAAACATAGCCAAGAAAAGAAAAAAAAATAGGTAAGCTGGACTTCAACAAGATTAAAAACTTTTGTGCATCAAAGGGCACTATCAACTGAGTGAAAAGACCACCTACAAAATAGGATAAAATATTCACAGTCACGAATCTGATTAGGGATTGATCTCCGGAATATATAAAGAATGCCTAAGTCAACACCACCACTACCAACAACCAATCCGATTAAAAATGAGTAAAGGACTTGAAGACGTTGCTCCAGAGAAGACACACAAAAGGCAAACAGACACATAGAAAGATGTTCAAATCACTTATCATTAAGGAAACACAAACCAAAACCACAATGAGTCACCCCTTCATTCCCATTTAGATAGCTATAATTTAAAAAAAATTAAGACAAAAAATAAGAAAATAAGTATGGGTGAAGATATAGAGAAACTGGAGCTCTTGTGCATTACAGAAGGGAATGTAAAACGTTGCAGCCACTAAGGAAAAAGGTATAGGGATTCCTCAAAAAATGAAACAAAGTATTACCATATAAACCAGCAGTTCCATTTCTTGGATACACATCCAAATGACCTGAAAGTATTGGACTCAAACATATATTTGTTGTCCATGACTATGGCAGCATTATTCACAACAATCAAAAGCCACTGACGTGTCCAGCCATGGATGAATTGATACAAAATAATGTGGTATATCCAAAGAATAGAATATCATTCAGTCTTAATAAGTAAGGACATTTTTTTTCATAAATTTTTAAAAAAGATTTATTTTTTTTATTTGAAAGAGTTACACACACTGAGATCTTTCATCCTCTGGTTTATTCCCCAAATGGTTGTGTTAGCTACCAGGACTGGGCCAGGCTGAAGCTAGGAGCCACGAGCTTCATCAAGGCCTCCCGCTTGGATGCGGTGGCCCAAGCACTTGGGTCATCCTCCACTGCTTTCCCGGGTGCATCAGCAAGGAGCTGGATAGAATTGGAGCAGCCTAGATTCAAACCCACACCCATACAGGATGCTGACACTGCAGGAGGTGGCTTTACCCATTACACTACAGCGCCAGCCCCTGTAAGGAAATTTTGACACATGCTACAACACGGATGAACCTTGAAGGCTTTGTTCTTAAGTGAAATTAGCCAGTCAAAAAGGATAGCTATTGTGTGATTCCACTTACATGAGGTTCCGAAGATAGTAAAATCCGAGAAAGAAGGTAAAGGATGGTGTCCGGGAGTACAGAGAGGGAAGAATGGGGAGTTGTTGTAGAATGAATGTCAAGTTGGGCTGTAGTAAAAAGTTCTAGAGATGGATGCTGGTGATGTCTGCACCACTGTGAAAATGTACTTAGTGCCACAGAACCATACTTAAAATAGCTAAAATGGTAAATTTCACATTATATGTATTTTACCACAAACAAAATTGGTGGTGGAGGAAGTCTCTGATTGTGAGTTGACTTGGAGAACCTAAGGAAAAGCTCACCTCCTGCAGAATAGCTTCACACCGAGATTTAACAGTGAGCACTTTACTTTCATTCCTTTAAATTAAATATTGACCTAACACAAGATTTTTTTTCCCTTAAAGTGGACACTCCTGGAAAGGTACACACTATTAAATTATTAATATAGTAACATAAATGTTATCAAACAGATCAATCAAAAGAGCCCGAGTTGGCAAAAACAGACAATTCCTCCCTGCTCCGTATATCCATGCGCTTTTCTGGGTAACTACATACTCCTTCCCATCAAGAGGCATGGGCCATTTTCTACCCCTGAGTTCCGACTGGCCAATAGACTGCAATCAAAGTGAAAGTGTGCTACTCCCACGAGTAGACCTAAAAATGTACTGCATGCTTCCACTCCTTTGTTTTGGAAAGTTCTTGAGAACCAGCCCAGGCTAACCTGCTGGGTAATGACAGTCAGGGGCCAAGCAACGCTGCTGCTCTTATGTCTACGGCCTAGTCACGGGTCAGTCAATGACCAGTCTGAGACAGAGGCCATCCCTCTACCAGCCAGCCCCTGGCTTGAGTGACCAGCCACAGCATGATCCACGCCAGTTGACCAACTGTCTTAGATGCACTAATACATAGTTGCCATTTTAAGCCACAAAGCACTGGGGATTATTTGTTTTGCAATAAGAAAGAATAGAATGTGGCTTAGAAGACAGAGAAATGGGGAGAGAGATACTCTAGGGCTCTCCAGGGTGGGGAACGTCCAGCCCATAGGCTATGCATGTGAGCCCCATGAAATCATTTGGTCTGGTCCTGCCAAGGCAACAGCAGGTGGGACTCAACATTCAATAAATCCATAGCAGACGATTTTGGATGGCCGACAAATGATGTTATAAATAACCAAATGGCCCTTAGCAGGAAAAAGGTTTCCTACTTCTGACTTAGAGAAAAACAGGGTTTCAAGATTAGAAAGTGAGACATTTTGTTTGCTCTTTTCAGGGACAGACAAAAAAAAAAATACTGTTCCCCAAATCAGAGGACCCATCACTGCCATCTGCTCGCCACATGCGACCCTACGGAGTCTTATCCTCTCTGACCCTCGGTTTTCTCAGCTGGGAGATGAGATGACACCCTCAGGAGCCTGGGGGGGTCCAAGATGTGAGAGGTCACGGAGACGAAGTCAAGATGCAACACAGTGATGATCTGAAGTGGTGGACTCAAGCGATATTAAAAATAATAATAAAGTTATCATTTGTTTATATCTAAAATTTCCAAGTAAACGTTTAAATTATTTTTTTGAAAAAAAAAAACACAACTGTCAACCTGCTTCACACTTTTTGCATCAGAGTATATGTGCCAATTTCATATACTTTACTGTAAACATTCATTTTGTTTTCTATAAGGTCTTCCAAATCTGACGAGTTTCTAAAATAATTACAAGATGTAAATTATTTTATGGTTTTCTTAATGTAATTGAATCAGAGATACAAATTTGTAACATCTTCATTCTTTTTCTCCAAAAATTATTTGATTACAGATATGGGTAGCCGAAGGAGTATTTCATATTTTCTAATCAGTAAAGCCAGTCATACTATTCTAATGTTTTTGCTTCTAAGCCTTCATGATAGGGTTAGAGAAGAGCTCACATTACAATATTTACCTTGCCACCATTTCCTCTGTAAGTCTATGGAGTATTAAAAAATTAGTCATATTTCAGAATGGACAACATAAAATTTATTATTCCTGAAGGTAGAATTAACTTTGAAGTCAGTTACCTCACCCCTGCAATCTTCATGGAGCAACATTTAGAGATTTTAAATTAGCCATGTACAGATTCCCTATGACTAAATAACAGTTGTCGCTCTTTCTCTTTCTGTCTCCTGATCTCTCTCTCTCTCTGTCTCTTGATCTTTCTCTCATCTTTTTCTTGCTCTCTCTCTTACACTCTCCTTCTCTCTTTCCCTCTTTGCCTCTTCCCTCTGGTCTGTTGGGTTTCCCCCAATAAACCTTTTCCCTTAAAAAAAAATAAAAGATAAAAATAAATGAAAGTTGTCAGAGTCATGTGGAAATTCAATTCTACAACCTAAGAAACTATAAAAGGAGGACAATCCTTTTTTTTTTTTTGTCTATGTCTAGTTCTGAGTGTTATAAAATAATTAAAAGAAGTAGGAAAAATCACAAACTATTTCTGAGTGAATCAGATGATTTTCAATTGCTGAACAGAAACAAGTGGGCAAAGACGTATTCGCAAATGCACAATCTTCTCACAAAGAATGTGGAGACGATATCATCTTCTAAGTCTTTCCTAGCCTTGCTCATCCATCGGAGAACCCCTAAACACATTTCCCCTTGCACAATGATGATTTATTCTGTAACATGTGCATCTTTACTAACACAATAAAACTTAAGTTCTGGTGGTTGGTCCAATGACTACCATGAGTTCAAAGTAGTAAAATTATATTTTAAGATATTTTCAACAACTTCAACATGATCTAAGATTATCAGCGGTTTCCACTGGTGACAAGGGCACACGTTCTTTTAATACTACTTTAGTCTCTTGTCCACATTCATTATAGAAGGAAGTGGTAAATTTCAGCCAGGTTAGTGCAAATACAAGAGTAGTGTTTGTTTTTTTCTTGTTCTAATTCACCAAACTTCATCCCTGGACAACAAATTCAGAACCTTTGCACGTGAGGTGTGACTTCCCCCTGTGTTCTTTTTGGTATGTAGGGATCAGTTTTCGCTTGAATTCCTCCAGTGATGTGGAAATTATTTCCTGCTAAGTAGTGAGCCGCCCATCACCAAGTGGCTGAAGGGCTCAGCTGGTTAGTTCTTTCAGGGAGCGGTCATCTTTCCACCCTGGACTGCACCCCCAGGTCCTTCTCCCTGGGGATACAGACCTAAGTCAGCTCTCTCTCCCACTGGACACTTTTCAGCTGCTAAAAGACAAGAATTCCACTATTTTGTTCTCTCTCTCTCTCTTTCTCTCGCCCTCTCTCCAACCCTCTCTCTCTTAATGAGGCAGTAACTTTTATTCACTGGCTATAAATGAGGAAACTGAAGCTGAAAGATTTAAGTTACCTAATATATTTCCATCCTTAGTGGGAGATCCCAAGTCTGTTTGATTTCAGAGTTCATCCTTCTTTTAAGACCTTATGATGAATTTTTAATTCTTTTACTATATTTCATTCTCTCTCTTTTTAAAGATTCATTTATTTTATATGAAAACCAGAGGGCTGGCACCTCGGCTCACTAGGCTAATCCTCCACCTTGCGGTGCCGGCACACCAGGTTCTAGTCCCTGTCAGAGCGCCGGATTCTGTCCTGGTTTCCCCTCTTCCAGGCCAGCTCTCTGCTGTAGCCTGGGAGTGCAGTGGAGGATGGCCCAGGTCCTTGGGCCCTGCACCCCATGGCAGACCATGAGAAGCACCTGGCTCCTGGCTTCGGATCAGCGCGGTGCGCTGGCTGCAGTGCACTGGCCGCTTCAGCCATTGGAGGGTGAACCAACAGCAAAGGAAGACCAAAATTTCTCTCTCTCTCTCTCTCTCTCTCTCACTGTCCATTCTGTTAAAAAAAAAAAAAGCAGAGTTACAGAGAGGGAGAGACAGAGAGATCTCTCATCCCTCAAATGGCTGCAATGGCCAGGACTGGGCCAGGTCAAAGTCAGGAACCAGGAGCTTCATCTAGGTCTCCCACGTGGGTGCAGGGACTCAGGGACTTCTGTCATCTTCCACTGCTTTCCCAGGCACATTAGCAGGGAACTGGAATGGAAGTGGAGCAGCTGGGACTCGAATCCTCACCCTTATGGGATGCCAGCATGGCAGGCAGCAACCCAACCCACCACACCACAATTCTGGCCCCTTTTATATTTCTCTTAAGCTAAATGGAGATCATCAAGGGAAGGGATTTTGTCTTTTTATTTCTTCCTTACTCATTTTTGTTTCTCCAACAATGGCACTGACTTTGCTACTCAAAATTAATCATAGGCCAAGGTGTGTAGAAAGAAAAGGATATTTCTGCAACACCAGTTAACCTGTTTAATTTCATAAAAATAAGCTAGTGAATGTTTTAGAGTGTTAGAAATATTCTGTATGGGGCCGATGCTGTGGCGCAGTGGGTTAAAGCCCTGGCCTGCAGCGCTGGCATCCCATATGGGCACGATTTCTAGTCCCGGCTGCTCCTCTTCCCATCCAGCTCTCTGCTGTGGCCTTGGATAGCAGTAGAAGATGGCCCAAGTCCTTGGGACCCTGCACCCACGTGGGAGGCCTGGAGGAAGCTCCTGGCTTCAGATCGGCACAACTTCGGCTGTTGTGGCCATCTGGGGAGTGAACCAGCAGATGGAAGACCTCTCTCTCTGTCTCTAACTCTCTCTGTAACTCTGTCCTTCAAATAAAAAAAATCTTAAAAAAAATATTCTGTTTAAAATATTATTAATATTTGCTGTAATTTATTAATTAAAAATAATCAATATAATTAATTCATTTGTTTTTAACACCAAGTTAAAATTAAAAGTACCATAGGCAACTGTTTTCTTATCCCACACACCACACATTATAGAATTCAAATTATTGAAATAGATTTAAAATTTAAGATGTTATCTGAAAACCAAGGAAATCAGTGTTTTTTTCAGAAATATTTCCATAATGCTCAGCATCAATGTAATATTAACTCCCAATATGAAATCCTATAATTATATAGGAAAAATAAAGTATTGAAAATGTCCATAAAAAGGCTATGATTAAAAAGGACAGTTTCTCTACCAACATATAATTAAGGAATTTTAGAAATAAATAGGCCATAAATCAAACTCTTCATTTCACAAATGCGGAAATGAGAGTCCAAGGAAGTAAGTTACTGAAAGATAGGTAACAATGCAGAATCAGGACCAGAGCCCCAGTATGAGAGACTCCATTTTTCATGTCTCTTTTAAGAGCCACATTAATCTTTAATTACTGATGACATCTCACTAGAAAATAATTACATCATCATATACTTACTGTATGACATTTAAATTCTGAAAATTATAAACTATACAAAACCTACAGAAAGTATAAAAAATTTTATTACAAACCTACATTCCAACCAAAGAACTAGCACAGCAAGAAAATGAAAGGAAGAAATAAACCTATCTTTATGCACAAACACGACCTTGTATACACAAGATCCATTAAAAAGCTATTAGGATTAATTGGTTAAGCCTGGTCGCAGGACAACAGATCATTATACAAAAATCAATTGTATATATACACATGAGCAAGGAACAATGAAATAAAATTAAGAAGAAAATTGCATCTATAATAGCATCAAAAGGAGTAAACTATTTAGGAATAAATTCACCAAAAGATACACAAATCTTATTCTGAAAGCTATAAAATATTGTTGAAAAAAATTACAGGTGATTCCAAATAATGGAAAGACATTCTATGTTCATGGATCAGAAGACTTAATATTCTTAAGCTAGAAGCACTCAAAATTGATCTACAAATTCAATTCAATCCCTATCAGAATCTCAACAGGATTTTTGTAGAAACTGACAATCTGATCTTTAAATTCATACAGAAATTCAAGGGACCCAGAATAGGCAAAAAAAAAAAAAAAATCTTGAAAAGGCTGGAGGACTCACCTTATTTCAGAGCTTACTACAGCACAACAGTAATCAATATAGTGTGATACAAGGATAGGCATCTAGATAAATGGAACAGAATCAAGAGTTCTGGCAATTGTGTGAGAAGGGTGTAAGCTCACTCAATGGAGAAAGACTATGCTTTTCAACAAATATCCTGAAACACTTGGTTGCCACATCCAAAAATAAATGAAGTTGAACCCTAACTTTATACCATATACCAATTTTAACTCAAAGTTTAGGATCAAAAACCTAAATTTAAGAGCCATAACTATGAAACTCTTAGAAGAAAACATAGGGTAAATTTTCATGACTTGCATTTGGCCCTGAATTCTTATAGATACCAAACACATAATCAAGAAATAGATAAAGTAGATTTTATCAAAATTGAAAGCGTCTGTGCTACAAAGGGCATTATTAAGAATGAAAAGACAGCACACAAAATGAAGTAAAATATTTGTAAAACAGGTATCTCATAAGGGATCTGTATATACAATACATGAATAACTCTAACATCTCAATAATAGAAAGTAACCCACTTAAAAATGGCCAAAGGATCTGAACAGACATTTCTCTAAAGAAGATAAATAACCAATAAGCACATGAAAATATGTTCTAAATATCACTAGTCAACAGATATGAAAATTAAAACCACAATGATATGCCACTGCATACAAAGTAAGATGCCTACAATCGAAAGTCAAGTAATTACAAGTGTTAGCATGAATGAGTATAAATCAGACTCCTCAGACAGTGCTCATAGGAATGTAATATGGTACAACCACTTTGGAAAACTTTTTTCCTCAACAAGTTGGTCATGAAATTCCCATTGACAAAGCAATTTCATCACCCTTCACACTTCAACTCATCAGTATTACTCAAAGTCCACAGTTTGCATTAGAGTTCACTCTCTGTGTTATAGTCTATGGACAAGGACAAATGTACACTACACTGACATGTATCTAACAGTATGGAATCATTCAGAATATTTTCACTATGAATATCCTCTGTGTTTTCCCCTTTATCCATCCTTTCTCCCAGCCCCTGGCAACAAATGATCTTTTTGCGTCTGTGAAGTTTTGCCTTTTCCAGAAAGTCATGTGTTGGAATCACACAGTATGTAGCCTTTGCACATTGACTTATTTCACTTACACGGATCTAAGCTTCCTCCATATCATTTCATGGCTTGATGGTCCATTTCTCTCTAGTACTAATATCCCATTGCCTGGTTGCACCACAGTTTATCCATTCATTTAGTGGAGGACCTTTTGGTTGCTTCCAAGTTTTGGCAATTCTAAAAAAAGCTGCAATAAACATCCATGAGCAAGTTTGTATGTAGTGATAACTTACCACTATTTTTGGGTAGATACTGAGGAGCATGACTGCTGGATGATAAAAGAAGAGTAGTTTGGTTTTCTAAGAAACTGCTAAGTTGTGTAAAATGGATGTACCATTTTGAATTTCTACTGTCAACGAATGGAAGTTTCTAGTCAGGGCAGATTCTTGATGTAGCAATCCAGACACTGCTTGGGACACCTGCATTTCACATCAGAGTGCTGGTTTAGAGTCCAGGCTCTGCTACTGGTTCCAGCTTCCTATTAATATGCATCCTGGAAGTACCTGCCACCATCGTGGGAGACCCAGGTTGAGTTTTGGGCTAATGGCTTCGTCCTGACCCACTGCAAGCTGTTACATGCATTTGGAGAGTGAATTGGCAGATGGAAGATCTCTCTCTCCCTTCCCTTCCCAAATTTTGTCTCTCTGGCTTTGAAATAAAATGAAAATAAACAGAAAGTAAAGATTATGAGTTGATTTTTTTTTTACAAAAAAGGAATCTTTAAAGATAAGAAACAGTTGATATTGATTTATAGTCAATACTTATGTTATTTATCCATCTTTGCTCACCATTCCTAGTTTTATCTTAAATAACAGCTTTATTGAGACATAATCCATATACCACATTTTCATCTTTTCATAGAATTGTGAACTCATCCCCACTATCTGCTTTCAGACATTTTCATCACCACCAAAGGAAACTTCATCCCCTTTAGCAATCACTTATTCCCTCCTCCCTGGACACTGCCAATCTACCTCCTATCTGCATGTATTTGCCCATTTTGGACATTTTATAGAAATGCACTCATACAGTATACCGTCTTTGATGTCTTTTTTTCCCCTCATCATAATGTTTCCAAAGCTCATCATGTGGCATTATTGGCATTTAATATGTATGTGTCATCCCTTATATGGCTGTATGGGCCATTATATGGATTTATCAAATTTTGTTTGTTTATCCATCAGTTGAAGATATGTACGTTGTTTCCACTTTCTTCTGGATTCAGCATTCTTCTTCCAGAAAAAACTTCAGCAGTTCTTTCAGCAGAATTGTATGAATTGAAAATTCTGTTACTCTGCAAATATCTTCATGTCATCTTTCTTCCTGAGTATAGAAGTACAAGCTGATAGTTCCTTCATTCAACACGTCAACAATTTTATTCCATTGTCTTCTGGCCCTCATTGTTGTTGTTGAGAAGTACATTGTTAGTCTAACTGTTGCTTCTATGTAGTTAATTTTACTTGGTAGGTCATTTTACTCAGAATACTTTAAAGATTTTTATTGTCACTTTTTTTTTGTAGTTTTGCTATAACTTCTCTAATGTGAATTACTGTGTGCTTACGTTGTTTCCTTAGTTTAAGGATTGATATCTTTCATTTATTTTGTTAAGTTCTCAACCATTATCTCTTAAATGCCATTTCTCCAATGCTCTATTCTCTCCCTATATAGAACTCTTCTTCCTAGTGCATTAGATCTTTTCATTCTGTTCCCACTGTTTCTTACCATTTCTCTCACATTTTCCAACTCTTTATCTCTTTGCACTGAATTCTGAGTAATTTCTTCAAATCTATCTTCTTTCCTGACCTTCCTCCTCTGAAATGAGTTTTAAGTGCTTCTACCAGTCCATATATTATACTAATGTTTTCCTTTTACTAGTCCATTTCCCCCTCTAGACCATATGTTCCTTGAGAGCAGGCTGTGTCTTACTAGGGATATATGATAACCTGAGGTAATCACCACTGAATAGTTTTTCCATTTAGAGGCTCTGGTAAATGTGCTTTAAGGACAACAAAATCCTCATGTGCAATTAGAAGTATCACTTGCGTACAATGAGCATGCCCTTAAAAAATTGCCATGAAATTAAAGATATATAGCTCATATCATTACTTACTGAGTATACTGTTTTCTAGTATTTTAAAAGCAGAGGCTTAGAACTCTCTCTCTCCTCCTTCCCAAGCCCCTTACTAATCTGGAGACTGGTCCGGAAAAGGAACAGACAGCCAGAAAAGGCAAGTGACTTATGCAAAGTCACACAGCTAGATAGCAGCCAAATTTGGGCCCAAGGCACCTAGGTTAAGTCTGCAACACTGAATCACAGACTGTAGAGTGGCAAGATGGCGGAATAGGAAGGGAGCACACCGATAGTCCGGGGAAAGACAGTTTAATAAAAGTGGAGATACTGCAGGTTCAAGGAAGAGTAGGGGAAGAAACAGCAGAGGAAACGCTTCCAGAACTAGTGATTCACAGTGGACCTGCGTGGAGAGCGTGGGAGCCCGCAGTTCGGGACACCAGCGGCAGACTCAACGCACCAGCGCTGGACCGCGTGGTGAGCCGAACCTCAATAGCCCGAGACACCAGCAGGGAAGCGGAAAGAGGAGACTAGAGCGAACAAGGCTTGAAACCCTGTGGGGAAAAGTTCACCAGGCTAACTAGAAGAGAGAGAGAAAGAAAAAAGTGACTGATACGGACACGAGTTTCTCTCTCTCCGCTCACCTCTCAAATGTGAGCAAGACAAAGAGCAGGCGCCATTTTGGACATACGTCATAAGCAGGGCGACCTCAGGTCTGCACCAGCCCTGAGCATAGCAGAAAAACCTGACTCTGGGCGTGGGGGTGAAATAACAGGAGATTAGAACCTAATGAATGTGTGGTGCTAATGAACTGAGACTGTGAAAAAAAGAGACTGTGGGGGAGAGAACTCACTGAATTCACCACGTGAGTACTCTCCAGAGATGCTACAGTTCGGTAGCCTTGGTAGCCCAGTGGTGAGACTGCAGGAGAATTTGAACCCACACTGAGGGCTGCAGAGATTCCCTCTGTGGTCCTTGGGAAAGAGCTTCCGATCTCTGGCTCCTGTGGGTATATCATTTGCCTGCTAACCACCCCCAATTCCATTCAGCTGTGCAGAATTACTTCCCTTTTGAATCAAAAAGAAAGAAAGAAAGAGAGAGAGATTTACCACGCCTAACCTGGGAGTGTCACCTTTGGCACACCCTCAACCCTGAGGAACCAAACAGAGCTATCAGGCCACACCCATCTCAAGCCTCTAAGGCTCCATTGAAAGCAGACAGTCCACTTATCTAGAGTCATAGTATAACAAGAGAAAACACCACAGTGAAGAAACCAATATGCCAAACAACAAATGCAAAAACCGAGGTAACAAGAACAAGGAAGACACTATGACACCCCTAAATGAAAAAGACACCCAATTCAAGACTACGAAGATGATGAGATAGAAGAAATGCAAGAAGCAGATCTCAAAAAATTGATAAGAACACTAAGAAGTACTCAAAAACAAATTCTTGAACTACAGAAAGCCTTAATGGACAAGGTAGAAAATCACTCTCGTGAAAATGAAATATTAAGGAGGAATCAAGCTGAAATGAAACAACTAGTAGAACATGTGATAGTGACGAGAAATCATAATGAAATGAAGAATTCAATAGATTAAATGAAAAACACATTAGAGAGCCTTACAAACAGAATGGGTGAGGCAGAAGAGAGAATATCGGACTTAGAAGACAGAGCACAGGAAAATATACAGTCAAACCAAAGACAAGAAGAGGAAATTAGAAATCTAAAAAATATTGTTGGGAATCTACAGGATACTATTAAAAAACCCAACATTCGACTTCTAGGAGTTCCTGAAGGCATGGAGAGGGAGAAAGGATTGGAATGCCTTTTTAGTGAGATAATAGCAGAAAATTTCCCAGGTTTGGAGAAGGACAGAGACATCCTAGTACAGGAAGCTCATAGAACCCCTAGTAAACATGACCAAAAGAGATCCTCACCACGACACATTGTAATTAAACTCACCACAGTGAAACAGAAAGAAAAGATCCTAAAATGTGCAAGAGAGAAATGTCAGATTACTCTCAGAGGATCTCCAATGAGACTCACAGCAGACTTCTCACCAGAAACCCTACAAGCTAGAAGGGAATGGCGAGACATAGCCCAGGTACTAAGAGAGAAAAACTGCCAGACCAGAATATTATATCCTGCAAAGCTCTCATTTGTGAATGAAGGTGAAATAAAGACCTTTCATAACAAACAAAAATCGAAAGAATTTGTTGCCACTCGTCCAGCCCTGCAAAAGATGCTTAAAGATGTGTTACACACAGAAACACAGAAACACGGCCATCAACATGAAAGAAGGTAAACGAAGGGAACCTCACAGCAAAAGATCACAGGGAATTCAAAGCATACATTTGGATGGAGAGATTATGGGACATGTACTCTATAGAATACTATACAGCAGTCAAAAACAATGAAATCTGGTCATTTGCAACAAGATGGAGGAATCTGGAAAACATCATTCTGAGTGAATTAAGCCAGTCCCAAAGTGACAAATATATGTTCTCCTTGATCGCCGACAACTAACTGAGCACCAAAGGGGAAACCTGTTGAAGTGAAATGGACATTATGAGAAACAGTAACTTGATCAGCTCTTGTGCTGACTGTTGTTGTATAATGTAATACTTTATCCATTTTAGTATTTTTTTATTCTAGTACTAGTGGTTGAACACTGTAATTGACACACAATTATTCTTAGGTGTTTAAATTTTCACTTAAAAGGGATCCCTGTGAAATATAAGAGTGGGAATGAAAGAGGGAGGAGGTGTACAATTTGGGACATGTTCAATCAGACATGCCCCAAATGATGGAGTTAGAAACATGCCAGGGATTCCAATACAATCCCATCAAGGTGGTATGTACCAATGCCATCTCACTAGTCCAAGTGATCAATTTCAGTTCACAATTGATCACACTGATAGGTCTAAGAGTCAAAGGGATCACACAAACAAGACTAGTGTCTGCTAATACTAATTGATAGAATCAAAAAGGGAGAGAATGATCCAACATGGGAAGTGGGATACACAGCAGACTCATAGAATGGCAGATGTCCTAAATAGCACTCTGGCCTCAGAATCAGCCCTTAAGGCATTCAGATCTGGCTCAAGAGTCCATGAGAATATTTTAGGCATGGAAAGCTAAGACACTCTGGAAAAAAAAGAAGACCTAAATGAATCACAGACTGTAGTAGGTAACTTTCTGGATACTCAATGTCAATATACCACACTTTTTTAATTAGCAGAATGTGTTTTTCAGTGTAAACAAAGCAAAGACAACAGTCCAGAAGCAAGGTTGATTCATAGCTTAATAATGTAGTTATAAGTACAGCTCAGAAACTCAGGAAGATGACCTTAAGTTTTACTGCATTCAATGTCTTCACCACTGTAGTTTAATTTCTGACTTTTCCCAATATTTCTTGGCAAACAGATGGTGGCAGCCATGGCAAACAGTTTATCTAGATACAATGAGGCTCAAAATATTAGTATGAAGTTGTTTTAATTTTATTTGGGATAATGATTTTTTATCTTATTTTTAGTGCTAGGATGTTCTGCAGATATTTCACATTGTCTTGTATTATTTTATTATTGACCTATAATGCATGGGTGGGCCAGATGGAGACAGGACATGATAATACAGGAATGTGTGGAATTGGTGATAATTTGTCTTAGTTCTGGCTTTGAATGCAATTGTATTCCCAGCTCTGCCTTCAAAACATAAATTCAGCACGAGACTCCAAAGGACAAAGTACATGGCTCAAAAAGAACTATCGGTTTGGAGGTAGTTTTGAACACGGGAAAGGTCATATTTACCTTGTAACTGGGGTAATGATACCTCCTGTTCTAGCAGTAAAACAGCCTGACCTGGAAAGAGAGGCCTAATTTCTAATATCTATAAGACCAAAGGTTGGAGTGATTTAGGTCCACTAATCTCTGTAGGGATGACCCCAGGACCTATACCTAGGTGGGGATATGTCTGAGCAAAGGGTTTTCAGTTCACCCTGCTCAAGTGAACTCTGAGTAATGAGCTGAGACGTTTCTGCATTTGTACTCAGTAAAGCAGATGGGCACAGAGCCTGTTTCCAGAACAGATGGGGGGGGGCACAGGAGGACACACAAACTTCGAGATACATCCTTCAGTATTTAGGAGTGAACACCCAGAATGTCTGCCACTAAATTTTAAATGGTCGACTCATTCACTCACTCCACATACCTATCTACCTCTCTCCTATCAATCTATGCATATCTATCTATTTACTGAAGAACATATAAATATTTCACACTTAACAATTAGTGAATCTCTAGATTGAAAGACATATGGTGTTTATTGTTCTACTCTTTCTAAAATTTTCTATAGGAATTGAAATTTCCAAGCTAAGAAGTTTTGAAAAGGTTGCTTTGCAGACTCAATAAAATGAAAGAGGATATGGATTCACTTAAAAGTCTGGATAAAAGGGATGATAATAAGAAAAGAAATAAAAAGGACACTGGCAGAACCAAGAAAAGATGTTAAGGAGAAAAATAAAACCATTGCACAGCTTAAAACCACGTGTAAAAACACACAACGTGGAAGGAAAGGACATGGCATGAAAAGTGATCAGAGAGACGGTGGTAGACACGGGATACAGACAACGTGAGGAAGTGCACATCAGATGTCATTCAGTCAGGCACCTGCTTGGTCTTTGTTCAGCAACTGGTGAATGTTAGGTCCCACGTCTGGAACCAAGGATGCAAAGCACCCTAAGAGGAAGCAACCAGAAGCCTGTGAGGTTTGTAACTGAGGCACACTCTGCAGAACCTGCAGGGACACAGAAGGCAGCACAGGCCTGGTGAGGTTGGGGACTCTTTCCTCTGACTGATGTACCCTGAGTTTAAAACAACAAAAATGTATGAAATGAAATGGTGGAGTTGGGAGAGCTGCACTCCCCTGGAGGCAGAATCTGTTCCCCGTGTCTTCTAGCTTCTGGTGGCTGCTGGCTTCCCTGGTTTGTGGCCACACCACGCCAGTCTCTACCTACCTGGTCACACGGCCGTCACCTCTTCTGGGTCAGATCACCCTGTGCCTTCTGGAAGGATACATGTGATGGCATTTAGGGCCTCCCTGGGTGATCCAAGATAATCCCCCTGTGGCAAGATCCTTCTGTTAACCACATCTGCAGAGCCCTCCCCCCCCCCTTATTTTTTTTTTTGCTATTCAAGGTATCATTTACAGTTGACCTTGGGATTAAGATGAGGATCCTTTTTGGGAGCTCATTGCTCAGCCTACCCCAGGGAGGGAGGAAGGGAAGCCTTCTTGGGTGTCACCAGGGTGACAGCATTCCAGCCAAGGGCAGAGCAAGTACAATGGCACAAGGTGCAGTACACAGGGTGCCCTGAAGGGCCTGGAAGCAGAGGACCAGAGTTCAGCCAGCTTGGAAAGGCAGGAGGAGTTCTGTGTGCTGTGTGGCTGTGGGTGACGTTACACCTACGAAAGACTCTGAACTAAACAAAAAGAAGTCCAGAGCTGGCTGTAGTGTGGTGCGTGGACAGCAGGCAGGACGACCAGGGAGCAAGATGACCAATTAATAGATGGTTCCAGAAGTTCAGAAAAGAAGCAAAGGAGTCAGGATAGCTCATTGCAACAGGGCTACAAAGGAATAGCACGAACAGAGAGGCTGGAGGCAATGTGAAATGTGATGCTTTTTAGATGACTGAATAGGTTGGAGGCCTCTTACTGCTGATCTCCTGTGTTCTTGTAGATAATTGAGTTGTCTGTAATAACCAGACTAAGTTAAAACTATAATCTCACATGCAAAAAAGAGGAAAGAACACTTTTCAGCCAGGAACAGATTTTTTAATTTGCTGTCTTGGTTATTATATGCTATAAGGTTATTGCATTCCTATCCTGAGACATTCTCATGACATCGAATCCAAACCTGGTGACTTAGGAGCCAAGAGAAAAGGTCAGGGTTACATAACACAGTATATCTTTGCTGTTCCCCAAGCTGTTCTATGCCAGTGTTTAATCAGCCTTAAAACCTAGGCAGAAAAACTCAACATAGTGCTTTCCCATACAATTAAGAACTATTAAATTTTGTCCCTTGCTAGAGAACATATTCACTTACATAACTGTACATTTCTTATTCTCAAAAACCAAATTCCATTAAGGATAAGCTTTAGTTTTACTCAAAAGCCACCCTGTATTTTTCTTATGAGAAACTTAAGTTTCAGCAGAGCAAATTTATGGGAAAAGTAGGACACTTAATAACACACCCTTTGGGGGCTTTTAACACTTTGTTAAAAAGAGAGCAACAATAGTCAAGACAAGGCAAGGTTCCAGTTAAGGAAGTCTTAAACTTGGTCCTATTACAAAACAACTTAATCTTATGTAGTAATGGGGAGGGAATCTCTGAAATAGCACGGACATGTTGAACACAAAGAATGCTGCTGTTTGCAGCCAGATTAATATGGAGTCCCATAACTTTCAGAGTTTGCAAGAACATATTTGTAAAAGTAATTTTTTAAAAACCTAGAATCCTTTGCGTCCAAAGAAGCAGGATTTCAGGCCACGTTTTTTTAGGCCTATCCCAAGATGGGAATGAGGACTTCTACCCTACAACTGAGGTGAGCTCCCTCAGCTGAGTACGTTCTCCTCCACCTGCCTGAGTTTCCAGAGTACATACCCCTTCGGGGCAATGTACGTCTTGAACTCCACCTGATTCTTCCAGCGACTTTCCCAGGAAGACTGAACCCCATTGCCTTTGTCAGGCCCTAGTCACTCAGTGAGTGTCTGTCTCAGAATGGGGAGGGATCATGACATTGGCATTCACTGACTCATGTGCACCAGTCTCCTGCAGCCCTCACCATCATCCAGACCAGATCTTTCTCAAATTAAGGCAGGAATCAAGTTCGAGTTTGCAACACATCTCAGATACCGTGACTTGGGCCTTCACTGGCTCTGCAAGGCAGGTCTTCACAGCCAGGCTCCTTTCCTTTTGCCCCAGACTTCCAACCTCTGGCAAAATTCTCACATCCCACCGACCCAGCAGCCAGGTCCCATGGTCACCTCACAGCCACTGCTCATATGAAACCTGGGGTACTCAGCAATGGTTAAGGGTTATTTGGGTCTGCAAACATACTGCATCAACTCATAAAACACTAACAGGTATCACAATTATCCTCTACTCTATCTTTTACTAAGACAGCTGCTTATGAGGCCTGCTCAAGCCTTGTTCACAAAGAACTGCCCATCTCACCACCACTGGGACTCAGGCAGCCACATGCAGGTGTGAATTATCATTTTTCCTCTTCTGCTTTGGATCTCTTATTTATGATGCCATAATAGGACTATGCTCCTGGGAGCTTCATGTAAAAAATGTGTCAGGTAATGAAAGCAAGGATGACTTCAAACCACTCTTTTTTTTTTTTTTTTTTTGCCAGGCAGAGTTAGACAGTGGGGGGGGGGGGGAGAGGGAGAGGGAGAGGGAGAGGGAGAGGGAGAGGGAGAAGGAGAGGAAGGAGAGAGAGAGTTACAGACAGTGAGAGAGAGACAGAGAGAATGGTCTTCCTTCCGTTGGTTCATTCCCCTAATGGCCGCTACTGCCAGCGCTGTGCCGATCTGAAGCCAGGAGCTGGTACTTCCTCCCGGTCTCCCATGTGGGTGCAGGGCCCAAGCACTTGGGCCATCCTCCACTGCCCTCCTGGGCCACAGCAGAGAGCTGGGGTGGAAGAGGAGCAATTGGGACTAGTACCCAACGCCCCAGCTGGGACTAGAATCCAGGGTGCCACAGCGCCGGCCAAACCACTCTTTCAAATGTTGCTTTTCAAGTATTTCTCTCTTTTTTGGAATTTTAAAATTTTATCAAAAATTTATGTGGATTTAGAACAAAGTGATGTTATGCTCTCTTAATATAATATTGGTAATTAAATCAGGCTAATTAATGTATCTATCCCCTCAGATACTTATCACTTTTTGAGATAAGAACCTTTAAAACTAAACTTACAGTTTTGCAATGCACAACACACTCATGTAAATTGTATTCCGCATGCGGTGCAACAGATCTCAGGAAGAAAACCACAACCACCACCTTGTTTCTCCTGTCTGAGATGCTGCATTCCTTGACGTCTCCCATTCCTGCTGCTCCCTGGCTCCTGTAACCACCCTTCTGCTCTCTGCCTCTATGAGTTTGATTGTTTTAGATTCCACACGTAAGTGGGAACACGCCGTACTGGTCTTTCCATGTCTGGCTCACTTTACTCAGCACAATGTCCCCCAATTCCATCCATATTGTTGCAGGGGACAGCATTTCCCTTTAGAAACGGCCAAATTGTATTCCGCTGTGGATATATACTATATTTTCTTTATCCGTTCGTTTGTTGATGGACACTTAGCTTGATTCCATATCTTAGCTATTGTGAACAGTGCTGCAGGGAACAAGGGAAGAAAGCACCTTCTCAACAAACTGGTTCAAATCTTTTGGGTAAATACTCAGAGGTGGGATTGCTAGATCATATGGTAATTCTATTTTTAGTGTTCTGCAGAAGAAGTTTTCCAAGTATTTCTAAAGCATTCTATCCTTCCTTCATGTATATGATATAGATCACAAAAATATAATTCCTTTTTGAGGACAAGCCCCATGTTTTCTGGTTTCCTTGGTATCACTGCCAATACTGCTGCGATGAGAAGGGCTCTGGTCCCTGCTCACAATTTTTAAAAAAGACTTATTAATGTATTTGAAATGCAGAGTTATAGGCGGAAGGGGGAGCAATGGGAGAGAGAGAGAGAGACAGAGAGAGAGAGAGATCTTCCATTTGCTGGTTCACTCTCTACCTGGCCCTAATTAGCCAGGGTTGGGCCAGGCTGAAGCCAGGAGCCAGGATCTCCATCCAGGTCTCCCATATAGGTTCAGGGGTCTAAACATTTGGGTCATCCTCTGCTGCTTTCCCAAGTGCATTCACGGGGAACTGGATTGCAAGTAGAGCAGCCGGAACATGAACCAGCACCCAGTACCCACATGGAATTCTGGGGCCACAGGTGATGACTTTACCTGCTGTGCCACAATGCTGGCCCCTCTGCTCCCTATTTTTGCAAATGGATTGTTCATTATATTTTAAACTCCCACTGCTGGTTAGTTGATCCAGCTCAACATGAGCTGTGACAAGAGGGAACACAGTGTAGCCATTTCTCAAACAGCCCTGGAATGATCAGAGCCTTGCAAGTGCAGAGGCTGAAGAAGAAAGACTTCCAGAACTCACAGGATTCACATCAAACTTGAACAAGAAACCCAGAATGCTAACATCACTCCAGGGACTCCATATAGCCTTGTACTCACAAACCACACCTGTTTCACCAACACCCACCAAACTATAAGGAGATTCCTACCTACTGAAAAGGTGGCCATTGATGGAAAAGAAATTGCCAAGCAGAGAGAAACAAGGTGGAGACCAAGCAAGGGACCTCATCTTTCCCAAATGCCTGCCTCTGATTTTCCCATGAACAGAAAATCCCAGAGACCTTTCCAGAATTTCTTTGGTGAGGGGAGAGGAGATTAAGTCTAGCATTTGGAAATAAGTCATTGCTTAGAGATGATGCTAATGAAAATGTTTAAGAAATTAATTTCCAAATTTAAGCTTTTAAGAAGATTACTGGTCAGGTCTCACCCAGGAGGACGGGCTAAAAGGGGGACATTTCAGTGGGCAGGGCTGCTCATGTGAGAAGGGGAAGTTCCTGCATGAGCTGGGGTGGGCCTTATTCTAGAAGTTGCCCATGAAAGGAAACAATCAACAGGAGGAAGCTTGAATTCTAAACCCGCCTCTTGGTTACAGGGCCCCTATTTCTTGTGGGCATTCAGTCATTCCCAAGAATGGCCATGTGCATCAGGGACAACAAGGCCATAACTCCATTCTCAGTAACTGCTGGGAGCAGGACATGGACTGAACCTTGTCCAGGCACACTGATGCCCGTGTCTTTTCATCAGAGGCTGAGGAAGCCATGCTCTTCCCTGCTGGGAGTGAAGACTGATGTGTCCTAGAGGGGCAAACCTGTTCATATCGGAACCAACAACCCTGAGGGGCCAAAGTTGAAAATGAGCAACAGGTATTCATCACAATATAAAAGTCCTTGGATCAAGGCTTGCCTGAACCCAGAATTATTCCGACCCTTTATATCATCCATCCACTGCATCACTGAAGCCAGTGAGAGGTTTTTTGGTAACGTGCAACCTCAGGTCTCCTAACTTAGAAGCATTCTTGCTAGGAAAGCTTCCAAAAGCAGGAATAGAGACTCTTATCGCAAGCTACAGAAATCAGGCCAGTGTCCAAGTTCCTGAAAGAAGGAAACAGTTTGAGACTTGCAAAGAAGGTGAGGTCATGTGATTTGGTTTAAGAAGCCAGTGCTGAGGTCATAGGCAGGCAACAAGACATTCATTGCATGCAGATCTGGCAAGACCCTGCCAAGTTCAGGGTGGGAATTTAAAGGAGACATGCCAGGGCAAACACTCTCCTTAGTGAGATGTAGAACTCATGTCTAAATATAGGCTCCTATGTTAGCTTATGTGTGCCAATGATAACAGGAGACCATACTGAGAATGTGACCAAAGGTCACACTGGTGACAAGGTGAGGCAAATAGACAGGTGCACACATTCTGAGAGCTAGGTAGAGGGGGAGCTAGAGTGTTATCTGCCACTGTGGTAACCCACGACAGACTGGGTAAAGGCCTTTGCTCTATGGAAAATGTAAATCTGTTGGAACTCAGGGTGAGGGGTGTGGTTAATAAAAGGTGTAAACTGGATAAAAGAGTTGTGGGGAGTACTTCAGGGGGAAAAATTCTAAGTGAAAATAAATGGCACCACTGTGGTCTCAGTTAACACCGAATGAGCCTTCCCAGGATGGAGGGGCTGGGTCTGCTGGCCGGTTAAATTACAGTCCGGGTCTATGAAATATGATCACACTTCTTCCACCAAACACCTCTCAGCTGTTCCAGAGCCACACACTCCCTCTCGGCAAGCCAGGAGTTGGCAAAGTGGCATCAGACATGGAAGTATCGTTGCCTTTCAAGAAATCAAAGGCACCAGATAGGAAATTATACCAGCTAGGAAGTGTTCTGGAAGCTGACTACTCTCGGAAAGTAAAATGGAGGAGACCATCAAAGGGAGTGAGGAAGGTGCTAGATAGAAACCATGGCTACAGATGAAAGAAAGCAGTTATATCAGAAAACTGACATGCTCTTTCTTATTTCCATTTGCAATGAACTAAGTCCAAAATTACTAGTTTCAGAAATACATATTTTATGACATTTCCTGTAATACAGGTTGAATGTAATGCAACTAATAGTTGCCAGCATTAATGAATGGTACATCCTATATATCTGGCACTTTGCTAACTATTTGACATGGATTGTCTTATTTTATTCTTGCAACACCCTACAAGGTTAAGTATCATTATTATTATTAGTGCTATTATTTCCACAGAGAAAGCCAAGAAATGGAGAAATTAAGAAAGTTGCCAACACATCGCGTAAAGTGGCTGAGCTTTGAAAATCACACTCCATGGGAGCAAAAAATTCAGCTTTGGGGAATGCCATCCTTCCCATGGTGACCTCTCCAAGGCAAGTTATATAACCATCAGTGTTTCTAAAAGAGAGTCTTCAAGTAATTCTGCAAAAAAAGTGAATTTGGCATATATCTCCAGTACCATCTAGGCAAAATATGCAAGCTGAATAGTCACAGCGGAGAACTATCTAGATGAATGTTACTACAAAGAATTATTTTTGTAAGGCAAACAACCTTATAACCACCATCCAGATCAAGAAACAGAAACTGGGGCCCCAGTGAGTCCTCCATGCTCCACCCATCACTACGCCCTCCCTTCCCCTGAGGACTGGCTGGCAAAGCACCATCAATCACCTCCTTGCTCTTCCTTACAGATTTATCACCCAAGTGTGCACCGCTCAACACTGCAGCTGCATGTTTTCCTTCTCCCCCACCCACTGTCTTTTAACTCTATTTTAATCTGCAGCCTCTTCCTCCATCTATTCTGTCTCCCTTTTCCCCTCTGTGAAAACTATTTTTGACAGGTTCTGTGATGCAATGGGTTAAGCTGCTGCCCAAATCCAAGTGCCTGGGATCTGAGACTCACTTCCACTTCTGATCCAGCTTCCTGCTAATGCATCCTTGGAGGTACTAGGTGATGGCTCAAGTGCTGGGTCCCTTGCCACCCATGAGGGAGACCTGGATGGAGTTCCCAGTTCCTGGCTTCAGCCTGGCTTGGCCCTGGCTATTGTGGACAATTGGGGAGAAAAGCAGAGGATGGAAAATCTCTCTCTAGCCTACCCCTTTCAAATAAATAAAGAAATCATTTTTTAAAAAGCTATTTTTGAGTATATGAGACCACATAAACCTGTAAACTGGCAAAGTTTCCTATAGCCTGGGCTTGGCTGATTGCATTAGCTTGAATACTGTAACTGGTTAGTGCAGATAAAGCTATAGGAGGGTGTCGGGTTGATTTAAACGCAAGCACCTGGCCTCCAAATCACAGATGAAGTTCAACCCTGTTCCTCTTACAAGGACAGGGGAACTTTTTCATCTTCTCTTCCTTTTTCATTTTTTGTTTGTATTTAACAAAAGGCTCGATACAGATGCTTTGAGGTAATCTGTTCCTTCCTTCTTCTTACTCCCACACACACACACACACACACACACACACACACACACGTCCTCGAAAATCTCATAAAGGGAAAATGCCACATCACACACACGAGGGAGGCAGAAAATCACTAAGTCTAAACAAAACAAGGATTTTTCTTAGAAAGGAAATGGAAAGAGCCAGTGACTTGTACCCTGCCCTTTGATTCTCTGTGAGTTTCGGCACATTTCTTTAAGAGACAGTGCTACACAGCTACCACAGAAAAGAGACGGATGGCGGCACAGCAAAATCAATACAAGGGCGACACAAAGCTCACGGCGCTTTTTCTCAGCTATAGCGAGACGAGATATCTTCACGGTGCCCTTGCCACCACACCCTTCCCAAGCAGGAGTCTCTCACCGTGGCCTGCAGACGTGGGATAAAAATAGCTCTGCAGCTAAACCTACTGCTCTGATCTCTGGGCAGGTTCCTTCACACATGTTCCCTTACATGAACGGTGAGGATAATATGTGCCTGACGAGCTTGTGGCAGGGGGAGGGGGAGGGCTCCAATGAGATAATAGCTATAAAGTGTCACATAGTAAATGCATAACAAATGTCAGTCTCTTCCCTTGCCTCTTCCCTGCCAAGTTGTATCAATTTCCCTTTAAACATGTTAACTTCAAAAATTCAAGCCATTTGAAACCAAAAGTTCAAATAAAGGACATAAAATATTCTGAATTTTCATCTCTCCCTATAGAGAATATACCCTTCTGACAATGTCCCTGTGAATTGATATTTAGCAGTCTGCACACACTTCAAGAACCAAGATCAGTAGGGGCTGGTGCTGTGGCGTAGCAGGTAAAGGTGCCGCCTGCAGTGCTGGCATCCCATGTGGGCACTGGTTCGAGACCTGACTGCTCCATTTCCGATCCAGCTCTCTGCTATGGCCTAGAAAAGCTGTAGAAGATGGCCCAAGAAGACCTGGAGGAAGCTCCTGGATCCTGGCTTCGGATTGGCACAGCTCTGGCCACTGCAGCCAATTGGGGAGTGAACCAGCACATGGAAGACCTCTCTCTCTCTCTCTCTCTGCCTCTATTTTCTGTGTAATTCTAACTTTCAAGTAAATAAAAAAATCTTTTTTTTTTAAAAAAAAAGAACTAACAGCAAAAAATCTGTCTTTTACCATGTTTCCCATACGCTTCCTCTCCTGTCTATTCCGTCTACACCATTTTTACTAGAGAGCTTCCAGGTCTAACTCTAATTTTACCAGTAAGGAGACTGTGGCCCAGAAATATGAGGCAACTTACTCAAGCACACTCAGCCATTTAACCATGGAGACAGCAGCCTCTAGTACTGGCTGCAAATTCAATGCCTACAAAGGTCAGCAGGTCAGAGAGAGGACCGGAAGTGGGAGTCACAGCCTGCTTTAAATGGGAACTCCAGCTCTCAGGGACCACGTGGGAAAGAAGGCCCTGTGTGGCTAGGATTTCCAACACTCAAGGAGATGATGGAAATTTGAAATGTTATGATTAATCTCGTTCTTAAATGTTGGCAATATATTAAACATTTTTAAAATCTCTCTGCAGGTCAAACAAGATGGATTATGGGCTGGATTTAGTCCATAACCAAGCCAGTTTGAGGCCTCTGCCTTCTGCTAACCCTAATTTAAATTTATTTTATTTAATTTGCTTTGATTCTTGCACTCCCTGCTTTAAAAAAAAAAAAAAACAACTTCAATCCCACCATCTACGAGATAAAGTTCAAACTTCCTTGCCAGTCCTTAATGCAATCCATGACTAACTAAGACCCCCACCCCCATATTTCCACCTTCCAGTCAGTCTCCATCTCCCACTGTAAGCAGATGACAGCTAACCTGTACTCTCGGCACATCTCTGGGTTGTTTTTTCCTTCTTCCTTTCTTTCCTGGAATGCTGTTCACCTGTGCATGCCTATCAGTGTTCATCTTTAAGCATCCAGCTCAAGCGCTAACTCTACAATGTTCTGGCCGAAAGCCGCCACACTGGGAATTTGCACAGGCCCTTCAATCACTCACATGACACTTACCGCATACTGCCTTGTTTTGGAGTTACCTACACAGCTCATTTTTCCCAAGCACTAATAACATTCCTGGAAGGAAGCGTTTGAGTCTTAGACTATATTGAATATTCCCACAGTGCTTTGTACCTAGCAGGGAGCTCCATAAACATCTTAGGAACATTATCCTCTTGTCCCGAAAGCTTGCGGCTCCAACATAAAGGCAACACCATTGCAGAAGTCAGTAGAATCAAGACTTCCATAGGCGGAGCTTTCCACCAAGCTGGCAGAGAGCAGCGCCAAAGGACACAGGTCACACCCCTCCGACTCCCCAAGGCAGCTTCCCCACCGAGCTGCTAACCTTCTACTTGCTTTGAGAATTCCTCCTAAGAACCGCTGTTAAATACCCAACTATGAAGTGACAATATTCCAGGAGAGTGAGTCTTTTTCTATGGCGTGAGGCTAGTTGATCAGATCTGAGAGTGATCACTCTGAGAGTCACAGAGAACAACTATCCGTGAATACACACTGCATGTATTTCAGTTGCAATAAAACTGATGGAGGCAAACAACTCCATGAAACCCCGGCCAGCCAGCCAGCAACCAAGGCCGATTTTGACTGTGGGAGTAACAAACATATCTCACACTTTGTTTTTCTGGAATCGCTCCCATTTTCAGCCATCTCTATTCAGTGAGTGTCAAACAAGAAAAGAAAAAGAAAAATTAGACTCCATTTTATTTTTACTGGCCTGGCCACACTAGAGGCACTCAGTAAAAATGTGTGTCGAGTGGATTTTAAAAACTGATCATTACTTTTTGCTTTAGACAAACACAATTACTGGGAGGATAGAATACCACTGTCTTGTGAGATGGCCTAAATTTTCACAAGGATGGGAAAAGTTGATACAGTCTTATTTCAAACCAAGTATAGTTTAGATGTCAGCTCAGTAATTTCAACTAAGCATATTCTGGCTACACCCCTTCTAACCTGTACAAATACACACTGTCAAAAGCAAGTTAAACCTTGCAAACATTATTTATTTGCCTCACATTCTGTCACATGTTTGGGTATCAGCGAGCCAAGACAATCAAGAATTCCAGGAAACGTTAAGGCAAACCGATGACTACAAGATTTCCATTGTGAAAACGACGCTGTCCTGTTTGGGACCATGCCAGGGCAGGTCACCCCTGCTAACCTCTGATTTCCTAAGCAAGAGGAGGTCATTCATTCTTAACTTTAATTGGAAATGCTTCTAGTGTGTGCATACTACTACAGATACACTCAAAGAAGTTCACATAAAAAATGATTCTTTGTAAGTCCTGGGGGTGGAAGGAAGGAGAAACTGGATAGGTTACAAAGACTGTGTCCTCCTCTCCCTCCGCCACTATTTCCCCCCCCCCCCCATTTTATTATCTTTTTTGTTTGTTTTTTTTGTGAAACAGACTTAAAGCAATACTTTCCCTTTTGTTGAAAACCAATAAGGAGAACATGCTTACTTATTCTTTATACAAATTGACTTCACTTCGGAAGCCTCAAAGAAATCTAGATCTTTGGCTATTGGTTAAAATCCTCCATTTAGGCCAATCGGGTAAAGACATCTGACGGTTCTACTGCCGGAAAGGATCCTTGGTTTTGTTCAAGAACAAGCACAAGGAACACACTTAGGAAAACAGGGGGAAGTCTGGAAGCTGCCGTGGGAAGCTCGCTTGCTCCCACTGGAAAAACAGACAGGCTGCTTTGTTTAACCTTGAACCCAGCCACAGTAAACGCGCAGCTCCACGTCCCTTTGAGCTCACTGGATGTCTATTTCCAGGGCAAACCGGCGTTGCTCAGGCCGACAGTGTTTCCCCCAAGGGCGGGTGACAGACAGAGCTCTGGAGAGAGGCAGCTGCAGCCCGCGCTGAAGCGAGAGCTGTGCCCAGGCCGCCCGCGCCCGCGGACGTCGCGGCCTTTCTGAGTTTTTAAAAAACTGTCACCGGGTGCTGGGATGACAACGAGCGAGGTTCACAGAGGGTGGACTCGGGCCGGGGCCGGGGAGGGTCGCGGCTCAGAGGCCCCGCAAGGAGCCCGCAGGAGGTCAGGGCCTGGGGTGCGGCGTCCGCTCCCGGGGCTGGTGAGGGACCAGGAGAGGGCGCGGGGGTGGAGGGCGACCCTCGCGCTCTCAGCAGCCGGGCGACGACACAGGCGTCCACTGGCAGCTCTTCCCGGCTCTCTCTGCGGTCGGGCGGGCAGCCCTTACCTGGTTCCTGCGGTACCAGGCGCCCGACAGGGAGCCATTGCCCGTGCCCGGAGCCCAGTACGTGAAGTTCCGGGATAGCTCGTCCAGGGCTGCTGAGGCGGCGTCTCCAGGGCCCGCGGGCGCCAGCGCCGCCATTAGGTCCCACTCCCGGCCGCTCCAGCTCCGGCCGCGGTCGCCTTCTCGCCCAGCTGCACCGCCAGGACGCCGCGCCCGGGCGGCGCCGCAGCCACTTCCTGCCAGGTGCCGGGCGAGGCCGGCGCGCCGGGGCCACCTGGCTCCCGCCCCCGCGCGCGGCAGGTGCTGCGCCCGCCTCGCCCGACCCGGCCCCGCGCGGCCTCCTCCGACCGCGTGAGGCGCCCGCGGGGAGCCCGGCGGTCTGCGTTACCCCGGGGTCAGTATCCGCACCTCTGTTGAAAATCAGAACAAATCGGTGACCTTGCTGCCCTTGTGGCCCTTAGCAGATACTTGTCGAAGGGGGTGAGAGACCTCGAGGAGACCCAAGCAGCTGCCCAGCGTCTGTACCTGACAGTTCCAGTTCCCCATCACCTGGGTGGCGGGGCTCCTTTGTATTTTAACAAATTGTCTGCATGTGAAAAAGCATGAGTTCTCAAAGACGTTGTAAGTGACATGAGAATAAGGATCGGGCGATTCAATGTCGGTGCCAACATGGGATAAGTACTCTTTACTACTCCTGGGGTGAAGGCAGGAATCCCCAGGGGTAGCTGGATTACCCTCGACCTGTATTTGGTGACTGGATGGCGGACAGGAAGGACTGTGATGACCAGCCCCAAAGTCTCTATCTACTTCAAAGCCCTTCAGCTTCGGAAGCACCTGATGATTTTCACAGTTGTTTCTCTGTTACATTCCAGGGAGAGATGAGATCACCGGCCACCCCTAACTGGTCAGGAGCCTACCACAAGAGCACCCCTGCGCAGATGGGCCAAGAAGCGGCCAAAGTTACCCTTTCGGCAATGTTAATGCTCATCGCGGTAACACAATGAGCGCACATGTTAGAGTGCGCCTGCGCCGGGTTATTCTCTTTGAATATCCATTTCCCCTCCCAAAGTGAGAGGCAACTCCTTCCTTGCTCATCGAGTGATGGCCTTGGAAGTGATTCTCTGTGATCCCCTTAACCGCTGCACATAAAAATTACTTTGCGTGTGATAACTACTTCTGGAGAAGGTTTTGATTTCCACTCCCTCAGAAGGGAACTCACTTTGTGTAGGTAACAGGACCAGAAGGAATTGCTGAAAACTTGGCAGCTACCGTGTATATAGGAGTTTCAGATGAGAGATGGATGTTATTCATGGTCTTGAGAACTCTAACCAGATGTTCTGGTTCTACCTGTGTTCAAATTCTACACATGATCAGTGAGATGTCTCTCCCTCTGAGAGACATCTTGCGACTCTGTATTGCGGCCTGAAGTGCTGGAACTTGGAATTCCTTTGTTTACACAATGCTGAGATTCTTCCTAAATGATACGTTTGGACTCCCCTGACTTCCTGAAAGAGAGCCCTTCAAGAAAAGGGAATTGCTGCCTGTCAGGGAACAGGGAGAAGGTTTTGGGTTGTTTCTTAGAGAAATGTGCAAATGAGAGGAGAAAGTGAGAAAAAGTTATTTCAGAAACAGAACAAACAAGACATGTTGTCTTGGAAGTTGTGTCGTTCCTTGTTTGAACACCCCAAATGTTCCGGGAACAAACTGGGAGTAGCTAGCTGCTCCCAGTGTTAAGAGCCTTATTTGTTTCAAGTAGAAAGTTGAAGGAGAAAAGGTCTATTTCTCATATTTGCTATAATATTTTGTTAATTCGTGTTGGTGACTTTATGGAATTCTTTCTCCTGATGCGCTTTAGGGTTTAAGTAACAGAATCTCCAAAGTGGCTAAAATAATGAGTGTTTCTTGTCTCCAAAGAGAATGTGTCTCCATGTGGTCTCCAATGTTGTCACTCCCTTCCCTTGTCTCCGCCTTTCCTGAGGTATGTCCTTGTCCCTTTAGAGAAAATCTTTCTGAGAATTCCCCCAGCAGCCTTCTCCCTTGTGTCTCATTGGCCAGGATGGGGTCAGATGCCCAGGTCCTGCCTGCAAAGGAAGCTGGGAAAGTGATTCCCAGGCAGTTCCAGCCTGGAGAGTAGATGAGCTCTGCCAGCCAACGGGGGAGGGGTGGGGAGCAGGAGCAGGGGGGCCAGCAGAGTCTGGCAGGATCCCTCTTTAGAATTTTCTACCAGCCAGATTGTACATATTCCTGCAGCCTCCAACAAGCACAATACTGAACGGATCACATTACTTTCCTGTTTAAAACGCCTTGAAACCTCCCTGTTGACACAATAAAGTTCACACGTTTAGAACCTAGCATAGGAGACCCTTTCTGATCTGGCCCCCATTCTCTGCTACACTCAGTTTGTTCCTGTTTTATTTTTTAATTCGAAAAAAATCATTTTCAGCTTCTATTTGTTTAAAACCTCTAGTTTTGGAGGAAGGCGGTGCTGGGTGCAGACAAGATCTGTTCCCTAGATCTCAGAGTGCCCCTGCCTGTGCTTCTGCAGTCCTGGCGCGTGGGGGTGGCTGAACTGAAGACATCGTGACCAGTGTTCCTTCCCACACTGTTCACAAGGGGGTGGCAGGAATGCCATCAACTATTTTGAGCCCAGCCAGGTAGGCAGAACTGTGGAGACTGTTCCAGCTTTGGGGTGGCCTGTACTTGTGGCACTTTTTCTTCGGGGCCATCCTGCTCACTTTATAGGATGCTAAAATCTTTGATCAAGCCCCTGGGCTCAGCACTGCACTGTGGAGGTCGGTCTTCCTTGGTGAACTCTAGGAATTATGTTCTGGGGCCGTATCATTCGCTGCCGGCCTTTGCTATGGATGCAGAGGGCAGGCCTCCTTGCCTGAGGTCACCCACTTGCTGCACTAACAGAAGTTTTCTTTTTTTTAATTCAGTTTTAGCCTGAATCAGTCAACAAGAAGTTAACAATAAGCATTTCACTAAGGATGAGTGTTTAAGGGGCTGCTCCGGGTGATGGGTTACAGGGGCATTCTTATTATTATTAATTTTAATGGTACACATTTAATTTCATGTTACACTTTTATTTATTTTTTAAAGATTTACTTATTTATTTGAAATGCAGAGTTACAGAGAGGCAGACAGAGAGAGAGAGAGAGAAAGGTCTTCTATCTGCTGGTTCACTCCCCAAATGGTCACAATGACTGGAGCTGTGCTAAGTCAAAGCCAGGAATTTCTTCCAGGTCTCCCACGTGGGTGCAGGTGCCCAAGGACTTGGGCTATCTTCTGCTGCTTTCCCAGGCCATTAGCAAGGAGCTGGATTGGAAGTGGAGCAGCCGGGACTCGAACTGGCGCCTATATGGGATACCAGCACTGCAGGTGGTGGCTTTACCTGCTATGGTACAGTGCTGGCCCCCATGTTGTTGTTTTGTAACTGTGATCTATTTCATAACATAAAAGACCAATCCAGAAAAAAAAATCAAGATTCTGTGGTCAGGAGTTTCAAAAGTTCAAGATGTATAGGCCTGGATTTCAGTGCAGTCTTCTGCTCCTTATCAGTGGCAAATACTCAGAGATTCAGTTTCTTAATTCATAAAGTGGAAATAATTATATTTTCCCCCAAGGCTGTTGTGAACATTAAGTAATAGATGATGTGAGTGGAAAGCACCTTGTAGGTCAGCTCAGTTCACAAAATACTAACTTTGTGCCAGAAGGCAAGAACACGAAGTTGCAGAAAGCCCGAGTTCCACCCTGCAGGAGCTTACACTGCACTGAACAGACCTGCCCATGGGGAGACTCCATGTTACCCATCCGCTTCAGTACAGGAGGGGAAATGCAGTCAGCATAGGTTGGGGTGGCAGGTGCAGCCAGGGGAGGCTGCCTAAAATCCGTGTTGATGAGTGTGGAGCATCCTGAGATGGGTCGGCCAAAGAGAGAAGGGAGGGAGGGGCTGAGCAGGGCTGGCAACGGGAACAACTAAAGCAAAGGCCCAGAGGCGAGAGACAGCAGAACATGTTTGGAGCCACAGGAAGCAATTCCACGGTAGGCGATACGGTTGTCCCTCGGTATTCATGGGGGGATCAGTTCCAGGGACCTCTGCAGAAACCAAGGTCCACAGGAACTCAGGTCCCTTATTTAAATGACACACCACACACATCCTCCTGTATACCTTAGATTGTCTCTAGATTACTTGGAATATCATACTTGGTTTATAGTTTATAGTTTAGGAAATGATGACAAGAAAACTCTTAACATATTTATTACAGAGGCATTTTTTTTTCCTGAATATTTTTGACCCACAGTTGTAGAATCTGTAGATAGGGAAGGCTGACTGTATACTCTCAGATAAGGGTAAAGGGGCCAGCAGGACCAGGAGCAGGATTTTGTGTGTTGGGTTATCAAGGTTGGACTTGAATCACTCTAGACAAAGGAGTGGCAGGACAAGAGTGGCACTATGAAAGACCACTGTTGGGAGAGAGCAGGTGCACTTTCAGAGGAGAACCATGGGAGTTCAGTACACAAGTCAGGATGCTGTCGTGGCTCATGTGAGGATCTATGAGAAGGTGGGAGAGGAGGAGAGAGATTTCAGACATGTTTAGAAGGGAATCCTGCACAGCCTGTTGATGGGGGCAGGGAAAGAGAAGGAAGAGTCTAAGATATCCTTTAGTTGGGCTGCTGAGTGCAAAGGCATCACCATCTACCCATGTGGGGAAGAGGAAGGAACTGCTGGGTTAGTAGAAAAGGATGCGTACAGGTTGATAATCATCGGATTTGAGGAGCTCGGGGAGCACCCTAGCAGGAAAAGATTCACAGTATTACCTAAAAGTACAAGCATGAGAGAAGCCAAGGAAACAGAGTTGGCGGCCACCAGCAGGCTGATGGCTGAGACTGGCCGGGAGAGCAGTGGCTAGCAAACTTTCCCTATAAGGGGCCAGATAGTAAATATTTTAGGTTTGATGGACTGTTTGGTGTTTGTCCCAACTACCCCATTCTGTCATTGCAGTGTGAAAGCAGTCACGGACTACACTCGAATAAAAGCATGTGATTGTGTGTTCCAATAAAACTTTATTTATGCCGCCGGTGCCGTGGCTCAATAGGCTAATCCTCCGCCTTGTGGCGCCGGCACACCGGGTCCTAGTCCCAGTTGGGGCGCCAGATTCTGTCCCGGTTGTTCCTCTTCCAGGCCAGCTCTCTGCTGTGGCCCGGGAGTGCAGTGGAGGATGGCCCAAGTGCTTGGGCCCTGCACCCCATGGGAGACCAGGAGAAGCACCTGGCTCCTGCCATCGGATCTATGTGGTGCGCTGGCCGCAGCGGCCATTGGAGGGTGAACCAACAGCAAAGGAAGACCTTTCTCTCTGTCTCTCTCTCACTGTCCACTCTGCCTGTCAAAAAAAAACAAAAACAAAAACTTTTATTTATAGCTGGATTTAGCCCATGAATCACAGAGAGAGAAGAGCTGAGCACAGAATGCAAGGCCAACAAGGACCACTTGAGAAGTAAGAGAACTTGCTTGCTAGGGTTCTTGGCACATGAGGATGCCAATTCAAAGGGGGAATTCATGAACTCATAACTAACACTGGGGAAGCACTGGATCTAAGAGAGTGTGGCAGATTGGAATATTGGTCCCACTTCTTCATGCCTCCCCAGGCAGGGGTATTTGCATTATCTGTTCCCAGCTTATACTCAGTGACTAAAGTTCCTCCTCAGAGATGCTGGGCTTGGCATGTGACTTTCTGTGGTCAATGGAAATGTGGGTGGGGTGACAGATCTGGGCCCCGGCCTTCAGGGGTGTCATGTGTTCCCCTTTGCTCTATGCTCCTCCCAGAGAAGAGAATGCCCCTAAGTAGGCCCTGGCCCAGGGAGAACAAGGAAGCCCAAAAAGCAGACCTGAACCAGGTCTTGCTGCCTTGACAGAGCCACATCTGACCTTCCTACTCTTGGACAAGCAAGGAAGTTCTGGTTGTTAAAAGTCATTGTGCAGCAACATGGATTAATTAAGAGTATTTCCAACCGGCCTAAGTTAGAGAAAAATCCAGGCACAAAACCTTGATTGGCATAATTTAGAACACGTGACTCATCCCTGGACCAAGTGACAAAACAGAGAGGTTAAGTGTTACGATTGACCCATGTGGGTCACACGTCCACTCTGTTCAGAGATATGGGGGCATGTGCAAGACGAGAAGGGATGCTTTGTAGACAAAAGCAATAGCTAGTACTGTGGAAACCCAATGTGGAGTACTGCCATGTGGCTAGGGCAGGAGAGAGTTAAAAAGTACGGGCGTGTTGAATAATGCCGTTGACTTCGAAGAGGACACAAGATAATAAATGAAATGTATTTATTGGCTTTGGAAATCATAGTTGTCACTGGAGATCTTTTCCTGAGCAGTTTCAGTTAAGTGTTGGGGTGACAGCCAGATTACAGTTAACTGTAATATTTCAAAAACTCAGATTCACTATAGGAATGTCAGTTATTACTAAAAAGGACTTTAGATAAGGAGCAGCCTGGAAATCAGTTAGGAGAGAGCCAGGAGTTTTATGTGTTGGAGCATCACTTTCAAGCCATTGCAGACCTCTGAGAAAGGGAATGTTGGGGTCAGTCCACACTTGGGGGAGACAATGGGGGAGAGAGAGAAAGGTGGGGGAGGCCCCTTGAGGGTAGGAGCCTGAGCTGAGAGGCCACGCGCCAGGAGTAACCCTCAGGATCTGCAGCGGAATTGAGTCTTTGGGAAACAGACGTGGAAGCAGGATCCAAGCAAAGTGGAATTTAGAAAGGAAGGGCCAAGGGAGAAGAGAGCTAATAAGAGTGTCTGGTCTCAGGTCCAGGGAAATAGGAAAAGACGCAGCCCCAGACAAGACCTTTCAGTTAACAAAATGTTCTTCTAGGACCCTTGCCCCTTAAGGCTTTGAACTTTTCTTATCTACTTTCAAGGCCTCTCTCCCTATCCACACTCTGCCCTAACCACCTTTCCCAACTTCTAACAAGGCAGGGTCCCACCCAGGCAGTCTTCCCCAGAGAATACCAACATCTCTCCCTGCCTCATCTCTAATTGTGTTATCTCGATTCTCATTCCTTTGCCCTCTACTTTCATGGAGGCACCTGGGAATGAATCCCTGCCAAGGTATCCATGTAATTGGCCTTCTTCTTCTTTTGTGGTTCTTGGCTTGCTACATGGATGCTCCTGATAAAACAGGTCTTAACCCAAAGGAGTATTTGGTTCATGGGAAGAATGTGGTCAGACGGAACTGGGGCAGGCAAAATTGCCCCATCTTCACATGTAATAGGTTCATTACTGAGAAGGCCAGTCCAGAACATATCAAGGGAACATGAAACAAAATATTTAGTTTTAGAAATAAAATATTTAATTTGAGATGACAACACAACTGGTATTAGATGCCCTGAAGTGAGAACCAGGCAAATGGCTGCGGATCTGAAATCAAGAGGGGGCTACTCACACTGTGGTGTTAGCTTTTCCTTCCAGAGGTAGGCAAATCCTCATACCTCTGTTGTTTCATCCGAGCCTCACAAAAGCTCCGTGAGATACACACAACATTTATTTTATTTTATTTTTAGGGGCTGCTGCTGTTACATAGCTGGTAAAGTTACCACCTTCAATGCTGGCATCCCATATGGGTGCTGGTTCGAGTCCTGGCTGCTCCACTGCTGATCCAGCTCTCTGCTATGGCCTGGGAAAGCGGTGGAAAATGGCTCAAGTCCTTGGGCCTCTGCCACATGGGAGATCCAGAAGAAGCTCCTGGCCCCTGGCTTCTGATTGGTGCAGCTCTGGACATTGTGGCCATCTGGGGAGTGAACCAACAAATAGAAGACCTTTCTCTCTCTGTCTGCCTCTGCTCTCTATAACTCTGCCTTTCAAATAAAATAAATCTGAAAAAAATTTTCTTCAACTTGAATTTTTAGAAAGCAAATATTTTCACTTAGGGAAGGTAAATTACTTCTCTAACTCTTCTCTGCTCACTTAGGACAGTTCAGCTAGGTGCAGGTAACTGTCAGAATTATGCAGGAAAACAGAGCCAACAGGACACACACACAGATACACACTTATTTTTTATTTTTTTTAACTTTTATTAATAAATATAAATTTTCAAAGTACAACTTTTGAATTATAGTGGCTTCCCCCCATAAACTCCCTCCCACCCGCAACCATCCCATCTCCCACTCCCTCTCTCATCCCATTCTTCATCATGATTCATTTTCAATTATCTTTATACACAGAAGATCAACTTAGTATATATTAAGTAAAGATTTCAACAGACTGCACCCACAAAGACACACAAAGTATAGAGTACTGTTTGAGTAGTAGTTTTACTGTTAATTTGCACAGTACAACACATTGAGGACAGAGGTCATACATGGGGAGCAGGTGCACAGTGACTCCCGTTGTTGATTTAACAATTGACACTCTTATTTATGACATCAGGAATCACCCAAGGCTCTTGTCATGAGCTGCTAAGGCTATGGAAGCCTCTTGAGTTCACCAACTCTGATCTTGTTAAGACAAGGTCATATTCAAAGTGAGTTCTCTCCTCCCTTCAGAGAAAGGTATACCTCCTTCCTTGATGGTCCATTCTTTCCCCTGGGATCTCACTCACAGAGATCTTTCATTTAGGTTTTGTTTTTTGTTTGTTTGTTTGTTTTTATTTTTGCCACAGTGTGTTGGCTTTCCATGCCTGTGAAACTCTCATGGGCTTTTTAGCCAGATCCGAATGCCTTAAGGGCTGATTCTGAGGCCAGAGACACACTTATGATAAGGAATTGGCTAGTTGGCAAATGGGAGACTTGGAAGAGCCCATCCTGTGGTTTTGTCTAAGTCTAAAGGCCTAAGAACCAGGAATACTGATGGTGGAAGTTCCAGGCTCAAGGCGAGGCAGGCTGAAGACTTGAGAAGGACTGATTTTTCAGTGAGAGTCTGAAACACAAGAGCCGTGTCCTAACTCAAGTGGTTGGGCAGCAGTTGTCCCCTCCCACTCAGCCTTCCTGTTCTACTCAGGTCTTCAATCAGTCAGAGGACGCCTGCTCCCACTGGGGAGGGCAGTAGGCATTCTGAGTCTTTCCAATGGAATATTAATCTTGTCCCCAAACAGCCTCACAGACACACCCAGAAGAGCATTGGCCAAATGTCTGGGCAGCTCATGGCCCAGTCAAGTGGACACGTAAACTTAACCATCATGGTTTGCTCCTCAAGCAAAGGAATACAAGTGACATCCCAGGTTTGCACTGAGTACCGATGAAATGGCCTGTGAAACCAAATGTGGCAAGTACAAGTATCACAGACATAAATTCGACTATTTCTACCATTTTCTTTGGCATGGAGTTTGACCTGTATAGCAATCCAATTTGTCCTTTGGGTTTCTATGATCATTCTACCCGATCAGGATTCATTTTCTTTGTTCTGCTCTCTTTCTCCCTCTCCTCCACCAGCATTATTGTCAGCATCATCAACATCCAAGTTTGATGGACTGCCTGCTGGGCGTATGGCTCTGTACCATGAAGCAATTTGGAATTCACAGAGGAAACTGGGCCTGTCCCTTGTTTTGAAGGATTTAAGTCCAAGTTAGAAGACAGAACATGTCATAAAAAGATAACCAAGTATAAACATAAATACAAACATGTGCGTACAAATGTATAAGTAATTAAACAAGGGTAATCTAAGTGTGAACAAGTGCTAACCACTCATATAGGAGGATGCTAATCTTGGAGTCCAGAAAAAAGGAGCAATTCGCAGGCAGAAGGTGGTCAGGCAAAGCTTTAAGGTCTGAGAGAAAAGAGTGTGAGTAAACTATGTGCTGGGCTGGACAGAGAGTGTCAGGAACACAGGACAGCCCTGGTGCAGCGGGGGGTCAAATATGCACGCAGGGACAGCCAGCCGAGGCCTGGTGGGCACCTGCACCTCTGAACAGCTTAATGCCTGGGGCACAGCATCCAGGAAGTTTCTGCCCAGATTGCTAATTAGAATTTTTGCACTGTGTGTGAAATTTTCCAGGATCAGCATGGAGTGGCATCTGCGTTTCCTGCAAGCGTCTCTTCCCAAACATGGCTTCTTAAACCTGTCTAACCAGTTGAGTACCATGGCCACCCTCCCAATTTACACAAGCTTCCTCTGTGCCTGGATTTGCATGTGCTTGAAACAAAGAAAAACTAAATCCTCTATTTGTGTTCGTGCACAGAGTCCATGCTGTCTTTATATATCGGCTGTGCTGGTTAGTTGCTGCCACAGCTCAGGTGTGTCTTAGATGATAAACAGAGCAGGGACAGGTATGGTGGTTCTCTTGGCCCGGCCGGGCCTGACCTATCTGGGTAATCTGGGATTGCCTTGGGGACATGGTAACAGCTGCTTGTGTCATGGCTTGGCTTGGCCTCCTGTCAGGCTGCAGCTCCCCACCAGCTCCCCTCCACCGCCCTGGGCTTCTTCTTTCGGTTCTCAGAGGCAGCAGGAGCTCTGAAGCATCACATGCTACCAGCAGCTGTGTGTGCTCCGGGTCTGGCTCTGCCACTGGGCAACTGTGTGAGCTTGGGCAAGTCACCTCCCCCAGCGTCCGTGAAAGGAGAGGTTTGGCCTAGATGAGCATTCGGAATATTTCCCACTGTTATTTCAAGTTGGCAACCAGTACCCTCCTCTTTCTCCTACCTGCCTTTGGCGATCTTTCCACTGTATCTTGCCTGTGTTCAATCCTCTCTGATCGCCCATTTGTTCATTTAATTTGCTGAGTGCCTATATGTGTAATGGAATTAGAAATAGAATAATGAGCAGGAGGGATGAAATTCTTGCCCGGGGGAACCTTAAACTTGACTTGGAGGGGCAGATGAGTAAGCAGAATCTTATACCACCGTGTCATGGGGAAAAGAAATACCAGGTCAGCTGGCAGCCCCTGAGGACAACTGACCTAGCATGGGAGTGGCATGTGTGCATGTGTGTCCATGTGTGTGTACACACGTGTGTACATGTGTGTAAGGGGGCAGTCAGGGAGGCAACATCTAAAGTGAGACCTGAGGGCTGAGTTGAAGTTGGTAAGTGGGGTTTTGGGGTGTGGGATGGGGAAAGGAGGTGAGCATCCTGGGTGGGGCGAGAGCAAGTCCACTTCCCACCTGGGGCAAACATGGAGCAAATCCCCGCATCCGGCTGCGGCTTGGGGCAGGTGTGGGGGTGGCAATAGGGATAAGCATGGTCAATAATTTGGTCTTTATTTAAATTCTACGGGAACGATCCTGGAAACGTCGTCTCTGGTTCTGATTTCTCACCTGCATTCCTCTGCTGTATTTCCAGCTGTTTACAAGGGATCTTCACGATTCACTTAAATTCAACACGTTCCAAATCACTCAGCACCTTCGCTCCTCTACTAAATATTCCAGACTGGTTCCCTGCCCTCGTTTTTCTGTCTCTAATAATGAGATCAGCATAATTCCAGTCTCCTGCTGCAGCTGACATCTTTCACCCCTCCCATATCTTCACCCACTGTACCCAAGCTGTCATTACATCTTGCTAAATTTTTTGACTGAATATCTGAATGCTTTGGGTTCAGGCACTTTCTGGCTTCCCTGAAGATAATTCATCACTCATTTTTCTATAATAGCTTTAAGTTTTCACCAGGGCTATCTAAATTCCAAGTGGTATAATTTTACTCCTTTGAGATATCATTTTGGAACAAACTAGCTGTTTTAAAAATCTCATCAGATTATAAAGTTGGAAAACAACTTGAACAGTCCAGAAGAGCCCCAAGTAATATTTACTGGGGGAAAAAAGACCACAGTTTTAAATTTTTCTTTATTTTTAGGTTCTATTTTCTTCTGATATATGAGAAAGTTTACCAAGCTTTTTCCTGAAGTTGGAATCCATAAACAGGGGTTTTGTTTGTCTCATTATGTCCCTCTCTGTCTTTGCAAGCCCTTCCTGGATACATCACCTGCATATTCACTCACCCTAAAAAAATGTTCACCACTGTTTAAACTTGTCCTTGATTACCAAGTATCTTACTTCATGTTGGCTCGGTAACTCATTATAACCACACCCTGAAAACAGGACATGGAAAATTTAAAACACAAGAACCAGATTGCATTTTGTGTCTCAGGAATAAATGAGAAGAGAAATGATAATTTTCCCCAGTTGTATGCTGTCATATTTTAAACAAAATGTCCACTGACTAGAAATTCCATTTCCATCAGTACGTATTTATGGAGAGTTATGGACTGTGTTCCGATGCAACTACTTGCTAGATGTATTTTAGGACACATGGTGTGACAATGGGATGGAGCACTTGAAACCCGTAACTACTCTGGAAAATCTGGGTGATGTGATTGCCATAGTTACAGGACATGCAGGAAAAATATTGTTCCTGAAGCTTACAACTCTATTGGATACACAAGCCTCAGACACATTCATTGAATAAACAGTAAGCGAGCACCTGCAGAAGGGATACCTTGTTTGCTGGGAGGATTACAGAAATGGAAAAAACCCAGGCACCTGACATGCTGTCTCAAACAAGGTGGGCCTTTGTGATAGCTTAATTTTATACATCAACTTGGCTAGGCTAGAGTGTCCAGTTCTTCAGTCAAAGACTAAAGTCTCTGTGTTGCTGAGATGGTATTTTTTTAAGAGTTTCACATTTTAACCAGTACACTTTGAGCAGAGCATGTTATTCTCCACAATGTGAGTGGGCCTCAGCCAAGCTGCTGAAGCCCTTAAGATGGAGGTTTTCCCCAGGAAGAGAGAATTCATCAACTCCAGACAGTCTTAGCAGTCTGTGACCCTGTCCTGCAATTCTCTCTCTACACACACATGCACATACACACACACATACACACACGCAAACCCTGTTGGTAGAATTCAACTCCAGCCAGTCTTTGCAGCCTGTGACCCTGTCCTGCGATTCTCTCTCTCTCTCTCTCTCTCTCCACACACACATACACACACACTCACACACATACACACACATTTACACACACATACACACGCAAACCCTGTTGGTTCTGCTTCTCTGGAGAACCCTCACACAGCTCTCGCAAGAACTGCTCTTGACTGCCTGTTTCTGAGATAATCTATGCATTTTATAATTGTATAATATCTTTTTTATTCCACAAATGGTAACATCCCACTTAACAATATGTCCTCTAGCAATGTTTTTAAACATATGGCATTCGCTTTCATGGCCTACCTTGCTGCTGAAAAGAAAATTTAGATGTCAAAGTAGAAATATGAGATGAAGAAACACTGTCTCAATTTCAAGTGAAATGAGACATGAAGGATGCAGAGTCTGAGGAAATCTAAGAAGGGCTCCAGAGAGGGAGACAACGGGAAGGAAAACATAGAGAACGCAACTTTGGCCTTGTGATCACAACATTTGGGAGACAGGAAATGCACGGATGATAAGCAGTGCGCCTGTATCATTATAGCAAAAAGGGACCACAGGAATAAAGTAAGACAGCAGAATAAATCTGGTCAAGCAATTGGGGGGGTGGTGGTAATAGAATTGCCTGGGGGTTTTAAAGGGAGCAAAGAATGCAACTTAAGTGGTAGAGACAAGTGTTGAGTTCAGAACTAGAACTCTGTAGTTTGGGAACTCTTGAGTTTCTGTGAGCTGTTCCCATGGACAATAGTACAGATTGACCTGTTCCACAAGGAACTTGGAGGGCTTTGCAGCAAGAGAATTCTCGTGGAAGAAGGTAGTTCATTTCCATCCGACTTAACAATGGAGCAGGCCCACTTCTCTGAACCAGCAACAGAAAACATTTGGAAGGGGGAAATCATATGAATAATTAGATATAATTAGGTTGTCTGCTCATAAATCATTGTGTCTTTTCTTTCAGGGATGTTTTGCCTAATTAATTGATTAATCAATCAGTTAATGTTTGTAAAATAAGCTCCAAGTGCCATGTATCATTGGCATAGCATTTCATTTTCAGTGTGATGAATGTAATAAAGTCATGTTAATTTCATATGCACTTTCACTGTAGGAACACGTTTGCACAGTAGTGAGCTGGGGGCCTGGGCTCATGGCATGGGCGGCAGGGGTTCTTGCCCTGGTGTCTTGAAGAAGAGCTTTGGATGGCAGGAACTATGCATTGTGTGTGATACCTATCCTGGGAGGGATGGCCCATGTAAAGGGTCAGATCATCCGTGTGGCTTCTAGTGATGAATGAAGGTTGTGTTGGCAGGTTATACTCAGCTGGACATCAACACTTGAAAATCAAGATCAGCAGGGGAGAAAACAGTTTGCATCTCTTCTGTGTCCTAAGTCATCTGGGCCTACCATATGACATGTACTTTTGATTTTTTTTTCAGGTAGGAAGTTCATTTTTTTCTTTCTTTCTTTTTTTATTTTTGACAGGCAGAGTGGACAGTGAGCGAGAGAGACAGTGAGAAAGGTCTTCCTTTGCCGTTGGTTCACCCTCCAATGGTCGCCGCGGCCGGCGCACTGTGGCTGGCGCACTGCGCTCATCCGATGGCAGGAGCCAGGTGCTTCTCCTGATCTCCCATGGGGTGCAGGGCCCAAGCACTTGGGCCATCCTCCACTGCACTCCCTGGCCATAGCAGAGAGCTGGCCTGGAAGAGGGGCAACCGGGACTAGAACCCGGTGTGCTGGCGCCACTAGGCGGAGGATTAGCCTGTTGAGACACAGCGCCAGCCTGGAAGTTCATTTTTTAACCTAGGAATGGCTTCAAGTATCCCTGTCCATATCTGTTAGCAAATGTTTCTAAAAACTGCACAATTGATGGTTGACTTAGTGGTTTGAGCATACAATTCACAGTTTTAGATTTGGTGGTTTTTTGAGAGAGGGATCAAACAAGATCTTTTATTATTTTTTTAAAGTTTTATTTACTTATTTGAAAGGCAGAATTACAGAGAAGCAGAGGCAATGAGAGAGAGAGAGATCTTCCATCTGCTGATTCACTCCCCAGATGACCGCAACGGCTGGAGTTGAGCCGATCTAAAGCCAGGAGACAGGAGCTTCTTCCAGGTTTCCCATGTGGGTGCAGGGGCCCAAGGACTTGGGCCATCTCCTACTGCTTTCCCAGGCCACAGCAGAGAGCTGCATCGGAAGTGGAGCAGCCAGGACTCGAACCGGCCTGCATATAAGATGCCGGCACTGCATGCAGCAGCTTTACCGCCTACACCACAGCGCCGGCCCCCAACCAAGATCTTGAGAAAAGGTTTACAAACATTTTGACCTTAGGACTCCTTTATATTCAAAAATGAGGTTTCCAAAGAGTTTTTATTTGTGTGGACTGTATCTAATCAATATGCACGTATCAGAAATTAAGAAAAAATTTATTTCTTCATTAAAATAATAAGGGCATTACATAATAACATAAATAAGATATTTTTAATGAAAATATCACCGAGAAGAGTGGCGTTGTTTTACATTTTTATAAGTTTCTTTAATGTGTGGCTTAATGGAAAACAGCTGTAGTTCCCTGTCTGTTTCTGCATCCAATCTGATGTGATACATTGTTTTGGTTGAAGTAGATGAAGAAAATTTGGCCTCACACAAAGCTGTAACTGGAAAAGAGAGGAGTATTTTAACAGCCTTTTTAGATAATTGTGGATATTCCCTTTTGAGCTGATGCCAAAACTCGACATGTGGTAGTTTCTTCAAGGTTGGTCGAGTTGGAAGCCATATCAATGGCTTTCTGTACTCCACTGGATTAAAGAGCCATCGGTCTATCTCGTGTTAGTATCATGCATTGATCTTTTAGAAAATTTCGATTTACTGGATTATGCAGCTCTTCCAAATGTTGACACATTTCATAATGCAATATCAAATAATCACTTTCCTTAATATCACCACTGATTTCGTAATAAATTCTTTAAGTATTGGTATGCTGTCAAGTTTACTAAAATTCTCATTTTTGCCTGAAAGCTGGAATTTTGTTATTGGCAATAAATACTTTCAGTTATTTCCCTTGAAGTGCTAATCTCACTTTGTTCATTTTAAGAAAAATGTCTGCCAACTACCCACATCTGAATAACCATAGTTTGTTTTCAAGTAAAAACTGGAATTCCATTTAAAAGCAACTAGTTCGGCTCACAACTCAAATAATCATATGTGTGATTTTCCTGGAGTTGACCATCGCGATCGGTATGCATCCAGATCTTTATGAGAACTTCTCATTTCCTCCCAGAGAATATTAAAACGATATGCGCTCAAGGGTCAACATTTAATAAAAACGAATGCCTTTCACTGTTTTATCAAGGTCATTGTGAAGCATACTGGCGCTTTAAGAAAAATCTGCAACGTACATGCTGACTGCTGGTGCAGTGTGATGCCACTGTCCCAGTAGGTGCTGGGTTCCCAGTACTTCACCTGTTTTTTTTTTTTTTTAAGATGTTATTTATTTATTTGAGAGATAAAGTTACAGACAGTGAGAGGGAGAGACAGAGAGAAAGGTCTTCCATCCACTGGTTTAATCCCCAAATGGCCGTAATGGCTGGGTCTGGTCTGATCTGAAGGCAGGAGTCAGGAGCTTCTTCCGGGTCTCCTTCAAAGGTGCAGGGGCCAGCCTTTCGCTCCTGATTCCAGCGACCTGCTAATGCATGCCCTTGGAAGCAGCCGTGATGGCTCAAATACTGGGGTTCCTGCCACTCATGTGGGAGACCTGGAATGAGTTCCTGCTCCCGGCTTCAGCCCTGTCCAGTCCTGGCATTTTGGGCACTTGGGGAAGTGAAACAGCAGGTGGGACCTCTCCATTTCTCTCTCTCTCTCTCTCTCTCTCTCTCTCTTTCTGTGTGTGTGTGTGTGTGTGTGTGTGTGTGTGTGTGTGATTCTCTCTCTGTCTCTCTGCCACTCAAATTAAAAAAAAAATTTTGGTCATAACCCACTAAATTGATTTCACAACTCACTAATGGGTTGGAAACCACAGTTGGAAAAAGAAACTGCTCTGAATAAAGATGCTTTCATTTTGCAATGTATAAATCCTCCTAAGGGCTGATTACCTTTGGTTTAAAACTAGCTGTACCCAGGGATTTTTAATGGCTCCTTACTCTGCCTGTTTCTTGATTCAGTTGCAAATGATTATGAAGTGTAGTCAAATGAGAAGCCCTTTGTTTCAAGGACGCAATGTGCGTGTTATTATGTGAAATATGTCTTTGTCTAAATGTTTATCTGGGGTTTGTAAAACCTGATGCTTTTTCTTCAGCATTCATGGATAAATATATACAATAAAGCCTTATAAAGGAGGCTATGTTGAGGCTGGTACTGAGGTAATTGTTGCTCTCAAAGAAAACACTAGTACATTCTCAGGATCTAGGTTTACATCTTATTTAATACGGCTCTGACTTCCTATTCTGCCATTCCTTTAAGAATTATTACTGTCACAGACACCAACTAATTGTCAAAACTAAAGTAAAATGGCTATCCATTTTTGTCTCTTTAAAGTTAAGACTTATTTCTTGTTGGTGATGAAAAGATAAATGGTATGAAAGTGGATGCAGCAGATAAAAAATACCTTTTTTCTTTCTTCAGTATTTGGCCGCTCTGCTCTTCCTCTTTGGTTTTTAAGGATCTCTCTCCCCTCTGTCCTCCCACCTGTATTTTTCAATTAAAAAATCTATTCTAGTTGGATTTTTAAACATTGGTTTCCTCTCTGTTTAAAGTCAAAGTCCTTGCCTCACCTTAACTCTGCTTTGGCATCATCTACTCCCCTGGCTTCAAGTGATCGATAGGAAGACTGGGGATAGGAGACAGCTGGAGTGAGGAAAAGAGATCGCCGTCTGCTGCAGTTGCTCAGAAGAGAGACGCAGCAGCTCTGGATGAAGGAAATGCCACTGGGGATAAAGAGACCCCTAAGACTGGGCTGTCGATGGACGTGGAGCTCAAGGAGGGAAAAAGAAAAAAATTATGGCATTGAGAGTCTGGCTTGGGTAAACTTGGTAAGGTAGGATGTTGCTGTGGATTTGTTCTGAGAGGAGGAGCGTGCTGGGGGCAAGAGACGCAGAGTCACCACACAGACACCGGGAGTCCGGTAAAAGTGCGCCGGAGGCGAGCAACCTGAAGACTCATTTATTTTAATTGGTACAGCAGCTTATGTAGCCGAGGCAGCCAATCCAGTCAAGGGGCGATTTATGCCCTAACCAATCACAGCCTGTTGCCAAGCAGGCACCGACCATTGCCAGGTGGTTTTCCCAGGTGGTTTCCCAGGGGGTTTCTGAAGCCATTCCTGCATAACTGACACTGACTTGCCAGCGACCATCTTGGCATTGCCTTCTCCTTCCACCACAGGAAGGCAGAGCTGGCACAGGGAAAACTGTAAGTTCACTTTCTTTTTCTTTTCTTTATAAGATTTTATTCATTTATTTGAAAGGCAGAGTTTACAGTGAGATGGAGAGACAGAGAGAGAGAACAATTTTCCATTTGCTAGTTTACTCCCCTGATGGCTGCAACAGCTGGAGCTGTGGCAGGTTAAAGCCCCGAGCTTCTTCCAGGTCTCCCATGTGGGTACAAGGGCCCATACACTTGGGACATCTCTCGCTGCCTTCCCAGGTGTGTTAGTAGGGAGCTGGAGGATGCTGGTGTCACAGGCAGTGGCTTAACCCGCTATGCCACAATTGCAGCCCCAGTGAGGTCATTTTCTAAATATACTAGAGGTGTTAGACTGGCACTAGGAAGTATTGAAGTAGAACCTGAGGGAGTGCAGGGCTCAAGACAAGCTGAAGTGGTTGATGAACTCATGAAATCACTGATGTGGAGAACACGACAGTAAAATGTAAACTGCTGATGAACTTGGGGGAACTTTGAATGAGCAATAAGAGACTGGGGAGCCCTTAATGGTACCAGAGACCAAGGAGCAGGAAAGCCAGTTAGAAAAATTTCACTTACAGAGGCCAAGAAGTTTGTCAGCCCATGAGAAACTAAGTTTTAGTGTTTGAGGAAAAGACAAAGTCTACCTTCTTGGTGAAGAATAACAGAGCAGGGACAGAGTTTTGGCTTAGTGGTTAGAGCTTCTGTGGCTAAGATGCCCACCTTCCATAGCAGAGTGCCTGGGTTTGATCCCTGGCTCCAGCTCCTGACTCCAGTCTCATGCTAATGAGACTCTGGGACGCAGCAGTGGAGATGGCTCAAATGACTGGGTTCCTCCCGCCAATGTGGAAGACACAGATTGTGTTCCCTTCTCTGGCTTTGGTCTACTCCTGGTTTCAGCCTGGTCTGGGCATTTGGGGAACACCAGTGGATAGGAGAGCTCTCTTTCTGCCTACATGTTCTCTCATCCTCTCAAATAAATATTAACTTAAAGAGCAGCAGACCAATGCTCAAGGAGATGCAAGATTTGCAGAGAAAGGTCAGAGATTGAAGCCAGCAGTCAGATTTTATTTCCTCATAATTGCTTGCTAGTTCTGTGACTTTGGGGAAGCCACAAAACCCAGACAGGGGCCAGTGGAAGGCTAATCTTCGTGCAGAAGCTTGTCAGAAACACACGAGGTATGAAAGAACACAGTTTGAGGAAGTTACAGAACAGTACCATGAGGGCGGAGCTTGAGAGGGGTATCAAAGGATGAGTAGGAGTTCCGTAGGTACGGTGGTAGAAAGAGCATCCACAACCTAGAAAATCATGGTTCTTTATCAGAGGAGTGTTGAGGACATGCGCGCCTCCGAGAGCAGAATCCATCTCGGCGTTTCTCCTTTGTTTGAGAACCCAGGGGCCTGTGTACTTGGGTTGGTGATGTGCTATGGTCTGATGCCTGATGGAGGCAGAAACAGAGAAGGAAACGTATGTTTTAGGAAAAGTCTTCCTTGGGGATGAATATGTTGTTATACTTTCTTTTCTTTTCATTTCTGAAAGCTACTCCCAAAGCTCTCAGCAAGATGCTCCTGTGTTGTTCTTAAGGAGAGAGGTAGCATTTCAGGTAGGCAGTCAAGCAGCCACGCAAGAACCCCTACTACCTAAGCAGGAGATGTAGATAAGGATTCATTGCTCCACCAAGAGACCAAGAATGAAACTGAGGAGGCTTGGGGAGGTGTTCTCAATGTGATGTGAATGTGTCAGCTTTCGGATCGTGGTGCGAGGGAAGCGCAGGAGCTGATTTCAAAATGAAGAGACACAGAGGGAACACACTCTAGAAGAATTTGTTTGAGTTTCCTGTCTTTAAAGATAAAATATCAGTTTGGTGATAAATCAGCATTCTGAAGTCATGCTGAAAAATTAAAAAATGAAATCCAATAAACACAAAGGCATTTTTACCACCCTCTGGGGGCAAACACAGGTATAGTTTGACCTCCAAGAGTCAGTTCCGGAAAACTCTGGGCTTTATTGATGATGCTTTGGGACAAGGTCAGCAGCTTTGCTGTGTGTTGGATACTCATTCCTCGCTGAGAATTGTTGGTTAGGCCACATCAGTGGGTTCAGAAGCGGCCTCTGTGTTGTTCCCCTTGCTTTGAACGAAACCAGTGAGATCACCAGTTCTTGCGTTAGTGAGGACAAGCTGGGGATTAGCAGCTTTTCAAAATAAAATCTAAGGAGAACTAATTATGTCATCATTGGGAGGTGACACTCTGGGTTTTAAGAGGATTTGGACACATACAAAGATCATTACTATCTAATTAAGCTATTAAGTATGCATTTATAAGTTAACTTGTATTTGCCAAATGCAATTCAAAAATCATTTCTTAATTATACAGGCCTTCAAATCTTGCATCATTAGCCAAACATTTAAAAATGCTTTGTGCACTTACAAAAACAATTAAGAATATCAGATCCTTGCATTTCTCCTGCTCTAAGATTACAGCCAAGATTAACCTGCCTATTGTCTCCTAATTAGATAAATTTTAAAATGTTATTTTCTCACTTATCAAAAATTGAACTGCAGGGAGAGGAGGCAATTTGTGCATATGTATTTATCAGTTCCCTGTTAAAATTCAAGAAACTCAGATTTTTTTTTCCCAACCGAATCTGTATTTGTTCAGTATGCCAGACAGGCAGCATGCTGTTAAGAAGAAAGAAGGAAAATAATAAAATTTAGAAATTACTAGCTTTGAGTTGAATAACAAAGGAGTACCAAATGGAAACTCATTCGCTAGCCAAGAAGGGCGGTAGTGCACGCTCCTATCCATCACCAGCAGCTGGCAGATGGGCTCACGGGGAATGCAAGTCTCCTCGCATGCCAAGTCCTCTGCTTATGCAGCAGTCCTGGTCCCTGCCATCCGGGAAGGGGGGGGGGGGCACGAGGGAGCCGGAGCGTACAGTTCCACGTAGCAGCTCATCCCGCTGGTAAGGAAACTGTGGGGTGAGCCAACAAAATGGAATTCAAATTTGGAACCAGACCTCACCTGATATATTTTAATTGATTGCCATGTGATTGTCCATCTGTTTATAATTTGAGTGTCTTTTCTTTGTATGAGAAATGCTTTTGTGCAGGGCGGGGCCCAGGCTCCTCTCAATTTCTATATGGAAAAAATATTTTCTATCTTTTCATTGCTGTGATGAGTAGCTTTCAACAAGCTTTTGGAAAAAAATCTGGATCAAGATTTATAAACTATCAACTGATGCTGTGCTAAAACAATGGGATAGTTTATGGGCTGTAAAGCTCTTGCTATTAAATAATTGTTTGTTATGATTATTTTAATAATAGTGATAGTAAATTATTTTAGAGATTGGAAAGCTAATAAGCTTTTAAAAATAAGTTGGGATTATTTAAATTCAATTTACACCGTGACTAATTTCAAAATGTTATTTGGCTATAACTATAGTTCTATGCTTTATTTTAATGTCTGCATTTAGAAGATTTGTAGAAACTGATGCTAGTTAGAATAATGGATAAAATTATAAAAATTTCTAGAAATACAAGTCCTCCCCCCCCATTGGTCCTACTTTGTTTCTCTTGTCTAAATTTTTCTGTAAGTTTTTCTTATCAAAATTGTAGTAGACAACCTGAGACTTTGGAGTCACATTTCTTAAGGAAAGAGTAGAGATTCTCAAATTCGTTGCACCTGAAGCATTTAGAGAGCTCCAGCCCAAATTCAGACACAGAATCTGAACCGGAGCTTTGGACATCTTTCTGTCACACATTGCTCAAGGAAATTCTGATGAGTGTCAAAGTTTGAAAACAAGTGAAACAGACCAGCACAGAAGTCAAATCCTCTCACTGCATTGTCTGATTTTGTGAATAACATTTAATTGGATAAAAGGTACCTCAAAAAGTTCATGGAAAATGAAATCACAGGATAAGTTGATTTCGGTGCCAAGAACAATGGAAATCCATGCATAAGAGGGATCATCAAACCATTCATGGAAAACAAGAATTATGAAACAACTACGCAGAGATGTCAAAATCTTTTGCACCAAAATAAACTTATCTCAATTCTTTTTGTCTCCATGAACTTTTTAAAGTGCCTACAGGTAGCCATACCCATCATTTTTGTGTCATCCGTGCAGCTTCCAGACTATAATGACAGAGTTGAATAATTGCAACAGACGACATGGCCTAAAACTTGGGAAAATTTACTTTTTGGTCATTTATAGAAAAAGTCTGTCAACTCTTGAACTAGATGAATTATATATAGAGAAATACATTTTCCAGATCTGCTTTATTTTGATTGATTGATTCATTCATTCACATAGATAAATAGGAACTAAAAATCATAGAGATGCTCATAGGATTTAAAGGGATTTTAAACATTATCTTTAATTTTCTTCAAACTGTTCAATCATTTCAAGCAAAGAAATTAAAAACTAAGCTGGATAATCTCCTTTTAAAACTTGACTGTGTTTGATGAAGGTTTTGGAGATTGAGTGATGTCCCACCTTGTTGCAGCAAAATGACTCATCACTAAGTTCTGTAATATATGCAATATCAATTTAGTAGCTCTATAATAGAAGTGAAGTTCAAGTAACAAGAAAAAGTAGATAGATACAGGAATAGCTTCACCTTGAAAGGTGCATCATATTAAGAAGATTACGGGTGTTCAGCAGTGCTTGAATTCAGCAAGGCAGTGTGGTGGAGAAGGTGGCTAATGATCTTTGAGGATGCCTAGCCAGAGACAGCACATCATAAACAAGGATGTCTTCCGGTGATACAGGGCAAGAATGCTCGGTACACACTACAAAGCATCTTGAAATGTGAATAAATTGGAAGAAGTTCCAAAAACAATAGATATGCTCAAGTAGATGGAAGGACTGGGGTGCAGCGAGGCCTTTGATTTACATAGTATGATTACTTCAAAGCATGTACAGTCCTTCCTCAGCAATGGGACACATTTTCCTCCAAGTGCCTGAAGGAGATGTTGAATTGACATCACAGGGAATTGTCGGCAGAGAAGAGAGGCTGATTGCCAGGCTGCAGGAGGGAGTTGGAAAAGGGAATTAGGCTCCTTACACCTTGTTCATCATGTCATTCACTCCCTTCTACAAAGATCTTCAATGACTTCTTATTACTTAAAGGATTAAAGTCAAACTTGGGCTAGCATTTCTGATGTTCCCTATTCTGAACCTTACCCTAGCATTGCAAAGCATTTTCTTGCCTATTCTCACATTTGTTCTTCACAGTATCCCTCATGCAAATCAGAAGAGGAGCTAGTACCTCCATTCTACAGACAGATTCGCTCAGGTATAGCTGGCTCAATAGGCTGGCTAACAATCACAGAGCAGTAGGTGACGAGGACTGAAAGTCATGTGTACTGTATCGTACAATGTGTTCATGAATCATTTCTACTAGGTTAGATCCATTCCCAAAACATGCCTCCCTTTCTCCATGTGGAATGTCAGCACTCAAGTTCTAGTTCAATTGTGGTCTTTGCAAGCAAATCTTTCCTAAATGCCAATCCTTAGTGCTTTTTTTTCTCCTTTTCTAACACATGCTATTTTTTTTTTGTCCACACTACTCCCTCTCCTCAGAATCCTACCAGGCTTTGTGGTATCTCTTACCTTGTGGGATATTTGTTTTGCATTGCAAGATTCTTCAATTGCCTCTAACTTTGCACATGTGTCTGTCCATGTCTCCAAAGAAAATGCATGCTCTTTGAGGGAGTCTCTGTGTACCATATATGCATTTCTTCCTCAAAGATGCATCATGTGGTGCATAAAGAAGCTAGGGACTCGGGGATGGCACTGTGGGGTAGCAGGTAAAGCTGCCGCCTGCAGTGCCGACATCCCTTGTGGGAGCCAGTTCGAGTCCCAGCTGCTCCACTTCCAATCCAGCTCTCTGCTATGGCCTGGGAAAGCAGTAGAAGATGGTCCAAGTACTTGGGACCCTGCACCTGCATGGGAGACCTAGAAAAAAAATCTTCTGGCTCAGGATCAGCACAGCTCTGGCCGTTGTGGTGAATTGGGAGTGAACCAGTGGATGGAAGACCTCTCTCTCTCTCTCTCTCTCTCTCTCTCTCTCTCTCTCTCTGCCTCTCCTTCTCTCTCTGTGTAACTCTGACTTTCAAATAAATAAATATGTGTGGGACAAACATATGGTTTCATTCTTGTGCTATCTCTGAATAAGGAAAATAAGACAGAACTGAAAAGGGAAGACCAGACTGATGATCACAAATGTGTTTTTAATGGCAAATTCTTTTCTATTGGATCACAGTGTTCCAATAGCAACAACCCAGGTTCCATGTTTAGCCAAAATCCAGAGTCAAAGGAAAAATCAACCTCAAACTGGGCATAACATAGAGCAGCCCATGAGAATTTAAGACTTGGAGTAGATACTGATAAGACAACTGTTTAGCATCTTTCGCTTCCCAGAACAGCAACTCATGGGCAGTTGGCGTAATGTGGAAAGAGGACAGTGTTTCCCTCCCAGACGCTGGTTGGCTCAGCACCTGAGCCAGTGCTGCTCTGCGCTTTCCTGGCCTGCACCCAGAGGTGCAGCTGTGGCGAGGCAAACCCTGCCGTGGAGCGCCTCCAAGGTCGTCTCAGCAATCTGGTGGCAGGACTGGGAGCTAAACACAGTTACCTTTGGAAAGTCTGATAAACGGGAAGTGCGATTCTTGGAAGTATCTTTCTACCTTGGGTGCTTCCTGCAGTGCAGGCTCGACTTAGCCCTCACGGTGCCCACTTTCTGCTCCCCTTACTCACAGCCAGTGCTTCCCACTCTGTCTCTGAGTTGTGCATTTCCTGTCGGCTCCCCTGACCCTCCAGGACCAGCTCATGAAATGACTCTGGGCTGATCTCTTCTCCCATGCTGACCACACCTGTGATCAGAGCTCTCTGGGTTTGGAGCCCTAGCTGGCTTAGGCAGGACCATGTGGTCTATTCCACATTCCCGTGTTTCTGGTGAGTATACTAACCCCGCTAAAAGTAAACGCTAGGTTATACCTATTTACATTGATGACTTCCTCTCAATCTTGTACGTCCTTCCGTCACAGAAAGTGATTATATTAATCTGAGTGCTACCTGGGAAGTTGAAAACTTATGTGGTTTTTATTACTTCTGCAAGAGCCTCTCAATTATATTCACACACATATTTCTTCACTTAAGAGTAAAACAGAGCTATGTAAAGTGAGCAGCGTGTTTACAGTAGATCCCTATGGCTTGCTATCAAATTAGTGGCAAATCAGTATTATAGTAAACAGAGGTCAAAGATCAAACCCACAATTTCACATAAAATTCAAAACACGAGACACAGAATACAAAATAGAAGGCTCGTGTCATGAGACCATCAACTACTCTTAAAAAATAATCAAAACCAGGAAAAGATGAGAGGAAACAAAATTTAAACAGAATTTTAGCCCAGAATTTGATGCAAAAGCCAGGCCCTCCAGAGACTTTTTAAAACCATGACAACTGCCTACATGTCACTCATCTTAAATGGAAACACACTTCAAAAGGTGGCAAGAACCAAGATTTAGCAACTCCCGGATTCTATTCATGGACTTGACACTGACTTTGGACAAGTCAAAAATCTGTCTTCATTTTTCACTCTGAAAAGCAGGGTGGAAACTATTGTTTTACTTCTCTTGATGGACAGCTCTGGAGAGAGTCATGCTAATAAGGAGACAGTGGTAATTGTCTCCTAGATTTGATTAGATGTATTTTTGAAAAGTCAAATGATTTAGTAGCATGAAACTGTATACACCACACCCCACTTTTACCGTAGGCAGCTCTCCATCCTTGGCTCCCAGGCAGGAGTCTAGAAGAATCACATGTATTCCATGTTCAAATGTTCTTTGAAAACAAAACAGAACAAAACCATAAAATCGATTATCATTTAGATCATATTATTAAAACTGAAGTCCTAAATTAGTCAACAGATCACACCTATCATCATTAATCTAGGATTGATAATTGAGTTAAAATCTAACATTCTGCTGAACACGTAAGGGAATGGATTAGCTCAGATGATAAGTATTATAGAAGGAAAATCAATGCCTTTTATTTATTTTTTTAACTTTTATTTAATGAATATAAATTTCCAAAGTACAGCTTATGGATTACAATGGCTCCCCCCCCCCCCCATAACTTCCCTCCCACCCGCAATCCTCCCCAAATCAATGCCTTTTAAAACAGAGCTCAGAAACGCTCTGGAAGGAGTTCTGAATGCTTAAAACAATTCAGTCAATAATTCTAATTACAGTGTTGTCAATTAATTCATGCGCATTTGCCTAATCAATGCCACCAGATGTCAGTATATCCTGTATGATTACTGCTGAGTTCCCAGAACCATCCAGAGTTTCCATTCCAGTTAATGAAAACGATACAGCGGCCAAATGATTAAGGCTCTCTGGAGGATCATAAATCTTATTCTTCAACACGGGCTATGTTATGGTAGAGGCCTTTCAGTTGAGATGCAAATTCCCAACTTCCCAATAAATCTCAGCATTGAGGTTCCTAAGTGCAGGAGTTACCATAGTGTGAAAAAGATGCCTGGTCATGGAGCCCGAGTAGCATAGCAAGGAACGAAAACTTGAGCACAGCGTCAGCCCGTCCACTCCGGATCTCTGCTTCTGTAATTTGTCAGTCTATTGACCTGCCTTTGCCATTAAGGAAATGTCATATTGGCCATATTGGCATTTGGTATTTAAGCCAAAGGAATTATTGGCTTGACAAGTGGAATTTAAAAAAATGTACTGATTTTTAATTGAGAGGCAGAGAGAGGGGGGGAGGGAGGCAGGGAGGGAAGGAGAGAGAGAGAGAGAGGGGAGGGAGGGAGGGAAGAAGAGAGAGAGAGAGAGAGAGAGAGATCATCTGCTGGTTTACTCCCCAAATGTCCATAATGACTGCAACTGGCCCAGGGCCAAAGCTGGGAGCCAAGAACTCAATCTAGGCTTCCCATGTGGCTGCCGGGAACCCAGTGTCTTGAGCTATCAGCCCTGCCTCGCCAGTCCACATTAGCAGGCAGCTGGAATCAGGGAGCTAGAGCCAGGGTATCAATCCCAGGCACTGTATTACAGGATGCAGCTATTCTAATTCACATCTTAACAGTTAGGCCAAACTCCCAGCCGAATAAATGGTATTTTTATTAATGTAGAAAATCGCTCATTTACACTGGATATGTGCTAGGGTATGTTGTCTTATCGAAACAATAACCATTGAGAAAGAATAAGTGTTTAAATACCCTTTGTGCTTGGTCTGTGCCTCTTTTTAACAATAGGAAGGTATTAAACTTGCATATAGGCCGGCTCACTAGGCTAATCCTCTGCCTGCGGCACTGGCACACCGGGTTCTAGTCCCGGTTGGGGTGCCAGATTCTGTCCCGGTTACTACTCTTCCAATCCAGCTCTTGCTGTGGCCCAGGAGTGCAGTGGAGGATGGCCCAAGTGCTTGGGCCCTGCACGCCATGGGAGACCAGGAGAAGCACCTGGCTCCTGGCTTCAGATCAGTGCAACATGCCGGCCGTAGCAGCCATTTGGGGGGGTGAACCAACGGAAGGAAGACCTTTCTCTCTGTCTCTTTCTCTTTCTCTCTAACTCTGCCTGTCAAACAACAACAACAAAAACAAAAACAAAAACAAAAAAACAACTTTGCATATAGGCATTGAGTTTTCATTCATTCCCTAATTGGCCTCAGTGGCCAGAGCTACACTGATTTGAAGCCAGGAGCCAGGAGCTTCTTCTAGGTCTCCCACGCAGGTGCCAGGGTCCCAAGGACTTGAGCCATCTTCTACTGCTATCCCAGGCCATAGTAGAGAGCTGGATCAGAAGTGGTGCAGTTGGGACTCAAACCGGTGCTCATATGGGATGTTGACACTGCAGACGGCAGCTTTACCTGCTAAGTCTCAGCGCTGGCCTCAAGATGCAGCTTTCATGTGCTGTGCCACACCGCTGGCCCTGGCCCATTCTTTAAAAAGATAAATCTGAGAGCTTTTTAATGGTAAGGATAAGATGTAAAATGTTACTTAACAGTTATCTCCAATTATGAAATGCATGTGCACTTTGATAACCATAACTGTACAAAAGCTCAAAGTCCCTGGCAATTTGCTAGTTTTGGGGGGAAAAAAACACAAGGTCTATGTTGGGATTTGCAGTGATAAGAACTCTGGGGATTACCCTAGGCATGGTCCCTGGAACAGCATTGCAGGGCAGCGCTAGGCTTCCTGCTGCATGATGGGCACACATTTTCATTTTATCTCAGGAATAAAAGGATTCTCTTTTATCCTAAAAACTGACAGGTCTATCAGCTTTGCCCTTGAAGAGAAACCCTTTGAGATATTCTTTTCTAGGAGAAGAAAAATTGTTACAGTCTTGCTCCTTCATAACGATAGAGGAAAATTCTGCAAGATTTCTTGGGCTCTACTTGCAAAGCCATTTTGTTACCTGCAATTGTTTGTGAAAAAGAAACTGAATTTTTTTAAAGTTTGGATTTAAAATGTTTGTGGGGGCGTGCACTGTGGTGTAATGGGTTAAGCCACCTCCTGTGATGCTGGCATCCCATCTGGTCGCTGGTTCAAGTCTCAGCTGCTCCACTTCTGATCCAGCTCCTCGCTAATCCACCTAGAAAATATCAGAGGTTGGCCCAAGTGCGAGGGCTCCTGCACCCATGTGGGAGACCCGTAAGAAGCTCTTGGCTCCTGGCTTTGACCTGGCCCAGCGCTGGCTGTTTTGGCCATTTGGAGAGGGAACCAGCAGATGGAGGATCTCTATCTCTCCCTCTCTCTCTCTTTGTAACTCTGCCTTTCAAATGAATGAAATAAAGCTTTTTTTTTTTTTAAAGGGTCCAGGTCTCCCATGTGGGTGCAGGGGCCCAAGCACTCAGGCCATCTTCCACTGCTTGCCCATGTGCATTAAGCAGGTTGCTGGAGGAAGTGGAGCAGCTGGGACTCGAACCGGTGCCCATATGGGATGCCCATGCTGCAGGCTGAGACTTTAACTCAGTGCACCACAGCTGTGGCCCTGACATAAACCTTTAAAAACATTGTTTGTGAAAGTCTCTACATATAGAGCTCCCCCTCTCAAAATGTACATGTAATGTGTTATTTCTTTGGTGCATCGAGACTATGGAACCAAATCAACAATTCTCTGTTGGACAATGTCAAACAGGGAATTTTAGCTTGACATTATATATGCTTTATGACACAGACCCCCAAAATCATTTGCACTCATGTACCATGCTAAAGCCTCAGAAATCAGAACATCTTGCCTAGTAACAGAAAGTAGATGCTGCAAAAGTCACTCTTAGATAAATCTTACCTTCCCCTCTAAAAACGTATTTCACAAAAATACAGAGACTCCTGCCTGCTCTTCAGGTCGCTGCACATTTGTGCTACATAAAACCATTAAAAATAAAGGTTTTATTGTGAACCGATTAATTTTACTCACTAAGACTGGTTAGACAATAACTAATCCTCCCAATGGGCTGTTAGACAAGTAAACGATAAGCAAATTCATCTTTTAAAGCTCAAAAAAGAACCCATGAGGCAATGAAAGGTATTTCACACCCACTATCTCACTTATTTTTCACAAAGCCTCGCGAGGGAAGAGCTATTCTCTCCATTCAACTGCTGAGGAAGCTGGCTCAGAGAGGGGAATGAACATGTTCAAGGTCACCATCTATGTAAGTAGCAAAGCCAGGATTTAAACCCAGATCCGTCTCTGTCTCCAGAAACCATTCTCTTTCCACTCCATCATGTTTCTACTGAAGTTACTTGTCCAAAATTACAAGACGATGGATAATATAATTGCACACAAAACTCAGTGCCAGTGCACTGGATTATGTTTGCACAGAATCCTCACAACAAAGTCCAACAATACAACTCCTACTCACTCAGTAACAGCAGCCTTGACTTTTCTCTCTCTTCTATTGGTAGTCCTGATTTAGTCTACACATGCAATATCGTAACTAAATTACAGGTTTCTTTTCTCCTGAAGCCTGTAAGCCACCCTGAGAAAGGGGGATCCACAAATCACTGCAAAAATAAAATGTAGAGAAAGCCCAGCCAGGACGACCACTCAACTGTGGTTTAACCACAGATGCACCATGGTGCTTCCTGGTGCTCGTGAATCGGTTGAAATGGGGCATGAAGAGGGAACAGGTTCACAGAGCTTTCAGGTTCGCTCAGTGCTCCAAATGTCCTGTTCTCACTCTGCAACTCATCACCCCCCTTTTCTCATCTCTAACTCATAGCCATCATTTCTGAAACAGAGAGAGGTTAAAAAAAAAAAAACTCACCCAAACAAAAAACCCACAAATGCATATGCCCAGATGATTTTAGCATCAAGTTTTTGAGATGATGTGAGGTTGGTATTGCAGTGACAAGTCCTGGGTCAAAAAATAGATTCATCTTAAATTTCAGTCTTGTTTCGTTAGCGTGGGTCTCAGTGGTCTTAGTGGTACCAATTTATTCAGCAGATCTCAACACAGTGAAAGCAATGAGAAATAAATCTCTTGCCTAATCAGACAGTTCTGTTTGTTTTCAACTGGTCAATTGAGGTAGTTTCTACCCTTGTGTCTAAATGATGATCCCCAGTGTTTTGGAAAAGTAATAAGATCCTTCCTGGGGCTAGTTTGGAGCCAGCTCTCAAAAGATCACAGAGTGTTGGGCAAGCCAGGCTCATAAGGACACCAGCACCTGCTGAATGAGCCTCACAGCCACCATTTTATTCTTGTGTGGATGGAGAATGTGAGTAAGTGGGTGGAAAGGAAAATCACTTCACAGGGTTACACAAGTACTACTTGTTGCTTTGTACCCCAGTGGGGACGTTCATGGAGTCTAAGACATCTTGTGGATCTGGGTGTTCACTCTCCAACTTGTGTGTGTGTGTGTAAGGGGCATTCAACCCTCAGCCATAACCTTAGAAGTTGCCCTGTAAACCTTCCAGCTGTCCTGACACAATGGAAGAGAAGCGCTTGTTCTATGTGTTGGCAGATTCTGTGCAAGAGAGATGGGTTTACCCTGATTCATCCCTTTACAGAGCCTGTGGATAGGAATGACCCAAAGTGCAGGTCTCTGTCCTTGGGTTACTCTGGAAGGGCCTTGACTTCCACAGCAACATGGCTGAACCCAAGGGCGGCTGCCGAGCTGCCGTCAGAGGGCACCCTGAGAGGAGCCAGAGATTTCAAACACTGCACATCTTCCACTTTGTTTGGTTTTTAGGGTAAACACATTTCTGTGTGCAGGTAAGGAAAAAATAAACCAATTGATGTTTCATTGACCCAAAAAGGGCAAGCTCTGAAAACTTCATGGAGCAAAAAGAATCTAGGTTGGAAAATAAATGACTGACTTTTGCAAATATTTGTACTGACAATACAGTCTGCACATTAAATTTTTTTTCTCTTAGGATACTCAAATATAGGATTTTGAAACTTAACAAATAATTTTCACCATATGCTTGTTTTTCTTAATCATATCACAATATTTCAAAGTAGATTGGCCAGGTTTTTCACATTCACTATTTTGATAAAATGAAGTCTCTCTCTCTCTCTCTTCTCTCTCTCTCTCTCTCTCTCTCTCTCTCTCTCTTTTTCTTTCCATTTTATAAAGTGCTTTAAAAATCATGGTATATATTCAGACCGACATTAACATTGCTGGCATTCCAGCTTCCTGATACAGGTACACCCTGGGAGACGGAAAGTGATGGCTCAAGTGTTTGGGTCCTTGCTACTCATGAGGGAGACCTGGATTAAGTTCCAGGCTCCCAGCTTTAGCCTGGCCAAGCCTCAGCTGTTGTGGGCATTCGAGGAGTGAACCTGAGGATGGGCGATCTCTGTATCTTTCTGTTTTTCAAAAATAAAACTAAAAACTGAAAAAAAATGGTGTTGGCTTCAAAAGAGCTCTTCCAGACACACAGAAACATATAAAACAAGAGAATTCAACGATCCTGGAGGCTTGTACAGAAGACTCCTCCGAGAAGCAAGCCCCGCAGTGAGGATTTGGGCATCATTCACTTCTCTGAGCGGTAATCCAATGAAGGGAGTGAGAGAGTGAAATAGAGAAGAGGGAAAAGCCAGTCAGGAGCATACTCATGAGGGGGAAAACCGTGGGCGGCTCGGGGTCAGTCCTGTTGGGGACCCTCTGAGACACCGTGTGAGCACCCTTCGGAATTGTTCTGTTGTAGAAGGAGGAAGCTGAGCTGTTTATCAGTGAACTCCTGTTCTTCACTGGTTAGTGTTTGCTTCTGGGGCATTAACCCCAGGGTACTTCTGCCTGGGGAGGTCTCACTGGACCACAGCTGCAAGTCAAAACACAAAGGCTTGAAAACCCACCATAGACTTGCAGAGGGATTTCCCACTGCTCTCCCGGTGGTGTCTAGGGTAGTCCCAGGGACTGGGGAGTGGGGGTGGGGGTGGGGACAAGAGTGAGGCACCAAGGGCACCTGTTAGGGCATCGTCAATCAGGAAAATGTTCATACTGGTGCTGTCCTAGCAAAGTTTTGAAGGTGATTAGGAGATCTTATAGCTGGACAAGTAAGGAAGGTGGTTCAAACCTAGGATGCATTTTGCCCCCAAGGCCTTGGCAATGTGAGCAGGCATGCTAATACAGAATCCCCTAAATACTGGGTACAGACAAGCTTGAAGGGGAGAAGGAGACAAGGGGTGAGGTGAGGCTGGAGAGGTTGAAAACACATACAGCATATCCTCCCAGGGTCCAGATACCAAATCCACAGCAAAATGGTGCACAGGGTTTGTCAGCGTTGGCTGGGATGAAAGGGTTTGATCACCTGGCCAATGCTGACAAAACCCTTTGACTGTTTTCCTGATCTACGCTGTCCTCCGCAAACACAACCGTATCTCTTTGTCCACGTAACAGCGTCTGGCTACAGATTATAGGACTATTTGGAAGGATCTGCAAGGAAGTCCACCCATAGAGCTAGCCTGTCTTCAGGTTTATGAAACATAAACATATTTTGCACCCTCTACACATTTCTGCTTCTGGCATCTTGTTTTCCTTTGGTTTGTTTACTTACTTTGACAGAAGGAGAAATTTCCTTTTCCTGAACCTCTCCATTTTACCCTAGTCATTAGCAGAACCATGTGGAATAATGCTCTCAATGAGAATGCGCATTTTCATGTCTTGTGAGGACACGAAACTTGGGCCGTGAGGAAAATGGAGACCGTGTTATTGGCAGAAGCAACATGACCCTTTCAGGTGAGAATGGAACACCATGGACTGGGTTAGTCTGACTTCCAACATATACCACTGTGTTTAATGGATAAATAACCCGGAACTATCTACAGTGGGACAGTCGGTTGACAGATTATGACAATGAGACGACACCTGTGCTCTGCATCTCTGCTGGAGGTGTTTGACTCTGTGCAGTCCACAGAAGCGAGGCTCTGCTGTGCTCCAGAACCCACCAGCACCCAGCCACAGCCTTTCATGGTATTCTTTCTCCAGTAGGTTGTGTTTTCCTTCCTCAGCGAGGAAGAAAAGGGAACAAAGCCAATGATAAAAATAAAGGGGATCTGGTGGGGGGGAGGTTGTTCTTATTTATTTAATTTCGTTTTTTTAAAAGGCAGCTGGGAACAGGGATGGGAGAGAAGGGTGAGAGTATTTAAAACCTAATTATAGCATAGAAATCATCCAAGAGCTGTGTGCTGGCCTCTGTCAAAGTCCCAGCTTTGTCCTCAGGCATGAGTCAGCGCCACCCCGGGGGTCAAACTTGTGACGATCAGGAACCACGATTGCGTCTGGCTATTTTGGGGGAATTCTGGAATACAGCTAGTGTCAGTCCCATCTTGTAACATAGGGCAGGTTTTCTCCACACTGGCACTACTGACATTTGGGACTGGAGGACTCTTTGTTCGGGTGTGGCGGGGTCACGAGGTTCATTATAGGGTGCTTGGTAGCACCCCTGCCTCCATGCACTAAGTAGACACCAGTGGAAACCCCCTCCCACAATGTGATGGCTGAAAACGTCTCCAGACATTGCTGAGCATCCCCTGGGAGGTGAAACCACCTCTGTTTGACAATCAAAGATACAGGATCACAAAAATCACTGTAAGAAAGCAAACTTGTTCTGCAAAACTTCTCTAATAGATCATTCCAGTCTTCTCCCCGAAGGAAGAAAAAAAGAAAAAAGTTTTTCACCTTGGCCTCCCTTGGTCTGTAGTTGCTCTTCTAACTTTTAGAGTCTTTTTGTTGCCTAAAAATAGACATTCCCCTTTAATACTTTGTCTTTATTGCATTTTCTAAGTTCTCTCAGACACGCCACCGCTGCTAAACATAACCCAGCCCCCTGTGGCTTGGAAACCTTAGGCAAGTAGATAATCCAATGTTTTCAGACAACGAAAGGGGAAAGAAAACTTTTTTTTCCATACACTTCCTACTAAAAATGTTATGTGGTGCACGATGTTATTTTTAATTTCCAGGGAAATGATCACGATTATAATCTCCCTGAAGGCAAGGCTCGTGTTTTGCACCTCTGAGCGCAGTTGTTCACAATGCTCAGCACAAAGCAGATGGGAACACGTGGTGACGCCTGTTTGACTGGGATGCTTCAACCTGCAGGTAAACTTCTAGGAGCTCCAGTCCCAGGGAACCCAGAAACAGGCAAGCAGAGCTCTATGTGGGAGTTTTACTGGAGTCATTAGTGGGGGAGTCAGCATCACAAAAATCTAAGGCCCTTCTCAGTATGCGTGTGCTCAGTAAACATTTACTGAGTGTTTAGTGAAGGTGGGCTGGGACACAGAAATGAAAAGATTGCTCTCCACTCTCAAGCCACTTAAAGTCATGTGCAGCCACATCATGAACAGCTTCAATGCCTGTTTTTTTTTTTTTTAAGATTTATTTATTTGAAAAGCAGAGTTACAGAAAGAGGAGGAGAGACAGAGATAGACAGAGAGATCTTTCATCTTCTGATTCATTCCCCAAATAGCTGCAATGGCTAAGGCTGGGTCAGGATGAAGTCAGGAACCCTGGGCTTCTTCTGGGTCTCCAATGTAGGTGCAGGGGCCCAAGCACTGGGGTCATCTTCTATTGCAATCAGCAGGAAGCTGATTGGAAGTGGAGCAGCTGGGTCTCAAACCAGCATCCATATGGGATGCTGGCATCATAGGTGGAGACTTAACCTGCTATAGCACAGCACTGGACCCACAGTGTGGTACATTCTGAGACACAGGGGCCTAACTAATTCCACAGGAGCCCAGCAGAGGGTAGCAACCTAGACTCTGCAGGTAGATGGAGTAGAGTTGGGCTTCAAAAAGTCCATGGAAATGCATATTATGAAGAAATCTAGGTATAGATTTCAAAATTATTTTGCATCAAAATAAACTCATACTCAAAATTCCATTTTCCTTGAGATTTTTGAAGTACCCTTTTGTATATGATCCGTTGTGATGTAAAAAGTATTTCATCCTAATCTCTGCACTATTCTCTCTCCAATTTTTGTGTTATTTATAGGTAGAGATGATAAGCTATCTTGGAAATATTTTATAGAGGCTTTTGTGTTTTTCAAGGTCTCTAAGATCACTGAATAAATAAAGTGGGACATACAAGAATGAGCAGTGGTTTTTCCCAAGGGTGGAGTTGCAGGGATGGGAAGAAAGAGAGGGACTCAGGTTTGAATCCTTAGCATCCTGGTTTCAGCCCATCCAGAAATGGCAGAGGGTGGGCACTGATTGGCCTGAGTAAGAACATTCTATTGAATAGCAGCAAATCCAGGAATGCTCACGAAGCTCAGGGTGAGGCTAAGATCTGGAATGTAGGTGAAGGTACCTGGAATTAAGCAGGTAAAGAACTCAAACAGCTCATAGTTGGTGGGCCATCCACAAAGCTACTGAAATGTCCTAAGATTTGTACAGCCTTGGTGAGAGCACATGGAGGTACCATGCCTCCTCTCCCTCCTGACCCTGAACCATTTTGAGATGCAGGTCAAGACTGGGCCAGGCTTGCTCTCATGCCTGTGTGACCTCAGCACACCCAAACTCCACTTATACCCCCTCCAACCAGTAGCTACTTGGCTTCCCCTAAGACTGCACCAGTCTACTGCCTATCCTCTGGAGGACAGACCAATGGAGGAGGTCCTGGAAGTGGGCTCAGGGCTATTTGAGCAGATACTGCCAGGGTCTTACACACCCAGCTCATGGTCTTGAAGTAGGGGACTTGGGAATCCTGGGAGATTCTTCTCTCACCCCTTTGGACTTCTTGACCCTTGGAAATCAGAATCTTATAAAAAATGAGGCCCAGGGTGGGAAGCCTGGTGGATCAGGTCTAAGGGAAGAAGTGGCAGGGATTGAGATGGAGAAAAAGGCTATGAGTCAGGGCCTTGGTCTTCAGTGAGACAGAGAGAGAGAGAGGAGAAAGGAGAGAGAGGAGAGAATAGAGGAGAGAGGAGAGAGGGAAGAAGAGAGAGGGGAGATGGAAGAGGGGAGATGGGAGGGAAAGGGGGGTAAGGAGAAGCTGTGAGTGTGGGGGAGGGGTGGCAGTGGGGACAAATACAGAGGAAATAAACAAATATAAGAGAAATAAAGGGAGAGAACTACCTTAATCCAACTCTATTGCTTAGAATCCAATGGAATGCAAGGTTACTGCTGTAGCAGATACTGACTTTTTGGTTTTCCCTGGGAAGCTTCAGTTCCTGCAGAGTTAAAAACAAGAGAGCAGAATGAGAGATGCTGTGAGATGACATACTGAGAAGCATAGCCAGCAGCAAAGAGGCAGAGAGAGAGGAGTCCCCAAATAGAATAACACATTAGTTGGGGGTCATTTAGTGCCAAGGCAAATAGCCCTACATGCCTCAAAAGCTCCTTAACACACAGCTCCATTACAGCATGGGACAATGATGAATGTGCTTTTAGAAGTTTCCATTTTTGGGGAAAAGCATTTGCTTTCAGTTGTCTAAAAATGTATTAATTTAGACCTCCTCGTTCTGTAACGATTCAGGAGAAGTTAGCTGCCGCAGCAGTCCCCGCATGATCTGAACACCAACTTTTGGTTGCCTTTCCTAAGGCTCAGATCCAAGCTGTCGAGTCCAGGTGTTCTTCCTTCTTCTCCCCTCCCTCCTGGAGAATTCCACCTGCCCCTCCAGAGAGCCGCTGCAGGGCCCGTCGCCTGGTCGGTCAAGATAAAGTCAGTTCCACTAATTTAAGCCTGAAAATGAAGTGGCAATTCCACTGTTATGCCCTAATTCACAGGCTCATCATTAAATTATCACAGTCTCAGATGGGACTCTTAATTCTCTTACGACAGCTGGCAAACAGCAGGAACAGACACTTCCACTCGCTGGAGCGGCTTCCACAGAGCAAGCGGAAGAGAGAAGATGCGTGATACCAGCAAGGGAGCTCTAGGCATCTGGCCTTCCCTGTGCGGCACTTGTTCCCACTCACCAGGAGCCGGGTCGCAGTGTGGCACCTAGCAAGGCGGGCCTGGAGCTCTCCTTAGCTCAAGATGGAGGCCCGCCACTTCCCTGCTTCAAGTCTTCTCCTTCGGAGCTCATCCCTAAGAGCAGGAGTGAAGATGGGGGCCCCACTTGATGCTGATTCTATGCTTAGCTTCTTTCCCCTAAGCATAAAAAAGGCAGGTGGGCCAGCCCGGGGACTGAGCCATTATTTCTAGCACAGCTTCTGTGGACAGGCATTCCTAGTGCCAGAGCCAAACAGCTGGCTCACAAGGGGTCAGGGCCACCTTATTCGTACACACATGTGAATTTTGTGCCTATATCTCGTCTCCCCAGTACTCAACCGCAAAATCAGGACACAGGCTCTGAGGCCAGTCCTGACCTGAATGGGTGGATGAGATGATGGTGGCAGGTGGAGGAGGAAAAGAAGCTAACCTGCTTTTCAACCCTGTTCAACTTAATTAAGTTTGGCCTAAAGATGTTTCCATACATATTTGAAGTTTGGTCTAATGGTGTCTCCATACATAGTGAACCTGACATGTGAGGAGGCTGTAACTCTCTCTGAAAAGTATCCAGGTTTCAGCCAATCACAACAGCCCAACTACAGTCAACTACTCAAATAAGGCAAATGCCGGACCTCAGCCAATCCACCCGTCTTTGCGTCTCACTTCCACTTTCTGCACCTCGCTGCCCCTTCTCTGCCGAGGAATGGAGCGCAGCCCTGCGTCTTCCTGAATCTGTTCTGATTCTTGGGGCTTCCTGATTTCCTCATTGTTCCCAGCTCAGTTATACTCTGCTGAACCTTAGATGTCTAAAGCTATTTTTTAACAACCGCACCCTATAGTATCAAGTGCTTTGAAACTACCCTGCCATTTATTGTCTATAGCTACTTTGTGACTAGGAATTACTGAGACTCTTTAAGAGATTAGGAAGTTGGGCTGGGGAGACCGTGTTGCTTTCCCCAGGGCATCACAAAGTGAGGTCAACGAGCCAGGATTCTTCTTCAGTCTGTGTCCTACCTGGTGGTTAGGCAGCAGCTCCTATAAAGCACTTTGGGTATTTACACTGTATGCTGGGGCTCAGTCACACTCAGGAGTCCATGTCCAGCTCTGATCTTGTCCTTTGATGCTAATAGTTAGGTTGCCTCTTCTTCCCCGGGACCAGAGCCCTTGTTTCAGCTCCTGTTTCTTGTATCGGCATCCTTATCTAATTCCCCTGCATTTGGGGTCTGTCATACCAAGGGCCTCCATTTTTCTAGAACAAGATATTTGCCTTGCTCTTGATGGCATTGCCTGTGAGTTGTAGCTACTGGGTGCATCCCCCAGTCCCTTTTCTGAAATTTGCGGACAATTTTAACCTTGTTTCTCCTGTTGCTGACCACCTGCACCTGCTTGCATGCTGCCTCTCTCTGACATCCGTTTTCTCCACATTTGTCCATCCCTGGGCACTGGGTGAAGCTGCACCGACTTGTCCCAACTTGTCCAACCTTAGGTTTAAATCACTCCACACACTGAAGCAAGCCTGAATTTTCCTGAGTGGGTGCCAGGGAGCCTGGACCATGCATTTCTGCTTCTGCTGTAACCAGGGCCATCCCCTAGTCTTCCCCTAGAGGTCTGTCTTCTGGAAGCTCTGCCTACCCAGCGGGTTTGCAATTAATGAACTTCCGCAGCCTCTTAGGCCCCTCTCAACATTATTCCTGACCCCAGGGGCTTATTTGGAAGTGTTCTCAAATACATTTTCTATTATTGATGAAATATATAAAGGAGGAGAGCATTATTCATTAGTAATTCTCCCTTGGACTGACTTGCAAGAAAAGCATACGAAGCGAGGGCAGAAAGAATACAATCCCCAGGGGTCCTGCCAGCTTCTCTCCATGGGGAGCAAGGGAAGATGAGGGCCTTTGGATGGAGCCACAAGTTCTCCCAGCTTTCCTAGTACAACCTGGTATGTGTGGCAGCCTGTGCAGCAGTTTCTGAGGGGCAGCAAGGCAGATAGTAATGATAGTGAGGCTAATTATAGATGAAGAAAGAACCCCGGATGAGTGTCAGGGAAAGTTCTGGAGAAGACTGAGAGAGGCAGATGCCATGGGGTAGCCTTGCAGTGTGGGAGAATTGGAGAGGAGTCAGAGAGTTGTATACTGTTGCCTAGGATTATAAATTGGATCCTCATCTTCGAGAAATGCAAGTAAAGACTGATGTGCTTTTGAAATTACTTTAAGTTTATGAAACGCATTCTCTCTGAATGTGATTTTGAAAAGAGACTGGAGTATGTGGAACTCTAGAACCATAAAAACCCCATTTGGACGTTGTCCCACGCCACTGAAGAAAGCACAATTGTTTTGCAAACCATCATCTCACACATCCTTAGGAGGGGCACCATTTCCATCTGGAGATCAAATTTTCCCAAATTCCTCCACGCTTTCTAATGTCACAGTCCTCTTCATCTGGAAATCTCACCTCCTTTCTTGGCTTTTTGTATCTCTGGTGGAGAAGCAGCATGGATTCTGACCTGCAGCAAGCACTCTGAGATTGCTCACGAAGTTAGGTTGCCAGGGAAGCCTAACCATCCAGGAGGAAGAGGGGCGATATACCAGCCACACTTCCGACAGACTCGCTGCTCAGAACCTTTTACTCCTCTCGGCAAACAGCCTGCGTTTATCATCAAGAGTGGGATAGGCAAAGTCCTTTGGGAAAGGCGACATGTTGGAGCCAGGAGCTCAAGTAGCAAGTCGGTGACTCTCTCCAGTCTCACCCTATGATGCTAATCCCATCACCAACCACAGTGTGAACCACTGAATTCCATCTCCAAGGTTATAAAGGAGATATAAGATCTGTCGAGTATTTTTGAGACTCTTACCAGCACAGAACATTGGAGCTGAAAGCCCTAAGTGTCTGTGAGAACATGAAACAGACATTTCAGTGTAAAACAAACAAGATATTGCAAGTTAAGGAATTTAAAGTGGTTTGAGGTCCAAGCACACTGGACCTACGATAGGTCCTCTTGATTCTCCTAATGGGAAAAATGAACTTTTTTTTTTTTTTGACAGGCAGAGTGGACAATGAGAGAGAGAGACAGAGAGAAAGGTCTTCCTTTTGCCATTGGTTCACCCTCCAATGGCCACCGCGGATGGCGCGCTGCGGCCGGTGCACCGCGTTCGTCCGATGGCAGGAGCCAGGTGCTAGGTGCTTTTCCTGGTCTCCCATGGGGTGCAGGGCCCAAGCACTTGGGCCATCCTCCACTGCACTCCCGGGCCACAGCAGAGGGCTGGCCTGGAAGAGGGGCAACCGGGACAGAATCCGGTGCCCCGACCGGGACTAGAACCCGGTGTGCCGGCGCCGCAAGGCGGAGGATTAGCCTGTTGAGCCACGGCACCGGCGAAAAATGAACTTATTTGTTGAGTGGTAAACAAAGCAACCTCTCTTTTCCCTGATTTTCCCGATTACCAAGCCCACTCCATTATGTAGCATCTACACTGAAGGCGTGTGCAATTATCTAGTTCTTTCATTCATTTCATCATAGTAAGAATCATAATTTTCACTCCCTTTCCTGCTTTTTGTACATCTAGGATTTTGCAATGAGGAATGGATCCTTCTAAAACATTAGCCATCAGACACAGGATTTGGGGTAGCTGGAGAAAGACTGCTCCCTAATAGCTACCTGAAAGCTGAAAAAGAAGTCCCAGAAGGTATTAGAGGGAACGGTAACTCATGTTCACCCAGGGTGCTGGCCTCGTGACCAGGAATGCAAAGAGGCAGGATAATAGAACTTATAACCAGAAGAACAATCAGTCACAGAATCAAACCCTAAACTAGCATAGATATCAGAATTAGGAGACCACATCAAAACAGTTTTTATAACTGTGTTCTGTATTTTAACAAAATAGAAATTCTGCACTTTTAGACATGAAAACCACAACATCTAATATCCTGGATGGAATTCACGGCAGACTAGATATTGCAGAAAAGATTGGCTGAACTTGAAGATGCTGACACAGAAAGTAGTTATAATATAACACATAGAGAAAAAAGTAGTTTTTAAAAGTTCGCAGAGGTGGTCAGCGCTGTGGCACAGTGGGCTAAGCCTCAGCCTGCAGCACCAGCATCCCATGTGGGTGCCAGTTCGAGACCCAGCTGTTTCTCTTCTGATACAGCTCTCTGCTATGGCCTGGAAAAACAGTGGTAGATGGCCCAAATCCTTGGACACCTGCACCCGCATGGGAGACCTGGAAGAAGCTCCTGGCTCCTGGCTTCAGATTGGCCCAGCTCCAGCCATTGCAGCCATTTGGTGAGTAAACCAGCAGATGGAAGACCCCCCCCTACCCCCCGTCTCTGACTCTCTGTAACTCTGCCTTTCAAATAAATCTTGAAAAAAAAAAAGAGCACTAGTGAGCTTTGAGACAACTTCAATGGCCTAATATAAATGTAATTGGAATTTCTGAAGAAGGAGAGTAGGACTGAAAAACATTTAAAGACATAATGTCCACATTTTTTCCAAATTTGATGAAAGTTATATGTTCACATATCTAAAAAGCTCAATGAACACAGAGTACCAGAAACATAAAGAAAACTATTTGAAGGCACATCAAAATAAAATTGCTCAAAACATTTGATCAAAGAAAATCGTAAAAATCAACCAGTGATAAAACACTTTTAGCATTCAAATAACAAAAGTAGGGGCCGGCGCTGTGGCTCACTTAGTTAACCCTCTGCCTGCGATGCCGGCATTCCATACGGGCACCACTTCTAGTCCCAGTTGCTTCTCTTCCAGTCCAGCACTCTGCTTTGGCCTGGGAGGGCAGTGGAGGATGGCCCAAGTGCTTGGGCCCTGCACCTGCGTGGGAGACCCGGTGGCGGGGAGCACCTGGCTCCTGGCTTCGGATCGGCACAGCACTGGCTGTAGCGGCCATTTGGGGGATGAACCAATGGAAAGAAGACCTTTCTCTCTGTCTCTCACTGTCTATAACTCTACCTGTCAAATAAATAAAAAAAATAAAAAGAGTAAAGATAACAGGAGATATCGCATTTGGAGCAATGCAAGTGAGAAGACCACATAAATCTAGAATTCTATACTCAGCAAAAATACCTGTCAAAAACAACTAATGACATTTTCAAACACAAAAAACGGAAAGATTTCAACACCAACAGTCTCGCACTATAATAAATGTTCCAGGAACTCTCAGGCAGAAGAAAAATAATACCTGGGAGAAAAGTGGGTCAACAGAAAAGAACAAAGAACACCACAAATGGTAATTATATGTGTATTTGTAAAAAAATTTCCTTATACAAAAAGATATAATTGTATTTTTAAGCACAAATAAAAATGTATTATAGCATTTATCATATATGTAAAAGTAAATTGTATAGTAACTATAGTACAAAAACCAGAAAGGAGTAGCTAACAGTAAAATTTTTTTTTTTTTTTTTTTTTTTTTTACAGGCAGAGTGGACAGTGAGAGAGAGAGACAGAGAGAAAGGTCTTCCTTTGCCGTCGGTTCACCCTCCAATGGCCGCTGCGGCCGGCGCACCGCGCTCGTCCGATGGCAGGAGCCAGGAGCCAGGTGCTTTTCCTGGTCTCCCCATGGGGTGCAGGGCCCAAGCACCTGGGCCATCCTCCACTGCACTCCTGGGCCACAGCAGAGGGCTGGCCTGGAAGAGGGGCAACCGGGACAGAATCCGGTGCCCCGACCGGGACTAGAACCCGGTGTGCCGGCGCCGCAAGGTGGAGGATTAGCCTGTTGAGCCACGGCGCCGGCCAAAATTTTTTTATACTATATGTAAAATGCTTTAATGTCACTTCAAAGTAGACTGTAACATGTTAAAGGTAAATATTCTAAACCCTAAAATAATAAATAACAAAGCAAAGAATTATAAACAGCAAGTCTACAAAAGAGATGTAACAGAATCATAAAAAACCCACTAAATTAATCTAAAAGAAGGCAGAAATGGGAAAATGTAACAGATGAGAGAAATAGTAAATACAATGATAAACACTTTTAACAACCACACCAAATGTAAATGTCTGAACATCTTCAGTTAATAAGAAGAGACTGCTAGAATAGATAAGAAAGCAAGATCCAACTACATGTTGCCTACAGGAAACACATACTAACTATGAAGATACAGATGAGTTCAAAGCAAACAGCCGATAGGAAAATTCAATGTTGTGAAAATGTCAGTTCTTCTCAACTTGATCTATAGATTTGTTGCAATTACAATAAAAAAATATTCCAAGCAAGTTACTCTGTGGTTGTCAACAAACTGATTCTAAAGTTCATATGAAAAGGCAGAAGATCCAGAATAATCAATAGAATTCTGAAGGAGAGGGCCAGAGTTGGGGCACCGTTGTTTGCAATGCTGGCATCAGTTTTCAGAGCTGAGTCCTGGCTACTCTGCTTCCGGTGTCAGCTCCCCGGTAATGTGCCTGGGAAAGCAGCAGAAGACAGAGACAGTGCTTGGGCCTCTAGCTCCTAATGGGAGACCCAGATGGAGTTCCAGGTTCCTGACTTCAGCATGGCCCAGCCCCAGGCTTTGTGGCCATTTGAGAAGTGAACCACTGGATGGAAGATCTATTTTCTTCTCTGTCTCTTCCTGTCTCTCTCTCTCTGTCACTCTGCTTCTCAGATAAATAAAAAGAAAGCAAGAAAAGAAAAGAAAAAAAAATGTGATGACAAAACTGACATAAAAAAATGTTAAATACTGAAGCAGAAGAAAAAAGTAGGAGAACTGACTCTATCCAATTTCAAGACTTACCATAAACCTACAGTAATCAAGATAGTGTGGTATTGAAGAAAGAACAGACAAATAGATCAATGGAACAGAATACAGAGGGCCACATAAATATAATCAATTGATCTTTGACAAAAGAGCAAAAAACATAATGGAGAAAAGGTATTCCTTTTATTTTTGACAGTAAGAGTTAGACAGTGAGAGAGACAGAGACAGAGAGACAGAGAAAAAGGACTTACTTCCATTGGTTCACCCCCTAAACGGCTGCCACGGCCGGCGCGTTGTGCCGATCCAAAGCCAGGAGCCAGGTGCTTCCTCCCTGTCTCCCATGCCGGTGCAGGGCCCAAGCACTTGGGCCATCCTCCACTGCTTTCCTGGGCCACAGCAGAGAGCTGGACTGGAAGAGGAGCAACCAGGACAGAATCTGGCACCCCAACCAGGACTAGAACCCAGTGTGCCGGTGCCGCAGGTGGAGGATTAGCCAAGTGAGCTGCAGCGCCGGCCAGAAAAAGTATTCTTTTCAACAAATAGTCTTGGAAAAATTAGATGTCCTTATGGGAAATAAAAAAGGAATCTGGACACAGAGCTTATACCTTTTACAAAAATTCCCTCAGAATATATCATTGACCTAAGTATAAAATGTGAAATTATAAAATTCTTGAAATATATATATATATATATATAATTTTTTTAAAAAAAGGAGAAAATCTACATGACCTAAGGCTTGGCAGTGATTTTTAGATACAACACCAAAGCCACAATCCATGAAAGAAAGAACTGATAAGCTGGTCTTCATTAAAATTAAAAATTTCTGCTCTGGGAAAGACTGTCAAGAGAATGAAAGGACAAGCCACAGATTGGGAGGAAATATTTGCAAAAGATAACTCTGATAAAGAATAATCAAAATATTCAAGGAACTTTTAAAAATTCAATATTAAGAAAACAAACAAGCTGATTGAAAAAATGGACGAATGATCTGAACGGAGACTTCACCAAAGAAGATATACAGATTGCAAAAGTTCAAATGTTCAAAAAGGATGCCCTACAATGTATGTCAGAATTGCAACTCATAAATGACAAGGAGATAGCACTACACATGGGTAGGAATTGTAAAAATCCCTAACACTGGCAACACTAAATGCTGGTGAGGATGGTGAGCATCAGGAACTCTCATTCCTTGCTGGTAGGAATGCAAAATGGTACAGCTGCTTCTTACAAAACTAAACACATTCTTACCATAGGATACAGCAACCATGTTCCTCTATACAAAACCCTTCACATGGTGTTTATATTGGCTTTACTCATAACTACAAAACTGGGATGCGACCAAGATGTTCTTCAGTAGGTGAACAGATACACTGTGGGGCATCTGAGGATGGAACAGTACTCCATGCTGAAAACAAATGAGCTGTCAAGACATTAAAAACCTTGGAGGAAACAGAAAACCATATTACTAAGTGAAAGAAGCAAAAAAAAAAAAAAGGCCTACATATTGTATGATTCCAACTATATGACATTTTGAAAAATGCAACACTATGGAGATTGTAGAAAAATCAGTGATTGTTGGTGGGGGTGGGGTAGAGGAAGAGATTAATAGGAGAGACAAAGGGGGGTTTTAGGGCAGTGAAACCAATGTATGGAACTGTAAAAAAGTCAGTGGGAAATGTAATTAAATTATTGTAAGTTGCATTTACAGATATCACAATATTACAAATATTCAATATTACAAAGTATTATAAATTGTAAATAAATTAGTTTTTTCATAATATGTCTTTTCCATGCAGTTTTTGACGGTGGATGCATGTCATTCTACATTTTTTAAAACCCACAGAATCTGAACTATCAAGCATGAACCCCAGTGCAAATTATGGACTGTAATAATGATGTCAGTAGCTGATGATTATAAACACACGACTCTAGTTCGGGATGTTGATAGTGCGCGAGGCTGTGGATATGTGCAGGTGGAGAGAGTATAGGAATCCATTTTGCTATGAGCCTAAAATTGCTCTAAAATAAAGTCTGTTTTTTAAAAAAATGGAACTTGATTTATCATATTAACACTAGTTAAAATAAAGCTAGATTGGGTATATTAATGTCAAACACAGAGGAACTCAGAGCAAATAATAGTATCAGAGAGTAAATAAGACAGTTTCATAATCACAAAGTGGTTAGTTTTTCAGACGGTAAAAACACACCTGTATCTGGGAAGTTGATCAGAATGAGCAGCTCTAAGGTATATTTTAATAAAATTGCAGGACTTTAAAGAAAAAGAAAATATTTTGAGAGTCTAGAATAAAACAGCTTGTGGCATAAAAGAGAAAGAATATTAGATTATGACCACACTTTTTGCAGAAACATTTTATGCCAGAAAAAAAAAAAATGAAGTAACGTGTTCAAGATACTTGGGGAAAGACACTGCAAGCCAAGGCTCATGTAGCCAATACAGCTGACTCTCAAGCACAGAGGATACAGACATACTGTTGTCAACAACTCAGGGAAATCAGTGCCATGAGCCCTGCCCAAGGAGGCCTCCAGTGAGCAAACCTTGGACTAACAAAATGCCTAACAGACACTTGTGAGGAGCATTAAACGTACAAGTATTAATAATATAATAAAATATTTCAATACATAATATATGATTGTGAAACTAAGACTAACTGAGCACTGATGAGGGAACAAAGTATGTAATATGCTCTCTCTGACAGTGTAGATACAGTAAAACTGATTTTTTAGTAGATGGGATGGAGACATCAGATATAAAACATTTTTAAATACTTTTTGTCACTGTCATGATAATGGAATTAGTATTGTGCCTCCGAGTCTTCTGTGCATACAACATGGGGTAAAATGAATGAACAATTGTGGGCTACTCTAAGTCTGTCATTCCCTGTTCCCTTGAGAACCAGGATGCTTGGCTTGGAAGAGAGGAAATACAGATTTATTTTATTTTATTTTTTGGACAGGCAGAGTGGACAGTGAGAAAGAGAGACAGAGAGACAGGTCTTCTTTTGCCATTGGTTCACCCTCCAATGGCAGCCGCAGCTGGCGCACCGCACTGATCCAAAGGCAGGAGCCAGGTGCTTCTCCTGGTCTCCCATGGGGTGCAGGGCCCAAGCACTTGGGCCATCCTCCACTGCACTCTTGGGCCACAGCAGAGAGCTGGCCTGGAAGAGGAGCAACTGGGAAAGAATCCGGTGCCCCGATCGGGACTAGAACCTGGTGTGCCTGCGCCACAAGGCAGAGGATTAGCCTATTGAGCCACGGCGCTGGCCCAGGAAATACGGATTTAAGAAGTTAATGAAAGATCAGTAATTAAATATGCTTTCTCAGATGAGGGTGGTTCAACAAGTTCATGGAAAATGGAATCAAATGATTAAGTTTTTAGTGTAAATTTTTTTTAAATCAACACATAGTGTTGTCCTCGTACATATTTTCCAGGAACTTTCTGAACAACCCTTGTATACATTTTCCCTCCTCCCCCCCAGATCTCTCCACTGAGTGGGCCTAGACACAATGATCAATCCAGGGGCAACAGCCGTGCTTAGCCTTCCAACTTCTGAAATACTATTTCGCATCCAAAAGAAGCAGACTCCTTAACGACATGTCTGGTTCCAAGTCCACAACGGGAATTGAACAAAGATGAACAATTTGTCACGTCAGTTATGCAAGAAGCCACCAAAACTATCAAGGTTATGACAAAAGGACCCAGGAGTCAACTTGTAAAGAATTCTACCATTGTAGGATTGGAAACATTCAGCTTCACTGATGATAATCGTTTCAATGGATTGAAAGCCATTTCATAGGCTTAAACCCATAATTCTGTATGGAATTTAAAATGTTTTAAAAAAGATTTGGTCATCTAAAAGGCAGATGGGCTCTTTATTTATCCTACACCATATGAACTCTATTTTTGGGTAACCTCTTTATAAAAATATTTCAAATGATAAATATGAGTAAAAATAAATGAAAGTTAGACTATCATTCATTTGCAGTACCTAATGAATGAGAAAATTAGGTAAATATAGAGGCCAAAATAATCTTTGTTACTCAGGTAGAAATGACAGTGATCCCACCTCTCCAAGCCCAGGTGGTTATAAGCAGAACTGTGAATTTGTCAAAATATGTTCTGAGTATCATCCCCTAACCCTGCCCCTTTCTTGTGCTCTACCCTGTCAAAAAGTCTTTGACACTGATTATGAAAATGACGGTTCCAACCACAACTCCTGTATTGGTCAGGCTCTGTAAGGTTTGATGAAGAAGCACTCCCAGACAACACTCGGTAACTAGGTTTACTACAAGAAATGTGAGAAGCAGGTGACCTTCGAAATGGTGCCCCCTTGATGTGTCTGGAAAGTAGAACAGAAACTATGGTGGTGCAGAAGGAATTCAGCACCACTTGGAGCATGGCCTGGCTAAGCTTTGGTGGCCCTCCTGCCTGTGTGTGGTGCCCTCCCCAAGGGAGGATCTGATCTGGTCTTTATGGTACCATCAGAGAGAGCCTCACCTAGACAGAAAGCCTCCAGCAACTCACTTGCAACATCAACTTTCCTCATGTCCTCAACAACCCCCGGTTGTCTTCATCTAGACCACAATTCTCAGTCCAATTAGTTGGAACCGAGGTAGCAGAACTCATTTTACTGGAAGCACCTAGTTGGAAGTCAGGCAACTCTGTAGTAAGAGCTTCGTGGGATATCTTCCCCCTCCTAACTTATATAGTAGCTAAGCTCTTTCACACCCTCTCTTCCTCCATGATTTTGGAACACGAGTCTGAGTGTTCAGGGAGAGGGCAGAGCAGGGAAAGTTCTAAGGAGGGAACCAGCATCGGGGTTGACTTCAGTGAGCTGTTGTGCTGGGCGCAGGCTACCTACCCCTGACTTGCTTTGGAGAGACACAAACCACTGTTTCTTGGTGCTTTTTTGTTATGGGCAATGGAGTATTTCTGTTATTCCCATAACCCCCATGGACTCCAATCTATCAAAATAGACTAATCATGAACTCTTCCCTCCAAGTCCATCATCAAATAGCTCCCTAACCTGAGAAACACATCCATCATAAAGTGGCTATGGCTGCTAATGTGCCAGGTATTAACTTTTCCAGGAGCATCAGTATTTTAACAGGAACATTCTGGACACTCAGTGCCCTTGACATAAGTAATTACCTTCCATGATAAACACTCTAGTTTGCCCATACAACATTTTTTTTCATTGCCTACAAAGGCCAGCTTTATTCTGGTATCAAATGTCTGTGTGTTACGGTAAGACTGGGATATTCTCTCACTCTCACCACATGGTTTCTTCTCATATCCACCCTCTCTGCATATCTGGTTTACTCCTCTTTCCCTGCAGCTCAACTTAGTTTCTCCATGCAAAGGCAGAAAATGGCTTTGCCAGAGTTCTCAGCTTTATGAAAACCATACAGACCAGCTGTTTCTGAACCACGATTCTAAATTTCTGAGCGAGAGAATGCTATTGGCTCAGCTTTGGTTGAGGGCATTCCTCGGATGTAATCAATTGGCTGAGGGGAAGGCTGTGTAGTATCCATGAGACAGCACATCCTGGAGCCACCTCTGTGAGTAGGTGGTTTGGGTGGAGCACTCAGAGAAGCGCAGGGTGGGCAGACACCCCCAGAAGGTATCTACTACCAGCCCGACAGGTTTCCTTCCTGGTTCCCTTGGCTACACTCCAAGTCAGTTCAATAACTTTTTAAAAAAATAATTTTATTTATTTGAAAGGCAGATAGACTGACAGAGAAAGAAAGAGAACTTCCATTGGCTCGTTCACTCCCCAAATGGTCACAGTGATTAGAGCTGGGCTAGGCGAAAGCCAGGAGCCAAGAGCTTCATCCAGGTCTCCCACATGGGTGGAGAGAGGCCAAAGCACCCAGGCCATCTTCTGCTGCTTTTCCCAGGCCATTAACAGGGAGCAGGATAGGAGGCGCAATAGCCAGGACTCAAACCAGAGCTCTGATATGAGATGCTGGTGTCGCGGGTGGTGGCTTAACCCACTGCACCACGACACCAGCCCCCCTCAATACTCTTTTGATGACAGGGCCCAGAAAGGTGAGTGGTAGCTATGGATACTGCAGAAGGACCTCCACTGTTACACAGGGACAATGGGTGTAATATTCACCAATGTTTCTCACTAAGTCTTTCCAGCTCTCTGTCTTCCAGGCAGGTAGGATTTCATTCCTGGCCCCCTGAGGTTGGATGTTACCATGTGATCAGTTCTGGCCAATGACCTGTGAGCTCATCATCACCGGACAAGGGCCTTCCAGGATGATCCTTTCCTTCCACTATGACCACCGACAACCTCTCAGATGGTGGCTATCCCAGCAGCACGGTCCTAGTGTAAGGACTGCAATGCAGTGGGCCTGTGGGGAGCGTGCACTACAACCAGAAAGAAGCCAAAGACTTGCGGGCGCTGGTTACTGCAGCACACCAACCCTAGCATGGCTGACCAGCAGCAAACTGGGGTCAGCTGCCTCTCTGGAAAAGGACACTGGACGTCTCTGACGCACAGGACCATGCCTGTCACACGGACTCCTCTTCCCCCTGTGTTCTAGGTCCCCATGAATGCCTTGTCACGACCTCAGAGCAAAGTCCTATTTCCCAGTAGTGACACCACCAAGAAACACACAGCTGGGAGCTCCCTTCTTGCTTGGGCAGGCTTGGTGCCCAGGGACATGCTGGACACATGGACAGAGTTTGAGCAGGGGCGTTTGGCACTCAATCCCATTCTCAAAACTGTCCCTTTGCTGAGGGCTGGCCTGGTTTCCAGAAGGGCAGGGACCCGGGATAGGGCATGCAGCATAACCCCAAACTACCAGGTGAGCATTCTGGCACTGTCCCCGTTCCCGCACAAGGCATGGAAGAGAGGCTTAGGAGTCTGGAAAATTGAGCTCCAGCACATGCAGATCCCAAATGTGGGAATGCTATGTGATGATTTTATGAAATATAAAAGTCAAATGAATTTTTCATGAAGAAGTTATCTTCCCAAGATGCAATAATGGAAAATTCCTTTCAAGAACTGGTGTTTAGACCTCACAAAAATGCGCGGCAAATTGCATTGTGATTTATTTGTCAATGTTTTTATAGGTTAGGCGTTACTTTCTACCCCACAGCTGGAGTCAATTTTTAATATTTAAAAGTGGAAAGAAAGCAAAACCTAAACACATCCAGAGCTGTCTGTTTTAGATTGAGCTTTTCCCAAACAGTGCTGTTTAGAACTGAACCCTGAGCGTGGTCGGTCAGCTGCCAGCTGGCACTTACGTCCCTGCAACATAGAATTAAAATATCTGGGACTGGGCAGATTACATATAAGACCTCCTAAATTGTAGTTGCTGGGTCTGGTGTTTATAACCGCTTGCAAATGCACGTAGCCCGTCTACCCTCCCCATCAAAGACAGAAAGAGTGTTTGTGCTTTGCATTCTGGGTTTCCCTTCGTGTCCTGCGCTCAAGGTGCTGCAAACATGACTTTGGAGTCCAGTGGCCCCTTTAGGTGGTAAGGTTAGCAGGGATCCCATAAAATGATCTCCTTGGTGATTGCCAGTATGCCAACCGACGACAGGGAAGCATCCCGGTTCCTCCAGACCCTGACTCCCATGTAGTCCACTCAGGAAATGAGCCAGAGCCCATCCTCCTGGAGCACCAGGTGAAAAACCAGGATGCTGGCCTTGAAGACACGCATGGTAAAGATTCAAATCACAACAGAGAGCAGGCCTTGAAGCTCAACTCTAAAGGAGCCTGACTGTATCAGGTGACACAGATTCACCAAGGGAGACCGCGTCCCTGCTGTTAGGAGCATCACAGAGCCATGATCCCGGAAGTGCAGCGTCCAGACCTGAATGCATGGTCCATCAGACTTCATGCTCAATTGCAGCCTCCATTGTTGAAACCTTGACGCTGGCACTGCCGGTGGCTAAGGCTGCCATGTGTGTGCTTACCAACAAAGGATTCTGTAACACACAACATCTGGAGGGCGGAAAAACAGCTCTAATTGTGACAGGCACCATCCCTTTGGGTAACATGGTTGATACCCTTCTGATGGAGCGGGTGTTTCTCTTTGCCTTCTCCTTCCCGCTCCCTGGGGAACATTCTAGAGCCAAGGCCCACAGGAGGAGTTGACCCATTTCCAAATGTGTGCATTGGTCCAGCTGAATGGAGGGCTCCTGAGGCAGCTGAGACCAGCATCCCCCAGTCAGGTTCCGAGAATCACCAACCACTTCACAGACGCAAGTCTCCGGTTACGCAGAGCCCCAGAAGACCAAGAAAACGTCAGATGTGCAAGCGTTTGGGGCTCAGCGTCAGCTCCCGCGACCTTCCCTGGGAACAGTGCTTGGTCTTCGCCAGGAACTCCGGCTTCAAGAGCCCCTTCGATAAAACCCTAAGTTCACAGCGGCAGCAAATGAGGCGAGGGGGAAGGGCAGTGATTACTCCCCATCACAAAAGGGTCTCTCACAAAAAGGAATTGCCACGCGCTCCCTTTTTAAAAGCGCACACCCTGAGAACACGCACCAAAGACGTGCAGTGACCGAATCTCCAGGCACAGGCTCAACGCGGTTGCAGCTGAGGCGCCCGCCAGAGGGGGCGCTCTTCCTGGGACGCGAGTCTGAGCCGGCCCTGGCCTCCCATCCACCACCCAGTAAAAAATCAGGCGGGGGCTCCGAGACGGAGGAGTCAGAGCTGAAGCCCACAGCCAGCCAAAAACGCAGATACTGGGTGGGATTGTTCTTTATCCTAAGGGCAACGGGGAGCCGCTGGAGGATTCCAGAGAAGCGTGGAGTTGTATGGAGGCATCTGGTCTTATTGACTTTTGGAGGAGCGCATTTTCAGGAACGGGGTCCTCTGCATTTTCAGCTCCTCTTGAAATGCACCCCGGCAATGATTTATGGACTGGGCGCTTTCCAGGGAACTAGGACAGGTCAAGATGAGGGAGCATGTATCAGGGAGTGCCTAACTTTGTTTTGTTAGGCATGGTTAGGGCGAAGGGAGACAGAACGGCTACTCTTTCCTGCTTCTGTGGGGGCTCCAAGCCTCGAAGCAAACAGCTTGGCACCGAAAACGGAGCAGTTAGAAAGTTAATGGGCAAGACGTCCTGAGATGGAGATTGTGGAGATAAACCTCAGGAGGAAACTGTGCCTGCATCCCCGAAGCCCAGGGCCAGAGCCATGCAGAGCTGGCCCGCTGCGCACGCGTGAGCCCTCCCGGGGGCTCCAAAACGCGCCCCAGACGCGCATCTCCCAGAAGCAAATGAGGAGTGACTGGGCTGGAGAAAGAGCTGGGGAAGCGGTGTTTCCTTCCTGAGCTGAGGAACAAAGTCACGCTGCCTCGCAGAGAGACGTGAGCTCCCGAGGGCAAGGCTTGGGCTCCGTCCCTCTCCTGCGGCCGCACACTGAGAGTCCCAGCAAGTGTCTCCACTTCAGACAGCTCCAAAGGCAGGGGCGCGCGCGGGGGAGTGATGAAAAGGAGAAATGAGTGTTTTCCTGTAGCGGTTCTCTCCGAGTCAGGCCGCTGCAGCTGCAGGCTCCCTCCTGGGGCACTGCGATGGGGTTTCCAGCCTCTGGCCTGGACTCCGGCCTCCGCCACGCCCTCTGCAGCCCGAGGGTCTCTCGCCAATGATCCATCAGCTCAGGATCCTGCGCAGGCCCCCGGTTGCCCCCAGGACACAGCTCCCCCTTTCACAAGGTTCTCCAAAGCTCGTGTCTCTGGAGAGTTCTCTGCATCTCGTCTGCTGCCCTTTTGTAGGCTTGCCGTGGCTGCTCTAGCCATTTTAAGTAAGAATCCGGCACTCCCTGCCTGGGCCATGTTTTCAGTGCATACAGAGGGCTGGTGGGGCTGAGGGCATTGGAATAGACCCGTGTGCTTCCACCTCTAAGCTTGTATCCCACAAAGACGGGCCCTCTTCCCCACCACGTCCCCAGCATACATGTAGCAAGCAGCTCGCATAACGTTTCCTGAATGAAGACGTTCCTTTTCTCCAGACCATCAAGGGTACCTTGACTTTTCAGAACATTTTTTTTCTTTTTGACAGGCAGGGTGGACAGTGTGAGAGAGAGACAGAGAGAAAGGTCTTCCTTTGCCATTGGTTCACCCTCCAATGGTCTCCACGGCCGGCGCACTGCGCTCATCCGATGGCAGGAGCCAGGTGCTTATCCTGGTCTCCCATGGGGTGCAGGGCCCAAACACTTGGGCCATCCTCCTCTGTACTCCCTGGCCACAGCAGAGAGCTGGCCTGGAAGAGGGGCAACCGGACAGAATCCGGCACCCCGACCGGGACTAGAACCCGGTGTGCCAGCGCCGCAAGGCGGAGGATTAGCCTGTTGAGCCACAGCGCTGGCCGAACATTTTTTTTCTGATCAAGTAGAATCCATTGTTAGTGATGCTACAGTTTGTACCCCTTGTCACAGGCATGTGGTGCTCTGTTTGTACTGTAAGGAGTCCTCCTCCTTCCCTGAACTCGCTCTCTCTCTCTTATAGATACTTCCATTGCCTTAATATTTTATGATGCAATCATTTTTCCCTAAGTACAAACGCATCATCTCTGTTTGACTAAATGTCAAAGTGGAGAAGTCCAGGCTAGTGGTTCCCTTGGCATCCCAGTGATCAGAAAGCATGGGTACGAGGCCAGTCGGGCTGAGGCTATGCAGGAGTGCTTGCTCTCAACTACTTGCATGAAAAATGATGTGGAAACAAACAGAGCTGACAGATGGCTCAACCAGTTTCCAGGGGTGTCCGATGGCTGTGAGAGTAAACGTTCATTCCGCTCTTGCACCCTTGGCACCTAGGGGACCCGAGCTCAGCAGGACAATGAATAACCCAAGTTCAGACTCGGAAACTTGGAGGATGTGGACAGCCAGGTGCTAGATGCCACTACATGTCCTGTTCCCCAGCAGAGGGGGCCCTAGAGAGACTTTAATGAACACTCAGAAATGGCCACCAACCTTGGAGGCTGAAGAGCCTCTTCCCTAAGAGTTCAAGGCCCACTCATTGCACAGCCCAGTCCCTGCCTCCCGCCCTCCCGCCCTCCCACCCTCCAAGCTCCAGGAAGTGGTTACAGAGGCATGGTCCTTCTTAGATCACAGCACAGTTAAGGGGCTAGGTTGCGGTGCTCGGCTGCCCACAACTTATTAGCTTAGTGGGCCTTGGAAGTTACTTAACCTCTCCATACCTCAGTTTCCTCATCTGTAGAATGGGGATATTAACAGTCCTATCTCTTAGGCTTGCTGACAGGATGAAGTCAGCTAGCAAAGTGCTTATCACAGTGCCTGACCCAAGGAAAACATTACAATACATGCGAGATGTGTTTATGATCTTAGCAAGCATCTTATCAACTGATGCTGATATCTGGATGGGTTGCCTTAAAGTCACAAGAGTTCAGTAGGCCCAGCTCCATCACCCTTGTTGGGTTGACAATGACAAAACAGTATACCTTATGTAAACGGTGTAAGTGGGATACGGGACACATTTGACCCCTGCTTGCTGGCTTCTAGAAAAATGGCATAGCTGGACTGGTGGGGCTGGAGGGAGCTGTGGGGACAGGACTTCAGAATGTGGCCCTGCGGTCTCAGGACAAAGGATCCACAAGTGAATTCTGTTGCCTCTTGGCTCGGGCCACGCGGCATTTTGAGCTCAAGCCAGTCCCAAAGATTTGGTGATCTCAGCTTAGCTCTTGCTGCCAGCCCGAGTCCTCTGAAAAGTGGAACTGGCTTTGCAGATGCTACACGAGCTCCTGGCAGAGACGCTTAGGTCAGATTCCAGGTGGCAACTATCCCTCCGGGGAAGATTGTGCAAAACTGTTCCTTCCTCACGGGAGGAAGGTGGGTTGACCCAGAAAGAGCCGCGCTTAGAAGAAAGCAAAGCAGGGCCGTTCAGGGGATCTGAATTCCTCTTCCGTGTCTGCAGAGCCCTTTGGGGGCAGTGCAGAGCTGAACTTGGATGCAGATGGCTCATTGGGGCGAAGGAGCCAAACACTCAGGTTTAGAGTTGTCGCTGGAGCTGTGCTGACAGGACTTGGTGATGCCTTGGATATATATGGAGAAGGAGAGACAGTGGCCCAAGAACTTAGTGGCCTCTAAGGACTTTCTTTTTGTTTTTCCGCTTTTTAGCGACTTGGTGCTGTTGCATATCCCCTTTCCAGGCCGAGCTGGGTGGGTTGTGACTATCCCGCTAGTTCCTCCTCCCTTGTTCCATCATTCTAATAATGGTCAAGGGTCCCCTCATCAGAGGTCAGGACAGAGCAGTGTCCTTTAGAAGATCCAGGGTGGTGGGGGACATTTCTGGGGTACTTTTGCCTGGTATATCCAACCTGCATCCATAGACTGTCCAGTTGATCCCTGGCTGGATGGGTAGGGTGACACCCATCGTTCCCCCAGGTGAAGAGCAAAGCCTGCTTATTGGGGGCGGTGGGGGGCATCTGTGTTCTTGTATTTCCCATGGATCTCAGCAGTGCGGTTTCAGAAGCTGGAACAGAGGGAGTAAACATGTGCAGCTTCCACCTGAACTGCTCTCACACAATCATTGTCAAGTCCAGGGCTGAGGGAGAGAAGATGCTCCCTTGGCTCCTTGGGCTTTGCCTCTCCCCCATATCTGGCCCCTCAGCACCTGAGAAGGGTGGAAACTCTGCAGCATCTAATCTGGGTCAGAAAGTTCTGATTTGCAGGAAATTATTTCAGACCTGACGAGAGTTAGCTATCTCTTTCTAGAAAGCTCCAACATAGTCACTATCAGCGATCTCTCACTCGTTTGCTCAGATCCACACACACAGTTTTTGTTTACAGCTCGAGAAAGGTTCATGCTTTTTGAATATATTCTCCACCCTCTTCACAGACCACTGTAACCTTCTAAAAACCTACCCTTGCTTGTAAATAGACCACCCTTAACTGGAGCAGGGGCTCTGAGTACCCCGTGAGCCCGTGAGTCATGCAGCTAAAATGTCCCCTGGGGAGCGCAGCTTGGCAAGACACATTTTCCTACAAAAAAGTGAGCTCTGAGCTTTCCATGGCACCCGGTTCAATGCCAGAAAGAGCCCCTCTGTGCTGGCGAGGAGCTGAGAGGTGAGGAAACCCAGGAGGACAAGACTGTGGCCCTCACTCTGGGGGAGATGCTCCTGCAGGCAGTCACTCTGCGGACAACCAGGAGAGTCGTGCTGAGTAGGTAGACCAGTGGACAAGGAAATGCAGCCTCAGTACCAGTGCAGGTGCTGCCCTGTGTTCCCCTGGGAACATGGCTACCTTCACTGGGCCTTTGTGTCCCGACTCTGAAAGGAAGGAGTAACACCACATTAAAACTGGCAATCTCGGCTGGCGCCGTGGCTCAATAGGCTAATCCTCCGCCTGTGGCACTGGCACACTGGGTTCTAGTCCCAGTCCGGGTGCCAGATTCTGTCCTGGTTGCTCCTCTTCCAGTCCAGCTCTCTGCTGTAGCCTGGGAGTGCAGTGGAGGATGGCCGAAGTGCTTGGGCCCTGCACCTGCATGGGAGACCAGGAGAAGCACCTGGCTCCTGGCTTCAGATCAGAACAGTGCCGCAGCGCGCCGGCCGCAGTAGCCACTGGGGGTGTGAACCAATGGAAAAGGAAGACCTTTCTCTCTCTCTCTCTCTCTCTCTCACCGTCCACTCTGCCTGCCAAAAAACAAAAACAAAAACAAAACAAAAAACCTGGCAATCTCAGATTTGGAGCTATGGTGCAGTGGGTTAAACTGCTACCTGCAACAGCAGCATTTTATATGGATGCCAATTCAAGTCATGGCTGTACCACTTCTGATTCAGTTCCCTACTAATACACCTGGGAAAGCAGCGGAAGATAGTCCAAGTGCTTGGACCCCTGCTACGTACATGGGAGACCTGGATGAAGCTGCTGGCTTCTGGCTTCAGCCTAGCCCAGCCTTGGGGAGTGAACCAGCACATGGAAAATTCTCTCTCTCTCTCTTTCTTTCTGTGCCTCTGCCTCTGCCTTTCAAATAAATAAATATTTTTAAAAAATCTTTAAGAAAAAATTGGCCATCACTAAGGGCCAGATATGTGTAGGGGCAACGTGCTGAGAGAGTGAAAAAGAAGACCCAGCTCCGGTTCTCAATGACCAGGCAGTGCCCTTGCAGGCTGAGTGGGAACCACCCTTCCTAGATTCAGGAGGCCGAGGCTCTGTGCAACAGACACCTTCCTGCCTTGGGCAACCTCAGGTGGGGGGTGTTGGCACCATGGCAATCACAGCCAAGGTCCCCGTGACCAGCTCCTCTCCTGTTGCATCTCCCCATGGCTAAACTATGGAGTCTTTCAATCCGCACAACCCTCCGGACCCTAGCAAGTGCTGATGGGATGAGGGAGGAGCACCTGAGGGCCGGGTGTTACCCGGCGTTCTCTGTGGCATGTAATAGGTACTCAATAAACAGCAGCCAAATGTAGAGAAGCGGCAGGCAGCAGGTGCTAAAGTTAAAAAAAGAAACCAAATGTTTCCCCAGCCCACTTATCCTGGCTTTGGAATCCCAGCAGGAATTGAGTGACTGGGGGGTAGAAGTCGTCTTTGGATGGCTCCCCTCCTCCGCTGCTTCTTCTGGTGAGAGGCTCCCGACAGCAAAAGGAAGACGAGAATAGGGGAAGCTGACAAGGATGGGAAACCCTTGGAAATCGTATCCACTCCCCGCTGAGCCTCTGGGGCTGAGGGCCAACAGCTGTTTCGCAGCTCTGGCTTTGCACAGCAAGCCAGCCTCCCGAATGGTCATCATGACCCAGATTTCACATCTCCAGGCACCCAGAGCTGCAGAGGGCTGTCGTCCTCCCTGTTCAGACTGCCCGGGCTCAACCTGTGGCTAGCGTCCCCATCTGTTAGTGAGTACCATGGCAACAAGGCAGTGCCTTGTTGGGAACCTGTCAGAGGAGGCAGGTGAAACAAGACAGCCCTCTGGCCAATGGGAGCCAGGCTGATGAAAGGAAGCTTACTGACGTGAGAACTTCAATGCCAGCTTGCAGGCTGCCTTTAAATGCTGGAGGATTAGGGTCACGTGCCATTTTCCTGCTAATGGAAGTTTTCATAGGGAAAACAAACACATGTGTTCACATGGATGGACGTCCTTCCACGCTGTCTCAGAAGCAGCAGGCCGGATGGCTTTGGTTACCGGCTCTCTTTGACTCCACCACTCACATCTGCACTGTGTCAGTGACAGCTCCAGCCACGGCCCCAGGGCACTCTGCAGGGGTCAGAATAACAGAGAGAGGACAGCATGCTCTCTCCCTTGTTTGACTTGGAAACCCTGCCTGACTCTTGCAGTAAGCAGCATGAAGAGTCCTAAAAGAGGTGAAAATACATTAGATTACTGAGAGAGAAACCTAGAAGGGCTACAGCCTATTTTCCTTTGCTGGGGTCTGGTTGGGGTTATGGAGGCAGCACATGCCTGCCTTGGGATTCCTCTGAAGGACTGATTCAGAAAGGGCAGGACTTCTGTAAGCAATCGCTCGTTTCTCAAAACCAAATGAGGATCCTGGGTTCCACAACCTTTCCATGTGGTTGAGACAGCGTGTATTCCAGATTGAGAGACTGGAAGGAGAAGCCTTCTGTTAGAGGGGTACAAAGGGATTCCCGTTCCTTGACATGCTAACGTGATATTGCACAAAAAAAAAGAAACAGATGGTAGATGTCATTCGCACGCACACCACACCTATAGCTCCCGGGGCAGGTCCAGGGGCAGGTCAGTTCCTGGGACTGGCAGGTTCAACCACACACATTTCTCCGGAATTCTTAAAAACATGCCAGAACACAGGTAAGTGCCAGAAATGTATCCGCGAAGAGTTTAAATTTATAATTTATGCTTATGTCTTTGAAAGGCAGAGAGAGAGGAAGAGAGATCTTCCATCCTATGTTCACTCTCCAAATGCCCACAACAGCCAGGGCTCCTGGCCCAGAAGATCTGATTTCCAGTAGTGGTCCTGGCCTTCTCACGCTAGCCTTGGGCAGGGTACCTGAACGTCAGTCTCCTCATCTGTACAAGAGCGAGGTTGGGCTGGTGGCCTTTGAGGGGAGCACTGGCAGCCTGTGGGTCCAGCGCCATGTGTGACTGCACACTGTGAGCTCTGGAAATGAGCATGGAGCAGAAGTCCCAGCTCTCTGACCCTTCCTGCTGGCTGTAGACATTTCCATGCCCTTACTGCCCCCTAGACTACCAAACAGCTTGCTCATCTCCATTGCTTCCCCCAAAATCTGTCCCCAGGAAAGGAGGTGATAATTGTATACTGGGATTTAATTTCTAAGAGGAGGAGATGTTGCTTTTCAGAAGGATACAGCAGTGGTGCAAATGAGTAAAGATCTCATTGCAGAATTCTCGCTGGCCAGTGGGAGCGAAGAGGTTTGGGAGTGAGGACCCTAACCACACAAAGGCCAGCCCTTTGCTGATGGTTAAATGCCACTGTCAGCAAGGGGGTCCTTTTGCTAAATCCATGGAAGATCTCTCCCCCCACAAAAGTAATGTATTAATATTCAGCAGATTTTTAGTGCCTTTTTAATAGAGGGTGGGGAGGTGGGTGGAGGGAGCAGGAGGCCAGGAAGCTTAGTAACTGAAGGTGGAGAGAGGAAAGAGAAAACAAAAAGGGGCCCTGTAGTCACTTCCTGGAGACGGGAGGTCCCCACACCCAAAGCGTGGTTCAGACGGCGACGTGGATGACAGCACCAGCGCATGAGGAAGGAGGGTGTTTGTGAGGTCTGTCACTCATGTGAGGTTTGCTTTTAGGGAGAGCAGGGCAGGTTCCCAAGAAGATCCAAAAATGGCTTGGGGTTCCCTGGTGGGTAGGGGCTGGGGCTAGGGGGCGGGCTCCTGCCTGTGGGCAAAGGCTTGTGTGACTTGAACTTCCCTCTGGCGGTGAACAGGTGCCCGGGCTTTCTTATCCCTTACTCAGATGTGGGGTGGCAGGGGACAGTGGTCAAAACCCAAAAAGGGGATTTGGGGGCGGGACTGTGGTGCAGTGGTCAAGAAGCCAGTAGGGATGCCTGGAGTGCCTGGGTTTGAGTCCCAGGTCAGCTCCCAATTCCAGCTTCTAATACGCACCTCTGAAGGCAGCAGACAATGGGTCAAGTGCTTGGGTCCCTGCCGCACATGTGGGAGACTCACACTGGACTCACAGCTTATGGCTTCAGTTTGCCCCAGGCATTTGGGGAGTGAACCAGCGGATGAAAGTGTGTGTGTGTGTGTGTGTGTGTGTGTGTGTGTGCCTTTCAAATAAATAAAGAAGAAGAAATACTTTTTTCAAATGGGATTTTCGTTATTTTCCCAGGCTAGGAGGGAGCTATAGACCTTGTCTATGAGACCCATCAAGGCCCTCCCTAATGCCCACTAGTCCCCACAAGTGCTGGGCCCCCAGGCCCTCGGTGTTGGGCAGGGACTGAAGTGTCTTCAGCATCCTCAGGCAGCAGGACCTGGAAATATCTCCCTCCCTCCCTCTCTCCCTCCCTCCCTCCCTCTTTCTCTTTCTTAAGGACCAGGGGCCCCGTGGGAACATTCCTGACTCTGCAGTGAATGTGTGTCTTTCCGGAACCCTGGCTTTCACGTGGACTCCAAGCTTCAGACTCATGCATAATAGAACGACTGTGTCTCTAACTTAGAGCTGACACGCTTTGTGCCTGAAAACCTGGAGTAGGTTGAAGAGCACAGGATGCTGATTCCACAGTCCATCGGCTCACAGCCACCTGGTCAAGGATTTACAGCCAGGTCAAAGGTAATCTTGTTTCCCTAGCATCACAATTTTAAAACTATAAGTGGTATCCACCAGGAGACAAGGTCTTTGGAGCCAGACAGGTCAGGTTAAATCCCATTCCCTATGACCTCAGGTTGTTTTCTTCACATCTGAGCTTCAGCTCTCTCAGTGAGGACACTGAGAGCACACAGAATGTTACAAGAATTAGGAGTGTTATACTTGAAAGACCTGGCATACAGTAGGCACTTAATACTGACACAGATTTGATAGGAAAGAGATAAGGGGCATTCACAATATCTCAGTCCACCAGAACGAAGACTAGAAAGCTGAAGAGCCCAGACAAGGCCCCAGGGCAAACCAAAAACAAAACTGGAAACAAACAAACAAACAAAAAAACCTAAAACCTGTTTGTGACTACAGGACTGGAGCTTATCTAATATTCATTGTATCCCTGGGGCCCAGCACAAGGCCAAGTCTACAGCAGGTGCTCAATCAACATTTGTTGAGCTGGCAGAGTGAAGACTGGCACCCCCCCCCTTGGTGCTGCCCTGTGAGGTGAGCATGTGTTGAATATTTGTCTTGTGGACTTCCCTGTACACTGTATCCTTGTACTCTCACAACTTGGGGGTACGTTTTGATGACCCCATCTTCACAGATGAGGAAAAGTGAAGCTGCAAAGGTTTGCAATATATCCTGAAGGTCAACGACCTTGAGAGGGATGGAGCCGGGACTCGAACTGGCGCCCATACGGGATGCTAGCATTGCAGGAGGCAGCATAACCTATGCCACGATGTCAGCCCCAACCAGTGCTCTTATAAAATGATGGCAATTCAGACACAGAGCCAACTCAGAGGGAACAGCCTGTGAAGACGCGGCAGAGACCAGGGTGATGCAGGTGTAGACCCAGGAATGCTGAGGATTGACAGCTACCGGTGGCAGCTGAATGCAGCAAGTAGGGGTTCTACCAGAAGCTGTGGAGGGAGCCCGGCCTACAAACACCTGGGTCTTCGGGCTCTTACCCTCCAGCACCCTTGCTGTAAGCCTCCCAGCTTGTAGCACTGGGTCAAGTCAGCCTAGGAGACGTATGCCAATGGCTCTTGTGGGCAGCCCTTATGTTCTAGAGCCTGGGGCCCCAGCTGTCAGCTGTGCAGACCCACAGACTCCACCAGCCAGGGCATCACAGCTCTCCTGCCTCCTCCATGCATCCCTGTGGGACTAGACCGGCTTCTGCTCCTAACTCACATCTCCCCAGCTCCTGGCTCTCAGCATCTGTCACAGATTCGAGAGAAAACACAACTACCCGTGAACGTCAGCTCCCACATCCTTGCTGCTATTGTCATACTCCTCCAGTGTAGGCAGAGGTTCTGGAACATTTGCTCCACTTTAGTCTAGGGAATAAGGCACTTAAGACTCTGTGCCCGGCACAGCAGAGGCATGGTGTTGGGGTCACAAGAAGAGCCTGGGCTTAGAACACTCATGGTTCAAAGTCCAACTCTGCCCCCTCCCAAGGCTTTGGGACATTTGAGACAGAAGCTTAGTCTCTAAGCCTCAGGGTCCTCATCTCCCATCTGAGGTAACACCCAGACCCTGGGGTGATCCTGAGAATTCAATGAAGTATGGAGTGCAAAGTGCCTGACCCTGGGGAAGTAACCACAAGTGTTATTACCAGTATCTTTCTCATCATCACGGCTGTTATTTCATCTTTATTGTTAACTTCTCTGAGTGGGATAGCACAGGCCACAGTGTTTTAGGAGGGAGGAGTAGCAGGAGTTGGGGGTGGGGGTGGGGAATTTACCAGGTCATCTGCTCAGTCCATGCTGCTACTTTCTGAGAACAGTTCCTCCCTCTGTATCTGGTGCTCCATAGATGGCATTTCTTATGATTACTTTTTGAACATTATTATTTATGTATATGAGGTTACACTTCTGGGTTCTAGCAGAGCCCATGGTGCCTACAGGCCCCCAGCCAAGGTCAAACTCACAGGCAGCTGTGATGCATTGGATGACTGTCCCCTGTGACAGAATTCTACAACCACACATCTCCCTGCAAAGTGCATTTCCTCCCTTTATGGGCAGAGGGACATCCCACAGGGCTTGGTTTGGCCAATGGGATGTCAGCAGACGTGACACTGATGGAGCCCATGGTCTCGCTTGTCCCTTGCATTTCTGATCATATCCATTGATGCTGTGTGTGTGTGCCAAGCACTGCTCTTCACTCCTACTGAATTTTTCCAACTTTATAAAGTGGGAGTTAGTTTCATGTCAATTTTTTTTTAAAGTGGCACCCAAATGCCAATTTTTATAGATAAGAACACTGCAACCTGGAGAGACTGAGTAGCTTGTCGAAGTCCCATGATTACAGGTGTAATTTTGCCCCAGGCAGTCTGGCTCGCTGACCGCCATACCTCACTGTGCCGGCACTTAGCCTGAAGAAGGCAGTAGAATCTCCTGCCCAAAGACACAAAATGATCATTTCTTCTTCCTCTCCTCCTCCTTCTCTTTCCACACCAGCAATGTGCCAGTCATGCATGTACTTTTTATACCTCCTCCTTTCACAAGCACCCCGGGAGTTTTATAGATGTTCAGGCTGGCTCAGAAGACCAACGCGGCTTGCCAAAATCACACAGCTAGCAAGAACAGCCAGAACTGGAATCTGACCCCAGATCTTGAACAGCTGACCCCCAAGCTTGCATTCTTTCCATCTTTCCAGGATAGCACATCAGCTCCTCCCTCTGCCTACTGCTAAGTTACAAGGGCTTCAGAATCTAGAATGCAGGTCCTCTACTCTCGCCAGAGGAGTGTGGTGAGGGCAGCTGCAGTCACATCTAGGATCTGTCAAGGGTTTAATGCTAATGAAAATGTTGTGGTTTTCAAATACATGGAGGGTAAAGTTCTGGAATGTATGATGAAGGGGACATTTTCCAAGTCTCGGGAGGAGCAGAAGGTTGAGGATTGGTGAAGGTCAAGCACTGGAATTCAAAAGCATCCTGGGAGAAGTGTGTGGGAGACTCGCAGATGGTCTGTCTGACCAGCTGTGGAGTGGGTGCTGGGAGCCATGGAAAAGATCTAAGCCAGTGGTGTGGATACCAGCTGATGTCTGGTGGCATTTCCAGAACAGGGTGCCTGAGTTTGCCTCCAACCATGCTAAAATGAAGCCACTTACTGTGCGAACATTCACCAGATTAGCTAGGCAGGCTGAGACGGTAATAGTTCGAACCTGAACATTTGTCTCCCGCTGTAGTTTAACCTTGCACATGGTTGTGCCTTTGAGTACTATTCCCGTGGCTGAGTTCTTCAATAAATAGACCCTCGCTTCTCCCTAACTGCAATCCTGGAGAACAAATCATTCTTCTCCAAAGATTTTGCACACACACACACACACACACACACAGACTCTGATGCAGTACATGAAAATCATCAGATAAGCCAAGCTCAAGCCTGTAAGAAATAAACCTTCTCCTAGAATCTAGGAGACCGTGTAGCTTTCTATGGCTGACAGGCGAAGACCCTCAGGACATATTATTAAAACAAATGCTTTGAAAACAGTGTCATTTTGTGAAGCAGGGAAAAATGAAAATAATCTTATTATTTGCTTGTATGTACATACAAACACTGGAAGGATGCGTGGGCAGCTGGTAGCTGGCACAGGGCATGGACAGGAATGGGGTGAATGGAGGTAGGGGTGGGAGGAAAACTGTCACATATTTAGATCTTTTTCATTAAAAAAATGGTTATGTGGTAAAATTAACCAGTTTTTGGAGAACTTTCTGCAGAGTTTCATGAATTTTAACACTTGTATATAGTCATTTAGTGCCACTATAATTAGGATACTGAACAGGGCCATCACCCCAAAAAGCTCCCAAGGGCCAATCTTTTGTAGTCACTGCTCCCCCCAGCCATTAACCCCTGGCAACCACGGCCCTTTTCCCCACGCTGTGGCTTGGATCTGGTTTGTCCCCAGAGGTTCAGATGTTGGAAGTGAGGTCCTTAATGTGGTACCACTAAGATGTGGTAGAGAAGTGGGGTCCAGTGCAAGGTGGTTTGCCACATCCTCTTGGAACCGTAGCCATGCCCGAGGGGAAGTTTCCATCCCTCAGAGGTTTGCCCTTGCCGGTTCTCATGGCTGTCATGACACGGCAGGTACCAGATGGTCTGGAGGCTGGGACACAGAGGAGGGCACGGAGAGAAAATAAAATGGGGCTTTGTTACTCTCTGGATCGTTAGACGCTCCAGAGACACAGCTAAAGGGCCTCTCCTGGATCTCTCTCTGCTCAACAGCACTTACTTCTCAGTTTCTGGGTGTTTTGAGTTGAGGTCGTGGGAGGTGCCTGGAGAGGAAAAATATGGTGAATGCAGCGCTGGTGAGATTCGGTGGTGCTTTGAATTCTGGTATTCTTCCTTGCTGCTGTTCACTTTTCATAGTCTTCAAATGGTTGCCCATGCATTCTGTTCAGGTTTCATAGTTGTACTCAGTGGGAAAGAAAGGGTGGGATATGCTTAGTTCGTCTCACATGGAACTGGAACCCAGTGTTTTGTATTTATAGATCACAAGCATGTATGGTTTGTTCAAATTTAAATTTTACAAATAGTCAAATCAAGACTGCTTACACAGCTACATGAGAGCCCAGTGTTTATTCAGAACATTTTAAATATCTATAAGAATGGAATATTCAAAAAGATAAGCGAATGTACACTCTTATTAAGGCAAAAGGAAAAAATGTGTGTAAATTTCCACCAAATACAGAAATCTTTAGCATTTGATGGAAAATACATGTCCATAGCTTAGTAAGCAGTTGACTTGGGTGGAAGTTTAAGACTTTCCTGGAAACAAATGTAACTTGTCTCCAGGGATCTGGGATACAGGTCTTGTAACACCACGTTTTATAGCACATGGCACACTGGTCTTTGCTTGTGGATTTCTGAAGTTGGGGAGCGGGCGGAGTGGGGACAAAACAAAGGATTCCCATTGCTACTGTTTTCCTTCTTGCTCTTGCCATTCTCACCACACTCCTTGGTGTTCTCTGGACATGCTAGGCAGACTCCTTCCTACCCCAGGCCCTTGCAATGTCTGTTTTTTTTTATTTGCCTGGCAGATTCTTCCCCTAGAAATCTATTAAATTCCTCACTTCAAATATTAACCTGTCAGTGAAGCTTAGCCTGGCCACATTAATTTAAATTGCAAAGAACCTTTTTGCCTTGTCTACCATTCCCACAGTACGTATCAACATCCAACAGGGTGAAAGGATACTCACAACATTCATTTTAAAAATGCACCTATATGCTCTTTGTTAGGAGTCCTAAGTTTATAGTACTTCTTCCTTTGTGTTTATATTTTATTAACAACGGCTTTAAGTATTTGTGGGCTATTGTGTGATATTTTAAGACATGTATGCAGTGTGTGCTGATCAAAGCAGGTCAATTAGCATTTCCCCTTCACTGATGTTACTTTATGACTGGAGGCTTAGGGCTTTTCTCTTCTCTTTGCTCATGCAGTATCTACTAGGTTTTTGTGAACTACAGGCTCCCACCATGCTGTGTAGCACTAGGAACCTATTCATTCAACTAACTCTGACTTGAAACCCATTATCCAGACTCTAATTCCTCACCTCTTGCAGCCTCTAGTACTCCCATACTGTGTTCAGATTGATTATTTTAGCTTCCACATAGGAGAGAGAACATACAATATTTGTCTTCCTGTGTCTTACTTTTAATTTACCATGATGTCCTCCAGTTCCATCCATTTTGCTGCACATGACAGGATTTCATTCTTTTTTATGACTGAATAATATTCCATCATGCATTTATATGGTGTTTTCTTTTTATGAATCTGATGATGGACACATTGGTTGATTCCATATTGTGAGCAATGCTGTAATGAACATAATGGAGCCATCAATGTCATCTCTTTGACTCAGTGATTTCATGCCTTTGGGATGTATGTCCAGTAGTGGGATTGTTGAATCGTATGGCGATTTTATTTCTGTTTTCCTAAGAAATCTCCACACTGCTTTCCATAGTGGCTGTACTAATTAACATTCTGACCAACAGTGTATAAGAGTTCCTCTTTTTCCATATGCTTGGCTGTTTTTATTTTCTGTCTTTTTGATAATACCCAGAGTGAGACAATATCTCGTGGTGGTTTTGATTTGCATTTCCCTGATGGCTACTGATTTTGAGCATTTTTTCACACATTTGCTGGCTATTTGTGTTTCTTCATTTGAGAACTATTAAGTGCTTTGCCCATTTCTTAACTGGATTTTTAAAAAATTTCCTGGTATATTTTGGACTTTAATTCTTTTGTTAGAGAAGTAGCTTGCAAATATTTCCCACATTCTGTGATGCGTCTTCACTGTGTTGCTTCATTTACTGTGCAGAAGCTTCTGAGTTTAATATGATCCCATTGGACTAGTTTTGTTTTTGTTGCATGTGCTTTTGGGGTCTTATCTAAAAAAGTCATTGCCTGCACCAGAGTCTTGAAGTGTTCCCCCTATGCTTTCTTTTAGCAGTTTTATAGTTTCAGATCTTACATTAGGTCTTTGATTCCTCCTGAGTTGATTTCTTACGTGGTGAGAGGGAGGGATCTAACTTCATTAGTGTGTGTGTGTGTTCAGTTCTGACAGCACCATTTATTGAAGAGATGATCCTTTCTTCGATGAGTGTTCTTGGCACCTGGGTCAAAAATCAATTGGATTCTGTTCCTTTGGTCTATGTAGCAAGTTTTATGCCAGTACCATGATGTTTTAATTACTATAACTTTGTAGTATGCTTTGAAATCAGGTTTATGATGATGCCAGCCTGATGTTTTTTCTTACTCAAGGTTGCTTTGGCTATTCGAGTCTTTTGTGGTTCTCTATTAATTTTAGGATTATTTTTTCTAGTTCTAAAAAAAATGTCATTGGTACTTTCACAGGGATTGCTTTGAATTTGTGAGTTGTTTTTCTTGATTTCCCTTTCAGCAAGGTCATTGTTGGGGTATAAAAATGCTACTTTTTGTATGTTGATTTTGTCCCCTGCAGCTTTACTGAACTGATTTATAGCTCTAGCAGCTTTTTGGTGTAATGTGTAGGTGTTTCCACGTACAAAATCATGTCATGTACAATCACAGATATTTTAACTTCCCTCTTTCCAGTTTTGATGCCCTTTATTTCCTCCTCCTCCCTAGTTGCTCTTGCTGTTACTTCCAATGCTACACTGAATAAGAGTGGTAAAAGTGGACATCTTTGTCTTGCTCCAGATCTGAGGGAAAGCTCCTCAGCTTTTCCCCATTTAGTATACTTGCTGTGGGTGTGTTATACATAGCCTTTATAATTTTGAGGTATGTTCCTTCTTCTTATTATTTTTTTTTTTTGACAGGCAGAGTGGACAGTGAGAGAGAGAGACAGAGAGAAAGGTCTTCCTTTACCATGGGTTCACCCTCCAACGGCTGCTGCAGCTGGCGCGCTGCGGCCAGCACACTGCGCTGATCTGAAGCCAGGAGCCAGGTGCTTCTCCTGGTCTCCCATGAGGGTGCAGGGCCCAAGCACTTCGGCCATCCTCCACTGCACTCCCAGGCTACAGCAGAGAGCTGGCCTGGAAGAGGAGCAACCAGGACAGAATCCGGCACCCTGACCGGGACCAGAACCCAGTGTGCCGGTGCCACAGGTGGAGGATTAGCCTATTGAGCCACGGTGCCAGCCTGAGGTATGTTCCTTCTATACCTGATTTGCTGAGAGTTTTTATATGAAGGAATGTTGAAAATTATCAAATGCTTTTTTTTTTGACAGGCAGAGTGGACAGTGACAAAGAGAGACAGAGAGAAAGGTCTTCCTTTGCCGTTGGTTCACCCTCCAATGGCCGCCGCGGCTGGTGCACTGCACTGATCTGAAGCCAGGAGCCAGGTGCTTCTCCTGGTCTCCCATGCGGGTGCAGGGCCCAAGCACTTGGGCCATCCTCCACTGCACTCCTGGGCCACAGCAGAGAGCTGGACTGGAAGAGGGGCAACCGGGACAGAATCCGGCGCCCCAACTGGGACTAGAACCCAGTGTGCCGGCGCCACAAGGTGGAGGATTAGCCTGTTGAGCCACAGCACCGGCCATCAAATGCTTTTTATGCATCTATTGAGATGACCATATGGTTTTTGTTCTTATTCTTTTTTAAAGATTTATTAACTTATTTGAAACTCAGCGTTACAGAGAGGCAGAGGCAGAGAGGGAGAGAGAGGTCTTCTATCTGCTGGTACACTCCCCAGATGGCCACAATGGCTGGAGCTGCACTGATTTGAAGCCAGAAGCCAGGAGCTTCTTCCAGGTCTCCCATGTGGGTGAAGGGGCCCAAGGACTTGGGCCATCTTCCATTGCTTTCCCAGGCCATAGCAGAGAGCTGGATTGGAAGTGGAGCAGCTGGGACATGAACTGGTGCCCCTATGGGATGCTGGAACTGCAGGCTGCAGCTTTACCCATTATGCCACAGCATTGCCCCCTGTTCTTTATTATTTTGATGTTCTTTATAAGGTGTCTGGATTTGCGAATGTTGAACCATCCTTGCATCCCTGGAATAAATCCCATCTAGTCATGATGACCTTTTTGATGTACTATTGGATTCAGTTTGCTAATATTTTGTTGAGAATTTTGTAATCTATGTTTACCATGGATATTGGTCTGCATTGGTTTTTTTTAATGTTGTATCTTTGATTTTGGTATCAAAATAATGTTGACCTCAAATAGAGTTTGACAGAGTGCCATCTCTCAATATTTTAGAATAGTTTCAGTATCAGAGACAACTTCTCTGTAAATGTTTTGTGAAATTCAGTTGTAAAGTCATCAGGTCCTAGACTTTTCCTTGATAGGAGACTTTAATTTACCATTTCAATCTTGCTACTTGTTATTGGTCTGTTTAGATTTTCCATATCTTCTTGATTTAATTTTGATAGGTTGGATATATCCAGGAATTAATCCATTTCTTCAGTTTTCCAATTCATTAGCATATAGTTGTTCATAGTAGTTTCTTATGATCCTTTTCTTTTATTTAAGATTTATTTATTTTACTTGAAAGTCAGTGTTACAAAGAGGCAGAGAGAAAGAGAGAGAAAAAGAGAGAGAGGTCTTTCATTCACTGGTTCACTCCCCAACTGGCTGCAATGTCTGAAGCTGGGCCGATCCAAAGCAGGAGCCAGGAGTTTCTTCCAGGTCTCCCATGAGTGTGCAGGTGTCCTTGAACTTGGCCCAAGGACTTGGGCCATCCTCTCCTGCTTTTCCAGGCCGTAGCAGAGAGCTGGATTGAAAGTAGAGCAGCCGGAATCAATCCGGTGCCCATATGGGATGCTGGCACTGCAGGCGGCGGCTTTACCCACTGCGCCACAGCACCAGCCCCTTTTATTTCTGTGGTATCAGCTATGATGTCTCCTTTTTCATCTCTAATTTTATTTAAGTTGTTCTCTTTTTTTATTGTTAGTCTAGCTAAAGGTTTGTATATGGTCTTCATCTTTTCCAAAAAAAAAAAAACCTTTTCATTTTATTGATTTTTTTTAGTTTTACTTTCATTTTTTTTCTGGTCTGATTCTTCTTAATTTTCATCTCTACTAATTTTTAGTTTGCTTTGTTCTTGCTTTTTGTAGTGCTGGAGATCCATCATTAGATTATTTATTTGAAATTCTTTGTATTTTTAAAATTTAAGCAATTATCATTATAAACTTCTCTCTTAAAATTGCTTTTGCTGTATCCCAAATGTTTATATCCATTATGCTTTAATTTTCATAGTTCAAGAAACTTTCATCGCCTTTTTAATTTCTTCAATGATCCATTGTTCATTCAGAAACATGTTCAACTTCCAAGTATTTGTAAATTTCCTATTCTTCTTGTTGTTTATTTCTAGTTTTATTCCTTTGTGGTCTGAGAAAGTACATGGTATGATTTCAATATTTTAAAGAATTTAATGAGATTTTATTTGTGACCTAATATATGATTTAGCCTAGTAAATATTCCATGTCCTGATGAGAAGAATGTATATTCTGTAGCTGTTGGGTAAAATGTTCTGTAAATGTCTCTTGGGTCCATTTGCTTAAAAGTATGGTCCAACTCTGATTTACCTTTGTTGATTTTCTCTTTGGATGATCTACCCATTGATAACAGAATATTAATTATCTCGCCCCTTGATTTTATGTTTCCATCTTACTTCTCCAATGGAATTTCAGTTTAATGCAATTTATTTTGTGTTTGGAGTTTTCATGTTAACTTTCTAACATTTATTTGCAACAAAATAGAAATTTCAACACCTGTTTCTAGGTACTATCATTACAAATGTTAAAAAATTTTCTTCTGAATTAACTTATTGAATATTGAGATGAATTAAATAGTAAATATCCAATTAAAGACACAAATATATTATTAAAATTTCATAATAATTATACTGAAAAATGAAGAGTAGCAAAGTTAGCTAAAAAAAAAAAAACCTCGGGACCAGCACTGTGGCATAGCAGGTAAGGCTGCCACCTGCAGTGCCGGCATTCCATATGGGCGCCAGTTCATGTCCCAGCTGCTTTACTTCTGATCCAGCTCTCTGCTTTGGCCTGGGAAAGCAATGGAAGATGGCCCAAGCCCTTGGGCCCTGCACCTGCGTGGGAGACTCAGAAGAAGCTTCTGGCTCCTGGTTTTGGATCAGTGCAGCTCTGGCTATTGCGGCCAACTGGGGAGTGAACCAGGAGATATAAGAACTCTCTCTTGGCCGGTGCCGTGGCTCAATAGGCTAATCCTCTGCCTTGCGGCGCAGGCACACCGGGTTCTAGTCCCAGTTGGGGCGCCGGATTCTGTCCCGGTTGCCCCTCTTCCAGGCCAGCCCTCTGCTGTGGCCCAGGAGTGCAGTGGAGGATGGCCCAAGTGCTTGGGCCCTGCACCCCATGGGAGACCAGGAAAAAGCACCTAGCACTTGGCTCCTGCCATCGGATGAGCGCGGTGCGCCGGCCGCAGCGTGCCGACAGTGGCAGCCATTGGAGGGTGAACCAACAGCAAAGGAAGACCTTTCTCTCTGTCTCTCTCTCACTGTCCACTCTGCCTGTCAAAAAAATAAATAAATAAAATAAATAAATAAATAAAAAGAACTCTCTCTGTGTGTGCCTCTCCTCTCTCTGTGTAACTCTGGCTTTCAAATAAATAAATAAATCTTAAAAAAAAAAACACAAAAACCCTTATGCACAACTTACAGACGCCATGAAACCACCAGTCAGGCATTGTGAACACTGAAAAACGGTGACTTGTGTGGGCGAAGAAGTTTAAAGGCCCAAACTCAACTCTCATGTCCTGAGTACTGCTCCTCCCCTTCTCAGGTCAAAAGCAGAGTGGCAGAGAGACAGGGGGAGAGAAAGAGGGAGGGAGAGAGGGAGAGAGAGATTTATCCACTAATTGACTTCCCAAATGTCTGCAATGGCCAGGCTGCCCCGGTCAATCCAGGTCTCCCACCTGGAGGGCAGGAACCCAATCATTTCAGTCATCACCTGCTGCCTCCCGGGGTCTGTGTTAGCAGGAAGCTAGAACTGGGAACCGGAGCTGCATCTCAAACCCAAATACTCCGTTACGACACCTGGGCATCTTAACCACTAGGCCAAATGCCCACTCTTGTTCCAGATTCTTGAGCATGGGTAATCAGAGGGGATGTGGGTTAGTCTAGGCCCTGGGGTACCCCCAGCCTCAGGCACTGCTGCACAGTTGAGGCTTCCCGCCTGGGGGGACACGGAGTCCTCAGGGAGGAAAGTGGGCTTATTCCACAGCAAGATAGGGTGAGGCTGAGTCTCCCTGACTCTCCCCTGCCTCGGGTGGGCAGCTCTGCAGGCAGAGACATGAGGGCGGAGCCCATGTCCACACCTGGCAGGGTCGCAAGAAGTGCCGTCGCCTTCAGATCCTGAGGAGAGGGAAGAAGAAGGGCGGAATCTCTGATTCCAGAGAGGCTGGGGGCTGCACAATGAGCTAAGCTCTCTGAAAACTAGTCTAGGACCAACTAGTGTTTACGGGGCAAGGGGATACGACCAGTCTGAGGAGCAGATCCTGGCACATCCAGCCAAGACGGCCACCTGGACTTAGAGGGAACAAGAGACGACCATCCTGTGGAGTCGGGCCCCAGGGGTTACTCTGCAACTTTCTTTTTACAAAAGATTCATGTATTTACTTGGAAGGCAGAGCTACAGAGAGAGAGAAAGAGAGAAGGGGGTCTGCAACAGCTGGGGCCAAGCTGGTCTGAGGCCAGAAGCCAGGAGCTTCTTCCCAGTCTTACTTGGGGGTGTGCAACTTTGTTAATGATTCCACACACTCTCTTCTCCTTTCCTCTTCCTTGTAGGCTTCCTCCTCTATGTTTCAGGATCAATATCACTAGGGGGTTAGGGACTTGGGCCCCGCAGTCAGGCAGATCTGGGTAAGTATTTTAGCCATGCCACTTGCTAACTGTGTGGTATAGGCCAGTTACATTTCCTAAGACTGATTTTCTCCCTGCAAAGATGGCTATAGCAATAGTTTTTTTCAGGGGTGGGTATTGGGCATAGCAGTTAAGACTGTACTTGGGACACTCACATCCTACATTGAAGAGCCTGGAGTTCTCCACTCCCAATTCCACCTTCCTGCTAATGCTCACCCTAGGAGAGAGCAGGTGATGGCTGAAGTAATTGGATTCCTGCCACCTATGTCAGAGACCTTGACTGAGTGAGTGCCCAGCTCCTGGCTTTGGCTTGGTCCAGCCCTGGATGTTGTAGATATATGGAGAGCAAACCAGTGAGTGGAAGCTTCCTCCCTTTCTCTCAATAAATACATAAATATTTTAAAAGAACTGTTTGAGTTGTAAGAGTGTATGAGGTCATGTGTTCAAAGCACTTTACCTCCTGCCTGACACACGGTGTGGTTTGCTGCAGGACACAGTAACTCAGTAAATGGTGGTTGTCTGTCTGAGGCAGATTTTCATCACAATGAAATCCCCGGGAAAACTAACTTTATAAAGAGAAAAGGCTGGGCCGGCGCCGTGGCTCACCAGGCTAATCCTCCGCCTTGCGGCGCCGGCACACCGGGTTCTAGTCCCGGTCGGGGCGCCGGATTCTGTCCCGGTTGCCCCTCTTCCAGGCCAGCCCTCTGCTGTGGCCCAGGAGTGCAGTGGAGGATGGCCCAGGTGCTTGGGCCCTGCACCCCATGGGGAGACCAGGAAAAGCACCTGGCTCCTGGCTCCTGCCATCGGATGAGCGCGGTGCGCCGGCCGCAGCACGCCGACCGCGGCGGCCATTGGAGGGTGAACCAACGGCAAAGGAAGACCTTTCTCTCTGTCTCTCTCTCTCACTGTCCACTCTGCCTGTAAAAAAAAAAAAAAAAAAAGAGAAAAGGCTGAACTTGCAGGTTTGGAAGTTCAAGTCCAAGATCAGACGGCCTCATTGATTCAGGCTCTGACGAGGGCTGCAAGGGTGGAGTATGGAACCGGGCAGAGGATGGCTCACGTGGTGAGCCAGCAGGCAGAGAGATGGCTCTGGATAACTCAGCTTTGGAAATCAACCCTCTCATGAGAATTGGGAAGGCTCACCCCCAATGTCCTAGGCTCTGTAATAGGGTCACTTCAACCCTCTTAGTACCCTTAACTCATGACTTCCGGGTTTAGCATCTGCATGAGTTCAGGACCAAATCCTGTTCAGACTACAGCACTGTCTTTAACAGCACCCTTCTCCTCCCCTTTTAAAATCTCCCCATGTGGATGATTATCTTCAGGACCCTCTTCTTCCTCTGGCCTATTTAGTATTGGGAGGGTCCAGGATGCAAAAGCTGCTCATTGAGCATTGCCTGCAAATGTCACACCAGCATACAATACTGCAGCCCCTCTCCTCCTGAGGAGCCACCCCACCCTGCAGTACATGGGCCTTGATCTCCTAGAACCCCGCTGGCCTTCGGTAATCCTTTCAAAGCTCAGAGACTAGTGTGGAAGCCCCACTGAGAAGTCTGTGGTGTTTTGGGGATGAGGTGGAGTTGGTGGAGAGAGGAAGCTGGGGCCTAACCAGAGGCCCACACGTCCTGGCTGCCAGGACACTGGATGTGGGTCTCAGCGGGGCTGTTTGTCGCCTGGCTCCGGGGGAAGTCGAGCAGCTCAAGGGTTGACATCTGAGAGGTCTCTAAAATCTTTTATTTATTTATTTTTGACAGTCCGAGTAGACAGTGAGAGAGAGAGAGAGAAAGGTCTTCCTTTGCCGTTGGTTCACCCTCCAATGGCCGCTGTGGCCGGCGCACCGCACTGATCCGAAGCTGGGAGCCAGGTGCTTCTCCTGGTCTCCCATGCGGGTGCAGGGCCCAAGCACTTGGGCCATCCTCCCCTGCCTTCCCGGGCCACAGCAGAGAGCTGGCCTGGAAGAGGGGCAACCGGGACAGAATCCAGGGCCCCAACCGGGACTAGAACCCGGTGTGCCAGTGCCGCAAGGCAGAGGATTAGCCTAGTGAGCTGTGGTGCCGGCCGGTCTCTAAAATCTTTGCAGGGTCTGGATTCTCAGCTGCTGGGAAGCTCCTATAGAAAAAGGCCACCCTTGTGAAATACGTGAAACCCAAAAGCCAACTTGGTATTCCCAACAACAGACTGCTGTTTGTATAATGCCCCCAAAGCAGCCCCTGAGGTACACAAGCACCATTTGACCTTTATGGAATCATTAGCTGAAAACAACTACATAATAGCAAGTTCCCACTCAGGCACTCAGTATTAGATAAGGCAATCGCTATTCTCAAAAACTTTGTTCTTTATTATCATTTTTTCAAGTCAGCTGAATGTGGCAGAAACCTGCACCAGACCTCAGGAGTTCCTCCCACACTGCACTGGCTGCCTTGGTGTGCAATGAGCTGGCGTGCAGCTGGGAATCTGGCCCCAGCCCCTGGCCCCTGGAGAAATGCACACAGCAGCTCCAAAAGTCACAGCTGCAGGGTCACCCACACCACAGTCCCAGGCTCCTCAGAATAATCAGACCCTTCAGTTCTTCCACTTTTTAGACAAAATTACAATAAAAGATAGCATGTGTTCATTATAAAAAATTGGACACATATAGGACAACAAAACAATAAAATAACTCTATGACCCAGCAATCCCACTAAGTATTTAGCCAAAGAACTGAAATGAGGATCTCAAAGAGATGTTAGGGCTCCCATATTCTTTGCGGTACTATTCATAATGGCCAAGAAATGAAAACCACCCAAATATACACCAACAGATGAATGGATAAAAAATGTGGCATAGGGGCAGATGCTGTGGCATAGTGGGTAAAGCTGTTGCCTGCACTGCCAGCATCCCATAGGGGTAATACTTTGAGTCCTGGCTGCTTTACTTCCAATCCAGCTCCTGCTAATCCTCCTGGGAAAGCAGCAGAAGATGGTCCAAGTGCTTGGCCTGTGCACCCTCATGGGAGACCAGAAGAAGCTCCTAGCTTTGAATCAGCCAAGCTCTGGCTGTTATGGCCATTTGGGGAGTGAACAAGTGGATGGAAGACCCCTTTCTCTGTCTCTCCCTCGCTCTGTTACTCTGCCTCTCAAATGAATAAATAAAATCTTAAAATAAATAAATCTTTTTTAAAAATGTGGTGTAATCATACAATGGAAAGAAGGCAATCTTTGCAAAGAAGGCAATTATGCACTATCTGACAGCACAGATGAACCTCAAGAACATAATTAAATGAAATTAAGTCAGTCCCAGAAAGACAAATACTGAGAGATTCCACTTACATGAGATGTTTAAAACAGTCAAATTCATAGACTCAAAGAGAATAATGATGGTTACCAGGGTGGGCGGGAGGGAGAGGAGGAGTTACTGGTCAACAGGTGGAAAGCGTCGGTTAAACAAGAGGAAGGAGCACTAGCGATGAGCTGTGCAGCACCTGCCAACCTTTAGTCAAGTGGCAGGTTTTATGCACTTTGGAGCGTCATCTCATGTTAGGTGTTCTTACCTCCACAAGATAAATTTAATACATTAGCACTGCAGAGAAGATGTCCACATCCCATATCAGAGTGCCTGCATTCAAGCCCCAGCTCCACTCCTCACTCCACCTGCCTGCTAACATGCATCCTGGAGGGCAGCAGGCTCAAGTAGTTCAGTTCCTGGATTGAGTTTCCAGCTCCTGGGTATTTGAAGAGTGAACCAGCGGGGCCAGTGCTGTGGCACAGCGGGTTAAAACCCTGGCCTGCAGCGCTGGCATCCCATATGGGTACCAGTTTGAGTCCTGGCTGCTCCACTTCTGATCCAGTTCTCTGCTATGGCCTGGGAAAGCAGTAGAAGATGGCCCAAGTCTTGGGCCCCTGCACCCATGTGGGAGACCTAGAAGAAGCTCCTGGATCCTGGCTTCAGATTGACATAGCTCTGGCTATTGTGGTCATCTGGGGAGTGAACTAGCAGATGGAAGACCTTTCTCTCTCTCTCTGGCTCTACCTCTCTCTTTAACTCTTTCAAATAAATAAAATAAATCTTTTTTTTTTTTTTTGAAAGAGTGAACCAGCAGGTGAAAGCTCTCTTTGTCACTCTGCCTCTTAAATACATAAGTAAATTTTAGAGAGTTAAAAATAAAAAGCAGAAAATAAAATGCACACTCATCACAGAGATAATCACCATTAATACTCCAATGCCATCTACCTATCTCTCCACATACTTAAAAAATCGTCCGCTGTTGTAGGATACTCCTGCCATGTTCAATGTCCCAGTAGGTAATTGTTTGTTGTAACTAACTTGCTTGCTTACATCTGCTATATTATCTTTGGATAATTGTTATTTCCAAAAATGCCATTTCTAAGACAATTAGTTTGCAAAGCTTCTTATTTTCAAGGCTTCTTGTTCACACTGGCCTCCAGGAAAATCCCATTTACTCTTCTTTCAACAACGTGCACGGTTACCTATCTCTTCAGGCCTTCACTAAGACCAGCAACTTAACTTTTTAAAAAGCAGTTACAGTTTGCTCTCTGGCCAGTTTGTATCTCTTTGACTGTTGATAAACGCATGCTTTCATGGGATTTCTGGTCTTTTGCAAATCATGTTCACTTTCCCACTGGGGGTTCCTCACCTTTTTCTTACAGATTGACAAAGTATGGCACGGAACAAGGAGCTTAGTCTTCTATCACAAAGGTTGCGAACAATTCCCTCAGATTATTGTGTGTGTTTTAATTTTACCATGTTTGTTTGGCCAGTATCTCTGCCTCACAGTCCCATGAGATCTCCATTTCCAGGCTCCTGTGAGGCTCCTAATGCCTCATACTGTCTTATGTGTAGACCTGCCCCACCAGTCACCTAATTGCTAGCTCTGGATCAGTTCTCTTCCCGTATTCAACCAAGCTCTTCAGCAAGCATACCTGGCCCATCTGCAGTGACAGGCACTTTGATAAGGTGCCATAGCAGATGATCTCTAGGTCACAATCCTGGGAGGCAGAGGAGTAAAAACCTAGCAGGAAACCGCAGGGGTAAGAACCAGTGTTTAGAGAAGTTTCTGCTCTGTGCTGGGCATTTGGCCTACTGTCCCACTGAACCCCTGCAACAACTTTGAAGTAGGGGCTATTGCCCCTGTTTTATAGATGAGGACCTAGAAGCTCGGAGTTTTGGTCACTTAATGTCACCCAGCTGCAAGTGGCAGAATGGGATCCAAGTGTTCTCTTACTCCACCAGGGCATTGGGCCGGGGCAGGCGGACGAGGGGAGTCGTGGAAGCTGGGCTGGGTCCTGCCTTTCTTTAAAAGTTTGATGTTTTGGCCGGCGCCGTGGCTCAACAGGCTAATCCTCCGCCTTGCGGCACAGGCACACCAGGTTCTAGTCCCAGTCGGGGCTCCGGATTCTGTCCCGGTTGCCCCTCTTCCAGGCCAGCCCTCTGCTGTGGCCCAGGAGTGCAGTGGAGGATGGCCCAGGTCCTTGGGCCCTGCACCCCATGGGAGACCAGGAAAAGCACCTAGCACCTGGCTCCTGCCATCGGATGAGCGCGGTGCGCCAGCCGCAGCGCGCCATCCGCGGCAGCCGTTGGAGGGTGAACCAATGGCAAAGGAAGACCTTTCTCTCTGTCTCTCTCTCTCACTGTCCACTCTGCCTGTCACCAAAAAAAAAAAAAAAAAAAAAAAAAAGTTTGATGTTTTGCACACATCATGGATCTTTTGGCATTCATTTTGCTTTTTAAAAAGATAGTGTATTGGCCAGTGCCACAGCTCAATAGGCTAATCCTCTGCCTGCAGTGCCAGCACACCAGGTTCTAGTCCCAGTGGGGGCGCCGGATTCTGTCCAGGTTGCCCCTCTTCCAGGCCAGCTCTCTGCTATGGCCTGGGAAAGCAGTGGAAGATGGCCCAGGTCCTTGGGCCCTGCACCCACATGGGAGACCAGGAGAAGCACCTGGCTCCTGGCTTCAGATCAGGGCAGTGCACCGGCCGCAACAGCCATTAGGGGGTGAACCAAAAGAAAAAGGAAGACCTTCCTCTCTGTCTCTCTCTCTCACTGTCCACTCTGCCTGTCAAAAAGTAAAAAAAAAAAAAAAAAAAGATATTGTATTAAAATAGTATTTCCCTTGAGTCTTAGATTGTGTGCTCAAGTGAGTGCTTCAGTTACCTCACCCTAAAAGGGAAGAATCTCCATTCTTTTCCAAGAAAAATGGACAGGGAGCTGGGGATTCGGGTGACTGGGGAGCCCAGTGCAGCCTGGGCTGGGACGAGGCTCTCACGGAGACCCTGTGTGGCTCCAAGCAGCCACCTTGGCCCTTCTGCACCTCTGGGCCAGCCAGTAGCAGAGCAAGTTCTCCACACCAAAGCAGCAGGGCTGGGCAAGGAACGCGGAGCTCCCTTTGTCCGTTTTTGGAGTTCTTGACAAGGGAGGACTTCCACACAAACACACATGACCTTGACGTTTGCTGATGAGCTGCACTCTCCGTTATCGCACTGCACATATTATTTTGTTTAAAAAGCACACTTCCTTCCCAGCGCAGGCTCCCAGAAAGCAGGGGAGGTCACACGAGACGGTCCCAGCCCCAGGCCAGCTAGAGCAAAGCCCTCCCTGTTCTCTCCAGCTGCCTCCTCCAGCCCAGACGTGAGTCTTCCCAGGGGGTGGTCTGTCTGCCTAAGGTTGCAGGGAGAGGGGTTTGGGAGGGAGGCTGCGGCCCAGGCTGTTCCGTGGTGTGGGCTCCCACATTCCCCACTCACCTTCTTCCCCAGCCTCCCCATGTGAGAACCTCCCAGTCCCTCGCCTGGAAGGCAGCCTGACAGCTATCACACTCCCTTGTCCAGTCCAGCGGCCACATGACTGAAGGGAAATGGCAAGAAACCCGACTCCTGAAACGGGGCCCAACTGATAGGGCCCGGTTCCTGGAATCACAGCAGAGAGGCAGCCGGCAGGGTGGGGACCAGCCTTCCCAGGGCTTGGGCTCTGTCCTGCATGGCAGGGTTTCAAAGTCCATGCAGGCCACAGCTGGGCCACCCACCTCCCACAGAAGAGCAAGGAAATCCAGGCACGAGGCCCCTTCCTCACCCAGGGGGGCCATCCTGGTGCCATAGCCTCCTGGGGCTCGGCCTGCTCCCAGCTGCCTCCCTCTCTGGGTTCATCTGGGCTTGGATGGCTGAGGCTTGTGTTCCTACTTGCTGTGCTAGTCTGCAGCTGGTTTTCTGGGTCTCCCAAAGGCTCACGCGCTGAAAGCTTGGTCCCCTGGGATGGCAATGGTGACAGAGCCTGGCGCTTTTCATGGGGCTCAGGGGAGGCTAAGTGGGAGGTGATCGGGTTATGACCACCCTCAGAAAGGATCAGTGTTGGACTCCAGCACTGAGGGACGGCTCGTAAGAGTGGATTGCTAGGAAGTGAGGCCGCCTCACACGCTCACCCCCACCTGCTGGTGGCGGTTCCTTTTCTGGGTCTCTGTCATGTTGGTGCAGTCAAGGGGGCCTTCAAGGAGAGGCTGAACAGATGGAGCTGCTCAATCTCCGACTTCCAGTCTCCAAAATTGTGCTGCGAGACAAACGTGAGCACACGTCTTTGCTTTATGAGGCACCCAGCCTTGGGTGTTTTGTTATAGCAACACCAAATAGACTAAGATCCTTGCTTTGAAAGGTGAGAATCTGGTAGGCAGAGACTTTGCCTCGCTTATCTTTGACAGTGACAGCTGCTTATTAAGCTCGTTCTGCATGTTTCAATTTGCTCTCCACTCTGGAAGGTAGGCTACGCTCATCACTACCAGTCTACAGATGGAGAGACTAAGACATCAAGAGATAAAATGATTAGCCCAAGATCACCGGGAGGTGGCTGAGATGAGATTCCAGCCCCTGTCTTGCCATAGCCAGTGCACATGGGTTCCCACACCAGGGGCTTCAGACATCAAGAGCCATACCTGTCATGCCAAACGGACTTCAAAAAGTTCACGGGAAATCCACATTGACTTTTAATTCCACTTTTCTGTGAAATTTTTGAGGTCATCTAAAGGAGAGACAAGGAACAGACTGGCTCCATCATGAAATAAGGGACGCAGGTCTGTCTGAAGGAGCAGCCACTCCACACTAGGGCTGACTCTGCCACTGGAACATGCAGGCCTGCTGTGGCCACATAGATTGCTTAAGAATAGCTTGCAAGCTGTATTTTTAGGCCAGATGTTCCGATTTTTAAATTTTGGGGATTTGTTTATAAAGCAAAGCAAAACAAAACGCTATGCAGGCTCAACTATAAAAATCATGGGGTCAGATTCAGCCCATGCACTGGAGTTTGCTAATTCTGTCCCAAGTAATTAAGCTACATTGAGCCTTGGGCATATTAGGTGTGCAGTGAATATTTGTTTTGTTAAGTGGAAAGTAAACCAGCCCTGCTTCTGGGAGCAGCTGGATTGGGGGAGGGAGGAGTAGAACCTCTGATATTTCCAAGGAGACACTTGCTTTTTTTTTTTCTTAAGATTTTGTTTACTTATTTGAAAGGCAAAGTTACAGAGGGGCAGAGGCAGAGACTTAGAGAGAGAGAGAGGTCTTCCATTCGCCGGTTCACTCCCCAAATGGCCACAACGGCTGGAGCTGGTCCAATCCGAAGCCAGGAGCTTCTTCTGGGTCTCCCACACGGGTGCAGGGGCCCAAGGACTTGGGCCATCTTCTACTGCTTTCCCAGGCCATAGCAGAGAGCTGGATCAGAAGTGGAGCAGCCGAGACGTGAACTGGCATCCATGCGGGATGCCAGTGCTGCAGGCAGTGGCTTTACCTGCTACACTACAGCGCCAGCCTCAAGGATACACTTTCCAGTGACTCAGCTCAGGGGCTGCTCGCTGGGGCAGCAGGTGGACTGTCTGGTGAGCAAGGAGGCCAGGCCAGTATGCAGTAATGCAAAGCTGTGGAATGAGCTCTCCTCCCATGGACCTGGGGAGACTACAACCTGGGCAGGACATGGTCTTCTTTGCTTGGCCCTGCAAGGGCTTGGTTTCCATCAGCTGTCCTCGTCACGCCGCCTTTTGCAGGGGAAGACTCAGCAGCTGTCTGCAGCATCCCAAGGCTCAGCCCTGGAGCCTCACCGACTCTTCTCTACCTCATCTCCCAGTCCCTCTCTTGTGTTTGATTCTTGCCTCTACACCTCACCCGAGACTGAGCCCAGTTCACGGTGTTCCTCCCAGAATCAGCCTCCCGCTGGTCCCAGCTCAGCCACTCCCACTGCATCCTCCTGTGTGGGCAGCTCCAAAGCCCAGTCTCACCCCCAAACCCTTTCCCCTTCATGACTCTGTCAAGTTCTTGGTTTTTGAATTTCAAACATCAGGGCCAGTAACTCAGATAGAATTTCCTCTCACTCCCCCCACTCTTCCTCAGGAGAGAAATGTACCCCAAACTTGGCCTTAGGAAGGTGTGGAAGGTTTGGTGGGTCCCCAAGAAGAAACCCAGTGCCTTCCTTCCATACCCAGGCTAAGCTATAGATAGATTTGGAGGACAATGCAGAGGGAACGCATATCTGTTTTTTCCAGGAAGCAAGCGATCACAGCCCAGGAGCTAAGGAGTAGAAATGGCTACAGGGGATGTCCAGAAGACAAGACGGGCATAGGGCAATAATCAGTCTTTTAGATATCTTTAGAGAAAGGCAGGAAACAGACAAGCATCAAGGGAACAGGACCCCTTGGGAAAGTACAGGGGGCCACCTCCAGCCACAAGCTCATTGACTGCACTGCTAGGGAGCTGCCAGGATAGACAGTGTCTCAGAAAAAATCTGAAGGTTTGACAGCACACTCCGTTAGGGAGGCCAGGAGGAAGTGGGCACTCGATACCATGAAATCGGAACTGCAGAGCGGGGTAATCCCTATAGAAGGGAACTTAGCACCATCCATCAGAACTACAGATGCACTCACCTTTGAGTAAATCTCACTTCTGAGAATCTCTACTGAAGAAATGTTGACAAAGGTGTGAAACGATGTGTACATCAGACTATTAGTTATCGCATTTTTTGGTAAATAAAATGATTTTATGATGAGCATTCATGTTATTTTTAAAAATACTTATTTGAAAGACACAAAGAGACACACAGAAATCTGCAATCTGTCGGTTCACTATCCCCCACCCCTGCCTGGCAAATGTCCACAATAACTGGGGCTGGGCCAGGAGGATGCCAGGAGGCTGGAAATCAATCCGGATCTCCCATGTGGGTGGCAGGGATCCAAGTACCTAACTGATCCCCTGCTGTGTCCCAGGGTGTGCATTAGCAGGAAGCTGGAATCAGGAGGAGAGCTGGGGCCTGAACTCAGGCGCTCTGACATGGAATGCAGGCATCCGGAGTAGCGTCTTAACTGCTGTGCCAAACACTGGTCCCTGTGGCACCATTTATCATAGCAAAGAACTGGAAGCAGCCCAAATACCTATCAATAGGGCACTGGTTGAGTAAATTATGGAGCTTATAAAAATACACAATAGATTGCCATCAGCTATAAAAAGGAACACAAAATATTTCTACGTATTACCATAGGGTGATTTTAAGAACATATTATTAAATGGAGAGAGGAGTGTATAATACTGTGTATAGCCTAGTATTTTATCTAGGAAAAGGGAGATTATTTGATTAAATATACATACTGGTTATATATTGTTAAAGTATAGGACAACAAAAACTAATATATTTTTTGTTTTTTTAAAGATTTATTTATTTTATTTGAAAGTAAAAGTTACACAGAGAGAGAAGGAGATGCAGAGAAAAAGAGGTCTTGCATTGCTGGTTCACCCCAGATGGCTGCAACAGCCGGAGCTTGCCGATCCGAAGCCAGGAGCCAGGAGCTTTATCCTGGTCTCCCATGTGGGTGCAAGGGCCCAAGGACTTGGGCCATCTTCTACTGCTTTCCCAGGCCATAGCAGAGAGCTGGATCGAAAGTGGAGCAACCAGAACTTGAACTGGTGCAGATATAGGATGCCAGCACTGCAGGCAGCGGCTTTACCCGCTATGCTACAGCGCCGGCCCCTAATAACGGTAATTCACAGAGGAATGAGGAAATAAAATGGATAAGACAGAGATGCAAGCAGGACTCTTCTGAACGTATTTCATTTATAGATCTTTACATTAAAATGCATAAATGCTTTACCTAATTATAAAATAAACTAAATAGGAAAATGGAAACTTTAAAAACGGGAAGTCAATAAAACAATTAAGTCTAAGTATATATCAATTTGGTAGCTTACTTACATATGCAAGAATTATTTCAAATGACTTCAAAACAGAATAATTTGGGGGCTGGTACTGCGGCGTAGCTGGTTAAGCCACCATCTGTGATGCCAGCATCCCATATAGGTGCTGGTTTGAGTCCCAATTACTTTATTTCTGATCTAGCTCTTTGCTAACGTGTCTGGGAAGGCAGCAGAGGATGGCACAAGTGCTTGGGCCCCTGTGTCCATGTGATAGACCAGGATAACGCTCCTGGCTCCTGCCTTTGGCCCTGCCCAGCCCTAGCTGTTCTAGCCACTTGGGGAATGAACCAGCAGGTGGAAGATTCCTCCCCGCCCCCACAACTGCCTCACTGTCTCCCTTTCTAACTCTGCCTTTCAAATAAAGTAAATAAATCTCATTTAAAAAAGAGTAATTTGATTATACAACCCAAGAGAGATTAAAACTAGAGGATTCATGGGCCAGCACTGTGGCGCAGCAGATTAATGCCCTGGTCTGAAGCGCTGGCATCCCATATGGGCACCGGTTCTAGTCCCAGCTGCTCCTCTTTCAGTCCAGGTCTCTGCTATGGCCTGGGAAAGCAGTGGAAGATGGCCCAAGTCCTTGGGCCCCTGAACCCACATAGGAGACCCAGAAGAAGCACCTGGCTCCTGGCTTCAGATCGGCACAGCTTTGGCTGTTGCAGCCAATTGGGGATTGAAACAACGGATTGAAGACCTCTCTCTCTCACTCTCTCTCACTCTTTCTCTCTGCCTCTCCTCTTTCTGTGTAACTTTGACTTTCAAATAAATAAATAAATCTTTAAAAAAAAACTTGAGGATTCAAAAAACCAACATAGAAATATTAAACTTTTTAAAATAATTATATTGCTAATAAAACTATTTTATTTTTGTTGTAAATTATTCTGGAACACATAAATAGCCAGGTAAAACAAGTAACTCATTTTAGGATCCAAGATTTTGAGAATAGGTTGTTACCAATATGAAGTCCCAGAAGTTAAGTAAAAACCACGTGGTTTTAAATCAGAATTAGAAACCCCAACATGGGTCTGTGGTGTACTGTCTCTTTATAAGAAAAAGTATTTCTTTCTCTTCTTTGTGTGCTGAAAAGACATAAAGACAATGAGCACCCCTAGGCCCAGATTATTGTTTCTAAATACCATTTCCCATAACAGGAATCATTGCTCTTTGTGATGTGGGACAGGGAATGTACAAGATGAGCCTGGAAACCAAGGAAGGTGTTAGAGACCAAGATGATCATAAAAAAGGAACACAACAGCTTGATAGGGCTCCTATTGACCAAACGTGAGACAATCTGAGCATCAGAATCAATAGTAATTGCAATGAGTAGAACTATATAAAAATATTAATATCCATGAGACCATAAAATGATAAAACAAGGGGCCAGCATCGTGGTGCAGTGGGTTAACCCTGTGATGCTGGCATCCCATATGGGTGCCGTTCAAGACCCAGCTACTCCACTGTTCATGTGCCTGGTAAAGCAGCAGCAGATGACCCAATTGCTTGGGTCCCTGCACCCATATGAGAGACTCAGAGGAAGTTCTGGGCTCCACTGTGGCCATTTAGGGGAGTGAACAAGCGGATGGAAGATCTCTCTCTCTCTCTCTCTCTTCCTCCCTCTGTAATTCTACCTTTCAAATTAAAAAAAAAAATAGAAAAAATCAATTAAAAAATGAACTCAAATGTAATCAAGCCTTAAGATTTCATTGTGTTCCCAGGAAATGTAGGGGTCAAAATAACATGTGCATTGACAGCACTGGGATGAATTAGCAGAATCCTCAATGTTGCAAATTATAAGGGAAAAAAAGGGGAAAGGAACCAATAGATTTTTTTTTTTTTTGACAGGCAGAGTGGACAGTGAGAGAGAGAGACAGAGAGAAAGGTCTTCCTTTGCCGTTGGTTCACCCTCCAATGGCTGCTGCGGCAGGCGCGCTGCAGCCGGCACACCGCGCTCATCCAATGGCAGGAGCCAGGTGCTAGGTGCTTTTCCTGGTCTCCCATGGGGTGCAGGGCCCAAGCACCTGGGCCATCCTCCACTGCACTCCCTGGCCACAGCAGAGAGCTGGCCTGGAAGAGGGGCAACCGGGACAGAATCCGGCGCCCCAACTGGGACTAGAACCCAGTGTGCTGGCGCCGCAAGGAGGAACCAATAGATTTTACAAGAAACTTATGACAACCATCAACTAAATTTAATTCATGAATTTTGTTTGAATCATGATTCAAACATGTCAAAAACTTAATGACAATAAAATTTGCTGATTGGTTACTTGACGCTATTAAGAAATTGTTGCTAAATGTTTCTGATGTCTTTTATCATTACAACAAACGTTCACTTTCTGACCTGACAAGTGGTGGCCAACACTTGAGCAAAAATTTGGTTGAAGTCCTGTGTCTGCCACTTGCCAGGCAGTATGTCCTTGAGGAAGTCCCTGAATGGATTAGAACCGTCTGCAAAGTGGGTGTATCAGAACAGAGCCCCTTATGGTGGAAATAGGAGTGATGGACACGAGAGCCCTTTATACGCCACCTAAACCATCCCCCATGACTGACTGACACCACACCTGCACACATACCTGATTCTTTGCATTTATTCAAGCAATTTCTCACCACCCAAAACATTCTCCTCCTCTGATCTGCTTATGGGGATCTCACCGTTCCTTCCTGCTCAGCCCAAGTTTCATCTCCTCCACGAAACCTCTCTGAACCACTTCAGCCCCTTCTGATTTTCCCTTCCTCTTTTCACTGAAATGACAGTCTGCCAATCGCTGTCTTCCCAGCTAAGCAGAAGGACCCTGACGACAGGGCCACTTGCATCATTTATCTCTTCCTCCCTCCACCATCAGTCCCAGCACAAGGTTTTCATACAACAATGTATGCTGATGGTGAAAGGTGAGGCTGCAAGCAAACTGTCATACTGAACTCCCTTTACAGCGCCAGAAACCCAACTCAGCTAGAGTAACATAAACAAAAATCAGCCAATAGATTGGTAACTAAATACAGGAAGGGCATTTGGCAGGGTGGGGCAGAACAGGGGGAGGGTACAGGCACTGAAGGATGGCTGTTACCAGGGACTGGATGTGCAGGATTTGCTGCCCGGCATCTCATTCCATTGCGTGTGACAGCAAGTGTCCCTGTTTAGTTCCAATTCAAGAATCCCAGGGAAGAGCGATGATTGGTCAGGCTTGATCTGGTGCCTGCCCTCTGAGCAGCCACTGAAGCCAGGCAGTGGAATGCAGTTCTTATTTGGATCGTGCGTTAGAGATGGGGAGAGAATGGTTGCCTCCACCCCAAATGAGCCAACTGCCACTAGAAGGAGGGAGTGGAGCTGGAGGGCTAAACCATGAAGCTAACTCACTCTGTAAGTACTTATAGCCAAACTCAGTCCACGAATCAACAACACACCCAGTATGCGAGCAACTTGAGACAAAGTAGGTCATCCTACTTTGTTGAGATACTTAACTGTGCACTCCTATAGGTTGTAAGTCAGAGATAACAAGTGGACATTGAATCAACCTACTACGCAACTGGCCCTGTGCTAGTCACAAAGCAGTAAACGAAAGTCCTCATCTTACAGGTGTGGAGTGTGACAAACAATTACACAAATAAGTATACACACATACATATAACGTTTGACAAGAGCTATGGAGAAAAATAAGATAGATGTTGCTGTGGATTCGTTCTGATAGGAGGAGCGTGGTTGGGGCAAGAGGTGTGGAGTCACCACACAGACACAGGTGAGTCAGGTGAAAGTGGGTTAGAGGTAAGCAGCTTGCAGCCTCATTTATTTTAGCTGGCACAGCAGCTTATATAGCCAGGGCAGCCAATCTGGTCAAGGGGAGGTTAATGTCCTAACCAATCACTGCCTGTTGCCAGGCAGGCTCCTTTGCCAGGTGGGTTCCAAAGCCATTCCTGAGTAACTGATGCTCGCTTGCCAGCAGCCATCTTGCTACACACCTTTTGCCCCCACCGTGCTTCTCCTTTCAGAACGAATCCATAGCAACAGAAAGACATCACTAGTGTAGGAGTTTTCAGTTTCAAATCGAATAGTGAGGGAAGTTATCAATGAGAAGGTGACATTATGGGACAAGGCACTGCTGAGCAGAGGAGGGACAGATCTGACATGAGCCAACTCTGCATGACCCGTTTCCCCCACAGCACTGGGACTGCAGGGGAGCTCCTGCTCTTGGCTTACCCTCCCGACCCACGTAAGAAACAGCTGAAATTGGAAGACCCTTCCCTTCTCAACAACACTGCTTCCGATCATTGACCATTTCTGTGGCTCTTCTTCACACTGGGTGTTCCGCGTTTCCATCTGATAACACTTTTCATCTGCCTAGAGAACTTTCGTAGCAATTCTTTCTGAGCAAGTCTCCTGGCAACAACTCCTCTTCCTTATTGTTAGAACGTCTTTATTTCTTCTTCATTCCTGAGATATGTTTTCTGGCATGACAGGGTTTTCTTTCAGCACTTCAAAATTATTGTGCCCCTTCCTCCTGGCTGCAGGGTTTCTGACGAGAAGTCCTCAAGCATTTGAGTTCTTTCTGCTTTAAGCACTGTGTTTTCCTCAGAATGTTTGCAAGACTTTCTCTTTGTTAGTTTTTAATATTACTGTTTTCAGTAGTCTCCATAATAGAGCAGCTGGCAATGGATGTCTGAAGGTCCATTCTGTTTGAGATCCATTCATCTTTTTGAATCTTTAGGTTTATGTCTTTCACCAAATAGGAGAATTTTTCAGGCATCATTTCTTCAAGTAATTTTTGTAGCATGGTGCTTTTTCCTAGGGGGTTTCTGATGACTTAAATGTCAGATTTTTTGATATTGTGTGTCGGGTACCTAAGGCTCAATTCACTTTTCCAACTTCTTCTCCTGTTGTTCAGATAGGATCATGTCTATTTATCAGTCTTTTAAGTCACTGATACTTTTCTCTGCTCCTTCAGTTCTGCTGTTGAGCTCATCCAACATGTTTTGTTTCAATTAATTTTTGTTTATTTAAGTTCTAATGTTTTTTCTTAGCTTTTTTATATTTTCTATTTCTTTGCTGAGATTTTCTATCTTTCCATTCATGTCAAAAAATTTGTCCTGGAGTGGACATTCTGTGTAGCAGTTAAAACACCACTTGGGAAGCCTGCATTGCATATCAAAGTGCCTGGGTTTGAGGGGCCGGCGCTGTGGCATAGTGGGCTAAGCCTCCAGCTGCAGTGCCAGCATCCCATATAAGTCCTGGCTATTCCACTTCCAATATAGCTCTCTGCTATGGCCTGGGAAAGCAGTGGAAGATGGCCCAAGCCCTTGGGTCCCTGCACCTGCATGGGAGACCCCGGAAGGAGCTCCTGGCTCCTGGCTTTGGATCGGCACAGCTCCAGCCATTGTGGCCATTTGGGGAGTAAACCAGCAGATAGAAGACCTTTTTCTCTGTCTCTCCCTCTGTGTAACTCTACCTCTCAAATAAACAAATAAAATCTTAAGAAAAAAATTCCTGGGTTTGAGTCCTGGTCCTGTTCCCAATTCCAGTTTCCTTATAATATGTACCCTGGGAGGTAGCAGATGACGGCTCAAGTCGTTGTGTTCTTGAAAACCACATGGGAAACCTGGGTTTCATTCTCAGCTCTTGACTTTGGCCTGGCTCAACCCAAGCTGTTGCAGACATTTGGGGGATAAAACAGTAGATGGGAGATTTCTGTCATTCTCTTTCTCTCTGCCTTTCTATATATATATATATATATATATATATTTTTTTTTTTTTAAATCCATCCTAGCTGTAGTGGCTGGTCTGGGATTTCAGCAGTGCTCTAGGTGTGAGTGGTTAATCTCCTGGTTAGGCGCAGATCCACACAGGTGCAGCTCACAAACACCTTTATGCAGTCACTTGCCTACAACTCTCCTTCTCCACTCTGTTACTTTCCAAGTCCCTGAGATCCTCCCTTTCAGTTTCCTGATCAGAAGTTTGGGGCTTTGGCTGCCCGACTCTGCCATGCACCTCCCTCAATGGCACCCACTTTTAAGTCAAAACTGTAAGACCAGAACAGGGAATGGAAACGCATGCCGGTTTGATGGCACATCAAACTCCCGTCTTCTTCCCCAACCTGGGGTACGTCAAAAAGTTAATGAAGATGGAATTAAAAGGTAAGGTTATTTTGGTGCAATTTTTTGAAACCCATGCATAGATTTTTTACAATATACATTTTCTACAAACTTTTTGAAGACTCTAGATTTCTTTTTCAGAATCCCAAAATAGCATATCATGTAGCCTTTCTGGGGTTTTAAAAATATTTATTTTATTTTGGAGGAGGGGGGAGAGAGAGCTGTAATCCATGGGCTCACTCCCTAAGTGCCTGCCAGGACCAGGTCTGGGCCAGGTCTGGGCTAAGCTAAAGCCAGGAATCAGAAAGTCAATCCCATATGAGTGACAGGAAAGGGATGTGCTGGCTCCACATTATCTGAATCCTGACCACTAGAAAACCATTCTAGACGACCTTCTCCAATATGTTCCTGGACTGCTGTCCTTACACAAAGACTCACCGTGAAACTCAAAGTCAGAGCAGGGTGGTTTTCTGATGAACTGATGCAGATTTCTTTTTCTTAGACTGTTCTTTTCTCCTCTTTATCCCAGCTACTGAAAAGCTCAGAAAAAAATGACTTGGCTCACATAACTTAATTGCACGGTCTGGCACATAGGAGGTGCTTGGTAGACATTAGTCATCGCTGTACCTGCCTATCCTCTTATCCTCCAACAGCTCAGCGTTGGGCTTAGTCTGGTTTTTGGATGTAATTTTATTCTCTCCCATGCCTTTTATTAGCTGGCTTTTTCTTGCAATTCTCTGATGGTAGTTTAGGGACTTATTTTCATCATATAACTCTTATAAGCTGCTTCAAATTTTGTTTGGAGGTAGACAAGGCATAAATGAATAAATAAATGAAAAAACCCCACTGTATTCATGGAATGCTTCATATTTCTAAAGCTGCTTCTGTACTTGTTTCCATAGCTTGTCCTAAACAGTACCCCATGTGAGCGAGGAAAAAAGCTAGGATGTACCTCCTCTACAAAGGAGAAGCTGGTTTGCATTCTAATGTTCCACCAGGGCTAAAAGCAATTTCCAAGCCACACTAGAGTGCTCTGGGTGTCCCCGGGAGACTATGCCCTAGGGACTCCAAGCCTAGGACTCCCCCACCAAGCCCTCTTCTTTCCAACTACCCCCACACCTGGCTTGTGCATCCCCTTGGGATTCAGGGACCCCTGGAGGCTTGGTGTCACTAGCAAGTATGTAATAATGGTTTCCACCCCTCCCAGCCTCAGAATAAGGACCCATCTCGTGGTTGGTGGGCTCTGCACCCCACTTCTGCTCATGAAGCCAAGGATCTCCCCTTCGGTTGGCTCTGAGAGGTGAAGCCAGACACTGATCCCCACCAGCAAATGTGAAGGGTAATGAAGGATGACCACTGGTACCCTTTCCTGGTTTGCCTCTACTTCCTGAGACTCCCCTGTTCAGTGCAGTAGAGCAGACAGAACAAACATTATCACAGAAAGGTGGGGGGCAGGGGGTGGGGGCCAGCACCCAGCTCAGCCTGTCCTCGACTGTGTCTGCCTCCCTTGTGATACTCAGGAGTCAAGGATTGCAGCCATCTCTCTCTGAGGGGGAGCCCACTCAAGAGGGGCTCATGTGCCTTTGGCTGTCCTAGGGAAAGGTAACAGGGGGAGGGCTGGGACTCAAAGTGCCACTGGTAAGGCTTCTGGTCCTCATTCCCTGGTGAACTTCAGTGGCCATACCCAGGCCAACACACATCGCTTGGGTTCAGCTGGGTTGAGGCTATGTACACTGCCCTGGTATTGGTGTGTCTGAGCATGGTCAAAGTCAGCAGTACAGGGGTGATTCCAAGTGAGCCTGGCCCTCTCATCTGTGTCTCCCCTAGCCCAATGCTCACTTCTGAGGCTGTGGAGGGTTATAAATATGGCAGGAATCCTTATTCCTCCTGTGTCTACATCCTTTTTACATGTGCCTTTGTAACTCCTCCCATCAGGAGGTGGAGTCTCCTTCCAATTTCCTTGCTTCTGGGCTAACCTTGTAATTTTCTTTGGCCAACAGAACGTAGTATAAGGAACATTGAAGGCCTTGGGAGGACTTACACACTGCTGCTCTTTCTCTTGATACTCCTTCCTCACCCATATGAACACACTTGAGCTACCTAGAGGGTAAAAGAACCTTGTGCACACCACAGTGAGCCAGCCCAGTTATCCCACCCAGAACCCAGGCAGGTAAAAGACCTAAGACCGACCGCTAGCTACAGTCACAAGACGAAATCACTAAATTCCAACTTAAATTGTCAACCTATAGAATCGTGAGCAAAAGCTTATTGCTTTAAGCCAGTGAATTCTGGGACAGTTTGTGATGGCAGACTAGCTCACCACTGCAGAGCCTGGGAGCCAGGAGGGCTATTGAGCACCAGGGATCAGTGGTAGCAGTTGGCCAATAGATGGAGACAGGAAAGGATGGGGATGGTGGTGAGCCACAGGCAGTATAATATTGTGTCCTGGCTGGTGCTGTGGCTCACTTGGCTAATCCTCCACCTGCGGCACCGGCACCCCAGGTTCTAGTCCCAGTTGCTCCTCTTCCAGTCCAGCTCTCTGTTGTGGCCAGGGAGGGCAGTGGAGGATGGTGCAAGTGCTTGGTCTCTGCACCCACATGGGAGACCAGGAGGAAGCACCCGGCTCCTGGCTTCGGATCTGCGCAGCACTGGCCATAGCAGCCATTAGGGGAGTGAACCAATGGAAGGAAGACCTTTCTCTGTCTCTCTCTCTCACTGTCTAACTCTGCCTGTCAAAAATAAATATTGTGTCTTTAGGGACATTGCTGCTCTCTTAGCACTCACAGAAGTAGCCAGAGAAGGAAGAGAACAGAATAAGTAGGAGCCTATGGCACCATCTGGACAAGTGCTCTTGAAACTCTCTCCAGGGATTTCCAAAAGTATTTAGCAGAAATACAAAGGGGCTGGAGACCTTACAGAGGGGATGTGGTTAGAACCAGAGAGACCACATCATTTGAATATTACATTTGAGGATGTTCTGGTTGAATTACTTTTTTTTAACCTCAAAAATTATTTTAACTTTCTAAAAGATATTAGGAGTAGGAAGTCTTCACAAACTTATCACACATGAATTCTTCCAAATAGTGGGGAGAAATGTGTCATTAAATCACGTTTGTTTTATTCTCTCGGAGGATTCTGCATTTTTATGTAGATTGCCAATTCTTTGGGTATAAGAATAAAAACTGAAAAGTGGGTGCAAAGGCTGGCACCATGTATCACATATGCTTCGTAAACATGTAGAGCACAACACATGTTCAGTTATTGTGGTGGAGAAGCCCCAGGCTTACTTATGTCTGGTTTCCCACATCTCTTGCTCCCCTCATCATCAGCATAGGCCATGTGACCAGTCCTGGCCAATGGGAGGTGAACGGCCATGACCCTGTCACTTCTGAGCAGAAGCGCTTCATCCTTAGAACAAGGTCCTCTGCCACTGTCCTCTGCAATACTGACTGAGGATGGGAGAGCTGCGGGATGCCTGCCTGGATCCCCAAGCCTAGCCATGGAGGGAAACGACCCCCCGAAGTCACGCAGACCTGCAGCAGAAATTTCACAGGTGTGAAATTAACTTTCATTGTGTCAGACCAATGAGGTCTTATATGGCTTATAATTGAAGCATTGCCTGTTACAGTATTGAAAAGCTGACTTGATTTTCTTAAAAATAAAAACCAATGCTGCTAATAAAAGAAAAAAAAATGTTGTGCTGTTACTGAATGCAAATCATACATGGTTTAATTCTGGCCAGCAAGATCTGGTGTCAGAGGCACATCCAAGGAAAGTTTATGAGCATGAACATGATAGTGGAAATTGTATCCAGTTGGCAGGAGCCAGGAAAAAATTTGATAATATCATGGCAGAACATTTATGCATACTATAAATATTAACACCAAATAATATTGCACCTATAAGGGATGAAATGCAAAACTAAATAATTAAAATTGTAGCAGATGCAATGAATGAAATCAGCGTGAATAAGGTAAGGGGAGCTAAACATCACTCGTTATTTTGGCTACGGCATTGATGTTGTGCTTAAGACGCAACCCCTGATGGATATAGACCAGATAACAGTTTTTGTTGGATTTGTGGATTTCCAAAACGCAAATATTTCTATATGTAAACATACTGTGCATTTTTTCCAGTGGATGATACAACTGGAGAAGGATTATAAACAGTGTTAGTAGACAACTTACTAAAACAATCAGGAACAAAATAATAATACCATCGTACTGCAAATATGCGTGGAAAACACAACAGATTGAAACAGATGATTCTAAGAAATAATTCTGGGGCATTTTTCTCTTCCTTGATTGTGGATATTTTAATCTTGGTAGTGAATGGTACAGCAAAAATCTCTTCTGACACCACTGAATTTCGTTATCCAGCATCCAGGATCTATACAACTGCATTTCAGCTCCAGTGAATGCTGTGTATTGAAAACACATTTACCAAACATGAACTTGAAACATTGTCAAGCACAAGATGGGAGAGTTGAGTTGATGCCGTTATGGTGCTAAAAATTCAATTAAAGACTTTATGCAATTCTTCTTTAGAAAACGTGGGTATATTGGGCCGGCGCCGTGGCTCAACAGGCTAATCCTCCGCCTTGCGGCGCTGGCACACCGGGTTCTAGTCCCGGTCGGGGTGCCGGATTCTGTCCCGGTTGCCCCTCTTCCAGGCCAGCCCTCTGCTGTGGCCAGGGAGTGCAGTGGAGGATGGCCCAAGTGCTTGGGCCCTGCACCCCATGGGAGACCAGGAAAAAGCACCTAGCACCTGGCTCCTGCCATCGGATGAGCGCGGTGCCCCGGCCGCAGCGCGCCGACCGCGGCAGCCATTGGAGGGTGAACCAACGGCAACGGAAGACCTTTCTCTCTGTCTCTCTCTCACTGTCCACTCTGCCTGTCAAAAAAAAAAAAAAAAAAAACGTGGGTATATTAATAAGGATACGATTTCAAAAACAGCCACTATTAAGTTTGTTTCAGAACTCATTTGGCAAGATATCTGAAGTAAGATTAATGTGATATATACGTGTGTGTGTGTGTGTGTGTATGAAATGGAAGCTGAAATTCAACATACTGCCTTAAGGAGTATGAGAAACTCCTTAAGGAGTATGAGTAAGAGAAACTGTATGTGTAGCTGCTCATTATGATGATGGAGAGATGGGGTGAAAGTGGTTTCCTCCTGTTGGAGCCAAGCATCCGGGATCTAGGTAGAGGGCACGGTGGAGGCCATAGCTCTGGCAGAAGGTACCTGCCTTACACCGTGGAAGGCAGGAGATCAAGGACCTTCGCCACTGAGATCCTGGAATATTCATGTCTGAGGGTCAGGGGTCACTGAGCTTCTGTCAAGCTAGGCCATCAGCAAAACTCTGCTATATTCCACGGCCTCCACGGAAGTCCAGCCTCAGAGCAAGAGGTGCAGCTTGTCCGGCTGGACCTGGGAGGCAGCGACAGAGCAACACAACAGGAGAGATGCAATGGGAACAGCTGGAGGAGGGACAAGCAATGACAGTTCTTAGAGTAGGTCTTCTCTCTGGTGTGTAATCTGATCACAACAAGACAACTTTGCACCCTACTATGTAAAGTAATTTAACATACATGACTGCACCATATCATCTCCGTACACTAGCTTATACTTTTTTTTAGCATTTACTGTGTACCATGCCCTCTTCTAAGTTCTTTGCAGAGATTAACTTACTCAATCCTCTCTGTCACCCTAACTCTGCCCATTTTACAGATTAAGAAACTGAGGCCCAAAGAGGTAACACTAATTACTCAAAGTCAGATTGAATGGCAGAGTCTGGATCCAGGATCCATGCTTTTAAGCAGGTTGCAATAGAATCTGGATATATCCCTATGACCAAAGTGTTTACCACAGTATTCTGAGTTTTTCCTCCTAAAGAATACACACACACACACACACACACGCACACACAGCCCTCCCCGACCAAAACCTGCTGCCAGCTTGACACTGGTCCAAACCATCAGGGTTTCAGGAATGTTGATGTCAAACCTCAGAATCTGCCACAGGCAGGTCCCAGCGTCTTTCCAGGGACAGCTGCTTCCTCTTGTCTCTCCCCTCATGCAGACCATGGACTATCTCTAGAGGACACTGAGAGCCTAGCAGTGCCCCATGCTGGCAGGAGACGCTGCTGCCCCCCTCAGCAGAAAGGGAAAGACACCCTGCCTCTGGGAAACCCGGGTTCCACTCGCTCTTCCAATGGTGTTGGTGTTGGTGGAGGGGATGAGCCCCAGAACAGCTACTCCGCAGGGAAAGACCCTCCCATCCCTACCCAAAGTCCTGGCTACCTCTTCCGGCCTGAGTTGCCACAGTCAAGGGACATCAGCTTGCTTTGGTTGCTCAGCGCCTTCCCCGGGTTTGACCATGGAAAGCCTCACACCCTGGGAGCCCCTTCAATCCCAGGCAGCGTAGGACAGTCAGCACCATGACCCATGTAGACATCAAGGGAAACTCTCATCGTCCTAGCCTCCAGCTCAGAAGACCATGTTTCTCCTATCCCTTGAAGCAGGAGGTCCCCAAACCCTCACTGTGATACTTCAGCATCGTTATTGCTGCTCGAGTCCAGGGGGACTCGCCATCCCTCTTGCAGTGTTGAGACAAGGCACTGAGGACACAAGGCCTCAGATTCCATCTGCATGTTCCCATCTCCCCAGAGAATGCAGAATAATTGGACACTGGGCGATGGAGACGCTTGGCAGCTGGAGTTGCTCCCAGCCTTAGGCAAATTTTCCAGGCTTTTGCCTCTTTGGATGAGATGGCAATATTCCCCCTTCATTCCACATCCACAAGGCCTGGGGTCACAGATGCAGGTGGTTGGCCAAAAGGCCTTTCTCTGGGGTGTGCAGGCCACAGAACCGAATCCTGTGGGTTAACAGGTAACAAAACATTTCGCACGATTTGGCCTGGGCCAAAAAGAAGCCGTGGCACCTCCCTGCCTCTTCTGGGTTCTCTAAAGGGGTCCTTGTCCTCCTCCGCGTGGCTGCAGACTTTCACTCTATGTAATGCAGACCCCCATCTCAACGATGTAAGTAAATAAACGCTGAGCATTCAGAAAAAACAAATCACCAGTCCATCAAAATCCTTGGGGTAAATTAGTTCAGCAGACTGGACATGCTCTGTGACTCACCCTCACCCAGAGTAAATAAAGGAAGATTAAGCACAACTTGATTGAATCATGCTGAAGCTTGGCATAGCTCAACAAACAGATCAGCCTGAAATCTCACATTAGGAACACATAATCTCATAAAATTTATGACTGTTATTGCTCACCACATATGTTTCTGGGTTACTGTGTGCTGGGCTCAGAGCAAGCTGCATTGCTGGGGTCTTGAGGGGCCAGTCTGCTGATCTACCACGTATTTCAAGAAAGAAGGCGCGTTCCTGGTTGACACTCGTTGGCATGATCTTCAGCATAGCCTGGCCACTTGCAAGGAAGGAGACGGGGTGGGTGGGGGGAACCTGGCAGGAGGCAAGGAGATCTGTGCCGTGCCCCAGGCAGGCCCCTTGGCAGGCTCCTCTTGAGAAGCTTCGTGGGGAGACTGGCAAGCAAGCCCCCCCCCCCCTTCTAGGCCCTAGTTTCTCACTTGTAAAACAAGGAGGATTTAGATATCTCCAAGGTCCTTTTAAGACTTAAGTCTCCGAGAGAAGACCAATGGGACAACTTATTTAAAAATGAGAAAGCAGAAAGTGCTGCCCGATTGCTCTCCATCCAAAGCAGCTAGAACAAGCCTCAGCCCAAGTGCTGCCCACTGAGATCCGCAGAGCCGTCGAGGTGGGTGTGGCCCGCTGAAGGCAGGCTAGGAGCAGGACGCCATGGAATGCTGGCCCCGAGAATCTGGGAGGAAAGGCTAGACGGCCAAGTGCTTGGATGGGGTTTGATCCCAAGCTTGCTACCCAGAGCTGACACAGAGTTAGCAAATGTTTTCACACTTGTATCAGCACTCCGCCTCCACTGCCAGCCGACTAAGGCCCTCGGTCCCTCCGCACCCCAAAGCAGCCTCATGAGCCTTCTCAACATGAGAGCTGCTTCCCCGCACTGGCCCCGGCTTCTGAGATCCTGGATGGCGAGGGAGAGCTGGTTTCCAGCTCCCTCCAGGTTCAAGGGCAGGGATTCCAGGTCTGACCAAAGGACAAAGACTGTAGAGTCAGCGGGAAGCTGGGCAAGGAGAGACGAAGCAAGTCTCCTGTGCCGAAGGGCTCTCATTTGTGGGAGCCTGGCTGAGGCCAGAGTCCAGGATGAAAGCATGCATAGGCCCCCCAAGCCCTGCTGGACTCACTTGCCAGAGCCCAGCATGGGGCAGGAGATTCCCAGGCCTCCAAGGCCATGCCCATCCCGTATGTCACCACATGTGGGCGGATGTGGGTGACCTGCAGACACGGCAGGTGCATGCTGTGCTGAGGTTCACGGCTCCCAGCATCCATCCTGAGCTCAGGAGAGGCTGATCCATGCCTTCCCTGCCAACAGGCAAAGATCTGACTCTTCTGACCCTCGGGCCTTCTTCCAGACTTTTCCTGTTCGATTTCCAGCACTGTTAGCTCCATCCAGAGACAGCACTGAACAAGGGTAACATTTTTCTTTCTGGCTAGCTCATTTTCATTACAATTTTCACAGCCAATTCCAGTAAATCTGCTACAATAAAAGTCCCTATTCATCATCCATGTTCTTCTAAATAGTCTTAGATTTGATTTGCAGGCTACTTCTGTTAATATTTTGCCTTTTTAAATAAGAAAGAAAAATAGTTTTGCTGTTTTTTTCCCTGATTGCAACTCAGACATCAGTTCAGGACTGCTCTGCCCCTCGACATCTGTGAAATGTCTTGTGGCAGATTGTATTTTCCAAAAATGGCCACAACAATATTTTCAATCCCACATGCTGATTCCAGAACCTTGCAACTCCTTCATCAAAAAGATGGGGGCTGTGTCGTCTCCCCGTCAAGCTGGGTGAGACTTTTGACTGTTTTGACTAATAGAATGCAGTGGAAGCGGCTCTTTGCAACTTTCAAAAAGCTGGATGGGAAAAGCAGTGCAGCTTCCACCTCGCTCCCTGTCCCAGGACACATGTCTTTGGAGCCATGAACAGCCACATGAGGAGGAGTCCAGCCGCCCTGAAGATGCCCTGCTGGAAGTGTTAATGTGGGGAGACCACAGAGAGATGAGATAGAAAACCCCCAGCAGCCCAGCCGCTCCAGCCCACACACCAGACTTTTGAAAAGAGAAGGCTCTGCCTGACTCCAGCTGCAATCGCTCTCTGACTGCAAGTGCAGGGGAGACCCTGCTGGAGAACCACCCAGCTAAGCCCAGTCAGCTCCCTGCAACTGGAGCTGTCACAACACATGATTCATGCTGTTTGATGTCACTACACTCGGGCTGGTCTGTCATGCATCCATAGATAACAGGAACAGTTTGGCTCTAGCCTGAGCAGTTCTACGCCTCGGGAACTCAGAAGGCTTTCCAAGATTTGTGCTGATTCCTGCTTGAATAGAATGGCTTGTTCCCTCCAGGCTTGTGTGTCCTCAGATGCTGCCCCATGTCCCACCTTGCACTAACACTCACATGAAACACAGCTCCAGGGTCAGCATCCACAACATAAATCACTCACACCAAGCACATGGGTGAGTAGCAGACTGCACGAGAAATTTCAGGTCATGATACCAACCATGGGGGATTCTGTCTGTTTACTGTCTCTTCTCCCCAACATCTTCCCAATCTCACCTCCTCTCAAGTTGCTCTGGGAACCCATACTCTTCTCCTTCCGTTATGAATAATAATTCAGCTCCCCTCAACCTTCTAAACCAAAACATCCATTCTGAAATGCATCAAGAATCCAGCCATTGCTGCCACCCACTGGCATTATAGATGGGCAACTCTTCTTGTGTGCATGTGAGTTGTAAAAATGAAACAAAACAAAAAACCTCAAACACACCTGGGTAGGCATTTGGCCTAGCAGTTAGGATACCATGTCCCACTTGGGTGCGCCTGCCCTGGATACCCAGCTCTGCTCCTGTCCCCAGATTGCTGCGAATGCCGACCCAGCAAGGCAGCAGTGATGGCTCAAGTGACTGTTTCTGATACTCCCTTGGGAGACCTGCATTGATTTCCTGCCTCCCAGCTTTAGCCCCAGCCACGGGCTGCTGAGTGCATTTGGGATGTTAACCAATGGATGGGCAGACTCGCTCGCTCGCTCGATCCCTGCCTCGCAAACACAGATGGCCAGCGCCACGGCTCAATAGGCTAATCCTCCACCTGGGGCGCCAGCACACCGGGTTCTAGTCCTGGTCGGGGCGCCGGATTCTGTCCCGGTTGCTCCTCTTCCAGTCCAGCTCTCTGCTGTGGCCCAGGAGGGCAGTGGAGGATGGCCCAGGTCCTTGGGCCCTGCACCTGCATGGGAGACCAGGAGGAAGCACCTGGCTCCTGGCTTTGGATCAGTGCAGCATGCCGGCCACAACACACCGGCCGTAGCAGCCACTTGGGCGGGGGGTGAATCAATGGAAAAAGGAGGACCTTTCTCTCTCTCTCTCTCTTTCTCTCTAACTCTGCCTGTCAAAAAATTAATTAATTAATAAACCACACGGATAAAATAAGTAAAGTATTCTCCAAAATCCCATTACTGAGTGCTAAGGACTTTAATGCACAATTCAACACAGATGGGATCCCACTAGCCTTGCTGTTCTGCCCAGGTGTCCTGGGTGTCAATAATAGCTTTACTATGTATCCAGTGCCTGCAAAGTCCTTAGCAGTTGCCTACGTGTAATATCCTCTGATGCTGACCGCACTCCTGAGGTATATGCCATTAATCACCATCACCTTCTGTTTCCAAAGGGACCTTGGTGAGAGGCAGATCCGGGATGAGACCCCAGGGATCCTCCCACCTCCAAGGCCTGTGCACTTGCCATCGAGCCCCTCCCCACGCCTGAACCCTTTCCCCAACCCTCCATACCTCTGTGAAGAGTCTCTCCTGGCCTGAACATCTTGAGCCGGGTCTAGAGTCGAGATCCGCTCCTCTTTCCTTCTTCAAATCGCCGAAGGGAAAAGAGCTGTCTGGACTGTGTGCCTGCCTCACTGGCCCAGAGGGCTGGGGAAGGAAGGGGCTGTGTCCACAGTGTGTGCAGCGTGCAGGCGGCAGGAGCCCGCCTCTGCCTCCTGGTCTGCAGGATCAAGAGGGCCCTGCTCTGCTGAGTCTGGGGCGGCCTTGGAGGACGCTGCGTGTGCCATCTGCTTCCGCCTCCTCCTCCCGGGAGGGTTTGTCCCCGGGCACGAGGGCTGCATCTGTGCAGGGCCAGCTGGGCAGGGGCAGCCTGTGCCTGCTATCTTCTTCCTAGCAAAGACTTTGCCGGGTGGGGCATGCTCCTTCCCCGCGAAGGATGACACCTCACGCTCTCTGCCGGTGTCTCCAAGTGAAGACCCAGGAGACCCAGCTCTGTCTCCTCCTGGGCGCCAGGCTGGGACCCACGCTGGGGGCCCCGGGAGAAGAGAAACATCCCCAGGGAGGGCCTGACCTTTCCTTTCCTGACTTCCGTGGGCCCAGAGCGAAGTGTGAAGCTGAGTGCGCAGTCTGTCCCTCGGCTGCTCCCACAGCTGCTGACACTTAAGTGAGGCCAAGTGCAGCGCATCCTCCTCCGCCTACCTGAAGGGGAGCCCCGCCTCGCTAAAGCCCCGCCCCCGTGTCACCAGCTGCCCCGACTTTCAATCTGTGAGCCCGAGGTTAGAGGCTTGCGAGCCTGGGGCTCCCATCACCTGGGTTTGCTTTCCTCTGTAGAAGTTGTCCCCGAGCCACAGATTCTAAGCACATGTCGTTGAATCAGAGGTGAGCTCAGCCAACACTAGCAGGGCCACAGGTACAGAACGGGGAGCAGGGGATGAGGGAGGTGTTGTGAAGCAGGTGGGCGCCCTTAAAGCCCAATCCCACCATGCACCTCCTGGAGACGGTGTTGAACACCTGCCCTGGGATTATCCACGCCCTCCTTCACCCAGGGATCAGAGGGCTGGTGTATTGATCCACCGTTCTCATCCATCATTGGCTGACAGCTGCTCTGGGGAGGGGTCGGGGGTCATAATTGTGTCCCTCTGGCTGGCTCCCTGCACAGGCAGAGCATAAGTGCTGCGGTGGTTCAAAGAGCCATGGAAGGTCCCAGGGGATACACAGGGCACTCCCAGCCTCTGCTGTAACGGCTTGTCCCTTAGGGTGCCTGTGGGATACATGTAGATGTTGCTTTGTCTGATTTGTTTTAGCAGTAATTCAATTGGTTGAACACTGACTGCTCATTCTGTCACTTGGGTGGCAGGTGCATCGCTCAGCGGTTAGCCAGAGATCTATACTGCACTTGGGTTTCCTCTTTTGGCTGCTCTGTTCCCATAGACCCTCTCCATTTTTGGTGATTCCGGCTGCCTCAGACTCTTGTCCTTCTTCCAGGAGGACAGGGGTCTCACTGACCTCTAGCCACTCTGTGACACAGCAGAGCCTGCTGGCCATGCTCCTGCTGGTTTATTTCTAATAGGACTTGGGCTCCCATTCTGCTTAGACAATAGGCTAGATCAGCAAGCACACAGAACTAGGGTTTAGCCAGCCAAGCGAATGAAACCTGCAATCAGGTGAAGGACAGGCCCTGAGCCCAGCTAATCCATCCCATTTGTCCAACCGCGTCTCCTAGCACACGACTCAATTCTCAGCTTAGCAAAATAAAGGGGTGCCTGCTGCCACATACCCTTCTGTGATTTCCGGAACACAGGCTTCCTTTTAGAAACCTGTAACCAGAGGTTCCTCTTCTGGTCCTGGTTTTTTCATCCGGGACTCCCTGTCCCCAGAAAGCCTATGATTCCTTGCAACTGTATCCTACTCTCTCCTGCTCTGCTAAAAATTTCTGGGAGTCCACCGCTGATGGAGAGATCAGTGATCGTTTTTGATGAGGAAAGTGGGGGAGCCACCTTTCTGGATTCTTCTGAGGATTGACTGAGACACAGAAAATATCAGGAACTTGTCTGGCACACAGAGAGCCGCTGATAAGTGGCGGGGGTGGTAATATTATTAAACACAAAATAAAGACACACGTGTTGGCGTTTGGTCTAGAGGCTTAGATGCTGCTTCTGACGCCCACATCTTCCTGCTAATGTGTGCCCAGGGAGGCAGCAAGTGACGGAACCAGAGTTTGGGTCCCTGCCACCCACATGGGGGACCTGGCTTGAGTTGCCAGTTCCTGGCTTCGGCCTGACCCAGCTGGGGGTGTTGTGAATATTTGGGGAGTGAACTAGCAGATGGGTGAGCTTTCTTTGTCTTTCTCTGTCTCTCCACCTTTCAAATTAAAAAAAAAGTTAATGTACTTATTATCATAAGCATGTACATATATGCATATATAATAAGTGTTTGCTAATTGACTATTTGCTTACATTTCTGCCCATGGGTTTTAATGCCATGGCAGGCACTCGCAGGTTTATTGTATGAATAAGGGGCATAGGTTTCCTTCATTATATTCCAGTGAAAGAAACATAGTTATTTCCCTCTAAATCTTCTAAGTTTGGCTCCAGCCCTCAAGTGACCACTGAGAATTGTGCGGTACATTGGTTCACCGACACCCAACTCTAGTCCCCTCCTCCCATGTACCTCTGGTCCAGGCTGGAGAACCTGAAATGCCCCTGTTTCCCGGCATGCTCTCTCTCTCGGGGAGGAGGAGTCATGTGACACAGCGAAGGCCAGTGAGTTTGCACTGGCCCTTCCTCTTTCTCCTCTTTCTTCTGTCTGATCCACAGACACAAGCCTGCAGGTACAACCACCCTCTTGAGAACACGCGGTGCGTGCATGAGGAAGACGTGGACACAGCCGCCAGTGCCAGTCTGGGCGTCGCCGAGCCTGGACCCCGTGCCTCCAGACACCTGCCTTCAGGCTCTTGGTGAAAAAGGGCTCCAGTTCAGTCTGCTGCCACTTGTAACCAGATTCAGTTCCTCACTGAAACCAGGTAGGGACCTCCGGATCTTTCCAGAAGAGCCTGAAAATGGTTTATCTGATTCTCCTGCCACGAATGACTGGGAAACATCTTGCTCCGGTTCCCACTTCTGGAAAAGAAGGGCTTGTGCTATGTGCTGGCAAGGTTTGGCTCCAGCCCTGGAGTCCAACCTGGGAGAGGAGGGCCCAGCAGTGACATTCTGAGAGGCCCATTCTGCCCTTAGCTGAACTTGCTAAGGGGAGTGTGAAGTCCAAACAGAGATTGTCTGGGGCCCTTGCACAGCCAGACTTTAGGTAAAAGGAGCCCTAGGTATCTGGAAAGGAAGTGAGGACCCACCTGGCAGTCTGTGGGACAGAAGGGGGCAGAGGCAAGCCTCAGAACTGATGGAAGTGAAAGCCGAGGGCTGGGAGGGGCGGTGAAGGGGAGATCTGGAGCGGGGGGTGCCATGAATGTGTGCGGTGTGGGAGGGGGCATTTGTGAGGCTGCTTTTAGAGACCAGAACAGTTGCTTAAGGGTGAAGAGGTATCTTCCTCTTCACCTACTGCAGATTGGCACTTCAGAGAGAAGCTGGCCTGCTAAAATACTGGCGCATGTATGTACACGTGTGTATGTGGGCACGCATGTCCTATGCTGTGTGTGTGTGTGTGTGTGTGTGTGTGTGTGTGTGTGAGAGAGAGAGAGAGAGAGGGAGAACTCTGGCCTCCTCCCGTCCAGCTGTTTGGGAAGACAGCTCTGTGTGGTCACATCCCAGCCCCCGTAGACTTCAACACCTCCAGGTGGAAAGCAGTCACTTGCAGACAGGAGCGGAAGAGACAAACTAAGGGCCCAGCACGTGTCAGGCGGTGTGCCGGCCCCTGCGTGTCTGTCATACTCACAGTGCATCTGCAGGGCTAGGATGCCCCAGCTCATCTTAAAGACTTCAAAGAGGGGATATGAGGAGAGCAGAACCCAAGACTGGCAGGGACACTCAGCTGGTCTTACACCCATCCGTGTGGCCGTGGGCCAGGCAGCTGACCTCTGTGGACCTCCACTTACCCTCTGGGAAGCAGTTCCAGACCCAGATGTCCCTTCCTGCTCTGCTTGGTCCCCAGTGCTCAGGTGGGAATGGGCTACGAGAACATTTGTGAAATTGTCTAATTGTCAAGTACCATGACAATTAAAGGATTATAATTATTTTCCACAACAATAATAATAAGCTAAATTTCATCCTGGCATAAAAATGCAAATAGCTGAAATTCAGTGATGTAGAACAGATCAGTTTGGGGGAAATTACACTTCATCTGCATTTCACAAAGCTGGGGGAAATGCACATTGGCACAGCCCTGAGAAAGAGAGAAAGCTTCATTAATTCAGCAAGTCTACCCAGTTCCTGTGGAATCAAAGGCACAACAATTTATTCATGAATACTCTGCTGGGCTTAGGGGAAGACTCCATGATTAAAATATATTCTTGAAAGCTTTAAGAGAGTTTAAGCCATCATTTGTATTCGAAATAGGTCTCACTGACATAGCCTCCTTAAAATGTGAGCTCATGAACAAATCCGAAGGCAGAGGCTGGCTGGCAGCACTCCTGCTGATCTTACAATGCTGACCGTGGGTTCTCGTTCCCCGTAGACAATAGGCTGGAGAAATAAGCACACATACCAGGGCTTAGGGATCTAATCACAAGAAACCACCAATCAAGTTCATCTGACACTGCTTTGGCACGTTTTCCAGGCCAGTCCTGCATTCAGATACTCTATCCTATTACCCAACCACGACTCCCACCCTATGACCCAATTCTGAGTTTGGAAGAGAATGTTGCTATGGGGTCTCCATCTGCTCCCGTAATGCAGTTTGCCTCGTTTGAGCCTCATGAACATTCATGAATTTGAACCCCTCACCTGGACCTTCTCCCGCAAGGTGGCTCATCCCTAAACTGCCTACTAGACCCCAGGCCCCAGGCCACTCGGCATCCACCGCTGGTGATGCCCTTTGGAGAATGGTGATTATGTGGGGGTGAGATGGGGCTGTCATCTCTTGGGGGATCAAAAGTCTCCAGCCCATGAGACACAAGAGTGGCATGGGGTTCCATACACAGAGACAAGGAGGGTGTCTCTGTGTTTTGTCTGTAAACCCCCCAACAGCCCCGCTTGTTCCTGGAAGGGTCTCATCTTCAACACGACCTCTCAGGCTTCCCTTCTGAGCTCTTCCTCTGCATGAGGCACCAAGAAGGGCCCTGCCCTCTGCCATTCCCTCCGCCCTTCAGCTTCTCACTCTCTTCTTCCCCAAAGCAGCTCCTTCACTCACGCCTCCTGTGCTCCCGCCAGAAGAGGCCCTGTGCGTGTTCCACTTGGAGTAAACAGGTGCTCAGAGGTCCCCAGATGGGCCGTCAGATCAACCAAGAGCAAAGCTACAAATCCCACTTGGGACTCAGCCACCACATCCTTCAAGGTGAATTTTCTAATTCCAGATTTTCTATCCCACCACTGTAGCTCATGTGTCAAACCATATGTTTCAATTTTAGACTTGAAAAATATGGTTAACGTGGCTTTGGGGCCTCGTACTGCCCTTAAGTCCCTTCTGACTCATTCTCAGCTGTCTTCGAGCTTGGGACAGTCTCCCACACCTTCCATGCCAAGTGTCTCCTAGGCCAGGCTGGGGGTTGGGGAAATGGCCTGCATCTCTTAAGACACCCTCAGTGGTCCCCTCCTGGGCCAGGAAGTGCCTGTGTCCAGCGGGGAAAGAGCTGACCCAAGTCAGAGGCCCTGTAATCCTATTTTGTTCAGAATCTAAGGCCACTGAATAAGCCTTATTTATTTTCTCTGCAATTGTGGTTCCTAAGTTTTTCCACATTATTTCTAATTTGGGTGTTAGAGAGGGGAAAAATTAAAAACCACTGATCTAAAGATAATGGAATATCTCGGTGGTTATTGCATTAAAAAACCAGACAGTCTAATTGGATTTGGAAGATCTTAGAAGGCAATCTCTGACTCAAACGCTGTACAACTTGAAACTGGGAGAGCCCACGGGCCAAGGGGCCTGGAGGCTCTGCTCCCTCCCTGGTGAGAGCACACACAGAGCCACACGGGTGCCACCTTGCTGCCTTCATCTCTTTCTGGAGATAGTGGCATCAATAAAAGGAAATTGTCCCTTTTTGGAATCGGGATCACCCGGGAGTCCAGGAGCCCCTGACTTGTGGTCCTGTCACCCACTGCCCATCCAGATTGCTCAAAGCTACAAGTTGCCCCTTGGTATCCATGAAGGATTGGCCCCAGGACCCCTATGGACGCCAGAGTCCGTGGATGCTCAAGACCCTTTATATAAAATGATATGCATGTAAACTGCACACATTCTCCTGTATACTTTAAATCATCTCATGATACAGTGAAATACTATTTGGTTTTGTGCTGTATTATGTAGGGAATAATGACAAGAAAAAAGTCTATAATGTTAAGCACTGACGATTTTTTTTAATATTTTTCATCCAAGGTGAGTCAAATCCACAGGTGCAGGAGCTGTGGGGGTCCGGCTGCACTCTCGTGAGCTCCTAGGAAGCCGTAAATGAGTATTTGTTTAATAAACAGAGGAAGGATAATGGGTATAAACATTTAAGCTGCCTCAAATGAGTTTTGAGAGTTAGATATGCATGTATGAATGGGTAGATATATGGATAAACAAATGAACAAATTGTCACTCATTGAGTAATATGATTGATAGAAAAAATTCTCTCTCTGATAGGAACATATAATTGAATAGTATTAAATGTGATGTGACATCCCCCTCCCCCGCCGTGGTCTTTTCTGCCATCCCTCTTACATCTCATCTCACCTCCCATAAGTACTCCCTACACACACACACACACACACACACACACACACACACTAGTATGTCTTCTAAAACAAAACCATCCACAGATGCTGCAGGTGCTAGGAGAAAGAACAATGGAGAGTGGATTCTAACCACTTCTGCTCACATAATTGATGGAGCATTTCCTTTATAAGCACAGTGTATTGTTACAATGAATGACATATCGACAAAAAGAATCCATTGGCACTTGCCCCAAAAGTTTGGCATTTGGTGCAATGGTTAAGGCCTCCACTTGGGATGCCCACATCCCGTTTCAGAGTGCCTGGATTTAAATTCCAGCTCCACTGCCAATTCCAGCTTCCTGCTAATGTGTGCCCTGGGAGCCATCAAGCCATGACTCACATAGTTACGCCCCTGACACCCCCGTGGGAGACCCAGGCTTTGTTCCCAGCACCTGGCTTCTTCGGCCTGGACGAGTCATGTCCACTGTGGCCGTTTGGGGAGTGAATAAGCAGATGGAAGCTCTCTCTCTCTCTCTCTCTCTCTGTCTCATTCTCATTCTCTGTTTCTCTCTGTCTCTCTTGCTCTCACTCTGTCTCTGCCCCTCCATCTCTCTGTTACTCTGCCTTTCAAATAAATAAATCTTTTTAAAAATGGCCAACTGATTTCCATACTTAGGTGAGGTTTGCAGTAACCCCCCATTATTCATGGTTTTATTTATTTTCATAGTTTTATTTATTTATTTATTTAAGTTACCTCCAGCCAACCACAGTCCACAAATATCAAATGGAAAATTTTGTAGTGAAACAATTGATAGGTTTTAAAGTGTGCTCCATTCTGAGTAGCAAGAGGAACTCTCTCCCAGGACATGAGTCATCTCTGTCCAGTGTATCCACACTGTATACACTACCCTCCAGTTAGTCACTCAGTAGCCATCCTGATGGTCAGATCAACGGTCACATCACACAGTGCTTATGTTCAAGTAACCCTTATGTTACTTAAGAGGCACAGGGAGTCAGGCAAATGAGGCATTAGGGCTTGAAACATGGAAACACAGATGAGCTTGGCTGTTAAGTGGACAGGAAAAACAATCCACCATTAAATCCTCAATGAATAGTGGAGATTTGGAGATGGATTTTCTGGATGAGGTAGCACCAGGATTAAGTATCACTCTAACTGCTCTGCTAGTGAGAAGCCACCAGCCTCTGCCTCGAACATTCATGCAGTAAAACCCTTCATCTTCTTTCAGCTCTTCCAGAGCCAATAAATTGCTCTGCAGAAGGGCTGGTGTTGTGGTGCAGCTATGCCGGCATTCCATGTGGGCACTGGTTCATATCCTGGCTGCTCCATGTACAATCCAGCTCCCTGCTAGTGCACCTGGGACATCAGAGAAAGCAGCATGCCTGAAGCCCTGCACCCACATGGGAGACCCAGAAGATGCTCCAGGCTCCTGACTGGTCTGGTGCAGCCCTGGCTGTTGTGGCCATTTGGGGAGTAGACCAGTGGATGAAAGACGGATCTCTCTCTCTCTCTGTCATATATATATATATATATATATTTCTTCTAATATTTTGAAAAAAGCAGTCTGTAGAAACAGCAAGTGTAATATTGACATGTGACCAGTGAGTCCCCTCCCCTCATTCAAGCCATCCCCTCATTCAACCCAGTTTCTCCCCCACCTCCCTGTAGTTTGGAAACAGAGTGCATCCCTGTGGGACTCATGCTGCCCCTCCCACCAGCCTCTGCCTCTGTTGCATCATTAACAACTGAGCCCACCTGCCCAGTCTCACCCATCACAGTCTCTGCCCCTGTATGGTCTCCACAGACCCCATTTCCTCAAGTTACAAGTCAAATATTACATTCTCGCCACAAATCAAATGCAAAAGTCACTTCCTCCAAGGTTCAGTGCAGCCTGAAGGTGACATTGCCTCACACTGGGGACCAAGACACGCCTTAGGGGCAACCAACACCGTCCTCTGGGACCACATCTGGGGCGGTGTCCTAGGCTGGATCTGACATGACTCCTGAGGGGCCCAGGAAGTTGCTGTCCCACCCTGTTGCTTCTCGGGCTGAGGCAGGCTGCCCCCAGACCACCCCGGCTGCTGTTTGAGCTCCATCATCCCATCTTGCTCTCGGGAGGTACCACGAGCTTCTCGTGGTTCTGAGTCTTGGTTGGCCATAGCAACAGAGGGATGTGGGAGGTCGATGCAGTTTAAAATCAGTTCTCAATTGCTCAGCCACTCTTTGCCAAAAGTTGCTGATCTTTCTCCCGTAAGGATTACCCAAGTGCTTCTCATTATTCAAGCCAGCTTCTATCACCCCTCAGGGACTCCTTGCTGTAGTCGCTCCTCCTGGCACAACACAGGAAGGCGTCAGTGCCAGAGCCAGATTCCTAGAATTGAATATATGAACCCTAGCTCCCCTCCCTTCTACCCCACCTCCACTGCGCCCTCTAGTGGCCAACCGCTAACTCAGACACCAGGTGGCCCTAGGGCTCAGGGCGTCCTCTAACAATGCCTTTTCTCTGTCATGCCTGAAGCCTTCCAGTGCAAGTACCAACACTGTTTTGCTCTGGTTCCTTGCGTGGAACTTAGTGCAACTTTCTTACATGTCTGATAGCAATCAGCTTGTCTAAGCAATTTCAAAAGCAGCCTTGATCGCGAATCTCATGGTAGCAGGCCAGTGCAGGGGAGCTGGTCCCAGGCAAGCAGGGCAACCACGTGACCTAGGCAAGTGCACTGGCCATTGACTTTCTCACTCCTTGATAATTGTCTCCTGTTTTGTAAGACAACGCTGGGTGTTCACGAGGGCTGGATTAAATGATAATATAATTTGCCTCCCCGCGAGTTTGTGCAGGCATCCTCCATGTCACCAATGCTCAGGGCCCTGTTTCCTTCTCTGTGGGACTGACACCCATTCCTGTATATTACAGTGATTTTGATACCAGAGTAGGTTCTGCCAGTTCTCTCGGGCACTTCTGTGCCATTCAAGTGCTCTTATCTGATTTACTAACACTTGTATAAATTGTAATTCCAACAATATAGCAATTCCAGGTGGTTTCTCTATTGCTCAGGCCTATGTTTATTATTTTTATCTAAAAATCTGAAGACTTTGCCTTTGCAAAAAAAAAAAAAAACTCACTCACCACCCAACCTGAATACAAAGTGCACGAAGCTGAGCCTGCTTGCAGGTCACCATCTAAGGAACACTCAAGGATGGACACATTTGCTACGTAAGCTGACCCATTCTCCAGGAACCCTGTTCCTTCCCTGACCACACAGCCTGACCTTCCCTAGCCGCCCCTGTACCTAGGAGTGCTCATGCGACTGAGTTCTGACCAACTAAATGCCATCTGCCAGGGTGTGGCGTAGGGCTGGGCCTACCTCCGCCCTCCTCTCCCTTCCTCTTGACGAACTCTGCAGCAGAGAAAGGATGTGCAGAGGATGGGAAGGAGCCCAGTTCCCTGAATCACCCCTTGTGGGAGAGCTGCCCACCGATTTAGAACAAATATTTTGGACTCGATGTGAATAAGAAGTCAACTTCGATTGTGTTTGTGCCATAATGCATTTGCTGATTTTCGCAGTTGGCATTATCTTAATTAACTGCACGGTGGCAAGGGTTTTCCCATCATGCAGGAGAGCATCTTGAAGTTCTGCTTCTGATGCCTTCCCCCCGACTTCTCCCCAACCACCAGATCCCTAGGCCCTTCTGAAAATCTGCGTTTTGCCCTCAGAAACCTACATGCGCCTTTCCTGTGAGATGCAATTTAGCTCGTATTCTGGCCGGGGTTCCAGAGGTGCCGTCTTACCCTGGAATTTGGGCAAGGTTAAATGCCTTCCTGCCAACATGTAAGTTTTGCTCTAATTAAGTCGCATATGTTCTCTAGCTATTTTATTTAGAGCCAGCAAATTAAACTTTATTCCAGACTGAACTGGACAGGTTATTTTTGAAATTCCAAAATAATCTAACAAAAAAAAAATCATTACAATAACGTGGGTCTATTGCACGGTGATTACTAAGAAAGCGTTATTCGTTGTATTAATTAGGATAAGAGAGATTCTGCTACAGGAAACAAGCAAGAGCTAAATGATAAAAATGCAACTAAAAATGCAACCATCCTCTCTCAAACACGCAAGTCTGCTTTAAAGCCAGGAGATACCAGGGCAGCTGTGCACCATGGGATAGCCCAAGGACCCAGGCAGCCTTGATCTTGGCACACTGTCTTCTCAATATGGTCGTCCACAACAGAGGAAGAGCGCACTAGAGCCTCTCACACTGTAGTTCAAGGCTCTGGCCAAGTATTTGGTGCAGCACCTAAGACACTGCCAGGGATGCCTGCATCCCATATCAGAGTGCCTGGTTCAAGTCTTGGCTCTGCTTCCACCAGTTTCCCACTAGCATGCACCATGGGAAGACAGCAGATGATGGCTCAAGCACGAGGGTTCCTGCTACCACTGTGGGGGAGATCTGTATTGATTCTGGGCTCCTGGCTTTGGCCTGGCCCAGCCCTGGCTGTTGAAGGTATTTGGAGAACGAACCAGTAGATATAAGATACCTCTCTGTGTCTGTCTCCATCTTTCAAATAAAATGAAAATGAACACATTTTTTAAAAATAGGTTTAGATGCTCTGTTCCATACATGACACACCACTTCTAGCCGCAGAACCATGGCCTGCAAGAAGCCACGTGGCCCCTCCAGACTTGGAGGGGAATGACAACACAATGCTCCCACGTACCTGAAAGGACAGGATACGTCAAGCCACCAGCACTAGGAGATCCCCTTAGAACTTCCGGTGGGTCCACATTTTTCTCAGCAATGATCCTGCAAGCTAGAATGACTGCAGTGCCAGGAGACTGGTTTGTCTTATCACAAGCCAGAGCAGAGGAATTAGGACCTCAGGAGAGGATTCCTCCTTCTTCCAGGAGACACTGCTCAGTGGGGCCGACCTGGAGCGTCACGCTCCCTAGCGCTCCTCCTCCCAAGTCACACAGCTCCCTACCGTGATAAAAATATCCGAGTCTCCATCATTTTAGCAAGATTTAATTAAAATTGCCCTAAATGAAGAAGCTCTAGTCATTGTTTGCATTCCTAGATGCCTATGTTTAGTTGAGTCACACGTAAGCAGAGAAATGAAAAATTAGCTTAATTTTTTGGCTGCAGGGAAGAGTGTGAATTGGTTTTCTGTCACTCTTGGGGAACATCTTGTGTCTTCCCTCAGCTGGGTTTCTCTGTCGGGATTGCTTCTTCCCACCCTCCTCAAGGCCCCTGAGGACAAGCTGTAGTTTGCTGTGACCTGGGAAAACCTCTAGGGCCCAGGGCCAGCCTGGCTTGGGCCCAGGGCCGGGGGCCTCCTCTGGGAACAGCTGGCCCCGCCCCAGCTGCTGACAGCCACTCCAGAGCGGGGCTTCTCCTCTGATGCACATTTGTTGCCCACAGAGCAGATCTGCGAGCTGGGGAGGTGTTCGGGAGCTTCCTGTCTTGGGACTCAAGGAAGCTTCCAGAATCCCTGCGTGGGCATGAGGGGGAATGGCCCTAGAGAGCCGTGTTTCAGAGCGTGGTCTCTGAAGTCAGGCTGGCTTGCCTGGAATCCCAGCTCTGGGACAGGTTAGCCCAGAACCATGGGCCTGGTACTCAGCCTTTCTGTCCTGTTTCCCCTCAGCTGATGCAAGTGCATACCCCACAAGGCTGCCTCGAGCGCCAACCCAGATGCCCAGTAAACGCCAGCTGGTTACTAAGGACCCTCCCTCCAGGGTGTCCCCCACCCCTGGGGACCTGGTTTCCTGTGGCAGCCGCCCAGGCCATCTCCTTCCACGGGGACTTGCTGTTCAAATACTGGAGAGCATTTGGTTTTCTTCACCGGGCACTGAGGGACTCAGTGCACAAGTGATGTGTGAGTGTGGGTGGGGTGAGCCACAGGCAGGGCAGGAGTCCTGCAGTGGCCCAGGCTTGGGGCCCAGCAGCAAAGCTACTGTCGTGGGGAGCAGCCTAGAGCTGCGCGTCTTTCAGCAAACTCAGAGCAGACTCAGGCCCTGGAGGTAACCATGGAAACAGGAGCCCACAGAGGCATCCAGGGTGTGGGATGGGGAGGTGGGTGGATGGATGGATCGATCAATGGGCGAAGGATGGGTGGATGTCACTGTCACAGAGGAAGGGCGAGGGCCGGGGGCAGCGGCTGCACCCACCTCTGAGCTGGGGGAGATCTGGGGAGCTGGGGCTGTGTCCTAGGGTGGACAGCTGCGTATGAGGAAGAGCAAAGAGGTGAGGGTAGAAAGAATCTTTCCAAGAGAGATTTCTCCCAAGTTCTCAGGCTAGGGGAGAGTGGAAGTCGTGGGAGGAGGTGGAGGGGAGGGGGGTGTTAGGTGGGGAGTTTGTGCTGCTCCGCTGGGTGAATTTTGCCTCCTCTGCATACCCACACGTCCCAGCTCCCTGTACGCACTCCCTCCCATCAACATCAACCAGGCCTTCCCAAGCCCCTCCTCTGCGCTCTGCTTCGCTCCGCCCTGACCTGCAGACAGGAAACCCGCGCCCATCCATGACAGCCGAGGTGTCCTGCCAAACGCGGAGGCGGGACTGGAGAACTCTCCAGCGACCCGCACGGGTGCGTGCGTGCCCTGGCTGCGTGCCTCCGGCCACAGTGCCCTGCCCGATTCCCCGCTGCTTCCTCCAGGAACACATACCCAGAACCCTGCTCTGCAAGTGCAGTGTGGGAGAGTTCAGAGCAGAAAATGGGGTCCCGAGAAAGGGGAACAAAAACCCATCAGAGGCTGGCACGGCGTTCCTGGGTGCCAGTCCAGGGCTCCTGGGGAGACAGGGCATCCTGGGTCTGCATTCTGGGGCGAGGACCTCCCAGCTGAGGACGGCAGTGGGCCCGCAGCCCCCACCGTGGGGAAAACGGACAGCTGTCCCTAGCTGAGCGCCATTACGGCTCCCCAGCTCAGGTAAACTTTCGAATCCCAAAGGCACAGGTCACTGACTAAGTGCAAAAGCTTCGTCCAATTACAGTGTCCGAAAATAAGGCCTTTGACAAATGGCCGGACTGGGTAGGGTGTTCGGGCAGAGGCCCCAGGACTGGATCATCGTGTAAGAGGAGACCATACAGACACAGACAAATGACCATGTTCCCGCCCTGCTTGCTGGCTTTCTATATGACCCCTCCTCTATCCCCACCCTGCTACCCTCTGTCCTCATCAGATGCCAGACTAGCCGGTTCTCCACTACTGAATTCCCCAGAACTATGAGCCATCTTCTTCCTTCAAACATAGCTCAGGGATTTGGTACAGTTGTGAAAACCCGACCGACACATGGACATGGGAGGCTACCAGCCATCTACCAGCCGCTAGTCATCATCAGCGCAGAATACTGGTCACCCCGATTTCCATAACCTCTACACCTCGCCGTTCTATGAGGTCATAGATCTGAACTGTGGCCGTTAGAATGCGGACAAAAGCAAAGTCCACCACTCCCAGGGCTGGCCTTGCAAGCATCTCGTGCCATCCTCCACACCCTCCCCCGCCCGCCTTTCTCAGCCTGATGCAGAACCCCAGGGAAGGGTCCAAGAGTTCAAGGTGGAAGGAGAAACCAGGGGGCCAGACAGACCCTGTGGGCAAGCTACTCTCTAATGTGAGCAGGAAACAATTCTTTAGCTGTGTTAGGCCATTGGGATCTGCGGGATGTTTGTTCAAGCAATGAACCAACCCCAATTAATCTTGCACTCACCTGAGACAGTTAAGAGGAAAGGTTTTGGAACCAGAGAGACAAGTCTGAGTCTAAACACCCCTTCGATGGGCATCAGTAAAAATGAGGATAAGCACAGTACGCCAGCGAGGGCAAGAGGTGAGCAGAGAGCTGAGCACAGCACCAGACACATCGTGGGCGGTCGGTAACTGGTCCCAGTCGTGGTTAGCATTGGAAGTCCTTGCTGCCTGCCAGGCTTTGATGTGGTTCTTTAAAGCATCTTTGAATTCTCACAGTCACCTTCTGAATTAAGGACCGTCATCATCGCTTTGAAGATGAGGAAGCCAAGGCACAGAGGGAGTAAATGCTGGGCTGAAAGAGCCGGCCTGCAGCTATGTTGCTCCAGGGCACACACCTGCGAGAGAGCGTGGCTTCCCTCAGCCTCCGCAGTGCCAGCTTCCCTCTTCCTCCTTTGTCTTCACCTCCATCCCCCATGCGCTGTGCAGAGATGTCTCCACTCCACAGACGGAATGCGGGTGAGGGCTTCCAGGTGAATAGTCCTGGTCCTGGCGTCCCCCTGGGCCATAAGGGGAGAGCCAGTGGGAGGGGCTGGGAGCCTCCGCTCACACAGAGCAGCATCTGCAGGGGACACTGCAGCCATCAGAGGACACGCCAAGGCAGGTGGAGAGCAAACCCCTGGGCGCTGGGCCTCAACTGATGTCAACCCTGCAGGCGGAAAGGAGGGTCGGGGCTGGAGGGAAAAGATGGACAGACCCCTGGAGCCACTGAGAGTGGGGCTGGAGGGGCCCCTAGAGGGAGGTGGCTGCCCCCTACTTTTCCTGCTTTGTTGGCCTCGTGCTGTTAATTTGCAAAGTCCAAAGGTAGTCAAGTTTCTCAGAGTTATTCCAGCTCGGCCCCAGTAACAGGCCCACAGGAGAGAGTGCAGAAGGGCTGTGAGGGCCCCCGGGCGAAGGGGCTTAGAGCAAGAGGCATGAGAGGCAGGGCCTCAAGGACTGCAGCGCCCCCATAGCAGGTGCAGTGGGCTAAGTCACAGCCTGTGACACCAGCATCCCATCTGGCTGCTCCGCTTCTGGTCCAGCTCCCTGCTAATGTGCCTGGGAAAGCAGCAGAAGGTGGCCCAAAGTGGGAGACTTGGATGGAGTTCCAGGCTTCTGACTTCAGCCTGGTCCAGCGCTGGCCATTTGGGGAGCGAACCAGCAGATGGTAGATGACTTTCAAATAAATAAAATAAATCTTTTTTTTTTTAAAGAAAGCAAACAACAACCTTCTCTCCCTTGTTGAGCTTCAGGGAGCACATTAAGGAGAGGGGCTGAAAGGGACGCAGCTTGGGAAAGAGCCAAATGGCCTAGGCATTTTAAATCATTATTTAATCATATATCAAAATCATTCACTTCTACATCCAAAATCAATGTAAGAAGCTATATAAATATCGACTGCTGCCTCCTGAGAAAATACTTGATGAGGAATTGCACGGATAAGGTGCGGTAAACATCTTAAAATCCTCCCCCAACTGCCCTCTCATGCACATGGTCCAAACTCACATTCCTGCCCTCCCCTCCCTGGCCATTCTGAGTTGGCACAGGTAGGTGGATGCCCACCAAGGTGAGACACAGCCCTCTGTCTGTACCCCCGGCACCACAGTGGAGTCACAGTAAATGCAGATTTCCTGGCCCTACACCAGAGACCCTGACTTAATGGGACTGCTGTGAGGCCCGAGGCTTCTAGGAGCCCTTCTTAGTACCCGGGCTCCTCAGGGATGCCACGGTGTTGACAGGGATGAGAACCCCTGGGGTTCTCAGCTGCTGGGAGAAGTCCCACAGCCCCAGGCACACCACGCCCTCCCCACTCCAGCTCCCTTCTTGATTCACCAGGAGGAAGAGGAGTTGGGGGGGCGGGTCAAGGCTCCAGCAGGCACGGAACAACCACAGGCAGCAACTGGAGCATCCGTCAGGCCTGTGAAGGCCAGGAGAGAAATGGCCGGAGGGATCCAGTTTACACGGAGCTGTCAGCGCTCTCTGGGGAGGTGACACTCACATCGAGACCTGAGTGACCAGAATGAGTCTGCTGTCTGCTGAAGTTGCCATGGAGCGAGAACAGCAGGTGCAAAGACACTGTGTGGGGAGCAAAGGGGTCACACGCTGTAGCAGTGCAGGTGGAGAAGAGTGCACGGATGGAAGTCGGTGAGGCAGGCAGGGGCGCGGCTGGAGGGGCTGGGGACACTCCCAGCGCAGTGGGAAGCCCAGCCAGCTTTTGAGGAGGGAATAACAGGGCCTGGTTCGTGTTTTCAGGACACCCTCTGGCTGCAGTGGAGATGGTGGCTGCTGGGGGCAGGGCAGTCCCAGGTGAGCTGTACGCCCAGGAAAAGGACTCAGCTCCTCCTGTAGTGGGAATGTAGGTCAGGCACTCAGCTCCCAAGCCACGCCCCCAAGGCAGCCCCCTCGCCCGTCAGGGGGGAGAACGCTGAGTGGGAGATGTGTGGGCTCAGCTGAGCGCGCCAAGTTGGCAGCCGAGGCAGAGACACAGAGATCTGGGCCACCACCTGGGGTCCCTTTGTCCCCTTCCCAGAGCGTCTGTCCTCTTTCCTACCCCCCCCCCAAGTCCCCAACAAGCCAGGCCAGCCCAGAGGCGGGTCCTCACAGAGGCCTGGAGCAGGCAGCTGGCCGTATTTTAAGATCAGGGCTCAGACCTCTAAATAAACCATAAACAAAGCCAGCTTCCGCGGTACAGGAGGAGGGAGCCGGCTCCATTTCTTGTCAGCGCAGTGGCTGGGAAATAAACAAGTGGCTCTGCCTGTCACACACACTTAACCCTCTGCAAAGGCATCTGTCAGACCCACAGAGCTTCTGCCTCGGCCTTTCCAAGAAATAACGGATGAGCCCCAACCCCAGGCTCTCCCCACAGGCTCCAAGTTCACGGTGCCATTGAGGGAGAGGCGGGCATGTGGACTGCTCCCTGACCCAGCCTCACAGGAAAAGCCACAAAGTGCAGGTTTAGATTGGGGGGCGTGGAAAAGTGGGGGGGAATAGGAAGGAGAGGGGGTACAGCTGAGAGGGTCATGGCATGACACCGCCTCCAGAGATGGGGGCGGGGCCCTGGGGGTCTGTGGGTGGGATGGCTCTGGGTGTGGGAGAAACAAAGATTGAAGGCAGAGAGCCTGTCTCTCCAGAGGCAAAATCCCTGATGATCACAAAGGAAGAAGGAATGAGCAAGAACAAAACCAGGAAGAGAGGAGAGAGGCCGATGAATAAAGCAGGGGAGGGAGGAGAGCCCAGTGTCTCCAGGAGGAGGGACCCTCCAGATGGCACAGGGAAAGGTGATTTATGCATCAAGCGAAGCCAGAAGAGCCAGGAGCTGAGGCCAAGGGAACAGGAACGGCTGGGAATGGTGGCGTGCAGCAGAAGCCACACGGATATGTGGCAATGGAGCCGAAGGGGACTGTGAGCTTTGCTGCGGCCAGAAGGCAGGCAGCCCATGATGAGAGGAGGGTGCGAGGGCCAGAGAGAGCCACGGGGCTCACAGAGGCTGCCCCACCCAGGTGGTGCTGCTCAGGGTACCTGCAGCAGGGAGAGCTCACAGCCAACACCACCCCCAAAGGGTGGGAGGGGATTAAAAAAAGAGTGAAAGAGACAGCAGCACAGCGATTACACAGGCGCTCGAACACACACGCCCTCAGCAAGGGCTGGCTCGCTCCCACGGGGACCATGGCGACCCCAGGGCCTTCAGACTGCAGCCCAGGCAGGCACAGGGGGTCACAGATCTCCTCTGATAGACCCAGCACCCCTAAGCAGAGGGCAAGGTGAGCACATTCCAAAACACAGTTAGGGATGAAGACAAAGGCCATAAATGCCAGACGCCCCTCGCTTCTCTCTCTCTCTCTCTCTCTCTCTCTCTCTCTCTCTCTCACACACACACACACACACACCCCTCTAGTACCATAGCATCAAACACAAAAGGAAAGCAGCGTATGTGACCCCTACCACCCTTTCTCTCTCCTGCATGTGGCAGCCTCCCTGGGATCTCCCCATTCTCTCTCTCTCTCTCTCTCTCTCTCTCTCTCACACACACACACACACACTCACATGCACACACACACACATGCATGCACACACTCACAGAGGGCTGCAGGGGCAGGGGTGTCAGTCTTCTCAGCAGGCAGCGCACCTGCACACACACAAATACTCGGAGGCAAGTGGCTGTCAGAGGGCTGGGCCAGGCTGGATGAAAGATCCTCCCCAGGCCCTCCAAGGAGTCCTACAGATCTCTAAAGCTGCACAGTCCCCTCTCCAGCTGGCACGGCACCACCAGGATTGCATTCAAAACACCACCAGAGTCCAGAGTCACCTTACAAGGGGTTTCCTGGACTTCTGGCCGAGACCTGTAGACTCCAGCTGTCTGCCAAGCTCACACACTTCATGGTGCTCTCTCCTTTGCCAACGGGGACCATGCAGAAGGGCGAGCTGCCAAAGGGAGGAGGCTTCCCAGAGCCTATCTTAGTCCGTTTCTCAGCTCAGCCCAGCAGGCAGGCTCTTAAGGGCTCTCCTAGGAGACCAAGATCTCAGATCTGGGCCACAGATCTGTTTGGGAATGGGTGTGCAGATACCGAGCACATCTGTGTGGTGCTCCCTCTCCGCAGTCCCCACTGTGGGACATGCACTCAGCTCTCAGGTTGTTACACACACTTGACCTTGTCACAGCCTCACTGAACACCACACTGCACTCCTTTCCCCTTATACACACAGCACTGCCCCACATCCCAGCTTCCTCTGTATAGATACATATTTTCCTCAACTGTCCAAGACCCATTTTTACCAATGCTGCACACAAACTCTGAAAAGTCCTCCTATCCTCAGGCTGCACACCTCACTCGCTCACGGAGCTCCACGTCCCTGGCAGCCCACACAGCACGTGGCAGGTGCATACACCGTGCCGACCCTGAGCTCCCAAATAGCCCTGCCACTCGCTCCTCGCCGATGGAGCCTGCGCAGCCGCCCCGTCTGGCTAAACTGACCTTCCCCTCAGCCTTCCCGGTCCCCAACAACCTCACCCCTGGGCTTAGGGAAACTTTTCTCCGGGTCCATACAAAGGGAAACCTGGAGATTACCCGATCGATCCTGCTCTACCCCAGACACGATAAGCCGCCCCGATTCGCCAGTCCAGTTCTCGCCAGACACAGCAGCGGGGAAAGGTCACTGGCGGGGCTCTCTGCTTGCGCCCTCGAGGTGTCGGCGATAAAAGCTGTCACCGAGGAGGGTGATGGGTGGGGAGTAGGGAAAGGTGTCGGCCCCACGCGGAGCCGGGGGCGCCAAGGGGTCGCGGTGACGCGCGGGGCAGGAGAGCGAAGAGAGGGCGGCGGCGGCGGCAGCATCTTGCGAGTCCCTTGCTGCGGCCGCGCCCGGGGAGGCGCGTGGAGCTGTCCGTTCAGCACCAGCGCGCGGCGCCCCGGCTCAGGGCCCGCGCCCAGATGCACCGGCTCCGCTCCCGCTCCGGCTCCGCGGGTGCCTGCGGCGTGGGCTCCCGCCTCCCTCAGCGGGTGAGGGGCGCGCGCATCTGGAGAGGGGGCTCAGCGAGAGTCGGGGCCACGCAGCCACCTGTGAGCCTCCCGCAACTGCTGGCGGCGGCCGCGGCGTGCGGGGCCCGGGAGCGGAGGAGACGCTCAGCCGACTCCGCCCGCCGGCCCGCCGGGTGCACACACAGGCGCACACACACTCGCACCCGCGCGCGCCCGCACCGCCCGGCGGCAGCGGCGGCCGCCGCGATGCTCGCCAGCAGGTCGGGGAAGTTTCCCGCCGGCCTCGGCCGCGGGCGCCGGTGCCTCCAGGTAAGCGCTCCCGAAACGCGCCGTGCGAGCCCGGGCAGCTCCGCTGGGTAAGGCGCAGCGCACGCGGCCCCGGAGCACAGCGCCAGGAGGGCGGGGGGATTCCGAGTGCGATGGGGAAGGGGCTCCAGTTGGTGGAGGCTGGACACCGGGGAGGCACCGAGCCGTCCCCCTTGCCCCTCCCTGGGTGTGAGGATACGAGCGCTGAATCCATCAGCTCCCTTCTCCAAAGCTGCGCGCCCCCCATCTCGGCCCAGCCCTGCCGGTGCGCATCTCAGCTGCGGTCCCGCCTGTCTGCGGCGAGCGGGCGGGGGCGTCTCCTCCGCCTGCCCACGGGCAAGGTCAGCCCGCAGCCCCTCCCAGGCTCTCCGAGGCGCGGGCAGCGACCCTAGCCCGCGAAGGCGATCGCCAGGACCCCCGAGGGGTCCCGGACCGAGTGGTAGCGCAGCCGTGCTGGTGGGACCACACTCGCCTTGCCCTTCCTGGGGAGGGGGCCAACCCCACAGGACTCTGGCCCCGCCTCAGTGCCCTTCGTCGCCCGAGGGCCGCCGGGCGGGACCTGGGCCCACCGGACACGGGTGGGGAGAACAGGGTGGGGGAGCGCTGGGGCGGGCGGCGCCAAGCGCTCACGCCCCTGCGGTTCCCACCACCCCCAGGTGTAGCGCCCCCGCGCGGCGCGTGCGGCCGGGCGCGTGCAGCATGACCGGCCAGAGCCTGTGGGACGAGTCGGAGGCCAACTTCGAGGATGGAGAGGTCCGCGTCAACGTGGGCGGCTTCAAGCGGCGCCTGCGCTCGCACACGCTGCTGCGCTTCCCGGAGACGCGCCTGGGCCGCCTGCTGCTCTGCCACTCGCGCGAGGCCATCCTGGAGCTGTGCGACGACTACGACGACGTGCAGCGGGAGTTCTACTTCGACCGCAACCCTGAGCTCTTCCCCTATGTGCTGCATTTCTACCACACCGGCAAGCTGCACGTCATGGCCGAGCTGTGCGTCTTCTCTTTCAGCCAGGAGATCGAGTACTGGGGCATCAACGAGTTCTTCATCGACTCCTGCTGCAGCTACAGCTACCACGGCCGCAAAGTGGAGCCGGAGCAGGAGCAGTGGGACGAGCAGAGCGACCAGGAGAGCACCACGTCCTCCTTCGATGAGATCCTGGCCTTCTACAACGACGCCTCCAAGTTCGACGGGCAGCCGCTGGGCGACTTGCGCAGGCGGCTGTGGCTGGCACTGGACAACCCGGGCTACTCGGTCCTGAGCCGGGTCTTCAGCGTCCTCTCCATCCTGGTGGTGCTGGGCTCCATCATCACCATGTGTCTCAACAGCCTGCCCGACTTCCAGATCCCCGACAGCCAGGGCAACCCTGGCGAGGACCCCAGGTTCGAGACAGTGGAGCACTTTGGCATAGCCTGGTTCACCTTTGAGCTGGTGGCCAGGTTTGCTGTGGCCCCCGAGTTCCTCAAGTTCTTCAAGAACGCCCTGAACCTTATCGACCTCATGTCCATCGTCCCCTTCTACATCACTCTGGTGGTGAACCTGGTGGTGGAGAGCACGCCCACCTTGGCCAACCTGGGCAGGGTGGCCCAGGTCCTGAGGCTGATGCGGATCTTCCGCATCCTAAAGCTGGCCAGACACTCCACTGGCCTCCGCTCCCTGGGAGCTACCTTGAAATACAGCTACAAGGAAGTAGGGCTGCTCTTGCTGTACCTCTCCGTGGGGATTTCCATCTTCTCCGTGGTGGCCTACACCATTGAAAAGGAGGAGAACGAGGGCCTGGCCACCATCCCCGCCTGCTGGTGGTGGGCCACCGTCAGCATGACCACAGTGGGCTATGGGGATGTGGTGCCCGGCACCACGGCCGGGAAGCTGACTGCCTCTGCCTGCATCCTGGCAGGTATCCTCGTGGTGGTACTGCCCATCACCTTGATCTTCAATAAGTTCTCCCACTTTTATCGGCGCCAAAAGCAACTTGAGAGTGCCATGCGCAGCTGTGACTTTGGAGATGGAATGAAGGAGGTCCCTTCGGTCAACTTAAGGGACTACTATGCCCATAAAGTGAAGTCCCTCATGGCCAGCCTGACGAACATGAGCAGGAGCTCGCCGAGTGAACTAAGTTTAAGTGATTCCCTGCATTAGCCGGGAGGACGTGTTGTCCTCAATTCCAAATTGCTGGGCTGTCTCTTGTGCCTCCGGCACAATCCAGACACCTTAGGGTTATGGCGAAAGGAGTATGCCCAGCGCCGGTGGGGAGATGCATGGGCTGTGCACCCCAGGTTGCTTTTACAGCATTTAGAGTTGTTTTTAGAGGGTGGTGTGTCTGACACCATGCTTTTGCACCTTGCAGTAACATGACACTCGCTGGTCTTTGCATTGTGGGCATCAAGTGTCCACCTTTCTGCCAGCTGAGTTCCCAGAATGCTAGTTTCCCTGTTTCCTGTGTATGCTATTTTAGTGCTCATAGCCGGGCACTGTCTGTGAATTGTTTGTGCCCCTGTTTCTGAGGTTGTCCTGTGAGTTCTGTATAAAAAGCCCCCACCAGTGTGTCCAGTGGAAACAAATCTATGAGGTCAGTGAGGATATCATGAGATTTTGCTCATAGCAGTGTGAAAACAAAATCTCAGTTCTTCACCCATTGCTTCCACTTAGTTTTAAAACCAAAACAAAAAGAATGCAAAGTGAAGCCCATGTCATAGCCTATGCAAGTCTGTGAGCTGTTTTTGTGGATGATCTGTAGCTTGCATGGGTGCACCAGTCATGTTTAGAGTGATGTGTACTGTTGCTCATCTTGTTCATGTTACTCAATTACACATGTTGTGAAGACTGAAATTTTCCCCAAGAACACATGCATTAGGGACAGGAGCCTAAGCTAAGCGTAGACCAAATCCTAGGCTGCTTAAAGCTAGTGCATGGTGAGCCCTTCCGTTCATGGTCTGGCCTCCATCTTTCTTAGGGCGACCATAGAGACCTGTATTTCTGGCTGAGGTTCCTGGTCTAGGCTATTTGACCAAAGTTTGTTGTGTCTTAAGTATTCGCATGTTTTTGAAATATTCATTTTTAAGATGTTTAGGATTAAGGTCCCGTTGTCTTTCTCAACTAAAAAGGTTTAACTGTTGCAATGTCTCCCTGATGTGAATGTCCTTAGATTGTTAGCAAGGGCAGTAGCTAGAAAACTTCTCTTGCCTGCTCTGAAAGCTCATAAAACGAGAGCCCTTTGATTTCCAAGCAGAGTTTGCTTGGATCATTTTGCTTCTAGGATACAGTGTGTATCTGAGGCCCTGGAGTTCCCGCCTCGGCGGAACTCTGTTGACATGGAAGTCTGTACTTACAGCGGAGGTGTGTTTTCCTCAGGACGGAAGCACTGTGGTCCCCACTCCCGTTCCAGGTGCCCTTTTTGTCGAGGGAGGATGGGTAGAGCCAGGAGAAAGAAAGAGTTACAAAGCAAAGAAAGAAAGGCTTCTTGGTAAAATGTCCTAAGTGTCCACTACTGGCAAAGCCTGTTTAAAAGACCTTTAAACTTCTGACCTGTGCTGAAGGGAGGCTACAGTTTCCCTATCCAGTGTGCTCTTCCTCTTCAGTTAAAGAGCACAGAGCCCGGAGAGGGGGGCTGGGCCCCTGTGTAGGACACTTTCCCTCCTCTTCCAGGGAATCTGCTGGTTTTCCAGGTAGCTTTCCCTATCGCTCAGTCTTCGGAAAGGCTGGCAACTTCAGGGATCTGAGCGTGGCATTAGGCCGGCTTTTTATCCAAGGCTTGGGGCCCTGCTTAAGAGGTCCGTTTTGTGTTTGAGTTGGTTGAGGATAATATATACCTCACGGGGTGAGGCGAGGATCTTCCCAAGGGTTTTGTGTACCTGTTGTTGTCATGGCTACTATAGGCGTGGGCGACTGTTGGAGGAATGCATCAGCCACTCAGGCTCCGGAGTCCCCTGTTCAAGTCCTTCTAGCAAACTGGACTCTCATGGGGACGGGGAGGCAGCCACCTCCTAGTGCCTGTGTGCAGATGTGTCTGCATCTGTTTCTTGACAGCGTCAGGCAAGGTGAGAGGACTTCGAGCCATGCAGCAGTGAGAGGAACAAGGTGTTTTTCAGCATTTGCACAGGGGAACACTTGGCTTTGGCTGACATTTGCAGCCCTGGAAGGCAGAACATTCACAGAATCATCCCCAGATGTACTGCAGGCAGGTGATGGCAGTGCAGTGAGGACTGTGCAGTTTGCCAAGGCTGATGGTATCGGGTCGCTGAGCGTGGGATCCGTGGTCACTCACCATGAAGCTTGTGCAAAGTGGAACAAGGAAGGAGGCAGAATAGCTCAGTCGCTCTCATGTACATTTTCCAAAACAAACAGGTTTGCCACAAAAAAAAGAAAGAAAGAAAAAGAAAAAAAAAAAAAGAAAAGAAGGACCCTGGTGGTTAGCTTTTGTGGATGTGAAAGCTGGAAAACTTGACATTTCTTTTTGGCAATGACTTGCATTTATCTGGTGCCTTTCATTGGGGGAATCCCAAAGTGCTTTAGAGACTTTTTAACATCTCTTGTACATATGTGTGTGTGTGTATATACTTGTGTAAAATAGTACCTGATCCACCAGGACCTGTAGTCACTTCTGAGCAAGGGGATTTCCCCTCCACGTTGGGTTTCAGATAGCTGGGAGAGAGAAGGACCCCGCTGGCTGGAGAAGTGGAGTTCATTCCCATAAAAGATGGAGACTGAACCGTGTCACCCAGGGAGGAAGGAGTTTCCCTTCCCACAGCGTCCCCCCGCCGAGGGATGAGGCTTACCGTGCTGTCTGCTGACTCTCCGACTTTGCTAGATGGACAGCTCTCACAGCACAGTTTCGTGTGGTCCCTGAAGCTACTCAGAGCGGGTTAATTTTGTGCCGCATCCTCAGAGGCTCTAAGTAGGCGGTGACATCTTTGGCCACCAGGCTGTCAGACTGACCCGTCAACTTCCTGGAGGAGGACATAGGAGAAGCGTATTTCCATCTCGTTGGCTCGGAAGCTGCTTCCCTCCCACAACTGAAGTCTGTTCTTTTCAATGCCATTGGGACCAATATGGGGGCCAAGCTTTTTTCCCAGTCTATGGGTGAAGCATTGGGGAGTGGCCCACGTCTAGTGCACAGATGCCTACTGGTTGTAGTTTCGTGTTCTCCACCAAACCCCCACATTTCCTGCGACTGAGAAGGGGCGTGTTGTCATGCCTAGCTGATTTGTAGCTCACAAGGTGGTAACTGGCATTTGATATTTGGATCTGCTCTTTCTACTTATGTTAGCACTCAAATAATTGGACTACCTATTAGTTCCTGCCTCATTTCAAGGAAAGAAAGTGATTTGCTGTGTGCTTTGGGATTGCCGCGATCTGTGCAGGTTGGGTGTTATCTACTTGAAGGCTTAACTGGTGTTTCTTGTATGTTTTAACAGCATGACTTGTTACAGAGTTGTAATTTTCAAAATTGCAGACCCTGTATTTGTGATATTGGTTTTAACACTCATTAACACACTACTGTGCAAGCCAGGAGGCAGGCTCACCTGGAATGTTGTTGAATGCCATCCTGCCTGGTACCTCCACTCAGGAGTGAGGAGTGTCGGGACGCCGGCCTCAAGATGTGCAGGTTAAGCAGAAAACTATGACTTATGCTTTGATGGAGTAGCAAACACAACAAGGGCATTTGAAATCGGGGATCGGATCCCCTGGGAAAAGCTGAGCTTTGGGACAATTGGTTGGGTGGGCAAAGTCATGGTTGATCCTTTGCAAGGGTGGGGACCTTTTTATGCCAGGATCTAGAGCCACCAGTCTGCTTGGCGACACCGAGTGCCCAGCAAGGTCTACATCCTGCAGCTCTCATGACCTGCTGTGCCAGCTCCACCCTGTCCCAGCGCTACTCTCCTGGCTGCCGAAGTAGTGCTCTGGCAGTCAGCTGGGTCCTGGGTGACCCAGTGTCCTGGCTGCTTGGGCGTGGACACTGCTAGGGGATGGCACAGAGCCCGTTCTTAGCTCAACCCAGACTTGGGGTCTGCTGGAACCAAGGCATCAGGCAGGCAACAGGAAGCCCAGTTGACTGCGCTCTGCTCCGCTTTGCTGTCCACTCTGCACTTGTGCGCTCATCCCTTGGCCTCTCTGAGTCCCCACGTTCCAGTGCTGCAAAATGAGGGAGGTTGAATTAAATTATCCTGAAAGCCCTGCCCAGTTCTTCCCCTCAAAGAAGTGGAAGTCCCCCTGCGTGCTCATCACAGCAGGGGGAGGAGCTGCATAGGCCTCATGTATTGTGAAGCAGAGCGGAAGGTCTGCCTACCAACCACCTCCTGCTAGGTTTCTCTTCTGTCTGCAGCAGCCAGCCCCCGAGAGATGGCAGCTTCTGGGCCAATGAGAGCAGAGGCATGCTTGGGCCGCTGTCTGCTCCAAGTGAATAGTTTGAAAATCATCAGCGGGTGCCTCCTTTGAGTTTGAAACTACACCTAATCTAAATTTCTGCCAAGAAACCTCATTAGGCAGAGCGGAAAAGCACATCAATGCCATTTGGCTCCAGGACCAGCTCTGCTAGTTTCTGTCTGTGCCCCCTGGGAGGTCTGCCAGACCCCATCCTTTGTCCTCACCTCCCAACCCACCCCACACTCAATCTCACTGAGAGGCAGTGGGAGCCAAGGAGGAACACTGAGGGGCTGCTGGCTTGCAAGCGCTAGTCCTTAGGTTCTCATCAAGTGGGTGTGACCACCTCCGGCAGGGTGTAGAGTGATGCTTGGGGAGATGTCACAGCCAGGATGCTCAGCATTTTAAAAGGGAAACCAAACACTCTTCCTAATGAGGATGGCGGTTGAAGACTGTACTCACCGGGGTTATGACTGCCTCTTATCCTTAGGGGGACTTTAACATTTCTACCCAAGGACCTGGCATGGGTATTACAGCCCGTGGATCTGAAAAGCAACAACCTTTCCCTCCTGCAACTTCCTTTGTTAGCATCATACCCTCCTGGTTATGGGTGCCTGGTGCCTGCTGCCAAGGTGCTGGCACACTCAGAGAAACAGAGACACACAGGGGACTCCCGGGACCCAGGTGCAGAGGAAGAAAAGGGGGCAGGTGTGCCTCAGAGCCTGGTAACTCCTGTGCATGGAAAAGAAAGGATGGGAAGAAGCCAGGAGGAAGGAGGGGAAGATGGGAAAATGAAAGGAAGTTAGAAGAGGGTGGACAAAGGAAAAGGTAGAGGAAGGAGAGGAGAGAGGAGAGCGTGGATTAGGGAGAAGTGAGGGGCCATGATCAATGCAGTTGCTTCAGGTCTGCTGTTGAGTTTGCATTATTTCTCACCATGGGGGATGCTTTTAGCCCACCAGTGGCTGGGCTGGAGCTGCTCCCCACCTCCCCACCTGGAACCCATCTTTCCCTCTGCCTTAGCCAAGCAGCTTCCCAGACTGGGAGAACAGAGAGCTACGGAGGCAACTGCAGCCTTGGGACAAAGCAGGCAGTGAGGAGACAAGGAAAGGAGGAGTGAATGCAAAGATGGGACTTGTGGATTGTGCAAAGGAAGAACCCTGCTTGTAGGCTGGACAGCAGGCGGTGGTGGGAGTCAGGGATGGCGAGAAGGAAGGCTAGAAACTACTTCCACGAGCAGGCATCCGCACAAGCAAAGACAGAGAGGCAAAAAGCTGCCTAGCTTGTGTGGGAAACATCTAGGTCAGCATGGCTCAAAAAAAGCAGGTGCAGGGACAGGCCAGAGTGAAACCACGCAGAGAGCTTGCGCGTCATTCTTTTGTCTCTGGCGTGGGATGTCCTGACTCAATTCATTGTGTCAGAATGTGATGTTGGCAGTACCTTGGAAGTGTGGGAGGAGCCACGAGGCCCATTTGAGTCACAGCCATGGTCCTGGCCAGATACAAAGGGAGGGGCTAGGGAGGAAGAGCAGAACAGTTTGCCAAAGAGCTGGACTCCACAGTTCTCCATTGACGGCTGGATGTGGAGATGAGGGAGAGGATGCAGCAGGAGGACTTCTGAGCTTCTGGCTGGGTTGGTGGCTGGGTGACTGGTGGTGCCACCAGGAGAGACAGGGAATACTCAGACCCCCTCCTCAGGGTGCAACTAGGTTACCCACGTGCCGGTGGGGCACAGATAAAGGTATGCAGGCTGCAGAGGGAGGCGAGCGACAGGAGTCATCCATTTAGGCACCGGAGTTGAAAGCATGGGTGAGATGGATTGGTAAAGGTGCAGAGAAGTGGAAGGCAAGATAACCCCTAAAAGGACTGGCATCTGATAGCCAGCCCCAAGGAGGAGTGAGCCCAAGAACTCGCTGTTCTCGGCCCATGGTCTACCAGCCCGTTCTCTCCTTTCCTCGGAGAGAGCCTAGGGTAGGCCATCTCTGTTAGCGGCCCCAGCTTCCGTCCCTGTCCTTTTCCTTTCTCACCTCCACCATCTGGCTCTGTTCCTTCCGTTCTTGGGAAACTCTTTTCTTGATGATTATCTGTGCTTTCTTTCTTTTTTCTTTTCTTTTTTTTTATTTGATAGGTAAAGTTATAGACAGTGAGAGGGAGAGAACCTTCCATTGGTTCACCCCCCAAATGGCTGCTACAGCCGGTGCTGCACTGATCCGAAGCCAGGAGCCAGGAGCTTCCTCCTGGTCTCCCATGCGGGTGCAGGGGCCCAAGCACTTGGGCCATCCTCCACTGCCTTCCCGGGCCACAGCAGAGAGCTGGACTGGAAGAGGAGCAGCCGGGACTAGAACCCAGCGCCCATATGGGATGCCGGCACCACAGGTGGAGGATTAACCTAGTGAGCCACGGCTCCAGCCCACCAGTGCTTTCTTAATGGTTAACTTCCATGGCTTTTCTCAAGCTCCCCCAAGTTCTTTGAGTGCGTAGATCGACCTCTGTGTTCTTTGTACTCCCTGCTCTTGGGGCACTGCCTGTGCCTCCCATCACCCTGCTGGTGCTTCCTTCCCCTTCTGATCTTCATCACAGATTTCTCCGCGGTTCTGGCCATAGCAGCCCACAGTGCTCGTCATCCAGGCCACAGCCTCAGCTGGAACGCAGTGGACCCCCGTGTCACTGGTCTGGCTCCCCTTACCCCTGAGCCCTGTGCTCGTGTTACCCATGTGCACTTGGAAGTGACCCTGTGTAAAAGGGACCTGATGGCCTTCACTCCTAGCTTGCTCCTCCCCCAGACTTCCTCCTCATCTCTGTTACTGAAACCACAGGGCGCGCAGCCACTCAGGGCAGCTCTGCAGCCAGCTCTGAGTCTTCCCCATTTATTTATCCATCTCAGCATGGACTTGTTCACAGGTCACTGACTCATCACCAGCGACCACATCAGGTATAAGGGAAGTAAGAGGGAAGGGCATTGCTCCTGGTCATTAAGCAGCATAGATTTTAGGGCCACTTTAGTGGGCGTCAGCATCATCCAGGGAGCTTTTAACAATGTGGATTTCTGAGCTTCACCCATCTACAAAATTAAAGCCTTGGGGTGGGGCTGGGGACCTGCAGTTACAAAGCTTCTGGGTGATTTTGATGCAAGTGGCTTCCAGAGCAGTCGTGGAGAAACCCCCGCTCACTGTCCAGGGATCCCCTTGCACCCCGCCCAGCCTGCCACATTGCCACATCAGCTGCACGCCAGTTTTATCGGTGCTTCCTGTAGAATGTTGCTCTCATCCCACTCCAGTCCTCGTTCAGGATCATACTTTGCTAATTCCCAACATCACAGCTCTCCACCTCCAATCCATTCTTTTCTGAAATCCCTCGTCCTCCAGCCCATCTTTCTCCACCAGTATCTCAGGTGCACTGGAGTGTTCTGGGCCACCAGTGGCACCTGTGTTAAACACAACCACAGCCAGGAAGGGACACAGCTGAGGTGGTGAATCTGCACAGGCCCATTACAGCTCAAAGATAGAGAAAGGGGCTCTTTCAGGAGGGAGCTGCCAGGGCCAGTGGATAGGAGCATAGGAGATTTATGATATGGGACATGGAAAAGTGACCGTGGGAAGATCCTGGTGGTGTGGATTCTGGATGGCTGGGCTCATCACTCTTCTGAGGATGGCCTACCCGAGCCGTAGAGAGAACTGTGACTCTGTCCCTAGTCCCTAGGCATCTGAGATTGTGGTCTGAGCAGGCACGTTGGTTGGTGGGGAGGGATGTGGGAGGAACAGAATTGGGGTTCTCGGGAGGTTTTTTTCCACTCAAAGCTCTTTGTCGCCTACATCCCTAGACACTTAAAGAATTCTGAGCTATTTTCAGACCTACTATGAAAAGAAGCGAGGTGTTAGCAGTCAGACACCCATCTAACTGTTTCCTAAGAGGAGAGCTGGCACGACTCACTTTTGATCTGTCAGCTTCCTATCGACTTTTCTGGAAAACTTTGTGGGGCTGACTCTGCAGGGAGTGGCTGAATGGTGAGTCCTAGCCCACTGTGTTCAGGGTTAGCTGTTACAAAGGCTACCAGTACCCGGCTGCAGTCTGCCTTCTTTTTGTAGAATGCGTGGGAGGAGGGGCGGGACACTACAGGCACGGAACAAAGGGTGTCCCTGGGCTTTCCCCGGAGCCCAGGAGGAGGAGCCAGTGCCTCTGTGCACCTCTCCTGCCTCTGAGACTTGTGGGCCGAGTTTGCAATGAGGCTTCAGCCGTAACCAAATCCCACCGCCCTGAGGACCTGGTATCCGACTGTTTGAAGCTTAGAAGGAGGATGGTGATGCTTTGTGTTTAAATCTATCACTAGGTAATTCTCTAATCTTAAAACGTAAGATCGTGGATCAACCTATACCTTCCCCATTTTTACAAAAGCCCTCCTCTGTATGGGGTGTGTGTAAGCCCCCTCTCAATACTAAAAGCGATTAAAAGTTCCACTGAAACCAAAACATCCTACTGACCTTCAAGTTCAACTGAGTTTCCCCCCTCGCCCATGGGAACATGTAAAGATATGTGTCAGACCTTGGAAACCAGCAAGGTGCATCTAAGTCCCAAAGACTCTTGTGCAGGTGGCTGGAGGAGGAGTCCGGTGCTGGAACCTGGGAGGCACAGAGCCACACACTTCGAGAGGCTGGAGAGCTGCTCTCTGCACACAAGGTAGCAGAGCAACAGAAGACTAGAGCGGAAGGCCCCCGGGGCCATCGTGTTGCTGGGTGCACAGCCATCGGGCCGTGTTGCTGCATACCCTCAGCGCCCAGTATCTGTATGGATGCTGTTGGGTGAAAAGGAGCCGTATACGACCCCTCGGGAGTGGGTTTGAAATGTCACAAGGGAGGTCCACGTGTGTATATGTATGTGTATGTATGCACACACGTCTGTATCAGTACATTTGTGTCTGTGTGTACCTGTGTGCCTTGTGTGCCTGAGTATGCATACGCCAGTGTGTTTGTGCTTGCGTCGTGTGTGTGAACATGGGGGTGGGATGGGCGGGGGTGGTCTTCCCCTGGGGAGAAGGGGGTGGAGGCAGCTGCTCTCCAGGGCTCCCATTAGATGTTGGGCACTCTCTCAGTTTAGATTCTGTGCTCTGCCACCCAGCGTCTCTCCTTTGTGTCTCACGGCACCCACTGCTGCTCCTTCTTAGCCGCTGTTGTGCCTTGTCGGGTGATGTCTGTCACTCCTCCCAGCCCAGAAGCTCCTTGGGTGCAGGGACATGGATGCCCAGTGCCCTGCCTGGTGCCTGGCACAGAGCGAGTCTGGAGAAAGGCAGCAGAATCCAGGGCGAAGGCCCCTCTTGTTGCGATGTTGTTGAAAAGCCACAGGCTCCTAGGGAGTCAGTTTGACCTGCTGCACAGCTGGAGGCACCTGGGAAGGGGTCTCCATGCCACGTGCTTGTCAGGCGAGGCCTCTGGGGGGGGACAGACAGGAGCAGCATCCCACCTGGCATGTGTATGAATGGGCTGGGAGCTGAGGCAGGCTTGTATGCACCAGCTTGCAGGAAGATTTAGGAGCACTCAACTCCCCTGGGCTAGAGCCCAACAGACAGTGCCCATGTGGGAGACTTCCGGGCAGAGGTCGCTGAATGTGCCCGTGGCTGGGGCAGTAGCTGTCCTGTGGAAAGGGACGGCCTTACCATTAATTAATGTTCCTTCGCTCATCCTCCTGTAAGAACATGGACATGTGTTCTCCTGCTGGCTGGCTATGTACTGCATGGTCCATACTGGGCTTGGCCTGTGGTGCTCCGGCCAAGACTCACTTGAAGCTGGTAGTGGGAAGAGGCCCCCGCGGTGGACAGCGCCATCTGCCACACAGCAGCTGGGAGATGTTGGCTACAACAAGGCGCCTCTCTGGTTTTCCAAGAGGGGTTAACCCTGGAGCCCGGACTTCTGGGAAGGGCACAGGTCACGTCTGAGGGAAGAGCAGTGCCCAGATTCCCAGGGGCCCAGCCCAGGCAGGACCAAGGACAGCTGCCGCCAGCATCCAGCCTGCTCCTCCAGGCCAGTCCAGACCCAGAGCAAAAGGAAGGCTGAGGGAGAGGATGAGAGAGGACCGTGAGGGCCCGATGGATGGTGGGGAGTGGGGCAGGAATCCAAACTGCCCATGAGAGACCAAGGCCAGGGGCTCTGAGCGTGGGTCCCAGGTAGCGGCCTTTGACTTCAGCTCCAGTTCCTAAGCTGGCAGTCTCAAGGCAAATTTATTCCATTTCAGTCTATTAAAGTTTACTCTTCTAACTTTTAAAATTGTGGTAAAATATATAGAACATAAAATCGGCCATCTTAAGTGTACAGTCCAGTGGCATTAGGAGCAGTCACATTGTGAGACTGTCATCACGGTCCACCTCCAGAGCTTGCTTCCTCTGGAAAAACTACAACTCCACACCCATGAACAGTAACCGCCCCCCTGCCCCGGTCCACAGTCACGTTTATTACATATGCACACTTTGGGGTGTGTGTGTGTATGCACCACCGCCCAATGGTGGTACACATTCACAGAGAGATTCACAGAGAGAGGTGAGACTTGGCTAAGTAACTTTGATGATGATGATGATGGTCCTGTTAATGGCTCACATTGCCTAAGCACTGTTTTGAGCGCTTTCCATATATTCATGCACTTAATGTCCCCAACAACCCTATACAGACCGGTTCTGTTATGACTCCCCCGGGCAGGTGAGCAACCAGAAGCCCTGGGAGGAAAAGTAAAGAACCAGTTGCACGTCACATGCAGCATACCTTGCGGAGAGCATCACCATGGACAAAGTGCCAGGCAGAGAGCAGGCGCCCAGGAGCCTGGGTTCCATTGCCTTTTCCGGATAGGAGTCTCTGCACCAGGACCAGCCTTTGTGTCAGGCAGTGTGCTCTGTAGTCATCTCATTTTAGCCTTCAGCACTACAGTAGAAGGTAGACAATACTCTAGATGTAGTTTTTAGGTGTAGTGATTTGTGAGTATGCAAGTAATAACTGAATACATGTTCATAAAAATTAAATGTTATGGGGAGAACTGAAAATCCACATGATCCTTGCAACCTCAGTCCCTTCCCTAGAGTAGCTGCTGTTATTGCATTGATATAGATCCTTCCAGATGCTTCTACAAATTTACATGCAGATCATAGATTGTTCCATCCTGGAAACTTTTTAATATCAAAGATGTTTTTCTACATCTGTTTATAAAGATCAACCTCATTCTTTTTAACTGCATAGTATGTTTGTACTAGAGTTTATTCAGCCACTTGCCTAAGAAGACCAACTAATACTGTGGGCAAGATCTTGTGGGGTCTGGGCACCTTGTCCAAGGCCACCCAACTGGAAAGTAGCAGAGCTGGGCCAAAGTCAACAGACACAACCACTACATCAAGAATTAACACAGCCATAGAGCTTTGCTTTACTTAGATAGTAACTGACCACATTCAACTGTTCAGCCCACATTTAGTGAGCATCAACTCTGTCCCGTGACAGGTATAGGGGAATCTCTTCCCTCTTGGCATCCTGTCTCATCCCTGCTTGCTTGTTGTCAGACTTGTTAGCTGCTCCTCTTGCTCTCCCTACCCCCTAGCGTTTTATCCTTAGTCCCTTCCCACCCTACACCTGACGCAACTTCTGTGGTCCTTTGTGTCCACTCCACTACCTAAGCACAGAAATCTTCATTCCCAGATCAACCTCTCTCATCCAGCTCCACACTGGTGCTGCCTCCACGGTAGCCACTCCCAGGGGTCTCATAGTCATCTAAAGTTCAACATGACCAAATTGGAACTCCTTATCCTACCCCTTGAATCCATTTTTATTCCAATGACATGTAGCACTGATTTGGGTGGTGGGGCTTACCAGAGCTATCTCTGCCTGTCATTCTTCTTTATCCCCCAAATCCATCCAGTCAGCCAGCCCCACGGCCTCCAGTTCCTAAATAGTTCTTGGATCTGCCCCTTTGTCTCCATTGCCACTGCCCTGTCATAGTTCAGGCCCTCAGTCCCCTGCCCTGAATGAGGACAAAACCCTTCCTTTTCTCAGTTCTCCAGGCTCCCAAGACACCATCCATCTGCTCTCTTGTTGGCTCTCAACTCAGGGCTCTGAAGTTCCAGGTCCACTTCCAGTTGAAGCACGGACCATGTTCCCATCATCTGAGTGTCTCTTGTGAGTGTCATCTAAGCAGTCAGTTACCCTGAGTGTTTGCCGAGGAGAAAAGACTCCCTTCCCCTTCCTTGTTTCTGTGAACAGATGTGATGCATCGGTCTGTTTGGAGTGAGTCAAGCGGTCTAGACATGCTTCCTGCAGAACGCCAGAGAGGTGGCCATTTTTACTCCGCACTGACATCACAGACACTCTCGACTCTCTTTATTTAGAAACTGGGATATATTCACTTGGGCCTGGCAATAGAATTGGATGCAGGAAATACAGCGGGATGTGTCATCTAAACAGTCACATTTAATCGAGTAATTATTTGTTCACGGGTAAAGTTAATGCATCGCCAGGTTTCAAGGAATTGGATACTGAATAACGTAACTCAGGCTTGAGAGGTGATACAGACAGAATTTTGTGAATGTCAGTTGATTTCAATGCATCTCCCTTTCTTCCTTGTTGTCTGTTTGTTTATTTATCTTCCCATCCAGCCATCCAGCAACCACAGAATAACTTCGGAGTCACAGTGATGAGCTAAAGAGACCCCATATATTTATCCTGGGGACAAAAAGGGGCAGTTAGCACAGAGAAATTGGGGCCTTAAGACTTTTACCCATTTGCCTAATTCAGAATTTAGATTCCATTAGTTTTACCATGGTTTGTCCTGTGTTCAACACACTTTTATTAAGCACTGCTGCACTGAAGCCTGTGCTGGACTTAGAGATGGGAAAAGCTTGGGCATGGGATGGGTGGATGCCATCACCCAACACGGCCAGGGCAAAGCTGGTGAGATCTAGCTGGGCATACAGAGGGGGCACCCCTCAGCTGGGCTGACAGAATATGCGTGGGAATCAGTCACTTCCATTTTAGCAGGGTAGGCAGGTTCTTGGGCAGGCAGGGTCACTGAAGGAGTGAGAGATGGGAAGAGACAGGGAGGCAGGGGCCTGCCTGGTCACTGAGGGACATGTTTGTCTTCATGAGTTTTTTTTCCTGAAAGTGGTGGAAATCCATTGCATACCAGGTTGATTGCGCCCGCAGAGGGGGGACAGAGGTTGATTTCAGGGCAGCAAGCCTGGACCAGAGATGAGTGGAGAGGCTGCTGCAATGGTGCAGATGGGACATGATGAGGGCCCAAGAGACAGCACAGAGATGGGGACGCAGACAGGAGAACTGTGGGCCGAGAAGCCTGACTGCACACATAGAACAGGGTGAATGAGTGAAGAGTCTGACAGTTCGCCCAGGCTTCTAGAATTGGGCAGGAGATGATGGATCCAACTGGACAGAAAAGTCACGGGGAATAACGTTTGGGTACATTGAACTTGAGGAACATGTGGGACGTGCCTGGCTCTGGAGCTTTGAGAAGTCTGGGCTGATGGCAGGAACTTGGGAGCCATTAGCACATGGTGTTCAGTGAATTGAGAACAATCCCATTGGCAAATCCTGCAAACCCCATGGAAGACAGACCCGCAGAAGTCGCCGTGTGTGTACCGTGAGACACTGATAATCAGAGACTGACGGTGAACTGAACATCGATCGGGCGCTTCCCGAAGGCTGTGCTCAGAGAGGTCCTTCTCCAGGCGTCCACACACTGGCTTTCCTCTCAACAGCAGGTTGCTTTTGTCTTTCTTTTCAGAAGTTCAAAACAATTGTATTGTTATTTTTACAATACAGCTAAATATACTCTATCCATTTGCTGAGGTTTACAATTCAATGACTCGAACACAGTTGTGCAAGCATCACCATAACACGCTATGGAACATTTTTCTGCTCTCCAAAAGCAGCCCTCTACCCCTTATTTCATTCCTTCTCACTGCTGAACCACATTCCCTAGTGTAGACGTAAGATTTTATTTACCCATTCCCCAGTCAGTGGATGCTTTTATCTAATAGCCCATCACTATCCACCAGCAATACAATGTGAACCACGAGTGGGAGTGACCTGTGCAATTCTGCATTACCTAGCAGCCACACTTTTAAAAATTGACAAGAAACTGGTGAGATTAATAAAATATTTTAATCTAGCTTACCCAAAACATTCTGTCCACAGATAACAAATACAGAACACCACCGAGCCACTGAGCCATTTTACGTTGTCTGCACCAAGTGTTTCAAGTACGGTGTGTGTTTTGCTGTCCCAGCAGGTCTCAGTGCGGTCCGGCCACATCCCCAATGCTAGTGGATGGCACAGGTAGACAATGTCAACTGTTTCTGGCTTCCATCTTCACTTTGCCAACTAGGAAGCTTTCAATCAAATTCACGGTAATTTCTCATTCCTGTGATTCACGGCTCAAGGTTGCTCCTCCGTTTGCTTCTGTTTTCCCCAGGTGTTTTTAATTTATGCTGCTTTCTTAAACTTGATGCCTCCTCCCTTGCAAATACCCTGAATTAAAAGTGGAAAATGCCGAGGGATCAGCCTTTCCCTCGGGCACACGGCTGGGCGTTTGAGGAAGCGGATCCGAGCCTGGTTCCACAGGTGCTGCCAACTCTTTCGCCACCTCTCCCCGCCCCTTTCGCCCCAACACCTCACTCCAGCGAGTCCCTGCCTACGCCATTCTTTCCAGATGCTCCTCAGTAGACGGAGACCAGACGGGAGCACGGCTGGTGGGACTGGGGGCCACAGGGACCAGGAAGCGGCTCAGCTATTGCTTGAAAGGAGTGAAACCATAGATCATGACGAGCCGACCAGAAATAAAAACAAAAACAGAACACATGATTCTGTGGCTGCTCCCAAACCGGGAACAGATAAACGAAGCCGGGCTGCTCACTGCACCTCCACGAACCGACCGCTCTCACTGCGCCGTGGACTTACTCGACACTGAAGGTGTACCAAGTGCTGTCTGCCTTTGTAAGTGCTGTGCCCGCCCCCCAAATGCCCTGCGCCTTTTCCCTCCCTCCCCTTTCTTCTTTCCTCTCGTCCCTCAAGAGCCAGCTGGTGTATCTGTACAGTGAACTTGCTGCTGTTCCTCTAAGCTTTCCCATGGCCACGTCCAAACCCGGTCATCACTCCTAGTACCAGGCTGTGAGCAGCAGCTCTTGGGCGGGAACCTCGTCCCTGTCATTTCCGTGTCCCGTGCTTGGCTTAGAAGCTCGCGCACAGTGTTTGTTGATGAGTAAAGAAAATGCAAGGACCCGCAGCTCACTGGGTGCCCGGCCGGTGGTCCAAGAGCTTCACACGCATGGAGGGAAGGCGGGGCTGTCAGGAGGGCCCAAGGCTCATCCAAGTTCATGTCGCAACTCAATGGCAGCGCTTCCCAGGCACCTACAGTTAAGGAGTTCCTGTCTGCCAGAGATGAGCTTTCTTGTCTTTATAAAACAATCCAGGAACCAAAGAGAATCAGTGGCTTCCCACTGGACAGAGGAAGGGCAGGCCTTTCCCACTGGGAGAGCTGTCAGCCAAATTGGAAGTGGGTGCTGGAGAAGCATGCTGTTTGTATTTGTTCCCGTCACTGCTCTGGGTGAGTGTCAGGAGGCCCGGCAAGGCAGCAAGACTCATTGATTAGGATTTAAAAACCAGCAACTCACTAGGTTTGCGGGAACTGGCAATACGTTTCCATTAAAGAACGTTAAAGACACACTTCGGAGACCGCTATGAAGACCTACCTCGTTCAAATTCAAATCAGAACCCAAGCCACTACTTCCCTGTCAATTAATTCACCTTCAAAACGGAATAGCCTTGTGAAACTTTTCGAGGTTCCTTAGTCCATGGGTGTCAGGTATAATTTTCACAGCCCACATTCTAAGCAAACCAACGCATGAGGATCAGTTGGTGTGCTTTTAACACAAAACCCTGTATATTTTCTGAAAGGTCAACAGAGAATGAATCCATGAATTTGCACACTGATTCATTAATAATGAAACAGTTCTACATTTCAGATTCCTCCATGTATCTTTTTTTTTTTTTTTAACATCAAAGGCTTCTGTTCCAAGTGCTATTATGTCCCCTCATTTGAATATTTTTGCCAAGAATATTTTCTAAAGGAAAGAAAGCTGTCATGGAATAAATGGAAAGACTGAAAAACAGCCAGCTGCAGGACTGCCCCCGTTCAGCATGCTTTGTCTACCCTGGCACACTGGGAAGAGAATATTTAAAAGCTGAGTACTTTAGTATCAGGTTTTATTTAGCTTCCATTCAACTAATTACAGTTCACCTTGGAACATTCTGGAAAAATTTAAAAGACAACTAGTTGCTTGGTTTAAACACGGGCCAGCAGTAGCTTCTCTACTAGAGGAATTTTAGAACTCGTTAGCTATTTAGTGCTTTCTTATAAAATGGGATAGACTTTTCTATGGAGGAAATGTGGACGGTGACATTATTTTGTAATCTTGGGTTGAAATCGTCAGGCAGACCATGCTAAAAACCAACTTCCCTGTCATATCTTTCTCTTTCCAAGGAGACTAGCAAGTGGCTTCTGAAGAGAATAACAATAGGTTTTCTGAGGGTTCTGATCTGCTGGCTGACCTGGGGCAGGAAGGTGCTGGCCTGGTCAGCCTAGGTCATGTTGTGTAGATCTGAACAGGTCTCAAGGGCAGGAGGTGCAGGAGCCAACAGCACCATGGTGTTCTCTACGTTGGCTCCTTCCAGGATCAGAGGGACAGAAGTCAGAAGTCTTCTCAATCTCTGGGAACCTTTTTTTTTTTTTTTTTTTTTTTTAAGATTTATTTATTTATTTGAAAGGCAGAGTTAGAGAGAGAGAGAGAGAGAGAGAGAGAGATTTTCCACCCACTGGTTCACTCTCCAAATCCCCAACTGGATGTGACAGCCAGAACTGGGCCAGGATGAAGCCAGGGGCCAGGAGCTTCTTCCAGGTCTCCCACATAGGTGCAGGGGCCCAAGAACTTAGCCACTTCCACTGTTTTTCCAGACCATAGCAGAGAGCTGGATCAGAAGTGGAGTAGCCAGGACTTGAACCAGCGCCCATGTGGGATGCCGGCACCGCAGCACCAGCCCCCTCTGGGAAACTTATACCCTTGAGTCCTCTCTTCCCCCAGGTGGGATCCTCCCACATGGAAAATTCCAGCTGGGTTCTAGGTCCATGACCTGAACCACAAACCACTTTGATGCACATGGCCATGTTCAACCACAAGAACCTGTGAGAAGAGAGGTGGACTACACATGAGAGGGAACCAGCTCCCTCTAAGAGGAGTGGAAGGATTCATACTTCCAGATATTTCCTGTTAAAAACATTTTAATTTTTAAAAAAATATGCAGATCACAGAATCCTATCAAACTATTAAAATATAAGTTTGATTTTGAACTTCCTTGCACTAAAGAAAACTGAGACCTAATCAGTTTGATGATACTTATTTGTAAGGGCCAAGAATGCTAAAACCTAAAGAAACAGAACTTTAGGGGAATACAGTTGAAATTTTCTGAGTTAGCAGAAGTGGGGCACCAGCCGCTGGCCTAATAGCCCTGTATGACAATGCAAGGGAAGGTGGAGGTGAATGTAAGAAGTTACTGTGTTCTATGTATAAAAGGAACACTTTGTAAAATTGGACAGGATAGATCTCCCTCAGGGTAAACCACTGAGATTGGGCCCTTAAGGGAAAACCTGTCTGGATCCCAAGAGACTTCTGGGATGCTGACCAGTAAACACAGCCCTTGCCTTCTTTCCTACAAAAACCATGCACTCAATGGAAAAGGGTGAAAAATTGTAGAAGCTAATACCTGTGTCATATGCCAGGAACACTGGTAAATAGTTTTATTAGAACATGTGTTCTAATGTGGATATTCACAGTGACTTCATTATTACAGATGAAGGAATTCCCACGCGTTGGTTGAATGGTTGGTTTTGCCTTCGGTCAGCAAAGTTGAAAAGGTTGACCCGGAATTTGGGCTCAGCTCATTTCACTTCTGATGCCTGGCTCCTTCCAGGATGCTGTATACGTTTTCTGAATTACTCATTCTCAAAGACAGACTGGTGAGAGAGCAAATAGAAGACGTACATTGGGTTACCAAGAAACCCATCTCTTTCATAGCACAAGAACTCTGGATATATCCTAATAACAAAGGCAAGAAGTCTTTTTGTCCTACTCATCTTGGAGGTGTGAGCAAATACACCCTGCGTTTTCTTTCTCCACACATAGGAAGGCTGCCATCACAGAGCATATGGGGTTGACTGAACTAGGAAAGAGGTAAAATCAGCCAGCAGTCGTCCTGTGTCCTTCTACGCTGGTGCGGTGGGCAGGCTCAGCAACTCTGTCTAGCTCCTGAAAGCCTGGCACAGTCCTAGGCATTCCAGACACAGCGCTCAATGGGAAAAAGCAAGGGTGGTGGAGACAGTCAGGTGTTTAACACCCATACTGGGATTAACTAGATGAAATGACTTCATTTCATCTGCAGTCTTCATGTTCTTTGTCACTAGGAGGGGTGGACAGCTGGTTCTGATGGTTCGAGCTAACAATCCCAGAGTGCGTGGCTCAGCAGGTGTTCAGGCGGTTGGCTGGTATGGGTCCTATCAATGATTGATATGGTCAGATTATTCTTGTTACAGCAACTACCTAGATTCCAAGAGAAAGTTTATTATGGTTAGTGATGATGACTTTGTTGGTTGAGTTCATTACATTCAATGAAACTTAACAGCAAATTCTAATGACAGCATTGTGGGGGGAAGAAGATGAAAAAGACAGAAAAACCCACCAAGACTCTTCTTTCAGGAACTTTGCAGCCCAGAGAAAGAGAAATCCGACGATTTTAATAGAGCTTGGGAATTGGTCAGTTGGGTGGGAGGAAGGGCTCAAGTAAGGCCATGGTGGTTGAGGAGGTGACGTCAGCTGGATCATGGTCAAGTCTTGAACAGCAGGAGGCAGAGCTCATTCAACCCGGTAGGCCAAATTCTGCCAGCAGAAGAGTGAGCCCCAAATCAGAGTTGTTATCTAGGTTGCTTCACTGGGAGAAGGAGTCAGGTCTAGTAAGGACCCAGTCCAGGGTGAGAAGAGCATAAACTCGCCTTTGCTCTCAAGGCTGGTCCTCTACTTTCCCTCCTGGAGTCTTTTTGTGACCCAAAAAGGAAGAGGCAAGTGCTTGGCTGAGGGCTGAAGGTGTTTTGTGTAGACGTGGGACAGGGGAAAGCTGGCCAACTCCCTAGAGGAAAAATCACCACTCTGTGGCATCAGTCTCTCCAGCTGACATCCACAGATCACTGGGTCCAGGGCTCATCACGTTGTTCACACAGCAAAGAAAAATAGTTCTCATTATTTCTAGTATTTTGTGCCAAAAAAAAATTACCTAGGACTGCAAAATAGCATTTGGATGAAATATCTAATTAAATGCCTGTGCCTGATAAAAGTTTAGTAACGCAATGTAACGCCAATTCTTTTTTAAAATGATGTTCTATTTTCTTGTGGGGGGTGTTGATTATGTCTTTTATCTCTCCTTTCCCACAATCAGTAAAAAAATATGAGTACAAGGATTCAATTTTTGAAAATTATCTGAATGCAAAGATGGCCACAGCTGCTGCCTGAATTTAACTTGCAAATGGAGGGACCTCAGAAAGTTCATGAAAAATGGAATTGAAAGGCAGATTTATTTTGGTGCACAAAATTTTAAGATCCAGGCATGGTTTTCCCATAATATGCATTTCCATGAACTTTTTGAAGATCTCCCATATATATAGATGTCAATAGTTTTTTGCAGCAAAGTAAACTTATCTTTTAATTCCATTTTCCACAAACTTATTGAAGTACCCTTGAATTTACAGAGTGTATGGCAGGAGCACCATCACAAGGACATGTTTGAAAGGTGGCCTTTCTCTATGGAAGAACCCTGCCTCATTCCTAAACAAGAGCCCATTCTGTAAATGTGTGCGGCTTTGGAGTGTGAACAGCTCTCTCTAGGACTTGATATCCACACAGCAGGGAGGCAGGAGGACTCAGTTTAGCACCTGAATGCATTAGGACAGAGAAGCTGGGATGGGGATAGGGTGTGGCTGCCCTGACTCCTCACTGGCCAGGGAGAAGTGGACTGGCTGAGGGCAAGCAGCAGGGGTGTGAATAAACAGGGGGTTCTAGAAGGCACAGAAGCATTCCCTTTGACCCCAGGCACACATGGCCCTACTATAGCTGGTGACCAGGTTCCATGGGCATACCTGCCAGGGCCAGGCCTCCCCTGCCTCTCCCTCCTCCGCTACACCCCTCCATCCCCGAAACGTGGGGGTACCAAGGGCAGGAAAGCCAAGCTAATGTTGTCCTGAGAATATCCTTAGTCAGGGCTTATTTTAATCGTTAATCTTTAACACATAAGATAGGAAGCAAAAATAGCACTCCTGTTGAATGCTAATTTGTCAGTAATTTGAAAAGATTGCCTGTGACTAAGTTAAAACATCTTATTAATGCATTATATAATTTCCATTGGAGAGTCTCCATACCCTTCATTGAGTACAGTGTGATTTTACACCCGGGGCTGATTCGGTTAACAGAGGACAGAAACCTAAAGGCCCACCCGAAGGACGGTGAGGCTGTTTAGCACAGGGGCCGAAACACAGCGAGCGCCCCAAACAACAGGTGCTATTATTTTGAAAACCACTTAAATAAATACATTTTCTTCTCCAACTTATCTTGGCCAAATAAGCTCATATTTTGAACATAAAACTATTTTTGCTAAAATAAGCTCAATGTATTGTAAGTCTGTAGAAATGAGTCATCTAAGTTCATTAAATCAAAGAGCAAACTTTCTCATTTTCGGGATGATGTAAGTAACGATGCTGGCTTTCCAGTGAGATGAAACCCTGACTCATTAGCTTCAATTACATTCACAATACTGTATTTATTAAAGGTTGGGGGTGTGCGGGAAGTGCACGGACTTATTTTTGGAAAGTTCTCAGCAACCAAGGTTAAAATAAGAGGTTTCTTCTCAAACTCATTAAAATAACTAGAAAACTCTCTTTCCTAAGCAACATGATTAGTCAAGGCTAACCCAGAACTGATTCAGGTTTTTGTTCATTTTTCATGGCTGGTAGTTCTTTAAAATTTCTTCTAAGCTCGTTTTCATGGCTGGTGGGGACAAGGAGTGAAACGATGGGAAAAATCTTGAAAGATGACCCTAAAATGTTTTGGAGTCTCCTAAGGCTCTACAATAAGCCAAGGGCCATTGCTATTAATTCTCCTAAATATATGTATGTGATCATGTAGGAAGATTTAAAATGATACAGATTTAACAATAGGGTATAATGTTTGTTTGCTTTGAAAATAGAATGTGATTGAATGGTCCAGAGTTTAAAAATGAGGACTCTCATTGAGAGCAAAGCAGTCAGAGTGGCTAACAGGCCTCATGGATTAATTTGCATGTATTTTCCAATTTAGCAAACTGAAGAGGCATCATCTTCACAGGCCACCTGCGTGTGTGTCAGCGAAGGTTTTGCTTGGATGACAGCAAATCAGTCATTTGATTCAACCAAATCAGGCAGGTATTAGACAGGTGAGTGAAAAGAAAATTAGGAAAAAAAGGGTAGAGTGTTTGAGTTGATCAACTCATCTGACAATCCCAAAAGACCTCAATCAAGGGAGAGCCGAAGCATATATTCTAAGTTCGTCTTCATTTTTAATAACCTTTATTTTTTCAATATTCATCACAATGTTTACAGTCTCATCACTTGTATCTAACTGCATTGGTGTTGCCTGGGGCACTAATGCATCTTAAAAGGGAAGGGGAGCTTTCCAGGGAGGATGAACTTCCTGTGCAGACATCACTGAGCTCACCTGCCTGTCCGTCCCTCCTCCCTCTGCAGGACTGCACGCGGCACGTCCCCGCTCCTCGGAAAGTGAGGGTGGCCTTGTGACTCATTCTGAATACCAGGTTGCTGAGGACCCCAAAGGCTTTCCTGCAGGCTGGAGCTGGCCTGAGACTCGCCCTTACTCCCATCCCTGGCTGTGATGAGCACAAGGTCCCTGAGTGTGGATGACAGCAGCAGAGCACCGCCCACGTGGGATGAACTGAGTGAGGAGTCTCCATGTTAGTTAATAAAAACCCAAGTTAGTAACAATAAAGATAACGAGATGCAAAGTGCTGGGTGAAATGTATTTGTCTTCATGATTTCCAGGTAGTAACCAGAGTGAACACTGTCAGCCCAGCTACAGGCAGCTTAGGAAACGTGGTCCCAGCTCATCTCACCAGTGCGCATTTCCCTGGGAAATGAGCTTCTTTGTAACGGTTTTAATCTTTTTTATTTCCCCAGTCTCCAAGGCTTGCACAGTCCAGTACAAATGTTTTTGCTACTTTATTATCATCAGGCACAGATGTTTACCAATTCCTAGGAAATAAATGAAATCAACAAAAAGTCCTGTGTCAATAGAAAGCATTTCCATGGAAATAAATTTGATGAGCTATTACAGTTCGATTCAGTTTAGCTATCAGACTTACACATGAAACACAAAACAATGCTAACAAAGTACATTTGTCAAAAGGTTCAATTTCCTTTAAAATATTTCCCATGCTTTTTTGTGCAAGGGTTCCACTGATTTCTTTGGTTTTAAACATTATAGCTTTGTTTGACCTAAATATATATAGTTCTGTTTGTAGCAAACATCAAAAATCAAAACAATTAAACAAAATCTCAAAAGGTAAAAATGGAATTATTGCTTCAATATAAAAAATGCTCTAACCATTTGGGTACTATTACTATTATTGCTTTGTTTGTATTGAAAAACTATCCTGGAAAACAAGGAAGGTAGCCCAAAGCTCCCTGCTGGAAGTGTCATTTTGTTGTGCATCATTATCTATTAAAATGTCCCCACCTGCTACTACTCTATCCTGATCTTGTCCTTAAAAAATAAGACAATGTGAAATAGCATAAATAAATAAGTTTACCTAGTGAGATACAATAAATAGGCTACTAGATAGGAATAAAAAGTACTGTGACATAAAGCCCTTCAGTGCTGTACAATGGAACGATAGCTTTGGATTTTCAAGGTCTCTACACATAGACTTTGTTCTAGAACATGGTTTTGCTGCTGGTATGCAGGGGGTGGGGGTTGGGGAGAACACACTTCTGGTCAGTTAAAGATGAGAACACAGTGGAAACAACTGGAGAGTCTGCCTTTAGGGGTTACCCGGGTATGTACCATCATCAGTTTTGGACTTTGGCCTAGAGCGTAAATCTAAGGGATTCAGAAGACAAAAAAAAAAAAAAAATCACAATGTTCCTTCAATTCTTAGTGGTTTCTTGGTCTCCAGAATAGCCATGAAAGAGGAAACGTCAGCTCAGAAGTTCTGCTGCCTCCTCTTCTTGGCGTCCATGGCGTCCAGGATTGGCTGCCTCTTCACGGTGTAGCGCTGCCGGAGCTCCTCGATCTCCCGCTCCATCATGGGGTCCAGCGCCTTCAACCGCATCTGCAGCTCCTCTACACTCAGGTTTTTTAACTAGCAGAGAAGAAAACAAAGATGTTACTATAGTAAAACCACCTACTGTATGTCCAAGACTAAAGAGTTTTAGCATAAATATTTCAGCAAATTCTTTACAACAGTTCTGAAGTATGGTTCAACAGCTCAAACAGGAATCCATTCCCTAAAGAACTCAGAAGCCAGATCTTGTAAGAATCTCAAGTAATTTGCAACAAAATGATCAACACCTCTACTTTTGGGACAGAGCAAAGGAGAAAAATGTATCTGTTGGAAAAAAAAAAAAAAGGCACAAAGACAAACCCGTCAACAAACAGGGTGTTGGGTGGCCTGCCCCAGCTCGGAGCGCAGCAGAGGCCTGGCCACGGGCAGCGTCACCCCAGGGATGTCCTGTGAGGCCCCGGGCAGCGCCATGATCCTCCATGTGACCATAAGCTCACATTTAAGCACAGTTGGGAAATCCCATGGCCAGCCTCCTGATAAAGTACGGTTTTAAATGAGCGTCCCCGGCGTGCCAGCCTGCTACGAACAGTGCTCCCTAAGTACTGCTGTGGGCCTGGCGCGTGTGGACACGAAGCAGAGCGCGGCCACGCTGGGGTGTGGACAACGGCAGAAGACAGGTCTCTCACGTCACGTGTGTAAGGGCGATAACATCTGTTCTGAGGCATAATGGGATTTATGGCATTTTGCCAAGCTTTACTGTATCGATTTCTATGTTGAAACAGCAAGATATGGATTATCTCCTGAGAAACACATTTTAGGGATGTTGTCTAAGGGCTTATGGGATGTCCTGAAATATGTCACTGAATGCGCTTTTATCTTCTAAACATTAAAAAAAAATCTAAAACCCTGTTTCCTTTCAAAACTGAATATTAAAGCAGAGGTAGCAGGCAAGTGGTTTAAAAAAGACACAAACTTTGCGACTATGATGATTTATGGAATGCTATTCAGACAATACGTACTGTGGAGTTAAGAACTTAGAAATGAGCTGAGGGTAACACAGGGGTAAACATTTAAGGACGGACGCGGGCCCTGTACAAGACCCCACCATGTGGGCTGCATATTACAGAGAGGGGGCTCCTGTGCCAAGTTCTGCCGGGCCACCTGTGCTGTTTTGGGCACACTGTCTGTGGCTTTTACTTTTTAAAAACACATTCCCCTCCTGGCTACAGGAGGTGCCGGGCTACAATTCGATGGGACTTGGAGAACAGAGATCCCCTTTCAGGAGCTGGAACCCAGCTAGTTCTGGAAGGAGAGCGCCTGAGGCCGGACTCAGGACCTGAAAGCTCCCCTCCACAACGCAAGGAGGCAGGGACTCAGAAGAGGAGCCTGGTGGGGCTGGACAGTAAGGCCACAGAGGCCTTGGGAAGGCCGGAGCCCAGGCCAGGCAGGGGTGGACCCCAGGGAGCCACCATGGGCTCTGCAGCAGGAGGATTGTGTAAGGGCAAACCAGACTGGGCACTGAAATGATAGCACTTGCAGCTCAGCTTGTGCTTTACGAAGGCAACTGTCTCTGGTTACTGTATCAGACAAGCTAGAAAACACTCTCATTACTTATAGTCCCTAAAAATAGGAACCCAAACCAGCATTTCTCAGCTCATCTTCCACTTTACCTGGCCCCAAGTGACTCCTGCTTCCAAAAATCAAATCCACTCTCAACTGAAAAAGATCCTGGGGATACTGCAAAGGATGAGTCACAGCTCTGAAGGAAATTCGAAAGGGGAGCTCCAAAAATATTCTGCGGCATGGCAGTGCCACGGAGAGCGCGGAGGCTGCCGGGACGAGGGCTCCGAAGGAAGACACTCTCCTTTGGCGTACAGCAGTTCTGGTATGTGGGAAGTGAACCCTGTTCATTTTTAGTCAAATGTCACAAAAATAACAATCCTTTCGTATTATGCTATAATGTACATTTTTATATAATGTACTGTGGTATTACATAATATGCTTTCTTCATTAATTTCAAATCTAAGTACTAATCATGCATCTGTTATATGCACAGTATTATCCAGATCACTGTGGAGGCAGAAAAAAACAGGGAACCCTGAAATTCTGAGCTGCACCAACAGGTGGTGTCAAGTTGCAGAGACCACCCAGCCGCACCCACACAGGATCCCACCCCACTCTGTGCTCTTAAAGACATCATCTCCTTTTCAGCCCACATAATCCTTTCCATCGTTGAATTTCTACATAACAGTTCTATGGTTTGAGTGGGATATGGCTCTTGAATTTGAGCAGAAATTTGTAGCTTAAACCCCCAAATCATGTTAACGGTAGTAAGAAAGTGGAAACTGAATCCAATCGCAGCGTTTAGGAGATGGGCCTGGCGAGAGTCCTGTGGTCAGGGAGGGCCTTCCTGTGAGAAGGCAGCCTTATGACAAGGCCGCCTACAGACGCCTGAGTCAGCTCTAGCCGCTCGCTCTCTGCTTCCTTATGCCAGGACACTGCCCTGTTGCTGCCATCCTCTGGCCTTCCCAGATGGCCAAACCAAAGGGGCCCACCTGACCTTGAACTCCACAACGATGCACCAAAATAAACCTTCTTCCTTCATAAATAACTTGTCAGGTATTCACCATAGTGACAAAAAGCTAATTAACATAAACACACACAATTTAAACAGCACAATAGTATCTGACTCTAATGTCATATTTTATACTGGATTTATATATGAGTTTCATGTTCCTACTCTAGATATTCCAAAAACTTTAGAATTCAGATATCGTACATGTGCCCAGAAACTATACAAATATATCATTCAATAATACGACATGAAGGTGAGTCAACAGAAATAAGAATTCAAGATACAAAGGAGTAAGTTACTCTAGGATGAGAATAAAATATCAGAAAAAGCAGATAACTATCCGTATTCTGACAATGTTTACATTAAGACACTTGTACTACCTTTACTGAGGCCGGCTGCCAGTATTTATAAATATGGTACTACAGGGAGGGGCTAAACTCAGGGAAAGGAGCTCCTTGGAAGAAAAATGTGCCTGCTTTGCATTTTCAAAATGTGAAACCGGTAACAAGCAGGTCAGGGATGCTGGTGGACTACTGCTTGCTGTCAGTAAGAAATTAGGGGTTCCACATACGTAAACCAAGGAAGTACTTAAGTATTAGCTCTTGAAGCGATAAAACCTTATCTTAATACTTTTGAACAGAAAATCTTTACAAAATATTTTACAAAATACTCTGCCTTCTAAAGCAGAGGACATAGTACCTAAAATAACCTTTCCTTAGAGATGAATCAACCTTCTTATAGCTATTGCTAATCCGTGATGTGTATTAATTTTCTGCCTCTTATTTTGGCTTTTTGTCTTCATTCGAGAGCAAGCTGTCAGCATCTTTTCGTGGCCATTGCTGGACATACACTTGACACTGTTTGTTCACTGAATGGGAACCAGAGAACACCTGGACCCTTAAAGAATCACATTAATAAAAACAGGCTGGGAGTGAGAGCCTGAGGCTGTTTAAAGAAAGACAGAGTAGGACTTTGGCACTGGAGCTTGTCACACCTGTTTCTAGGGTTTTGTTTTTTAATCTGATTTCAGATTTGGGTCTGTGTTGAGGCTGGGGTTACAGGAGATCTGACTCCTGCATAAGCTACCTACAATGGTACTTCAAAACGTTTGTAGAAGAGGGTATTAAAGGATAAGTTTATTTTGATGTAAAAATTTTTAAGTCTACAAAGAAATAAGGTATTCAAGAAGCTGGTGGAAAATTTGTATTTTTCTAAAAAGTGTGGATTTCAAAAAAAAATTTTTTTTGCACCAAAATAAACTTATCTTTTAATTCTACTTCCCCACAAACTTTCTAAAGTACCCTTGTATATACCTCTGTCCTCAGTAGGCTGTTGGAGAAAACCAGGAGAATCATTTATTATTAAAGTGCTTATTGGGGCCTGCATTGTGGCACCATGGGTTAAGGTGCTGCTTGGGACTCCTGCATCCTGTATCGGAGTGCCCATTGGTCCTGGCCGTCCCCCTTCTGATCCAGCTCCCTGCTAATGCACCCAGGAAGGCAGTGGAAGATGGCCCAAGTGCTTAGGCCCCTGAACCCACGTGGAGTTCTGAGCTCCTGGCTTCAGCCTGGCCCTGCCCTAGTTGCTGCAGCCATTTGGGAGGTGAACCAGTAAATGGAAGATCTCTCTCTCTTTCTCTCTCTCCCTCTCTCTCCTTCTCCTTCACTCCCTCTGTCACTGTCTTTCAAATAAATAAAATAAAAAATTTTTAAAATCAATAAAGATATTTATTGAAATTTTCTTTGGAAATTCATCTTTGGAGACATCTAGCAGTTGACTGGGGTTTGAGAAGGATCCATGGGGAAAAAGGACAGAAGATAAAGCCAGAAGGAGGAGGCAAGGCCACACTGCGAAGGATCTCACATACTGCTGTAAAATTTCCATGTCGAGAAAGAAATGCCAGATAATTCTGAGTATGCATGGTGATGCAATCATATCTGAGCCTTAGCAAATCCCTTCAGTAACAGGTGCGGACAATGGGCAGCCATGGGGGGAAATGGAGCAGGTTACCCCGGCTGTCTAGTGAGGAGACAAGAGAGATGTGAAAGCAGCACGGGGGGCCTTCTTTGTGGACTGACTGGGTATAAAGGGTCAGCGTTAAGGATGATTCTGCCTTCAAGCCTGGGTATGGGCGAAGCAATTGATAGTATTAATAACACAGGATAGTGAATGGGATTGATTTCAGTCCTGGTGAATTTAAGATCAGTGTAGAAACATCAGGTACGGATTCTAATTTCTGGTTTTGGAGGCCAGGAGAGAGAACAAAGCTATAGATGCAGACTTAGGGGATGCTCAGTGCGAGGGCTGCATGTGGTCCTGGATGAGGAGAGAGTTAGCTGGGGAAAGAAGGGCTTCTCTGATCTTACAATCTCCTCATGGTGTCCAAAAGAAAACCACTCCCACACCTTTGTGTTTGTGGCCAGAGGCTCTGCTTATTTTGTTAACAGAATAGTAACATTCGTGGGTTTCTAAATGATTTTAGATTTTGGTGTGGTATAGGCACACACACACACACACACACACACACACATGAGCTTACCTAGCAGAACTGTTTACTTTTCATATAATGGGTATGATTTATAGATATAAATTGCTGGCTAGGTTTTGATTTCTGATTAAGCCCCAACAATACATATTTAGTCCTCAGTATTTCTGTAATTATCAAGCTTCCCACAGGCATCAAACATGCTTTTGGGAGGGAACATGGCAGAAGTGGCCCTTTGAGTCTCCAGGAAAACAATGCTCAATGCTTTAGTAGTAAAAAGACTGAGAAGGCAGGCAGAATTTTATAGAGATTTATAATGATAAAAATGGCCCTGTAATAGTATACAGTTTACTATCACCCTTCAAAAAGTTAATTCAAATTGAAACAGTTTTGTGGATTCTTAGGATAATAATAGGAGGAAAAGTTGAATTTCTTGACTTAATATTGTGGTGACAAGTTTTCCTTCATCAAAATCAGGTTTCTTAAAAACTGGAAAAGGAATTCTTATGTTTATGAATCAGTAGAACTTGTGGTAAAAGATTTTAATTTATATGTTTTTAATATAGGAAAGAAATGTTACTGATGAGACATCTTTCTACAATACATAAAAAAAAAGCTGTGTTACTGTAGCTATGTGCCAGTGTACTGACTCCAAATTAAATGCAGAACTGAACTAGAGTTAGAGTAATATTTTGATCTACATTTGTCAGAGGGCAGCATCTATTAAGTCAGCAAAAACAAGAATTAAAAATACGCAGCCCCGGGGCAGGCGTTTGGACAGTGGATAAGACACTGCTCCGGGTGCCCACATTCCATATTGGGGTGCTTAGGTCTGAGTCTTGACTCCACTTTGGATTAGGCTTCTTGCTACTGAGATGTAATTCACACATCACATAATGGGTATCTGGTTAAGTAAACAGCAGTAGGCATTGGCCTTGGGGTGCCCACAGCCCATACTGGAATGCCTGGTTCAAGTCCAGGCTACCCTGCTTCCCATCTAGCTTCTGCTAATGTGTACCCTAAAAGACAGCAGATGATGGCTTGAGTACCTGGATCACAACCACCTAAGTGGGAGATCCAGACTGAGTGCTGGGCTCCTGGCTTTGGCCTGGTCCAGTCCTGACAGTTGTGGGCATTTAGGGAGTAAACCAGGATATGGAAGATCTCTGTCTTTTTCTCTCTGCTTTTCAAATAAATAATACAATATGAGGCATATTTTGTGGGTTTTATGGGATGTGAACAAACATGCAAAGATGAATAAGTCATTGTGGAAGTGTTTTTAAATATATTTTAGGTTAATTCTATTTAATACAATTTCATTTTGAATTTAATAATAAAACAGAACCTCCACAACATGGTTCTTAGCCCTTCAAGCATTAACACTGGAGGAATACTGCAGTAGGACCATCTTCACACGAATGGAGAACACACAACTGAGGGAATGGAGACCGTCACCGACGTGGGGTATAGTGGACCGGCTGGAACAAAAAGGCGGCAGCGGCAGGGCCCACGATCTCTCCAGAGTCCAAGAAAAAGAGACAAGTTTCTGAATTTCATTGTTTCATTACTTCAAGCTTTTTTCTTTTGTCCTGTCTACAGAAAATTTTGCTTTTCCTGAATATTTGAAATGACAAATACCAGGGGGCATGACATATTAATAAGGGCAGAGAATAAAATCGATTCCCATAATAGGGTTTAAACTGAGATCAGTTTAAATTCAATTGTATGGGGCCAAGATAATCAAATTCTGAGATCCGGGATTATTGTAAGTCATTGCTTATGACTAAGTCGTTTGTTTAACAGAAGCCTGAATTACAAAGTCAGGCTGTGCGTTAGAATCATAGCATCGTGGTGCAAGAGAGAACCTGAGAGATCATCTGTTCCCTTCTTAGGTGAAGAAACAAGAGCTGGCCTGCTCAAGGTCAGGGCAGAGCTATGGGCTGTCCTCTGGGTCTATGCTTTATGTCTATCATAACCTGCTAATTACTACATTGTATACAAATTCATGGGAGAAAATATCAAATATACCCTTTCAAGTCCCTGCTGCGTGTGTGTGTGTGTGTGTGTGTGTGTGTACTGGACCATCAGTGAAACCAAACTCATGAGACAGCAAGAAGTGTAATAAAAGCAAGCAGCTAGCTCAGGTGCATGACCCCTCTGCTCCTGTCTGGTTCAGAAGGAAAACAAGACCCTCCATTCAATTTGATTTGTAGAATCTTTGAGAAGGGCAGACTCCCAGTAGTCTCAGAGTATCCAGTTCTGACTCACTAGGTCACAGTGATTTAAAAAGACAAGTTTTGTGCTTGTTTCCAAAAAAGCCTAACAGATTTTCTTGGGTAGATTTAACGTGGAAGTGAGAGGAGAAAGAGGGCAGGAGGGAGTGGAAACATGCTGCTTTCTCTCAGAGGACAAACATAATTTTTAATTCTGCAAGTTCCAGTTAAGTAATTGTCTAATATGAAATTTCACTGGAAGCTTGGTCATGTTTCCAAGCAGCAGAAATTACTAGATAGAAGTCCAAAGTGACCAAGTTTGACAATCTTAATCCGGCACTGTCAGAGGGCTCAGAATGTGAAGTCACCACCCGCGGGGTGTGCTGCTGAGAAACTCCCCGGGTTTTCACTCTGAGCCGAAAGGGAAAGCCCTGCATATGAGACTCTTATAGAACAGTCTCGTGCAGCAGAGTGAACAGCGGAAGCTCAGAGAAAGAAAGAACTGTCATCTTCTTCGAGCTGCAGGTCAGTGGGCAGACGAGGATCTCCCAGCTCTTATAAAAAGGGTGTTTAAAACAAACTAAAGACTTCAAAGAAAAACCTTAAACCTCTTAACAATAGTTGGAAGGATGGATGGACATTTGTTCTTGAGTTATTATGAGGAAGTCTAAACTACTTTCCAATATAAGTCAACATATTGTCCAAAATCTGTTATAGTTTGGAATATGAGTGATAGCTTGAATAAGTAACTTGTTTTATTAGTGATGGCTCTCATTACAACATTTCATCCAGGAGGTAAGATTATAGGTCAGTATTCAAAGATCTCACATTTTTTTGTGTCTCTTAAAAAAAAGAAAGTCCAAGTTAAAGGTGTGCAAATTAGTACCTCAGGAGCTCTTGCATTAAACAGCAGTGCAAATAACCCAGTGATGTGAGAAGACAAGAGTAAACCAACTCATTGGTAATTTTGACAGTTCACGTTTTTAATAATTAGAATTATTTCTGAATTCCATGCGAAGTATTTGAAAGGCTGCTTATTACCGAACAGGAAGAGCTGTCAGTAAAATTAGAACTTCAAAAGTCTACTATAAAAACCTAAAATATCACATTCAAGTGACAAGATGGAATTACTTTCTAAATTGATTTTATCTAAAGATCTCTAGGGGACACACTTGGATTTTTACATTATTTTATGTTTTGTCAAAAACAGCCAATTATATTAGTAATTTTTTCAAGTCTTAATCTAAAAAAATAGTAGAAACAGAATTACGAAATGTTATAAATATTATGTTTCAAGACTTAATGAATTTATGAGCTGCCGGAATAATAAGTCTGTCAATTTCAAAATTAAGAAGAACCACCACAACGAAGCAAATGGTCTTACACATCAGTGTTAACACATTTAGTCAAATAGCCAATCAAGACAATTCTGTACAAGGGTTGCTGTGTTTACTGCGAAAACAAACGCTTCTTAGCAACTGTTTAAATCAATCTCACAGATGCTACAGACCTTATTAGTGGCCTGTGATTAAAAAAATATGGCTTGCTAATACTGTATCCTGACTCATCTATTTTCCCATCTGCTAGCAATTCTAACAAGATGAACGATCAACAGAATGGCTAACAACGATAATTTTCTATGGCAATTCTGATTCTGAATCGCCTATAGCATTTTGCAAGAGTTACCAGCGCAGGCCTCAGACTGTTTTGTGGCCTGGAGCTACACAATCCTTTTCCCCTTAATATTCCATTTGAAAGCTGAAATGTTCCCTCTGTTGATCAAAATCTGGTTTGGTTTTAGGGAACGCTGTTCACAAAGGCTGTCACATTCATGTTACTAACAACACACCAAAATACCAGCAAAAATCCAGTGAAGTCCACTGAGCAGGTGTGTATCAACAGGTTAGGGGGCCACCAGCAAATAAAACAGAAAAAACAGGGATAACAGGTTGTACTTAACAATATACATAAAACAGTAATATATTAAGGCATTTTCTTGATTTAATTTATGGTCCTGAGAAGAATACACTAAAGGGCTTTCAAGTCAATTCAAATGATGATGAAGCCTGTTTAAAAAAACCTTCCATTAAAACATGTCTTTACAAAAATAATGAACCAAAGCTGAACTCCTCGGTGAGGTCCCTTCTCAAATATGATCTTAAAAATTGCACTAACATTGAGTTTGCTTGCAAACATATACCATTTACACTGAGCTGAGCTGAGCAGCCCAGGTCTTTGGCTGCCAGAGAGACTGTAAATATTTTGGGATTCTAAGTGGAAAATGCCCGGAAGCACTATCCTGACTATTTAACCTCAGGGCATCTAGAAGAAACTTAAGACATGTAAATTTTCACACCCAAGGAAAAGGGAGAAAACTGTTTCCCATGGATATCAGTGACAGAAGGGAAAGTGCTACCTATGGGTCATTTACAACATGTTGAGTACTATTGTAGGTCCTGTGTGATTTAATCCCAGCAATCACCTTATGGGTAAATATTATCACTCCATGCTACAGGTGAGGAGACCCAGTGGTACGCTGTGACCTGCTCTGGGCCACACGGCTAGAGGTGCTCAGGCTGGCTCTTGAGGACAAGCCCAGACCCACTTACATAAGCTTGGACTGCAGCCTACTGAGAGCTGTTTCTTAGATCTACTGGAACTACAAAAGCATCTCAAAATCCAATTATCATTTGAAATAGCTGTTAGAAGATCATCTATGGATTAAAACAGGGAAACATTCCTTTAAAAGAAAAACTCCCAACTTATCTCTCAGATTGTACTTGATGAAGCATTTTACTTACAATATTGTATTTTTAGCCATAACTTGTCTTTATGAAATTAAGTGCATGCATGATTATCAGGCATTTTTCTATTTAAACATTTCTCCGGCAAAATAAACACATTCCTACATACCCTTTGATGGGGAGGAGGGGGTGATCCCATAATTTTATCAATAAAAGTCATAAGAGTCATCCCATAGCTGTCTTGGTGCTGTGTTTGGCTTGGATCTAGCAGATAAGCTACAAACAAATCGTGGTCACCTGTTTCAAGAAGGACTGATGAAACTAGTTGCAGTCCTTAGTGACAGCTGACCATCCGTCCTTATTAGACTTTTCAGTTTCTAGTAAGTAGTTTTGCTAAAATATCAGGAAATACTTGTCTCATGCACATGTCAGCAGCTTTAAAGTTCTAGGTTCAGGACAACAAACTCTCAGTAATTCAAAACCAAGCCATAACTAAATCTTCCTAGATATATTAAGGGCAACTTAAAAAGTTTTATTAACTTTGATGTCTTATTCCTGTAATTTTTTTGAAAGAAAAGAGAGAGGAGAGACGAGAGTGAGAGTGAGAGTGAGCAAGAGCCAGAGAGATTGAAATCGGTCTTCCATCCACTAGTTCACTCTTCAAAAACGTGCAACAAGCTGGGGCTGGGCCAGGCCAAAGCCAGGGGCCAGGAACTCCATCCAGGTCTCCTATGTGGATGGCAAGAGCTCAAGTACTTGGGCCATTACCTGCTGCCTTCCCAGGCACATTAGTAAGAAATTGCATCAGAAGAGGTGGAGCCAGGACTCTGATGTGAGATGCAGGTGTCCCGAGCAGTGGCTCAGCCAGCAGTGCCACAAGGCTCGCCCTCTATTTCTGTGATTCTAGTGAACACTTTGAGTAGTTTAAAACAATAATGAAGCCATAAATGAGGGCTTTACTATTGAAGTGATTGCCTTTCTTTCTACACTTTTAATAAAAAGTCTATGTCAAATATTTGTTGTGGAAGATGACAAACATTTTAAAAACCATGCTCAGGGCGGGTGTTTGGCACAGTGGTTAAGATGCTGCTTGGGACACTCACATCCCTCAACAGAGTGCCTGGGTTCAAGCCCTGAGTCCACTCTCAATCCTGCGTTCCTATAATGTGCATTCTGGGAGGAAGCAGGTCACAGCTTGCATACTTAGGTCCCTGTGACCCACATGGGTGACTCAGATTGAATTCTGGGGTCCTAGTTTTTGCCTGGCCCAACCCTGGCTGTTGGGGGCATCTAGGGGAGTGACCAGCAGATGGGAGCTCTGTCTCTTTCAAATAAAAACTTAAATACATAAATATTTTGGAAAACAACAGTGCTTAAAACATATCTGCAACTAGCTTACTGGGGAGTTGAATCGTCATGGAGCTATTATATAAACTGGCTTAATTATTCTCTAATCAAAATTTTTCTCTAATTCAAAATTTTTTGATTTTTCTAATCAAAATTTTGTGTTATACCAAATTTCCCTGACATATCCCTTAAGGAATCCTAGGCAGACTGCACTCATTTCTGGTCACTTTTAGCTGCTAAAAGTCCAGACCAATTACAACACAAATATCAGTAATTAAATAGAAATCTTGCCCCTTCCCATCGTGTGGGCTTGCCCTCACTTCTCCATTTAAGGTCTAGCTCCTCTGGCGCTGGTGATAAGGGACAGGCAGGGAGCTAGCAAGTGAACGAAGGAGCTAAGCTGTGTCCTTGCCACAGCCCCACTCCCTTCTGTGCCAATTCAGCACACTCAGTTTCCCATGATGCACTGAGCCTCCTCCATCATGCAGAAGACACCATGATGGACACATGTATGCTGAGCTCCATGTGCGGATGCTATGAAACCTTCCAGAGACAATCACACACACTGAACCTCACCCCCTCCCCCTCGAATATTCAATTAGGCACTACCCTCTAACGGATAAGTGACGCAACCAAATGGTGAGCTGATTCTCCTCTAAATGTGTACTATCTTTTTAATCTCTTTAAATAAATACTCCCCCATTCCTGCACTTTATTGATGCTTCTGCATTGAATTCTTCTCTTATGCTGAGACAAGAACTGGGAATGAATCCAGCTGGGGACATCCCCCCCCCCCACCCCCCGACACTGCTGTACTCCCTGCGAGGCTGGGAGCTGGGAAGGAGGCCTGATCTTCTTATGCAGAAGTGGCTTCTGAGGTGGAGGAGGTTTTCCTGCTCTGATTTGAGCGATTGGTGTGGGGTGGTGCATAGCATGGGAGTGTGTACATACACATACCCACTTCCTGCTGGCGTGCTACAATTCACTCTGGAATCCACTCCTCTTGGAGTAGGGCAGCCCAACCAATTTCCTGGATGGGGTCTTTTCTGCTCTGGCCCAAAAGCCACTTGGGCAGCATGACTCCCCACCTCCTCTTTCAGAGCACAGATTCCTCCCCACTTCCTAAGGACCACTGGCAACTCTTCCTTCCTAGCACACTACATCACGGTCCTTGGTTATCCTGCAGGCCTTGGCTCTGCCTACAGATGTATCCACCTACAACATCACACATCAGTCTGTGTTAGCATCCCCTCTACACTGCCAGGAGCTTGCTCTGGGAGCTCTGCTTTAGCGGCTGGCTGCTCAGTGGGTTTGCACATTCAACTAGCTCAGGCAGCAGCTGGTTGAGGTACCAGACGCCAGTCTCCCCAATCTTGCAGGCACTGCCGTTCTCTTAGGAGTGGCTCTCTGGCAGCCTCCTCCCTTGATTTTAGTCCAGGTAAAGAGAAAGGAACTCATTTTCCTTCCACTAGATTGTAAATTCCACTGGGTTAGGGACTTCGCTGTGTAAATTGTTGCTTCCCCAGTGTCTAGAACACTGCTTGTAACACAGTAGGTGATTAAAATTATCAAGTGAGGGGCGGTGCCATGGCGCAGTAGGTTAATCCTCCGCCTGTGGCGCCAGCATCTCATATGGGCGCCGGTTCTAGTCCTGGCTGCTCCATTTCCAATCCAGCTCTCTGCTATGGCCTGGGAGAGCAGTAGAAGATGGCCCAGGTCCTTGGGCCCCTGCACTCACACGGGAGACCAGGAGGAAGTGCCTGGCTCCTGGCTTCAAACTGGCATAGTTCCAGCCAATTGGGGAGTGAACCATCAGATGGAAGACTCTCTCTCTCTCTCTCTCTCTCTCTCTCTCTCTCTCTCTTTCTCTTCTCTCTGTGTAACTTAGACTTTCAAATAAATAAATCTTTAAAAAAAATATTATCAAGTGAGTCAAAAGTGGTGGGGGCTCTGAAGGGAGAGGTTTGGCCTCAGTTGTTGGTGGCTCTCTAGGGCACTTACTGCCTGCTGTTTCTAGCTGTGGACCCTCCTCCCAATTCTGCAGCCACAGAAAGTCCTTTTCAACATTTCAGAATCTTCTTTAAAAGGGATATGTGTGTGTGTGTGTTTGTGTATGCAGAAGGTGAATTTGTAATTGAAGTTTAGCAAAGAGTATCTGGGAAAATCAGGGTGTTTCCCAGCCCTTTCATTAGTTTTACTACAGGATAGCCCTATGCTCCATTACATGCTAATTCTGCATGACTGATATACATTTGTCTTGATAATAAAGGACTCATGCTTTTCTTAGAAAAATGGTTACTGTCAAACAAAATCCCTAGAAATGATAATGTACACCCTTTTGTGTTCTTTGGGCAAACATGCATTGAATGAAATACACCGGGCATAATTCTCACTGATCTCACTGAGTATGACCATGTACGCTAAAGTCGCATCACAATACTTATTTTGGCGATTTAAATTATACTATCTTCATATTATAGAGATGTAAAAATTCACTTTTAAAAGTCTATCAGGTAGTATTACAATAAAGTAGAGGTCAGTTATAAATAACAAATCATTAACTTCAGATTGAAATGGAGACGTTTCTAATAGTGAAGCATTAAACAGGCTTCCTAACACTTTCATTTGGAAGCCTCTAAGTCCTTGAAGACAGGAGTATGATACAATGGCAGCTCTTCATGACACAACATGAGCTCAAAATGTGGCAAAGGTGTTTACCAAAACCTTAAACAACAGTGATAAACAGGATCAAAGTTCTTCATTGCTACCTGCCATGTTAAGAAAAATGAAAATGACCAAAAGGGAAACATTTTAGCATTCTCAATTTTAGATTCTCAATTTTGGATTGGCATGGTCTGTGGCTAAATCAGTATTTTTAGTTTCCTGCTATTAACAGACAAAGGTATAAATTCAATTAAAACCTCAAGGAAGAGACTCAGGTATTGAAAAGGAGAGAAGAAAGAAAAAAAGGACAGAAGGGCTCTTAGGAAAATGTTGAAAAAACAAAATCCATGCCGAGTTTAGTAACAATCAATCTTGTGCAAACTTAAGAGCAAAACAACTGTCAATGGAATCAGACTGACAGCTTTTTGCCCTTGTTCTTTCACTACTGTTTATTTTAAAATGTGTTCATAAGTGCTATCAATCTAAGGTAAAAGGAGGGAGGAAATGAGACTAAGGAAATATAAAACTAGCTAACTGCTAACTAAAATGTGTCTTGTGGGAAGGGTATCAATTTTCTACTGTGAATTTTCAAACTTCAATACTGTTTGCAGGTTATGTCATCATCTTGGACTGGCAACTAACATGTACAGATCACTGAACATGAAGATGAAAATGTAGTATGCTGGTATTATTTACAAATAAAATAGCTTAGAGTAGACATTTATTATAAACTAAAATTTTCACTCTTAGATGCCTGGTAGAATGATCCACAAAGGCTATTTGAGGGGTATGGGATCTGAGAAAGGCACCAAATTAGATTTCTTAAAATTGTTTTTGGGTATCACTAATCTAATAGAGAACATGGCATCGAGATTTCACCTCTACTACAACCTTGTAAAATGAGTGCCTTTCCAAGGTTCCCACAAGTTTTCAGTGCTGGGGTTGGGCCAAGCTACTTCCTCTCTTACAGGGAGCAAGATTTTGGCTTGGACTTCCCCTGAGCCAGACACCTGCTCTCTGAGAGGCCTCCGCATTAATGTGGTCAGGAAAGTGGAGGCAGACACTGCGGTGGGGCACTTCACCAAGTGGAGCTCAGCTCACTCTGCAGCTGCTGCAAAGCCAGGAGACTGTGGTCATGCGTGGAAACTTGGGGATCAGAATTTGAGCTTTAGCCTGAATCACATACATGAACATGAAGTAGTTTTGCTAGTCAATCTTTACATTTCATTTTAGAGGATGAAATTTCAGCTTAGTCTTTAAAAGCCCATTTTAATAAGGATAAAAGGAAAAATGCACCCTTAATTATTGACCAAATGAAAGACACACGGTTGATTTAACTCCTGTGGAAAAAGTACTAAAATAGCTACATGGCTGTTACATTCAGGGTACTCCTGAGGAACCTTCCACAAGATGGTGTTAGCGACTGACTGACCTACAAAGAATAGCTTGTCCACTGGATAGTTATTTTGAGATTATTCTGTATTCACATAAAATGCTGTTTAACTTCCAACCCCAAATAAATGATCCAACAGATGTAGTGCTGACTTTGTCCAGTACCTGGTACCAAGAGATCCCAGAATTACTCAGAGTCTTCTTTAGCAAGAACATGGTGAGTGAAATTTCCTTGTTCTTATTAGACCTAGAGATGCAATGCCAGAAAGCATCAAGCAATTTTGAAAAAATACTTCATGGAAAGGAATCTTCAAATCAACTCAAATACTATAGCTGGGCACCACAACACTGCCCATTTTGGGACACCCAGGGTTGACCTCGTTCCTCTGGCCAGTTGTTAGCTGGGCATGTCCACCTGAATAACCCGTTTCCTGCTGGAGTTCTTCCCACCAGGGCACATGGTCCTTCCATTCCCCCATGTTACCCTATCCCTGCTGCCACCATCCCACCCATCTCTTCTGATCACCCTAGCTAGGAAACCAGGGTTGGCTCCGACTCTTCACAGCTGTGCTCACTGCCCCCCCACACCCACTGCAAGGCCTTTTTAGTAGACCACACTCACTCTCCCAGGACATCTATGCTCAGAACAGCCAGCTGTGCTGGACCAGGCCACCAAGGGGAGGGGGCAAGTACTCTTACATACTGAGGCACCTGTGGATTTTGAGAGAACCTTCTAATTTTTCAAGAGTTGTCCCTTTACCAGAAATTGTTTTTTGCTAATCATTAATGATGAATATTAAAGAGGGAATATTTCCTCCTAGGACATTCTGCCAGGATGACAGAACCCTGGCAAACACCTGCTTTGAAAATAAGGACAAGGCATTGTTACTGACTCTGAGTTGTAGGTTTTTAAAACACCTTGCAGAGTGACCAAATGAATACATTACAGCTATTTTGCAAAATCTTAGTTTTAAAAAATTTCACACACACACACACACACACACACACACCCCTCCCATCCACTGATTCATTCATATGCCCACAATAGCTGGGCTGAGCCAGGCTGAAGCCAAAAGCCAGGAACTCAGTCTGAGTCTCCCACATGAGTGGCCGGAACTCAATCACTTGGCCATCACTGCTGCCTCTCAGGGTCTGCATTAGCAGGAAGCTTGAGTCAGGAACCAGAGCCAGGTACCAAATCCAGGTCCTATGATTTGGGATGTAGGCATCTAAAATGGTGTTTCAACTGCTAGGCTAAATGCCCAACCCTTGTAAATCTTTTCAATCCCACTAACAACTAACTGATAAGACATCTGTGGAACAGCAATAGAATTAGAACAGTATAATTATATGAAATTAAATCATCCTAGATCAACAGAGTCATAAACCAAGCAACTTCTGAGTAGGCAGGACTCTTCTTAAAGGGGTATAGATAAAGTTAAACATCGTGGTTGGCTCTGGGAGTCTAAAGGTCTCTCCAGGATGGGAAGTTTCCAGCACGATCACTGGTCTCTGGAAAGTCAGGAAGATGGGCCACTATCACAGTATGGTATTGGGGAAAATATGAGGCCACACAGTGCTATGGATATACCAATAGTGGCACCTACTGAACCCCTCTCACAGGGGCAAGATTTCAGCCTCTAAGGGAAAGCTATGTGGCTGGCTATCCAGCACCCTCTGGTGGCCAGAGTTGGCACCATAGATTTTCCTGCCTTAATTTAAGAGACCTGACTTGGTTGTTCCTTCATTTGTTGGTTTCTTCTTTGCTTTTTCTCTCTCTTTCCCCCCTTCCTCCACTGCCCTCCTGGTCCCTGATCAGTATATTTCAAAGAGGGAATCACAATAGCTCTGCTGGGCTATGGGCAGGTGGGAAACTTACTAAGTGTAAATGTGGCACCTGAAAAGTAAGCTATTATAATGATTCAAAGAGAGAAAAATGGTCCTCTGAATGTGTTTAAAATCCCAATATTTAAATGAACTGCAAGATCTTAGCTATTTAAAATTGAATTCTTTACAGTGATTTACTTTATAGGAACTATTTTTTCATGTACAGATTCACATTGCTATATATACCCTACACCTAGGAGCTCCCATGCAGTGAGTGTTAGCCACTGGCAGACACTATGCTATTTTCTAATTTATCAGTGATAATTCTATGAAATAGCACTACTAATATCACTATTCTTCAGAGTTTAAATTTCCAGAGGCACCTAGAGTTTAAGCCTCTCCAAGACATTCATCTAATAAAAGGCATGGGTGGGATTTGAATCCAAGGCAACCTAATTTCAGAGATGGCACTATAAAACATTGCACAACACTTACTCAACTAGAGATTATGTATCTTATCAGCTTATCAGCCGTAGCAAACTGTCCCATGCACCAAGAAGCAGGTTTTCATGAAGATTTTAAATTAGATTCAGATAAGGCCAGCCAACGTTGTGATGTTTGTGTTCTGGCTGCTCCAATTCTCCACTTCTGATCCGGCTCCCTACTAATAGCTGGGAAAGCAGAAGTGTTTTGGGCCCCTGCACCCACTTGAGAGATCTGGAAGGAGTTTCAGGTTCCTGGCTTCAGCCTGGCCCAGCAATGGCTGTTGCAGCCATCTGGGTAATGAACCAGCAGATGGAAGATTCAATCTCTCTCTCTCCTCCTTTCTTTCTGTAAATCTGACATTCAAAAATAAATAAGTCTCTTAAAAAATAAATTAGACTCATATTAGCATAGAAACTTATAGGTCAATGATGCTTAAAAACTCAACTAGAAGCCTGTGCCAGCTGAATGTATACTTCCTGGAGTGTTTCTTCGCTATATCTCTCAATGGGGAGGGGAACAAATAATTGGCCATGATAGCCTGAGATCTAATATTTTTCTTTTTTAAAAAGATTTATTTATTTATTTATTTGAAAGACAGAGTTACATAGAGAGGTAGAGACAGAGAGAGAGGTCTTCCATCCGCTGGGTCACTCCCAAGATGGCCGCAATGGCTGGAGCTAAATGCCATCCAAAGCCAGGAGACAGGAGCTTCTTCCCAGTCTCCCACATGGGTGCAGGGGCCCAAGGACTTGGGCAATCTTCCACTGCTTTCCCAGGCCACAGCAGAGAGCTGGATTGGAAGAGGAGCAGCTGGGACTAGAACCAGCAACCTATGGGACACTGGCGCTTCAGGCCAGGGAGTTAACCCACTGAACCACAGTGCCGGCCCATAGATCTAATATTTTTCAAATCATAAAATATGTTATAGTACTTTACAATTTACCAAGCATGCTTGTGGCATCCATTGTATCAGAAGGGCTTAATCATAATGCTGTGAAATGCAGATAATTCTGTAAATAAACATTTTTCCTACTTTACAGGTAAGATTTATAAGGCTCAGGATGAATGCGTCACTTCCTGAAGTAACACAACTTACTCACATGGCTGCATCCCAAATGACTGAGCATACCAGATTAGCCTAGGTCTGCAGTCTTTGCCCTCTGTTTTACAGAATAAAAATAAGATTTTTTATAATAAATAAGCCAAAAGAAAATTTTACTTACGATAGAAAATTTGACTTCACTTTACTTCTGCTTTATCCACAATAAGTAATTCAACTGTAATTACAATTGCTGAACTAGCAGAAGTTCACATAAGAAGGAAATAAAAATCAGAAAGTAAAAAAAAAAAAACATAGAGGACAAAATGACAAGTATGGATCATAAAATCCACACTGGGCTGTGAGCAAAATGGTCCAAAAATGATGAGATTGAGATCAACGATTACACAGAGCACTTAGCATTTATGTGATTATTTAATTTTGCAAAGTGCCTTCAAAAATTTATTACTCTTTTACAGCCCTTAAGAGATCACTGGGAGACATAATGGCCTGTACACAGCACATGGAGAACATTTCAAAAGTCCTATGAAAGTAAGCTATTACTTTTGTGAAAAAGAAGATTGTAATCACAACACAGAGCCGGCATTCTGGTCGCATCCTGCTGCACCCATCCTCCACATGCCTCCCTCTGATCCCTGGCCAGGCTGCCCTGGAGTGCGCCTGCTTCTCAGAAACCCAACTCCACTTCCTTCTCTTGAGCATCTTCAAACTCTCGTGCTTAGTTTTTAGCATCAACATGAAATACTTTCTATTATCTCTCATCTTAAACAAACAAAGCAAGAAAAGTGGCCCTGCCTGGACTGCCCCCACCCTTCCAGCTGTCACAATTCCATCTCTCTTTTCTTTTGAAAGTCAAACTTCTTAAAAGAGTGGGGAAAACAGTCTGGGCTTTGCAAGTTGGGAATCACACTTCATTTCACTCCATACTGGCTTCAGCCCCTCATGCTCTCCAAAGTGCACTTAGGTCACCAGAGTTGTAGCCCAGCGAATTCTTTAGTCTTTACCTCACCTGACCCCACAGGCTGCATCTGACACTCTGTCTATACCTTCTTCCAGACATCTCTCTGGGCTCTCCCTTCTTAACTTCATGGCCACGCCCCGGTCTCCTTGACCAGCGTCTTCTCTGCTAGAACTACTCAGGACTCGGAGCTTTCACTATGTACTCTGTTTCTTAGGCAGTTTCAGACACGCCTCTGGCTTTAAATCCAATTACTCTCACTTTTGTATCTCTAATACAGATCTGACTTCTGAATTCCAGAACACAACAATTCTATTGTGATGCTTCGCTGGTACTGCAATACTCTGTATGCCCATATCTGATTAAGACCTTCTAACCTCTTTGTCTTTGGAACTTTCCTGTTTAACTAGATGGCTCCTCCTCTGTCTAGCTGCTAATGCTAAGAATCTACTGCACTGAAGTGTTACTGTGTCCTGTTCATACCACCTGCCAATAGATCTTAAATCCATCTGCTTCTCCTCATCTGCATGGCCACCTTCCTGGCCAAAGCTCTCTGATCTTGCATAGGATGTTTCAATACCCTTCTTTTTATTTTTTTATTTGATAGGTAGAGTTACAGACAGTGAGTGAGAGAGAGAGAGAGAGAGAGAGAGAGAGAAAGGTCTTCCTTCTGTTGGTTCACTCCCCAAATGACCACCACGGCTGGTGCTGCGCCGATCCAAAGCCAGGAGCCAGATGATTTTTCCTGGTCTCCCATGAGGGTGCAGGAGTCCAAACACTTGGGCCATCCTACACTGCCCTCCTGGGCTACAGCAGAGAGTTGGACTGGAAGAGGAGCAACTGGGACTAGAACCCGGTGCCCATATGCGATGCCAGCGCCGAAGGTGAAGGATTAACCAAGTGAGCCATGGTGGTGGCCCTCAATATCCTTCTAACTGGTTTCCTTCCTCTATCTTTTTTTTTAATTTATTTATTTGAAAGTCAGAGTTAGAGAGGAGGAGAAACACACACACACACACACACACACACAGAGAGAGAGAGAGAGAGAGACAGAGAGAGAGAGAGAGAGAATCTTCTATCCATTGGTTCACACCCTAAGCAGCTGCAACAGCCAGGCTGAAGCCAGGAGCAAGGAGCTTCTGCCAGGTCTCCCATCTGGGTGTCAGGGACCCAGGCACTTGGGCCATCTTCTGTTGCTTTCCCAGGTGCATTAGTAGGAAGCTGGATCAGAAGTGGAGTATTTGGGACTCAAACTGTGCCCATATGGGATACCAGTGTGGCAGGTGGCAGCTTTATTCACTATGCTACAATGCTGGCTCTGGTTCCTCTATTCTTTCTCCCCTCCAATTCATTCAGCAGCCAGAATTATTGTACAAAAATGTATATTGGGTCATGTGGTTTCCCTAAGACCCTTAAAGAGCCCTTCATTGCATGCAAAATCTGAATGAGGCCTTGCACGAATCCAGCCCTACCTCGGCCTGCGGCTTGAGCCTATGCTATTGTTCTTGCCATCATGCCTATGTTTTCATGATGGCTGCTTCTCTTTCCATTTCTTATATTCACCAAGTTCTTTCTTCACTGAGTCAGAAGTAAAACAGCCCCAAATACAAGAGGTTGAGAGCAATGGTTACACGTCTTTCCTGTGCTTGGAAAGCTGTTCCACACTCCTCAGGTTGACTGAGCTGTCGTGTACACAGTTCCTTCTACTGAGGACATCGTTCCCCCCACCTCTCTGCCTGATGAAGTTCTACTCATCTTTAGGGCTGAGCTTAAATGTGATCTCCATAAAAGTCTTCCTGGCCACGTTTTCCCTAAAAGCAAAATGGGGAGCTTTTTTCTCTCCATTCCTGAAAACAACTTTGCGTGTGCCTGGGCTACAACATTTACTACTATGTTGTAATTGTTTTTAAAATGTCTGTTATGCTTGAACTACACAGTGTGAAATCCCCGGTGATAGGACTGAGTCTTACTCTTCAGATCCTTGCAGTTAACAGATGCCTAGCAAATGCCTGTTGATAGAAAGAAGCATAAGCATACTACCACAGCCTAAAAGCAATCCCAGCCTGGGATTTCTCAAGATGCTTTTTGGATCTATTGTGATCTTAATTCTGCTTGATTCTGGGGTAGGATTTTGTCTTAGCCAGAGGTTGAAAAGCTTGAATTTTAAAGAACCAGCATTTTTTGAAGAGCTGGCCCTCAAAGGAAAAAAAAATTACTAGTCTAGTTAACAGTCAGATGTTCATTAATAATGGGTAATTCAATATTATTCAATCTGTGACTCATCATTAATCCCTTAATAGTAAGAGCCACTATACATTGCAAAAACCATCAAGGAAGATTCTATTTTCAATTTATTCATATTTATCATTATTATGGTATAAAGATATTACAAAAAATCCAATATAAATCATTAAAGATGTTATTGTGGGGCTCAACAGGCTAATCCTCCGCCTTGCGGCGCTGGCACACTAGGTTCTAATCCCAGTCGGGGCGCTGGATTCTGTCCTGGTTGCCCCTCTTCCAGGCCAGCCCTCTGCTGTGGCCCGGGAGTGCAGTGGAGGATGGTCCAAGTGCTTGGGCCCTGCACCCCATGGGAGACCAGGAAAAAGCACCTAGCACCTGGCTCCTGCCATCGGATGAGCGCGGTGCGCCGGCCGCAGCGCGCTGGCCGCGGCAGCCATTGGAGGGTGAACCAACGGCAAAAGGAAGACCTTTCTCTCTCTCTCTCTCTCTCTCTCTCTCTCTCTCTCACTGTCCACTCTGCCTGTCAAAAAAAAAGATGTTATTGTGATAGGGTGTCCACAAATCAGAGTTTACCTGTACACCCACATCTGATGAGCTGAAATGTCTTAATTAATGTATTAGCACAATTTTCAAGCTTTATTAGTAACTGATATTTGTTGGTGGTGACATATTAATACTAGAAGAGGGCAGAAGCATGTGGACTCTCAGGTGTATGGGCTTAGGTATGTAAATGACCTTGGTCAGAAGCACCAGGAACAGGAGCTATAAGAGGGATGCCCATTTGTACAGAAAAACAATGGATGGAAGAGACAGACGGTGAGGCTGTCTACAGCTAGGCCCTATCTTAGCTTTCCACTTCTCAAGTGCAATGAAACAATTTTAGAGATGACTACAATAAATCTTTTACCAGACTGTTCTGAAAGCTACTATTTTTTGGAAAGTAGAAAATCTTATTATCAGAAACAGAAATCTACAATAGAATGGAATACAATTTGTTAAAGAGCAGACTCCATGTAATATTACAAAAATGAGGTCTGGCTGAAACATCATGTATTTAAAATATTTAAAAATAAAAATAGACACGTCTCTTAAGGAGGCTTTTTAAAGCATTGTCTGACATCCGCATGATGATAAAACTCAGCATCCAAGTTTAAAGAAGTGAAACTAAACACTGTCACCATGCTCCGTGAGCTAAAACTCTGAGAATCTTGTAAACAGCAGATTTAACAAAGACAACCATTCTCCTTCTGCCAAACTTGAAACAAATAGTGTTAGTTCCTCCCCTAGAATTCCCTGCTCTTTCTGTCTTTGACCTTCTCAGCTCACCCCCAAATGGCAGCACAGTAATGGCTCTGATTGGATTGTTATTCAACTATGACAAACAGAGTCATATCATGCTGTAGTCCACTTTAAGTGTAAATTAAAAGTTTTAAATCAGACTACTAGGGGAAAAAAGTTTAATGTCCCATGTATATTCCACGTAGTAATGTCCCCTGTTTTTATCAGATAATTATCAGATAATTTGTCAAAATCAGCAGTATGAAGGGAAAGGTGGGAATCCTGAGTGATCTCCTCCAGGCATGAATACGCGGAGCACTTGGGTCCAGTGGGGAGAGCTCTATTGCCCTCCACACTCTAATATCAGGCAGGCTTGCGTTTACACTGGTTAGGTGAGGGAAAGTCCCAGGTAATTCTCAGGACTAATCAGAACTGCAAAGGGCTGACAGGAGGCCACTGCAACAGTTATAGTATACATTTATCAGCAGTCTGAAAGGGCTGGGGAAATCCTCTGGCTGTGTGGCCCCCTTCTAACTAGGATTTTACTTCCAATAGAGAAAGGAAAAAAAAAATTCCAGGTGGGAACAATACTGCCTCTCCCTCGCGCGCTCTCGCGCTCTCTGAGAACTGACGGTCATGTTACTGGCAAACCAAAAAGGCAAATGCATGAACAGCTTTTGGTGTTGCAATAAAGCAAAACTTACCACAAAACTGTGGCGTTTTAAACAACATGAACAAAAGATACTAAGCAAGTGATAATTATTCATAACTGATTTCATCTAAAAATAACCATAACCAAGATTATTTTTACAGTCAACCCAAAACATTTTCAAATTCCCTAACATCTACAAATTCAGCCAGTCTTGACGATTCTCCGACAACCATGTATGGTGTAATACTTTTACACCAAAGTAGTTTAGAACATTCCACCCCCACAATCTGCGGCTTTGGTATATTGAGTATTTGGTATATTGAGTATTTGGTGTATTGAGTATTTGGTGTATTGAGTATCTGACCTTCCTTCTTTAAAGCAGGAGATGAAATTCCCCTGTGAAAGACGTCCTCCCTTTACGGCAAGACAACCATCATTCTTAAGTACAGGAAGTGGAGACCAAGGGAAGCCAGTTTGTTAAACTAGCCCTAACTTTCCTAATCACTTTCGACCCTAGCCTAAGCCCCCTAGCCTTCTCACATTTTCACATTTATTGCACTTTGTTCCATTTGGTAAATAAGCATTCAACTCCAACCGCATCTGCAGGTCTTCATCTCATAAAGGAAACTCCCGGGGCCATGCAAAACCTCTGTGAATTAAGTGTGTATGCTTTTCTTCTGTTGGCCTATCTTAGGTAAAGCTGGTTCTCAGGCCCAGGGGAAAAACCCTGCCTTACCCGTAATACACACAAACCCTTTGAAGGGCCCTATCTTAAGTGTAGCTCCCAGAAGCTCTGGTGTACTCCCAATGCCCACAGCTGATGACTCAGGATTCCTGAATGCCTCCTCGCTGAAAATCCCAGCCGGGGACTCCTTCCACAAGAGTCCACACAGAGTCCATCCAGACACTTCCTGTCTGCTCTCCACCAGCTAGGGCTGCCCCTGTACCTCTGAAATGCTGCATGGGACTGGGAGTATCAAGTGGCAACTTCTGGCCCAGCACAATCATATCAGGGACAGCAGCCCTAATGACGGTAGGGGATGGAGAAGCAAAAGGATTGGAGAAAAGGCTTAGGATTCTGCTTCAGGATGTCTCAAACTCAGCAAGTGACTTGGTGGGCTGGGTAATTTGAAGGGGGAGGAGAGGCACCCTGTGCTTTGTAGAATGCTTCGTGGCATCCTGGGCTTCCACCTACCAGATGCCAGGAGCATTTTCTGAGTTGGGAGAACCCAAAGTGTCCATAGACATTACCGATGGTCCTAGAAGGAAAAAGCACCCTGAGTTGAGGATCAAATCATCTGCTTTGGAGGATTGGGCATAAAGAGGTATAGGAATATAATTAAAAAGAGGAAGTGAAACAAAGCTGTAAGGAAGCATCCCAGCCTCAACCATCGGCCCCTCACTGACAAGGTGACCTCCATGCATCTCTGAAGAGTACTCGCTCTTTCCTTAAGGCTCTGGATTATAGGGACCAGCAGGAAGTAGAGATTGAGATCTGTGGGAAAAGGGAAGGGCATATAGCTGATCCAAGCTTAAGCTTCAGATCAGATCCAGGCTGCATTCTGAATAGAGCAAAGAACCAAACGTAGGGAGAGTCTGGGGTGAAGCTCATAGCCAAGTTATCCAGCCAGGTGCCTGGGGTTCTTGCTGAGGAAGCTGGCAGAAGCTACAAAGACCCTTACTACTTGCCAGTGTCTCAAGAGGGTTTCAGATGACTGGAACCAACCACAGGGAAGCAGAAGGGCATCTTCTGTTCTGCCTAGCCATTCATAAAGTGATGAGTGGAAAAAAAATCGTCCAAGTTCCTGCAGATTTTGAGACTCTCAAACAGAATGGCAACACTCAACACGTTTCACAGGGTTTTTCTGAAAAGTACACGAGACACAGACGTTAAAGAGCCTTGCACAAAGGTGGGCAGAGTTGGCCCCCTGCTCTCCTGTCTCCTCCACCTTTCATCGTTCCCCATCAGCTCATAACATGCCTACACCTGTGCCGTCAGAACTCTCCTTCATCTGCTCCTGTGTACTATATTTACCAGCATCTGTTGTCATTTTGTTCTGGGATTTTCCTTTCTCCTTATGTTCCTGGTAAGGTGGCCACGGTTCTGGTGGCTTAAATGCATCTAAATCCTCTCATCTCAACAGAGTGCACATTAGGAGTAGCAATGGGGAAGATGCAGGAAAAATGATGCCATCATGAAGATGACAAACTTCACGTTTATCACCGTTTTACCCACAGCAGCTCTGCTTGGCTCCACCAGGGTGAAGACAGGAGGGGAGTTCTTTCTGTGTAATACTGCAGGCCGCAGTTTAGCAGATTTGAGAGGCAGTTAAAAGACAAAAATGCACATCAAGAATTCAACTTTTGCCAAGTCATAGAAGGTTCCTAATAGACTGTCTTTTTTAGACAATAATCTTAAACTGTGGACAAAATACAAAAAAAAAAAAAAAACCAAACAAACAAACAAACAAAAAAACCCCAACTACTGAATGCTCTGGAGAATGAACAGAAATACATTTTTTCCCCTCCACAAGGAAACACTCACAGAGTCTGGGATGTAATCCAAAATTACTTGACACCCGAAAACTCAGGAAAATGTGATCCACTCCCAAAGAAGAAGACAATTACCAGAGAATGACCTTAATATGATCCATATATAAGAAGTAACAGAACTGCAAAGTAGCTATAATTACAGTCAGTGAAATAAGGGAAAATATGCTCACAATGAATGAAAAAAAGGGTAATCTCAGCAGAGGAGTAGGAAACGCAACAACAAAAACATGGACATTTTAGAACTGAAAAATTAAATACTAAAATAAAAGTTTCCTGGATAGTCTTAATAGTAAAATGGAGAGGATAAAAAAAACTATTGGAAAAAGATCAATAGAAATTATGCAATCTGAAGAACGTGAGAAAAGATTGGAAAAAAACCCACAGTAACAGAGTTTCAGGGACCTTTAGCCATTATCAGAAGGTCTAACAAAAACATTCTTTGGAGTCCCAGGTGGGGACTGAGAGAATGTATTATGGGAAAATATCTGAATAAACAATCTATGAAAACATTTGTAAATGTGGCCAAAGATTTTATTTATAGATCTAAGGAGCTCATCAACTGTGAAGAGGAATAAAAATACCACCAATCACAAAAACCTATGCCTAACTTGAAAAAAGACCAGAAAAAAAAAAAAAAAGGCCTTGAAAGAAGAGAAAATGGCACAATGGCACACACATAGGGACAGCAGAGTGCATCACCAGACACCTCTCTAGAAAATACAGAATACAGAAGTTAAGTAGAACGGTATTTTAAACATCCCTGGAGTGAGGGGGTTGGAAAAGATGGAACATACTTAGAATTAAATATCAAGGTACAGAGAGGTTGAAGTAAATGAATGCAAAAAGATACAGCACACAAACTGTAATGGAGGGTAGGGGAGCTCATCGCCTGTCACATAAGAACAATCACAATTACTACAGGCGCTGCCAAGAACAAATCCAACCTAGCTATGCTTTTCAATTACTGTTTTTCTAACTTTGCAATGACACCAAGCAAAATTAACAATCACCTACTAAATCAGAGGTTCTTTATATGAATGGGTGTGTGTGTGTGTGGGGGGATTCAGACTATGTTGTTGCATCAATATTGCCTGGGAATACACACACACACACACATGCAGAGCAAACATGACAAAATTCTGTTGAATCAAGGTCATGGATGTATAAGGGTTTGTTGTATCATTTTTCAGTTTTTGAATGGATAAAAATTTTCACATTGAAAAATGCTGGGAGGAAAATTAGTTAGAAGAGCTTACTTCAAAATACCTCCCCCTCACTTTCCTACATATTTTGATATATTCTTGTTGGGGAGGGTGTCATGGCACCAAGTACCTATTTTGAAAGAGAACCTTGGCAGGTGCCGCGGCTCAATAGGCTAATCCTCTGCCTGCGGCGCCGGCACCCTGGGTTCTAGTCTCGGTCGGGGCGCCGGATTCTGACCCAGTTGTTCCTCTTCCAATGAAGTTCTCTGCCTTGGCCCGGAGGGCAGTGAAGGATGGCCCAAGTCCTTGGGCCCTGCACCCGCATGGGAGACTAGGAGAAGCACCTGGCTTCTGGCTTTGGATTCGCGCCAGCCGCAGCAGCCATTGGGGGGTGAACCAATGGAAAAGGAAGACCTTTCTCTCTGTCTCTCTCTCTAACTCTGCCTGTCAAAAAAAAAAAAAAAAGAGAGAGAGAGAGAGAGAGAGAGAGAACCTTGCATGGTTTGGACACACATGTACCACTGCAAGAAGATCCGTGTGGATAAACACTACAAGAGGGCCAGGACTCCTTCTAGCTGCCCACTACTACATTTAGCACATAACAGGCTTTCAAGGAATAGTTGTTGAGTGAGTGAATGAATGAATGAAAGATCACTACTCTATATGTTTGAGAACTTGGTAAGACTCTTAGTCATTATTATCTCAAGATAGAATTTTTTTTAAAGCCTAAATTCTAAATATTTTTGGTCAGAATACGTTTGGCATTATTATCAGTGATATAATTAAGTTTAAAAAAATTTTTGTTTGCTTATTTTCTTTTTATTTGAAAAGCAGAGAGATTACATCTGCTATTTCACTCCACAAATGCCCACAGTAGCTAGGTTTGGGTCAGGCCAGAACCAGGGGCCTGGAATTCCATCCAGGTCTCCAACACAGGTGATAAAGGCCCAAGTATGCCAGCCATCATCTACTGCCTCCCAGAATGCACATTAACTAGGTCAGAAGTAGAGTAGCTAGGACTTGAACTAGGCCCTCCAATATGGGATGTAGGCATGCCAAGAAGCAACTTAACTGCCTTGGGGATGGAGTTCTGATTATCAGGTTTCTCCTGTACTTTCACTTAGTAACCTTCCTTACTTAAAAAAATGTAAAGTCAGTGAAGTGTAATATTTATTCAATTGAAACTAGTTTCATACATGTCTCATGATTCCCTTAGGCTAGCATCAAACAGTAATTTAAAGGGTCATGAGGAAATTCAAATCCAAGGTTTTTTCTGCGTGCCCCATCTTGACACTTTGAAAATACATGTAAACCTGTGCCAGTGTCACTTCACCTGCAGCATTCACCTTCCCGAGGAGTTCCAGAGGAAAACAGCCTGCAGGCGAGTTTCTGACATGCAAGTCTTGCAGATAAAACAATACAGCATTCTTCCAGGTACATCCTTTGAAAACATTATTTCTTCCTCAATAAAGGCTAAACTACATGTTCTCAAAATAAATTTACATAGCTCTTTTTTTCTTTTCTTTTTTTTTTGACAGGCAGAGTTAGACAGTGAGAGAGAGACAGACAGAGAGAAAGGTCTTCCTTTTTTCCATTAGTTCACCCCCCAAAATGGCCGCTGCGGCCGGTGTGCTGCGCAGATCCGAAGCCAGGAGCCAGGTGCCTCCCTCAGGTCTCCCATGCGGGTGCAGGGCCCAAGCACTTGGGCCATCCTCCACTGCACTCCCGGGCCACAGCAGAGAGCTGGACTGGAAGAGGAACAACCGGGACAGAATCCGGCTCCTGGACCGGGACTAGAACCTGGGGTGCCAGTGCTGCAGGCAGAGGATTAGCCAAGTGAGCCACGGCACTGACCTACATAGCTCTTTCTAAATGTTCTTTATTACCTTTTAAATAAAAATGAAAAGAGTTAAATGTTTCTTTGGGTGATGTGAAGAAATTATGAGAGATCAAGAATAAATACACATGCACACACACTCATAAAAACAAGAATTTGTAAATGAGGGCAATGCCTAAGATGGGCAGGGTCTGGTTTCCTGACACTCTGGGTTGCCTGTCAGATGGTGCTGGGGAGTTAAGTCTCAGCATTTCCTCAGCAAGGATTCGACTCACTGACCAAAATTTCGACAGCACTTCCTTAGGGATTCTGTGCATGGCCTGTCACTGCTTGGTGCCTAACTCTCTGCATATGTCACACAGAGTGAAGAATAATTGCCACTACCTCCCAGCTACTTGAGAAGATTTAATGAGACAGGGAGTCAGACCTCCACGTGAGTCAATTATTCCCGGGGTGCAAGTCACGTTATTTGTGAGGTGTTGTGACTCTGAGGATAATAGGGTATTGTATCGGCATTACAAACAGCTATTTCTTGATTCCCCAACGTGTTTATATAAAGTCTCTCAGAATAATATGCTAACCTAGTAAAAAACAGTCCAATGTTTTATAAAACAGCTTGAGTCTGATGGGATGAAATCACCATACAATTTTTATAATGCTGTTTCTTTTCTGATTGTAAGAGAGGGAACATCAGTCTTTTAGGACAATGGGTTTAAAGAAATAAAACATTCCTCAGAAATAAGGAGGAAGCTCTCTAATTGAATCTCGACCTGTTAAAATGGCCTGCTCCCATGAATTGTGTATTTCATTGAACTAAGCTCAGAGGCCCACTGCTTTCAGCTTGCCCAAGGCAATGTGAGGATGCTGCCCTGGTAAGAAAAGACATGGATCTGTTGATGAAATATGAGTAAACACTTATAAAAAATATGCCCCGATATTGATTTACATGATCAACACAACAGACATAAATAAAGGCAGTAACAAACAATTTCGGTTTAGTGAAGTCACAAGCTCTTTAAATAGTTCACACAGGATGGTCATGCTCTCATAAGTTAAAACGGATAAAATTGATTTTTCACACCAGATTAGCCACACAATATTAATCATATAAAATATTTCCCTGAAAGTCTTGGCACAAAAATAGGCCAATGTGTTCTGTTGTGGCTATTTTTTTCCAAAGTAAATTTAGATTGGGGGAGAAAACTTTAGAAAGTAATCACAAATTTCAAAATCAATAAATTCACATTGTTTTTAAGGCAGTAAATACGCAGGCCTGCCAAATGCTGCAGGAAATTGATGCACAATCTGTCTGGCAGCTGGGCCATGTGAAAAAAATTTTAGGAAAGACCTTAAAATAACCAAGACTCTGAAGGCTCAACAAAACTTGCTTTAGTAAGACCATTTTCCTGGTTCATAAAAAAGATAAGGAAGTGGGGGGTGGGGGGGTGGGATAAGCAATTTAATTTAGGGTGTGGTGAATTATTTGGGGTATCTTAAATTGGTATTTTCATTTGGGCCTAAGCTCAGAAGAAATGTGATTAAGACCAGCTGCTAGGTGGCATGGATTTAAGTTATCCAGCAGAACCTAGGGTGTGTTTGAAAACACAGGCTGAGAGAGTCTCCAAAACAACTTGGATTGCTACCTCCATTCAGTGAAAATCGGTTTCCTACTAACTTCTAAGACCTGCCTGCACAGATCTGGCCTTGAATGTATACTGACTGACAAGATTTAGTTTTCCAATATATGTGCCACCATGACTTAGAGACTTAATATAGTCTACTTTATTCTAAGACCCACAGTTTTTCAAAAAGATCAGGCAACCATTTAAACAGGGAAAATAATGCCCTTTCTATAAAAATCAGGGGAAAATGCCAAACTTTGTCATTAAAAATAACCCTAGTTTGATACCAATAGTAACACTTTGAGCAGAGGCACCAACATATTATATACTCACAAAAGCAGTGCACATTCAATGAAAATCGCAAAAAATACGAGTATAAAAATGTGCTAAAGAAAGCCCATCCCTGACTCTCCAGCCCTAACCACAACTTCCCAGGGAAAACTACTGTGACCAGCTGAATAACTTCCAGAACTCCCCCTCCACCTGCCCCAATAACACACACTCATACCCATGAATATTTTTATAAAAAAGTAATCACCTTTCTGTCCTGAAGATCGCTTTTATTTCATTAGAGTGTATTATGGACGGCCTTCTGTATCTGCACATACACATCTACCATTCTTTAATGGGGGCATGCACATACACACATACATAACTGCTAAGTTCTTTCATTTGTCCACTCTACAAACCTTTACTGAATGTCTAGCATGTTTCAGGTGTGGTGTTGAGCTGGGAATGGTAATTGCCATCGGGCAGCAGACAATTGCAGGTACTCTGAATACAGATTGGTTTGGGGGGCAGTTAGGGGTACTTCTCTGCAGGACAGATGCCTAAGACTAGTCTTGAAGGGTAGAATCAGCTAGCTAAAGAAGTCCATAAGCCGTCCATTTTAAACTAGAATTTAATAATTAAAGCTTATGGACATTTTACACCAAAATAATTGTTTTCAATACGAATGAACTATTTTATGGTTTGCTTTTCTTTTTAAAAACTAAGTAACATTGGAACTACCATTTTCAAAAGTGCAATAAATGATGTCTGAAATACTATATATAATAGAAAACATAAGATTCAAAATTTCAAGATCTTTCTTATGACTTAAATCATTGTATATATGTGCATCTATATAACCATACCTATATGCACATGTTCATACATACATACATACATACACCAACAATATATTATAGCAGACTAAATATTGAAGACTAAAATAAATCTGGTCTTTTTTGGTATTCTTGCTAAAAGTAAACAGATTCTTTTGATTCATACAGAAGAATTTTATTTTTAAGTCCAATGCTTTAGTGACAGGCCAAGAGACAACACATATACAACTAGTCTAGTTGAATTTTACATGGAACCGTTACTGTTGCCCTAGAAGCCAGATTCCATTTAGTCATCCAAAATTTTATGGGGTAGGTTTACAAAGTATTGCCCAAAGCTTTAGAAAATAGCTCAGGACACAGTCTTTTTATTCTCAAAAGGTTTCTATTGTATATGAGTACTTCAAAAAGTTCATGGAAATAGAATTTTAAGTTTATATTGGTATGCATAATTTTACAAATTCATGTATAATTGTTTTACAACATAGATTTCCATGAACTTTTTGAAGACCCCACATATGCACAGATTGCAAAATTTTTTCACCAAAATAAACTTATCTTTTAATTCCATTTCCCATGAACATTTTAAAGTGTCCTCTTATTATCAAGGACTTACATACTCACAAATATGAGTATGTAAGTAATTTTTAAAAGAGCACACAAAGAGATTAATTAAAACTGGGATAACTGGAAATAATTTATGAGAGAGAGAGGTTTAAGCTGGGTGGGATTTCAACTAGCAATACAGGAATGAAGGTATTCTAAAACAGCACAGAAAGGCAGACCGTACAAGTGAAGGCATGAAGGAGGTGGTGGCCATGGGCACCATGGTAAAGAAGTGGTAGGGTGAGGCTAGAGTTTAGGGTGCACAGAGAAGGAAGGAGTGGGAGAAAGGCTGGAGAATTAGCTGAGGGCAGATTCTGGAGCCAATTAGCAACATACCAAAAGGTGCAGCCTTTATCCCACAAGACCACAGGAGTCAACAAAGGTTTCTCAAAGGGAATGGCATGATCTCTTGAGTCAGAATGGAAAAGACAGGGACAGGTAGGCAGAATAGGGGACTATGACCAAACTCCAAGGAGAAGGTAATGTCAGACTCATTAAGGATGGTAACAGTGGATACTGAAGAAACGAACAGACTGAAAGACATATTTTAGAGGCAAAAAGATATAGAGAAAAGATCTTGGGCTCCAGGAAGCCCTGGATTTGAATTCTGGCTCTCCCAAATGCTTGTAGTCTGGTGCTAGGCAAGTTTCTTAACTCCTTTAAGCTTCCTCATTCCTAAAGTAAGCATAATACACCTGCCTATGTGAAAAAAAAAAAACTAGGAGAAAAATGTAAGAAGTTATCTAGATAAATCATGCCCACACATTTATTCAGCATCATGTAATGATAAAAAGAGTAAGAAAGTGAGGCCCCTAACAAATTGGCCAAACAAATATAAAAACCAAGTAAGAATAATGCAACGTGAGCAGACCTCTGCCAGGAGTAAGGTCAATCACAGGAACACAGGACAAAGTATGAATAAAGGCACCAAAGAGTGTGTCAGTAAGGTGAAAGTTCTCATTGCAGTCTACATAAGGCGATGTTTGAACCAGGCTACTAACAACTTCAAGATACTTCATTTTTACTCTAAATGATCAGTCAGGCTCTCTGCTTTACCACACACATTATAGTACACAATTCCCAGGCTGCTGCATGCATTTGAATTTAGAGGATGAAAGGAAAGTCAAGAGAAAGTGGTGAGGGGAATGGCGAGTCGAGAGGAAGAAAGCTTAGAGGAGTACGGATGAATTTCAGGCAAACACCTTTTCAGGAAACAACCCTTGAAGGAAAGCCAGATCACATTTAGGTTCCCAGTGTGATACAGTGTCAAGCCGCAAAACCCATGAAAGAATCCGATGTGTCCCAGGTGTGGTTTAGCAGCTTTTCTCAGCAGGTGAAGCTGAGCCGAGGTGGCTACTGTTGGCATCAATGCCCTGTCTGAACAAGTTTTAATTTAACTTCAAGCAACAAATAGGCTTTTGTTTAGACTGTTTGCATGCATTTGTCTACTGCTAAGAGCCAAAATATTCTTTCTTTTTTTTGAGAAAGAGAAAGAAAAGCATGATTGCCAAGATTATTTTAAAGTCGTTTCATGCATTGATTTTATCTAATATACTCAACAAATATCTATTGGCTACCTACTCTGTGGAAGGCAGAGTGGGGACTACAGGCATGAATACCTATAACAGTTTTTGACACCACTGGGCTCTAAGTCTCATAAAGAAGTACACTATGAAGTAGAAGGCGATAGTCAGTGAGAGATACAGATAAAACACCACCCAGTATACAGGAGAAGGAGATGACTTTCAGCTGGGAAGGGCAGACTGTGGCACCAGTACCACGGAAGAAGGGACTATGTGGTGCTACTCATTCGAGAAACATTTACTGAGCACGTGTAACATATAAGCCACTCACCTAAATGCAAGGAGACTGGGATGACTTAGTGCAATGAAATGGTAACTTAAGACTCAACAGCAATCAGGCAGAGATAGCTTTGTGCCCCTGTCCCCCTGCCCCACTATGTCCAGATTAGAAATCTGGTGTTTTCACCTTCACTCTATCGCCTCCAAAAACTCTGTCTGAATAGTATGTAATGTACACACACTGTTTCAAAAGGCATTCCATTCTACTTCTGAACTAAGCCTACTTTGTTATAAATAAATAAAATGTTTTAACATTTAATTAAAATTTGCTTTCCCTGGAGCTATGCAGAACAAATACAGTCCTGTGGCCACATGACCGTCCATCACATAGAAGAAGACAAGCCTTGTGTTCTCATTCCATTCCTACAGACTCAGTATATCACCATGACTGGGGAGCAAGCATTGGAATGACTTGGATTTGAATATCAGCTTCAGCACTCACTAGGTGTGTGATCATGAGCAAATTTACATAATTTATATAATCGTGTGCTCACTGAGATGGTGGGGATGTTTATGCCCTTCAAGCCTCCCACTCAATGTCATAACTAATGGCTATGATGGAGAACTGGCACAACTTCTGGTACAACTGTCAGAATACTAGAGTTTCTTTATACATGTTGAGCTGGCACTGAACCATTTGTGGGGAAAGTTGTAAAAGTGAAAAAGATGGCAATGTCTCTTCTCCACACTTCTCCCTCTTGGGCACAGGCAAGGCACCGGGGGAAAGCCTTGGAATTCCGAGGACAAGCTCTGCAGCGCTCTCAGAGCATGACTATGAAGCACAGCATCACCAAGCGGCCCGCACAGAAAGAGCTGCTGGCAAAAGCGTAATCATTTCATTGAGATGAAATATGAAAATAATGCTCCTACTATATAAGGCATAAATGTGCTTTTTAAATTACAAAGATATACCTTTGAGGGTGGGATTCAGTTTTATAAGTGGTGTGTAGTGCCTGAAATGGACTAAAAGATGGAAAACGGACAGGGACTGTGCCCCCTGTGCTTCTAAGTTTTCCCAAATAATGCAGTACAAAGCGGGCTGTTTTCTAGTTACTTGGGTAGGAGGGGAATAACTGAAAAGGAAAAACAGAAGATTTAAAGTTGATTCTTAATTCCAAATGCTATAAACCAGCTGGGAATGTTTAGGAGCAACAACCTCATCTGCTGGGCACTGCGACTAACTTCCCATATTTGGGTAGGAAAAATGTCCCCGAGAATGACATAGGCACAGTGACTTCAGTGGCTGACACTCAAGGTAGGGATGCAGCTCAGGTGGATGAGAAAGCAGTCAGGACTCACCTAACTGATCTGCACACTGGCTACACAGTTTGTAGAAGCAGAGACTAGGTATCCTCAAAATAAAGGCAAAACTAAGGAATGGAAGATGAAAATAGAGAAAAGGGGCACCACAGCAGATGGCTAGCTGTCCCCCAACGTCTGTTCTTTCTTCTATAGCAGTAACTTTTTTAGCTGCGCCTATAGCTATTCAGAAAGAAAGACAACACTTCCCTGTCTCTGTTGCATCTAGGTGTAGCCGTGAGGCTGAGTTCTGGCCAGCACTGCATGCATGTTCTACGTGCCCTCCTCCAGCCATGGCTGGGGCATGCCTCTGCTCCTGTCCACACTGCGGCCTGCAGTGGAAATACAGCCACTTGCAGCCACCACAGCGGGGACAGCACCCAAGGAACACTGAGAGCTGAGTTGGAAGGCATGGGGCACTAGACATGGACACTACTCAATTATTATTAAATAAAGCTGCCCAAGATGCCTTTCAAGCCATCTTTTCTCTTAGATCACATTCCTAGACGCGAGAAAAAGGACATGAAAGGTTATTTTTGTTTTGTTTTGTTTTGACAGGCAGAGTTAGACAGTGAGACAGAGAGAGAGGTCTTCCTTCTGTTGGTTCACCCCCAACCCCAAATGGATGCTACGGCTGGTGCACCACGCTGACCCAAAGCCAGGAGCCAGGTGCTCTTCCTGGTCTCCCATGCAGGTGCAGAGCCCAAGCACTTGGGCCATCCTCCACTGCCTTCCTGGGCCACAGCAGAGAGCTGGACTAGAAGAAGAGCAACCGGGACAGAATCCGGCGCCCTGACTGGGACTAGAACATGGAATGCCGGTGCCGCAGGCAGAGGATTATCCTAGTGGGCCGCAGTGTCAGCCCATGAAAAGGTTCTAAAGCTTTTGATACATATGGCCAAGTCGCTCTTCTTGAAGTTTGAATTCACATATGCTCCCTGCCTTCTCAGCCAAACATCAGAAGTTAATTTTATTATTAATTTGTAGAGATATTTTATATTAAAAGTATGAACACCATGGTCTAAATACTTTTTCCCAATTTATCTGCCTTTCATTTTAGTTGGTTTTTCTATTGTGCATAAACTTAAAATCTTTATGTGGTCCAAAGTCTTCTAAAAAGTGGTTTCAACTTTACTATCATATACTAAAAGCCTTTCCCATACCAAAATCATATACATACTAACCTATATATTTATTATTTACTTATTTGTTTGAAAGTCAGAGTTAAAGAGAGAGATGCAGAGTCAGAGACAGGGAGATCTTCCATCTACTGGTTCTCTCCAGATGGCTGCAACCATCTGGAGATGGTTGGGCCAGACTGAAGCCAAGAGCCAGAGCTTCCTCTGGGTCTCCTGCATGAGTACAGGGGCCATCTTCCATCTTTCACTGCCCTCCCAGGAACATCAGCAAGGAGCTGGATGGGAAGTGGAGCAGCTGGGACTGGAACCAGCAGGCACTACAGATGGCAGCCTAACCCACAGCACCACAGCACTGGCCCCTAACCTATATTTTAAAATTACTTTTAAACTTTCATTTAATCTTCAATCCATATAGAATTTATTTTTTTCCATGCATTTGGCTGATTGTATCAACACTATACATTCAATAACAGATGTTACTGATTATCTCTTTTCCTAATAATTAAAAATTCTACATTTTTACCCCTCAAAGAAACCTTTTATTTAAGGAATACAGACATCATGCATTTCATAAGTACAACTTTAGGAAAATAGTGATTCTTCCCACCATCCCCACCTTCCCACCCACATTCCTCCTCTTCCTCCCTCTCTCATTCCCAGTCCCATTCTCCACCAAGATCCATTTTCAATCAACTTTATACACAGAAGTCCAACTCTACACTAAGTAAAGAGTTCAACAATTTGCACAGAAAAAACAAAAAATAAATAAAAAACAGTCAAGACAAGGGCTGTTCAAAGTCATTACATCTTGAAGTTAATTTCACTTTTTTTTTTTTTTTAGAAACTTAATTAACTTTAAAGAAGCACCCAAGAATGATACATCTCTTTTAAGCACTTAGACATAATACAACTCTTTGAGTACAGAGGTGCTGCATGGGAGGAAGTTAGTGTATAGTGACACTTGTAAATTTAACAATTAACAGTCTTATGTGTAACATCTGTGATCACCCAAGGCTCTTGTCATGAGCTGCTTAGGCTATGGAAGCCTTCTCAGTCCACAAACTCCCATCAGTATTTCAACAAGGCCATAAGCAAAGTAGAAGTTCTCTCTTCCCTTCAGAGAAGAGAGTACATCCTTCTTTGATGACCACTTCTTTCCACTGGGGTCTCACCCACTGAGGTCCTTCAAGTAGGATAATTTTTGCCACAGTGTCTTGACTTTCCGTCCCTGAAATCCTCTTTTTCAGTCAGACCAAAATGCCTTAAGGGCTGATTCTGAAGCCAGAGTGCTATTTAAAGTGATTGTCATTCTATGAGTCCACTGTGTGGACTGCTTCCCATGTTGGAGCATTCACTCCTTTTAAATTCTATCTATTATTATTACCAGCTCCTTAATCCTATCCATATGATTGCTTTAACACTTAAGATGGTATTTTTGCCACCCAGCTTAAAGGCATTTGAGGTCCCATGGCAAGTTTTTAAACTGTATCCTTAGAAGTAAGTCCATAGGAATATATGCAGAACTAAACAGCATTATAGTTACAAACTTCATACTATTAATAATTACAACTTTAGGAACATGGTGATTCTTCCCAACATGCCCCTCCTCCCACCCATTCTCCCAAACCCTCTTCCTTCTCCCTCTCTTATTCCCAATCTCATTTTTTACTGAGATCTATTTTCAATTCACTTTATATACATATGTTTAACTCTACTTTTTAAAAAAAGATTTATTTATTTATTTTAAAGTCAGAGTTACACAGAGAGAAGGAAAGAGAGATCTTACATCAGCTGGTTCACTCCCCAGATGGTCACAACAACTGGGGCTAGGCCAGGATGAAGCCAGGAACCAGGAGGAACCAGGAGTTTCATCCAAATCTCCCACATGGGTAGCAGGGGGCCAAGTACTTGGACCATTCTCCACTGCTCTCCCAGGTGCATTAGCAGGGAGATGGATCAGAAATGGAGAAGCTGGGACATGGACTGGTGCCCATCTGGGATGTGGGTGTCACAGGTGGCAGCTTTAGCTATGCCACAATGCCAGCCTCCAAAATTATACTTTTATTTATTCTAATTTGTTGAATAAATGCTAGATTGTTTTAATTATTGTGGCTGTAGAAAATGTTTTTAAGTATCTGCTCATACAACTAATTCATCTTTTTTTTAAAGTCTGGTTTAATATCTCTAAATGAACTTCAGAAATACACTCAGGTTTTGCAAAAAGAAAAAGAATCCTGAAATTAATTGGAACTGTACATATACTTCTCTGTCCTGGTATGGAGGAGATACTACATTTTGGATTTATTTGGTAACTAACCATTTAAAGCATGCTTTTTTTTTTTTTGACAGGCAGAGTGGACAGTGAGAGAAAGAGACAGAAAGGTCTTCCTTTGCCGTTGGTTCACCCTCCAATGGCTACCGTGGCTGGTGCACTGCGGCCAGCGCGCTGTGGCCGGTGCACCATGCTGATCTGAAGGCAGGAGCCAGGTGCTTCTCCTGGTCTCCCATGGGGTGCAGGGCCCAAGCACTTGGGCCATCCTCCACTGCACTCCCAGGCCACAGCAGAGAGCTGGCCTGGAAGAGGAGCAACCAGAACAGAATCTGGTGCCCCGACCGGGACTAGACCCTGGTGTGCCGGCGCCACAAGGTGGAGGATTAGCCTATTGAGCTGTGGCGCTGGCCTAAAGTATGCTCTTAATAATGCTCAGAAGTGTTACTTGATTATCGTGAATTTTCTAGTTAGACAATATTATGATCAAGTTCAAACAATGATGACATTCTCACTACCTTTGAAACTTTACATTATTTTGCTTTCTTGTCTTAATGCATTAAATAGAACTTTCTTTTAAAGATCTATTTATTTATTTGAAAGGCAGAGTTTACAGAGATAGAGAGGGAGAGATAGAGGGAATTTTTGATCTGCTGGTTCATTCGCAGATGACCACAACAGCCATAACTGGGCTGGTCAAAAGCCAGCAGCCTGGAGCTTCTTCCAAGTCAAGTTCACTCCCCAAATGCCTGCAACAGCTGGGTCTGGGCTAGGCTGGAGCCAGGACCAGAATTCAATCTGAGTCTCTCATGTGGGTGGCAGGGATCAAGTTCTTGAGTTATCACCTGCTGCCTCCCAACATGCAAATTAGCAGAAAGTTTGGATCAGGAGCAATCGAAAGTGGAACTCAGGCACTCTGATGTGAGATATGGGATGTGGTTGTGTCAAGCAACATCATAGTTGTTGTGCCAAGTATTTGCTCTTGATCCACCACTGATCCACTAGTGTAATATTTCTGAGTCCTGAAGATTTTGCACCAGAGCCGGGAACCGAATTTTTAATTTATCTTCTTAGATGATTCAGACAGAGGCAGGTTTGGACATTGCTGATGTAGATAGTAATTTAAAGAAGGGACTGGGGTTTTAATTTTTCCTCTGTGTTCCACTGTATTTTATATTTTCCATATGCAAAAATGAAAAAAATAGCAAGGTGTATGAAGACAAAGCTAATCCTTTCTCCCTCCACTACCTCTTCTTGATAACTGTCTAGTGGTATCCTTCCACATCGCCTTTCTTACACACAAGGTAACTGCAAGTGTGTGTGTGTGTGTGTGTGTAGTTTCCTTTTGACTTGTTTTATGAAGACAAAATAGTACAACACCCATTTGTTTGTAATTTGGCAGTCTGTTCAAAAAGTTGTTTCACCTAGATGAAGTTGAATGTGCTCAGCACTATATAGCATAATTACTAAAAATGAAAACAAGTATCTGTTTCCTCCTCTAGGACATAAACATAGCAATGAATATAACAAACATTTTCATTTCATTTTAAACTATTTTTTTTAAAAAATATAGTTATTTGAAAGGTAGTGACTGAGAGAGAAAGAAAGAGATCTTGCATCTGTTGGTTCACTCCTCAAATGGCCGCAACAGCCAAGTCCAAGCCAGGAGACAGGAACTCCATGCAGGTCTCCCACATGAGTGTTACCCCACAAAGCACACTACATGGTGCTTTACTTGCTGGGTCATGTGCTGGCCCCTTCATTTTTAATTATTTGGCATTTGGAGGGGGAATTTTGGGAAACTCAGCTAGGAAATTCTAAAGCTAGAAGTAAAGTTAATACACCAAAGACATGGGTTCACAGATCAAAGAGTCTCTCAAAAACCAGGAGAATAAGGTTAATATTGGAGGGCCAAAAATGGCACAGAGAGACTTCTTTTCTACACTGATAATAAACTAAAAACTACAAAAAAATCCTACTATAGATGTTACTTATGCTTAGCTGTTACTCATTCTACAAGCAAGGTTAAGGGTCACCTGACATCCACTTGCATGATTAAACAAGACAAAAAAGGTAGTAATTAAATGTATACCTGAAATAAAATTTTAAAAAATAGAACTGCTAATAAAAGGAATATAAATTACTAAGTCAAAAAATTATTTGCTAAAAGACTAAGTCATGATTTTGGTTAATCACTATTATTCACTTGCTAATATTAATTTTTCATAAAGTTTCTCCAAAAAGCTCAATGTAACACACTAGTCATTGCTGAACAGTGCAAATAAATCTCTCCAAATTCTCCAATACTGAAAATTAAAACACAGTGTGTGTGTGTGGCAGAGAAAAATGAGAGAGAGAAGTAAAAATAAAAGCAATAAGCAAAATAATATATTTTCCCACATAAAAATTAATTTAGCTGGCCGGCGCCGTGGCTCAACAGGCTAATCCTCCGCCTTGCGGTGCCGGCACACCGGGTTCTAGTCCCGGTCGGGGCGCCGGATTCTGTCCCGGTTGCCCCTCTTCCAGGCCAGCCCTCTGCTGTGGCCCGGGAGTGCAGTGGAGGATGGCCCAAGTGCTTGAGCCCTGCACCCCATGGGAGACCAGGAAAAAGCACCTAGCACCTGGCTCCTGCCATCGGATGAGCGCGGTGCGCCGGCCGCAGCGCGCCAACCGCGGCGGCCATTGGAGGGTGAACCAATGGCAAAGGAAGACCTTTCTCTCTCTCTCACTGTCCACTCTGCCTGTCAAAAAAAAAAATTACTTTAGCTGCAATTTGATTAATTTTTCAAGGGTCTTTATGGACAGACAGAACTGAGGCCATTTTATGAAATTACATCAGGGCTGATATTGTGCAAATTAAGTCACCACTTGCAATGCCAGCATTCTTGACTGTGGGTTCAAGCCCTGGCTGCTCCACTTCTTCTTCTTCTTCTTTTTTTCTTTTTTAAGATTTATATACTGATTTGAAAGGCAGAGTTACATACAAAGAGAAGGAGAGGCAGAGAGAGAGAGAGAGAGTGTCTTCCATCCGCTGGTTCACTCCCCAGTTGGCCCCAACAGCCAGAGCTGTGTCAATCCGAAGCCAGGAGCCAGGAGCTTCTTCTGGGTCTCCCACGCAGGTGCAGGGGCCCAAGGACTTGGGCCATCTTCTACTGCTTTCTCAGGTCATAGCAGAGAGCTGGATCAGAAGTGGAGCAGCCAGGACTGGAACCAGCACCCATATTGGATGCCGGCACTGTAGGCCGCGGCTTTACCCGCTATGCCACAGTACCAGCCCCTGCTCCACTTCTGATCCAGCTCCCTGCTAATGTGCCCGGGAAGGCAGCAGAAGATGGCCCAAGTGTTTGGGCACCTATCATCTATTTGGGAGATCTGGATGGAGCTCTGGCTCCTGGCTTCAGCCTGGTCCAGCCCCAGCCATTGTGGCCATTTGGGGAGCAAACCGGCAGATGGAAAATTATTTGATTTCTCTCTCCCCTCCTCCCACCTTTTAAATAAATTAATTTTTTAAAAACATCTATATAAAAAAAGAAATAGTGTCTTCCTTCTTGTCAAGAGTTTCGTAAAAATATATTTGATTCTATGAAAATGGAATGGGAGAGAAAACTGAGCTAATCTAGAAGAGATGTCAAACTGGAGAGAGGTTTAGAGATCAAATGTGCTGAAAACAATAGTAAAAAGAAAACACAGTTTTAACACAGGAAAGGCACGCAATATGATGGTTAAAGAGAGTGATCCAAAAACTACAGGGATATTTCAAAATGTATGTGTAAATGGAATTAAAAAGTAAGTTTATTTTGGTATAAAAGCTTTACAGTTTCTTCATAACATGTATTTTTCATGACATTCCTGTAGACCACTTTTAAAAGCATGGATTTCAAAAAATTTTTGCACCAAAATTAACTTATCCTTTATTGCATTTCCATGTATGTTTAAAGTATCCTTGTAGTTTTTTTTTGTTTGTTTTTGGTGGAAATGGAATGGATTTTATGGGATGAGAAGTCAAGGGGACTTATGATGGCAGCTCAGGATTGAAGTGGCTAGGTATTTTGGCAAAAGGACTGATAACAGGGTGTGGGGGGTTAATTCTTAGGCAGCATCCAAACCTCCATGTCTACACTTATCCTATTCCCTAATCCCTCTGATCCAGAGTAACATCCCCCCGGCCTCAATCTGGAAGTGGCTTCTCTTATCCATCTCTTGGTCCCATCCCCTTCTCTTTCCTTAGGGACTTCATTTCTTTAATCTTCAGCAAACTGCTGCTAGCTCTCTACTTTCAGCATCTAAAAATTCTAGTTTTTCCTCATCTAAAAGCAGAACAAAACGAAGTAGAAAGCTTCCTACACCTTATGTCAGCCATCATCTCACGTGTCTTCAACTCCTAGAGAGAAGTCCACTTCTTCCCCTTGAGTCACTCCCAGCCTGAAGCAATCTGGCTGTAGGCTTCCCCAGCTCACAGAGGCTGCTTTACTTAAAAGCAACACTGACTTCCTAAATGTCAAAGCCAATCTCCGGTTTTTTGCTCTCATATGATTTAACCTTGCTGGGTTTTTTTTGTTGTTGTTGTTGTTTTTACACGTTCTTTTTCTTGAAAAACTCTTCTCCCTCAGTATCTGAGATACCAGATATTCCTTCCTGGGTTGCTGCCCCTCCAGGTGCCCATCTCAGTCAGGCCACAGTCATGACTCTCATTGTAGCAATTAAGAAATGACCAACAACTCTGAATCTCTAGCTCAGGCAGATATCTCTGTGGATTCCCAATTCTGGATGTGTCTAAGAAACAGTACTTATGTCTGATAGTACTCCTCTGTCCAAACGGATTCATCATGTTCCACCCTAAAAAGTCCTCTCTTCCTTAACTTGAGTGAAGCCATCACATGCAAGCTGCTTACTCAGGTAAAACACCTGGGAATCACTGGAGAGTCTTCCTTCTCCCTTACTTCCCAGATCTAATCACTAAGGACAACGAGTCTCAAAAGTGTCCCATTCCATCATCCATCAACCCCTGCCCTTGTTCATTTCTCATTTGGACTATGTCATACCCCAAGTGTCCTTAATGACTTCCCCACCTCTGATCGCAATCCCTTGCAATCCAGTTTCTAGTGGAGATTAGCTCACTGTAATTTTTCAATGGCACTCAATGATCTAAAAGCTAAACTCTCAACTTCTCTGGATGGCATAATGCACCTGCCTATACTCCAGCCTCATTTCCACTACTTTCCAACTCAATTTCACGCTCCAGCAACACAGAACATGCTTTCCCATGCCCAATTTTTCCATATATGCCACAGCACCATTGCTTTCACTTTTCTGTCTAGTACATTCTTACTCATTCTTAGGCATTTAAATGCTAGTTCTCTAATAGCATCTCCTATCTCTCTCAGGTGGACTTGGGTGTTCTTCATACTCCTCAAATGCAGTTTTGAAGAGTCTTTTATTAAATAATTATCTTATTACATTACAATTATCTAAAAATGTCTTAATTACTTAACTAGCTTAAAACAGGAAATTAAAACCGATATCATGGCCCAGGTCACTTCAGCAAACTATTCGCCTAACTTAAGAAGTTCTATAACATCATATGCCCAAAAGAAACGTCTGTCAATTTAAACTATTTTAGACTAAGGAATAAGAGATCACTATTTTAACATTACCTAGTACAGTATCTAGTACTTAGATTTTCTATAATTTTTAAATTTTCATTTAAATCTAATTTAAATTAAAGATCCGGAGTATTTACTCAAGTATTTCACTGAACAAATACTGTTTGAACAATTACTATCAGTCAGAAACCACGTTTGGTGCAAGAATACAGAGCTGAACATGACAGCCATGATCCTGCCCTAGAGGAATCTGAAATGTGTTGGAGAAGACAGTAATTCCTGTGATGCTGGCATCCCATATGGGCGCTGGTTCAAGTCCTGGCTGCTCCACTTCCAATCCAGCTCTCTAATAATGTCCTGGAAAAGCAGCAGAAGATGGCCCAAGTGCTTGGGCCCCTGCCACCCACATGGGAGACCAGGAGGACACTTCTGGCTCCTGGCTGTGGCAGCAAATGGAAGATCTCTGTCTCTCTCCCATCTCTCTGTAACTCTTTCAAATAAATCAATACATCAATAAATCTTTTTTTTTTTTTAAATGTAAGTCCTAAAGTGTATAATGACAGCTGGACAAGAAATTATGGAAAGATTTATTCGGAGACTTTTTTTTTTCCCCTGAGGAAATTCATCTTGGACAGTGTCTAGAAAGACAGGGGGATAAAAACAGGGATGGTGAGGCTAAAGAAGTCCAGGGAAACTGAAGCACAGACACTGCAGAGAGTAGAGCAGTGAGAAAAATGATGGAGGCACCAGGAGCCCAAATGCAAAGGGTCTTCCAGAAGAGACTTTTGATTCTCGGATACCAGTTCAAACTTTCTCCATGAACCAAACCACCAAATCAAACACCTGTTTTCTAAAAGCTCGGCATTCTCACAGCATAAAGAGAAAAAAATATTCCAAATAAAACACTTCCCAGGCTTCATGGCCCCCGGGGTGACTAAGCCTGGAGCAAACAGATTAAACTAGAACTGCTTTACGGCACATCTCCAGGCTGTGTGAAAATGAAAACAATTGAGACACAACTCTCAAGAGTCATCACAGTTCTAACCATGATCTCAGCGTGCCAAGCGGCATATTAAATGTTCACCTTTGAAACAGGAGGTATATATTTGACCTTTTTATTTGAGATAGAAGAGTAGATTCCAATCTCTCCTGGTTTTCCAGTCAGATGAGCCCCGTATGTGTGATCATACTTATATACTACAGGTATATTTTTCTCAAAAGTCTGTGGATACTTTAATTTAAAAGCCATGGACAGCAACCCAGAGGAACTTTGACCATGCAAAATGTTTTATAAATAGTTCCATGTGCACTGTTCATCTGGAGTCTCACCAGAGATGGATAATGACCTTGTATTTTGTACTCATTTACTCTGAATTAGCCAAACCTTCTGTTTTTAATTACATACTTAATTCACCTAGCATGGTCTAATTACAGAAAACAAAACATCATTTAAACAAAAGGTGGCCTTGAACTTAATCTATCAAAACACCAGTTAGTTTTAAAAGTTTTCAGTTCTTAACAAATTGCCAAGACATGCAACAGCAATTTTCCAAATGTGATCATACGCTTTTATAGCAACAGATTTACTACATAGTGAAACATCTGTATATATTTTGAGAATTTGATGTGTTGTCTTATTATTAATGCAAATATACTTAAAATTTAATAGATCTAAAAATTTTAAAGCTGAAGTTCATACTACACAATGATGTTTAAATATCCAAAAGGTCACTTTGGCCTTGAAATGACAAGTTATCATAACCATGGCTACTTATTTACAAAACTGACCAGAACTCTGTATAAACTCATGTGTGTTATTTTCCCTAAATCCCCACAGTACAAATTACTAGTTCTTTTCTGTGCAATCATATCACCTTCAACATCTCTCAAAACGGTAAAAATATAGAATGGGGCCATGCATATATAATATATGGTCTTAAAAAATTCATGGAAAATGTGTATTATGAAAAAACTATGCAAGAATTTCAAAAGTTCTTGTACCAAAACAAGCTGATCTTTTAATTCCAATTTCCATGAAATTTTTGAAGTTCTTCTATAAAGAACCCTTTCAACTCAGTAACTTCTAATCCAGCTCCCTGGGAGGGCAGCAGAGGATGGCCCAAGTACTTGGGCCCCTGCCTCCCACGTGGGAGATCTGGGCAGAGTTCCTGGCTCCTGGCTTCAGCCTGACCCAGTCCCAGCTGTTGCAACCATTTGGGGAATGAACCAGCAGATAGAAGACCTCTCTCTGTATCTCTGTCTCATTCTTTAAGTCTGCCTTTCAAATTAATAAATAAATTATGTTAATAAAAATTTAAAAGAGAAAAACCATAGCAAATATTAGAAATGCTCCTATGGAACAAAGTAGCAATGGCCAAAGAAAAACAGTGACTAAGGCCACAAGACTGTGATAGGGTGATTTCATCCTAGTAAAATGAAAACTCGAGGTGAGTCCAAGCAAGCCTAGATGTATGCAAAATATAGGAAGAACAGTCATCATACTGAGCTAAGCCACAGAAAGGCAGAGTGGTTAGAGAGTTAGGGCTTAAACTTTTTTGCATATATAAAGAAAGCCTCACTTACTTCTAATTGTAAATCCCTGCACTCCATTCTCACCCAGTCCCAAGGAAGACCTGGACCAAAGCAGAGGTACAGGAAATGCCTGCCATCAAGTTCTTCCCTTGTGGCTGTGGCAGGTGTGGGTGGTGCTGGCTGGGGCACCGTAAGTTGCTAAATTAAAAGAGATCCCAGACACCAGTGCAAGTGTCCCATTGTACAGTAACATGTCACCGCCACTATGAACAGTGGTGCGTCCTACACAGAGCACAGGTCACAGCCTTGCCCCTCCAAGGGATTCTGTTCATAAAACAAAGCATTATTTCATGTTACTGTAATAACTTTTCTTTGTCCTTGTCTGGAGTATTACAGAGAACCTTTTGAACTTAAAGAGTTGATAAACCAGGGGCCGACGCTGTGGCATAGTAGGTAAAGCCACTGCCTGCAAGTGCTGGCATCCCATATTTGCACCAGTTCATGTCCTGGCGGCTCAACTTCCAATCTAGCTCCCTGCTAAAGGCCTGGGAAAACAGCAGAAGATGCACAAGTGCTTGGGTCCCCACACCCATGTGGTAGACTTGGATGAAGCCCCTGGCTCCTGGCTTAGGCCTGGCCCAGCCTGGCCATTGCAGCCATTTGGGGAGTGAACCAGAGGATGGAAGATTTTTTTTTCTCTTTTTCTCTCATCCAAGTAAAATAAATAAATTTTATATATATATATATATATATATATATATATATTTATATATATAAAGAGTTGATGAATCTAAACTGCTCTAGTCAAGCTCACTGGTATCCAATAGTAAATGATCACTCTTCATCTTCCTTGAGCTCTAGTAGGATCTGGCCCTACTGACCTCTCCCTCCTTTTAGATCTCACACTCTCCTGGTACCTTCCTGCTTCACTGACTGCTCCTTCTCAGTCTCCTTTGCTGATGGCTCCTGCTCTCCCTAGCCTGTTAGTGTCGGCCTGCTCTGGAGATCAGTCTTCAGATCTGGTGGCAGGCTGAAACACAGTCCCTCAAGACACCACACCCTGATCCCTGGAAACTGGGAGGGTTACCACTGATGGCCAAAGCTTTGCAAATGCAATTAAAGATTTCAAGATCCTAAAAAGGGGATATTATTCTGAATTACTGGGGAGGTATGTCCTTAAATAAAACGCCAACTGTTTGTATATGAGGGAGAAAGAGAGATTTCAAACAGGGAAGAAACTCCAGATGCTCCCCTACACCCTCCAGAGGAAGTGTGATTCGTGAAACCCCAACTTAGCCCCATAAGACTTAGTTTGGATTTCTGGCCTTTGGAACCATAAAAGAATCAATTTCTATGGTTTTAAGTCACTGAGTTTGTGGTATGTTTCTACAGCAGCTATGGGAAACAAAATACAATGCTTTTTATCTTATGATGTGTGATTACGATGTGATTAAATCATTGGATGTTGAAAATATTGCAAGTTGACAGTACATCTAATACACCTAGTCTTCTGAACAGCCTAGCTTAGCAACACAGCACAATGAAGCATGTCAGTGGTTTTCCTTTCGTGACTGTATACCTGAACAGGAGCTGCAGCTCGCTGTTGCTGCTCATGTCACAGGACAGTAGCATGAGCCTGAGTGCCACTTTTGTACTACTGTAATGTTGTAAAATTGGAAATCTAATCACTGCAAGTTGGGGACCATCTATAGATTTTGGTGCCTAGAAGTGGGCTGGTGCTTACAGCACCTAACAATATGAAATATTATGGCACCTAACAATATGAAAGTGGCTTTGGAATTGACAATGGGCAGAAGATAGATGAACGGTGAGGTGTATGACAGAAAAAGCCTAGATTGATTTAGATTGCTGGTAGGAATGTGGGTGTTAAACGCACTACTGGTGATAGCTCAGAAGGAAGTGAGGCGCATGGTATAGAAATTCTAATTCATCCTGAAAAATATAAATATCTTAGAATCAAGGGACAATATGAAGAGTAAAGATAGTGCTGGTGAGGGCTTAGGAAGAGATGGGGAACATTTTATTTGAAACTGGAGGAAAAGCGATTTTCTAAAAAGATTTATTTATTTATTTAAAAGGCAGAGTGACAGAGACAGAGGGAGATCTTCCATCCACTGATTCACTCCCCAAACGCTTGTAACAGCCAAGGCTGGGCAGACCAAGGCAGCAGCCAGGAACTCCATCTAGTCTCCCACACGGGTGCAGGGCCCAAGCACTTGGGCCATCTTCCACTGCCTTCACAGGTGCATTAGCAGGAAGCTGGATCAGAAGCAGAGGAGCTGGAACTCGAATCTTGCACTCCAGTGTGGGATGCTGGTGTTGGAAGCAGTTGCTTAACCAGCTGTGCCACAAACACCAGTCCCCAGAAGAGTGGTTGTTGAATACAGTGGCACAAAGTTGAACTGCTTATGGAAGGAGAACTTGTTAATGATGAATATATGGATATATGTTGAGGAGATTTCCAATTAATGTTGTAAAGGCAATATTTAGTTTTTTTTTTCTCTGCTTACAGTAAAATGCAAGAGGAAAGGTAAGACTGAAGGAAGACCTGAGTAAAAATTGAAGCAAAAACAAATTAAAACTTAATGACTTGGGAATTCTCAGCCTATTTATATTTCAAATGATATTCAAATTAGATGTACTGTAAGGAGAGTGTGTTTTGGATAGATCAAGGGTGTGGCTGGACAACTTTTGCTACTGCTGAAGAGACTGGCTGTGTGACCTATGGATCTCCTCAACAATCTCCACCAGCCAGGAATAGAGAAGGGGTTACGCAGTGAAGACCTGTGGAGGACTCTCTTATCAAATGGCATTAATTCCTGTGACATACAAACCCATAAGGTTACTGAGAAAGCTTAGTAGCAGCAATACTGCCAGCTTGGACTGAAAGAAGGCTTCCAGACTCCCAAAAGTCTGTAGGCACACAACAGATCGAAAAGACCATGTAGCTACAAATATGTATCACCCATCAAGAAAAAGAAAGGGAAGCCTTGGGCCTAGAGGTCAATGACCTGAGGGTTACTCTCCAGCCCTGAAATCTAATGAATTTTCACTACTGGATTTTGAAACTGCTTGGGACCAATGACTCCATTTTTCCTTCCACTCCTGCCCTTTTTATTAGTAACAGTTATCCTATAGTTGACTACTCATTGTATTTGGGGGTAAGATAACTTCTTGTCTAGTTCCACAGGCCTATAGAAGGGGAGGAATTTTCCCAGGGACAGATCACAACTAGAGAATAGCCTATCTCTGACTCAGATGATATTTGGCACTTGTGAACTGATAGGCTTTGGGGATAAGATAGGATGGATGTGTTTTCCAAGTAGGATGGACGTGAACACTTGGGGACCAGAGGACAGACTGTGCTAACCTGTATAACAGTCCCCAGATGTCCATGCATTGATCCCTGAAACCTGTAAGTGTTGAAGTATATAGCAAAGGCTTGGCAGACAAGATTAACTTAAGTGTCCTAAAACGAGATTATCCTGTATTAGCTGAGTGAACTCTAAATGCAATCACAGGTGTCCTTAAAAGAGGGAAACATGGGGAGATTTTACACAGAAGGCAAAGGTCATGCACATGACAGAATCAGAAAGCAGTGGGTAAAGGGTAAAGGATGCTATCTGTACCAATGACTGTGTAAGTGGAGGAAGGGGCTGGGAACCAAGGATTCCAGGAACCCAGCTCTGGGTGCCTAGGAATGAAACCTTCTCTGACAGAGCCCTTGTAGGGGTCTGCCTTACTGGCAGCATGAGCTAGCTCCATACGACTTAGTTTAAGTACATGACTTCTTGAACTTTAAAGTAATACGTTTCTATTGTTTTAAGCCACTAAATTTGTGGTAATTTATTACAGCAGACTCTATTATCTTCTCTACATATACTTGCAGGGGCCCAAGAAATGGGGCCAAATTCTACTACCTTCCCTGGTGAACTAGCAAGAAGCTGGATCAGAAGTGGAGCTGCTAGGTCTCAGACTGGCATTTTGCTATGGTATGTCAGCACTGCATTGGCAGCTTAACCTGCTGTGCCACAACACTGGCCACTTGGCCTCATGACTTTGAATATCATCTATACTCTGATGACTCCCAAATTCCAAACTGGAACTTTCTCCTGAACTCCCAACTTGTATGTGCAACTGTATGCTTAATATACTCTTGGATGCAGAAAATATATCTCACATTTTAATCTCAATTCCTAATCCTTTCCCACCCATCAAATGCCATCCAGTCATCCTGAACTCAGTTATAGGCAACTGCATCCTGGTTGTTTAAACAACAAACCTTGGAGTAGTCCTGAATCTTCTGTTTCTTTCATTCTTATATTCAAGCATAAAACCTCATTGTCTGTATTTTCAAAATTATCAGGAACATGACAAATTCTTACAGCGTTCAGTGCTATTTGGATGACTGCTTCTACTTCTGCCTCACTAGACTGATTCTCAAACATGACCAGAATAAATTTTTTATTCAGTCAGGGATGAAGTTTTGTCTTATGGCTACCTATTTCTTTTAGAATAAACACCCAAACCTTCACAATGTTTTCATTAGCCTATCCTGTCTACCCTGCCACTTCCCCAACTTCTCTTTGGCAGTTTCTTATGCTCTGCCTCTCGTTCATTCAGCTCCTCCAACACATGTGTCATTTTGCTGTTTCCCTAACACACCAAAGAAGCTTCAGAGTCTTTGCAATGGCTGCTCCTGCCACTAGGAACGTTCTTCTTGGAGATACAGACACGCTGACTCACTGCCTGGTCTGTCACTTCCTTCAAATCTTTACTCAAACAGCTTTCTCAATGAAGACTTTCCAACCAGTCTATTCAATACTGCAAACCCCTTCCCACTAACATTAACTCCATTAATGGCTCTTTTTCTCCCCATAATATTTATCATCTCCTATAATACTATATAACTTACTGATTTTTTTTAGGAATTGACTGCTCTCTCCTTTGGAATATATGCTCTGTGAAGGTAGAGATTTTTGTCTGGCTTATTTGCTGATATATAATTAGCATCTGGAGCAGTGTCAGACATACTGACTTTTGTCTACTCTTGACTCTTTGTGGTTCCACATAAAATTTGGAAACAACATGTCAAATCCTATAAAAATCATTATGGCATTGTTGAATGAATTTTGAATAACGATGAAAGTTCATCACCACCATCTTCCCCCAAATCCCATAATCACGTAGCTACACATGTTACAAATACAGTAACACATGGAAGCTTTTCAAATCACAGAATACACAAAATATGAGTCCATCTATATAAAGTTCAAAGTCAGCAAATAAAATATTGTTTAAGGATATACACCTGGTTGGTAACACTGCAAAGAAAGAAATGGGAATAATGACCATGAAATCAAGAATAGTGGATATTGCAGTGGGGAAGGGAAGGGGATATACAGGGAGCTTCTAAGGAACTATTACAATAACTCAGGTGGTAGAGAACTGGGTGGATATGGAACTAGTTTTTTAAAACTGAACATATAATATTTGGTGTACAGGATTTAACAATATAAGTAGACATATAAGAATTATAGGGGTAGGTATTTGTCCTATCCATTAAGATATGGATTAAGACACTTGTGTCACATATCAGAGGTGCCATAGTTCAAGTTCCAGTTCTATTCTCAATTCCAGCTTCCTGCCAAATCATACTCTGGGAGGCAGCAGGTGAAGTTTCAAGTAGCTGGGTTCCTGCCATCCACATGGGAGAACCACACTGAGTTCCTGGCTCCTGGCTTCAGCTGGTCTCAGCCCCAGATGTTGTAACATTTGTGGAGTGAATTAGCAGATGGAAGACTCTTTAAAATAATTAATTAAAAAATTTAAATACAAATACAAAAACTTTAAAATAATAAAAAGGACGTCTATAAAATTACCTAATATCCAGTGAATACACACACACACACAAATATATATAGTTTGGGAAACATAATAAACTTAATTGGAAGGTTACCCAGAATATAGGCACTGAACACTCTGAAGAAATAAATCTTTATTTACTTAAAAAAATTCACTGATTTTTTAACCTATAATAATTTAGTCAAACTTCCCAAATATCACAATATGCAGTCAGACCTTAGAATGGAATATGTGAGATTAGGATTGGTCAGGAAAGCTCAAGTGCAGCCGCCATAAACAGGCTACAAGGAGACAAGGGTGGTTATAGGGATATATAACGCAGTTGTCATCCCAAATCAGATCCATGAAAAACAGCAGTGTCACCATCCAGACTCCCATTCAGGATAAACATGACTATTAGGGGTTACAACTGATTTCCAAAATACAGGAAATAGATATTGGTATTCTAGTATTTAAGGTACTGAAAAGCCCACTTAAAAATATTTTCAGATTTCAAAAGCAGACAAAGGATGCCTATGACAGAGGGGAGTAGATTGCATTGGAAACTGGGGTACAGGTTTTAGGGGTGACGATGCAAATACTATTCAATTGATTATGGCACTCATTGTGCAATTGTGTATATAGTCAACAACTACTGAACTGTACATTTTATTTTATTTTTAAAAATATTTTATTTATTTGACAGGTAGAGTTACAGAGAGAGAGAGAGAGAGAGAGAGAGAGAGAGAGAGAGAAAGAAAGGTCTTCCTTCCGTTGCTTCACTCCCCAAATGGCCACAATGGCCGGAGCTGCGCTGATCCAAAGCCAGGAGCAAGGTGCTTCTCCTGGTCTTCCATGCGGGTGCAGGGGCTCAAGCACTTGGGCCATTTTCCACTGCTTTCCCAGGCCACAGCAGAGAGCTGGACTGAAAGAGGAGCAGCTGGGACTAGAACCAGTGCCCATAAGGGATGCCGGTGCTGCCTACCGCACCACAGTGCCAGCCCCCCTGAACTGTACATTTTAGAAGAGTATACATTATAGCCGGCGCCGCGGCTCAATAGGCTAATCCTCCGCCTTGCAGCACTGGCACACCGGGTTCTAGTACTGGTCGGGGCGCTGGATTCTGTCCCGATTGCCTCTCTTCCAGGCCAGCCCTCTGCTATGTCCCGGGAGTACAGTGGAGGATGGCCCAAATCCTTGGGCCCTGCACCCGCATGGGAGACCAGGAGAAGCACCTGGCTCCTGGCTTCAGATCAGCGCGATGCGCCGGCTGAAGCGTGCCGGCCGCGGTGGCCATTGGAGGGTGAACCAACGGCAAAAGGAAGACCTTTCTCTCTGTCTCTCTCTCTCTCACTGTCCACTCTGCCTGTCAAAAAAAAAAAAGAGTATACATTATATACAATGCAAATTATAATAAAGCTATCATAAAAAAACATCAGATGATGTTTTTATTTAAGAACAAGACATAATTTGGGAAAATTATGGGAAATAAACTTAAAAGAAAGTTCTTAGTGATTTAGGACCAAGAATCACTATCTCAATTTAATAGAAATTAAAATAAGCAAAATTATTGGTATATATATTCTAAAAAAGCATTCAAATAAGTATTTTAACCATATGGCCTTGATCTCTTTTAAGATGCAAAAGAATTAGGAAAGGTCAAGGTAAAAACTACTGATGTATTCTTGCATACCTCATAAACTGAGTCAACGAAAGCTCAGGGAAATTGACCTTAAAAAAATTCCAAAAGTCATCCCAAATTTGCCCAATCAAGTAACAAAGTCTTTTCCTAATCATCTACTTTAGACTTTTCTTTAACTGAAGAGGTTTGTTTAATGATCCAACCTGTTAGAGATTCAGCATATGATGAAAGTGAGCTTTCAGAAACAGAAATAATTACAGGAACAAAATATCTTCTATTGGACAAAATTTATTTAGACAGAATTAAAGGCCAATTGCTTAGGCCGTTATATAAGGTTTTTCTAAGCACACTTAAGGTTGCTATACCAGTATAAATTTCATCTTACTTTTAAACCTTTTAAAAATTACTTAAATAATTCATGCTAACAATAATTTCAAATACTTATAGATATGTATATAGAAAACGTATGTTGACGAAACAACCTGGATTCATAGCATTAAAATAGAAAAGGCTATTTTATAAATGGAATTATTTGATCAGCGCACTGGCTCACTAGGCTAACCCCCCCCTGCGGGACCAGCACCCTGGGTTGTAGTCCCAGTTGGGGCGTCAGGTTCTGTCCCAGTTGCTCCTCTTCCAGTCCAGCTCTCTGCTGTGGCCCGGGAAGGCAGTGGAGGATGGCCCAGGTGCTTGGGCCCTGCACCTGCATGGGAGACCAGGAGGAAACGCGCCAGCCATAGTGGCCATTTGGGGGGTGAACCAACGGAAGGAAGACCTTTCTCTCTCTCTCTAACTCTGCCTGTCAAAAAATAAATAAATGGAATTATATTATGAGGTTAGTTCAAAAATTTGTGGAACATGGAAGGTGCAAAAGATTTTTGAAACTCATGTAAAGTTTAATCATAATATATTTTTTCCATACACCTTTTGAAGAGCTCTCATATTAAGGAGAATTACTTGGATACACTTTAACTTATGATTGAAAGAATACTAGTTAGTAGTCAAACAGCTTTTTAAGTAACAAGGATATAAAACAAACTGTCCCATAAACCTAAGAGTAGAGTTCATTACAGACTAAAGGATTTTTTTTTTTAATTTGACAGGTAGAGTTAGACAGTGAGAGACAGAGAGAAAGGTCTTCCTTCCATTGGTTCACCTCCCCAATTGGCTGCTATGGCTGGAGCTGTGCCGATCCGAAGCCAGGAGCCAAATGCTCATCTCCCCACTCCCCGGTCTCCCATGCAGGTGCAAGTGCCCAAGCACTTGGGCCATCCTCCACTGCCCTCCCAGGCCACAGCAGAGAGCTGGACTGGAAGAGAAGCAACCAGAGCTAAAACCTAGCGTCCATATGGGATGCCAGCTCTGCAGGAGGAGGATTAACTAAGTGGGCCACGGCGCCAGCCCCTAGACAAAAGGTTTTAAACCTTAAATTGAGCATACATGAAAGTATATAGTCAAGAATAAAACAAATACAGAATGAGAAGTACTATCATAAATAGTCTTTAACAAGACTGTAAGTAAATCTAAAGCTTGTCAATACTGAACTATTCACCTATATATTAAAATTGGTCTGGGTCTGGCACTGTGGTATAGCAGGTAAAGCCATCACCTGCAGTGCCACATCCCATATGGGCACCGGTTTGAGTCCTGGCTGCTCCACTTCCGATCCACCTCTCTGCTGATGTGCCTGGGAAAGCAACAGAAGACATATCAAATGTTTGGGCTCCGGCACCCATGTGGGAGACCTGGATGAAGCTCCAGGCCCCTGGCTTCGGTTTGGCCCAGCTCTGGCCATTGTGGCCATTTGAGGAGTGTGCCAGCGGATGGAAGACCTCTCCCTCTCTCTGCCTCTGCCTCTCTGTAACTCTGCCTTTCAAATAAATAAATAAATATTTTTAAAAATTCTACCAAAAATTTTATTTTTCTACTCATAGAAGTTACTTCAAAAATAAAAATAGGGGCAGGTGTTATAGTGCAGAGGGTTAAGTGCTATTTGTGATCCCATACCCAGTGCCTGGTTCGAGTCTGGGCCACTCTGTGCTTCCAATCCAACTCCTTGCTAAATAACCTGGGAGGTAATAAATGATGGCCTAAGGACCTGGGTTCCTGCAACTCACATGAGTGACTTGGATGGAGTTTCTGGCTCCTGGCTTCCAACTGGCCTAGCTTTGGCTGTTGTGTGCATTTGGGGAATGAACCAGTGGATGAAACCTCTCTCTCTCTCCATCTCTCCCTCTTATTCTGTTGCTTGGTCTTTCAAATAAATAAATGCATTTTTGACAATGATAATAATAACATACTTGAAAATTAGCAATCTTATATTTTTATAAGTCTTCCTAAGAATTCATTTGAAACACAGTATCTAATATTTATGGAAATTTATGTAAGTTACTTCTTATTTAATAAAAATAAGTTCTCTACTTTGAAATTTTGTAGAGTTCAAGATCATAGTATTTTGTTAAATAACAACTTAAAATAATTCAAAGAAATGTTTAAGAAAAAAAAGCACTAGGCTTCAAAATGAATCCTATCAATATTGGTATCTGGGTTACTCATTTATATATAAATCAAAGCAGAAACTGGCAATCTGAAACAATGATTTTGATACTCATTATTCTAACAAATAGTGAATTTCTATAATAAAGGGATTACTAGGGATACTAGATGCCATTTTCTTATGCTGCTATTAAGAGTTATTTAACAGTCAGATTCAATTTAATGCCTAATCCAGAGGCATACCACAAATATGCAAGTCCTATTTTCTTCTATGTCAGAAGGCAGTTACGCATGCTTTTATTCTCTTTCCAATTTTTTAATCAGTTTTGCAGTTAGAGGACTTTTACTAGGTCAAATAGCCTGATGGTCCCTACCCCCACATAGAGACTTTGCTTCTTCTCTCTAAAGTTTATAAATAAATCCTAGCTAGTATAAGGCTTATGCATAGCTGCTTTCAATTATATTATAAACTAGTAATGTTCTGAACTATCAATAATTTATATATTTAAATCTAGCTTTTACATAGTGAGAATTAACATTTGAATAAACAAGGAAAGGCCAAACAGACTGAAGGTAAATATAAGAAAATTTAAAATTCCTCTTAAGAGTAATTAATTCTTTGTTAAATTTAGAAAAGTAGCTCGCAGTTTGGGTAGGGGACAGGCAGTGTGCTTCAATGTTAAAAACATGATTTGATGGGGTGGCAAACCAGCTCACTGTGCTAGGTATTAAAGCCTAATAGCTAAATAATAAATAAAATAGATAAAGATGCAAGACCTTGAATAAAATTTCTAGTCTGAAAATCAAAAAGAAATATACATGCATAGTCACGCTTAAGTATTTTAGAATATTTTCCCTTACAAGAAAATTAACTGATGCTGTCCTACATATAAGAAGCTAAATATATTAAGCACATCAATATGAAACTGAGTAAAAATATGAACTGCTGGCCACCGCCGTGGCTCATTAGGCTAATCCTCTGCCTGCGGCGCTGGCACTGCGGGTTCTAGTCCCAGTCGGGGCACCGGATTCTGTCCCAGTTGCTCCTCTTCCAGTCCAGCTCTCTGCTGTGGCCCGGGAAGGCAGTGGAGGATAGCCCAAGTCCTTGGGCCTGCACCAGCATGGGAGACCAGGAAGAAGCACCTGGCTCCTGGCTTCAGATCGGCGCAGCGCGCCGGCCGCAGCACGTTGGCTGTAGCGGCCATTTGTGGGGTGAACCAACAGAAGGAGGACCTTTCTCTCTGTCTCTCTCTCTAACTCTGCCTGTCAAAAAAAAAAAAAATACAAACTGCGATGTTTCCTTAAGACTTCTCTTAATATTTCTTTCATAGAATTTGTCATATATTATAACAACAGCAACTTAGAAATTATTCAGGGAAGTATATGGGTACTTAAATATCATCCATTCTCCCTTGGAAACATATTATTAATCTGAACACAGAATACAGAACCTGGAGAGAAAAGCCCAAGTGTTTTAAGAGTATTTCTTTTACCTTTAGAAGTTTGTTTTATTATTTAATGTTTGTTTTAAATGTTGAAATAACACAGGTTTTCCCTAAATTATGAAACAAAGATCACTTTAAAGGAATCTTCATTTAACTTAGAGAATATACATTAAATTATTACCGACAGCTAAACTGATATACATGATTCTATTTTTAATATTATAGTTATAGAGCAGAAACTGGAGCAAAAAAATTCCATATGTATCACATTCAAAATAGCCTTTAGCTTATAAATTTTTTTAACCTGCAGAGCAACAAAACCATAAAAAGAGATGATGATATTTGATTGGCCTAAATTTTCCTTAGTCCCTGAGCAATGAATACTGTTTATTTTCACATAAAACTTTTAAACTTAACTTTTACGGAACTGACACAACAAAATCTAAATACATAAATGATATGGGCAATACCAGCTTAAGAAAATACTTTAGTAGATGGGGCTGGCGCTGTGGCACAGTGGGTTAACACCCTGGCCTGAAGCGCCGGCATCCCATATGGGCGCCAGCATCCCATATGGGCGCTGGTTCTAGTCCTGGCTGCTCCACTTCTGATCCAGCTCTCTGGTATGTATGGCCTGGGAAAGCAGTAGTAGATGGCCCAAGCCCTTGGGCCCCTGCACCCACATGAAAGACCTGGAGGAAGCCCGTGGCTCCTGGTTTCGGATCAGCGTGACTCTGGCCATTGCGGCCAATTGGGGAGTGAACCAGCAGATGGAAGTCCTCTCTCTCTCTCTCTCTCTCTCTCTGCCTCTCCTCTCTGTGTAACTCTGACTTTCAAGTACTTTATTAGTATCAAGCATATAGTAAGAGGAAGAGCTATCTTATGATCTTAAATTACCTCCCTTAAAGTAACTTAAAAAAATCAATTTAACTATTCTTGGGAAAAGCAGACAGACAGAAAGACAAAGAAGGAAACTTCCAACTGCTAGTTCATCTGCAACAGTTGGGCCACACTGAAGTCAGGAGCCAGGAACCCAATCCAAGTCTCCCTTCTGAGTGGCAGTACTTGAGTCACTATCTCCTGCCTCTCAAGAGTGTGCATTAGCAGGAAGCTGGCGTTAAGAAGCCAGAGCTGGGACTCCAACCCAGACACTCTAGTATGAGATCCAAGTGTTGCAAGGAGCATCATAACTGTTGTGCCCAATGCCTATCCTCCACAGAGAAACTTAAAACTACATCTTAAGTAAATGATTTATAAGAATTATCAGCCTGGTCATGAGACTGCATGGTCCTATGTCCCCAGGGCCACCAGAATTTCCATAACCTTAGATAGTACGAATTCTGAATGTCAGCCAGACATTGCTATTCAGTCAAAAAGCACTTCAAATAAAATCCAATTTTTCACTTTCTTCTTCTTTTTAAGGCTGTTCATTTTCACTACAATCTGCCTTTTCAGGTGACTGCTGTCTGGTCAATTTATCTATGGGTGTAATAATTATGTGTTCATGGGTTTCTCTCCATTGGTGCTTCTCTAGAGCAGCAACTTGCTGAGATTTCCCAGTAGGCAGTGCTTGGTATAGAGCAAGGACACAAAAAAGGTTTACTGGACAAATGATGCATTAATGCACAAATACGCAAAAATATTTCTGTAGAGGTAGAAACATGAAATCCTCTAAAATGTAATTTTAAGTCATTATTGCTTATTGTTTTAAAAGAGTGCTGATCAAGTTTTTGGATGTTGCCGGGTTTACAACAAAGTCACAAATCATACACAAGCACCTCCTAGCTTGAAAAGTCATCAATCAAATGGGGCCAAACTGCTGAGTCACTGTTTACTAGCAGCTGGAGTTCTATTTCTCAAATCTATTTTTCCCAAATCATCCTGACACAAGAGAGTGCAGGTGGATCAGGAGCGCAGGAATGCAGTGCTCGAATAAGAGCTTCCCTGTCCAGACCAAGCTGGAGGGCAGTGAGGTATTCCATCATAGACACTGTGGTTCTCTGCAAGAAGGGAAGGCTGGGGTCTCACCTCCCACTTGGACTGGGGACTAAATAGCAAACCTGCAAATTGGCCCTGGTGCTGCCACCGGAGTAGAATTTAGTCTGGAGAAAGCAGTATCACCTATGTCCCTGAAAGTAGGAGAAAATATTTTTTGACCACCTGCAAACCTTTCTTTTTTATTTTTAAAGATTTATTTATTTATTTGAGAGGTAGAGTTACAGACAGTGAGAGGGAGACAGAGAGAGAAAGGTCTTCCACCCTATAATTCACTCCTCAAATGGCTGCAATTGCTGGAGATGTGTCATTCTGAAGCCAGGAGCTTCTTCCATGTCTTCCATGTGGGTGCAGGGCCCAACAGCCTGGGCCACCTTCTACTGCTTTCCCAGGCCATAGCAGGGCGCTGGATTGGAAGAGGAGCAGCTGGGACTAGAACTGGCATCCAAATGGGATGCTGGTCTGCACGTGGAGACTTAACCCACTGTCCTAGACCTTTCTGCTTCTTGTCCAGAGATTTCTGAAGTGCGAAGCTTGGCAGAGCAGCCAGCAGGAGGGGACCTAATGGGTCATGGAGATAGTACACCTGGGGAGAACAGTGTACCTCTCACATTTCCCCTGCTTATGTGCTCATTCATTCCCTGAGATCATAGAAATAGAATGCCACTGATTCTCATGCCCCATGTGAAGGAACAACACAGATCAGGGAAGAAGCAAGAGCTGCCGGTGGAATGCATCAATGGCCCACCTATAGAGGCGACAGGGGTTTGAGAGGAAGGAACAGAAAGGAGATATAACTGAGCATTTCTACAGCAGGGTTTGGTGCTAAGTAGAGCCAAGAAAATCACACACAGCATTCACGTGAAAAGAACCACACAGTCAGAGACACACTGCGGCAGTTAGAACCAGACCTCTGATCTTCAGAGAGCCAGGTTCAGATGATGGCCGCTGCCTTTCCTGTGCTTCTCCCTTCTGCCCCCTCCTCCCCCTCCTCCAGAGCTAGAGCCAGGAGTTTTGAAACCACTCTAGCTGTCTTGAACCACTTAGGTGGCCTGCCGTGAGATGTAGGGTGGGAAAGAATCAATTGAGATTTAAATAAAATTTGAGATTAAACTAGTCAGACTTTAACCCAAAAATGGCCCAAAGAAGTTGTAGTACTTGTCCACAGGCATAGAATGGAGGCAGAGAAGAGAGATTAGGAGGAGCATGCTTCAAAGCAGATTTGTAAGAAAAGCCATTTCAGGTATATATCTAATGAGTTGGAACTGTTTAAAAAAAAGGCTTACACACTATTTACATTCCTTACATAATAGATCCTTACAGGATTGTTAACTAAAACTAGATAGCTGAAACTATCCTTTTCTTTTCTTTTCTTTTCTTTATTCGACAGGTAGAGTTACAGACAATGAGAGAGAGAGAGACAGAAAGGTCTTCACTCTGTTGGTTCACTCCCCAGATGACCACTATGGCAGGCACTGTGCCGATTCAAAGCCAGGAGCAAGGTACTTCCTCCTGGTCTCCCATGTGGGTGCAGGGCCCAAACACTTGGGCCATCCTACACTGCCTTCCCGGGCCACAGCAGAGAGCTGGACTGGAAGAGGAGCAACCAGGACTAGAACCAGTGCCCAGGTGGAGGATTAACCAAGTGAGCCACGGCGTCGGCCACTGAAACTATTATTATTTTTTCTTAACTTTTATTTAATGAATATAAATTTCCAAAGTACAGCTTATGGATTACAATGGCTCCCCCCCAATGACTTCCCTCGCACCCGCAACCCTCCCCTTTCCCGCTCCTTCTCCCCTTCCATTCACATCAAGATTCATTTTCATTTCTCTTATATACAGAAGATCAGTTTAGTATATATTAAGTAAAGATTTCAACAGTTTGCACTCACATAGAAACACAAAGTGAAAAATACTGTTTGAGTACTAGTTATAGCATTAAATCACAATGTACAGCACATTAAGGACAGAGATCCTACATGAGGAGTAAGTGCACAGTGACTCCTGTTGTTGACTTAACAAATTGACACTCCTGTTTATGGCATCAGTAATCTCCCTAGGCTCCAGTCATGAGTTGCCAAGGCTATGGAAGCCTTTTGAGTTCGCTGACTCTTGTCATATTTAGACCAGGTCATAGTCAAAATGGAAGTTCTCTCCTCCCTTCAGAGAAAGGTAACTCCTTCTTTGATGACCCGTTTTTTCCACTGGGATCTCACTCACGGAGATACGGAGATCTTTCATTTAGGTAATTTTTTTTTTTTTTTGCTAGAGTGTCTTGGCTTTCCATGCCTGAAATACTGAAATACTCTCATGGGCTTTTCAGCCAGATCCAAATGCCTTAAGGGCTGATTCTGAGGCCAGAGTGCTGCACTGAAAACTATTTTTTAAGGTCAAGTATTCCCCACCAAAACAACAGAACAAATACAGCAAAACATTATCCATAATAAAGTCTTACGCTGACATGAAGTACTTCCTAAAAAGCTCATGGAAAAATGGAATTATAAATTTATTTTTGTATAAAAATTTTGAAATCAATGTATAGTTTTGGCATAATATGCATTTTCCAAGAATTTTCTGAAGACCCCTTCATATATATCCATGGCTATATAAAGTCAGCCTCCTTCACTCACTGCTTCTGTTCTACCCACCTTAAATATAGGATTTCATAGAAACTCAGCTTTGTTTTATTCTTTTTTTTTTTTTTGACAGGAAGAGTGGACAGTGTAAGAGAGAGAGAGAGACAGAGAGAAAGGTCTTCCTTTGCCGTTGGTTCACCCTCCAATGGCCGCTGTGGTCAGCGCGCTGCGGCCGGCGCACCACACTGATCCGAAGGCAGGAGCCAGGTGCTTATCCTGGTCTCCCATGGGGTGCAGGGCCCAAGCACTTGGGCCATCCTCCACTGCACTCCCTGGCCACAGCAGAGGGCTGGCCTGGAAGAGGGGCAACCGGGACAGAATCCGGCGCCCCGACCGGGACTAGAACCCGGCGTGCTGGTGCCGCAAGGCGGAGGATTAGCCTATTGAGCCGCGGCGCAGGCCAAAAACTCAGTTTTGTTAACTATCTCTCCTTACTTCCAAGCTCTCTCTGGTTGACTGTATATAGAAAGGCACCTCAAAAAGTTCATGAGAAAATGAAATCAGAAGATATACTGTTTATTTTGATGAAAAATTTTTGAAATCTATGTAAAAGTTTTTTAAAATATTATTTGAAAAGCAGAGAGAAAAAGATACAAAGACAGAAATCACCCATGTTGGCTTACTCTGAAAATATCTGCCAACAGCTGGGGATGGGCCATTTTGAAGCCAGAAGTCTGGAACCCAATCTGGGTCTCCCATATCTGTGGCAGGGATCCAAACACTTGTGTGAACACCTGCTGTCTCCTAGGTTCTACATTAACAGGCAGCTAGGATCAGAGTTAGAGCAGGGATTCAAACCCAGGTGCTCTGACATGGATGTGGGTATCCTAAGCAGCATCTTAACCACTATGCCAAACATTCATCCCTTGCATAATTTTTTCAGAATATCCATTTCCATGAACTTTTCAAAAACCCTGTGTATGCACAGATTTCTAATTTTTTGGTATCAAAATAAACCTTCCTTCAAGATGTATTTATTTATTTGAAAGAAGAGTGACCAAGAGAAGAGAGAAACAGGCAACAGGCAGACAGACAGAAAGACAAATCTTTCATCCACTGAGTCACTCCCAAATGGCTGCAACAGTGAGCGAGACTGAAGCCGGGAGCCAGAAACTCTATCTTGATCTACCTGGGACTCAAGCACTTGAGCCACCTTCTACTGCCTTCCTGTGTGTGTGTTATCAGGAAGCTGGACTGGAAGCTAAGAAGCTAGGATTCCATCCTGCACTCCAACATAGGAAGCCAGTGTTTCATTTGGTGGCTTAGTCTGCTGAGCCAAATGCAGGCTCCTAAACTTCTTTTTGAATTCCATTTTTTTCAGTGAACATTTAGAAGTGCCCTCTTATCATTTCTAGGTCAGATATTCCAAAATGTATTTTTTCATCTTATATTTTCAACTACCTACTAGATTTATATATACTCCAGACATTGCAAACTTAATACATCCACAACAGAATTCATTAGGTCACTCTTCTTACTCAACCTCTAAAATCTGTTCTTATCTCTTGGTCTATTCTTTATTTCAAATGATGGCAACACCACAGATCTAATTCTCTAAATCAGAAACCTTCTTTATTCTAATCCCTTACACATAACTGGTTGCCAGATCCAGAAGATTCTAAATGACTTCTTGAATCTATCCTTTCTTCTCTATTTTTTCAATAATCAAAATCCAGTTCCCCTAAGTCTCCAGGGTCTCCACTTCCTATACTTCACTTTGACACTTTAAAAAAAAAACAAAAAAAGTATTCCCTTTACAAAAATTCTGCATTAGCTATCCACTTCCCACAGGAGTCGGAGCTAACTGCATGCAGGAGGCTTTAGCTTGGCTGAAAAGCCCTTCCAACCTAAGTCACTCCTGTATCACATTCAGCATTACTCTGTTCTGGAGACACTGCTGCCTTTAGCATATGTTCTCTGGTATAAAAGCCTTCTGTGCACCAAGCCAATGCCCTCCGGATCCTGCACTTCTGCCTGCCCCAAATCTGAACCCCTGCCTTATTCTAATGGTTTTCAGTTTTGCTGCTACCAATAGTTCAGGTTCATTGTCAAAATTTACTCATCTACTCTTTTTATTGATTAATGACTTTATATTGTGGCCCAAACTAACCTCTTCACTATAGGCTTAGTAACAATGTAATTTTAAGTAGTACAGAGTAAACTTTAAAGTCAGATTTCCTGGGTTCAAATTTTGGCTCTACTATCTACAAGTGATTCTGACCGCTGAATTTATTAATTTCTCTCTGCATTCATTTTTTCCATTATAAAAAAGGGATAACAGGACTTCATGCACAGGATTTTCTGCACTGTATTTTGAAAGTACTCAGCACATATAAAGATCTCAATATTAACAAGCTATTGTATTAGTAAAATAATAGCTTATTACTCAATGCAAAATGATAGGACAGACATCGAGCCATAAAATCATACAGGCAGACAAATGTCACACACAACTTTAAACTAATCAGTTAGAAAACAATCACAGATGCAGAAGTTTCAAACCTAAAGCAGCTTCCCATCATGAGTCACAACGAAATGTTTTATAGGAACCCAAAGTCACGGATGCCTGATAGTCTGAATATGGAGTCCAGAAACAAGATGGAAATTCTTACAGGTGAGGGTAACTGATGTCAAATGCAGAAAGATGGGGCCAGCGCTGTGGTGTAGTTAGTAAAGGCACCACCTGCAGTGCCGGCATCCTTGGGCCCCTGCACACGTGTGGGAGGCCCAGAAGAAGCTCCTGGCTCTGGATTGATGCAGCGCCAGCCACTGTGGCCAACTAGGGAGTGAATCAGAGGGCAGAAGACCTCTCTGTCTCTCTGTGCCTTGTCACTCCTTCGGCCGCAAAAGGAACAACGCTGCTCACAGCTAATCAGTCTTCAAAAGACTTTTACTTAGAAGGAGTAGGAAAAAGAGTGGGGGACCGGGAGAAGGGGGAGAGATAGCGCGCACGTTCCTTAAGGAGGAAAGCTGGCGTGCGTATTCCTTCTCCCACGGTCCGCTTATATACAGAATTCAACCAATCACAGTCAACCATTCAGAGTCCATGCACAGAGTTCTCCAATCCAGCACTTGATCATGATCAGCTGTGGAGTCACGCAGCAGGCAGGGCATCAGCGCCATCTTGTTGTTTACCACAATCCTCAGCTAGATGGAAAGTTCAATCAGCTGCTACATCCGCATTACTGCTATAAGCCAAGCCCAGCATGGGGGGGGGTCCCATGGCAGGCCTATCCATGGGTACCCACAGGCCTCTCTTTCCCTCTCTGTGTAACTCTGACTTTCAAATAAATAAAATCTTTAAAAAATGTAGAAAGGTGCTCACAGATGGACTAAGTTTTGGAAAATTCTTTACAAAATGGCAACAAAGTAAATTTATAGCATATCCAAAGAGATGCTGTTAAATGGTGACTACTATACAGGATGTACAATAACAATAATTTTGCTAACTCTGTTAACAATATTTTCTTGGAATATTATACCCATAATTCTATATAAAGAAAAGTGGAAAACTGGAATGTGTTTACAAACATTAGGTGCAATTCACTGACTTCTACAAACTGAGTAGGAACCTGTCATGTGTGTTCCATGGATATGCTAGGGGAAAGTCTTTCAGTGTTCAACGTGCGGACAAGAATGATTAAAAGTTTAATACCAAAAGTAAGGTAATTGCAGGAATTTTGTGCCATCACTAAAGTACTAATGATTTAATAAATTTCTCTTCATCAAAGAACATCATCCCTAAAATGACTACTTTAGATCCTTCCTCCATTAACACAGATGATCTACAACTGACTCTTAATTTAGTTACCCCAAGAATGGCTAGTTATTAGCTTTCTTATATTTATATGCTTGTAGCCTTAACTTTTATGAAACTTCATTTGCAATCCAGCATTAAGACAAAGAGATAATAACTGAAGAGAAGGCCCATGGAATCATAACTCATCCTTCAGCCCAGGCTATTGAGCCACCTTAATAATTAACAATAGTGTAATAATGCATTTTATTCCAATTTTAGTGTATGTGCTGCTGAAGTGAGCACAATAGTATACTGAATTTCGAATTTCAACATGTACCACTTTATTATGAAAAAATAAAGTGTCTTTGTTGGGGCTGGACTTGTAGCACAGTGGGTTAAGTCACCATTTCTGCAGCCAGCATTCCATTCCGGAGTTGGGGTTGAGTCCCAGCAGTGTCACTTCCAATCTAGCTCCCTGTTAACGTACCTGGAAAGGCAGTGGAAGATGGCTCAACCATGTGGGCCCCTGTAGGACACCATGTAGGAGACCTGGATGGAGTTCCAGGCTCCTGGCTTTTGTGTGACCCAGCTCACCCTGTTGCAGCTATTTGGGGAGTGAACTAGCAGACAATCTTTCTCTTTCTCTCTCTCACTATCCCTTCTTCCCCACGGTTTCCTTCTCTGTCACTCCACCTTTCAAATAATAAATAAATAAATCTTTAAAATTTTTTTCTTTGTTAAGAACCATAAAATATATCTTTACAATAATTCAATTAAATTAAGACCCTTTCCCAAAGTATTTTTATCTGCTATCATATGTCACATTAGTTTGATACCTTCTTTCACTTTTCTCCTTAAGTTCTATATGTAATTCTGGGAGGAAGAGGTTTCTACTATTGATGAACATAATTACAAAATAAGACTATTTTGGTTTTAGATCAAGGTGACTAAGTTTTGGATTACAGGGAAAAAAGCTGTTATTTTTGGGGAAAGTCTTGCGACACGAAGCATCCAACCTAACGCGTGAGAGGTACTACGGAAATAATGTCAGGAGAAAAGGGTGCAAGCGTCAGGACAACCACGTCAACAATTCTAATTCGGCTCTGAAAGAACGACTTACTTCCAACTGTGAAAGAGACGCGTCAGGAAGTAAGATAGATTCGGTGATGGAAAGGTTGCTGATACTACTCCATCTGTTCTGAAATCCTGAACTGCATATCAAAGTTCATTTATGACAGATCAAGTGAAAACTATTTTATCATCAAAATACAAACTGATATATGCATTGCTAGTTAATCAATTCTAACAATCTATTTGAGATCTAATGGTTTATTTATTTCAAGAGGTATGCTCTGTGGGTCATTAGTCTTAAATTAAAACATGATAAATTAGATTGCCCATGTTTTGATCCTAAATTCCACTATTGGTTAACATCTCATTTGATGTAATCAGTCCAGCAGTCCCTAGTGCTTACTGACTAAACATCCAAAATGAAGTTAGAAACAGAAAGCCCACCGAGTCAAAATAACTTTTTCAGACATCAACATTAGCCATAACATATGCTCCGAGTACAGTATCTTTGTTTTAAAATGCAAAGTTGCCAATTTTTCAACACAGTCTTCTAAATAAATGACATTTTAAAAAGAACAATTTACTATGAAAAAAGTTTGTGCTTTTTAGAACTCCTTTTGGTAAGCCATTTTTCTTTTTGCCATGTGCTTTAAACATCTTAATAAATTCCAACACAGTGACAAGAAACCACATACTGCACCTGTGCTTTCTATCATAATTAATCCAATAAGTACAAGACTGCTTACTTTAATTTTTAAAGGAAATGATGACATAATGAGTTTTAACTTAAGGTATTAATTACCTAAAAAAGCAGAATTAGCTTAATGTTTCTGTAAACTTTGCCTAGATACAACAACTAAATAAAAGTTTCAGGAATAGGGAAGCCTTAAACAGCATGTTTAGGAATAAGAAAACAAAATACTTATTCTCCTCAGGTGTCCAAAAGCATTAATGGATTATACTAAAGAAAAAAAAGAAGCAGTGTCAGAAACACTACAATTTTTGTTGACTTCAACTACTACAGAATCAATTAAATCCAGTTTAGCTGCTTAGTGACGAATTATTAATATTATTTTCTACTTGTACATAAACAATCATTTTTCAGAAAGGCCACTTTCTTTTCAAAATAAAGGCTACAACTGTCTTAAAATGCCTCAGAGTGATGGTCAAAACCTCACAAAAATTCTACATGGACCTAGACAATCACATGACACAACTGTGCACACGCCACACCATCTGTTGGATATGACTGCCAGCACAGATTTCGTGAGCTGGCAAAGGTCTGAAGTAGTCAAGAATTCTCTAAGTGTTTCAGAGTGCAGGCTTCTCATTAATTTTAATTTCCTGTTGGCTCTACGAGGAATGAGTGAGTCGTGAAAGCACAATGTGCCACATACACTCCAGTTCATGCCACATGTACACCTGTAATCATAAACTCTTATCCAGGGCTGTCCGCTGGAACAGTTGGGATTTTATGTGTTTATTTCTTCTTTACCCTAAAGGAAATAAATCTGAACTATCTATAGTTATCTTTTCATACTTTAGTACTCTTGCAAACATCTGGAAATACTTGAGAATAATCATTTAATTAATGCGAAGCTAATCGATGACAATGTGCTTAAATACTTCACTCAACTGCACTGTTTTCCTCAGTCCACAGAAGGAGGGACTCAGGAGAACAAGCGGTTCTTTGAGTACGGAGTACACTACAGGGGAAACTTGCAGCCAATTCCTCTTCCAGCAGCAAAAACATCATCTGTGCTGGGACAGATAAAGCAGATGATCACACACGGCCACACTGGTAAAAGCTGGTAGGCGCTGCTGGCTAACATTTTGACCTTCAGGCCTGCTGTGGGGCCTCTGTTGCTGAGGGCTTTCTGAAGGGCTGGCCTGGCTGCTACATTTCCGTCGGCTCTTGCAGCCCACGCTGCGTCCAGTGTTTTACTACTACCCCTCACGATGCTGGCTGTGTAGAGGGTTTTTTTCCCAGAACAAATGCAGCAGATGCGGCGGTGCCTGTGGCAGCATAGCTGGTACTTTCCCTGGGTTGTGACACTGACTTCTTTGCTCTGTACTGTTTCCCTATAACCATGCTCGCTTGCCAAACCAACAATCCGAGGCAGGTCTATAGAAAACCTGGGTAAACTCAGACACGTTTATGAGCTGGGGAGAGGATTTTTTTTTGTCTCTGCCACAATTATGAAGGTTGTTTCTCTAGTACTGCCCTAGAGAATTCCCATGTCCCTTATCTCAAAAGAACAGCACAAAGCAAATAAATATTTAAGAATCAGAGTAATCAAGAATTTTTAATTTACAAATCAGTTTGGGTCAAAAACCAAGAATGGTTGATTTACCTAATTCCTCTTATACCAGTAATTATGTCAATTCAATTTCTTTTTTTAAAATTTGGAACCAATATAGTTGGTTAACAGATGGCTTTTAGATTTTTGTCCTTATTCCAAAATCTTTACGTTACCCAAAATATAACTTTTAAAAATATGACACTGTAATTTCTGCAAAACATGATCTACATGCTCTCTATTTAACACTAAACAATCTGGATGCTAAGGCTGTTTGGAAATAATTTTAACAAAAACTGAAACATTAGACTAGTGTTATAATAAACAGATTTGCCTTTTACATTTGTTTTAGAAATCTTCATAAGCACATCTTAAGCAATATTTCTTTTAGTAGAGTTCAATTAGTCCAAATAGATTTTATCTCTTCTCTTTGTATTATAAGCCCCAAATTGGTGACATCTTAAATTCTCTTACTATCTCATTACATCTAGGAACACAACATGAAATAATTTATAGAAAACTCAAAAGACAAAAACTAAAGATTTAAAAGAAAATACATAAATTATATTGCATATAGGCTTTAAGGTAAAGAATGCTTCCTACTCAACACATCTGTTTAGCAGGTACCTCTCTTATTTTGTCCTTTAAGAATCTGCTCTGAGGGTGGGTATTTGGTGCAGTGATGAAGAGATTACTTGGGATGTCAGCATCCCATATCAGAGTGCCTGGGTTCAAGTCCGGGCTCTGCTTCCAATTCTAGATTCCTGCTAGCAGTATGCATCCTGGAAGGCAGTGGTGACAGCTAAAATACTTTGGTTCCTGCTACTCATATGGGATACCTAGCTTAGGTTTTGGGCCCTGGCTTGGACCTGGTCCAGACAGGGCTATTGTGGGCATTTGGGGAGTAAACCAGCAGATGGAATATCTGCCTCTATTTCTGTCTCTCTGAATCTTTGCTTTATAAATAAATAAATAAATAAATAAGAGCAAGCTTGCTCTGAGGGATGAACATTTGGCAGAAGAACAAGCCTTCTATGTTCTGAAAATATAATCAAAACAAGTTCAGGTTGTTTTAAGCGATTTCTGTTAGGAAAACTCCATAGGAATCAAAATCCAGTTCTCTTTTTGAAGTTAACCTTACGACACTTGTATCATAAAAAGGGAAGACACACACACACAAACATATACATACAAGAAGGAAAGAAGTGGGGCCAGTGCTGTGGCACAGGGGGTTAAGCTGCTGCTTGTAACACCAGCATCTCATATGAGCACCTTTTTAAGTCCCAGTTGCTCTAATTCCAATCAAATTTTCTGCTATTGCACCCGGGAAAGCAAAGGATGATGGCCCAAGTCGTTGGGTCCCTGCCACACACATGGGAGACCCAGATGGAGTTCCTGGTTCCTGACTTCTGCCTGGCCCAGCCCTGGCTGTTACAGCCATTTGGGGAGTGAACTAGCAGATGGAGGATTCTCTCTCTCTCTCTGGGTTTCAAATAAATAAGATAAATCTTATCTAACAAAATAAACAAGAGGAAGAAAAGAATAAAACCAGATTTCCCTCATCATTAACAGCCAGTGTCTTTAGTGGAAATCTATTCTGGTTGTCAGTCTATCTTCTTGCTTTGTGAGCAAAGCACTCTATCAAATCACACCCATTCTATCAAATCACTATGCTCCCACAATGCTCTTCTTTACCATCTTGTGGCACACATCTTCCCTTGTCTTTTGCCATGCTCCTACTCTCAGCAATTCTTGATTCATTCCCTGGCAATCACTTCTTTATGCCTCTCTTACTCCTCCCCTCCCCCTTCCTCCTTTATACTCCCCTCCGGAGCCTTTACAAAGATTTCCTCTTCCTCTGGGTGACCAACTCCAAGGCCTCCCATTGACAGGGGCAATCCATGTCCAGGAAGGAAGAAAGCTTCAGCCCCTGCTCCCAGCCACTGCTTTCCGAGAGCTAACTGTCCTACAGCAGCCAGAGAAGAAAGTCGTCTGCAAAACGCTGGATCCAGTCACAGGGACTCTTAAAGTCTCTTTTCTACTGTGACAGCGTTTGTCTTTATTTTATTACTTTCATCCTTTATCATTTAGTTCATCACTGTAATCAAATAGTACTCTTCAATGTAGTAAATCAGCTATTTCTATTTGAAATAATCTTTTTTAGTATCTCCTACATCTATTCCTGTTTTTTGTTTTTCTTCTTTTCCATTTTATTACTCCACTGCTTCAGGCTCCAGACTTAAAGATACTTCATCATGTCATTCTTCAACTTAAAAAAGTTTTCAGTGGCTTCCTACTGTTTAGGAACTACAAATCCAGACTTGGCAATTTTGTAAGGCTTCCCTCATCTGACCCACACCTACCTTCCCACTTTATCTCCTATGTTGTTCCAAATGTACTTCAGAGACCTGGAAGTCACTACTTGACTGACACCCAATATAGCTTGTGCTTCTCCACCTCTAAGCTTTTATTACACACATTAATTTTGAAGTGCCTGCCTCCTCTCCTTCTGCTATCCATCTTCCAATGCTTAGACAAAGTCTCCCTCCACATTATAATTTCATAAACTACATGAGCCTTCACTAAGTCCCCCTCTTATCCAAAGCCACTTGACAATGTCTGAATTATTGCTCAGGATTATAACTTAACCGACCATTAATTTACCTTGTCTTCTTAACTTAATAAATCAGTATAAATATAATTTTTAACCATAGTGTTCAGCACAGCCCAAAGCAAAAAGTTTTGAACATTGCTTAATCTAGCTTAGCATTTCCTAATAAATCTTGAAATTTCCAAATAAAGGAAACTCTAAAACACATGAAGAACTGAAAATGTTGCAAAAAGTTAACTTATATGAGCTAGCCACCAGAGAAACCAATTCATAAGCTAGAATAAGCCTAACAGAGACAATGGAAGGCTATGTGTCAAGACAACTGTGTATGTGGAAATTTTAAAAGATCATACGTGTTCTCCAGTTTCTTAAGTTCAATATTCCAATTTCTGTTAAATTTTAATTATCACAATTTCTAGACGATTTGCAAATATAACAATTTTCCCCACCCCACAGGTCCCTTTCTAATGTAACTGCTGTTTGTCTTCCCAGAAGGTGACATCTACTTCCATATCTCTGAAACTCAGACTGGCCTTCAGATATATTTTGACTAATTTCCCCCCACCTCTTATGTATTTATTATTTTCTTGTAGTAAAATATACACAATACTGTGTGCTCTTTTGCTTTTTGAGAACAGTGATCCTAATGAGTATAAAATAGGATCTCACTGTGACTTTGATTTGCATTTCTCCAATGATTAGTGATTCTGGACATCTTTTCATGGACTTATTAGCCACTTGTTTATCTTCTTCAGAGTAATAGCTATTTAAGTCCTTTGACAAAATGGAATGTTTGTTTTGTTTGTTGTTATTGAATTGTAGGAGTTCAATATATATTCTGGATATTAAAATTTAAGATTTACAAATATTTTGTCCCATTCCATATTTTGTCTTTCACTCTGTTGGTACTGTCCTTCGATGCATAAAAGCATATTTATTTGTGAGAGGGCACCACCCATTGGGTTGCTCTCTAAATGTTCACAAGGGCACCTAGTTGGGGCCAAAGTCAAGAGCTGGGAATTCAATCCAGGTCCCCTGTGTGTGTGGTAGGAACCCAATCATTTGAGCCATCACCACTACCTCCTAGGGTCTGCATTACAGGAAGTTGCAGTCTGAAGTGGAACTTTTTTTGTATCAAACCTAGGCAGTCTGATATGGGAAACAAGCAACATAAGCCATAGGTACCCCAAAGTTTTTCATTCTGATATAGTGCAATATATCTATTTTTTTCGCCTATGCTTTTGGTGTCACATCCAAGAAATCAATGCTAAATCCAATACCAATGAAGCTTCTCCCCTATGTTTTTGCTAAGAATTTTAGTTGTAATGTTTAGATCTTCGATGCATTTTGAGTTAATTTTTGTAAATGATATGAAGTAAAGGGCTGACTTCATTTTTCTACATGTGGATATCCAGCTTTCCCAGCACCACTTTTTTGAAAGGAGGTCGTTTATCTCTGAATAGTAGTCTCAGCATGCTTGTCAAAATCATTTGATTGGCCCGCACTGTGGCTCACTAGGCTAATCCTCTGCCTGGGGCGCTGGCACCCCGGGTTCTAGTCCTGGTTGGGCGCCAGTTCTGTGTCGGTTGCTCTTCTTCCAGTCCAGCTCTCTGCTGTGGCCCAGGAAGGCAATGGAGGATGGCCCCCCTGCACCCGCATGGGAGACTAGGGAGAAGCAGCTGGCTCTTGGCTTCGGATTGGCGCAGTGCGCCAGCCGTGGCGGCCATTTGGGGGGTGAACTAATGGAAGGAAGACCTTTCTCTCTCTCTCTCTCTCTCTCTCACTGTCTAACTCTTCCTGTCAAAAAAATAAAAATAAATAATAAAAAAAAATTTTTTTAAATCATTTGATCATGGAGAAAAGATTGGTCAATAACTATGTCTTTATGCCAGTACCAGCACGCTTTTTTGATTATAGTTCCTTTGTAGCACATTTTGGAATCAGGAAAGATGAGACTTCACTTTTGTTTTGCTTTTTCAAGATGGTTTTGACCATTTAGGATCCCCTGAGATTCCATGTGAATTTTAATATTTTTTTGTATATCTTTACAAAAAATGTTATTAGGCTCTTATATATCATGTTGGGCAGTATTAACACCTTAACAATATCAAGTCTTCCAATCCATGAAAAAAAATTATCATTTTATGTACTGATATCTTCTTTACTTTCTTTAACATTTTGTAGTTTTCAGTGTATGAGTCTTTTACTTCTTTGCTTAAGATTATTCCTATGAATTTCATTCTTTCTGATGCTGTTGTAAATAGTCAATGTGTGCCTCTAAGCTAAGATCAAGAGGTCTTGCAGCTTTCATTTCTACTCTCTTGAAAGGCAGCTACTGCCACATAAAAACCCCAGGTTTGCCTAATGGAGTTATATGACCTAGCCAACATTTAGCACAACTGCTAGATACAGGAGGAGGTAATTTAGAGAGATCATTCTGTCCCAGTCAAGTTGGCAGATGAATGTAGTCACTTGAGAAACCTCAGAAGAACCTCTTCACTGATCTTGTGCAAACTGTTAACCCACAAAATGGTGAGCAAATAAAATAGTTGTTATCCTAAACCCTTACGTTTTGGGGTGGCAGCAAAGACTAAAAGAAACAGAATTAAATCATTTTATTTGTTATTCCTTAACTATGATAATTTATTCATTACTTGTGCTCGCTCATTTCAAACTATTTCCCAGAGGCTATTAGGACTTATTCCAACTGAGACAAAGCAGAATTCTCTGATGCTAAATACTCTACATTATTCATTGTGTTCATCAATGATTTAAAGCTTGAATGTCAGCATTCTAAATAATTTATAAATTTTAAAGCATAAATAGCTTAAAATGAAATCTTATTAGAACTGGAGAAATCCAGATTGCATTTTTCTAATTTTTTTTTTACTTCAACATTTGAAAAAACAGCAAGTAGATATTACAAATAACATTTTCAAGCTAACCTGTGAAATACATTGCTAATAGTTGCTAGCAATTAGTATTAAAGTTTTTAAGAACAGATTTTGAAACTAGGTACTTAAAACTTAAAATATTTATAATCTCAAAGCATTTAAAATCATGATATGTAAGCAAAGTGGTTTAACATTGCTTCAAAAGAATTAAAGTATATATATACAAAGGTACTTCAAAAAGTATGTGGAAAATGGAATTAAAAGATAAGCTTATTTAAGTGCCAAAAAACCTTGAGACCCATGCATAATTTTTAAATATAATTTTTCACAAACTTTTTGAAGGCTCTGTGGATCGAAATTTTACTTATAAATAACTGTATTTACTGATAAACATAATTATAAAGGATCCTAATTTTATTTAGAAAAATCTTCTAAAACCATGAAAAGGTAATTAGTTAAAACACACTTGCTTATCTAATCTAATTTTTTTACTAAATGCAACTCATTTTGAGAATTTGCTTCTTTCATGTTCTACAAACAGTTGCTTTAGGATAGTTTATCTGAACTATATTTTTCAAAAGAAATAAATAATAAGGAGCAGCAAAAAGCAATAAATATAACAGGAGATAAGGCATGATTTTATGATTTTAGTTTATACACTATCCTGATATAGAACAGGACTATTATTTCTGACAAACCAAGTGGAATTGAAACGTATTTAAGTAGAAACTAATTCAGTTAATCTTCAAAGTTGGAGCAAATTTCTCAAAGTCTATGTCATTACACCTTTTAAATTATTTTGATAACTGAGTTTCAACACTGTCAGTGTATCTCATATTTGCATCATTGAAAACATCTTTTGAAATAGTTGTCACTTTAGTTTTAAAGAGTCCTAAATATTTCTCTCAATCTGAACTGATTTATTTACCTATAAGCAATTATATACGTTTTTCTGCAAACACATTTTTTCAAGAAACTACAATTTCACCATACCCCTAACCCACATATATGGCTACAGAATGAATTTAATATATCTATAATTTTATTTACAATCACATTTCATATGTATATATGTGTATATATATAAATTATATTCATCAATGTGATGACAAAAAACATAACTGGGAGAATGGAAGTGTACTTACAAAGTCGAAATCTCCATCTTGAGGAACTTTCCAGTTATCAGGAAAAACATTTTTGGACATAGGGAAAGGTTCATGCATGTTCTGATTACAGTTTTCATGACTCTTATTCTTGAAGTCCTGCTTATCAAAGTAGTCCATGAATGATGGTCTTTGTACTTGTGGTGAAGTTGCATTTCCTTAGGAAACAAAGAACATAAGGAGGTAATAAGCTCTTATGTTTAAAGAAGTATGATTTTTTTTGAAGTATAATTTTTTAATTGAGCCATATAATATATCTGCACTGGTCTGACTCAAAGCTAACACAGTCAATTTCATAAAAAAACAAAGTAAAATAAAATAAGAATGGAAAAAGCCAAAAATATCCAGACCAAATAAAAATTAAAACTAATGACTAGGCAAAGACCCAGAATATACTTAAAATTAGACTATTTCAGAATTTTAGAATCTTCATCACAATTTTATGAAAAATCATTTTCAGCTACATATGAAATCTATCAAAGAAAGTAAATTTTTTTTTTATTTGACAGGTAGAGTTATAGACAGAGAGAGACAGAGAGAAAGGTCTTCCTTCTGTTGGTTCACCCCACAAATGGCCGCCACGGCCAGCACTGCGCTGATCTGAAGCCAGGAGCCAGGTGCTTCCTCCTAGTCTCCCATGCAGGTTCAGGGCCCAAGCACTTGGGCCATCCTCCACTGCACTCCCGGGCCACAGCAGAGAGCTGGACTGGAAGAGGCGCAACTGGGAATAGAACCCAGCGCCCATACGGGATGCCGGTGCCACAGGCGGAGGATTAACCAAGTGAGCCACAGCGCCAGCCCCAAAGAAAGTAAATTTTAAAAACCCAATGCTTCTGGTGTTCTGTCTCTTTACATTTAAGCCTGTATTGTCATTGCAATCATATACCATGGACGTAAGATATTATAAGGGCTTGTCCAGGCTCCCCCTATATCTATCTGACTGCTTCTCAGTCTCCCTAGCTGAGTCCCAGTCACCCTGGACTTCACGCCTTTGCCTGTCATACTTACATTCACATCTCCCAGTGCTATTTCTCTGGCTCAGATATGGCTCCTAAATTGTATATCCAACTTTGCAGATTCTTACTATTGGATTACTTTTTTAAAATTTATTTATTTATTTATTTTTATTTGACAGATAGAGTTAGACAGTGAGAGAGAGAGAGACAGAGAGGAAGATCTTCCTTCCATTGGTTCACCCCCCAAATGGCCACTATGGCTGGAGCTGAGCTGATCTGAGGCCAGGAGCCAGGTGCTTCCTCTTGGTCTCCCATGCAGGTGCAGGGGCCCAAGCACTTGGGCCATCCTCCACTGCCCTCCTGGGCCACAGCAGAGAGCTGGACTGGAAGAGGAGCAGCCAGGACTAGAATCCGGCGCGGATATGGGATGCAGGTGCCACAGGTGGAGGATTAACCAAGTGAGCCACAGTGCCAGCCCCACTATTAGATTACTTAATCTGAGGTGAATTTAAGTTACCAGCTAATTTACCAGTTCAAAGGCTTAATAAAAGATTTTCCCTTCAAACCTACAGCTCCTTCCACAAATTCTACCTCTACCAAACTCAACAGTATTGGCTCAATCTCCAAAGCAATAAAGTCAGAATTAACTCAGACTTCTCCCTTCCCATCATCTGTCAGATCTTTTTAATTCTACTTCTTAATGGATTGGTTTAAATCTAACCCATTTTCTCTATCCACCACTGCTACTGTCTTGGTTTTTGTTTCTAATTTCCTACCTATGCCATGGCAGCAGCCTCTAAAAGAGTCTCCTGGCTTCCAGGACCCTAGTTTTTATTTTAATTCTCATATTACCAACTCAGTGACCTTTCTAAATAAAAATCAAACCATGTCATTCTGCTCAGATCTGTCAGTGCCTCCTCACTTTTTATACTGAATGATTAAAGTGGAAAATAAACACTGAGAATAATGAGACTTTTAATCTGGCTGTTATGGTCTTGATCAGTGGTTTTCAAGTCTCAAGGAACTAAATAAATGTCCCAGAGACCGCCACCAAGGAAGGCATTTCCCATACAATTCCAGAGAAAGTAAGCTATTTTTTTCTTAAAATATTCCTGTGGGGGAGTAGATCTCCCAACAAAGAAGCCTGTGAGGTAACTCTAAGTTGCAAACAATAGTTTTGTGTGCATGTGAGAAGTTGAAATCTGTCCCTCTATAATTTTTACCCATGTTCCAAATAAATTCCTCTTTCATATCCTTGTTCCACAAACCGCTGCAGACAGAGATCATGACTTCCGTCTTGGAAGTCTGTTTCCACAGGCTGAGCAGCCTGTTCACTATTCTAGTTCCTCAGTGTTCCTCTAAACAGAGACATAATATTCAAAATAGTGATTTGGTCCGTTGAGAATGCAGGGGTTAGTGCTGTGGCACAGCAGGTTAAGTTGCCACCTGCAATGCCAGCATCCCGTATGGGCGCCAGTTCATGTCCTGGCTGCTCCATTTCCAATCCAGCTCCCTGTTGATGGCCTGGGAAAGCAGTGGAAGATGGCTCAAGTTCTTGGGACCTTGCACACATGTGGGAGACTTGGAAGAAGTTCCTGGCTCCTGGTTTCAAATCTGCTCAGCTCCAGTCATTCTGGCCATTTGGAGAGTGGGCCAGCAGATGGAAAATCTCTCTCTGTAACACTCTGCCTTTCAAATGAAATACATACATCATAAAAAAGAAAAAAAATACAGTTACTACTGTTTTTAATCTAGCTGAAGTGACGCCTAATTTATGTGATGACTTAGAGAGTCTGATCTTCTGTAACTCAAAAAAGAGAAAGAGGGGCTGGAGCTGTGGCGTAGTGGGTTAAGCCTCCGCCTGTGGCACCGGCATCCCATATGCACTGCGGTTCATGTCCTGGCTGCTCCTCTTCCAATCCACCTCTCTGCTATGGCCTGGGAAAGCAGTGGAAGACGGCCCACGTGCTTGGGCCCCTACATCTGTGTGGGTGACCTGGAAGAAGATCCTGGCTCCTGTCTTTAGATCGACCCAGCTTTGGCCGTTGAGGTCATTTGGGGAGTGAACCAGCGAATGGAAAACCTTTATCTCTTTTTCTCCCTCTGTCTGTAACTCTGCCTCTCAAATAAATAAAATCTTAACAAAAACAAACAGAAAAAGACTAGGGTGGTGGGGCTGGCGCCGTGGCTCACTAGGTTAATCCTCTGCCTGCGGTGCCGGCATCCCATATGGGCGCCAGGTTCTAGTCCCAGTTGCTCCTCTTCCAGTCCAGCTCTCTGCTGTGGCCCCGGAGTGCAGGAGGACGGCCCAAGTGCTTGGGCCCTGCACCTGAATGAGAGACCAAGAGAAGCACCTGGCTCCTGGCTTCGGATCGGCATGGTGCCGGCCGTAGCAACCATTTCGGGAGTGAACCGATGGAAGGAAGACCTTTCTCTCTGTCTCTCTCTGTCTTTAACTCTACCTGTCAAATAAATAAAATAAAAAATGTTTTAAAAAGACTAGGGTGGGGGAGATGCAACTGCCAGAGAAACTTCCCTTCTCCTCTTTCGTTGCCCCAGCTTTAAGCTCTCTGTGTGCACTATATGGCAGATCTGGACTTCAGGTAAGTTTGTTCAGGTAAGAATATGAGTGACGTCAGTAATAGTGATATTTATTTCATTTAAAATATTTTACCTCATTGTCTTAAAACTATATGATTTTCCCTATCAATATATTTTTATTGACTTCTTACTGCTTTATAAAATTATTTTTGATTTATAAATTATTATAAAATATATATAAAATTTACCATCTTATGTAACCAAAAATAACTACTAAAAACAAGGTCTTTAAGATACATTTGTACATTCTTGCTCATTGCTGTCATTTAGCTGTTATTCACAACAGCTAAAATATGGAAGCAATCCAAGTGTCCATCAACAGATCATATATAATCAAAATGTGAACATAAGTAAATTCTGTAATATTCTACAACATGAATAAACTTTGAAGACATTATGCTAAGAGATATAGGCCAGTCAAAAAGGACAAATACTGAGTAATTCAACTATTGTGAGGGACTCATGGGAAGCAAAATCACAGAGACAGAAAGCAGAATGTGGCCTAAATGAAGAGACAAAAGTGGACAGCAGGGACAGCGGAGCAACACTGTGAACATGCCACTGAAGTGGACATTTAAAGATCCCTAAGATGGAAATTGTTTTCCAATTTTTTATTGTTGCTAAATACAACACAAACTTTAATTATTTTAAAATGTATAACATACAGTAATACAAATTTTGTGGTAGAGCTCTTCTCATAAAACAAACTCTGACCCCATTAAACAACAATTGCCCATTTCCCTGCCTCCCAGCCTATGGCAGCCACCACTTTACTTTCTATTTTTATGAGTCTCACTGTACTAGATGCCTCATATAAGTAGCATCACTACAGTATTTGCCTTTTTATGACTGGCTTATTTCACTTACCATAACGATGTACCATTTGTCAGAATTTTTTTTTTTGGACAGGCAGAGTTAGACAGTGACAGAGACAGAGAGAAAGGTCTTCCTTCCATTGGTTTACCCCCAAAATGGCTGCTACAGCCGGCGCGCTGCACCAATCCGAAGCCAGGAGCCAGGTGCTTCTTCCTGGTCTCCCACAGCCCAAGCACTTGGGCCATCCTCCACTGCCTTCCCGGGCCACAGCAGAGCTGGACTGGAAGCGGGGCAACCGGGACAGAACCAGTGCTCCAACCGGGACTAGAACCTGGAGTGCTGGTGCCGCAGGCAGAGGATTAGCCTAGTGAGCCGAGGCGCCGGCCAGAATTTTGTTCTTTTTAAAGGCTACATAAAATTCCGTTACATTTATTAAATCACATTTTGTTTATTCCTTCATCTGTCAATAGACATTTGCATTGCTTCCATGTTTTGGCTATCATGAATAATGCTATTATTAACATAGATATACACCTATCTCCTAGAGATACAGTTGATTTGTGCTTTTAAGTTAACTATTCTTTTTAAGTTAGTATTTTCTCTAAACATGCACATCTTTATTTGCAAGTGATAATATGTTTAATACCCACACAGAAGTCTTTTTCAATTTCTTGGAGGTGTTTTTATGATTGAGCTGAACTTCTGATCATGTGAATCATTATGATATAATGTAAACATATGAAAAATATAACTATCAGTAAAAGTAATAAATTTATAATTTGTTTTTCATCCTATGAATTGTCTTTTAAATAGGTTTCCATTTTTAACTTCTGTTAAACTATAAGTTCTCTAATGCAGAAATTGAAATACTTTGATTAAATAACCTATCAATAGTATTTGAGATTGTCTATTCAGATGTTCAATATCTATAAATAAACACAGAAAGGAACTATAAGATGCTATACAGTTTTTCACAACCATTTAAAAATTAATTTATTTGAGAGGCACACACACACACACACAAAGAGAGAAAGAGACAGACACAGAGAAATCTCCCATCTGCTGATGCTCCTCCCAAATGCTCACAACAGGCAAAGTTGGACCAGTCAGAAGCTGGGAGCCAGGAACTCAATCCAAATCTCCTACATGGTTTTGGGTCCCAAATATTTGTGCCCTCACCTGCTGCTTCTCAGGGTGTGCATTAGCAGGAAGCTAGAATGAGGAGTGGAGCCAAGACTAGAACCCAGGCACTCTGATATGGGACGCGGGCATCACAAGAGACAGCTCAACTGATAATTCCCGGCCTTCATCACTATTAGTTTTGAATTGGTGATAGTGTATTTGAGAAACTGTGTGACTACTATAATTATTAGAATGATATGTCCCAGTAGAGTTAGAAAGAATCTGACAGTCAGGATATGCAAATTTGAGGGTACTTCAAAAGCTCATGGAAAACTGGAACTGAAAGATAAGTTTAACCAAGTACAAAAACTTGAAATCAAGCACACTTTGTTTGTAATATGCATTCCTATGAACTTAATGAATACCTCTTGCATATATGATTTCAAGCTGGTTTTGTACCAAAATAAGGCTGGCACAGTGGCTCAATAGGCTAATCCTCCGCCTGCGGCACCAGCACCCCAAGTTCTAGTCCCAGTTGGGGCACCGGATTCTGTCCCGGTTGTTCCTCTTCCAGTCCAGGTCTCTGCTGTGGCCCAGGAAGGCAGTGGAGGATGGCCCAAGTGCCTGGGCCCTGAACCCGCATGGGAGACTAGGAGGAAGCACCTGGCTCCTGGCTTCGGATCAGCACGATGCACCAGCCGCAGAGGCCACTGGGGGTTGAACCAACGGAAAAAAGAAGACATTTCTGTCTCTCTCTCACTGTCCACTCTGTACCAAAATAAAACTTATCTTTAAATCCATTTTTCCACATTTTCAAGTACCCTTGTTCTAGTAGAAATATATAAAAAGACTTTCAGCACAACTATTTATCTAAAGGCCCTTCCCCCAAATATAGCTGTTTATGTTTTAGATGGATTGAAAAGACATGTGACAAGACATCCAGACCCCAAGTGGCACCCAATGAAATGCTACTGAGAAATTCCATCAAAATTAGCATAGCAGAAAAAAATTAATACTCTGGGTCAATTTACAGAACTTGGAATATTCTCATATTCCACATACAAAGGAAGTCTTTAGGAACAGGACAATGGCGAAAACTGCCTTTAGAGTCCTTGTAAGAACAGACCTTACTTACTCGTATGCCAAAAATGAACAAAACAAATGAGAAACAAAGTGTAGCATTTTAATGATGAAGAGACGGTAAAAACAAAGATCTGGGGATGGGTGTTGTGGCACACTGCATTGGGTCCCCACAATTCCTTACTTGATACAGTGCCAGATGGAGTCCCAGCGACTCTGTGCTTCCAACCCAGTTTCCCACTAATGCATCTGAGAGGCAGGCAGATGATGACGCAACTACTTGTGTTTCTGCCACCCATTCAGTAGACCTGGATGGAGTTCCTGGCTCTTGGCTTTGGCATGGCCTAGCCTCAGCTGTTGTGGGCATTTGGGAAATGAACCAGCAGTAAGGAAGATTTCTCTCTCTCTCTGTGTACCTTTCTACTCCCCCCACTCCCACTCCCTCTCTCTGTTGGTCTGCCTTTCAAATAAATGATGTTTAAAGAAATAAAGATTTGACATAATGCTAGGGCAAGATGGCGGAATAGGAAGGCAGCACACTGACAGTGCGGGGAGAGACAGTTTAATAAATGTGGAGATACTGCAGGTTCAAGGAAGAGTAGGGGAAGAAACAGCAGAGGAAACTCTTCCGGAACTAGTGATTCACAGTGGACCTTCGAGGAGAGCGTGGGAGCCCGCCATTCGGGACACCAGCGGCAGACTCAACACACCAGCGCTGGACCGCGTGGTGAGCCGAACCTCAATAGCCCGAGACACCAGCAGGGAAGCGGAAAGAGGAGACTAGAGCGAACAAGGCTTGAAACCCTGTGGGGAAAAGTTCACCAGGCTAACTAGAAGAGAGAGAGAAAGAAAAAAGTGACCGATATGGACACGAGTTTCTCTCTCTTCGCCCACCTCTCAAAGGTGAGCAAGACAAAGAGCAGGCGCCATTTTGGACATACGTCATAAGCAGGGCGACCTCAGGTCTGCACCGGCCCTGAGCCTAGCAGAAAAACCTGACTCTGGGCATGGGGTGAAATAACAGGAGATTAGAACCTAATGAATGTGTGGTGCTAATGAACTGAGATGGTGAAAAAAGAGACTGTGGGGGAGAGAACTCACGAATTCACCACGTGAGTACTCTCCAGAGACACTACAGTTCGGTAGCCTTGGTAGCCCAGTGGTGAGACTACAGAAGAATTTGAACCCACACTGAAGGCCACAGAGATTTCCTCTGTGGCCCTTGCGAAAGAGCTTCCGATCTCTGGCTCCTGTGGGTATATCATTCGCCTGCTAACCACCCCCAATTCCATTCAGCTGTGTGGAATTACTTCCCTCTTGAATCAAAAAGAAAGAAACAGAGAGAGATTTACCACGCCTAACCTGGGAGTGTCACCTTTGGCACACCCTCAACCCTGAGGAACCAGAGCTATCAGGCCACACCCATCTCAAGCCTCTAAGGCTCCATTGAAAGCAGAGAGTCCACTTATCTAGAGTCATAGTATAACAAGAAAAAAACACCACAGTGAAGAAACCAATATGCCAAACAACAAACGCAAAAACCGAGGTAACAAGAACAAGGAAGACACTATGACACCCCCAAATGAAAGACACCCCAATTCAAGATTGCAAAGATGATGAGATAGAAGAAATGCAAGAAGCAGATCTCAAAAAACTGATAAGAACACTAAGAAGTACTCAAAAACAAATTCTTGAACTACAAAAATCCTTAATGGACAAGGTAGAAAATCTCTCTCGTGAAAATGAAATATTAAGGAGGAATCAAGCTGAAATGAAACAACTAGTAGAACATGAAACTGTGACAGTGACGAGAAATCATAATGAAGTGAAGAATTCAATAGATCAAATGAAAAACACATTAGAGAGCCTTACAAACAGAATGGGTGAGACAGAAGAGAGAATATTGGACTTAGAAGACAGAGCACAGGAAAATATACAGTCAAACCAAAGACAAGAAGAGGAAATTAGAAATCTAAAAAATATTGTTGGGAATCTACAGGATACTATTAAAAAAACCCAACATTCGACTTCTAGGAGTTCCTGAAGGCATGGAGAGGGAGAAAGGATTGGAATGCCTTTTTAGTGAGATAATAGCAGAAAATTTCCCAGGTTTGGAGAAGGACAGAGACATCCTAGTACAGGAAGCTCATAGAACCCCTAGGAAACATGACCAAAAGAGATCCTCATTTCAACACATTGTAATTAAACTCACCACAGTGAAACAGAAAGAAAAGATCTTAAAATGTGCAAGAGAGAAATGTCAGATTACTCTCAGAGGATCTCCAATTAGACTCACAGCAGACTTCTCATCAGAAACCCTACAAGCTAGAAGGGAATGGCGAGACATAGCCCAGATACTAAGAGAGAAAAACTGCCAGCCCAGAATATTATATCCTGCAAAGCTCTCATTTCTGAATGAAGGTGAAATAAAGACCTTACATTGCAAACAGAAATTGAAAGAATTTGTTGCCACTCGTCCAGCCCTGCAAAAGATGCTTAAAGATGTGTTACACACTGAAACACAGAAACACGGCCATCAACATGAAAGAAGGTAAACGAAGGGAACCTCACAGCAAAAGATCACAGGGAATTCGAAGCATACATTTGGATAAAGAAATTACGGGCCATGTACTCTATAGAATACTATACAGCAGTCAAAAACAATTAAATCCGGTCATTTGCAACAAGATGGAGGAATCTGGAAAACATCATTCTGAGTGAATTAAGCCAGTCCCAAAGGGACAAATATCATATGTTCTCCCTGATTGGTGACAACTAATTGAGCACCAAAGGGGAAACCTGTTGAAGTGAAATGGACACTATGAGAAACAGTAACTTGATCAGCTCTTGTGCTGGCTTTTGTTGTACAATGTAATACTTTATCCATTTTAGTATTTTTTTATTCTGGTACTTTTGGTTGAACTCTGTAATTAACAAACAATTATTCTTAGGTGTTGAAATTTTAACTGAAAAGTGATCCCTGTGAAATATAAGAGTGGGAATAAGAGAGGGAGGAGATGTACAATTTGGGACATGCTCAATCAGACATGTCCCAAATGATGGAGTTAGAAACGTGCCAGGGGATTCCAATACAATCCCATCAAGGTGGCATGTACCAAGGCCATCTCACTAGTCCAAGTGATCAATTTCAGTTCACAATTGATCACACTGATAGGTCTAAGAGTCAAAGGGATGACACAAACAAGACTAGTGTCTGCTAATACTAACTGATGGAATGAAAAAGGGAGAGAATGATCCAACATGGGAAGCGAGATGCACAGCAGACTCATAGAATGGCAGATGTCCTAAATAGCACTCTGGCCTCAGAATCAGCCCTTGGGGCATTCGGATCTGGCTCAAGAGCCCATGAGAGTATTTTGGGCATGGAAAGCCGAGACACTCTGGAAAAAAAAGAAGACCTAGATGAAGGATCTCTGTGAGTGAGATCCCAGTGGAACGAATGGGGCCATCAAAGAGGGAGGTGCCTTTCTCTGAAGGGAGGAGAGAACCTCCACTTTGACTGTGACCCTGTTGGAATAAGATTGAAGTCGGCGAACCCTAAAGGCTTCCATAGCCTCGGCAACTCATGACTAGAGCCTGGGGAGATTGCTGACGCCATAAACAAGAGTGTCAAATTGTTAAATCAACTTCAGGAGTCACTGTGTACTTACGTCTCATGTGGGATCTGTCCTTAATATGTTGTCCAATGTGAGGTAACGTTATAACTAGTACTGAAACAGTGTTTTACACTTTGTGTTTCTGTGTGGGTGCAAACTGATGAAGTCTTTACTTAGTATATACTGAATCAATCTTCTGTATATAAAGATAATTAAAAATGAAAAAAAATCTTGGTGTTAAATTGGAAATTGCATAGAAAATTAATCAATTTAAAAAATACATATCATGTAGGATATCTGTCCTTAATGTTGTATACATTGTGAATTAATACTATAACTAGTACTCCAACAGTATTTTTCACTTTGTGTTGCTATGTGAGGGCAAACTGTTGAAATCTTTACTTAATATATACTAAAATGATCTTCTGTATATAAAGAGAATTGAAAATGAATCTTGATGTGAATGGAAGGGGAGAGGGAGCGGGAAAGGGGAGGGTTGCGGGTGGGAGGGAAGTTATTGGGGGGAAGCCATTGTAATCTATAAGCTGTATTTTGGAAATTTATATTCTTTAAATAAAAGCATTATAAAAAATAAAAAAAAAAAGAAATAAAGATTTTGCATGTATAATGTTCATCTTTAACTTTGTTCCTTAAAATCCCCTACTGTCCAAGGCAAAGAAGAAGGAAAGAAAAGCAAATTGGTTAATCTGACAAGGTTGTATTACCAACATCTGGATGGGACACAAACATTCCTTTAACGTTTCAACAGATTTTAGGTACCTTTGATTTGTCTCTGGGCCTCAACATTACAAGACATATTTTTCTATCTTCAGAACTGAAATTTAGTTCCTATAGCAACCCTTTTATTCCAAAATAAAGTCTAGAAATTTAACCCCAGTTATTCTCCACTTCTGTCCAATTTAGGAGAGTTTTAAAATGTATTATAAGTGTAGCTCAAATTACACAATTTTTCTATAAAATACTTTAATAAATCAAATCATAAAAGGGGAAGGAAGATTATCCCTCAAAGAAATCCTTAATATGCTTAATATTCTTTTTTTCTCTCTATTTTTAAGGGCAGAATAATTCTGAAATAGAATTAGATACTAAGTTGTGCTGTAAGTTCTGATTTTTATCAAAAGTATTAATATGGGTCACACACATAAAGATATTTGAAAACCCTAACATTCAGTATTGTATTAAGTGTAATAACTGTTTATAAAGAAAAGTCAAATACAGAAGCAAGGAAAAACTGTGTGTGTGTGTGTGTGTGTGTGTGTGTTGAGAACTGCTGGCAACATAAGAAACCCATGAAGACCACTATTACCAAACGGTTTGACCAATGGATACAACATTTATTGAAGCCTATTTCTAGGTGGCACTCTCTATGGCACCAGCAATCCACTGAAGCAAACAGCACTCCCTGCTCAAGCTCCCTCCCCAAAGCCTCCCCCTCTCCTCAGGCTAGGCCAGGACCATGCTGCTCTGATCACTACCTCCTTGCACTCAGCACTGGCGTCACTGCAGAGATGCTCCTTAGAGTCTTCTAGCAACTGTGGAGCTCTTCAACCGAGAATCTTCAGCCACACCCTGGTGCAGTAGTGAAACAGTCCAGATCTTCTGATACCCCAGTGACTTCTAACTCAGACATGTATATCTGAGAAAATTCACTCAAACGTTTATGGGAGCAGCTCTTCAATATGGACTACAGAGTAAAGCAGCATCTCACTCAGGGAAGGAGAAGGTGAAAATTATCTCTCTTTCACTGGAGAGAATAAAGTGGGGAATACTTTAATCTTTTATACAAACATTCACAACAAATAGTAAGATGGGCTCAGCAGACGTTTCCTTTAGAGACAGGGAAAGAAAAGGCTGAAGGATGGTATTCTTTTCAGCAATGTGTCAGAAAAGTAAAAGTTCAATGAGAGAGATGTTGTGCTAGCAGAAATGGGAAAGACAGACCAATCCCCTGGGTGAATCAAAGAAAGGAAATTACAATGAAATTTCATTCTAGGAATCTATTTTTTCAACCCCGATAGTCTCGGAGACCTGCTCCTAACATGCTCCTGATTTATATGAGCCACCACTAGTGTCATCACGTCTCAAAGTGAAAAAGTTGCCTAGCTACTACCTAGTGTAACTTCTTCCACATTAAAGGTGAGAAAATTCCTCTATTGTGGCTAAGAATGGCTATGTAATACAATTCTGGACAGTGATCTGTAAGTAAGAGCTTCCAGGAAAACACTGTTTTCATTGTATTTGCACCATTCCTTCTGGGTTTTTGTTGTTGTTGTTCTCTTGATGGTTTGCGACCTAGCATTTATTCTGCAAGCAGGAGAATGAACATAATATCCTAAACATGGTAGTTTAATTACTACCAACATTTCACATACGTTATGCTTTTAAGGGCCTTCTATGGGACTGACCTAAAAACTGGTTAAACACCTTTTGGGTTCCACACTCAAAATTTTGGACTTCTAAGATAAAACTAAACATTGGTACAGAGTGTTAATAAAATTTGGAAAATCAACTTAAAGAAAAGAGGGCAATCTACTCCATGAGATTTTTCTCTGTGGTTAACTTTATAACAAGATATCATTAACCAGAATATAATTTTTATTCAAATGTATACGCTTATGCTTCTAAATATTTTCCATTGCTTAAATTAAAACCTAGTAATAATATTTAGAGTGTACCTTTGTTACATACAAAGAAAGGTTAAAATGCTTTTTAAAAAAAATTTCTAAAGAGGAAATAGGTTAGGTTTGTTTTAACAGTTAACGGGAGGGGCAGCTGTAATTGCTCAGTGATGTTTAACGACACAATATGAAACATATGCCACAGTGTTCATTCGCATCTCCAGGGAGACTCATGTTCACAGAAGTGGGACGGGGATGATATTTCTGACTTACAATTTACTTAAAAGAAGAAGAAGAAGAAAAGAAAGTACGAGCCCTTCAACAAGAGAATGAAGCAAGAAGTCATGTGTGTTTGTGGTTGCTGTGGCAAATACTGTTTTTAAACACAGAGAGAATAATCACATAAAATAGACATCAATTTCTCCAGTTGCAGCTCAATTCTGACTTTAACTGGTAATTTTAAAAATTTTAATAACAAATTTAATGTTCAAAATTACCTGCTTCTTCAGTTTTGGCCCTAATCCATTTAACTCCTTGCTTGTGAGACTAAAGATCCATAAAGAATAAATTCACTACCGCTCATTCTTTTGGCATGCGAAAATTCAAAGAGTAAGGTTGTTTTCTGCTTTCTTCATGCATTCCTCAAAATGTTCATAAGGAAACTAAATTGTTAAAACACAAAACCTTAGAAACTATGACAGTCTACCCACAATTATTTATTTACTTTCTAAATTTGCACATGTCTTCTGAAAAGGTGAAAAGTCTTTGTGAAAATTTAAAGAGATTGTTAAATACTTAAAATGTAATTTAATTTTTAACTTCTTTGCATAATTAGGACAAAGATATTCATGTGTAGAGAAAATCACAATCAATTTAGTAATTTATATTTAGTATAATATGTCAACAACAAAAGAATTTATTAATATTGACTCATTTGTCCTTCCAAAAATATTTTAAGATGTGAGTGTTTCATCTGATTAATGATCTTGGAAATTTGTCCTTTAATTTGTTGCCAAAAGTATAGTGACTACATATAAAAACCACAATGTTAATACAGAAGCTACTGACATGAGATATTTCCTAACTTTTAAATCAAAAGAGGAAGGTCCAAAGGCTATTCATAAGAGATTAAAATCTTAGAAAAAGAATACCTGACCAAAGGTTAAAGGGACTGATACTATTCAGCCAGGGGAAGTCTAAGTAACATTTATAATATTTATTTTTTAAAGATTTGTTTATTTTGAAGAGTTACAGAGAGAGAGGGACACACACACACACGCACACACACACACACACACACACGAGAGAGGGAGAGAGGGAGAGAGAATGAACCTTCCATTCACTGGGTCACTCCCCAGATGGCCACAACACAAGGCAGGGCTAGCCCAAAGCAGGAGTCAGGAGCTTCGGTTGGTTCTCTCATGTGGATGGCAGGGTCCCAAGCACTTGCTGCTTTCCCAGGCCATTAGAAGGGAGTCAGATCAGAAGTAGAGCAGCCAAAGCTCAAACTGGTGCCCATATGGGATGTCAGTGTCACAGGTGGCAGCTTAATCCTCTACGCCACAACTCCAGCCTCTAAGTAACATTTCAATAAGTATCCAAGTATATATGAAAGGTTCTTGTACAGAAAACAGCAACCAGATGTTTTTCATCTCCAACGAGGGCAGAATAGAAGGAAACAAATTGAAGCCCAAGGATTTTAGTTAAATAAAAAGGATTTCCTGTGCAAGAAATGAACACTGTAATGACCACTGTGTGTGTCTATGTAAACCCTTTTTTCAGGGGCCTTTACAACAAAGAGATTTTCATTTGCACAAGGAAGACTAATATTTATTTGTCTAATGCCCATGGGTGCTTCGTGCTATTGAAACAGATATTCTATAAGCAATGTGCAAGTACCCACAGTCTTGGGCAGGGTTCTACTCCATTAACTACCCTATGGACTGAGGAGGAGCAGGCCATCTTTAGGACCCACAGGGAACTCCACACCACTGCAGCCATACCTCAGCTGGATGCCTAGCACTTCCTCTGAAGGAAATAAAGGGTTCCTAATGGCCTAGAAATGCCACAGGACTTGCACCCAGCCGCATGCCCTGAGCAAGATGAACAAGGCCAGCAAAAGAGGGATACAACAGTTTTCATGAAAGAACAGAAGATTGATGGAGAAATGGAAAGTAGTCCCCTTGCACTCTTATTCCTGGTTAATTATTCCTTGGCACTGAAACTCTATACTCATTGATGTACTCCTTCAAAAGTGTGGGGAAAAATGGATTTCATGAACATTAACCATTGTTAACTATTTTATACCGTGTATCTCATCCTTTCTGAAATGGATTTTTGGAGGAAATAAGAGGGAAACGATAACCAGAACTGAGAAAGATGTTACTGAGCAAATAATGGTATGTGGACAGAGCAAACTGTCTCATACCCAAAAATTCTTTCTGGGGACATTAGATGAACTGCCAAGTGGGGATATCTAATGGTCATTCTTCTTTTTTGTACCTGTCCTAACCACTTCCTGTTTTTTTTTTTTTAATTAAAGATTTATTTGTTTATTTGGAAGTGAGAGAAAAAGAAAGGGAGGGAGGGAGAGGGAGGGGGAAGAGAGAGAGAAACCATCCACTGGTTCACTCCCCAGATGGCTGCAATACCCAGGGCTGGGCCAGGCCGAAGCCAGGAGCCGGGAGCTTCTTTCAGGTGTCCTACATAGGTGGCAGACGCCCAAGCATCTCATCTTCCGCCGCTTTCCCAGGCACATTAGTAGGGAGCTGGAATGGAAGTGGAGCAGCTGGGGCAGAAATTAGTGCCCATACCAGCTATACCACAATGCCAACCCCCAACCTCTTTCAGAATTAATCTAGTATCTGTTTCCTAAAAATCTAAAGCAGAATCTATTTGCTTTCTTTTACTAATTAAGCAAAACTACATAAGTATGCTGTCCAAAATAAACTAGTATATTTTAAAATCACTACATATTCTAGGCATATACAAAGAAGAAATTTTAGATTGTTGATCTTATCCTAATTTACTCCTTTGGACAAAAAGTGCTAAAAGGCTTTGGCCACCAGGCTGAAGCTGGACATTCTGTGGTATTGAGGAGGCCCATGGGGCATGTGAATGGGAAGAGTGGGAGAGTAAAAGCAATACCACCACTGCTGAAAACAGGGATGGAAGATTTTTCTTGTGACATACCTGTGGGTCCATGGCCTCGTTTTTATTCTTATTTATTTATTTAAAAAATTACAGAGAAAGAGAGGCAGAGGCAGAGAGAATGACAGAGAGAAAGAGATCTCCCATCCACCAGTTCATTCCTCAAATGGCCACAATGGCCGTGATTGGGCCAGGCTGAAGCTAGGAGCCAGGAGCCTCATCCAGGTCTCTCACGGGGGTGCAGGGTCCCAAAAAGTTAGGCCATCTTCCACTGCTTTCCCAGGCTCATTAGACGGTAGCTGGACCAGAAGTGGAGCAGCTGGGACTCAAACTGGTGCCCATTTAGGATGCTGGCACTGCAGGTGAAGGTTTTACCTACTACGCCAGTCCCTGTTTGTTTTTTAGTAGATCAAATTTGAAAATATTTTTTGTCTCTTTATTTCCCTTCAAGAAGTCTTTGAAAAAATTTACTTCCTAGAGTCAAATCACCACATTCTTGACATGTAAGAAAAACAGGTCTATAATACCTAGTTTCATGGCTGAAGGTATAAAAGACAACATGTAAACAAAATTTAAGCTGATGAGAATGTTAAAGCAGGCAACTCACTTGAAACTCCAATGCAAAAGGAGATGCAAATCATAATGCTTAGCACAGAATGTAACAGTCTAGAGATTTTAGAAAGTTAAAAGTAATAAACTGTCATAATCTTATTAGGGAATAAAAATGCTAACACATTAGCAAATGAGGCTTTGACTGGTCATGTTAGCTGAGAACTTATACCAATTTATCTTAAATGGTTTTAAAGAAGACTTAATCATGAGGGAAAACAGAACTAGAACAATTATGTGGTTAGGGAAAAGTGTGTCCTCCCTCAATAGCTTCTGTACATTGTGTTCACCAACCCAGGACAGGCCTTGGGTGTGTTCTAACAGCACCTGATTCCATCTGGGGAAAACTCTGAGTTCCGCATTATAGAATGACATCTAAATTGCAGAAAATGCAAATACACAGGAATTTAAAACTTGCTGATGAAACTACTATCTATTCCACTTAAAAATGGGCTTTCAGTAATACCTGTGATTAAAAATCATACCTATGTCATTTCTTACTATAAAATTATAGCATTGATTTTCATTGCTGTTAAAGCTGTAACAGATGAAATATGTAAATTTGTGGTATAAAGACAATGCCTGTTAAATCATCATCACTATCTCTACCTTGAAAGAGAATGCTCTAACATCCATTTGATTGCACAAAAACTCATTTTTAAACCACTGTACACTGCTGATGTCCAACATATGTGACTGCGTGAAAAAGTTGTTTTTGTAGTTTCATAGAGAGCTAAGTAGCTCACTAGAGATAAACAAAGCACTCTAACTGACCTACTAATAATCATAAAATTTGAGTAAAATTATTTTATCAGCTTGTGGGAAAGTGATGGGACAGCTGATGGGAAACATGTTAGCTGTCTTACCATGGGGTCTTTTGATCCACAGGATCTATGACCTATACTCTAACACTGGCTGGCTTTGGAGTACACATCACCACCCTATGCAGTTGAGAAAGGCATGTTACGGATGCAAGGTGCCTATGCTGGTCAGAAGCACAGTTACACTATTTCAGTAAGCCTATGAGTAATGGGAGACAGAAAGTCCATACACTCCCCACTCACCCCAAGCCCCAGGATTAACCACGTAACAATGTGCATTTTGTGCTTCATGATCATTCCCTTACAAACATATAAACATAACGGGCTACCTAGCGGGAAGTATGGAGAAAGTAAGCCAGATGACTTGAAGCTGTGGTGTAAGATTCTACAAGAGAAATAACAGAAAAGAGAGCCCCCAAAATAAAGGGGTGAGCAAAAAGAAAGTAGAAAGAGGTGAGCATTTGGTTTCCTGGTTAAGATGCTCAAATCCGGTACTAGAGTGTCTGAGTTTAAGTCTCAGCTCTGCTTTGGATTCCAGCTTCCTGCTAATGTGTACCCTAGGAGGCCGCAGATGACGGCTCAAACAGCGGGGTCCTCACCACCCCCACCTGGGAGTCCTACACTGAGTTCCCAGCTCCTGGTTCTGGTATCTGCAACACCTGAGCTCTTGCAGGCATTGGAAGAAGGAACTGGCAAATGTGAGCTCTGCCTTACGTGCCCTGTGTGTGTGTGCATCAAATATTTGAAAAAAGAAAACAAAATGTCAGAAAGGAAATTCTGCTACCCATTTCCTAGCACCAACCAATCACCTGAGCATTTACCACTTTCCATGCTCTATAGCGGCAGAAGTCCCGCCATGCCGCACCTCTGCCATGTGGCAGCAACACCGTGTAGTGGAAAATAACCCAGTGCTCAGACTGACAGTAACCACGCAGGACCAGGGTGGCTGGAAGGGAAGAAAAAGGCCAGGAGCTATGATGAGATCATCTACTTTTGCCTATCACTGTGGAAACGCAGTCCTACACTGTTCACTGCAGCATCTGAAATCACTGAACAGGAAAGAAAAGATTGTCAGAGGATTCCTATCTTTACCACTTTGCAAAATACAGAGGTCAGAAAAAAACTCACTCTTCCTCCATTGTATGTTTGAAAGGCAGAGAGAGAGAGAGAGAGAGAGAGAGAGAGAGAGAGAGAGAGAGAGAGAGATCTTCCTTCATAGCCGATTTATGCCCAAATGCTCACAGCAGCCAGGGAAGAAGCCAAGAGCCCCGCACTCCATCAGAGTCTCCATCATAGGTGGGAGGGGTCCAAGTACACTTGCTGCCCACCCAGGATTCAGGAAGCTAGATCAGAAGCAGGAGAGCCAGGACTCAAACCAGGTATTTGGATATGGTGTGCAGGTGTCCTAAGCTGTGTTTTAATCGCTGTGTTAAATGCCTGCTCAGAGAGAATGCCTTAATTGTCATTTTAGCCCCGGAAGCACCTAGCACTGTGCCACATTTGATAAGCAGCTGCAAATATGCCCAGAACTGACTCTTCCCTATGAGCGTCCCTGTGTCTCACATGTTCTTCCTAGTACTGATTTTCGCACATCAGCCCTTGTTTCTTCCCAAAGCTTAAACTTCTCTGTCTCTGTGGCTTAACTGCTAATTTAGACAATATGAAATAACATTATGTTGTATTTATTGGAACAGAACTTTAGGTTCAATTTTTTAATTGGAAAAGTAAATGTTAGGAACACTATCTTCTTCCCTCTAAAATACTTTACAAATTAAATTATGGGCTCACAGCCTTCAAAAGTTCCATAACCCTAAGTTAAAGATGTGCTGCTTTCTGCTAGAGTAAAATATGATTTTAAAAAAGCCTATTTGTGTCATATTCTTTTTCTTTTTTGCTGTTAAATAAAGGCAAGACATTTCCACAATTGCCTATAAAAAGTAACACAGAACGATCCTGGTTCCTATGCAAGTATACTTTTAAAATGGAAAACTACCATTCAATGGGAAAAAGCCACTTACTTTTCATAGTTCCATCTTCTTCTTCCTCATCCTCACTGTTTATAACCATGGTCCCCAGGTCAGATTCTAGCATGGTGCTGTTATGTTCAATCATGGTCTGGGCCCCCTCACTCATTGTGCTCGTGGCCCGCATCGTGCCCACACTCTCCGAACTGGTCTTCACCATTGTGTGGGAATCCAGCTCATCTTCATCCTGCAGGCAAAATACCCTCATGAAGGAAGACTTTTCCCAGACAGCTGGATTGCTTAATTCTTAACAATAATGTCAGCACATTACACTTTTCATAATGCCAAAACATTACCATTACTACTAATTTCAATGTAAGGCCACACAAATTTTATCCTCACAGAAAAAGTTATTCAGAATAACTTAAAGCTTTAGGTACTTAAAGCATAAGCAATAGCAAATGATAAAACAGAAGGCTACATGCTGCTTTGAAAATAAGGATTAAAGTAGGTAAATGATCATCAAATGCATAACAAAGGTGATGACAAAATCATTAAACATACGAAAGAGAATACTTTAAGATAGAACATGTGGGTACTTCCTACTTTAACAGGCATAATAACGTTTATAACTTCTATAACAGCTTTTTCCTTTAAATTTAAATTTGTTTCCTTTAAATTGTGGTAAAAACATGTTACATAAAACTTACCATTTTAAACATTTAAAATTTATTTATTTTCATTTTATTTGAAAGAAAAAGAAAGAAGGAAGGAAGAATGGACATTTGGGTTGTTTACACCTTTTGGATACTGTGAATGATGTTGGTACAAACACTCATGTGGTGATCTACTTGAGTCCCTGCTTTCTGTCTTTTGGGTATATACTGACAAGTGTAATGGCAACAGGATAAGGTAACTAACTCTATGCTTAATTTTTTGAGGAACTACCAAACTGCTTTCCACAACCCCTGTACTGTTTTACACTTCCACCAACAATGCAGAGGGTTTCAATTTCCCACATCCTTGCCAACACTCATTATTTTTCATTTTGAAAATAAATAGCCATTCTAATGGATAGGAAAGTGCTATCTCATGATTTGATTTGCATTTCTCTACTGACTAGTGATGATGCACCATCTTTTTGCATGCTTACTGGCCATTTACATATCTTCTTTGAAGAAACGTCAAGTCCTTTGCCTACTTTTGAAATGGGTTATTTGTTTTCTGTTGTTGTAGGGTTGTTACACATTCTGGGTGCTACTCCCTTATGAAATACATGATTTGCAAATACTTTTTGCCATTCCATAGGTTGTCTGTTCACTCTGTTGATAGTGTCCTTTGATGAACAAAAGTGTTTAATCTTAATGGAGTTTAAATTACCTATTTTTTCTTTGGTTGTTTACATTTTTATATACTATCCCAGCCATTAGCTTTTAAATATTTCACAGAAGAAAAAGTCAGTAATGTAAGTATGAATGAAAATGCTTTTTAGAATATTCAAAATATATACATGAATAGGGCCACAAAATAAACTAAACTATCAAATCTTTTTGGAAACACTTGCTTATATACTGAAATTCATATAAATCTATTCTACTTTTCATGGAAACATACAAACAAAATCCAGTTTTGGTGAAAGTCAAAATGCAAATATGGAACATCAATGTTGTGTCTTAGCAACTTAGGTGGCTTAACATAACAGGAGTTGGATGGCTATTTAATACTCCTCTTCCTAAATTAACAGGATAAGCTTGGGCATTATATTTCAAGGTCTTTTGCTCTTCTTTTATGACCCTCTCTCTTTTGGAAGACCTCTTCATTCTCATGCCTACAACTACCTAATATTCTGAAGACTCCCAAATCCCCAAATCTTGCTACATCTTTACTTAGTAATTAAATGCTTAATGACATCTACATTCAATATTTCCAAAAACAACCACCATAAAGCACAGTGATTATCACAAGTTTCCCAAGAATTGTACTTCAATGTCTTCTTATATTCATTCTGTTTAATTCTCCATGCAAGATCTTCAAAAGACGATTCACTTTTAGCTTTTCTTTTCCATTCTGTTTGCTACTGGGTAAACCTCATGCCTCAAACCTGGGTTAGTGCAGGTAATGCCTTTTGACTGAAAACTCTCCCATCTCATCTTCTCAAATCAGATACATGTTAGTTAGATCTTTGTTGAAATCACTTACTAAGCCTAAGACCTTTAGGAAATTCATTTAAACCCTCTAAAGCTTAATTTTTCCCCTGGATGTTATACTGATTAAGCGAAAAAAGGTAGGCAAAACTGCTGCCTGCTACCTGTACCAAAGCAGTATCACTATGAGAAACAGTGACTTGATCATCCCTTGTCCTGACTGTTGATGTACAATTTAATACTTTATCCCTTTTAATATTTTGTTTGTCTAGTTAATACTATTGGTTGAACTCTGTAATTAACACACAATTATTCTTAGGTGTTTAAATTTTAACTGAAAAGTGATCCCTGTGAAATATAAGAGTGAGAATAAGAAAGAAAGGAGATGTACAATTTGGGACATGCTCAATCGGACTTGCCCCAAATGGTGGAGTTAGAAATGTGCCAGGGGATTCCAATACAATCCCATCAAGATGGCATGTACCAATGCCACCTCACTAGTCCAAGTGATCAATTTCAGATCACAATAGACCATAATGATAGGTCTAAGAGTCAAAGGGATCACACAAACAAGACTAGTATCTGCTAATACTAACTGATAGAATAAAAAAGGGAGAGAACGATCCAACATGGGAAGCAGGATACAGAGCAGACTCATAGAATGGCAGATATCCTAAACAGCACTCTGGCCTCAGAATCAGCCCTTAAGGCATTCGGATATGGCTGAAAAGCCCATGAGAGTATTTCAGGCATGGAAAGCCAAGACATTCTGGCAAAAAAAAAAAACAAACAAAAAAAAAAATACCTAAATGAAAGATCTCTGCGAGTGAGATCCCAGTAGAAAGAACGGCCATCAATGAAGGAGGTACCTTTCTTTGAAAGGAGGAGAGAACTTCCGCTTTGACTATGACCTTGTCTGAATAAGATCAAAGTCAGTGAATTCAAAAGGCTTCCATGGCCTTGGCAACTCATGACTAGATCCTAGGGAGATTACTGACGCCATAAACAAGAGTGTCAATTTGTTAAGTCAACAACCGGAGTCACTGTGTACTTATTCCCCATGTAGGATCTCTGTCCTTAATGTGTTGTCCAATGTGAATGCTAGAACTAGTACTGAAACAGTATTTGGCAATTTGTGTTCTGTGTGGGTGCAAACTGTTGAAATCTTTACTTAATATATACGAAATCGATCTTCTGTGTCTAAAGATAATTGAAAATGAATCTTGATGTGAATGGAATGGGAGAGAGAGCGGGAGATGGGAGGGGTGCGAGTGGGAGGGAAGTTGGGGGGGGGGGAGCCATTGTAATCCATAAGCTGTACTTTGGAAATTTATATTTACTAAATAAAAGTTAAAAAAAAAAAAGAAAAAAAGCAGTTTCACTCCTTCAGAGTACACAGCAATATACCTGTCCTTCTTGAATACTATTTCTTTTCTGTTTTCTAAGTATTTTAGTTATTTAAAAGGCAGAATTACAAAGAGGCAGTGAGACAGTTAGGGAGAGAGAGGTCTTCCATTCGATGGTTCACTCCCCAACTGGCTGCAATGGCCAGAGGTGCACTGATCCGAAGCCAGGAACCAGGATCTTCTTCTGGGTCTCCCATGTAGTGCAGGGGCCCAAAGACTTAGGCCATCTTCTACTGCTTTCCGAGGACATAGCAGAGAACTGGATCAGAAGAAGAGCAGCCAGGACTTGAACAGATGCTCATATGGGATTCTGGCACTGCAGGTGGAGGATTAACTTACTGTACCACAGTGCTGCCCCATCTTGAATACTATTTCTTTTTTTTTTTTAATTTCAATGAATGCATTTTATTTTCTTTCTTTCAGTGATTTTTTTTTTTTTTTTTTTTTTTAGTAAATATAAATTTCCAAAGTACAGTTTATGGATTACAATGGCTCCCCCCCCCCATAATTTCCCTCCCACTCACACCCCTCCCACCTCCCGCTCCCTCTCCCCTTCCATTCACATCAAGATTCATTTTCAATTGTGAATACTATTTCTATTACATAATTCTTCTACGCAGAATCTACACTGGCTCCCAGTTTTTACCTACATTAAAGCTATCTTGCCACCTAGATTTTAATTTATTCTATGTTCTTATCTCATTATTTTTTGCCAATCCTATTTTTCCATTGTTCACGTATTCTTTAAGAGTAGCGTATTGACACCTTAATTCACTCTCCTTCCTATGGGGTTATGATAAACAGGAGAGTAAGCTCATTAAGATTCCTCTCTATGATCATGTTTTTTTTCTGCCCAGAATATCCTTCTTCTCTATCCATTTAATTAATCCTATATAGTCTCAGATCAAGTATTTATTGCTTCCATGGCTAATTCAGTCTTTATTAATTATCCTCTTTTTCAAACTTCTACACAATTTACAACCTGTATTATATACTTTTGCATTTAAATTCATGATCTCATGCTGTGAATAATTATTTTGTAATGAATATAAATACTTTATACATAAGAATGCACTTCTGAATCCACTAAAGTGTTTCATTTAGTATTCAAAACACAGTAAGTTCTGAATATATATTTATTTCTTTACAGAATTATAAAATTACGAACCTTTATATTGGAAAGAAATTCATCCAACCTTTTTGTATGCATGGATTTCAAATTTTTTGTTTTGCACCAAAAAATTAAATTCCATTTTCTACATAGACAGTAAGACTCCCCAAAGTTTGTATACCTACTTAAAAAATACAGGGGCAGGCATTGGACCTAGCAGTTAAGACACTGGTTTTGATGCCCACATCCCATCTCAGCATGGTTGGGCAGAATGCTTTGTATTTTCCTAATTTCAGCTTACTGCTAATGCAGACCCTGGGAGGCAGCAGGGATGGATCAAGCAATTTGTTCCCTGCCACCCATATGGAAGACTTGGATTGAGTTCCCAGCTCCTGGATCTAGTTCCAGCACCAGCCCTGGCCATTGCAGGCATTTTAGAGAGTGGTCCACAGATCAGGAGCTCTCTGTTTCTCTACTTCTCAAATTAAAAAAAAAAGAAAAAGGAAAGCTAGAACTAAGAAACAAGTTCTTTAGTTTCTTGACCCATTATTCCACTATATATATTACGTTTAAAGTTTACATATCTTCATTTAAATTTTTATCTACTTGAGTGCTACAATTTTAATAGTTTATATCATCATTTCCTATTCCCAAATAGTCCTGTACAAATTATTCAATTCATTCTACTCCAAGACACTGGCTTCTCTCACCTGAACAGCTCCCTAACTCTTTTCACTGTTTCTTGTCTTGCCTCTTTTAGTCTCACACAAAAACAGGCAGACAGATCCTTTCAAAAGAGAGATCACATCATGGTATTCTATTGCAGACTCTGCAATTGGCCTCTCATCACACTTAGACTAAAATCCAAAATCCTTTAGCGTGGCCAAATGTGATCTGGCCTACTTAACAACTGCCAGTCCCATCTCCTATCACATTCCTTCCTGCTCAGCAAGCTCCAGCCATGTTGGCCTTCTTTGCTGTTTCTTGAGCATTCTAAGCATATTCCTCTTTCAAGTCTTTAAACTGACTGATCTCAGAATGCTCTTCCACAGGAGGACTTGATCATGTATTTCACTTGGGTCTCTACTTAAATGTCACCTCCTTAGCGAGACTTCTTCTGACCACCAGTCTAAACTTGGAGCCTCCACCATCCTTTGTTATATTATCCTTCTATATTCTTCATATCCAGCATCTGGTGTTCTCTACCACTGGCAAGACAACAGACTTAAAATTTACCCCAGTACTAAAACACCTGGCACATAGGAGGCACTTGATTAATACTTACATAATGAAGTAATCAACTAATATTTTAATTCAGTAAAGTAATTCATTCAATAATGCTTTGTATATTTGCAATATGTCAAGTAGTGGTGGATCAGGCATCAGAGATACAAAGCTGAGTAAGACAGGTTTTGTTGCACTTTGAGGTCTAGGGGAAATCTATTCACATGTGAACAATAAATTACTATGCAATCTGTTAAGTGCTGTAAGGAAAGTGTTGACAGTATAATGGGAACACTAAGAGTAGAGCCTATAATTCTTTCCTTAACAAGAGAAGGAGGCCTCGCAGAAAGACTGCCCTTGAGGTGTCTTAAAGGATAAGTGTCCTGGATCTGTAACATACATACATAAATTTGGGTGGGGTGTTTAACATTACACCTTTTGTTTTTCATGAGAACTATATTCAGACATACCCTGTCTTAGCTCAGACACTCCATGACTGAATTAGGTGTCATGACTTTGTACTCCTACAGCATCTGCACTTATGGCATCATAGTCTATTGCACAACAGTGTAATCAACTAGTCTAACTGCCCCTGCCCCATTAGACTCTAAATCTGTAAGAGTAATTAATGAAATTTTGTTAACAGATATATTTTTTAAAATGATTTATTTTGAAAGTCAGAGTTATAGAGAGGGAGAGAGAGAGAAGAAAGAGAGAGAGGGAGAAATTGATCTTCTATCCGCTGGTTCACTCCCCAGATGGCCAGAAATAACCAGGGATGGGTCAGGACAAAGCCAGGAGCTTCATTGGGATCTACAACATGGATGGGAGGGGCCCAAGTTCTTGGGCCACCTTCCACTGCTTTTCCCAGGCCATTAGCAGGGAGCTGGATTGTAAATGGAGCAGCTGAGACATAAGCCAGCACCCATATGGGTTGCAGTGTCACAGGCAGTGGCTTTACCTGTTATGCCACAATACTGGCTCCCAGATATATTCTTGATATTCAGAACAAAGCATTGAATGAAGGTTAAATTCTTCATTATGAGAAAGTATGTTATGTGAGGTTCAAAAGAGACAACTTTATTTATACCAACTTATTATTATAAAACATTGAATGGCTACTGAAGAAACTTTGGGAGGGGAATAATGCTGCTAACCAGATCAGATTATTATTTATTTAATAATGATATGACACGTTATCAATGAATTAGAATTCCTATGCTGAGCCTTTGTTTTCTTTTTAGACTATTCCCATTTAAGTTTCTTTTTAACTCCATGAGATATTATTATCCCTGTTGTACAAATGATGGAGCTGAGACTCAAGCAGATTTAATAACTGCAAAAAGCAAGTTTTTTTTTTTTTTGGACAGGCAGAGTTAGACAGTGTGAGAGAGAGAGAGAGACAGAGAGAAAGGATTTCCTTTTCTATTGGTTCACCCCCCAAATGGCCCTATGGCTAGCTCGCTGCACCGATCTGAAGCCAGGAGCCAGGTGCTTCCTCCTGATGCCCCATGCAGGTGCAGGGCCCAAGGACTTGGGCCATTGTCCACTGCACTCCCAGGCCAGAGCAGAGAGCAGGACTGGAAGAGGAGCAACCGGGACAGAATCTTGTGCCCCAACGGGGACTAGAACCTGGGGAGCTGGCGCCGTAGGCAGAGAATTAGCCTAGTGAGCCGCAGTGCGGGCCCAGAAGCAAGTATTTTAAATAGGTCTATCTGAGGCTAACACCTGAGATCTAACTTCCAATGATGTAAGGTTTTTAAGTTATCTATAGTATTTTTTTAAGTCCAATTGAATTTATACTAGGGGTTTTCAAAAAGTTCATGGAAAATATGTATTATGTAAAAACTATGCAGACTTCAAAATTAGATTGTACCAAAATAAACTTTTTCCTTAACTCCATTTTTTCACAAATTTTTGAAGCACTCTTTCATTTACATATTTACCACAGCATGTTTCATTTTGCTGAGAGATGAAGAAAATGCCATACACAATAGACTGATTCGCACTTTATCCAAAAACTAATCTTTTTCTAAGTTGGGATTAATTCTTTCCAGTGGACCCCACTGAGGACAGCAATTAAAGCTGATTTTCTATCAGCTCGTTCTTAAAGTTTGCTAGTTTAGTATCTTATTTTATCCTGGTTGAAACTAGTTTATTCCCAAAACACTAAATCTATTTTTATATGCATGAGTCATTTGTCTTTTATCCTTGTAAGATTCAATGCTGTGACCAATAACAAGAAACATAACATCTGGCTGGTATGAAATAGGGTTTTCAGTCTTCCTATATCTATGACGTGGCTGAATCTACAAAGAGATCACGAAGCTTACAACTCTGGATTCACATAATTGGCTTAGATAACCTGTAACACTGTAAGAAAACTGAATCAAGTTAGAAAGGGATTATTCCTACTAAAGATTATTTTTACTTATATAGTCACTTTGCTTAAAATGATACTCTAATTTACAAACTGACAGCAAAAAAAGGCAACAAAAATAATATAAACACTTAATTCACTAATGAGAGAGTGTCATCCAAACAACAATTAATGAAGTACAGATGATGAGAACTGGTTTATGAAATTAGAAAACTCAAACATTAATAATTTGGTGATGGTGTTGAAAACTTTTCAGCAACATCATTTTTACTTTTAGAAGCTCATTAGCTCTGAATTTATTCTTATTATTTTACTGTTAAATTTTCCTCTGATACTTAGTATGCATTTATAATAAAGGTTATTTATAAAGCTTTTTTCAAAGTTATATTTCATTTATATATACTCTGTTATTGCTCCTAAAATAAAAGCAGAAGAAAAACATGTTGATGCTTTATAGAAAAAGGTCTGCAGAACAGATGCTTCTCCACTGCAGAAAGCGGCCAATTCCAGTAAGGAATACAATAGCATTTTCAATCAGTGGCCATCATGTGCCAGGAATGCAAAACAGAGTACTGATGATAATCCAGTTTATGAATCATAAAATCCACATGGAATACAAACATTTGAAAACATTATTAGGAAATCCTATTCCATTGCTAAGACAGATTTATGCTCCAACAGTCGGAGAAATAATGAGACTTTGCATGAAGTATCTTTACATTTTCAATATCTACTACCTTAAAGGGTTTTTTTAAGTATTCAGTTACTAACCGAATGGTTTTAAGGATACTTACAAACATTTTATCAGGTACTGTCACGTGTAAGACTAAAGAGACAGACAAACATGCCTTACATAGTTGTCCTTATTCTAATTATGTTATTTTTCTTGAAATGATATGGAAAGCTTTTATTACAAACACAATCACTCAACAAAACAATATCAGTATAAGAGCAGTGATCCTAATGGTTTTCAAAAAATGCATTCTTCAGGGAAAAAAATAAATGTGTACAGTACATACATGAACTAATTACACACTAAGTTGGAATTATATAGTGATCTAGATATCCTTAAAACCTCTTAAAGTTGCAAAGAAACAGCTAGCAATAAGTATAGCAAACACTCTATTAATGCATAGCTGAGGTTTCAAGATAGTAAGAGAAATCCCCAAGGGCTCAAAACAGAACTGTGATAATAAGCTAAATCTGACCTTAGAGCTACCCAAAGAGCATGAGGTATTTTACATATATTTTGGTGGTTAAAGGGGAATAGAAGCCTTTGGCCTTTTGCCACAGAAAAACTGAAACCTATGTCTAAAGTTGGGAAGCTTGAAAGCTGACAACCCCTGAGAAAGACTAGACAATCAAAAATTTACCCACAGGCGAAGGAGACAAGTCTCATCTGGGCTACTGGTAAGGGTAGAGGTGGGGAAGCCTCCCATTAGAATTTACAACCATGATTTGGCTTTCAATTTTACATTGATCCACAGGGTCTGGGGAACCTCATTGAAAAATAAACCTAAATCCAGTATGGTAGCACCCTAAACGCCTGATGGACACAACTGCAAATCCATCCTCCAAGGAGTCACACTCCAATGTCACCCCAGAACTCACATCATCCTCAGAGACAAAACCCAGCGAAACCACAGCTCACAATCACAAACACACATAAGATAGCTACTGAGAATGAGCAGAAACAACAAGTAACAGAATTAAAGCACCTCTGCTTTCTAGAATCAAGTTAGCTTCCTTAGATAGCTGGATCTTGGGAATAAACAAAAAATCAAGAAAGAACAGGTGGTGGCATTCTGGATTTAGGAAAAAGAACATAAATAGATATATTCCAGCTAGAATGGAAACCATTAAGTGAACAGGGTACAACGCTCAACCTAACTGAGCTAACTACTGAGAAAACATCAAAAGTATTCTCCTTCAAATATCTGCCCTTAAGCACGATGCAACACTTCAATGTCTTGACAGCTGAAAAAAGTAGTAAGTTGGTATTCAACCATTAAAAATTACTAAGACTTGCAGTATCTGAAAATCTGTACTAAGAATGAACTTTCTTCTCACAGCTGTAAGTAGGTGGTCCTTCTGTTTCACTGCAAAACCAGCGCGACAGCTCAGACAGCCGTCTTTGACATACCTGTCTTTAACAAACAGACACTTCATGGATCCTAACTTTTGCATGTTCGCAGGCATGTTTTAAAGTTACATCAAAGCTTTCAGAATCTCCAAAAGTCATAAAAGACTTGTTCATCAGTGCAAAAAGCCTAAATGGTGAGAAGGTGTGCGGGCAGGACTTCAGAGGCTCCATGATGCAAGACTGAACAAGTTCTTGGCATTATACAAAGTTTCTAAACAAAGGATTATCTTACATCCCCTGTGCACGATACTGATATACAACAGAGTGAATTAAGAGGTAAAAGCAACTTTACCCGTGACTTTTCTTTTTGCTCTCACAGCCAAAGCATGTCACAGGATTAACAAAATATCAAGAAGCTTACAAAATCCAATATTTTAAAATAAGAATAACACCTTTAAAATTGTGTTGTTATAAAATATCCACAAGAGGGCACCAAAGACAACAGGCTAAAATTCCATTAATTGAAAATTTACACATTAGGTTCATAACATTTACTAATATATAATCAATACTTTTCATAAATGGATTTACAGCCACTGATAACATTTGAAACTTAAGTATTTTAAAATCCAATAACTTCTATCAAACTACTGTATTTTTATAAAAGCAATGCTTTTGTTTTTTAAGTGCAAAGGATGTCTTCTACATTCAGTCATTCCCACAGCAAATGCATAGAACAGCAGGAGCTCCATGTATAGTTGCTGATGCTACAAAGCTTACAGAAGCATACAAGAGGAAACAACAGAGATTTATATTACTTCATCATGGCATTCTAAATCGCTTTAATTTAATATTATGTATATCTTATATTTCTAGAACAAATATAACTAAGAGATTATCTATCTCTAAAAAGAATTCATTCTTTCTGTTACTCCTTTTGTTCCAGTATGAAAGTGTTTAAGAACAGAAACTTTAATATACATTTAACAGAAGAAATATCACTTGCATAAAGTTTAGAAATGATAATAATATAAAATGCTTTTAAGAAACCAACTTCCAGGGCCAGCGCTGTGGCACAGCGGGTTAAAGCCCTGGCTTGAAGCGCCGCCATCCCTTATGGGCTCCGGTTCCAGACCTGGCTGCTCTACTTCCAATCCAGCTCTCTGCTGTGGCCTGGGAAAGCAGTAGAAGATGGCCCAAGTCCATAGGCCCCTGCACCCATGTGGGAGACCCGGAAACAGCTCCTGGCTTCTGGCTTCAGATTAGCGCAGCTCTGGCCGTTACGGCCAATTGGGGAGTGAACCAGCGGATAGAAGACCTCTTTCTCTCTGCCTCTCCTTGTCTCTCTGTGTAACTATGACTTTCAAACAAATAAATAATTCTTTAAAAAAAATCAACTTCCAAAGCACACAGTTCAGATAAAGATTGCTTGAAACACACTAAAACAATAAAATTTATTTTAACATGCAATTTATATTACTGTAACTCCTGATACAGATGAAATTCTGAGACAAAGAATTGTCAAGGTAGCAAAAAAAGAAGTTTCTCTCACAACTCAAATATTTATATTTGACTTAAGTATCTCTGAGGAAATACTGCACACACTAGCATGTATCTTATCAATTTCCAAATGCAAATATATTCCATGTTGATGAAAATATAAATTATATGGAGTAAAAGGTAAAACCTACTACAAAGCAGTTTTATACATATACTTGCTGGTTCAATGAGCATTTACCAATTACATATTTCTATGATACCCACTTGTGTGCAAGGCAGTGCACCAAGATTTAGTCTTTATTCTTAATAGATATACAGTTCCTGGAAAGAGTTAGAAACCAGACAAATATAGTAAAATAAGTACTCTCGTAGAGTTAAACATGGTATACCACAGCGTGCCTGGGAGAGCCCCGTGAAACAGTCCTTCTGTCCAGAGACAGCAGAAGCTACGACGACTACCTGATGGCAGGGACCTGTGTTCTTCCTTAAACACTTTCTGAGCGTTTGCCCCCCCTGCCTATGGTTTAACCACCAACTGCAGGAAACAGATTCCCTAATTGCCCGAGTTCTCCCTTGGGATTCAGACCTGCCTATCCAACCGCCTGCTACACACAGTGATTTGGGATGACCCAAGGACACCTCCAATAAGTGCTCAAGTGATCTCATCTCATCCAGAAAGTCATCTGGAGAACATTTCAGCCAGAACGAAAGAAGTGGCAAGAGGGTGGGTGAAGTGAAAGAAGCAAGGCTCTGGCCTTTAATCTCCTTCTATCAAGAAGCTTGGTTGCAATCGATTTGGGTATTTTTCCTCATTATTTTTAAGTGGCCAAAAAAGCAGTACATTTGTAGGCTGAGGCGTAAAGTCCACGATGAAAGGCTACTGGAGTGGACTGCAAAGGCAGGCAGAGAAGGGGCCTTTTAAGGAGAGTGAAGGGTTAGAAAACAGCAAGCCGCAAAACAACCACTGCTATTCTTTTTTTAAAAAACTTTTATTTAATGAATATAAATTTCCAAAGTACAGCTTATGGATTACAATGGCTTTTTCCAACCCCATAACTTCCCTCCCATCCGCAACCCTCCCCTCTCTAGCTCCCTCTCCCATTCCATTCACATCAAGATTCATTTTCAATTCTCTTTATATACAGAAGATCAGTTTAGTATATATTAAGTAAAGATTTCAACAGTTTGCACCCACACAGAAACACAAAGTGAAAAATACTGTTTGAGTACTAGTTATAACATTAAATCACAATGTACAGCACATTAAGGACAGAGATCCTACATGGGGAATAAGTACACAGTGACTCCTGTTGTTGACTTAGCAAATTGACACTCTTGTTTATGGTGTCAGTAATCACCCTAGGCTCTTGTCTTGAGTTGCCAAGGCTATGGAAGCCTTTTGAGTTCTCTGACTCTGATCATATTGAGACAAGGTCATAGTCAAAGTGGAAGTTCTCTCCTCCCTTCAGAGAAAGGTACCTCCTTCTTTGATGACCTGTTCTTTCCACTGGGATCTCACTCACGGAGATCTTGCATTTAGGCCATTTATTTATTTATTTATTTTGCCACAGTGCCTTGGCTTTCCATACCTAAAATACTCTCATGGGCTTTTCAGCCAGATACAAATGCCTTAAGGGCTGATTCTGAGGCCAGAAACCATTGCTATTCTTTACGCCCATCTGAATCACAGTGCTTGCTACACTGCATTATGATCAGCTATCAGTTCACATACTGTCTTACCCACTGAAGTGTAATCTTGCAGGCAAATACCATATCTTACTTTTCTTTCATACTATTATCTATGAATGGAAAAAAAAAATATCCTCTGAAGCAGAAAAAAAGAAACATCATAAGGATACAGAAACATACTGAAGTTAAGAGAAAAATGAGGGATAATTGGTATAATAAGGAGAAAAACAAACACGTGGCATCTGGTGCAGCAGCTAAGACACTGCTCAGGCCATGTGCCTCCCACATCAGAGCGCCTGGCTTCCAGGCAGCTCGCTCCTCATTCCAGTGTCCTGATAATGCACACCTTGGGAGGCAGCAGGCAAGGGCTCAACTGGGTGGGTCCCTCCCAGTGGGGGAGACTTGGATTGAGTTCCAGATTCCTAGCTTTGGCCTGACCCAGTCCCAGGTGTTGTGGGCATTCAGGAAGTGAACCAGTGAATGGGAGCTCTCTCTCAATATTTTTTTAAAGAAGAAAATGAAAGTTATAAAGATTGGAAAGGAAGAAATCAAACTATCCTTATTCACAGACAACATAACTGTCTGGAAAGAAAATTTCAAAGAATCTGGAAAACATCCCTGGAACTAGAAAATGAGTTTGGTAAGGTCACAGGACACCAGGGAAATACATAAAAGTCAACTGCTTTCCTACATCCAAGCAGTAAGCAAGTAGAATTTGCAATTTAAAAAGAAAAAACTTTCAACAATACCCCAAAAATGAGACACTTAAATAAAACAAGATTTGACTATGTTAGATCTGTATGTTAGATGTACATGCAATGATGCAAGGAATTTTAGAAAGAAGTAAATAAATTGAAGTACATTCTATGTCTCTATAGAGACCAAAAGGATACATATTTTTTTAAAAATCCAAAGTAATAATAGAGATAAAATCTTTCGCTCTGTGAAAGACAAAGAACTAAAAGATAGGCCGCAGACTAGAAGAAAATATCTGTAAAACACACAGCTTACAAAGGGCTTATATACAAAATAAACTACTCTTAAAAACCAACAAGAAAACAAGCAACACAGCACAATTAAAACATAGAGAAGATTACTGAATAGACACTTTGCTAATGAAGATACATAAATGGCAAAGAGCACATAATATGACCCCCAATATATTTATTATTAAGGAATGAAAATTAAAACAAGAATGAGATACGGTATTAGAATGGCCAAAATGCAGAAAACTGACCAGATGAAGTGCTGGTGCACAGCAGCAGAAACACTCATTCACTGTAGGTGGAAATGCAAAATAGTACAACTTTGGAGGAAAGTTTGGCAGTTTCTTAAAAAGCTAAATATGTCGTAAGTTCCAGCAACTGAGGCTAGCACTGTGGCACAGTGGGCTAAGCTGGTACCTGTGATGCCAGCATCCCATTTGGGTGTTGGTTTGAGTCCCAGTTGCTCCACTTCCCCAGCTCCCTGCTAGTGTGCCTGGAAAAGCAGTAGAGGATGACCCAAGTCCAAGTCCTGGCTTCAGCTTGGCCCAGCCCTGGCCATAGCAAACATCTGGGGAGTGAACTAGCAGATCTCTGTATCTGTCTCTCCCTCTCTCTAACTCTACCTTTCAAATAGATTAAGAAAAAAAAAAAAAGATCCAGCAACTGTGGTCCAAGATAGTTACCCAACTGACTTGAAAGTTCATATGTAGGGGCTGGCGTTGTGGCACAGTGGGTTAACGCCCTGGCTTGCATTGCCCAGCATCCCATATGGGCACTGGTTTATGACCTGGCTGTTCCACTTCCGATCCAGCTCTCTGCTATGGCCTGAGGAAGCAGTAGAAGATGGCCCAAGTCCTTGGACCCCTGCACCTGCATGGTAGACCTGGAGGAGGCTCCTGACTCCTGGCTTTTGATCAGCACAGATCCAGCTGTTGCAGCCAATCGGGGAGTGAACCATTGGATGGAAGACCTTTCTCTCTCTCTGCCTCTCCTCTCTCTATGTAACTCTGATTTTCAAATAATTAAATGTTTTAAACAAGTTTATATGTAAACAAAAGCTGGCATGCAAATCTACATAGAAACTTTATGTACAATTTCCTCAAACAACTAAGTAACCACAATGTCCTTCAATTGCTGAATGGATAAACAAACTCAGGTACATTTACACAATGTAAGACTATTCAGGGGTAAATGGTGCTATTGAGCCACTAAAAGACATGAATGAATCGTAAAAGCATATTCTCAAGTGAAAGAAGCCATTCTGAAAAAGCTATACAGTTTATGATACCAATTATAAGATATTCTGGAAATACAAAATATTGATAGTAAGCAGATCATCAGTTACAAAGGGTTTGCAGAGAGAGAAACTATTGAAGCATAAGGATTTATTTTATTTTCTTAGGGTGGTCAAACTATTCTGTTTGATACTGTAATGGTAGACACATGATATTATGTATTACTCAAAACCCAAAGAACTTTATATCATAAAGAGTTAACCATAACACACACACAAATTTTTATACAATCACAAAAAAGGTCAGGGGATCCCAAGGTGGAGTGTATAATGTGTAAAAACAAAGTCGACCTGACACCATCAAATTATTAGAGAACATTGGAGAAACCCTGCAAGATACAGGCACAGGCAAAGACTTCTTGGAAAAGACCCCGGAAGTATAGGCAGTCAAAGCAAAAATTAACATTTGGGATTGCATCAAATTGAGACGTTTCTGTACTGCAAAAGAAACAGTCAGGAAAGTCAGGAAAGAGGCAACAGACAGAATGGGAAAAAATATTTGCAAACTATGCAACAGATAAAGGGTTGATAACCAGAATCTACAAAGAGATCAAGAAACTCCGCAACATCAAAACAAACAACCCACTTAAGAGATGGGCCAAGGACCTCAACAGACATTTTTCCAAAGAGGAAATCCAAATGGCCAACAGACACATGAAAAAATGTTCAGGATCACTAGCAATCAGGGAAATGCAAATCAAAACCACAATGAGGTTTCACCTCACCCCGGTGAGAATGGCTCACATTCAGAAATCTACCAACAACAGATGCTGGCGAGGATGTGGGGAAAAAGGGACACTAATCCACTGTTGGTGGGAATGCAAACTGGTGAAGCCACTATGGAAGTCAGTCTGGAGATTCCTCAGAAACCTGAATATAACCCTACCATTCAACACAGCCATCCCACTCCTTAGAATTTACCCAAAGGAAATTAAATTGGCAAACACAAAAGCTGTCTGCACCTTAATGTTTATTGCAGCTCAATTCACAATAGCTAAGACCTGAAACCAACCCAAATGCCCATCAACAGTAGACTGGATAAAGACATTATGGGATATGTACTCTATAGAATACTCTACAGCAGTCAAAAACAATGAAATCTGGTCATTTGCAACAAAATGGAGGGACCTGGAAAACATCATGCTGAGTGAAATAAGCCAGTCCCAGAGGGACAAATATCATATCTCCCTGATTGGTGACAACTAACCAAGCATCAAAAAGGAAACCTGATGAAGTAAAATGAACACTATGAGAAAAAATGACTTGATCAGCCCTTATCATCACTGTTGAGGTACAATTTAATACTATATCCCTTTTAGTATTTTTGTTTGTTCTACTTAATACCGTTGGTTGAGCTATGTAATTAACATACAATTATTCTTAGGTGTTTAAAGTTAACTGAAAAGTGATCTCTGTTAAATATAAGAGTGGATATAAGAGAGGGAGGAGATGTAAAATTTGGGACATGCTCAATCAGACTTGCCCCAAATGGTGGAGTTAGAAATGTGCCAGGGGATTCCAATACAATCCATCAAGGTGGCATGTACCAATGCCACCTCACTAGTCCAAGTGATCAATTTCAGTTTAAAACAGACCATAATGATAGGTCTAAGAGTCAAAGGGATCACATAAACAAAACTAGTGTCTGCTAATACTAACTGATAGAATAAAAAAGGGAGAGAATGATCCAACATGGGAAGTGGGATACACAGAAGACTCATAGAATGGCAGATATCCTAAACAGCACTCTGGCCTTGGGATCGGCCCTTAAGGCATTCAGATCTGGTTCCATTTCAGGCATGGAAAGCCAAGACACTCTGGTTAAAAAAAAAAAAAAAAAAAAAGGACCTAAATGAAAGATCTCTGCGAGTGAGATCCCAGTGGAAAGAACGGGGCCATCAAAGAAGGAGGTACCTTTCTCTGAAGGGAGGAGAGAACTTCCACTTTGACTATGGCCTAGTCGAAATAAGAGCAAAGTTGGCGAGCTTAGGGGGCTTCCATGGCCTTGGCAACTTATGACTAGAGCCTGGGGAGACTGCTGATGCCTTAAACAAGAGTGTCAATTTGTTAAGTCAACAACAGGAGTCACTGTGTACTTACACCCCATGTAGGATCTCTGTCCTTAATGTGTAGTTCAATGTGAATTAATGATATGTCTAGTGCTCAAACAGTATTTGCCAATTTGTGATCTGTGTGCGTGCAAACTGATGAAATCTTTAATTAATATATACTAAACTGATCTTCTGTATATAAAGATAATTGAAAATGAATCTTGATGTGAATGGAATGGGAGAGGGAGCGGGAGATAGGAGAGTTGAGGGTTGGAGGGAAGTTATGGGGGGGGAGCCATTGTAATCCATAAACTGTAGTTTGGAAATTTATATCTACTAAATAAAAGTTAAAAAAAATATCAATTACAGAGGAAAAATGAAACAAAATTATTCAGCAATTAGAAATTAAAATTTTGCAGATACTAGCAACATAGAAACTTTTCATGACTGAAAAGTGTGAATGCATATTATGGAAACAGCTGTAAAAAAAATACCTATGGGCTGGCGCCACGGCTCAATAGGCTAATCCTCCACCTTGCAGCGCCGGCACACTGGATTCTAGTCCCGGTTGGGGCATTGGATTCTGTCCCGGTTGCCCCTCTTCCAGGCCAGCTCTCTGCTGTGGCCCGGGAGCGCAGTGGAGGATGGCCCAAGGGCCCTGCACCCCATGGGAGACCAGGATAAGCATCCGGCTCCTGCCTTTCGATCAGCGCAGTGTGCCGGCCGCAGTGCGCCTGCTGCAGCGGCCATTGGAGGGTGAACCAATGGCAAAAGGGAGACCTTTCTCTCTGTCTCTCTCACTGTCCACTCTGCCTGTCTCTCTCTCTCTCTCTCTCTCTCTCTCTCTCTCTATATATATATATATATATACCTATGGAAATTTTCACAGGACATCAGACAAAATGAAAGCACTATTTACATGAAAATAGATTTCCAGATAAATTTTTCTTTACAAGTGTTTTTTAATACCATTAGAATGTATTAACAATAAAATAGTTTTTAAGATTAAAAAAAAACCAAAGTCTAACTATTACAAATATATGAAAGAACTTCACTGAAGTGGGTGGGGAGCAAAGGTATCAACCCAAGTGAGAGGAGAAATAAAGACAAAAGAAACCAGACATAGCATTACATAGCATTACAGCTGATAATGGTTCCATGGATATTTGGGTTAACAATTCGGAAACCGTGATACATGTACAATGGAATTAAAAAATTCAGTAAGTGGATGATGGATGGTGGGAGCCAAGTTTCTCACGGTTGGAATGGTGGGTTATAAATAAGCAGCAAGAGACAGAATGATCTATGTGGTAATGAATTAGTATCAGAGACACCAATATGAACTCATGTTTAGCATAACAAGGACACAGAAGGATGCATGCACAAATACACAAATACACATATACATTTATAGGTAGGTATGTATATGGAAACCATCAAGCTCTTGTATATTTCCTGCTCCAGAACAAGAATCAACAGCCTAATTCCTTTTTTGGAGAATGGTACTGAAAACTAAGGGTGGATTCTAGGCCTCCTGGTTTCTACTGTGGAAGGTATGCCCTCTTAGCAAGGAGATGCGTCTGTGTGTGTGTGTAGAGTCCAATCTTCATTTCCATTACCATTCTCCAGAAAAGGAATGTGGGCTCTTTATTCTTTTTGGGGGGAGCAGAAAACATACAAGATGAGTCTGGAGTGTTTCATAGTGTCAGAGAAAGAAAATGCTCAAAACAAAAACAAAACCCATGATGGGCATATTTCACAGGGACAACAGAGCCAGATGAAAGAGCTCCCAGTGGCTCCTTTTTTTCAATTAACTGAGAAATTTCTCAGGGTAAACACCAACCATGGTTTTTGCTTATTTGTTTGCTTGTCTGTTTTTTTTTCAAAAGCTGCCAGATGGTTCAAATGTACAAAGGAAAAGATTGAATGCTGTAGCCAGTTACTAAGTATTTTATATATTATATCAAGTATCACAAATCCCAAGGAATTATTTTTCTGGTAGAAGCATAGATTTTAAATGATTCATGTAAACAATTTTCATATTGAAAAGAACTCTGCATTCTATTATTTAACCAAATATTTTTTGGAATGTCTTTTCAGAATAAGACATTTAGAAAATATGTGGCAAAGTCCAAATGTACATGCTTTCTTAAAAATAAAAGAATCCACTAAAGCATCCTATTTTTGAAATGGCCTCTTTTATTCAATAAGATATTTTAAACTCGTAAATGGCAAAGATGTTTTGCATAGATTTGCTTTATACCTCACACAAAAGTACTATGAAATCTCCTTGAGATTGAAAGAGTATCTCTGTTAACACATGCTTTAAAGGTGGACTTTCCACAGGTAATTCAGGTGTGTATGCTAAATATGAACAAATATATAGGTATGTTATTTAACCAACTCACACCAAAGGATTTGGAAATACATTCCACTTAAAAAACAAATTTTTACTGTGTAATATAGTTGACCCGTCTCAGCATCAAATATATATTAGATGCTTTGAAATACAAAAAAAAGGATCTCTGCCATGTTTAGCAATGCTTAAACTAACACAAAAACGTTGATAGTGGGATTAGTCTGCTACAGAAATCCCTGTTTGCAATTTGTTTGATTTTTAAAATCTGTACAATTACCCTAGCACCTATCAAAACTTGTCAGTTTGTCAAGACACATTCTTATCAAACTTTTTCTATAATAGGCATAAAAATCAAATTCTTAAGGTATTATTTCAAACCATGTTCCATACTTCTCTTAAGAGAAATATTTAAAGTAGTTTGTCTATAATAGTTACCCATGGCACAAACTGTATATAATAGTTATCCAGGGCACAAACATACAGCACAAAATTTTAAAGAAACAACACATCAGAGGCCAGTGATGTGGTGTAATAGGCTAAGCCTCTGCCTGTGGCACCAGCATCCTGTATGGGCACCAGTTCCTGTCCTGGCTGTTCCTCTTCCAATCCAGCTCATTGCCAATGGCTTGCAAAAGCAGTGGAAGATGGCCCAAGTGCCTGAGCCCCTGAACCCCTGTGGGAAATCAGAGGGAGCTCCTGGTTCCTGGCTTCAGATCAGCCCAGCTCTGGCCATTGTGGACAACTGGGGAATGAATCAGTGGATGGAAGATCTCTCTCTCTCTGTCTCTCCCTCTCTCTGTCTGTAACTCTACCTCTCAAATAAATAAATAAATAAATCATGGGAAAAAATCTGAACATATAATTTACCTCTTCCTTTTTAAAGCCAGAGTGAAAGTTCATAGAAATGTCAATTTAAGTTTAGGCCACTAATTTTTCTCCAACTGTAATACGTCGAATTATATAGAACTAAATTAAGTTTGGAAAAAATTTAAGTTGATGTTGGTATAACCAATAAGTTATCCAAAAACTGTACTCAGAATTGAAAAATGCAAGAAACATAATGGACCCAGGTAATAATATCAAATATTAATATCACTTATAATGCAGCAACTTAATACAGTGAATTTCACAGTACTGGAATTCTAGAATCAGGTAAATAATTTGATCTACATTATCTCAAAATTTAGTTTTATGAAATTTTTTCAATGGTCCAATGCTAAATTGGCTCTGGTCATATTAGGCCAGTCACTGGACAAGGACCAATCCAGGGTCTGGCCTAGAAACATCTATAATAAAGGCTGCCACAGAATAGAAACTCTCTGGGTTCAAAATAAATGCAGAAGCAGAACTTGGCAACACAGATTTCTCATTCTGCTGAAAAGACATCTTTGATATATAATCTAAAAGAAGAAAAGAGTGGGGGGGCATCTCATTGAAAACAACTACCATATCAAAATACCCATCAAAAACCTCCTGCTGTGTTCTAAAAGATGGCCAGTTCCCAGTGCCATAACAAAGCAGGTACTGGCCAAATGACTCCCCTAAATTGAAGCAAATTCCAAAACAGATTCGGCAAGTCAAAGATAACCAAGATGAACTGCAAATGAAAATAAGAAGTGCAAAGCAAAAACCTTGACATCGCATATATAGATGTTAAGGCAAGCAAAGTATCAACTAGATAGGGTTCATCTCTAATGGGATATGGGAATGGAGAAGCATTCCAAGACTATACATTCCCACCACTACTGAGATAAAATTATTTTGTAAAAGACTCAGTGGTTCAGGTAAAGACAGCGATCATTTACTTTGTTATCAATTACCAATTAGATACAACCTGCCTAACTGCTCAATGTTTTTGTCATGCTACCTTATAGAAGTTTTCTCTTCCCTGCTTAGGTCACTTGTACAACTTGTCCAGAATAAAGCAGAATAAAACAGACTATAATCTTTCTTTGCATTGTGCCAATTTATGGACATTCATGACATTTTATAATCATTCAAATAATGAAGTATTCTATGGACTTATTACATACTCGATATTTCCTTTTTTAAAAAAGATTTTTATTTATTTATTTGAAAGTCTGAGTTAGAGAGAGAGGAGAGAGAGAGAGAGAGAGAGAGAGAGAGCGAGCGAGCGCAAGTGATCTTCCATCTGCCATTTCATTCCCCTCATGGCAGCAATGGTCAGGGCTAGGTCAGGCCAAAGTCAGAAGCCAGGACCTTCCTCCAGTCTCCCATGTGGGAGCAAGGGCCCAAACACTTGGGCCATCTTCTGTTGCTTTCCCAAGCACATTAGTAGGGAGATGGAATGGACACAGAACAGCTGGGACTCAAACTAGTGCCTGTATGGGATGCAGACACTGCAGGTGGCAGCTTAACCTGCTATGCCACAGCACTGGCTCTAGGTGTTCAAAATTTCAGAACACCCCAAAAATGACAAATGACAGGCATTATGATGGATGATATAACACATCTTTTTTTTTGACAGGCAGAGTTAAACAGTGAGAAAGAGAGACAGAGAGAAAGGTCTTCCTTCCATTGGTTCATCCCCCAAATGGCTGCTACGGCTGGCGCACTGCGCCGATCTGAAGCCAGGAGCCAGGTGCTTCCTCCTGGTCTCCCATGCGGTGCAGGGCCCAAGCACTTGGGCCATCCTCCACTGCCTTCCCAGGCCACAGCAGAGAGCTGGACTGGAAGAGGAGCAACCGGGACAGAACCAGCACCCCAACCGGGACTAGAACCCGGGGTGCCGGCGCCACAGGCGGAGGATTAACCAAGTGAGCTTCGAGGTGCCAGCTAATATGACACATCTTATATCTTCCAAAAATGCTTTCAAAATTACAATAAAGTCACAGTTAAGGATAAATCCATTAAGATAAACAACACAGAAAAGGAGACAACAGTAAACAGGAGATGTCAAAAATATGGAAGCTAGATATTCTGAAAGTCAGATTTTTATACCCAATTAATCAACCTAAGGGTAAAGGTAGAACAAAATCATAGTCACATGTTCAAGCTCTGGAAAAACAAAACTGCTAGTGTCAGGAAGCTGTGGGAGATACGGACCATCAAAATAAGGAGGTAAAACAGGAAAGAAAAAGACAAATCCATGGAACAGGGGAACTGTTACAGAAGACAGAAAAAGAAGACTTTGGGATGAGTTGAAGGGGTGTCTTAGGATGAGGTGTTTAAGATCCAGTTCAGAGGAGAGGAAGCTGAGGGACAGAGGAAGGATGGGTCGAGAGGAAAGTAAGACATTAATAAATTATCTGGACATATGCAGAGGAGTTCACAGTGCCTGAAGAAAGTCTGGGAATACAACATTTGGAAACAATCTATTGAGAAGCATATAGAAACTAGCAACAATAGAACCCAAAACAGAGACAATGATAGTACCAGAAATCACAAAACTAAATAGCGGGGCTGGTGCTATGGCATAGCGGGTAAAGCCGCAGTGCTGTCATTCCATTTTGGCGCAGGTTTGAGTACCAGCTGCTCCTCTTCCAATCCAGCTCTCTGTGATGGCCTGGGAAAGCAGTAGAAGATGGCCCAAGTTCTTGGGCTCCTGCACCCACATGGGAGACCCAGAAGAAGCTCCTGGCTCCTGGCTCCTTGCTTTGGACTGGCACGGCTCCAGCCCTTGCCGCCATCTGGGGAGTGACCCAATGGATAGAAGACACACCCCACCTCTACCTCTCCTCTCTGTGTAACTCTGACTTTCAAATAAATAAATAAATCTCTTTAAAAAAAACTGAATAACATGTAATCATAATATATTGTCTGTCTCTGAAGAGTATTTGTATATTATGACCATGTAAAAAGTGAGAAAGGATTTTTTTTAATTGTGATTTGATTTACCGAGGAAAAGTGAGAAATAACAAGTAACTAATTTTTTGTTTTTTATATTACATTTAATTCTTTTCTTTTTTTATTTGTATGTATCTCATAAATACAACATTAGACATGTAATAATTCTTCCCACTATACCTGCCCTATCCCCTACCCCTCTTCCTCCTCCCTTTCCTGTTTAGTCCAAGAAAGAAAAAGAAAGGGAAAAAAGAAAAAAAAATAGGAAAACTGTTCCTCAACAGTCTAGACAGGACTGTTCAATGTTGTTGCTTCTTGAAAATGATTTTGCTTTTTCCCCCCTTTCTCTTTTTCCTTCCTTACTCCACCTTCTTTCCTTTTAGAAACTTAATTATCTTCAAAGAAGAATCAAAGAATGATACATCTTTTGCCAACTCTTAGACATAATAATAACTTACAAGACATAATAATATCCTCCATTTAATATGCTAAAAGGAAGTGATTCTTGAGAACAAGTTTTATTATTAAGTCTCAAGATACAACTCTTTAGGGACAGAGGTATTGCATGGGAAGTTAGTGCACAATGACTCTTGTTATCTATTTAACAAATAACACTCTTACGTAAGACATCAGTGATCAACCGAGGCTCTTGCCATGAGCTGCCTCGGCCATGGAAGTATTCTGGATCTACTAGCTTGACAAGGCCATAAGCAAAGTGCAAGTTCTCTCCTCCCATCAGAGAAAAGTACTTCCTTCTTTGGTGGCCGCTTCTTTCCACTGAGGTCTCACCAACGAAGGTCCTTTATGTAGAACATTTTTTTTTGCCAGAGTGTCTTGGGTTTTCATGCCTGAAATGCTCCCCTGGGCTTTTCAGCCAGATTGGAAATCCTGAAGGGCCGATTTTGAGGTCAGAATGCTACTTAAAGCAATTGTCCTTCAAAGGATCTGCTGTATGGACTGCTTCCCACATTGAAGCCTTTACTCCTTTCAAATTCTATTGTTATTCCCAAACAATCCTATTTATATGATCACTTTAACACTTGATCCTATCTATATGGTCACTTTACCAATTAATGCTATTCATTTGATCTCTATAACACTTAAGCTGCTGTTTTTATCAGTCAGCTTAAGGGAATTTGGGGTCCCATGGCAAGTTGTTAAGCTGTACCCTTAGAAGTAAGTTCATAGGAATGCATGCAAGACTATACTGCTTAGCAGTTATGAACTTCATACATTTCCCAATTACAACTTTATGATCTTGGTGATTCTTCCCATTGTGCCTGCTCTCTCACCCACACTCCCACACCTCTTCCTCCTCCCTTTCTTACTCTCACTCTTATTGTTTACTAGGCTCTATTTTCAATTTCTTTTATACATATATGGTTAACTCTATGTTAAGTAAAGAGTTCAATGATTAATATGAAAGAAAAAAAGGAAAATATTATAAAGGAAAAGAAAAGATAAGCAAAAATACAGACTAAGAAGCTATTCATCAACAGTTGAGATAATGACTGTTCAAAGGCATCACTTATCAAAGTGTCAATTTCATTTCTACATGTTGCCTTTAGGTGCTATATTAGTTATCACAGGTCAGGGAGAACATATAGAATTTGTCCCTTTGGGACTGGCTTATTTCACTCAGTATGATGTCTTCCAGTTTCATGCATTTTGTTGCAAATGAACAGACTTCTTTTTTTTTAACCACTGTGTAGTATTCCATGGTGTACATGTCCCATAATTTCTTTATCCAGTCCTTAGTTGACAGGCACTTGCGGTGATTCCATATTGTTGCTATTGAGAATTGAGCTGCAATAAACATGGAGGTACAGACAGCGCTTTTATATGCTGATTTCATTTCCCTTGCGTAGATTCCCAGGAGTGGGATAGCTGGGTCAAATGGTAGGTCAACATTCAGACCTCTGAGGTATCTCCACTGTCTTCCACAGTGGCTTTACCAGTTTATACTGCCACCAACAGATTAGGGTACTTCTTTCCCCATATCCTCACCAGTATTTGTTGTTTGTTGATTTCTGCATGAAATCCCTTCTAACAGGGGTGAGGTGAAACCTCATTATGTTTTTGACTTGAATTTCTCTGATGGCTAGTGATCCTGAGCATTTTTTTCACATGTCTGTTGGCCATTTGGATTTCCTCTTTTGAAAAAATGTCTGTTTAAGTCCTTTGCCATTGCTTTACTGGATTTCTTATTTTGTTATTGTTGAGTTTCTTAATCTCTTTATATATTCTGGTTCTTAATCCTTTATCAGTTATGTAGTTTGCAAATATTTTCTCCCATTCTGTTGGTTGCCTTTTCACTTTGCTGGTTGTTTCTTTTGCAGTGCAGAAGCTTCACAATTTGATGTAATCTCATTTGTCAATTTTGGCTTTGACTGCCTGTGCCTCTGGGGTCTTTTCCAAAAAGTCTTTGCCTGTACCTACATCTTGCAGTACTTCTCCAATGTTCTCTAATAATTTGATGGTGTCAGTTCATAGAATTAGGTCTTTAATCCATTTTGAGTGGGTTTTTGTATATGGCATAAGTTGGGGTCTTGCCTCATGCTTCTGCATGTGGTGATACAGTTTTCCTTTAGCACAATATGCTGAAGAGACTATACTTGCTCCAGGAAGCTCCTTTGTCAAATAAAAGTTGGTTGTAGATGTTTGATTTCTGGTGTTTCTATTCTGTTCCACAGGTCTTTCCAACTGTTTTTGTACCAGTACCATGCTGCTTTGATTACAACTGCCTTGTAGTATGTATTAAAATCTGGTATTGTGATGCCTCCAGCTTTGTTTTGTTGTACAAGACTGCTGTAGCTATTCAGGTCTCCTGTGTTTTAATATGACTTTCAACATAATTCTTTTGGTATCTGAATAGAATGTCTTTGGTATTTTGATTGGTATTGCATTGAGTCATTAAATTGCTTTCAGTAGTATGGATATTTTGATGATATTGGTTCTTCCAATCTATGAATATGGAAAATTTTTCCATTTTTTGTATCTTCTTCTATTTTTTTCTTTAATGTTTTATAATCCTCATCATAGAGATCTTTGACATCCTTGATTAAATTTATTCTAAGGTATTTGATTTTGGGGGGGTAACTATTGTGAATGGGATAGATCTTAGAAGTTCTTCTTCAGAATTTGCACCATTTGTGTATACAAAGATTGTTGATTTTTTTGTGTGTTGATTTTATATCCTGCTACATTTCCAAACTCTTTTATGAGTTCCAATAGTCTCTTAGTGGAGTCTTTTGGATTCCCTATATATAGGAACATGACATCTGCAGATAAGGATATTTGCCTTCCTTCTTCCTGATTTGTATCCCTTTGATTTGTTTTTCTTGTCTAATGTCTCTGGCTAAAACTTTCAGGACTATATTGAAAAGCAATACCCTTGTCTGGTTCGAGATCTCAGTGGGATTGTTTCCAACTTTTCTCCATTCAATATGATGCTGGCCATGGGTGTGTCATAAATTATCTTGATTGTGTTGAGAAATATTCTTTCTATTCCCCAGTTACTTAAAGTTTTCTTCATGAAAAGGTGTTGTATTTTGTCAAATGCTTTCTTTGTATCTATTGAGATAATCATGTGGTTTTTATTCTTCAGTTTGTTAATGTGATATATCACATTGATTGATCTGTGAATGTTGAACCATCCCTGCATACCAGGGATAAATCCCACTTGGTAGAGGTGAATGATCTTTCTGATGTGTTGCTGGATTTGGTTGGCTAGTATTTTGTTGAGGATTTTGGTGTCTACATTCATCAGAGATTGGTCTATAGTTCTCTTTCTCTTGTATCTTTTCAGGTTTAGGAATTAAGGTGATGCTTGCTTCGTTGAAAGAATTTGAGAGGATTCCTTCCCTTTCAATTGTTTTGAATAGCTTGAGAAGAACTGGAGTCATTTTTTCTTTAAATGTTTGGTAGTGGGGTTGGCACTGGCACTGCAGGTTAATGCCTGGGCCTGAAGTGCCGGCATCCCATATGGGTGCCAGTTGAAGTCCTGGCTGCTCTACTTCCAATCCAGCTCTCTGCTATGGCATGAAAAAGCAGTAGAAGATGGCCCAAGTCCTTGGATCCCTACACCCATGTGGGAGACTCAGAAGAAGCTCCTGGCTTCGTATCAGCGCAGCTCCAGCCATTGCAACCATTTGGGGAGTGAACCAGTGGATGGAAGACATCTCTCTCTCTCTCTTCTTCTCCTCTTTTTTTGTAACTCTTTCAAATAAATAAATAAATCTTTAAAAAAATAAATGTTTGGTAGAATTCAGTGGTGAAGCCATCCAGTCCCGGGCTTTTCTTTTAAGGAAGGATCTTTATTACTGATTCAAGTTCTGTCTTGGTTATTGTTCTGTTTAGGTTTTCTATGTCTTCATGAGTCATTTTAGGTAGGTGATATGTGTCCAGGAATCTATCCATTTCTTCTGGGTTTACCATTTTGTTGTCATACAGCTCTTTGTAGTAATTTCTGATGATTCTTTTTTATTTCTGTGGTATCTGTTGTTAAATTTTATTTTTAATTCCTGATTTTATTAATTTGGGTTTTCTCCCTGCATGTTTTGGTTAGTTGGGCCAATGATGTGTTAATTTTGTTTATGTTTTTGAAAAAATAGCTCTTCATTTTGCTGATCTCTTGTATTGTTTTATTGATTTCGATTTTATTTATTTCTTCTCTACTTTTAATTATTTCTTTTCTCCTACTAGTTTTGGGTTTGGTTTGCTGTTGCTTTTCTAGGTCCTTGAGATGAATTGATAGCTCATTTATTTGGTGCCTTTCCAATTTCTGGATGTAGGCTCCAATTACTATAAATTTTCATCTTAACACTGCTTTTGCTGTGTCCTGTAAGTTTTGATATATTGTACTGATATCTTTCATTTGTTTCCAGAATTTTTTTTTTATTTCTCTTTTGACCTCTTCAATGACCCACTGTTCATTCAGGAGCATGTTGTTCAGTCTCCAAATGTTTGCATATGTTTAGGAGATTCCTGAGTTGTTGATTACCAATTTCATTCCATTGCAGTCAGAGAAGATGCACAGTATGATTTCTATTTTTTTAATTTGCTGAGGCTTTCCTTATGGCTTAGCATATAGTCAATCACAGAGATACCAGTGAGAAGAGTGTGTATTCTGTGGCGATAGGATGGAACGCTCTGTAGATATGTTCATTTGGTCTATAGTGTTGATTAACTCTGTTGTTTACTTGCTGATCTTTTGTCTGGTTGATCTGTCCATTGCTAAAAATGGGGTATTAAAGTCCCTCATTACTCTTGTATTTGAGTCTATATCTCCCTTTAAATCCATTAACATTTCTTTTAAACAGCCAGGTGCCCTGTAATTATGTGCATATATGTTTATAACAGTCACATCTTGCTGTTGAATTGATTCCTTAATCATTATACAGTGCCCTTCTTTGTCTCTTTCACCAGTTTCTGTGTTAAAGTCTATTGTGTCTGATACTAGAACGGCTATACCAACTCTTTTTTGGTTTCTGTTAGCATGGATTATCTTTCCATCCTTTAATTTTCAGTCTGAGATTACTGTTGGTGAAATGTGTTTCTTGTAGGCAGCAAATAGATATGTTTCATTTTTTAATCCATTCAGCCAGTCTGTGTCTTTTAACTACAGAGTTAAGGCCATTTATATTCAGGGTGACTATTGTTAAATAACTATTTTGTCCTGTCATATTTGCATTAATTTTTTACATTGGGTTTCCTTTATACTTTTACTGGGCGATTTTATGCTTTCACCTTCTTTCATAGTGATGTTCCTATTTCTGTGTGTAGCACAACCTTGAGCATCTTTTGTAGGGCTGATGGGTAGTTACAAATTCTTTCAATTTCTATTGTTATGAAAGGTTTTTATTTCACCTTCATCCATGAATGAGAGCTTTGCAGGGTACAGTATTCTGAGTTGACAGTTTTTTTTTTTTTTCTCTTAAGACTTGGGATATATCTCGCCATTCTCTCCTAACCTGTAGGGTTTCTGATGAGAAGTCCACTTTGAGTCTAACTGTGGTTCCTCTGAATGTGATCTGGTGTTTCTCTTGTGCACATTTTAGAATCTTTTCTTTGTGTTTTACTGTGGAGAGCTTTACTACAATGTGTCCTGGTGAAGATCTTTTTTGGTTGTGTCTATTGGGAGTTCTGTAAGTAACCAATTCTTTCAGAGGGTTTCAATTTGTAATGAATAACTTTATCTCAACTATAAACATTCTCTACTAATTTACTTTTCAAGAAGTAAAAGAATGAGAGTAAATGGAAGAATTTTCTTTACTGGTTTTCTTTGAAAAAAATTTCTTTTGCAGTTTAAAGCTAGGTTTTAATAAAAGCTCTATAACTCTTCAGACACATATGTTCATTTAATTTTAAAATGCTTAAAAAGAAAATTAGAGTGTCTATAGGTTCCATTCTGATCATTCACATTATTCTGGTAGCTCTGAGGTAGCAAAATCTGCAGCAGCCCCTACCCTAAAAGAATCCCAAAACTAAATGAAGAAAAACAATAACAAAAACAAAAAACTGTTCAAAATGATATATAGTATAGCAATAGCAGTAGTACAAGTAGTATTGGTAACAAAAATAAAAGCTAAACTTTATGCACATACTACCAGTATGTGCAAAACACTGCTCCAAAGGCTTAGACTAATACTTTGTATTATTATTATTATTATTATTACCCTATATCCTCATAACAACTCTATTTACAGAAGCAGAGCGATCAAGCAACTTGCTCAAGGACTTAAGAGTTATTTGGGAACAGGAATCAGGATTCAAGCCCAAACAGTCTGCTCTTAGATAATTCTACTTCTATTAAACCAAGTAGGTGCACTGGAGGTTTCTGAACTGATTTGGGCTGATGCTGGTATGTTTAATTCTTTCTCTAGTTAAGAAAGTTGACTGATTTGAAGCTCCCTATTCAACAGGGGTAGGGAGGGAAGGATCTGAGAAATGCTCACAGGGAAGCTAGCTATTTCACCATCTGTAGGAGAGTGAGTTTTCAAAGTACTTTGGCATTTCTCCTATACCTGTGCTGACAATTACTGCTTCAGTGAATTCTTCAGACACAAAAGCTTGGAGTCCAGATCATAAAGATATCACCAGAAAGTCCTCATTCTTTCCTAAAGACAGAGCTCTAAGACACAGTCTAAGGCCAATTTCTTTTTGAACTTTTATTTATTTGAAGGGCAGGGATAGTCACAGAGAACTTTTCCATCCTCCAGTTCACTCGCCAAATGCCCACCACAGCCTTGGCCAGGTTGAAGCTAGGGACCGGGGACTCAATACAGGTTGTGCACCTTGGTGGCAGGACTCAACCAGCTGAACCATCACTTGCTGCATTCCAGAGTGTGCATTAGAAGAATGCTAAAACTGGAAGCATTGCCAGGACTCAAACCCAGGAATCCTCATATGGGAGGCAGGAGTCCCAAGCAGCATCATAACCTCTGTACCTAAAGCCCACCTCAAAACTCTTTTCCTTGACTCATTAGTGAATTAATACAAAGTAGAATGACACCATTTTTTAAGACAAAAGTGAAAATAAATGGCCTGATATATGCATAAAAATGAAAAGATCTCATGCAATCCTAATATAAGGAAGTATCTCACATTTTGCTCAACATTAAACAATATATAATTTTCTATATCCATTCAATTCTTTATCTTAAATAATTTAATATTGTGATCCAAATGGGAAATGTCTGAGCTCCACTGACAAAGCAATTATCGTCAACTCCTCAATATTTTAATCTTATGAAAGCTGCCACAATAATGTATGAAGTCTCCAATACCTCTACATCTCCAAATCTCCAGTAACACTTGTTTTTTTTTTTTTTTTTTTTTTTTTTTTTTTTTTTTTGGTTGTTGTTGTTGTTATTTAAGCATAGGATTCCTAGTGGGTGTGAAGTAGTAGCTCACTGTTTTGGTTTGCATTTTCCTAGTGACCAATATGTTGAGTGTCATTTTATGTGTTCATTGCTCATTTGTATACCTTTGGACAAATGCCTAATTAAGTCTTCTGCTTAACTTTCAAATAAGTTGCCTGTGTTTTTACTGTTGAGTTTTTTATCTGCATGATTTTAAAATATTTTCTCTCATTTTATAGGGTGGCTTTACTTTTGATAATATCCTTTGATATTCAAAAGCTTTTATTATTTTTATGAAGTTCAGCTTATTTTCTTGTGTTACCCCTGCTTGGATGTCATACCACAGACAAATTCAAAGTCAAAAAGATTAAACCCTATGTTTTCTTCTAAGATATTAGGTTTTATATATAAGTCACTGAGCCATCTAATTAGACCTTCATGAAAAGGTCATTGAATATGATGAGAAGCAGGGATCCAACTCATTCTTTTATTGGCAGTTATCCAGCTGTCCCCACAGAATTACTGGACAGATTGTTCTTTTCCCACTGAATAGTCTCAGCAACTTTGTTAAAAATCAACATGGACTTGTCATTCTGTTTCATCTTCCATTCCACTGGCCCACATGTGGTACTTAACACATTGATTTGATTACTATACCTTCCTATTAAGTTTTGCAATCAGGAAGTTTAAATCATCCAACTTTATTCTTTTTCAACATGTTTTGGCTATTTGGCCTTCTTACAATTCCTTATGAATTTGAGGACTGGCTTTTCCTCTTCTGCAGAAAGGACCAATGGAATTTTGATAGGAATTGGATTAATCTGTGAACTGCTTTGAGGATTATTGCCATCTTAACATTAGGTCTTTCAATCTTTAAACACATAATTTTCTCTTAGGTCTTAACTTCTTTCAACTGTGTCTTCTACTTTTCACTGTACTAAACGTTCACTTCCTTGGTTAAATTTATTCTCAGGTATTTCATTTTTTAATGGTATTATAAAAATGAATTTTTAAAAAAATTCACTTTCACACTCCTCATTGCAGGTGCATAGCAACACAAATGAGTTTTATGTGTTGGTCTTGTATACAGAAATTTGGCTGACTTTGTTTACTACCTCTAGCAGATTTAGACGTTTTTGACAGATTTCATTCAGGAAGCTGCTATATCTCAACACAAACAAAAACAAGCTTCTGTACTGGTCCCTTAGGGAACTACTAGATAAATCAAAGTACAAAAATACAATTTTTTGAGAACAAGCCTCTGACTGTCCCCATCCTGGCACCAGCAAGCTATCCTGGGAAAACTGTTTGCTGCCAGGCTAGAAATGGGGGATGGCAGACATGTAAGCAAAAATGCCACAATACTTTCTGACTCAAATTTGACAGTTCCTTTCTTCATTAAACACTCCCCTTGTTGCTTAAGTTTTTAAAATTAGATTCCAGAGCTTTGAAAAAGTTGATTTGTCAGTTTCAGTTTCTTCCAACTTAATGGTGTCTTTTGCAGAGGAACCAATTCTTGGAACTCCCTGATCTGCCAATTCCCATGACTACTGTCTTGCTCTTAACAAATAAAATGTGGCAGAAGGAACACTGTATAACTCCTGAGATTACATCCATCCTAAAGATAGGGAGGTTTCCTCCTTGTTCTTGCTCTTGACTCACTCAGGACTTTTAGCAACCCCATGGAAACTCAACATGGCAAAGGACTGAGCAGCCTGCCAACAGCCAGGTGAATGAACCATCTTAGAAGTGGGTCCCCGGCCTTGTCAGGCTTTCAGATGACTGCCGCTCTAACCGACAGTTAGACTGTAACCTCATGACGCACCCAACCACCCAACCAAGCTACTCCTGAAATACTGACCCACATATGCCATGAGATAACAAATTTTTAAGATGCTAAATCTTATGATACATGATATATAAAGCTAAGGCTCAGAAGAATAGAGGATTCTAGGCATTTCATGAGTATTAGGAAGAAGAGTGTTTGCAGCAGAAAGAACAAAATAGCACTTGCAAATGCCCTAAGTAAAAATGTCCTGGCTATGTGCAAAAATAACAATATCTAAAAGATCAATATGACTGGGGCTTGGTGAAGGATGGGAAAATAGTAAAGAAAGAGATCAATAGAATGGCAGAGAATAACTAAAGTGATTGTAGCAAGGTCTTAAATATGGGTAAATTCTGGAGTAGTCAACACAGTTTTTTATCCATCAAAAAGGTGAAACCAGCCTATAACCCTATATAGGAAAAACAGAAAAAGCAAAATAATCAAATGCCCACTGATAGTTAATTAAAGGCAGTTTACTAGTCCAGCATCATAAGAAATGTGCATAAATAAGCAAATGGATACAATAGCAGAGGAGCAAAACTAGGCTTTTCTTACAACATAGCATTATCAGAAATCATGTAACTCTGATAAGTCAATGCTGTTTATTTTTAGAGGGAGTAATAAATATTTTACTGAAAAATGAGCAAAAAGGATTAGTGAAAGAGCATGGAAGCTCCAAAGTAAAAAACTCAGTTTTCATCTTAGTTCCTCACTGGCTGTAAGAACAATGGCAAATCATATTCCTCCTAATCTCAAATGTAAAAATGGGATAATAACAAAATAAGACCAATATTACTATTTTTAAGGTTCAAATAAACTATGACAAAGGACTTTCAAACTCACAAAAACTTTTTAAAAATGAATATGATATTAATTGAAGAGAAATCAGAAACTAAATATATCTATATCACACAGGAATCCAGAATAGGATCTATAAAACCCCAGGAACAAAAAATCAAGATCTATATCTCCCACTCAACTATTTAACTTTGTAGAGCTAATACACAACCATGCGGTTGTGAAAAAGTAACTTTAGGATGATAACATTTAAAGTTCTGAATGATGAACTTATCGGTGAGAGATTTTATATTTAGCCCAAGGCATCTGTCTCACTTGGAAGTCCACCATGATTACCAACTAAGAAACTCATGTAGCTGCACATTTAGAAAAATAATTAGAAATCAATGCTCCAAGATGCACCTTTCTCCTTGTCCTGGGCTAACAATTGATACAAATTTAATAACTGATGAAAGCATAAAAGAATTTCAAAAGGATTCCCAACTGTATAATCAGTCTCTGATATTAAAACAGAATTCAAATTAGCAAAATAATGATATTTGTATTTAGAAATTGTAAGATAAAAAAATTAACTTCTAAGGGGAAACACAGATGGTGTTATCAAAGATACTGTCCAGCAGTAAAACTCTTACCTGTGTTTTCAGATTTTATGGCTATTTGAATATCAAGGGAGATTCATCTCTGTATCTTTACCCAGAACAAATTTTTATTGAAACACCAGGGAAAAACAATTAGCAAAGAACAGAAGAATTAAACATGACTGTGATATACACATATAATGATCTGTCACTACTCTGTAGTGCCACATCAACATAAATGGAACAAATTGGTTTAATATGCCACGCCCTTTTAAGTCCTCCTACTTTACCTGGAACCCAAAGCGAGTATTCTGTTGTGGTAGTCTTCATCAGCATAATGATGACAAGTTCAAAGAAAGTTACTGAAAACATGACACAAAATTGCCCAAACTCAAGGATAACAATTATTTAACAAAGTTAGTCAACTACATACCAGGACTGCACAATCCTACTATGCTCAAATCAAAATTATTTCCCACTAATCACTCATTCTTAAGACATCAGAAGAGGACAGAAAAAATTTTAACACAAACAAAATATATTTTGAGATTTAATGGGAAAACATACCTGCTTCAAACAAAATGGTAAGTGCAGTTAATACATTTAAAGAAATAAAACAAAATTATAGAAAAAGTGATTCGTGAAAGTAAAATCAACTTTATGAAGAGGATTACTAACCGAATTCTCTTCTTCCTCTTCCAATTCTCGCTGTTGCTCCTCATGTCTTTTCGCCTTGATCTCCATAGCTTCTGTGATCAGGTCTCTTAATATTGATACTGGCTTTGCATTCTTAATAAAAGGATGCTGCAAAAGTAAAATTCAATGGTACAGATTCAAAGATTTTCCTGAATTGTAGCTAACAAACATTAAAACAACATATAATTACAAAAAAAAAATCACACGTTTTTCATCTAGAATTAAGTGTATAGCTTAAGAAAAAAGAATATTTCAGCAGCTTTAGAAGTAGACTTCTTTTAGTTGACTTGTTTTCTAAAAAACTTAAAAGTACACACACAAAAATGTAACCCTGTTAATAAAATTACTCATCCTTAAAGCTATAATTGTCCAAAGAAATTATTTAGTAGGTAGTAAAAATTTCAAAAGCATTTTAAAAACAAGTTGTTCAATAAATTACAAAAATACACATTTTTATATTGAGTTAAACATTTAATCTTAATCAATAGTAAAAACAAGAGCAACTAATTTGCTACCTCTTTAAACTATTTTCTAATTTTTGTTTCTGTAGTGAATCATTTCATTTTTTACTTATTTTCAGAAAATTAGAATTTCTTCATTTTTGTATACTATATGGAACAACTTATCACTTCTCCGTTTATATCACCCTCATATATCTAACACAGCTGAGTTCTTTATGGTATTAAATAATTTGGTAGCAGAAGGGAAGCTGTCAATTTAGACTTGAGTTTTTCATTTTTTTTAATTGAAGAGGACATTATAGATATAATTTGGGATCAAAAACTTTATTCAGGGACAGCAATCTAGCTTCAGAAACATAACTTCCTTTAATATATATTGGTAGATATGTCAGATAAAAGCTACTTATTTTAAAAACCATCAACAGAGCATAGATATATAATAAAAAATTTTAGTGCTAAAGAAGGAATTATAAACATTTGGAAGAGGCTTTAAAATAATAAACATATCATTTGGAAAAACCATAAGGAAGAATTTTAGCAGAGTATACAGAGACTAGGATTGATTGTAAAGAACCAATAAACTGCTACAGATTAATTACCAGATAAGTTAAGTCCTATTAGTATGTCTGTGTGGTGAACACTCCTGGACATTCACCAAAATAGAGTTGTGACTGGACCTACAGCTGCTTAGCTACATCTTGGCTTCTCAGCCTCCCTGTCAGCTGGCTGTGGCTATGGGACTAAGTTCTCACCAAAGGAATGTGCCAGTATCCCATTTCACTTCCTGGCCTGTAAAACACAGAGCATACCCCTCCTGCAAGAACTCCTCCCTTTGTGCTAAGCTGGAAAACACAGGTACTTGTGACTCAGCTTCAAACAAGTATAAAATCAAAGGACGTGACCTAGAGGATGGCAGGGCAACAAGAAGGAACTCCTGTCCCACTCTGAAAATTGTGGAAAACACTAGTAAAAAGGTGACCAAAAACAAAAACAAAATGGAAAACTGAAGATACGTGCTTTTCCCTTAGGGAATTTACCATTTAGAATAAGGACTGAAAGATATATATTTAATAACAACAATGTAACATGCAAATTATATTCAAGATGGTTTAGCACAGCCTATGTGAGAAATGTAAAAGTAGAAAAATGAATAAGATAAGCACAAATGCCCCAAACAGAAGAAATGAATTATTTTCAGGAAGAAGAACAGTATGAACAACATGAACAAAGACAACAATGGGGAAGCCTGTCAGAAGCTGCAGGAACATCTGCCTAGCTAGAGCAGAAGCATCATTCAGAGAAGTGGTGCTCTGTGGATTTAGGTGCAGGCAGCAATGAGGCACGGAGGATGAGATTCCTGGATTTTGTCAGAAAGTCACTTTAATCACATAAATGAGAGAATAATGTAAGGGAAAATATCTTTGATAACACAGCTTTGCAGCAGAGTTCAAAAATGATACAGAGTGGGAGAAACTAGAGTAATACAGGTGCAAATTATTAAAGAGTCTGCATTAACTAAAAGTTGTCAAAATTGAGAGGTAATATAAAATCTGATGAAAAAAAGGATTTAGTGGTTGGTTATACATATGAAGGATATTAACATTATATGATCACATTACCAAAAGTGAGAGAAGATCAATACTGCAAAAACTGTAAACTAGTAGAATTACATCTCTTCAAAAAGATATAGAAATCTCAAACTGTATTATACTCTGGTATCTTCTCAGGGAAAACTATAATCTACTCTTCTGGGCCATGGTTATTTTGAAGAAATGCCCCAGTACACACCTGGTTCATCCATTGTACTGCAACCTTGTTTTTACGGAGTTCACCGTGAATTCACTACAATTGTCTACACAGCTTAATGCTCAATCTCAAAATCTTGGTATATCCCATTTAATTTGTACTTAAATTTTCTACACAAAGCTTTCTACACATATGATTGTGACAAATGGGGAACTGGCTAATAAAGTTAAAAGGATACTTGAGGAGCAAGAAGTTTTATCAAACACATTGCCAATATTTAAGTATATTTTTAAAATCTTTTTAAAAACACAGTTGGTGAAATCAAAATTGCAAGGAAACATTAAAAAGGCAGAAAAAATAAGATAACAAAAATAAAAAGTAGCAATGTGATAAAAATGGTATTAATATATAATTATATATCAGTGCAAATAAATGGGTTGAATTTCTACTAATTAAGTAGTAAGACAGAGGTTCACTTAGTTCTTAAGATACATAACTGGCATGTTTTGTACATGAAATACACTTTTATAAAATAAATCCAACTAAGGGCCAGTGTTGTGACTCAGTGGGTTGTGCTGCCACCTGCAGTGCCAGCACCCCATATGGGTGCTGTTTCAATTCCTGGCTGCTCCACTTTTGATCCAGGTCCCTGCCAATGTACCTGGGAAAGCAGTAGAAGATGGACCACGTGCTTGGGCCCCTGTACCCACACATGGCAGACTCGAAAGAAGTTCCAGGCTCTTGGCTTTGGCCTGGCCCAGCCCTGGTCATTTTGGCCATGTTGGTAGTGAACCAGCAGATGGAAGACCCCTCTCCCTCTCCCTCCCCCTCCCCCCCTCCCCCTCTCCCTCTCCTTCTCCCTCTCTCTCTTTCTCTCGCCTCCTTTCTCTGTAACTCTGCCTTTCAAATAAATTTTAAAATTTTTTTAAAATAAATCTAATTCATATTTCTCTAAGAGGCATGTCTATAAGAACTTGTGGGTAAGGCCGCCACCTGCTAGCATGAGTATCTCATATGGGCGCCAGTTCAAGTCCCGGTGCTCCACTTCCAATCCAGCTCTCTGCTATGGCCTGGGAAAGCAGCAGAACATGGCCCAAGTGCTTTGGCCCCGGAACCTGTGTGGGAGACCCTAAAGAAGCTCCGAGCTCCTGGCTTTGGATAGGTCCAGCTCTGGCTGTTGCAGCCATTTAGGGAGTGACCCAGGGGATGGAAGACTTCTCCCTCTCTCTCTCTCTCTGCCTCTGCCTCTCTGTAACTCTGCCTTTCAAATAAATAAATAAATCTTAAGAAAAACAAACAAACAAAAAAAAGAACTTGGGCTGAAATTTAAAGTTAGGCACAAAATGCCAGGCAAACATAAAAGGAAATCATGGATAGTATGATTTTGAAAAGTAAAATTTAAGGCAGAAAACAATAAAAGTCACTTAATATTTATAAAGGACATAATATACAGGAAGATATATCTATAAATTTGGTATAATAATATGGCATTATATACAATAAAAATTAGAGGTATAGGGGCCTGCAGTGTGGTATAGTAGGCTAAGCCTCTGCCTACAGTGCCAGTATCCCATATGGGCACTGGGACAAGTCCTGGCTGCTCCTCTTCCTATCCAGCTCTCTGTTATGGCCTGGGAAAGCAACAGAAGATGGCTACATGATTGGGCCCCCACCCAGTGTGGGAGAACCGGAAGAAGTTCCTGGCTCCAGGCTTCAGATCAGCCCAGTTCCGGCCATCATGGCCATTTGGGGAGTGAACCAGCAAATGGAAGACCTTTCTCTCTGTCTCCCTCTCAGTCTGTAATTCTACCTCTCAAATAAATAAATTTTTTTTAAAAAATTAGAGGTTTGAATGACAAGAAAATATGAACAAACTAAAAAATATTTTTACAGCATTTACATCAGACAAGCTGCTGATTACATGAAGGCTTTTTTAACGTATTACAACAGGAAAAAGATAACCTGATTAAGTCCTAAAAAGCAATGAAGGTTCAATGTGAACAACAGAGAGAAAACTGATTAGGACTTTAAAGACTTAAGGGACTAAAATAAAAGACATAGGGCAGGTGTTGAGGTGCAACATGTTAATTTGCCACTTGGGACACCCATATCCCATACTGGATTGGCCTGGGATCCGGTCTGACCTCTGCTTCTGATCCAGCTGCCTACTAACAAGCCTGGGAGGCAGCAGAAGATGGCTCAAGTCCTTGAGTTCCTGCCTCCCTTGTGGGAGACCCACACTGAATTCCTAGCTCTTGGCTTCTGCCTGTCCCAGATGTGGCTGTCACAGATATTTGGGCATGAACAATCAGATGGATGATCTCTCTCATACTCACTCTGATTCTGCCTTTCAAATAAATAAAAAGACTTTTATTTATTTATTTATTTTTGAAAAAGGGCTAACATTGTGTCATTGGAGTCAAAGAAAGGGAAGAGAAAGAAGGTGGAGCTGAAAGAGTATTTGGAAAATAATGGCTGCAAACTTGTCAGGAGACCTAACCTGACAGGTCCAAGAAACTGAACAGGCTCTGAAAAGGATAAACCCAAAGAAATCTATTCCAAGACATGTCATAATAAAACTTGTAGAAATTAAAGTGAAAGAAAAACATATTGAAAAGAGTAAGGGGTAAGGTACTTAAACGACAGCAGGTTTCTCCCAAGAATCCACGGAGACCAGAAGGAAGTGGTAGGACATTTTTTTCAGTGCTGCAAAAAAAGAACTGCCAACCTAGAACACTATACCCATTCAGAACATCTATGTCCTTCACTAATGAAGGGAAAATTAAAGACAATCTCAGAGGGAGAAAAAATAGTACCGTGGACCTACAGAAATAGTCAAAGTTCTCTAATCAGAAAGGAAATGATCTAAGAAGGAATCTTAGAGCATCAGGAATAAGAACAATAGAAAAAAACAAGAGGGTAAATACCAGTACAGTCTATTTCCCTTCTCTGAGTTTCCTCAATTATGTTTTAAGGTTAAAGCAAATTTTATAACACTGATGTGGTTCTCAATGTATATAGAGGAAGTACTTAACACAATTACATTATAAGTGGAGGGTGAGAAATGGAGACAAAGTTTCTATACCTTACTTGATCTGATAAGAGTAAATCACATACCACAGGTGACCCATGAAACCACCTGTTAAGAGTCCAGCCCAGGGCTGACTCAACTAATGGCAGATCTTTGTCAACCTAACATTGTCACAAAACTGGAGCAAGGGCTGACTCTGAGATTTTAGGCTGTCCATCAGCAGGCATAAGGATCACTGCCAATTAGAAACTCTAGTGTCAATAGATAGATAGTGAACCTTGTCTTGTCTCAAAGTTAATTTCTTCATCTACTAAGATTCCAACTTAATCTCAAAGGATTCTTGCAGTTTATGATTAATTCCAATGTAAACAATCTATATATGTCACAGAAAATGAACCACTATAAAAATAATCATTTTATATTTCTTTTTTTAATAATTATTTTATTTATTTGAAAGACAGAGTTAACGAGAGAGGTAGAGCCAGAGAGAGAGTAAGAGAGGTCTTCCATTCTGCGGGTTCACTCCCTAAATGATCACAATGGCCAGAGCTGAGCTGAGCTGAGCTGAAGCCAGGAACCAGGAGCTTCTGAGAGGTTTCCCACACGGGTACAGGGGCCCAAGAAATGAGGCCATCTTCTACTGCTTTCCCAGGCTATAACAGAGAACTGGATCAGAAGAGGAGCAGCCTAGACTCAAACCGGTGTCCATATGGGATGCCAGCACTGTAGGCTGGGGCTTTAACCAGCTACACCACAGCACCAGCCCACATTATGAATTTCTTTTTAAAAGCCGTTTGTTTACTGGGGCTTAGAAATCTTGGTATAAGATTTAACGTTTTTAAAAATCTTACTTATTTTAAAGACAGAGTTACAGACAGAGAGACAGAGAAATGGAGGGAAAAGTCTTCTATTTACTGGTACACTCCACAAATAGCTGCAATGGCCAATCGAGCTTGTCTGAAGCCAGGAGCCAGGAGCTTCTTCCAGGTCTCTCCTGTGAATGAAGGGACCTAAATACTTGGGCCATCTTCTGCTGCTTTCCTAGGTGCATTAGCAGGGAGCTGGATTGGAAGTGGAACAGCTGGAACTTGAACCAGATGCTGGTGCCACAGGTGAAGGTTTAACTGACTACGCCACAGTGCTGACCCTGAGAATTACACTTTGATTTTAACTCTTAATAGACAATACACAAAGAAGGATTTTAAGCTTCCAGCGAGACAAGACTCTAATGAGACAAAAGATAACTGTTCTAAAAAATATATAAATCAGGAGTTTGTTATGTTACATACACACAAATTAAGTACAATACACATGCATTAACTATCAGATACTTAAGAGTGCAAAAATCGTTCCCTGCTAATAAACAGTCTCTGACCTTGAACTAGTTATAATCTAGGACTAAGGACAGAAACGAGTTATCTCATTCTGATTTAGTAAAAGATTTGCGACCAAGATGCTTATGGGAACTTAAAGTATCCCAACAGTCTGTGGAGGAATATCTAATTTGAATTAGAAACAACTGGTGAGTAAGAAGGATTCATTTGACGAATGGGACACTTATGGGAACCAGGATGGGGGAGATTGGCAAAACAGGAAAAAGGTATGAAGGAATGAAAATGTAAGGTCTGTATAAGAAATTTTAAGTCTTTCTCTTCAGTATCATCAAGAAAGCATGGGAGTTTCAAGGGATCAGGTAAGGACATCATGTTATAACAAAGGGGTTGAATGGTTGATCAAGAATAGAAACAGGTAAAGCTAAAAACTTGCCATGGGATTCCAAATCCCATTAAGTTGGCAGGTACCAATGCCACCTTACTGAAATGATCAGTTTAAGTTCATAACTGATCAAAAAGATAGGATTAATGTCAAAGGGATCACATAAATAAGACCAAGTGTCTGCTAATAATCATTGATAGAATTAAAAAGGAGTAAACCATCTAACATGGGAAGCAGGACACACAGCATACTCATAGAATGACAAACACCCTAAACAGCACTCTGGCCTCAGAATCAGCCCTTAAGGCATTCGGATCTGGCTCAAAAGCCCATGACAGCATTTCAGGCATGGAAAGCCAAGACACTCTGGCAAAAATGACCTACATGAAAGATCTCTGTGAGTGAGGTCCCAGTGGAAGTGGCCATCAAAGAAAGAGGTACCTTTCTCTGAAGGGAGAAGAAAACTTCCACTTTGCTCACGAACCTGTCTAAATAATGTTGGAGTTTGTGAACTCAAGAGGCTTCCATAGCCTTTGCAGCTCATGTCAAGAGCCTCAGGTGATCACTGACGTCATAACTGAGACTGTCAATTGTTAAATCAACCACAGAAGTCACTGTGCACTTGCCCCTTTTGTAGGACTTCTGTTCTTAATGTGTTGTACTATGAGAATTAATGGTAAAACTTGTCTTCAAACAGTACTTTTATACTTCATGTGTTTGTGTGGGTACAAACTATTGAGATCTTAGTATAGAGTTGATCTTCTGTATATAAAGATAATTAAAAATGAATCTTAATGAAGAATGAGATGGGAGAGGGAGTAGGAGGTGGGATGGTTTGGGGGTGGGAGGGTGGTTATGGGGGGAAGAATCGCTAATATCCAAAAGTTGTACTTATGAAATTTATATTTATTAAATAAAAGCTTTCTCTTAAAAAGAATAGAAAAATAAAAATCAAGGAAGCAAATATTGGCAAATATGCACTATGTGTAAGCATTATACAAAAATAGTTGCTCTGCTTACTGTTAATATAAAGAAAGATGCCTAGGCCAAATCCATATAGAGCCTGTTAATTACTCCATACGGGGCAACTTCCTGGGGGCAGAGGGCCAAGTAAGAAGGGGTTCAGAGTGGGCCAGAATATACCCAGCACAATCACTGAGCCCCTGGGGGATTTTCAAAGAGTCACTGAACCTTTCTGGGCTTCAGTGTTCTCATCCACAAAAGCAGGGAACTATACCAGAATATTTATCAAGTGCTTTTCTACCCTAAAAGTTCTGACTTAAAAACATAAGAATTTCTTTTCTCAAGAAAAATTAGAAATGTCTGGAGAAAGAAACACCGGTTTTTTAATCCAAAAATTAAGATGCTTGACCATCATATTTTGTGGTAAATTTTTGGCTTTGCCTGTCTTTATTTTTTTTTCCTTCTTTGCTTTTTTTGGGGGGGTTAAATAATTTACTTACTCATTATGACAATACCAATAGGCCCTTGATTTCTGCACTTAAAATTCCTTTGACAATACTTCAAAGTAAATGTCTTAATTAATGTTTTCAATTTTTTACAGTAGAAGAATATAACCTAAAATTTACTTTCTTTTTTTTTTAACTTTTATTTAGTAAATATAAATTTCTAAAGTACAGTTTATGGATTACAATGACTTCCCCATCCATAACTTCCCTCCCACTCTCTTAATCATAAATTAGTTCATTTTTAAAAAGTAATATTTGCATATACTCAAAATTCAAAAGTAATACTTACATAAAACTCAAAATTTGCAAGTCCCAAGGCTGGCCTTATGGCATGGTGTCATAAACCTCTGCCTGCAACACCACATTCCCATATGGACACCTGTTGAGTTCCAGCTGTTCCATTTCCCATCCAGCTCTCCCTGCTAATGTGTCTGGGAAAGCAGTAGAGGATGTGGCACAAGTATTTGGGTCCCTGCACCCATGTGAGAGTCCTGAAATAAGCCCCAGGTTCCTGGCTTCCGTGTGGCCCAGCCCTGGACATTGTGGCCCTTTGGGAAGTGAACCAGCAAGTAGAAGATCTCTTTCTGTCTTTCTGTCTCTGTCTCTCTGTTCTCCTTGCCCCCTGCCTCTGTAACTCTGCCTTTCAAATAAATATTTTAAAAAATCTTTTTTAAGGTCCCACAAAGAGAATTTAGGGAGAATAAAGTCTCCATCCCATTCCTGTCTTTCACCTGCAATGATCTTCTCAGGAGGCCATTCTTCCCAGAGATACCCTGTTATAAGCACTGACAAACACGTACATATGCACACATGTGTGTGGACATACTTTTCCAATCGCTCCTCTTAGACAGTCTCCAGTTTACTGACAGATATTTAGGTTGTTTCCAATCTTTTTCTATTGCAATGTTCTGTGAATATTTTTACACATACATTATTTCATATAAGGTTAATTTTTTCCTAGATGTGTAATTGCTGGGTCAAAGAATACATGGATTTTTATTTTAGATAGATTGCTAAATTGGCTTCCATTTAGTACTAAATTAAATTTTCCTAACAGTAAGCATACATTTAAGAGTCTGTTTCCCATATTCTTCAACAAAACCATTTTTTAAAATGGCACCTTGGGAAGTCACTTTTTATAACAGCCACATTTTGAATCCTTTTGTCACTTAATGAGACTCATTTTGTACATACGAAATTTGTTAATGTGAGACACACTATTAGCTCAGAATTCTGATGTAATTCTGCTGAGAAAATAAAGGCTCACAAATACTTCAGGTATTAAATTATTTCTACTTGTCTTAAATTTCAAAGTAGATTTAAAAAAAATATTTCCTGATACTCCAAATACAAAGTCTACTTATAATAGGGATACTAAAATTCTTCATTTAGGTAACCTTATAATTTTTATAATTTTATTTTTTTTTATTTTTGACAGGCAGAGTGGACAGTGAGAGAGAGAGAGAGAGAGAGAGAGAGAGAGAGAAAGGTCTTCCTTTGCCATTGGTTCACCCTCTAATGGCCGCCGCGGCCGGCGCGCCGCGCTCATCCGATGGCAGGAGCCAGGTGCTAGGTGCTTTTCCTGGTCTCCCATGGGGTGCAGGGCCCAAGCACTTGGGCCATCCTCCACTGCACTCCTGGCCACAGCAGAGGGCTGGCCTGGAAGAGGGGAAACCGGGACAGAATCCGGCGCCCCAACCGGGACTAGAACCCGGTGTGCCAGCGCCGCAAGGCGGAGGATTAGCCTGTTGAGCCACGGCGCCGGCCCATTTAGGTAATCTTATAACTAGTATTTACAACGTGATACAATCCTGCGATTACATATCATATACTGCAGCAAAGTCAAGGGAGAAATGCAGAGTCAAGGAATATAAGGAAAACATGAGCAACAGTAACTATGGAAACAACTCCTTTCTGAAATGAGAAATCTTTGCAAAGTTTGTTTAAAGCAATTCTAGGAGTCAAGAGTTAAAGACAATACAAAGGAAAGAGGTATAAGACTGAATCCAGAAAACAAAAAGTAGGAGAAAGAGAACACATGGCAGTGTGTGTGTGTGTGTGTGTGTGTGCGCGCACACACACACACACGCACACGGATGGACTATCCATCCATACTTTCTGGGAAGGTTTACATCTTTCAAAATCAGTTGTGAAAATCATAGCAATTCTGACCAATATCATAAAGTTAAAAGGTTTAAAGAAAATATCCTTCCCTTACCAGCACTGACCTGTAAAAGTTGTGTCGCAGTAGCTCTCTGCTCAGGATTCTTCACTAAGCATTTTTTAACAAAATCAGTGAAATCATCAGACCAAAGTTCTGGCTTCCTGAATGTCGGTGGTGGGTTTGTTGGAATCATAAAAATAGCCTAGTACAAACAAAACATCCAAAAAATATATTAAGAATCAATATAGTATAACCAAATAAACCTCTTTTTTAATCATACTCAAAATTTAAAAAATAAATTTAAGCTGTTTTAGAATTTCTAGTAAGCCTGAAATTGAGCAAGTAAGTCCTTCTGGTACTAATGTAATAATTTCCCATTACATTTCCTCTGTTTGGATTGCAGTTCATTGAGCACATCATTCTTAAATAATTTATCAATTTTTTTATCAGTCTCTAAAGAAGACTTTGCTTTCTAACCCTGTTACTAAGCTAAGGAAGTTCCCTAAAAAGATATGCAAGTATTCTCAAATTTTTCTACTTTATGCCAGATTTACTGCCCATTTCAGTTTGACTACAAGCAACCCAATAAAACTGCTGCTATGATTTGAAATAGTATTTAACAGAGCCAATACTTTTATTTCTCTATTAAGAACAGGAGTCAAGATTACAAATGAAAAGTTCTAAAGTTAGCATACCATTTCAGTTTCTTGCCAATAATTCAGTACTAATAATTTAACAGTAATAACAGATTCAGATAGTTCAAAATTCAAAAGCTATAAAAAGCTGTTCTCATCCCAGTCTACCTGTCAAGTCACCCTGTACCAACCAAGAGAATGAATCTCTAATGATGTTAGGGAATCACTATCTATTTGTAAGGAGCAAACTTCTCTCCTTGGCATCTGTAATAGTTCCTTATAAAATATATTCACTAAAACGTCATTTCTGGGGCCAGCATTGTGGCACAACAGATAATGCCACTGCCTGTGTAACACTGGCATCCTATATGGGCAACAGTTTGTGTCCTCACTGCTCCACTTCTGATCCAGCTTCCTATTAATGTGCCTGAGAAAAGCAGCAGAAGATGGTCCAAATGTTTAGGCCCCTGCCACCCTCATGGGAGACATAGATGAAGCTTCTGGCTCCTGGCTTTGGCCTGGCCCAGTCCTGGCCGTTGCAGTCATCTAGGGAGTGAACCAGCAGATGGGAGATGTCTCTGTCTCTGTCTTCTCTCTCTTTCTCTCTCTTTCTCACTCCTTCCCTCCCTCCCTCCTTCCACCTTCTTTCTCTGTAACTCTTTCAAAATGAATGAAGAAGTCTTTAAAAGCATCATATTCTTTGAAAAGATGTGAAAGGCATGAAAATAATAAAATTGAAACAAATATAATGAGGATGTGATAAATACTAGCTATTATTGATCTTATTTCAATGTTATAAAAAAAAGCAAACAGAGCAAAGGCAAAAAATTTTACAACATAAAATGAATTAGCTTATGCTATAACTATAGTTGAACCTATAAGATTATATAATTACACAATTGATATAGTAGACAAGACCAGGAAAAATGGCTTTTTGTCAATCGTAATCTGTATATGCATAGGCAGCATATGACAACAGGCCTCTCAATGATGTATCCAAGGGTGCAGTATCCCAAAATTCCCTGTTTGAGTTTAGATTTATTTCTCTGACTTTCCAGAAGAAAGGCCCTGTGTTTATTCTCTCCTCTCTTTTTCACCTGGCTTTTGGTGTCCTCTGTGTTCATGTGCAAACAATTTTAATATACATTAAATTATGCCCATTCGCCCATTAATGCATAAGGAAGATAAATGTTGTAATACTACAAACTACAATAACACTTAGAAACTTCAGTTTTTGGGTTTCTTTGTTTCTTTATATTTTTTTACCATTGAAAGAGACTAAAACTTCTGTTTAAGTATGAAGAAAATATCAAAACTGTAAAGAAAGTAATAAAGAGAATATATTATATAATCAATATTTTAAAGTGCTCCTTATATATGATAAAAATTTTATACTCTCCGTTGAATGTTTAACTGATTTAAAAAATCATTCACCAGTAGCCTAGGATCACAGAATTTCCACAGTAAAAGATAAATGACAAACCACTTAGCACAGTCTTCATTTGATAGAAAAGGAATCTAAAGCCCAGAGAGGTTAAGTAACATGAAAACAAAATTTAAGACATCAAAGGAGCCTTCATTTAAAAGACTGGCGAAGTATTCTAATGCTTCCAGGATGTTTCAAGATGCAAGAAAGCAAAGTACACAGCAAACAGATTGCAAAATCTACATAAACTAATAAAAAGATAGAAGAGGTGATAAATGATGATTCTATTGGCAATACAAATCTGACAAGTTCTTCCTTTAATTTCAAAATGGGGAAGAATGAATAAGCAAGTATTAAGGTTCTAAGATAAGGCAGTGACAAGGAACATCTTAAAATTACTACAAATACAACTTTGAGAATCAATAAAAGTGAAATCATCTCATCAAATATGAATGGGGGGAGATCATTCAAAGGGGAAAAGTCTTTCCAACAAATGATGTTGGGAAGACTGGATATCCACATGTAAAAAAATAAAATTGGTTATTTTCACATTACAACACAAACAAAAATTATATCAAAAATGCTCAAAAATCTAACTATGGAGGCTAGAGTTGTGGTGCAGCAGGTTAAGCTGCTGCTTGCAACACTAGCGTCCTGCAGTGCAGTGCAAGTTCAAGTCCTGGCTATTCTGTTTCTGATCCAGCTTGCTGCTAATGTGGCTCGGAAGACAGCAGAAGTTGGCCCAAGAGCTTGTGGGAAATCAGAATAGAGTTCCTGGTTTCTAACTCCTGGCTTCAGTCTGGCCTAGATCTGCTTGGAGAGTGAACTAGCAGATGGAAGATTACACTTTATTTGTCTCTCCTTCTCTCTTTGTCACTTTGCCTTTCAAGTACATAAATAAATTTTAAAATGCATACTATATATATTATATATAGATGATATATACAAAACTGTAAAACTGAGAAGGAAACATAGGAGAAAAGCTTTATGATACTGATTTAAGCCATAATTTTTTGGATATAATAACAGAGTCCAAACAATAAAAGAAAAATACATAAATTGTACATTATCAAAATTGAAAACTTGTGCATCAAAGGACAGCATCAAAAGAGAAAAAAGACAAACCACAGAACAGAGAAAATACCTGCAAACTGTATCTGATAATCAGTTAAAAGTAGACTACATAAAGAAGTCCTACAACTCAACAAGAAAAACACATGCAATCTGATTAAAAATGGGCAGTGGACTTGAATAGACATTTCTCCAAAGAAGATATGCAAATGGACGACAAGCACATGAGAAGACCCTCAGCATCACCAGCTAATAGGGAAATAGGGAAATCAAAATCCACAGATATACCACTTCACACCCATTAGGATGGCTATTATAAAAGAAGGAAGGGAGAAAGAGAAGAAGGGAAAATAACAAGTGTTGGCAAAGATGTGGAAAAACTGGACTCCTCGTGCATCTTTGGTAGAAACGTAAAATGGTACAGTTGACATGGAAAACAGTATGGTAATTCCTCAAAAAACTAAACACAGAATAACCACATCATCCAGAAATTCTAAGCCTGGGGATATTCTCAAAATCAGAGACTTATACCCATTATTTATAGCAGCGTTATTCACCACAGTCAAAAGGTATCAATTGACAGATGAATGAACAAATATGATGCACACACAGACACACACAAGGTATTACTATTCAGCCATAAGAAGAAAGAAAACTTTGACACAGGCTAAAAGACTGATGGACCTTAAAAACATCATGCTGAACAAAACAAGCCAGTTGCAAAGACAAACACTGGTTTCTCTTCTATGAGCACCCAGTGTAGCCAAATTCATGGAGAGACAGAGTACAACACAGGTTGCCAGGGGCTGGAGGAAAGCAAGGAGGAGCCAGTGTTTAAAGGGAGCAGAGATTAATGAGCTGGGGAAGATTTTAGAAGTTTTGGAGATGAATGTGAGTGATTGTTGCACAGTAATGTGAACAAATTTGGTTCCATAGAACTGTACACTTCTTAATGGCTACAATGGTGAATCTCATTTTCTATATATTTTACTTTAAAACACAATGGAAAAATATAAAGTAATAAATCACGTTCAGAAACATTTGTTGAATATCTACTATACCCAGAGCATGCTGTTAGGTATTAAAAGGGCAATGCAAAAAGTTTATGGAAAATGGAGTTAAAAACTAAGCTTATTTTGGTGCCAAAATTTGGAAATTCATGTATAACTTTATCATAATACGCATTTGCAATGATCATTTTGAAGACCCCTCATCTGCATGAATTTCAAAAATTCTTGCAGCAAAATAAACTATCTGTTGAAAGGATCAGAGGGCAAGCAGATCTACCTTGGATGGACTCAGGGAAGACAAGACTGGAAACAGAATGGAGAATATGGTGTTTCACACTAAACGGTATGGTCTGCAAGATGGTACACAAGTGAAGACAGTTTTCCCCAGGGAGGGGGGTGGGCATGCATGCTTTTGATTTTTTTTCTTTGAAGATTTATTTATTTATTTATAAGGCAGAGTTACAGAGAGTCAGAGGCAGAAAGAGAGAGTCTTCCATCCACTGGTTCACTCCCCAAATGGTCACAACAGCCGGAGCTGGGCCAATCCAAAGCCAGGAGCCAGGAGCTTCTTCCAGGTCTCCCACGTGGGTGCAGGGGCCCAAGGACTTGGGCCATCTTCGACTGCTTTCCCAGGCCATAGCAGAGAGCTGGATCGAAGTGGAGCAGCCAGGTCTAGAACTGGCGCCCATATGGGATGCCTGCGTTGCAGGCAGTGGCTTTACCTGCTATGCCACAGTACTGTCCTCTTGCTTTTGCTTTTAATCAGAGTATGTTTATGAGCCAAGATGTACATCTTCTAAAACAATAACTTTAAAAAAAAATAGGAACATGAAATATAAAAGGCAGGGGGCTAGTGTAGGTATCTCAACATGAGTAATAAAAACTGAAACTAGGATGGTATTTATGGGAATGAAATGGAAGAAACAAGGCATAAGATAAACACCAAGGAAGAACAAAGAGGTCCTGCCTACAATACTATCCGGGAGAGGTGGAGAAAGGAAGAAAGAAAGATTACCCTAGAATTCACGAAATAAAAAATTAGACACCTTAATTGCAAGGCACTCAGATATTCTAACAATTCATTGTGTCATTCTTTTGAATGTCCTCAATGTGCAGACACGTAACTACAACGTGTTATCACTGGTCTCTAACTTGGAAAGTGATCCCAAAGGCCCTTCTGTGGACACAGCAGTAAAGACTCAGTATCTAAGTCTGTTGATCCTAGGACAACAGATAATCTCTTTATCAGTACATACATCTTCCTTCAAAAGGGGCAAATCTTTTAACAGATGAAAACACTCTTACACATCTTAGCACATATTACAATATTCCACCTACAACAGTCCTTCAAAAGCAGTATAGCCAGTATTATAAAACAATAAGCATCTTGCAAAAAAATAAGTAGTTTTATACAGCTTTTCTGTGTGTTTAGAATTGTGCTATAATTCTGGGTTAGCAAACTGACAGGCCACACACCAAAGAGTGCCAGTTGCATATATGTTGTATTCCTATAATGTAACAATCTGCTAAAATCAGACTGATTTAAACCAGGAAGTTCTCTCTATTTCTAGAGGTCTTTCAAATAAATTTTATTTTTAATTTTTTTTTTTAATTTGAAAGTGAGGACAAGCATTTGGCACAGTGATTAAACCACCCTTGGCATGTCCACATTGCATATCAAGTGCCTGGGTTTGTGTCCCAATTCTGTTTCCAATTCCAGCTTCCAATAGGTGGTGGCTCAAGTAGTTGGATCCTTGCCATCTATGTGGGAGACCCAGATTGAGTTCCAGCCTGTTCCAGTCCTGGCTGTTGCAGGCATCTGGGGAGTGAGCCAGTGTATGGAAGGTATCTCTATATTTATCTGTTTCTATCTCTGTTTGTCTGATTTAAAAAAAAATTATTAAATAAATTGTTTTTCAAAATAAAATAGGATGGATGTTCTACCTTTTGCATGGCCTCATCTAACCTGGCTCAGTCATCTATTTAATCTGAGGGTCCTTTTTTTCTGATTCTGAAAATCCTCACAGTACTTACTTACACCCACAGAACTCACAATCAACTTATAGAGAAAACAAATGAACACATGTGAAACAATTACAAAATAATGGATGCCAGATAATGAAATTCTGTCTGCAACAACAACAAAACCTAGTATTTAATCTGAGATAGCTTCTTAGTTGAGGCAGAGCCTAGTATAGACTAGGATGGATAAAATGGGGTTAACAGCAGCTGCTGAAAAAAGCACACAAAACCACCTGCTACTTCAAATTAGAGAATAAAAATAAATTTGAACTCTCATCTCTGCAGAAGAGTTCAAAGGACCTATATAAGCCCCTATGTAGACTGACCTCAAACTGCAGGTAAACGATACTAGATTGTCTAGATAAATGTTGTTCATCTGCACTTCTGTTACAAATTGGTGGATAACAACCCAATAATGATTTATGTCCTTGAAGCTAATGCTCTCTTTGAACTTTGAGCCAATAAGTTGCAGCCTTATCTTCAGATAATCTTAACATATAAGGTTCACCTCAGCAGTAGCTATTAGAAACCCAAGGATAAAAAGCTTAACTCTAACTCTTATTTACCCAGCACTGCCATAAAGTGAACCTAAATGTCACATCTTACTCCCAAACAAGCACAGAACAAGCATGAACACTGAGTATACAGTTAAAAAAAAAGTCTACATCGAATCTACCAAAACGTTTCCAGAAAAATCACTACACCTTTTATTTCCCCTTTTTAGTTTAAAAAAATGTAGTAACAAATTAATAGATTGTCTCTGACTTTACTGTATTTAACTTAACCTAATCATGAATCACAGAGGATCCTCTTAACCATCTGCAGGTTTTTATATGACTTAATTAGGTAGGCCTGGCTGTAGAAAGTTTTGGAGTTCAGTGGCTAGCTTTAGTCTAATAATTCACTCCCTTGCCACCAATCAAATCACAAAGACACACATTACAGCCATATAATTTATCTTATCTCTAACACCATTTTGATTGAAGAATGTTAGTACAATAAATGATACGATTATCCTTGTGTTTGTTTCCACACAATGTGTTGCTTAACTACACAGTGAATTTCTGATTACGCTCTAAAAAACCCTTGCCTAAAGTGATCCCTTAGAAATCTAGAGTGAAATGATTAGGAGAGGCTAGGGAAAGCAGAAGGGAGAGTGTGATGTAGGTTGGTTGGTTTATGAGTACTAAGTTACAGTTAGGAGACAGAATCTGGTGTTCTATTGCATGGTAGGGTGACTATGGAAGACAGTGTGATAAAACTAGAAGAAAGGTTTTGAATATTTTTACCATACAGAAATGATAAAAGCTTGAGGAGATAGATTTGTTTAACCTGATGTGAACATTACACAATGTATAGATGTAACAAGACACCACATGGGATTTCATAACTATTTATACTTTTTATGCACCAGTTAGAATTAAATAAATAACAAGAACTTACCTAATCAAAAGTAGTCTTAAGAAGCCAAGAAATACAGGTGCCTCAAAATAAACCATTATTTTCATGCTTTAGACTCCAAGTGTACTCAGTAGATGTGCAAAGTGATCAAACTAAGAAACTACAATGCCTGAACTTTATCATCCCAGTAAGATGAGTCAGCGTGCGAGTCTAAAGCTATGGCAGGTGGATTTGTGAGTGCAGAGAAGTGATGGACTCGCCAGAAAAACAAAGAAATCCATGCCACTACTTTCAGAACCTCAGGTTTATGAGCAACAGGTTATCTTCATAACAAATATATATATATATATATATATATATAATGAAAAGGATGAGAAAACGTACTTTATAAAACTAGAAAGAACTAAATAAACATTGCTGTTTCCTGATAGCAAACACAATGCAGAGGTAGCAAGCTGACTAAGTCAAATGAAATCATTCTGAAAAGGCAATATAATAATAATGATTTATAAACGACCACTACAAATAAGAGAGCAAACACTACAATGGACTGAAGCCAGCACTTGACCTGAGTCAGAAAAACAGTCTTGAGCTCTAAATCCACCTTTCTCTCCCTGACTGTGTGGCCTCAGTTGTTTGTTTTTGTTTTTTAACCCCATGTAAGTGAAAAGGCTGGACTAGATATTTATCAGATTCCTGATATATAAAAGACTGCACTCTAGCTACCTAGCAATCAAGGGATGAAGTTCCAGCTAGACAAATGCTAAACTGCTAGTTAGAAAGGAGAGGGAGGAAGAGAGAGGGACGGATAACAAAAGGTCTTCTAGAAGTTAATATAAAATGCAAATTTATCGCCTCTCCTTCTAAAACAAATGTGAAACATACAGACACATTTTTGAAGAGAACAATAACTGTAAAGTGAACCTTGCTCCTGGAGTTCTACAGTAAGCACAGGGTTAAAGTATTGAGAACGTGCACTCACAATTCACCCCAGCTCTAGTCAGAAACACTTTAGTAATCATTAATCTAGCCAATAAAAGCCAATTTTCCAGCATGGAAACAGAATTAAGGGAGGAGGAGCAGTTGGTGCCCTAGCTACATGTGGACAGCAGCTATCATATTGGACAGTACAGAAAGAGAACATGTAAATCATTATGGAAACATCTATTGGACAGCCCTTCTCTAAATCTAGCTTCTAGTTTACAGAAAACGCATGGAATAGAGAAAATGCTAAATAACATTTTCTAAATGATAAAATAATACAGCAAATCCAGATTTGAGGGATTCTACAGAAAAGATTTTTTAAAAAACCTCTTAGCCTCATCCCTACAAAAAAATCAATGGCACAGTTAAAAACTATGGCATGTTGGTGTGGGGGATGATAACTAAATTTAGAATGAGAGGCCAAAAAAATGTCCTACATGAAGGACCTCTGTGGGTAAGACCCCAGTGGAAAGAAGTGGTGATCAAAGAAGGATGTACTTTTCTCTGAAGGGAGGAGAGAACTTCCACTTTGCCTATGGCCCTGTCTAAATACTGAAGGAGTTTGTGGATTCAAAGTCTTCCACAGACTAGGCAGCTCACGTCAAGAACCTCAAGTGTGGCCGGCGCCGTGGCTCAACAGGCTAATCCTCCACCTTGTGGTGCCGGCACACCGGGTTCTAGTCCCGGTCGGGGCGCCAGATTCTGTCCCGGTTGCCCCTCTTCCAGGCCAGCTCTCTGCTGTGGCCTGGGAGTGCAGTGGAGGATGGCCCAAGTGCTTGGGCCCTGCACCCCATGGGAGACCAGGAGAAGCACCTGGCTCCTGCCATCGGATGAGTGCGGTGCGCCGGCCGCAGCGCGCCGTCTGCGGCAGCCATTGGAGGGTGAACCAACGGCAAAGGAAGACCTTTCTGTCTGTCTCTCTCTCTCTCACTGTCCACTCTGCCTGTCAAAAAAAAAAAAAAAAGAACCTCAGGTGAGCACCGACTTAAGAGTGTTAATTGTTAAATTAACAACAGGAGTCACTGTGCACTAACTTCCCAGGCAGGACCTCTGTCCTCAAAGAGCTGGATAATGGAAGTGAATAGTAAAACTTGTTCTCAAAGATTTACTTGGTTTTAGTGTATTAAGTGTATTAATATTAGTATATTAAGCTTATGTCTCATAAGCTATAGTTATGTCTAAGTGCTTGCAAAAGATGTATCATTCATGAGTTCTTCTTCAAAGTTAATTGTTTCTCAAAAATAAAAGAATGTTTAAAATAAAAAAATAAAAAATAAAAAGGAAGCCAAATATGAACTAAACGATAAATGAAATTAGAAGCTCACAATTTTCTGAGATGTATGTTTTTATTCTTTGAGGATCTATACAAAAGTAAATATTTGGAGATTAAGTATCAAATACTTCAAAAAATGATGATAGACAGCTAGATAACAGAGGAAAAGGGTAAAAATTAGATAGATGGACAGACAGGTGGAATAATGTCACCTCCACCCATCCAAAAAATGTCCACATTCTAATCCCTGGAACTTGTGAATATATTACCTTACATGGCAAAAAAAAGATATGACTCTGTTGGATATCTTAAAGTAGGAAGATTATCTTGGATTATTTGAACAACCCCAATGTGATGACAAGAGTCCTGCCAAGCGGAAGGAGGCAGAATTGAGCCAGATGAACAGATAAGACTAGGGAAGGATGCTCTGCTCTGAAGAAGAAGACAACTACCTAGGCCAAGACACATGCTTTCAAAGCTAGAAAGATGCAGGATTAGGTTCTGCCCTCAAGATTCCAGAAAGAAACAAAGCCCTGCCAACACTTCAATTTTAGTTCAGTGAGATCTGTGTTGGACTTGTTTTTTTTTTTTTTTTTTTGAAGATTTATTTATTTTATTTGAATGTCATTGTTAGAGAGAGAGCGAGCGAGCGAGTAAGCAAGCAAGCCAGGAGCTTCATCCAGGTCTCCCACATGGGTGCAGGGTCCCAAGCACTTGGGCCATCCTCTGCTGCATTCCTACACATTAGAAGGGAGCTGGATGGGAAGTAGAGCAGCCAGGTCATGAACGGGTACCCATATGGGATGCCAGCATCAGACAGTGGCTTAACCCATTATGCCACAATGCTGGACTCTGTGTTGGATTTCTAACCAGTAGACCTGTTAAGATAATAAATCTGTTTTGTATAAGCCACTAGGTTTGTGTAAATTTGTTATGGGAAAAATAGGAAATAGGAAGGAAGAAGGGAGGGAGGAAAGGAGGGAGAAGTTGTTGGAGGTAGAGGAGGAGAGAAAGGAGGCAGAGAAAGAGGAAGAAGGTGTTGTAGGGGCCAGAGCTGTGGAGTAGTGGGTAAAATCTCTGTCTACAATGCCGGTGCTGTGGCGTACCAGGTAAAGCCACCACCTGCAGTGCCGGCATCCCATATAAGTGCCAGGTTCAAGTCTCAGTTGCTCCACTTCCAATCCAGTCCTATGCTAATGGCCTGGGAAAGCAGTAGAAAATGGCCTAAGTCCTTGGGCCCCTGCACCCATGTAGGAGACCTGGAAGAAGCTCCTGATTCCTGGCTTCAGATCGGTGTACCTCCAGCCATTGCAGCCATCTGGGGAGTGAATTAGCAAATGGAGGACCTCTCTCTCTCTCGGCCTATGCCTCTCTGTAACTCTACCTTTCAAATAAATTAAATAAACCTTTAAAAAAAAAAGATGCCAATAGGGAAAACAGAATCCTTTATCAAAGTGCCTGAGTTCAAGTCCTAGCTCTGCCTCTGATTCCAACTTCCTGCTGATATGAAGTTTCCACACAAAAATACTGCTCTCTTTTCTTAAAATCTACTGTAAATGGTATAGCGTTTTAAATTTTTTGACATCCACGTATTCATTGCTAAAGTATACAGAAATTCAATTTCTGTATTTACCTTGAGTCCTGCAACCTTGTGGAATTCACTGACTAGTTCAAGTGTGTTTTTTTCCCCAAGATTCCTCAGTATTTTCTGTGTAGAAAATCAAATTATATGGAAGGACAGTTTTATTTCTTCTTTTCCAACCTCTGTGTCTTTGACATCTACTTCCTCCTTTTTTACTCTGACAATAACCTACCTCTGTGTTGAAAAGAGTGAGGGGCTGGCCCTGAGGTGCAATGGGTTAAAGCCCAGCCTGAAGTGCCAGCATCCCATATGGGCTCTGGTTCTAGCCCTGGCTGCTCCTCTTCTGATCCAGCTCTGTGCTATGGCCTGGGAAAGCAGTAGAAGATGGCCCAAGTCCTTAGACCCCTGCACCCATGTGGGAGATCTGGAAGAAGCTCTTGGCTCCTAACTCTGGATCGGCTCAGCTCTGGCCAATGCCTGTTGTGGCCATTGGAGAGTGAACAAGCCTTGGAAGATCTCTCTCTCTCTCTCTCTCTCTCTCTCTCTCTCTACTTCTCTCTGTAACTCTGTCTTTCAAATAAATAAAAATAAATCTTAAAAAAAAGTGTGTGAGGGCAGACATCATTCCAACTCCCAATACCATGAAGAAAACACTGTGTCTTTTTCCATCAATTTCAATGTTAGCTGAAGGATTTTTGTAGATATTCTTTAACAAATTGAGGAAGTTATCTTTATTCCTATTATTCTGAAAGTATCCAACACTATAAAGGGGTGTTGGATTTTGTAAAATGCTTTTTCTACATTATGAGATTTTTCTTCTGTAGTCTACTAATACAGTAGATTATACTGATTCAATGTGAACAGTATTCTCCCCACCCAACAATCCAGATGCTCTTAAGATAGGAGCTTAGAGCTGTTAAATACTATGTTTAACATTATGACCTTGAATAAAGCAATATATCTATGTAGCTGGTCCCAGCATCAGTGGTAACTGCTTACATAAGCAGTGCAATATGTCCAAATGATACAGATTATACATTCATATGAGATAAACTTCATAGCTACAAGTGAAATGTGTCAATTCATATGGCTGAAGAAGAAAAATATTGTAAAACCAATTAATTCTACGTATGAAAAAAGCAATGTTTTGTTTGATCCCCCAATTCTACTAGTCACCAAATATAACAAACTAAATACTAAGTAGAATGAGTTACGGCCGCCCAGGCACCAGAAAACAGCATGCTCTACAAAGAAAAATGGGGGGGGGGTATTAAGAAATAGCCTGCAGACAGGATCTTTGAGTTATGGGAGATGCCAAAGCAGAAGGTGTCTTACAAAATAAATACTACTTATAGTAATGATTTTCCTAATTAAAAAGCCTTCACAATAGATATATTTAACATCAGTTCCTACTTTCATTCTTTTAGATATCCAAGCCAAGATTCTAGACTACATATCCTTTCTCTCACATCCCACATTTAGGCGATCAGAAAATATAAAATACATCCTACATCTGACCACTTCTTAACACCTCTACCTTCACTACCCTGGTCCAAGCCACCATAAACTCCTATCTGTATAACTGAAGAAGTAACCTCCTCACCATTCACCCTGTTTCCATTCATGTACTGCTGCAATCCTGTCTCACCAAGAAGAGTAAGTTTTCTAAGTCGTACATCAGATCATGTCACTCCTCTGCTCCAATGGCTTCCTGACTTACTCAGTGTAAAAGCTAGATCATCCCACGATTTATGAAGACTCTGACCTTGTCCCCTGCTACCCATTGGAACTTATCTCTTACTTTTCTTGTGTTCTTACCCAGCTCCAGCCATTATAAACCTCATTGTTCCATAAAAACCAAACATACTTTCACATAGTTCTTGTGACTAAAATATTCTAGTCCCAGAAATCTGCAGGGATCATTTACTGATCTCCTTTGCATCTCTAAAAAGAATCACCCTGCGGAAAGGCCCTCTTGTCCATCCCATCTAGAAGTACGGTGCCACAAACACAGCAGTCATTCCGTAGCCCTCTTATCCTGCTTTATTGTTTGTCATGGCAGTTATTAGCATGTGTTACGTTGTAGATACTTTTTGTATAATTTATTGTCTCTCTCCGCATAATACAAGCACCTAAAAAGCTGGAACTCTGATTCATTCAATGCTGTTATCTCAGCGCCTATAAAAGTATCACAGCAGGAATTCAATAAATATGGGGTGAATTAAGAGACCAAAAACTCAGTCTTTCAGAGGGATTTATACCTGTACAGCTTTAAAATATATAAATCTTGCAGAGACAGAACTGGACAGCTGGTGGTAACATATAAAAATGTAAGCTGGCCTTCTAAGAAAGATGGAAGGTTTGACAGTAAACGATTAACTACCAAAAGAATAAAGCATATTATGACACATTGGCAACTGAGTGAATTCACCTTGAGAGAATAACAGGTACCTATAAATAAACATGTGAATAACTTTATAATAAAACTATATAATTAAGCACAGAGAGAAAGACTACCTTGCCAAGATTTGCTATCATTGGCAAACTTCCATATTAAACTCAGCTTCCCCAATTCCAGCTACAAATGGAATTGTGAATCTGGCAACTCACTGGAGGAAAAGACTGCATTACGATCTGGGTTCACATTAAAGTTACCTCATTCTTCTCAACTTAGATCTGACCTGGAGGAAAATTTTTAACAGATTCTATTGGATAAGTGCCATACTACAGTTAGAGTTCAAAATTAGCATTATAGATGCTAAAGGATTTTTATTTTGTTTCCTTAAAACTAAATTGGACTAAAATAAAATATGAGGAATTATAAGTGCAATGTGTATTATCTAAAGAAATATTTGTCAAAAAAAAGCAAATTATAACACCCGTCCTTCCCTCTAATTTCTACTGATTTAACTCATGCATTGCCTCACTCAAGGTTGTAGACATGGTAGCACTTAAGCTGTTAACTGATACGAGAGAGATAAATCTCTTCCTTCTAAGGTTGATCCAGATTTAATGACACACAATCCAGACAAGCCCACCTCAATTTTTGCTATTAAAAATTCAAATAAAAATCATGTACTCCAAATTTGTACATAAATGTACTAACCATTTATTTATTATCTACTATATTACAAGTCATTGTACTGGACACTACTGACACAAGATATAAACTTCACACACTGCAGTCAATAAATTTATGATGTGATAGAAAAGTCACACAAACTGTAACAGAGTGTGATAATGTATACAATCTTGGGATGCACAAGGTGTTACAGAAGCCTAGAAAACAGAAGAAAATGCAGGCACAAAGTTCATTGAGAAGAGGGCAGAGATAAATATATGATAGCTGGCTAAAGGAAAAAAGAGGTTCCATACAAACAGAGGTATGCATAGACCAAGGCCTTCTTAGACACCTAAGAATTTGACTCTTACACTAGAAACAAATGAGATAAATAGTTTAATGAGGAGGATTTTGAGGAAGGAAGATTATGATCTGTTTCATTCTAGAATTTTCAATCTAGCAGTATCATAAAGGTTACATTGAAATGTAGAGTGGGTCAGGTCAGTTGGAAGGCTGATGAGAAATCCAGAAGATAAAATAGTAACTTGGGAACAGGTGCTTAGCCTAGTCATTAAGACATCCATAGTCCACACTGAAGTACTTGGGTTTGATTCTCAGCTCCTGACTCCAGTTTCCTGCCAATGCTGACCCTGAGAAGCCACAGTCATGGTTAAAGTCATTGGGTTCTTGCCACCCAATTGACAGACCTAGACAGCCTTCCCAGCTTCCAGATCCAGTTTGGGGCCACCCCAGGCCACTGCAGGCATTAGAGGGGTGAACCAGCAGATGGGAGGAAACTCCCCCTTACACAATTCTTTCTTCCTCTCTCTTCCTCTTTATACTGCAAATAAAAACAATTTTTTAAATGTTTTAAAATTGCTTCTATATTAACATATTAACACATACAGACTTTAAAATAGAAGATAAGGGTCAGCATTGTGGTATAGTAGTTAAAGCTGCCACCTGAGACCCAGCATTCCATGCCAGTGTGAGTACCAGCTGCTCCACTTCCAATCCAGCTTCCTGCTAATGGCCTGGGAAAAGCAGCAGAAACATGGCCCAAGTGCTTGGGTCCCTGCAACCACGTGGGAGATCTGGATGAAAGCTCCTGGCTCTTGGCTTTGGTCTGGCCCACCCTTGGCCATTGTGGCCATCTCAGGAGTGAACCAGCAGATGGAAGATGATTGATAGATAGATAGATAGATAGATAGATAGATAAAAGAAAGTAATGAGTCTAGAATTCAAGACAGAGAGAGCCCAGAAAGAGCCCAAAAATCAAATAAGGGAGGGGAAAACACTTGAGTGAAGAATGGTAACTAATGTCAAACAGAAGTAAAGCTGTCAACAATTTCAGCAGAGTGGTAGCCAAGTCTAGTCATGGGTACATGGGAAGGAAGTGAGGAAGATAAGCATTATCCTTTAGTCTTTTTTACAAATGGCTCTAAGAAGCCGGCACCGTGGCTCAACAGGCTAATCCTCCGCCTTGCGGCGCTGGCACACCGGGTTCCAGTCCCGGTTGGGGTGCCGGATTCTGTCCCGGTTGCCCCTCTTCCGGGCCAGCTCTCTGCTGTGGCCTGGGAGTGCAGTGGAGGATGGCCCAAGTGCTTGGGCCCCCCACCCCATGGGAGACCAGGAGAAACACCTGGCTCCTGCCTTCGGATCATCGCGGTGCACCAGCCACAGCGTGCCGGCCACAGCGGCCATTGGAGGGTGCACCAATGGCAAAAGGAAGACCTTTCTCTCTGTCTCTCTCTCTCTCACTGTCCACTCTGCCTGTCAAAAAAAAAAAATGGCTCTAAGAAAGGTGCAAGACAACACAGCAGGCAGAAAGCAGCATAAACCCAAAGAAAACTGGGTTGCTTTTTAAAATGGGAGGCACCTGAGCCCTCTAAAGTTCCTTAAATGCAAAAAGACAAGTGATGAGTAGAGGACAGAAGACAAGATGGGAAGGGGCACAAAACCAAAAGGGATTATTTCCCCATTTTATATATGAGAAAACTGAGCAACTGTGAGGTTAATTAACCTGCCTTTAAATACTAAGCAAACAAGGAGGCCAGTGTTGTAGTGTGACAGGTTAGGCCATTGTCAGCATCCCATATGGGCACCAGTTCAAATCCTGGCTGTTCTACTTCCAATCCAGCTTCCTGATAATGAGTCAGGGAAAGCAGTGGAAGATGGCCCAAGTTGTTGGGCACCTGCACATATGTGGGAGATCTGGAGGAAGCTCTTCCTGGCTCCTGGCTTCGCTCTGGCCCAGGCTTGTTCATTGCAGCCATTTGGGGAGTGAACCAGCAGGTGGAAAATCTCTAACGCTCCCTGTAACTCTGCTTTTCAAATAAATAAATTAAATATTAGATAAATAAAACTCAGCAAATAAAAGACTTGGAAACTGAACCCAAATGGTCTAGCTCCAAACCCATGATAACCATCAAGATGTACTGCCTCTCCGTAGATAGACACAGAATTCCTCTGGTCCTCAAGTCACCCTGAAGATCAGCTGTTCTCCAGCAGGAAATATTTATTTATGTTTTAAATATTCATTTATTTACTTGAAAGGCAGTTAGAGGCAGAGGCAGAGAGGTCTTTGATCTCCTGGCTCACTCCCCAAATTTGGACATAACAGCCTCAGCTGGGCTGATCTGAAGTAGGAACCTGAAGTGTCTTCCAGGTCTCCCACAGGGGTGCAGGGCCCCAAGGTCTTGGGTCATCTTCAACTACTCTTTCAGGCCATAGCAGAGAGCTGGATCAGAAGTGAAGAAGCCAGGACTCCAGTCGGCACCCATATGGAATGCCAGCACTGCAGGCGGCAGCTTCACCGGCTATACCACAGCACAGGCCCCAGGAAATATTTCTAATTTTAGAATAAATGTAGGAGAAAATTGGAGTGTACTAATCAGAAATATGCTAGATTACATTTAATACATTAAGAAAATCTAGAGAATTAACAGTAACATTAAAAGCATCAGTCAACAGTTTTCTCATTCATATAAATACATTCATAAAACAATTGTTATTAAATTTTAGCATGTATCAGAATTGTTTACAGGGTTTGTTACAATGCAGATTTCTAGGCCTCACCCTGAGAGTTTCAGATTCAATAGACCTGAGGGTACAGTCCAAGAATTTGCATTTCTAACAAGTACTCAGGTGATACTGATGGATTAAAAAAAAAAAAAACCCAGCACATGGTAAGCCTCCAATTAAGTGGTATATATAATCAATAATAAAAAAGATGATTATGACCTTTACCGTCATCTCCATTATCTGCCCTATTTCTTGGATTATACATCACTTTTTATTCAAAGATAATGTAAAGCTGATATAACAGTTAAAAATCAAAATAATCTGATTCCAAGTTCTAATTGCCTCTAGTGTCCTTCTTCCATCTAATCAAAAAACAGCTTTTCTAAAATGTAAACCTGGATTACCAGTTCCTTCTTTAAACCAATGTTTCTCATTACTTATAAAGTACAGAGGCTGGCATTGTGGTGACATGGGTTAAGTTGCCACCTGTGACACCTGCATCCCATATCCTAAGTGCCTGGGATCAAGTCCTGCCTCCATTTCTGATCCAATTTCCTGCTAATGTGCACTCAGGGAGGCAGCAGCAGATGATGGCTCAAGTACTTGGGCTCCTGCCACTCAAGTGGAAGATCCAGATGGAACTCTTGGATATAGCCATGGCTGTTGCAGACATGCGAGGAGTGCACCAGTGGATGGAAGATGGACTGATTGATTCTCTCTCTCTCTTTAAATGAAAAAACTTCTCAGAATGGCTTTCAAATTCTTTTGCCTATGAACCATGTCTAACTGTAGTTCAATGTGGTTTTAGAAGATAACCTATTTTTAAAAATTTTCCCCTAATACAATTCTTTCTAATAAAGCTATATATTCTTTCCATAAGTCCAAAGCATCTCTAAAATAAGAAGCATCAAATGATAATATCAATCAAAATTTGTGAGGCATTCCCCCAAAGCTTTACATGAATTAATTCATTTGATCTTAACAATCATCAGGATAAAGCCTATAATTAGTCTCATTTTACAAATGGGCAAAAGTGAGATACTGGAGAGGTTAAATTCACCCAAAGAAATAAGCTATCAAGTAAAAGAGCCAGAACTCTCAAACTGCAAGTAAAGTAAACTGACAATTACCAGACTGTTCAGTAATTATTGATGTTTAGATAATGTATTTTTTAAAATGCTTATATAAATAATTTCTTTACTCATTTTACATGTATTTCACTACCAGCATTTATTGAGTGCCAACTACATGTCAGATATTAGTACAGGCACTAAAGACTATCATGGTTTAAACCAAAAAAAGGTAAGACCCAATGCCTTGTCTCCTGAGACATGGAAGCATTAAATTTAAATAAATTACAGAAACATTCAATAGATAAATGCTAAAAATAAAAAGTGAAGGTATGCTGAGATTTTAATAAAATAATCTAACCTGTTCATAGCTTACTATACTTAAACTACAGTATCCTAATACAAGGGTATAAGGTACACAGAACATGACCTTCCAAATGCCAAATAATTCCATTTCAAAATGACACTTTCAAAATCAAATTAAGTCACATAGTTAAAATTTTAAATAATATTTAAAATGCCACTTTACATTCTTCAGTTTTTTTCCCTTGGTAAATGTAGTTGTTACCTCTTGGAAATAATGCAATAAATATAAACTATCCAAAACTAATAAAATGACACTTGTCTGATCAAGATAAAGGTAAAATAATATGCGAAGTTCCAGAAAGTAGTTTCAATTTGGATAATACCTTTTTATGATTAAAGAAGAAGTAGAACCATAACTTAATATACTTCATTTGTAAGATTAAGAAAGTAAAAAAAGCTTTCACTCATAAGTTTCAAAGAAAAATCATTATTTCTTTACAGGAAGAAAATGCCTAAAAGTCCAAATACTGATATTACAAAAAAGACATGAAAGGTAAAATCAAGTATGAACCAGGTCTGGATCCCCATATCTTCAGTTTCTATTTATCAAACAGAAAAATCTTTCCAACTTTCTCCTTTCCTGCATAAGACCAAAACTATGTGATATTCTGTTTGTATTACAATTACACTAATTCAATGCAGGTCACTTGCTTTTTACTGAGTCCAGATGACATTTGGTAAACTAAACACGGGCCAATTAGCTTAAAAAAAAAAAAAAGGAAGAAAAGAAAAGAAAAAAGGAAGAAAGAAGTGTATTTTGATGGCCATTGGGTAGGTCACACAGTGGCTATACAGCATCAGGGCCTGCACTTCATTTTGGCTAACACCAACCATACGGCTAACATTAAGGACTAGCATTTTTTATTCCTTTCAGATTTCTCACATTTGGAAATTCTAATTTAAATACATTTTCTGGTGAAAGTGAGGACAGCACTCCTGTACAATATTGGTTTTCCCCTCCTTCAAATCAAATATCTTATTTTAGAGCTACCAAGACATTATCTGTATGTGGCTAAAAGAGTATGATTCTTTTGAAGGTAGCGGTTTTTTACTTATCACAGTTATAAATAATCTAATGAAACTGATGACTTAGCTGACACAGACACACCAAAACAATGGTCTAAGACTAGGAAGTTTCAACATCAGTATTTGTAATCTGAAATCAACCTGAACACCATGTAATTAGGTATATGATTAACTAGATAATAGGAATAAATATTCATAATGAAAACTGACACTATTTTTTTTTACTTTATCAGGAGTTGGCACTCAACATTTTCTTACTGTCTTAGCACATAAAAAATTTTTGATTTACTATTCTTTATAAACTCTGCCTTACTAATGTACTTTTGGGTTAAAAAGTAAGTTTTAAAATGTCATGACTTAATTAAGTTAAAATGTACATAAAACCATAATTTGAAATCAGATTACACTCATACAAAAAAATTCTACATTAATTAATTCCCCACTAATATACTTCATCAATTGCTGGTATTTAAAATAAAAAACTATTCACTTAGCATTATTACAAAAGTAAAAGTCTAATGTTTAAATTAGACTGACTTTTAAAAATGTTATTGCTTATTTTTTAGCCTGATTTTTTAAAACTTGTCTAAATTTAACTGAAGAATATTATGTTCCTGCAAGATTTCATGAGTACAGAGATATAGTAATGGAGATGGAAAGTATTTACTCTGAAAACCCTGACTGCATGACTGTTAAATCACTTACATACGGCAAAATGATCTACAAGGAAGCAGGGAGGTCCTGAAACTGTGTACCATATCCATTTTCAACTACTGCACAGGTGACACAACCAATCAACTCATTACTGAAACGGAATGGGAACAGAAGGCACTTAGTGAATAAAGGTGACTTCTTGAGACAAAATGAAAAAACAGATTATCACCATTTCTATGTATAAAGTAGACAACAGCTAAATATTTCCTACTCTTTATTTTATGATGTTTAGTAATGCGGGTCTAACTTTGGAGACACTGCTTGGGATACCTGCACCCCATAGTAAGAGTGCCTGACTCTGACTTCAGGCTCTGCTCCCCCAGTTCCCACTGTGTGTTAATGCAAACCCTGGGAGACAGGTGACTTAAGTATCTGTCTCTGCCACCCATGAAAGAGACCTGAAGTGAATTCTTAGCTCTTGGTTCTGGCTTGGCCCAGGCCTAGCTATTGCAGCCATATGGGGAGTGAATCAGCAGATGGAAAGTCTGTCTCTCTTTCAAACAAATACAAATTTAAAAAAATTAAAAAGAATATATGCACAATCAAATAAAATCTAACCATAATATCTATTTTCTACCTAGTTAAAAACATGGTAAAAGAGTTTATTAAACTATCAATCTTAAATATTTAAGAATTTTACTATACATTTAGTATTGTGATTTTCCAAAGAATGCTCCAATTTTCTTTATTTACTACCTTAATCTTTCAGCTTATAATTTACAAATCTCCCAGCCCTATACCTTCACACAAGAGGATTTCCCTTAGCAGTAGCTACAAACAGAATGGTTAATGATTACTTAATCACAGATTGATAATTTGATACATAAAACAGTTAAGTGTTTTATTTCCATTTTACTTTTCCCACTGAATTTTGATGATTTCAGTGTCTATTAAGATAAAGATCCAAACTGTCCAATTTCCTGCTTTCCAAACCAGACAATTCTCTATAGCCAAAAAGCCAGCTGAGTAAAAACTCTGGTTGAATTATCTATTAATTTAAGCATCAGTGTGGACTACTTTTTCAAAGCTGGCCCAATCTATGATCAAAAGAATATTCTTAAATATTAAGGCTTTTATCTTTGGCACGTAAAATTCATTCATCCAACAAACATTGGACCAATTGAATAATCTGTCTCTCAGATGTATTCAACTGACAAATCTATCCTTAGATATTTTACTATAACATAGTAAAATCAAAAGTCAAACCATCATGTTAGTGAGGTGGCACTCTGCCTGTGACACTGGCATCCCATATGGGTGCCAGTGCATGTCCTGGCTGACTCACTTCCGATCCATTTCCTGGCTAATGTTCCTGCGGAAGCAGCAGATGGCTCAAGTGCTTCGTGCCCATGCAGGAGAACAGGATGAAGCCTGGTCCAGCCACAGCAGCTGCAGCCATCTGGGGAGTGAACCAGCAAATGAAGATTCCCTCTTTCTCTCTCTTCCCATAACTCTTTCAAATAAATAAATAAATTTTTATAAAAACTATCACTTAACAAGAAATTGTTCTGGTATATGCAGTAAAAGAGAATCAGAACACTTGTTTTCAAATTTATTATATTGCATAAATCTGACCAAAGATAAGACTAATGTATTCTGATAAACTTCTCTCAAGGTTTACATTTTGCTCTATTTGTTCCAGTAGGATACAATGTTTTGAATATGCACATTAAAAAGTGACACAAAACAAAAACTGGGATTATTACAGTTAAGTTGAGCATGCTGAAAACCACTGAGAAAGTGAGTGTTGTTACAACACTGTCCATGAACCAAAGTGAACAATAGAACCAGCTGAAAAACAGGCAGCAAAGTCACCAACAATTGCCAAATAACTAGTAGCTGGATGACAAGTAGTATCTACAACACCAAAAACCATTACTCTTCAGGACTCAGTCACCATACTATTTGATATTGTAGCTTGAACAAAATATTTACAGGCCGGCGCCGTGGCTCAACAGGCTAATCCTCCGCCTTGCGGCGCCGGCACACCGGGTTCTAGTCCCGGTCGGGGCACCGGATTCTGTCCCGGTTGCCCCTCTTCCAGGCCAGCCCTCTGCTGTGGCCCAGGAGTGCAGTGGAGGATGGCCCAGGTGCTTGGGCCCTGCACCCCATGGGGAGACCAGGAAAAGCACCTGGCTCCTGGCTCCTGCCATCGGACGAGCGCGGTGCGCCGGCCGCAGCGCGCCGGCCGCGGCGGCCATTGGAGGGTGAACCAACGGCAAAGGAAGACCTTTCTCTCTGTCTCTCTCTCTCTCACTGTCCACTCTGCCTGTAAAAAAAAAAAAAAAATATATTTACAAGTAATAATCTGGACCACGAAGCTATCTACTGGATGCAGTTCAAAGTCATACTTGCAATTTCAAGGCAGAAATTGTAGATACTGATCATCACATGGGACCAAATCCCAGTAACAACATTAGCCATGGATAATAAATTGTACCACTTTGAGAATTAAAGGCACTATCATTTCCTTAAAGAATATTTTATGTAATTATGGCAACAAAAAGTCCTCAATGCAATATATCACAAAATGCTAAAACATGCAAATAGTAAATGTAGCAAAATAAAGTGTCATGGGAAAGTCTCAGTGCCACCATGACTGAGTTCCCTATCCCAAGGACTACATTCTCTTCACCTACATCAACAAAATGATCATAGGAGAGCCCAGGACAATAATAAAGCTTTACAGCAACTATATGATACCTACCTCTGAGGTTCATAATGTATGTCCCCTTACTTAGTATCTTCATTGGTAAATGGAAAATAAGGGGAAATTCAATTAAATGCATTTTGCCACTTGTTAGTAACCAATATAAAGTTTCTCTCATAGTAACAATCGACACAATTAACTTCTATAAAATGTTTACTGGGGCCAGCGCTGTGGCGCAGCAGGTTAAAACCCTGGCCTGAAGCACCAGCATCCCAATATGGGCGCCGGTTCGAGTCCTAGCTGTTCCACCTCTGATCCAGATTTCTACTCTGGCCTGAGAAAGCAGTAGAAGACAGCCCAAATCCTTGGGCCCCTGCACCCACGTGGGAGACCTGGAAGAAGCTCCTGGTTCCTGGCTTTGGATCAGCACAGCTCTGGCCATTGCAGCCATCTGGAGGTTGAACCAGTAGATGGAAGACCTCTCTCTCTCTGTCTCTGTCTCTATCTCTCTCTGTAACTCTGTCTTTCAAATAAATAAAATAAAACTTAAAAAAGTTTAACTGTGGGCCGTAATGATCTCCAGCACCTTTAACTCTCATTCATATGCAGACATTAGCTACATTTATTAAGTCCTCCAGCAGGAAAGGCGCTATGTATTCCTTTACATAACATTCTTTCTATGCTTATAGGTCTTGGATCCAAGTTCTTGTTGTTATTTGAAAGGCAGAGAGACAGAGACAGGAAGACAGATTTGTCATCCATTGGTTCACTGTCCAACCGCCATCAACAGCCTCAAGGCTGTGCTAAGCCAAAACCAGGAGCCCAGAACTCAATTTGCATATCCTACATAGGAGGCAGGGACCCATCACCTGTTGCCTCCCAAAGAAAACAATAGCTGGAAGCCAGAACTGGAAACAGAGCAAGGGCTTGATTGCAGGCACTCCAGTATGAAAAGTGAACATCCCAAGCAACAACTTTACCACTGCACAAAACATCCATCCCAGAAATAGGTATTTTTATGTCCTTGTTTTGCCAATATGAAAATCGAGGGTCTGAAAGAGTGCATAATCTGCTTAAGTCTGTAAAGCATTTAAGCTAGAACATTAAATCAAATCTGTCTAAACATAATGTCAGGGATCTTTTCACTACACCTCCTAGCCTCTCATTCCTGTAAAGAGCCTAATAATGATATTAATTACTCTTCTCTTATTATTTTAACCAACATATATGTGTGTGTGTGAATTGATCTAAACAGTTTATACCCTTGTTGAAAATAGGATCACATATAAATAGCTAGCTACTTAACTAGAGACAGACAGATGCAAGGAAGGAAAAATAAAACAAACAAAAAGTATTATCCAAAATTGTTTAAATCTCCTCTGCAGTGTTCTTAAAAGTCTCCTGTGGCAAGTCCACTTGGCTGTCATTACTGCCAAAAGCACTAGTTAAAAAGTAAACATATCTTGGGACCTTTGTGTCAGGTTTATTGCCTCTATGACCTCATCTCCTATTACTGTCCCCCTGGCTCACTGCAGCCACTCTGGCCTCTAGCTAAGCCTCAAAACTAAGGTACATTCCCATCTCACAGACAGTGTACTGTATGTCCCCTACAGAGTTCTCACCTCAGCCATCCATAAGGCTCACGCCATCAAGCCCTTTAGCCTTCAGCTTCAGCGTCTCATGAGCAAGACTTCCCTATCATATTTAAAAGTGCAGTGAGTCCTTCAAAGGCAGGTACTTCAACAAGTTCATGGAAAAAGCATGTTATGAAAAACTATGCATAGATTCCACAAATGTTTTGCACAAAAGTAACCTTACCTTTTAATTCCATTTTTCCATGAATTTTCAAAGTACCCTCTCATTCCCTAAAAGCATTCTCTAAAGTACTAATCAACAGTTATGTACCTGTACAATTTACATATTTATTTCATTTACTATCATCTAACCCAACTGGAATATAAATACCATGAAGACAGGAACTTTTGTTTTATTCAGTGTTATATCTCTAACACAATACATATATGTTGACTGAATAAGTGAACTTTATTATTTGGAACCTAAAAAGGAATTGAGTAAGTTTGATTTCATCACTGCCAAAGACATCAATTCAAGATTCTCTTAAAGTGCAATTTCATATAATTTGGGACATACTGAATTTCTTCTTATAAAATAATGTCCACTTCCTAACCTTGACCAATAATCTTTTCATTGCTCTTTTGAAGTTTAACATGAAGAGAAATCAGAGTTTGGCTTTAAAAGATCCTATTTTTAATGAAACCAGACTTACATAAACACATCTATTTGTGTCATATCCATAAACTGTTAATAAGAATTAAAATGTTCTTAAGAATTAAGATGTTCTTTAATACTTTACAGCATCTTTCAATCAAATGGATATTAATAGTCATCATATGTTGAACATATTTGTTTACTGTTTCTATGTCTTTTATTTTTATTTATTTATTTATGAGGTAGACAGAGAAAGAACTACTTAATCACCAGTTTATTTCTCAAATGTCCACAACAGCCAGGGACAGCCTGGACTGGGCTCCAACTGAGAACAAGAAACTCAACCCAGGTCTTCAGTGTGGGTGGCAATAACCCAATTACTTGAGCCATCACCACTGCCTCCCAGAATGTGCATTAGCAGGAAGCTGGAGTCAAAGGCCAGAACCAGGCATTGATTCTGATATTCAGATAGGGGCTGTGGGTATCCTAACCAGTGTCTTACCAACTAGATCAAACACCAGCCCCAATTAAACCTTTAGAAAAGCTTCTAAGAAAATGTATTTCCTTATAATACATATTCTACACTTGATCTTAGCCAAAAGGCTGAGAAACGATATATAATACATATTCTATGACCAACTATTTTATTAAAAAACATGACTAAACGGTCTGAAATGAAACCAATCTTATAATGCCACATCATACTTAACACTTTAAACCAACTTTTGTGTGATTGAGAAATCTTTCTCTCTCAACAATAAACTTTTTATGCAAACATAAATGAGAACATGTGACTTCTACCCCATCCATTATATAACTTTTTATCATTTCAATTAAAAAATTAACTGATACCAGCATCTTTTAATACCAGCCTTCCACATTTAGAAGAAGTAAATAACCCAGAGATCAAAATACACAGTAAAACTGTAGGAACAGCAGTTTTTCATTGCCAGTTCTCTCTATATAAACACTGAATGCAATGCTATGGAAGTATGACTCCACATATTAAGATGAGGAATATGTCTGTTTACATGTGTCTCTTTCCTGCTCCATATTACACTGGAACCTGTGTGTGCCTCTGTGGTTAAGATTTACTGCATGTTCATATTAAAGTCCCATTTCCAACATTTAAACAAAGACCACAAAGACCAGTTACAACAGTTATTAGTACAACCATGGTGTACCAAAGATATGGAAGTTCATAAAGCTGGAATTGATTGTTTATAGACAATTACAGGTACTGAAATGATTTAAAACATTTCAATTTTTGTTTTGCTCTGCTGAATCAGGCTCATTTAAACAAAGAATCGACGCAACTGGTTCAAATATCAACTTCTAATCAAAACCCACCACTAATGTCTTAGCAGGGTGGCCATCCTCCTATTCATTAGAGTACTTTAAAGGTGTGGGCATCCTGGAAGCAGGGTTGTATACAGTTCAAAACACTTTTGGAAGAAATGTCCAACAAAAATATGCCAAATCTGGACTTTTGACTTAAGGCAATATATAAAGTCTGAGAAACAACTGGTATATCTCAGATACTGTGGCATAAACAAGTTTTTATTAAGTATATAAAGCTGCTATAAGCTAAATGATCCACAAATAGTAAATCAAAAATACTTACTTTATAAATGCCATATTATATATTAAACTGTAGCAAAGGTCAATGGATCTATGAGAAAAATTCAAATAAATATTTTCAAGTACCCACATAATATCATATCTATAAAGTATGAGCTAGCTTGTGCTGCAGTATGTCTGATTCATTCAGCTTTGAATTCCCAGTAGTTGAATATAAAGCTGATATTCAATAAACAGTGGTTGAATGAATATACAGGTTAACATAATATAAGAATGATAATGATGTAATTAGATTTTTTTAAAAATCACAATTTCACTACTTTTCAAGGTCAACTTAAAGAAAATGTACCTTTCCAACAAAGTTTAAATCCACCTTAAACTCCCAAGAATCAGTACTGAAAGGATAGACAGCATGGTGTGTGAAGAAGAAAAGTCAGCCAGTCAGCTGTACATCAGTCAATTCCCAGATGCTATGCTATTATTAAACTCTTCAGCACTGCAGCTCCCCAAACGCTATCACTGAGATGAACTCCCTCTCAGCTCTCTGCCTTTCCTAAACTCCTTTCTAGTGAGCAATCATAAGCAAAGAAAAAGTCCAGAATTATTTTTGATAAAAAGTATAACTGTCAGTCTTCTGTTCCATTTCAGAATGCCCTTGAAACCCCGGAGGCACTTGTGATTAGTAGTGAACTCAGTCACTTAGGCTGTCTGACCTGAGTTTTTTCTGTAGCTCCTAACCAGCCTGGCTCCTGTTGTCATGTTTGTTCTGTAAATCCCTGATCTCTGGCCTGCCTCAAATCTTTGAACAGTGAACTTTTAATTTTTTTTATTATTGTTTGAGATACACACAGAGATAGAGAGAGAGAGAGAAAGTGATCAAGAGATCTCCCACTTACTGTTTCACTTCCCAAATGCCAGCAACAGTCCTGGCTGGATGGGCCAGACAGAAGCTAGGAATTGGGCATTCAGTCCAGGTCTCCAGACATGGGTGGCAAGGACCCAACCACTTAAGCCACGACTTGCTGCCTACTAGGGTCTGAATTAGGAGTCAGGAGCCAGAGTCAGGTATTCCAGTATGAGAAACGGGTGTCCTAACCATATGGCCAAATAAGTACCACAAGTAGGGACCCTTTTGAGTAATGACTTGTCAACTCCAGCACGGGTATAACAGCACTGGCAGTAACAGTCCCTGCCTTCACCTGGCCTCAACTCTGAAAGCTGAAATCCTTAACTACTAAAAGGAAGGTTCTGTGCTGCACCACACTGCCTGAGACCTAACCATGCCTCTGTCTTTTCCCCATGTGTTCTCTAACATCTCAGCTCTACAACATCAACCCCTTCTCCACACCAAACAGTAGGAAGGGAGAGAGGTGAAAAGTCAGCGTGAAAAACACCTAAAATTACCTAGAGTTAATCTTGTTCATTTATTCTTGCCTGCTCATCTCATTCCCTACCCCTACAAACAGGGCCTTTTGCAGTCTTCTCCCACACTTGAAGTCGATCTGAAATTTTAGAAATGTTTTTTGTAAAAAGCTGCATTTATAATTTTTAAAAGAATACAATACTTCGGATGGCGCTGTAGCTCACTAGGCTAATCCTCCGCCTGCAGCACCAGTCCCTGGGTTCTGGCGCCATATCCTGTCCTGGTTGCTCCTCTTCCAGTCTGGCTCTCTGCTGTGGCCCGGGAAGGCAGTGGAGGATGGCCCAGGTCCTTGGGCCTTGCACCCGCATGGGGGACCAGGAGGAGGCACCTGGCTCCTGCCTTCAGATTGGCATAGTGTGCTGGCCATCACAACCATTTGAAGGGTGAGCCAACAGAAGGAAGACCTTTCTCTCTGTCTCTCTCACTGTCTAACTTAGCCTGTCAAAAAAAAAAATACAATACTTCCAAACCCAACTACCCAGACTCAGTTCAGGCTGGAAACAGTTATACTAACTGAAGGCTAATAAAAGCCAAATTAAATTTATTCTGAATTGTTTATCTTTTAATGAGGAAGAATTAGATATAATCAATACTGTTAACAATGACCAATAAAAATTTTAAAATATCAAATGACAAGAACACAAATTTTGAGGGCAAGCCGCTCTGATAGACACTTAAAGAAAAGAAACCTTTACTGTTGTGGCTCCAATTTTCTTTTGGTATCATACAAGTTACCTAGCAAACTGTTTGTCTAGCAAGTGTTGCACCAGAATGCTAAAACAAAGAACCAGCTTTCTTCTTTTCCCAATTGGTACAATCTCTCAAAGTTTGAACATCAGCCTATGCCATTTCACTGACAGATAATTCAGAAGAATAGATTCTTCGAATTTTCCCACAAAGCAAGCTGGAATAATTTCTCTTTCCCCTTAAATTCCCATATGCTGCCCAGATACACATGGAATTGTTAGAAATACTAGCAATATTTTAACCGGGCACAACCTTCATCAACAACAGCTTCCTCCGCCTTCACCTTTATCATTGTCCAAACAGTCGCCAGTTCATATTTTTTTGTTTTTGTTTTTTGGGTTTTTTTTTTTTTTTGACAGACAGAGTTAGACAGTGAGAGAGAGAGACAGGGAGAAAGGGCTTCCTTCCATTGGTTCACCCCCCAAATGGCCGCTACAGCCAGCGCTGCACCGATCCGAAGCCAGAAGCCAGGTGCTTCCTCCTAGTCTCTTATGCGCTCCCATGTTCTTTACCATCATGTGGTATTGCTTCTCTGATAATATGGTATTTTAGCAAATAAAGTAAGGAAAATAAGGTAAGTGGGGAAGCTTAAGGTTACAGGAAAGAATAGAAATCCTGGCAAGAGGAAGAGCCACTACAAAGACAGTTTATAAACATACTTTATTAACATGAGGGGAAAAATATGCAAGTGAATTCAAATATGTTACATCCATAGATTCAACCTTCAAATAGGTGAATTCCTCACAGCTATAGAAAGATGTTTAAATTCTATTGTATATTATGCTACCGGTCAAGAAATGATAAAATTATGTACTCAAGATTAAGATACTGAAAAAATAAAGTTTTGGAAGTATCTTCATGTGATGTTGAAAATTTCTTTTGGAAATCAAATGGTAGATGTATGCAAAATGAAGAAATGCATTTTCAAAAATGGAAATAAGATTAGGATGCCTGTGTATCACCCCTATATATCAACATTGGCCTGGATCCTTTGAAGATAATGTCTCATTTAATCCTTATAGGAAGTCTGTGCTTCCAATACATCTAGTCTATCACTTTTATATATGAAAAAAGTAAAAGACTAAGATAATTGGTATTTTGGCCTGAAGTCACATTATAGGAAAAAAAAATTAAAATAGCAATTTCTAAATATCAAACGATATATCTGAAATATATGCACACAATTTTATGTGAATTATATCAACAAAACTGTTAAAATATTAATTTGTACAAACAGCATGATCATAGTTTACTATATCCAAGGACATCTACTTACTACATGAAATAGATGAGTTCAGCAAAGTCATTAGACATAGGCTAAATCTAGGAAAGTGGTTTCCTATTGAAGCTGGATAATGTAATGGAAAGAAAATTAGCTTTAGAGTTAAATATTCTAGATTTACATCAGACAGCCTGGCCTAGGGAGTTGGCTGCAAAGAAAGAGCTGCTGAGATTAGTACCTGTAGGGTCATTCCTGCGATAACTCCAGTGAGATCCCAATGACAGAGTTGCTGAGCAGCAACAGCAGACTAAAGCAACCCGAAAACACCTCAGCAAACAGCTCTGCTCCCAGTGCTGGGAGAACAAAAGGAAACCATCGCAAACCACAGAAGAACAACTGCACTCTGCCATTCTTCTTTTTCCTAACAAATGCCATCTTCATCTGTTAGCCACTGCCCTCTTTTTTCTTCCATTTCTGATTCTTTCCTGATTGTCCTTCCCTCTCCTCTTTTATCCATTACCTTAATCAAGCATTTTGTGCTTTTTTTCAAAAAAAGGGTTTATTTATTTATTTCAAAGTCAGAAATACCGAGAAAGGGATAGACAGAGAGAAGTCTTCCATCCACTGGTTTACTCTCTAGATGGTCACAAACGGTCATCAGGGTCTCCCACATGAGTGGCAGGGGCCCAAACACTTGGGCAATCTTTCACTGCCTTTCGCAAGTCATTAACAGGGAGAAGTGGAGAAGCCAGGACAAGATCTGGTGCCCATATGGGATGCCAGCATCTCAGATGGCCGCTTAACCCACTGTCACATGCCGGCCCCTCAAGCATTTGCACTTGTGAACCACTTTCTTCCTTCTCAACTCCACAGTCTGGTTTTTTTTTTTTTTTTTTTTACAGGCAGAGTGGATAGTGAGAGAGAGAGACAGAGAGAAAGGTCTTCCTTTGCTGTTGGTTCACCCTCCAATGGCCGCCGCGGTCGGCGCGCTGCGGCCGGCGCACCGCGCTCCTCCGATGGCAGGAGCCAGGAGCCAGGTGCTTTTCCTGGTCTCCCCATGGGGTGCAGGGCCCAAGCACCTGGGCCATCCTCCACTGCACTCCTGGGCCACAGCAGAGGGCTGGCCTGGAAGAGGGGCAACCGGGACAGAATCCGGTGCCCCGACCGGGACTAGAACCCGGTGTGCCGGCGCCGCAAGGCGGAGGATTAGCCTGTTGAGCCACGGCGCCGGCCTACAGTCTGGTTTTAAGAGCATTCATATACACTGGCATTACCTCCAAGTAAACTCAGTCTCAAAGGATCATATCTTTTCTTCCAATTGTAGCAATTTAAGGGAAACTTAGACAATACAGCAGGTTATAGAGTAAAAAATAGATTGAATACACTGACCCGTGTATGTTAAAATATCTTGTGGTTTTAGAAAAATATTATGCCCTAAATACAATTGTATATTAAACATTCTCTCACTTAATCTTTCATTATTTCTGCAAAATTTGAGAAAGATAGAACTTACTTAACAAATTTAACAGGTAATCTAAAAGGATTAGGGTCAGGAAGAAACTCAGTTATTGCTTTAGTGTCCCCAAGCATTACAGTTCTTGTCAATTCCGGCTTAATAACATCTCACATAAAAATGATTCACAAAAGAAAGACAAATCATCTGCCGTTTACTATCATGGAAATCAGAAACCAGTAATCACACAATGCTTTTAATTCTTATCATATTACTAAAATTTTATCAGAAACAGATGTCAGCAGCACAATTTCGATGGAATTAATTTTCTTTTACTTTCATAACAAATTAAACACTGCTCAGTCGAAAAGTTGTAATTATGTCATAAGCCTTGAGGCTACATTGGGTGCTATAATTTAAACCGGCATAGTATAGTTTGTACACTACTGGAAAAGAATTTACTAGCCTCATGATTGATAATTATCTAACCAGCAATGTCCAAGTTCTTTTAAAACATCCAACCAAATAAATATTTAATAAAACTTTAAAATCATTTAAAGATTTCTAAATGTATAATTAATATAGCAATGTATAAATTAGCAAAGAACTTCAAAACAGGTTAAAATGTATAAACATTAATATGATTTCCAAAGAATAAGCCAGGAAAATGACTCATGTCCCTAGTGAATCTAAAACCTAGAGATAAACTTTGGGTGAAAAATAAAGATAATGTTTATCAAATAAAATCAGGGGCCAGTCTGTGGCACAGCGGGTAAAGCCGCTGCCTGCAGTGCCAGCATCCCATTTGGGTGCCAGTGCTAGTCTCAGCTGCTCCACTTCTAATTCAGTTCCCTGCTAATGCACCTTGGAAAGCAGCAGAAGATGGCCCAAATCCTTGGACCCCTGAACCCACGCAGAGACCCAGAAGAAGCTTCTAGCTCCTGGCTTCAGATTGGCCCTGCTCTGGCCGTTGCGGCCATTTGGGGAATGAACCAGCAGATAGAAGACCTCTCTTTCTCTCTGCCTCTCTATAATTCTGCCTTTCAAATAAACAAATAAATCTTTAACAAAAATTAAAATTAAAATTAAAAAGATGGGGGCAGGCACTGTGGCACAGTAGGTTAATACTCCACCAGCATAATAGTGCCAGCATCCCATATGTGTGCTGGTTCTAGTCCCAGCTGCTCCTCTTCCAATCTAGCTCTCTGCTGTAGCCTGAGAAAGAAGCAGAAGATGGCCCAAGTTCTTGGGCCCCTGCAACCACATGGGAGACCAGGAAGAAGCACCTGGCTCCTGGGTTCAGATCGGTGAAGCTCCAGCTGTTGCGGCCACTTGGGAAAGTGAATCAACAGATGGAAGACCTTTCTCTCTGTCTCTCCTTCTCACTCTCTATAACTCTACCTCTCAAAAAAAATAAATAAAATCTTTTAAAAAAATTAAAAGACACCATTTAAAAAAATTTTAAAGTGAAGAAGATGAATGCACAAAATGTATCTACACATACAATAGAATATTATTTAGCCTGAAAAAGAAAGGAAAAACTGAAACATGCTACAACATGGATGAACCCAGGGGATATTACTGAGAAAAGCCAGTACAAAAAACACAAATACCATGTGATTCTGTTTGCGTAAGGTACTGTAAGTAATGATGGTTACCAGGGGCTGAGGGGATAGGGAAATGTAGAGTTGTTGTTTAATGGATTGCTTTTCAATTTTCAAAATGAAAAAATTCTGGAGAGCTGTAGGATAACACAACGTGAACATACTTAATACTTCTCAAACATACTCTTAAAATAGTTAATAAGGTAAATTTTAAGTTTTTACTACAATTAAATGTTTAAACAAGTGAAAAGTTAAAAACAGAAGGAATGTAGCACAACTTTTCTTACAGGCAAAGAAACAGCATACCTTACAGGAAAGAATTCATGAATCATACTTATTGTAGTACCTAGTTAATAAGTAAAATCTATGTGCATGTTTAGATATTAATATTAATTATTATGAAATGCTCAACTGCGAAAAAATTACCAGTAGTATGTTCTACAATGGAAAAGGGAGAATACCACTCACATTAACCTGTATTTGTTAATCTGTCTATATCAAACTTATGCTCATTTCATTTTACTGATTCTTATTTAACTAAAGAAACATTTCACTAGTATTCTGCCATAGACTAACTCATGAATCATCTCACAAATAAGTCTCATAAAAATATAGTAACCGGGACCAGTATTGTGGCACAGCAGGTTACACTGCTGTCTGTAACTCTGGCATCCCATATGGGCACTGTTTTGTGTCATGGCTGCTCCCCTTCTGATCCTGCTCTTGGCTAATGTTCCTGGGAAAGCAAAAGAGAATGGCCCAAGTCCTTGGACCCCTGCACCCACGTGAGAGACCCAGAAGGAATTTCAGATTCCTGGCTTTGGCCTGGGATAGCCCCTACAGTTACATCCATCTGGGGAGTGAACCAGTGGATGGAAGGTCTTATTCATTCGCTCGTTTTCTCTCTCTCTCTCTCTCTCTCTCTCTCTCTCTTTCTCTCTCTCTCTCTCTCTGATTCTGCCTTTCAAATAAATCTCCTGATACAAAGTTTCTTTAACAAAGCTGATCTCCTCTGCACCGGGCCTATGCTGTGGTGCAGCAGGTTAAGGCCCTGGCCTGTAGTGCCGGCATCCCATATGGGTGCCGGTTCTAATCCCAGCTGCTCCTCTTCCAATCCAGCTCTCTGCTATGGCCTGGGAAAGCAGCAGGAGATGGCTCAAGTCCTTGGGCCCCTGCACCCACTTGGGAGACCTGGAAGAAGCTCCTGGCTCCTGGCTTCAGATCTGCGCAGCTCCGGCCACTGCAGCCATTTGGAGAGTGAATGAGCAGATGGAAGATTCCCCACGCCCTGCCTTTAAATAAGTAAATAAATTTTTTAAAAATCAGATAAAATATAATACATACTTAAAGCAAATTATCCTTGCTTCTTTCAGAACCAGGTCTTGACTACTTTTAACCCAACTTTATTTATTCAGGTGCACACATGGACATTTCATAGGGTGTTGGGTTTCCTTCAAAGATACTTTATATTACTATGCACAAGAAATGCTTTCCACACTGACTGAAAAGAGATTAAAAAGACTAATACTTCAACTAAAGCATAAATGATTAAGGTGTGAGAATCATCGCTAGCTTGGGAAGAGATTTACACATGTTTAGGTATAATAAATAGAACTAAAAACAGCTCTAGAAACATGGGTTCCAAACCATATCCTAAGTCCCAGAGGATACAACATTCTCAGAGTTACAGGCACTCAATTCTCTTGCTGGGGCACAAAACACCAAAGAGGCAAATTTATGGGAAGAATGAAGAGTAAGGTATTTTTACTAATTTCTTGCTGTGTTGGACACTGTGAAAAATATCTTTACCTAGTTTATTACAACCTGATGACAACCACTTTGAGAGGTATCAACTTTTTTTTTTTTTTAACAGAAATAGTACACGGTTTAGAGAGAACAGAATGCTAAAACTAAAGATCTGACTTAAAAAGCCTTTTACCATACAATTACCCCAACAAAAGAGAAGCCCAAACTTTTTAATTATACCAGATAGTGTTTTTCTTTCAAGATTATTTATTTGAAAGAAAGAGCTACAGAGATAGATGGAGAGACAGAGAGAGATCTTCCATCTACTGTTTCACTCTCCAGAGGTCCACAGCTGCTAGGGTTGCCTGGAACTCCACCCAGGTCTCTCAGGTGAATAGCAGGAGCCCAGGAACTTGGGCCATCACCTGCTGCTTTCCAAGGCATATTATCAAGGAGCTGAATCAGAAATGGAGCAGCTGGGATACAAACCAGCCCCTATATGGATTGCTGGCATCACTAGTGTAGGCTTAACCCACTCTGCCACAATATCAGGCCCCCACCAAACAGTTTTATCCTACTGAGGCAACTGGTTTAATACATACATACACACACACACCATCAAGACTTTTAGGAGAACTTGAACATATTTTTCCACTCCCTTCCAAATGAATGAGTAGTGTAAAGAAGTTAAATTTTCCTAATAACTGGTGTTACCCAGGAATAAAATTTACTCCTCATTCAAATACCATTCTGTTAAATAAGAATGATCTCCTTACCGTAACACAACGGCTTTAGTAAATGTCAAAAAATCATACGGAGAAATTCTGAATCATACAAGGACATTTTCTTTTTATTTATTTATTTATCTGAAAGGCAGAGCTACAGAGAGGCAGAGGCAAAACAGAGAGAGAGAGAGAGTCAGTCTTCCATCTGCTGGTTCACTCTCCAGATGGCCACAACAGCCAGAGCTGTGCCAATCCAAAACCAGGAGCAAGGAGCTGCCTCCAAGTCTTCTCATGCAGGTTCAGGAGCCCAAGCGCTAAGGCCATCTTCTACTGCTTTCCCAGGCCACAGAAGAGAGCTAGATTGGAAGTGGTGCAGCGGGGACTCAAACTGACACCCATATGGGATGCCGGCACTGCAGGCGGTGGCTTTACCTGCTACTCCACAGTGCTGGCTCCCCAAGGACATTTTCTAATCAGCCTACTAATACACAGGGTATGAAGTAGTATTCAAGAAGATTTGGGGGAGAAGGGTGATTATTCACCCACATGCTCCTCAACAAGAAAAATGATTTACCTACTAAAAGAAAAAATAATCTTACAATAAAAAAGAACAGTAGATTATCATTTTTAATAAATGTCAAATATTTCCTGTCTTCGTTGATTCTATATAAAGTTCTACCTAATCAAGTCAGGTTTGGAGATTCTACCTCATGACAAGATATAACCTATATAAAAATACAGAACAAACTGAAACAAAGCAAAGATTTGCTGATCTGTACACTCTATTCCTTTCAAGTTAACCATAATTTTCCTATATGAATTTCCCTTTGGACAACTCAAAAAGAAATCCCACTTGATCAAGTAAATTACCAAAAGAATACATGTTAACCTAATATACCTAGATTACTGAACCTACAATAAGATAATCAATTCTGATCTTTGAATGCAGAAAAGTAGTAATCATTAGCCACTTGTCTCATTACATCTAAGCTGTAATGATCCATTATTAAAACAGATAAAATAATGACATTTCATGATGTCCCAATACTCAATGATAGAGTAAGGAGGAAAAAAGAGCAGACTCTTTTAGAAAAAAAAATATGTTTCTCTTTGCCACAGGACTCTCAACAGTATAAATTTTAATTCACATGTGTGAACTGCTTAGAGCCTTTCAGAAAGAAAGGATCACATTGTCTTTCTTAAAAAAAATTTCAATTGTCAGTAAATGAATAAAAGAAAACATAGCTTTCCAACATGACTAAGTCTAGACATTTTTTCTCTGGTTGCTGTCAGTTACTTTTCTAATTTCTAATTCTAATAAAAATTTTAGTATAACTAAGAAAGACAAACTAGAATTACTCAGGGACTTTAATGCAAAACTTCCAATTATGTGTCTTAAACTCTTTAGCTCCAATGTAAGTTCACAAACTCTGACAGATGTTTTATAACTCTATTTAAATATTTAGTCAGTAAAAGGATGAAATTATAAAAAAAAAAAAAACAGAATGATTTCATTCTTCTCAAAAACCAGGGTGGTCTATGGGCAATTTTGGTACCAGTGGTGTTGCCGGGGGAACAAAATGAAAACAGGTGCCATCAAATTCAAATTAAAGATTTAGTTCTATTTTAAACCACCCTAAACAATGTTTCCATAAACTTTCTAACTGATACTACTATAAATTTGACAATATTTTATAACAAGAAGAGGATTATAAATTGTCTTTAGACCATCAAATTTTAACTGTAACAAATTCAGACTGATTGGCAACACTTCCTTTCAAAAAACTTTTTTCATTAAATATGCAGCATCATTTTTAAATGCAATGAATATATAATAAAAAGTAAGTAAAATAAGGAAAGTGAGAAAGTATAGACTTGGGTAGTCTTTTTTGAAAAATATTACCATGTTCTAGGCCTATGCAACTTTAAAAATTAAAAATCAAGTACAAAATAAATTTAAATTCACAACACATAAGGAAAAGGTTATGTAACTAGTAGCACTATGAAAAGCTTGTTTTCCTCATAAACCTAAGTGTGGTATAGTTTTTAATCATTAAAAATTGACTGGCATTTCCTCTACAGAAAGAGAAATCCAGTAACTGTTTCTTATTTTAACACTGAAAATACTCAAGGACTTGGCTTCTAAAATACAGCATTTTTTTAAACTCTTAAAAGATGAAACAGTCTCTCAATATACAGAAGTTAATCAGTCTTTCAAAACACAATATTAGATACTTTCTTACTTTTTAAATGTGGTATCAGTGGCAAAATACATTTTGTTTTGTTATAAGTTATACTCTAAGGCCTGTGCCAAGGCTCACTAGGCTAATCCTCTGCCTGCATCGCCGGTACCGTGGGTTTTAGTCCCAGTTGGGGCGCCGGTTCTGTCCCAGTTGCTCCTCTTCCAGTCCAGCTCTCTGCTGTGGCCCAGGAGTGCAGTGGAGGATGGCCCAAGTCCTTGGGCCCTGCACCTGCATGGGAGACCAGGAGGAAGCACCTGGCTCCTGGCTTCGGATCAGCACAGCGCGCCAGCTGTGCCGGCCATTTGGGGAGTGAGCCAACAGAAAAGGACCTTTCTCTCTCTCTTTCACTGTCTAACTCTGCCTGTCAAAAAAAAAAAGTTATATTCTAAGAAATGAGGACATGAAATTTTCCAGTATGTGACACTGCTTATAAGCCAATGTTCTTGACAAGACAATACAGGGATCTTTCAGAAAGCGTAAAGGACTTTGTTCCCCATGAAGACTCTAGGATACACACACACACACACACACACACACACACACACACACCATGGTTTCTCTCTGAATTAGTTTTGACACCTGGAATGTTTAAAATCTTGTACAGGCATTTAATCTTGCAATGACGAGAGTTGTTTTATTCTGATCACAAATAACTAAATTCTGTTGTCATTTCAAATCTTTCAAACAGTTCAAAGTTTTATTCTTAGCAACGCTCTAGGGAAATATAACTTGGTTCATTAGTTTGGAATCGTAACTTACAGCCAGCTCCATTAGTTGGACTCCTTCCAATACTTAACCACAATGATGGTTTCATCAGCTAGTTTTCACAAAAGCTTAAAGTTTTCAGTATTCATGGAAAAACAGCTTTGAAACTAACATTTCCAGCTTAAAATTTCCCCCATTAAATTATATCTGCAAAAAGATAATAGAATCTTTTTTCACATTAGTACTTTTAAGTAGTTGAATCATAAGAGAAAAATAAATAGCATTATAAAGTTGACCAATACAAAACTTCCCTTACAGTTGAAGTTTCAAATAATCTCACTTGTGTATAATTGTAAAATTACTGTACTGGTCTACTGCTTACTTTGAAAGTGATTAATCAAAGTCAGAGAAAGCCAACCATCAACTGAAGTATGTTTCAAATTTCCTGCTGAGAGACATGTCAAAAAAAAAAGATGAGCCAAATTTACTTTAATTAAAACCTTATTTAGAAATATGAAATAAATGTTTTCTATTTAATTCCAATTAAATTTCAATTTTGTCCAACTTTCAAACTGCTTCTGCTACTTGATTACACATGCCAAAATAATCTTTTCTTTTTACTTATTTTTGTTTTTTTTTTAAAGATTCATTCATTTACTTGAAATTCAGAGAGAGAGAGGGTGACACAGAGAGCTCTAGAGACTTTCTATCCACTGGTTCACTCCCTAACTGGCCACCAATGGCCAGGGCTGGGTCTGGCCAAAGCCAGGAGGCAGGAGCTTCATCCAGGTTTCCCACATGTATACAGGGACTTAAGCACTTGGGCCATCTTCCGCTACTTTCCCAGTCACAGCATCATGGAGCTGGATCTGAAATGGAGCAGCTGGGACTCAAACTGGTACCCATGTGGAATACTGGTACTGCAGACAGTGGCTTAACCCGGTACACCACAGTGCCAGCCCCCCAAAACAATCTTTTTCTATGATTCATATAAACAGATTTAAAACCAAAAGGCCTGGACTTTGGATTACTCTAGTAGGTATAGAAAATTTTATATCTTATTCTAAATCAAACAGTTCATTAACAAAAAATTTAACTATAAACAAATTAGCCTCAATTGATTAATGACTTATTTAACTCTTAAGCAATGCACTGCATTAAAATAAGTACCTAAAGTTAAATCTTCTCATTTTAGAAATTTTGACTTTAAAAATTCTTTTTATCTTACATTCTCCACTTATCTCATAAAAAGCACAACCAATGTATTGGCCTGGATTTCTAATTTGGAATTGCTTCCTGATACAACCAGCATATCTTAAAGAAACCTAATCAAAAAGTACCCTAAGATTCTGTGACTTGGGAAGACCCCTCTAACTACCCGACCCTAAGACCAAGCCTACAAAATGGCCTTCACACATTTCAGATACATGTTTCTGGTTGGTTCAAAGACAGACAGACTTATCCTTTATACATCCAACTTAGTCAAAGAATAAGCTGGCAAGAGAAACAGATATATCTGAAACAATTTTTTGACAAGTAAACCGCAGTTATCTAAAATTCAAAGTAGAACTTCAGAGAAAAGACACTTTCTGCCAGTTCTCTCAAGGTGCTTCAGAGTCAAAAATTATCCCACATCTCAATAAATAAAGGAAAAACAGGGTCTTCAACAGAATCAAGCAACACACTACAAACCTGAAGTAACACAGTAACACTCACTACAGCACACATGTCAAACAATCTGTTTGCCTCTTTATTTCACTGAACACTTTCCCCCTACACTGTTCTATGAAAGCTCGGCCCTGTAAACGCATCCACAGGTAGGAAAGATTCAAGATGCCTTTCACTGTAAGACAAGAAATAACTACTGACGAAACGCAGCGATTCTCAGAGAGGCTCTAGCCTCTAGCAGCTTTCAACCACAAGCTCCTCCATTTGCCTCTCTAGGAGATAACTGTACTTGCAGTTAACTTTTCAACCCTTTTCATGGGTTTCACGTTGACAAATAAAAATTAGAATCACTGTATTGTGTGAAAATGAATAGAAAATGATAAAGAACTGACTCGTGATAAAAAAAAACAATCTATATGCAAGTAGAAAGCACTAGGCTTAACAGAACATCTATACATTCAGAAGCTCACTAAAGCTAAAGTCAATCAATACTGTTTAAATGTGAAAAAGTCAGTATTAGAGAACATGCACAAAGTGTTACTGTATCATCTTCAAGCACTATAACATTGCTTGAAATATATTATTGACAAAGCAAAAATGAAATTTGAGAATGTATAGTATAATTTTCTGGACAAGAAACTTCCTTCATAACATTTCTGCCAATTACCTGACTCCCAGAAACATTACCTATGAAATCATAGTACACCTGTATTTACAGAAGGACTAACTCCTTATAAGGAGACATGGCATTATCCATCTGAGGAAAACCAACAAACAAAACTGCTTCCCATTAGGAGGAGCAAAGAGAAAGTTAATTATAACTACATACAAATAAAAATGCCACAAACTCAATAATCAGTTCATATAAAAATAAATGAGCAATACAGTTACTTGTACAGATACAAAAATAATAGGAAATAATATTTTACATTAAGTGAAAATAAAATTCTTAATCACTGATAGACTTCTCAGCTATAAATTTTGAGATTTAGGGATATACTTTTTTACCGCTTTGTAAGAGACATTTTCTACTGTATCATATATCTGACATTATAATGAAATGATACCTCAAAATTTTACATAAAATTTCTCATCTACATGCCACTGAACTTATTACATGGACAATATCACCAGTGTGCGGTATAGCAGATCTAGAGAAGAAAGAGGCTTGGGTTTTGTTTTTCCTGTACTCAAAGTTCAGCTAAGTCCACATAAAAGAAATTCTTAATTATTTTCCCAAGGGTTTCAAAGCAATTGCTTCAGTAAGTCAAAAAGATGCTTTCCTATTTAGCCAAACCATGTAATTTATTAGAGTAAAGGGTTATTTAAAATGATTTAATTTTCCCAAAAAAAGAAGTACAAAGTCAGGTGGTAATAGGTTATCAGAATTCTAGGAAAATGCCAAATTCTGGCACATTCTGATCCTCAAGTTATTACTATCTGGTGTACTGGGGGAAGGGAGCACTCTTAGAGAACTCTTCATGCCGGCCCAAATTCTACATTCACAGAAGCCATACTCAGAAAACAGCTGTGAAACACTGAGATTCCAAGAAGAAGCTACCGAACTCTGCTGTGTTTCTAAGAAAAATTTAACACATTACTAACTTTGGGGGTTATTTAGCTCCAAAAATATAAAAAGTATCAGAAAGATATCTGTAGTTAATATCTATCATCACATATTTTACTGATGGTATCTAATTCAGTTACATGGCTTACATTTTTCTTGTTGACCCAGTGTCAGAAATTCCCTTCTCAGTTCATTTCAGTACAGACTGAAGACTTACTTTACATAAGGATGAATAAAATAGTTCCTTATATCTGGATTAGACTAAAAGGCCAGAAACTGGAGTCCCTTTTCTGAGTCCTAACCCTGGTTCTTTTTTTGGTCTGTTTGTTTGTTTTTGACAGGCAGAGTGGAGAGTGAGAGAGAGAGAGAGAGAGAGACAGAGAGAAAGGTCTTCCTTTTGCCATTGGTTCACCCTCCAATGGCCGCTGCGGCCAGAGCGCTGTGGCCGGCGCACCTCGCTGATCCGAAGCCGGGAGCCAGGCGCTTCTCCTGGTATCCCATGGGGTGCAGGGCCCAAGCACTTGGGCCATCCTCCACTGCACTCCCGGGCCACAGCAGAGAGCTGGCCTGGAAGAGGGGCAACCGGGACAGAATCCGGCGCCCCAACCGGGACTAGAACCCGGTGTGCCGGCGATGCAAGGTGGAGGATTAGCCTAGTGAACCAAGGCGCCGGCTAACCCTGGTTCTTTTAATTACTAGTTTGTTTAATATCTCTATGTTTTACTTTTATTATCTATAAATTGTAAGGAATAGTAATAACACCTGTATAATAGGATTACTTAGGGCACAACCATAAAAAGGAATAAATTACTGACACATACTACAACACAGATGAAACTCAAAAACATGACACTAAGTGATAAAAGCCAAATGCAAAGGTTACATAGTACACAATTCCATTTGGGTAAAATATCCAAAATAAGGAAAACCAACAAACAAAACTGCTTCCATTAGGAGGAGCAAAAAGAAAGTTAATTATAACTACATACAAATAAAAATGCTGGCGGCTGCCGGGACCTTCAGGGAGAGGGAAATGGGGATAAAAATGATAAACAGGGTGTATGGCTTTATTTTGAAATGATGGGAATATTTTACAACTAAACAGAGGCAGTGATTACACAATGCTGGGGATGTATTGAGTGGGACTAAACTGTGTATTTTAAAATGGTTAACTTTTTGAATTATGAATTTCAACTTTAAATTTTACAGAAGAAATAATAAATTACTGACAGCTTCAAAATTACTTTGAGCAAAGGTAAAAATATAGAAAGAATTCAATACATGTTAGTTATAAAAACTATTTTCCATGCCATGTGAACAGGTAAACACAAATCAAACTATGTCACATTCCAAAAATTCTATACATTCCAAAAACAATATACATGGGTTTGGAGTTTTGTTTTTATTTTCACATATTCATTTTAACAATTTCTTTCTGTTAAAATCAGCATGAATTTATGTCATTCATATCCCAGGAACTCATTTCCTCCAACAAAGTTGCTCAGCGAATATATATGAAGAATGGCAACTAAAAACTTATTTTGTATATTTACTACTAGGTTAGCCCAGCAATTTTTTACAACAGGGTTATATACTAACCTGGGGAGTGGGGAAGTCATCTTGAAGAAAATACACACAGAGTGACAAGTAAAGAACTATTTTTAAAATTTAACCACACAATTGTAAATAGGATTGTTACTTAAAGTGTTTAAATAATGTAACAGGTAAAATATCACTGAATAGTTTCACACATGGGGCAGGCATTGTGGCACAGCAGACTAAGCTCCCAGTTGGGATGCCTGCATCCACATTAAGTGGGCCTGGTTTAAGTCCTGGCTGCTCTGTGCTTCAGATCCAGCTTCCTGCAAATGTACCTGGGAGACAATGAGAGATGGCCTGAATACTCAGGTTCATGTCAGACACATGGGAGATCCAGATGGCTCCTGGCTTTGGCCTGGCCTGACTGTTGCAAGCATTTAGGGAATGAACCAGCAGATGCAAGATTCATATTCTCTCCCTCCCTCCCTCCTTTCCTACCTCCTTTCCCCTCCCTTTGTCAATCTGCCTTTCAAATAAATAAATGCTTTAAAAATATCCTCACACAGATATTTATAAAACCAATGGAAGGTCCAACTTGTGTGGATACAAAAATTCAGAAAAATTCTTCACAGTGGAATACAAAACCTGGATCAGCCTGGAGAAAGCAAATAAAGAAAGGACAGAAAGGGGCCAGTGCTGTGGCTCAGCAGGTTAAGCCCATATGGGTGCCAGTTACAGTCCCGGCTGCTCTACTTCTGATCCAGCTCCCTGATAATGGGCCTGGGGAAGCAGTGGAAGATGGCCCAAGTCTTTGGGTCCCTGCCACCCAGGTGGGAGGTTGGCCTGGCCTAGCCCCTGCCACTGCGGCCATTTGGGGAAGTGAGCCAGAGGACAGAAAATTCATTCTCATTCTCATATTCTCTCTCTCTCTCTCTCTCCCTGCCTCCCTCCTTCCCTCCCTCCCTCTCCTTCTCCCCCTGAAACTCCACCTTTAAATAAATATTTTTTAATTAAAAAAAGGACAGAAAATAATATAGATTGATTTCTGGTTGTCAGAGAACAAAATAAAGTCATTATCCTTTTTTAAGGCCTAAGAAGACATTTATAGAAAGTAGAAAAAGTATTCCATATGTCAAACTCAAAGCATTTATCCTACAGTTAACAGACAATGTGCTAAAATTGAAGAGCTCACGGTCAGTTTCCAAACAATTATAGCAGCCAAGATCAAGTCCAAAAACCCTTCACTTCAAATAAAAAACTATGAGAAGAAACTAGGAAGTGCTTTCTACTAATATCTCAGAAGAAAAACCATGAAATATTCCAAAAGCAAAAGAATAATTCATATTTTCCATTCCTTTGACTCACAGATTTGTTTTACTATTAGAAGAGGACTGTCTTTTTGTTTTCTTTGTCATGCCTAATGCTTACCTTTTCAACTGCCACTAAATGTGTTACAAAAGATTTTTTTTTTGGGGGGGGGAGAATAACTATACTTCTAATGCACATTTATAAACAACAAAAAAGAAAACTGTCATTAATCTTAATATAAAATTAAATTATTGGAATAAACTTTCAAATATTTTATGTTGACATCTGTCAAAACTGGGGCAAGTAACCTTTACTGGTTCAAAAGCACAGAGTGTAGGTCATACTTCCTAGAACAGTCAAATATTCAACAGATGAAGAAAAATACACATAAAGTGCTTTATGGATAAAACTTCTGGGTTTTAGAAAGTCAAGCATTCTATATATTTACTGTACCACATACTAATAGCATTAATAGCATTGCACTATATGAGGATACTTCAAAAAGTTCATGGAAAATGAATTAAAGGGGAAGTTTATTTTGGTGCAAAAAAATTTGATATCCATGCACAGTTTTTATAATATGAGTTACCATGAACTTTTGAGGACCTCTTAGATGCATGGATTTCTAAATTTATTGTACCACAGTAAACATCATTTAATTCCATTTTCCATGAATTTTTCGAAATAATATCACAACTCTAAGAGATTATTACATTATATAGTTTTTTCTGTGGAGATCTTTAAGCAAATAAGTCAGTAATTCTTACATCTCATGAGTTCCATAAATCTTTGAATAGAAATATCATACACTCTGAATTACTTCATATTTTATGTCTAATAAATAAAAGATTTGGTAAGCTGTGGAAAACAATATGGTGGCTCCTCCAAACAGTAAGTATAGAGATACAACCTGATCCAGCAAGTCTACTTCTGGGCATATAAAAGAAACAACTGGGGCCGGCACTGTGGCTCACTTGGTTAATCCTCCACCTGCGGCGCCGGCATCCCATATGGGCACCAGGTTCTGGTCCCGGTTGTTCCTCTTCCAGGCCAGCTCTCTGCTGTGGCCCGGGAGGGCAGTGGAGGATGGCCCAAGTGCTTGGGCCTCTGCACCCGCATGGGAGACCAGGAAGAAGCACCTGGCTCCTGGCTTAGCAGCCATTTGGGGGGTGAACCAATGGAAGGAAAACCTTTCTCTCTGTCTCTCTCTCTCTCACTGTCTATAACTCTACCTGTCAAATTAAAAAAAAAAAAAAATTAAAAGCAGGGACTCAAACAGATATGTGCACATAATGTGTCCACAGAAGCATCATTTACGATAGTTAAAATGTGGAAACAATCCAAGTGTCCACCAACAGATGAATGGATAAACGAGATGCAGTATACACCTACAATGGAATATTCTTCTGCCTTAAAACAGAATGAAATTATGATTCACGCTTCAACATGAATGAACCCTGAAGACATGCTAAGTGAAAGAAGCCATACACAAAAGGAAAAATATGATTCTATTTATATGATATGCCTAGAATAGACAAATTTATAGAGACAAAAAGAAGAATGATGGTTACCTGAGTCTTGAAGAGGGGAGTTGCAGGGATACTGTTTAAACAGGCATGAAGTGCCAGTGTGGGTGATGAAAAGTTCTAGCAACCTCAAGGGTGATGGCTGCAGAAAAATGTGCATGTACTTAATACCACATAAAACAGTTAAAATGGGGGGCAGCACTGTGGCAAAGTAGGTTAAGCATCTGCCTGGCTCGCCAGCATTCCATATGGGCATGAGTTCAAGTCCTGGCTGCTCCACTTCCCATCCAGCTCCTTACTAATATGCCTGGGAAAGCAGCAGAGAATGGCTCAAGTGCGTAGGGCCCTGCACCCACATGGGAGACCTGGAAGAAGCTCCTGGCTTCTGGCTTCAGATTAGCACAGCTCCAGCCACTGAGGCCATTTGAGGAATGAACCAGCAGATGGAAGATCTTTCTCTCTCTCTGTAACTCTGCATCTCAAATAAATAAATCTTTAAAAAAAATTTTAAACAATTAAAATGCCAAATTCCACAATATGCATATTTTACCACAATAAAGGAGGGTGGTAGAAGTTCTAGAGTTGCCGTGGTGGCTGTACAATAATGTGATTGTACACATCACTGAACTGTACACAGAACATGGTGAAAATGGTAAATGTTATGTCCATTCTACCATGTTTTTTTTTTTTAAAAGCTGCGTAAAGTCTTCCAGTATTTACTTGTACTCTGAATTTTGTTTAGATAAGGTTAGAAGTTAGTTAGTTGCTCAGAAGTTTCTGAAACTGAAGTACCATTACAGCTAACCAGAATGCCTACACCAATTATTGCCTAGCAAAAAGTATTACTGCCCTTTAACCCACCGGCCCACCAGCCGCAGGGCTGGCAACCCCAGAAAACACTTTACACTGTTCAGACACGTGCAGGTTACAAAGAGAGTCCACACCTATTTTCCCACGGCTGATGACCGTACTTTCAGCCTCAACCCCAATCCTTTGCACCTGTTCAGGGCCTTGTTTCCTCACTGACGCCACCCTCTACAATTTTCACCCTCTCTCCTCTAGGTCATTCATCTCATTCTAGAACTGGATTCGGTCTCTTCATCCCTCTGAAGTCCTCCCCGGTCCCCGATACCCTCAGAATTTCCCTCCAACAGCTCACATAGCATCTGCTCTTGCTGTTCCCCTCCCTTCCTGCTGTCCATGGCTGCATCCCTCAGGAATTGTCTCTGCACAACTGCAGACAGAATTACACTCCTGAAAGTTAATCACATTCTACAATTTGATAATCTGTTTGTATTACCCAAAAAAGAGGCAAAAGAGGCAGACAGACATCTGTGAAAGGTCATCAATCATGTCCTCTTTTAAGACTGCGTCCTCCCTTGCAGGAAGCGCCAACCAGATGCTCCTATTTTCTTATTCCCTGGCAGGCTCTTACCTCCCACTTCCAAATCTCCACAAATGGGTACTTATTGTTACACTGTCCTTTCTCCTTTTTTCCCATCTCCTCGGCACTGCTCAGGACTTTTCTTCTTGAAACTTTGGGAGGCATCTGATAAACGCAGAATTCCGTCAGCACAAGAGGCGCTGGAACAATTCCACCCTCGCCAGTAACTAAGGAGCCGGCAGCAGAGGAATGCTTTCCCACTGCACATGCACGAAACAGCGTTCAAGGTTAAGAAAACCACATTTGTAGTTTTTGGCAGGTGAAACACATTTTAAATGAAAAAACATTTAGAATGTTTTCTTTTTTAAATGGTTGTACTGCTAGAAGGAAGTATCTAACAATCTGTTCATTATTAATTGCATGTTTTCTGATACGGTTAATTATTTAGGCTTGATGCAATCATTCAGCTGGTTAAGACTGCTTACTGATACAAAGGTAAAGATAGGAGGTATAAATTGCAATGTAAATATCATTTTCTTAAGGCTAAAAAATATTTCCTCTAATAGAGTTTTTAAAATTCTATGTAGATGTAATATTTGTAGTAAAGAAAAACAAAATCCAGATAATTGATAGGTTATACCTTAATTTAAAAGTTGTCATCAGAATACTTATTCTGAAAAAGTACAACTTATAATAATTAATGGTTAGTTGACACATACAAAAAATTAAAACCCAAGACTTTCTTACACTTTAGAACTAATGACTAAAAATGGTTTCTTCATCTGTTCTCTTTGTATTAATATCACATTAACATGAGAACTGTGTTGTAATTACATGCACTTGCTGTGACCCTGATAAACTAATCTATTAGTACATTCCTTTTAAAAAAAATCCTCATTCAAAGCAAAATATAAGTGAAATTATTTCACTGAAGCCATTTTTAAAATATATTAAGACATAAAAACTTAAGATTATGGAGAGATGTTCAAGATATAATGTTAAATAGAAAAAGAAAACTATAAAACAATATGATCTCATGATTCAAATTTTGATTAAAAATCAGTATGTTTTCGTAAGCATGGTAAATGCAAAGCAAACAGGAAGCCTATGTTTAAAAATATTAGCTGTAAATCTCTTGGCAGTACAAGTACAAATGATTTCTATTTTCTTCTTCATAGTACGCTTTCTTCCTTTACAACTCCTTCCTGTCTACAACAAAAATGCATTACATTTATAGATAGGTGTTCTGGAATAATAACATCTGTAATCCGCCTTCCCACTTGTATTGTGACAGAGTGGAAAAGGACCATCTTCTAAAGCTATGAAGAGTGACTTTTTAGCATCATCAGTGTAGTCACGTGTCTGATCCATCAACAAATCTTGCTAATCTGTTTTCAAAATGTACTAGAATCCAACTATATTTCTGTCACTATTTTTCACTGCTATTGCTATCCTCATCCACTACTATCTCTTGCATTTTGCAAAAGACTCATAATATGCATTGGGCATGTAGCCTAGCAGTTAGGATGCTCATGTCCCACATCAGAGTACCTGGGTTTAGCATCTGCCTTAGCTCCTGACTCTAGCTTCCTGCAGATACAGACCATGGGAGACAGCAGTAATAGTTCAAGTAAATGGGTTCCCGCCACTCATATTGAAGACCTGAATGGAATTCCCAGCTACTGGCTTCAGTCTGACCCATCGCCAGCCACTATAGGCATTTGAGAAGTGAACCAACAGATGGGAGCTTGCTCTCATGCTCACTAGCTCTCCTTCCCTCATTCATCTTATATACATCTTATATACATAAGTGATTTTTAAAGCCTATTAATTATATTATTCCACTCTGTCACTCTTCAGACTATTGTCATATCACTCCTCTCAGAAACCCTCAGTGACTTCTAATCTCATAATCTTCAAGGCTCTTTGATCTGGACCAGGAGTCACCAAGCACATGCCGACTTCAGTGCTACTATAACTGTTTAACTGCCTCTGTAAAATACATTCCACCCCAATATATCCTCATTTCCTTCAAGTTCTTTTTCAAATGTCACTTTCTCAATGAGGTCTTAACTGGCAATACAATACATCAACCACTCCACTCCACCTGTAGGACCGCGTTCTTCATTTCACTGCTTTTTTCTCTTTAATTATTTTTTATTATTTATTTGAAAGGCAGGGAGAGAGAAAGAGAGAGAGAGAGAGAGAGAGAGAGAGAGAGAGAGAGAGATCTTCCACTGGTTTACTCAACAGATGCCCATAAGAGCCCAGGGCTGCTTCAGGGCCAAATTCAGGAACCCTGAACCAAACCAATCTCCCCCGTAGGTGGTAGAGACCCAAGTACTTCAGCTGCACCAGCTGCTTCCCAGGGTACACTTTAGCAGGAATCTGGTATCAGAAGCGGAATGGGACTTGCGTTCAGGCACTCCAACAAGGGAATGCCACGTGGCATCAAAACCACCATGTCAAATGTCTGCCATCCTGCTTTATCTTTTCTACTCTAGCACTTACTACCATCTAACATAACAATGTTGCATCTTTTTCTTCCCTATATTGTCTCTTTCTTTAGTAGAATTTAAACTCAATAACGAGAAATTTCCAACATCTTTTTTTTTTTTAAACTGCTGCATCCCTAAGACCTAGAACAGTCCCTAGCATGTAGTGGGTACTCGGTAAATATCTTCTGAATGAATAACTGCATTCCAGTAAATCCACAACTTCCCAGTCACCGTAAGAGTTGTTATAAAATAACAGCAACTCATTTTATTAATATTCTGGAAATCAATATCCAGAAATGACTTTACAAAAGGCTGCAAAACCAAAAACCAATTATGGTAAACAATAGTGTAGCCTTATTTTTCTCAAATTGAAAAGGGAGCATCTAGGATCTTATTTTCAAAACATAGGAATAAAACTATGAGTTTGACTTGATCTATCAAAGGGACTCTGAGATCACAATGTTGTTTATTGCTGACATTAAGAAGTATGCAGTACTGTCTAAACCCGGATTGTTACTCTTACTAACTTTTCCCCTAGAATATTCAATTCCAGTCTGTGAGACTGGATGTAAAACTTTCCTTATGTATAAACAAAAAGACTAGCTGAATATCATACTACTATGCACCTGAGTATCTGTTATCTAAAAGATCTTGGGATCTTTTATAAACATCAATCAATTCTGTGCAAAGAAAGCTGAGGGGGAAAAGGCAATTAGATACTGTGAAAAAATGGAGGCAATCAGAAGAAATACAGTCCATGGTGGCAGTGACACAAGCTAAGCAGGAGGTATGGATAATCTGGGTAAGTGCCATGGAAAAATAAATATCATGATTGGACTTGAGGCAAATGGAAACAGTTCAAATTGGCTTCGTACAGTACTTTGTGGAACATATGATGTCCATATGTCCATTACCAACAAACTGAAACATGGAAAATAACAAAAGCCAATGCTGTGATGGCTACAAGAACACACCCAATGCCAGTATCTACCACACCACAGCAGCATAATATAGTACAACTGCCAGGTAAGTTGGCTCAGAAGTCAGAAGCAATAAGAAAAGAAAAGGAGAAGGGATTGACTACAAACTGTTCTCTGTCCCTACAGAGGAAAAAGCTGGGATCTATTCTAGAAAGTAGAATGTATTCACAATAAAAACTGAAGAGTAGAGGACAATTTTTTTCTCTTTAGACAATACCCAACAATATAAAATACTGTAGAAGTAAAAAGGGCAGAATTTTATCCAAAACTACAGATCATTTAAGATTCAGAGAAGTAAATAGGAGTGGAATAGAATGGAATAATTTCTAAGTTAAAAAAAATTGTAAAGGTGGCTTTTCAATTTTGAAATACATAACCGAGAACAAAAACAGACTGACCATTTACATGAAGGGAATTCATTATGTTCTATGTTAGTGCCAATAAGTTTGCCAAATCTCATTGCCATACTCTCTAGTCCCTAATGTGATTCATCTTCAAGATATAATCATAAATTGATATAAAAGAAGTAGTGCTTAGGCAAATATCATGGGACCAATTTACATAGCAAAAACATTTAGAAACATACATCCTACAAAAACCAATGTTACCATCTTTGAACCTACTTGACGGTCCAGACCTTTTCAACCTATCAAAACCAGGTATTTTCAGTCAGATGACTGTATAAAAATAATTTCAGCTCTAATCCATCAATATATTGGTTGACACTCACTGAAACTATATAGTAATACAGTCCAGCAGTTAAAAGTATATAACTATTTTATAGTAAATATCAATGTCATTCTTATTTCAACCTGACTTTATTCTACCCTTAAACCCCCAAACTTGAAACCAACTATAATTTCTTGAGTAGCTGCAGTGTGGTTAAGGAAAGGAAGCTATGCTTGTTTGTATGGAATCTGCCATTTCCTCCCTGCCAAAACACTTGTTTAAAAAGTCATGTAATATTTCTATTAAATTGTAAATGCAGCCGACAAGGAAATGGCCTACTGGCAGTGTATTACCTTTGTGGCAGTGCCAACGGGCCTACAGCAAAATAGTGCACATGATAATTTCAACATGCATTCCCAAGTAACAAAATTGTGCTTTACATAAATACCACAGAACCTGAGCAAGATCCAGAAAAAGCAATGAAAATTTGCCCAAGCTTTCATGCTTGCCTATATCAATTGTATGTCATAACTAAAGCAAAATAGAAAAGCATCTACATATGTTCAAGAAGCTTGTGAAGTTAGATCATATAACCATGGGAAAACTATTGCAACTTAAATCTGTGTATTTCTTGTTAACCACTGTAACAACTCACTAATAAAAATTAAGAAAAACTGTGGGTATCAAATGAACCAAAATGTACTAACTACATACAAGTCCTTAAAGATCATAATGCGACTTATTAACAGTAACATATGTTCAGAGTGAGCCACAATTGTTATGTTAAATTACTCCTTCCTTTGATAGCATTCACTTGATTACAGAATTTAAGAGATTCACAAGCCTTCCAATTAAAATGGTGACCTTCAGTTTATAAGTCACTTACTGCAATGCTTACAAAGTCACCTCTGATCATTTACCCCTTACCTTTCATTACATAGCACAACTACATATAATTAGACTATTTAAATGCTCCCAGATGAAATGAAGATGGTTCTACTCATGTAAGAGTATATTTAAAGCTAAGTTAAAATGATCCAATAATTCATCTGTGATGAATGCACAGGAACATACAACCCCCTGGGTCAGCTGAAGGATATTCTGCTTACTAAAATGCACAATACTGTAAGCCATCTACTTCCCATGTATCTTCGTTTGCAGAAAAATATCTGCCCAGGTATAATGTCAAAAGTCAAATTTGGGCCGGCGCCGTGGCTCAACAGGCTAATCCTCCGCCTTGCGGCGCCGGCACACCGGGTTCTAGTCCCGGTCGGGGCGCCGGATTCTGTCCCGGTTGCCCCTCTTCCAGGCCAGCCCTCTGCTGTGGCCCGGGAGTGCAGTGGAGGATGGCCCAAGTGCTTGGGCCCTGCATCCCATAGGAGACCAGGAAAAAGCACCTAGCACCTGGCTCCTGCCATCGGATGAGCGCGGTGCGCCGGACGCAGCGCGCCATCCATGGCAGCCATTGGAGGGTGAACCAATGGCAAAGGAAGACCTTTCTCTCTGTCTCTCTCTCACTGTCCACTCTGCCTGTCAAAAAAAAAAAAAAAAAAAAGTCAAATTTGATAGACAAAACATTTTCTCCAAAAATACTGTTCATTTTCAAGTGCATACTCTTGAAATTAGAGAGTTAATACTAGCCCTCAGAATACGTTCCCATCTCCCAGCTCACATACATTGAGGCACTGATGTTTTTTAAAATAAATGCTAGCTTAGGTTTCTAGCATAAAAAGATACTATGAATAATTCAAAACAAAACTTACTGTGATCAATACAGCAATTCTACACAATATCTTTTAAGATGTAAATCTTCAACAAGACTCAACAATTACGTCCACATTAGCAAACCAAAGCTACCATACACAGAGACCAACACTAACGGTGCTCACTAGTCGTTCTGATCTTCTTCAATAAGGGAACAGGATCTAAAGTACCAAAATATAGTAATAAAATAAATATTATGAAATATATTTAAATTTAAATTTTAAATAAATAAATTATGTTAATATAACAGTTTGAAAAGCAAGATATAAGGGATGATAGGGCCTTTCAAGTTGTATTTGATTAGCATTTAATTACTTTCACTTTTTAGCTTATTTCACTGACTCTTATTCCAAGTAAAACATTTATCATTATAAGAAAAAAGAATCTGAGCTTGTCAGATTTCAACATTAACACCACAGAAGCATCTTTGAAATAGATGCTTGATTGCACAAATTTATCAAAAATATTTAGTGGATGCTCTTACATATAAGTCACTCGAATAGCCTCAATGAGACACATATTAATGAAACATACTTGCATCTAAAATTTTGATCTAGTAAGGAAAATAAGACAACTACATCATAAAAATGTTGATAATACATTAGACACTGAAAAGTGCCATAAGAATGTTATAGATAAGATGACAGAAGAATTTAAAAAAAGAAGAGAGATTTCTTAATTGGTGAAATAAGGAACTTTGATGTAACTAGACTTAGAGAAAACTAACCTTTCCAGAAGTAAACAAAGTTTAGGGGCTGGCGCAGTGGCGCAGTAGGTTAATCCTTCATCTATGGCGCTGGCATCCCATATGGGCACCAGTTCTAGTCCTGGCTGCTCCTCTTCCAATCCAGCTCTCTGCTATAGCCTGGCAAAGCAGTAGAAGATGGCCCAAGTCCTTGGGCCCCTGCACCCATGTGAGAGACCCAGAAGAAGCTTCTGGCTCCTGTCTTTGGATCAGTCCAATGCCAGCCATTGCTGCCATTTGAGGAGTGAACCAACGGACGGAAGACCTTTCTCTATGTCTCTCCCTCTCACCGTCTGTAACTCTATCTCTCAAATAAATAAATAAAATTTTTAAAAAAATACATAGAGCCTAAAGGGAGGGGGAAAAACAGTATATGTCATATGTACATATATCTTTACTAGGACCAGGTCAAAGCACAGCATTACAATACGTTGTAATAAAGTATTAAACAAAACAACATTCTAAAGAGAAAATATAACAAGAAGCCCTTTGGAGGTCACTGTTATTAGAAGCCACAGTTCTCAATCAAGTCAAGCTTCTTGGGGCTGTTATTTTAATTGGGTGGAAAATTTAATCTACCTTACTAGAAAAATGGAAACCTACAGAAACATCATTTAAGTACAATTTCACAGGGCCCACTGATCCTGAACTCCCTGCCCCAGAAAAAGCTCAATCTGGCCTACTGTGAATCACAGTTTCCATTGTAGGGCTAATATATGGGCAAAAATGAAGAGCAGAAAATATCTAAAATATCTGTTTATTACCACTAAAAAAGAGAGAAAAAAAATCTATGTCTCCAAAGGTTCATTTTTTTATAGGTTCCTATAGAAACTGCAGAAGACTCACAGGCAAGGGTTTAAAAGCTTTCGGCAACCTCCTGTGGCTGGCAAGACACTAAGCAGATTCAGGCACAGAAATAGTTAACCTCCTTTGGGTATTGTGTGTAGAGTCCAAATATCTCCTTCAATGTATACTGGATGTTGTACTACTGAGTGATCCTTCCCATAGCCAGAAGATCCTTAATTAACCATTGTTAATTACTGAACATTACTGAAATGGTACCTTCTACAAGAACTTGGAAATATTTTTTTTTAGTCAAAACATGGGACTTGAAAACCCTATATAATGTTTCCATAGTATTTAATATTTTACATGGACTGCTCATACATGTTATCTCATTTGATTTTCATAAACAACTCTGAAATGGACAGATGAAGATTCATTACAACCAGTTCACAGATAAGAAAACTGATTCAGGACTTACAAGTCTCAAGCATCCAGTCACACCACTACTACATAACAATAGAAACATTCTGGCATTCCCCAAAGCCTGGTTCAGTGATTTCTGCTCTACAAATTCGAGTTATAAACCATTGCTGAGTGATAAAACCAATGTAATAGATTTGGATCATGCATGTTTTAGTCAAAGAATGAAACTGAATAAAAGAATACTGGATAAAAAACAGTATTAAGTACTGCTTCATGTCTACCTATAGTTTATTCTAGTTGTGTATTTGTATGTGTATACACGTGCATAATGGGTCACAATATAAAATATATTTCACACTATGGATCAAAATTTTAAATGTTTGAATTGTAAATACCATCTTTCAGATGTTATAATAAATCACTTTAAACTGGCTTCTTTAAACTCTCTCACAAAACACAGAGAAATATTGCATTTGTCAGTATCCTGCATTAAAATCTTAAAAAGTTGGACTTCTAGTGTAATTTTTTCTCAATAATTCTTACAATAAGCAATACTTAATGGAAACATGTCTCCAAAATTACAGTTTGCATTCATGTAATTTGTATGTCAGTAGGAAAATGATGATTGCTTCCTTAATAGTTACCAAACTACCTGTGTTTACAGAGCACTTGGCAAAACCAACAGCAAAGTTTGAATATAGATTAAGAGTGGGAATTCCTCTTCCCTGTGTAAGACTCAGGGGTAACCTTAACAGGCTCAACCAAGAGAAACTGAGACCTGTTTATTTTGTCTCCTTGCTTGTTCATCTCCTTTTCCAGGATAATATCTCTGAATGGATGGAAATATAACGAAGCTATCACCATAATAAGCCCTAATCCTCATTTTAGGAGACAAATGCTTTGTACTGCCTTGTGTATCAGGACCACACTGCAGATGAACTCTAACTTTCAGATGGAGTAAAAACCTTATGTCCTGGAATTAATACTGAAATTCCCCAATGATCCAATTTGTCCACCTCCTCTGGATCTTTGGTTATCTCTGATCTAAAGTTATGGCTAATACAATCAAGATTCCACCTAAAATAATCACACAGTAAAATGTACAGCAGAGGGAAGAAAGCCAATATGAAAAGGAAGAAAACCATATGGACAGAAAGCTAAGGTGGAAAGGGGGCATGAGCATGTGCCTATCCTCCTTGCCAAGGGGCAAAGAAAGAAAGGTGGCAGTGAGAAGAGGTGGGGGAAAGGTAGAGGAGGTTAAGTTTAAGGGAGAAAAGCAAGCAACTCATTTACTGTAGTCTCTCCCTCCCCCAGGCCTCAGCGGATACAACCTAAAGCTGTAGAAAGTACCACACCCTTTATATGCTGTTTCTTCCTATATATACATAGCTATTATAAAACTTGATTTATAAATTAATAAAAATAAAATAGAAGCATTATAACAATATATACAATAAAAGTTATGTGAATGTGGTGTCCCTCTCAAAACATTTTATTGTATCATACTCAGCTGTCTTCTTATGATAATGCAAAACGATATGATGTGATGAGATCAAGTGAGATAAATGACATAGGCACCGTGACATGGATTAGGCTATGATGTAAGGGTTATTTGAACAAAAGCACTGCAATAGTACAGCAGTCAATCTGATAACTGAAATAGCCACCAAGTAACTAATGGGTGAGAAGTATAAGTGGACAAATTCATGTTCAGGACAGGACAGCACAGATTTCATTATGCTACCCAAAATGGTACACAATTAAAAACTCTTGGTTTATTTACCTATGGAATTTTCCACATAATATTTCTGGTTAGCAGTTGACCACAGGTCACTGAGACTACAGAATGTAAAACAATGGATAAGGGGCACTATAATGACAGAATCATTAAACTCTCATCTACAGCCACAGGATTCTATACAATTTGAATTTATATACATATAAATAAAACTTGTTAGAGTCTATGGTCTTCCATTTCAAGCAACTGGACATATATCTACCCTTTCTCCCTCAAAAAGACAGAAAGTAGAACAGTGGTTGCCTGGTGTTGGGGGGGAAATAAAGGGAGGATTATTATCCAATGGTTACAGAGTTTCAGTTTTGGATGACAAAAAAGAAAATTTCTGGAAATGGACAGATGGCTACAGAACAATGCAAATGTATTAAATGTCAAAGAAGTATATACTTAAAAATTGTTATAACAGTAAATTTTATGTTATATATTAGTCATTAGTCATAAATTTCATTAGAAAGAATTTTCATTAGAAAGAAGAGAACAGTTTATAGAAGGTACAAAGTGTAATGAAGCTCCCCTCCCCAGAAGCTCTACCCATGTCATAATTCCAGGAAACTCTTAAATATGACTTTATTTGGGGAAAAATAGTCTTTGCAGAAGTGATTAATTCAATGACTTTGGCAAAGGTCATCTGGATCATCTAACAAGCCTTAAATCCAATTACAAGTGTTCTTATAAGAGAAAGGCAGATGGCCGGCGCTGCGGCTCAATAGGCTAATCCTCCGCCTTGTGGCACCGGCACACCACGTTCTAGTCCCGGTCGGGGCGCCGGATTCTGTCCCGGTTGCCCCTCTTCCAGGCCAGCTCTCTGCTGTGGCCCGGGAGTGCAGTGGAGGATGGCCCAAGTGCTTGGGCCCTGCACCCCGTGGGAGACCAGGAGAAGCACCTGGCTCCTGCCTTCGGATCAGCGAGGTGCACCAGCCGCAGCGCTCTGTCCACGGCGGCCAGTGGAGGGTGAACCAACGGCAAAGGAAGACCTTTCTCTCTGTCTCTCTCTCTCTCTCACTGTCCACTCTGCCTGTCCAAAGAGAGAGAGAGAGAGACAGAGAGAAATCTGAGTCAGAAAAAAAGGGGGGAATACACAGACCCTCAAAGAATAATGCAACGTGACGATGTAGGCAGAGACTGAACTGATCCAACCACAACTGACAGAAAAGTATAAGCTGCTGGTAACGGCTTAAAACTGCAAGAGGCAAAGAATGGATCCTCCCTTGGAGCCTCTGGTGGAGTATGGCACTGTCAGCACCTTGATTTCAGATTTACGGCCTCCCAGATTAAATGAAGATACTCATTCTCTATGCACTCCCAACCAACACACACATTAAATACTTGTGAAGGATCTTCCAGAGATGACCCCATGCACACACACTAAGATGGCCCAGGAATCTACTGAGTCCTTCATAGCCAGGACTGGTATGTAAATGTGCTGGGTGTAGCTTTACTCAACTCCAAACACTACCCAGGCTCAGTCTTCCAGAATTGCTCAAATTTTACTACTAACTAAGCAGGAAGGAGTTCATGATTACTATCGCTTGCTTGGTATTAGATTTTTTTTAAGGTTTTTATTTAATGAATACAAATTTTATATGTACAGCTTCTAGGGATATAGTGTTTCTTCTCCCCATTCTCACCTTCCCACTCCTACTCCCATCCCACCTACTACTCCCTCTCCCATTCCATTTTCCATTAAGATTTATTTTTAATTGACTTTATGTATAATAGACCAACTCTACACTAAGTAGAGATTTCAACTATTTGCACCCACACAGACACATAAAGTACAGTTTGAAGACAAATTTTACCATTAATTCTCAAAGTACACCTCATTAAGGACAGAGGTCCAACATGGTGAGCAAGTGCACAGTGACTCCTGTTGTTGATATAACAACTGACACTCTTATTTATGACATCAGTGATCACCTGAGGCTCTTGACATGAGCTGCAAAGCTATGGAAGCCTTTTGAGTGAACAAATTATGTCAGTTTTTATACAGGGCCATATGCAAAGAGGAAGTTCTCTCCTCCCTTCAGAGAAAAGTACATTCTTCTTTGATGGTCCCTTCTTTCAACTAGGGTCTCACTCACAGAGATCTTTCATGCAGAACCGTTTTTGCCACTGTGTCTTGGCTTTCCATGCCTGAAATGCTCTCATGGTATTTTTAGTCAGATCTGAATGCCCTAGGAGGCTGATTCTAAAGTCAGAGTGCTGTTTAGGGTGTTTGTCATTCTATGAGTCTGCTGTGTGAATTGCTTTGGTATTGGGTTTTTAAAAAGTATATTAAAATGGTTAACTCAGTTTTCACTCCATACGTGTGGCAATAACTACCTATTTGTGTCTTTTTTTTTTTTAAGAAATCATGTTGGATTAGGAGTATACTTGGTCATTAAAAAAGCAGTGCCATTTGATTTTCAGGGAGGAAAGCTACCATTTATATGTATTTTTTAGTATCCATTATAACGAATGAACACCAGACCCACCTGCTTGCAATGTCTGTTTTTAAAACTGATGTACTGGTATATTTATTTCACCTATTAAAATTCTATACTTCTCAAAAAAGGGGGAGGCAGGTAGAGGTGAGTTAGAAAACATAGCTAGGTTCAGCAAAAGGTTCCTCAGTAAATAAAGATAACTTGTATAAAAGATCTATTCTATTTACTAAAAGGCAGAGTGACAGAGAGAGAGAGGGAAGAGAAGAAAAGAGAGATTTTTTTTCCACCCTATGGTTCACTCCCCAGATGCTTGGAAAAGCCAGGTGTGGGCCAAGTGGAAGCCAGGAACTGGAACTCCCTCTAGGTCTCCCACGTGGGTAACAGGAATCCAAGGATTTGTACCATCATCTTCTGCCTCCAAGGATACATTAGCAGGCAGCTGTATCGGAAGTTCAGAGTAGCCACGGCCAAACCAGGCACTCGATATGGGATGTAGCAACCTAATCCACTCTCCCCCAAAATAAGATTATAAAACATCATTCATCAAAATAACCTTTCCATGTTTGAAAATATCCAGTTTCTTTCTTTAAAACTATTTGTTATGAGGATATATAACCAGAGCTTTTTTTAACCTAAAATACTTCCTAATTTACTCTTAGAGATTGTCATGCTTAAAATACATTTCTGAAAATTATCATTTTATTGCCTGCAGTTGTTTCAACTCACTTTTGACACAAATCTTGCTAAAATATAAATGCATTTTCACATCTTATTTTACAAGAGTAATAAACATTCTGCCTTATATTGTATAGGAGTAAAGCTTTTAACATGAGTTTTCTTCCCTTCACTTACTTAATTCAAAAAATTACCAGGTACTTTTCCAGCTCCTTTGTCTAGTACAAACAGTTCTTTCCCTACCAAATCACTATGTTGGGCAATGGATAACCAACCAGAATAGCTTGAAAAACAAAACAAAAAAAAATTTAAATATGGTTAAAAGAATGAATCTGCTTTCACTAAATCTAAGGAGAAAAGTATGTAGGTTTGGTGGAAGGGTACAGTATTAGACATTTAGAAAATTTATACTATCCACTCATATCTGATTTTTTGAATTTAGAAATTCTATTTTCTTTTTGACAGGCAGAGTTAGACAGTGAGAGAGAGAGAGACAGAGAAAGGTCTTCCTTTGCTGTTGGTTCACTCCCCAAATGGCTGCTATGGCCAGCGCACTGCACTGATCTGAAGCCAGGAGCCAAGTGCTTCCTCCTGATCTCCCATGCAGGTGCAGGGCCCAAGCGCTTGGTCCATCCTCCATTGCCTTCCTAGGCCACAGCAGAGAGTTGGACTGGAAGAGGAGCAACCAGGACAGAATCTGGCACAGCAACCAGGACTAGAACCGGGAGTACCAGCACCGCAGGTGGAGGATTAGCCTAGTGAGCCGCAGCGCCGGCCTAGAAATTCTATTTTCTTAGAGGACTAAGAAGATACAGGATATATTGTCACAGAAGTTTTGTGGTTAATTAAATTCAAAATTAAACAGGTCAGGTGGTGGCAGCGGTGGGTGTTTGGTGTAGCAATTAAGACACTACCTGGGATACTTACATCATGTATCAGAATGTCTGGGTTCCAGTCCCAGCTCCAATGCTGATTCCAGATTCCTGCTAATGCACACTCTGGGAGGCAGCAAGTCAAATACTTGGATCTCTGCCACCCACATGGGAGCCCCATAATTGAGGTCCAGGCTTCGGCTTCAGCCTGATGCAGACCCAGCAGTGAGCGGGCAGTGAGCCAGAGGATGGGAACTCTCTGTCAGTGCATCTGGTCTCTCTCTCAAGCAAACGTATGATCAAATCAAATAAATTTATTTTACTAATCTAACTGGTTTCATATTGAACTATTTAAAATAAACTGAATTTTGATTTAAAAATTTGTCTTACTTTACAATTTAGGCAGATTTACTTACAGTTGCCATTACTCATTAACTTGAATCTACTAGGTGACTATCCATGTATAAGAACATTGTCCTCCTTCTCCTGCTTAAAGTTTTACACAGCTATTCTATCTACCACAGTGAAGCTTTGTGGTTTGTTTACACTATAAGCAAGTTAAAAAAAAATTTAGCAAAACTGTTCATTCTTTGCCACCAAACAAATCCAGTGTTTTTAACAGCTCTTTATATAGGAAATTCCTCCTTGATATCCATATTCCAAATATGTTATTTTAACTCAGGAATGATAAAAGGAAATATCAATCACTGACAAACTGATAAACTTCAGCTACAAAACTAATGACCTCAGCCTTCACAACGTCCAGAGATACATTCTAAATTAACTGCAGGTTTACGACTTTATTTAACCACTTTCATTCTCTCATTTAGTGCTACCTTTAAGTTCTTCATATCCCTCAAGCTATGACACTCTAAATATATGTCCTACAAAAAGCTTCATCAGTGAAAAACACAATCTTGGTTTGTGGCTATTTAAGCAAGAGCTATTCCATACTAAAGTATCCAAGTTCAGTGAATTTTTTTTGTCCCTTATTTTTGCTGCCCCGAGCAAGATCAGGTCTAAGTAGGCCTGAAACTGGGCATGGTAAAAGGATGGCATTTCTGAGAAAATGACTGGGATACCAAAAGCCCGCGCACTCTGTCTAGAAGTCACTGTCCTGAGGTGGTCCTATCTAGTGGGCAGGCATAGTGGACAGGGCCAGAACTCTGAAAATAGTCAAAGGAAATTTCAGAAAGAGGGGATGGAATCCTCACCCTGGCTGGGAAACCCCTGGATGTGGAGGCTGGGGAAGTTTTCCTGCCACATGCTCACTTTGCCTCCTATTCTAGAAAACCATCTAAATGCAGTAAATTAGAATAGCCTTTATTTCTATTAGAAGACCTGGCATTCTTTGCCTCTATCTGCTCTTGTAATCTTTGTCAATCACATCTTCACCTCATTGTAAAAATTTTGTAGATTAATGGTTATCTCATTAGCATGTACTTTTACCAAAAAAAAACAAAAAGGTGGAGAAGAAAATGTAAAAATCTGACATGTGTCTGTATGTCCCTGTCACTCGGGAATTAATAATTTCAAGGGTGAGAATATATAGTTTGTACATTTTTTATTTTTGCTAGCCATACCTCGACTTGCACAGAGCTGAGATATAAATGCATAAAGTATTCCTTGGGTGTCCAGGCAAGAACACAGCCCAGCCTGAGTTCATATCTCAGTTCTGTCACTGACAGGCTGTGTCATCTTCACATATGATATAATCCTTTAAATATCCATTTCGTTCAATCTACTAATTAAAAGATTTAAAAATTTATCTCACAAAATTATTATAATAAAAATCTAATTAAAAAACAAAAAATCAGGGGCCAACACTGTGGCACAGCAGGTTAAGCTGCAGTTAGAGATGCCAATATCCAACACTGGCTTCTTGTACCGGCTGGAGTCCCGGCTGCTCCTCTTCTCATCTGGCTGCCTCGTAATGTGTTTGGGAAAGCAGCAGAGGCTGGCCCAAGAACTGCCACCCACATGGGAGACCTGTACAGAACTGCAGGCTCCTGGGTTCAGCCTGGCTCAGCCCCAGCCATTTCAGCCATTTGAATGTGGGCCAGTGAATAAAAAATATATCGGTCTGTATTTTGCCACACCCCCATACCCCATCACTCTGCTTTTCAAATAAATAAAATAAATCTTTAAAAAACCAATAATTCATGGCTGGTGCCGTGGCTCACTTGGCTGATCCTCTGCCTGTGGCACCAGCACCCTGGGATTCTAGTTCCAGCTGGGGCACCGGATTCTGTCCCAGCTGCTCCTCTTCCAGTCCAGCTCTCTGCTGTGGCCCAGGAAGGCAGTGGAGGATGGCCCAAGTGGAGGATGGCCCTTGGGCCCTGCACCCACGTGGGAGACCAAGAGGAAGCACCTGGTTCCCGGCTTCAGATCAGCGCAGTGCGCAGCAGTCCTTTTGGGGGTGAACCGATGGAAGGAAGACCTTTCTCTCTGTCTCTCTTTCACTGTCTAATTCTGCCTGTCAAAAAAAAAATCAATAATTCACTAAGCAATCAGTTTCATATCCTACCCCAGTTTCTCATACCTTAACTCTCTCTCTCTCTCTCTCTCTCTCACACACACACACACACACACACACACACGTAACTACTCTCTAGCCTCACTGCTTTAACTGGTTTAGGGTAGGGTACAAGTATCAGAATTTTTTGAGAGCGCCCAGGATACCTCTGTGCAGAAACAGTACAGAACATTGTTTAGCACTTCCTTATACTCTCTCTCCAGACTGTACCCCATCCATGGGTAACCACCTGAACTACTCACTTGAACAAAATCCTTACAGTCCCTGTAGTTCCATCTTTCCAAGAAACTCACTGGTTAAAATTCAAACCCTGAAATCAAGGCCATAGTGTTCTCCAGTCCAGAGCTGAGCACTGCTGAAGAAAAAAAAAAAAAAGGCCCACAAACTAGGATTGATGACACTATGATTTTTCACTTTCCAATTTTCTTCCCTCTTGCACAGCTCTTTCTTCAATCCACCCTTCCTCCATGGCCTCCCTCCAAACTACAGTCAACCTTGACAAGACAGAGAAATTATTAATTGTATTAAGTTTCTACCCTTGAATAATATCTTTTTAATATTCTGTGTGTGACAAAATGGGAAATATGCATAAAACACTTTCCCACATACCAGAGAACAATGATTATCTTGAGTAAAAGCACCTGCATGACTGAGTTGCAAGCTAACCAAGCTGCAACTAATTTTTCAAGGAATACCATTTTTACTTGAAAGAAGAATGAACAGAAAACCTAGGCTTATTCAGACTCGGGTATCTGACATTTTCTAAACAGTGAACCAAGTGAACCTGTCATATCCAACAAAACAGATGGTGTTTGTTGCCAACGATAAAATTTGAGCTTTCAATTGAAGATTCAAACATTGGAAAGCTTGTGTCTGCTATATGATCCTGACAGACTTCCAATACCTCTAACTGGAAGACAGCTCACAAACATGAGAAAAGTTAAGCAGTGACCACATAAATAGCAACTTAAAACTGTATTGTGTTTGGAAATGCACAAGGCAACACTGAATAAACTGTCCAAAGAACTAGAGAGTCAAAACTTGTATTTGTATGTATACACACACATACATACACACAAATTTTGAAGAAAAAGAAAATTCTACTTGGGAAATGGCTGTCAAGAAGGCTCCATAAATAAAGACGATCTGAGTTGGGAAATGAAAAACTGGCAGAATTTAGAGTGATAGAAAAAAGTGAGCAAGACATCTAGGATGTTGTGATTTTTAAAGATTCCTGAGGCAAGAGTTACATATTACAATTCTTTGCTATCTGCTAGAGAGACAAGAACATAATCAAGTCTAAACTTGGTGAAAAAAAAATAAGATTTCCACACAGAAGAAGCAGAAGAGTAATAATGCAAGGCCTAGGTTTTAACCTGGGTTTTAACCCAGCTCTGGGACTGACTTAATACACTACACTAATTCAAGCTAAAATATACCCACTTTGAGGATCACCCTAAATTTATTTTAACTAAAAGTACCACAGATAATAATCAGAAGAAATGAGAATGTGTGTTATTGTTTTTGTGCTAATCTTATTAGTTTTCATGTTACTTTAAAATAAATGTTATTTTTATTTTTCACTTTAGCAAAAAAGAACATATATGCACAAAGAAGATGGTCCATATTATATACAACTGTATTTCTCAAATAATTCTCTTTACAGTGTTTCAATATGGCATACAGATTTTTTTAAGTAATTTCAATATAGAATACAATTACCTTGGATTATTTAATGCACAAGAGCATTGTAATATTAGACATAATTCCAATTTATTCTTCTTCAGATATCCTAAAGTATTGCACTCTTTTCCCATCATACATTTCCTTCGCACACTTCTCCAGACACTCTGCCATTATCTTCTCTTTTATACACACACACACACACACACACACACACACACACACACACCTTCATTCCTATATCCTTCTTGAAGTAACTATAGCCACTAGAGGGCAATAAGTATACGAAGATAAATGTACTTATCTATGGTGAATTGAGATTTACATCCCAATACACCTAAAGACAGTTATCAACACACACATTAAAGCAAGTAAATTTCAATATGCAAGGTAAATCTTTCATATTCAAAAGTTACCCTGGTAAAGGAGGCCATAAAAGGGTAAAATTAGTGATCAGGAAAATTCTCTTTTCTCAATAAGCACTAACTTAACAAATAAGCCTAGTTCTTTTAAAAGCACATAGCAGTATTAGAATTCAGAATTTTTTAAAATAAGTCTCAGACCGAAAAGGGGGTAACAAAAACACAGGAAGGTAGAAATTGTAAAATGAGTAGAAAAGAACTGATTTCCTCAAACTCTTCCACTATCACACTGAGAAAACAACAAACTGAAAAACCGAGATGACTTTCCAACCCTTTATTCTGCTGAAGAATAAGGACTTTACAGGCATATTTCCAGGGGGACAAAAACAGTGATGGGAGAAATAAACACTGCTTTCATTTCTCTTGCAGTTAAGAATGTATAGGAAGAAAATGAACAGTGACTAATCTCTGACATAATTTCACTATTTTTTGCATAGAATCTAAATTCAAATAAGCTTATTTGATTTACTTTATGCTTACTTACACTGGCATTTCAAAACTACAACACTTACAAGGTTAACATTTTTAACAAACAGCAATTTCCTTACCCTCATTGGATGTATATCCGCATAAGGTGGTTTTCCTTCAGCCATTTCTATAGAAGTAATGCCAAGGGACCAGATGTCAGCCACACAGTTATAGCCTATTTCTTGAATTACTTCAGGAGCCATCCAAAATGGAGTTCCTATTACAGTATTACGTTTTGCCATTGTATCCTGTAATAGCATTATGCAGACATAAATACTACTATAAAAACACAAAGGAAATCTGTATGCCAACATGTCCTTTAAAATAACGTTAAACTCTTAAATACCACAGATTACACCTGAAATGAACTATATTGCTAAGATTTCAATTAGTCACAATACAATGTATTCAGGAATTTTAAATTATGAAATAACCAAGAGCCTACAAGTAACCCACTTCTACTATCTTCATTAAAAAGCCATTAAAAACAGTATAATAAAAGTATCAAAAATGAATCAACATAGCTTCCCTTTTACAACACTTAAGCATTTGAAAGCAAGATATATTTTCATATTCAATATCACTAATTATAAATAAAATAAATAATGCTCAATTTGGTTCAATTATTGCTTTCTCCAGAAGAATAATAAAGTTACACATTTCCTCCCATACTCCCCAGAGTTAACAAAGTTTAGATACAAGTAAGACAAAAGTGTTACCAAAATTATTAAAGTCAACTTACTGTTAACTGACCAGCCACACCAAAGTCTGCCAATTTTGCATGTCCTTCTGTATTGAGGAGAATATTTCCAGCTTTTATATCTCTGTGAATTTTCCTCATAAAGTGCAAATATTCTAGTCCTTTCAAGGTAGATTTAAGAATGGTTGCAATTTCATCTTCTGTTAACTGGAAAGAAATTTTTTAAAGTCATATTGAAATACCATGTCAGATAAATTCTTATAAGAGAGCACTAGAACAACATTTCTTTCTAATGACTACTACATCTTTAGGAAGAGCCTAAAGGTTAAAATAATAATTAACATGTTTTCCATCTACAATATTGTTAGTCATTCTCATTATGTATTTTACTGATGAAATGATGATTAGATTTCTTTTCTGTTTAAAATCAGCAATGTACTTCATATGGCATTGACCATATCCTAAGAACCAGCATGACCATAAAAAAATCAGTATTTCTCACTTTGTCTAACATTTGGTCAGTGCACTATTGCAATTCTCTGTCCTGAAAAAGTAAAATGAGACACTTTTCCCTGAATTCCTCTGATTTTTGAAGAAAATGAAAGCCCACAATTTTACAAAAAGGAAAGACAATGAGGATAGGTAGCTAGACACAAATCTCCAGCATGAAGAGCTGGCACAAATGCCACTCTTCCTGCTTCCAACCATGTCACTCTTAATCCAACCAAGTCCTAGGCTTCTGACCTAATACTGAAAACTCAAAAACAAAAATGTCAGAGAAAGATGTGGGATATGGACACACAAGAAAAGCAGTTAGAGGAAAGAAAAGAGGGAGAAGAGAGAAGGAGGGCAAGTCTATCTATAATAGGCATTAATGAAAGTCAGCATTCACTACCTCATTTATCCTTACTACAGTCCTATATGGTGGTTTCATATTATGAAATGACAAGAAATAAATATTTGCTCTTTTTTTTTCCAGGTTTCTAGCACAACAGCTCCTTAGGTGGAGTAGCAGGTAAAGGCAATGCCTGCAACAACGGTATCCCATAAGAGTGCCGGTTTGGGTCCCAGGGGCTCCACTTCTGTTCCAACTTCCTGCTAATACGCCTGGGAGAGCAGTGGAAAATGGCCCAAATGCTTGTGCCCCTGCACCCATGTGAGAGACTTGGATAAATTCCTGGCTCCTGGCTTCAGCATCTCCCACCTCCGACTGTTGTGCCATTTGGGAAGAGAACCAGCAGATGAAAGACCTATTAATTATGGACTTAAAAAAATAAAAATTGATCTAACACCTACATGTAAGACCTAAAACTATCCAACTCCTAAGAAAAAAACAGCAAAAGCTTCACAATGTTAGATTTGGTAATTATTTCTTGAATATGACAAAAATATATATGCAACAAAAGGAAACAGACAAATTGGGCTTCATAAAAAATTTTAAAATTTTTGCATAGGAAGGAAACCGATATCAACAAAATGAAAACACAACCTACTGAATGGAATGGAAGAAAATATTTGTAAATTATGTATCTAACTAGAGATTAATATCCAGAACATATAGAGAACTCCTAAAGCTCAGCAATGAAAAATAAATAAGTAAAAACGAGCAAACGGCTTGAACAGATATTTTTCCAAAGAGACAAATGGCCAATAAGAACATGAAAAGATCTATAGCATCATTAGTCATTATGGATATTAAAATCAAAACTTCAAGATACCATTTCACACTCATTACTACAGCTATTATCATAAAGCAAAATAACAAATTTTGGCAAAGATGTGGAGAAACTGGAATCCTTGTGCACTCTAGGGAGAAATATAAAATGGTACAGCTGCTGAGAAAAATAAAAATTCAACCACAGAATTACCTTTTGACTCAGGAGTTCAGCTTAGGGATATAAACTCAATAGAACTAAAAACAAGGGCTCAAGATTTTGTAAAACCCATGCTCACGGCAGATTAATTCACAGTAGACAAAAAGCAGAAAACACCCAAGTATCCACTGACAAATGAAAAGGTAAGCAGAATGGAATATTATTCAGCCTTAAAAAGGAAGGCAATTCAGCAATATACTACAGCATAGGCAAATTTTGAGCACATTATGCTAGGTAAAATAACCCAAACATTCACAATTAAAAAATGAATACTGTATGATTCAGCCAATATGATATTTAGAACAATCTAGAATATCTAGAAAAATCAGACATAGAAAGTCAAATAGTAGTTGCCTGGGGCTGGGTAGAAATAAAGACTTGGTGTTAATTCCAAGATGGCAGAATAGGAAAAGTCCGTACTACTCTAGGCTAGGGAAAAACAGTAAAAAAAGAATAAAAAGAAGAAAGGAAAGGAGGAAGGGAGGAAGGGAGGAAGGGAGGGAGGGAGGAAAGGAGGGAGGGAGGGAGGGAGGGAGGAAGGAAGGAAGGAGAAAGAAAGAAAGAGAGAGAGAGAGAGAGAGAGAGAGAGAGAGAGAGAGAGAAAGGGAAAGGGAAAGGGAAAGGGAAAGGGAAAGAAAAGAAATGGGGCCAGCTCCGTGACTCAACAGGTTAATCCTCCTGTGGCACAGGGAATCCATATGGGCTCCAGTTCTAGTCCCTGCTGCTCCTCTTGATCCAGCTCTCTGCTGTGGCCTGGGAAAGCAGAAGATGGCCCAAGTGCTTGGGTCCCTGCACCCACATGGGAGACCTAGAGGAAGCTCCTGGTTCCTGGCTTCAGATCGGCCTAGCTCCAGCCATTGCAGCCATCTGGGGCGTAAACCAGCAGGTTGAAGGCCTTTCTCTCTGTCTTTCTCTCTCACTATCTGTAATTCTAACTCTCAAATAAATAATAAAAAAAGAAAGAAAAAGAAAAAAAGTAGAGAAAGTAAATTCTCAGGGGAGAGTTAGAAAACTGTGGTAGAAATTCTACAGAAGGAAGAGGGATGCCATGGATCTGTTTAGGAGGTACAGATGTGCAGCGATGAGCACGGACTCACACACCCGCAGCCCAGAAGAGAAAAGCACCAGCTTTGGAGAACAAGGTGAGATCAGACTGCAGTGGCCTGTGCCACTGGTAATGCAACTGGAATGAGAGTCTGGCAGATTACACTGTCTCTGAGTCTAGTCTGAAGTCCTAAGGGGGACAGAATGCCCACTAACCCATTGAGAAAAAGAGACACATTTCTCCCTTCAAGCCCTCCACAATGGCATCCAGAAAATGGCTGAGAGATGGCAGGGGCCATTTTGGACAAAAGTAGCCGCTGCAGCAGCTCTTGGGTGCACCCAGTAACTGACAGGGACAAGATGCCGTTCTTGACACCAGTAGCAGCAACAGCTCAGGTGCACACACCCAGAAACAGGCAGGGAGAAGGAGCCATTCTGACATCAAGACTGGCTGCAGAGGCTCTTGTGCACACCGTGCAACTAGCAGGGAGAAGGTACCATTGTGAAATGAGCAGAGGCTGTGGCTCTGTGATCCAGGGATTTTACCAGAGGGAGAAATCCACATTCCCCACTGACTTTGAGTCTAGCTGAGAGCACTGTCAGGGGATGGGGCACCCATGTACAACTGTGAAGTGCCCCTCCACTCTCAACATATCACAGGGTACGGGGACCAAACCACATAGGCAGAGCACCCACAGGCAGGTGACTCTGGGAATGTCTCAGCCTCTCTATGGATGGGACAGGAGGCAGAGTGGATCCTCTGCAACCCATGACTGTGGGAGCCCAATATGCTGGGACTGTGGGAACTCTGCATGAGAGATGGCAGGGTGTGGGTGGGTCTTTGGACAATCACTGAGTGCTACTCTCTCCACATGCTCAGAGCTCCCTGAATGCCTGGGGTGGGTCACTGCAGCTGGATCTGTGCTCACACTGAGGACTGCACAGATCCTTTGTGCAGTTCAAGAGACAGCACAAAGCGTGGATGAATACTGCACCCACTGTGGGCTAACACATGGGAATTGATCACCTTGGCAGAGAAGAGGTGAGGGTATGACTATGCCAATAGAGGTGATCATACCATCCTTTCTGTTAACAAGAGAAGATCTACCATGCCCAACTTGGATGTTACCCTGCATACTTGCCCCACCCTGAAAGGGGGGAGGGGAACCTCCAGGCCACAACCCAGGACACACCTTTGGGTACTCATCAAAAGAGCAGAAAACTCCACTAAGCCACAGAGGCATAGTTCAAAAATAAAAGCCATCCAGAGGAGAAAACCAACAGGTATTTCCACAGTTGCTTAAAAATAAAAGTAGAAATTTAAGAAACAAGAATAAGGAAAATGTGACCACCCCAAAAGGAACACAACACTTCAATATTAGAATGTGAAGATGAAAAGACTGATAAAATGCTAGAAAGATTTAAAAGATTAATCATAGGATTACTCTGAAGCAATGAGAAGTAAACTCACAAGTTAAATAAATCCATACATGACATGAATGAAAAAATTTTCCCATGAAATTGGGATTTTGAAAAGAAATCAAAATGAAACATTAGAAATGAAAAATTAAATGTCCGATAAAAAATGCAATGGAAAGCCTGAACAACAGACTTTGTGAGGCAGAAAAGAGAAAATCTGAACTAAAAGACAAATTGTTTTAAATTTTAAGACCAAAAAAAAAAAAAGAAAAAAATTAGAAAAAGTAAAAACTGTGTTAGAGATTTATGGGATACTATCAAACGACCCAACATATGGGTCTTAGGAGTTCTAGAAATTTTGGAAAGAGAGTATGGATTAAAAGGTCTATTCATTAAAATAATTACAGAAAATTTACCTAATGTGAAGAGAGGGACATCCAAGCACATGAAGGGCAGAGAACTCCTTATAGACATGATCAGAAAATATCCTCATCATGACACATTGTAGTCAAACTTTCAACAGTAAAACATAAAGAAAAGACAAATGTCAGCTTACTTCCAGAGGATCTCCAATTAGACCTACAGTTGACTTCTCATCAGAAACCCTACAGGCTAGGAGACAATGGAGAGACATAGTCCAAGTCTAAGAGAAAAAAAACTGTCAACCCAGAATACTGTAGCTCTCATATGAATGAAGGTGAAATAAAAACTTTCCATAACAGAAATTAAAAGAACTTATTAACACTCATCCTGCCTTATAAAAGATGCTTAAGGACATACTCTACACACACACACACCACAAAATACACAGAAAGACAGTCATCATTATGAAAGAATGTGAAGGCAGAATATCCCCCAGGAAAAGTACAAAAGAAATCCAAAGACATCAAAAGGAACATTTATGGAAAAATGGCAGGGCCAAATTGTTACTGATCAACAGTAACATGGTGTAAAATCTCCAATTAAAAGATTCAGGCTGGGGGGCCAGCACTGTGGTATAATATGCTAAATCGCCACCTGTGGTGCTGGTATCCTATATGGGTGCTGGTTCATGTACCAGCTGATCCTCTTCTGATACATCTCTTTGCTAATGGTCTGGAAAAGCACTGGAAGATGACCGAAGTGCTTGGGGTCCTGAACCCACATGGGAGACCCCGAAGAAGCTCCTGGCTCCTGGCTTTTGATCAGCCCAACTCCAGCCATTACGGCCATTTGAGGAGTGAACCAGTGGATGGAAGATATCTTTCTCTGTCTCTCCCTCTCTCTCTCTCTCTGTAACTCTGACTCTCAAAGAAATAAATTTTAAAATCTTTAAAAAAAAGATACAGGCTGGCCAAATGGATTAAAAAACAAGACTCATCTACTTGCTGCCTACAAGAAACACACCTCACCAACAAAGTTGCATGCAGACTGAAAAGTGAAAGGATAGAAAAAGATATTCCATGCTAATAGACAGCAAAAAATGAGCAGGTGTAACCATCCTAATATCAAACAAAACAAACTTTAACACAAAAACTGTTAAAAGAGATAAAGAAGGCATTGTAATGATTAAGGGATCAACTCAACAGGACCGATGTGACTATAATAAATGTATATGCACCCAATGCCAGGGTGCTTGGCTATTTAAAACAAATGTTAATGGATCTAAAGGAAGACATAAACTCCAATACAATGGTAAGTGGGGACTTCAACACTCCACTTTCTTAAATGGACCAATCAGCTACACAGAAAATCAACAAAGAAACGACAGAGCTAGTCGACACTATGGACTAAATGGACCTGATAATCTGCAGAATCTTTCATCCATCAGTAGCAGAACACACATTCTTCTCATCAGTGCATGCAACTTTTCTAGAATACAGCATATGTTAGGCCATAAATCAAGTATCAGCAAATTTAAAAAAAAAATCATACCATGCATCTTTTCTGACCACAATGGAATAAAGCTGGAAATTAACAAATCAAGAATCTCTTGAACATACACAATCACCTGGAGACTGAACAACAGGCTCCTGATTGAGCAGTGGTTCATGGAAGAAATCAAAAAATTTCTGGAAATTAATAAAGATGACAATACAACATATCAAAATTTATGGGATACAGGCATAAGTGGTGTTGAGAAGAAGTTTATAGCAGTTGGTGCCTACATCAAGAAACTGGAAAAGCACCAAATAAATGAGTCATCAATGCATCTCAAGGACCTAGAAAAACAAACCATATTTAAAATTAGTGGAAGGAAAGAAATAATTAAAATTAGAAAAGAAATAAACAAAATTGAAACAAAAATATAAAAGATCAGTGAAATAAAGAGCAGTTTCTTGAAAAAATAAATAAAACTGATATACCACTAGCCCAACTAACGAAAAAAAAAAAAGACCTAAGTCAATAAAATCAGAGATGAAAAAGGAAATATAACAGCAGATACCACAAACATAAAAAGAGTCACCAGTAATTACTACAAATAGCTGTATGCCAATGAACTGGGAAACCTAGAAGAAATGGATAGATTTCTGGACACAAATAGTCTACCAAAACTGAGTCATAAAGACATAGAAAACCTAAACAAACCAATAACCAAGATGGAGATTGAATCAGTAGTAAAGACCCCCGCAGAAAAGTCCAAGATTGGATGGCTTCACTGTTGAATTCTACCAGACATTTAAAAAAAAAAAACTAATTCCAATTCTTCTCAAGCTATTCAAAACAACTGAAAGGAAGGGAATCATCTGAAACTCCTTCTATGAGACCAAAATCACCTGAATTCCTAAACCAGAAAAAGTTACAACAGAGAAAGAGAACTATAGACCAATACCCCTGATGAATATAGATACAAAAATCTTCAACAAACTACTAGTTAATCAAATCCAAAAACATATCAGAAAGATCATTTACCCAGACTAACTGGAATTTCTTCCTGGTATGTAGGGATGGTTCAACATATGCAAATTATTACATGTAACACATCACATTAACAAACTGAAGAACAAAAACCATATAAAATACAACATCTTTTCTTAATGAAAACCTTAAGCAAAGTGGGTATAAAAGAAACATTCCTCAAGACAATCAAGGCAATTTATGACAAAGCCACAGCCAGCAACTTATTGAATGGGGAAAAGTTGGAAGCATTCATACTATGTTCTGGAACCAGACAAGGATGCCCACTCTCACCACTGCTATTCAATATGGTCCTGCAAGTTTTAGCCAGAGCCATTAGACAAGAAAAAGAAATTAAAGGGATACAAAATGGGAAGGAAGAAGTCAAACTATACCTGTTTTCAGATGTCATGATTCTATATATTGGGGATCCAAAAAACTCCACTAAGGAACTAATGCAACTCATAAAAAGAGTTTGGTATGGGCCGGCATCATGGCTCACTCGGTTAATCCTCTGCCTGTGACACCGGCATCCCAAATGGGCATCAGGTTCTAGTCCTGGTTGCTCTTCTTCCAGTCCAGCTCTCTGCTATGGCCTGGGAAGGCAGCAGAGGATGGCCCACAAGCTTGGGCCCCTGTACCTGCATGGGAGCCCAGGAAGAAGCACCTGGCTGCTGGCTTCGGATTGGTGCAGCACTGACCGTAGCGGCCATTTGGGGAGTGAACCAACGGAAGGAAGACCTTTCTCTCTGTCTCTCTCTCTTACTGTCTAACTCTGTCAAATAAAAACAATTTGAAAAAAGAGTTTGGTAAAGTGGTAGGTTATAAAATGAACACACAAAAATCAATAGCCTTTGTATACACAGACAATGCCATAGCTGAGAAGGAACTTCTAAGATCAATCCCATTCACAATAGCAGCCAAAAAAAAAAAAAAATTAAATACCTTGCAATAAATTTAACCAAGGTTGTCAAAGATCTCCACAATAAAAATTTAAAAACATTAATGAAATAAACAGAAGACACCAAAAAATTGGAAAAATCTTCCAAGTTTGTGGATTGAAAGGTCATCAAAATATCCATACTACTGAAAGTAATTTACAGATTCAATGCAATCCCAATCCAAATTCCAACAACATTCTTCTCAGATCTGGAAAAAAAAAGATGCTAAAATTCACATGGAAATACAAAAGAACCCGAATATCTAAAGCAATCTTTTACAACAAAAACAAAGCCAGAGGTATCACAATACCAGATTTCGAGACAGACTACAGGACAGTTATACTCAAAACAGCCTGGTGCTGGCAAAAACAAACAAAAAAGACAGGTAGGCCAATAGAACAGAACAGAAACTCCAGATTTATACATCTACAACCAACTCATCTTTGATAAAGGAGCTAAAATTAATTCCTGAAGCAAGGACAGTCTCTTCAAGAAATGGTGCTGGCAAAACCAAATTGCCGCCTACAGAAGTATGAAACAAGACCCCCAATTTACACCTAACACAAAATTCTCTCAAAACAGATCAAGGACCTAAATCTATGACCCAAAACTGTCAAGTTACTACAGAACATTGGGAAACTCTGCAAAACATTGACATACGCAAAGACTTCTTGGAAAAGACGCCATAAGCACAATCAAAGGCAAAATTGACAAATGGGATTATATCAATCTGAGAAGATTCTATATTGCTAAAGAAATACTCTTCAAAGTGAAGAGGCAAGGAACAGAATGGTCAAAATTATTTACACATGAAACTGATAAAGAATTAATAGTCAGAATCAATAAAGAGCTCAAGAAATTCAATAACAACAAAACAATCCAGTTAAGAAATGGGCAAAGGACTTAAACAGGCATTTTTCAAGAGAGGAAATTTAAATGGCCAACAGAAACAGGAAAAAATGCTCAGGATCAAGAGCCATCAGGGAAATGCAAATCAAAACTACAATGAAATTTCACCTCACCACAGTTAAAATGGCTTTCATACAGAAATCAACAAACAATAAATGCTGGTGAAGATGTAGGGGGAAAGATACCCTAATCTACTGTTAGTGAGAATGTAAACTGGTGTAGCCATTGTGTAAGACAGCATGGAGGCTGGCACCGCAGCTCAATAGGCTAATCCTCCACCTTGCAGCACTGGCACATCAGGTTCTAGTCCCAGTCAGGGCGCCGGATTCTGTCCCGGTTGCCCTTCTTCCAGGCCAGCTCTCTGCTGTGGCCAGGGAGTGCAGTGGAGGATGGCCCAAGTCCTTGGGCCTGTACCCCATGGGAGACCAGGAGAAGCACCTAGCACCTGGCTCCTGGCTTCGGATCAGCGCGGTGCGCCGGCCGCGGCGGCCATTGGAGGGTGAACCAACGGCAAAAGGAAGACCTTTCTCTCTGTCTCTCTCACTGTCCACTCTGACTGTCACAAAAAAAAAAAAAAAAAAAAAAAAAAAAAAAAAAAAAAAAAAAAAAAAAAAACCACGTATGGAAATACCTCAAAAATCTGAATATAGACTTATCATATGATCCAGCCGTCCCATTCCTGGGAATTTACCCAAACAAAATGAAATTTGCATATGTAAGAGTGATCTGTACCCCCATGTTTACTGCAGCTTAATTCTCAATAGCTAAGATATGGAATTAACCCAGACATCCACCAGCTGATCACTGGACAAAGAAATTATGGCACAGATACACTATCGATACTATTCAGCATTCAAAAAAAAAAAAAAAGAAGTCCCGTCATTTACAACAAAATGACAAAATGGAACCACTATACTTAATAAATACGCCAGTCCCAAATAAACAAATACCCTATGTTCTCCCTGATCTGTAGTAATTAATACAGTATCTAAAAGGTAATGTATATGATCAAAATTGACATTTTGAGATTCAGTGATTTTTAACAGCTCTTTTCTCAACTGTTGAAGAACAGCAGTTTTTTTTTTTTTTCTTTATACTATTTGTTGAAGTCTTTACTTAGTGTAGGGTTAATTTTTGGAGTATAAAGTAAACTGAAAATAAATCTTCATAAAGTTAAGGAATAGGAAAGGTAGGAGAAAGAAGGGTGGGAGTGTTGATGGGAGGAAGGGTAGGGTGAGAAGTATGTTCCTGAATCTGCATATATGAAATTTATATACCTTAAATAAAATGTTAAACAAATAAATTTTAAGTGGCTTTGAAAAAAGACACAGTGTTGAATGGGCATAGAGTTTTAATTTTACAAAATGAAAAGATTATGAAGACAGATAGTGGTGATGGTTGTACCACATCATGAATGGATTTAATATCACTAAACTGACTGTACACACAAAAATCGGTCAGATGGTAAACTTTGTTACGCATACTTTACCACAACTTAAAAGAAAACTGAGGGGCAAAGGAAAACTGAAGGAAAAGCTTACCACAGTTCAGCTGCAGAAAGGCTGAAGCTAAGCAAGCCAGAGAAGACTAGCTCTAGGTGATGTCTGAGAGAAAGACAAAGGCCAAACACCTAAGGCTTTAGCAGCCCTGCATCCAAAAGGTCTGGTACTTTAGAAACTTCTTCTCTATCTTAAATCAAATGTTCTGACTTTCGGCCGGTGCTGTGGTTAAGCAGCCTCTGCAGTGCTGGCATCCCATATGAGCACCAATTAGAGTCCCAGCTGCTCCACTTCTGATCCAGTTCCCTGCTAATGTTCCTGGGAAAGCAGCAGAAGATGGCCCAAGGTGCTGTGGCTCAACAGGTTAAGCAGCCTTAACTGTGACTTCGGGAGCTTGGGGCAGCTCTCTGTGCCCTGACAAGGATGGCAGGGAGGGGAAAACTGATCGAAGTGATCAGAGAAGGGAACATGGTGACTGGTTTCCTGCTGGGCGGCATCGGGGAGCTTAACAAGAACCACCACCCTAATTTCCTGGTGGTGGAGAAGGACAAGACCATCAGTGAGACAGAAGACACGTTCCAGCAGTTTCTCAACTGGGACAACATTGGCATCATTCTCATCAACCAGTACATCGAAGAGATGGTGCGGCACGCCCTGGACACCCACCAGCGCTCCATCCTGGCTGTTATAGAGATCCCTTCCAAGGAGCACCCCTATGACGCTGTCAAGGACTCCATCCTGCGCAGGGCCAATGGCATGTTCACTGTGGAAGACCTGTGCTAGGAGATACCTGCCCTACGGCCCACAGCCCTCAGCCCCTCCCGCCCTTCCAGGCCTCTCGGCCCCTCTCTGAAGTTTCAAGCCTCTGATTGACAAGTCTCCACTCCTTTCCAATCCAGTGTGAGGTGCATCTAGGTTGCTGGGATGCTGCTCTTAAAAGTCAGGCTGGTTAGGGAACAGGAAAAAAAAAAATGCAGTGCTCGCATCCTATATGGGCACCAGTTCGAGTCCCAGCCACTCCACTTCTGATCCAGTTCCCTGCTAATGTTCCTGGGAAAGCAGCAGGGGATGGCCCAAGGCCTTGGGAACCTATACCCACATGGAAGACGTGGATGAAGCTCCTGGCTCCTGGCTTTAGCCTGGCCCAGCCCAGATCACCGCAGCCATTTGAGGAGTGAGCCAGCGGATGGATGATCTCTCTCCTCTCTCATTGTTAACACTTTCAAATAAATAAATGAATCTTTAAAAATACATAAATAAATGCTCTGACTTCACAGCCCTTAGGAAGTACTGTGCTCTGAAGCTCATTATCCAATACAGTAACTACTAATTATACATGGTCCCCATAAGCATCTGAAATGTATACAGTCTAATTTGAAATATGCTATAAATATAAAATGTATACCAAAGATCAAGACAATACAAAAAAGTAAAAGGTCTAATTTATAAACTTATTATCCTTTATGTATTCTACATATTAACATCTTATATTAATATCTTAATGTTAATACTAAGTACATTATACAAAAAGTTAGTATTTAACATTAAAATTATTAAATATTATCTCACACAATAATGCTAACATTATTTACTAATATGATTAATGTATTACTTTGTCTGTATTTTCTTTGTAAATGTGGCTACCAAAAACTTGAAATCACTTGTGGCTCATGCTACATTTTTGTTGGACAGCACTATAATAAAAAGGCTTTACAAGAGTAGGGATCTGATCTTTGTTTTGCTCATTGCTTGTCATATACTTAGTATTACATAAATAATGAAGGAATGGGTACAGACTTATCAATAAGTAAAGAAAGGGACATCTTCATCTGATACTCCCAATCTTTCCAAATCAGTGGTCTGTGGCCAAGGTTCAGGAGAGAGCAGCTAGGGGTGTTATTTAGGATCACACATTGTACCATCACTGCAGATGTGCAAAATGGTGGTGCTGTCTTATGCACCTGAGTTTTCCCCTCTCTGCCAACAGTCCCACTCCTCGTGGACGAAGATGAAAGAGCTGGGCTATTACAAAAGCAACTGCAGCCCATAATATTGTCTTGTTTAACTACTGTACTGAATACTTTTCCAGTTACCTAGACTTCAATTTTTTTTTTTTTATTTATTTTTTGGACAGGCAGAATTAGACAGTGAGAGAGAGAACAGAAAGGTCTTCCTTCCGTTGGTTCATTCCCCAAAGGGCTGCTACAGCTGGCGCGCTGCACCGATCTGAAGCCAGGAGCCAGGTGCTTCCTCCTGGTCTCCCATGTGGGTGCAGGGCCCAAGCACTAGGGCCATCCTCCATTGCCCTCCCAGGCCACAGCAGAGAGCTGGAATGGAAGAGGAGCAACTGGGACGGAATCCGGCACCCCAACAGGGACTAGAACCCGGAGTGCTGGCGCCACAAGTGGAGGATTAGCCTAGTGAGCCGTGGCGCCAGCTAGACTTCAATTTTTATCCTCTTAACATTTCACCATTGCCAACCAATGACTAAGTCACTAATCCTCCATTAATTCTTTGTTATCTCTGCTCCCATACCCTATACTTTCAGAGTTAACCCAGAGAAGGCTCAGAATTAAATAGACCCACTCTACTTCAGGTCTCAAGATATATTCGATTTCAATATTCTACAGCTACTGGACAAGTTCAAGGCAAGAAAAAAGGAAGATTTGGCAGAGATATTACACTGATTCATGAACTGTCTAGCTTTGCAATATGTCTTGAAAGGGTCATTCTAACAATATTATCCTATAATATACCAACAAATGTTTTCACCTGAAAACAGTCTTTTCTTAACTATACAAATTCACATTCATCCACTCTACTGTACAGACACTGTTGAAGGTGCTAGGTATACTGAGATGGAGGAACTGACAGTTCTAGTCCTTATGAAACTTATAAGAATATCTGAGGGCATAGCCTGAATTTGGCTCTGAGCTGTGGAAAATGGAGAGTTCAGAGGCCGGCATTGTGGTGCAGCAGGTTGAGCTGCCACTTGCAACACCGGCAGCCCATACTGGAGTGCCCATTCAAATCCAGCTCCTTGCTAATGCACCTGGGAAGGCAGCAGAAGATGGTCCAAGCACTTCAGCCTCTTGCAACCCATGTGGGAGACTAGGATGTTGATCTAGGTTCATGACTTCAGCCAGGTCTAGCCCTGGCTGTTGTGACCATTTGCTGGGAGTGTGGGTAAGGTACCAGCAGATGAAGATCCTTCTCTCTCTTTCTTTCTCCCACCCCCCCCACCACCCCCATTCTGATGAGGCAGAGGCCTTTCAAATAAATAAATCTTTTCTTTAAAAAAAATGAAGAATACAGACCTAAAGCAAATATATAAAGTATAGACAACCTCTCATTCCTTATGTTTTTCTCCCTTTGGTAAGAAATCTCTCGCCATGGGCCGGCGCCGTGGCTCAACAGGCTAATCGTCCGCCTTGCGGCGCCGGCACACCGGGTTCTAGTCCCTGTCGGGGCGCCGGATTCTGTCCCGGTTGCCCCTCTTCCAGGACAGCCCTCTGCTGTGGCCCAGGAGTGCAGTGGAGGATGGCCCAGGTGCTTGGGCCCTGCACCCCATGGGAGACCAGGAAAAAGCACCTAGCACCTGGCTCCTGCCATCGGATGAGCGCCGTGCGCCGGCCGCAGCACGCCATCCGCGGCAGCCATTGGAGGGTGAACCAACTGCAAAGGAAGACCTTTCTCTCTGTCTCTCTCTCTCACTGTCCACTCTGTCTGTCAAAAAAGAAAAAAAAAAGAAAGAAAGAAATCTCTCGCCCTAATTCAGAGAGATAATGTTCTCTTATTCATTTAATATTCCTCTACATCAAAATAATAATTCCTCTACATCAAAATATGATACAGTACACAATCATTCACATCAGTACATAAATAAGCTTCAATTAAAATTATTTGTGGTACAGTATTATTTTCACAACCATTTGAACACTAAGACTCAAAAATGATATCCATTCTTTAAGCTTTTTACCTTCAAGTATGAAATCAAAGACTTCTATGCCTCAATAAAATCATTTTAAACAGTGAACAGAAGAAATATTTTCTAGAATATACAGGCACAATGTTGTCTTCTAAGTTTTTATTTTGATGTCTTAAATAAAAATTATAGGAGGCCATTGCTTTGACTTGAGTTCCTGCACTAGGTCCTAACAGCCCAGATTAAAAGTCAAAATGGATCACCCGGGTTTGGCGCTATGGCACTGTAGGTTAATCCTCTGCCTTCAACACCAGCATCCCAAATGGGTGCCAGATCAAGTCCTGGCTGTTCCACTTCCCACCCAGCTCTCTGCTATCGCCTGAAAAAGCAGAAAATGACCCAAATCCTTGGACCCCTGCACCTACATGGGAGACCTGGGGGAAACTCCTGGCTCCTGGCTTTGGATGGGTGCAGCTCCAGCCATTGCAGACATTTGGGGAGTGAACCAGCAGATGGAAGACCTCTCTTTCTCTCTCTCCGTCTCTGCCGCTCTGTCTCTCAAATACATAAATAAATCTTTTTTTTTTTTTTTGACAGGCAGAGTGGACAGTGAGAGAGAGAGACAGAGAGAAAGGTCTTCCTTTTGCCATTGGTACATCCTCCAATGGCTCCTGTGGCCAGCGCACTGCGCTGATCCGATGGCAGGAGCCAGGTGCTTCTCCTGGTCTCCCATGGGGTGCAGGGCCCAAGCACCTGGGCCATCCTCCACTGCACTCCCTGGCCACAGCAGAGAACTGGCCTGAAAGAGGGTCAACAGGACAGAGTCCGGTGCCCCGACCAGGACTAGAACCCGGTGTGCCAGAGCCGCAAGGTGGAAGATTAGCCTAGTGAGCCGCGGTGCGGGCTACATATATAAATCTTTAAAAAAAAAAAAATGGATCACCCATACTGAAGTTCTAAGTCACCAAACTGAAACTGGATTGTGATCTAACCTGAGAAGAAACAAAGAGAACAAGAGACAACAAAATTCATTAAATAGATGCATTCCAATTCAAGTCCATAATAATGAACTTTCCTCTGCTTTAATCCTTACAAAAAAGTAAACTGAAGTAGAGTATTGTTGACCAATCAGTTGTTTTTCTACTGTTTGGGCTCTCTGTTCCCACCTTACAAAGATAGTAATCTGAAATGATCAATTAGCTTTTTGTTCTTGTTTCTGTTTTCTTTGGTCTTTCTCTATCTATAAAATTAGCATCCTTTTGCTCTGCACACTGGAACACCAATTCTATTCCATGGAATGAAGAATTCAATTCTAGAACTGCAAATAAAGCCAATTCAGTTCTTTAACTAAATCTGTTATAATGTTGTCTTTTGACAAGTTTACAAAGAGTATTTTATGAGATTTCACAATTAAGCAGAAACACTAATTATCATCCTTTTTCATAAATGAGGAAACACACTGAGAGAAATTATATGGTCTGTAGGATGTCATACAAGTACTAAGTCCAGTCCACATGTCTTCTATAGTTAATACTCTTGTCATACCACTGCCAAACATCTCCAACAAAAATACATGAATTGGCCTCAATTTAAAAAAAAAAAAGTGTTTCAAAACTCCTTTCAAGGATGATACTCAAAATATGTGACCAAAAGTAAAGTGGGGCTGGCACTGTAGCGCAGTGGGTTAAAGGCCCAGCCTGCAGCGCCAGCATCCCATATGGGTGCCAGATCGTGTCCCGGCCACTCTACTTCCGATCCAGCTCCCGCTATGGCCTGGGAAGGCAGTAGAAAATTGCCCAAGTACTTGGGCTCCTACACCTACATGGGAGACCTGGAAGAAGCTCCTGGCTTTGGATCAGTTCAGCGCTGGCCGTTGTGGTCATCTGGGGAGTGAACCACTGGATGCAAGACCCTTCTCTCTCTCTCTGGCTCTACCTCTCTCTCTAACTCTTCCAAATAAATAAAATAAATCCTAAAAAAAAAAAAAAAAGGTGAAGTACAAGTCTAATCAAAACAGCTGCTCCACTTCAGTTTTCAAAGTAAAGTATTTGACATGGTATGTCCATCAAACAAAACAGTACACTTGTTAATAAATTCTGCAAGTAAGCCTACTCACTTGGCCTAAAGAGCAATCCTGAGCACACTGTGGGCAGCATAATGACAGTTTATTGAAAATATATGCTTACGGGTCGGAGCTGTGGTATCGTAGGTTAACCCTTCCCCTATGGCACCAGCATCCCATTTGGGCACCAGTTCAATTCCCAGCTGCACAACTTCCAATCCAGCTCCCTGCTAATGGCCTGGGAAAGCATTGGAAGATGGCCCATGTGCTTGGGCCCCTGCAACCACGTGGGAGAACTGGAAGAAGCTTCAGGCTCCTGGCTTTGGATTGGCCCAGCTCTGGCTGTTGCAGCCATTTGGGGAGTGAACAAACAGATGGAAGACCTCTCTCTCTGTCTCTCTCTCTCTCTGTCTCCCTCTCTCTGTCTCTAACTCTGCCTCTCAAATAAATAAAAATATCTTTAAAAAAAAGATGTTTAATCCTTGTAGAACAAATATATGGATCAGTAATTAAAATATTCTTAAAATAGACAAAAAAAACAAATAATTTTTAAATAACTAGATAAGAATTTTCTAATCAAAAAAAGCAAAACTGATGAGAATTATTACTGTCTACATAAAAATAAAAGCTTAAAGTTACAGTAACTATAAGCAATATTTACTGTACAGAATTATTTAATTCATAAAAGAACTCAAAAAACCCTTCAGAAAAATAATAAAACCCCAATAAATGAATAGACCAAGGAAATGAACTTAAAATTGTCAGGACAAAAAAAAGTCGGCCAACATATACCGAAAATATTAAATTTCACTAAATATCAAAGAAAAGCAACAATGAAGTATCAATTACAAAATTATTCCATATGGGTCACAACGTCCCTAAGAATAACAGCATATATGTGACAGGCAAGAGTATAAATCATGTGTAAAAGTGACCCAAGAATGCAGAAGTATTTTCTAAAAAGCCCTGGATAATACTTGTTCATGAAAAAGCACATAGGGTTAAATAAGAAAAAACAAACAAACAAACCTCTAACCTAATCTCATGGGATTCCAGACTATCAGGAAAGACTCTCTTACAAAATTAGAAACTATTGCAAAAAAGCATTTTCAAAGTGAAATGGAATAACAAGGCAGAGCAATTAACTGGTAAAGGATACAGGAAGTGTCATTAAAATTAGGTTTTGAATTTAAAAAAGTAGTACACCTTGGGGCCTGTGCTGTGGCATAGTGGGTAAAGCCTCTGCCTACAGTGCCAGCATCCCATATGGGCTCCGGTTCGAGACCCAGCTGCTCCACTTCCGATCCAGCTCTCTGCTATCGCCTGGGAAAGCAGTGGAAGATGGTCCAAGTCCTTGGGCCCCTGCAGCTTTGTGGGAGACCCAGAAGAAGCTCCTGGCTCCTGGCTCCTGGCTCCTGGCTCCTGGCTCCTGGCTCCTAGCTTGGGATCAGCACAGCTCTGGCCGTTGCAGCCAATTGGGGAGTGAACCAGTGGGTGGAAGACCTCTCTCTCTGCCTCTCCTTCTCTCTCTATGTAACTCTGACTTTCAAATAAATAAATAAATCTTAAAAAAAAAAAAAAAGTAGTACACTGGCCAGAGAAAGGATACCATCAACAGTGCAACTCAAATAATGAACTGAAGTATAGAAACATAATAGTTATAAAATGCCACTCAGAAACCAAAGCCCAGGTTTCATTCCTCCCATAAGGTGAGAAAGACAGTGAAAAGTGATGGACCAAGTGTCAGCCTTGCAGCACCAAAATGCAGATCAATCTTAGTAAATTTTGAGGAATGAATGCTAACCTAGTCTCTTTTAAATACTAATGAGATCAAATGAATTCTAGCAAAGAACAATATCTGCATCAAGATTTAAACCACTCCACAAGCACTGTGTGTAGCTGATGGAGGAGGAGGAGGAGAGTGGCAGGAGACCCGGAAAGTGCATCTGGTGGACACTACCTAGCAGACCCTGATGTAGATATTTACATCAGGCTCATTCCATGTCTTTTAGATACAAGTTGACCTTTTGTTATTAAAAAATAAGGAAGTTGATAATCAATTTCCTAAATAGATGGAATTTTATTTTCAGATAATCTCTTTTAACAAATTTCATTTACATATAAACACAGCCAATTAACAAAAATAGCTTGATTTGCATTTGGCAAGAGAACCACTTCCTATTACTATACAAAATTTAAAGTACTACGTTTTTCATTTCATTTCTATAAAACATTTCATCAGTTCAGATAGAGCTATATCCAACTATTCAAGGTTTATATAATAACAGAGGGGGAAAAAACCACAGGAGAGAGGATCTGCTTCAGAAGGGAGGAAGTAAAGTAAGACTTCAGTTCCAAGACAGGAAAGTCTCAGATCCTTTCTCAAACCACTGCTGACGCTTTGTCTAGTGGCATCTGTTAAGGACCCCTTCAAAGAAAAAAATGTTATCGACAGAGTACTTCATTTGTTAATTTAAAAATTAGGTTATCCTCACAACATTACAGGTTTAATTTCATTTCTGTCACTATAAAAATGGAGCAAGGTCATTTTCAAATGATTTGAATCATATTTTACAGTCTAATGTGGGGATAGCAGAGAGATAATAAACCATGAATGAAACAGTCAGCAATCAGGGATGGAAATAAGACTTTCATAGCTGAGCTAATACATTAAAAGACGGAAGCCTACATCTGGTTTTAATATTGCTATGAATGCACTGGCAAATTTAAAAAGAATCTCATTGTATAAAAACAAAAAGATGGTTTTGATAGGCTTTAGTCCTCTGGTTACTTTTGTTTCTAGAATCATATGATTAGTATAATAATATGATACATTTAATATGTCACTATGTGTATGGCTTTGATAAAAATGCACCCACCAACTTTTCTCAAGGGCACATGCACAATGGTTTTAAAATACACATTCTGCCTTAATGTTTTATGTCAGTAAAAACAAACTCAAGAGTTGGATTACAACAAAATTAAGAATTTTAATTTTCTAAAAATAAATCTTTGGTAATCTCAGCTAAACCCAATCTTTTTTATATAATTATGAATAGATAGATAGATAGATCCATATATATATAGCAATGCTTTAATTCTACACTTAGTACCACTCAAATATTAAGGATACAGGGGCGGGCGCTGTGACATAGTAGGTTAAAGCTCTGCCGAGCACCAGCATACCGTATGAGAACCAGCTCGAGTCCTGGATACTCCACTTCTGATCCAGCTCCCTGCTAATGGCCTGGGAAGGCAGTAGGAAGATGGTCCAAGTGCTTGGCCCCCACACTCGCATGGGAGACCTGGAAGAAGCTTCTGACTCCTGGTTTCAGATTGGCCCAGCTCCTGCCATTGCAGCCATTTGGGGAGTGAAAGAGTGGATGGAAGATCGATCTCTCTCTCTGTTCTCTTGCGCGCGCGCTCTCTCTCTCTCTCTCTCTCTCTCCCTCTCCCTCTCCCTCTCTCTCTAGCTCTGCTTCTCAAATAAATTTAAAAAATCTTTAAAAAAAATTAAGAACACAAAAATAATTAGGCATCGCTCCCTTTTCAAGTACCACAGGAAAAAAAAATTTTATTACAAAATGTCATTTTACTCTCACAGTGACCTTGCATAATGTCCTGAAAATCATTTGATCAAAACTCACCAATGCAATGACTACAGTCTTAAGGTCTGGACCAAATCTTACCTCTTCCAAGAAATCATCCTGTATTTCACTCCCTAACTTGGAATTTACCTACTCAGTGATAACAATGGTAATAACAGCAGCAACTTAACACTGATGGAGCTTTTACCATGTCAGCCACTGGTCAAGTATTCTTTCATAGAGTACCCAGGCACAACTGTAGAAGACAGCCACGAACAAGAATGCACTTGATGCCTGTTACACTGTCCCTCTCTTCACTGTGCTCAGAATTTTGTGGGAAGGGAAGAGCAAGAGGAAGAAACACAGCCTGCAACAACAACATTAGCTATGGGAACACTCTAGGACAGCAGTTCTCAAAGCTAATGATGTGTCAGATCCAGTATTCCTAAAACCCAAACTATGTGAAGTACTCTTCAAGGCTTTGAATGATAAGTTCCTGCCAGCCTAAAGTACCTCACCTCACCATTCCCCCACTCAAGGAAAGCTTCACATGACCTTTGAGCTGTCTCTTGAAGAACAAAGTTCATCAAGAAACCATCGAAGGAAGGAAATACAAGGGATGTGCAAAGGCAAAGGGCGTAAAAACACATGAAGTCCAGTGCCAGTGAACAGTTCTTTGTCATGGAATGCAATGTGTTTTGGAAGAGTGCAAATGGAAAGTCAAGTTAGGGCCAAATTTATACATCTATAGGCTCTTTTTTTAATCTAGAACCTTTTATTTAAAGAATACAAACTGCATGCATTTCATAAGTACACCTTCAGGAATATAGTGAATATAGTGATTCTTCCCACCATACACGCCTTCCCACTCACACTCTTACGCCTCCTCATTCACCCTCTCCCATTCCCAGTCCCATTTTCCACTAAGATCCAGTCTCACTTAACTTTATACACAGATGACAAATTCTACACTAAGAATACTAAGTTCAATAAACCACATAAAAAAAATTGTTCCTCAACAGTCTAGATAGGAGCTGTTCAAATTCATTGCACCTTGAAGTTAATTTCACTTCTTTATTTTTTTCTTTAGAAACTTCATTAACTTTAAAGAAGCTACCATGAATGATATCTCTTTTGTGAGCACTTAGACATAATTAAAATATAATTCTTTGAGGACAGAGGTCCTACATGGGAAGCTAGTGCACAGTGACTCCTGTTGTTAATTTAACAATACTCTTATGTATGATGTCAGTGATCACCCAAGGCTCTTGACATGAGCTGCTTAGGCTATGGAAGCCTTTTGAATACACAAACTCCATCAAGGAGTTTAGACAAGGCCATAAGCAAAGTAGAAGTTCTCTCTTCCCTTCATTGAAAAGTACATCCTTCTGTGATGATCACTTCTATCCACTGGGGTCCACCCACTGAGGTCCTTCATGTAGGACATTTTTTGCCACAGTGTCTTGGCTTTCCCTGCCTGAAATCCTCTCGTGGGCTCTTCGGTCAGACCAGAATGCCTTAAGGGCTGACACTGAGGTCAGAGTGCTACTTAAAGCAAGAAGTTAATAGAAGCAAAATTAGTCTCTAGTCTGGTGGCCCAGGCCTAAGCCTCTCTATGGTATTTTTCTACAACTGAAATTGTTTTGGCTCCAAAACATCACAATGGTGATGTCAACATCACTGTTAACTAAAAATGAACATGCCTTTTGACTCAATAATTCCCCTCCTCAGAATGTATCCAAAGACACAACACAATATGCCAATTTACATGTAGAAAAGTTTCCTATGGCTTTTATTATAATAGCAAAAAATTACAAGGTTGAAATTTCTATTACCAAGAGGTTGAAAAAAAATACATTCTAATACATACAAATAAGACTTGCATGTACTGGCATGGGAGAATCCCAAAATGTATCAGAAGTTTACAAAGTTAAAAGGAAAAAGGCAAGCTATAGAATACCACATATCATATGATTCTCTTACATAAAACAAGATATACATTCATATATGCTAAAAGAACACACACTAAATTAATGGACATGAGCTCAAGGAAGTAAAACTAAGGGGTGGGTATGAAGACGTTAACTTCCTTTTTTGGTAATGTTTGAAATGTCCACAATTGTTCATGTATTTTTCCCCTTAATTCATGTGATTAAGAGTTGGAGGGAGTGGGGATGAAGGACGGAGGATAAGTTTACTCACTGGTTAAAAGTACAGACTACCGGCCGGCGCTGAGGCTCACTAGGCTAATCCTTCGCTTTGCGGCACCAGCACACCAGGTTCTAGTCCCAGTCGGGGCACCGGATTCTGTCCCTGTTGCCCCTCTTCCAGGCCAGCTCTCTGCTCTGGCCTGGGAGTGCAGTGGAAGATGGCCCAGGTGCTTGGACCCTGCACCCCATGGGAGACCAGGAGAAGCACCTGGCTCCTGGCTTCAGATCAGCGCGGTGTGCTGGCTACAGTGCGCTAGCCGCGGCGGCCATTGGAGGGTGAACCAATAGCAAAAGGAAGACCTTTCTCTCTGTCTCTCTCTCTCACTGTCCACTCTGCCTGTCAAAAAAAAAAAAAAAAAAAAAAAAAACCACACACAAAAGTACAGACTACTGTGCCATACAATTTTAAAATATTTACATCTAAAATTGTTAAAATCAGAAATTCACCATTTAAGGAGATACATTTCTATTTTCTGGAAAATTGATTTATGTGCATTTCTTGATTTCCTATTAAATGAGACTTTATTGGATACAATTCAGTGGTTTTTTGAAATGGTTTTCTAACATGGGAGGATGCCCAAAATTTCAAGAAATATCACCAAATTCTTAAAGCATTAGCAATTTAAAACTACCATTTGAAAATGTTAACAAATAAAGAATATTTAAAGAGTTTACAATAATTTACATTACTACTGACTTTTACAGGTATAGAATTCTCTGACACTCATTACCTTTGTTCCTCACAAGAAAACACTGGTGGGGCAGGCATGTTGCTTAGTGGCTAAGTGCTGCTTGAAATACCCCCACCCATATCAGAGTACCTGGGTTCAAGTCCTGGCTATACTTCAGATTCCAGCTTCTTGCAAATGCACACCTGGGAGACAGCAGGTGATGATTTAAGTACGTGGGTTCCTGCAACCCACTTGGTAGACTTGGATTGAGTTCCTAGCCCCCAGCTTTGGCTTGGTTCAGTCCTAGCTATTGTGGGCATTTGGAGAGTGACTCAACAAAAAGAGCACCTTTCCCTGTCATTCTCTCTCTCTCTCTCTGCCTTTAAAATAAAATGGAAATAAATAAAAAACAAAACAAAAAACTGTTGGTAAGGCAAGTAATAAAATATTAGACCTATTTCAGGGTTAAGAATCTGAAGTTTAGAGGAGCTGCCCAAGGTATACAGGGTCAGAGAGCTAATAACTAACAACTTGGGCACTAAAGCTGGGTCTTTCCACTCCACATCCCAGGTTCCTTCCACTAAAACTAATTACTCCACACAACCACCATCACAGTACACCACGGGTTAGAGCACTGTTACAGGGTGCTATGGGCCAGGCTTCTGACAGGGAGGAAGGGCTCACTGTAGATTTGGCAGTGACAGTCTGTCTAAAGAGGAATGTACAACACAAAAATGAAATGTATGAAGGTGGACCTGACTGACGAAAAGAAAATAGAACTGGGAGAATTGCCAAGAAGAATAGCAACAAAGGTGAAAACTGGGCAACTTACCAATAAGGGAAGCCAAAGAAATACCTTTATAGGCTTAATTCACTTAGTTAAGGTAGAAGGGATAGTCTATTCAGGGACTATTCTGTAACATGGAAAAATCATAAAGTAAAGTGTTTATAATCCAATCAAAAGATTTAGAAAAGATGTAATGGAGCGTGATGTGTGTTATGTATTTAATCAAAGATTAAAACATGGCAGCTCTTGATTACTATGAAAAATTCTAATCATATAATCCCACAGTGCATGTAGTGCTGCCGCAAGTATGAAGTACACTCAGAACTGAATCTCATTCCATGAAGACACCAAATAAAAGGCAAGAAGTATCCCTTTCTACACAAAAGGACTTATTTTTCTAACATTCTAAACAGCACCGAACAGTATTATTTGCTTAGGGTGAAAAAATTCTTATATGAGAAGAGACCACAGATAGCAGAAATTAACACCAAGGTCAAGCAACATGGTCTAAGGGGAACCAGGGCTATTTAACCCAGTAAGTTGGATTTCCAGAATTCTTACAGCAAATATTTACAGCTGACACACCAGGAATGGGACACTTGAGAAATCTTAACCTTTCCTTTATTGTGACTAAAGGAAGAAAGAATCAGAGATTCAATAGCTCTGAACTTCAGGGTCACCAAGGTTTAATGTTCTCCAAGGTTTAATATTCATTTTGGGAGCTATCTTATAGTGGTTTGGTTTGGTTTCTTTTTTATTGTTGTTGTTAACTCCTGATACATTTCATTCTGTTGTTAGATTTTGTAATTATATGAAAACATCTCTTATTTTATTGCCTGTCCTGCACCCACTGACCCTCTTCTTGTTAACATACTCTGACTCCCCTTTAGGGGAATACTTCCCCTTCCACAGACCATGAATGCCCAGCAGTCAATTTCATCCTAGTTCCAAGCTGGACACATACTCTAGATCTAAGCCAATTACCATATCACTGTCTAATGGTCACAATGATTTGCTGAGAGAAAGACACATGACCCACTGAGAAACACGGGCCATAACTCTTTTCTGCTAGATTTCAAATAGAAAAATATAACCCAAGGAACTGCTGACAGCATGTAACTGTAAGACAAGAGTCTGTGTGACAGTGAAATCAATAAAGAGATATCAGAACAAAGAGATGCATTCAAGTAATTCCTTTCACCCTGAATCAAGGCATGCAAAAACTAACTCTACAAAGATTTTTAATCACATTAACAAATTCCTTCTCAGCATAAGCAAGCTTAGGCTGGGTTTTCTGTAACATAAAACAAAGAGTTGAAACTGATACATGAACTTGAAGTTAATACCAAAGAGAAGGGAAGTTCCTAGAAAAACAATTCATATAAAGCATCAACCATTGACTTAACTCCAAAAATGCTAGAGGTTATTCCAAATATATATATAATGCCATGAGATCCTTAAAGCTGACTTCTATTTTCTGACTCAAACTAACAGGATACAACTGGGGGGGTGAAGTGGAATAAACACTCCTTTTAAAAGGAACATGGACAATGGGGATTTAGCCTACTTATTGAGATATGTACATCTCACCAGCCCCAGCTTCTAACTTCCAGCTTCCTGCTAGTGCTGACACTGAGAAGCAGCAAGTGATAGCTCCCACTTGGGAGACCTGGATTGAGTTCCCAGTTCCCCACTTCAGCCCAGCCCAGTCCTGGCCATTGTAAGCATCTGGGGAGTGAATCAGCAGATGAAAGACTTTTCTCTATTGCACTCTGTGTGTGTGTGTGTGTATGTGCCTCTCACCAATAAATCAATAAAAATAAATTTCAAAAACAAAGAGTAAGAAAACGTTTAAATGCTCCTTTTTGCCTTCATCTTCCTAGCATCATCTCCTCCAGCTAATAAATGTTTGTGTCAATTTGTATTAATATTGCACTTAGATTTCTCATTTTATAGAATTCCTCAAATGTTTCAGTTACCATTCGTTTTATGACATACATGATGTGACAACACACAACGATGACCAAAACTTCTTTCTAAAAAATCAACGATTTAAGGCTGGCACCGCGGCTCAAAAGGCTAATCCTCCGCCTTGTGGCGCCGGCACACCAGGTTCTAGTCCCGGTCGGGGCGCCGGATTCTGTCCCGGTTGCCCCTCTTCCAGGCCAGCTCTCTGCTGTGGCCCGCAAGTGCAGTGGAGGATGGCCCAAGTCCTTGGGTCCTGCACCTGCATGGGAGACCAGGAGAAGCGCCTGGCTCCTGCCTTCGGATCAGCGTGGTGCGCCAGCTGCAGCGCGCCGGCAGTGGCAGCCATTGGAGGGTGAACCAACGGCAAAGGAAGACCTTTCTCTCTGTCTCTCTCTCACTGTCCACTCTGCCTGTCAAAAAAATAAAAAATCAATGATTTAAAAAACTTAAGAAGGGGCCTACACTGTGGTGTAGTGGGTCAGGCTGCCACCTGCAATGCCAGCATCTCATATGGGTGCTGGTTTGAGACCCAGCTGCTCCACTTCTGATACGGCTCTCTGATATAGCCTGGGAAAGCAGTACAAGATGGCCCAAGTCCTTGGGCTCCCGCACCCGCATGGGAGACCCAGAAGAAGCTCCTCACTCCTAGCTTCGGATTGGTGCAGCTCCATTCATTGCGGCCAGCTGGGGAGTGAATCAGCAGATGGAAGACCTCTCTGTCTCTCTGCCTCTCCTCTCTCTGTGTAACTCTGACTTTAAAATAAATTAACAAATCTTTTTAAAAAATTTTTAAAAAAAGTTTCTCCCTCTCTCCCTTTACTCTTGGAAAAAAGTACGCTAACATTATATGATGGCCCTCTCAGGTATTCAGGATGAGAAAAGCACTCAAAAACACAGCAGAGCAGCCCAGCAACACCCTTCCACCACTCGCCTCACTCACTCTCTTACCACCCAAAAAAGGAGAGCTGAGACTACAAAACACCCATGGTTTTAAGCAATAAAAAAGCTGGGCAATTTTTCCAGAAAAAAAAAAAATCTGTTCAATACAACAGACGTATATTAGGAAAAACAGCCAGAATATTTTTTGACCATTATTATATACAAGAGGGCAGACAGAGGTTCTCTTTCATGAAATCTGGATTACATATGTCTGGCAAAAAGGGGGGAAAAAGATTAATAATCTATCACAAAGTCCCACAACTAGTGATTCAAAATGAAAGCTTTCACTACTTATACCATATGTAAATATACACATATACATGCTGCTTATAATCCCTTGATCTGCAGAAAGAGAACTGATACTCTAAAATGGTCAGTGGATAGACATTTTCACATCCTTTCCCACATGAAAAGATTTCTGAAAAAGAGATCAGAAGACAACAGAAAAGCACTCAATACATATGAGTTGTAAATCCAGTATGAACTAGTATCTATTACACAAAGGGAGAACATGTAACAAAGTGAGTAGGAAAGTCAAACATGAATCAGTCCAGTAACTGAGAGATAAATGCAAACCCCAAAGACACACTGCAGAACAGAAATCCACACATATCAAAAAGATGTCTACACTAATAGTAAAATGATATCATATTATAATGCTCCAAATCTTAATACTCAATAATAAGAATTTGGCATGACTTCAGCAAGAAAAAAAATTTGTCTGAAGAAGTACATAATTAATATAAGGCAGAATATTATTTTTTAAAAAACAACAAACCAAATGTATACTATAAAGGCTATTAACATGCAAAGCATTAATCCTTAGGGCACAGGACAAAATATCTTGGTATATTTTCAGTAGTTACTTTCTGAATCTATAAAAGAAATTCTCAAAGCATAAAAAAAAGTAAGCCCTATCTACTGATTCTGTCCCTGATTCCATATTCTACCCAAGTACATCTAACAGAAGATGTTCATGATGCAAAGACACCCCTGTCTATCTGAGATGACAATAACAGCAGCACATATACACAGGGCTGTTTTAGTGCCGGTGCTGTTCTGGCACTGTATATACAAGCTATCTTCAGAACTCAATGTCTTATCTCAGTAGATGATAAAAATTAAGTCACAGAGAAGTTAAAAAACTTGCCTAAGTTTACATAACTAGTATGTAGTGAAGTCACAATTCAAACCCAGGCAGTCTAGCTCCAGGTTCTGTGCTCAATTCTAGCACTTAGCTGTCATTTCAACCCTTGCTTTCCCTGTAATCTACTTTACCTCTCTGATTCCATTTCTCATCTGGATAGTAGGCCAATAATAGTTCTTACCATAAAAGGTTGCTAAATCTTCATGGGAAGATAAAAATGCAGTAACACATGTAATGTGTTCTAAAAGCACCAGGTACATAAACAAGCACTAGGTGAGCACTGTTCTTATGATAGCCACCAGATACCTTCACTGAAGCTGAGAATCACGGGTTCCAATTGATCATTTCAGTAAGAATTTACCAAGCACGAGGGTCTAAATGTGTCCTTCCTCAAGAGGCAGCAACTAAAGAAAACTGGACTTTCCCAACTATTTCTATTATGAACTAATAAGCCCACTACCAGCCTTCAGGAAAATACAAACATATCACTTAAGAACTGATCTCTTCAATCTGAGATTTTCCTTTGTTCTTCTGTACTGCCTCGTGTCCACCCAATATCACAGGAATAGCTATTATCCTGGTAAAGGAAGACATTAAAATTTTCTCTAATATATCAAACTAAATTTTATATACACAAGACCTACGTGGTATTTTAATGTTATTCTCATCTGTACAACTGGGTACCTAGTACTCTGAAAGATTTAAACCAGAACACTATTCATAGAGGACGCCTCCACCAAGAGCGATTGAAAGAAGCATCTAGAGATCCTCTAGTCCTGGGACTAGTGCCGATCAAAGTTTACATTTGCTTCTAATTTTCCATTGGGACAGCAATCTTGTACAAGTCTCATTGTTTAATTATGCCAAGATTTCTCAAAGGTACAGGAGGAGGAAGATAACCATTAAATGGATCCTAGGGTATGTAAACATTCTACTAGAAGAGATTATCAGATTACTCCAAAAGTGATTATACTGATTTAAACTCCTAGGAGTATGAAAGTATATACAGTATGTATAAATCCACTGGGGGCGGGGGGAGTCACCGATTCAAATTCAAGAAGTATCTCGAATTTATGTTAACTTGTTTAGTTATTTGTCTTCCTCCTGAAACCTCATTAAAGTGACAGAAAAAAAATTTTTTAAATAAACTAATAAAAGATTTCAGACAGGAGAGTATAACATGATTAGGAGTATTTCTTTGGAGAGTCAAGGGCAGACTAAGAAGGAATCTTCAACAAAAGAGCAATCTACCAAGTCAACCCCAGAGTTAGCTCCAAGCTCAGAACCATGGGGCGGGGGGGGGGGGGCAATGAGACAATGGATGGTAAAGGTAGGGAACTTTTCCATAGAAACTGGGAAGAAGAAAATGGAGCAAAACCTGGCTCTGCCCCTCGGCTATCCCTACTTGCATGTACGTGCACACTCATGAATGAAGCATTTACTCTCAGACCTTAAAAAAAAAAAGGCTGAGGGGCTGCTCTCCAAAGAAACTGAATAAACAGCCTTTGTGGGTCCTTCCCCCTTAAAGCCAGCTCCCAACCCATTTTCCCTCACACTGCCTGTCAGTCAAAAAGCCTTGTCCCAGTGCTTCCAATGAGAGCTAATCAGCCTTCCTACACCAAGGGCTAAACCAAGAAAAATAAAAGAGGCGAAACAGCAACCCTAGGGGGAGCAGAGATGATTCAGGAAACAGAAAACTTTCTAAAAACCTATTATTATAAAAGCAATTTCAAAAACTTTGGTATCCCTGCATCAGCCTCAATATTTTATGGAAAAGGAACAATAAAAACAGAGAGAGTTCTTATAAATTAAAGCATAACTGCTGAAATTAAAAGTTGTCCAAAGAGTCAGAAAATAAATTCCATTCCTGCACTCTTCAAAAAGCAAAAAGACAAAGAGAGACAGAAAATGTCAAAGAAAACAAAATTATATATTAAAAAATTCATGGGAATCAACCACTCAATGAAGAAAATAAAGAGGGAAATTATCAAACAAAGTTTCCAAAGCTGAAGAAATGCAAGTATTTACATTGAAAGGAATTACTACTGAATACTAAGCATAACTAGACAAAATCTTGTGAAATATTTTGTTCCTGGTAAAATAACAGAAATGTCAGAATGAAAAGTTCAAAATTTTCAGAGAGGAAGAAAAAATGGTAAATAAATAATTAGTGAGAACATTAGCAACACTGATGCTAGGAGATAATGGAGGAAAGTCACAGAGCTCTGTAAAATTCTACATAGGCTAACTACTAACCAAGTATAAAAGCAAAATAAAGACATTTTTAGACATGTAAGGGTTCAAATGGTTGACCTCTTACTCTTGTATCATGTAGAAGATGGTTTAGGAAGAATACAAAGCAAAGGTGAAAAACCAGGGACATGAAATGTCCTGGTCCAATTATACAGAGGTAAATATAAATCCCAATATATAAGAAAATGATTATCACTAACCCAGGATTCCAGTGAAAAGAAATTCCAAGGATGCAGCTGTACAGCAGACCTAGAAAGCAATGAGTCCATGTTAGAACAGGAAACCAAGCAGCTCCAAAGGATGTCTTCTCAAAGAAGAATCGCATGCATTCCAGGAAACAGATAAAATAAAGAAGCTAGAAGACATCAGCAAAAAGAGAAAAATGGCATTTGCTACTTTTATCAACAGAAAAAAAAAATTATATAACAACATGATCCTAACTGATTTATCATCCTAAAATGTGGTGATAATATTGATTAACTAATTAAGCATGAGAAAAGTAAATCCATTTAAACCAGATGCCAGGAGAAATCTCCTTTGGTTGACCTCAGTGTGGGTCACTGGGTATTCAGAGATGAAAACATAATTCCAGCAGATTATTTTAACCTTCTAAAATGTCCTTCCCCCTCTCTTCTCTGATTCATTCATTTACTCATTCCTTTCTTTAGAAAAATATTTGCTGGCTATTCTACATGGTAGGCACTTTTCTAAAAGCTAGAGATAAAATAGTGCACAAAAAACAAAAACTCTGCCCTTGGAAGCTTATACTCAATAACTCCTACCCTTTCTAGAATCAGCTGATTCTCTGGACAGTGAAGATTTCTCTGAACTAAGTAAAATAAGTGAGCCTCCCTTTTGGCTCCTGAATCTTTTTCTTTACAGAAGTGCATTTGGCTTTTTACATATCTATTACATCATCCAGTGAGTAAGCAGTGCAAAAACAGCAACATGTATTAGCATTATTTGCACCACTACTGAGGAGCATTGGACCCACATCAGTGAAAATGTTTTGAACCTTCCCATTCCAGCTGAAATGTAAATAAAACTGCCAAGTAAAATATAAAGCACCACACAAATACGATTTATTATTTAACAGATGAGGAAACTAAAGTTCTTGTCAGTTAAATGATTTTCCCCAGACTATAAAATTAGTTTGTGGAAGAACCAAAACTAAAATCCACAGTGCTGAAAGCCTGGGTTCATGCTATTTCGACTGTACTAGGCTGAATTAAAACAAGTGGCCAAACCAAAACATGAGCCTAAATGGGAAAGAATAATCTTGGGCACTTTCTTAGACTGTTTCCAAGTATACAATAAACATCTAAGACGTAGATTCTATTTCTTCCATATGTCAAGGCACAGCTTTATAATTATGGGAGATCATTTTGGAAGCCTCTAATCAAAATTATAACCTATCTTAATAAAGCTTCAATTTCACAAGGTTGTGCATTTCGACTTTGTAGTATACAATATTTGAAAGATATAAATGTTAAATGGTATTTAATATAATTTTTTTATTTCTTCACAAGAAAGTCTCAAAACTATTCCCATAAATACACCAAAATTTGATTCTTTTTAAGTCTTAAACATTTTGCTGCTGAAAAAAGTAATGCTTATACTAGCAACAACAAAGCAGCTTTCTTTTTCACAAGCCAAACGAGAGGTATGGTTAAAGTTATCAAGATAAGCTATAGATGAACATATTAAAATTCCCACAGAAGACAACTGTAGTTCTGTTACTCTCTAACAACTGAAAAGCTGACAAATTAAATGTGATTTACAAGAACAGGATACTGCAGCTGGGTTATCTATGAAGAGGATTTCTCAAACTTAAGAGACAGCTTAAAATACTGGGAAAAATCAGTTCCTAGGTTTGTATGACACCATAACTTGAGCTGTGTTTGCGAATCTGATCCCAAAAGTCAGGAATGTAAGTCACACATTTTACTTTACAGATTACAATCCAAAAGCACTCCATGAATACTAACTAGTGATTTTTTTTTACTCATAATGCAATGAAGAAAGCCAGAGAAAATGTTATTACCCACTGGAATACAGGAGAGTTTCACCTTCATTCTAATTCTATTACCACTATCATCAATTACCACAATTGCCATTTATTACCAGCTTGAGTGCCAACTCCAGGATCTGTCCCATGTTAAGCATCACCACCTAAGAAGACACAATCCTCACCATTTACTACTACTTTACTTCAGTTAGAATCACTGGAAAACGCCTCAACGCTGAAATACGCCTCAATAACCCCCAAACTTAATCCTATGTCTTCATCTTTTCCTGGATGTCTCCCAAAGAAGCAGTACAGATCAGATTTTGAAGTTTTTTCTCTAATATCTATGCTAACAGTCTGATAATTCATTTTATGACTTCTAAAATGATATGTGAAATACTCTTGTAATGATTAGTTCTGCAAACTGATCCAAAAAAAGCCAATAAAAACAACTAAGGGCAAAGGACAGGCACAAAAGGAAATGAAATAGCCAATTATATATGAATAGATGTTCAGTCTACCCAGTAGTCAAAATAAGAAAAATAACAGTAAAAGTTACAATAGCAGCTAGTATTCATTATATTTATTTATATATGAGTAAATAAGCAATAAAGATTTACTCAGTAAATTAATCAAAATTACTATAAATAGGCAACAAACTACTTGGGAAGAAAAGGAAAATTTCAAAGAAGAGGTGATATCTTAAGTTAGGCATTTATGGATGTAAACTCACTATGCAAAGACTGGAATTGGAGAGAATAATCAAAATTGGGGGACAGGATGTGGCAATAGCATACAAAAAATCACCAAAATATAAAAATTCAGTTCTACTTCTAGGAGCCAATTCTTGTTGGGAAGTTGGGGTCTAACATTCATGAACAATGACAAGTTATGAAACTACAAGTAGAAGAGATCCACGGTATCAGCAGTGTTTATACTTCAGGTTAAAAAAATAAACTTAATGTTTTTTGAAAGTCATAAACTTTGGAATTTTTCCAGTGCCTTTAATTTTCAACTTCCAAAGAAGTATCTGATCAAAAACAAGCAACAGTTGATAATTTAAAATCAGGTGCACCTTACCCCAACAAGGTCTTTCTTTCAAAGACAAACATAATTCAAAACAACACAAAAATATGTTACTTACATGATTTATTGCTCTTAAACATCTAAGATTCATTATCAACTTCTTAAACTATCATCTAATTTTGTTCTTCCTCTATAGTGAATGAGACTTGATATATGTAAACTATAGTCAGCCAAGATTCAGAAGAAAAATTTCCAATAAAGTAAGCTGACCTATTCATATCTCTGAGAAAGTTTATTATTTTCTGAAAATAAAATAAATAAATGACTGATTGACTGATTTGAAAGGCAGAGTTAAAAGAAAGAGGGACAAATAGAGACCTTCCATCTGCTAGTTCACTCTCCAAATGGCCACAATGGTAGGGGGCTGGGCCAGGCCGAAGCCAGGAGCCTGGAACTCCATCTGGGTCTCCCACATGGGTACAGGAGCCCAAGTACTTGGGCCAACTTCTGCTGTCTTCTGAGGCACATTAGCAGGGTGCTGGGTCAGAAACAGAGTAGCTGGGACTCAAATCTCAAACCAGCACACATACAGGAGGCTGGCATCGCAAACATCAGCTTAACCCACACCATGCTGGCCCAGAAAGTTTACTATTAAAATGGCTGTGATGTGCAGTATATATAAAATTAAATGAACCAAGTTTAAGCTCTCAGTTCTCAATAGGACCATGATGTGTCAGAACAATCATCTCTGAGTCCTGCAGAAGCATCAACCCAACCTCGTTCTCAACCTATATTTTACTGTTTATACTAATGTTTTTTAAAGATTTATTTATTTATTTGAAAGCCAGAGTTACACAGAGAGAGAAGGAGAGGCAGCAAAAGAGAGGTCTTCCATCTGCTGCTGGTTCCCTCCCCAGATAGTCACAACGGCCGGAGCTGTGCCAATCTGAAGCTTCTTCCTAATCTTCTAGGCTAGTGCAGGGGCCCAAGGACTTGTGTCATCTTCCACTGCTTTCCCAGGCCATAGCAGAGAGCTGGATCAGAAGTGGGGCAGCCAGACACGAACGGGCACCTAAATGGGATGCTGGCACTGCAGGTGGCAGCTTTACTCACTACACCACAGCACCAGGCCCTATATTAACATTTTTTAAACAATCGGGCTGCACAATGTGATTCAATGCTATAACGAGTACTCAAATAGTATATTTCACTTTGTGTGCTATATGAGGGCAAATGGTCGAAATCTTTACTTAACACATACTAAACTAATCTGTATACAAAGAAAATTGAAAATGAATCTGGATGCGAATGAAAGGGGAGAGGGGGCGGGTAAGGGGGGAGGGTAAGGGGGGAGAGGAAAAGTATGGGGGGGAAGCCATTGTAATCCATAAGTTGTACCCTGGAAATTTATATTCTAAATAAAAGTTAAAAAAAAAATAAGAGTTTCAATCATCATGGTTCCATATCACTTTTTAGATTATGTAAGAGTTAAAGGTGTTAATAAAGTTTTATCCTCACAGACCATACATTTAGTAAATATAGTCATAAAAAAAAGTCATTTCAAGGGCACTACTAAGTAAACCCTTAAGACAGAGAGTAAAAGGAGATGAAGGCAAATGAGTAAACCAGTGAGAAATCCTCACCATAGAAAACACCAGATCTCTGAGCGTGTGTTTCAGGGACAACATTAGAACTCCTAAAATGACTAAATTGATTAAGAAGAACCGGGACATTAGGCAAGAACCAATACAGAAAGCCAAATAGGACCTTATCACATTAATTGGATTACAAGAAGGGCATTTGGAGAGAAAGTAAGCAAGCAAATAATTAATTGGTAAAATCAAGCCAGCCGGCGCCGTGGCTCAACAGGCTAATCCTCCGCCTCACGGCGCCGGCACATCGGGTTCTAGTCCCGGTCGGGGCGCGGATTCTGACCCGGTTGCCCCTCTTCCAGGCCAGCCCTCTGCTGTGGCCCGGGAGTGCAGTGGAGGATGGCCCAAGTACTTGGTCCCCGTTATTCACATGGGACACTCAGTTGGAACTCTGGGCTCCTGGCTTTGGTCTGGCCCAGTCCTGGCTGTTATGGCCATTTGGGGACTAAGCCAGCTGATGGAAGATCTCCACCTCTCCCTCTAGGTCACTGCCTTTCAAATATTTAAAAAAAAAAAAATTCTTTAATGCTATTACTAGTACTGAAACAGTATTTTTACACTTTGTGTTTCTGTGTGGGTGCAAATTGATGAAATCTTTACATAGTATATATTGAATCGATCTTCTGTATATAAAGATAATTGCAAATGATTAAAAAATCTTGGTGTTAAACTGGAAATTGCATAGATAATTAATCAATTCTTTAAAAAAAATCATGTAGGATCTCTGTCCTTAATGTGCTGTACATTGTGAATTAATACTATAACTAGTATTCCAACAGTATTTTCATTTTGTGTCTCTATGTGAGGGCAAACTGTTGAAATCTTTACGTAATATGTACTAAACTGATCTTCTGTGTATAAGGAGATTTGAAAATGAATCTTGTTGTGAACAGAAGGGAAGAGGGAGCGGGAAAGGGGAGGGTAGCGGAAGGGAGGGAAGTTGTGTGTGGGGGGGAGCCATTGTAGTCCATAAGCTGTACTTTGGAAACTTATATTCTTTAAATAAAAGCTTTATAAAAAAAATAATAAAAAAAAAATCAAGCAACAGGATTGCAGGGGAACCAAGAGTAAAGTTGCCTGGTTTGCAAATATGAGTGAAACTATATAAAAATAGCATCCTTATATATTATTATTAACCAATCAGAAAATATAATTTCCAAAAAAATTACCATTTATGATATCAGTAAACTTGGCAAGGCTCCTAGAAACAAATCAAATTTGAAATGTGCAAGATTTTCAAGAAGATTAAAAACAACACTGAAAGACATAACAGCAAAATTGAATACATTCTATGAGCACAGATGGAAAAATGTCAATCAACCCCCAAGTTACTTAACTGTAATTCTAATCCAAAATCCAGCAAGACATTTTGTGGGATCTGACAACTTATTCTGAAGTTCACTTAGAAAGTCAAGAAAAACAGACAATTAGAAGGGCTTCCACCCAAGATATCAAACATACCATGTAATGATGAACATTTTTCTGTTGTACAAATTTATGAAATAGCTAGATCAGAGAAGCCAAGTACAGAGCCAAGTATATATGAAACCTTAGTAGTACACTTATAAATCAGCTGGAAATACATATATAATTGTGCTATGATAATCAGATTCCAACACAGGGAAAAAAATAAAAACAGATCCCTTCCTCGTATAATATGAAAATGTAAATTCCAGCTATATTAAAAATTTGTTTAAAAAAACAACTATTAAAAAAGAATTCCACTTCTGGGAATAGTGGACTGGATAATTCAGACTACTCTGCTAGAAGAAATAAAATGTACAAAATAAATTTAAAGGTTTGCTTGAAGACTAATAAAGACAAAAAGGAATGTCATGTCTTGTCTGGAGTCAAAATATGTGAGAAGAAGAAAACCAAACAGCTGGGCCTTGCAATGAAAGTCACTTTTCCCCAAAAGGCATCTGTCAATTACGGCACAGAGGCCAAGAGACTAAGATTCAGAGCAGAGCTTCTGACTGACTTATAAGACAAGGACTGGAAATCAAATCCTACCACAATGTTAGAAAGTCCCAGAACACCAAAGGTCTACGTCCTAGGTGTAATGAGAGATCAACTCTCATAAATTCTAAAGCCCCGATTCAAATGTGTTTAACCCTGATTGGATTAAGATGGCTTAATCAGGATTGTTGGTTCAAGTCACTACACAGAAGCAAACAAAAACTTTGGATAACAGAAGACAACATCATTTGGAAGTGCAAATAATCTCTACCTTTTTCTACACAAAACACAGAACTTGTTCAAAAATAATCAGGCACAGGCAAGCAATGAAACCAAGAAAAACAACAAATACCAGAAACAGGCCCCCACAAAAATGAGGCTTAATGAAGCTATCAAATAGAGTTAGACTATAATATGTTCTAGGAAATAAGAGATAACATTCAAATTTCTGGAAACTAAGAATCAAAAGGAAATTCTAGAGTACAAAAATTCAGTAGTTAAAATTTAACATGTAGATTTAAAAGCAGCTTGGACACAAGCAAAAAGAGGATTTAGAGTAATTTTGAAGACATATCATGAGAAAATACATAGATTGAAGCATGGAAGAACAAAAATATGGAATATATAAAACTACAAACAAGAAAAGAAGGAACAAAAAAAGCTAAACTAAAACACAGGCTATTGGAATCCCAGAATTAGGAAACAACAATGGACCAAAAACATCATCTGAAGTATAATAACTGAGAGTTTTCCAAAACTGATGACAAATGTATTTTTTAAAGATTTATTTATTTATTTAATAGGCAGAGTTACAGAGAGGCGGAGGCAGAGGCAGAGAAAGAGAGATCTTCCATCTGCTGGTTCACTCCCTAAATGGCCCCAACGGCCAGAACTGGGCCGATCAGAAGCCAGGAGCTTCCTCCAGGTCTCCCATGTGGGTGCAAGGGGCCCAAGAATTTGGGCCATCTTCTACTGCTTTCAGAGAGCGAGATCATAAGTGAAGCAGCTGGGACTCGAATAGGCGCCCATATGGGATGCCAGCACTGCAGGCGGCAGCTTTACCTGCTATGCCACAGCCTCAGCCCCATGTGATGACAAATATTAAGCCTCAGAAACAAGGTGCAGTAAGAACCCTACAAGGGATAATTATCAAAAACTACATGTAGACAAATCAGAGATTCTAAAATCCAAAGATAAAATCTTTTAAAAGCTATTAAAGAAAAAAAGACAGCAGATTACCTCAAAAGAAGCAACAGCAAAATCCATCAGTATAGACAATAAAAAAAAGATGGTAATGGAATGGTATCTTCTAATGCTAAAAGCTGTTGCCAACCTAGCATTCTTTACCCAGCAAATATATTGCTGAAAGTGAGGGGCTGGCACTGTGGAACAGTGAGTTAAAGCCCCAGCCTGCGATGCTGGCATCCCATATGGGCGACAGTTGGAGTCCTGGCTAACACCAGGGAAAACAGCAGAAGATGGCCCAAGTCCTTGGACCCCTGCATCCACATGGGAGACCCAGAAGAAGCTCCTGGCTCCTGGCTTTGGATTGGCTCAGCTCCAGCCGTCATTTGGGGAGTGAACCAGCAGATGGAAGACCCCACTCTCTCTCTCTCTCTCTCTGTCTCCACCTATCTCTGTAACACTGTCTTTCAAATAAATTAAATAAATCTTAAGAAAAATAAAGTGAAATAATAATTATCACATGTAAAAAAATCAAAACTAAGATCTTCTCACCATCACATCTACACAAAAGAAAACATGGACACTAATGGCAACTTCAGACAACTAGGAAATCACAAGGAATAATGAACAACAAAAAGCATAAATAGTCATATACAGGTAAATAGAAACATCCATAATATAAAACAATAACAAGAATTCACTGTGCTATTTAAAATGTATATGTAATTAAAAGAAACAACAAAGCATATAAAAAAAAAGACTCAAATAAGGCCTTAAAAAAAAGTTGTCACATCTTAAGAAAAGATTGTTTTGTGACCATGCAAACAACTACTAGAGTGAGCTTTATACCTATTTCACAAATAAATGACAACCATTTCATTTAACTGGTCAGTATGTGAAAGCCAGCTACTGTCTATGAAATTCAATCAATGACTATCCCCATAAAATGATCAGATATTTAAAATCTCTTAGATATTTAATTTTTGATTAATTTATTTTTATTTCTTTGAAATCGAGAGGGAAACAGAGAGAGACATCCAGCCATCCACATTGTCCAAATGACTGCAAGAGGTAGGACTGGGCCAGGAGGCTAAAGCTAGAAGCCCAGAACTCTATCTGGTCTCCCACTGAGTAGCAAGGACCCAAGCACTTGAGTCCTGACCTGTTGCTGGATGGGAAGCAGAGGAACCAGCATGTGGGCATCCTAAGCAACAGTTGATCCATGAGCCAAATACCTGCTCTAGGGTATAAGGGGATGAAAATGCCCTTATATTGCTAACTCTAACAATGACAGTATTTTTTTTAGATAATAAAGAAAAATATCCTGTGCTGGAAAGCAAAGAAACAAATGCTCTTGAGATTTAAAAGGAACTGTCATCTAGGAAACACCCAGAGACTCTATCTACAACTCCTGATCAGTCGCTGGAGCAGCTCTGGTTTCTTTTATGTATATGGAAATTACAGTGTTTCCCATTCAACTACGGAACCAGGACTAACTGTTTTGTAAGAATATGAATTAGACCACTGCAAATGTGTGACTCCCCAACATGCCTAGTAGTCTCTGGTCTTCTAATAAAGACTATGAAAGGGTAAGATCCTTCCTTTGGTAACTGCTAAAGAAGATTCGTTCCTTAGTACCATGATCCCATTCACACCTATCTTTAAGACCTCCGGTGTACCTTCACAGTTTGTAATCACTGACAAGAAACCTGGATCAAATGTTTCCTAGCTAATCAGAATGGTAACACTGGCACTTTAAACCAACAAAATAGAGATGTTTAAAATTCTCCATTTCATATACTTTGATTTCATATTCCTAATAGATAACTTTAAAAACTAAATGTACTAAATTTAGCCCTGAGAAAATTTTAAAACACTTCTCTGACTGAAGTAAAATTATTTTCAATTAAAGGACTGTTCTGCCACTCAGGAGTCATTTGATTTACATAAATGCTAGTTAAGTACCATAGAAATTCTAAAATATATAATTAGAATGTCACAGATCACTTAATCCATTCTGTCAAAACAGGGATTATTTTAACTTCTGTTTCACTTCCTTTTAAGAAATCCTATTTACTTTATTTTCTCTAAAAGGAAAAAAAATTAGTAGGATAAACTTACAACATACTTCCCCAATCAAAATTTAAAATGATTCTGGTTAACCACAAATTGACTCAAGTAAAGTATTTTTTCTGATGTATTTTACTGAAACATGTCTGACAACATATAATAATGTCATATAATCACTGAATTACTGTTGTACAAAATTTCAAATCATTTCACTGATTATTATTCTTTATAGTTATTCAAATGCAGAAAGATCACTTTGGTCTTTAAAAATTGTCTAAATAAGCAAGATACATTGCTAGACTAAAGTAAATAATTTTGTTAATAGCTCTTCTGGGGTTTAAAATATAACCATAAAAAGCTTCTATTAAGTAATGCATTTCACTAAGGTGAATTCACAAAAGTAAAAATAAATATAAACGACTTAGTTCTATCACTTTCTCAGATCCGGACAGTATTTGGGAAAGTAAATATAAAACATTCTTTTCGGGGCCAGCATGGTGATATAGGCAGTAAGGCTGCTGCCTGTGATGTTGCCATCCTATATGGGCATCAGTTCAAGTCTCGGCCACTGCACTTTTGATCTGGCTCCCTGCTAATGGCCTGGGAAAAGCAGTGGAAGATGGTGCAAGTGCTTGAGCCTCTGCTACCCATGTGGGAGACCTGGAAGAAGCTTGTGGCTCCCTGCTCCAGCCTAGCCCATTCCCAGCCATCTAGGGAATGAACCAGCAGATGGACAATCTCTCTCTCTCTCTCTCTCTCTCTCTCTCTCTCTCTCTCTCTAACTCTTTCAAATAAGTAAACAATGTTTAAAAAAAAAAAAGCCTTTTAATTATTTTTAAAAATTTAAAAAACACAACTTCTTCAACTATTTGCCAGCCATAAATTATAGAAAAATTAAGATAAGGAAATACAATGAATATTATGAACTTTAAATAAATGTATAGCCATAATTTTCAATGTAAGTTCTATTTATTTATTTATTTGAAAGGCAGAGAGACAGAGACAGACAAAGACGGGCAGCTTTTTCTATTCACTTGTTCACTTCCTAAAAACCTGGCTGGGCCTGGTCAAAGCCAAGAGGCTGGGACTCAACCTGGGTCTCCCATGCAGATGGCAGGGACCCAAGTACTTGAGTTATTACCTGCGGCTTCCCAGGATGTACATTAGCAGGAAGCTAGAATGGGAAGCTGGAAACAGGGGCAGAGCCAGAATTTAAACCCACGCACTCTTATATGGGATGCAGGTATCGCAACTGGCATTTTAACCACTGTAACAAACACCTTCTCCTAGCCATAATTTATTGAACCCTCACTAATAATCATCACACACACTGATTCCAAATGAATAGTAGCTTTTCAGACTTGCCAAAAATAAAAATAAATAAAAAATAAATAAATTTAACAATCACGCCATTCATAAGTATCCCATGAAAAGATCTGTGGGTGATTAATACACCTCTCACCAGATCCCTGTATGCTGTTCCAAACTTTCTTCCCGCTTATATCTTCTTTCGTAAAAAAAAAAAAAATGCTACCTTGTCAGATTCTAAAAGATGAATCTTTAGAAATAATATCAGCAAAACAATTGTAAAATACTTACTGTCTTGTTTCGTAATCTAATTATGTCTGAGACAGAGCCAGCGCCGCAGTACTCCATAACAATCCAGAGATCTGTGTTCTTAAAGTAACTGCCATAGTACTTCACAACATACGGGCTAAAGAAAAATATACAAACTATTAAATTCAGTTAATTCCCAAAGAAAATTTTTCTCTTAATCACAATACTAAGTATTTTCAGCAATTCATAATGCTCTAAAAGGTATATTTAATGAGTAAACTTCTATTGTACGTTGAATTTATCTAACTTTACCAACTGTGTACAATTAGGCTTTAATGCATGGATAAAAGTTAACAGGATTACAAACCATAGGAGGCCTAAATGTTCTGAGCGATTCTTAAAAAAAAAAAGACTTTACTTTGGCAGACTTCTTATTTAACATAAGAAACAAATGAAAATATTTTCCTTTAACTAAAGTATTTTAAATATAAATCTTATGAAAGAGTTTGCATTCAGTCAAATATTAACAATCAATTTTAAAATATATTATTTTTCAAAGAGGCCCAAAAGAGTTTTTTAATCTTCTTTCATTTGGCCCTTTGAAAATTCTCAAAAAAATTAATTATAATGTTTTTGCTTAATTGAGATAATTAAAATTACTAACAATTTGAAGTATTTCTGTATATGTGCTGCCGAAGCGAGCACACAATTGGAAGTATTTCTGAACTAAGTTTTATATCTTACATAGCAAAATAAACTGTTTATAGCCAAGATGTTTTCAAGAAGTCAGAGGAGAAAATGACTCACTATTTTTTTTTTATTTTTATTTTTTGACAGGCTGAGTTAGACAGTGAGAGAGAAAGACAGAGAGAAAAGTCTTCCTTCCGTTGGTTCACCCCCCAAACGGCCACTACAGCCAGCACACGATCCGAAGCCAGGAGCCAGGTGCTTCCTCCTGGTTTCCCATGCAAGTGCAGGGCCCAAGCACTTGGGCCATCCTCCACTGCCTTCCCAGACAGCAGCAGAGAGCTGGACTGGAAGAGGAGCAACTGGGACAGAATCTAGCGCCCCAACCAGGACTAGAACCTGGGGTGCCGGCACCACAGGCGGAGGATTAGCCTAGTGAGCCGCGGTGCTGGCCAACTCACTATTATTTATAAAAGGGGGTAGGAAATGGCGATGTGGCATAGTAGGTTAAGCCTCCACCTGTGGTACTGGCATCCCATTTAGGTGTCAGTTCAAGTCCCATTTGTTCCTCCTCTGATCCAGCTCTTTGCTTATAGCCTGGAAAAGCAGTGGAAGATGACCCCAGTGCTTGGGAGATTCAGAGGAGGCTGCTGGCTCCCGGTTTTGGACTGGCCCAGCCTCGGCCATTGCAGCCATTTGTGGAGTGAACCAGTGGATAGAAGACATTTCTCTCTCTCTCTCTCTCTCCCTCTCTCTCTGTAACTTTACCTCTCAAATAAATAAATAAAAATGTTTAATAAAAATTTTATAAAGGATATACTACATATGTTGATATATAAAATGTCTTTTTTTAAAAGATTTTATTTATTTATTTGACAGGTAGAGTTATAGACAGTGAGAGGGAGGACAGAGAGAAAGGTCTTCCTTACGTTGGTTCACTCCCCAAATAGCTGCAACGGCCAGAGCCGTGCTGATCTGAAGTTAGAAGCCAGGTACTTCTTCCTAGTTTCCCATGCAGGTGCAGGGGCTGACATATACCCACAGTTAAGCTTTCCTTTAGAGGACAAACTGCATATCCTTCAAAGAATCCTCTTTAAATATTAATTTTCTCATTCAAAATTTTGAAAGGTGTTAAGTAATAATGAGTTCAGGATTACATTCCCTGAAAAGCACGTGGATAATGTATATTTTATCTTGCCAAATACACTGATGTATATATATATTTATTTATTTATATATGTTGGTTTTATCTGTAGTTCCTGGTTCATAACTCCCTCCCCAAGGCAGGCCACAGAAACTCGAATTTCTCGTTCCCAACCATGTCATAGAAATGCCTTCCCCCACCTTTTTGCCTTGGAGCTAGGAATTTCTCTGACCTACCTTGTCTGATAAGAGATGATAAGAGCGCCCTACCTCAGAAGGAGTCCTGTTCCATAACCAGGAGAATGCTGCACACAGAGGCCAGAATCCAAACAGACAGGACTTGCTGGCTTTCACTGCTAAGCCTACCAGCATTATGTCATACCCTTTTTGTCCAATGACATTTCAGCATGGTTGTCCATGCTTCAATCATGTCTATGCAATGAAGTCTCCATAAGAATCCCCAAACACAATATTTGAAGAGCTTGAGAATAGCTCCCCAGAGGTGTAATTTAAGCTAAGAGACAAAGGCAGACTAGAAGTTAGTCAGCTAGAGCATCCAAACACCAAGACTACTCACGCAAAGGTCCTTAGAAATCAAACAACATGGCTCAACAGGCTAATCCTCCGCCTTGCGGCGCCGGCACACCGGGTTCTAGTCCCGGTTGGGGCACCGGATTCTGTCCCGGTTGCCCCTCTTCCAGGACAGCTCTCTGCTGTGGCCCGGGAGTGCAGTGGAGGATGGCCCAGGTGCTTGGGCCCTGCACCCCATGGGAGACCAGGAAAAGCACCTGGCACCTGGCTCCTGCCATTGGATGAGCGCGGTGTGCCGGCTGCAGCGCGCCTGCCGCGGCGGCCGTTGGAGGGTGAACCAATGGCAAAAAGGAAGACCTTTCTCTCTGTCTCTCTCTCTCACTGTCCACTCTGCCTGTCAAAAAAAAAAAAAAAAAAAACATTCATGGAGATCAGTGTGTCTCAAATAAAGTAGAACATAATTTAGTTGTAGATACAGGCACACACCTGATCATGACAGGCCTCAAAACCAAGGTAAGGAGACTGACCTTTATTTGATATGCAAGAGAAAAATAGAAAAAAGAACTGTAGGCAAAATAATATGATCCAATTTATACTTTAAAGGTTTCTCTGGCTGTTCAATGAGAACCAATACAGGGAAGCAATTATGGACCTGGAGACGAGTTAAGAAGTTACTTTAATCTTGCACACAAGTGATTGTATTAAGCACATCTTTTTATTGTCTGTATTTCTGATGTTTTTATATCTAAGACGCTGCTGAAACTAGAGTCACTCTCAGGTTAGCTAAATGTAGTTAGCAAAGGAATTGCCCTTGAGCATGACCTTCATACACAAATCAACCAGTCCAGAGGCCGCGTGCCCAGCCTCCTCCCTGGTTATATTCCAAGATCACTATTCCCCTGCCCTAATCTCCCCAGGGCCGGGTCTCAGACAACTAGGGAAAGCCCCTATGCCCCAGAGCCCACTAAAATTACTCAAACCAGCCTATCCTAAACCTGTTTTGTCCTGTCTCACCTGTTCTAGTGTGGTCATTAGGCATGAAATGAGAAGCCAAGTTGACAAAAAGGGGCTGGTGGAAGATGACATGTTGTTTCAGTGAGTTGATGTGCTAACCAGGGGGAGAGGAGTAACTGATGGGACAGAATGAAATGGAGAGGAGATGTACAGGAGAAAATTATCAAGCCCTCATGGTTTACCCCTCCTTGCTGGTGCACTGTGTAAGTTCACTGTGTCTTCCTTGTCCCACCACGCGGTAGAGTTTTCTAAGTCATAGCTATTTGGTTTGGTGTCCAAACCATATAGAATTGGTTATTTTCATTAAATAATTTTCATCAATATCCTACTATAATCTTCTTCGTGCTCTACAAATTAACAGGGGCAATATACAAGTAAATAGTGTTTTTACAAAAGCAATGTGAATATTCTTCTATGAGAACTGAATTGTTCTCACTCAGCAATTTGTTTCTTGTTGCTATTTAAGTCCAAATAGTCTAGGCTACAGAGGATAATTAATTGAAAGAAAACTGCAAGAAAGTCAAATGTTATTTTTTACAGCTTAAATGCTTTAAATATTAACTTGAATTTCATCTTAATTGAAAAACAACACTTTGCTTAAGGTATATTTTAAAAGTGAGTCCTCATATACATGAGCTGATACAAACTGCCAATATTCATCATTAATTCCTCATTATAGTGATATTCAAACTTCTTTTTGTTTGGCTTCAGAAACAGTGTTCAATGGAATCTCACCTTGCAATATGAGCAAACAGAACAGACAAGACAGTGGCTGTTCTGGTAGAAGCCAGGGAAGGCTCCAAGACACCAAGCAGACCAAGTAGAAATGCTCTATCTCCACGTGGTTAGCCTCTCCTCTTTGCCCAGCAAATTCAAGCCATCCTTCAAGACTCAGCTTGGGTGTATCCTCCCAGGAAAGCCTTCCTGATTCCCCAAGGTGAGGGGACTAGCTATCTCTTCCAACATGCATAGTTCCCCATGCTACCACATCACAACTTTTATCAGACTATACTGAAACGGGATGGCCCATTCATTTGTCACATCCATCTAACTGTATGTCCCTCTAAACCTTGAGACTCATTCATTGTTACACATGTGAGTAATACATGAAGGCTACTTTCAGGTTTAGCTCCTCCATGTGTATTAAATGAGTAAATAAATGAATAATTGTGTGCACTAACGCATAACAACATATTTCTCTCGTCAAGACATGAGGAATTCCTTCTCTGGTTTATAAGCACCAGGAAGGGATGGACTGTGTCAGTCAGGGTTCCATGCTGGCTGGCACACAGTATTCACAGGTATTGCTGACCATGTCTCACCTCCATCCCATAACTGCCTTCCCTTGGAAATGCTGGAATCTTTTATTTATAGACACTGGTTTCTTCCACTCTGGGCCTGAGGTCAGTAAATATGGGCCCCTACTGCATCTCAGTCATTAACTAGCTGCAAGCTCTTGAGTAACTCATGTGAAAGTTCCAGGTCTCATTTTCTGAACCTATAAAATCGTTTTTAAATGTGTTTTAGTACCAGAGGCTTTTCCTTCAAACAATATTTTAGAATAAGCCACAAGACATACAAAGATAAAAGCAATGATGAGGTTTCTCATTCTGTTCGACTCTTCATTATTTGAAAAAGACGCCTAAAGTACCTCTTTGGAAGAATTCAGTTTGAAAAACAGTGAACTAGCTGACTTACAAAGGCCTAGCCTAACATTAACATTCTATGATTTATCCACTCAACAAATACTTATTTTTTATTTAATTTATTTGAAAGTCAGAGTTACACAGAGAAGAGAGGAAGAGGGAGAGAGAGAGAGAGAGGTCTTCCATCCGAATGGTTCACTCCCCAGTTGGCCACAATGACCAGAGCTGAGCTGATCTGAAACCAGGAGCCAGGAGCTTCTTCCCAGTCTCCTAGGCCAGTGTAGGGGCCCAAGGACTTGTGTCATCTTCCACTGCTTTCCTAGACCATAGCAGGAGCTGGATCAGAAGTGGAGCAGCCGGGTCTTGAACTGGCGCCCATATGGAATGCTGGCGCTTCAGCCCAGAGCCTTAACCCACTGCACCAAGCACTGGTCCCTCAACAAATATTTATTAAATGCCTACTCTGTACCAGGCACTAGATTAGACAGTAAAGATTCAACAATAAAAAAGATGAGCTCTCAAATACTTATGCCAAAATACAATATTCAGTGCATATTTAATATCCACTAAAATGGACCAAAAAAAATTTAAACATTCCCTCTAGTCTTTTTGTAGAGTGTAGAAGTAAGATAATCTGCCCAAAATACTTAAATCATTTTCTCAAACAAAAATCTCAATATATGTCTTCTGTGAGACTCTATTGATTTATACTTTTATCTTCTAAATCATTTTAATGCCAATTTCTCACTAACACATCTTATTAATATAAGATATTATATTAATATAATATATTGGTAGTCACTAGCTAAAACAGAATGCTTTCTCCTATCACTTCCTACTTTATTTTTGACTTGTCCTATGTTTTGGCATTTAGGATCTTTTAACCAACTAATTTTTTTGATCCTTCACACTTTCATACTTACAATATGAATTTCATATTGCATCTAATGGCAGGGATATTTTTACTGATATTTCTTTACCATTTAGTCAATAAATATTTCAGAAGTCCCACTAAATGTATAAGGCATTCTGCTATAAAGCAGTACAAAAGCTCTAGAATTCTATTCACATTTTCTTCCTCTTATAGTCTTCTTTTAAATGTTTCATGACTTTCAAATATGACATTTTGATATGCAACAGCTCATTTGTTTTTTTAAAAAAGTTTTATTTGAAAGGCAGAGAACAGAGAAAGAGGGAGATATAGAGAGCAATACCTCATCATTTGTTTTCAGTCCCCAAACGCTTGAATCAGCAGAGGCTGGGCCAGGCCAAAGGCCAGACTTAGGAACTCTACCCTGGTCTCCCAGGTAGGTGGCAAGGAACCCAACTACTTGAGCCATCACCTGCTGCCCCCCAGAGTGCACGTTAGCAGGAATCTGGAATGGACAGCAGATCCACGACTGCAACCCAGGTACTGTGATATGGGATACAGGCATCACAAGCAGCATTTATTTTTATTATTATTATTATTATTATTATATTTTATTTTTTGAAACACAGAGTTACAGAGTGGGGCAAGGAGACACAGGAAGAGATCTTCCATCCACTGGTTCACTTCCCAGATGGTCACAATTGTCAGAGTTGGTCATGCCAAAACCAAGAGCCAGGAGCTTCTTCCAGATGTCCCATGTTAGTGTAGAGACCAAAGGACTTGGGCCATCCTCTACTGCTTTCTCGGGCACATTCGCATGGAGCTGCATCAGAAGTGGAGCAGCTGGGACTCGAACCAGTGCCTATCTGGGCCGCTGGCAGTGCAGGCAGCAGCTTAACCTGCTATCCACAACTTCAGGCCCCTCAAGCAGCATTTTAATCACTGCACCAAACACCCATACCTCCCCCTTGCATTCTTTACTTCCCACTCCCCTTAAAAATTTAATGTAACTAGAATAAGGATTTCCCTAGGGTTCCCTCAACCTATAATGCTCTTCCCTATAATCCTCATACATACAGTATCTGTTCATTCATTCAACCAAAAGCATAAGCACTAGGCACTGTGATGGGTGCTGAGAAATAAAAATATGATTCTCCTCTCAAAGAGTGAAAGATAAAGATAGTGCAAATATTTCAGTAGGCAAGTCTGTATGACCTAGTGTCATCAGAAAGAATCCACAAAGGGAATACACATGATTCTCAATTTGTTGTTGAAAGAAGGAAGGGCCAACATTGCAGCATGATGGGTTAAGCTATCACTTATGATGCCTTCACGCCTTATGGGAGCCAGTTCTCTTACCAATAGGATCCAATGTGATTAAGGGTGACAGTGTGTACAGGCTTCCTTGAATAATCACCTGATATAATTCTGACAAACAAGACATAAACTGAGCATTTCTGGGTATGATCCTTCCAGTTTCTTCCTGCTTGTTATACAGACATAGTCTGAGGCTGCCAGCAGTCCTTTTGTAGCCATGAGATAATAAACATGAGACAAAGGTCATATGCAATGAATCAGACAACAAGAAAATAAGCCTAAAGCACAGATGTTACTTTGTTGCTGCTGCTGGACCATCCCTATCACCAGATTTTTTTTTTTTAAGAAATGCTTTTTTTTCATCTACTTGAAAGGCAGAGAAAGATAAAGAGAGAAAGGTCCATCTGCTGTTTCACTCCCCAAATATCCACAACAGCCAGGCCTGAGCCATGACAAAGCCAAGAACTCCATGAGGGTCTCCCACATGGGTAGCAGGGTCCCAAGCCCTTCAACCATCATCCTCTGCTTCCCAGGACCCATCAGCAGGAAGCTGAAGCAGAAGCATAGAAGCCAGGACTCCAGCTGGCACTCTGGTGTGGAATCCAGGCATCCCAAGCATCAGCTTAACCTGCTGCACCACATTCCCTGCCCCTTCAGACCTTCTGTTAGGGGAGAAAAGGAAATTCTTTAGTTCACTAGCTACAGGCTAAACGTAGTCCTAACTGATATACTCTGCATCTCTCAGAAAGACCAGGTTATTTACCACTGAGTATATGACGCTTCATTATCCGCTCCATTTACCTACCCGACATCAGTCACAGCAGTCTCTGTCTGAGACCCCCACTCCAGTCATTTTAAGCCTTGTCAGAACAGCACACATCGGTGGCTATGTTTTGGTTTGCTGTGGTTCACCTCTCAGTGGTTCATGTGCTGAATGCTTGGTCCTTGGTGTGGCACTAGGATGTGACATATCTTGAAGAGGTGAAGTGCAGTCAGAGGACCTTAGTCCATTGGGGCTGCGCCCCAAAAGGGCCTGTGGGAGCCCGATTTCACTGGCTGCTTGTCTTCTGTGACTGTTTGCCTCCATGCTTCTGCTGTTGTGCTGCACCCACATGAGGTTCTCAGCAAAAGCCAAATGGAAGGGGCTGCTCAGACTTGGACGTTCAGCCTTTCCAAAGAGTGTTAAACACACTTCTTTCTATTAGAATGTCAGCCTGCCTCAGGTATCTTGTACCGTAATGAAAAACTAACTTCTCCAGCTGTTTTTCACCTTTCTATCTATAGTGTTCTTTACTCTCCTAATCCTCCATTTCCTCCTCAGCCTTCCAGACTTCCTGAGTCCAGGAGCTGAGGAACATGCCCCGCCTCGTACCCATCGTCACTGCATCAGTGTGGTGACCGCACTATTTCACAGCTGTTGGCCTATGCATCTATCTTCCCTGTTATGTCACCAGTTCCTCAAGAAGAAAAACAATGGTTCACATGTTTTGATGTTCCTCGGTCCTTACACAATACGTCACCAACTGGGAGTGCTCAGTAAATGTTAGATGAATGAATCAGATTTTATATAAAACATGACTTTTAATTAGTAAAAATGGTTATGTTGGGGCTGGCGCTGTAGTACAGTGGGTTAAAGTCCTCGTCTGCAGTGCCAGCATCCCATATGGGTGCAGGTTCGAGTCCCAGCTGCTCCACTTCTGACCCAGCTCTCTACTATGGTCTAGGAAAGCAGTAGAAGATGGCTCAAGTTCTTGGGCCTCTGCACCCTCATGGGAGACCCAGAAGAAGCTCCTGGCTCATGGCTTCAGATTGGCACAGTTCCGGCCATTGCAGACATCTGGGGAGTGAACCAGAGGATGAAAGACCTTTCTCTCTCTCTCTCTCTCTGCCTCTCTGTAACTCTGCCTTTCAAATAAATTAATAAAGTTTTTTAAAAAATTGTTATGTAACAGAAAATAAATTACCCACTCTTATCATCGAAAAAATCATTTTCACCCATAAATGGTCCTGAGAACAGGAAAACTATTTAAGCATTTCTTTCATATGTTCCTTTATGTTATAAAATCATATCTACTTTATAAGCAAAAAGCTGTAAGTCCAAAAGACTACATTGCAAAGATGCCCTTATCTTTTTTAAAGGATTAGTCTTACTTCCAATGGGAACTCAGAAAATTAAACAGATAACAAAAAAATACATTTTATTTTATATTTGCAAGTAAACAAGGAAATAAAATCTCCCCATACCTGTCACATTGCTGCATTATGGAAATTTCTTTAATTATTTCCTGAAGATCTGACTCCACAGGTACTTGTTTAATTGCAACAACTTGTCCAGATTCCTTATGTATTGCTTTAAATACACTTCCATAAGACCTAAAAGAAATCAAGATATTATTTTTTTCCTATTGAACTTTACAACTATTTTATAAAAAGTCTACCATGAGTTTCTGTGTGAGGTCTTTTCTTTTTTAAAACAATATTTAAATGGTAAAATGTCAAAGTAAGAAAATAACAATAAGAAAAGTTAATGAATTATAGTTTCACTGCTCCAGTAACACTTAAAATAATCAAGATAATGTACAGTAAGTTACTATTTCTCTGAAGAATGAAATAAACAGACTTACAGTTTGTCAACTCAAACAAATGCAGCGTTAAGAAGATACAAATGAGAATTAAAAGAATGAAACGTAGATTAAAAATAGCCAAAGTTGCAATTTGGGAGAAAAGGCTGATTTCAAGCAAAATAATCCCCAGATTATCAAAGTCCTACCCTTTTCAGGGTACTGAAGGCCTGCTGAAACCCTCAGCTGGTGACAGCATAACACCAAAGTTACAGAAGCAAGAATTTTCAGCTCTCTGCTTCTCTCTGAATTACAGATGCAAGGTCTTCTCAAATGTTCCTTTCAGGATCTTCTCAAGAGAAAGACCACACACTCACAGGTAAATAAAATGAGGGAGAGAGAGGATCTAACGGCTACTGGCCCAAAACAGTATCTGCTACAATTCTTGGAACTTTGCCAATTAAATATTCATATGTCATTTTTTTTTTGACAAGCAGAGTTAGACAATGAGAGAGAGAGAAAGACACAGAGAAAGGTCTTCCTTCCGTTGGTTCACCCCTCAAATGGCCACTATGGCTGGTGCACTGTGCCGATCTGAAGCCAGGAGCCAGGTGCTTCTCCTGGTCTCCCATGCAGGTACAGGGCCCAAGCACTTGGGCCGTCCTCCACTGCACTCCTGGGCCACAGCAGAGAGCTGGACTGGAAGAGGAGCAAACGGGACAGAATCTGGCGCCCCAACCCGGACTAAAACCCAGAGTGCTGAGGCCACAGGCGGAGGATTAGCCTAGTAAGCCGTGGCAATGGCCAAATATTCATATGTTTTAAAAGCAAAAACAAGGAAGTAATGTGTGCATTTAGCGTGAACCAGAATACTGCTACTTATTGGGTTCTTAGTATAAACCAGGAACTACACTAGGTATTTTATATGCATTATCAAATTCAACCCTGTCAATGGTGAGGAAAAATACTATTATCATCATTACAATATGAGGAAACAGAGACTAGATACAAGTCCAGAATTCAAACACAATCTGATTCCAAAGACCATGCTCTTCTCACTATCCTATTTCTACGGAAGAAAAGATAAGCAAGTCACTGGAAAATATGAAATGTTTCCTATCTTAGGAATCAATGCGTAATTATTTTCAAATTTACAATAAGTTAAAAAGCGATAATAAAGCAGCTACTTCAACAAGGTGAATTTTATCCTATCCCCTATTTCTTTGGACTCTCTGAAGTGATTTAATCCATTTTGCAATCCAAATTCACCTGGGGCGGGGGGGGAGTGACACATGTGTGTGTGTGTGTGTGTGTGTGTGTGTGTACATATTCCTTCAAAAGCCACTACAGAATTCAGTGCCAGATTGTCTATTGTCAATGAAGCAACCCCATCCCTGCTTTTAAGGACTCTTGAGCACTGTGGAAGAGAAGCTGCTGGGAACCCCATGACCAGAATTCCTTTTCCTGAATGATTCTCAGTTAAGAGTTTGCCAGTGAGAAGAATATGTATGAAACCTGAATGCAAAACACTGAGCCCTTATTTTCCAAATGTATTTGTAACAGATGCACAGCTGCTTCTTGCTGAGCTTCGGATCACCACCACACTGCTGCAAGCTGACAGTAGAAGTTTCTCAAAGACTCTTCAGGTTTCCAGCAGACTCCTAGAGGTCTGAGAAACTCAGGCTGAGCTCATCAGTGTTGGTTCTCCAATCTAAACAGCAGCTTCCATGACCTCTGCATCGCTTGCCCTTCTACAGTTCATTTGAGCTCCCGACTTTACACAAAATGCCTCATATTCACAGTACACAGAGTAACCATAACCTGCTTCCAGTATTGTTTTTGGTAGATGAAGTGGTTCCAAGGGAAAGAAACTTAAAGATGAGAATCTTTAATTAGTTCTTTCTTAGATGTGAACACAGTGAAGTAACAAATAGAAAACTGACAGACTGTGGTATTCAGGGGCAAAATAATTATGTAAATTTTCACCCTTGGTCATCTGGAGTCCAGGCAAAGCTTCAAAAGACCAAGTAGCTAAATAGGTAGAGTGTATGGAGAAAGCAGGGTGCAGAGGATACAGGATGGGCTGCTGCCTCTGCCTATAGTGGAAAAGGTAGAGAACTAATGTAACAATCTCAGGACTTAAATGTCCAGCTCAAGACTAGGAGAATCAGAAAACTTCTCAATGTCCCAAATGAATTTCTTAATTCTTAATTCTTAATTTCTCACAGGGCTGAGATTTCTGAAAAATCACTCAAAGTGTGACCTTGTCGGCAGATTATTTTACACTGCAAACTGAATTCATATCACCAGGTCTCTTACGTCAAAGTTAAGGCATTTAGAGAACTGGTATTGAAACATTTAAGTCGATTCTCACTGATCTCTCTCAGTATCCTGAATACCCAAATCCTTCAAAGCCCCTCTTTGCTAGAAAAAGGGACCCTGAGAAAATTTGTATTATAATGCCTGAGACTATAATGACCTCATACAGGGGAGTCACTTTGAAGGAGAATATAGATCTTTCTACAAATCATTCCACTACCACCTCTCACTGCTTCTAGATCTACTCAAATCTCAGAGAAATCATGGTGCATTGTGGGGGGCTTAAAACTAACCCCAAAATAGCTATTCATTAAATTAAAAAGTTATAAGATTTTGCCAATTTTTATCAACAGAACTCCACAGAAACTATGTGGGAATGGTATTTTGGCTTGGCTATGGTATGAGTATATGCCCGAAGGGTTCTTCTGTTAGAAGCTGTTCTCCAGTGTGGCAGTGCTAGGAAGTGGCTGAAGTTTTCAAAGGTAAGGATCAGTGCAAGGTTATTCGATCAGTAAGGGCTCTGTCCTCAGAAGGGATTACTGGTCTCAGGGAGTGGGTTCTCACAACTATGAGTTAATGATAAGGTGTTTGGGCTTTTTTTTTTTAAAAGATTTTATTTATTTGAGAGGTAGAGTTAAAGACAGAGAGAGGGAGAGACATAAAGCACTTCCAACTGCTGGTTCACTCAAGTGGCCACAACGGCCCAAACTGGGCGATCCAAATCCAGAAGTCAGGAGCTTCTTCTAGGTCTCCCACACAGGCGCAGGGGCCCAAGCAATTGGGCATCTTCCATGCTTTCCCAGGCCATTAGCAGAGAGCTGGATTGGAAGAGGAGCAGCTGGGACATGAACCAGTGTCCATATGAAATGCCCGCACCACAGGCAGAGGCTTAGCCTACTACACCATAGCACTGGCCCCAATCGTAAGTTGTTACAGAAGAACATACCGCTAAATCCTTCTCTGGCTTCCTGTGTCACCATGTTGAGTTCTTGAGTGCTGCTCCACTTCCAATACAGCTCTCTGCTATGGCCTGGGAAAAGCAGTAGAAGATGGCCCAAGTCCTTGGACCCCTGCACCCACATGGGAGACCCTGAAGAAGCTCTTGGCTCCTGGCTTCAGATCGGTACAGCTATGACCATTGTGGCCAATTGGGGAATGAACCACTAGGATGGAAGACCTCTCTCTCTCTCTCTCTCTCTCTCTCTCTCTGTGTAACTCTGACTTTCAAATAAAAAAAATAAAGTAAAAATACAAGAGCAACAGCAACATCTATCCACCTGAGATGGGTGGATATGGTTTTTCCATAATGGGAAGCAGCATAAAGCAAAATCACAACCTTTAATTTTCTTTCTTTTTTTTTTTTTTTGGCATCTAGGATTTAATATTAAAGCTGTCAACACTTCAAGGTCAGCATTGTGGTACAGCAAGTTAAGCCACCCCATATATAACTGCATCCCATATCAGAGTGCTGCCTTGAGTCCCAGCTACTTGGCTTCCAATCCCATTCCCAGCTAATGCTCCTGAAAAAGCAACAGATGATGCCTGGACCTGGCAGGAGTTTCCGGCTCCTGGCTTAGAAGTGGCCCAGGTCCAGCTGTTGTAGCCATTTGAGGAATGAACCAGCAGGTTGAAGATATCTTTGATCTCTCTTTCCCTCCAGGTTTTTTCTTCTCTCTCTCTCTCTCTCTGTCACACTTTCAAATGAATCTTTTTTAAAATAGTAACAAAATAAAGTTATGTTGCCTTCCTAACATTAAATATAATTATTTGCCCTGTATAAAAATTGGATACAATTTATTTTGTACCATTTTTGGGGCAAAGGATGGTAAAATATACAAAATATAAAACTTACTTTTTAAAACATTTTTAAGTATATGACTCAGTGTCATTTAGCGGGTTTACAATGTTGTGTAACCATTACTAACATGTAGTTTCAAAACACGTGAAATAGGCTGTATCTATGGATTTATCTATTCTGGATACTTCAGGCAAAATCATGAAACAAGTAACCTTTTCCACTGGACTTCTTTAAGCATAATTTTTTTGAGGTCAAATCACATTATAGCACTGTATGAGTAGCTCATTCCTTTTCACGGTTAAAATGCTAGTGCATAGATGTGCCACATTTTTACATTTTGTTTATCCACTCTTCAGATGGCAGACATCTGGAGTTATGTTTTCATTTTGGTTACCGTGAATAGCAATGCTTTGAGCTGGTGTTTTTTGAATTAGCACTTAATCACCTTTCTATGTTATCTGTGGTAACCGATTTAAGTTTTAACTTCGGCTGTTAATTTATATAATTTATACTCTACTAGGAAATATTCAGTTGATTCTGGATTTTTTTAAAGATTTATTTATTCATTTGAAAGGCAGAGTCATAGAGACAGAGAGAGCAGAGAGATCTTTTCAGCTGCTGTTCACTCTCTACCAGGCCAAGCCAAAGCCCGAAGGCAGGAACTCCACCCAGGCTCCCACACAGGTGGCCCCTGCCAGGCACATTAGCAGGGAGCTGGAACAGAAGTGGAGCAGCCAGGACTCAAACTGGTGCTCATATGGAATGCCAGCACCACAAGCAGTTTAACCCACTGCACCACAGTGCCAGCCCCTCTTCTGGATTTTTAACTCAGTTGTTATAGAGCAGCATATGGTAGTCAATTCTTCAAATCACTTCTCTATCAATGGTCATATTTTCTTTATTATTCCAAGTCTTCTACATTTTTTCTCTAACTTGTTTTGTCAACATCAGAAGAGATTAAAGTGTTTTATCTATCTGTTCGCAAACTTTTGTGTTCATCATTTAAATTTTGGTTTTCTATTTCACAAATCAAAGCATTTTCTTTTATTAACTTTCTCTTCTTAATTTTTCTTTTATTTTATTATTTTTCTGATTTTGTTAAGCAAACACTAAGTTTCTAATTTTTCACCTTTCTTCTTCAGTAATGAAAGAATTTAAAACTAAGTCTTTCTCCCTACCAAGTTTTGCTGTTTTCTGCAGAAATGTTGGTACGATGTATCCTCCTTCTCACTGGTTTCTAGATAATTTGTAATATCCTATTCAATCCATGGGTTATTTTAGAATATGTCTTCCAATTTCCTATCTTTGTCAATATTATCATTACTTACTTCTAATTTAGGTTGTAATCAGAAAATGTGACCTGTAAGACTTTATTTAGAATTTGTAGGGGTTTTTTGGAATTTTTAGAATTTGTAGGTTTAAGCCACTGCCTGCAATGCTGGCATCCCATACGAGGGCCAGGACTCCAATTGTGATCCAGTTCTCTGCTAATGAACCTAAGAAAGCAGCAGAGGATGGCCTAGTTCCTTGGGGTCCTGCACCCACATGGGAGACTGGGAAGAAGTTCCTGGCACCTAGCTTCAGCCTGGCCCAGCCCCATCTGTTGCAGCCATATGGGGAGTGAACCAGCAGATAGATCTCGTTCTCTCTCTCTTTAAATGTATAATATATATATATATTTATATATTTATGTATATATAAAACTTTATAATATATATAAAACTTTGTATTTCAAATAAATAAATCTTTAAAACAACTGTAATTTTTCTCTGCCCATAAATATACCCTAAAAAAAGGAAGAATGCAAGGATATATGAGGGTACTTTTTAAAGTTCATAGAGGGGCTAGCATTGTGGCAGAGCAGGTTAAGCCATCACCTGCCATGCCAGCATTCCATATGGGTGCTGGTTCAAGACCCAGCTGCTCCACGTCCAATCAAGCTCCACCCTAACTCACCTGGGAAAGCAGCAGAAGACAGCCCAAGTGACACTTAGTGATGATCTGATTTCATTTCATCCATCTTACATTTACCTTATTATATTACATTTTTGTATTCTCTATGTCCTTTTCTTGTTCGTGCTGAGCTGCTGTTAATTCTATTTTGTACCTTTTATGATTCTTGAAGCTGTCTGGTATGCCACTGCATTAAATGCTCCCTACCTTTTTCTGTGTTCAGTATGAAACGTTTCTCTACTGCTATTCTGAAGCCATGTCATTATTCCTCTGCCTACACATATTGTTTCCTCATTGAGACATACTATTCACACCTACTATTTTACCTTTTCCCAAATAAAATGAGCCCAAGGTCCTAAAAAAATGACCAAAGTTAAAATCTTTCAACCCTATTAATGAGAATGTCAGACAGAATGAACTAAACTACCTAGAGGCCCTTTCAAACTCTAGTTTTTCCCTTTTATATGTACTACTTCTTTGAAAAATACTTATTACCAGATCTAGCACAACATGATCTTTAAAATTCCTTGCTGACTGCCAAGTTTAATTGCTATTACTATTCAAGTCAAGTCGATATACTCTAGTTGAAAAATAATGTCACAAAGTATTTTTAATTGTTTTGTCATTATTTGAATACTACTTTCATATTTTTTATACTTACCCTTCTCCAAGCTTCTCTAGTACATCAAAAACTTCTTCAGGTTGCTTAGTCAAACTGTCTTCACTCAGCTTTTTCAGCTTACTGTACAGAAAAAGAAAATATTTTCTTTAAGCCTTTTTACAAGATTTCTATTTTTAATAAGCAATATATTCAGATGGCTCAAAAATCAAACAATACAAAAAGGTGCACAGTAAATAGTCTGCCCCCACTCATATTCCACATGTGCCCAGCAGCACCCCCAAACTTTTATTACTTTCTTGTGAGACCTTTATACAAATATGAATACCTGCCTAATCCCTACCCTTTCCATTTTTAACACAGCATAGCATTGTTATCACACTCTTCTTTATACATGAATAATATATAGTCCTATGTTCTATGTTGGAGATTTTTACAACACCAGCACACAAAAAGCATCCTCATTCTTTTTAATAGCTACATCCTGTTCCATTACAAAGACACATTACATTCCATTACAAAGGCCCTATCTTTTACTTATAGACTTCTAGGTTCTCTTTTGTTATAACTAACAATGCTGCAATGAATAACATTACACATAAGTCAATTCTTACATGGCTAATATAGGATAAATTCCAGAAGGGAAACTATGAGGTCAAGAGAATACACACAGGTGCCTACACAAGCATACAAATATAAAAGAAACTGCAATTAAATAATTAAAATAAAAATAAGAAAGGCTGGAAGAAGGAGGGAGGGTAGGGTAGGAAGTATTATTATGTTCTTAAAACTGTATATATGGGAGAGCAGGTAAAGCCACTGCCCATGATACTGGCATCCTATATGGGCACTGGTTCATGTCTTGGCTGCTCCACTTATGATTCACCTCCCTGTTAATGGCCTGGGAAAAGCAGCTGAAAATGACCCAAGTGTTGGGCCCTTGCCATCCATGTGGGAGACCTGGAAGAAGCTCTTGGCTCCTGGCCATTATGGCCATTTAGGGAACCAGCAGGCGGAAGATTTCTCTCTCTCTCTCTCTCTCTCTCTCTCTCTCTCTCTGGTTCTGTCTCCCTCTCTCACTCTCTGTAATTCTGGCTTCTCCATAAATAAAGAAAGAAATCTTTTTAAAAATCTTTCAAAGAAATCTGTATATATTTCATATATACAGATATATGAAATACATGAAATTTGTTCCCTTTATATAAATAAAAATTGCAATTAAATTTACACTGACAGGTATATATATAAGTATATACTCATCATGATTGACATAATTTCAATAATGTGATATAACTAACACAAGAGATCACTATCACGGGGTCAGCATTGTGTCACAGCAGGTAAAGCCACTGACTGTAGTGCTGGCATCCCATATGGGCGCTGGTTCCAGGCCCAGCTGCTCCACTTTTGACCCAGCTCTCTGCTATGGCCTGGAAAAGCAGTAGAATATGACCCAAATCCTTGGGCCCCTGCACAGCAAGGAAGACCCGGAAGAAGCTCCTGGCTCCTGGCTTCAGATTAGCTCACCTCTGGCCGTTATGGCCATTTGGGGAGCAAACCAGTGGATGGAAGACTCCCACCCCTCTCTCTCTCTCTGCCTCTATGTAATTCTGCCTTTCAAATAAATAAATTTTTAAAAAGATCACTATCATAACTATTAGTGATTATTACAATTATTGATTACATTATGGTATAATTTTATCTATAAGTGTATGTTACACAAATACACATATAAATAATAGTTCCTCTCACCCCTGTCTCTTGTTCCTCTTTTCATTATTTCAGCTACCTTAAACAGCATTCTGAAAATATTAAATGAACAATTTCAGAAACAAACAATTCATAAGTTTTAAACTGTGTGACATTCAGAGTAGCACAATAAAATTTCACTCCATCCTAGTCCATCCTGCCTGGGACATAAATCATTGTTTGTCCAAAGTATCCACACTGTGTATGCTACCCATCACTTAGTAGACTTCTTGGTTATCAGACTGACCGTCACAATATTAAAGTGTTTTTGTTAAGTAACCCTTATTTTACTTAATAATGGTCCCAGGGCTGGCATTGTGGTGGTGACAATGGAATTCCATATGAGTGTAGGTTTAAGTCCCAGCTGCTCCATTGCCAATCCTGCTCCCTGCTAATAACCTGGGAAAAGCAGTGGAAAATGGCCCAGGTGCTTGGGCCCCTGCATCAATGTGGGAGGCTGGGATGGAGTTCCCAGCTCCAGCTTCATTCTGGTCCAGCCTTGGCTATTACAGCCATTTTGGGAATGAATTAGCAGATGGAAGCTATCTCTCTCTCTCTAATTTACCTTTCAAATAAATAAATAAACCTTTTCTTTTTAAAATGGCCCCAAAGTATAAAAGTAGTGATGTTAGCATTTTAGACATGCAAAAGAGAAGCCATAAAGTACCTTCTCAAATGAAAAAATGAAATAAAAGATATTTTGAGGAAGAGAGATCACATAACTTTTATTACAATAAAATTATTACAATTATTCAAATTCATTAGTTATTATTGTTAATCTCTTGCTGTACTTAATTTATAAAGTAAGGTATGTATGTATAGAAAAAAAACCAAAAATATAGGGTTAGCACTATCCGTGGTATCGGGCATCCACAACAGTCTTAGAATGTTATCTCCCTTGGACAAGGGGATCTACTATATTGACAGAGATTAGTAAGTTGTTCTCCACAGGGCTTATACCAGTTTATTCTTCCATATATGAGACAGCTTCTTTTCCCACAATTCCACAATAGGGTATTTAATCAAATTGTCTGGATTTGGGCCAGTTTATTAATTCTGTGTAGATTTAATTTATATTATGAGTGAAGATGAACATATTTTTATATGGCTATGAAACTGCGCTACCTGTTCACATTCTTCACTAGTTTCCTACTGTCAATCTTTTTCTTATCCTATATACAAAGGAAATTAGCCTTTTTTTTTAGGTTACAAATATTTTCATTTGTATTTTGACCTCACTTACATATTTTAAATTTTGTGGTCTATTTGACTGTTTGCCATACAGAAATGTCATTGTTCTGTTTTGTTTTTGCTTTTGTTAAATCATTCATCTGCCATGTGGAGATATCTGGAAACAAGAATTGAGACTACACATAGCATGTTTGACATAGAAAATAATTCAGTATGACTGAAGCACAAAGCAAAACTGATCAGCATGCAGAAGTAAGCAGGCCTAGGTAAAACACAGCCTTGGGAATGTTAACAAATGTTATTTTAAAATGATCACTTCCTCTGAAATGCAGAGAAAGAATTTTCAGTGATCCAGGGCAGAGAAGGAGAACTATCTAGGAGCTGATTCAAAATATAAATGTATAGTAATTCAACACTAGCAGTAAGAATGGAAGGAAGATAAACTATTCAAGATATAAAAGAGACAGCAGCAACAGAATGTATTTTGATTAAATATGAGATTATGACAGAAGTTGATCTTGTCTCTTAACCTTTGGCATAGGCAAATAAGCAGAAAGCAATGCCACTTACTGGCTAGCAGCATCAGGAAAATGGTTTGGAGAGGAATCTGATAGTATCAGTTCTAGTCAACAAAATGTAAATTTCCAATAAGCAATTAGGTATGTATATCCCAGGAAAGATCATATAGTTCTTGGTGTCATCAGCACATAAATAGAGCTTAAAGCCATGAGAAGGGACAAAATCATCAAGAAAATATCTTAAGTAAAAAATAAAGAACAAAACAAAAAAGACACCAATATTCAAGAAATGAGATGGGAGCCAGCACCATGGCGTAGTAGCCTAAGCCTCCGCCTGCAGTGCCAGCATCCCACTGCTCCTCTTCCGATCCAGCTCTCTGCTTGTGGCCTGGGAAAGCAGTGGAAGATGGCCCAAGGGCTTGGGCCCCTGAACCAACATGGGAGACCCAGAAGAAAATTCTGGATCCTGGCTTCAGATTAGCTCAGCTCCGGCCTTTGCAGTCATTTGGGGAGTGAACCAGCGGATGGAAGACCTTTCTGTCTGTTTCTCCCTCTCTCTGTCTGTAATTCTACCTCTCAAATAAATAAATAAAATCTGTAAAAAAAGAAAAAAGAAATGAGGTCATAAAGCACAAGAAGGTAATAATTTGACCATATCAAGTGCTACTGAAACCTGAAACAACTTGAGAGATTTAAATATATGTGGCAGAATTAACATTTCCGGCAATCAGAGAGTAACAGGATGAAAAATTATGTTAGATGTAAATCGCTAGATGATTCAACAAAATATAGGACACAACTATTCCACATTTTGTGTAACAGGCATTCCTGGATTGAGATCTTGAAAAAAGGGGGAAAAAATTAGATGAACCCTTCCATCACCGAGGTGTCCAATCTAGAGGCTAAGGCAGAACTTAGCACAGGATGTGAAGAAAAGAAAGAGAACCAAGGAATTCAGATGAGTTGAAAAATCAGAGATTGGTGTTTAGGAAGGTGAAGCAACTAGAATTTGCATTACAGAGTAAAAAGAGAGAGGGCATAAACAGCACTCTGGCCTCAGAATCAGCCCTTAAGGCATTCGGATCTGGCTCAAAAGCCCATGAGAGGATTTCAGCCATGGAAAGCCAAGACACTCTGGCAAAAGTGACCTACATGAAAGATCTCTGTGAGTGAGGTCCCAGTGGAAGTGGCCATCAAAGAAGGAGGTACCTTTCTCTGAAGGAAGGAGAGAACTTCCACTTTGATTGTGGCCTTGTCTAAATAAGATCAGAGTTGGTGAGCTCAAGAGGCTTCCATAGCCTTAGCGACTCACGACAAGAGCCTCAGGTGATTACTGACGTCATAAATAAGAGTGTCAATTGTTAAATCAACGACAGGAATAACTATGCACCTGCTCCCCATGTAGGACCTCTGTCCTTAATGTGTTGTACTATGAGAATTAACAGTAAAACTAGTATTCAAACAGTACTTTATGTGTCTGTGTGGGTGTAATCTGCTGAAATTTCAACTCAGTATAGAGTTGATCTTCTGTATACAAACATAATTAAAAATGAATCTTAATGAAGAATGGGATGGGAGAGGGAGTAGGAGATGGGATGGTTTGCAGCTGGGAGGGTGGTTATGGGGAGAAAAACTGCTATAATCCAAAAGTTGTTTATGAAATTTATGTTTATTAAATAAAAGTTTTCTAAAAGAGAGAGGTGGGGGGCATTATACAAAGAAAGAAGCTCAGCAATCTCCATAGGAGTTTGAGTACCTGACTAAATGCCAATCTGTGCATGTTAACAAAATCTCCTCAAAGCCCAGCAAAACCAATTTCCTAAAGAAGGCGGAAAAAAATGACCAGGGAGCAATAAAAAGCACAATTCCCAGAGGTCTCACAATGCTGGGAATCTTTCCCACCAGCAAGAGCTGAAAGGACTCCTTGAATACAAAGCTCATTCAATAGAGAACTCAGAATGACCTTGTTTCAGAGAAGAGACTATATTACCAAGAAAGATAAAGGTTATTCCAGATTCTCCCTAGGGGAACCTAGAAACAAGCCTCAAAAACATCAAATCAATTCGTATTGGTAACAACTACTTACCAGAACAAGCCCTTCTAGGGCTGTGGAATCTTTTCTGCCAAGGGCCATTTGGATATTTATAACATCATTCATGGGCTATACAAAATTATCAACTTAAAAGTTGGCTTGCAATAGATACACTAAATTTTGGGTCCACATGCAATTGCCTTGGCAAGGCCAGACCAAATGATTTCATGGGCCTCATATGGCCTGTGGGCCAGATGGACCCCACCCCACATAACAAAATCTAGTGCTAACAAATGTAAAATCAATGGTGTCAAAAATAGTCAAAAATCACTAGACTTATGAGGAATCAGGAACTACAACTCATAAAGAGGAAGAAAAAACATAAGATAGACCCAAAAACAATAGAGATGGTGAAATTAATAGATAAATAGCCTATAAAAATAATATGCCTCCATGTATTCACAGATATTAAAGAAAATGAAAGATGCATGGGGGGGGGTAAAAAAACAAATGAAAATTTAAGAAATGAAAAATAAAATACTTGAAATGAAAATTTCACTGGATAGGAAGAAAAGCAGGTGAGTCACTTGAAGAGGAAAATTTGTTTCTTAAAAAAATAATAGGGAGGAAAATCCTAAGTCCCACAGGAAATAACAATGGTATAATTAGTGGATAGGAAGAGGAGGAAGGAAGGGCAGGAGACAGAGAGTAGCCAAGATACAATATAATCAAATTGTTGAACACTAGGGAAAAAGAGAAAATACTAAAAGTAATCACAGGAAAGGTATTACTTATGTAAGAAAAAAAATCATGAGGACTGTAGACTTATTTTCAGACACTAAGCAAACCAAAACACAATGACATCTTTAAAGTACGAAAAGGCACAGCAGTAAAGACACCAGTGTCTCACACAGAAATACCTGGGTTCAGTTCCAAGATCTGACTCCAGCTTCCCACCATTGCCAACTCTGAGAAGCAGAGGCACTGGCTCAAATAATTAGGTTTCTGTCACCCACATGGAAGACCTGGATTGCAGTCCTGGCTCCCAGCTTCAGTCTTGGCCAACCCCAGCCATAATAGGCATTTGGGGAGTGGACCAGCAGGCAGGAACCCTCCCTCTGTTTGTCCTCCCTCTCTCTCTCACTTTTCTGCTTCTCAAGTAAATAATTTAAAAGTTTTTAAAATGAAAAAGAATATCAATAAAATACACTAAATTCACAAAACAGAAGACCAAAACCACATGATCATCTCAACTGTTAACAGAAGCAGCATTTGACTGAAGTTAACCCCAATTAACAATAAAAATACTGAACAAATTAGAAACAGAAAGCAATTACCTCAACATATTAAAAAGCCATAAATGAAAAATCCACAACTAACGTCATATCCAAGAAGAAAAACTGAAAGCTTTTCCTCAAAGATCAGGAACAAAGCAAGGATGCCCGTTCTCATCACCACTGTTACACAGTACTGTCAGTGTGAGCCAGGGCATTTAGACAAGAGAAAGAAATGAGAGGCATCCAAATAGAAAAGAAAGAAAAGCCAGGTAGTTTGCAGAATATATAATCTTAAATTTAGGAAACCTGAAGATTTGATTTTGCTCTCGCTCGCGCGCGCTCTCGCTCACTCGCTCTCTCTCTCTCTCTCTCTCTCTCTCTTTCTCTCACACACACACACACATACACACACACAAAACTGTTACAGCTAATAAGCAATTTTACCACCAAAGCTACAGGACACAAAATCAACACACAAAAATTGGATGCATTTCTATGCCTTGAAATGGTCAGTCCTGAAGAGAAATTAAGAGGGCCGTTGCCGCGGCTCACTAGGCTAATCCTCCGCCTGCAGCGCCGGGACCCCGGGTTCTAGTCCTGGCTGAGGTGCCGGATTCTGTCCCAGTTGCTCCTCTTCCAGTCCAGCTCTCTGCTGTGGCCCAGGGAAGGCAGTGGAGGATGGCCCAAGTGCTTGGGCCCTGCAACCTCATGGGAGACCAGGAGGAAGGACCTGGCTCCTGGCTTCGGATCGGCGCAGCACGCCGGCCGTAGTGGTCATTTGGGGGGTGAACCAATGGAAGGGAGACCTTTCTCTCTGTCTCTCTTTCTCTCACTGTCTAACTCTGCCTGTCAAAAAGAGAGAGAGAGAGAGAGGAAGAGAGAGAGAGAAAGAGAGAGAAATTAAAAAATAATCTCAGGGCCAGGGCTATGGCATAGTGGGCTATGCTTCCACCTGTGTCCAGAATCCCGTACATGTGGTCAGTTTGAGTCCCAGCTGCTCCTCTTCATATCCAGCTCTCTGCAATGGCCTGGGAAAGCAGTGGAAGATGACCCAAGTCTTTGGGTCCCTGTACCTACATGGGAGACCTGGAAGAAGCTCCTGGCTCCTGGCTTTGGATGGGCCCAGCTCCAGCCATTGAAGCCATTTGGGGAGTGAATCTGCGGATGGAAGATCTCTCTCTCTCTCTCTCTCTCTCTCTGCCTCTGCCTCTGCCTCTCTATAACTCTGACTTTCAAATAAATAAATAAAACCTTTTAAAAAAGATGGAGAAAGTTCTATACACTTAACTACAAAATATTGCTAAAAGAAATCAAAGAAGATACAAATAAATGGAAAGACATTCTGTACCAATGAGGTGGAAAGCTTAACATTCAAAAATGTTCATTCTACCCAATGTGATTTGTAGAGTTAACGCAATCCCTATCAAAAATCCTAATGGAATTTTTTGTATAAAGAAAAAAATCCTAAAATTCATATGGAATCTCAAAGGACCACAAAGAGCCAAAACAATTTCTAAAAAAAAGTTGGAAGCTACATAATTCCTGATTTCAAAACATACTACACAAAACAATAGTAATCAAAACAGTGTTGACTGGACAGATATATAGATCAACAGAACAGAATAGGGAGCCCATAAATAAACCCTTGCATATATGGCCAAAATGTCACAACACGAAAAATACAGTCTCTTCAATAGGTGGTATTGGGGAAAATTGGGTACCCACATGCAAAAGAATGAAATTCAACCCCTTACAGCATACACAAAAATGAATTAAAAATGAATTGAAGACCTAAAACCCTAAATCCTAAAAGAAACATAGAGGGAAAGCTTCAGGATATGGGATTCGGCAATGATTTCTTGGATGTGACATCAAAAGTACAAACAGACATACACAAGTGATACAACAGAAAATCTAAAAACTTCTTCACGTCAAAGAAACCAACCAACAAATTATGAAGCAAACCTATGGAATGGGAGAAAAGAACTGCAAATGGTATATTTGAGAAGGGGTTAATACCGTGTGTGTGCGCACGCGCGCATGCACGCGCACGCAAAAGAACATATAAAGCTCAAAAACAATAAAAGAAAACACAACCTGCCTGTTTACAAAATGGGCAAAGGAGTTAAACAATTCTCCAAAGAATAAACAAATGACCAACAAGAATATAAAGATACTCAATATCAATCATAAGGGAAACACAAGTCAAAACCACAATAAGGTATCACCTCACATCCAATAGGATAGTCACTATCAAAAGAACAGAAAATAATAAGTATTGGTAAGGCAGCGAAAGCAGAACCTTTGTGTACTGCAGTTAGGAATGTAAAATGGTGCAGCCAGTATGGAGTACACTATGGAGGTTCCTCAAAAACCTAGAAATAGAATTACTATGTGATCCAGCAATTCCACTTCTGAATATCTATCCAAAACAATTTAAAGCAAAATTTCCAAGAGATATTTGCACCCAAATGTTCATAGCAGTATTATTCACAGTAGCCAAGAGGTAGAAGCAAGTCAGTAGTCCATCAACAAATAAATGGATAAAGAAAATATATATACAGTGAAATATTATGCAGCCTTCAGAAAAGGAGATCCAGCCACATTCCAAGCAAAATACGCCAATCAGAAACTATAAATAGTGTATAATTTCACTCATATAAACTATCTAAAATAGTTTAAATCATTGAATAGAAAGTAGAAATGTGCTAGTTAAGGGCTGAGGAGTAATGAGAGAGAAAAGTTAGTTTTTAGTGAGTATAGAGTTTTACTTTCAGAAGATGAAAATGTTCCAGGGATTTGTTACATAGCAATGTGAATATACTTAAATATATACTTAAAAATTAAATGGGTGCATGTGGTTGGCCTAGCAGTTAAGATGCCTGCATTCTGCATCAGAGGACCTGGGTCTCATTCTCAGCTCTGTTTCTGCCTCCAGCTTCCGGTTAATGCAAACCCAGGGAGACAGTGGTGAAGGCTCAAGTGACTGGCTTCCTGTCTGCCTCCTGGATTGAGTTCCCAGCTCCTGGTTTTGGCTCTTTGCCCAAAACAGCCCAGCTGGGGCCATTGCAGGCATTTAGGAAGTGAGCCAACAACAGTAGCTCTCTATTGGTCTCTCTTGCTCTCTACCTCTCAAATAAATTAAGATGGCAAATTGAATGTTGTTCTTTCATAATTTTTAGGTTTCCTAATTTTGAATTATTCTTTTTTTTTTTTTTTTTTTTTGACAGGCAGAGTGGACAGTGAGAGAGAGAGAGAGAGAGAAAGGTCTTCCTTTGCCGTTGGTTCACCCTCCAATGGCTGCCGCGGATGGCGCGCTGCGGCCGGCGCACCGCGCTCATCCGATGGCAGGAGCCAGGAGCCAGGTGCTTCTCCTGGTCTCCCATAGGGTGCAGGGCCCAAGCACCTGGGCCATCCTCCACTGCACTCCCGGGCCACAGCAGAGGGCTGGCCTGGAAGAGGGGCAACCGGGACAGAATCCGGCGCCCCGACAGGGACTAGAACCCGGTGTGCCGGCGCCGCAAGGCGGACGATTAGCCTGTTGAGCCACGGCGCCGGCCATAATTTTGAATTATTCTTTAAAATATAACTATTCAGGGGCCGGTGCCATGGCATAGTAGGTTAATCCTCTGCCTGCGGCACCAGCATCCCATATGGGTACTGATTCTAGTCCCGGCTGCTCCTCTTCCAATCCAGCTCTCTGCTGTGGCCTGGGAAAGCAATAGAAGATGGCCGAGTGCTTAGGCTCCTGCACCTGCATGGAAGACCAGGAAGAAGCACCTGGCTCCTGGCTTCAGATCGGATCGGCACAGCTCCAACTGGCACAGCTCTGACTGCTGCAGCCATTTGGAGAGTGAAGTAATGGAAGGAAGACCTTTCTCCCTGTCTCCCTCTCATTGTCTGTAACTCTACCTCTCAAATAACTAAAAAAATCTTCAAAAAATATAACTATTTAAATCAAAAGTAGGGTCATATGTGAGTTTAATAAGATGTACAGGGGCAGGTATTTGGCGTGATGGCTTAAGTCTCCACTTGGAATGCCCACATCCCGTATCAGAGTGCCTAGGTTTGAGTCCTGGCTACATTTCAACTCTAGCTTCCTGCTGATACACATACTGGGAGGCAGCAGGTGATGGCTCAAGTACTTGAGTCCCTGTCACCCACATGAAAGACTTGGGTGGAATTCCAGGTTCTTGGCTTCAGCTTGGCCCAGCCCTGGATGATGTGGGCATTTGGATTTGGGAAGTAGACCAGCAGACGGAAGATCTCTCTCTTGCTCTCGCTCTCCCTCTGTCCGTCTCTGTCTCTCTGCCTTTCAAATAAAATAAAAATAATTTTTTAGAGTTTATGGAAAAACTCATATTATCTTTAAAATAAAAAAGATGTATAAATAAGCCAAAGATGTATACAGGCCAAAAGAAAAGAACCAAAAAGTTAAAGTATTCTGCCACAGAGGTTTCATATATGTGAAGTGGTTTATTATTATTTGAAGAAAGATTTTTGATAAATTAAAGATTCATATTGCAAACTTCAAAATAATAAAGAAAAAGTGAGTATAACTAATAAAACAATATACAGAGATAATATGAAATAAAAATAATAAATTAATCATAAAAAGGCAGGAAAAGAGGGGGAAGGAAATGAATGAAGATCATATGGGGACAAACAGAAAAAATAGTCAGAGGATAGATTTAAACCAAACCATTTATTAGGAGACCCTCATTTCTCACTATGCTGGCATGAAGAGCCTGGCAAATCCTCTTCACACACAAAAAAAGTACTATATACATTTAGTCAAACCTCACTAAGCTGTTCACTTAGAGGAAGCAAACTTTATTACATATAAATTATTATCAATGATCTGTTTAAAATCTCAGCAGGGTTTCCTAACAGGAAATGAGAAGCTGATTTTAAAATGGACATGAAAATGCAAAAGAGCTAGAATAGCCAAAATAATAATTTTGAAATACATGAACAAAATTATAGTATTTACTCTACCTGATTTCAAGAATTACTTTAGGGGCTGGCATTGTGGTGTAGCGGGTTAAGCTGCTACCTGGACACCTGCATCCCATAGGGGCCTATGGGCACCGATTCATGTCCCCACTACCCCAGTTCCAATCTAGCTCCCTGCTGATGCACGTGAGAAAGCACAGAAGATGGTCCAAGTGCTTGGGCCCTTGCCACCCACGAGGGCGATCCAGATGGAGTTCCATGCTCCTGGGTTCAGCCTGGCCCAGCCCCAGCAGTTGCAACTATTTGGGGAGTAAAACAGTAGATACAGAATCTCTCTCTCTCTCTCTCTCTCTCCCTCCCTCCCTCCCTCCCTCCCTCTCTAACCCTGCCTTTCAAATAAATAAAATAATTCTTCAAAAAATTACTATAAAGCTACAATAATCAAGACACTCTGGTACTGGTTTAAAGACAGACATATCGTTCAATGGAGCAGAACAGATAATACATAAGTAATTCACACATATACAGTCAATTGATTTAACAAAGATGCCAAGGTAATTCAATGTGGAAATATAGTTTTTTCAACAAATGGAGCTGAAATAACTGGATAAATATACAGGAAAAAAATGAACCTATGCACAACCCACAATATATACGAAAAAAATTAACTCAAAGCAGATAACAGATTTGAAAACTAAAGCTATTAAACATGTAGAACAAAACAAAGAAGAAAAATCTAAGTGACCTTGGGACAAGAAAAGATTTTATAGATAGGACAAAAGCATGAATCATCAAAGAACAAACTGATAAACTGATTTCCATCAAAATATAAAACTTCTGCTGTTCAAAAGACAATGTTAAAAAAAACTTCTGAAACCACTATACATGTATACTGAAACTGAACAATTAAGTAAATGGATGGCAGATGGTAGAAATCAGGTTTCTCACTGTTGGAGTGGAAAGTTACAGAAAAGCAAGGGAGGGTAATGAAATGATCCATGTGGTAACAAATTATGAAGTAGGAGACATCAGTATGAACTTACTCTGCTTAACACACAGACAGATGGCTACATACAGAAACACTTTTAAACACATGAATATATACAGAAGTCAGTATATACACAGATTTCCTTGCCTGTCCACTGAGAGGCCTACAAGCAATGACATCTTAGTAGCACTGAGTAGAACCAGCATCCAGATCTCATCCTCTAATACCACCCTCCAGTTTAAAAAAAAAAAAAAAATAGGGCTCTTAGAGATTGGTAGATTCTAGGAAGATTCTAGGAAAGCTCAGGGGCAGAGGGAGACCTCAAGAGGAATCTAGAGCATATTGTAGTATCCAAAAAAAGGAAGAGCTTGACCAAAGAGTCCACGAGGATAGGGTATTTCAAAGGGCCACAGAGCCAACTGAAACGGTACTAAATGTCCAAACCTGAAGACATTTGAGCAACAATAAAGTACTATTGGATTGTAACACAAAATACAAAACATCCGTAAATCCATACTGATACAAGTAACTAAATAAATCTCCCATACACAAGAATTGCAAGTAATTTATATAGATACCCCACTTCTCTAGTATGGGCTATATACACTGACTTCTTTGCCAAGAACACAGTATGAAAAAAGGGAGCAAAGAGTGACTTTCCAGTGAAGAAAACGACAAACACTGCTTCGGCCAAGGTATCATGGTTAGCATCAACAGTGATGAGTCAGGTGATAAATCACGGTATACACACTTGACAGTAAGTGATCTTCCTCCTCAAAACCAGTAATTCCAGAATCATCATGAGAAAACTGTAAGACAAATCCCAACTGAGGGACATTTCACAAAATACCTAACCAGTGTTTCTCAGAACTCAAGATAATGGTCAAAATCAAAGGAATATAAGAAACTGTCACAGCCAAGAATAGCCTAGGGAAACAAGCAGATTAAAGTAAGAAGGGAACCTGGATGTGATCCTGCACTAGAAACAGGATGGGTAAAAACAAGGAATTGGATTTTAGTAATATGAATGTGTCAATATTAATTCATCAGTTGTGAAAAAAATGTATCTAAGATATTAATAGATGAAACTGAGCAAAAGGAATATGCAAAATTTCCTTATTCCCAATTTTTCTGCAAATCTAAAATTGGAAGTTTATTTTTAAAAAAGGATGGTAAGAAAATGAAGGCATAAACTGGGTAAAAGTATTTACAAAACACAAAATCTGGCAATTCATCAATATGTTAAATCTAAACTTAGCACATGACCCAACAATTCCACACCTGGGTATATACCCAAAAGAATTTAAAATAAGAATTCAAACAAATATTTGTAAATAAATGTTCACAGCAGCTCTGTGTACAACAGCTCAAGGTAGAAATAACCCAAATATCCACCAACAACAAACAGACAAACAAAATGTGTCATACTGCACAGTGGACATTGTCGAGCCATTAAAAATAATGAAGTATTGATAACACACTTCTACTAGGATGAACCTCAGAAACATTACGTTAAGTGAAAGAAGCCAAATACAAACAGCTACATATTTTATGATTTCATTTACATGAAATGTCCAGAACAGGCAAATCTAAACAGACAAGGAACAGATGAGTGGTTGTCACACACTGACATCAGGGAAAACAAAGAAAGATACGTAATGGGTTTCCATGGGAGGTGATAAAGTTCTGGATTTAGAAGTTGCAATCTGGAACCAGTGCTGTGGGGCAGTAGGTTAAAGCTCTGGTCTGAAGCGCGGGCATCCCATATGGGCACCGGTTCTAGTCCTGGCTGCTTCTCTTCCGACTCAGCTCTCTGCTATGGGATAAAAGAAAGAAAACAGGAGAAATTCTTGAGCAAGTGTAAATGATATTTGAGATGGATTAGTAAAATAAGGAAAAGTTGAAAATACAGAAGAGATAATAAAGAAAGCATGTCCCTGCAAAGGTTCTGGAAGCAATGGAAACAAAGCACATGACAGGACAGGACTGCTTAACTTCAGAGGGGCTAGAGACACATGTGTTACAACAGGAGAAAAATAGGAAAGACTGAGTTGAGTTGAGTTACAGGAAAGACTGTAGGCTGGTAGCAGAGGTTGAGGGAGTTCTCATATACTGATTTCTGCTTACTTTATGAAATAAGAGGATAACTTATCTGTGGTTAATGAGGAAGTTAGAATTTAGCACCTTAAGATATATGAGTGTATTCAGAAAAGCCAGAGGAGAGAATTTTTCTTTAAGATTTATTTATTTATTTGAAAGGCAGAGTTATAGAGAGAGGAGGAGGGAAAGAGAGAGAAAGATTTTCTATCCACTGGCTCACTCCCCAAGTGGCCACAACAGTTGGGATGGGCCAGGACAAAGCCAGGTGCCAGGAAGTTTATCCAAGTCTTCCATGTGGATGGCAGAGTCCCAAACACTTGGGCCATCTTCTGAAGCTTTCCCAGGCACGTTAACAGGAAGCTAAATAGGAAGTGGAGAAGCAAGGACTCTAATCAGTGCTCTTATGGGATGCCTTCATTGCAGGCAGCAGCTTAACCTGCTGTGCCACAATGCAGGCCCCAGGAGAGAAGTTATTAAAAAAGGAAACAAACAAACAAACAAACAAAACACCTCATGAAGCGGAATCAGATCACTACTAGGTAACACTACAGGCCTTGGTGATGTTAGAGACCACAAAGTTCGAATGGCAATCTAGTGTATTTTCTCCACCGCTGCTCAGAAGTCTAAAGGTAGGGAAGGAGAAGCAGAGAGTAGAATTTTTCCAGGACTAGCATTTTGGTAAGCAAATGCCACAGCAGAACAATGAGATAAAAGAGTTAAACATATTGGCAAAAGAAAGGTAGGAGAATTAGATCAGGCAGTGAAAAAAAAACAAAAATAGGAAGAGGCTAATGAGCAGGGGAAAAGAAGGAAGTATAAACATATTTTAAGCCAGAAAACACAGTCCTACCAGAGACAGGTCATCTTTTAAATTTTCAAAAAAATAACAATTGTGCCTCAGAAATCAAAGACACTTCATGTACTTCCTAGCCAAGCAAGCACAGGCAGTGCAAGACAAGCCATGCTCATGCTGTAGCAATGGAGCAGCATTATAATAACAAATCACTTTAATGCTCACCAAAGTAATCTAACCTCCATAGAATTCTTCAGCAATTATCAAAATCTGCTTCAAAGCACGCTCATGATCTTGCTCACTTTAAACAAACAAGTCATGGGCCTTCCAAATGACTCCAATAAACACACTGAGAATTTTCTATTGATCCTCATATCTCATTTTCTCAACATGTGTAACAACTGAAATGCTACTAATTCAGCTTAGGCAAAAAGAGTATCTTTTGGATACTGGTCAAATGAAAACACATGATTTATTTTGGTAAATATATTTTATACTGTTTTGTCTTTATTTCCTCTTTCTCTTTCTGGTGTTTTAAATGAAAACTGATGTTTTTTCAGCTATTACTTAACTTCAAATAATTTTATACTATTTGCTCTCAAAACCCTTACAGTTTTTTGCAAAATTCTCATAATTAAAAGTCAGTCTGAAATACATACACAATCTGTTTTTCTATTTTCCTGACTTGGCAAATATATTATAATGAACACAGTTTCATCTGTCCTTAAAATATTGTGGATTTTAACACCTCAGAATCTTATCGTAATACAATGTGTTGTTTTGTTTTTGTTTTTGTTTTTTTTAGTTTTTTATTTTTTTGACAGGCAGAGTGGACAGTGAGAGAGAGAGACAGAGAGAAAGGTCTTCCTTTGCCATTGGTTCACCCTCCAATGGCCGCCGCGGTCGGCGCGCTGCAGCCAGCGCACCGCGCTCATCCGATGGCAGGAGCCAGGAGCCAGGTGCTTTTCCTGGTCTCCCATGGGGTGCAGGGCCCAAGCACTTGGGCCATTCTCCACTGCACTCCCGGGCCACAGCAGAAAGCTGGCCTGGAAGAGGGGCAACCGGGATAGAATCCGGCGCCCCAACCGGGACTAGAACCTGGTGTGCAGGCGCCGCAAGGTGGAGGATTAGCCTGTTGAGCCACGGCGCCGGCCAATACAATGTTTTTAATCAGAGGTCCAGAATAAGTTATTCCTCAGAGAATTTTTCTTAGCTTTGAAATTAATTTTTTTTATTATTGGAATTACTGAGTGCTTTCATAGTATGCACTCTTCAAGATGCTAGAGAATTTTGTGAGCAACTCACCCACAAGGAACCTCTCTCATGGAACTTGAGAGATAGGATTAATTATGCATGCTTAAGCACATGTACCCTAGAACTGTCCTTATAAAATAAACAAGTTGGGCAGATGTTTGGTACAGGGGTTAGCAAGATACTTGCTATGCCCACACAGAACCTCTCACAGTACCTGGGTTTGAACCACTTCCAATTCCAGTATCCTGCTAACAAACAGCCTGGGATACAGCAAGTAATGGCTCATGTTGCTGAGCCTCTGCCACCCATAAAGGAAATCAGAATTGAGTTCTGAGCTCCTGCTTCTGCCTGGCCCACCCAGTTCTGGCTTTTGTGGGCACCTGGGGAGTGAACCAGTGGATATTAGGTCTCTCTCTCTCTCTCTCTCTCTCTCTCACTGTCTCTCTCTCTCTAATAAATTTTAAGTCAGTAGGCAAGTTTGGGGAATTCATGTGGATGCAGGTGTGAGCCGGTCCAGCAGAAGGAAACATGGCTGTCAAGTTCAGCCTGGCCGTAGCTGTCACTGGAGGCATGGTGAATTCTGCCTTATATAACGTGGATTCATGGCTTACAGTACATGGTGGTGGGTGAGGGGACCCACTTCCTCACTCGAAGGTGCAGAAACCAATTATCTGTGACTGTGGCTCACACCCATGGTACGAGCTGGTCATCACAGGCAGCAAATATTTACGGTATGTCAACATCACACTGCACATCCTCTTCAGGCCATGGCCAGCAAGCTGCCACACATTTTCACCAGCATCGGAGAAGAGTATGATGAGTGTGTGCTGCCGTCCGTCACCAAGGAGCTCCTCAAGTCCCAGAGAGAGCTGGCCTCCAGGCAGGTGAGCGATGACCTCACCGAGTGCGATGTTAGCCTCATCCTGGATGACGCATCCTTGTCGATCCGACCTTGGGGAAGGAGTTCAAAGAAGCCCTGGAAGCCAAACAGGTGGCTCAGTGGGAAGCAGGGAAGGCCAGATTTGTGGTGGAGAAGGCCGAGCAGCAGCAGCAGAAGGCGGCCATCATCTCTGTGGGAGGCGACTCCGAAGCCTAGCAGATCGAGCTAAGTGCCAACTCCCTGGCTACAGCAGCCTACAGCCTGATGAAGCTATGCAAACTGGAGGCAGTGGGGGACACGACATAGCAGCTCTCACGCTCCCGGCACATCACCTACCTGCCGGCCTAGCAGTTAGTGCTTCTGCAGCTGCCCCAGTGAGGCCCGCTCTGCCTACCCCTCCTCCAGCCAAGCACACAGCCCCACCCCAGAATATGAACACTCACGCCTTCCTCCCGCACAACCCCAGAATTCACTGTGAAACTTTACGATAGGCGTAAAGTGGAGGAAACAAAAGTAGAATCAGATCTCTAATTACTTCATCAAGAAATAAAATAAAGTTTAAAAATTTTAATGTAAATAAAAGTGGCTAATACAGACTGGTTTTCCTATTGCTATGCTTTGAACATGCCCCCTTAAAAATCCAGATGTTTAAATAAAATGGTCAATGTGATACATACTAAGAGATGAAGCCTCCTCCCTTCATAAACACAATTAAGGCCCTTGAATTGGCATCTGGCTCATGTGTCCGTCTACCCGGCACCACGTGATGACATGATGACACAGCTATCTAAGAAACAAGAGTAGACCTCACCAATTAAACATCTTTATCTCCCACTTCCCAGGTTCCAGAACTGTAGGAAAATAAATCCAGAGGGTTTTTTTTTTTTTTTGCTTTTCTTTTGTTGTCACTGTTGTTGTTTTAATATTTACTTACTTATTTCAAAGGCAGAATGACACAGAAAGAAGGAGGGAGGGGAAGAGAGGGAGATCTTCCACCCACCGCTTTGCTCCTCAAATGCCCACAGTAGCCAAGACTAGCCTAGAACAAACCAAGGAGCCAGACTTCCATCCAGATCTTGCACAGGGGTGGCAGGAACCCAAGCATTTGGGTGACAATCTGTTGCCCTCCAGAAACAATAGCAGAAAGCTGATGGGAAGCGTGGGCTAGCCAGGACTCAAACCAGGTACTCTGTTATGTGATGTAGGCATCCCAAGCAGTGGCCTCTAACCTGCTGTACCCCAATGCCCACCCCAATTTCTGTTTTTTATCAGCACAAATGAACTAAGATACCTATCATTGGGCTATCTCATAAAGTAGGAAGAATATGAACTCCTGTTATACTGACACTGGCAATACAATGATTCAAAGGTTAAGAGACTTCCATGTCACTTTCAAACACTAGAATTCTCCTTTAATGTTTTTCAGTGACATCCAAATTCTTGAAAACTTTAACTTTTAAATGTTACTTCAACCTTAGCCCCATCCAAAAGTTTTTTTTAATCTCACTTTACTTATATATTGCCCCATGTTAGATTCCTGTCAGTATTTTTTCCTGAATCTAAGTTTTCAAACTCTTCTGGGAGAGGGAGCCCTTCTATACAGACAAGTATCAGTTTTTGCCAAATTCTTGACAATATTTACAATTTCAAGAATAGGCAGGGCTGGTATTGTGGTGCAGCAGGTTAACACCCTGGCCTGAAGCATCAGCATCCCATATGGGCGCCACTTTAAGACCAGGCTGCTCCACTTCCAATCCAGCTCTCTGCTACAGCCTGGGAAAGCAGCAGAAGATGGCCCAAGTCCTTGGGCCCCTGTACCCATGTGGTACAGGGTCACAGCTCTGGCCATTGCAGCCAACTGGGGAGTGAACCAGTGGATGGAAGACCTCTTTCTCTCTGTCTCTCTGCCTCTCATCTCTCTGTGTAACTCTTGCAAATAAATAAATAAATCTCTTTAAAAAAAAAAAAAAAAGAAGTTAAATGGCTCACTTTAGCAGCACATATATTAAAATTGGAAGAATAAGTTCAATTTAAAACACTAATATGTAAAATATATATTTTATTACATAATTACATAACATGTATTTAGAAGTACATATTGAAATAGTTAAGAACATGATATATGAGGGGCCAGCATTGTGCCACAATGGGTTAAGCCTCCACTTGCAAAGCCAGCATCCCATTTCAGGGTGCAGGTTCGAGTCCTAGTTGCTCTACTTCTTATCCAGCTTCCTGCTAGTGCACCTGGGTAGTCAGCAGAAAATAGCCCAAGTACTTGGGCCCCTGCTATTCATGTGGAATACCAGGATGGAGTTTTGGGTTCCTGGCTTTAGCCTGGTCCAGACCTCACTGTTGAGACCATTTGGGAAGTGAACCAGCAGATAGAAGAGATCTTGATCTCTCTCCCTCTATCTTTCAAATAAATATTTTTTAAAGAATATGATGCATGCGATTACTATAATAAAATAAAGGGCCAGGCATATGTATAAGAATATAAATAATGCAAGAGGCTGGCGCTGTAGCATAGCAGGTAAAGCTGCCATCTGCAGTGCCAGTATCCCATATGGACGCCAGGTCGAGTCCCAGCTGCTCCACTTCTGATCCAGCTCTCTGCTATGGCCTGGGAAAGCAACAGAAGATGGCTCAAGTCCTTGGTCTCCTGCACCTGTATGGGAGACCCAGAAGAATCTCCTGGCTCCTGGCTTCAGATGAGCCCAGCTCTGGCCATTGTGGTTATCTGGGGAGTAAACCAGAGGATGGAAGACCTCTCTTTCTCTGCCCCTCTGTAACTCCGCCTTTCAAATAAATAAATCTTAAAAAAAAAAAAAAATACTTTTCTGGCAAGTTTTCATTAATAACCTCTCCTCTACCACCATCCTCACTCACACATACACACAAAACATACAGACACACCACCAATCTCACTGTCTACTATGGTCTCATCTCGCTGGACACTGAGTCATTATTCTTCTCTGTATTCATGCAGAGTTTGACATTATCACTAGAGCCAGAATGCAAACCACACAAAGATGTGTACCAGGTCTTATCCAGCCTCATATTTCCACTAAGAATCTAACATAGAAGCACACACACTAGTTTAAGAAACTTATGTCCAATAAATAAATGACTAAGCAAATAAGAAACAAATTTACTAACTACTGGAAACCCAATGTAACCTCAAAATCCCAGTCTGTTGTAGTGCCCTTAAGGGGGAAAAAAACTATCTTCCAGTATAAACTGTTATGGCTCACCACACACTGATGCAAATTAAATCAGGTTTACAACCCCAGCAGAAATGGACTCGAATATGCCCAGAAGTTGAGGCAGAGGCTGAAAACATCCATTAAGGGCAAAAAAGGCCAACAGGGATATCCCAAATTTCAAGGTTGCAAAAACACCCAACCTTGGATTTCAGAAAATACAAATGTTAAGTGATCAGAGGCAACAAAAGTCATGGTGACTTAGTCCAAGTGACTCTAAGCTGCCAGTCGCCTTGCTAAAGGAGCCATCAGAGACCGTGGAGCTCCAGGAGAAGGAACACCTGCACGTTTCCCAGGTATTCTCACAATAACATTCTCCTACTGAAGATCATCGGTGTATCTCTCCTCCTTGCCAACTTAACAGACCGAAGTAACAGAGTAACTAACACGGGAAATCAAGCAATGGGGAAAAATATCTCACACCAAATACAATCTGGAAAACTGTAACAATACTAATTAGTAAAGGTCAATGAGAGGTAAGGATTCAGTTTTGAATATATTGCCTTACAAATGACAGTGAAGTACTCAAATGCTATTTAGGAGCTTGGAAAAACTACATGAGACTGAGTACAAAAATTCCAAAATCTCAAAAGCCTTAAAAATAGGGGCTTTGCGGTGGCATAGTGGTTTAAGACTCTGCCTGTAGTGACAGCATTCTATATGGGCACAGGTTTGAGTCCTAGCTGCTCCATTTCTGATCCAGCTCTCTGCTCATGTGCCTGGGAAAGCAGTGGAAAATAGCCCAAGTCCTCAGGCCCCTGCATCCACATGAGAGACCAGGATCAAGCTTCTGGCTCCTGGCTTTTGCCTGGCCCAGTCCCAGTCATTGCAGCCATTCAGGGAGTGAACCAACAAATGGAAAATCTCTCTCCTTCTCTGTATTTCTGCCTTCCAAATCAATCAATCGAAAGAGGAAGAGGAAGAGGAAGAGAAAGAGGGGGAGAGGGGAGAGTAGAGGGGAGGGGAGGGGAGGGGAGGGGAGGGGAGAGGAGAGGAGAGGAGATACAGGGAAGTATTATATCATAGTGGGTTAAGCCACAGCCTACAACACATCCTATGAGTGCGGGCTCATGTCCTAGGTGCTCCACTTCTAAACAGGCTTCCTGTTAATGTGCCTGGGAAAAGCAGCAAAAGACTATCCAAGTGCTTGGGCCCTTGCACCCACATGGGAGACCTGGATGAAGCTCCTGGCTCCTGGCTTCAGCCTGGCACAGCCGTGGCCATAGTTGCCATCTGGGGAGTGAACCAAAGGATAGAAGATCTTCCTCTGTCTCTCCCCTTCCCTCTATAACTAACTTTCAAATAAATAAATAAATCTTTTTTTAAAAAAATTTGTAAATAGATAGAGGCAGGCATTTGCCCTACCTAGTGGTTAAGATGCTCACATTCCACATCAGAGTACTTGGATTCCATTCCTAACATCAGCTTCCTGCTAATATGTAGACCCTGGGAGACAACAGTGACGGCTCAAGTAACTGGGTTCCTGCCACCTGTGGGAGATCCAGCTCCTGGTTTCAGCACTGGCCGCAACCCTGCCACACCTGATACGGGCATTTGGAGAATAAAATAGCAGATGGAAGCCACTGCCCTGTCGTGGGGGGTGAGAGGTGGGGGTGCACGTGTGTGTGTGTCTTTCTGCCTCTCCAATTAATATTTTTAAAAAGGTAGATAAATTCATCAACTTACATAGGAAACAACTATGTAAAAAAAGAGGAAGAGAAAATGGCACAAAACGGAAAATGGAAGGTCACTGTCAATATTGAACTGAAGAAAAACACTTAAAGCAACTAGAGAAACAGAGGCAGTAGGAGAAGCAAAAAAAAGTCCTTGAAAAACAAAGCTTCAACAACCAGAAATGTGAGGAGTCTAAGGACACAGAAAAGGAGAAAAGGTGTCTGGTCTTGCCAAGGCAGTGACTGATTAACCTGCAGCCTGATCAACCTGGTTTCATTGCAAGGTACCAGCATCTTGAACAGCTGGAACAAAATTTTTGGAGATTCTGGAATTGGGGAACAAAAATATGATTAAATGTGATGTAAAGGCATAAAAGACATGACAAGAGACATGCTCAAAGCACAGGTGAAAGTTAGGAGGGGAAGAGAAGAAACTACAACAGGAAGAGGAACCAAAAGAAATGAAGATGAAAGTGCATAAGGCAGCTCTTCTTTCTACCAGCCACCGTTTCTCAGTCTGTTCTCAAAGCATCGGTGTGAAATTATAAGAAAACGTGAGGCTAGAAGAGAAAGTGCAAATTTAGAGAATGGAGCTCTGCAACACATCAAGAATTAGAGCTCTTTCTGAAAAACACTTGCTTACATCAAAACATAAGTAGGGGCCGGCAATGTGGCGTAGTGGGTAAAGCCTCCACCTGCAATGCTGGCATCCCAAATGGGTGCTGGTTCAAGTCCCAGCTGCTCTACTTCCCATCCAGCTCTAGGAAGATGGCCAAATTCTTAGGCCCCTGCACCCACGTGGGAGACCCGGAAGAAGCTCCTGGCTCCTGGCTTCGGACTGGCACAGCTCCAGCAGTTTCGGCCATCTGGGGAGTGAACTAGCAGATGGAAGACCTCTTTCTCTCTGCCTCTGCCTCTCTCTAACTCTGCCTTTCAAAAGAAATAGTCCAATCCAGTCATAAAAGACCTTAGCATTAAAAAAAAAACAAAAAACAGACTATATTTAGTCCTCTTCCTTTCTTCTCTTGGTTTCCAGCCTGTAACAGCAGTTTACAACGTTGTAGACAGGCTGTCATTTCTGCTAAGGATGTCTGTTCAAAAGAAAATACACTGAGCTGCTTATGATTAAAAAACAAAAAACAAAAAAGCTTTTTTTCATTGTGGCAAAATATATACAACAAAAGTTTACTATGTGTTGTCAAGTGTACAGTGCTGATTCAGTATATTCCCACTTTTGTGCAACCATCACCATCATCCATCTGTAGTACTTTTTTATCAACTGTGATATTGCGATATAAAAAATATATATTTGGGCTTTATCCCAGTTCCTTGCATAGAACTCCTAAACCCTTAGAATTACCTGAGTGACGGGGTGACAGGATGTCTTTGATAATTCATAGTTAGCCCCATGCTAACAAAGTGACTCTTAGTGGCCCTTGCACAGCTTCAGAATGGGACTGGTTTCCAAAGGAACCAGGCATATGAGTAGAGCACTGGAACTTTCGGCTCTAATGACCCCCAATGTCCAGGGAGGGGAGAAGGACTGGGGTCTGGCATAATGACCTACAACCTTGATTTCATCAATCACGTTGACATAATGAAGCCTCCAGAGAAATCCTAAATGATGGGGTTCAGAACATATTCACACCTTGACAGGGTGTATACCCCAACTCTCAGGTACAGAAGCTCTCGCACTCACAATCCTGTCCATCCAGCTGGCTGTCTGTACCCTTTATAACAAACTAGTAATAATAAAGTGTTTCTCTGAGTTTTCTGAGCCACTGTAGCAAGTAATTGAACATGATTTTCAGCCAAGTCAGGCACAAGTCTCCGAGGCCCAGGGCATGCAACTGGTGGCTAAGATGGTGGTATTAACTTGGGGAGTTCAACACTAACTTCAGGTAGTTAAGAGTCAGAACTGAGCTAAATTTCAGGGCACCCATTTGGTGTCCAAAGAGTTGACCAATTGGTTGGTGTAGGAGAGAAACACCCACACATTTGGGGTCAGAAATGTTCAATGTTAAAAGCTTTTTATTTCATTATTTCAAACTAAAGCTTTGTACCTATTATCTTCCCATCCCCCCCCCCACCTTCCCTCAGTCCCTGGTAATCACCATTCTGCTTTCTATCTATACGAATTTCATTATTGTGGTGGAATCATGTAACATCTGTCCTTTTGTGTCCAGCTTATTCACCATATGTTTTCAATGTTCATCCATGTTTAACATGTATCAAAATTCCATTCCTTTTTAAGGCCGAATAATATTCTGTTGTTTTTCTATGTATATGTCACCTTTTGCTTATTCATTTATTGATTGATATTTCGACTGCTTCTAATTTTTGACTGATATACATAAAGCCCTTGCTTTCAATTCTCTTGGGTTTATGCCAGAAATGAAATTACTGAATCTTACGGCAATTCTATGTTAAATTTTTTGGGGAATCACCATACTGTTTTCCAAAGTGGCTGCACTATTTTATATTCCCACAAACAATTCCCACAGGTTCCAACTGCTCCATAGTCTCATCAACACTTGTTATTTTCCAAGTGGTTTTTTTGTTTAATACTCAGCCTAAAGAGCATGACATTGTATCCATTTCCCTAACGATTAGTGCTGCTGAGCATCTTTTTTGTGCTTATTTGCTATGTATCTTCTTTGAAGAAATATCTAAGTCCTTGTTCATGTTTTATCAGGGTGCTTGCTGTGCTAAAGGCTGTTTAAAGAGATGCAAAGGAAAGCGTTCTCTACGGTTAGATCCAGATCCCTAGCCAGTAACAATTAGGATCTGCCTCTAGATCTCGAGGAAACTAATCATGGAAAAGAGGCTCTGGACAGAGTGAAACTCCCAATTCTGCAGGAACAGAAAGTCTTCATTGTAGCACACCTTCTACCTGCTCTCAGCACTGATTGTCCATGTTGTGTTCTCTCGGGCAGAGTGCCCTATCACTAAAGCACAGACTTCAGTGACCACACTAGTGGTAGCTGCAGCACTACTAACAGTAGCCGACTGGTATGTCCTAATAGCCATTGCTGTGTGTACCGTTTCACCTTACATGTGACATCTCGTTTAAAAGTCCTAATCTTCACCTCCAGCAGTTTCATCTTGAATATTGTTAGAAAAGTCATCTTTAAAACACATGTAAAAGTATCAACCTCAGTCCCTCCACATAACATTATTAAGCAGTGTCAAAAAGTCTTAGGCTTAAAAAATGAGGATTTTCTAAAATACAAAATCATAAATTTGACCTAGAAATCTATAAAATCAAATTATCTTTTCTACTTCAATTAAAGTACATTTTACCTCAAACTAATAAAATTCAAGGACCATTTTTGTGCTCCTTTTTTTTTTAAGATTTATTTTTTTATTTCAAAGGCAGAGAGACAGAGAGAGAGATCTTCCAACCACTGGTTCACTCCCCAACTAGCCACAACAGCCAGGCCTGGGTTAGGCAGAAGGCAGGAGCCAGAAGTTTCTTCTGAGTCTACCACACGTGAGCAGGGGCCCAAATGCTGGGCTATCATCCTCTGCTGCCTTCCCAGGCACATTAGCAGAGAGCTGGATTAGAAGTGGAGCAGCCAGGACCCAAACCAACACCCCTATGAGATGCCGGCATTACAGGTGGAGGCTTAGTCTTCTATGCCATGTGCTGCCCCTCTCTTTTGCTTTTTAAAGGCTAACAGTTTGCTTATACTTAGTAAATGTTTTGTTCTAAGGTAATGAAATTTTAAAACAACATTTAGAGCATATGTATCCAAATGAAAGTTATCCTTTTAAATATTATGTATTCCTTCAAAAATGTTGACAATGCCAGAAACATTTATTTATGAAACACTTGGGAAATTGTCTTCAGAGACAAATGCTTCACAATCAGCATTTCACTTAATTTTCACAAGCCCAAAGAGAAAAGGGAGCACACGAAGAGTCTGGTGAGTTAAGGAACTTGCCCACCAGTGCACTGCCGTGAATGCAGACAGCAGATTAGAACCAAGGTCTAGCGGACTCTGCAGAACTGGCTCTTAATCATTTGTCTTACATAACACTACAGTAAAATGGATGTACTTGGACATTCTCACTGCATATTTACTTTCATCAAACAGTAATGCACTGAGGGACGTTAGGTGTTGGCACTACACTGAGCTGAAATCACCCAAGAGAAAAGATGTTCTGCAACAGGCAAAGAAAAACTGTTTCAATTCAATGAAAATCTTACTTTTCAACTCTATCATAGCGTTTCCTCTTGAGTTGGGATCTTTGCCCAAAAGCACACTTAAGTTACAATTTCCTGGCAAAGAGCTTTAAAGGAAATGAAGCTGAGATTTTTCTCTTCTTCCTTCACACTTAGACTTTAACTTTTATTTTCTCAAGAATTTTTTCCACTTACCATCCACTGGAAATGGATATGATTCTTTTTACAAATTTATTTGAAGTTAAAAAACACTGAGAAATACTCTCTAGCCCTCAAAACACACTATGTTCACTATACTAATTTTTCTAAAATAACAAATGCAGATAATATACGCAAAATAGCAGATCTGAAAATGCTCTAATACACCTATATCCTACTAAAATAAATAATTTTAAGTGATACAGACAGTCAGCAACCTGGCAACTAAGATGCCCACATCCAAATGGAGTACCTGTGCTTGATCCCCAGCCCTGGCTCCTGACTCTAGCTTCCTGCCAATGCAGATCCTGGTGACTTAATTAACTGGGTCCCTGCCACCTATGTGAGAAACCTGGTTTGAGTTCCAGCTCCTTTCTTCAGTCCGTGGCCATGGTGGGTATTTGGGGAGTGAACCAGCAGACAGGAACATATTTCTACTTTTTCTCTCTTTCTTTTACCCTCACTCTCACTCTGGCTCTCTGGCTCTCCCCCTTTCAAATAAAAAACAATTTTCAAAAACTTTAATAATTTTAAGAAGTGGAGCTGGCACTGTGACGTTGTAGGTTAAGCCTCTGCCGGCAGCGCCCAGTTGGAGTCTCAAGGACAATGAAATAACATAAAAGAGGAAACCTTTCAATGAAACTTACAAAAGTATACTCATGGACCTGCCATACAAAAATAAAAATAAAAATCACCATAATTTGTGGCTAAGATAGTAGCTCCACTTAATAATTAAATTTACTTACATATTTTCTTCCTCATTTATTTGCCTAAACCCCACATTTTCAGTAAAATATGAGAAATCAGCCTATATACCTCACTACTCCTCACCCCAATCCCTAGAATACTAGAATTAACTGCAATAATGTCCAAACATTAACACATGAGTAAAACTAGAACTTTGGGGCTGGCATTGTGGCACAGGGAATAAAGCCCTGCCTACAATGCCAACATCCCATGTGAGTCCCCATTTGTGCTCCAGCAGCTATACTTCTGCTCAACTCCCTGTTGGTGACCAGGGCAAAGCAGCACAGGATGACCCCCCCCGCTCCGTCACCCATGGGGGGAACCTGGAAGGAGCTCCTGCCGGGCTCGCCCTGGCCACTGTAGCCATCTGGGGAGTGAACCCACAGAGGGAAGACCTCCCTCTCTGAGTCTCTCCTCTCTCTCTCTCTCTCTGTAACTTTGCCTTTCACATCAATAGATAGATCTTTAAGGAAAAAAACTAACTTTAAGTACAGTTTAAATAATGACTATTAAAACCTTTATTTTACTCACTGAGCTCTGTACTCTGAATTCTGCTTAATTTTTGGAGGCTGAGTAGAGATGGGAGGGGCTGTGGAGGTTGTTTGCACAGATGGCGGCTACTCTGCTGGCTTCTTGGTGCTATCTGATTACACAGCAACAGTACACATGAAGTCATTTCTCAGTGCTTCATTGTCATCCTTTGTAAACAAACCAGGAGGAAACACAAACAGCTCACGATTTGGGCGCATTGTGAAAACAATTTTTGGTTTTTTAAATTGGGATTACTTTTACCTATTTTTGTTTTTAGAAATGAAAATACAAGGTTTAAATCCCAACCATATCTGACAGGAAAAAAAGGTAACTATAAGAAAGGTAGGTAGTTTAAAAATCTCACCTATGAAAATAAGAACAAACTTTTGTAAATGTGGTGTTCCAATATATGAGCAAGTATAAACACCCTCTGAAACTCCAATTAGCCTTGAAAATAAATGAGTTTAAAACCTAAGTAATACTCCAAAATGACAGACCTTTTTTTTTTGGCTTTTGGAATTTCTAGGCTTTTTAAAGTAAAATCTTGATTTTTAAAAAATAATGAATTATTTTCATATGAAACTTTAGGATCTTTGGAAAGTTTGGCAGGCTTCTTCTCTCTCACTGTTTAACAATGTTCTTAGTCAAAAAATGATTTTTCATGATGTAACTATGAATCTCAAGAGAAACAGTATTCTGGTAAACAAAAACTGACACAAACAAGTGCACTTCAGTCCAGGAGAGAGATAGCTACTGTCAGATGAGATCACTATTTCTAAGATAAGTAGCAGTTGAGAGGAGGACATACCAATGAGAAATGACAGGTAACAGCAAAAGACACCACCAGTGTGAGCTCAGCTACAAGAGCAACAAAGTTTCAAACTCACTAACTATGTTTAACTAAAATTCATATAAAATATCAACAAGTAATCAAGAAAGCAAAAAACAGTCTCAGAAGGCTGCATTATTTTGAAATGATTTCTATCAAAAGTGGTTCTTTTAAAAGTGTTTTTTAAATGTCTTAAAGTATAATTTTTAAAGTGGTTTACTTCACTTATTTGGAAAACCCACCACGTTGATACACCCTACAATGATGCTAAAGATCCTTTAAAAAAATTTTATTTATTTCAAAGGCAAAGTCAGAGAGAGAGAAGGAGAGACACAGGGAACTTGCATCTACTGAGTCACTTCCCCAAATGGCTGCAAAGCCAGAGCAGGGGCCGGTTGAAATCCAAGAGTTTCTTCCAGGTCCCCCACATGGATGCAGGGGTCTAAGTACTAAAGCCATTTTCTACTGCATTCCCAGGCCCATTAGTAGGAGCTGGCAGTAGAGCAGAAAGTGGAGCAGTCAGGACACAAACCAGCACTTGTATGGTGTGCCAGTGTTGCAGGCAGCAGGCTTTATCTGCAACACCACAGCATCAGCCCCTAAAGATCATTTTCTAAGTAAGTAAACAAATAAATCTGTGTACATGGATTTCATATAATAAAACAAACAAATGACCTTGTAAATATTCATATTTATCCATATCTGCATACATAACCTATTTCAAACTATGGGTAAGGGGTACCTCATCAGAGGGAATAAAGAAAAGCCTATATAAGAAGTTCATGTAAATTTGGACATCTGTTTGTCCCTTTGAAATACATCAGAGGGATATAAATAATATTATAAATCCCCAAAACACAAGTATATAAAGGAATACATATATAAACACACATACATATATACACAAAACAAATAACACTGTAAGTACAGTCCAGTGAAATACAGAAAGTCTGAAAGAAACACATTCATTCATTCAGGTGAGGGTCAAGTGGGCCCTCTTGTCCTCACCAGCAGTCACAAGGGCAGGCCATTTGGTGCTAGTTCCAGCTGGCTGATAAAAACTTAGAGGGCCAAACCAGGTCTAGCCAAAAGTACATCATTTCCAGTAACATGTTGGATTTCTCAACATATAGTTCTATCAGGATAAGAATTTATGTTTGTTTCAGCTTTTCAAATTTTCATTTACTTATTTGTTGGAAAGAAAGAGACCCAGAGGCAGAGGTTCCAGCCACCGGTTCACTCCCCAAAGGCCAGCAACAGGTAGGGCTTGGCTAAGTCAAGCCAGCAGCCAGGACTCAATCCAGGTCTCCCACATGGAAGGCAAGAACAACTTGAACCATCCCATGCTTCCTCCAAGATGCACATTAGCAGAAAGATGGAGTCAGGACTCATGCCCAGGTATTGCAATGTGGGCTAACTATCTTTCAAAGTAGTGATGCATCACTATTTTGGCATGCTTCTTTACATCACAAGAGATCTTAAGAGTATTAATCAAAACAAACCAATCAAGGGCTAGAAATAAAGAGGGAAAAAAGTCCATCTTCTTAACATTGACCTAGTTTAAATTCTCTTCCATTTTGGTGTAGCAGGTAGAGCAGTGCCAACATCCCATATGGATGCCGGTTCAAGTCCTGGCTACTCCTGGACTTGAACTGGACTTCTGACCCAGCTCTCTGCTATGGTCTGGGAAAGCAGTAGAAGTTAGCCCAAATCCTTGGACTACTGCATACATTTAGGGAGTGAACCAGCAGCTAGCTAGCATGCACACTCACTTGGTCTCTCTCTCTCTCATAAACAAATTTTAAAAGCCTTAAATTTCTCTTGGCAATTTATGTTTCTTAATGGATACATTTTTACATACAAGTGTATAAAACAAGGCAGACTGAAATTCTACCTAAAAAATAAGGCATGAAATCTGATCTTACAAATAGTGATATTATTTATCTTGCATTTTTGTTTTCATTTAAGAAAATACCAAGGGGCCAGTGCTATGGCATAGTAGGCTAAGCCTCTGCCTGGAGCACTGGAATCCTATATGAATGCCAGTTCTAGTCCCGGCTGGTCCAGCTCTCTGCTTATGGCCTGGGAAAGCAGCAGAAGATGGTCCAAAGTGCTTGAGTCCCTGCACCCAAGTGGGAGATCCAGAAGATGCTCCCAGTCCCAGGTTTCAAATCAGCGTGGCTCAGGCCTTCGCGGCCATTTAGAGAGAGAAACAGCAGATGGAAGACCTTTCTCTATGTCTCTCCCTCTATCTGTAGCTCTACTTCTCAAAGAAATAAATAAAATCTTTTAAAAACAAAACACAGCACTAGGTTATCTGAAACATTAAGAGGTGAGAAAGTGAGGCTGGCTGTCAGGACAATATTGGGTCAAAGGGCAAAGTTACAGAGTGGGATAAAAGTTCATACTAAATAGTCTCAATCTCATAATTTCACTCTATACACACACCAAATTTCTGACTCAGTCCGAGAAAACTAAGGTGTGGTAGAGATAAAATCTAGAGAAAGGAGCCTAAGAATGCCAGTGCCATCACGCTTTTTGACAGAATATCCCAGAGTATGAAACAATCAGTTTTCCTATCTATTGTATGAAAAACAAATAGGGTATCATTGCCCAAGTTAGTGTCCTGAAATCATATGTCTCAATAAAAGAAATTAAGGCTTTTTGGAGAAATTATTGATTCCAGCTTTGGGACAGGAAATGGACAAGATGGGCCTCAAATATTTTATCACAGCAGAGAGTAAGGAAGCTATCAAAGACCACTAGGATCATTGTGTCTTCTGATGGAAGCTTCAGAGACAGGACCAGAATTATAATGGATTAAAACCCAATGAATATGTTCAAATCCCTCAGCTCTAAAGGCATTAAAAAAAAAATAAAAGAACTGGCCCCCTTTAGAGGAAAACAGGGAATGCATTCATTATCTTGAAAACTTATAAATAAAAGGAAAGAATCAAGCATTTATCCTGTCTTTATCAGTGATACCACTGGTTAACCAAACAAGATGAGGGGAAGTGACTTAATAAAAACATTCCACTTAATGAATGAAAATAAAATGATGTACTTAGAATTTCACCACTTTGCAATACCCAATGAACAGAATGAAGCGCTAAACACTTACAGCTGCTAACATTACAAAAAAAAGAAAATTTGATAATAAGAGATTCCCAGAGTCTTGCCAAACCCCACCTATAACAATACCTAAGGGACTGAACTTGAGTTGGATACATTCCTGATTCCAGCTGCCCACTTGTAGCAAACACACAGAACAAAGGAACATATTGAAACACATCTTGAGTAAGTAATCACAAAATCCAGAGTCTGGGAAGCCACAGTTCCAAAACAGCCTGGGTTCTTCAACAGGAAAGAGAAAACAGATAGAAGACCAATCTAAAGGTTAAAACTGATAGGGCATGTGTTTGGCACAGAAGTTAATATGCCACTTGGGATGAGCACAACATTCGGGAGTGCCTGGGTTCAAGTCCTATGTCTGCTGCCTGTTCCAGCTTCCTGTTAACGCACACCCTGGGTGGTAGCAGGAGGTGGCTCAAGTGGTTGGGTCCCTGCTGCCCACTGGGGAGACCCAGATTGAGCTCCTGACTCCTGTCTTCAACCTGGTCCAGCCCTGGCTGTTATAGGCATTTGGGGAATGGACCAGCAGATGGGAAATCAATCTCTTTCTCCCTCTCTCTCAAGCAACAATTCTATAAAAACTACATTTTAACCAGCAAGGTTGGGGGCTGGCATGGCACATAAGGTTAAATCACTGCTTGGCAATGGCCAGTATTCCTTATGGGAGCACCATTTAGGGTCCTAGCTGCTCTGCTTCTGATCCAGCTCCCTGCTAATGTGCCTGGGAAGGCAGAGGAAGATGACCCTAGTACCTGGGCCCCTGTCACCCATGTGGGAGACCCAGAAGGAGTTCCAGGCTCCTGCTTCGGCCTGGCCCATATTGTGGCATTTAGGAAATGAACCAGCAAACAGAAGGTTTCTCCCTCTGTCTCTCCCTCTCTTTCTGTCCCTCTGCCTTTCAAATAAATAAATTTTTCTTTAAAAATCAGCAAGGCTCACCCACAGTATCTAGCAATGCACAGTCAGGTTATTACTATAAAGTCAGGATAATGGTTTCTTATGGGGGAAGACCAGTATGATTGGGATGGAACACTTAGAAGGGCCTGACCCAGGGTGTGGCAAAGTTCTATTTCATAACCTGATTGGAGATTACAAAGGTGTCTACCCAACAATAATTCACTAAGGCTTATACTTGTTTTGACTGCTTCATTTTGCAATAAAAGATTTTAAAAAATTGCCAGCACACCTGAGTACTTCAAAATCATTTTGTACCTGTTTAAAAAAGAGGTTAAAAAAGTAGTCAGTGCCCATCATTTCTTCCCCACCCACTTCTTTTAGGGAAGCACCGAGTATCATATTTGGGCCCACTCAGATTCACTTTCCTAGGAATGTGAAATTACAAGACAGAGACTATAAATACCAAATTTTGTTCTTTTAGTCTTCCCTTATCTCTCACACTGCTCAAACTCAAACCGGGGTGGGGGTGAGGGGGCAGAATTGATTTTTCTACCTCATTCCCCAGATCTAGTCTATCAGTAAGCCCTTGATGTCTAACTCCAAAACAGAACTTAAATCTGTCCACTCCTCAACTCCACCATCTCTCTAACAATGAAATACTGTAATAGCCCCCAAACTTGCTTCTATGATTTTATTCTTAACCCTCTACAATATGCTCTACCCAAAGCAATCATAATAATCTTTTAAAAGTATAAATGACTTGGGGCGAGCACTGTGGCACAGTGGGTAAAGCCATTGCCTGCAATGCCAGCATCCCATATGGGCGCCAGTTCAAGTCCTAGCTGCTCCACTTCTGATCCAGTTCTCTGCTATGGCCTGGGAAAGCAGTGGAAGATGGCCCAAGTCCTTGGGCCCCTGCACCCGCTTAGGAGACCCAAAAGAAGTTCCTGGCTCCTGGCTTTGGATCAGCCCAGCTCCGGACGTTTTAGCCATCTGGGGGGTGAACCAGTGGATGGAAGATCTCTCTCTCTCTGCCTTTCAAATAAATAAATCAATCTTTTAAAAAATGTATAAATGGGCCGGCGCCACGGCTCAATAGGCTAATCCTCCGCCTGCAGTGCCAGCACCCCAGGTTCTAGTCCTGGTTGGGGCACCAGTCCTGTTCCTCTTCCAGTCCAGCTTTCTGCTGTGGCCCGGGAGTGCAGTGGAGGATGGCCCAAGTCCTTGGGCCCTGCACCCGCATGAGAGACCAGGAGGAAACACCTGGCTGCTGGCTTCAGGTTGGCACAGCACACCAGCTGTAGAGGCCACTTGGGGGTGAACCAACAGAAGGAAGACCTTTCTCTCTGTCTCTTTCTCTCTCTCTCACTGTCTAACTCTGCCTGTCAAAAAAAAAAAAAAAATGTATAAATGACTTAAAACCCTTTAAGTTGCACTGAATGAATTCCAAATTCCTTTTCATGGCCTCCATCACTGAATCTCTGCCCATCTCTCTGACCTTGTAGCTAACCATTCTCTCCCACTCAGCACCCAGCCTCGATGGCCTCATTTCAACTCTTTCCATACACTAACTTCTTTCCCGCTCCAAGCTTTCTCATAGCTTTTCCCTCTGCCAGGAATACTTATCCCTGCCACTCATGGTAATTTTTCAATGTCATGTCTCAACTTAAACATCACCTTATAAGAGAAGCCTACTCCAACTGCTCCAGTTAAGCAGGTTGCACCATTTTTCTCTATCAGTACATGCTACTATACCATAACTCAAGCTCCACGTAGAGTGTATGCTCTATGATGGCAAAGCTCCTGCCTGTTTCATTCACCAATGTATTCAGCATCTGGAAACTGGAAGGCAGTCAATTAACCATTTCTGAATGTATGAGTAAATGAGCAAACAAATGAACCCAAGGTTCCTGGCTTCAGCCTGGTTTAACTGCAACTGTTCCAAGTATTTGGGGAATGAACCAGCAGATGGATGCACACTCTCTATCTCTCTGGCTTTCAAATAAAAATTTTAAACTGTTGTAAGAAAAATTAAAATTTCTATGAGATAGCATAAATTTTCTCTTTAGAAGGAAAACATAAAAACCTTGGGTGGTTAGAGAGGGTGGAGCTGGCAGGGAGACAGAAACTGAGGTCATCATAATTATAGCTGGATGTTTCCAGTGTACTGGGTCAGTCCACGCCAGAAGGCAAATGATGAGCCTGTGCCTCGTGGCACACACTTTCCTTGGTAAACTCTGTCAGACATTGGTTTGTATTTTCTCATACTTAACTGGGACACATATAAAATGTTCAAAATATAGTAGCTTTAAAATATGCATTTCTGCTTTCTTCTCTTCATCTTCCCTTCCTAGAATCTTAATATGTTTATTGTATATATGGGTTGTTACAGTACCACCATCCTGGCCTCCTTTGACAACGCTTTACCTGTTTTAAGTATCAAGATGGAGATGGAAATGAAATCAGTGTCCTGACTGTCACTAACACACACACACATATATCCCAACAATATTTTTTCAAACTACAGGTTACAACTCATTAATGGTCATGAAAATAACTTGGTGGCTCACAACTAGCATTTTTTAATGAAATAAAACAGGAGAGAAATAACATTGGGAAACACCACACAAGGTATAGTTCATGAAATGTCAGTTTTATAACTGTACTGAGTCTCAGCATCAATGTTAAAAATCTGTTCGAGGGGCTGGCGCCATGGCTCACTTAGTCAATCCTCCACCTGCAGCGCCGGCATCCCATATGGGCACCAGTTCCTGTCCTGGCTGCTCCTCTTCTGCTCCAGCTCCCTGATAATGTGCCTGGGAAAAGCAGCAGAAGATGCCCCAAGTGCCTTCCAAGGAAGAGCAACAGAGAGAGGTCTTCCATCTGCTGGTTCACTGCCCACATGGCTGCAATGGCCTGAGCTGGGCCAGGCTAAAGCAGGAGCAAACAGCTCCATCCAGGCATCCTATGTGTGTGGCAGGGGACCAGGCACTCAGGCCATCTTCCATTAACAAGGAACAGGATTGGAAACGGAGCAGCCAGAACTCAAACTAGCATTCTGATATGGGAAGCTGAGGCCGCCACAATGCTGGTCCCTAAAAATTGATCTTATGATAACTGACCAACTCATGGTAATATTTATCCTAATGAAATGACTGTTTCCTTATCTTCACTTTTCATTTTTGTAAACAGTTTGTCACACTAGCACTCTGACTTCAACTTTACTTCCCCCAACTACCCTTTTACCCAATTAAAAACACCAAACATGGTCAATGAATTTAACTGCAGCCTACATCAAAGAACTCTCCTCATCTGTTTTGAGAGTAAGTCTGCTTCAATAGTTTACTCTCTTGCTATTTCTCCCAGTGTTTTGCTCCAAACTATTTTATTTGAAAGGCAGAGTTAGAGAGAGAGAGAGAGAGAGAAAGATCCTCCATCCATTCACTAGTTCATTCCCCCAATTGGCTGCAACGGCAGGAGCTGGGCCAGTCCAAAGCCAGGAGCCAGGAGCTCCTTCCAGTTCTCCCAGGTAGGAGCAGGGTCCAAGCAGTTGGGCCATCTTCTGCTTTCCCAGGACTTTATCAAGGAGCTGCATCAGAAGCGGAGCAGTCTGGAGTCAAACCAGCACCCACATAGAATACTGGTGTTTCAGGCAATGGCTTTACCCACTAAACTGCAGCGCCAGCCACTACAAACTTTTCTTCTAACCAGACTTTATCATTTAATTTTAAAGTTTTTAAGACTTATTTATGGGCCCAGAACTATGGTGCAGAGGGTTAGAGCCCCAGCCTAAAGTGGGCCCCAGTTCGAGTCCTGGCTGTTCCAATTCCAATCCAGCTCTCTGCTATGGCCTGGGAAAGCAGTAAAAGATGGCACAGGTCCTTGGCCTCTGCGCCCATGTGGGAGACCCAGAAGAAGCTCAGGGTCCCTGGCTTCGGATCAGCTCATTTCCAGATGTTGCAGCCATTTGGGGAGTGAAACAGCGGATAGAAGACCTCTCTTTCTCTTTCTTTCTCTCTCTCTGCCTCTGCCTCTCTGTAACTATGCCTTTCAAATAAATTTTTTTAAAAAGACTTATTTATTTGAGAAATTGAGATGGGTGGGCAGGGGAGTTGAGACAGACAGAGAGCACTATCTACTGGTTCACCCCCTAAATGCCAGCAACACAGGCCAGAGCTGTGGCATACTGGGTTAAGCCACTGCCTGCAGTCCCAGAATCCCATATGCATGCCAGTTCCAGTATCAGCTACTCCACTTCCAATCCAGCTCCCTGCTAATATGCCTGGGAAGGCAGCAAAAGATGGCACAATTCCTTGTGCCCCTGACCTGGATTCTGGCCTCAGTCTGGCCCAGCCCTGGCTGTTGAAGCCATCTGAGTGAAACAGCAGATGGAAGATCTCTCTATTTCTGGCTCTCCCTTTCTGTAACTCTGCCTTTCAAATAAATAAATCTTTAAATATATAAATGCTAGAAATCAATGCAAGTCTCAGAACCCAATTACTTGAGCTATCACTGCTACCTCTCAGGGTCTGCATTAGCAGGAAGCTAAAATCTGGAGCCAAGATTAGGAATCAAACTCAGGTCCTCCAACGTGGGACACAGACATCTTAACTGGCTAGGCTAAATAACTACCCCTTAAATTGAAATAACTACTAATCCTATAATTTAGTTGAAGAACAAGATATTCTGTCCTCTCTTTGACAAGTATGAAATGTAACTACCCATATTCCTCAATAACCAGAGGTCTTATGCTGTTCACCTCTCTCTCAAAAAGTCCATCTCCCTTCTAGGAATGTTCTATCTGATGATGAGCCCACAGTCATTTCCCAATCTACCTATCAAACCTTAACTATTCTGTAGTCATTTTTTCCTGATCTGGTGGTTTTCCTACAAAGAAATCTAATCAACTGAAGTTACCAAAATGCAAGCAATTAATACCATTTAGTGGATTTCCCTTCCCAGAGATAAATCATTTAATAAGGATGTCTGCAGACCTCTGTGACAGACCTAAATGGAAGTCTGTGGAACATAAGTCAACATTCTGGTACCTCAAGTCAGTGACAAGGGTGGCCACATCTACTGCCAAGCCCAGCCGGGAAGAGGAAATCAATGAGTATTTAACCACACCTTGTTAGGGAGACCAAATCAGTGAAGGGGAGTCTACGAGGTGCCTTACAGAGTCGTGATTTTTAAACCCAGTGCACATTAGAATCTCCCAACTCCCAGAGAGGAATGATATTTAAAGAAGCGAACTTCAAAGTCAGGGACAAAGCTGGACCTAACATCCAGGCCTAATACGATGTGCAGGTATATACTAAAAACATACAGATGTGTATGAGAAGGACTAATAGGCACTTCAGGCAAATGATTACCCTTTCAGGGATGAAAACTGAGAGGAGATACATGTATGTACTGGTAATATGCAGATATTTTGGTAGTATTTTATTTCTGAAGCAGTGTGATGATATGTAAATACTCATTAGTCTCCATTATTTTGGCATGTCTATAATTTTGTCATAAAAATAATATGCATATCAAATTGCATAGGAATGCAGAGAAACTATCAGGCTAGAAGGTACTCAGAGACTATACTTTATGAAGCAGGGATTGAAGGAAGAATAAAATAATAGGTTACAGGCAAAAAATAACATGAACTTTTCTAAGGGAAAAAAGTAAACAATTGCAAAGTTGGGATGCCATAGCCTACAACCTAAATATAGCGCAACAGGGAAACAATTCATGAAGACAGATCATCTCAGAGAACAGTAACAGAAGACAGAGTTAAGGAGAGACCAAGTGATGGAGGCCCTGGGTGCTAAGCAGACATGTGTGCTCCTAACCTAAAAACAGAAGAATGACTGAAGTGATGTCAGCAAGATAAACCTGTTCTATGGAGTAATAGGAGGTTCTTACAGGATAGCAAAGGGGGAAAGGAACATCGGAGTAGGAACCAAGTCTCAGTGTCCAGTCTCTACTCCAGAGCCCTTTCACTGTTAAAGTATTTTTAAAACCACTAGACTACAGGGCCCAGTTAGAAGGCACTACTGCTGCAATTCAAGTCTGTGGGTCATAAAACCCCCAAATGGAGCAGTAATCTTAAAAATGAAAAGGAGTGTATGAGTGTGCATATGCGTGTGTGAAGGAATCCACGGGCTTTTTAATGGAACATTTGGTAGGACCTAGTGACAAATTTGATGGATATCAAAAGAGTAGAACTACATGAAATAATCAAAATGCCAAATGAGCAGCAAGAGTGGCCACATGATCTTGAACATCAGCAACACAGACATGACCATGTGATAGGGTCTGAGCACAGAGGAAGTGCCACTCAAGGCAAAAAGGCTAAACGATAGAGAGATTAAGAAGAGAAGAAGCAAAAGGGACCAGGAGTTTACAGATAAACATGACCACTGCCATGGAATGCTAACATTCCACGTTTAGAATAGCTGAATCTCTGTACAGAATGAGAGGACACACAACCTTCACAGCCAGGCAGACCCAGGGTTCTGGCCTCTACTCCACTTGATCAAGTTATTTAACTTTTCCGAGCCACATTAATAAGGAAAACATGATTTAACCATAATTAACACTACTCAACACATTATGGAGCTCTATGCTTTGTGCTTTACAACACATGACCCCACTTAATCCACACAATACATTTTACAGACGAAGAAATTCAGATTCAAAACTAGTAGACTGGTATTGTAGCACTGGCTGTGACACCAGAATCCCATATGGGCTCCAGTTCGAGTCCTGGATGCTCCATTTCCGATCCAGCTCCCTGCTAATGTGTTGGAGAAAGCAGCGGAAGATGGCCCAAGTATTTGGGACCTTGCACCCACGTGGGAGACCCAGAAGAAGATCTTGCCTCCTGGCTTCTGCCTGGCTTAGTCCCAGCCATTGTGGCCATTTGGAGAGTGAACCAGCAGATGGAAGATCTCTCTGTATCTTCCTTTCTCTCTGTAACTTTGTCTTTCAAATAAATAAAAATAAATCTTTAAAAAATAAAAAAGAGGCCGGCGCTGTGGCTCACTTGGCTAATCCTCTGCCTGCAGCACCAGCATCCCACATGAGCTCTGTGTTCTAGTCCCGGCTGTTCCTCTTCCAGTCCAGCTCTCTGTTGTGGCCCGGGAGGGCACTGGAGGATGGCCCAAGTGCTTAGGTGTCCGCACCCACATAGGAGACAAGGAGGAAGCACCTGGCTCCTGGCTTCAGATCAGCACAGCATTGGCTGTAGCGGCCATTTAGAGAGTGAACCAACAGAAGGAAGACCTTTCTCTCTGTCTCTCACTGTCTAACTGTGTCAAATAAAAAAAAAAATTAGAAAATAAAAATAAAAAAGAACATACTAATATACTAAGAGGTGGAGCCAGGATTACTATTTCTAACAATCACCAAATAAAAGAATGTATATATAGTCATGAACCTCATGTCTATGACAGATCACATATGAAGATGGTCCCAAAAAGATGACATCACCTATCCATATATCATCCATCATAGCTGTCTCAGTTTAATTAAGTATACTGCATGGTGTTCGCATGACTGTGTAATTGCCTGGTGACACATATCTCATAACTATCCTTCACATTAAGCAATGCTTGACTGTATAAATTTCCTGGTGAATATTATGATCTCAAAAATAGTAGCTATATTTTATTACTAAAAGGCAATGATCAAGGGAGTAACACAAATATACACTGTAATTCCTGCATAGCCTTCTTTCCCTGTGGCAAACTCTCTCAATGTGCTCATCTATAAAACAGGATTAATGCCTCTAATCCAAATTCTCCACAGGGTTGGTGTGAGGATTAAATATTATGGATAGGAAAACGCCATGAAAAAATCCTGAGATATTTAAATATAAAGGATTCATTTCATGCATCTTTTGCTCTTCAGAAATGCCTTGCTGCATCAAAATAAGTCTCTCTGAAAAGAGCTAAAAATAAGTCTGCTAATGTGCAACCACCACTTTGAAAAGTATAAATCACCATGGCACCACCACCCACAGCTCCCCCAGACTCTTCCAGATTGTCTAGTGTCTCTGCAAGGCCACAGATTCTCTTACACCTATAATGCAACCGGGAGAACTGACAGCAGACAGAGCCGATTCTTGAATTCAAAGTCTTTCAAGTTGGCCTCTGGCATGATCTCAGAGGTGTCCCACTTACAGTCCTTCCAACACAGGAAAGAAAAAGTGCCCAATTCTCTCTGTAGTAGCAAAGGGAGTGCCCAGTGAGTACTAGAATACAGACACCCTAGAAAATTCTAGAAAATAATTTATCAGTTACCTTGGGCTCTCCTAGCTGATAGCCCTTTTTGAAAAATCCCTCTAGGACACACCCATCCCCATCCCCACCCCCTGCACAGATGGTTTCCAGGCCACACAGGTCTCTAGTCTCACAACTCTCAACAGCTCCCAAAGCTCCCACCTTTTTAATTATTCCACCTTGCATCTAAAGATCTCTAGGTATCAAAGCACATGAACTCTTTAATCGACACAACAGCTCTCCCCAGGAGAGAGAGAAGTGCCCTTATTTTTTATAAATTAAAAAAAAAAAAACAAGACTGAGGTTAAATGTGTTATCCAGCATCAATTAGCTGATTCGCTCTTAAGGTGAAAATGCACATTATGAACCTGCATCAATGAATAACCTTGATTTAGCTTCCTAGGATCACTGCAAATACTTAACACATCTACTCTGTACACATACACTGCTAATCTATCAAAGATCAAATAACGATGAATACCATACCATAGCACCACTATTTATACATGCAAAAGTCAATGGAGGAGGGTTCTAAGATTTCTACTATCTTGCCTCCACAAATACTTCCGAACTTGAGCGGGGGAGGAGGAGGAGGAACACCTGTCAGTGCGGCATACTCACAGTAAGTTTTACAAACTCTGTGGCTATTAATATTTAATTCCTTAACTGTAAATAAACAACCCGCCTTTTCCCAAAAAGGATGGGGGGGGAGAACAATATTATGAAAAATACTTTGACAAGAGCCTACGTGGTTGTAAATACTTGTACATAATTTCCTAGTTTTAGGGCTTCCAGACTGCGTGCACTTGCCACGAGGGGAAAACCCTGCCCGGCCCCGGAGGTCAGGCCCGGGGGAGCCCGGCGCTGCCCACCCCACTGCCCACGCGCGCCAGGCCCCGCCGGCCCGGGGCGGGCTCCCACTGCCCTCAGGCCCAGCCGCCCCGCGGACAGATGGCGCCGGGCACTCGGACCTGCCTCCCGACCCTCGGCGCGCCCGGCTCGGGTCCCGGCTAGGCGGAGGGAGGGTCGCGGCAGAGCCCCGGCCTAGCCGCCTCCGCCCTGCGGCCGCCGCTCCCCTCGGGCTGCCCGCTCCTAGTGCTCGTTACCTCTTGGGCGCCGGCGGCTGCTCCATGGCGGCCGGGGGCAGAAAGAGGGACCCGATGGACCGCGAAGGCCAGAGGCAGGAATGGAGCCGGGGTGCCGGCAGACCGAGCCCCAGGGAAGCACAGAGAAAAACTCCGGGAACTCGGACCAACTTTCCCGTAACTCCACGACTCCACGGCGGATCTCCCTCCCGCTCCGGAGCGCGGCTCCTCCCGGCCCGCCCCGCCCCTCGGCCGCCGGCAGCGGCCCTGAGACGGCGGGCAGAGCCCAGCGCCCTGGGTGGGCGGAGCCGGCCGCGGCCAGGCGGGGGTGGGCGGAGCCTGGCGCCGCCCTGGGTGGGCGGGGCCGGCCGCGGCTCAGCTCTTGGGTGGGTGGGCGGAGCCAGGCGCCGTGGAGGTGGGGAGGAGGTGGAGACGAGGGCGGAGGAAGGGGCGGGCCGTTGCCTCGGAGAGGGAAAGACGGAGGTGGTAGTGGGAGAGCACCCGGATGAGGCCTTAGCGAGATCCCGGAGCCGCCCTAGACAGGTGTGGGGCGCGTCCCCTTGAGCGGGGCCAGAGCTGCGCTCCTCCTGCCTTCTCTGCACTTGCCCGCATCTGATTGGACTCATTTCTCTGGATTCCCAAGGGTGCATCCCAAAGGCCTTTGAAGTGTTACTAACTGCCCACGCTTCCTTCTCTAGTTCTGTTTATAATTACTGGTTATGTTTTCTCCCAGCCATTTGACATTTGTAGCTTCAGTACTAAGGATACTTCTGGAAATTCTGGTTTGATTTTGACTGTGCGCCTTGCTACATTTCACAATAATTGCGTCTAATTACAGAGAAAATAATTGCTGTAGTGAGAGCTCTCCCGGCGCCTAGATTCGGTGCACCCGGGTATTGCTCTCTGGCCAGATGGATGAGTTGGCAAGCTGATCACTTCTGGTGCCTAGAAAACACAAGTGGCTTTCCTTCTTCTGGCCTTTCCCCCAAACCTGCTCCCAGCAGAGCTCACCACATTGTAATTTGACGCCTTCATTCATCCATATTGTGTGTGTGGATTAAATTCGTGCATATGATTTTTCTAATGAGCACATACAGCCACTACATTATGAACTTGCTCGTTTTTGTTAGAAGTCGCCAAGATGTACAGTTGTATGGGGCTTTTTTGGTGGTTAGAACAATGAAAAAAGTGTTGAATAATATGACTATTAACCTAAATTGATCTTGTCTATTAGCAGTCTAGACAAGCTTAGTCTTCTTTTTGCATTATTTTAAGTTTCATTGTAATAAGCATACTTTTTTTTTTTTTTTTTTGAGAGACAGAGATAGAAAGCGCCCATCCCTGGTTCATTCCCCAAATGCCTGCAACAGCTGGGGCTAGGCTGGTCGGATTTGTTTTAAAACCATTATATTCTCCCCTCAATTTTGTTATTTTACATTCACAAAGGTCTTGTATTATTGAAACAAAGTCAAAATCTGTGAAGAGAGATTAAACATTTTATGCATTTTTGCATTCATTAAAGATCCACAGTCTGTTCAGAAATAACAAGAAGAACAACAATGATACACTAAATCACTAAGATGTTAAAACTGGAAAGAGCCTTTGAAATGAGCCCATTCTGGTGCTGGTGTTGTGGCATAGCAGGTTAAGCCTCCCCTGGACATCAACATCAGCATCCCAAATGGGCGCCAGTTTGAGCCCAAAGCTTTTCTGCTTCCAATCCTCCTCCCTGCTAATGCACCTGGGAAAGCAGCAGGAGATGACCCAAGTGCTTGGACTCTACACCCATGTTGGAGACCCTGAAGCAGCTCTGGGCTCCTGACTTCAGCCTAGCCCAGCCCTGGTCGTTGCAGCCATTTGGGGAGAGAACCAGTGGATGGAAGATTTTTTCTCTCTTTCTCTCTTTCTGTCTCTCCTCCTTTTTCTCTAACTCTGCCTTTCAAGTCAGTAAATCTTTAAGAAATTTATCCCATTTTTGCCTCTTCCTCTCATTCTCATATCCATACCACACTCCCATCTTTTTGTATTTCATCAGAATAACCATTCCGGGCAGGTGTTTGGTACACTGGTGAAGATGCTGCTTGGAACATTTGGAGCCCAAATCAGAGTGCCTGGTTTCCAGTGCAGCCCTGCTTCAGATTCCAGCTTCCTGATAATGGGCACGCTGGGAGGCAGCAGTGTTGGCTCAAGTACTTGCGTCTTTGCCACACACATGGAAGACCTGGATTGTGTTCCGGCTCCTGGTTTTGGCCGAGCTCAGCCCTAGTTGTTGTGGACACGGGGACAGTGAACTAGAAAATGGGAGATGATAGATAGATAGATAGATAGATAGATCTGCTTTTCAAATAAAAATGAATCAGCCTTTCCCAGTAAAACACTAGAACCACCCTACATTTCAGTTGTAAAGGAGATAACTATATCATGTGTGCCCATAGCACTGACTTTTGTATGACACATCACCATATAGAAGTTCTGCTTGAGGCCAGTATTGTGTGGTTCATCAGGTTAAGCCACTGTCTGTGACATTCTACATCGGAACAGGTTCTTGTCCCAGGTGCTCTGTTTCCAATCTGGCTCCTTGTTAATGCATCCAGGAGGACAATGGAGCATGGTCCAAGTACCTGGGCCCCTGCCAACCACTGTGGGAGACCCCATTAGGTTCCTGGTTCCTGGTTTGGACTGACCCAGTCCCAGCTGTTGCAACATTTGGAGAGTGAACCAGCAGATGGAAGATCAATCTGTATATGTCTCTCTGTCACCCACCCAGCTCGTTCACTCCCCAAATGACTGCAATGGCCAGAGCTGAGCCGAACCTGAGCCAGAAGCCAGGAGCTTCTTCCAGGTCTCTTATGAGGGTGCAAGGGCCCAAGGACTTGGGCCATCTCCTACTGCTTCCCCAGGCCATAACAGAGAGCTGGATTGGAAGTAGAGCAGCCAGGCCCAGAACTGGCACCCATGTGGGATGCCAGAACTACAGGCAGCAGCTTTACTCACCACATCACAGCACCAGCTCCCAAATCAATCTTTTTATTTATTTATTTTATTTACTTAAAAGGCAGAGTTAGGGAGGTAGGGGGAGATACAGAGAGGGGTCTTCCAACCTCTGGCTCATTCCCCAAAATGGCCACAAAGACCTAGGCTGGGCCAAGCCAAAGCCAGAGGCCAGGAGCTTCCTCCAGGTCTCCTATGTGGGTCCTCTGCTGCTTCCCAGATGCATTAGTAGGGAGCTGGATTGGAAGTAGAGTGGCTGGGACTTGAACTGGCACCTGGGAAGGATGTTGGCACTGTAAGCGGCCTTCCAGAGGATGTCCTATTGAAACCCTGACTGCTAACACCCATAAAGGCTTGTGGAGGAAGACAAACGCTATCAGACAAACCTCTGAGGTCCTCCCAGAATGTGCAAAGGGAGGAGACGAGCAATCATTGTTGGCTCCAATGGGATCAGACGCCTGGCCTACAATGTCTCCCTTGTGTGTCACCGTCACTTCCATGTTATCGATGGGGAAGCAGGTTCACAGGGGTAAAGGGGGGGCTCCCCAGGCCATACAGAAAGCCCGCCTTCTAACCCAGGGCCCTGGTGACTCCAAAGCCAGCCCTCATTCCCCTGCGTGAGGCAACAAGTACTTACTAAGCACTGAAGTATGCCAGCTACTGTTCCAGGCACTCGGGATTTATCAGTGAGGCAAATAGCCAATTGTCAGCAACTTCTGCCCATGGGAGGCCTAATAATACAAATTTCTGCCCTCATTCTAGTTGGGCAAACATAAGAAAAGGTATCAGTAACTACCTGATGAGGTTAGATATTGAAACCTGGGAGAGAAGCAAAATGAAATGGGGAAGGAGGATTCTCAGCTGAGTGCTCTTAAGAGAAATGTGAGGGGTATCTGCAATTTGGGACTAACTTCCTTCCAATAACAAAAAGCGCATTCTTTGCAACTGAATACATACACCCTCAATTTTAGCAGTAGAAAATTAAGATTAAAAAAATCCAACCACTTGAGCCACCATCACTACTTCTCAGTGTGTGCGTTAGCAGGAAGCTGGAGTCAGGAGCTAGAGCCATGTATCCAGCACAGGTCCCCTCACCTGGGACAGGGTTAGTCTAACCCGCACCTCAACCCCTGGGCCAAACGGCCATCCCCGATTTCAACATTTTCTGCACAAATATAAACATCCTTCAATGAACATTTTGCAGTAGTCTTATAGTTATCCTAGAAATAGCACATTGCATTTGAATTTAATTACTGTCTTCTTTTTTAATTTTTTTTAAAAAATTACTATTTGTTTATTTGAGAAAAAGAGAGACTGACATAGCTCCCACCTGCTGGTTCACTCCCCAGATGTCCACAACGGCCAGGACTGGGCCTGGGCCAGAGCCAAGAATCAAAAACTCAATCCAGGCTCTTTTCACATGGGTGTCAGGAACCCAATTACTTGAGCCGTCGTTGTTGCCTCTTGGGTAGCTGGAGCCAGCAGCCGTAGCTGAAGAAGGCATCACAGCATGGGACGTGGGCATTTTACACACGCGGCTAGCGGTCTGCCCCCCCCACCACCACCACCACCACTGACTGCTGTTACCATAGCCATCTTCAACTGCATTTCACTTACTCGCTTCTCTGAGCAGGCTGGAAGTGTCGGAATAAAGACAAAATCTTACCCATTTTTCTCATCTCAAGGATCTAGCATAACCTAAAATAACAATTCACAATGATTTTTAAAATAAGAAGCCTAGAAGTAGGTATTTCTGAGAAGAATAATTATCCAATGGACTTCCAGTTTCTGATCCGCTCTGCACAGCAAAGTCTCCTCAGAATCCCCTCCCCCTCCAACATCACATGGGGACATGACAATGTGCAGCGACGGAAGAGAATGACTTCTCTTAAAAATGCCATTTTTAATTTTTATTTTCCTATGATTTTTAAAAAAGATTTATTTATTTGAAGGGCAGAGGAACAGAGAGAGACATAGATAGACAAATAGACAGATCTTCCATTCACTGACTCACCCCCGAAATGGCTGCAACAGCCAGGTCTGGGCCAGGCCCAGATCAGAAGCTGAGAACAGCGTCTAGGTCTTTCACATGCGTGGCAAGGACCCAAATACTTGAGTCATCCGCTGCTGCATCCTGCAGCCCTCATTAGCAGGAATCTAGATTGGAAGTGGAGTTGGGACTCAATTCTATACACTCTGATATGAGATACAGGCATCCCAAATAACATTTTTTTTAAAGATTTATTTATTTTATTTGAAAGAGTTACAGAGAGAAAGAGGCAGAGACAAAGAGATCTCTCATCCACTGGTTCACTCTCTAAATAGCCACAACAGCCATAGCTGGGCCAATCTGAAGGCAGGAGCTAGGATCCTCCTCCAGGTCTCCCAAGTGGGTGCAGGGGCCCAAGTACTTGGGCCATTTTCTGCTGCTTTCGCAGGCACATTAGCAGGAATCTGGATCAGAAGTAGAGCAGGCAGGACTCAAATCAGCGCCCATATAGGATGACGACACTGCAGGCAGAGGCTTTACCTGCTATTTGTCACAGTGCTGCCCAGCCCCCAGCTAACATCATAACCCCTGCACCAAATGCCCATGCTCCATTTTTTAAGATAATAGAAAAACCAATCCTGGAAGCCAAAAGTGCATCACGGCCCAGTGCTGGCAAAGGAAAGGCGATATCCGAACCTGTTAGACCAACTGTAACTCACCGTAGGAACTGGGCTTGGAACTGACTTCCCTATAGCCTCTGACACAGAAAATCGTACAGAGAAGCACAAAATTGGATTGCGGGGCCAGTGCTGTGGTGCAGTAGGTTAATCCTCCGCCTGTGGCACCAGCGTCCCATATAGGCGCCAGTTCTAGTCCCAGCTTCTCCTCTTCCAGTCCAGCTCTCTACTATGGCCTGATAAATTAGTAGAAGATGGCCCAGGTGCCTGGGCCCCTGCACCCACATGGGAGACCTGGAAGAAGCTCCTGGCTCCTGGTTTCAGATTGGCCCAGCTCTGGCTGGTGAGGCCATTTTGGGAGTGAACCATCCGATGGAAGACCTCTCTCTCTCTCCTCTCTGTCTGTAACTCTACCTCTCAAATAAACAAATAAAATATATTTTTAAAAAATGGGTTTCTATTATTAAGAAAAAAGTGAAGGAACTGGAACTGGTGCTGTGGCGTAGTGGGTAAAGCCACCACCTGCAGTGCCAACATCCCAGATGGACTTCGGTTCCAGTCCTGGCCACTCCACTTCCGATCCAGCTCTCTGGTATGGTCTGGGAGAGCAGTAGAAGATGGCCCAAGTCCTTGGGTCCCTGCACGAATGTGGGAGACCCAGAGGAAGCTCCTGACTCCTGGCTTGGGATCAGCCCCGCTCTAGCCGTTGTGGCCATTTGAGGAGTGATCCAGTGGACAGAGGCTCTCTCTCTCTTTCTCTGCATCTCCTCTCTCTGTGTAACTCTGACTTTCAAATAAATAAATATTTTTAAAAAGTGAGGGAATTGTTACCAAGCAACATACTACAATGTGCGTTTCAATTAAATACCTAGAATGTTACAATCACTGGATAAACAAATAGTTGAAAATTGAATGGATTTCTGTACAAAGAATACAACAAGAATTTTAAGAGACACAGTAATATCTTATAAACTACATATTAAGGGAAAGTGAGTGTGCCATGTGTCATTTTATTTCTTCTCAGTTCCAAATTCATCCTTCATTGCCTGTTCTGTTAAAATACAGCTAGTCCCTAATATTTTTCTTCACCAGATGGCATGATGTTACACTTCATCAATAGAGGGCGCTAGAGAGATATAGCAAAAGAGAAAGCTTTTCCTCTGTTTGACTCAAGCTTTTGTTCCCTCTGCAGGTTCCTACAACAGGGTAGCTTCTCTGGATCCTGCCTCATGGGCAGCTTCCCTGGTGTGCAGCTGCTGCCATGTGCACAGCTGCTCCAGCACCTGGCTCCTGCATGCGCAGCACCAGTAGCACCCATTGACTGATACTTTCCCTCCCGCCATACCCCACCCCTTCTCCAGGCAGCTTTGCTTCAATGTGTCCCCCACCCCCATACACCTCACCATGAACAGCTGCCTCTGCAACCTAAGGGGAGGATTTCTGGAAAGTTCCAGAAAGGACACATTTCTAGTAAGTTCTACCAGCATGGACCCACAGCAACCTCTCTGTCATTCAGCTGTTTTCTCTCCAGTAAGGTCTGAAACTTGGTCTTGTGGGGCCCATTCCCTGGGTGCTACACCTCACTGCTCCTCGTATCTGCCATTCCTACTGTTGCCACTGTGAGCAACTGTAATGAAATACCATACACTGGTGGCTAATGGACAACAGATTTACTTCTCCCATTCTGAAGGCAGGGAGGTCTAGGATCAGGCACTGCAGATTAGATGTCTGCTAAGGGCCCATTTCCACGGATGACCCACAGCTGGCCTCTTCTCACTATGTCCCAACATACTGCACAGGGTGAACAGGTTCCCCAAGCCTGTTTTATTAAAGTGCAACCGCCTGTCCCATTCTAGGGGGTCCACCTTCAGATACTACTGTTTAGGAGATTAGAATTTCAACATAGGAATTCTGAGGGACACAAGCCTTGGAGGTCCCTTTGCTTCTTATTAGCCAGTCCCTTGTTCCTGTAGTCCTCTATTATAGTGAATGATTCTTTGTATTAAACTTCCTCTATTCTAATAAATATGTGATCTCTGTCTTTTGTGGTTTCCTTTGGGTCAGGCTGGAACGAAAGCAGGGCATTTCAGGCCCCACTGCAGACTCAGGAAAATGATCGATAAGACCAGATGGATTCACTTTCAGTTCGATGTGTAGTTACCTACACCAGCAGTCCTCAAACTGTTTGACCTTAGGACCACTTTACACTCTGAAAACCTTAAAATGCTTTCACTGCTGTGGGTTGTATCTATGAATATTATGAAAGTAAAACTGATGGGGCCGGCGCTGTGGCTCAGCAGGTTAACACCCTGGCCTGAAGTGCCGGCATCCCATATGGGCGACAGTTCTAGTCCCGGCTGCTCCTCTTCTGATCCAGCTCTCTGCTATGGCCTGGGATAGCTGTAGAAGATGGCACAAGTCCTTGGGCCCCTGCACCCACGTGGGAGACCCAGAAGAAGCTCATGGCTCCTGGCTTTGGATCGGTGCAGCTTCGGCCGTTGCAGCCAATTGGGGAGTGAACCATCAGATGGAAGACCTCTCTCTCTCCCTTCCTCTCCTCTCTCTGTGTAACTCTGACTTTCAAATAAATAAATAAATCTTAAAAAAAAAAGAAAGTAAAACTGAGAAATGTCTAAAACACAAGAACATACAAGTGATCCCCACACATCACATGCATCCAGAACATTCCATCATACGCTCAGGAGACAATAAAAATGCAAGATGCAAACAAATATCTGAACACTGTTTTATGGAAATTTTGATCTTGTGGATTCCTTGAAAAGGTCTCAGGCACTCCCCAGAAGTACCCAGATCACACTTTGAGAACCTCTGGTCTACATGAGTTTTATATAAACATAACGCTACCAGGGGACATATATAAGATATGTTCCTTGCTCTTTAAGAACCATTTTGTTGAAAATACATAATATATATATATTATTCATTCATAAAAGAGTAAAATAATGGGTCAATGCTGCATGTAATAAATAATCAGTATGTTTCATCATTCACAAAAGTGCTATAGTTCAAACTGCTATGGACTAGAGCTAAATAAAAATGTGTTCCACATAAAATCTACCCTCCTTCTACATCAGTTTTAAAGGGGAATATTTTCTGTTATACACAAACATGAGCTCCAGAAGAAGCTGAAGATCTTTCAAAGCACAGCAGTGACTGGTTAAGACAGTGAACGCTTAGACAGAGCTGAGGGACAGAAAGGAACCAACCCTGAGAACCGGGTAAACTCCATCAGTTGAAACACTTCCACGACCAGGCTTCAGTTACCTAAATATAAGGAACTTAAATCCATAAACTTTTCTTTGTGCTTTTCTTTTGTATGTTTTTAGTTTTTGGTTTCTTTTCCTTCCTACCTATGGTTCCTATGAATAATTTCTTCTAATTGGTCTTGACTGAACCAAGCAGAAGGGAGAAAGACTGAAAGTGTAACTAATATTTCTGTCCCTGTCAAACATTCTTTCAGTTAACATTTACTTATTTATTTTTTCAAATATTTATTTTATTTATTTGAAAGGAATACTTACAGAGACAGAAAGAGGTGTCCTCCATCCACTCATTCACTCCCTAGATGGCCACAACAGCCAGAGCTGTGCCAACATGAAGCCAGGAATCTGGAGATTCCTGGGTCTCCCAAGTGGGTACAGGGACCCAAGGGCTTGAGCCATCTTCTGCCACTTTCCCAGATGCGTTAGTAGGGAGCTGAAAGTGGAGCAGCCAGGACTCCAACCAGTGCTCATATAGGATGTCAGCACTGCAGACATGGGCTTTAACCTGCTGCGCCACAGTGCGGGCCCCAACATTTACTTATAATTGCTAGACACGGACAGTGAGGAATGGTCCCCACCAGGAACCTGTGAGGTTGTCCTATTAAAGTTTATCCTTGTTCCTCCTTTTCAAAGGTCTCACAAAAGGTCTTTTTTTCTTAATAAAGTGATTATTTTACAAAATTCACCCATGGAATACCTTTACATAGTTAATTTCCTTCAAGCAGTTAAGCTATGGCTCCAATTTCAGTCTTCACTGAGAAAAGGGTTAAAATAGGTATCATTTCTAAAATTTCTCTTAAAACAAATAATCTAAGGTATCATAAAAAACTATCTTAAGGGCATCTTGATAATAAGTCATTACCCAAACATTTTAAATAATTCAAAAGAGAACAAACAGAATTCTCTGACACAAAATCAGTTGTTATAAGATACCATCATTATCTCTTTATAGTCAACCACAAATAAAAGGCAGAAGTATAAGAGAGAAGCTTCCGAACGCCACAGATTTGTGCTTAGTCAACTGAAATTATTTTGAGAAAAATAAATAAGTTGAGAGTAAGAACACTGAAAATATTAACATACTTTAAAATCCCTTCCTGTATTAGTTATCTACTGTTATGTAATAAATTATCCCCAAACTTATCAATTTCATTTAGCACACATTTATTATCTCCCAGTTTCTATAAGTCAGGAATCCAAGCACAGCTCAGCATGATCCTCTAACTCAGGCTGTAGTCAAGATATTGGCCAACTGGGAAAGCAGTAGAAGATGGCCCAAGTACTTGTGCCCCTGCACCCATGTGTGAGACCCAGAAGAAGCTCCTGGCGCCTGGCTTTGGATCGGCCCAGCTCTGGCCGTTGCATCCATCTGGGAAGTGAGCCAGGGGATGGAAGACCTCTCTTTCTCTCTCTGTCTCTGTCTCTGTCCCTCTCTCTCTGCCTCTGCTTCTCTGTACCTCTGCCTTTCAAACAAATAAATAAATCTTTAAAAAAAAAAAAAAAAAAGATGTTGGCCAAAGCCATGATCACCTCAAAGTTTAACTAGGCCATTCAACCCTTGTTGGCATAATTCATTTCCTTGTGGGGTGTTGGACTCAAGACCTCTGTTCCTTGTTAGCAAATGGCCAGAAGCAATTCAGATCCCTGCCGTGTGGCGGGGGGGGGGGGGGGGGGGGGCGCCTCACAGCATGGGGGGGGGCTCACAGCATGGGGGGGCTCACAGCATGGGGTCTGACTCATCCACAGGGGCAAGACAGAGAGCAAACAAGATGGCTGTCATAGTCTGTTGTAACACAGCCACAGAAGCAGTCTCCTATCATTTCTTCCATTCTCTATCAGCTAGACGGAAATCACTAGGTCTAGGCCACACTCAAGGGGAGAGGTTTATACATGGTTTGAACATCAGGAGTGACGGAAATGTTCATCATCCTGATTGTGAGGAAGGTTTCACAAGTGTATAAGTAAGATCACATGGTAAGCTTGTCAAGCGATATACAAATGTTCAGCTTATCGCACATCTGTTACATCACAATAAATAATGGTTAAGATGCTTGCATCTCATATGAGAAGGTCTGGGTTTGAGTTCCAGCTCTAGTTCCCAATTTGAACACCATGCCCATGCAAACCCTGGGAGGCAGTTCCTACCACCGTCGTGGGAGACTTGGATGGAGTCCCCTGTTCCTGGCCAGAACCAGCCCTTGCCAAGCACTGGGAGAAGAAATCAGCTGATAGGAATGCTGCTTCTCCCTCTCTCTCTCAAATTAGGCTTAAGGAGTCTTATTTTATCCAAGTGCAAAATGGAGTTTCTTTAGAGCCTGAAGTATTTTTGCGGTTTTACCTTAAAAATAAAAAAAGAAAAGTAAAAAACTGTCTACTGGAAAATGTAAGAAAAATACAACAATGAGGAACAACCAAGCATCTTCTAGCACAGTGGTTCTCAAACTTCAGCATGCATCACAATTGCCTGGAAATTCTTTATTCCTAACAAGTGATGCTAATACTACTAATTCGGGACCGTACTTAAAGAACCACTGTTCTAGATCGAAAGCAAGAATCAATTGGAAATGTAAAACAGAAAAATACAATATTCATAACGATAACAAGTCCTGTAAAATTAACAATAAACTGAATGAAAATATACAGGGCCTATATGAATACACAAATTAGTGAGGGGTGTATAAGATCTGAATAAAAGGTATGCCAGATTTTTAAATGAGAAGACTCAAAATATAAAATTCTCCTTGAATTAATCTATAAATAAGGTATAATTCCAATTCTTAAAAATCTCAAATTAATTTTTTATGGACTGTAACAAATTAATTCTCAAGTTTCAAGAGAACAGAAAATACATCGAAAGAGCCAGTAAGCTTGAAGGGAAAAGAGTAGTAAGGTGCGACTTGTTCTGCCAAGTGGCCACACATATAATAAACACACAGAAATTAAAACAGTGCAGTATTAATTGAAAAATAGATAAATTTATATATGCAATGAATAGTAAACCCAGAGTAAAACCATTTTTATATAGATGTGATAACGTGATATTTTACATTACAAATAATAGGTCACTCCATAAATTGGGATAGGACAACTGACTCTGTATTGGGGAAAATAAAATTATATCTCATATCTTTAGATTTTATTTATTTATTGGAGAGGTATAGTTACAGAGAGAGAGAGAGAGAGAGAGAGAGAGAGAGAGGTCTTCCATACAATGGTTCACTCTCCAAACAGCCACAACAACCAGAAATGGGCTGATCTGAAGCCAGGAGATTCCTCTGGGTCTCCCATTCGGCAGTGCTGGCATTCCTTATGGGCACCAGTTCAAGTCCCAGCTGCTCCACTTCTGATCCAGCTTTCTGCAGTGGCCTGGGAAAGCAGTAAAAGATGGCTCAAGTCCTTGGGCCCCCGCACCTGTGTGGGAGACCCAGAAGAAGCTCCTGGCTCCTGGCTTCAGATCAACCCAGCTCCAGCCCTTATGGCCATCTGGGGAGTGAACTATCACATAGAAGATCTCTCTCTGCTCTCAGGAACTCTGCTTTTCAAATAAATAAATAAATCTTTAAAAAAAAAAAAAAAGTTCCCAGCTCCTGGCTCCATGCTTGTCTGCCTTGGATATTGTGGGCATTTGAGGACAGATAGGAGCAGATATGAGTGTTCTTTGTCTCCCACCAAAAAAAAAAAAAAAAAAAAAGGATTTGTTGTGGCAGAGTGGGTTAAGCCACCGTCTGTGACAACGGCATCCCATACCACTACCAGTGTGAGTCCCAGCAGCTCTGCTTCCAATCCATCTCCCTGCTATTGCCCCTGGGAAGGCAGCTAAAGATGACCTGAGTGCTTGGATACCTGCCACGCATGCAAGAGCCCCGGACGGAGTTTCAGGCTCCTGGCTTTGCAGCCATTTGGGGAGGGACCCAGCAGATGCAAGATCCCTCTGTCATTCCCTCTCTCTCACTCTGTAACTCTGCTTTTCAAATACATAAATGAATATCTTTTAAGAAAAAATTTGGGGGCCAGAGCTGTGTTGCAGTGGGTAAAACCGCCTCCTGTAGTGCCAGCATCCCATATGTGCGCCGGTTCAAGTCCCGGCTGCTCCACTTCCAATCCAGCTCTCTTCTATGGCCTGGAAGAGCAGTAGAAGATGGCCCAAGTGCTGGAGCTCCTGCATCCGCGTGGGAGACCTGGAAAAATCTTCTGGCTCCTGGCCTCAGATTGGCGCAATTCTGGTCATTGTGGCTAATTGGGGAGTGAACCAGCGGATGGAAGATGTCTCTCTCTGTTTCTCCCTCTCTCTCTGTAACCCTGCCTTTCAAATAAATAAATAAATCTTTAAAAAAAAAAAAAAAGAAAAAATATTTGAATGGTTAAAAACAAACGGGATACTCCAAGCTTATGGAAGCAGAGAGGACCTCCTCGTTACTTCAGGGTGTCCACATAGAGTGACTCCCTTCTAAAGAACAAAGTATGAAAGAGGGAAGGGAAAATTTACAGCAGAGAAGCACTTCATCAGCGGGATGGAGGCTAACAATTGTCACAGACCATAGCAGGGGAAGAGACCCGAGGACTCAGTAAACAGGGCAACCCAATGTATTGTGAGGCCTGGACGGTAGGTAAAGATAACAGAGAGAGCTACATCAGTAAACACTGATTCGTTAATTGTGACAACGAAGATGTTAATAAGAGGAAAGATTGGATTTGGAGTATATGGAAGTTCTCTCTGCTATCTTCACAATTTTTTGTAACCTTGAAATGGTCCTAAAATTCAAGGTTTATATTTAAAACTTTTAAACAAATGAAAGACTCCTTAAAGGTAAAGCTTTTGGAAAAGAGTACAGCAGATTTGGATAATCACTGGGAAGAAGACTTGATCAGCAAAATGTAAAACTCAGACAGCACCTAGGACAAACTCAACAGATTTGATCACATAAGAATTGGAAACTTGAATAGAGGACAGACAATAACCAATGTTAACAGATACCTAACAGAACAAAATAAAAGTAAAATAAAAGTATTTTCTAGGGGTAGGAACTTGTCTTTTTTTTTTTTTTTTTTTTGACAGGCAGAGTGGACAGTGAGAGAGAGAGACAGAGAAAAAGGTCTTCCTTTGCCATTGGTTCACCCTCCAATGGCCACCGCGGCCGGCGCGCTTCGGCCGGCGCACTGCGCTCATCTGATGGCAGGAGCCAGGTGCCAGGTGCTTTTTCCTGGTCTCGCCCACATCCCATATTGGAACACCAGGGTTCAAGTCTCAGCTCCATTCCTGACTTCAGCTTCCGCTATGCACACCCTGGGAGGCTGCAAGGGTTGGTTCAAGTATTTGAACCCCTGCACCCACATGGGAGACCTGGACTGAGTTCTGCCCCCCCGGCTTCCACCTGGCCCAGTCCCAGCAGCTGTGCACATTTGAACCAGTGAATGAAAGATTCTTTCTCTATCTTGTTCTCGCTCTTCTGGCCTTTCAAACAAATTTTAAAAAATTTTAAAGAAATAAAGGTATTTGTAACATATATAAGAAATATAGGATTCATAACTAGGATACATTAAGAGATTAAGGAGGCAATTAGGAAGAAGTCTAGACAAAGGGTGAAAAATGTAAACTGACAAATTCATAGACGAAACACAAATGGCTAGAAAACATGAAACTCTGTTCAAGTTCAGCAATAATCAGAAAAACGCAAATGAAGGGAACAGCAATGTTCTGAAGTCATTGTGGAGAGAGCAGCAGAAGAAAAATTGCAATGGAATAAGTATATGATTGACCATGGAGCAACTTGTTTATCATTTGGGAATGTGTAAGTCACTATATAATGCTTCAAGGAAGCCTATGAAAGACAAATTGTTGCAAAGCTTAATATAGAATTTAATGAGGTAGAATAAAAACTGCTGCTTTAGGTTAGGAAAATATCTTAGTGCTTCCTTGCCTGGGAAGGTGACTTGCAAAGGTTTGCTCTGTTCTGAGGCAATATGTAAATAGGCAAAGTGAATTGGAGTCAGAATTGGAAATGTGTGTAAGTTTCAAATGTCTTTGGACTCTAGGAAGAGAAGAAGTAAAGTACTGAACTAGTGACAGCTGGATTTGAAATGTATTCAAGAGTCACTAAGTGGGCCTTACGAATCGGCATATTTTAAAACCCGTGTTCAATTTTATCTGTTCTTAACATTAGGTTCTGGTAGTTACTACTGTTTACTATTTATTTCTAAGTTTGGGAAGTACTTGTGGAAAAGTGTAGGTTGTAAGCCTTAGTGGGAGGGAGCCTGGACTTTGGCATGCAGCCACGTCAAGTTCAACCATTTACCTGGGGGCACCACATTCTAGACATGTGCCTCATATGTTTTAACTTACAAACTCATGGCAAGCTTCAAATGTGGATAGGGTTAATTTAAACTGACTCCAACAATATAAGAGTATTAGCAGGGAAGGGTGGCTCTTCAAGCTTCACAGAGACAATATTAATATTACAAAAGTACCAATGTTCTATAACAGGAACTCACCACCTCATGCAATCATATAGATTGAACCTATAAACCGATTTAAGAAAGGTCTGAGTAATGCTATCGTTATGGTTATCTTTATGATTATTGCAGAGCATGGATCCATTATAAAGCCTTTTTTTTTTCCTTGAAGGAGAAGGAAATCCCAATCATTCTGTAAGTATTTTGGAATTGTCATCATGGAGAATAACCATCTCTTCCCCACAAAGCCCATGTCTAATCCCAAAGCCTTCTTCTCCGTGATCAGTATCATAGCCTCACCACCACCACCAGCAGCAGCAGCACTCACTGAATACACACTCTGTGCTGAGTACATGGATTTTTTTTAAGTGCCTAATATTTTAAATCTACAAACACCTCTGAATGCCATTGCAGTTTACAAAGTAGCAGTGAATCCCCGGGTTAAAAGGAAGGGATCGTAGGGGTCTGAGCTGCGGCATAGCAGGTAAGGCCACTGCTTACAATGGGCGCCGGTTCAAGTCCCGGCTGCTCCACTTCCAATCCAGCTCTCCGCTATCGTCTGGGAAAGCAGTGGAAGATGGCCCAAGGGCTTGGGCCCCTGTACCCACATGGGAGACCCAGAAGAAGCTCCTGGTTCCTGGCTTCGGATTGGAGCAGCACCGGCCATTGTAGCCAACTGGAGAGTGAACCAGCAGATATAAGACCTCTCTTTCTCTGTCTCTCTCTCTCTCTCTCTTTCTGCCTCTCCTTCTCTCTCTGTGTAACTCTGAATTTCAAATAAATAAATAAATCTTTAAAAATAAAAAGAAAGAAACCAGAGACAGGAGTTGTACTCAGTACTCTGATATTGGATGTACACATCTTAACCACTAACTGAAATGCCTGCTCCAGCCATATTGTGTTTTTATTCAGCTTCTTTTTATCAAATGCCTCAGGGATAGTCATCAAAGAAACTACTGAATATCTAACAAGTGTGGAACATTTTCCTAAGTGCTCTTATTAAATGTTGATTTGCTTGTTTGTTTGTTATTGGAAAAGTGTAGCCTTCTGCTATGGTCTGAATGTTTGTGTCCACCCAAAATTCATAGGTTCACGTGATGACATTAGGAAGAGGTGGGGTTCTCTGGGTAGTGATTAGATCATGGGGGGAGGGCCCTCATGAGTGGAGTTAGGTCCCTATAAAATAGGCCTCTCATCCCTTTTCCCAAGCGAGGACACAGCAACAAAATATGATCAGTGAACAAGAAAGTGGGCCCTAACCCGTCACTGAATCTGCTTTGATTTGGGGCATCCAAGCCTCAGGATAGTCAGAAATGAATTCTGTTGTTTATGGTATTTTGTTATAGCAGTTTGCATGGACTAAGACATTTTCGTGGAAGAAAATCAGAACAATGGAGAATGTAGCAGGATAGTGAAAGAATGTGGCTTCAACAGGTACACATCCAAAAATTATCCTGAAAAAAAAATTTTTTTTTTTTGACAGGCAGAGTGGACAGTGAGAGAGAGAGACAGAGAGAAAGGTCTTCCTTTTGCCGTTGGTTCACCCTCCAATGGCAGCCGCGGATGGCGCGCTGCGGCCGGCGCACCGCGCTCATCCGATGGCAGGAGCCAGGAGCCAGGTGCTTTTCCTGGTCTCCCCATGGGGTGCAGGGCCCAAGCACCTGGGCCATCCTCCACTGCACTCCCGGGCCACAGCAGAGGGCTGGCCTGGAAGAGGGGCAACCGGGACAGAATCCGGTGCCCCGACTGGGACTAGAACCCAGTGTGCCGGCGCCGCAAGGCGGAGGATTAGCCTGTTGAGCCACGGCGCCGGCCCTATCCTGAAAATTTTAACTAAATGTTTAATTACATCCTGCCATTTTCAAATAACATTAAATCATGAACAGTTTCCATATTATTAAACTCTTTGTAATCATCCTTTTAATTGCTTCACAGTGCTCTACAATAAATTAACTGCTCTATTTTAAAATTTATTTTTATGCAGATTTTCATGTTATGTATACTGCTACTGTTACAATGCACATATTCATATAAGATTCATTTTTGTATTCAGAATTTTTTTAGGTATAAATGTCCATAAATAAAATTTCTGGGAGAAGAAACTTGAGCAGTTTAAAGTTTTTGATATATTATTAGCAAAAATTATTTGCCAAGAGACAATTGAATATATGCACTCATTTAGAAATACAAATTATTAAAGATTTTTAGAGAGTAATTTTATAGCATCTTTTGAAATAAAAACACACATATATGCTTTGAACCAGCAATTCCACTTCTAGGAATCTTTCCAAGAAAAATATCTTCACACACACACAACTGTGGATGTACAAAGTTTTGTTTTAGCATTGTTTGAATTAGGAAGCAATGTGGAAGTACCCTAAAGGGAAATTGTTAAATAAGTGATGTCGTGACTATACTGTATTATGGAAAGTATGAAGCTGTTAAGAATGAAGTGGCTCTTTGTTGATGTGAAAAGATTTCTTAGACAAATAAGTGGAGGAAAAAAGCTAATAGTCGATCAGTCAGAATAACTTCATTTATAAAATAATCAGTAAATATGTGTCTGAATGCATTTAAAAACCAATAGGCATTGTACACTTGTGGAATGCTAGGTGTCCCACCAACCCATTCTCCCCTTCTTCCTTAGTAACAGAAACGGAAGTCTTAGCTGGTCACATTTCCCAGCTTCCCTTGTAGTTAGAATTGGCCACGTGACCCATTCTGGCCAGTGAAGTATCTGTGGCAATTCCTGGGACGCTTCCTTAAGAAAGAACCGGTACACTTTATGGACTAGCTCGCAATAGTTTAAAACAGCATGATTTGTTCCCATGGCTGTGTGTAAGCGGGGGCCATGGTGCTCCACGCGCTGCCCCAGGGGCCCAAGCTGCAAAGGCAGCTGCTCACTACAGAAAGTTCCCACAGCAGTGGCAACAGAGGGCAGGGGCCTGCCGCTGAAATGGGTGGCACTGAAAATAGCTCATCACAAGGACCAGCAGAGGGCCCGGAGGCAGGGAAGTACTGTGCACTCTGTCCATGAGACCTCCACAAGGATGTGAGCGTGGGGGTAGGATAGGAGGGTAGGACAGTTCCTGTCTATAATGCACACTTGGCTTAAGGTTAAGTTAGAGGGCCAGTGCTGTCGTGTAGCAGACTAAGCCAGCATCTGAGCCACCAGCACCGCGTATCAGAGCGCCAGTCGGAGTCCCATCTGCTTCACTTCTGACCCAGCTCCCTGCTTAGGCACCTGGGAAAGCAGTGGAACATGGCCCAAGTGTTTGGGCCCCTATATCCACATGGGAGACACAGATGGCCCATTCCCAACTGCTGTGGCCATTTGGGGAATAAACCAATGAACAGAAGATATTCTCTCTCTACTCCTCCCCACCCTCCCTTCTGGCTGTACCTTTTAAATAAATACACAAATAAACCTCTAAAAAATTAATTGCCAAGTAACACAGCTACTCTGTATTAGAGCCTAGAATTCAAACCTAAATCTACTGTGCCTAAGACCCATTTTTTCCCCTTCTCGCCACTATGCATTTTTGTACTTTCATTCTGTTTGAATTCTGGTACAGTAAATTATCACTCATTACCCTAGCTTTTCACCTTTTCCTTTCCCATTATGATGTGCCCATTATTGCAAACGAACTTTAGAATCATTTTGTAAAGTTCCCAGAAATCAAACAAGAAGACAAACCTATAAGAAAGAGGAACACAATAAACCTATAAAGTAACTTGGGAGGTTCTGATGTGTATTAAATGGCTAGTTTTTCCTGAAATGAAAATGGCATGTCTATCACTATCAATTTCATTTATTCAGGCCTCTCTTGATAATATTATTCACAATCCTTTCAGAGCTCCGAGGTCTTCAATCATTTCATCTATAAATATTAATAGTGTTGTCACTCTCTAATACTTAAAATTCTTAGTTCTGTTTTCTGCCTTTTTATGTTGAATAAAATTTCCAGAGGAAAGTTATTGAGAGCATCTCACCGAAACTATGATGACAGGGTTTTGGTTTTTTATTTTAGATTTATTTATTTATTTTTATCTGAAAGACAGAGTCATGGAGAGAGAGAGCAGAGATCTTTCATCTACTGGTCTACTCCCCACATGGCTGCAATGGTCAGGGCTGGGCCAGGCTAAAGTTGGGAGCCAGGAACTCCATCCTGGAGTTTCCCAGGTATTTGGACCATCTTCTGCTGCTTCCTTCCCTTCTTGTAAGTGAGCTGGATCAGAAGCAGAGCAGCTCGAATGCAAACCGGCACTCTGATATGGAATGCTGGCATTGTAAGTGACTGCTTACTCTGTTCTGCTACAACACTGGCCCCTATGATGACTCTTAATTAAAAAAAAAATGTTTATTTATTTCAAAGCCTGAGATACAGAGAGAAAGGCGAAAGAGAAAGAGGTCTTCCAATTATATGTTCACTCCCTACATGGCCACAACAGCCGGGGCTGGGCCAATCCAAAGCCAAGAGCCAGGAGCTTCCTCCAGGTCTCCCATGTGGGTGCAGGGGCCCAAGAACTTGGACCATCTTTCACTACTTTTCTCAGGCACATTAGCGGGGAGCCAGATCAGAAGTGGAGTAGCTGAGCCTGCACCCATATGGGATGCTGACACTGAAGGCAGAGGCTTAACCTTCTATGCCACAGCACCAGCCCTGATGACCCTTTAAAACATCTTTTTAAATTACTATTTAAAATTATCCTTCTTTTATACATTTTAAAGGTTTTTCCCTTTACATTAATATTTGTCAGATGACACCCAATAATCATTGTTAGCATTAAGAGTATTTTTTAAGTTATCCTTAGGATATGCTAATATCTTTCCTAATACTGAAAACTCTTAGGTTCCTAGGACATATACTCCTTGGTCAGTATGGATTAGTATTTTAGGATGTAGTTAGTACTGGTAGACTAACCTTTATTTAGGATATTCAAATCTGTGTAATCTATATGTCAATGGGTATATATCAAAGCTTTATAATCAGGAAAAGATTGTCTTCATGTCCACTACATGGTTTGCAAAAGTAAAACTCTCCGTATAATTTCTATAGATTCCCAGAGAGTTTAACATTGCCGTGGTCTCCTCAAATGTCAAGATCCTGGTTTTGTTTTTGGAGCAGCTGATAGATGAAATTGACAGACTGTTTCTAACTCCCAATCTTCCAGACAGTTATTACAAATTGACATCTTCTCTTAGATTTTTCACCAGAAACACACTCATATATGGCATATATGGCATGCATGAGGGTACTTTTAAAAGTTCATGAAAAAGGGGGCCGGCACCGTGGCTCACTTGGTTAATTCTCCACCTGTGGCGCAGCATCTCATATGGGCACCAGGTTCTAGTCCTGGTTGCTCCTCTTCCAGTCCAGCTCTCTGCTGTGGCCCCGGAGTACAGTGAAGGATGGCCCAAGTGCTTGGACCCTGCACCCACATAGGAGACCAGGAGGAAGCACCTGGCTCCTGGCTTCGGATGGGCACAGCATTGGCCATAGTGGTCATTTGGGGAGTGAACCAACAGAAGTAAGACCTTTCTCTCTGTCTCTCTTTCTCACTGTCTATAACTCTATCTGTCAAATAAAAATAAATTTTAAAAATTCATGGAAGAGGGCTGGCGCTGTGGTGTAATAGGTCAATCCTCTGCCTGTGGCGCTGGCATCCCATATGGGTACCGGTTCTAAACCCAGCTGCTTCTCTTCCAATCCAGCTCTCTGCTATGGCCTGGGAAAGCAGTAGAGGATGGCCCAAGTACTTGGACTACTGCATCCACGTGGGAAGACCCAGAAGAAACTCCTAGCTCCTGGCTTCGGGTAGGCTCAGCTCCAGTCATTTTGCCCATTTGGGGAGTGAACCAGCAGACGGGAGACCTTTCTCTGTGTCCCCCCTCACTGTCTGTAACTCTACCTCTCAAATAAATAAATAAAATCTTTTTTAAAAAAAGTTCATGGAAAACGGAATGAAAAGCATGAGTTTATTTTGGTGGATACTATAAAAAATGCATGAATTTCAAAAATTTTTGCACCAAAATAAACTCACGTTTTTAATTCTAGATTTTCCACAAACCTTTTGAAACATTCTTGTATATGCAGTAGACTTAGCTAAAACAGAAGGTTTATAAAATTCCAAGGTAGTTATAGTTGGCCTGAAAGTGCTTTAACAACTGGGGGGCGGGGAGCAGGCATTGGAGCAACATTTAACTTGGTGTTTGGGATACCTGCATCCCACATAGGAGTGTCTAATTTAAGCCCCAGTGTCCCTGTTTCCCACAAAGCTCCCTACTGATGTCCACCCTAGGAGGCAGCAGATGATGACAGGTACCTGGGTCCCTGTCACCCACAAGGAAGACCTGGATTGAGCTCTGGGATTCTGGCTTCCACCTGTTTGTCCCAGCCTTGGCTGTTGCGGACACTTAGGGACTAAAGCAGAGGATAAGATGTCTCTGTCTGTCTGTCTGTCTGTATGTCTCTCTCTCTGCCTCTCAAATAAAATGAAAATAAATAAATGATTTCCAGTTTTATTGCTTAGACCTCTGTTTTCTCTGTTTTATTTCCCTGACCAAATTCCCCTCTACCAAATGAAACAAAATTTTCTCACTTTCTTATACAAGGAGATCTAGCTATCTGTAGTTTATAATCTTAAACTCAAACTTGGGTGTTGCTTTAAATATCTAACCAAATCCATCAAAATGTAGAGCAAAATATGTACATATAAATAATATTAAATCACTTCATGTATCATTATCAGATTTGCTATAGTAACAAAGTCAAAATCTCTATTGCCTCTAGAAAACTTTTCTTTCTTACTCACAGGACTAGTCTGTAGCTACAACTCTGTTCTATGTGACCTCACTGTGAACCCAGGCTGGAGGGACATGCCTTTCTTATGGTAGAAGGAAAGCAAAGGAACAGGTACACACACACACTGCCTCTGGAAGCTTCTGTGTAGAACCCGTATGTTGTCATTTCCTCTCAGCATCTGTTAACTCAAGTTCCACGGCTAACCCAGAAGATGGGACAGGAAGATACTTCACCACCATCCCTTTATACAGCAAAGATTAGCTGGAAACATGAACACAGTTTACGATAATAAATAGTCACCTCTCTTACAATTAATTGTGAATAGCAAGCTTACCCTTCCCTTGTTCTGCAACCACAGTGAAGGTGGGTGTTTAGCAGTGGTTCTGCGGGCAGTGAGTTGTGAGTTGGGGAGGAAGTTTTTCATAAAATCTGGAGAGTTTCCAGTATGCATGGCCTCCCAACCCTCACCTCCACCATCATTCAGATCTGACCCTGGGAAGGCAAGGGTCCATCATACAGAATCTGCTCCTTGAGCGAGTTTGATACTTTCCACTCTCAACCATTTTGATTACCATTGGAAGATGGTAATTTGGGGAGCAGGGGAGGGATGATCTTATCAGATTTATTGCCTGCACCATTCCCAGTAAGTGTGCCGATGCATATACGGGACAAGGACAGACAATAACATCTGCCTCCCATATTTGGCCAGGACCGGCCTTTTGCTAAGAGGCTTTCACACTGCAAGGATTACAGGACTTGCTACTTTAAATAAACACTCCTGGTGGAGTTTTTGCGAGAATATATTTTGAAAGCCGTCAACCAAGAAGAGCGAAACATAATTTTAGACTGGGCTGAATTTGTCAATCGGGACACACTTACCAGAAGTGCCGCCTTGAGTGCTGCTCAAGCAGCTGGGTGTCTAACTGGGCTGGACAAGGCAAATCAGACTCCAACACTGGCCCTCGTTAAAGCAAGTGCAGATGCCAACAATCCCTTGGCACGTATACAGGAAGGAAATTGAAGACTCCTTGAGATAGGAATGCTGGAGCAGCTCCATCGAGCGTATCCTGCTTGCACAGCCGAAGCTGTTGTCCCAAAAGCGATTGGAGGGCCTCTCCCTTCCCTAGTGCCTTGAGACTGGCACAAAAACACTTCACTATTTTTTAAATGCTAACAATTGTTGGTGGGAAATGCTATAGTTGAAATGTGTCCTCCCACCCCCATTGCAATCTGGCTAAGAGGACGACAGGCTCGTAGAGGTGAGAGAGCCATACACAGCACTCAGAGGCAAGTATGCGTAATTACCACAGGCCTGAACACCTGTTCGGCAATCAGTGATCTCACCCCCAGAGATCTCGAGCTATGCCTATTTGAACATAGGATCCCCCACTAAAGTCTTATATGACCTATGTTTCCAAAATGCCTTAAGTGTCTCCAACAAAGGTCTGACTTGAGGCAAGACAACAGAGAGTCATGACTCCTCATCCAATTTCCAGAGAAGAATCCATAAAGCATAGCATCCTGCTAGAACAGGAGGTAAGCTACCTACCATGTTATAAGAGACAAAGTTCATTCTTTGACTATTAATCCTAGAGATTCCTGAAGACAACTTAATAGGATAACTATGTAGGGTGAGAAAAGTAATTAAGGCTCTTGGGAAACTTTGATGCTTGCTCTGAGCTAATAGCAATTTCTGACACACAGCAATCAACTGCAGCACCTATCACAGGGAATATAAACCTAGGTCAGGTAAAATAAATAAGGTTTTGCCAGTCCAACCTTATTTACTTATTTTATTTGAAAGGCAGAGAGACAGACAGATATTTTCCATCTAGTTCACTCCCCAAATGCCCACAACATCCAGGACTGGACCAGGCCAAAGGCAAGAAGCTTGAGCTCCCACCAGGTCTCCCATGTGTGGGGCAGAGACCCAACTGCTTGAGCCATCATCTGTTTCTTCCCAGGGTGTGCATTAGCAGGAAGCTAGATGGGAAGCAGGGCAGCCAGGACTCGAACCAAGCACTCCAATATGGTATGTGGGCACCCCATGCCCTGTGCCCTTCCCCCCAACCCACTCAAACTTTAAACCTATTCTTTCAGTGGATTTTCTCTAGTTCCTGTGTTGGCTAAAACATTCTCAACAACTGGGGGAAATGCACAGTTCTTTGCCCTGTCTGTGAAGTAAGGACTACAGAGGTAGGAAGAATCAAATGGAAGGCCTTGGCGCTCCCTCTGCCAATTAAAAATAGCAAATCAAAGTCCATACCGCATTGCTGGCAGCATTTCAAATATTAATGGCAGTGTTTATAGCCTCCTGAAAGCTGTTTGTACTTGCTAAACAAAACACTTGGGTTTGTTTTTGTTTTACACTTAGCAGTTTCCCACAAAGGAGAGTAATGTAGATGAAAAGAAGGCTAGGACGAGGTTATGGCAGAGAGTTTCCATGCCCTCCGTGGGTGTTCCCTCCCCCAGGAACATCCGTATGTCCAGCCATCCAGAAGCTCTCCGTTTTCTTTTCTTTGGAAAATGGCCAGTTATTTTAAAGAAAAATTTTCAATATAGTAAAAGATGGCAACAATTGCTACATACATTAATTCAAATTATTTTCACTAAGCACCAAGTAGCACAGCTTTCAATCATTTCACCAAGAGTGCCTTTATTATTAAAGGACTGAAATTTGGGGCTAGTGGCTGGTGTTGAAAAGTAGCAAGTGGGTTAAGCCACTGCCTTCAGTGCCAGCATCCCATAGGAGTGGCAGTTTGAATCCTGGCTGTTCCACTTTCAATCCAGCTCCCTGCTAGTGTCCCTAGAAAAGCAACGGAGGATGGCCCAAGTGCTTGGGCCCCTGCCACCCTGTGGGAGACCCAGATGGTGTTCCAGGCTTCCGGCTTCAGCCTCACAGGGTCCTGGCTGTTGCAGCCATCTGGGGAGTGAACCAGCAGATGAAAGATATCTCTCTCTGTCTCTCTCTCTCTCTCTCTCTCTCTAGCTGTGCCTTTCAAATAAATACATAAATAAATATTTAAAAATAATAATAAAGACACAAAATGAATTTTTTAAAAAGGACCAACACTTAAGTTCTTTTTAAAAGATTTACTTATTTTATTTGAAAGGCAGAGCGTTATGGAGAAGTAGAGGCAGAGAGAGAGAGAGAGAGAGAGAGAGAGAGAGAGTCTTCCATCCACTGGTTCACTCCCCAAGTGGCCACAATGGCTAGAGTTGGGCCGACCTGAAGCCAGGAGCCAGGTGCTTCTTCCAGGTCTCCCACATGGATGCAGGGGCCCAAGGACTTGGGCCATCTTCTACCACTTTCCTAGGCCATAGCAGAGAGCTGGATCGGAAGTGGTGCAGCCAGGACTCAAACCAGCGCACATATGAGATGCTGGCACTGCAGTCTTACCTGCTAATGCCACAGTGCCAGCACCAAAACTTAAGTTTTTAATCAAGAAATTTAAAGCTGCCAAACAGGGGCCAGTGCTGCGGTGCAGCGGTTTGACACCCTGGCCTGAAGTGCCAGCATCCCATGTGGGTGCCGGTTTTAGTCCCGGCTGCTCCTCTTCCAATCCAGCTCTCTGCTGTGGCCTGAGAAGGCAGTGGAGTATGGCCCAAGTCCTTGGACCCCTGCACCCGTGTGGGAGACCTGGAGGAAGCTTCTGGCTCCTGGCTTCGGATCGGCACAGCTCTGGCAGTTGTGGTCATTTGGGGAGTGAACCATCGGATGGAAGACCACCCTTCTTTTTCTCTGCCTCTTCTCTCTCTGTGTAACTCTGATTTTCAAATAAATAAATAAATCTTAAAAAAAAAAAAGCTACCAAACAGAGAAGCTATCCATTCTTTAAAATGTATTTTAAAGTTGTAAAATCACCCTGAGCTTCAAAGACACCGATCTCCCCAAAACACAAGAGTTGACCTTATTTATATTAAGCCCAAATCTCAATTCATTGCATTAACTGATACAGGAGTGGGAATACGATGCCGTGCTAGCCGGTGACACGAGAAGAAATCCTACTGGGTGCCAAGTGCTCCAATGGCCTTGAAGAGTAACAATGGATTGCTGCTAGCCTGAGCAGATGGTGATTCTGTTCTAGATCCGCACACTTGTCCCTCTTCATCTGTGGTTTCCATCAGCAGTGTTCCACAAGGAGAGTGAGAATGGGACGGTAAGATGTTTTAAGAAAGAGAATGAGAACATTTATGAAATTTTTACAATAATGCATTGCTATAATTGTTCTGTATTATTGCTGTTGCTAATTTCTTACTGTGTCTAATCTATAAATTTTATCATAGGTATGTTTGTATAAGGAAAAAAACATAGGGTACACAGGACTTGATAATATCTATGGTTTCAGGTCTCCACTGAGGGTTGTAAGATGCATCCCCCAAGGATAAGGGGGCGCTGCTGTACGGGGGAACATACAACAGCCTCAGGCGCCGGGCATTGGGGCTGCAGTTGAGTTGCCACTTGAGACCCTCACATCTCAGCATGCCTGCTTCAGTTCTGGGCTCCTCTGCTTCGGCTCCAACTTCCTGCTAATACACACCCTAAGAGGCAGCAGGTGATGGCTCAAGAACTTGGGTTCCAGGGAGGAGATGTACAGTTTGGGACATGCTCAAGCTGACTTGCCCCAAATGGTAGAGTTAGAAACGTGCCAGGGGGTTCCAATTCAATCCCATCAAGGTGGCATGTACCCATGCCATCTCACTAGTCAAAGTGATCAATTTCAGTTCACAATCGATCATAATGATAGGACTAAGAGTCAAAGGGATCACATAATCAAAACTAGTGTCTGAAAATACTAACCAATGGAATTAAAAAGGAGAGAATGATCCAACATGGGAAGTGGGATACACAGCAGACTCAGAATGGCAGATGTCCTAAACAGCACTCTGGCCTCAGAATCAGCCCTTAAGGCATTTGGATCTGGCTCAAGAGCCCATGAGAGTATTTTAGGCATGGAAAGCCAAGACACTCTGGGGAAAAAAAAACACCTAAATGAAAGATCTCTGTGAGTGAGATCCCAGTGGAAAGAACTGGCCATCAAAGGAGGTGCCTTTCTCTGAAGGGAGGAGAGAACTTCCACTTTGACTATGACCTTGTCTAACTAAGATTGGAGTTGGTGAACTCAAAAGGCTTCCATAGCCTTGGCAATTCATGACAAGAGCCTAGGGTGATTACTGATGCCATAAACAAGAGTGTCAATTTGTTAAGTCAACAACAGGAGTCACTGTGCACTTACTCCTCATGTAGGATCTCTGTCCTTAATGTGCTGTACAATGTGAATTAATGCTGTAACTAGTACTCAAAAAGTACTTTACACTTTGTGTTTCTGTGTGGGTGCAAACTATTGAAATCTTTACTTAATATATACTAAACTGATCTTCTGTATATAAAGAGAATTGAAAATGAATCTTTATGTGAATGGAATGGGAGAGGGAGTGGGAGATGAGAGGGGTGTGGGTGAGAGGGAAGTTATGGGGGGGGGGGAGCCACTGTAATCCATACGCTATACTTTGGAAATTAAAAAAAAAAAAAAAAAAAGAACTTGGGTTCCAGTTACCCATGTGGGAGACCCAAATGGAGTTCCTGATTCGTGGCTCCTAAATTTGGCCTGGTGCAGCCCTTGGCTACTGTGGGCATTTTGGGGAATGAGCCAGTGGATGGAAGACATCTCTGTCTGCCTTTCCGTCTTTCAAATAAAATGAAAAAAAAGAATAAGTTTAAGTTATTGGTATACAGCAATGAACTAGGAAGTGTTCTTTTCTGCTTGGTAATGAACACGGCATACTAGAAGCACTTCGCTTTCACCTGAAAAAAACCAACAACAGCTGGAGGCCTCAGGAAGTTCCTTTGAGATCCCTGAACTGCCTGTGGTTCATATACTTTCTGACAACTGATTCTATAGTTATTCTTTTTTAAAAAAAGAGAACAAAAGTACAAAGTATTTTATTTCCTTTGTGATTCTAATACTCTTCCAAAGTTTGCAATGTATTCTGGGGCAGAAGTGATGATGATTTTTTTATTGACACATAATTATTGTATATATTTATAGGTTACAGTGTGACTATTCAATACATACAAACATAAATAATGTGTAACAATGAGATCATGATAATTGGTATCTCCATCACTTCGAACATTTCTAATTCTATAGTTCTTGTTTTAAAGATTTATTTATTTGGAAGACAGAAAGATCTTCCATCCACTGATTCTCTCTCCAAATGGCTGTAACAGCCAAATCTAGGCCAGGCCAAAGCCAGAACCCAGAAACTGCATCCTGGTCTCCAACATGGGTGACACAGTCATCACTGGCTGCCTTCTCAGGCACATTAAGAGGAAGCTTTATTGGAACCGGGACTCGGACCTGCACGTGAAATGACAGTATCACAAATGGTGGCTTAGGCCAGCGCCGCGGCTCACTAGGCTAATCCTCCGCCTTGCAGCAGCGGGCACGCCAGTTTTTGTCCCGGTCGGAGCACCGGATTCTGTCCCAGTTGCCCCTCTTCCAGGCCAGCTCTCTGCCATGGCCAGGGAGTGCAGTGGAGGATGGCCCAAGTGCTTGGGCCCTGCACCCCATGGGAGACCAGGAGAAGCACCTGGTTCCTACCTTGGGATCAGTGCGGTGCGCCGGCCGTGGCGGCCATTGGAGGGTGAACCAACGGCAAAAGGAAGACCTTTCTCTCTGTCTCTCTCTCTCTCACTGTCAACTCTGCCTGTCAAAAAAAAAAAAAAATGGTGGCTTAAATTGGTGTGCGACAATACACACCACTAGTTTTTTATTCTGGTCAGCCTATGGCCCTCTAATCAACCTTTGTTCTTGCTTAAGTTACTTAGGGTTCATTTCTATTGCTTGTAAGAACTGAGACAGATATCCCTTCTTATAAAAGGAAATCTTGTTTTATATTGAGTTTCATTATATATTCATCAGTTTTATTATGTGCTAACTTGATATTGCTACATATCAGCAGTTTCTTTTCTATGCTAATTTCCCAATTTTTTAAATTCTTTAGTTTTGACAAATTTTTCAGTAGAGCCCATCCTTGAGGAATTTTTCAGCTAGGAATCATAGGTGGTCTAATCCTGCAATCTTTTATTTCTGAAAGTGCCATTCTTTTGACATCACACATAATTACAGCATTCCCACCCTCAAGTTTCTATGGATATTGCTTTATTGTTTTATGATATTTGGTGTTGCCCCAAAGTGTGAGGCCAGTCTCAGATTTTTCCACTGAAAATAACCATTTTTCTGTGTTTTTATACTTGGAGCTGTTCTCATATGTTTTGTTGCTATTTCTGCTTCGTTTGTCGGTTTGTCTTGTTTCACCTTCAGAAGCGCTACAAAATTAGTGTGGACTCTTACAGTTGTGATAGAAAATCAACTAAAAACTCATTATGTGGTTAGAGTTCAACTGCAGACAAAAGAATTCACTCAAACCAGGCCAAGCAGAGAGATACTTGCTCAGGGGACTGACGTGCTACAGAATGGTAGGGAAAACCTACGCTAGGGGACTGGCTTCCAGAGTCAGCTCCGGGAGCTGCATCTAAATCTGCCTCAGCAAGGCTGATGCCCCTGCTTGCCCCTGCCACTGCCATTGCACCTGCTTCTGGCTTCCAGATCATGTTGCCTCTGCTGTGTCCAGAAAACTCCCAGACCATTGCTGGCCACACAGAGCGAGGGACTCAATCAACACAGTCCCACAGAGCTGCTGACATAGCCCCAATGCCTTTGTTACCATAGCCTCTTTCTTTCTTTCTTTCTTTCTTTCTTTCTTTCTTTCTTTCTTTCTTTCTTTCTTTCTTTCTTTCTTTCTTTCTTTCTTTCTTTCTTTTATTTTTGACAGGCAGAGTGGACAGTGAGAGAGAAAGACAGAGAGAAAGGTCTTCCTTTACCGTTGATTCACCCTCCAATGGCCGCTGCGGCCAGCACACTGTGCTGTTCCAAAGCCAGGAGCCAGGTGCTTCTCCTGGGTACAGGGCCCAAGCACTTGAGCCATCCTCCACTGCACTCCCGGGCCATAGCAGAGAGCTAGACTGGAAGAGGAGCAACTGGGACAGAACCCGGTGCCCCAACCGGGACTAGAACCTGGTGTGCTGGCCCCGCAGGTGGAGGATTAGCCTATTGAGCCACAGCGCCGGCCACCACAGCCCCTTTCCAGATCTCATTCGGATGCATCTATTTGGTGGGTATGAAAAATCCACCACATGCAGAAATCCTCACGGCAAAGGCAGCTGGATAATAGAGACTTCAAATGTCCAGTCTCTGGTGTACATAAAGCCATGCTAGTATGGCATTGAGTGAGCAAATTGCAACATGTGCCACACTAAGTAAGAGAATAAAGGGCATTTACTGACCTGTACCTGACAAGTCCACGGGGGTAGAACTGGCTTTAGACACAACTGGAACCCCAAGTTCAGACAATGACGTCAGCATTCTTTCTTCCCTTTTATCAGTTCTGATTTTATTCCTTCGACTAGCCTTTACTGAGCTCCTACTATGTGCCAGACACTGTTGTTCTAAGAGCTGGGGTGCCATTGTGAAAGCGCACACACGCACACACACACATGCACACACATCATAAATGTCTGCTCTCTTGGTGACTACTTGCCTCTGCGTTTACTCTTGGTGATTGCTTTCTGCTTTGTTCTCTGGAAGATTTTCTGAAAATGGCAGCAAAAATCGTTCCCAGTAGCTGCAAGCTTATAGGTTACTTAGGGCATGATCACAAGGACCACAGGCTTTTCTCCTCCAGAATCCATCTAAATGTCACACAATGAAAAGATCCTACTTGGTTTTATCACGTGATGCACCCGGCAACACTCTGAGTACCGCAGGGCCATGTAGCATATGTACAATAATTCATATGTGCACCAGATGTTGGAGAGGCGGTTCCCAAACAGAAAAGGTGCTGAAATGACAAAGACAGAGTTGATGTCTATTACATTCCATTCCTAAACTACCCAGAATCCTAAACACACACACACACTCTCATCTCCATCCATTAATTTTCAAACGTGTCTTTCCCCTCCACAGTGAATTTCTCTTCCATAAACAAAAGCACACTCTTTCTCCCCAAGCCCATGACTCTTCCTCATCTAACAACCTCTGGATAAATGAGAAATATAACCAGCCCAAACATATTCACTGCTTCAACACATGAGATAAAACAGGAAATTACATCAGGAACTCTCATTTGAAAACAGGAAACCCACTTCCCATGGCCATCACCCTTCAGCCCAGGCCGACGCCGCTGGATGGAAGAGCAGAGTGGGTCTGTTGGCCTCATCAGCTCCATGGGCTACCAGCCAACACCGGAGAACGGGCAGGTCTTGGCTCTGGAACCTAAAACCCCAGCACCTGTGGCTTTTCCTCTTTGCACCAGACCTCAGAGTTCTGCATGACACCCAGCCCTTGGTTTAACTGCTTCTGTCCCTAATGTGACTGAATATTCCAACACACAGTAATTTTCCTCCGACCCGCATCCCAGTGGGACCCGGAATAACTCTTCCCTTTGTACTACAGAGAAGTGACGGTGGGAGGTGTCGCCGTGAATAGCAGGAGGTCACCTTGGCCAGGCTTCCCTCGTCTCACCTCCCTGCATTTCCACTCAATAGCAGCAGTCTGAGGTTCAAGTAGAGAAGACTGTTCTTGGTTTCTCCTGGCACAGGAGTAGCTAACTCCCAGGTGTCTTGGATTGCTGATTATAGGCAGAAAAGGCCTTTCCCAGAGCCCTCTGGCATTTGCTCTCTGTTTGCTGTGTAGGCTATAGCCTTCAATTTAATGTTGTAATTTCCATATCATACAGTGCACCCACTTAAAGTGTACAATTCAGTGACCTTTTAGTACATCCATTCAGCTGTGCATCCATCATCGTAACCCATTTTCAAACAGTTTCATCAGTTTAATATTCACCTCCCAATCGTCCCATCTCTCCAAGTTCTGGGCAGCTAATTATCTTCACTCTGTCTCCATAGATCTGCCTATTCTGAACATTTACCATAAATAGAATCACACAATAAGTGGTCTGTTGCGACTGGCTCCTTTCACTTTGCATAAGGATTTCAAGATTCATCTCTGTTGTAGCAAGTATCAGAACTTCACCTTACCTTTTTAAAAAAAAATTAAGAAGATAAGCTTTTTATTTGTTTGAAAGGCAAAGAGACAAAGAGAGAGAGAAGAGACAGACAGACAGATGGAGTAGACAACTTCCATCCACTGGTTCACTCCTCAGATGCCCACAACAGCTAGGGTTGGGCCCTGCTGAAGCTGGGAGATGGAGCTCAACCCAGGTCTCCCAGGCAGGTGGCAGGGACCTACATACTTTCACCATAACTTGCAGCCTCCGAGGTCTGATTTCCAGGTGCAAGGGAGTAGGGTTGGTCAGTCTGGGTTACATGCCGTTCCTATAGCAGGGATGGAAAGGCCAAATGATTAACATTCACAGCAGTATAGCAAAAGAGGTTACTGAAGGGAAAAACACAGACAGAAAACAGAAAAGAAACAGCTGTCCAAAAACACATTTTCATGTCTGTTATAGTTTATCTCATCATTTTCATCTCTTACCAATGTTCTCTGTGTCCTTTGAAAGCTCTCTTAATCTGCCCTGTACATCATTTACTCAGTTTTCTGTAAAGTGAAGTCTGTAATTTGTAAACATTTGGGTTTCTATGCTGTTTGAAAATTTTGATTTATGTGGGGCTGGTGCTGTGGTGTAGTGAGCAAAGCCGCTGCCTGCAGTGCCGGCATCCCATGTGGGCACCGGTTCTGGACTCAGCTGCTCCACTCTGCTATGAGCCAGCTCCCTGCTATGGCCTGGGAAAGCAGTAAAAGATGGTCCAAGTCCTTGGGACCCTGCACCTACGTGGAAGACCCAGAAGAAGCTCCTGGCTCCTGGCTTCAGACCGGTGCAGCTCCCGCCATTGCAGCCATCCAGGGAGTGAATCAGTGGATGGGAGACCTCTCTCTCTCTCTCTCTCTCTCTCTATGCCTCTGCTTCACTGTAACTATTCCTTTCAAATAAATAAAATAAATCTTTAAAAAATAGATGATCTATGTATTTAAGATTTTCATTATGAGTCTACTCTGTCCTGGATATTATGCTAGGACAGGGACTCTGTCTTCAGAGAGATTATTGTCTGGTAAAAGAGGAATCAAATAAAAAGAAAATTACAACAAAATCATGTGATTATAATAAGTTCATGGTGCTTAGAAGTGCCTTGGCTTGGGGCTGGCACGGTGGTGTATTGGGCTAAGCACTGGCCTGCAGAGCTGGCATCCCATATGGGCGCTGCTTCATGTGCCAGCTGCTCCACTTCCAATCCAGCTGTTTGCTGTGGCCTGGGAAAGCAGTAGAAGATGGCCCCGGGCCAAGTGCTTGGGCTCCTGCACCCATGTGGGAATCCAGAAAGAAGCTCCTGGCTTTGGATCAGATCAGCTCCAGCCATTGTGGCCACCTGAGGAGTGAACCAGAGGATGGAAGACCTCTCTCTCTCTCTCTCTCTGCTCTCCCTGTAACTCTACCTTTCAAATAAATAAATAATCTTAAAAAATGTAAATTTATATATATGTGTGTATATATATATATATATATATATATATATATATAGTGCTCTGCACAGGTCCAACCCTGCCTGGGAGGTTGCTGAAACCACAAAGGTGAGAGACCTCAATTATGTGCAGGTGGCAGGTACGTGACCCTCACACACCCGAGGCCTCCTTCTGATGGAATCAGAAACTCAGCTGGCATCTCCTTGGAGATTTTCTCTGCCTTCCTAGAAAGTGATTTCATATGGCTAAAGCCTCCTGATTTTTAAGGTAGTGGCTCACCTGTCACATTCTCAGAGACCTTGGCCAGCCACCGAGCCTAAGGAGGTAACACCAACAACACACAGCCTCATGCAAATGCAAATTCCTTGAGGTCATTGACCTCTGTCCCCTAAAGCCCAAGGAGCTTAAGAACATGTGTCCAGTGGGGGAATGTGGAATGAACTACAGCTATTCTCATCTCCAGGCAACATGCAGAAGCCCCTCAGGTCCAGGCTGCTGGGGAGAAAGGCTCTTGGGGTGAGGTCAAAGTTGAAAGGACAGCGGCCACAGAAATCAGAGGGGGAGCTTCGGGGGTGATCTTTGGGCCCCTCTCTTGCCTTCCGTGTCACTACAGTTCTCCTGGCCTGCACTGTGTTCGTGAGCCCTGCGATCAATGCGCAGCTCGAAGCAGTCTGAGATTCTTCTTTGTCAGAGGCCATCCTCCTCAGCCAGACCAAAGGACCCATCTACAGAATGAAGCAACCAGGTAAGAGAAGAAGAGAAGGAGAGGGAGACGAGAAGTCAGGGACGGGTTAGGAAAAGAGGAGGAAGAAAAAGCCGAGAGCTAGAAAAACAAAAGAATGATGGAGAGCGTGCAGCTACGTCTCATCCCATAGACTCTGCCGCTGTGTGGATCAACAAATCACCGTGGAGTTAAGCTTACTTGTGTTGGTTTTTTGAACTCGGAATTGAAAGAGTCCTGGCCCAGCTAGTAACAAACCCAGGAATCTATCTCTTTACCTATTAACGCATTTCTTTAAAGACAGAGCTCAAAAATTCACTTTTCTAGGGTTTTTTTCCTCTTTTTCTACTCGTCTAGGAATTTTTATCTTTTCCTTGAGATTTCAAAAGAGCCAGAGGGTGGAAAAAACTTTGTAGGGGTGATTCTCACAGTTTATTTTTGTTGTGTTTCTCCCAAATCTTCTTACATGTTTATGTTAGATACTACTGCGGCTCTCTGTTATCCACAGAATCTTAAAAGGGATTATTAGCATAGCTGTGGCTTTCCCCCTTTAAAATAAACCCCATCTTAACTTGGAATTTTTATTCCTCCAGGGACTGTCTTTTTCCAGATACACATAATACTAAATATCTTAATCAAATATGTGATCAAAAATATTTTCCATTTTACTCCTTTTATTTATTTAATGGAGTCATGTTACCCATTGTTTTTAAAAGAGAATGGATTTAGAATAATAGCTCAGCTTTTACATTTCAAAATATGAAAAAGTAATTTCTTGTTTCTGGGACGTATAACATGTCAGTCTAATCATGCATCATTTGGTGTAGGTCAAGAACAGATTTTAAATATTCTAAATATACAAATTAAATTTAACATTCTTGGGATGTGGCCAAGCCATTAAGGGCATCGGTTTAGGGTATACAGAGATCCTTTTAGAATTTTCACACATTAATTCAACTCTGTCTGTCATTCCCCAGTGTAGTCAGATAGTCCCACATGGCTTCCTCTTTGAAGTCTAGGGCACCAAGCTCAGAGAGTGGTTTCCACCTTCACCACAAGCTCAGAAAGTGTCCCGGGCTGAAGCATCCAACAGTAAACTCTATCCTTTCTGCAGTTCTCTGATCTTTCTGTCCCAGACCTATTCTGCTTTTCCTTCTATTGCTGTTTTCCCTCCCAGATTTGCGTTCCTCCCGGTTCTTGTCCACTCTCTGGGGAGTGACCACCCACTGGCTCTGTTTCATGGCTGGTCTCAACTTACCTGCTAATGCATGTTTGGCTTCTACTGCTCCACAAGTTGCTAACTCCTGACTACTTTTGATTCCTTCTAAATCTCAAATCTAGCCACACTCACTTGTGGTCCACAATACTGATACTGATTCACCACATCTGCCACCGATGCTTGGAGACAATCATAGATGGGCATAATGCTAAGTGGATAAGGCAGTAAAAGATCACTTGCTATTTGATTCTATTCATATGAAAGTCCAGCAGAGAGAAATCTATAAAGAAAAAGGAGATCAGTGGTTGTATAGGGGAAGAGGGAGTGGAAGGTAAGGCAGGAAATAGCTAAAGAATGGGAGTGGGGAGGGCAGCAGGCACTATGGTGCAGCAGTTAGACTGCTTGAGACATCTGCATCCCATGTTGGAGTGAACCAGCAGATGGGAATGCTCTTGCACTCTCTCTTTCTCTCTCTCTCTTTCTCTCTCTTTCAAATAAATACAATAAATATATTTTCTAAAAAAGAATAGGAGGCTTTCAAAGGTGATGAAAATGTTCAAAAGTGTATTGTGGTCATGGCTGAATGTATTTGTGAATGTGCTAAAAACCATTAAATTCTACACTGTAAATGTGAATTGCACATTGTAGAATTACATCTCAATAAAGCCGTCAAAAATAAACATTAACCAAATCCACCCAGTGGTTGTATTTGATGACTCCTCAAAACCTTAAAAAACTTTGAACATCTAGTTCAGATTCCTGAAGGTTTAGCTTCATGGATCTGTTTGTTTTGCAGTTAATGGAGGTTAAAGGAGCATTCTCGAAAATTGTTACTTGGGAGCTTAGAATTTCTAGTTAGGACTCTAAGCACAAGTAGAGCACCTGTCACATCTTTCAAAGGAGGATTTATTTGCCTTATTAACAAATCAAGAGTGCTAAGCTTCTTTTAAGGAGTGCAGAAAAAAGAAAAAAAAAGACGAAATGTTTTATTCACCCATTGTTTACAGAAGCATGTTATGAATAATGGATAGGTTTAAACTTCTTTAAGAGTTACCAATATTTCAAATTCTTAAAAAGGAATAATGCATAAAAGTCCATTTGAAACATATGAGAGTGACTTCAATGACCAGGGTTTCAAGTGAAAATTAATTACGAGACCACCTACTGGCCATAAGCAAGGAAAGTAAATACAGAGTTATTGAGTTAGGACTAAAAAGAAGGCAAACATGCAGCACCCAAGGAATGAGCTGTATTGATATCCGAATAGAAGGATGATAACAGAACCAATTAGAAGGCAAAACTACAGAAAGGGGAGAGAGAAAAGAAAAAGGCATACAAAATATTAAACTGACTGCTGGAAAATATGAGGATTCCTATCAAATTTTTTTACTAATTTTCTCACAGGTTTACCAGTGGCTGGATGATACATATTGACTGGACAACACTTTTCATCATGCAATTATTTTTCAAAAATAATCAGGCCTGGTGATTTTTTAAATGCTCACTTGTATCCGCCTCTAGCCATATGTAGCAAAGAAAGATTGAAAATTGAGGCTCCAGGCCGGTGCCATGGCTCAACAGGCTAATCATCCGCCTAGCAGCGGAGGCACACCGGGTTCTAGTCCTAGTTGGGGTGCCGGATTCTGTCCCAGTTGCCCCTCTTCCAGGCCAGCTCTCTGCTGTGGCCCAGGAGTGCAATGGAGGATGGCCCAAGTGCTTGGGCCCTGCACCCCATGGGAGACCAGGAGAATCACCTGGCTCCTGCCATCGGATCAGCGTGGTACGCCAGCTGCAGCGCGCCGGCCACAGCGGCCAATGGAGTGTGAATGAACGGCAAAGGAAGACCTTTCTCTCTGTCTCTCTCTCTCTCACTGTCCACTCTGCCTGCCAAAAAAATTTAAAAAAAGAAAAAAGAAAATTGAGGCTCCAAGCTTAATCATGACTTGTCTAGTTTGAAGAAATAGTGGGAGGGGCTCAGGCATCTAAAAGGAGCTGGCTGCACCCACGTGCACACACACACAGGAAAACAGGATAGCTACATGTTTGTCAGTGAAAGGAAAGAGAACCGAGTTTCTGTAAGAAGAAATCATGCTGGATCAATCTATAAACATTCTTTCAGGGGGAAAAGACGCTTGTGCAGAAAAGGAAAATCATGAATGTATTTTATTCTTAGAAAAATCCTTGAAATATTTTCATATCAATATCTGTTTCTTAACTGAGTTTACCCTAGGATCAAGCTGAGGGTTTTATTATGGATAAAGAATTATTGTCAAAGTAGGGAGGCAAGGGTATTATCAAATGGAGAAGTGTAAATTGTAGTATTTCCCAAGGAATCAATTCTAGGGCAATCTGATTTAACGGTTTATTATGTTTTGGAAACGAGTGCTGTAAAATCTCTAAGTCTGAAAATCTACTAAGTTTTTGTACAGACTGATATGCCAAACTTACAGGGATAAACTGTGCAGAGCAAAAATGGCAGAAGAATTTTGGCCTACGCTCAGTTAACAAACACATTAGTGGGAACATTTTTCCAAGTGCTAGTTGTAAATGGATTTGATTGCTAAGTCACAAGGGGACACAGGGTTCTAGGTGTCACCGAGGCTTTTCTTTAGGATATCCTGTTATACTGACAAAGTTCAAAAGCATCAGGCTATTGGAAATAAGGCAACTGACAACATTGATTTTTCTACCCATGAACAATACTGCTCTCATGACTGATGTCAGGCACTCTGGGCTCTGGGTCCCACAGCAGGACCATGGGCAATGATACCACACAGCACACCCCAATGCTAGGGTATCTCAATTAAGAAAGGACTATTGATTGAAACAAGTTCCAGGATTTCTCCAGGCATAAACTACATTCATGACTTTCCCTTTCTTCTAAAACATCGTTCCTGATGAAAGAATGTGTATAGATTAGTCAAGCATGATTTCTTCTTATAGAAATAGTTTGCTCTCATCTAATTGAAAAAAAAAAATTAGTCATCCTGTTTTTCATATGCACGTCCACTCCCGTGCAGCTGACTCCAAGATAGCTCCTGAGGCCAGCGCTGTGGAGTAGTGGGCTAAACCTCCACCTGTAGCACCGGAATGCCATATGACTCAAGACCTGGCTGCTCTTATTCCGAACCAGCTCTCTGCTATGGCCTGGGAAAGCAGTGGACAATGGCCCAAGTGCTTGGGCCCCTGCACTCACATGGGAGACCCGGAAAAAGCTCCTGGCTCCTGGCTTTGGATTGGTACAGCTCTGGGCTGTTGCAGCCACGTGGAGAGTGAACCAGCAGATGGAAGACTCTTCTCTCTGTCTCTCTGCCTCTGCCTCTCTGTAACTCTGCCTTTCAAATACATAAATAAATAAGAGATAGCTCCTGGATCATTGGTAAGAACCCAAATGGCATTTCTCGATTTCTTGGGCTCTGTTAGGCATGAGAATTGATTGAGATGCTACAATACTCCACTGGGTACCGGAGATATGAAGAGAAATAGCAGAGCATCTCTGCCTTATTTGAGCTCCAAGTCTATGCAGAGAAATAAAACAATTGCAGTATGGGGCAATGGGAATAATGCTACATGGAAGGTATGGATTTGGGGGTGCAGAGGAAGGGGAAGTTAAACAGCATTACTCATGTGTTCATCCATTCAGCTAGCTTTTATTGGCACTGCCATTCATTTATGTATTACATCCGTGTTTGCTTACTGCTTATTGAGTGCCAGCTGCTGTTCTAGGTGCTGGAGATGTAGCAGTGAATAAGATGAGGCCCCTGTTCTCCTGGAGTTAAATTAAGGTTTTTTGTTTTGTTTTGTTTTGTTTTAAAGTGTCCAAAATATACCTGTTAACAACAGATCAACAGGTACTGTGGGGGCCTGCGCTGTGGTGCAGCGGGTTAAAGCCCTGGCCTGAGGCTGACATCCCATATGGGCACCAGTTCTAGTACCCGCTGCTCCTCTTCCCATCCAGCTCTCTGCTATGGTCTGGGATAGCAGTAGAAGATGGCCCAAGTCCTTGGGCCCTGCACCCGCATGGGAGACCCGGAAGAAGCTCCTGACTCCTAGCTTCGGATTGGCGCAGCTCCAGCCATTACAACCATCTGGGGAGTGAATCAGCGGATGGAAGACCTCTCTCTCTCTCTCTCTCTCTCTCTCTCTCTCTGTAACTCTGTCTTTCAAATAAATAAAATAAATCTTTAAAAAAAATAAATGCTCTGAAGAAAACAAAGCAGACAGGTATGATTGAGTGGTTGGAGGTTAGCAGTTACCTCACATGGAATCAGGAAAAAGTCTCTCATCTGACCTCACACCTGTTGATGAGAAGAGACTACTGCGTGAAGATGGAGAGGAAGAGAGCAGAGGGGGCAGCAAGTGCAAAGGCCCTGAGGTGGGGAAGAGTTTGTTGTGCTCAAGAAACAAAAATAATACTAGCTAGATAGGTCAGTGAGCCTGGAGAAGTTAGACAAGATGGGAGGCCCGATTCGCCTTCTGGGGAATCCCTCACAGCCCAGTAGAAAAAAGAGAATATGGATGCAATTACATTCTCACACGAGGAGTGCACAGAGAGAGGAAGACATTAATTTTATTTTAAATATGAAACAGGAGTGAAAGAGGATAGGCGGTGAATCACATTTTAAGGAAAAGCTAAGAGCATAAAGCTGAGGAAGAGGGACGATGGACAAGGCTGCTACAGACACAACCATCTGGACCCCAGGCTGAAAACAAGCTGTCCTGTGGAGTAGAAGCGAAGAAGAGGGAATGGAGAGAAGGTGCTGCCCAGGGCTGGTACAGGGCCTGCCAGCTGAGCTCAAAACATCACAGAATTTGAAAGATCCCTGGAAGCTCCATCAGGCCCATTCTCTCCCCACCCCCCACCCCCCGGAAACAGGAAATAGTGCTCTACCAGGTCACATTGTGTCATCCTTCTGTGACTTAAGATTTTGTCAATTAAAGCACCTTGGGAGAAAAAAAAAAAAAACACTTTATACATAGTTACCTCACAGCGTATTATTAGCATTTCATTTCTTTGGACATTTAATCTTCAAGAGATCTCTGTTAAGAGCGAAGGGCAACCCATCGATTTGTAGCTGTGATTGTAACTCATCCATCTTTATAATGAGGCAACAGATAGTAATGAGGCACTTACAGATGTTGAATCACAAAGGCTGAAGTGGTGGTTTGAGGAGGTCTTATGAACCAGGGGATGTGTTTCACTGTAGACCTGGGAAGAATGGCTCTGTTATTGGAAGTCCCGGGCTCCTCATCTGAAAGAATGGCAGCCCAAGAGATCTGCTGTCGAGATTTCACTGGACATTGTAAATCAAAGTGCCTGCCAGACTCAGGAAATGTTCAACGGTCTCTCTTTCCCACTCAAGCCCGTGGCTGCAATGCAGGGGCATGGCATGGTGGGATGTGCTGGGAGATCCAGTCTGGGTGGGGAACAGAGAGTCCACAGACCCTGAGCAGAGAGGGTGGAAGGAAGATCGGGGTCATTAGGAGAGGCCAATCCTACTTACTAGGCAATAAACAGATTCTCTTTCTTCTTAATGCAGGAAGCTAACACCGACATTGGTTTCAAGTGTGTTAAGATACAATAGGGCTAAAATCACTTACTGCCAGGGTTTTGATAACAAAATCCAAACATAAGACCCACCTACCTCACTTGCCAGAATTTTAACCAAGTTAGGCTTAAATCAATCCACAGTACATCCAAGAGAAAGCATTTTTTACACTGTATGACCCGGGACTCCAGCAAACAATCTTCAACTATGTAAATTCATAGGCCTCTTTAATTCCATGTTGGTTTAGGTTCACATTAATTGTTTCTTGCAGGAAAATAGATTTTTCATTTGGAGATGGCTCAGTGCCAGACTGAACAGGGCTCTGTGGAGGCATTGGAACTCTTAAATGTCACCAGTCACAGTCAATGCAATTTCAGCTCATGCGATTTTAGTTAATGCGAACACTGAAAGAAACGAGAAGGCAGGAATGATGATACTGGACTCAGAAGGACTGCAGGACCCATGGAGATGGCATCTACTGGAGAAGGAGTCAGGTGACCCACACTACGATCTTAGTTCTATTAATAAACTAAATGTGGGACTTAATTGGATGAAGTGACAGATGTCTAATATTTTTCATTCTTATGTACACAAAACAGGTTCAAACCAGCCTGGCAGAGATTCAGGCACTCACCCTGTGGATTGGCCAATTTACTCGGCGGCGAGGAGGCACTCCCAAACATACCAGACTCCTTGGAAGTATGTTAAGTGGTATTGATGATGGCCAGGGCTGCCAAGGATGTCAAATGTATTTAAAAGTGAGCAGAACCCAAGCCCACTGCCCTCTGGGTGGGGACACAGTGGATTTCAGGAGGCTATGGTTCCTTTATTGTGGTGTGTGCAGGAGGCCCCCAGCCAAGGATCTCACTCAACGAAGAGCACATGGAGATAATCTGAGGGATGGTAGGGATGCAGCTCTTGGCTTTATGAAAACAGTGAGCACAGTTGATACTCGCAGCCTTGCTTTCTTTTCTTTATCTTCTTTTTTTTAAAAATTTTATTTATTTATTTATTTTTTGACAGGCAGAGTGGACAATGAGAGAGAGAGAGAGAGAGAGAGAGAGAAAGGTCTTCCTTTGCTGTTGGTTCACCCTCCATTGGCCGCCGCGCTGCGGCTGGCGCACCGCACTGATCTGAAGCCAGGAGCCAGGTGCTTCTCCTGGTCTCCCAGGGGGTACAGAGCCCAAGGACTTGGGCCATCCTCCACTGCACTCCTGGGCCACAGCAGAGAGCTGGCCTGGAAGAGGGGCAACCGGGACAGAATCCGGCGCCCCGACCGGGACTAGAACCTGGTGTGCCAGTGCCTCAAGGCAGAGGATTAGCCTATTGAGCCGCGGCACCGGCCCATCTTTACCTTCTTTGTTTAATTTCCCTCTTGGAGTCGCAGTACAACACAGATCAAGCACAGACTCTCAGCAAGACTCCCCGGGCTTCAACACTGGCTCTTCCCTCTAGAGAAGCGGATCACACCGGCCAAGTCTCTTAACGTCCCTTCCTCTGTTTACCCTAAATATAATGAAAATAACAGCAGCACTCACCTCAAAGGTTTACATTGTGGAATTCATACACATATGTCCTGTTTAGACCAGGCCTACCATGTGGTAGTAATCAATTAAGTTAGCTGTTACTCTATTTCTGTGTGGATGACTGCAGCAATAATGCATGTTTACAATGAAACAACCAGCATACAAGTTTTTTTTAAAGGAAACAAGTCACTGGCAAGCGTCTTCCCACTAGCCACAGACACTGGGAACATTTTGAGAAGGAAGTGCAGGTAGCAGAGGCAGAAGCAAGTCTGTGCTAAGCAAGATGCATTCCTCCCCTCTCCCTTAGCAGCCTCATCCTGCTTTTGTTGTGGATCACCTACCATAGCCCCCAGGCTTCTTTGCCACCGATAACACTGGTCATGTGACTTCACTGATAACATTGGTCATGTGACTCACGTATAGCCAAGGAGGCTAAAATGGAAGTCACAGGATAGAGCTTCCAGGAGAGCTCCTTTAAAAGAAGGCTTTTGAAACAGGTTTTGAAACATTTTGTTATCATTGAGCCCACCTCATTGCTGCTGTCTAAAACCTGGTCGTGAGGACTGACATTCCAGCCACTGTGTTGCAAACCCGAGCATAAAACCCATGCCACGGGGATGACAGAGTGAGAAACCACAAAGAGGCTGGGTTGGAGAACATGAAGGAGCACCTTCAGGTACCTTCACGCACCAGCTAGAAACAGCTGTCCTGTGGACTTCTCACTCGGTGCCAGAAAAAAAATCCTTCTCACTGGAGCCACTAGCTACGTCAAACGTCTGTTTCGTATGTAAGGGGAAACTTCAAAAAGTTCATAGGAGATGCAGATTGTGTAAAAACGTTGTGTGGGCCGGCGCCATGGCTCAACAGGCTAATCCTCCACCTTGTGGCGCCGGCACATGGGTTCTAGTCCTGGTCAGGGCTCTGGATTCTGTCCCAGTTGCCCCTCTTCCAGGCCAGCTCTCTGCCATGGCCTGGGAGTGCAGTGGAGGATGGCCCAAGTGCTTGGGCCCTGCACCCCATGGGAGACCAGGAGAATCACCTGGCTCCTGCCATCGGATCAGTGCAGTGCGCCGGCCGCAGCATGCCAGCCGCGTCAGCCATTGGAGGGTGAACCAACGGCAAAGGAAGACCTTTCTCTCTGTCTCTCTCTCTCTCACTGTCCACTCTGCCTGTCAAAAAGAAAAGAAAAAAAAAATCATTGTGTGGATTTCAAAAATTTTTCACAACAAAATAAATGTTTCCTTTCATTCCATTTTCCACAAACTTTCCAAAGACCCATCATAACTAAATCCCTGAGTACATGCATTGTCTCTGCCTTGCATTGTACCCTCTGTTTTCTGAGTCTCATGATTCTCTCTTGGTCGACTCCCCTGTGTTAGTGGAGCACAGCTTGGACTGCATCCAGGCACACTGTCAGAGATTTGGGGTCTTGGGCAAAAGACAGATTTAGCTGCTATTTTGTCAAAGAATAAAGCAACAGTATCCTAATAACGCATACATTTGTCTCTGCCTTGCTCAAGCATAAGCAGCCCAAAGCTAATGTGATGACTTCTGGCCTTTTCTCCGATTTCTACTTCCTGCTCCACAAGTAGCTTTTCACGGTCCACGTTGACTGTCTTGACTCCTCCCACTACTCCTTCGTTTCAGTCAGGAGGAAGGAAAGAAGAGGAAAAGGCAAGCTCCCTTCTCTTTAGAGCATGACCCAGAAGTTGAATATACTCATTCCACTTCAGTTTTTATCTCATTTCCCAAGACCTTGTCACATGGTCACACCTAGCTGCAGGGGATGATGGGAAATACAACCTTGGGGTAGGCATTTGGGGCAGTGGGTAAGTCACCTCTTGGGATTTCTGTGACATATATCAGACAGCCTGAACCCTGAACCAGCTGCATCTCCTAATTTCTAATAGCAAAGAAAGTTTTATATTAAAACCTCATGGGGCCAGCTTTGTGTAGGGGGTAAACCACTGCCTGTGACACCGGTGTCTCATATGGGCACTGGTTCATGTCTCGGCTGCTCTGCTTCCAGTCCAGCTCCCTGCTTAGAGCCTGGGAAAGCAACAGAAAACAGCCCAAATGTTTAGGTCCCTGCCATCCACATGGGTACCTGGCTTCAGCCAGGCCAAATCCCAGCTGTTGCAGCCATTTGAGGAGTGAACCAGTGAATGGAAAATGTCTCTCCCTCTCCTTCTCTCTCTGTCATTCTGACATTCAAAATTAATCAGTTAAAAGAAAAACTCCTCCATGGAGCATGTTGGAAAATATTAAGTGGTGTCAATTAAGGTTGAATAAATGCATACACACTTTGCAACCTAAAAATTCCTCTCTTAGGCGTATACGCAAGAGAAAGGCACAGATATGTTCTGCTAAAAGTCATGGTTATAGCAACTCAGTCCATCATAGTCCCAGACTGGAAACTACCTAAATGTCCATTGACCATAGAAGGCATAAGTCAATAGAGGAACAGAGTGTTATGTAGTAATGGAAATAGCTAAATTGCAAGGCAGCAACTGAGTGAATTTCACAAATACAGTGTTGAGTCTAACATGTATTGTAGTCTCTGTTTCCTCATTTGTGATAAAGAGAATAATACCAACTTCTCAGATCTCCGTGGTTAAATGAGATAACCCATGTAAAATTCCTTCTTTGGAGACCAAGAAATGTTAGGTACTCTGCACTGGACATAGTAACCCTCTGCTGGTGATTTGCTTTTAGGTAGCTGTTTCTCACTTTGAAGAAAATATCTACTGCCATCTTTAATTCCTGGTTGCCCACTGAAGCAAACTTGCTTAGCAAAGATTTCCCTCAGGAATGGCAAATAAACTAGCTTCAGTACTGCTGTGTACAGGACTGGTCTCATCCGCGATGAGGTGCTGACTTCCACATATTTCTTTTTTTTTTAAAGATTTATTTTATTTATTTGAAAGACAGAGTTACAGAGAGAGATAGAGACAGAGAGAGAGGTCTTCCATCCGCTGATTCACTCTCCAGATGGCTGCAACGGCTGGAGCTGCGCCAGTCCAAAGCTAGGAGCCAGGAGCCTCTTCTGGGTCTGCCACGTGGGTGCAAGGGCCCAAGCACCTGGGCCATCTTCCACTGCTATCCCAGGCCACAGCAGAGAGCTGGACTGGAAGAGGAGCAGCTGGGACTAGAACCAGCACCCATATGGGATGCCGGCGCCCCAGCCCAGGGCACCAATCCGCTGAGCCACAGCACCGGCCCACCAGATATTTCTTTTGTTAATGTCCCTCCTTCCCATCCTTCGTCATCTCATGAATGATGCGTGGACTTTTATCATCAAAGGCTTATATTTGTTCTAGAATTGGATGAAATATAATCTATGTGCAGAAATGTACACATATCACAAGTATACAGTTCGATGAATTCCACACACGGAACACACTTGTTTAGCCATCATCCAAATTAAGAAACAGGACACTAACCAGCATCTCAAAAGCCTCCCTCATCTCTCTCACCTCCAGGTGCCATCCTTCCAGAAGTAATCAGTCTCCTGGTTTCTGTTAGTATATTTTTCCCGAGATTTTGCTGTTTTTCTTTATATAAATGGAATCCCACAGAGACTACCCAATAGTGCCTGACACCTTTTGCTCACCACGCATTAGACTCCTTGAAAAAGCATTGATGCCAGTCCTCCAACTTGACATTAAGTCCAATATTTCCCAGAACTCTATTGGCTGCAAGTGCCCATCACTGAATTCACAGACTTCCGGGAAGGGGAATTTTGGGGGGCTCCCCCATCTGGAAGGGGTAGGGGTGATGCTAGTTTTTAGCAGGGCTGCATCCAGGGACTCAGGTGCTTTTAGGCTCTGTCTCTGTCTCCCCACCTCTTGGATTGGCCCACCCCCGGTAGCATGCAACATGTCTTATGGCACCCCCAGATTTACCTCCTACCAATCCAGCAAAAAAGATTATCTTCCCCACTAGCTCTGGGAAAAAACTCTGCAGATCCAGGTTGTGACATGTGTTCACCTCTGAGCCAGCTGATGTAGTCAGGGGAGAAAGGCAATTACGTTCTCTCTCCTTGTGGCTCAAGAACATACAGGCATTGCCAAGCAGGTCATGAGAAATGAATTTCCCACCAGAAAGGGATGTTCTGTTACCCAAAGAACAGACAAAAGCCACGGTGGTCTGTCGGATCCCTCGCCAACCCAAGTCTTGTTGGCAAAGGTCCAACCCGCAGAATCACGACACGACCGCTGTTGATCGGTTCTCGAGGAACTTTTACTCTTAGGGATTGAAGGGAAGGAGGGAGGGGGGAGCAGCCGGGAGGAAGACGGAGAAAGACTGAAGTGGCTGCCCCCGTTCTCGCCTTTACCATGGTCTTTTATCCATCCCCCATCCCCCCGAGCAGTCCATCAAAGGGCATGCGCAGTCTCAGGTCCAGGTGCATCTCATCTTGCCAGGTTGTCTGCAAGTCCTTCCAGGTCAAGGTGTATCCCATCTCATCAGATCAAGGCGTATCCCATCCTATTACCCTGACCTTGCTCTGCTCTGCAGGATGAGGTAGTGCAATGAGAAGGTCCCCACAGGTGGCCAGCCTGTGGTTCCCCACAGTGGTCTCTCTGCAAAACATAAGGAATGTTTCCTAGGTATCCAGAAATGGTAGACCAGCGAATGTTTAAATATCACCCTTTGACCCCAGTATACAAATATCTTTCACTGGGTGGCATTTCACTTCAAAGGGCTTCAAGGTGACTGTTCTCGTTTAATCCTCACAACAAACACTGTGAAGAAAAATCATCTTCACGGACGAGACACAGGTCTTTGAGGTTCAGAACTTGCTCAAGCTTATGCGGCTGGTACGTGGTCCCAGTGTGAATCGAGGCCAGTGTCAGCCCAGAGCCTGTGCCCCTTCCCCATCCTCTCACCCTCCAGCGACAACCATCCACAGTGGCCTTTCTACACCACTGTCGTTCCAACAGAATTTGGTTCCCAAGCTCCTGCAGGACGGTAAAGCTCCAAATCACAAGTTAATGGTGCTAAGAAGATAGAAACTTAATCCAACTGCAGTATGCAGGAGGTGGCCCTGGTGGGAGATTCCTAGGTCATTGGAAGCCTGCCCTTGTGAGGAAGGTCTCGGGGAGGGTTGTTTATAAAAGCCGACTTAGGCCCAGCCATCGTCTCTGCTCCTGGCTTGCCACGTGACCCTTCCTGGGCATGAGTGCTGCCATTTCTACCAAACACCCCCACCAGACGCCAAGCCAGTGGGACTGCCTGATCTTAGACTTGAACCTCTGAAACTGTGACTGAAGTAAACCTTTTCCCGTTATAAAGTTAGTTGCCTCAAGCATTTTTTGTGTGTGTGAGAAAACAACAACAACAACAAAAAACTGACAAATACATATACCACATTAGTTTGTTGCTTTCTACACTAGGCCATTGTTCAGTGACCTTCTTCAATAAAAGTATGTCACGATGATTTTAAAAATAGCGGCAGACCAGTGCCATTGCCTGTAGAGTATAATTCTGAACATCAAAGTCCATCTTCCTATTACCTTGCAAGATTGTGGAATGCCAAGGCCCACTCTGATCCTGTCCATCTAGCAGAGGCCATCATGTGGAATATTCCCTTGGCTTTCCCATAATGCCCAGAGCTTGCCCACAGGACCATGCACAGACCCAACCCAGACTTGGCCACACAGTCCCCTAGCATGGAGTGGGCAGAGGCTCTGCAAGCTATGTTCCCAGGGTTCAGGTCCACATGCCCACTTGCTGTGTATTACTGTCTGTGCCCATGGTTGCTACTCCCTGCTCCTTCTGTACCCTACAGATTTGAGATCACAGTGCTCGGATTGCTCAGGCATGTTGCTGATGGTGTAGAAATTCCAAATTTTGCAAAATTCTCAAAGCGCTTACTGTTGAGAGTGTCTGTGTCTAGTTTTTGCATTCTATTTATTTGGAAGCTGAAAACTGAGCATTCATTCTTCAGGGTTGGGAGCAGCCTTCCATCATCAACAACAAACTTTCACTGAAAGCCTGTTGTGTCCGGGGCTGTGGGCAGCTATGGATGTGGGGTAACTGGCTCTCCTCCAGAATCAGGCTCTTACCCTGTGACTGCCTAGCACAGTCTAGGGATGCACCCTCCAGGTGGAAAGACATTCACTGGCCCATCACTCGACCAGCTCTAGACAAGGTGCTTTCCCTGGCAGTGAGCTGTGGGACTGCTGAGATTGGGTAAGGGCATCAGAGGCACTGAGCTCTCTGGGGTGGGAGGCCTTGGAGTAGGGAGTGTGTGAGGTGAGTAGGAGCCCTGGAATGAGTTGATTGCCTGGCACTAGGAGTCAGACACTGGATGTACATTCACTGTTCTAGAACAGACTCCCCAGGAAACAGACTGCGAGGTTGGAGGTTTGCATGTAGAATATGCACTGGGAAATGATCTCAGCAGCAATACCTGAGACAGATGAGGGAGGCAGGAGCAGGCAGAGGAACACGCGGAGCCATGATGCCGCAGAGGCCCCCGTCAGTCCTCCTGCAGAAAGCCTCTGCAGCTGGGCTGATCCTCAGAGTTGTGCTGGGCGGAGGTCAGGCAGCAGGTGCTCTGGGAAGGGGCATGATTACCTGAAGGTAATTTCTAGACGAGGCTCAGCTGTGAACTGTCAACAGGCACCACTTCCGGCAGCAGGGATGGGCACGGGAGGGCAGAAGAGGGCTTTGGTTCTGAAATGGTGACCTGGGCCGCATACCACGGCACTCACTACACTCTATTCCTCGATCCACATGACAACTCTACGAAGTGGCTGCCACGGGCTCTGAGACTCAGACAGGTCACCGAATCTGTCTAGGGTCACACAGCCAAGGTTTGAACTCAGGTAAGACTGACTGAAAATTCATATGCTTTCTACTCCACTGCCCTGCCCAAGAAAGGAAGCAAAAAAGGGAAAGGAGGGAAAGTTGGAGCGATGCTGGAGACAACCTCGCTCCGTCACAGTTTTGCCGGAAATGGGTTAGGACTGCAGATAGCAAAGGCTGACAGCACAGTCTCTGACCCTTCCCCGACTGGCTCCGAAGCTCAGCTTTGCTGCTTATCAACCACAGGCCAACATGTAGCCTCTCTGGCCTCAGACCTCATTTGTAAAATGGAGATGATGCTAGTATGTTCCTCACCGGGTTACTATAAAGTTTAAATGAAAGAACAAATGTAGTCCATGCCAGGGCATAGCACTGCGCCAGCCCTATAGTAAGCACCTGGTAAAAGGTAGCTGCTGTTGTAACATTCCCATTTATGGGAGCTCTTGGTGGTGCAGGATATGCGCTCTCTCTCTCTCTCTCTCTCTCTCGCTCTCTCTCTCTCTCTCTCTCTCGTTGAGCCACACCTACAATTTCTAAGAAACTTCCTGCTCGCCATATAAGGTCTCATCACCGATAACAATGCTAGATGCTCCATGGGCCTGGGCGTTTCAAAAATCCAGCTTTCAGATGGTCAGGGTAGCTCCAGAAACCTCAAAGGGGACCAAGTTCCAACCACACCTAAAGCATCAATGCCCGATCCTGGAGGCAGAGTAAATAAAACTGTTAAAATAGTCCTTTATTGTCTGCCAAACAAAATACCTTTTATTGAAGTCAGCTTTTTAGAAATCTTGGGCAGTGCATGTGTGGAGCCTGTTCAAGTCTCAAAGAAGCCTCAGCCGAGTTCTGTAATCTGAATCCCACAGCCTGGGGAGAGAGCTCATTAACCTTATTGCTGCAGTTTCACCACCACTTCCTCTGGGTAGCAAGCTCAGGGAGCTAAGCCCTCAGTGTGCGACTCCTAGGTGTGTGGCCAGTATTGCATTACCACATTTTCCCCCTGGAGCCACTCAAAGCTCAAACAAAGTGAATTCTGCCATCAGCTCAGTTCTGCGCATCCTGTAGCAAAATGCAAAGAAAGAAAAAAGGACATAGAAGTTTAAATCAATCATGCTTTTTTCAAAAAGGGTTTTTATTTATTTTTTTTTTTGAAAGGCAGATACACACACACACACACACACACACTTCTTTAAATTGCTTATGCACTCCTCAAATGCCTGCAACAGCCAGGGCTGGGCCAGACTGAAGCCCAGAATTCAGCTTAGGTGGTCCACATGGGTAGCAGAGACTCAAGTACTTGAGCCATCACTGCTGCCTGCCAGTGTCTACACTAGCAGGAAGTCAAAGTCAGGTGAGGTGGGAACTCAATCCATATGGAACAGGGAATTATTTTATTATTCTTTTTAAAGATTTTATTTATTTATTTGAGAGACAGAGTTACAGAGATAGGGAGAGACAGAGAGAAAGGTCTTTCATCTGCTGGTTCACTCCCCAAATGGCCGCAATGGCCAGAGCTGGGCCAATCCAAAGCCAGGCACCAAGAGCGTCTTCTGGGCCTCCCATGTGGATGGCAGGGCCCCACACACTTGGGCCATCTTCTATTGCTTTCCCAGGCCATAGCAAAGAGCCAGATTGAAGTGGAGCAGCCAGGACATGAACTGGAGCTCATAGGCACCACAGGTGGAGGTACAGAGTACTCTGCCACAGCACTGCCCCAGAACAGGGTATCTTAACTGTTAGGTCAAACACCTGCTTCTAAAATATAATTTTTAAGAAAATTATTTAAGTGCAGGAGGTTTAGTGATGGCTCCCTGAAAGATATGTCCATCTAGAACCTATGAATGTGACCTTACTTGGATCAAGGGTCTATGCAGATGTAATTAAGAATTGTGAGATGAGTACTCTGAATATTGTGGGTAGGTCTTGAATCTGATAGCAGGAGTCTTACAAGAGAATGCAGAGGGAGGCGTGAGGTTGACAGGTGGAGAGAAGTGCCCTGGCCCTGCTCAGGAACACTCCTGTGGCCACACAGAAGCTGGAAGGGGCAGGGGGAGGGTTTCCTCCAGAAGCTCAGTGGGCACGGCCTGCCAACACCTTCATTTCCCACTTCTGTCCCACAAAACTCTCAAGGAATAAAATTCCATTGTTTGCAACCACAAGCGCCCAGTAATTTGTCACAACAGGTGCAGGAAACAAATATACCAAACTGGCCAACTCCATCGTGCGGGCCTCCTTTATTGTCCCCTGCTTAACCCGCAAGTATATCTGCATCAGCTATCAAGATGTCTATGCTTTTTAATACATTCAATAAATTAAAAGTACAAGTTATAAACATTGTAACTCAGTTTTTGAAAAACACGTAACAACTACCCAATGCCCAGTAAAGCAAAGCTCTACATAGTTTTTCCGAATAAAAAAAAATCAGAAGGCTTTACACCCTTAGATGTCCCTACAGATCCTATCTTGTCCTGGTTTGATGAAGTCAGTTCTGGGATTGGGCCAGTCTTTCTCAACAGTGTTTAAATATCCAGTGCTTTTCCCACCAATAGACCAGATTAAAGATCAAACACCTGGCCGGCGCTGCGGCTCACTTGGCTAATCTTCCTCCTGCGGCACCGGCACCCTGGGTTCTAGTCCCGGTTGGGGCGCCAGATTCTGTCCCGGTTGCTCCTCTTCCACTCCAGCTCTCTGCTGTGGCCCAGGAGTGCAGTGGAGGAGGGCCCAAGTGCTTGGGCCCTGCACCTGCATGGGAGACCAGGAGGAAGCACCTAGCTTCTGGCTTTGGATCGGCACAGTGCACTGGCCGTAGCAGACATTTGGGAGGTGAACCAAAGAAAGGAAGACCTCTTTCTCTCTTTCTCTCTCTCTCTCTCTCTCTCTCTAACTCTGCCTGTCAAAAAAAAAAAAATCAAACACCTGAGTGTGGCACCAGCCTTGTGGCACAGCAGGTCAAGCCATCATCCCTTATCAGAGCACACATGCAAGTCCCAGCCGCCCCACTTCCAATCCAGCTCCCTGCTAATGCAGCCAAGAAAGCAGCAGAAGATGGCCCAAGGACTTGGCCCTTGCCACCCCTGTGGGAGATCTGGATAGAGTTCCAGGCTCCTGGCTTCAGCCTGACCTAGCCCCAGCCATTGCAGCCATTTAGGAAATGAACCAGCAGATGGAAGATCTCTTTCTATCTCTCCCTTTGTCTCTGTTACTCTGTCTTTCTAATAGATATGAATCTTGAAAGGATTAAATTTAAGAAAAAATACAACTCAAGTGTGTGGAAACCAGACAGCAAAATTCTTCCAGGAAGTGGGAGCTATGGAAGACTCCCAGGTGCACTGGGTACTGTGGCAAACTGGAAGAAGCACCCTTGTCTCAAGCAGCAGGTACAACTCAGCCCCTGATGCTTATTGTCACAGAGAAGATAGACTATACCCAAATCTTCTGATTTTTCAAGGGACGCTGGAAATTTGGATTTTTAGATGAAATTTCCTGTTTTTTTCTAAATGTGAGCATCTAACTCAAATTCCCTGAAGACATTTTTCAGCCCAAATACAACACAGAAGCTCAGATCTCTAGGTTTCCACTTGTGATTTAGAGCTTGGTAAATAAAGGCCATTTCATTCTTCTCAAAGGTTAAAAGAAATCTGGACTTCAGAACACAATGCCTGGGCGCCTTTGCTGGAAGAGATATGGAAAAATTCTTCTCATTCTTTGCTGATAAGTGTACAGCCTTGAACACAAGATACAGTTAATTTTGTAATCAAGTTCTGCCCTGTGAAGTTTTTAAAAACCAGCCTGCTAAGCAAGTCCTGAGCAGAGGTATAGTAAGTGCTCATGGAATGGTAGCTATTGTTGATACAATGGGTATACATATTTTCCTCCTCCTCTTCCTTCAGATAGTCCAAGGGTAGGGATAGGAGTAGGATAATGTAGTACCCAGAGTATTTCTTCCTCTGGCCATTACAGTAGCAGCCACTCACTGACCAAGCCTGAAGGGCCTGTCCAAGGGCAAAAGGTTATATTTTCCCCCCATTACCCCCAGGGCCAAGCAGTCATAGGAAACCTCCACTGTGGTACCAAAGGCAACACTTTTTTAGTGGCCGGTCTGGTTCCGTAGCACCGCTGCTCCCATCTCCATCGGAAGCTCAGTTCCCGTGGGGTACAACATGGGAACACCTGCTCCACTTGGCCCCTTTTAGCCCTCGGGGCCTCTCTGCCACTTGGCCAACCCAACACCTCTAGGAACCTAGGACCCGGGGATTAAGCGAGAGAAAGTGTTTGAATTCTTCAAGGGAATAAAAGCGGGACCAACCACCACACAGGCTCACCCATCTGCTTACAGGAGTGGATAAGGTTTAGAAAGTTCTCCTACTGTTTTCCCGTTTTCTTTCTATCAGCGGCATAACAGAAATGAATTGCACAATGGATCTAGCTACCACATTATCATATTTGGAAGAAATGCCCCTCAAATCTAGACTTGGGAGTCTGCACGGGAGTCGGAAATCACGGATCTCTGGCTGCCATTAGCAAAGCTGACAAGCCAAGTATTGCCAGGAATGTCAGCAGGAGACAAAAGCAAGAGACAGAGAGGCCTTGTGCTGGGAAGGACGCAGGAGAAGCGCCCTCACCAGGCTGGTCACCAGAGCTTCGGCCACCGGGTCTTGGGGCCAGGATATGTGGCTTCTGGGCCTGGGACAATGACCAGTGAGACTCTGCGAGGGGCACTGCTTCATCATCTCTAGGAAGCTGTGTGAATGCAAAAAAGCTCAGTCTCTCTGTTTCAGCTTCTTGAACATGTGACTAACAGCACCCCTGCCTGTCACTGAGACCTCGCGTGCAGACGGAAAGAGAAAAGTACATGTATTTGTACACGTAGTCAATATGCTCACAAAATGTGAATTTTGAAAAGCTAGAAATGTCCTTGAGTAAACTGCCAACTGCTTACAGAAAAGATAAAGGAACTTTTCTTCTGTCCAGAACAAAAAGATCCTGGTTATCCGGTTAAACCACTAACATAGCCTTGTAGTGTTATCTCAAAACGCTCTGCGCATTTCGTAAACTTTGTTAGCTAGAATGACTCCGATTAGATAGATAACTGTGATTCTGAATCAATATTTATTCCAAAAGGTTTTCAAAACAACATGTATTACCATGTATTGTAACTACAGATTCAACGTACACAGTTCTTCTAGGGTGTCCCTTGGCTATGTAATGGCCATGTTACCCATAGGTTAATACAAAAGGGCATTTTGATGACCAAGCAGGATTAGGTCAGCACTTAAGAGTACAATTGTGAGTCTCTCAGCTGTGAGTCTGGGATAAAAATAACAGGCACATTGCTCTCCTCTGTACTCCCTCGGTTTAGCCCTGGAGATGGAACCACCTATTTTCCAAATTCCAGAGCTTAAGATGTTGAAACAATGACTCTGATGTTTTTTTTTTTTTTTTTTAGATTTTGATTCTTAGGCTCACTAAAAAATTAAGCAGTAATATGACGTTAATAAGTTCAGTCACACCACGTTTCATGGGAAGAACACCTTGAAAAGATATTGGAATAACTACTATTTAGTGTTTTTAAATGATTTCCAGACATTTCTAAGATATAGTTATAAGACAAAAGAATTGTGGAATTTAAGGGCACCTTAGAGAATTAGTAGATTCTCTCATTTTTAAAGATTTATTTGTTTATTTGAAAGGCAGAGTTAAAGAGAGGAGAGACAGAGAGAGAGAGAGAGGGAAAAAGGTCTCCCATCCACTGGTTCACTCCCCAATTGGCCACAATGGCTGGAGCTGCGCCAATCTGATCCAAAGTCAGGAGTTTGTTCCAGTCTTCCACGTGGGTGCAGGGGCCCAAGCACTTGGGCCATCTTCTACTGCTTTCTCAGGCCACAGCAAAAAGCTGGATTGAAAGTGGAGCAGCCAGGTCTCGAACCGACACCCATATGGGATGCCAGTGTTTCAGGCCAGGGCATTAACCCTCTGTGCCACAGCACTGGCCCGAGTAGATTCTCTCATTTCACAGAAGAAACAGCTGGGCCCAGAGATCTGGTTGTACTAGTATTAAACGGTAATAAAACTTGTTGTAAAAAAAGAGAGAGAGAGAGAGAATTCTTTTAGAAAGATGAATAGTGTAAATTGGTGTATAGGTGTGAGCACAACCATCTTCTTACTGTGGATGAGTCAGTTCATCAGAAGGACTATATAATTAAGGAATTAAGAAACTGAACTTATGATCTTGAAGGTCTACTTGCTGAGTGTGTAAACTAAAGCAAAGGGAATCTAATTAGAGTGGGTCAATAGAATATTCCAAAAATGGATGAAGCTGACCTAAGATCCAGTTTACAGTCTTCCGTATCAGAATCACCTAAAGTAATAACATCCCATGTTATTAAAAAAAAAAAAGAGAGAACTTTTTTTAAAAGATTATTTATTTCAAAGTCAGAGTTACACAGAGAGAGAAGCAGAGGCAGAGAGGTCTTCCATCTGCTGGTTCACTCCCCAATTGGCTGCAACAGCTGGAGCTGCGCCAATCCGAAGCCAGGAGCCAGGAGCTTTTTCTCGGTCTCCCACGCGGGTGCAGGACCCCAAGAACTTTGACCATCCTTTACTGCTTTCTCAGGCCTTAGCAGAGAACTATATTGGAAGTGGAACAGCCAGACTCGAACCCGCGCCCATATGGGATGCCAGTGCTGCAGGAGGCGGCTTTACCTGCTATGCCACAGTGCTGGCCCCAAAAACTTTTTTTATCATAGGTTTATGTAGCTATATTGATATAATTTCTGATATATTATAAATATAGAATTTCTAAAATCAGACAGTTACACACAATATAAGTGGATCTAATATGATATAAATCCCACAATGATTGACTGCCATTATGCATCTTGTGTCAAGAACGTGGTGCAGGTTAAGCTGCCAGTTGGGACTCCAGTATTGAGTCCCAGCTGCTCCACTCCCCATTCAGCACCCTGCAAAATGCCTGTGAAGCAGTGGATGATGGCCCAGGCACATGGGTTCCTGCCACCCACTCTGGAGATCTGGATAGACAGCATTCCTGGCTCCAGGCTTTGGCCTGATCCAGCCCCAGCTGCTGCAGGCATTTAGGGAGTGAACCAGTAGATGGAAGGTTCTCTCTCTCACTTTGCCTTTCAAATAGATTTAAAAAAAAAAAAAGCAAGAAAAAGAGGGTGCAGGCGTTGTGGCCTAGTGGATGAAGGTGCTGCCTGAGATACCAGCATCCCAAATGGTTTGTCTTAGCTGCTCCACTTCGAACCACCTCCATGCTAATGGGCCAGGAAAAGCAGCAGGAGGCTCAGCAGGTTAATCCTATACCTGGGGCGTCAGCATCCCATATGGGCACAGGTTCTAGTCCCAGCTGCTCCTCTTCCAAACCAGCTCCTCTGCTATGGCCTGAGAAAGCAGTAGAACATGGCCCAAGTCCTTGGGCCACTGCACCCGCGAGGGAGACCTGGAAGAATCTCCTGGCACCTGGCTTTGGATTAGTCCAGCTCCAGCCTTATGGGCATTTGGGGAGTGAACCAGCAGATGGAAGACTTTCTCTCTGTCTCTCCCTCTCACAGTTTGTAACTCTACTTCTCAAATAAATAAATAAAATCTTTAAAGAAAATCTTTCAATTTGATACATTATATTTCTTGTTAGTGTGCAATAATTGTAGTATTTGACTAAAGATCATTAAACATAAAAATTGGTTTTTAATAGAAATGTGTCTTTGTTAACGAAATTAAAATGACTTTCAAAAATAATTAGTTCAGGGGCTGGCACTGTGATGTACTGGGTAAAGCCACCACCTGCAATGATGGCATCTTATTTGGGCATTGGCTGCTCCACTTCCCATCCAGCTCTCTGCTATGGCCTGGGAAAGCAGTAGAAGATGGCCCAAGTCCTTGGGCCCCTCCACTCACATGGAAGCCCAAGGAAGAAGCTCCTGGCTCCTGGCTCCTGGCTCCTGGCTCCTGGCTCCTGGCTTCGGATTGGTACAGCTCTGGCCCTTGGGGCCACCTGGGGAATGAACTAGCGGGTGGAAGATTCCTTTCTCCACCTCTGCCTCTGTAACTCTGCCTTTCAAATAAATAAATAAATCTTGAGAAGAAAAATAATTAGTTCATGTATCCATGGATCAATACGATTTATTGCTAGAAAAGGGTTTTATATAACTTTATATTCCTTGTTTTCATTTTTTAATAAATGTAAGCACAGAGAAATCACAATAAAAAGAAGATAGGAATCAAGGGAATTCTGTTATGGCAATGCCAGTCAAGTTTTGAATTCCTTCCAAGTTATATTTCAAAAATATGTCATCAAAATGATGTTTAGTGGTCTACCAGCTGACAACTAGATTAGATCCTTCTATGACTGATAAAGGTATATAGCTGGAAAATTTTTAATTCACAAAAGGATTTATTGCTCAGTCACAAGGGTCACTCAGTTTCTCTACTTCTGGAAAATCTACCAAAAGACTTTACCAAGTCTCATTAATTGACCACTCCTATCCTTGTTTCTGTTTCACTTACGGGTACCACGTTTTGTCCTTTGGGCTTAGACAAAGTTAGGAAAATCAAATTAATCTTAATTTTATTACTCTTCTGCAAACTCAATTTTTTTCAGTAAAATGTTCTTAATCAACACAAGCTTTAAATATTTATTGTCAAAACTTCTAACTAAAGATATAACATATTCAGCTTGTGTAAAATATCCATGAAATTACCTAAAGAGTTAGTCCTCTTTGACAATCCAATCAGCCATGTTTACTTGCACAAAGAGCCTGATTTCATTTTCCAATTCACATTAATATGTTAATTCATATTTTAAAAATGTTATATAAACCCTGTGAACTATCTGCAGGAAAGTACCATATAAGATTACTTGAAAATTATATTGGTATAATTTAATTAATATATCCATTTTATTTATAACATGCTATTCAAACATGACAAGCAAGATAAATCAATTTGCTGTTTCTCATTACTTGTAAACCATAACATAATATGTTGCTAAATTTTGGGGTTATTTGTGCAATGAGTAGTACCATAAAAGGCATAGTATTCCTTTGGTAAAGATGTTTATTTCAAACTCTGGTGTTCAATTTTCAGGAAAAAGTAAGTAAAAATCAAGATGAAAAATCAAACTCCATTAGGAGAATAAAAAACAAAACAAAGACTTGGAGAAAGTCTTTTACAAAATATATATCTGATAAAGGACTGGTATCCAAAATATACAAAGAGCTCTAAAACTCAATAATAAAAAAAAGAAACAACTCTATTTAAAAATAGGCAAAAGATCTGAATAGAAGTCACCTCCCCAAAGAAAATATACAGATGGAAAATAAGCCTCTGAAAAGATGTTCACCATGATATGTCATGAAGCGAATGTGCATTGAAACAATGAGATGGAACATAGCTATTAGAAAGACTACAGCTCCCAACACTGACAGTGCTGGCACTGGCGCCACTGAAGAAGCAGTGTAGAACAACAGAAACTTCTGTTTATTGCTGGTGCTAGTGCAAAATGGCACAACCAGTCTGGAAGTCAGTGTGGCAGTTTATCACAAACTGAACACACCTTCCCTTTTTAAAAAAAAAAAAAAGTATTTATTTTATCTATTTTGAGAGACAGAGACAGAAACTCAGAGCACCCATCCACTGGTTCATTCCCCAAATGCTTGCAGGAGCCAGGGCTGGGTCAAGCCAAAGCTGTGAGTCAAAAACTCAATTTGGGTCTCCTAAATGAGTGGTGGGACCCCAACTACTTAAGCCATCACTTGCTGCCTTCCACAGTGGGCTTTAGCAGGAAGCTGAGATTGGGAGCAGAGCTGGGATTCAAATGTAGGCACTCCAGGATGGGATTTAGGCATCCCAAGTGGCATCTCAATTGCTAGGCCCAATGCCCACCCCAGGACATACTTTTAAGAATATGACCTTAAAGTTTCACTCTCTGGTATTTACTCAAATGAATTAGAAACTTACACATTCATAAAACTTTGCATACAAATGTTTATAGTAGCTTCATTCATAATTCCCAAAACTTGGACATGACTAAGATGTCCTTCAACAGATAAACTGTTTCACGTCCATACAATGGAATTTTCTCACATCAAAAACAAATAAGTTATCAAATTATTAAAAAAGGACCTTAAATACAAATTCTAAGTGAAAGAAGCCAATCCCAAAAGCTACATGTTGTATGATTCCAACTACACAACATTTTGAAAAAGATACAATGATAGAGTGAAAATATCGGTTGTTAACTGCAGTTCTGGGCAGGGAGAGGGAATATGAATAGATGGAGCACAAGGAATTTGAGGGACAGGAAAACTATATTCTGTATGATACCATTATGGTGACTATATGTCATCATACATTTGTCAAAACCCATAGAATGTACAATACACAGAGTGAACCCTAACATAAACTGTGAACTTGATTAATATTAATATATCAATATTCACTTGCTAGTTGTAACAAATGTGTCATTTTTTTTTTTGACAGGCAGAGTGGACAGTGAAAGAGAGAGACAGAGAGTAAGGTCTTCCCTTTCCGTTGGATCACCCCCCAGTGGCCACTGCAGCCGGCACGCTGCAGCTGGCGCACCACACTGATCCAAAATTGGGAGCAAGGTGCTTCTCCTGGTCTCCCATGGGGTGCAGGGCCCAAGCACTTGGACCATCCTCCACTGCACTCCCAGGCCACAGCAGAGAGCTGGACTGGAAGAGGAGCAACCGGGACAGAATCCGGTGCCCTGACTGGGACTAGAACCCGGGGTGCCATGGCCGCAGGCAGAGGATTAGGCTATTGAGCTGTGGCGCCAGCCTAAATGTGTCCTATATTAATGCAAGTATATTAATGGGGAAACTGGGAGAAAGGAGTGTAAAGAGATGTGTAGTATGGGACATCTTTGTACTTTTCACTAAATTTTTCAGTAAACTGAAAATTTCTCTAAAAAATAAACTCAATCAGATTTTAAAATATCATCTACAACCAACTAATCCGACAAAGGAGCTAAAATCAATCCTTGGAAAAAAGACAGTCTCTTCAACAAACAGTGCTGGGAAAATTGGATCTCTGCCTGCTAAAGTATGAAGCAAGACCCCCTACCTTACACTTTATACAAAAACCAACTCAAAATGGATCAAGGACCTAAATCTATAACCTGATACCATCAAACTGCTAGAGGAAAACATTGGGGAAACTCTGTAAAACATTGGTATAGGCAAAGACTTCTTGGGAAAGACACTAGAAGCACAGGCAATCAAAGCAAAAATAGACAAATGGGGTTACACAGCCTAAGAAGCTTCTGCACTGCAAAGGAAGCACTCAGCAAAGTTAAGAGGCAACCTACAGAATGGGAGAAAATAAAAATAGTTGCAAACTATGAAACTGATAATGGGGGCCAAAGCTGTGGCACAGCAGGTTACGCTGAGGCCTGCAGTGCCAGCATCCTATATGGTCAATGGTTCAAGTCCCAGCTGTTCCACTTCTGATCCAGCTCCCAGCTAATGAGCTGGGGAAAATAGTGGAAGATGACTCAAATCCTTGGGCCCCTGCACCCATGTGGGAGACCTGGAGTAAGCTCCTGAATCCTGGCTTCAGCCTGGCCCAAGCCTGGCCATTGTGTCCATTTAGGGAGTGAACCAGGAAATGAAAGATCTCTCGCTCTCTCTTTTTCTTCTCTGTAACTCTGCCTTTCAAATAAATAAATCTTTAAAAAAAACTGATAAAGAATTAATATCCAGAATCTATAAAGAGCTCAAGAAACTCAACAACAAAATAAACAATCCAGTTAAGAAATAGGCAAAGGACTTGAATAGGCATTTTTCGAAATATGAAATTCAATTGGGCACAGACACATGAAAAAATGCTCAGGATCACTAACCATCAGGGAAATGCAAGTAAAAAATCACAGTGAGGGGGCCAGCACTGTGGTGCAATAGGTTAATCCTCTGTCTGTGGTGCCAGCATCCCTTATGGGCGCTGGTCCTGGCTGCTCCTTTTCCAATCCAGCTCTCTGTATGGCCTGGGAAAGCAGCAGAAGGTGGCCCAAGTGCTTGAGCCTCTGCACCCGCATGGGAGACCTGGAAAAAGCACCTAGATCCTGGCTTCAGATTGGCACAGCTCCAGCCATTGTGGCCATTTGGGGAGTGAACCAATGGAGGGAAGACCTTTCTCTCTGTCTCTCCCTCTCACTGGTTTTAGCTCTACCTCTCAAATAAATAAATAACAATCTTTAAAAAAAATCACAGTGAGGTTTCACCTCACCTCAGAATGGCTCTCATGCATAAATCAAAAACCAATAAATGCTGGAGAGGATGTGGGGGAAAAGTTACCCTAATACCCTCTTAGTGGGAATGTAAACTATTTCAGCCATTGTGGAAGACACTATGGAGATTCCTCAGACATCTAAAAATATGAGCCAGCTATTCCATTCCTGAGAATTTTCCCAAAGGAAATGAAATCAGCATATGAAAGAGCTATCTGTACTTCTATGTTTATTGCAGCTCAATTCACAGTAGCTAAGAGATGGAATCAACCCAGATGCCCATCAACCAATGACTGGATAAAAAAAATGTGATGTAAATATATACCATAGAATACTACTCATCTGTAAAAAAAGAATGAAATCCTGTCTTTTGCAGCAAAATGGATGCAACTAGAAACCATTATACTTAATGAAATAAGCCAGTCCCAAAAAGACAAATATGTTTTCCCTTATCTATGCAACTAATAGAGTACAAAAAATGTAATGTATATAAGTGAAGTTGACATTATGAAATCTGATTATTTTTTATAGCCCTTGTTCCCTATTGTTGGGGAACAGTGTTTTTTTTTTTTTTTTCTTCTTACTATCTGTTGAGTTCTTTACTTAGTGGAAGGTTAAGTTTATGATTATAAAATAAACTGAAAGTATGTCATTGTGAAAATTAAAAGAAAGAATAAGATAGGAAAGAAGAGGAAGGGTTCGAGCATGGAGAGAGAGAAGGTAGGGTGGGAAGTATCATTATGCTCCTAAATCTGTATATGTTAAATACGTGAAATTTGTTCACCTTATATAAATGTTAAAAAGTAAAAAGAAAAAATTTTAATATTAAATCTTTTAATGTTGTTTAAATATATGATCAAAATTTTCCAATGAATTAAGGAAAGAAAATGCATGCATTGCTAAAAACTCATGAATTCAGAAGTTAACATAAAATTTTTTATTAATTATAAGAAAATATACATTTGGGACCAGTGTTGTGGCACAGTGTGTTAAACCACCACTTGCGATGCCACCATTCCATAGGTTCAAGTCCCAGCTGCTCTGCTTCTGATCCAGCTCCCTGCTAATGCACATGGGAAGGCATCAGAAGATGGCTCAAGTCCTTGAGCCCCTGCCATCCATTTGGGAGAATAGGATGGAATTCCTGGCTCCCGGCTTCTACCTGGCCCAGACCTGGAGTTGTAGCCATTTGGGAAGTGAAACAGCAGATAGGGGATCTCTCTCTCTCTCTCTCTCTCTCTCTCTCTCTCTCTCTCTGCCTTTCGAATATATTAAAAAATTTTTTAAATATGAAACATTTGATAAATAAAGATAAACTTGGCCATAGCTAGAATAAATGTTTTATGATAGTTGATCAAGTTTAACTATATACTGTACTTTATTGAATAACATAGAGAAATTCCAAAATAAGTAAAAATTTATCCATGGGTTCATCATGAAAAATGTTTAAGATAATCAGAATCACCTCTATTATTTTGGCTGTCCATAGCTGCTTCAGTTGCATAGCTAAGACATAACTGCTATTTTCATATATTTGCATTTACTATCTCATGTCAGTGTCCCATTTTCCAACTTACTAGGTAATATATTCTTTAATAGCAGCCTTATCTGAAGGAAACTCTAGGACAAGGAATGCTCAGGTTAAAGAGCAAAGTTATGAAACAAAAACTGTTATTTCTGCCTCCCAACTCTACCAAATATCATAAAACCCACCAAAACACCGATTTCTAATGGAATACCTATTTTTCAGAAATAAGCCTGATGACTCACCATCATAGGGGCCTTCTCTTTTGTGTTCTAGATGTTTCCATACCCAAGACCAACACCATTTGAGATCATTGGTGGGGTCTGTCCATGTAAAGTAAGAAATGGGCTTTGGTGAATACAAGCAGGCTGTCAGGTAAGTCCTTCTAGATGAAAGATTGTAAGTCTGTTGAATATCTGAAGCAGAATCTCCCAACACTATTCAGTTGGAAGATCATTAACATAGAGAACTTTAAAAACACAAATTTCTCTTCCTGCCCCTCTCCAAGTGTTCTCCTTCCATAGCCAGAGGGGAAAGGGAAATCCAGAATCCACATTGTTAGAAATACCTCAGGTGATTCTGAGGAATAAACACCCAGTTTGGAAACCTCCAAACAATTCACATTTGCTGGGGACTACTGAGGTCAGTGTCCACCATCCATCACCTTCCTTAGGGATTAGCCTTGACCTTCAGAATGAAAGCACAGCACATTACAAAATGGCATCCAAACTGTCTCTCACTCGTTCTCTTGTGTTAAGACATCTACAAGGAAATCCTAACACTTTTTTGCATTACTGATGGCATTTGGTTTCAAGTAATACCTCAACCTATGAAAACTAAAAAGGGAATTTATTTTAATTATACTGAAACATCTCAGGGAAACCAACGCCAGGAATGCTGCACACCAGACAGGATTCAGGCATTTCTCTGCCTGTCATAATTCTGTCTTCTCCCTGAAGACAAAGGGGATGGTCAGTTCTTAAAGCAGAAGGTGACAATGTCACCACCCGGGAGGAGTAGCATTGCCTCCAACTCAGATTCTAGCCAGGAACCATCTCCCAGTCCTGTTTCCAAATTCCTGAAGCAAGGACTCAGGCTGTCCCTTCTGGAATGGAAAACTCACTTCTTAATCCCATCAACTGAAGCTGAGGTATGTAGAGAGGGAGAAGATTCACAGATAAATAAAGTTGTTGAGGTCAACCTCTGCATATTAGAGAAATGTCCAGGGGAGAGCCCAGGAAGCAGATTAAGGAAGTCTTTCCAAGTAGAATTTTCCAAGATGGCTGCTATATCCCCTGAGCTCAGAACAGCCAATGAGGACACAGTAAAGGAAATCCTCCAGATATCAATTACTATGTGTGTAAGGAACAAGGTCATTGAACGCTTACCACCAGGACTACTTCACTGTTCTCTACTTTTCAATAATTTTATTAACTTGATTGCCCACGTGATTCCCACGCCCTTACATGTAGTCTATTTTTTCCCTCTCAGAAAGCCTTCAAGGATATTTCATTATCTCTGGTGTGCTGAGATTTCAGAATATATTGTAGGATGTCAGTCTATTTTTATTTATTGTACTGGGCATTTATTCAGGAACTTTGTTTTTTATCTTTAACATATTTTTTAAAATTTCATTTTGATATGATTTAAGGCTTTCAGGAAGTTGCAAGTGCAGTATAAAGAGTTCCCAGATTCTGCGACAGGCCCTTGGTACAGCGTTTGGGATGTGGCTTGGTATACCTGTGCCCCATATCAGTGCAGGATTTGAGTCCTGGCTGCACTTCCCTTTCCAGCTTCCTGCTGGGGAATGCCCAGGGAGGCAGCAGGTGAGCGCTCAAGTTCTTGTCACCCCATGACAGACTGGAACTGAGTTCTAATCTCTTGGTTTTGTTCTGGCCCAACCCTGGCTATTGCAGGCATTTGGGAAGTGAACCAGTAGGTAGAAGATGTCTCTCCCTCTCTCTGTATATCTGTGTCTCTTGGTGTTTCAAATAAATTTTTAAAAATTAAAATATATCATCCAGCATAATTAGCTAAAGTTCCTATTTAAAAAATATTTCCCAAATTCCCCACACTTTAACATATTACATAACCACAGTAAAATTTATCAAAATTAGGAAATTAACATTAATACAGTGATATCTCTACAGACCTTACTCAAATTTTGCCAAATCTCCCACATACTTCCTTTTTTTTCCCCTTCAGGTCTAAGACTGAAGTAGACTGAATGTTTAGGTCCTCCCAAATTCCTATGCTGAAATTCTTACTTCCAAAGCGATTGCATTTGGAAGAGAGGCCCTTGGGAAATGGCTCAGTCATTACACAATTTCATAGTCCTGTGTACCTCTCCCTTGTAAAAGTTATCCCAGTTGTAACTTCACGTTTATCTGTGAGATTATTGGATTAATTTGTCACCCTCATTTAGAATATCAACTTTATGAGGATAATAACCATGTCATTTTGAAAGTAAGGTCACTATTGTATTCCCAGCATCCAAAATAATGTTGTCTTACATATACTATGTGCTCGATGAATATTTACTGATTAAACAAACGAATAAGTAAGTCCTTTCAAAGGGCTTTGTGATGCTGGAAATTTTTGTTACAAACATTATTTTGCCTAAAACCTAAAGAATACTGCAATACTGTCTTCCAGTTCCCTGTGTGGTGGAGAATGACTTTCTAAAAGAAATTAATAAATCTCAATAACTGAACTGTCCTATTAACAATGAGGGAGGGATGTATCTGACAAATCATCTATAACTCAGTTGCAAATGGCCACATTATTATGGAGAATGGTCTCTGGTATTTAATGTCTTAACAAATACATTAAAGTAATTTGCCAGAATTTGACCTTACCACGGGATATAAAATCACTGGGCAATTCGCTGAATCAAGACTGGGGCTGCGCCATGCTCCAAGACAGATGTGCACTGATGTTAGGACTTTGTTTAGTGGTGAACAAAGCAGGCTTCAGACCAAGAACTTACCAGGGCTCAGTAATGCTAATGCCAGGCTTTTCCCTCTCTTTGTAGAGAATAAAGACGATATCGTCTTCAACATGCATTGTGCTCCTTTGGTTTTTTTGTGTTGTTTTTTTAGAAACACAATGCATTTATCTGTAATAGCCAAAAATTTGAAACATTTCAAATATTCTTCAACAGTTGGACAAACTGTTATACATCTATACTGTGGAATGCAATTCAGCAACAAAAAGGAAGGCTTTCACATTTTTATTTCTTTTATTTTATTGAAAGGCAGAAAGAGGAAGAGAGCTCCCATCCTCTGACTCATTCTCCATATTCTTACAATGGCAGGGGTTGGGCCAAGCCAATGCCAGGAGCTAGGAACTCAATCAAGGTCTACCATGTGAGTAGCAGGAACTGAAGTCCTTGAGCCTCTATACCTGCTTCCTCCTCGGGGCATGCATAAGCAAGGATCTGGAATCTGGAGCAGAAACCAGAAATTCTGGACAGGAATCCAGGAACTTGATACGTGACGAAAACGTCACAAGTGATATCTTAACCATCATGCCAAACGCCTGCCACAGGAGCAAACAATTGATTTTTTGTTGTTTTTTTTGCATTATTTATTTTAAATTGCAGGTCTGTGAGCAATGTTGGGTTTTTTTTTCCTTTGCTTTTTTTTAAGGTTTATTTTTTTCTCAAAGAAACTTTTTATTTAAGAAATACAAACTTCATGCATTTTGTAAACACAACTTTAGGAATACAGTGATTCTTCCCACCATACTTGTCCTTCCACCCACTCTCCCACCCCTTCTCCTCCCACCCCACTCCTCCTTCCTCTCCCATTCTCTACTAACATCCATTTTCAGTTAACTTTGTACACAGAAGACCAACTCTGTACTAAATAGAGTTCAACAATTTTCAAGAAAAGAAATAAGAAAAAAAAAATGTTCCTCAATAAACTATCGAAATTTGGGGACAGATGGTTCTCAGTGAAAAGAAGTCAATACCAAAAGATTCTGTGCTACACAACTCCAATTATATAACATTTTCAAAATGGAGAAGTTAGAAATGGAGAACGGTTAGTGCTTTCTAGCGTGTGCAACTGAGGACAGGGAAGAACAATAAAGGGGTAGCATAAAGCTCTTTGTGGTAGGACACTTCGCTGTGTTAATTGTGGTGAAGTTACCCAAATCTACCTATGGGAAAATTACACAGAATTTGATGCATACACACACACACACACAACTGCATGTAAAACTTATGAAATCTGAATAAGGCCCATGTATTATACCAATGTAGCAATATCACTTGGACCTAATTTTGATACTGTACTGTGTAGTTAGCTGAGGTTTTTCCAGTGAGGGAATCTGGGTGAAGTGTTCATGAAACCTCTCTATAATTTTTGCAACTTTCTGTGAATCTATAAACTTCAAAATACAGGGTTTTTGTGTTTTTTTTTTAAACAACACAAGGAATTTCTAGTGGGACAGACTCAGCATACATGTTTACTTTCACTTATTCCTCAAATTCTTAGCAAAAGGAGTAAAGGAATAAAAAAAAACTATGAACATAGGGGCCAGCACTGTGGCGTAGCGGGTAAGGCCACTGCTTTCAGTGCCAGCATCCCATGTGTGGGCCGATTTGAGTCCTGGCTGCTCCACTTCCAATCCAGCTCTCTGCTGTGGCCTGGGAAAGCAGTGGAGGATGGCTCATGTCCTTGGACACCTGCACCCACCCGGGAGACCCAGAAGAGGCTCCTGGCTCCTGGCTTTGGATTGGTGCAGCTCCGGCTGTTGCGGCAAATTGGGGAGTGAACCATCGGATGGAAGACCTCTCTCTCTCTCTTTCTAACTCTGACTTTCAAATAGATAAATAAATCTTAAAAAAAAAAAAAAAACCTATGAACATAAAAGTATTCACATACACAGGCCATAGAAATCAAGAGATGACTATAAAAAAGAACTATTACAGCCAGGTCGTCTGAAACTGTACAAGTAGGGATGACACAGGCCAGGCGCAAACCCCAGGACTGACACCATCAGGGACCAGGGCTCTAAGAACACCGGATCATGTAAGCCTGGACAAATTCCCACCAAGCTGAGCAGCTACAGAGAATATGTGGCTCGAGACGCCTCTGCTGGCTTCCCCGTCTTTAAGGCAGGTGCTCCGCAATTTGCTCAGATGCCGGCCAGCTGGACGTGGGGCCAGCGGCAATCTGAAGCCTAAACTATTGTGCAAAGCCAGCGCCTAGACTGCACTGGGGCTGAGGAAGCGCAGCTTCCAGCCGACCCAGGGTCAGAGGCTCGCTTTGCGGACTAGCAGGTGAATTCACCGGAGTCACCAGGCAAGGGTGGGCAGGACGCCCCTAGTCTAAACCAGAGGCTTTCAAGCGTTCTAACGCAGAGGAGCATCTTCTCCAAAGGAAATCTGAAGGGAAAACAGAAACACCAGAAACTAAGTGGAGTTGCTCTGGCGGAAGCCGGAGGTAGGGATCGAGGTCCCGCCGTGTTGGGCCTGCGGTGCCCCCTCCCTGGCCTCCAGGTGGCCCCACACCCAGATATCCAAGCAAGGAGGAATTCTCAAAAGTAGTAGTAATTTTCTCTACTCAGAAGTTAAGTTTCCATACTTTTTGAAGTCAAGTTCACTAGAATGTCTGAGGTCCCCCTCGGACGGAATCTGCCACAGGGAAGGTCGCCCCGCAGAGCAGTAACCATTTCCAGTCGGCTCCTTGGGCCGTGCCCCACAGGCCCCGTAATGAGCTGGTTAAACCCTTTCCTGGAGCCAAACAGCTAAACCTGAGCCAGGTGGGCCTCAGCGCACGACCCACGCCAGTTTACCGTCCGAAGATGAGAGAGAAAAGTCTGCCAGCGCCTTCGGCCCATCCACACGGAGTCCCCAGGAGCTGCAGGAGCAGCACGCAGCCCTCCCCCACCGCACACGCCCAGGGTAACTTGAAACGGAGAGCCCCTGAGCCCCCTGGCGAATCGCATCAAAACAAGCCAAAGCGAATGCAACTGTCTCTCCCAGTTTCATAAAGGAATTGCCTGGGAACCATTCCTGTTCAGACCTAATTATAAAGTCAGTTTTGAATTACAGAACAAGATGGTATGAAAGCCAGTGTTCAACAAGCAGAACAAACAAACACGCAAAGATAAAATGCAGCAGGCTTTGGCCCCGGAGCTGCTGCCAGCCACAGCAGAAATGGCTCCTTCAGCCAAGTGTGGGGTGCCCTGGAAAACTTCATACATCTCCAGGGAGACAGTTCCCAGAAGCCTCCTCCCCTCTTTACAAAGCACCCCTGTAGCAGATAGATAAACTACATTTCCCAGAAGTCTCTGCCTGGGCCTAAGGCAATATTTTGAATGACTCTGACATTGTTACAAAAAAAAAAAAAAAGGAGAAATGTTTAAATGTGACAGCCTTTTGTCATGGGGGGGTTGACTCAGCTCATTTAATGTCTCTCCTTATCACCAGTGTCCTTGGGCATGTTTTTAAAGATCAAAATGCCAAAATGTTAAACTATGTCAGGACCAGCAAAACAGAAGGAAAGTCCTGTGCTTTTCACACTCAGGTACACACCCACCCTTCAGTTGGATCAGTGGTTCCCCATTGTGAGCATGCATCAGAATCACCTGCAAGGCCTGTTAAAACAGACCTCTGCCCCCACTCCCCCCAATCTAAGATTCAGCTGGTCTGGAGAGGCAGGGGACCCAAGGAGTGTGTATTTCTAGCTTCCCAAGCCATGTCAGTGCTGCTTGTCCTTGATCATTGTTTAAGGACCATCAACGGGGCAGGCACTTGGCACAGCTATGAAGGCTCTGCTTTCTAGCCAGCTTCCTGCTAATGAACACCCTGGAAGGTACCAGATGATGGCTTCAGTACTCGGGTCCCTGCCACCCTGCCAAGTGGGAGACATGGGTAGAGTCCCATACTCCTGGCCCAGCCCTGACTGCTGTGGGATTTGGGGAGTGAACCAGCAGGTGGAAGATCTCTGTCTCTCTGTCTTTCAAACAAAGTCAAAATAAATAAATTCAATATTTTTGGAAAGAACCATCTATGGAGTTGATTTACAAGGCCTGGTCTTACTCTCTAGGGGAAGCTGGCAGGCACACAGTTACCAGTTTCTCCCATCTGTGACCCGGCAGAAAAATGAAGACTTTAGTTTCCTCTACTACCAATGGGAAGGGCACAAAGCAAAAGAATTAGCTCAGGACAATCCAGAAAGTGGCACTGTCTGGTCCAACGCTTTCATTTTCCCAGTGAGGAAATTTAGGCTTAGAACCAATTTGTGTGAAGTCTCCCAGTGAGTCCATGGTTGTGCTGGGACAAAGTACCCAGATGTTGTAGCTCCGCTCTGGTGCTCTTGCCACAATGGAGAAAATGGGACTTGTGGGCTTGGCAGGGAACAAGGAGGCCAACATGATTCTGATTCATACCAATTTTCTCCACTGGCTCCTACCTGGTCATTTTCTCTACATTGCCACAGCTATAATTCCTCTGCTCAAATTCCCAGCCCAGGAATTCATACTCTCCCTTTTCCTAGTGTCTTTGTAGACTAAGAAAGGCAGTCAAATGTGGGCAGCCTATTAGCCACACAAGCTCGAGTGACAATAGCTGAGGGATAAACAAGTGAATGGAGTGGCATTTATTTACTTTTCCCTATCTCCCTTGTCTGTGTCAGAGCAAGCAAGGATAGGGTCATCGGAAACACTGACCAGACACCCTGCATCGATCCGCTACTGTTATTATAAGGAAATCAGCATTTAAGAAAAATTATTTAGGCACACCAATCACTACCACCAGCCACCAGGGGTCACATAAACAGAAGTTTTCATGAGAACTTTCTAATTCACAAACCTACCCTCTTCTACCACGGGCCTTGGTACAACACATAATTCAACAGCTTAGAGTCTCTTGAACAAGAAAACATCTATAAAGTCTGTTTGTAACTCCAGAGATGTGAGTTTAGGCCAGGGTTCATGACAATCCATTATCTGAAAACACAGATATCCAGATAAACCCTTATTTTGGTAAAATATCTATCTTCTAAACACCACTCAGCTCAGGGTTGTGTTTGTCCTTGAAGTGAGGAACGACCTCATGTTATTGTCTTAGCCTTGAGCACCATTATCAGTGCCCGTAGCTGAGAGGCCTAATTTTGAAAGATGGCCCTGCTGCCTGACTCACAGATGACTTTTATTCAGTTAAAAGGTACTGCTCAAAGCACATCGGACAAGAGGAAAACATGACTTCCCAACAGTTCTTAAAAGTGCCAAGTTAGACCCGTGCGGGTCACTCCGCTGGGCCTGGGTAGCGCTTACAGCCACGTGTGGAGCCTTTTGCAGTTCAGCGCTGCACGGTACAGCTATCTTATTGGCCTAAGAAAGTGCTCAGCCCCAGGAGAAAGAGAGACTTAATTCTCTTACAGGAACTTTCTGAGTGAGTCTTTCAAAGAGCAGTTAAGGCAAACCAGGTGCATTTATTTATTTATTTATTTTTAGAAATCTCATTGCTTTGTCAAGTCTTCCCATTCAGACTCACACTCTTGATGTGCAACATAAAGCCATCCTGTGTTGCATTAAAATTATGAGCACTCATGAAATATATTTACTGCTAATGATTTCTGGGTAAATTCCTTTGGATACATATATCTACGCTGTAGCATGCTTTTTTGTTTTTTATACATATAAATTTTATTTAAGTTATATAAGTTTCATATATACAGATTTAGGAATATAGTGATATTTCCCTTCGTCCCACCCACACTCAACCCTGCTTCCTCCTCCCTCTTCCATTTCCACTGTTAATTTTTGCAGAGATTTACTTTCTATTCACTAAATGACTGTAAGATTAACCCTACACTGAATAAAAGAGTTCAACAAATAGTATGAAGGAAAAAAAAAACACTTTCTCAACAGAAGAGACAAGGTTGTAACAATCATTGAACCTCAAAATCTCCATTTCACTCCAATACACTACATTTTAGGTATTCTATTAGTTACCCCTAATCAGGGAAAATATATGGTATTTGTCTTCTTAGGACTGGCTTATTTCACTAAACATAACGTTTTCTAGTTGCATCCATTTTGTTGCAAAAGATAGGATTTTTTTAACAGCTGAGTAGTATTCCATAGTGTATATATATACCATAACTTATTTATCCAGTCAACAGCTGATGAACATCTGTGTTGATGTTATATCTTAGCTATTGTTGACTCAGCTGCAATGAACATGAGTGTACAGATCACTGTTTTAGATGCTGATTTCTTCTGATCTGGTTAAATTCCCAGGAGTGAGAAGGCTGGATCATGTGGTAGGTCTATATTCAGATTTCTGAGGTATCTCCATACTGTCTTCCATAGTGGCTATACCAGTTTACACTCCCACCAACAGTGGATTAGAGTACTTTTCCCCCCACATTCTCACCAGCATTGGTTGCTTGATTTCTATATGACAGCCATTTTAACTGGCATAAGATGAAACCTCATTGTGGTTTTGATTTGCATTTTCCTGATGGCTAGTGATCCTGAGCATTTTTTCATATGTCAGCCATTTGAATTTCCTCTCTTGAAAAATGCCAGTTCAAGTCTTTTGCCCACTTCTTTTTTTTTTTTTGACAGGCAGAGTGGACAGTGAGAGAGAGAGACAGAGAGAAAGGTCTTCCGTTGCCGTTGGTTCACCCTCCAATGGCCGCCGCTGGCGGCCGGCGCACCACGCTCGTCCGATGGCAGGAGCCAGGAGCTAGGTGCTTTTCCTGGTCTCCCCATGGGGTGCAGGGCCCAAGCACCTGGGCCATCCTCCACTGCACTCCCTGGCCACAGCAGAGGGCTGGCCTGGAAGAGGGGCAACCGGGACAGAATCCGGCGCCCCGACCGGGACTAGAACCCGGTGTGCCGGCGCCGCAAGGCGGAGGATTAGCCTGTTGAGCCACGGCGCCGGCCATTTTGCCCACTTCTTAACTGGATTGTTTCTTTTGTTGTTGAATTCCTTGAGCTGTTTATAGATTCTGGATATTAACCCTTTATCAGTTGCATAGTTTGCAAATATTTTCTCCCATTCTGTCAGCTGCCTTTTTACTTTGCTGAGTAATTCCTTTGCAGTACAGAGGCTTCTCCGCCTGATGTCATCCCATGTGTCAATTTTGGCTTTGATTTCCTGTGCTTCTGGTGTCTTTTCCAAGAAGTCTTTGCCTATGCCAATGTCTTGCAGAGTTTCCCCAATGTTCTCTAATAATTTGATGGTACTGTGATGTAGATTTAGGTCTTTGATCCATTCCAAGTGGATTTTTGTGTAAGGTGTATGGTAGGTGTCTAATAGTTTCAGACTTCTGCATGTGAAGATCCAATTTCCCCAGCACCATTTGTTAAAAAGACTGTCCTTGCTGCAGGGATTGATTTTTTTATATAAAGACAGAGCAGAAAAACATTTACTTTCTCATCTCCCATAATGTTGACAGCTAACCATTTATTTTTTTATGTATATGGCAGGGATTGCAATTTAGGTTGCCTGGAATTTCATTACAAGCTTTGTAAACCAGGCATACTTTTAACAAAATAAAGCCGTGTGTGTGTGTGTGTGTGTGTGTGTGTGTGTGTATAATCCACAATGTTCAGATTTAAACAGTAGTAAAGGAAGCTGATTCAATTCCGTATGTCACGCTGCTAAAAGACTTCCAGCTGTCAATTGCTTCCACTATAAACAGGAGGCAGGAAGAATGGGATCCAGAGGGAAAGGAGACTGCAGAAAGGTGAACCCTCACAAAGTGGGGGCCAGGGGTTGGACTCAAGTCACCATTTCGGTGAACTCTGCCAATAACCAGAATATGAAGGTACTCCAAAAGGTTCATGGAGAATGAAAAAACTATACATAGATGTCAACATTTTTTTTGTTCCAAGATAACTTATCTTCAAATTCCATTTTTCTACAACCTTGTACTTCTAGGAGATGCTCTGAGGTGCTTCAGTGGACTTGGAACTATCTGGTTCTTGGTCCACAAACATTCCCAGCCTTCACAGGACAGAAGACCTCCCTAGGCAGGCAGTAAACACGAGGGTCAGTGCCATCCTTAAAGGTATAAATATATGGGGGGCAGGCACTATGGTGTAGTAGGATAAGCCTCCACCTATGGCACTGGCATCCCATATGGGTGCTGGTTTGAGTCCTAGCTGCTCCTCTTCCAATCCAGCTTTCTGCTAATGGCCTGGGAAAGTAGTGGAAGATGGTCCAAGTACTTGGGCCCTGCACCTGTGTGGAGACTTTGAAGAAGCTCCTGGCTCCTGGCTTCGGATTGGCCCAGCTCTGGCCATTGCAGCCATTTGAGAAGTGAACCAATGGATGGAAGATCCTTCTTCTCTCCTCTCTTCTCCTCGCCTCTTCTCTCCTCTCCTCTCCTCTCCTCTCCTCTCCTCTCCTCTCCTCTCCTCTTTTGTCCTCTCCCATCCCCTCCTTTCCCCTCCCCTCCTTCCCTCTCCCTCTCCCTCTCCCTCTCCCTCTCTCACCCTCTGTAACTCTGCCTTTCAAATAAATAAATAAATATTTTATAAAAAGGTATAAATATTTGAGGCAAGGCATCTGTTTGCATAATGTTATTTTTTTCAGTGTGACAAGCACTCAACTCCCCCACCCTCCCCCCAAAAATCTATGCTGCAGCCCCAGGTCACAGACGTCTGCAATTCTGCTGTTAAGGAGCATTTCTTGTGCCAGTCAGAAACTCAGGAACCATCCTGACTCCTCTCTCCAGACCCTGACCCCAGTCATAGGCAGATTCCTCCCGCTTGGTCTTGGCTCTGTCCCTGTTTTGTCTTCATCCCTCTGACTCTGCCATAGCTCAGTCACCGTCCGCACCTGCCAGGATGACCAGTGGCCTTCTAATGTCTTGTCTCTGTGCCTTGGATCTGATCCCCACACTGAAACTGCCACAGATCTGCACTTTCTAAGATGCAAGTCTGATGGCCACAATCCCCAGTGAGAAACCATGATGACCCATGGGCCCCAGGATAAAGGCAAGGCTTCTTAGCAGATTTTACAAGGCCCCAATCACTCCAGGTCTACCTCTTGCACTGTCTCCCCATCAGCACTCTCATCTTTTCTTGGCCCTTCATTTCTGCTTGTCACATAAGTCACCCAGTAAATATTTGTTGAATAGATGAACAAATGAATTTCAGTGAAAGTCTTATTTTCTATTAGTAAACTAACATTGACAGCTTACACTTCAGTGATTTTTCCTTGCTACATCTCTCCGGGAATATATTTGAAATGGTTAAAGAAATAAAGGCAGGGCCAGAATCTGGCACAGCTAGTTAAGCCACCACTTGCAACACTGGCATCATACATCAGAGCACTGGGTTGAGTCCCAGCTGCTCTGCTTTTGATTCAGCTCCCTGCTAATGCACCTAACAAGCAGAGATGGTGGCCCAAGTCCTTGGGGGTCCTTCCACTCACATGGGAAACCCAGGTGGAGTTCCTGGATCCTGCTTTCACCTGGCCCAGGTCCAGCCATTGCAGCCATTTGGGGAGTGTATCAGCAAATGAGAGATTTCTTTCTCTCTCTTTCTGACTCTCCCCCGTCTCTATCACTCTGCCTTTCAAATAAATAAATAAATAAACCTTTACAAAAAAGAAAATATGAATCAATATTTTAAAATAAAAGGAGAGACCCAGAATTGGCTCTGGAGAACCAAGGAACAGTGTAAAAGCAATGACTAGCCAAGAGAGAAAAATGCTGGAAAGGAAGAAAGACTAGGTATTTCCGAGAGAGGATAGGAGGGCTTTTTGGGGATGAAAAGAAAATAGCAACTCAAACTTGAATCCCATCCCTAGTTTTGTCTCTGAGGCCACCACAGTGAATGCTGGCTCCACTGCAGGGTGGAAGAGTGAGGCATCTGCATTTGACCCAGGGTCTTTTCCTAGGATTGGCCGGATAGCTGTGTTCCGTTTCCAGGCCTCTACCATGGAGAAGTCTCAAGGCCAAGAAATCGTGCCCTGCATAGTCTATTCATCCTAGACAACTTGACTGTAAACTTGTCTAGACACGGGTGGCTCTAATTTTTTGCTTTTCCAAGAAGTGTTAAAGTTTCACCAACCCATACTTCACAGATTTCCCTCCATAAGTAAGCAGTTTTATCCATCAACAGTAGAGAGAGAGAATAATATGTGAAATTAGTTTCTTCTACAACTGACCTCGATCAATCACTCAGTGAAGTTTCTGGCAACCATATCTTCTTCCAGCCCATGGTCAGGGGCGACTCCAAGGCTCAGCCTTGGAGCTCATGTTCTGTCCCTTCTAGTTTCTTTCCTTGATGAACAAACTCCATCATGGCTCTCATTTTTAGATCTAGGCACCAAACTAGTGATGCCTAACTCTAAAACATCCAACTGACTCCAAAAGCAGACCCCAGGCTCATCCATTCCCTGGACCACAGCACATTTTCCTTTGGGTAACTCATCCACAGCTCCAAGACAACCAGGCCAAACTAACTCAGCATCTTTTCTCCCTCCCAACTCATCCCCACCCTCCCCTCCCCCGCAAGAAAAAAACAACTGAGCCGCAGCAACAGTGTCCTTACTTTGGCCAGTAGCAGAACTATTCTCCCAATCACATCAGAAAACTTCCCTCCCTCCTCTAGAATATAAACTGTCACTTCCTCAATGAGGCCCACCCTGACTGCCTCATTTAAAGTGGCAACTCCATGGCTCCAGAATTCATCATTGCCCCTTAAACTGTTTGTTCTATAGCACTTAAGACTTTTTCTAACAAACTACATAATTTACTTGCCTACTATGTATCATCTCTCCCCCACCCCTACTAGAATATAAGTAAGCACAACTAAAGGCAGGTACTTGCACCTGTTGTTATTCACTGGTGGCATCTGAATGTCTAGAACAGTGCCTGGCACGCAGTAGGCACTCAATAAATATTTGCTGAATTGGTTCATTCACTCTACAAGTATAAATGACAAATAATAAAATGTAATATATATCATCCCCTCTGGATAGAACTTCAGCCCCACAAGTGGGAGACTTTCTCTGCTTTGTTCACTGTTGGGTCCCCAAACTCTTAGAATGGTATCAGGTAACATAGACAGTCAATAAAAATCTATTGATCTACTGAATAAATGAATGAATACATTAAGTATCTTTTGGTACCAAGTGCTGAGCTAGGTGCTTGGGGAATTCCAAGTTAGTTTGAACAAGTACACGTAATACGAGGGATGAAGCCATGCGATAGAGGCAGGAACCAATGCCACGGGGCTCATGTGTGACAGCACCACAGTTAATTCTTCACACGTGGGTCCACGCTCACCTGCTCCACGAGCCAGGCAGAGGGCAGGGAAGGGATTAAATTGCATGGCAGAGGCAACGCTCTCACGGTTAACTGCATGGAGAGTGCCTAGACAGACTTGCAGATTCTGACTCGGTGGGCCGGAGCTAAGCCCTAAGATGTTACCTCTCTGACAGAACCCCAGAGGCTGCTGAGGCTGCTGGTCCTCAAACCACACACCGAGCAACAGGGGCTCTCCACTGAGCACCCCTTCTGCCAGAAGTCTTTCTCCCCAGGTTTCAATTGTGCTCGCATATCTAGCCCTCTCTCCTCCAGCATCAAGAGGAGGTGGTCCCAGGCCCAGCACCAGGGTTACAGTGGATTTGTTCTCAAAGCAAGTCAGCACAAGGCATTCTCCGGCTGATCACAGGACGGGAATGGGCGCCAAGGACTTCTGTCCCTGTTTAGGGGGAAGGTTCTCTTTCCCTTCTGCCAGCCGGGATCAGGGAGGCATGTAGGTTGTGGTCACTACAGGCAGCCACATTGGAACACGAGGAGCATCGCTGGGTTGGGTCTGGAGCCTACTCTACCTTTTTGTTTTTGTTTGTCTAAGGAACAAATATTTATTAGATACCTATTTTGTCCTAGACACCATCCTAGGTAAGCAAGATAGGCATAATTCCTCACACTCATAAAATGTACAGTCTAGAATATAAATTAACTTGATAGAATCCAAATTTCTGAGATGAATAAAATTTCATTTTTTCCCCCACTGACTGAAAACTACTTCTCCCTCTTGTCTGTGCCTCTGAAAGGTATCTTACTAATCATCTCTGCACTGGTACAACTGCCTTATTCCAAAATCAGATCTTGTATATATGGACATACATGCAATGCACCGATACCCTAACACTCGCTTCAGATCTAGTCTACAAACGCCACGCACCTTCCTGACGCATTAGACCTCTGCAATAAAAGTCCCTAGAGACCCTCCACTGCTTCTTACTGTGATTTGCATCTTGTTTCATTGAAACAAGAAATTGCTTCAAAGGCAAATGTCCTTATACAAAAACCCATGGACAAAATACATAGACACGTGCGTGGCAGAGGTAGAGCAGGGTGACGGGCAGCTTCCATTTCACCAGCCCCACCCCAGAGGAGTCCCAGAGTTCACCCGCCACCTTCATTGCACGTAATTTCACAAACACCGGCGTCGTCATGGGGTAAAATCAAATATTTCCTCTTGTCATTCCATTACCTGCCCCATTCACGGTCCAGCGACGTCAGTCTCCCCACTGCAAACACCCAACACGCTCGTTCTCAAAGCTTTACTCCGGCTAGCGCATCAAGAACACTGCATGGCCACCTCTGGCGGGGACCGCGGCTCACTAGGCTACTCCTCCGCCTGCAGCGCCGGCACACCGGGTTCTAGTCCCGGTCGGGGCGCCGGATTCTGTCCCGGTTGCCCCTCTTCCAGGCCAGCTCTCTGCTGTGGCCCAGGAGTGCAGTGGAGGATGGCCCAAGTGCTTGGGCCCTGCACCTGCATGGGAGACCAGGAGAAGCACCTGGCTCCTGGCTTAGGGTCGGCGCGGCCGCGGCAGCCTTTTGGGGGGCTGAACCAACGGAAAAGGAGGACCTCTCTCTCTCTCTCTCTCTCACTCTGCTTGTGAAGAAAGAAAGAAAAAAAAAAAGAACACTGTGTGTCTGGGCAAAACTGATCTACCTTCAATAGAAACCTGACAACAACGCAGAGCGCATGCTCCGACCATCCACCCAGCAGGCATTACCAATCAATCCCGACCCATCGCGTTTTCCCTCCTCGGGTCTGGTAGCTCCACAGTCCTTCCCTAGGTATCTCAGCCGTCAAGGACTATCAATGGGACGGCGGTACTGCGAAGAATCGTTTGTTCATCCGCTGTGGCAAATGCAGCTGTCCTTTCACCCATCACTCTCTCAACTCACACTTTCACTTACTTACCAAATAGTTTGATGGGTGGGCTTCCTTGGTTAGATTGTAAATATGGTAAGGCCTGTATTTTCTCTTCCTTACCCCTCACTCCCGCATTCAGCTCTGGCCATTTAGCAGGCTCTGAGTAAACACAGCTTGAATTAGTGTTGTGTCTTTTCAAGTCTGCTCTTAGGCTCACCACAGCATACGGAAACCCAGAGCAGCACCATTGTGTGAAGAACAAGCGGTGAACTGGGAAATCTGACCACTCCCCGGGAGAGCTGCTGGTTAACCATCCGGCCATTTTGCATTTTGGGCCTCAGTTTTCCTTCTCTGTAAAGTGGGACTTCACTAAATTGTTTCTGAGGTTCAATATTAGGGATGCCTTTTGATTTTGCTGGGAGAGAAAGCACTCAGCCTGCCTGTGGGAGCAGAGTTCACCTTCCAGGGCTCTGGCTATACCGTAGGTACAAGCTGTGGCCACTTGCAGCCCCTGGAGACCAGGAACAGCAGCTCCTGACAGGAAGCAGCCCAGCCACCCCTCTCATTGGCAGTTGGTCCCTACAACAGGGTCTGCGGCCAAATGTCACGGCATATCCTGTCAGTAGCCATTGACTTCCTGCCTATCCAACCTCCTTGTGAGTATCTCCGGCTTGTGCACCCATTCTTGATCTAATCAGTGACCATGGTGTCAGGGTCAGGGTCAATCAGGGAACATTCAAGCAACTTTTCAGAGGGAAGAACTGGTGTGAGGCCCAATACTCAGAAAAGTGGACTGCAGGTGTGTCACAAACCCGGCACTCCATAATGTTGTAGGGTTTTACCAACTACTGTCAATCATCATAAAAAGCATTGGGACATATGCATCATGGATGAAAGATTACATTAGCAATAGCAGAATCTTTCTGTGCTGCCGAAACGTGTAGAGGAAGTAGATCCAGAGAAGAGACAAACTACACAAAAACATAAAACCAACACCCTCAAAGACGTTCAGGGCCAAAAACTTTAATAAAATATCACCTTAATATTAAAAAATAAAACATTTTAAAGAAGACAAGGGGGCGGATGTGTGGTGCAGCCATCATTGGGACACCTGCGTCTCATCTCAGAGTTCTACTTCCTGCTAATTCACACCCTGGGAGGCAGCAGGTGATGGCTCAAGTGCTCGGGTCCCTGCCACACAGGTGGGTGACCTGGATGGAGTTCCAAGCCTGCCTTAGCCCTGGCGGTTGTGGGCATTTGGGGAATAAACAGCAGATAGAAGAGCTCTCGCCTTTGTCTGCCTGTTTCTATCTCTCTTTGTCTCCCTCTGTCTCTTTTTCTGTATATGTATGTGTTTCTCTGCCTTTCAAGTAAAATGAAAATAAAAAATAAATAATTTTTTTAAAGTTTTATTTAAAAAAAGAATAAGAGAGTTTCTTTTGATGTGTGGTTAATGCAAGTCTAGCCTTGGCGGCTGCAGAGTCACATGTGTAGTACCTCACTTCATTCTGACATGCCGAGCCACAGCCAGTGGCAAAATCTCCAGCCCGTGGACTGGTCCCCTCTCCCATGTCCTGGGACACACACACACAGGGTGCTTACTAGCAGCGTCTGGAGTGTGCTCACCCACACATCTCACGGATGCAGAGAGATGAGGTGCTGGCCCTTGAATCCATGGCCTTTGGCCAAGGACACATTGATACACAGAAAGACATAGAATATACAGACTTTGTTTTTCAGTTATCGTTCAAAAGCAGAGCTGCAAACGCGCAGATCATGAACTGTTAGATCTGTAGGACAGGCCAGAGACAGCCAGAGAGTCCTTCAGGCAGCACCTCAAGGGGGGAGGAGTCCAGACTGCGCCCTCATCCGGCGCTAGGACTGAACTCTGATTTTGTCTCATCCTAATTGGCAAAATCTTTTGCAAGGTGTTTAATAATAGTTACCGTTTATCAATACTTTATTCTGTGCCAAAAGCTTGGGGTGCATAATCACCTTTACTCCTCACAAGAACCCTGAGACGGTAACTTTCCCGCACACAATTAACTCCTGAGACAGAAGCCAGGTCTCACGGAGCAATCTACTGCCTTCCCTGCGCCTCTTCTCAGGCACTAATTTGCACTAATTCTCTAGGCCCTCATTTGCCTAGAACACAGCAGTTGCTCAATGCATGTTGGCTAGTAACATAAGTTTCTACAGGAAAAGCTGAGTTAGCAAAACGACCTGCTGGCCCAAAGCTGCTTTCCTTGATTTCCAGTCTGGTGTGTATTTTTTTTTAAGTGTCAAATTTAACATTACCCAAAGGGCCACATGTAGAGGAGAATATAAAATTGAGCTCCCTACTAATGTGCCTGGGGAAGAAGCAGGTGGTGGTCCAAATCCTTGGGCCCCTGCACCCATGTAGGAGACCCAGAAGTAGCCCCTGGCTCCTGGCTTCAGGTCGGCTCAGTTCCAGCATTGTGGCCATCTAGGGAGTGAACTAGCAGATGGAAGACCTCTATCCCCCAACCCTTCTCTGTAACTGTTTCAAATAAATAAAATTAAAAAATTAAATAAATAAGATAAAATGAGCCAGAATCCCATCACATACACATAATTCCCCACACACACATCTTAACTGAGGTTGTTTTTTTTTTTTTTTACAGGCAGAGTTAGACAGTGAGAGAGAAAGAGACAGAGAGAAAGGTCTTCCTTCCATTAGTTCACCACCCAAATGGCCGCTACGCCCGGCGCACTGCGCCCATCCGAAGACAGGAGCCAGATGCTTCCTCCTGGTCTCCCATGCAGGTGCAGGGCCCAAGGACCTGGGCCATCCTGCACTGCATTCCCGGGCCACAGCAGAGAGCTGGACTGGAAGAGGAGCAATTGGGACTAGAACCCGGCACCCATATGGGATGCGGGCGCCGCAGGCAGAGGATTAGCCAAGTGAGCCACAGCGCCGGCCCCAACTGAGGTATTATTAATAAGTAAAAATTGTACATATTTAAGGTACACAGTATGATGTTTCCATTGCACACAGTTTTTAAATTGTTTTCTGCTGTTTTCTCATGTGCTATTTATTTTAAAAAATTATTTCAAGGGCCGGCACTGTGGCATTGTGAGTAAAGCCACTGCCTGCAGTGCCAGCATCCCATATGGGCACTGGTTCGAGTCCCAACTGCTCTACTTCTGATCCAGCTCTCTGCTGTGGCCTGGGAAAGCAGTAGAAGATGGCCCAAGTCCTTGAGCCCTTGCATCCACATGGGAGACCTGGAAGAAGCTCCTTGGCTCCAGGCTTCAGATCAACTCAACTCTGGCTGTTGTGGACAATTGGGGAGTGAACCAGCAGATGGAAGACTCTCTCTCTCTCTCTCTCTCTCTCTCTCTCTCTCTCTCTCTCTCTTTTTCTCTGCCTCTGCCTCTCTGTAACTCTGCCTTTCAAACAAATATTTGAAAAATTATTTCAAAAGAAGAGAGAAAGAGACAGACAGGATGTACTCCCCTCACTGGTTCACTCCCCAAATGCCAACAAACAACCAGAGCTGGTTCAGGTCAAAGCCATGAACAAGGAACTCAATCTATGTCTCCCACACAGGGGGGCAGAGACTCCAACAACTGGTGCATCACTGCCGCCTCCCAAGGTACACATGAGCAGGAAGCTAGAATCAGAAGTGGAGGATCTAGGACTTGAACTCAGCGACTCTATATGGGATGCAGCATCATGTGTTTCCTTAATGTTACCATAGTTCCATATTCTGCTTTTTCATTTAGCACTGTCATAAATTTCACTGAGCTGTCATGAAGAACAGGCTACTCATAACTATCTTCTGTAATCACAAAGAGATGAACCAATCTGGAATAGTTTTCTCTCAGCGCAGTGGTGAAAATTTGGAGCCCGTGGGAGAGAAACCTAGAATAGAATCATCAGCTCACTGATGCGATTTTAGGAGCGTTGTTAACTCTCTAAGCCTCTGTTTGTTTGTAAAATGGGTAGAACGCTTCCTCCATCGCAGGACTAGCGTGAGGATTAAGTGAGATACCACATCTAAAGTCCCTATGCTGTTATCATTCACCGTAACCCCTCACCAACCACAGCGCTCCATGCTCCAGGATGCTTCTGCATCCCGCTCCAAATGGCGCCATTTCACATTTTCAGTTTCTCAGTGGCTTTACAGAGATGCAAGTAGGCTCAGATCCCATTGGTTGAGGAGAGGGAGAACACCAGGGAGGGTGAGCTGGGGAGCGGGGAGGCACAGCGGGGGCTCTCCACTGCCTCAGCCCTCCCCTGGCAACTGTGAGCTCTGCGGCCCGCGCAGGAGCAGCAGGGGTTCCCAGCTGAAATTCCATTCCCAGGTAGCTCACAGGGCAGATCTGGTCGCCGCTGCGCTGTGTGGGCCGTGCCCACCTGCTCCCTCCCGGCGGCCTCATTCCACGCTGGCTCCCTTGGGATGACCCAAGCCGCAGCGGCCTGGGCTGGAGGCAGCTGGGGAGGGCAGGGCAGCCTTCTGTGTCCAGCGAGAGCTTCTCAGTTGTCCGAAAGCCTCAGGCTTTCAAAGCAGGGCTGATCCCTCCATAGAAATGTGAAACTGCTGGGAGTCAAATAAATCATTAATAGGCAAGCTGGGAAAGAATGGGCAGTCCGAGGACAAAGGGTCAAGGCTGCCCCTTCCCCAGAGGATGCGCCCCGCCTGCGCTCTGCGCTCCGGACGCGTTTGGCCGTCCCAGGAAGGTTCCAGAAGCATTCCACTCCGCTGAGCCCTCCCTGTCCTCCGGGCTTGGTGATGCCATCCTCCCCTGGGCTTCCCCGACTTCTCTGGCTGTTCCATCTCACCCTCCTGTGTCTGCCATTGCTCCTCCGCTTGACCTCTGCACGTCAGCGCGCTGAGCCTTGACCTCTCGGTGAACTTTCGCTCTCCCTCAGTGAAGTCATCCACTTCCAGGACTTGAAGTTTCTACTTTTTATGCTTTCCCCCTGCACCCTGTGCCTTCCTTCACGGCATTTTACCAAATGAATTACACATAATATCATCGCTTAGTGTTTCTCCAGTAAGTGTAAGCTCCACAGGAGCAGAGATGGGGATTACTTTGATATCAATGTAGCCCCTGAGCCCAGCGTGGCAGTAAAGGCTTAATTAACTAGTTAAATAAATTTATTTATTTATCTGCATGGAATACATAACTGACGCATATCAGTGAGATAAACACTGTGTTCTCCAGTAGATAAGATACCAATTGACAATGAACAGAATTGGAATCAAATAAACAAAGTAAGTAAGCAGATAAAAAACAAATGCGATGTGCTTTTTTTTCCTATTTTAAAACAATGAAATTAAATCATTTCATTGAATGAATAATGCTGATGGGGAAATTGGCCTTTAAAAAAATTTTAAAGGCAGAGCGACAGAGAAAGAGAGAGAGAAAGAAATATTTTCCATCCGCTGGTTCACTCCCCAGATGGCTACAATGGCCAATTTTGGGTCCGACTTAAGCCATCCAGGTTTCCCATGTGGATAACAAGGGCCCAAGTACTTGAGCAATCCTCAGTGCCTTCTCAGACACTTTAACAGGGAGCTGGACTGAAATTGGAGCCTCTGGGACTCAAACCGGCACTCTGATATGACGGCCTAACTGGCTGCACCACAACACTTGTCCCCAGGTTGGTCTTTCTATGTTTTCATGGTGAAAGTATTAAATGGTTTGAAAAAGAAAAGAAAATCTTAACCAAAAATAATTTGACACCTACCAAGAATCTTAAACTATTTACATGCTTTTATCTTTTAATTCTGTTTCAGGAGCTCTATTGTAAGAAGATAAACTTTTAAAAATTGCTTTTCTGTAAAAATACTTTATGTCAGCATCATTTATAATGGTGAAAACCAAGGTGCAGACAAATGTCTAAAAATAACTCTAGGAGATCCAATTGCTCATACTGTACAGCCACTATGATTATTCTTACTACAACTTCACGGTAACTTGGGGAAATGGCTAGGCTACAACATGAAAAGCAATGAATAATTGCTCACATTATTGAAGGATGGTTTATATTATGTATGCTTGAATATAAAGCAACTTTGACTACTCTCCAACCCCAAATTATCCTAATGAAAATGTTTAAGCAATTGGTTTCTTAGGAGTAGGCAGTAGAAAACTGGAATATGTAAACTTTGAGCAACCATGATGAAATATTCAACTTTCTTATAATAATATTTAACTTGCTAATTTAGTTTAAAATATACCAAATCACATGTATAGAAAATATGCTATTTTTAAAAATAGCTTTTTGATGCTCCCACATTTCATTAAAAAAAATAATAAATTGAAGCTCTTCACAGGCAGGTTTGACATCACTGTCTTCCCTCATCTCCAGGGAGATGCTGTCTTCCAGTCTTCCAAGCCACCTCATCTTTGCCTCTGTGTGAATTACTTGGAACATAGTGCGTTTTTCTTCTTTAAAAAAGATCCTATGACAGAAAATTTCAAACATAATCAAAAATATATAGAACCCTTAACAATTATTGTCAACTCATGACAATTGTTTCGTTTATAATCCTCTACTTTCTCCCTCTTGTTTGTAAGCAAATTCCAGACATTACGTGACTTCATCCAAATATTCCAATATGTATCCCTAAATTAAAGATCCTCTTTATTATATTATTCTAAAATTATTATAAAATAAGATCCTCTTTATTTTTCCAATAAGGTGTCTTTTAACATTTTTTATGTATTTATTTTCATTTTACTTGAAAGGCAGAGAGACAGAGACAGAGATCTTCCATCTAGCAGTTCCCTACCCAAATGTTGGGGCTGGACCAGTTGAAGCACAATGCCCACTGTTGCATTTACCTCTTTCTGTGTTGGGAAGTTCAAACTTTTCTCTTCCAGTTCTTTATAAAATACGTAACAAGTTGTTGCAAACTAGAGTCACCCTACTGTGCTGTGGAACACTGGAGCTCATCCCTCCCATCTGACTGCACTTTGGCACCTATTATTCAACCCCCTCCCTCCTTCCCACGCCTTACTTTCCTTAGCCTTTAACAATGGCTACTCTCCTCTCTACATCTTTGAAATCCATTTTTTTGGTTTCCACATATCTCATAAACTTTAAATTATACAAAGGTATAATCTTTAGGAAAGGCAGAATAAATGTTTCACTATTTATTTTGTCGATGTATTTATTTTAATATTGATCAACAGTGATCTAATGTGTATGTGTGTTAGTTTTGTTTTATTTATGATCTACTGATCTTCTATTCTGCTCTTGACCCTGGAAATTTTGTTGCAAGTTACAAAGAACCAAATGTAAACTATCACTGGAATTGACCTTTCTTCCAGTAGATAATCATGGTTTTTTAATAGATAATTGAATTTTTTCAATAAAATTCACATACCCTGCAATTCACCAATTTAAAGTGTAGAACCCAATGTTTTTTAGTATAGATGTATGCCACTATCAGCATACTCACCTTTGGAACATGTTCATTGTCTAAAAAAGAAATCCCGGTGTCCTTTCACTATCATTTCTGTATCTCCTCCCTCCCTCCCTCTGCCCTACGCAACCACCACGCCACTGTTCTGTAGATTCCTCTGCTCTGGTCTTTCAAACAAATTGAATTACATAGTGTATTACATGGTCTTTTGTTACTGGCTTTTCTTCACTTAGTGTGTATTTTCAAGGTTCATCCGGGATGCAACATGTGTTAGTACTTCATTCCTTTCTCTCACCAAATAATATTCTACTGTACAACATCTTTAGCCATCCATCAGTTGATGGACACTTGGGTTGTTTCCACCATTTGGCTCTAGTGAATAAAGCTGCCATAAATATTCATGCGCAAGTTTCTCTGGGGACATATGTTTTCATTTTGCTTGGGTAGATACCTGGAGTGGAATTGCTGAGTCGTTTGGCAATTCTGTTTATTTGTCTGAGGAATTGCCAGACTTTTCCCAAGCAGCTGTACCACTTTACTCATTAGCCACATATGAGAATTCCAATTTCTCCACATTCTTAGCAACACTTGTTGTTACCTGATTTTTCTGGTGTGGCTGTTCTAGCTTTCCTAGTGGGTATGAAATGTTATATTGGAGTAGTTTTGATTTGTACTTCTCTAACTAACGATGCTGATCATCTTTTCATGTGTTTATTGGTCACTTGTACACCTTTCAATATGTATCCCTAAAATAAAGATCCTCTTTATTATATTATTCTAAAATTATTATAAAATAAGATCCTCTTTATTTTTCCAATAAGGAATCTTTAAACATTTTTTATGTATTTATTTTCATTGTATTTGAAAAGCAGAGAGACACAGACAGAGATCTTCCATCCAGCAGTTCAGAGAAATGTTGATTGGAGAAATGTTGATTCAGATTCTTTACCCATTTTTTTAAAGAAAGCTTTTGTTTAATGAATACAAATTTTATAGGTACAACTTTAGGAATATAGCGATTCTTCCCCCTATACCCACCCTCCCACCCCCACTCCTGTCCCACCTCTTACTCCCTCTCCCATCCCATTCTTCAGTAAGATTCATTTTTAATTAACTTTATATACAGAAGACCAACTCTATACTAAGTAAAGTTTCCCACAATTTGCACCCACACAAACACACAAAGTATAAAGTACTGTTTGGGAACAAGTTTTACAGTTAATTCTCATAGTACAACTCATTAAGGACAGAGATCCTACATGGGGAGTAAATGCACAGTGACTCCTGTTGTTGATTTAACAATTGACACTCTAATTTATAATGTCAGTGATCACTCGAGGCTCTTGACATGAGCTGCCAAAGTTTACCAATTTTAAATTGGGCTATTTGTCCTTTTGTTGAATTGTTAAATAGATGACTACTAAAATTTGCCACATAGGTATACATTTGGAATATTCATTAAAGTAATCATTTACGCTCTTTAAAACAATCTTTAAAAGACTTAAAAATATAGCCAAAACTTAGAATTATGTAGTCATAACCTCAGGAATGAATCATTAACTCCATATTGGTTTTTAGTAACTTCTAAATATTATAACAGATGACCTCAGTAAACATGGAAAACTAGCATTGGCTGAAGTTTTTTTTAAGCTGAAATATCTTCCACAAACAATATGTTCTCATTCAAAATAAAATAATGGAGAAATAGCCTTCTTTAGCGTGATAGACTTTACAAGGATTTGGACATGTGATGACTCTCTCTTTTCCAAGGAATGATTTTAGGAGAAGCCTGTCTTTTACTGGGTATATGTCATACATCATTTATAACTTGTTTAAAATCAAGTTCTCTAAACATGTTGCCTCCATGACTGCATGATTAATCACCAGTCCCTCTGAGTTGCTGCTGAGTTATAGGAGAGGCAGTGTTAAATTGATACCACCCAGGAAGTGTTCACTACAGTCTACATCCTGCCCGAGAGAGTATCCTTCAACGTTCACTCCAGAGGAAATGAAGTCTTTCCACCAAAAGGCATTTAAGATGTCTTTGCCATGGTTACAATGCCCAAGAGAAAATGAACCAGCCAAAAGGATAGCAGCCTAGAGGGTGACACAGATGCAAACCGAACCCACCGGAGGGACTTAGTGGTCAGCCATTGCATTCAGCAAGGAAGCAGCTGTGGCATCACAGAGTTCCCAAGGAGCCCACACACAGGAAAAAGCCAGAAAGTTTTGGGGCAGCTGGAGGGGGAACATGCTAGCAAAATGTATCAGCAGTTCTTGTGCAGCAAGGAACTAGGACTGGACTCAGACTCCACCATACATTTCTTTGTAGTTTGTTGCGTATAACTTGTACCTATATTGGTTTTCTGCACAAAAAGTGGGTTTGGTCATTCTCAATAAATTACCTTCTTGTCTTCCTGAAATTCTAAGAAAAAAAAAAAAAACTCTTTAGGTTTTGAAAAACTAGGTGGACCACAGCTGATTGCTAAGGCAAGACTGTGCCCTTGGGTAATGAATGTACATCAGCAGCAGCTTCCCTCCCACAATCACTAAGGCAGCTACAGGAGTGTGCTACTCCTAGAAAATGTTCTTAAAAGAAATATGCTGCAACAGTATTTCGGTATATTTTGAGTTGTGGTCTTATTAGAGTATTTATCCTTGGTTTTTCCTACTCTCCAGACTGTATTTATCAGGCATATGTTTTAATGAGGTTCTAATAAACAAAAAAATGAAGAATAAAGTGTAATCTTAAATGATTCATATTTATTACTATATGTAGTAGTGCTCACTATTCTTGTAATAATGACCCAAAAAGTTCTCTTGGTGTAAAAAGATGAGCTATAGGGAAACATTATTAAGAATTTGCTAATACAACGTCATATCTTTGAAGTTTTAGAAAACTAAGCACCTTTTCCCCGTTTCCAACTGAGAAGGTAGGTGTTTAAAATAACAGTTAAGATGCTGCTTGGAGTGCCTTCTCTGCATCCTGGGAGGCAGCAAGTGATGGCTCAAGTACTTGGGTCCCTGCCATCCTTGTGGGAGACCCAGAGGGAGGTCCAGCCTCCTGGCTTCTACCTGGCTCTGCCCTGGCTGTTTTGGGCATTAGAAAATGAACTAGCAGATGGAAGATTGATCTTTCTCTCGCTCGCTCTCTCTCTCCCCCTCTCTCTCTTTATTTCCCTGTCTTTCAAATAAAATGAAAATAAATAAAAACTTTTTTTTTTAAAAGCAGGCTCTTCCCCAGAAAAGGAGATAGACAGTGTTTAAAAATAAAAGTAAAAGCAACCAAGAAATAGAAGGATACTTAAAAAGAGTTCATAGAAAATACATATTATGAAAAAAGTTATGCATGGATTTCAAAAATGATTTTAAACCAAAATAAAGCTACCTTTTAACTGCATTCTCCAAAAACTTCCTGAAGTTTCTCTCTAAGACACAAGGGCCAGACAGCTGAAGATCACAACTTTACTTTGGTTACTGGTGAGGCTGGGCGGGCTAACGTGGCTATAGATCTGTGACCACAGTGGACTTACTCACACTGTGCCCCCAAATTAAACTTATCTGCCTGGTCACAGGAAGAGCTCAAAACCAACAGCTTTCCTCACAGGGAAGGAATGTGGCCCGCCAACACCACTACGTGAAGAGCAGACGAGAAACACGCTCTCTGCACGCAGCTGAGCCAACAGGGAAGCAAAACCCAAAAGAATTGAGCCCCATGTGCCCAGGTCTGAAGCCCAGACACAAATCAGAAGGTGGAGGAGTAGAGACAGACCAGGATTGTTAATTTAAGGAAAGTGTTCACTGCAGAACTACGAGACCAGGAAAAAAAATAATAATCCCATACCATTTCTGACAATAATAAATGGTAAAACTTCTGATAACCAAGGCTATGTAACCTTAAAAAATAATTTTGAGTATGTTTTAGACAGAAATGATTTTTTTAAATTTTTAGCATTAAATGTCAATTCACTAAACAAAGAAATCTTTTGTATTTTGAAAAACAAAAAAGAGCTTTCTTTTTTAAAATATGTAATAATATATTCATGGGGCCAGCACTGTGGCCCAGCGGATAAAGCCTCCACCTGCAATGCTTGCATCCCATATGGGCGCTGGTTCAAGTCCCGGCTGCTCCACTTCTGCTCCAGCTCTCCGCTATGGCCTGGGATAGCAGACATCTGCTGGGATATATGCTTGGGCCCCTGCACCCACGTGGGAGACCCGGGGGAAGTTCCTGGTCCTTGGCTTCGGATTGGCACAGCTTGGGCTGTTGTGGCCATCTGGGGAGTGAATCAGTGGATGGATGACCTGCCTCTTCCATCTGCCTCTGCTTCTCTGTATCTTTCAAATAAATAAATAAAAATCTTTTTAAAAAGATCATCAATAATAAAATAATAATATATTTGCTTGTTTTATGCTTCTTTCATATTCCAGAATATGAAAAGAACTAAAAGTTCCTACAAATTAAATTAAAATTAGAAATTGCTGGGACAGGTGTTTGGCCTGGTGATTTGGATACCAGTTAGGGAACCCACATCTCAAGTCAAAGAACCTGCGATCAAGTCCCAGGTGCACTCCTGGTTCCTGCTAATGCAGACCCTGGAGGCAGCAGGCGTTGGCTCAGGTAGTTGAGTCCCTGTCACCCACATGGGAGACCTGGATTGAGCCCCCAGCTCCTGGCTGTGCCTGGCCCAGCCCTGGCTATTGAGAGCGTTTAGGGAGTAAGCCAGCAACAGATGGGAGCTCTTTCTCTTTCTCGCGCTCGCGCGCGCTCTCTCTCTCTCTCTCTCTCTTTCTTTCTTTCTTTCTTTCTTTCTTTCTTTCTTTATTTATTTATTTTGAAATGCACAGTTAGAGAAAGAGAGAAAGAGAGATCTTCCATTCACTGATTCACCCCCCCAAATGGTTGCAACAGCCAAAGCTGGGCCAGGCTGAAGCCAGGAGCCAGGAGCTTCTTCCCATGTGGGTGCAGGGGCCCAAGCACTTGGGCCATCTTCTGCTGCTTTTCCAGGCAAATTAGCAGGGAGCTAGATGGGAAGTGGAGCAGCTGGGACTCAAACCAGCAGCCAGATGGGATGCCAGCGCTTAACCTGCTACATCATAGCGCCAGCCCCGAGTCTTCTCTCTGTATCTCTGCTTCTCAAATTACATATACATACCTATATATGAATTTTTTAAAAGAAGAAAAATCGTTATGTCCAATGGAATTCTCTCTCCCTTCCATAAACACAAGTTAGTCAGAAATAAATAAAAACTTCTGTAAAAGAGAGTAGAGAAGCTGTTGTTTGTTTTTAGCAAGTTCCCCCAGTGTGTAAAGCCGGGAAGGAAAGCCCGTCCTCTTAGCCCCAGTTGCCTAATCTTCAAAGAAGAGTCCCCGGAGACTCATAACCTGCACTGTTGATTCAACACCCACACTTGCCGTGCTAGGCTGCTGGCCTCTGGCCAGACTCCCCGGGACAAGGTGTCCCCGTGCGCCTGGGTGCCGCCAGGGGATGCCAGGGAAGGAGATTTCACACAGCTATTTCAGCGTTTGAAGCCTCTTGCACCACATTTGCCCACTCAGCCATTAAACTAAATCCCTTTCCACACCGCGGTGTGACCAAACCTGAGAAAAAGAACCTTCCGCGTCAGGCACAAATGGGTGAACAGAGCCCAGGAACCGGGAAAGGCGACTCTGCCACACGGGAGCCTCCAGGCGCCTCTCAGCCTCTCTCTCTCTCTCTCTCTCTCTCTCTCACACACACACACACACACACACACACACTCCCCACTCCCAAGTAAGGGGCCTGACGTCGTCATTTCAATTATTTGTTCACACAGGCCCAAATTGCTCAACTTTGGGTTTCAAGTTGCCGCTATTGACATGTTAATTGTAGCGGGTTGTTTTCCATCCCTTCAAACTGTCCTCATCTCTCTTTAAGCAGAGCGGATTTCTAAACGCGGGCCACGGGCACGGGCCGGGCGGAGCCAGCGCCGTGCGCTCGGGGGCATGTGAGAGCCGCGCGCTGATGCGCAGAACGAGGGCCTGAAAGATGGGTATGACACCGGGGCAGTACACGGTGGCTGACGGGGGAAGAGTTCCTGACAACGCGAGCACAAACAATTCCTTCGCGAAACAGAATCGCACTGTGTGTGGTCGGGCCATGCCCTGCTTTAAAAAGAACACTGGATTTATTTATTTTTTTTTTATTTTAATTTTTTAACACTGGATTTAAACCCAATCTCCCTCTCCCTCTCCCTCTGGTCACTGCCTGCGAAGTGTAGGTAAAATACCTACCTCCATGGAAAGAGCGAGGTGAGGATTACACAGGAGACTGTCCGTGAAAGTGCCTGCTGGACTCAAAACTTAACGTGGAGATTAAAATCAACCTTTTGGAACCGATGCTGTGGCATAGTGGGATAAGCTGCTGGCATCCCATATGCGCACTGGTTCAAGTCCCAGTTGCTCCACTTCTGATCCAACTCCGTGCAGCAGAAGCAGCAGAAGATGGCCCAAGTGCTTCGGCCCCTGCACCCATGTGGGAGAGCTGGAGGAAAGCTCCTGGCTCCTGACTTCAGCCTGGCCCAGGCTTGGCCGTTGAAGCTATTAGGGAGGGAACCAGTGAATAGAAAATCAATCTCTCTCTCTCTTTCTGTCTTGCCTTCTGTCTATAACTCTGCCTTTCAAATAAGTAAATAAATCTGAAAAAAAGAAAAGAAAAAATAAATCTTTTATCATTTGAGGAATCTTTTTGAAATGCAAAGAATAATCAACACTGACTTTATGTGTGTGTTATTTTCTTTTTATTTATTTATTTATTTAAAAAATTTTTTGACAGGCAGAGTTAGACAGTGAGAGAGACAGAGAGAAAGGTCTTCATTCTGTTGGTTCACCCCCCAAATGGCCGCTACGGCTAGAGCAGCGCCCATCCAAAGCCAGGAGCCAGGTGCTTCCTCTTGGTCTCCCATGCTAGTGCCTGCCAAGGACCTGGGCCATGCTCCACTGCTTTCCCAGGCCACAGAAGAGAGCTGGACTGGAAGAGGAGCCACCGGGACAGAACCAGCACCCCGACCGGGACTAGAACCTTGTGTGCCAGCGCCACAGGTGGAGGATTAGCCTAGTGAGCCACAGCGCCAGCCCTGTATGTGTTATTTTCAAAACTGAATCTTAAAAAAAAAATTGTCCTCAGATAGGACACATTCATCACCTGTCACATAGAGCACCCACCACCCAGAGAAAAGTCACCCATCTCCACGCACCACTCGTGTCCAGTTCTTCTGTAAGGGACAGTTTGCCCCTACCCAAACCAACATGGCTAGCCCCTACTTCCTTTTCTTTCTTTCTTTTTTAAAGATTTATTTAATTTATTTGAAAGACAGAGTTACAGAGAGAGGCAGAGACAGAGAGAGAGGTCTTCCATCCGCTGTCTCACTCCCCAGATGGCCGCATCAGCCAGAGCTGCGCCAATCCGAAGCCAGGAGCCAGGAGCCTCCTCTGGGTCTCCCATGTGAGTGCAGGGGCCCAAGCACTTGGGCCATTCTCCACTGCTATCCCAGGCCACAGCAGACAGCCAGATCGGAAGAGGAGCAGCTGGGACTAGAACCAGCGCCCATATGGGATGCTGGCAATTTAGGCCAGGGCTTTAACCTGCTGCACCACAGTGCCGGCCCCAACCCCTACTTCCTTTTCCAGTGATGAGATCAAGAACTAAAGGATCATTTTGCCAATCCTTCTACTTCAGAATAGCTTTTCCAGAAACCACAAAAGGTGGGGAAAACGCTTCCTGGTTCAAAGACCTACAAAACTGCAGCAGATCCAGCATTTCTTGCTGAAGACTCTTATGAGGAGCCTTTATTCACTGTTTCAAAGACACCTTTTAGTCCTGCCATGACATATAAGCCTACGAAAGCTTAAGAGAGCAGACTTCCTCACAATAAAGAGGGTGTTCCCCTCGCAGCTTCCAGCCAAGGGCTAGACATGCAGTGAAGGATGCAAACAGTTTCAAAAGGAGAATAGGACAAAGCTCTGCGTTCAGAGGTCAGACTCAGTTTCTCCTTCTGCAACATCAGAATAATTGCCCACCTTTGTCCCTGGTTATTGACAGGACCATTTGACTATGGACAGTAGGAAAGCCGCAGTCAATATGACTATCACTATTGTTATTCTTGAGCATCATGCATTCAACAAACACTGAGAGCCTTGCTCTTGGCTAGGAGGATGTGGATTAAATAATCAGACTAAAGTTTCTGCCCTTTGTGTAGCTTCCTAAGTAATTGTAGGGCAATTTCAGCCTAGATTAGTAGTAGGTGAGAAATAAACAGGGTGCCATAATTAAAAAAAAAAAAAAAAGCATGGATATGGGAGTGGTTTGGGGATAGTCAAGCCTCTCTGAGGATGGGGGTCTGGGAGCTGAAACTCAACTGTGGGAAAGAACCGGCTATGAGCAGATGTGGGGAAGGAGCCAGGACAGGCACCTGTGCTTCCTGGTCCGGGTCCTGAGACGTGTCACGGGCTGGAGGCTGGAGTATGGTGAGCCAATGGGAGGACAGAAGATGAAACCAGAGAAGAGATGGAAGGCAGGGCATCTAGGCCATGGCAAAGATTATTCCAGAAATCTGCTGTTCAATTGCCTCAACACACAACTGGTGCTTAACCGATATTTAGAATCACTAACTTCCTAAAGACATTATGCCTTGGATACACCTGCACTGAACAGCCATTTAATCGACCAAGACTCTGAGCGCAGCCTTTGTAAGGAACACAATGCAGACTGTGTTCCAGGGGACAGAACCGAGGCAGGCTTCACAACTAGTATAGACGGGATGCCTGTAACCCACCCTCCCCACCCCATTCCCATCTTCACAACCCAACCCCAAATGTCACAGTATTTGGAGGTGCTACCTTTAGGGAGTAGTTAGGCCATAAGAGTGGAAGCCTGTGGAAGGGATTGGTACCCTCCTAACAGAGCTCCTTTGCCCTCTCTGCCACCTGGAAACACAGAACCAGGAAGCCAGACCTTACTGGACAAAGACTCTGCCAGCCCCTTAATCGTGAAATTCCAGGCCTGCAGAACTGGGAGAAAATACGTTTGTTATTCCTAAGCTTCTGTTACACAGCCTGAATGGACAGAGACATTCACTGTCTTGGCAAAAAGCTCTCCCATTCCATTATAAATTCCAGATCCCACCATTCCACTGCCAAACACCAGAACTAAGCCAAGATTCATGCTGAGTCTTCTGGGTCCACAGATTCAGAAACCAAACCTGGGGGAGTGTGGCAGGGAAAAGAACACCAGTTCAAGACCCATTCCGTGTTGCTCCCTGGCCAAGCAATCTCGAGCAAATGAACTAATAATCAAAGCAAATGTTCACATGCGCCTTTCTATGGGACAGGTGCAACTCTAAGAACCTCACATGTATTAATCAACAGATTTGAGCCTCAAGAAGAGGTAATAATAGAATGATAGTACCTACTTTTTTAAAATTTGTGTTTATTTATTATTTTTTTTTTAGGTGAAAGGCAGAGATGTAGAAAGGGAAAACAGAGAGACAGAGAGATCTTCCATCCACTGGTCCACTCCCCAGTTGTCCACAATAGCCAATGTTGAGGCAGGCTGAAACGAGGAACCCAGAACTCAATCCAGATCTCCTACGTGGATGGCAGGGAGCCAGTTACTTGAGCCTTCGCTGCTGCCTCCCAGGGTGTGTGTTAGCAGGAAGTTGGAGTACAAGCAGAGTCAGGACGCTGATATGGGATGTGGACACCCCAAGCACCATCTTAAACACTGCACCTAATACTGACTGCTGCTCGTCACGGGGCAGCAGGTCCAGCCTGGGGAGCTCAGGGGCCGAGCGGGATGATGAGTGTCGGCGGCAAAGGAACCACACCAGAGCCAGGAGGTCAATCAACGCCCAGGGCGCAGCCAGGTTCTTGACTTTATTGGGAGGGGAAGAGCTTTTATAGACACAGAAAGGGGGCTGTCCAGGGCACAAGGGGACTGAGCCAACCAGCAGAAAGGTAAGGCAGGACACGAGCAGGGCACGCCCTCAAGGGCCTATCACAGCCGAGGACGCATACTGTTTATGAATACGGAAGTCTCCTGTCAGGCTAGGTACCTCCCCCGGGGGCCATCTTGGATCATTGGAAACACTGAGTCACTGGAATGCAGAAGTGCTGCAAACTCTGCAAGGCTTAGCAACTTTGTTTCCTTTTTGATTGGAGCCCCTCCCACCCCTGCAACTGACCCCACGAGTGGCTGCTTCATAGCCTATGATGTCAGGTAGATTTTGGTACACTTTAAATGTGTGTTCTCGCTCTTTTCCTTTGAACACTAGAATGGCTATTTCAAAAGCACTAGGTGAGAAAAAGTGTATAAAGTGCCACACATGTATAGCTATCACAATAGCCAAGCCCTAGTTTATCTCAAGGATCCAAGGTCTGCTAAGCAACAAACAGAAGCCAACTATTTTGGGGTGCATTTTGCTGCTTCCTTACCTAAGAGGCTGCTGCAGAGCTTGGCATATAAAAGATGCTCACCAGGGGCCAGCTTTGTGACACAGCGGGTTAAACTGCAGCTTGCAATGCTGGCATCCGTCATGGAAGCCCCGGCTCTAATCCTAGCTGCTCTGCTTCTTATCCAGCTCCCTGCCAATGCATCTGGGAAGGCAGCAGATGAGGGTCCAGATACTCACGTGGGAGACCTGGACGGTGTTCCTAGCTCCTGCCTTCAGCCTAGCCCGGCCCCAGCTGTTGTAGCCATCTGGAGAGTGAATAAGCAAGATGAAAGATATCTCTTTTTGCTTCTTCCTCTCTCTGTCACTCTACCTTTCCAATAAATAAAAAGAACCTTTCAAAAAAACAAAATGATATCTTCAGCAAATATTCATCCTCTCTGCTGATACCCAGAGCTACATCAAAAAATCACCACCTTATCTCAAAGAAGACAACTCCATACTGTTAACTGTAGGAAAAACACATCCCAGTCTTTGTTTTAGGGGACACTTGCCAGCATTTAAACCCAGGCCTCAGCAGAGAGGTTGACAATCAGAACATGAAGAAGAGGCCTTGTGCCTCCGTCAGCCAGGTCAGGACCAGCCTCAGACTAAGATGCAAGAGCAAGGTCACAGCCAAGAAGGAAGAAAGATCAGGGGAGCTGGCTCAGGCAGGTACAAAACAGTGAGAATAAGCCCTGGCGGTGAGGACAGGTGGGAGTGTTCACAGACCAGGATTTCCCAAGTGAGATCTACCTGTATCAGCGCATCGCCACCTTATCCTCCCTAGCTGGCACCATCTACAACAGGCCCCAGGGCGAAAGTGTTGAGAGGTCTCCACCCCAGCTGGCCATGGGACCCAACCTTGGAAGAGGGAGCCTCTTTGAGACTACTGTCTGAATCTCCAGGGGCCTCAGTGAAATGCCAAGATCCAACTGGAGAGGGGTAATGCGTCCATCCTTTAGCACCTACCAGGAGATGTGGTGTATTGTCTCCACAGATAAGACATCTCTTGTCTTAGGAAACTGAGAGTAGAGTTCAGAGATAGGGTACAGATCAGAAGAATCTTTGTCAGTTCTGAAACAGCCCCCCCCCCAAAAAAAAAAAACACCATAACAAAGGTTGCCTGGGGGAGGTGACTGGGAAGACACATGAGGACACTTTCAGGGGACATGGAAATTCTACTGTGATGGGTAGAAGTTACAAGGGTGACACAGCCTCCATCAAACTCAGACAGCTAAGAGCTGTGCATCTCAATGTGTGTAAGTTCCACCTTTAAAACGTGCAAGAAATACAGCAGTGGAGTGAGAGCGAGTAGAGATATACAGAAGCAGCAGGATGTGGTGGGTACATGAGGGCTCATTTTTTTTGTTTGTTTTTGTTTTTAAAAATGTATTTATTATTTATTTGAGAGGCAGAGTCACAGGCAGAGAGGGAAAGACAGAGATTAAGGTCTTCCATCCCCTGGTTCACTCCCCAAATGGCCGTCGTGTCCAGAGCTGCCCCAATCTGAAGCCAGGAGCTTCTTCCAGATCTCCCACGTAGGTGCAGGGGCCCAAGGACTTGGGCCATCTTCCACTGCTCTCCTAGGCCACAGCAGAGAGCTGGATCAGAAGTGGAGCAGCCAGGACTCGAACTGGTGCCCATATGGGATGCCAGTGCTGCAGTTGGAGGCCCAACCCACTACACCAAAGCACCAGTCCCATGGAGGCTCATTCTACTATTTGATTTACTTTGTATATGTTTAGAATTTTCCACAGTGAGAAGCTCAGAAGCAGAAAAGTTAGGACCAGGGACCGCATCAGATGAGCACACATGGTCAAGGGCAGCCCGGTGAACACACTAAAATGTCCATGACAGGGGAACCCTTGGTTTCCTGTGCACTTCTTGTCAAATTTAATCCTATGTGCTATTTTTTTTGTCTTATAAATCAAAGCATCCCCATTTAATTTTCTAACTGTATAAAAGAAAGCTCATACTGTTCAATATTTGCACGGGCCACTGTCTTAATAGTTGCAAGCCTTTGAAAGAGAAGGGGAACGAGAAGATGAGAACTGTTTGTGTCCCTGGCAGCCTTGCTCCTACTCAGGGACAGACTTCAGAGAAGAGGGGGCCCGCAAACCTAAACTGAAACTGCTGGAGAAACTTCCACACAAAGATCGTTGTATTCCCAGAAATGATTCTCATCAAACAAAAACTCGGGAGTAGGGGGAGGTGGGTGAGTAGCCTTCGTGTGTAGCTAGGTCTCACCACCAGGGGATGGGGTTGACAGAGCAAGCCCTGCAAGCTCATGGAAATTAGCAGTAATGAGACATAAACAGTCAAACCTCAAAATAACATCTCTGGCCTTTAGAGTCAACACAGCTCTCCTGTCAGCCTGCACCTGGCCCGTCCGGCTGGGTCTGGGAGCCAGTGGGGTTTTAGGCCCCTTTAAACAGCTGCCAAGAGCACATTACTCACGGCCGGGATGTTGGCCTTTTATGTTGCCACAAGTGGCCCAGCCGTTGTTCGGGCCTGGTGGCGTCCATTGATGGTTTTTTTTTTTTTTTCCTCAGGGCTGGGGCTTTGCTCTGATTTTTCCAGAAGCTTCAGTTTGTCCAAACGTTCCCCATGTACATTGTGCAAGCCCCCCAGGCTCCTGTGCTGGCCTGCAGCCATGCTCACTGCCTGACCACATCCTCCAGCCCCTGGAGAGGGAGAGCAAGAGGCTGAAGTTGGAACAGCAGACGCTTACAATCTCACCCTGAGCAACTGTTTGATCTTCACTGTCAGTGCTCGGGGTTCCTAACACAAAGGAAACAGCCAGGAAGTACCACATGAACACAAAAATTGCCCATTGAAGACATACCTGTAAAACTGCAATGAAACCTGATGTTAACATCCGACTTTGAAATACATCCTTGAGAGGGATCGGTTGGTTAGGGGGTCGGTTGGTTCGTTGAACAGATGAGTGGGTGTATCAAGTCAATGAGTTGTCCGTTCTGGGTTTCTATGCTGCAGACGAATTGGTGCCTTAAATATGAGGTTAAATCCTAATGGGGTTATCAATGTATAATGATGATAGATTCATCATATTTTACTGTAATTATCTGTTTGGTGTGTGCTTTTTCTTCTAGGCTTCAAGTTCTTCCAGGCTAGGAGTTGTGTCTGTCTTTAGGGCCCACCTCACAGAAACATCAAATAAATCTTTACTGAATGAATGATGTTGCCAGGTTTATAGTTCTGGCTAATAAGGCATAAGAGACGATCTGCTGAGTGCACTTCTGGGAAAGATATTGTGTTTCCTCATTTAAAAAAAAAAATCAGGCAGCCAAAGAAAATGTTCTGAGACTGCCTTTTGCCCTTTCTTTTTGCTGTAAGTGTAGACTGTAAAACCTTTGTTGTAAGTGTAGACTGTAAAACCAGTCACCTTGCAACCAACAATGATGAGCATGAGAGTGAGAACATAGCAATGAGACTGTGGAGCAAAAGCGAAAGTAGCCTGGATGTGCAGGCTTCGCAGAGCTACTGAGTCATCCTGGGATCACCTGCCTCCTGCTTTCCTCTTCAGTGGGGTAACAGAAACACCTGTAGTGCTTGCTGCACAATTTGTCTCATTCTGTTTCCTGCTACTGCATTCAAATACTTCCGTATTGCTATTTCTCCCTTTTTAATATTTATCTTATTTTCTGAAAGATTGAGTGACAGAGAAGCAGACAGAGAGAGGAAAAAAATATGGGGGGATCTTGCACCCACTGATTGACTTCCCAAATGGCCACAATAATAAGGGCTGGGCCAGGCTGAAGCCAGAAACCAGGAACTCCATTCCAGTCTCCTGTGTGAGTGGCAGCAGCCCAGGTGTTTGGGCCATTTTCCGCTGCTTTCCCAGGTGCATTAGCAGGAAGCTGGATCAGAAGTAGAGCAGCCAGGGTTCAAGCCAGCACTCCGATATGGGATGTTGACTTTGCAAGTGGCTCCCTACCCCGCTGCACAACACTGGCCCCATAACTGGTAATTCTCTTACTTCCACACTAGATAGATAAGATAGAGACTGTGTTTTTTCAACTTATTTTTCCCAAGCATCCTGCTCAGAACCTGGCATGTGGTTGGAGCTCAGTAATCATTAGATGCACAAACAAATGAGGAAGCAAATAAAACAGAATTAAGAAGCTCGTTTATTTGGGCTTCTATTACATAAAAGGCACTGGCTGGTTACTGCATGTGGGCTGGTGTTATAACTTATTACTTAGTTAAATATTTTAGACATATAGTATTTATAAGACATTGTTTACAAACTATTGTAATTCTTGCGTCTTGCTCTTTGACGTCTGTAAATTATGGTTTATCAAAGTGCATGCTGTTTGCTTATTTTCTTAGTGCACACATATTCGTTCATTTTTGAAGTTTGAATAAAAGTAACTGTTCCTCTGTGTTCCTCTATTATGTTTATTAGCAGAGCCCTTTCTATGAAATATGGAAACTATTTTTCTTCTTTGAAATTAGCTAAAATTGGTTCCGCTGAGGATTGTCAAACTGGCTGTTTGCTGACATCACTTCATTTAGAGCACTAGGATGTATACCATCCATGGGCTTTCAAAATGTTTCATGGTTGGAATTTCTAAATTAAAAAAAAATGTGCAGCCTTGATCAAATAGAAAGGCTTTAAAGATATCTAATGCAAATTGTAATGAAGCAAACTTTATACTAGCTCACAGTCAATGACCCATGTTAGAAGAAGGTCTGAAATAACAAAAAGAGCAGCAATAATGCAAATATTATGTTAATAAGTCTGGGGAATGAGTTTGTGGGAATTACAATAAAACTTCTCTTTTCCTTTCATGCTGGTCTTCATCAGGACTCAAGTGAAACAAGAGTAATAAATTTTCCATCGACAGGTGGCAACACTTGTACTGTTGGCTTTGTAGAGTGGCCTTGATTGCATTTCAGAGCCAATGTACTGATAGCTGGTAAGGATGAAGATGGGCTAGTTTGTTTTTTTTTTTTTTAATATAGGAACCAGATCCAGAAATAACATCCTCAGGCAAACATAAAATGAGAGTTGTGACAGAAGAAATCATAAAAACAAACAAGGAAACAAACCTAAAACCTAGCACTACTTGTAAAAGTAGCCTGAGAACCCCCAGGGGCGTGTCCTTAAACACAGGTAGATGGATTCTCCCCAGGCTGTGACAATCAGAGGTTCTCAATAGGAAGATGACCAGTCATGCAGGCTGAGGGCTATAAATAAGAAGGACCGCTGGGTACCCCTTACAAATTTGGAAGTCTGGAGTACCACTTAAGTCAGGCAAACATGCACATGGAATAAAATGGAAAAAAGCAGTACATGAAACTGTGTATACACACAGATTACAGCTTTGCAAAAACATGTGTGTGTGTGTGTGTGTGTGTGTGTGTGTGTGTTGACAGTGGTGGGAGAGAATTTGGAAGCATGGCAATGGTTTTATGTTGAGCCAGCCTGTTCTTATTTTTGCTTTCCTATGGAAGTTGTTTAAGATTCATGACAGAAGAAAGGAAACCCCTAGCACTGCCCTGAAGCAGTTGTGCGGCATTTTTACAGGAGCTATAGAGGCTTAAAGGCCCAAAGAGTTCTTGTTCCAAAAGCAAAAGCAGCCTGAAGACAAGGATCTCATCGGTGCCTCTGGAAACTTTCTGCAGCCTGTTGTGCCCCCTTGGCAGGCCTCCCTCCTCTTATTTCTTCAGATTACAGTTTGGACAGCAGGGAGAACCCTTGTCTGTTTAATAAGTTTGTGAACAAAGGCTGATTGCTTCTCTTGTCAATAAACAAACAGTTTCTGCCTCTGTTTCTCTGCTAAATTGAGTTTCTGCTTACTCCAACTGCTTCTATGTACACAGGAAAAAGAAATGACAAGGTCGTGGAAGCAGGCAGCCCTGGGTTGTGAAGTCAGTCCAGTTTATATCTGGTGGATCCTTGCTTCTGCTTCACGCAGACTTCCCCTCATGGAAGGCCCAGATGGCTCTTGATGTCATTACTTTCATCTTGCATCAACAGATTAAGAAACCAGTGGATTTATTCTCAGCATTCTTTAAATTTAAAAAAAAAATGAGAAAGGACCCAGACCAAAGAATGAATCACGATAAACTGAGTTTGGGGCCTGGGAGTAGGGTTTATATTTGGAAATGACAATGTTAAATCACACCAAGTAGGCAGCAGCCTTGTAAGAAGCCAGAACTGAGGAACAAAGAGTTTAATTTATTGGCTCAAGGTCAAACAACTAAAAAGAGGGAAAGTCAGCATTCCAAGCTAGGTCTGCAGAAAGCGGTAGGTGCACTGAGAGGCTGTGAGAATTCAGAGGAATGTGGACGAACCCAGCTTTCCCAAAAGGGAGTGGAGCCTGGGCACTGTGCCCCAACATGCCTCAGGCTTGTGTCTGGTGTGTGACACAGCACGGTACCCACCCAGAAGGAAGGAGATCATAGCCTCAGATTTTGACATAGCTAGTGACAAAGGAGGATACCAGGAGAAAAACTCCGCTCTCATTATCCATGGCTTTGCAAAGTCTCAACATTCTGCGGGGTAGCCACAAGAGGGTCAGATGGATGGGATCCAGGGGGTACCCTGGTGTCCACCTGCTCTCCATCATCCATCAGGCTCTGATTGATACCAGGCTGCCTTTTCGCTCTTGGCAATCCCAAAGACAAATTTTTGATCCTTCTTTCTGCTCAATCATCCTAATTTTTCTGCCAGGTTCAATGATATTGGGACTAATCTTCCAGTTAAAAAAACTACAAAATAAGGCCTTACAACATCAGAAGGTAGGGAAAGACAGTTACTGAAAATCTAAAGCAAGATGCTGTGGGTATTCTGCAAAACAGTTCATTAGCGCTCACAGATCATGGAGCGATTTGGCACAGAACTGCAGAGAAATGGTTTTCAGTACTGTTTTCCTCATTCACTCTTATATCTGAGGACACAGACTTTGATTTCATAGTTTGCAAAATCCTTCACACTCTTTCGGTATAGAAAGCAGTTACCATAGCCTTCAATGTCAAGAACATGAACTCATTCAAATGCCTCCAATTTTCAAGAATTTTTTCATCCCCTCTTTCCATCTGAAATTGGTATTGTTGTTGGCTCAGACATCACTTTTTGATTGCCTCTGCTGCTTGCTGAGAATGCAATCTCTAAAACGTTCTGTTTAATCTTTGAATCAGCTCAGGAAGATGGAATTACCATCCCTGGAAAACTATAGTTCAGTTTCAAGGAACTCACTGCAGCTGCAACAATAAGATGGAAATGTGACTGGTTTGGAGGAGGCAAGGATTAAAGGTACTGGATTAAGAGAGACCAGCTTGCCCCAGTGCGTAGAATGATCACATAAATCACAGGCTAACCTTGGCTCCGCTCGGCTCAGATGCAAGCATGTAGCGTCGCAGCCTCCCGGTAATCAGGATTTGTCATCTTGAGCATCAGAGTGGAAGGTGCAGATGCCAGAGTGGGGCCAGAAGAGGAACAGAGGATGAAGAGGAAGTGAGTAATTTTGGTGACAGTGACTACTATTTTGACAGGAACCAGAACGTCTGCAATATTTCAAGAACCTTGTACAAGGGCAGGAGCTGTTGGAAATGTGCCTTCCTCCAACTTCAAAATGTGCCTGAGCACACGCACAGGGGGCAGTGCTGGGGAGAGCAGCTGGAGCTCTGCAGGCTGCTGTGTTTCCTTTCTTGATATTTACTCCTAGACCACATTTGCAGCTGCTTTTATCTGCTCCTTAGAAGTTCTTCTTTTTGAGGAATCATTATTGTAAAATAAAAACTTACTGACATGGAAAGGTAATTTATTAGCCAACTACAGAACGCATTGTCTAGTAATGTGCATATATGAAATCTGGAATTTTCCACTCTTACCCAAGAAGCCATTTATAGAGACTTAAGTTTATTGCACTCCCCACAGTGCCCCCATATTAGTGATCTGAGACATTGACAATAACAATCTCGGGGCTGGTGTTGTGGTGCAGCAGGTTAAGTTGCTGCCTACAATGCCAGCAGCCCATATCAGAATTCTGATTGGAGTTCTGGCTGCTCCGCTTCTGATCCAACTCCCTGCTAATGCACCTAGGAAAGGCAGTGAAAGGTGGCCCAAGTGCTTGGGTCTCAGCACTCACTTGGGAGACCCAGAGGAAGCTCCTGGCTCCTAACTTTAATCAGAACAGCACTGGCCATTGCAACAATTTAAGGGAGTGAACCAATGGATGGAAGTTCTCTTTCTCCGTCTGTCTCTCTCTAAAGCTCTTCCATTCTGCCTTTAAACAGATAAATGTTTTTAAGAAAGAAAATAAAATAACAATATATTCAAGAGAAAGTTATATACAATATATATAAAAGGGGCCGGCACTGTGGAGCAGTGGGTTAACACCCTGGCCTGAAGCACTGGCATCCCAAAAGGGCGCTGGTTCGAGACCCGGCTGCTCCACTTCTGATCTGGTTCTCTGCTATGGCCTGGGAAAGCAGGAGAAGATGGCTGAAGTGCTTGGGCCCCTGCACCCGCATGGGAGACCGGAAAGAAGCTCCTGGCTCTGGATCAGCGCAGCTCCAGCCATTGTGGCCAATTGGGGAGTGAACCATCGGATGGAAGAGCTCTCTCTGTGTGTGTGTGTGTGTGTAAATACATAAATAAATCCTTAAAATTTAAATATATATATATATATATATATATAATGTAATGTGGACTATATAGAGGCCAACACTGTGGCATAGTGGGTAAAACCGCCACCTGCAGTGCCAGCATCCCATAGGGGCGCCAGTTCATGTCCCAGATGCTCCACTTCTGATCCTGCTCTCTGCTATGGCCTGGGAAAGTGCTGGAAGGTGACCCAAGTGCTTGGGTGCCTGCGCCCACGTGGGAGATCTGGAAGAAGCTCTTGGCTCCTGGCTTCAGATCAGCACAGCTCTGGCCACTGCGGTCATTTGGGGAATGAACCAGCACATAGAAGATTTTCTCTCTCTCTCTCTCTCGCTCTCGCTCTCGCTCTCTTTCTCTCTCTCCCTCTCTGTAACTCTGCCTTTCAAATAAATAAATCCTTTTTTAAAAAAGAAAAAGATACTTTGGAGAAAAAAAGAATGTGTGTGTGTGTGTGTGTGTGTGTGTGTGTGTATGTGTCCCAGTCATATGAATGGGGAAATGGGAAGAGGTGTTTTGGTTTTGTTTTTCATTTCTACTTTATTCGAGAGACAGAGGGAGCAAAGAGGGAGACCAAGAAGGAGAGCTCTCACCTGCTGATTCAATCTGCAAATGCCCACAGTGGCCACGACTACACCAAACAGAAGAGTCGGGAATTTAATCCAGGTTTCCCACATGGGTGGTAGGAATATGATTACTTGAGTCATTATCATTGGCTTCCAGGGTCTGCATTGGCAGGAAACTAGAGTGAGACAAACCTAGCATTGAAAGGGCATCAAACCTAGGCACTGTGGTGCAGGAAAGGAGTGTCCCAACTGGAACCTTTACTGCTAAGCTAAATGCCCACCCCAGCAAGAGGTATTTGAATAAAAGCCAATGCTCTGAAAGAATGAGCAATAGAGAAAGGGCAGCATGCAAATGGAGTTTATAAGAGCAAGGCCATTGAGAACAGAGTCTGACTCTGTTAAAACATCCAACACTTGTTGAGATTTAGGATAACCAAGGAGGAAGTTAGGGCAGGGCAGAGGTGAAGCCATGAGAAAACTGATCTCAGGACATCTAAGGCACTGTGTCTTAGGACGCAATGAGCTTAGGTGTTGTTCAGTGCCAGCTGCTCTAAACCAGTGGACAAGGCAGGCCAGGGAAATGTTCCAGGCAGCGGCGGTAGGTGGTAGTGTGGGTGTCCATCTGAACCACGGGGTTACATGGGACCAGAATCCAGACTAGGCTGTGTAAGGGCCACAGTGTGCCCCAGCTGTATGCAGAGCAAGGAGAACTAGGCTGGGTAACAAAGCAGCTTTGGAGCTAGAAATAAGGCATCTAGATGGGCCCAGTTCTAAGAGAACGGGTGAAGGTGATGATGCTTCCACTTTAGGGCTACAGTAGACCCACGGCTCAACCTCTGAATGGAAGATCGTGCTGGCAGCCCAACTTTTTTTTTTTTTTTTAAGATTTATTTATTTATTTGAAAGGCAGAGTTATAAAGACAGAGAGAGAGAGAGAGAGAATGAGATCTTCCATCTGCTGGTTCACTCCCCAAATGGCCGCAATGGCCTAGAGTTGGGCCAGGCCAAAGCCGAGAGCCCAGAGCTTTTTCCAGGTCTCCCATGTGGGTGCAAGGGCCTAAGTACTCGGGCCATCTTCCATTGCTTTCCCAGGCCCATTAGCGGGGAACTGGATCAGAAGTGGAGTAGCTGGGACTTGAACTGGCACCCAAATGGGATACCAGCACTACAGACAGTGGCTTAACCCACTGTTTAAGCACCAGTCCAGCAAACCCACAGCAGTGGAGGTCAGCCTGAGTTTAGTTATCTCTTTCCTGTCGTGATCAGGGTTAGACCACGGATTGGCCCTGGAGTGGATGTAGGCTATTTCTCGGTCCAGTAGTCCTTCCCTTAGGTCAGACTTCTTTGTGATTTGACGCGGTTTGAAGATTGCCCTCCCAGTGCATGGAATGAGACTGTGACTCAGATCTGGCCAGTCAGATCAATTGCTTGCCCCTCCCTCAGTGACTGATCCAGAGATAGGAATACAGCACAAACTGAGCCAACTCTTCCTAGAATTTAGTGAATGGTCACCACGTACTAGGAACTACTCTAAATGCTTCAGATATATTATTTCATTTAATCTTCATATAATTGATAAGGTAATGCTGTTATTATCTCTCCTTTGTAGATAAGAGAACTGAAATGAAGATAAAATGACTTGTCCAAGATCACACAGTGAGGTGCTGGAGACAGGCTGTCCAAATGGGTAGTCTTGTCCCAAAGCCTGTGCTGTCACAGGCAGGTAAAGACCCACACGACTGCTCTGGGATTGTAAATTCTAAGGATAACGTGGACTGAAAATGTGAGTGGCCACTTTCCCACACTGCAGGGTGGGAAGTGTGTACAGTAGAGAAGAACAGGGCTACAAGTTATGAAGAGGAAAGAGAACAAGATCCTCACGACATGGTTTGAGTTCCTGGATCTAGGTGTGCCTGGAGCTCATCCACCCAAGGACTTGCCAGTTACGTGCATCATTTAAACTCCCTTTGTTGCTTTCACTAGTTAGAGCTGGGTTTTTGTCACTTGCAAATAAGAGTCTTAAGGAACGCTGGCTTCTTCAGTATGTAGGGAAGATGGGAGTAGAAATGAGTCAAGATGTTTCAACACAGGTTGACATCCTATGACGTACACAGGATCGCTGTGACGGGCCACAGCTCCACTTGTCCTTACGTCACCATTGTGCCCTGCAGCAATGATGGCCTCTCAACACACTGACTGTCCCTCCACAGACACAGGCCACTGGCCTCTGGAGAGAAGGCTAAAGTCAAGGCAAAACTGGGCTATCACCTCCCCAGGAGAAAACATTTGATCTGCCCTGTCAATGCCTGGGTTTAGAGCACACTGCAAATAACCTGTAGAATGCTGGTTGGACACGAAAAGGCCACACCTGTGAAACTGTGAAAAGCAAGATGATTGCAATAGTTGTGCCTTGAAATGCCTCTTCTAAAAGGCTGGGGGCCAGGGGGATTGTTGGTCAGTTAGGCCCTGAGAACAGTTAGAGACCATTATCACCTGTTCTACCTTTGACTAGTTTAAAGGGTCTTTTCTAGGTTCCTGGGCTACATAGAAGTGGAGTATTTGATTTGGCTCAGCCTCAAGGTTAATAAACGAAGCCCTTAGAACAGTGTTCAGCACAAACTAAGTGCTCACTAGCCAAACATCATTCTTTTCTTCTCAGTTTTCCAAAGACTCCACAATACCAGTAAGATTTCTCTAATTAAATATATAATAAAATATATATACATATATATGTATATGTGTGTGTATATATAGAGAGATACAGAGAGACAGAGACGGCTGCATCAAAAAGTTCATAAGAAGGGGTCGGCACTATGGTGTAGTGGGTAAAGCTATCATCTGCAATGCCATCATCCCATTTGGGTGCCAGTTCTAGTCCCGGCTGCTCCACTTCTGATCCAGCTCTCTGCTATGATCTGGAAAAGCAGTAGAAGATAGCCCGCATGGGAGACCCAGAAGAAGCTCCTGGCTCCTGGCTTTGGATGAGCACAACTCCAGCCATTGCAGCCAATTGGGGAGTAAATCAGCAGATGGATGAACTCTCTCTCTCTCTCTCTCTCTCTCTCTCTGCCTCTGCCCCTGCTTCTCTGTAACTTTGCCTTTCAAATAAATAAATAAATCTTATTTTTAAAAAAAGGTTCGTAAGAAATGCAATCAAAAGGTAAAATGGGTGTGGACCTTGTGACGCAGTGGGTAAAGGTGTGGCATGTGACACTAGCATCCCATATGGGCTCCAGTTCATGTCCCAACTGTTCCACTTTCAATCCAGCTCCCTGCTGGTGGCCTAGGAAAGCTGCATCCATGTGGGAGACCTTCCAGAAGCTCCTGGCTTTGGCCCGGCCCAGCCCTGGCCATTGTGGCCATCTGGGTAGTAAACCAGTGAATGAGAGATGGAGAATCTCCCTCTCCCTCTCCCCCTCCCCCTCTCCCTCTCCCTCTCCCTCTCCCTCTCCCTCTCCCTCTCCCTCCCTCCCACTCTTCCTCTCTCTAACTCTGACATTCAAATAAATCAATATTAAAAAAAAAAAAAAAGACAACAAGCATTTTGTGTGAACTACTCTTCCAAGAAGAAGCACAAACTTTTTACTTGGAAATGGTTCCCCTAAAAACTGGCTCCATGGACCAGAGGACAATTTCTAAACCTCATAACAGATTCTGGGGTGAATAAGTGAGAAAGTGTTTAATACCTGGATGAACTACTAGAAGAATCTCTTATCAATATTCAGACAGATGGACAAGTGTTAGAGCAAGAAAGGATTTTTTTTTTTTTTGCAAAGATTGATTTATGGGGCTGGCATCCCATATGGGTGCTAGTTCGAGACCCGGCTGCTCCATTTCCAATCCAGCTCTCTGCTATGGCCTGGGAAAGCAGCAGAAGATGACCCAAGTGCTTGGGCCCCTGCACTCAAGTGGGAGACCCAGGAGAAGCTCCTGGCTCTTGGCTTCAAGTTGGCCCAGTTCTAGCCGTTGCGGCCATTTGAGGAGTGAATCAGCAGATGAAAGATTCTCTCTCTCTCTCTCTCTCTCTCTCTCTCTCTCTCTCTCTTTCTAACTCTGCCTTTCAAATAAATAAATAAACCTTTAAAAAGAATAAAAATTAACTTATTTAAAATGATAGGAAGACATGATAGGAAGAGAGAAAGACAGAAAAAGAGATCGATCTTCCATTGCTGGTCAATCCCAAATAACCCCAACAGTCAGGGCTAGTCCAAGCCAAAGCCAGGAGCCAGAAACTCCATCAGGGCCTCCCACACATGAGTGACAGGAACCCAAACACTTGGGCCACCATCTGCTCCCTCCTAGGGTGCTCATTAGCAGGAAGCTGGATCAGAAACTCGCACAGAATCTAGGAGTAGCTGAGACTCAAACCAGTGTGCTACAATCTGATTTTTAAAAACCTGAATTAACCATCACAGTCTCCCCTGTCATCAAATGAACTATCTTGAAAAGCAGAAAGTGCGTGGTCAGCAAGTATCTGAGGCTAAAAGGTATTTCAGAAACCATGTAGGGGTGAGGAAGACTGGATGAAACAGGTGCCTTCAGTGCGGGACTTCTCAGAGCCTTGGTTGTGTCAACACGGGCTTTGATTCTCCAGTGGACATCTACCATCCAGCCGTGCCCAAACTTGTCTAACAGTGGCATTTCCTTTTTTCTTAGCAAAATCATGAAAACGTTGAGGCGTCCTGAACCCCATCATGGGAAACAGTGCTGTCACTCTCTGAGAGCTCCTTCTGGGGCTCCCATTTGATGAGGGTCCTGGAAAATGCATATTATAGGAAAGCCATGCGTGCAGTTCAAATCTTTTTGCATGCAACTGAAGTTGCCTTTTAATTTCATTTTTTTTTTTCAAGTGTCTTCATATTCCGTCGATCCTAATTAAGTCCCGTGCAGCTGAGGCCTAAAGTGACAACACCTTCACCTCAAGTCCCTCACTGCCAGAGGTCCTGCTGGGACCTCCAAGTTCCTGTTCTCCCAGGCCCTCAGCGTGTGAGGGAGAAGCCAGGAGCTGCAGCTGCTGCCCCAGGCCCCCAGCTTTGAATTCCCCCCGCGTGTAATTATAAAGTCCGTGTTCAGTTATTTACTTTCCCTGCTCCGTGCACAGTGTGTGACTGAATAATGCAGTTCACAAGTAAACCCAGCTTTTCTGCTGCAAGGTCTGAATTAAGAAGATTACAACCCTCCATCCCTCCAGTTTAAACAGAAACCACTACTTATGTCGCTTAAAAAAAAATGGAAACAATGATTCTCTGTCCTCTCGGAGATGCAAGCAGAATGGGAGAATTAAGACGTTTGCATGGATTTTGTTGTTTCTGACAGCCCTAAATTGCCTCATTTAAAAAGGTAGAAAATAAAATGCGTGTGTTTCTTGAATATCCAGGAACCACGTCTGGCAGCTGCTTCCCTCCTGTCTTCTAGTATCTGAAGCAAGAAAAATTACAACCAAAGTGATGTCAATTTGCTCTATTTATCTTGGGAATTAACTTTAAAGCTTAATTGTCAGAGACAGTGACCTCTATACTCACACGAAAATCCCCAGGGAATTACAAAAGCTGACTACTGGAGTGCAGTGTGAGTGTCATTCCAGGGTGAAGACGCGGAGCCCCAGAACGGAGCTGACCCTACCGGCTTCTCTAGGCCATTTCTCAGCGCTCAGCTTAAGCTCCCAATGCACTGCTTCTGTCTGACCCAGGTTGTCGCCACTGAACAGGTCCCAGAGTTGCCTGTGGATGGACCTTGCCACCAAGAGAGGAGGCATCCCTGACGTAAGCTGAGCTGGGGTCTAACTGTTGATGCTACACAGCTCTCCAAGGCCCCTGGGGGAGCGGGTAGGACGGGGTTAGTGCAGTGGCCAAGGCATGGATTGAAGACGTTCTGTTTGCTTAGGAAGGCCCCTGGGCAGGGTTTTGTCTGGAAACTTCTTAATCTGGCAGAATTTGGAACAAATGTTTGGCTGAAACCATATGCTATCAAATTAATAGGACAATTGTAGGATAGAGAACAATAAGTCAGAAAACAAAAATGCAAGCGTCCAGCTCATAAAGTCTACTTTATAGAAGTAGTACAATGCTGAAAAAAGTACTCATTGTCCTTAGCTGAGTAACCACCCCCACCCCCCACCCCCTGCCTGCTGCAGCCCCATCCATTTCACAAAAATTTAACTTAAAAAAAAAAAAAAGGAAAGGAAGAGGATAAGAACATCATTTGAGCAAACAATGCCCAGGCTTCTGCTGTGGTCAGTGGTAAACCCAGATATCCAGGAGATAGCCCCGTGTTGTCATGGGGTGAAGTGGAGAGCAGGGTAGGACTGGCTTTTTCTAACAGGCTATTACAAGTACTGAAACGCTGCTCTTGCTCCCTTTGACCAAAGCACAATTTCAGGAGGGACTCTGGTGCAATGATGAGGCAGGTGGACACCTGTACTTAGCCAACAAGATCAGCGAACTCAGTCTTGGTGAGCAGTGAAATGACAGATGTGTAAGTCAGATCAACCCAATGCCAGGATCTCCAATTGCTCTGAACAGGGCTCCAGTATGGTTTGCGCCTGCTGGCAGTAATAATTAACAGGGTGAGTGGCAGAGGTAATTTGGGAACCCAACTGGGAGCAAGAGAGAACTCAACAAAGCTGGGGGGGGGGGTGGATATCAGAGGGAAACTATTATCATTAGGAAAACAGCTTTTGTGATTTGGCATCTGAGAAAAAGAAGGGAGCAGAGAGCAGTGCTTGCTGGTTTCGCAAGATTTACCTATTCTTAGTCATTTCCAAGCAGCATTCTGGATCAATAGTTCTTAAAGGGCGAATTTAAGCCCTTATGAAGGCCAGTCCCCTGGGGAGGTCTTTCCACAGCTTCATGCCCAGATCCAGCTCTAGACAAAGCCCAGGCCAGGACCAGGGAATAGCACTCCCCAGGTTTAGTGAATAAATTGAGACTAGACTTTCCCAGCATCTGATGGGAATAGACACACGGTGGGAAGCCATTACCGATTTGGGAGGCCTCAGAGAAAAATGGCTTAGAAGGGTTTCAAGGAAAGACTCTGTGGCAGTGGAGGCATAAGGGCCCACAGCCATTCTTCCCACATTGCATCCGTAGGCAAATCACCGAGCCACCAGGCTTGCTGAAATGCAGATCCTGAGTCCCTCACCAGACCCGGAGTGAGGATAGAACTGCTTTGTCGAACTGAGCCCTGGAAGGCAGCTAAGGCTGGAGTTCTGGTAGCAGAGGCTCTTGGTATGGCACAGTACCCTGCTGGGATCAAGTCAACATCTTCTCCTGGGGCCAAACTCCAGTTTCAACCTGGTTGAGATTCTGAGCAAACTAGAAAGAGCCTTTGGGGCTGGGGGGCTGGCACTGGGGCAGAGTGGGTTAAACCTGTGATGTCAGAATCCCATTTTGGCACTGGTTCTTGTCTGGATTCTCTACTTCTGATCCAGCTCCCTGCTAATAGCTTGGGAAGGCAACAGAAGATGGCCCAAGTGCTTGAGCCCCTGTACCCACATGGGAGACTCAGCTGAAGCTCCTGGCTCCTTGCTCCTCTGGCTATGACCATCTGGGAAGTGAACCAGCAGATGGAAGGTCACTCTCCATAACTCTGACTTTCAAATAAATAAATAAATCTTTAAAAAGAAAAAAGAAGTAAGGGAGAGAGGGAGGGAAAAATGGGAGAGAAGGAAGGAAGGACCGTCACCTGAAACCAGGAGTTCCAGGGCGCACTGTGGAAAAGGCAGCCGGCTTGAGAGAAGCATTTTCTTCCTAGGCCTCGGTGGCCACCTGGGTAAACTGAGAGGGCTCCTCAGAAGAGCTCTAAAATACTTTCATATTCTATTATCATGAATCCTCTAACCCCAGCATGTGGAATAAGGTCAGACCAACTTAGGTGGCCTCGTCTCACTCTGCAGGCCATTAAGGAATCAACACAAGTATTTTCCACCCTTTGGTATGTTTGCTGTAAAATGCACACGTCCTTCCTACCCGTCAATTGTATACATTACTATTTAGACATGGAATGGCGCCCTGAAAGGGGGAAGTACATGTGTGTGTGAAGGGTTGATAAAAGAAAATTCTATTGTATACAGACTGAAACACATTATACTTTATTTTTAAAATATTCTAAGGGCTGGTGTAAACAACCCATAGCTTACAGGTGTGTGCAAATCTGCCCAAATTGTGCACATTGACAATTTGGAATGAAAGAAAACTTGGTTTTTAAAATTGTTTGGACTTTATGTTCTCTTCCTTTTTAGAAGGCCGGGGAGCCAAAAAGAATTGAATTACAGGGCAGAGTATAAAATACCTCCTTTAAGGAAATCAATGTGCAATAGGAACTATCTAGCCAGTTTCCTAAGGCACGGGAATCCCCCAGGGCTCACGTACATGGGAGGCAGGGAGCTAAAAATAGAAGAAGGGATGTGAGTAAGGTGGATATCGCAGTAATACAAGAGAGAGATGACATTTGCTTTGACCAGGATGGTAGATTTCAACATGGGAGACACATTAGACTTTGTATGCACTTTGAAGGTTAAACCAGTGAGATTTGGTGATGGAGCAACTGTGAAAGGTTTGGGAGATAACTTGAACTTGGTTCCAAGGTTATTGGCTCAAGCCACTGGAAGAAGAGATCTGCTAGTAAGTGAGAGGGTGAAGACTGGAAGGAGCGGATTTTGGGAGATGGTCAAGAGTTTGTTTTGGACAGGTTAAGTTTGCGATTCCTACATACAAAGGAACTTCAAAAAGTTCATGGAAATGGGTATTATGGGAAAACTATGCATATGCTTCAATTTTTTTGTACCAAAATAAACTCATCTTTCAAACTTTCAAAACTCATCTTTTTAACTGTGTGCGAGTCTGTCCTCGGTGGCGCTCCAGATGTTCCTGCAGGGAAAGGCTCCCTCTCCCTGCACACTGCCACAAACGCCCCTTTCCTCAAGCCAGTGAGACTGAGGAGCTCCAGAGCCCTCCAACCCCTCCCTCTCCACCTGCAAGTGCCGGTGACTGAGTGTCCTTCGAGGCCTGAAAGTGTTAACACAGGCTAAGGCTCAGAGGCAGAGTTAACCCGAGGCAGAGAGGTCAGGCCAGAACAACTTTCAGTGGTAATTAAGCCTCTCCACACTTATCTTCAGAGATTGTCCTTGGCTCTGGCTGAGCGGGCCCTTCCCACCGTGTGTGAGGTCTGCTTGCATTTTGACGGTGGCCCTCCGGAGACCCTGAGCTGCACATGTTTGCCAGCTTACAGAGGCTGGAACAAAGCCATGTTACTGGCTTTTGCAGTCGCCCCCAGCTCAGCTTTGTATGGCAATAGGACCAGGAAGAATGTGGAGCTTCACTACAGGGGCTTTTCCACGAGTAATGAGCTGTGCCTTCCCTTAACCCAGCTCCTGTGGGAGACCCAGGCAGTCAGCCCACCTGACCCCCAGGATGCACCCCGCAAAGAGAGCACGGCCCCGAGGTATAAGTGGACTTACGAGCCACAAGATCTGCCCCAGTCAGGCTCGATACCTCTTCTCCCCAAACCTGACCCACCTCCTTTGTTCATGCCTCTCAGCCTAAGCAGAAGGTTGCATACCAGCATCCACAACTACCAGGGAACAAAGATCGAGGAGTGGTGATGTGCCCAGAGGTTTCCAAATGGAATCCTGCTAATACACATAATGCTTCAAACTCACAAAGCAGCAAAGGAGACAGTGAATACCAACTAGCACCTAAGGCAGTGAGTATAGTGTCCACACATAAAGAACAATCACTGGGGCCGGCGCTGTGGCATAATGGGCTAAGCTTCCACCTGTGGCGCCAGAATCCCATATGGGCGCCAGTTCAAGTTCTGGCTGCTCCTCTTCCTATCCAGCTCCCTGCTGATGGCTGTGAAAACAGGAGAAGATGGCCCAAGTCCTTGGGATCCTGCACCCGTGTGGGAGATCAGGAAGAAGCTCCTGGCTCCTGGTTTCAGATTGGCTCAGCTCTGGCCACTGCAGCCATCTGAGCAGTGAACTAGCAGATGAAAGACCTTTCTCTCTGTCTCTCCCTGTCTGTAACTGCACCTCTCAAATAAGTAAATAAAATTAAAAAAAAAAAAGAACAATCATAATACTTGTGTAAGAACTAAGCACCAAGCCTACACATCCTATGGCCAAGGTCACTGCTTGTTCCCAGCATTCATTCTCCTTTTTTCTTTTTTTTAAGATTGGTTTCATTTATTTGAAAGGCAGAGTTACAGGGAGAAAGAGAGGGAGAGATTTTCCATCCGCTGGCTCACTCCCCAAATGGAGGCCACAACAGCCAGGGCTGGGCCAGGCCAAAGCTAGGAGCCAGGAGCTTCTTCTGCACATGGGTGCAGTTGCCCAAGTACTTGCGCCATCTTCCACTGCTTTCCAAGGCACATTAGCAGGGAGTTGGATTGCAAGTGGAGCAGCTGTTATTTGAACTGGTGCCCAAGGGGGACACCAGCATTGCAGGTGCCTGCTTAACCCATTATGCCACAATGCTGCCTCCCTCCTTTGTTTTTTTCTTTTTAAGGTTTATTTTAGGGGACAGCATTTGGTGCAGCAAGTTAAACCACCACCTGTGTTGCCAGCATCCTCTGTGAGCAGACTGAAGCCCTGGATGCTTTCAGCTAATGTGCCTGAGAAAACAGCAGAAGATGGCTCAAGATATTGGACCCATGCCACACATACGGGAGATCAATTTATTTTAATTATTTGAGTAGGCAGAGTAAGAGAGAGAATCTTGCATCTCTTGGTTCACCCCCTAAATGACCTTAACTGCTACCACTGGGCCAGGCCAAAGCCAGGAACCCAGAACTCCATCCAGGTCTCCCATGTGGGTGGCAGGGTCTGAGCACTTCAGCCATCTTCCTCTGCCTTCCAAAAGACATTAGCAGGGAGCTGGATCAGAAGCACAGAAGCCAGGATTTGAACCAGCACTAACATGGGATGCTGTTGGTACAGGCAGCAGCTTAACCCACTGTACCACAATGTTGGCCCCACTCCTCTTCTTCTTTAGCAATGTAAGACTGAGTTTTAGCTGGACACGTGGCCACCCATGTGACTAGGTTCCAGCTGCCAAGGTCTGTCCTTAGAGAGGGGGGCTTTCCCTCTGTTGGACTTCCTCTTTGCTGGTAGCCAGAACACAGCCACCTTGGACCATAAGGCGAACACAGTGTCTTGAAGGTGATAAAACAACATGATAACAGAATCCCAAGTACAGGAACTAACGATCGAGGATCTGGCCACCATCTTGACACTAGCTTGTCTGTATTTACATGTGAGAGAAGTCAACTTCTCTGTAGTTTAAATTTATGTTATTTTGAAGTTTCTGGTACTCCCAGTTCAATTGTATTCTGTTGCAATTCTTCTCATGCCAATGACATACCAGAATTAGTTGCATCATCATTACACTAGAGAGTATTTCCAAAAACAATGGCTTCCACGCTGAGAAGTCTATTAATCATGGATTCACCCCATGTATTCTCTGGCTGCCATAAAAACAAGTGTACAATGAAATGAAATGCACAATATAAAATAAATCTTGAAAAAACTTTGTGAGACTGTGCATTATCTTTTAATTCCATTTTTCCCCACAAACTTTGAAGTACCCTCACAGTATCCCTACTTCTCAGTAAACAATGAACTTGTAGACATTTTTCTCTTGATAAAAATCTCTCTGTCAAAGAAGATGACTGACTTTTCCTCTAACATTGTTGCAGCGACTTAATTTGAGTACTCTCAACAACTAGATACAAGCCCTGGGTCAGATTTCTTCTACTGTCTCCTCTCCAAGTCTTTGCAGGAATAGGAGGAATGATTTTATGCTGACAGGTCAGTTCATGTTAACGGGCAAGAAAGAGTCAGAACTACTAAGAACATTGCTATGCACCCGTGTCATTTAACCCTCTGAGTATCCTTCAATTGCAGATTCAGAAACTAAGGCTTTGACAAGGGTTATGACTCAATCAACATGATAGAGCCATTAATTAGGAAGCTTACGTCTATGTTCCTGATTTAAACTCTATCATAATTGCCTACTTACTTATCCATCTCTCCACGAGACTGTAGATCCTTATTTCCTGTTGCAACTCTACCTACCACTTGGTAGGGCCTGCCTATACCAAATAGCTGCAATAAATAGATGTTACGTGAATTCATAGGTCTCAGATCCTACTCTGCTATTGCCCCCTTGCTCTGCAGGGATTCTACAAGCCTTAATATATTCCAGGTCACTCCCAGGACATATGGCTTGTCAAGGGAATGTGGTCAAGGATGAGACAGAGGGAATGAGACTAGAGCACACGCCCATATGACACACTCATGTTCTCCCCCACTCTCTCCTGGGCCTGGGCGGGCCCTCCACATAGGGCATTTGGATGGTTGCCTCAGGGCCTGGGAGACAGCTTGCACTGTGTGTTCTTTTCCAGGGAAAGGAAAAGGCAACCATGGCCTAGCACATGTTAGAAACGCTGCTGCCTGATGTCCTGCCATCACAGCATCCACCCAGGCTGTTTCCTGGAGGCAAGCCCACTTGCCAAGGTGGGTCGGGAAGGGTTTGTGGAGAAGACATGGCAAAAGGGGTTAGGTGGCTGTAAAACAGAGTACATGGCTAAGACACACAGTGCCATCAGGCATTATGGAACAACAGGTGGGCTAAGTCTTCTCGACCTTTCATGCTGGTGCGTTGAAGTTGCCTGTGTTTGGGACTCAGCAGCAAACGTAACAGAGCTCATTATTTCTGGTAAGACCTAGATTTTCTGAAACTTGGATCAGAGTTGGTCCTGGTCCAAGTTCTACCAAAGAACTACCAGGACTGGGCGAATGCAACCATCTGCCGCTGCCTTGTCTCCTCCCTTCAGCAAGGGGGCTAGGGGAAGAAGGATCTGTTTCCTCTACACAGTCAGGAGGTGAGAACAGGCTTGAGTGAGCTACGGTCACCAATCATAAGGAATCTACAGTTGAATTATCACCTGGCATCATGTGAAATAACATTATGGTAAAATGTTGTCTTCCAGTCGGAAAGCCAAAAGTTAAGCCTGTGTTGGCATTCACTTTCCAATAAATGAATGAGTTGGCTTAAATGCTGATTTTCTCTCCTTGACTTGTAAAAATGACCTAAAAATGTAAGAGAGAGTTCAGTAAATGTTTTAACGATTACTGTTAAGTACAAATACTTTAACAATTTAACAAAACCGGGGGGGGGGGGATCTACCTTCAAATTCCACTTTTCTGGCCTCCCCCCCTTCAGCCCCCAAGTCAGGATGAAAGTCCAGGATTTCAAACAGTTACACAATTGCCTAGTACCTGGTACATAGCAGACACTCAAATATATTTGTCTGAAAGGAACTATATGTGCCTTATGAGTTGGCACCTCACAGATGGTAGAGTTTGCTAACTTGGATTGGATTCAAGAATAGTGTATTAATCCTCTGGGGAATATTCGCAGGCAAACAGCTACAAGGATATACGTTTTCCTTTGTTAAAACTTGTATCTGAATTCAAATATTGGCCTTGGCATTTCCTAAGTGCTGGCTGGTTTGAATGTTACTATGTCAAACCATCTGCACTGGGAAGAAAATCCTGTTGAGAAATATGATCACTGGTTGTAAAGAGATTATCATGTTCCTGACCATTATACATTTTATATTTTGAAAATCCCATAAGGAAAGGTCACTTAAAGATAGCAATGCTCTGTCCAAGCAGAGATGAACGCTTGTGGACAATTGATGAGGGTCAGTGAACACATTCTTTTTGTGTGTGTTTTCCCCTGCCCTGACTCACTAAAATGAAACCTATTTTTTTTTTATCTGAAAACAGACCGGATGCTTCTAGTGAGACTGGATTTTTGAGGAACTGGATACTGTCTGGAGGGAGAGAGAGAGGGGCCAAGAAGAGCCTTCTCTGGCTCTCACTGCCCACACCAGAGAATCCGAGAGAAGTAAAGGGTCCATGGTGGCTGCTCTTTGGCTGAACTCAGAAGCTTGAGGGAAGGTCCTACCCAGAGTTGTGCACAGAGAAACCTGCAGGGTGGTTGATCTGGTGCTTGCCAAGGCTGGGGAGATGTTCAGCTACTCTGGAGAGAGGCACGGGACGCATGGACTGTGTTTTACTGCCTAGAGAAAGGAAAAGGACTTGGTCCAAAGTTAAAGTGCCAAATCATCGTGTCTAGAGCTGTACTTCCGCGCCCTTCCCCGGCTGCCTGGGGCTGGCCGACTGGGGCAGCTGGACTCTAGACGCCAGCAGGTGGGAGCCAGTGCGCTCAACCCGTGCGTCCCTTTCGGCTTTGCTCAATGCGTCCGAAGCAGCACCGGGAGCAGAGGCTGGAGCCCTGATCCGCTCCGGATCTGCGGCTGCGACACTCTCCTCGCCCTCCTCACTCTCCCCTCCCCCGCCCGTGCACTCTGACCTGACATGAGAGGGTAGGCGGTGTGTGTGTGTGTGTGTGTGTGTGGACAGGGTGTGCGAAGGTGAGTGTGCAAGCGCGTGCAGAAGACGCAGGGTCCCTAGAGCGGGATGCAAATAGCAAAAGACTGGCATCTGTCTGAACGAGAAGGGAAGGCAGGCGAGGGCACCAAAAGGTTGGAAACTAAACTCGGCTGGGTGCTCCTGTTCCTTGAAAGCGATCAAATCTGGTGTTAGATTATAATAATTAACAACAACCAGCCATGAAAGGGGAAGGCACCCGGGCTGCTTTTTCCTCCCTCGCTCTTCGTGCACCGTCCAGGGAGGGGCCGTGGTCGGTTCACCTGTGCAAACTTGAGCACGTATCCAAGGACTTGGGAGATGCCTCCGCAAAATGAGATGCCTGAGCCAAAGAGTGGGTGAATGAATGAATGACCTTCTCCACGCCAGATGCCTACCGGGCATTCTCCCAGGGGAAGGCAAAAGGAGGAGGAGGGAGGGAGGGAGCCGGAAAGGTAATCGCACGCCCGCTGTTGCTGTCCAGGGTCCATTGCGGGGAGGTCAGTTGTTCTCAGGCTTCCCCGCGCATCACAATCACCCGCAGGCTCCGGACTCCGGAGGTGGGACCAGAGAACTGGCTTTTTGCGGCACGTTCCAGACGCTGCTGCCGCAGTGAAACCACACTTTGAGGACCATTGCTTTGGAGGGCCCCTCAAGACCCATCCCAGCCCCAGAAACACGTACTCCGCAGCGAGAACCGGAAACTCCAGGGCACTCTGCAAACGGGCGTTCCTAGAACGCACGTCGGAGGCAGAAGCTCAGAGCTAACCCAGCAGCATCCCGCTCACTGCCGGGGACCGTGACTTCCGCTAGAATATCCCCGGAGTTTCAGCGTGGGCAACTGTGGGTACGCACAAAACACCGCGAGGACCTCAGAACAAAACCTACGCTTGCACACCGGAGTCTTTTCTAAGGATGATCTTTTGAGATCTCGGCAACCGGGCCCGTCCCACACCGCGAAAAAGCAGCTGCCCCGCAGGGACGTCCCCCGAAGAGCCTTCCTCCTGGAACGCGCAGGGGTCCGGCCCTCGGTTGCCCAACGTCTTCCCGACACTGACAGAATCCGTTAGAAGAGCAGCGAGAGTTTTCAAAGCTGTGCTTTGCCATAGGAGCTAAGACTTGGCCTGGCTCTCCCCGGGGCGCGGGCGCTGCCCGATCCGTGCGGCCTGGAGGCTGCCCAGCCAGACCCGGGCGCCGCACGTGCGCAGGGCAGCCCGCGGCTCGGCCGGCTCCGGCCCCCTTACACCAGTTTTGGGACCACGGATGGCGCGAAGGCGCGGGGCAGCGGGCAGTAGTATCTCGCAGCGCGCCACGGGCTGGCGAGTGGTCGGGGTATCCGGCCTGGGGTTGGCTGTGGGCTTCGCTGCTACCGCGGCCAGAAGATCTCACCCGGGAAATCTAAGGTCGGACTGGACCCGAACTCCAGGAAGGATCTGCTCCCAGGATCGGCTCCAGAACTTTCCCGTGAGATAGCTCCTGGGCTTGGGGACCCCGCAAGCTGGAGGCCGGAAGGGCTCCCGTCTCGGCCGCCCGCGGGATGAAGCTGGGAGAGGAAGCAGGCGCCCTTGGTCCCAACACGTCCTTTTCACCTCTCCCCGGTGCGCAGGGCACAGCCAGCCCCGGGCTCCGGGAACTAGCGGCCTGGCCGGACTCTAGGGTAGCTGGGCCGCAGGACCGGTTGGCAGGGGCAGGGAATGGTGCGCACGCCCCTGCCGAGCCCGCGCCCTCGACGTGCGCCTGCGCCCGCTCCAGGCAGCCCAGTCCGTGATCCGTGCCCTACAAGGCCTTAGAGGCTGGTGCCGTGAGGCGCAGGCCGCGGGGTGTGGGACCGCTGTGTAAGGAACCTTGAGAAACCCCTTACATCTCACGCCGGGACGATTGTCCTGACCTTGGAAGCCGCCGCCTGCGAACTCTCCGCGCTGGGGTCAGAACTAAGCGTCTTTCTCCTGTCCTGGGGGAGTCAGGGCAGCCCGGACTGGGCTGGGCCGTGGGTCCGAAGCTCCATCTTGGAAACTGGCCAGGCGAGACATGTAGCCCCCCCCCCACACGTGGAGCGCCTGCAAAGGCCTAACGGGGAGGGCGGAGTGGTTTATTGGCGCTGACGACGCGCCCAGGCCCTCTCCCAGGACCCCTGCCGCGCGCATTGCCCTTTCCCTGCAGTGCGGGGGCTCGGGTCCAGGGGAACAGGACCCGGCCGTCGCCAGGGTCGCTGGCGGCCACGCACTCACACCTCGGGGCGGGTCGCCCAGGTGGCTGCCCCTTGAGTCCGCGCCACAAAATGCTCAGCCTGCGCCTCCAGGGGGCGCTGCGGCCCTTCCCGCCGGCTACCGAGCTACCGAGCTCCAGCCGGCGGCTGCGCTTTCGCACCTCATCCCAGCTCCGACGCACTTTGGAAAAAGATCTGATACTTCATCTTCTCCGCCCCTCCCCCTTTATTCGCCGACACCCTTTCACCCTCCTTTCTGAGCCCAGTGCCTTCGATCCTCCCCCGCGTTCCCCCGGCCTCTCACTACTCCAGGACCGGAGGGAGTGCGTGCACCCGGGGCAAAGCTGGGCTGCTCATGCCTCCAGGCTCGGGAGAAAAAAAAAAAAAAACAGCACACAGTGCGCGAAGTTCAAATACAAAAGGTGTCCGCCCCGCAGAAGCAGAGAAAAGCGGGGGAGTGGGTCAATGAGACCTCAGAAGTAGAGGCGGCTGGGATCCCTGGAAGAAAAAATATATATAAGGTTTCCATAAGCTGTGTTGCAAAAAAAATATTAAGAGCGTTTAGTGTGTTCTCCGCGCGCGGCCGGAGAGGGTCGGAAACAGCTCCGGAGAAGTCCTGGTCTGACACCTGCTCGCCGCAGAACTGGCAGCGCCTCCTGGGTGGGCCCGGGGGGGGGTGGGGGGTGGCCGGGACCTGCGCGGCGTGCCCCCTCCTCCTCCAGCTCCTCCGCGTTTCCTCTCCCCGGCCTCCCGGGGCGTAAACCTGCAGCGGTCTCGCGCCCCTGGTCAGTCTGAGCCGTCCCCCTTGCAAGCGTCCTTGGTGTGGAACGCCCAGAGCTGTGAGGATAGCAGATGACCCGTCTGCCGAAGCGCAGAGCGATCCGGCCGCCAAACAGCTGCCGAGGGTGCAGGGGGAGTGGGACGGCTCCGCGGAGACCCAGCCCCCCGGGGCGCGGCGGGACCGCAGCCGGCTCTGCGACCGACTGCCCTGGCCGCACACCCAGACCTCGCCGCCCGTGGGCCCGGCCGCCTCTCTTCCGCGCCGTGCGCTGTAGCCGGGCGGGAGCCTGGCCGGTGAGCTGCTGGTTTGTGGGCCCCTGCAAGGCGTGCGTCGCTGACGCGAGACGGGACGTGAAGTTCTCCGAGTCTGAGCTCGGAGAATCTCCAGGGCTGGCCCCGGGTGGGCGCGGAGGTGGCTGGGGTGGCGGGGGAGCCCCTAGCTCAGTGCGGCGCGGCGCTCCTTCGGCAGGCGCTGGCCGCTCCGGGCGCGCACCTGCGCCTCGCGGCCGCCCAGGCCAGAGGCCGCCGAGGCGCTGCCGGGCCACGCGGCTCTGCCCTACGTCGGCTTACGGATCCTTCCCTGCCCTCCGAGCGAATGCGGCGGCGCTCGTGGCCGCCGTGGCCGGGCCTCCATTTTGGAACCTTGGAGGCTGGGGTGGGCGAGGTAAACGCGTGCCTGCAAAAAAAAAAAAAAAAGAAAAAGAAAAAGAAAGAAAGAAAAATCCGGGCTCGGGAGGTTTGTGGAAAGAGGGCGCAGCTCGTGGGTGGTTGGAAGGTCGGGTGGTTCCGCACCCAACGTACACACGCGTAGGGCGGGGAAGGTGTGAAGCCCGCCGCCGGCGAACTGCCTCCGCTGGGGTGGAGAGGAACTACGAGGAGTAGGAACGTGCTTCAGGTCGCCACGCCGCCGAGGGTGCGTCCCGGGGACTCTGAAAGAAGAGAAAGTTCCCTCCAAAGCTCCCAAATTGAGAAAAGCTGCGGAAGGAATGAGGCGGTTGGAGAGAGGGGACCGCAGGCATCCCCGAAGCTGAGGCTCGGTACCGAGCGCTAAAATGAAAGCTCCCCTCTGGAACCCACCAGGGAAAACGGTTGTTTTGTTTTCAACTGCGAACTCTTAGCTACTTCCATGCTGTTTGTTAAATTTACCTTGAAGCAGCTAAGCACTGCACGCTCACATTTTTTTTTTTTTACTCTTTCAGAAGTTGGAAAGAAAAGGAAAGAGGAAACTACTGTTCTTGAATTATAGTTAAGCAGAAGAACGAAAAATTCGATCCACCTCGGCATAAACAAGATAGAAAGAGTTTTATCTTAATAAAATAATACCTTGTAGGTTGTACCCGACTTCCCAATCCGTACATTCGCCTTTTGGCGGTGTTCAGCCTTCCACGTGCGTTTGTCCACTGCCCCACAGGATTGAGATGATTTTCAGAGCCCTCTGGGGAGGCTCATCCAGAACCATCTTTTGGTGGAACCAGTTCAAAGTGCACGGCCTTTTTTGGCAGGAAGACCCGCACCCCTGAGCGCTGGCTTGCCACGGGCTAACGCCCAGTCCCCTCTGGCGACTCGTCTGGGACGAAGGGCGGTTTTTTTGTTTGTTTTTTTGTGTGTGTGGTTTTTTGTTGTTGTTGTTTTTTGTTTTTGCAGAGCGTTGCTCACGCACGTCTTCTGCGAAAAGAGGCTGCTTAGAGCGGGTGCGTGCTGTTCTCTTTCTGTCACTCAGCCTATTCCAGAGGGGCCGAGGTGCGTTTTTGCAGAGAGAACTTGAACAACCTATCACTGCACTTGAAATTCGGTTAACTTCTCTTCTCCAACGGTGAACTCAGTTTTCGCTGGGGATGAAGATGTATGCGTCTTGAGAAGCCAGGATCGTCTCTGCCAAAAGGTTCTCGATGCTTGCTCACCCAACGCAGTTGGATTACTTACTTTTTTGCCAATGGGTTGCAGATGCCCACCCATTCTAACCAGGTTGGTTAACTGCGTATGAAATATACACGCGCTGATTAAAGCTCAAATACTGGGAGAAATTTCTTCTGGTGCATTCCATATGTCTCTGCAGTAATTACGAAATTAGTCAATTGTCACCTTTATAAACAAACTTCGTTTTGAAACCAGCAGGGGAAAGCAGACTACACATATCGTCATAATTGACCAAAAGCATGTCCAAGACTGTTTAAAATTGGGGGGAGGGTGCTAAGTGCCGGAGGATGTAATCTAGAACTGATTGCCTTTTACCCTGTGAAGAAGGTCGTGTTAAACGTGTTAAGATGTGGAAATGAAGCCAGGGCGCCCACTGAGTAAAACCACAAAAAGCCCTTTGGGCTTCTCTGCGGGGTCTTCGCCGAGTTTCTAACACTGTAAGGCAAAGTGGCACCAAGAAGGAAGCGGGTGGGCGTTGTGTTCGTGCGTGAGTTTCGAACTGAGTCACCTTGGGCTCCATCTCTCTAACAGGGACACCTCAAGCAAACCTGTGCCTTTAAGACTCAGTTGCTATCCAAACACAAGTAAACAGAGTGGACCATTAGCGGGCGCCGGGCGCGGAGGCGGAGCCAGGGCGCAGTGGGCCCGGCTCGGCGGCGGGACGCCCGCCCGGAGGGGAGGCGGGGCCGCTACTAAAGCCCGGGACTCCCGGCCCGGGGCAGCCTGGGGTGGGACGCGGGCGGGGACGGAGCTCGGCGCGCTCGCTCCTGGAGGGGAATGGCCCTGCGAGGCTGCGGGCTCCGACCTCACCCGGAGTCGGCGGCGAGAGGCTCGCCTGGGTGCGGAGTTTCGGGGGAGCGCTGAGCGCCGGCCCCAGGCACCCCGCGTCTTTATACGTTCCGCGTACATTTCCGACGAAAACGAGGATCCACTCTCGCTTTCGCTGCCCGCCGTCCGTCTTCCAGATCATGTCCACGGCTCCCGGGACTCCGCCGGGAAGAAGAAGTTTGTCCGGCGTGGACCCGATGATCTTTCCAAGCCTTGCGCCTCGCAGCCGGGACCTGGTCTGAGCGGGGCTTCCCAGGCAGATTTTTCTGCCGGAGGTGAGTGTCTGCTCTGGGAAGGGTCTGCAACGGACCCCTGCGGCTCCCGGGAAGGAGGGAAGGGCTTGGGGTTTGCAGGGGGCGCTCAGGTTCTCGGTCTGGCGTTGCCGCAAGTTCAGACACTGTGGAAAGAAATCATACAGATGAGATCCTGGGGCATTGTGTTCACTTTCTCGGATCCCTGAGAAGCGACTTCCAGCTAACACCCAAACCACCCACCCACCCACACACACACACACACACACACACACACACACACACGTAGGTGCTATTTCTCTAGTTCCGCTTGGGGGACATTTAAGCAGGAAAGACTTACTTATAAAAGCCGATCGACTTTGGCTGAGATCAAACCCACAACCCCATGGAGTTTCTGTCCCCGCCCTAGGACACCCGAGTGGACCTGTCCCGGAACAGCAGCGGCAGCGCAGCGCGAGGGGCCTGGACGCGCCGTGCCCGCCTGGCCCGCGCAGCTGCAGGCACGTTTCAAGGGGGAAATAGTTCAGTGCTAGGTTAATTCTCCAACCGCCTGCTGGCTTTCTGATTTTCCTTCCACTCTTCAGTCCCGGCGGAGGAGACAGAAGGCAGACTCCGCAGGGGCTTAAAAACACTTGGCTCGAGACAAATAGCCACCGAAAAAGGGAGTTGCGGTTGTAAGAACGAGGGAGGAAAAGGTGTTTGCGGAGGGAGCGCTGGCGGTGTCTCCTTTACCTGTTAGTAGAAGACAAAAGAGGGCCGGGGCTCCCCGGAGCAAAGCGGCGCAGACGGCTACTTTCTCTGCTAAAGGAACTACAGCCCCGAGCAGAACGAGAAAATTACTCACGCAGGGGCAGCGAGGGAACAGAGAGAAACAGAACCCAGATTCTGCGGAAGGCATCTTAATTTAATTAACTCCTCGGGAAGGCAGAGGCGCTGTGAAGGGGCAGGAACCTCCAGTCTGCAACCTCTCCCCTCCTCCCCCCCCCCCCAAATGATCTAAGATCGCCTTAGACAATTGCTTTTCCATGTACTTAAAATTCTATTGTGGTTTGGGCTGAATTTTGTAAGCCTACTGATCCATCAGCCACTTCTCTCAGGTACCCATGCACAAGTTTCAGCAGATGATCCCTGCCTGTGAATTATTTTTAGATAATTCAGTGTAATAACACCATTTCCAAAGAGGGAAATTCCTTATCAAGTTAACGTGCTACCTTTTCCCTCCCATGTTCTTTTGAAAGCTTCCCTGAACTGAAATTAGCATGTAGACATCTCCCGTGTTGACAGCCAGTGGAAATCACAAAACTCATGTCGGTGCCTGGAAATCCTTGTGAAGGAAGCTGATGACAGAAAAGTAGCCCCAGCTCCACCGACATTGTATATGCCTTTCCATGGTTTAAGTTCCCTTTCTTACAAGATTAACAGTAACCAGTGGTCCCAGGAATGGGATGGAGGAGCAGTGACCGGCAGGAATGAGCGTCTGTTACCAGGAACCCAGGGTGGGAACTCCTTGGCTCAACTGTGGACAAAGCGAAAGTAGTTTAGATGTCTGCACTGACTGCAAACATCTTTGGACGGACATTTCCAGCAGCTAAACGGGCGGCACGTAAATCTAAACTCCCTAATTATGTATGGCCAAAGCATTGGGCCGCTGCTTAGGGCAGCTCTGTTTGTGAAAGGGTTTCAGAAGGCACCCCTGGTTTGCTGTTTGTCCCTGAAGAAGCCATTTGCTCTGAAAAGTAAAGTGAACAATTCTGTGACATGTACTTTTGTGCCATGTGATGTGGAATTAGAATAGTTACTAACTTTTGTATCATAAACCGTTCAGGGGAAAAGGAAGGAACATGGCACTCAACTCTACTGGAGAATTACTGTTGTACCCTTTATGGCAAAGTTCACTCTGTGCCCTTGGAATCCAAGTCATGGTGGCGATATCTATCAGTCGACAACACTCCCCCCTACACGCACACCCCAGTGCACACTTCCTGTGGTGAGAGTTGAGCTTCTGCCTCCAGTATTTATAAGAAATCTCGTCTGGGAATACACCCAAATAATAATTTCCTCTCTATGGGAGAGAGATTGCTTTTCAACACTAAGGGAAAATAATATTTTGAATTTCTGGAATATCCTTATTATGCAAAGAGAAGCAAATGAATGTGGAATTTATGGTTCTTAATCGGAGGAGAAATAATCAGATGGGTTACCAGCGATGTTAACAGAATCTTCTTTTCCTACCTCTCCAGGAGAGAGGGCTTGAGGGTTGCCGCTGAACACAAATGCATCATGATTTGTGGTGGGAAAGTTTCCTGCTAATGGGGGTTAACTGATTCGGTTGAATGGTCTGACTGAGACCCTCTGTTAACACACCTCTCATTAACTCCCAGCCTGAGCTCCCAGACCGCATACCACCAGGCAGAAGCGGTTCGTTAATAAATCCCTGTCTCCGAGTTGTTCCAAACGGAGGAGGAAGGTGTGGGCCCCACGGAGACAGCCAGATTCGGTCTCGCCAGCGCGCGGTGTCATTAGCGCAGCCCCCTGGAACTACCCTCCAGTACAACCACCGGCCACACCTCACAACGATTGGAGAAGAGAGTCCAGGCGCTGTACGGGTTGGCTGGGGAAGGGAGGCTGCGTAAGCCCTCCTACCTTTCTGTCGGGTTCGAAGGCGCCACAGACAGGCCCGCCTGCCCTCACCCGGGGTAGATGGAAGCTCTGAGTCCCTGGGAGGCCACCCGCGGGGGAGGAGGGAAGGCCTAGGACCCCAAAGCCGGCTGAACTCACTTCTGAAGGGCGGGAGACTGTGGCCCACGACGAATGCAGGTGAGGAGCCCGTGTGTTTCCATTGGGGGCGCAGGGAGCAGAGAGCTCCCTGAGTGCGCTCAGACCGCACCTCCGGGCCACCTTCCCGGTGGCTGGAGCCCCAATGCACACCTAGAAGCGGGTAAACAAGGTTGTTCCTCTGGGTTCGGGCCGCTCTGCACCAGGCCTGCTGCGGCTGCCCCCCCCATCCTCTCCCCACCCAGCTCCCTCTCTTTTGCTCCCCAGGGAGCCCTCTCCTCCCCTCCGCTCTCCAGGGGGCCTTCCCAGTGTAGGGGCTGCTCCTTGTGCCAGGCCGGGCAGCTGCTCGGGCCTTGGGAGAGCTTGGCGCACAGTCTGGGAAAAGGGGTTCCGGCTTCAGGCACGTTCTCCGCCCCCATCTCACACTCCCCCCACCCCCAGCCTGAACCATCTGGAAGGGATCTTGGTGGTGGGGGGAACGGGAGAGAGGGAGCAGCCCCTGGGAAGGAGGAGGGGCGATTCGAGGCTGGACCCGGCCGCCGAGGTGTCACTTTCTTTCCTGTGGCCCGTCACGGCTGATAAATGGGACTGAAGTGGAGGAAGGAAAAAAGCAAGCCTCCAAGGTCAACGCGGGGCGAGGTGGACCCCTCTGCTGGCCGGAGGGCCCAGGAGGATGAAGCGCACCCGGTTTGCGCTCCAGCATGCCCGGCGTGGTCCGGGTGAACGCAGGAAAGGCGACCACGCTGCAACGCAGCCCGCGGGGGCGCAGAGGGCAAGGATTCGCAGCACTTGAGCTGATCCCGGTCCTCGGGCCCCAGGTCGGACCCGCAGCCTCTACGCAGCCTCTAGTTCCTCCGGCGAGCAACAAGCGACGGCAACTCGCTTCCCGGCCTGCGGCCCTTACTGTCTCCAGCGGTCGCGCTGGACTGAGCTTCGCCTGGTTGGGAGGGGCTGGGTGGGCTGGGCCGGGTGTGGACGGAGCTGGAGCCCCCTACCCACCTTTCTTCCTCTGGGATCCGAGTCTCCTGCTGTGTGCGTACCCGGAATCCGACCTCCCCTAGGGCGCCCAGGAGGGCGGCTGGGGCGCTCTGCTCCCTCTGCTCGCCAGGAGTTACTTCCTCCCCGGGCTGGGCCGAACTCGGTGCGCGCCTGCTGGACAGACGCTGCGCTCTCCGCTCCAGGTTCCTTCAGGGGTCTTGGGGTTGGAGTGGGCATAAGATTGAGAGGGGGAGGTGCGGTAAAAGCCCGTGCTAGCGCCAAAGGGCCCAAGGAGCCGGCTGGGATAATAGTCACGGTTTCGCCCTCTCTTCTGCCATTTTCAGGACTATTTTCTGCGTGTTGTTGTCACCACTTTGGGTTTTTGCTGGACCCCACGCCCATTCGCCTGTGAGACCTGGAAGAAAGGGGCAGCTCCCTGCGCACCCCAGCATCCCGGAAAATGGGGAGCAAGGCCCTGCCGGCGCCTATCCCGCTCCACCCGTCTCTGCAGCTCACCAACTACTCCTTCCTGCAGGCCGTGAACACCTTCCCCGCCGCCGTGGACCACCTGCAGGGCCTGTACGGCCTCAGCGCTGTGCAGACCATGCACATGAACCACTGGACGCTGGGGTACCCCAACGTGCACGAGATCACCCGCTCCACCATCACCGAGATGGCGGCGGCGCAGGGCCTCGTGGACGCTCGCTTCCCCTTCCCGGCTCTGCCCTTCACCACCCACCTCTTCCACCCCAAGCAGGGGGCCATTGCCCATGTCCTCCCAGCCCTGCACAAGGACCGGCCCCGTTTTGACTTTGCTAACCTGGCCGTGGCCGCCACCCAAGAGGACCCCCCTAAGATGGCAGACCTGACCAAGCTGAGCCCCGGGCTGGGCAGCCCCCTTTCCGGCCTCAGTAAATTGACTCCGGACAGAAAGCCCTCTCGAGGGAGGTTGCCCTCCAAAACGAAAAAAGAATTTATCTGCAAGTTTTGCGGCAGACACTTTACCAAATCCTACAATTTGCTCATCCACGAGAGGACCCACACGGACGAGAGGCCATACACGTGTGACATCTGCCACAAAGCCTTCCGGAGGCAAGATCACCTGCGGGATCACAGGTGAGGGGAACGAGGAGGCAGGGAGGGCCTGCGATTGGCCCCACAAGCTTTCCAAGCGCCTCTAAAAATCCCCTGGGAGCCAGAATCTGCCTGCAAGGTCAGCCAACCGCCGGCAGCGCCTTCCACGCTGCTCCCCAGCGGGCCCCCTGCTGCCTTCTTGTTGGAGTGAGGCGAGGCCTCCCCCACCCCTCGTCGTTGGGCTGCAAATCTCGCGGGTTGGCCTTGGTCCTGGAATGGGTGGTCCTGAGGAGTGGGGAGGAGAGCGTGGTGGGTAGTGGAACCCTGGGTGGGTGCTGGTCCTGGCTGCCGTCAGACTATTCTGGAAGTCCCCCACCCACCCACCCCGGGCCAGGTTCCCTCCCTTCCCTTCCCAGGTGCGCCCCAAACGCCCTTCTTTTGAGTTGTGTGCGAGGGTCTTAAGGTCACTGAATTGAGCAGCAGCAGCTCCCGCCTCCCCTCCGCAGCCTTCCGCTGGGCGTTAGGAAACGGCCATTAGAGAAATCCTGTACCGCAGGTGTTTGCCTAGGTGCACAACGCCCCAGAGGCGGCAGAGGGAAGCTACTTTCTCCCAACCCTACCTGCTGTTGCCAGAGGTGGGCGTTTGTACCCACCCTGCCTTGCTGTCAAGGGATTCCAGAGAACATGCCTCCCACCCCCAGCCTGGGTCTCGGTGTAGGTTCCGATTTGGTCAGCCCCGAATCCCAGAGAACACGAAGCGCTCCCGCGGGCTCGGTGCGCAGCGCCTGAATAGCCGGAGAGGCGATCCAGTGTACAGAAAAGCCGGCGGCCCGGCGTGTTTCGAGGCGTCTGTTAGAGGAGGTTGACCGTAAACAGAATTACACTGAGGGGAAAAGTCTAAAAACAATTACAATGGAAATTGTTTCTTTTGTCCTTCCAAGTGAGACAGCCCGGAGTGGACTCAGTAATTGTCAAAAGAAACTCAGGGGGGGGGGGGGCATCCGTGTCAATGAAGCCTTCTGTTGATTTTCAGGTATATCCATTCCAAAGAAAAACCCTTCAAATGTCAGGAGTGTGGGAAAGGATTTTGTCAGTCTAGAACGTTGGCAGTGCACAAAACTTTACATATGCAGGTAAGTTGGTTTTTCTTGTTTAAAAGCAGTGGCTGGTTCGGTTTCATCGTGACTAATTTACAAAAGGTGTTCAATCGCAATGTCTTTCTCTTGAAAGGCTCAGAGGTCTGTAGGTGGGGAAAGGCAGCACTCCGTATTTTTTTGAATATACAAAATCAAATTTTATATTTTTCTGAAAGTACAGGCCACTGTTTATGGCAAATCGTACTTTTGGAATTTTTTTTTTTTTTCAACCGATCCGCCTTGCATTGAAAACTTTCGTGTTTGGGAGGAAATAAAGGTAATTTTGAGAATGGAGGCAATGGTGAAATCCCATACGCGCTTTTTTTCCCAGGGGCCTCATAATTTGTAGCTTTCGGAGCGTTGAGGAATAGTTTAATTTTCCAGCAAAGAGGAGCCTTATTACCCGGGAGAATGTCGTTCCTTAAGAGAGGATTAGAGTTTTTCCTTCCCCCTTTTCCTGCCTGTGACACGGTGATGAAATGGAGGAGCGGGGGATCCCTCACACCGCCCGCCGCGGCGGCCGCGGGTCTGCTCCGCAGTGATCAGCGCTGCGGGGCCGCCGCGTGCGCCTGCACGTGTGTTTTCGTGATTGGAGGATTAGGAGCCCAGATTTGTTCCTGCAAGTCCCCTCTTTTGTTGTCGCGCGCTTGTTATGTTAACGCTTGTGATGCCGATAAGACTGGAACTATGGCGGTGGGAAGGATTAATCCTTTGCTTGCTTCACATCTGAACAGGAATCTCCACACAAATGTCCCACATGTGGAAGAACCTTTAATCAGAGAAGTAATCTGAAAACTCACCTTCTCACCCATACAGACATCAAGCCCTACAGCTGCGAGCAGTGCGGCAAAGTGTTCAGGCGAAACTGTGATCTGCGGCGGCACAGCCTGACTCACACTCCGCGCCAGGACTTCTAGAAGAGCCCCGGCTCTGGCCCGGGCGCGCCGCGCCGCTCCCCTCCCCACGCGCAACTCCCCAACCCTTCACTGACCCCAGCTCTTCCCTGGCTGCAGCCGCACCTGCAGCTCCAAGGAGGGAACTCTTCTGGAGGACTGAGAACTGTAGCGAGCCACGCACTGCGTCCCTTCACCAAGAGCCTATGCTGGTTTCCTGTAGATATTCACAGCTCATTTTAGAGCTCTGTACATATTGTCGTGGGTCTTTGTTTTGTTGTTTTGTTCGTGTTTGTATCTTGTGGGATGCACCTAGATAATGGAAAATGGAAACCAAGTTTATCTTTAAGGACTGTATTTTCAAAATAAAACTTTTCCTTGTTTGGTTTCAACCCTCCTGCCCCAGTGTCTTGCTAAGTTCTGTTTTCCCTTTGGATTCTGGAAGGCTGGGCTGTCTCTAAAAATTCCGATGCTGAGGGGGTATTCTTTGTTCCTAACTTTTAAAGAGAAGACTTCTCTCGGCTTGCTTGCTGACACTTCGGCCCTTCCCTGTTTGACCGTGGCATTTAGAATTGGACAGTTGTGCTGTCTCTTTGTTTTTCAAAGACACTAAAATTGATACCCCTGAGGTCATTTCCCCTTTTATTCCAATTCTTTGTGCATTATTCCCCCAGATAAAAGTAATACACTGATCATGGTTAATAAGAGGCTGGAAAAGCCAGGGTGGCACGTAGCATGCAGCAAAGGAAGAGAAGGGAGCTTCTTGCCACTTCATTTTTAAAAAAGTCCTTGACCCATTGTCAAAGTTTATGATGGGCAACTTCTCTTACCATCAGACTTTGATCTCTGATTTATCACTGTAGACAGACCTTATCCTGCCTTCAGGGGAGAAGTCTAAAATTCTACTAGAGAAGAGTGCAGGAAGATACAGCTTTCAAGAAGATGGGGGAGAAGAGGAGAAAAAAACTATTCACACACACAAAAAATATTTCTTTCTAAAGTTGGAGCTCCTTGGAGGATTAGGACTTCTCTGCAAAGCTAACTGAGTTAGGTCACCAGTGTGGAGTCGCCATCACTGGTTGGTCTTTGGTCCCTGGGAAAATGCCAGGAGCGCAGGTTTTTCCACGTACAGAACTCGGGGCAGATATGTAAGCACCTGCTGAGGCGTTCCAGCCTTTCCCCAATGGGTCCTGGGGGATTTGACATCAGTATGATGGTCACTGTGAAGTGTAGTGTAGGATTTGCATAGAAGGCTTGGATAGAGAGAGATGGGCGTGTTATGGAGAGACTGGAAGGAAAATGACTGAACTTAAAGAGGGAACAGCAGAGGAAACTGGCCCTGAGACCCAGTAGGTTCTCACAAACTAATACCAAACAACAGAGTGAATGAAGTATTCTCAGATTTTTTTTTAAAAAAATTGTATATTTATGAGGGGATAGCATATCTCACCTTCAGAATAATACCAGAAAACAGGTCCTATGTTTGTATTTTAGAATCTTCCAGAAAGGTATGTACTAGGAGGTTTCAAAAATGTTTCCCATTCACTGCTTAATCCTGTTCTCAAGGGAGCTGGCTGAAGTCACTTTGGTTTCTCCAGGGGGATAAGTCTCTCCAGCAAAGCCTCCATGAGGTGTAAGTGCCTAATGCTCACAGCAGTGCGTTCTCCAGCCAGGGCTGAGCCCTAGGGTTTCACTACCGAGAAGGGGCAGGGATGGAGCCTGGCGTGCGTGTGTGTGGTTCTTAGAAGAATGAAACAGTTGTTTGTTTTCTTTGTTTGTACAGAATTAACTCAGTGACCTCCCTACCCTTACTCTCTCAAAATCCTGCCTGCCTTCGTACGGAAGATTTGAATACTTTAGGACAGGGTTATATATTGACTGTCCCAGAGCCCCCTAATCCCGCAGGCTCTTTCTGTGTAGTCAGTCTCACGGCCCCACCCACCCCCACTGACTTCAAGCGCCACAGTTTGATGGCATAGGGTTCAGTCGAATTATCAAAGACTGACCCTTGCTCACTACCAAGCTGCAGGCATATCCTTGAAGTCCCTGCCACAGGGATATGTAGATAGGTGTAACCAGAATGCTGTTCCTCTCTATTTGATTTGTGTGTGTGGCGGGCGGGGAGGATCAGAAGTGAAAAAGAAAAAAGAGGGGAAAGTGGAGAAAGCAGCTTCCCTTGCCATACTCATACTATTTCAAAAACTAAAGTTAATTCATCTATTCATTAATTCAATAATTGCTTGGATGGGCTCTTATGTGCCAAGCCCCAGTCCTGGTTTCCACTGATTTTCATGATCAGTTTCTGCTTTTCGATATCTAGTGGCACATTTTTGGAATCTTGACTCCTTTGATAGGAATTACTGCCACGGTTCCCCCTCAATTTATATTCTTAAATCCAGGTCTGTCCATCTAGATTCCCAAAGGATCTAGCTTCTGTCAGAGTTGACTCTTCCCACGTATTTTTTCACGCTCTCAGGTGAACTTTTGAACAGTGGGTTTCTCTCCAAATTCTGGGTTTTATTTTCTTCTTCAGAATGCCAAGTTTACAGGAAATGAATCCTACATGAAACAAACTTATGAGACATCCTAGGGAAAATGACATCTTGTACCTTAGGAAACTGACCTGCTGGTTTTCGTGGTTCAGAGAAGAATCATTATTTGAGTTTTAGATTAGCTTGTGTTTTCCTTACACCCCCTATCATAGTCAACTTATGAATCAATGCTCCTGGCAAGAGACCAGAGCCAGGCAGTAGCACGAGTCATAACCACAGTGCTGAAGAACTTCATGAACAACAGTTAGATGTGAGTCCTGAGCTGCGACTGTCATTGTGTTTTGTCATCTATGTGGGAGCTTTAAAAATAGTTTTTAAAAATGAATTTCATTGTAATCAGTCATTAATGTAGAATCACAAATGTGTGCTAGGCGCTCTTATTAATGCTCATGTTGAAATGCAGGTCCTTGTAGCAATGATGCTCTCTACAGTCATCAACATTGCTATTGGGTGCAGGCACATTTCCTTTTATGTAAGGAGGCCTTTCTAAACTTGACTCCAAGACAACGAAATATTTTAAGCATCAACTAATCCAAAATCGCAAATTGTAAAATAGGCCCAACTACTGTTAGTGATGGAATACAAGGCAGTTACCAGGATTTTCTTCTGCTCATTTGTCCGATGTTACCATAGACACTTGGATCCCTTCACTTAAATACTGTTCAGTCAGATACCCTTGCCCCAGCTTTGATTGCAAGGAGCAGCCTGTTCATGGAAGGCATTTGAGAAATGCTAGTTGTGGAAGACTATCAACAAGACAGAGCAGATTCATTTGGATTAAAAACTGTGTGGAATCTATAGCAAATTTTAACACAAGAAGAGTATTGGCACAAAGGATTGCCTTTTGTATTTTAAGAAGGAAAGATAGACATGATGAAATCATATAACACTTTGCAAACAGGAACGGCTTTTGTATTTAGGAGGATTATTTGTGTTCACCTTCATTCGAGTCTTGTATAGAGACTGTATTTCTCAATTTTTCCTCCTAAAATGTAACTTGCCACTGATAACCACCTCTGCTGACAGCAATGAGCAATAAAGGGAGTGGAGATTCAGAATGATTCAGCTTTGATGACCTGAGATAGTTCAAGTTCATTCCTGTTTTTTTTTTTTTTTGCTTGTTGAGTTTTTCCCCTGAACATGTTACTTAATTATCTAAGCAACGTAATTTTTTTTCTTGAAACTATCCAAGGCAAAGACTGACAACGAAAAAATGTAAGCAAACTAAATAGCCCACAAGAGGAAACTTGTTAAGTACATTTTAATGCTATAACTGTTAGGATGCTTCCTACTTTAAGAAAAGAAATTGCAATGAAACAAGGCGTGCACGATAGGGGATTTATTCACATCTTAAGGTCGGGTCCACTGATGCACAATTATTTTGAGTGACGAGGTCATCTAGGACCCAGATCTTCCCGTTTTTCTGTTCTTCTCTTCTTAGTTTGTAGACTCAGCTCCCTTCATGGCCACAAGATGGCTGCAACAGCTCCAAGCACCAGCTCCACCACTGCCTCCTCACACACATTCCTCAGGCAGAGAAAGGGGTTATCTTTTCCTTGCATCAGTTTTTAAGAACTAAGAATCCGCCCCACAAATCCAACCTGATTACTTGCCCTTACATCTTATTGACCAGAAGCGAGTCACTTGCCCTTTTCTCTGACTGACCAAGGGGAAGAGAATTACGCCATGATTGACTTAAACTACAGAAAAATCACCTTCCATGCCTGGAAATGGAGGCAGCCTTCCTTGAAGCCCTTGACTACCTGAAGAACCCTGAGTTCTGTTAGCAGGGAACTGACTATTGTTAGTATCAGGCAGATGTTAAAATGATATTTCCATTAATAATCTTAGTTTAGGAGGTGCTGATGTTAGATGCAAGATATTTAATGTTAGATGAACATTATATCAACTATATAAAACAAAAGCCTCCAGAAACAAAAACCAGCAGAAAATAGAGCAAAATGTTAACAGGAGCTGTACATGAGTGACAAATTAAGATATCTTTTTCTTCTCATTTTCTTATTCTTAACTTTTTGACCATGAGTACTTATTACATTTGTAAAGGAAAGAGGTGATAAGTGTTATTTTTAAAATCTGAGATAAAGTCTTAATTTGCTCAGTGTTTTTTTTAATTCCTTTATCTTGATTTATTACCTCTGACCAGTCTTTGCTTGTCTCTCTTCACACACACCCACAGAAACTCTTGTGCTTCTTCTAAATCATTCCTCCAATTCTAGTTTTCCTTTCTTCCTTGATTTCCATTCAGGTCTCCTTTTCCTTTTTTTTTTTTTTTTCTCCTTGTCTCCAGGTTTCTTCATCCAGGTTCTGTTTTCACCCTTTGAAGAGTTTCAATAATTCTAGTGGTAAGCATTTGAATTACCCAAGGTACTTATTTCTAGGCCCTCCCTTAATGCAGTGGGTGAATTGGAATTTCTGGCAATAAAGACTAAAGGGCTCTGTATTTTAAACAAACACTTCAGGTAGTTCTTATGTGTATTAGAGATTGAGAACTTCTGCGTTAGCCTTTGACACCATCATTCCCTTTATCTTATCCATCAGCCATTCACTATGTGCTTACCATAATAAACATAAAACAAATCTCAACCCACTTTTCTTTACTTATTTACTCACTGTCCTTGAAGTTGTCAAACTTTCCTCTGCTTTGATTCTTACTGCTCTTCCACAGTCTCTCTCACCGACTTTGCTTTTCTACTGTTGTTGTCCCATATTTTTTCTTTTTTATGTTAATAGATATTCCAGGTTTTGAAACTTTATATCTTTATTCTTTATTGTTCTCTTAATTCACTCACTAATTTAAAGAGAGAATGAAATAATTGATTAAAATGAGAAAATCAGAGAGTAAAATTAATTTTCAACTTTCTTATTGTACTGTTGTCACCAAATGACTTCCTAATTCATTTCTATATGATTATTAATTTGCTTAAGTAATATCTTGTGTATTGTGGTGTGGATATATTATGCTGGTTTTCAGATCAGAGCTAATCTAAATTGCTTTTTAGATTCTTTATGTTATTATTATCACACTAAGATTTCACAGCAGGGAGGCCATTTTGTAATACAGCTATGACCATGAAATGAAATGAGAATATGAACTTAATTTTTTTTAAACCCTGTAGGTGTGTGGACAAGACCTTTAGCCTCTCTAATTTCTCATCTGTAAAATGAGGATTTACATAATTTGTAAGGCCTCTATATTGTAAGATTTATTGTCTCACTGAGGACTACCTAAATGCATTTTCAGTAAAGTATGTTTGACTTCACAAAAGCAAGAAAATATCAAGAAATTATGTCACTTCTGCCCCATAAAAATATGAATTCAATAAAAATAAACATGAACTCATTTTTTACTAAAACTACCAAAAGTTTACAACTCTCAAGACTTGATTGGAAGTGATGTTTTATACTGAAAAGTAAATGTATTTTTTCATGTGATAAAACAATCATGCTTATTGTAAAAAAAAAAAGTCAAACCATATACTCATAGAAATGCATTTGTAAAAAGTGAATCTCTTTATCCCTGCTCTCACCCTCTACAGATGAATCCCCTTAATGCCTATCCCCAGATGCAGCCACTGTTAATATTTTTGGTATGTGTTTCTAGATATTTGGCTATGCAGATACAGATAGAAGTGTATACTTAAACACACACACATACACACACACAAATAGGATCATACTATTTTGCAACTTGTTCCACCACCCCATTTCTGACCCATTTAACAGTAAAACAATACATATTTGGTTTATTTTTCCCAGGGAGTATAAATAGATTGTTCCTAATATAATGGGAAAAAATAAACTAAGGACATTTAAACTTGAGAATTAATAATCAATCATTAGAATTTAACATGGAGAAATAGGAAAACCATTCTGTTACTACAATGATTTACAACACACCGCCCTTAACTGGCAACCTTTAGTCCCTATCTTTGTGAAGGCAGCTGAGAGAGTGCCTGAAGGGTTTTGCGGACTCTTCAAGGTGTGTCATATTATGGTTCACATCAGTGCACATTGATATACCTCCCTGGCAAGAACTGAAAGATACAGTTCTTAAATCCCCTGGTGACCCATTATCCATGGATCATTGACAAGATAGAATGTAATAGCTCCTGTCTTTTTACCAAGGTAAACTTCCCAGTGAAACTGGACTGTTCATGCCCTATATCTTTTATCTAAGTAAGACAATTAAACTAGGAAAAAGAAACTCCATTAAGTAGATAATACAAATGGTCTCATATAGTCTTTATATTTTAGTATTTATTAAATCAGGAAACAGTAATTGTTTAATTGCAGAGTGAGACTGAGGAACTTTTCCCACAGCCTACCTTTCCAAATGACCGTCAGAAATACACAGGTAAACGAATTGCACAAGACAGAGCCTTTGGAACACCCAGTTAAACCAATAGACACTTTGCCTACTTGAGGATAGAATTAAAACAGTAGTTCAGTTGTTATCATGGGTCAGAATTCAACATTTCCCATAATCTTGTTCTTAAAAGTCAGTGCTCCTCTGTCCTAAAAATCATTTTGTTTGTGAACTGGGTCACACAGAGTTGTGAGCTCTCAGAGGGACTTATTCACAAGCCTCTGCAATATTTACCACGTGGCACTGTGTTTTTGCAACATCACATATTGACAGTGCTGTGTTGTAAATATCATAATGTGATGACAGAACGTTGCCATGTTTTTATGTGGTTCTCATCTAGATCCATCTGAAAGCTCCCTACTTTGTGTTAATCTTCTTGACTTCTAAAATGATTCTGCCCCATTTCTATCTGTTTAGAGAAAGTTTGGAAATGAAAGGATGATGCTCTTGTCAACTTGATTAACACTTCATTTCCTGCCCAGGCCAAAGGAATAGAAGAAATAACTTGACCAACCGTTTCAGTAAGAATATGAGCAAGCCAATCAAATACTGTGACCTGGACTAGCGAAACTGAAAACATCCCTTCAACCCCATGATTCCGCTAGAGATATTCAAGTGTATCTGCAGAGAAACAGAAGAGGATATTTTCTGAACTGTTGTTTATAATGGAAAAAAACCTCAAAAGAACATAAATGTCCACCAACAACAGAATGGTTATATAAATCATGTATGTGCATGTAAATGATGTACTAGAGAGTGGTTAAAATGACCAGACTAACACAACATGTATTAGTATAGATTCATCTCAAGCACATAATGTTGTATGTAAATAAAGCAAGTTACAGAAAGACAAGTGCAAGTTATTCCTGTGAAGTTTGAAGAGATGATATGGAGTTTATATAAATATAATGAAAGTATTAAATGTTCTTGGAAATAATAAACACCAAAGTCTAGATCATGGTTACCTTTTAGGAGATAGATGAAAGAAATTAGGGACTAGTACACACTGAGGGGAGATTCCACTTATACTTATGATATGTGACTTCCTAAAATAATATCTGAAGCAAATACAGAAATTAAGACTTGTCAAAAAATTGAGTGAAGGGGCCAGTGCTATGGTGTAACAGGTAAAGCCACCGGTACCCTTATGATACCAGTTTGAGTCCTGGCTGCTCCACATCTGATACATCTCTCTCTGCTAATCACCCTGGTACTTGGGCCCCTGCACCCACGAAGGAGACCTGGAAGAGGCTCATGGCTCCCAGCTTTAATGAGGCTATTGTGGCCATTTGAGGAGTGAACCAGCCTGCGGAAGATCTCTCCCTCCCTCTCTCTCTCTGACTTTGCCTTTCAAACAAACAAACAAATAAATCTTAAACAAATCAAAACAAGAAAACCTGAGTGATGGACATTGGGGTGTTTATTATATTGGTCTATGTACTTTTGAACATGTTTGGAAATTCTCATAAGTTTTTTTTTTTTCAAAAAGAATGTTAGAGCTGAAAGAAACTTTATAAAATTTCCAGTTATGAATACCTAATAAACAGTAGCTTTGTGATGCTAGAGAAAAATACTGGAACACCAGAGCGACAAGGTCACTGTTGGAGCTCACATTCTACCTGAAAGAGACCAAATTTCTTTTAAAAGGAGGATATTAATAAGGACTACATGGACAATTTTATGTCATAGGAGGATGAGAAAATTGAGGCACAGAAAAGTTAAGTGATTTTCCCAAGATGCAAGCCAGTTCTAGAACCTTGCTTGCTTTCCCTATTTTTCTTTCTACATACTTCTATTTCTCTCTAGAAATACTAATTATTGACAGTGTTAGGTCCAACCACTTTGTGTCTCACTTGTTCTATTGCCATCTCTAATTTGAGAAGTAAAGCATAAGGTACAAGTTTATCGAATGTTAAAGCTTAACTAAATAGCCTTAATATTATTGGAATATTTTAACATGACATTACATTTATATAACCTTATTAGGTAGGTCAGCATTATATTCATTTCATCAGTGAAGAAAGAGATGAATGGGGGAGTAGCAGTTAGGTGAAGGGAATTGCCTAAGACTCTGTATGTAATAAGAGTGACAGAGTCTGCATCAGAATTCAGAACTCTGATCTAATCTAAGGCAGAATCTTGACTCTCTCTCTGCTCTTCCCTTCCAGGGTAATGTGTTTCACTTCCATACACTGCTGTAAAGCCAACATCACTTGTTTGAAAATTGTAAGAGCCCTTGGAACTAATATCTTGTCGGATAAATTGAGTATTTTTTCACCTTCAAAATTGCAAATTCATTGGTAAAAATATTAATGCAAGCTTTTGTGTCCATCTACATGTGCAAATTCTTCTTTCCAGATGGTCTCAAAGAATGTTTAGGGAAATCACTTCCCAGACTATAACTGTTATATTCAGAGCTTTGAAGGTAGATTTCAGGTGAGCTTTTATCTGCTGTTGGCAAGTAGAAGAAGAAGAACAAAATGGTTATGGTGACCTAATTTACTTCGACAGAGTTATGTCATCCATTCTTCTTACACAATTCTAGCATTCATAAAGTTTCTATTAAAGTGATTGTCTTAATTTCTATTAAAATCATTGTTTTAACATTATGATAACTGATGTTGATTTTTTTTAACTTTGTCATCCTGCATTCATTAAAAAAGAAATGAGCACTTGTAGAATTGTGTTATGGGGAAAAAATGAGCAGAATTTAAATATTGAACATCAGAAGATAGAATGGCCTAACACTATTGCTAATCAGGATTCCATGAGCATATTTTACCCTTGTGCACCATATACTTCCCTACAAAGCTGATTATAGGTTCATGTTGTAAGTGTGCAATATTGACTGCTACAGGAACATTCTGGAATTACTCATTATCTTTATTTTCCAATGAATCCTTTCTTCCTTTGGCTGATGTGTGAAGCTAGGCTTCTAAGGACTTCTTCAGTGTCCTTATTAAGAACATCTGTAAAGAGCATCAGAATGAAGTGTTGAATTTCACCCATTTGGATTTCATTAAAGTGTCTATAGTTGTCAAGCATTTAGAAAGTCAAGACACTAAGAGTTTGGGGTTTGACCCAAAGGAAATTGGTCCTCATTTTAAGGCTAAACAGGAGGAATAACTGAGCCAAAGTTTTTTATAGAATAGGGGATTTAAAAAAAAATTCCCTTCAGATATATGCCCCAAAGAATGAAAGATTAAGCAGTTGTACTAATACTACACTTTCCATTTTGCAAAAACAAAGTATGCATTTATTGTAGAAGTTCTTAACCCAAAGTTCATGGACTTTTAGTAGGTCTATAGGCAAACTTCAGGCAGCCCATAAACTCTGAGATCATAAGCGAATTTCATGTGCATATACACATGTGTGTTTTTCCCTGAGAAGAGGAAGCTGTATCTTTCATCAGATTTTCAGAAGCATCTGTGATTCAAAAAAGGTTAAGAAAAATTGGTTTAATTCTTCAATGTATCTAAATACGCAGTTTAAATTTTTTCCTTTTATTAAGAAGACATTATATACATAAATTATCAAAACCTTCTAAGGTAGACTTATTTTAAAATATTAACAAATGACCAGAGTTTTGGTAATTTGTGCAGTCACAATTATGACTGAATTTACCTACAGACACACCATGATCTGTCCAGGTTTAACCATAAGACAAAATCAAAAATCCTGACTGGTTTCACGGAACAAATAATGTAAAAAAAAGTAATTTGAAAAGTGAAATGATGTTGTGTTGGTGGTGTGAGAAAAAAAATAGCTTAAAAAATTTCAATTACATTTAGTAACAGTAGGTTTTCTATTTGGTTAATTAAGTAAGTTCTAATTATAGTAGTAAAGTGCCCTGAGTTAATTTATATGGTGACTCATATTTACAATGAGTAAAAACAGAAATTTCATTTGATAAATAACAATAAAAGAGATAAATTCTGAAAAAGCTGCCAGATATTTTTAAGGTTTGTAATATCTAAAATGGATACCAAGGATCGGGCCCGGTGCTATGGTCAGGCAGGTAAAGCCACCACCTGCAGTGCCGGCATCCCATATAGGGACCAAGTTGAGTCCTAGCTACTCCACTTCTGATCCAGCTCTCTGCTATGGCCTGGGAAAGCAGTGGAAGATGGCCCAAGTGCTTGGGCCCCTGCAAGAAGCTCCTGGCTCCTGGCTTCAGATTGGTGCAGCTCCGGCTTTTGTGGCCATCTGGAGCGTGAACCAGGGGATCTCCCTCTCTGCCTCTGCCTCTGCCTCTCTGGAACTCTGCCTATCAAATAAATAAATCTTTGAGGGGCTGACTCTGTGGCATAGCATAAAGCTGCCGCCTGCATTACCGGCATCCCATAGCTTCTCTCTCTCTCTCTCTCTCTCTCTCTCTCTCTCTCTCTCTCTGCTTCTCCTTCTCTCTCTGTGTAACTCTGACTTTCAAGCAAATAAATAAATCTTTGGGAAAAAAATGGCTACCAAGTAATCTGATCATCATTACTTTAATCCTAGCTCCATTTATACCTGGTAAAATTTAAGAAGTCATGCTTTAATTTTAAATAAAATACGCTCTTTCCTCTCTGCATGTAATTTTTAAATAAGTGACTTTTAACTGGATCCTTCAATTATGATGGGTTTTGAAAATGGGTTACTTAGGGGCCTGTGCTGTGGTGCAGTGGGTTAATGCCCTGGCCTGAAGCGCCGGCATCCCCCATGGGGATGAATAAGCAGTTGACTTAATGTCAATTTTCCTTTTTGTAAAAATAGCAGCAGTCCCAGCTGCTCCACTTCTGATCCAGCTCTCTGCTATGGCCTGGGAAAGCAGTAGAAGATGGCCCAAGTCCTTGGGCCTCTGCACCCCACATGGGAGACCCAGAGGAGGCTCCTGCTCCTGGCTTCAGATCAGCGCAGCTCTGGCCGTTGCGGCCATCTAGGGAGTGAACCAGAGGATGGAAGACCCCTTTCTCTGTCTCTACCTCTCTCCGTAACTCTGTCTTTCAAATAAATAAAATAAATCTTAAAAAAAAAAAAAAGAAGAAAATGGGTTACTTCGTGTATGTTGAACTAACAGCATTTTTTCAGTGTGGTTTTCCTATGAATCATCCACTTTAGACTGGAATCAACACACAGAACGCAGAAACACAACACATATCTGTGATTAATAGGCTGCCACTCGTCTTTGTTTTGCATCACAGGAGTGTGTACAGGTTATTTCCCCCTTGAGCTGAACTTCAGACATCAGCCTACTCTGTTTTATCTTCACTCCTTGTGTGGCAAGCCTTCCCTGGCCACCTTCTTGAATTACCTATCCTTCAGACACTTCTTCAGCTTATGATACGTGAACCTGGCTTCTTTCCAAATTAACTTGGCTGGTCTCTTAATCTTTCCCATCCTCTTTCAAAAGCCCCAAGCCACCCTCGTGAAATTCACCGAACCAAACTTGGTTTCCAGGCATCACACTTCCCTGACATTTCTGTACTATCTGTCATCAATGTCTCTTTTCTCATAGTTTTTTGTCAGATGCCTTTATTCTCTCCTACGTCCTTGTCTCTAATTTTCCCTTAAAATGTTTTCTTCTATCGATTCTGTTTTTAAAAACACACTTATCTTAAATATTAGTGAAACATGGACCCCTGAAGAGTTGCTAATTTGTTTAACAGTTAAGCCTTTTTCTATTCTTTAGCATCAACTTTATCTCTTACTATTTGAATAAGGTTAAGAATCAGTAAAGGTCTTAAGATATGAATTATATATCAAAAAAGATACTGCAAAAAAACAAAGAATAAATTAAAGGAATCTTCATAAAAGCATTTTGAAATACATAAGCTGCAATATGGACCATATATATTTACCATAATTACAATTACTATTATATGCAGTATTTAGCTTTATGGATTTCATAGAGCCTCTCTATAAACTAGTAATTTAATCTCCCCTCCTAACTCATTGCCTTAGAACTATTTATCCAAATACAAACTATGTGAAAGCATCTAGTACAATGGTTGGCATATAATAGATGTCCAATAAATGATAGCAAGAGAAAAAAAGGTTAAAGTACAATTGATGGAGTCAATCACATACATTAGAATAGGGTTTAATGACTAAAATAACTTAGGCTGCTAAAACAGGAATCAATTTTACATTTTAAATATTCTATAATTTCCTATTAGAAATAACATATTCTGTTGGCACAAATAACAGGATTAGAAAACATGAAATTAAAAATTCATTTTTTAGGCCAGTGCCGTGGCTTACTTGGCTAATCCTTTGCCTGTGGCGCCAGCACCCTGGGGTTCTAGTCCCAGTTAGGGTGCCAGGTACTAGTTCCAGTTGCTCCTCTTCCAGTCCAGCTCTCTGCTGTGGCCCGGGAAGGCAGTAGCGGATGGCCTGAGCACTTGGGCCCTTCACCCACATGGGAGACCAGGAGGAAGTGCCTGGCTCCTGGCTTCAGATGGGCCCAGTGCGCCAGCCATAGCGGCCATTAGGGGAGTGAACCAACGGAAGGAAGACCTTTCACTGTCTCTCTCTCACTGTCTATAGCTCTCTCTGTGTCTCTTATCTCTGTCTCTCTCTCTCTCACTAACTCTGCCTGGCCAAAAAAAAAAAAAAAAAAATCATTTTAGCTCCTTCTTAGAGAACTGTAATTAAATACAAGTTCAAAACTGGTTTTGTGGAATAATATCATGATTTCTGGTCAGCTTTCTTATAAAGGGATCTCACAACTTTAGTGACCAAGGAGCATTTATTCCAATGTGGTTCCTTCTTTTGGAAACAGAGAACAACATTTAGCATTTCAATAAAACCTATGGAAAAGTGAATATGTAGTTCAAAATATTTTTGTTGCTCAGGAAGTGGTTTGGCTTTTCCACATTTCAACCCCATCTCTTACTCAGGTTCTCAGAACCAATGAATAAGGGAACATCACTTCCCAAAAAAGATGTGGTACACAACTGATGGGCTGTTGATGTGCCTGTCAGGAGAGCTAGCACATTTTCAAGTTGTGATCCTTAGTGTACTTCAAGGACAGCATGTTTTTGGGTTAGAAGGAACTTTAGAAATATCTTTTTTTAAGTGGATACTTCTTTTTTTTAATTTTTAATTTATTTATTTGAGAAGTAGAGTTGATCTGAAGCCAGGAGCAGGAGCCTCCTCCGGTTCTCCCACGTAGGGTGCAGGGGCCCAAGGACTTGGGCCATCTTCTACTGCTTTCCCAGGCCATAGCAGAGAGCTGAAAGGGAACAGGAGCAGCTGGGACTAGAATGAGCGTCCATATGGGATGCTGGGGCCACATGTGGAGGATTAGCCTACTGTGCCACAGCACCAGCCCCAAGAAAAATATTTTTTAAGATTTATTTATTTATTTGAAAGAGTTACACAGAGAGTGAAGGAGAGGCAGAGAGAGAGAGAGGTCTTCTAAATGCTGGTTCACTCCCCAACTGGCCGCAATGGCTAGAGATGTGCTGATCCAAAGCCAGGAGCCAAGAACTTCTTGGTCTCCCACGTGGGTGCAGGGGCCCAAGGACTTGGGCCATCTTCTACTGCTTTCCCAAGCCATATCAGAGAGCTGGATTGGAAGAGGAGCTACCGGGACTTGAACTGGTGCCCATATGGGATGCCGGCATTTCAGGCCAGGGCATTAACCTGCTGTGCCACAGCACCAACCCCTCAAGAAGTGTCTTTGTATGTCCTTCACGTATTACTACTAATGAGAGAAGCACTTGCTATTTTGTAAATCTGTTTTGTTTGATAACTCTGAATGTTAAAAAATAGTCTTATGTTTAAAACTCTACCTCATTTTACCATCCAGTGATTGGTCCCAATCCTGCCTAGATTTCTCCAAGCTACAAAACTGGGAAGAAATCTTATCCAAACAGTTGAAAAAATGTGTGTGTTGAACTTTGTAAGATGTACAGAATTGTTAGAGAATGGTGTCACCTTATCAAGTCCTCAGAAAAATACATTGCTAATTCCTTTCTTGTTTAGATTCTGCACCAAAAAAATCTTATCTTTCACCCAAATATGCCAATGAATTTAGAGAATTTTCATTCTTCCTGTGAGCTCTGCCAATAATTACCAACAAACCAAGACTAGCATACCTTATGGGAGGAGAGAGAAGGAATTAGGAACTCATGGTTTTATTTCCTCCTTTGGTGGTGTGGTAGGAAGGAGGATTAACTGGTTTGAAATGAAACCTTGCTAGGTATGAGTCTCTTAAATCCTTGGCCCAGATTAAATGAATGATCCCAGAGTTGAGCACACAAGTTGTCAACTTGTGTGTTTCCATCACACTGATTTGCCTAATAACTAATCTGATTGCCACCTCCTCCACCTCTAAGGAGGAGGTTCCATTGTCTTCCTCTTGCAAGTTCTAACATGCTCTGTTCCCATCTTGATTCAAAGGGGCCTGATTTTTATGATAACATCTCAAGTTGCTAAAGGCCACAGCTTCTTTATTTTTTTAGAGGAATGACTTATTTTAAAGAGAGAGAGAGAGAGCGAGAGAGAGAGTGATTACAGATCATGTAGCAGGACTCTTAGCATCTACACCTGGCTGGTACTGGCTTGGCACATCCTCATCTACTTATTCACCCATATATTACCTTCAAAAAATGTAAGAAAAAAAATGAGTCACCCTGGTACCAAGCCTGAGATAATGTGTATCAGCTTTGATCACACGCTCTGAGGTTTGGGAAAATGAATTATTATAAACCGGGTGTCATCCTCAGCTATTCCCTGGAAACACTTTTCTTAAATGTTGCTTTTGATCGTATTTTTAAGATGTAATTAAGGAGTCCTTTTCCCTAGTCATGTTTTCCCTCTTGAGCTAAAACCTTATGGAAACAATCCAATGGAATTATACAGCTATGGTTCCACTCACAGGAGCTCTTGGTAATGATTAAGTTTGCCTGGACAAAAGAATATGGAGTAGGTGTTTGCCTAGTGGGTGTGTCAAAGGGGCTGTCCTTTTTATTTTTCTACAACCTGTGGTCTTTTGAGTAACCCAAAAGCATATCTGTAACTGAGAAATTCCTCTGATTAAATTTTATTTTTTCCCACTATTTCTCATTTATTTGATAGCCTCTCAACAAATATTTGAGTGTCCCTACATTTAAGGTGCTTTTAAAATCTAGTAGGGTGGACAAATACAGAAGAACATGAATAAAGAAATATGTATGTTATGGTCCAGGTATGTCTAGGCTTCTGTGGAAGTCTGTGGAAGTTTCCTCTATCTGTGAGGAAGGAGGGGGAGGGTCTGGGAAGACTCAGTGGAGGAGGTGAATGTGTTATCAATAATGAAAGACTATTCAAATGGCTTTCTCCAACGGAGGCATGATATCCTGGACATGATCCAACAGAAATGGAACGGCAGCTTCCTTTAAAGCATAATCTGCTACACAAAATTCTCTTCAGATATTTTGAGACAAAAAGATTTTGTAGTGAGATACATCTGAAATTTCACTATGTCATTTAACAACTAATGTCTCTTTATTACCATAATAAAGAAACATGGTAATAAACATGGTAATAAAGAAACATGATTAATAAAGTATAACCAGGCATTTCCCATACCACCACTACTTGCATTTCTGGATGGAGAGAGACCTATTGCCATCCTGATAGATACCATTAACATTCTTAACCTAAAAAGCATAATTTCCCAGGAAAAACGAATCTGTTAGGCCAATGACATGAAGTCTAACAGTACATATTGACAAAAAAATTACATATTGGCTTTTCCATGTTTCATAAGTAGCACCATAAAAATAGAGAGCACTTTTAGAATGGGCAAACATGGGCCATGACTTGGAGTCTTTTGCATACTGGAGTTCTATGCCTAGCTCTCAAATAATCTGCGTAGAATCCTCTCCTTAGAGGTAAACAGACTGAAGCCCTAAGGCAGAAAATATCTCCACATTCTTTGAAACAAACGTAAAGAAAAAAATTAAAGAACTGCCATTATGAATTGAACTAGAATGTGATCAAAAGTCTCTATACTCTGAAACACTTAATTCATATTAGAAGATTAAAAACACAAGAATGGACAGTAACCAATAATTTATTCATTTCTGAATCTATTTTAATCTTGTGAACGTAAGTATTATGGCTTCTTTTTCTTCCATTATACTGACAAAATATTTATCTTCAGTCAGTTAGTCTCCTTTTGCTATAATGTCTAGTACTTGATTTACAATCAGTTTCTGGCTCTAGCCAAACTCACTTTTCATAGTAACTTTGAATATAAGACCTAAGTGTCAGGGTGAGCTTTGTGGGTATGGGTGCCAGCTCAAGTCCCGGCTGCTACACTTCTTTTTTTTATATATATTTTATTTATTTATTTGACAGGCAGAGTTACAGACAATGAGAGAGAGAGAGAGAGCGAGAGCGAGAGCGAGAGCGAGAGAGAGAGAGAGAGAGAGAAAGGTCTTCCTTCCGTTGGTTCACTCCCTAAGTGGCTGCAACGCCCAGAGCTTTGCCACGTGCTTCCTCCCGGTCTCTCATGCAGGTGCAGGGATCCAAGCACTTGGGCTATCCTTCACTGCTTTCCCAGGCCACAGCAGAGAGCGGGACTGGAAGAGGAGCAGGCGGAGGATTAACCTAGTGTGCCATGGCACTGGCCCCTGCTCCACTCCTTATCCAGCTCTTTGCTCCTAGGAAAGCGTGCAGAAGATGGCCCATGTCGGTGGGACCTTACACTCACCTGGGAAGCCTGGAAGAAGTTCTGGGCTCCTGATTTCGATTAGCCCAGGCCTGGCCCTCACAGCTGTTTGGTGAATGAATCAGCCGATGGAAGATCTCTCTCTTCTTGTGTCTCTTCTCTCTGTAATCATCTTTCAAGTAAATAAACAAATCTTAAAAAGAAAAAAGAACTAAGGGTTATGAAAAATAAGAGTTCATACAAGAAATCTTATCTTTTCTGGAAATAATTAAAAGTGTATAACCCTTATATGAACCTTGGGCTTATTTTGTATTCTAATACACTTGTCTTATTGAGGCCAAAGAGTAAGGCCACACCCCTAAAGGCAGACATGACCATCTCTGAATAAAGTGTGCATTCCTCATATCAATTGTCCAGAAAGGGTAGGTTCTCTGGTAAGTAATAAGGTCTTAGAAGGTGGGTCTAGGCTTGAGAGTGCACCTCTAGCTCCCTCTGGGACACACTGGTGTTGCAGTTTCATGTAGACTGAATTCTTTGACGATATTCTCTGGTGATACGGGAAGTGTGTCTTCTCCCAGGGACTCTACAAGAAGGTCGTCTCTCACTGGGACTCCTAAACACAAGTGATAAACTTTCAGGTTATCTAGCTTCACATTGTTCTATATGTTCCTGCTCATGTAGCCATGCCCAGACTTAGTGAAGACTCAGCATTATATTTTAGCCTTGCTTAGGTCTCAGTTGTCACTAAGGACCATAGGTAAGAATTTAAAGACCATGCTTGGACTGAAGGGCCAAAGAAGAGACAGCAGCACTCAAGTCAATGTATGATATGTGGACCCAGCATTCCTCTTCTGGATGATACCAAAGGAAATGAAACCACCACCTTGTAAGGATATCTACTCCCACGTTCACTGCAGCATTATTCACACTGGCTAAGATGGGGTGGGGGGTTATGCACAGCAGTTGTTGCCACTTGGGACGCCTGTATCCCATATTTGAGTGCCTACTTTGAGTCTTGGCAACTACTTCCAATCCAGTTTTCAGCCAATACAACAGATAGCCCAAATACTTAGGTCTCTGCCATGCATGTGGGATACCCTAGTGGAGGTCCATGTTCCTGGCTTCAGCTTAGCTCAGCTACAATTGTTGACCAGAAAATCTCTCTTTTGTATCTGTTTCTCTGCCTTTCAGATAAAATAAAAATAAATTAAAAATTAAAAACAGTAGACAAGATATTAAAAATAACCTAGGTATGCACCAGTGGATGAATGGCTAAAGAAACTGTGTGCGTGTGTATGTGTGTGTGTGTGTGTGTGTGGAGAGGGAGAGAGAGGAAGGGAGGAAGAGAGGAAGAGAGGGAGAGAGAGAGAGAATGAGTACTATTCTGCCTTGAAAAGGGAAGCGATGATGCTACCTGTCACAACATGGATGGACCTGGAAGACATTAGGTTAAGTGAAATAAGCCATACATAGGAAGAAAAATATTGCGTGATCTCACTTATATGTGGAATCTAAAGAAAAAAGGTCAAATATATAGAAATTGAGAATAAAGCAGTGGTGGAATGGGAGGAGCAAAGGGGGAGATGTAAATCAAAGGATATAAAGTAGCAAATATATGAGATAAGCAAATGGAAAGATCTAATGTACAACATGAGGAATATAGTTAATAATAGTGGCTTCTATTCAGTATTTTTGAGAAATGAGTAGACAATAGCTGCTGGGGAGGAGCAATGAGTAACCATGTGAAATGGGAGATATGTTAATTTGTTCCACTTTAGTAACTATTTTACTATATGTGATTGTGTGTGCATGTGTGTGTGTTTATGTGTGTATATTATAACATCATGCTGTATACCTTAAATATATACAACATTTATTTAAAAAACAAAGTAATATGTGGCTGTGGTCATTATCAAGGGTAATAATCATCAGTCACGTACTTTGTGTGGGGCATTTACACATTTTCTCATCTAATATTCAGAACTATCCTCAGAGGTAGTAAGTTGTGTAAACCCCATTTTTGTGAATGAGGAAACTAAAGTTCAGGGAAATGAAGTATTGACATGAGCTTAGTTATTGGGAGGTGGGATTTAAACCTAGGTTTCATCTGACTTCAGGGGTTCAACATATTCTAGTCCAGTCATTTAACTTCCCAGGAGTTAAGTTTTTCTAGTTAAACCTCTACCTTTGCAGGATTGCTGTAAGTGTTCAATAAAATAATGTATAATATAAAGACCCTGGGCCACGGGCTAAAATACAACAGGTATCTTCTAAATAGCGCTTATCTTAATGTTTTCTTTCTGCCCGTCTAGCCGTTCTTTCTTCATATCTTTCAAAGGTTCCTTTTCCTCTAATGACCTGTTAAGTGGATGTTCCCTAAATTTGTTCTTTAAACTCTTTTTGAGCAACTTCACCCAAATCCAGAGTTCTGGCTACTTTTCTCTTCTGGTGACTTCCAAATCTGAAGCTTCTGCTCAGATCCCCGCTGAACTCCAGACCCAGCCACCACGTCCTCTGACATCCCCGCGTGGTCAGCTCACAGACACACCAGACTCAGTATGTCTTAAAGCAGCTTGCGTCTTTCTGTTCCCATCTTAGCTTCTCTCCAAGTGGCATCATCAAATCTCCAGATATCTAACCTCAAAGCCTGGGAATCTTCCCGCAGTCCTCATTCTCACTCATTCCCCACACTCAATTAGTCATCAGGTTCTCTCAAGTCTCCCTTCTTATTATCTCTTGTATCAGTCCCTCCCTCTCTTCCTGGCTTCTTTCAATTTCATTTCCACAGTCACTATCTCTGCCCAAACTCAGACTCTCGTCACTTCTATCAGCATGACTACAATAGTCTCCTAACTGGTTTTCCTACATCTAACCAACCTTACCTCACTCTAACTGTCAAAATGATGTTTCTGAAAAGCAAATAATATCATGCATTTCCCACTGAAAATCTTTTAAGAGCTTCCTGTAGCTTTCAGAATAAAATTCAACACACAATGACCTTCAAGACCCAGGCCCTACCTGCCTTTTAAGCTATATTTCCCATTATTTTATTTTTCCATTTATATTGCTTCTGCTTTAAAGGATTGTTTGAACTTCTCCAAAGAAGGCTATCTTTAACCTTGGGTCTTCTCCTGTTCTTGGGTGCTCAACCTTCCCCCAATTGACCCCTTTCAATTCTTTCCTTAAAGCTTAGCTCAAGGAGCATTCCTCTGGAGAGCTTTTCCTTGATCCTAACTCCGGTGTTTCCCCTTAATTATATGCACGTGTTGCTCCGTAACTGCACATTCATAATATCCTTATCTATCCCTAGTTTTTAAACTAGTGATATTATTTATGACAGTTTATTATTTATAGTTTATTGCGTTTAGTGTCCTCAGTGCCTAATCCATAATGCTTTGGTCATCACAGATGCAGACAGTTGGTTAATGAAGGAGTGAATTCCGGAAGAGAGTTTTTAACCTTTGGCTCTGTTGTCTGTAGACCCAAGAAACTGAGGGGAAGACAGCTGCAGATTCTCTAAGCCTCATTTCTCTCTTCCCAGGCCTTTCTTCTTCATTTTAAGCATGGCCAGGTTCTACCACTCAAAGAACATTAAAACACACAATTTAAGACATTCTATGGGACACACAATTAAGACCCAGTGTATTCTATTTGGCATCCTAGGGAAGGAGATAAGATAGTGTGATTGGGACCTCCCAAGTAAATACTCATCCTGCCCCTACATACTTGAGCCTCAGAGCCTCAGTGTTCCCTGCAGAACCTGAATCAAAGGGTGAGTTTGAAAGGGATCTGGTTTTACTGTCACTGGGGAAACTGAACATATTTTTGTTAATTACTCTCCATTTTCTCAGTTTCCATTTTTTCAGACTTGTTTTCTCCTTCTAGAACTATTTGTCACCTATCTCTGTGAAAATAAAAAACTTTCAAATGACATTTTAAAAGGTCTCTAAGTTGAAAGACCTTAAGAATCATATAGCTCACTCAACTTTATTTCGTAAATGACAACAAAAGGGAAAGAGGGGGTGAGTGACTTGCCTGGAAACACCCAGCTGAGAGCAAGACTTGTATTTTGGCCCTGAGACCCCTAAGTTTCAAGTTTTTCCTTGGAGACTGTCTTACACATGTTCATACAGCTAAAACATTCTGTCCATGCAAGCCAGGGTAATTGGTAAAAACACACTTATTATATTTAATGTGCATCATACATAATTTTAAAGAACACAAAAGGTTAACAATACCAACTAAAGTAGAGAGAGCCCAGCATAGTCCATGTGCAGGGCTCAGAGGTGGCTCTCTCTATTTCGCCCCTGGGAGAATAAGGGCGGTTGCCAAGAGACTCCACGCTCGCAGACCCCCCCCCCCCCCCTTTATCCACAGAAGGAACTGTACTTAGGAAAAGCCTGAGCCCCGAGTGCAGGGACCGCCATGGCCTGAGCAACCTGGAGGCGCTCTCTTCTCTGGTGCCTAGTGCGGGACCGTGGAAGTCCGGGCTGGCCTCAGCTTCGGCCTCCAGTGGCTGGCTCCTGGAGGGCATTCTGCGAGCAGGACCCTCAGCCCCCAGGTCCCACAGCCCCGAGCCCTGCTCGGAGGCGCCCCGGCCTTTTCTGTGGCTCTCCGGACCGAATGGATGACGGTCTTAGAAGCAGAGTAGCCATCTTCGACTTGAGCAACAGAGGAAAGCTTCGTGTAGAGATCCATCTCCTTTCTTTTTGAGCGTTTTTCGATATTTATGCTGATCTCCGTGATACTATATTCTAAACTGTGGGCTTTAAAAAATGCAATTAGACGACTATCCGAGAACAGTTTATTTCCAAGTAAACAAACAAACAAAATTAGGTGAGAAGGGGGTGGTCGCCAGTGGCACGGGGAGGGGGGCGGTGGCGGGGAGAGACCTGGGTCGAGTGGGGACGGGACAAATAAAGGGAGGGATAGAGGATTTGGGAGAAGCCGGCCTCAGTGCCCCGGGCCTTGCCTCGCGTCGTTGCGCGCTTCCATCGGAAAAGTCTCCCAAACGCAGTGCGGTTGTGCCTCTCCGCTTCGCCCCACGCCCTCTCTCCCCGTGACAACCCTTCTCTCGGGGGCCTCGGGGTCCCCGTGGCGGACGCACTTACCGCTCCCCGGCCTTCGACCAGGCTAGCGGCCGCGCGGGCGTCGACCCCGGCGCCGTGGGCTTCCCTCGACGCCCTCCCGCGCGCACAGCGCCAGTGACGCGGGCGGCGCCGTGCGTTCCGGGGCTCGGGGTCCGCAGCCCAGGCCCACGACCCCGCGGGGAAAGGAAGGTCGAGCGGCATCCGAAGGCGCGGGCCGGCGGCGACTGGCCTCCCTCAGTCAACACTTAGCGGAGCGAAGTGGAGTGTTTTTCTTACAGGCAAGAACCTGGCGGGACGCGGGCTGCGGTGCGGGGGCCGGGGGGCAGGAGCCACGCTCTCGCTCCGGCCCTCAGCAGGCCTGGGGCCGTGGGCGCGGCCGAGGGCACGGGTGCCGAGCTGTGTGGCCACCGCCCGCGCGAGCGGAGAGACCGCGCGGCGCCCTCGGGGAGGCGCTCGGTGTGGACCGGGCAGGAGCGGCGCTGGGCGACCGTGGGCGCAGGTGAAGTTCAAGGCCGCTGCCTTCTGGATCCGCGTGCACGACGGTAGAACTGGGACGCAGACGCGAGTTGCGGGGCCTCGTTCCCTTCCCAGGTGGGAGCCGTGCCCTTCGTCTGGCGCTTGCTTGCGACACCAGGTGGCCAGCGCCGAGGCCGCTTCCGTTTTCCCGCCTTCTGCGCGCAGCCCGGGTCGGGAAGAGGGGAGGGTGTCCGAGTCCCGGGTGTCCACTGTCCCCGCGGCCTTTGGGGTCTGGAGCAGCTTTTGAAACCGGCAGGAGGCGCTGCGCCGACGAGTTCAAAAAGAAGACAAGGGGCCAGCAATGTGGCTTGGTGGGTAAAAGTTGCCACCCCGGTTCTGGCATCCCATAAGGACCTCGGTTCAAGTCCCAGTTGCTCCACTTCCGATCCAGCTTTCCGCTGAGGACTGGGAAAGCAGTAGAAGATGGCTCAAGTTCTTGGGCCCCTGCACCCGCGTGGGAGACTCAGAAGAATTTGAATTCTTGACTATGAAGGGCTCGCCTATTACTGCCATTTATTAAAAATTCTAAGACTATCAACACTCGCATAAGATGGGCTTGTTGGTGAGTTTTGGTTGTAAATTACTTATTGATAAGGTATAATAAACCTTTCTGCTTATTACTCTCCACGAGATCGCATATTAGTACTAGGAGTCAGGCAAAGTAATTCCAATATATAACTGAACTGTGTATGATGGTCAGCATCAAATTATACAAATTCTGTTTGTGAATCCGTAGTAGTCTGAGTCATTAATCAGTCTTGCTGGCACTAGAGAAGTTATGTAAAATTTGTCACATGTAAGTGTTAGGTCCAAATCATACCAGCGAGTAATCTGAAAACAAATCTGAAATCAAAGGAGGTGCCAGGTACTGTGGTTGGTGGTTGGAGTCCCCAATACCCCGCTTTCCATCCAGCTCCCTGCTAGTGCCTGAGAAAGCAGGTGATGGCCCAAGTACTTTGTCTCCTGCCTCTCAAGTGGGAGACCTGGATGGAGTTGGTGGCTATTGGCTTGCATCTTGCCCAGCCCTGTTGATTGTTCAGGCATTTGGAAAGTGAACCAGCAGATGGAAGGAGTCTGTGTCTCCCTCTCACTATCACCCTGCCTTTGGAATGAATAAATCTTTGAAAACAAAACCAAAAACAAAAACGAGGACATCCCTGAACCCATTGTCCATGGGCCAATTTAGACTTTTCAATTTTGTATAACTGATGGGGTGATGAAAGGATTAAATGGACCTGCCTCAGTCTTTTTATTTATTAGTCTGAAAAGTGGAGTTACAGATAGTGAGAGGGAGAGACAAAGATAAAGGTTTTCCTTCCGTTGGTTCACTCCCCAAATGGCAGCAATGGCCAGAGCTGCACCGATCCGAAACCAGGAGCCAGGTGTTTCGTCCAGGTCTCCCATGAGGGTGCAGGGGCTGAAGCACTTGGACCACCTCTACTGCTTTCCCAGGCCATAGTAGAGAGCTGGATCGGAAGTGGAGCAGCTGGGACTCGAACTGGCATCCACATGGGATGCCAGCACTGCAGGCAGCAGCTTTAGCTGCTACGCCACAGCGATATCCCTGCCTCAGTCTTAAGAGGTTTCAGCCTCAGTAAGAGGGACTTCTTTGTAGAGGCTGTTGCTCTTGGACTGTGAATCTCAAAAGCAATTTGTGCCATTTTGGAAAATTCTTCAGTGAATTTAAATGTCTATAATGTATGGAAAATAGAGACATCTTATACTCTGATAATGTTTAATGAATACAAAAAACTAATTTCTAAAGAAAGCTTCTTTAATTAATAAAGCTTTCAAAAATTTCCATCTTTCATGGGAGTGTGATTTGGAAGTGCTGCAATTCTAGCTAACACATAGCTGTTTCAGGACCTCAGGACATTAAACTTAAAATCTGCATGAATTTTGGGGTAGAAATGAAGTTACAGTTTAAGATGTTGGTACCTGGGTAGGCAATCCTTCCCAGATTTGCTGAAATACAACATTTCAACCTGATGTGCAAGTTTCTTTTTATGGGTGCATGTATGTATATATTTTAATCTTATTAGAAAAGGGGGTGGGGCTGGCACTGTGGCCTGCAGTGCCAGCATCCCATGTGGGCGCTGGGCCTGGCTGCTCAAATTCTGATCCATCTTTCTGCTGTGGCCCGGGAAAGCAGAAGATGGTTCAAGTCCTTGGGCTCCTGCATCCGCGTGGGAGACCCAGAAGAAGTTCCTGGCTCCTGGCTCTTGACTCCTGGATCTTGGCTTCAAATCAGCTCAGCTCTTGCTGTTGCGGCCATCTGGGGGAGTGAATCAGCAGATGGAAGACCTCTCTCTCTCTATCTCTGTCTCTCCCACTCTCTGCCTATGCCTCTCTGTAACTCTGCCTTTCAAACAAATAAATAAAAATCTTAAAAAAAAAAAAAAAAAAAAAAAGAGAGAGAGAGAGAGAGAGAGAGGGACCGAGAGAAAGAAATCTGCCATCTGCTGGTTCACTCTCTCAACTGCCTCCAACAGCCACAGCTGAGTAGGCCAAAGCCAGGAGCCAGGAACTCAATCCCAGTTCCCCGTATGTGGATATCAGAGTCTCAAGTATTTTAGCCATCATTTGCTGCCTTCTAGGAAATAGGATCAGAAGTGGAGGATGTTGTACTTGAATGAGGCACTCAGTTATGGGATACTGTTCCAAGCCACATCTTAACTGCTGAGCCAAAAGTCCAGCCCTGATGTGCAAGTTTCTAATGGGATTCTACCTCTTTGAATGGGCTAACCCCAAAGTAGGTATAAGGTAAAACCTGGTTAGATGGAATAATACATTTTATTTGCTAAGGAGTAGGTTAGATCAATGGGTAATTTAGTTTATTGAGTAAAATTACATGGGAGGCTAAATACATAAGAATCACATCATGTTATTTGTGTAGCATTATACAATTATCTTATTGAATTCTCATAGTAAATCTTCTGAAGTAGAAACCTTTATGTTTGTTTTAAAGATAGGGAGACTGAGACAGTGTTGGCTTCAAGTCCACCTAGCTAGTTTGTGTTGGAGTGAGGACTCAAATCCTAGATATGGGTGGAAACTTCTTTCATATATTCACCTTTTAAATTGTGTACTTTAGAAGCATGTGTTTTTAAATTAATCAAATTCCTTTCAAGTTAATCTAGGTATTTAGATGTATATTTTACTTCAGTAAGGACAACATGAAGGGACATGACGTTAAGTCACGTGAATGACTTAAGAAGCAAAAACTCAGATTCAAAAAGTTAAATCAACTGACACTTAAACTCCTTCTACATTAAGTATGCATGATTCTGCAACATCCCTCCTGCTATTATTTTGTTGGCCTTACATAAATTAAATAGCATTTAAAAAGTTATTTATAAAAGTACAACATTTCCATCTGCTGATCTTCTCCCCAAATGCCTACAATGGCCAAAGCTGGGCCAGACCAAAGCCAGGAGCCAGAAACTCAGCCCAGGTCTGTAATGTCAGTTGCTGGAATCCTAGCACTGAAATCATCACTGCCCCTCCCAGAGTCTGCATTAACAGGAAGTTGGAGTTAGGATCCGAAGAAGGGTATTGAACTCAGGCATTCTCTTGTGGGACATGGGCATCTTAATTGCTATGCTAAATACCCAGTCCTAGAGTACTTTTTGTTTAGTATTTTTTTTTAAATGTTTCCCCGTGATAGATTCCTGGACATGTACCCAACAGACGCATGTAATATCAACTTTTTTTTTTTTTTAAGATTTATCTATGTATTCAAAAGTCAAATTACACAGAGAGAGGAGAGGCAGAGAGAGAGAGAGAGCTCTTCCATCCAATGTTCACTCCCCAATTGGCCACAATGGTTGGAGCTGCGCTGATCTGAAGCCTGAAGCCAGGAGCTTCCTCTAGGTCTCCCACGTGGGTGCAGGGACCCAAGGACTTGGGCCATCATCCACTGCTTTACAAAGCCATAGCAGAGAGCTGGATTGGAAGTGGAGCAGTTGGGTCTCAAACCAGCGCCCATATGGGATGCTGTTGCTTCAGGCCAGAGTGTTAACCTGCTGTGCCATAGCACTGATTGTGTTCCACTGTACTACAAATTTAGTGAGTTCGGAGTATATGAGATATTTTCAAAAAATTCATGGAAAGTGCATATTAGGATAAAAACACACATGGATTCCAAATATTTTTTGCATTGAAATAAACTTTGTTAATTAAAATTTTTTCACAAACTTTTTCAAATGCCCTTATATGTTTATCCATCTTGTTAATATTTTTAAGATTTATTTTATTTATTTGAAAGAGAGAGCCAGAGAGAGAGATCTTCCATTCTGCTGGTTCACTCCCCAAATGACTGTAATGGCCAGAGCTGAGCCAATCTGAAGCCAGGAGCCAGGAGCTTCTTCTGGGTCTCCCACGCAGGTGCAGGGGCCCAAGGGGTTGGGCCATCCCCTACCATATTCCCAGACCATAGCAGAGAGCTGGATCAGAAGTGGAGCAGCTGGGACTCGAACCTGCACCCATATGGGGTGCCAGCATTGCAGGCTGGGGCTTTAACACTCTGCACCACAGCATTGGCCCCCATCTTGTTACAAGAAGTCATTTATGTGTTGGGTGTTTGGTGCAGCAGTTTATACTCTGCTTGGGAACCCAGGTCTCATATCAGAGTGCCAGAGTTCAAGCTCCACTCCTGATTCTAGGTTCCCGAAACAATGCAGCTTTGGAAGCAGCAGGTGTTTCTTCAAGTGATTGTGTCCTTGCCACCCACAAAGGAGACTTGGGTTGATTCCCAACTCCCATCTTCGGCTTAGCCCAACCTCAGCCATTGTGGGCATTTGTGGAATGGACCACCAAATGGGAGTTTTCTATGTCTCTGCCTCTCAAAAATTTTTTAGATTTATTTATTTACTTGAGAGACACAATTATAGACAGAGGGAGAGACAGAGAGCTCTTCAATCTGCTGGTTTACTCCCCAGATGGCCACAAAAGCTGAGGCTGGTCTGATCTGAAGCCAAGAGCCAAGAGCTGCTTCTGGGTCTCCCACATGGGTGCAGGGGCTCAAGCACTTGGGCCATCTTTGACTGCTTTCCCCAGGCCATCAGCAGGGAGCTAGATTCGAAGTGGAGCAGCCGGGACTTGAACCACCACCCATATGGGATGCCAGCACTGCAGGCAGATGCTTAACCTACTATACCACAGCACTGGCCCCTCAAAATTCTTTAAAAGTTTAAATTGAAACAATTCCATTAACTGCAATGCAACTAGAGTAACCATAAACCAGTAATACTGTGATTTTTAAAGTAGATAGAAAACTTTGGTGTCTCTGGAGCTAGAAGAATGCAGAAACAAAGTTGTGATATAGTTTTGAAGTGGGAGTGGTGTTGGTGGTGAGGTGTTACTAGTCTAAGATTTAAAGTAGAAAAGTATAATTTGTGTATATTCAAAAAGCAGTAGTATGATAGGTTTGTAGCTAAAATAGTTCTGCTCGCTCTTTTCTTCCTTCCTTCCTTCCTTCCTTCCTTCCTTCCTTCCTTCCTTCCTTCCTTCCTTCCTTCCTTTCTTTCTTTCTTTCTTTCTCTTTTTATTTATTTGAAAGGCAGAGTTATAGAGAGAGAGGGAGATCTTCCAGCTGCTGCTTTACTCCCCAAATTGTCTGCAAACGCTAGGGCTGGGCCAGACAGAAGCCAGGAGCCAGGAGCTTATTTCAGGTCTCCCACGTGGGTGCAGGGGCCCAAGCACTTGGGTCGTCTCCTGCAGCTTTCCCAGGAGCATTAGTAAGGAGCTGGATCAGAAGTAGAGCAATTGGCGCCCATATAGGTTGCAGTCTTGATGACAGTGGCTATACCTACTACACCACTATGCCAACTCCAGTTCCGCTTTCTTAAAAAGGAAGAAACAACCCTACACACCTCAAAATTTAAAGTCACAATTGTAGAATGCCTCTTTTGGTTAATTTAACTAAATGAAAACAACTATTAAAAGTTTATTTCCTTAAACTTTGAAATGTAATGTATTTTGGCCAGGAGACTTGAAATAAAAAACAGATAAAGATGACTTAGTGGTTAGTGAAACACCAGCCCAAAACAGCTCACTTTTTTCCCCCTCTTCGTTTTCCTTGGACCAGCTGTTTACGTTTAACCTTCATTTACTATTTCAAGAGTCATATTTACACTTTGCCAGCAACACTTTATCCATATGTTCCTTGGCCTTCTGTGTTATATAAGGTTCTTTTAGGGCACCTTCCTAATCTTCTCATTAAGAAAATGTCACATTCACCACAAATAACCCTACAGAAGATGTCAGATGCTATCACTATTGAAATAACCTCCTGGAAATGTCATCTGATATCACTTATAGGCTTCCCTTCATTTTTGCCAGTAATAGTCTTTGCCAGGTTGTTCTTCCCTTTAGGCAACCAGAATGTTTCCTTTTCTTTCTTCTAAAAATGCTTAACAATTCACTTGATAACAGATAATGAATTTAGTTTCCATAAGAGGATCATAATGCAAAGGTGTTTTTTCTTTGTTATAATCAATAGTCTTACCTAAAACAAATGATCATTATTGGACTGTAAGTTCATATTGGAGTTTTATTACTTTAAAACTAAGAAGAGAATATTGCAAGAAACAACAGAATGGCCTTTATCCTCTTATGATTTGCTTATTCCTTTAAGTTCCAGAAATGTGAAGAATTAACAAGTAAGGCTTTGGTAATGTTTCTATGGGCAAGTCAATGTGATTATTTTTATTTTCTTGAGTACTGATGGTAGTTACACATATTTATTGGAAAAATCAGGTCAGTGAATTTCCAAATTGCTTTGTCTAGGGTTAGTTTCTGGTGGTTAACGGTGAGTTCAGCGAAGTTGGAGTTAAGATTTTGTATCTGAATCCTAGGTGGGCCTTTGACACAGGGGTTGAGATGCATCTTAGGAAGCCAAATACCCTGTTGGAATGCCTGGGTTCACAGTGCAGCTCTGCTGCAGATTCCAGCTTCCTGCAATGCAGACCCCAGTAAGCAGTAGTGATGATTTAAATAGTTGGATCTCTGCCATTCATATTGAGTTCCTTGCTTTAGGCTTTGAACTGGCACAATCCTAGGCCCAGTGTGGGCCACTGAAGGTGTTTGGGAAGTGAATCAGAGGATGGGAGTTTTTTTTCCTCTCTGCCTCTCAAATAAATAAAATTCTAGAAAAGAAAATAAAACCTATCATAATAGACTAACTATCTAGTTGACCTTTATTCACTATCACAAGGCTCAAGATTTTCATCTGCAAAATAGACCTAATTATCAGCAAAATTACCTAATTATCACCTTTTAAGAATATTTAACATTTTTTTAAGATTTTATTTATTTATTTGAGAGGTAGAGTTACAGACAGTGAGAGGGAGAGACAGAGAGAAAGGCCTTCCCTCCGTTGGTTCACTCCCCAGATGGCCGCAATGGCCAGAGCTGCGCTGATCCGAAGCCAGGAGCCGGGTGCTTCTTCCTGGTCTCCCACGTGGATGCAGGGCCCAAGCACTTGGGCCATCCTCTACTGCCTTCCCGGGCCACAGCAGAGAGCTGGACTGGAAGAGGAGCAACCGGGACAGAACCGGCGCCCCAACTGGGACTAGAACCCGGAGTGCCGGTGCCGCAGGCGGAGGATTAGCCTAGTGAGCCGTGGCGCCGGCCTGCCAGATAAGCTCTATTGTAAAATTAAATGTAATATAGTACAAGTAATTATTAGATCACTTGTGTCTTTAAAGTTGCTTAGTGATTTATAAATAATGCATGATCAGAATGTGTCTCATTCCTCTCTGATTTGTTCTTGGCTCAAGAAGATATTAACTTTTACCAGAATCTCCCACTCCTTTCAAAGTAGGACCAATTGACAAAAAGCCAAGTTGAATTGAAACTTCATTTTGTCAAAAACAATTTCCTGTTTGCCTAGAGTTATATTGTTTCATCCAGGGCAGTGCTGTGTGATGGTGTAGTGCTGAATGTCCACGTTCTTAACATCTCTACACTTTTAAGTCAGAAGAATCATCTCCATGAGTGTCCATTTCTGGAACCAAAGTGAATGAAACTGCCTGAAAAACCACATAGCTGAAGCAAAAGTTGCAGTAATTTTCAGTAAAATCCTTTTATGACTAATAGACTTCTCTAACCAAATTACACACTACTTCCTCTCCAGACTATAAAATCATAATGCCAGCCTTGACCCTTGTGAGATATTGACAGCTTCTGACTGTTAAATTTTCACTGTTAGACTTACTACTCCCAACTCTGATAGACTTATTACTTGGATCACTAGTTTTGGTGCTTAATCGCAGGCTTGCATTTTAGCATTTATCTTATGTTTTGTTCCTCTTGAGACTGCCATGCCCTTGAGGGCAGTTTCTGTGTATTATATTTTTGTTGCTTCATAGTTCCTGAGTATAGTTTTTGTACATGTTATGCAATCGGTAAAGAATTATTCAAATACACATTAACTATTTGTGTTGCTTATTGTTGAAGGGACTTTTCTAGAGATATAAGGAATTAAAATATATGGTCTCTCTCCCTATGATAATCTGTAGTCTAGCCAGAAGACAGATAATCAAAACTAAGGGCCACATTACACATTGTATCCATAATCATTATGTGTAACTCTGAAATCCAGCAATCCCTGAAAACATATTCTTTTTAATAAGTAATGCACTTGGCAGTAAAATATAACCCACCATTAACTCTTTTGGCAGAAAATCCTTTCTTAAACTGATGTGAAGCTATTTATAGTCTTCATGTGTTTCCCTGAAGAAATATTAGTGCTTTTGATTATGATGTATTTTTTTTTCAGATTTATTTATTTATTTGAAAGTCAGAGTTACACAGAGAGTGAAGGAGAGGCAGAGAGAGAGAGGTCTTCTAAATGCTGGTTCACTCCCCAACTGGCCTCAATGGCTAGAGATGTGCTGATCCAAAGCCAGGAGCCAAGAACTTCTTGGTCTCCCACGTGGGTGCAGGAGCCCAAGGACTTGGGCCATCTTCTAGTGCTTTCCCAGGCCATAGCAGAGAGCTGGATCAGAAGTGGAGCAGCTGGGTCTCCAACTGGCATCCACAAGGGATGACGGCACTGCAGGTGGCAGCTTTACCCACTATGCCACAGTGCCGGCCCCATGATGTGGTACATGGTACATGTGCTATATATTTCTTTTTGAAATCTGAAAAATTCTTAATTCCAAAATACATCTGACTTAATGAGTTTTGAGGGTTATGGGTCTGTATAACCAAACAAAAAGTTAAATGATAAAATATGTAATTAACAACCAATGCCATAATACTAGAAACATCTGAAATCAGTATTTGAATAATTATCAGTTCTTGAGTCATGGTGTCTTTGTTGGGTGTCCTCACAATTAAGTAGGTACTTGGTGTTAGATCCTAAGGGGCAGAGACAGATGAAGTGGAAATATTTTTCTGACATGTTCAGGCATAAGAAGATTCAGAGTATCTGTAAAAACTGAGTCCTTCAGTGGCCACCAAACGTTAAAAACCAGAAAACAAATTCAGTCATCAGGAGGTAAGAGAGGGCCCAAAAGAAGGAACCAGAAGATAGTGGAAAGGAAAGACGAGAGTTGTTACAAGCAGGGGTGAAATGTCTGCAACTTGCATAAGTGGATGGCTTTAATATATAAAGTTAGAATAAACTGGTACAGTTAGTGCTAGGACCTTAGATTTGGAAGAGGCCTTTAGAGATTGTTTACCTCTATATTCTCTGTGTTTTACAAAGGAGTTCCATAAAGCGCAATAATTATCTTTCTAACATCTACTTTGTGGTTGAGCTACGACACAAATCATGTTGTGTATCTAGTGCTCTGTCTACTGCCATAGGGAGAGAGTATTTCCATGGGGAGTGGTCAGCACTTGACTTTTCAGAGATTATGAGTTTTGAATTGAGTAAACTAATTTGTGAAACTAATTTGTGAAAACTTAACTCCTCATAAATCTCTGAATGTTTTTGTGTTTATTTTCCCGTTTTTGAGTACCTTGATACCAAAGATAGTCTTAATTTTTGTAATCCCCAGATCATATAGGTAGTGTTTTGCATAGTAAGGAGTAAAAAAAAAAAAGGTTCAACTAGAGACAGACCAAAAATAAGTAGTATTATCTTGAAAAGAATACCACTAGGAATCCTGAGTTCTAGTTCTAGCCCTGCACTGATCATCTGCACAGGCTTTGTGCAAATCATTGAACCTCTCTGAGACCCAGTTTTTAATCTTAAAGAGAGTAGAGTTGGGTGACTTTTTAACTCTTTAATCTGTGATTTAGGTCTGTGTCTTGTTTGTCAGAACACAAAAATTGCCATTAATACTCACTGATTTTAATTGTTTAAGGGTTACAAAAGCATAGTTCATATACATTTAGATTTTTCAGAGAATCTCTGTATATAGAGATACATCTTGGTAAAATATAAAAAAATTAATATGAACAATACATTCAACAGTAATCATTCAGAATTCACTGTGTGTATGTAAAACATTGAATAAAATGTGTTCTTTGTCTTCAAGTTGTTTAGAATTAAGAGTTTAAATAGTTAAAAAAGTAAGTAAACATAACAAGCTCTGTAGAGCTCAGATAGGTTTGGCTGAAATGAATCAGCTTCTAAAAGTGTGGTATGACTGGCTATTCAACCTTTTGTTGGGACTGTTTAAATTACTTAGTATTTCATAATGTAAATATTTTGATACTGAACACTCCTTGATTCATATGAAGGTAGTTTACCATCATTGAAGAAAACCTACAATCCTTACAAATCAACTCAGAATATGTTTCTCATTGAGTATTACCAAGAATAATGTAACTGTATTCCTTACCTCTCTTTTCTGAGTTCCAAGCATATACTAGAGCAATATCATACTCAGCTCACATTATGCTGTATTAACTAATGGTAAAAGTATTTGGTGCAACTGCATAGCATTATGATTGACTGGTGAACATTTTAATAAAGAAGATCTAGATAGAGATAACATTTTTCAAAATAAAGGCATTGCTGGTGCTTGACTACCTGTTCTGTAAGATATTTCTTTAGCCTTGTCAGTTAATTTAGAGCATTTGAAGTTACCAGTTTGTGACAGTCTTTATAGAATGAACTATTTTGTGAAAAGTTTTTATAGGTACTTTCCTAATCAAGTAAAATTTTTAATGCTTTTTTAAAAAATGTATGTATTTATTTATTTAAAAGAGTTACAGAGAGGCAGAATCAGAGAGAGACAGAGACAGAGACAGAGAGAGATCGATCCTCCATCTGAAGGTTCACTCCCGAGATGACTGCCAGGGCTGGAGCTGTGCTGATCTGCAGCCAGGAGCCAGGAGCTTCTTCTGGGTCTCTCACACGGGTGCAGGGGCCCAGGGACTTGGGCCATCTTCTACTGCCTTTTCAGGCCACAGCAGAGAGCTGGATAGGAACTGGAGCAGCCGGGACTCGAACTGACACCCATATGGGATGCTGGCACTGCAGGCGACAGCTCTACCTGCTACACCACAGTGCAGGCTCCTTTTTCAAGTTTTTGACAGCAACCCACAGTAAAAAAAAACATTTTATATTGTGATCCAGTGTACTCATATGTGTACAGGTAACAAAAACAAAACTTTCATTGAACAACACTTATCCTACTATGTATGATGCATGTGAATTTTTAAATTTTTAAACATTTAAAAATTGTGTTTAAACATTGTTAAATTGTGTTCTCGTTTATTTTAAAAACCATTGGTCAGAAAACCACTGAATTGATTCATAGAACTCCAAAGGATCATAGTCAGCATTTTGAAAAGCTTAAAGTAAACACTTTTTGAAGGCAGTCACTATGTTTTATTTATCTTTTATTCTTTAGTATCTAAGTCTGTACTTTAAATTTAAATGTTATTCAAAAGTATTATTTGAATTGTTCATGATAAAGTTTCAGAAATGTTACTGTATTAAGGAGTTTATCCATCAGGGCAGAATGAAGCTGTTGAAAGATGAGAAGAAACTTCGTAGTAATTAGAAAATGAAAGTGAACTATATACTTGTATGAAAAATAAAAGTCTCTCCATTGTTTCCCTAGCAGTTAAAATGCCAGCATCCCTGGGGGCCAGCGCCATGGCACAGTAGGTTAATCCTCTGCCTGTGGTGCCGGCATCCCATATGGGCGGGAAGAAGCACCTGGCTCCTGGCTTTGGATCTGCGCAGCTCTGGCCATTTGGGGAGTGAACCAACGGAAGGAAGACCTTTCTCTCTGTCTGGCTGTCTCTCACTGTCTGTAACTCTACCTGTCAAATAACACTGGAGTACCAGAGTTCAAATCCTGTCTGTGGCTCCGGATTCTGGCATTCTTGATAATGCAGACCCTGGAAGGCAGTTGTAATGACTCTGATTCCTGCCACCCATGTGGGAGACCTGGATTGAGTTCCTGGTTCCTGGCTTTGGCCCCAGCCAATATGTGGCTCAGACTTGGCCATTGTGGGCATTTGGGGAGTGAACCAAAGAATGGGAGCTTTTTCCATCTGCCTACATATCTCTCTCTAAAGCCACAGTATCAATTTGAGATCCCCCATAAGAAGTTAAATAAAATAATTAACTCTTTTTCTGAAGCCACTGTTTTAAAGTCAGAATGAATATTGTAGAATGAATTTTATCTTTTGTTTTTTTTTACAGGCAGAGTGGACAGTGAGAGAGAGAGAGACAGAGAGAAGGGTCTTCCTTTTGCCATTGGTTCACCCTCCAATGGCCGCCGCGGCTGGCGCACTGTGGCTGGCGCACCACACTGATCTGAAGGCAGGAGCCAGGTGCTTCTCCTAGTCTCCCATGGGGTGCAGGCCCCAAGCACTTGGGCCATCCTCCACTGCACTCCCTGGCCACAGCAGAGAGCTGGCCTGGAAGAGGAGCAACCGGGGAAGAATCCAGTGCCCCGACTGGGACTAGAACCCGGTGTGCCGGCGCCACAGGTGGAGGATTAGCCTGTTGAGCCGTGGCTCTGGCCTAATAGCTTAAATTTTGTTAACCATACCTATTAATATATGTTTTATGGGGATTTGATAAGTATTTTGGCACCTTATAAACTCAACTTAAAACTTTATTATAGCAAATACTTCTAGAACAGAGGTTTTCTGGGGGCCAGTGCTGTGGCATAGCGGATGAAACTGCTACCTACAGTAGCAGTGGTATAAGATGATATATATATGAAATGCCCAGCACAACGTTTGTTTTGACACAGTGAATACTTAATAATGGTACTACTATTAACATTATCTACTTGTATCTGTCTCCATAACTTTTCAATCATTTTATATTTCACATATTAAAATTTAATAATGGGGGCCGGCCCTGTGGAGATGTGGGTGAAGCTGCCACGTATAATGCTGACATCCAGTATGGGCACCAGTTCAAGCCCGGGCTGCTCCATTTACAATCCAGCTCCCTGTTAATGCATCTGGGTAAACAGTGGAGGGGGGCCCAAGTGTTTGGGCCCCTGCACCTGCCTGGGATACTGGGAAGAAACGCCTGGCTCCTGGCTTCAGCCATTTGGAGAGAAATTCGGATATGGAAGACCTCTCTCTCTCTTTGCCTTTGCCCCTCTGTAACTCTGCCTTTAAATAAATTGCCCCTGGAAGAGGGGCAACTGGGACAGAATCCGGCGCCCCAACTGGGACTAGAATCCTCCGCTAGGCAGAGGATTAGCCTATTGAGCCGCGATGTTGGCTAAATTTCATCTTAATGTCAAGTAAATATAATTTATATTTCATTTTTATATAAGCAACAGATATTTTGCCCAGAAAGAGAAATTTTAGCCAATTGAAGATAACAGAGTAAAATAGTTTAAATGTAACAGTTTAGAATTCATATGGATAATTGTTTAACTTACTTATTTTTTTTTTTTAATTTTTTGACAGGCAGAGTGGACAGTGAGAGAGAGAGACAGAAAGGTCTTCCTTTGCCGTTGGGTCACCCTCCAAGTTTGACTTACTTTTAATATTGCTAGGACTTCCTTAATATTTTTTCTCAAACTGTTTTTTTCTTCCTACCAAAAAATGATTCCCTAATAGTGATTAGAGCTTTTACGGGCTGGAGCTGAAGCGCCTGCCATAATGGCCACTTGAGGGGTGAACCAACGGAAAAAGGAAGACCTTTTTCTCTCTCTCTCTCTCTTTCTCTCTCTCTCTCTCACTGTCTAACTCTGCCTGTCAAAAAAAAAAAAAAAAAGAGCTTTTCCTTAAACGTTAATGACTCAGTTCAAAATTAAAATTATTCATTTTTTTTTCCTTTCAGGAAACTTGCCTTTGATAGTAGAGGAGGGGTAGAAAAACTTTTGCAGTTTTTGTTTCATTTAGTGAACGAGTCAGGGACTGTTTACGCACAATAATCCAACGTTAGTTTAAGGTTTTTGGCTATGTTTCCACATGAGCAAGAAAAGATTTTGCTTCCAATTCCTGCACATTATTTTTTTTATTAGTTGGTTGGATTTCCTATTCAGCAGCATTTTGCTTTCTTTCCTTTGGTCATTAATCTGTTCATTTTGGAAGGCTAAGTAATTAAAACAGTTTTGAAAGGGTTTGTATGTATGTCAGATCATTTGTTGGAACATCTACAAAAGCAATAAAATCCTAATCCAAATCCTCAAGATGCAGATGGTGTCATGAATGTTTTGAAGGCAGGAAACAATACAATCCTATTTTGAGAAATTCTATTGATTTTTAAGTCAAATAAATTTTCTCCCTACTCTTTAAAATACCTGACTGGCCAGATAATTTTTATGGCATCCGTTTACGGAAAAAAAAAGTCTTGTAGTAGATTGAGATTTGAGTACTACAGTTCCTGGAGGCCTCAGAAAGCCCAGGCTTAATGTGGAGCTAACTTGTGTTTTCACCTGCCTTTTGCTGACTTCTGTAAAATGTGTTAATTTTTTCATCTGCTTTTCCTATTTCCTTCAGTGTAATTACCTCATCTCCTTAACTAGTTACTGTCTGCTCCTCAGCTCTGTATCTGTAACTGTGTGTTGGGTTTCTTTGGTACAGGCTAGTGCCTGACTTGGTTTGCTACACAAATATGAACAGATCATTCCACCTTTAAAAATTTTGATAACTCTCTGTGAATTAGCAAAAAAAAAAAAAAAAAAAAAACAAAACCCACAAAAAAGCAATCAATGAACCAGCCCCTGCCTACCTTCCTGATGCTTATATAGGATTACAATGTAATTTCCAAAATTTGCTAGGCTATTTTCATTCCTCTGCGCCTTTGCTCTTGTTCTTCCTTGCCTAAAATTTTGATCTGTTTCTCACTCCTTCCTTGCCTGGGTAACCACTGTTTATCTTTCAAGACTCTGCTTGGATGTTACTACTTCCAGGAAGTCTTACTGGATTACCATGTGGCCCTGTCTTATCTTCCATGACAGACTTTGCTGTTTCATAGCATTTATCTTTTTACCTATGGTTACCATTCAGTAGAGAATGAGCTCATTGAGGACAGGAGCCAAATTATAGTTTGATTTTTGACAGAAAATATTGTAAACAAAAAATCTGTTTTATTGACCTTTTATCAAGTCTATGTTAAAAGAAAAAGTCATATGTACTAAAGGGTGCTGATAAAAAGGAACTCCACAGCAAACATAAAGGCATGTTATATGTCTTGGACAGCTTTATTGATAGAAGGCAACTCATCCAATAACATAAACATTTAACTGTTTTTTACTCTGAATCCATTCATGGTTAGGGAGTGAGCCACATCATTACACCCTGAAGCTTCTGTATCACAGGAATTTTCTGTTTGTTCTGTGGAAATACCTGACTTAGACAATTGGGCATGACTGGTCAACTCTCAGATCATTTCAGATATAAGTTCTGTGTAGCAGGTGCATTTCCCAGTGTATGTTGACAACAGAGAGAAAAATACAGCTAACTGGTTCCAGCTCCAGAACAACCGCAGTCTGTCACCATTCTCCAAAAGCCTTTGGCAGGAGATATATTGGAATGCTCCGACTGTCCACAGGCTTGGAAAGATGGCAATAGGAAAAAGTTGCTTTCATCCAGCCAGCTTTCTACATTTCTACAGTTCATGAAGTTTAACCTCTCAAAGAACTTTTAAAAGACAACAAAAATTTAAACACATTTAAGGAACATATTAATGCTAATCTCTACTTCCACCACTTCTCAGAGAGCTTGGCTCTTTCCTCCCTATATTTCTGGAAGAAGAATTTCCCTACAATTTGTGAGAGGTAAGCATATTAAAAACGGTACAGATCCCTGAAATCCCCACAATAGCCAGGAGGCCAAAAGTGGGAACTCAATCCAGGTCTCCCACATGAGTGGCAGGAACTTGACAACTGACCTGCTGTCTCCCAGGGAGACAGGAAGCTGGAGTTGGGAGTTTAGAAAACCAATGCATGGGAGCATGCTCTCCTTGTGTCTCAATTTAAAATTTAAAATAAATAAAATGAAAGATGAAAAATATCTTTCTAAAAAAATACTTAAGTATTCTCCCTTTTTTTCTGGTTAGTTTGTTTATTTTTTCAAAAATCCAGCTCTTTATTTTATTAATTTTTAAAATTTTGTTTCTTCTCTAATTTTAATTATTTCTTTTTCTACTATTAGGGTTTGGTTTGTTCTTATTTTTCTAGGTCTTTGAGATGCATTGTTAGATCATTTATTTGATGCCTTTTCAATTTCTTGACGTAGGTGCTAATTGCTCTAAACTTAAGCACTGCTTTTGCTGTATCCCATAGGTTTTCATATGTTGTGTTGTCATTAAATTCATTTCTAGGAAGTTTTTATTTCCCCTTTGATTTTTTCTATGACCCACTCTTCATTCAGGAGCATGTTCTTCATTCTCCATGTGTTTGCATATTTTCTAGTTTTTTTTTTTTTTAAGAATTTATTAAGTTGTTTATTTCTAGCTTCAGTCTTTTGTGGCCAGAAAAGATACATGGTATGATTTCAATTTTCTTGAATTTATTGAGACTTGCTTTATGGCCTATCCTAGATAAAGTTCCATGCAATGATGAAAAGAATGTATTCTGTACCTGTAGATGAATTGTTCTGTTGATAACAATTAGATCCATTTGGTCAGTAGTATAAACTAGCTGTTTCTTTAAAAAAAATAAAAATAAAAACAGTACAGATCCCAGGAGACAAACAAAACCAGAGAAGATTTATTACCACCAGACCTGTCCTATCAGAAATGCTAAATAAAGTTCTTCAAACATTAAACTCAGTGTTAAGGGTTAACTACAGAGGCAAATTGAGAATGCTCTAATATTGTACAGATGTAGAAACCATTTATATCTTTAGCATGAAAGCTAAAATAAGTAAAAATAATTATATAATATAACAAAAGAGAGGCCATAGGAAACAGTTGTCAAATAGGACATCAAAAATTCACCCCAAATAGACAAAGCAGTCTTTAGGAAAATTAACAAGGCAGGAAGCATTACACTAACTTAAAACATATAACACAGAGGCTGGTGCTGTGGCTCACTGGGTTAAAGCCCTGGCCTGGGAAAGCAGTAGAAGATGGCCCAAGTCTGTGGGCCCCTCCACTCACATGGGACACCTGAAAGAAGCTCTTGGCATCTGGCTTTGGAATGGCTTGGCTCCAGCTGTTGTGGCCAATTGGGGAGTGAACCAGCAGACCTCTCTCTGTCTCTACATCTCTAACTCTTTCAAATAAATAAAATAAATCTTAAATAATTAGCTATAATAATTAAACCAGCATGGTATTGTTATAAAAACAGATATATAGACCAATGGACAATATATAGAGAGAACCTAGAAGTAAGTGTACACATTGATAGCCAACTGGTTAGAAAAAGAACTATTTTTCAATGGTGCTGGGAAAAAGGACATCCACATGCAGAATAATGAAGATAGACCCTTACCTGTCGCCATGTTCAAAAAATCAACTCAAAATACCTGAAAGATTGAAACTAGTAGAAGAAAACAAAGGAGATGTTTCAGGATAATGGTTTGGGCCAGGATATTTTGGGAGGATCAGACCCTCAAAGCATGGGCAACACACACTTTTGATGGGATTTCATTAAACTAAAGACCTTCTGCACAGTAAGAGAAAATCAACAGAGTGAAAAGATAGCCTATAGAATGGAAGGAAATATTTGCAAGCTATGCATCAGACAATGGATTAATAATCAGAATATATAAATAACTCAAACAATCAAGAACAAACAAAAATAATTCAATTTAAAAATTGGCAGTTGATCTAAACACATTTCTCACAGGAATACTTCTAAATGGGTAATAGGTATGTTAAATAATTTTCTTCATCATTAATCATATGGGAAATGCAGATTGGAACCACAGTGTAACCTCAGTTACACTGGCAATTATCAAAAAGGATGTGGAGAAAAGGCAACCCTCGGGCCAGGACAGCAGGTTAAGTCATTGCTTGTGATGCCAACATCCTATATGAGTGCTGGTTCCAGTCTTGCTGTTCTACTTTTGATTCAGCTTCCTGATAATGTGCCTGGGATAGCAGCAGAGGATGGCCTAAGTACTTGGGTCCCTGCCACCTACATGGGAGACCTGGGTGGAGTTCCAGGTGGTCAATGCAAGCATGGTTTTGGCTTGGCCCAGCCCTGGCTGTTGCAGCCATTTGGGGGAGTGAACCAGCAGGTGGAAGATTTTCATTCTCTCCCCTTTACCCCTTCTTTGTTTTCCTGTGTCTCTCTCTAACTCTGCCTTTCAAATAAATAAATCTTTAAAAAGAGGCAACCCTTGTACATTGTTGATAGGAATGTAAATTAGTACAGCCATTGTTGAAAATAGTATGGCGGTACCTTCAAAAGCTAAAAATAGAACTACAATTTTGTCCAGCCATCCCTGCTACTTGGTGTATATTCAAGAGCATAAAAAAATCAGTATGTGGAAGACATATCTACACTGTCATGTGTATAGCAGCACTGTTCATAGCCAAGAAATGAAAACAGCCTAAATGTACATACACTGACGAGTGGATAAAGAAAATATGGTACATATACACGACAGAATACTACTCAGCCATAAAGTGGATAAAATTTTGTCATTTGCAGCAACATGGATAGAACCAAAAGTTATTATGTTATATGAAATATAAGCCAAGCACAGAAAGACAAATATCACATGATCTCCCTCATATGGAAAGCCTAAAAGAGGTGATCTCGTGGAAGTTGAAATATGGTGGTTAACAGAGGCTGGAGAAAGAAGGGTGGAGGGGGGATGGGTAAAGGGTGATTAATGGGTATGAAGTTATAGCTAGATAGAAGTAAGTTTCTGGGGTTCTACTGCACAGTAAGGTGATACAGATAAATGTTAATATAGTGTATATTTCTATCTTAAAAAATGAGAAGATAGGATTTCGAATGTTTCACCATAAAGATGTTAAACATTTGAGAGGATTGATTTGTTTACCCTCATCAGACATTATACAATGCATACCACATACGTCAAAACATCACATGGTACCTCATAAAAAGTATAATTTTTGTCTATTAAAATTTATTGAAATATTAATTAAAAAGAGTTAGAAGGGGAAAGAAAGAGAGAGATCTTTCATCTGCTGGTTTACTCCCCAGATAGCCACAATGATCAGGAATGGGCAAGGCCAAAGCCAGGAGTCAGTAGCCAGGAACTTCTGGGATTCCCACATGGATGGCAGGGACCCAGGGACTTGGGCCATTTCCAGGGAGTTGAATTGGAAGTGGAGCAACTGGGATATAAACCAGTGTTTCTGTGGAGTGCTGGCATCATAGGCAGACTCTTTACCCATTACACCACAATAGTAGCCCCTTAAAATTGTTTTTAAAACATTTATAAAATTCAAAATGTGGGAAGGGATGGAATACAAGTATAGTTTTTGTTACCTTTTTACTTTTTTTGTTTCTTTTCCTATCTTTATGATCATTGTTGTTACTATCATATCAAAATAGGTTACTGTAACCCAAAAGATACTTTTATAGCCTTATGTAACCACAAAGCAAAAATCTATAACAGGTACACCAAAAATAATACCCACGGAATCAAAACACATCACTGAAGAAAATCATTTAACCACAAAGTCTCTAAAAGAAAGAGAAACTTCAAAAACCTAGAAAACAAGTAACAACATGGCAGTAATAAGATTTTACCTATTGACAATTATATTAAATGTAAATGGGTTAAATTCTCCAATTAAGAGACATAGACTGGGGCAGGCATCTGGTTTAGCAGTTAAGATGCTAGCTTGAGGGGCTGGAGCTGTGGCATAGCAGGTAAAGCTGCTGCCTGCAGTGCCAGCAGTCCATATGGGTTCAGCTTTCTGCCATGGCCTGGGAAAGCAGTAGAGGATGGCCCAAGTACTTTGGTCCCTGCACATGTGTGGGAGACCCAGAAGAAGCTTCTATACTTGGCTTCAAATAGGCCCAGCTCAGCCTGTTGCAGCCATTTAGAGAATGAACCAACAGATGGAAGATCTCTCTCTCTCTCTGCCTCTGCCCCTGTATCTCTGTAATTCTGACTTGCACATAAATAAATAAATATTATATAAATAAAATTATTTTTTGAAAAAAAAAAAGATGCTTGGTTGAGGGGCCAGTGTTATATAATGGGTTAAGTCACTGCGTGTGATGCTGGCATCCCAGATGGGAACTGGTTTAAGTCCCAGCTGCTCCACTTCAAATCCAGGTCTCTGGGAAAGCAGAAGATGATGATCCAAGTCCTTGGGCTGCTGCACCCATGTGGGAGACCTGGATGAAGTTCCTGGGTCCTAGCCTTGGCCTGACCCAGTCCCCACCATTGCAGTCATTTGGGGAGTGAACTAGCAGATGGAAGATCTCTATGTCTATATCTCTCCCTCCCTCTCTCTCTAACTCTGCCTTTCAAATAAATATAAATAAATGAATAAATACAAAAAAAGATGCTGGGTTGAGACACCTACACTCCATATCAGAGAGCCTCAGTTCACGTCCCAGCTCTGCTTCTAACTTCAGCTTCCTTCTTTTGTGCATCCTGGGAGCCAACAGGTGAAGGCTAAAATATTTGTGTCTCTGCCTCCCATGTGGGAGACTGGGGTAAGTTTCTGGCTCCTGGCTTCAGTCCCAGCCCAGCCACAGTTGACTTGGGCATCTGGGAGAGAGCCAGTGGATGGGAGGTATCTCTCAAAAAATAACTTGTTTAAAAGCTAGGTTAAAAATCCCATTGTTATATAGTTAAATTTTACTTATGGCTAACAATTATATCAACAATTTTCTGATGCTATATTTAATATATCTAGACTAGTGCTATCTGATAGTTTCCTGTGATGATATAAATATTCTATGTTTTTGCTCGCCAATAGGGTAGCTGATGGGTATATGTGGCTGTTGAGCACATAGTAGCTGTTGTGGCTGAGGAATTGAATTTTTACTTTGATTTCATTTTAATTAAAATTTAAATTTAATCTAAATAACCACATTGGCTAGTGGCTACCAAGTTGGACAGTGCTATTCAAGGCTATACAATATCACCAGAAAGGTTGCCTTTTTTCTTTTTAAGTAAGTAATGTTGCAATTCTTTATTTTATTTAAGAGAGGGAGAGAGAGAGAGAGAGAGAGAGAGAGAGAGAGAGAGAGAGATATTGAGATTCTCTCTGCTGGTTCATTCTCCAAATGCCTGTAACATTTGGAAGTAGGCCAGGCGAAAGCCAGGAACCTTGAACTCAATCCAGGTCTACTATGTAGGTGGCACAGACCAAAGTACTTGAGGCATCATCCACTGCTTCTCAATTTATGCATTACAGGAAGCTGGATAAGAAGCAGAGGAGCCACGACCTGAACCACACACTTCACCATGGGTGTGGGAGTTCCAAGTTGTATCTTAACTACTGAGCCAAACACCTACCCCATTGAGGTTTCTTAAAATATATGTTAGATAGAGGCCAGTGCTATGAAATAGCAGGTAAAGCCACTGCCTGCAGTGCCAGCATCCCATATGGATGCTGGTTCAAGTCTGGCTGCTCTGCTTTTGATCCAGCTCTCTGCTATGGCCTGGGAAAACAATAGAAGATGATGCAAGTTCTTGGGCCTCTGCACCCACGTGGGAGACTCAGAAGAAGCTCCTGGCTCCTGGCTTTGGATTGGCACAGCTCCAGCCATTATGGCCATTTGGGGAGTGAACCAGAAGATGGAAGACCACACCCCCTCCATGCCTCTGCCTCTCTGAAACTTTGCCTTTCAAATAAATAAATAAATCTTAAAAAATGTGTTAAATAAAGCACTTGGGTGTAATAAAAGTGTTACCCATAATCAGTTGACACATAATCTATAATACTGATTTAATGTCTCTATTGAATGGAGATTTTTGTATGAAAAATACCTTCATGGCCTAAAAACTCAATGTGCTTGATAATGTTAAGTGAACAGATCATCTTAAAAGAATACTATCATTGTTATTAAGGGATTTATCATGTAGATACAGAAAAGATGATGAATGGAGCTAGTTCATATTAATAATTTTAGTGTAGACTAGTTAGTATATTTTGTAATATTCTTTCATTATATTTGCTGAGAATCTCTAATATTTGACTAACCTTTTTGGAAACTTGAGAGACAGAAATTTTACATATTAATCATCATCTAAGAGTTTCACCACCATAAGGATGTAATAAAAAACTTTTTGTTATATTGAAGTCTCTGCTTTGGGGTTAACAGTGGAGAGAGTTACCAAAAGGAAAATATGTTAAAGGGCAAGGGTAAAAGAGGAAACAAAGTAAATATAATTAATTGGATTTAAGAAATCTAATTATCTAGAGTGGGTACACAGATTTTTAACCAGATTCTAGTGTGATCCCCGGTTACTTCATAGTTCTGGGAAGAAAGATATTAGGAAACTGAATGACCACAAAGGAAAATTGCTTGGAAGACATTGTTGCTGTGTGGGAGGCGATGAAATTAATGGATAGCCTGAACAGTTCAAATTAAATCAGATGTATGATCTGGTCTAACCCATTTAGTTGCTTCTGTTAGATTGGAATGAAAATCACTTTTAATTGTCACTTATATTTTAATTTCACTTGGTTCTTTACATTTTGTAGAACATCACTTTCCTCAACTAAACATATGTCCTGCTTGCTATGTAACATTTTATTGTTTCTTGGTTGGTACCTAAAAAAGTGTTACTGTGTTAAAAGCCTCTATCACCTGTATCTGAAGCGTCCTTCAAAAGAATAAAGAGGTTTCAAGTAAGGAAATCAATTACAGTGAATTTTTACTACCCTTATAGGTGATCGTTCCACCCATCTGAATTGTCAGACATTAAAAACAGTAGGAATGCATTATTTCCAGCTAAATAAAAATGAATCCAAGTCTTTACCATTAATTTAAATGATGCACATTTAAGATTTAGGTTAGCTTTCTCTTTCAGTCATATTAAATTTTGGTGATGTGTTTGTATCTCAGGGAAGGCAGGTTCTATTTAGATTTTCAAGTGGAAAAGCCAAATAAAATGTCTCAAGACATTCTTGGCACAGTGGGAAGCATGAAGTGCCAAAAAATTTCATGAGAAAAAGACAACCTGTTTTCTCAAGGTTTCTAGTCCAGTTAAGGAAATTCAAGAAGGAAGATTCTTAACCCCTACTATTATCCTCAGTTTGTGCAAGAGAAATCGAAGACTTGAGGTTAAGTAGCAGAAAGCAGAGTGTTAAAAGGGTGTTACTACCTCCTCCTTTGCTTGACAGAAAAGAAAGATAAGGTGTGCACGTGTGTATACAAGCAGGAACATGGATATAAAGTATAAGCCTCGGGGTTTAAGGTCAGGCAAAGTAAGGAGTATTGAGGCTGTTTTGCTCTGTATTTCCAAGTTTAAAAAAAGCAGTTTGATGAAGAGAGAAGTTATATAACTTGCCTAAGGGTATTAATCATGGATGAGTGTGCTTTAAATCCACATTTGCCTGGCTCTAAAACCTTCCCTCTTCATTTCCCCTTGCTTGCTTCCTTCCTTCCTTCCTTCCTTCCTTTAAAAGATTTTATTTATTTATTTATTTGAGAGGTAGAATTACAGACAGTGAGAAAGGTCTTACTTCGGTTGGTTCACTCCCCAAATGGCCACAACGACCCAAGCTGCTTCTTCCTGGTCTCCCATGTGGGTGCAGGGGCCCAAACTTAGGCCATCTTGTACTGCTTTCCCAGGCCACAGCAGAGAGCTGGATTGGAAGAGGAAAAACCGGTGCTAGAGCTGGCGCCAATGTTTGATGCCGGTGCTGCAGGTGGATTAACCTAGTGCGCCATGGCAGCGGCCCGCTTTCGCCCTTTCTAGGCATTGTCCAACCGTATTCATGCGTCCTGTTCTTACCTCTCTGCTTTGACTCCAATTATTTTCTGAATTTTACTTCTTCTGTTTGCTTTCCTAGCATTTCCTCAATACCTCTTGAACATTTTTTTTCTCTTAAATTACAGTTTTGTTTTTCTTCTATGGAGAAAGTAAAAGTGGCTTCAAAGGGTGATTACATTTATGGTTTAAAATCTTTATTTATGGACAGACATTGTGGCACATGGTTTAGGCCACTGCCAGGGTCACCAACAGAGTGCCAGTTTGAATCCCAGCTACTCTATTTCAGATCCAGCTACCTGCAAACTGCCTGGGAAGGCAGCTGATGATGGCACAAGTATTTGGGCCCCTGCTACTGATATGGAGATCTTGGTGGAGTTCTGGGCTTCTGGTATTGTTTTGGTTCTCGTTGTTGTGAGCATTTGGGGAGTGAGTCAATGAATGGAAAATTTCCTTGTCTCTCCATTCTCTGTCACTCTGCATTTCAAATAATAAATGAATAAATAAATCCTTTTAAAAGAGAAAATACTGCAGGCAGAGTGCCAGCAGAGGATTAAAAAAATAAGAAAAGTTCACTTGTTATGAAAACTCATAGTTATCCTTTTTACAAGATAATTAAATACATTTAATTAAAAAAAAATAAGCATGTTTCTATCACAACTTATTGAAAAGAACATTATCAATTTGTTTAAATGCCATTTTACAGTAAGTGAAAGAAACAAAAATGATCCTAAAAAATAGTAAAATATAGTGTGGTCAATATAATATAAATTTGGCCGGCGCCGTGACTCAACAGGCTAATCCTCCGCCTTGCGGCGCCGGCACACCGGGTTCTAGTCCCGGTCGGGGCACCGGATTCTGTCCCGGTTGCCCCTCTTCCAGGCCAGCCCTCTGCTGTGGCCCGGGAGTGCAGTGGAGGATGGCCCAGGTGCTTGGGCCCTGCACCCCATGGGGAGACCAGGAAAAGCACCTAGCTCCTGGCTCCTGCCATCGGACGAGCGCAGTGCGCTGGCCGCAGCGCGCCAACCGCGGCGGCCATTGGAGGGTGAACCAACGGCAAAAGGAAGACCTTTCTCTCTGTCTCTCTCTCTCTCACTGTCCACTCTGCCTGTAAAAAAAAAAAAAATAAAAAAAAATAATATAAATTTAGTGAAAAAATGTATGTACAAGAGAAGACTGTGAATATATGCACTAAAATATCACCTTTATGCTTAGTGAAATAAGCCAATCCCCCCAAAAACCTAAAGATCATGTTTTCTCTGATTTGTCGAAACTAATATACAGAGTACAAAAAAGTATGAGTGAAATTTACATCATTTTTTTCCCACTTAGCTTTTTTCTACTTTTTTTTTTTTTATTTTTTTATTTTTTGACAGGCAGAGTGGACAGTGAGAGAGAGAGACAGAGAGAAAGGTCTTCCTTTGCCGTTGGTTCACCCTCCAATGGCTGCCGCGGATGGCACGCTGCGGCCGGCGCACCGCGCTCATCCGATGGCAGGAGCCAGGTGCTAGGTGCTTTTTCCTGGTCTCCCATGGGGTGCAGGGCCCAAGCACTTGGGCCATCCTCCACTGCACTCCTGGGCCACAGCAGAGGGCTGGCCTGGAAGAGGAGCAACCGGGACAGAATCCGGCGCCCCGACCGGGACTAGAACCCGGTGTGCCGGCGCCGCAAGGCGGAGGATTAGCCTGTTGAGCCACGGCGCCGGCCCCCACTTAGCTTTTTTCATTTTCATTTTAAAAGCATTCAAAATGTACCTTATGGGGGCCGGCACCTTGGCGCAGTAAATTAATCCTCTGCCTCTGGTGCCAGCATCCCATATGGGCGCTGGTTCTAGTCCCAGCTGTCCCTCTTCCAATCCAGCTCCCTGCTATGGCCTGGGAAAGCAGTAGAAGATGGTCCAAGTGCTTGGGCCGCTGCACCCATATGGGAGACCAGGAAGAAGCTCCTGGCTCATGGCTTCGGATCGGCTCAGCTCTGGCCACTGAGGCCATTTAGGGAGTGATCCAGTGGAAGGAAGATCTTTCTCTCTGTCTCTCCCTCTCACTGTCTTGTAACTATACCTCTCATATAAATAAAATCCTGAAAAAAAAAGTACTTTATGTAATGGTACAAAAGGAGTGCAGTGAAACAAGCAAATGAGGGTACTTCAAAAAGTTTATGGAATACGGAATTAAAAGGCAGGTTTATTTTAGTTTCAAAAGGTTTTGAGATCTATGTGGCTTTTTCATAATATACATTCTCCTTTTTAATTTTTCTTTTTTTATTTATATAAAGGAAACAAATTCCGTGTATTTCATATATACAGATTTAAGAGTATAATGCTACTTCCCACACTACCCTCCCTCCCCCACTCAGTCCCAGCCTCCCTCCCTCCTTCTCCTTTCCATGTTTCTTTTTAATTTTTGCAGGAACATACTTTCAATTTACTTTATATACACAAGCTTAACCCTATACTAAATAAAGAATTTAACAAGTAGTTTGTAGTAAAACCACTGTTCCTCAAGAGGAACTATAAACAATAATCAAATCTCAAAATGTCAATTTCATGCATATACATTAGCTTTTTTTGTACTGTGTCTATTAGTTACCGATTTAGGGAAAACATATGGCCTTTGTCCTTTTGGGACTGGCTTATTTCACTAAGCATTATGATCTCCTGTCCGGGTCTCAAGTCCGAGGCTGGCCCCTGACCAGCAGGGGCCAGTACAGATACTCCCCAAAAAGGCGAACGGGAAGGGTAAGTTCCACGGGTGATGAACACACCACAAGCACCCGTGACTTCTGTGGAAGCAGGAACTGTGTTATTGAGGAAGCGTACAGGCTTATAAAACTTACGAAGGACATGCGCAGTAGGGGAGCCAATCAGAGAAAAGGTCACGCAGGCACGGGTGGACCAAGCACAGGGGCACCTTAAATAAAGTATAGGGATCACGCACTGTCCACGTGTCCGGAACTAAAGTGTACCTATCCCTGTTGGTGGTCTGATCTTAGGTAGCTTAACTGCAGCAGCCGCAGACACGCCCCTCAGACATCCACCAGGCGCCATATTGTAGTGGAGATTTTCGGCAATGCCCAACAATCTCCAGTTGCATCCATTTTGTTGTGAGAGACAGAATTTCATTCTTTTTTTTTTTTACAACTGAGTAGTATTCCATCATGTATATATACAATTTCTTTATCTAATCATCAGTTAATGGACATCTGGCTTGATTCCCTATCTTAGCTATTGTGAATTGAGCTGCTATAAATATTGAGGTATAGATAACTCTTTCATATGCTGATTTAATTTCCTATGGGAAAATTTCCAGGAGTGGAATGGCTGGGTCATATGGAAGATCCGTTTTTAGATTTATGAAGAATCTCCATACTGTCGTCCATAATGCTTATATTAGTTTACATTCTCACCAACAGTGTATTAGGGTACCTTTTTGCTGCAACATCTTCACCAGTATTTGTTATTTTATAATATTTGGATGATAGCCATTCTAACTGGGATGATGTAAAACCTCATTGTAGGAAATTGATATCTTGAGATTTGGTTATTGTTTTACAGCCCTTGCCTTATTCCTGAGGAACAGTGGATTTTTTTGCTTTTGTTGAATTCTTTATTTAGTGGAAGATTAGGCTTGTGATTACAAAGTAAATTCAAAGTATGTCATCACAAAAGTTAAAAGAAAAATAAGGGGAGGAGGAGGGAGGGTGGGAAGTATCATTGTGTGTGTTTTTTTTACAACTTTAAAAAATTTATGTAAGGTGAACAAATTTCATATTTTTAATACATACAGATTTAGGACCATAGTGATACTTCCCAGCCTACCCTTCCTCCCACCCTCCTTCCTCCTTCCTTTCCTATCCTTTCTTTTAATTTTTATGATGACATACTTTCAGTTTATTTTATAATCATAAGCTTAACCCTCTACTAAGTAAAGAATTCAACAGCTATTAAGAGGGAAATACACTGTTCCTCAACAGTAGAGAAAAGGGTTGTAAACAATAATCTCCAGTTCTCAAAATGTCAGTTTTGCTCATATGAGTTACATTTTTTGTTACTCTATTAGTTACCATAGATCAGGGAAAGCATGTCTTTTGGGGACTGGCTTATTTCACTAAGAATAATAGTTTTCAGTTGCATTCATTTTGCTGCAAACGACAGGATTTCATTCTTTTTAGGGCTGGGTAGATTTCCATATTATATCTTTCTATCTATCTATCTATCTATCTATCTATATCACATTTTCATATCCAGTCATTGGTTGTTGGGCATCTGGGTTGATCCATATATTAGTTATTGTGAATTGAGCTGCAAAATACATGGAGGTACAGATAACTCTTTCATATAATGATTTTGGATAAATTCCCAGGAGTGAGATGATGGGGTCATATAGTAGATCTATTTTCAGATTTCTGAGGAAGCTCCATACTGTCTTCCACAATGCTGTACTAGTTTGCATTCCCACAAACAGTGTATTAGGGTACCTTTTCCCCCATATCCTTGCCACATTTGTTGTTTTTTGATTTCTGTATGAGAGCTATTCTGACTGGGAAGAGGTGGTATTTTATTGTGGTTTTTATTTGCATTTCCTTAATGGCTATTGATCCTGTTGTCTGTTGGCCATTTGAATTTCATCTTTTGTAAGGTGCCTTTTTTAGCCCTTTGCTCAATTCTTAACTGTTTTGTTTGTTTAGTAGTTATTGAGTTTCTTGAGCTCTTTATTAGATTCTGGATGTTAATCCTTTATAATTGCATATGTTGCAAATCTTTTCTTCCATTCTGTTGGTTGCCTCTTCATTTTGTTCAGTGTTTGTTTCCTTTGCAGTGCAGAAGCTTCTCAATTTGATGTATTCCCATTTGTCAGTTTTGGCTTTGATTACCTGTGCTTCTGGGATTTTTTCCTAGAAGTCTGCCTATGTCAATGTCTTGCAGAGTTTCCCCAATTTTCTTCTTTAGTAATTTGATGGTATCATGCCATAGATTTAGATACTTTATCCATTTTTAGTTAGTTTTCGAATAAGGTGTATGGTAAGGTTCTTGTTTCATTCTTCTGCATGCAGAGATCCAATTTGCCAAGCACCATTTTGTTGAAAAGACTGTCCTTTCTCCAGAGATTGTTTTTAGCTCTGTTATCAAAGACTAGTTGGTTGTAGATGTGTAGATTGATTTCTGTGGTTTCTAATCTGTTCCATTGGTCTTCACATCTATTTTTGTGCCATAACCAGGATGTTTTGAAATCTAGTATCATGATGCCTCCAGCTTTGTTTTTGTTGTTTAAGATTGTTTTAGCCATTCAGGGTCTCTCGTGTTTCCATATGAATTTTGGCATCTTTTTTTTTTTTCTAAATCTGAGAAAAATGTTGTTGCTATTTTGATTGGGATAGTATTCAATCTGTAAATTGCTTTTGGTAGTATGGACATTTTGATGACATTAATTCCTCCAATTCACAAACATAGAAGATTTTGCCATTTTTTTGCATTGTCTTCTATTTCTTAATGTTTTGTAATTTTCGTTATAGAGGTATTTGACATCCTTGGTTAAATTTATTCCAAGATATTTAATTTTTTCTGTATCTATTGTGAATGGGATTGATCTTAGAAGTTCTTTCTCAGCCATGGCATTGTCTGTGTATACAAAGGCTATTGTGTGTTAATTTTATTTTTTATTCTATTTTTTAAGATTTATTTATTTAATTTAAAGGCAGAGTTACACAGAGAGAGAAGGAGAGACAGAGAGGGAGAGGGGTCTTCCATCCACTGGTTCACTCCCCAATTGGCTGCAACAGCCAGAGCTGCGCCGTTCTGAAACCAGGAGCCCGGAGCTTCTTCTGAGTCTCCCACATGGATGCATAGGCCCAAGGACTTGAACCATCTTCTACTGCTTTCCCAGGCCATAGCAGAGAGCTCGATTGGAAGTGGAGTACCTGAGACTTGAACTGGCACCCATATGGGATGCTGGCACTGTAGGTGGCAGCTTTACCTATTACACCACAGTGCTGGCCCCCATGTGTTAATTTTATATCTTGCCACTTTATCAAACTCTTTATGAGTTCCAGTAGTCTCTTAGTGGAGTCTTTTAGTAGTAGACATTTTGATGATATTAATTCTTCCAACCCATGAACATGGAAGATTTTTCCTTTTTTTGTTTCTTCTATTTCTTTTTTTAAAAATTTTATTTAAGGTGTACAAGCGTCATGTATTTCATATATACAAATTTAGGAACATAGTGATTCTTCCCACCCTACATTCCCTCCCACTTGCACTCTTAACCTTCTTCCTCTTCTCTTTCTTATTCCCATTGTTATCATTACAAATATCTATTTTCAGCTAACTTTATACTCATAAGATTAACCCTATACTAAGAGTTCAACAAATAATATGAAGGGAAAAAAAACACTGTTCCTCAACCATCAAGATGTCTTATATTTCTTTCTTCATGCTTTGTAATTTTCATAGTAGAAATCTATCATCTTCTTAGTTGAATTTATTCCAAGATATTTAATTTTTTTGTAGCAATGTGAATGGGACTGATCTTACAAATTCTTTCTCTGCCATGGCATTGTCTATGCATACAGAGGCTATTGATTTTTTTGTGTTAATTTTATATTCTGCCACTTTATCAAACTCTCTTATGAATTCCAATAGTCTCTTAATTCCCCTCTGTAAAGAATCATGTCATCAGCAAATAGGGATAATTTGACTTCCTCCTTTCCAATTTGTGTCCCTTTGATTTTTTTTCTTGCCTAATGACTCTACCTAAAACTTCCAGAACTATGTTGAACAGCAATGATGAAAGTGGGCATCCTTGTTTAGTTCTGGATCTTAGTTTGAATGCTTCCAGTTTTTCTCCATTATATATGATGCTGGCTGTGCATTTCTTGTGTATTGCTTTGGTTATATTGAGGAATGTTTCTTCTATACCCAATTTGTTTAAGGATTTTATCCTGAAAAGATGCTGTATTTTATCAAATGTTTTCTCTGCATCTATTGAGATAATCATATGGTTTTCATTCTTCAATTTGTTAATGTGATGTATCACATTTATTGATTTATATATGTTGAGCCATCCCCACATACTAGGGATAAATCTCACTAGGTCTGGGTGACTGATCTTTCTGATGTGTTGTTGGATTCTGTTAGCTTATTTTTTTTGAGGATTTTTGCGTCTATGTTCTTCAGTTATATTGGTCTGTAATTCTCCTTCTTTGTTGTATCTTTTTCTGGTTTTTAGATTAAGGTGATGCTGGCCTCTAAGAAGGAGGATTCCTTACCTTTCAGTTGTTTTGAATAGTTTGAGAAGTATTGGAATTGTTCTTCTTTAAAAGTCTGGTAGAATTAAGCAGTGAATGTAATACTTTATCCATTTTAGTGTTTTTTCTTTATTTTGTTCTAGTATTATTGGTTGAACTCTGTAATTAACACACAGTTATTCTTAGGTGTTTAAATTTTAATTGAAAAGTGATCTCTGTTAAAAGTAACAGTGGGAATAAGAGAGAGAGAGGAGATGTACAATTTGGGACATGCTCAATTGGACTTGCCCCAAATGGTAGAGTTAAAATCGTACCAGGGGATTCCAATACAATCCCGTCAAGTTGGCGTGTACCAATGCCATCTCACTAGTCCAAGTGATCAATTTCAGTTCACAGTTGATCACACTGATAGGTCTAAGAGTCAAAGGGATCACACAAACAAGACTAGTGTCTGCTAATACTAACTGATAGAATCAAAAAGGGAGAGAACCATCCATCATGGGAAGCGGGAGACACAGCAGACTCATAGAATGGCAGATGTCCTAAACAGCACTCTGGCCTCAGAATCAGCCCTTAAGGCATTTGGATCTGGCTAAAGAGCCCATGAGAGTATTGTAGGCATGGAAAGCCAAGACACTCTGGGAAAAAAAAAAAAAGACCTAAATGAAAGATCTCTTCGAGTGAGATCCCATTTGAAAGAATGGGGCCATCAAAGAAGGAGGTACGTTTCTCTGAAGGGAGGAGAGAACTTCCACTTTGACTATGACCTTGTCAGAATAAGATTGAAGTCGGCGAACTCCAAAGGCTTCCATAGTCTTGGCAACTCAGGACTAGAGCCTAGGGAGATTACTGATGCCATAAACAAGAGTGTCAAATTGTTAAGTCAACAACAGGAGTCACTGTGTACTTACTTCTCATGTGGGATCTGTCCTTAATGTGTTGTCCAATGTGAAGTAATGCTATAACTAGTACTGAAACAGTATTTTACACTTTGTGTTTCTGTGTGGGTGCAAACTGATGAAATCTTTACTTAATATGTACTAAATCGATCTTTTGTATATAAAGATAATTGAAAATGAATCTTGATGTGAATGAAATGGGAGAGGGAGCGGGAGATGGGAGGGGTGCGAGTGCGAGGGAAATTATGGAGGGGGAGAAGCCATTGTAATCCATAAACTGTACTTTGGAAATTTATATATACTAAATAAAAAATAAATTAAAACAAAACAAACAAACCAAAAAAGAATTAAGCAGTGAAGCTATCCAGTCCTGTGCTTTTCTTTGTTGGGAGTGTCTTCATTACTGATTCAATGTCTGTCTTCGTTATTGGTCTGTTTAGGTTTTCTGTGTCTTCATGACTCAATCTTGGTAGATTGTATGTGTCTAGGAATCCATTTCTTCTATATTTTCCATTTTGTTGGCATGTAGCTGTAGTAATTCCTGATTCTTTTTATTTATGTGGCATCCATTGTTACATCTCCTTTTTCATCTTTGATTTTATTGATTTGGGTCTTCTTTTATTTTTAAAGATTTATTTATTTGTTTGAAAGTCAGAGTTACAGAGAGAGAGGAGAGACAAAGACAATGAGAGAGAGAGAGAGAGAATGAACTTATCCATTGGTTCATTCCCCAAATGCCTGCAGCAGCTGGGGCTGGGTCAGGCCAGAGCCAGGAGCCAGGAGCTTCTTCTATGTCTCCCACGTGGATGCAGGACACAAATGCTTGGGCCAGGTACGTTAGCAAGGAGCTGGACTGAAAGTGGAGCAGTTGGTCTCAAACTGGGGCCCATATGGGATGCCGGCACTATAGACAGTGGCTTAACCCACTGTACCACTGTGCTGGCCACTGATTTGGGTCTCCTCTCTCTCTCTCTCTTTTTTTTTTTGTTACTTGGACCAATGGTGTATCAATTTTGTTTATATTTTCAAAAAATCAGCTCTTCATTTTACTGATATTTTGTGTTTTTTTCGTTTTAAATTTTTGTATATTTTTTCTCTAAATTTAATTATATCTTTCTTCCTACTAATTTTGTGTTTCATTTGTTACTGTTTTTCTAGGGCCTTGAGATGCATAGATAGGTCATTTATTTGATGCCTTTACAATTTCCTGATGTAGGCACTAATTGCTATAAACTTCCCTCTTAATAGTGCTTTTGCTTTATCCCCTAAGTTTTGATATGTTATATTGTCATCTTCATTACTTCCCAGGAATGCTCAGAGGCATGTATGTGCTGAATGGGGCTGGGAGCTCTGGTCAGTGCTCAAGTATCCAGGTGACAACCAAGTTGGGCTTGGTGGATCTCCTCTATTGTCAGCAGGGGAGAAGGTGTTATCATGCCTATTGGCGTAATCACAACCTCATTTCATCTCTTCCAATTGATCAATTTCCCAGGGTTAGCCCACAGTGGATACAACCCTCACCCATGCTGGCACACGAACTGTACAGTGGATTGTACAGTCCTCAATGTGAGCATGGAACCCTCTGCAGTGACCCACCCCAGACAGTCAGGGAGCTCTGAGCCTCTGATGCCAGACATGGTGATTGCCTAGAGACCCAGCTACATCCCATACCCTATTGTGCAGTCACAACACACAGGGCACCCAGAGTCACTGGGTGAAGAAGATCCACTCTCAGCCTCACAAGCTTGCCCTGTCCACAGAGATATCAGAGACATTCCCAAAGCCGCTGCCTGTGGGCATTCTGCTTTGGCAGTTTGAGCCCTGGAGCCTGTGATATATTGAGAGGATGGGAGCACCCCACAATCCTAAGTGGGTGCCGACACCCTGTCATCCCTCCCAGGGAGACTCAAAGTCAGTGGGAAACACAGCTTTTTCCTTCTGGTGCAATCTCCTGATTGCACACATGAGAGCCACCGCAGCCTCTACTGGTGTCATGATGGCGCCTTCTCCCTGCTGGTTGAAGGCACCTTTGTAGGGGGATGGGGATAAAGAAATATTCTTTTCCTTTGCTGGACTAAGTGGATACCCTGCCCCCTGCTAGGGCTCCAGGCTGGATTCAAAGTCAGTGTGGTCTGCAAGACTCTCTCCCATGCAGTCTCATCAGTGGCAATGGCTGCCACAGTCTGCTCTCACCTTGCTCTCAGAAGCTGGCGTCTCCTCCAGACCCCAGCTGCAGGAGACCTGCGTGGTGTCCCTGTTGCTGCATATTTGCTCTTTCCATGTTGCTCCTCGGCATTCCTCTTCTTTCTGTAAAATTCCCACTGCAAACGTCTCTCCAACTCTCCCTTTGGAATACACTTCCTCTGCTTTTCTTCTGCTATCGCCCCCTGGTCAAAATCAGCACATCTGTGCCCTATTCAGCTATGTCGGAAACTCCTGAAAATAATTTCTAATAATTAAACATTTGTCTCAAATTCTCCAACACTTCGTTAGGAAAGGGTTATGAATGTTGCAGCAAACCCTTGGTGCAGGAGGAAAGACTGTAATAACAGTGATGTCTATAAAATCAGTATCATTATATATAACTGTATTTATGAAATACATGAAACTAGCTCCCTTTATCTACCTACACATATACACGTGCACTAAAATATTAGAAGAGGAAAGTTGGTACAGCAGTTTAGATGCTGCTTGGAATGTCTGCACCCCATATGGGAATGCCTGGGTTCGAGTCCTACCTCTGCTTCCAATTCTAACTTCCTGCTATTACATACCTTGGAAGACAGCAGGTAATGGCTCAGGTGCTCAGGTCCCTGCCACCCATGTGGGAGACCTGGATGGAATTCTAGGCTTCTGGCTTCAACCTAGCCCAGCCCTGCTGTTGTGGCCATTTGGGGCATGAACCAGCAAGTAGACAATGTTTGTCTCTGTTTTTCTCTGTCAGTGTTCTTCTCTCTGTCACTTCTGCCTTTAAAATAAGTAAAAATCAATAAAACATTAAAAGCTTAAAACATCAGCAGTTGTTATTTCAGGATGATGGCATTATAGGTAGATTTAATATTTTAAATTTATATTATTTTATTACATTCTTTTCAAAGGAACATTTATCAGATATAAAATTCAAAAATCATGACAAATATTATATACATTTTCATTAAACTTTCTTATTGTTTTCCTTAGGAAAAATGTATATTGAAAAGTCTAGAAAAATTATTTCCTTTCATGATGTGAAGGCTATACTCAATGAGTAGAATATATGAAGACTGTTCATGATTTACCATCAAACACATAGGGACTTTTTTTTAAAATTTATTTTGACAGGTAGAGTTACAGACAGTGAGAGAGAGAGACAGAGAGAAAGGTCTTCCTTCTGTTGGTTCACTCCTCAAATGGCCACAATGGCTGGAGCTATGCCCATCCGAAGCCAGGAGCCAGGTGCTTCTTCCTGGTCTCCCATGCGGGTGCAGGGGCCCAAGCATTTGGGCCATCCTCCACTGCTTTCCCAAGCCACAGAAGAGAGCTGGACTGGAAGAGGAGCTACCAGGACTAGAACCCATGCCCATATGGGATGCCAGAGCTGCAGGCAGAGGATTAACCAAGTGAACCACGGTGCTGGCCCCCACATAGGTCTTTAATTATCATTCTTCAACAATGTAGCAATAAAATTTTTTTGGCACAAACTCTTACAGGTGAATGGTATGAGAAAGCATAGATGTGTGAGTATGTATATTGAAAGTAGACAAAGAATAGTATCCTTTCAAGTGACATCAATCTAAGAACTTATCAAAGCAGAGCTTTGATTTGGATTTAAAAAAAACGATTATTTATTTGAAAGTCAGTTACATAGAAAAAGACATGGAGAGATCTTCCATCCACTGGTTCACTCCCCAGATAGACACAATCTTTGGGGCTGGGCCAGGCTGAAGCCAGGAGCCAGGAGCTTCATCCAGATCTCCCATGTAGGTGGTAGGGATCCAGGTATTTGGACCATCTTCCACTGTTTTTCATGTAAACAAAATAATATATTTTCATGAAGAATAACTATATTTTCCCAAACAAAAACATTTAGTTAGGAAATTGGTGTAGTTTTACATTCTGCATTTTAATATATGGTTTAATAGAAGACACCTGAATTCTCATTCTTCTGTTGTGATATCACAAGCCATGTGGCCTCGGGAGAACTGCACTGTACACTTGTAAGAGAAAGAGGTCTTAGTATTATTATGAACATTGTGTTGATGTTGTAGGCCCCTTGGGAATCACTTTAAGAACCACAGATTAAAACAGATGGCAACTTACAATGTAATCTCAGAAGTGGGAAAGCATGACATGTATCAGAAACAGTGACTAGACCAAGCTGATAGCTGTCATAGACTCAGCGGGGATGTGGAAGAGGTATGACTAGAAATGTAGTTTGGGGATCATAGTACATAAATTTAAATAATACCAGCATCCTGGTTTATAACGATCTTTACTGACCTCTACTTTTGGCTTCAGAAAGCTTCAGTGCAGCAGTGATAGAAAAGAAATGTATATTTGGTCCCAGGAAATTCTAAAATAATATGTGTGGCAATATTCTTATTGAGTGTGTTATTCATTCACTTTATTTAGTATTTATTACAGTCCATGAAGCAAGGTAAAATGAGAGAAACAAAGATGATAAGGACACTATCTCTAACTTAAAGGTCATCTTGATTTAGTGGGAGAATCAGATATTAAAAAGGTAATTATTACATATGTTACTCTGGAAGAACACAGAGAAGGCTATTAACTGTGACTGAGGGTGTAGCAGACAGTTTGTGGATTGGACAGGAAATCTTTAAATGAGGTTCCAAATATAACAAGTGATAGCTAACAATGGTGAGAAACACTAGAAATGTAAGGATGATAGATACTGTACTAGAGCAAATACAGTAGATTTGGGGAAGTGGTCAGATGGTACTATAGAATAATTTGAATATATGTTCTCTATTGAAACCATCAATGTACAAAGCCTCTTTCTCCTGAAGCCCATTAGCATCTTTCTACCAACTGGCATGGGAGACACTACCAATTATTTTAAAATCTCCATTTTTTTTTCATTTGAATCACTTTCTTCAGTCTTTCCACTTTTTTCCCCTGTGGTTCAGTAACTAGAGTAAAGGAAAGGCCATAATTTAGGTAATTACAACAACTTTCAACTAAGTACTGAGAACTCTTTTACTAGCCCAAATAATTCTGTAAATAAATAATTAAATAGAGAACCTATCTCCCAGCACCACCTGCAGGGGATGAGGAAGTCTGCAGCAAGATCCAGCACTTCCTTCTCTGCCAGAGTATCATCAATCAAACACTTTATTGAGCATCTACTAAGTAAACAGCTTGATATTAGTAGTTGGGGGGAATACAAAGATCAAGGAGAGAGGCTGGCCTTATGGTATAGCAGGTTAAGCAGCTGACTGCAGTGCCAACATCCATATGGGTGTCAGTTCGAATCCTGGCTGTCCCACATCTGATTCAGCTCCCTGCTAATGGCCTGGGAAAGCAACAAAGGATGGCCCAAGTTCTTGGGCACTTGCACCCACCCAGCCCTGGGCATTGTAGCCATTTGGGGAGTGAACTAGCAGATGGATGGTCTCTCTCTCTCTCTCTCTCTCCTTGTGACTATCCCCCTCTCTCTCTCTCTCTAACTGTGCCTTTCAAATGAATAAAATAAATATTAAAAAAAACAAAGCTCAAGGAGAATATCCATCTGTTTTATAAAGGACATTGTTAAAGCTTGTGGATGTTGGTAATGATTGGAACGCCTTGGAATGAACTGATGACACCTGAGACAATCTGTTTTTATTGTGAAGATTGAATAGTAAAGCAATTATTGCATTGCCCTTTTCCATCCTCCATTGATACAAACTAATAAAGGGGATTTGACAGTTTTAAGGAGTGGAATAATGATGTCTCTTTTTGTGGATTCAAGTCTGTGAAGCTGTAACATGATAAGAAAGGCTAGGTTGCACACTACTTTATGTGAACCAGTTAAGGCTGTTCTTTTCCTAATCACATCAAATCAAATCATAGAAGGTAAGAAGAATGACATTTTCAAACATTCCTAGGCTTTTACAGTCTTGTAAACAAGTACACATTTTTTATTTCTAGAATTTAAAAATAAAGCAGCATGCACCAGACAAACCAAAGAAATGAGCATTCATCGTAATATTCTCAGAGCAAAGAAAAGACTTCTGCTGTGTGAATGATCAAGAATACGAATGGTGTTGATCTGCAGGATGGCTTTCAGTGGTTTTCTTTGTCTAGGTTTAGAATCTTTGATACATACAGGCAGGATTTTTAGGAAGAATCATCATCAGCCATCATTTCTATAACTCATCCCACAATCTCAGGCAAATCCTCATATGAATTGAAGTAGTCATATTCCGGAGTCCTTTGTCTTTTTCACTAGGTATTTGAATTGTCTAATGCAGATAAAAGCTTGAGTCAATGCTCCTAATTATATCACTTTTCAAAATCACAGGATAAGTTATGAAAGCAATGATATGGATGAGTGAGTAGAAAAATGCAGTCAGAAATATAGGGGTCTTAGATATCACATAGTCCGGTATTAATTTCTTGTTCCTTATAAATGCATACTATTGGGTCCCAAACTAAAACTAATCAATATCAATCTCCGGGGCCGGCACTGTGGCGTAGCAGGTAAAGCTGCCGCCTGCAGTGCCAGCATCCCTTATGGACTCTGATTCAAGTCCTGGCTGCTCCATTTCCAATCCATCTCTCTGCTATAGCCTTGGAAAGCTATGGAAGATAGCCCAAATCCTTGGGCCCTTGCACCCGGTGGGAGACTTGGAAGAAGGTCCAGGCTCCTGGCTTCAGATCAGGACAGCTCCGCCCATTGCTGCCATTTGGGGAGTGAACCAGTGGACGGAAGACCTCTTTCTCTCTTTCTGCCTCTCCTTCTCTTTGTGCATAACTCTGACTTTCATATAAATAAAAAATATTTTTAAAAAATCAATCTCCGGCCAGCGCCGTGGCTCAACAGGCTAATCCTCCGCCTTGTGGCGCCGACACACCGGGTTCTAGTCCCGGTCGGGGCGCTGGATTCTGTCCCGGTTGCCCCTCTTCCAGGCCAGCCCTCTGCTGTGGCCCAGGAGTGCAGTGGAGGATGGCCCAAGTGCTTGGGCCCTGCACCCCATGGGAGACCAGGAAAAAGCACCTAGCACCTGGCTCCTGCCATCAGATGAGCGAGGTGCGGCAGCCATTGGAGGGTGAACCAACGGCAAAGGAAGACCTTTCTCTCTGTCTCTCTCTCTCACTGTCCACTCTGCCTGTCAAAAAAAAAAAAATCAATCTCCAAGAATTGAATCAAAAAATCTGCATTTGTAGGAAGCTTTTTAATTTGCTGTGTTCGCTAATGTTCGGGAACCACTCATGTAGTTAAACTTCTTCATATGGCAGATGAAGAAATGAGAAAAGTGAAATGATTTAGCCAAAGTGGCACAGCCAATCAGAGTTAGAAACTGGACTGAGACTCAAATCTTGATTCTCAAGTTAGAATTTTTTCAATTATAAGTAGTTTGTGTTCATTTGTAAATTTCCTATAGACCTCAATGAAAAGGGAATTTCAGTTCTTAACTCCTTGACATTCCCCTAAAGAGTTAAGACCAATAATTTACCATTAATGGGCTCCTTCTACTTGCTAAGTAGCTGCTGCCTTCAAATTTAGGTAATATCAACTATAGAAACTTGTGGACAAAGGTATATTGTTATCATGTTACCGTTTCACTCCCCCTCACCATAAGACATGCAAGATAATTTATCCAAAAGAACATTTACTCATTTTTCTCAAATCATTAGAGACAACAATAAAAAGTAAATGGAAAATCTTGCTACTAGTGTTGAATAAGAATATCCCACCCTCTATAGCAACATACCATATGGCATTTCCCTACCTTGTTCAGTATTTAACCTAACAATTTATTGCTAGGCGTCTTGGCAGCAAGCTGTGCAAGCTGAAGTGGAATCTGATTGAGGTGAGTTAATTAATGTGGTGGCAGCGTGGAATGTTGTCCAGCTGCCAGTGAGAATTATGTTTGTTTGTCTTTGGCCCAAGTGTGAAATGGCTGGCTGTTGATTTCAGAAGTGTGAGTGTACATTTTTATATCTTACACGAATGAATACATTTTTTGTATCCTACACATTTGGGGAAATGCTAAAATTTATTGGGTAATGTTATTTACCACTTGTGTGGCAGAAAGAGAAAGGTGGAATTTTTCCCTAACGGTTGACTTTGCATCCATCAAAAAGGCAAAAGCAGGTGGCATATAAATCCATGAGCAGGTAAATAAGCCATCTGAAATTAGCTCATCTAGTCTAATGCTTTAAAGAATAACTTTTAAAAAAATTAAATTTTTTTTGTTTTTTATCCCTCCAAAGAAACCTTTTATTTAAGGAATATAAGCTTCATGCATTTCATAATTGCATCTTTAGGAATATACTGATTCTTCCCATGATACCTGCCCTCCCACCCACTCTCCCACCCCTCCTCCACAAGGAATAACTTTTAAAAGGAGGTAAGTGCAAAGGAAACTGATTTCTTTTAGCAAATGATGGGAACTTTCTATATGAGGTATTTTGAAAAGGAGATTTTGAGTCCATTCTAAACCTTTATTTACATTATTAGCTTCCTACTAATATAAAAATAATGGAAATGTTTTTTAAAAGATTTATTTATTTATTTGAGAGGCGCAGAGAGAGAGAGAGAGAGAGAGGCAGACAGAGAGAGAGAGAGAGGTCTTCCATCCACTGGTTCACTTCCTAAGTGGCCGCAATGGCTGGAGCTGGGCCAATCTAAAGCCAGGAGCCAGGAGCTTCTTCTGCATCTCCCACAGGGGCCCAAGGACTTGGGACATCTTCCACTGTATTCCCAGGCATAGCAGAGAGCTAGATCAGAAGTGGAGCAGCTGGGACAATATATAATATCAAAACTTATAGATGCAAAAGCAGTGTTAAGAGAGAAGTTTATAGCAATTGATGCCTACATGAAGAAATTGGAAAGGTACCAAATAAATGAGCTATTGATGCATCTCAAGGACTTACAGAGACAACAACAAACCAAGCCCAATATTAGTAGGAGGAATAAATAATTAAAATTAGAGGAGAAATAAATAAAATTGAAACAAAAATACAGAAGGTCAGTGAAAGGGCTGGTTTCTGAAAAAATAAACTAAATTGATACAACACTGGACCAACTAATTCAACATAAAAAAGGGAGAGAAGAGCCAAATCAAAAAATCAGAGATAAAAAGGAAATGTAGCAACAGATATCACAGAAATAAAAATAACCACCAGTAATGACTACAAAGAGCTGTATACCAACAAATTGGGAAACCTAGAAGAAATGTATAGATTCCTAGACACATATAATCTACCAAAATTGAGTCATGAAGACACAGAAAACCTAAACAGACCAATAACCAAGGCAGACATTAAATCATAATAAAGACACTCCCAACAAAGAAAAGCCCAGGACCGGATGGCTTCACTGCTGAATTCTACCAGACGTTTAAAGAAGACTAATTCCAATTCTTCTCAAGCATTTCAAAACAACTGAAAGGGAGAGAATCCTCCCAAACTCCTTCTATGAAGCATGCATCACCTTAACTTCTAAGCCAGAAAAAGATGCAACAGAGAAACAATTATAGACCCGTATCTCTGATGAACACAGATGCAAAACTCCTCAACAAAATACTAGCTAATCAAATCCAACAACACATCAGAAAGATCAGTCACCTGAACCAAGTGGGATTTATCCCTGGTATGCAGGTATGGTTTAACATTGTCAAATCAAGCAAAGTAATGTATCACATTAACAAACTGAAGTACAAACACCATACGCTTCATGCTGCAAAGGGTGTCATTGAGTGGCAGCAGTAGGGGAGTCTTCTGAGGGTTGATCTAAGGGTCCTTGGTAGAAATGTGGATTTCCTAAGTGGTATTGTCTGAAGTATCATGTGGAGTTTGATGCCTTCACGCTGTTTAATCCTGGATAACAAAAAACATAAGGCACTTAGCATCTCTTTTTAGAGTTCCAGGGATCCTGCTGGAAGCCTCAATACTAGAGACTCAGTTTTAGAGCTTTAGATGTAAAAGAATTGTCAAAGTAAGTTAAAATCTGAGCATCATAAACAAAGTTGTGGACCAGATCTATTCAGATAAAGTTGACTCCTTTAAGATTCAGATTTCTAAAGCAATTACTAAAGGCAACAGAAAACACATGGAACTTTCCTTTGACATGTAAAACTTTGTTACCTAGGTCAGTTAAAAAACATGGAAAAACTTTGACTGAAAAGGATCCGCATGAGATATCAGCATGAGCCCATCACTTAGCACACTTTAAAAGAACATGCATAATTTTAACCCATGGTTATTTTAAAGCCGCTTTTGAATTTTGAAAACATTAAAGTGCTTTTTTATTAACATTGGAAAAATTAAGTTACTTTACCAAAGTGTTGTGAACTCTTAGGAGTCTCAGGAAAATATTTAGCCTAGAAAACAAGGCATTTGAGAGTAGTACCCATAACACTTTGTTAACAGACATAATATTTTTCAGAATCACATTGTGGATGGTCTTTTTAAGTGTAATACATTTACATTTAAGGTGATTATTAATAAAGATGGGCTTCTGCCATTTTGCTGTGTCTACTTTTTAGTTTATTTTCTTAGTTATCCTAAGGATTACAATTATCGACTTTAATTTATAACATTTGAATTTATACCAGTTTAGTTTTAATAGCAAACAAAAACTATACAGCTTTGTTTCCTTGCTTGTTGTGGTTGTCATAAATTATATCTTTACTCATTGTTGCAAATTAACATAGACTTATAATTAGTTTTTTAAAAAAGATTTATTTATTTACTTGAAAGGCATAATTTCAGAGAGGCAGAGGCAAAAGAGAGAAGTTTTCCATCCACTGGTTCACTCCCCAAATGGCTGCAATGGCCAGAGCTGGGCTGATCCGAAGTCAAGAGCCAGGAGCTTCTTCTGGGTCTCCCACGTGGGTGCAGGGGCCCAAGGACTTAGGCCATTTTCTACTTTTTTCCCAGGCCATGGCAGAGAGGTAAATCAAAAATAGAGCATGGGGAAGGTGCTGTAGCGCAGTAGGCTAAGCCTCCACCTCTGGTGCTAGAATACCATATTCTGGTTAAAGACCTGGCTCCTTTGGAAATTTGTATTTTAGTTCCATTTTCTCATGAATATTTTGAAAGAATATTCATCTAGGAGACAAAAACAGTTTCAAACTAAAAATACATAAAAATGGCTTTTACATTTCCTTATGTAACTATGTAATTACCTTTACTGGTATTCTTTATTTTCTATATTTTGAGTTATTGACTGGTGTTCTTTCATTTCATTCTAGATGAGTCCTTTTAGTATTTCTGATAGGGCTGGCCTACTAGCAATGAATTATCTCAGCTTTTGTTTACCTCGGAATGTTTTAATTTCTTCTATATTTTAAAAGATGGTTTTCTGGGGCTGGCGCTGTGGTGTAGTGGTTAAAGCTACTGCCTGCAGTGCCAGTATCCCATATAGGCACCGGTTCAAATCCCAGCTGCTCCACTTCTGATCTAGCTCTCTGCTATGGCCTGGGAAAGCAGCAGGTCCTTGGGTCCCTGGACCTGCGTGGGAGACCCAGAAGAAGCTCATGGCTCCTGGCTCCTGGCTTCAGTTTGGTGCAGCTCTGGCTGTTGCAGACAACTGGGGAGTGAACCAGCGGATGGAAGACTGCTTTCTCTCTTTGCCTCTCCTTCTCTCTGTGTGTAACGCTGACTTTCGAATAAATAAATAAATCTAAAAAAAAAAAGAGATGGTTTTCCAGATATAGAACCCTTGGCTAACTTTTTTTCTTTCACCACCTTCGATATGTCATCCCACAGCCTTCTTTAATCTTATTGAGGTTGCATGTACATGTTAAACCACTTTTCTCTTGCTGTTTTCAATATTCTGCTTTTCAACAATTTTATTATATGTCCTGGAGTCGATCTCTTCTGAGTTTAATTTGTTTATATATGGGATTTTTATATATGGGATGGAAGTGTCCCATTATTCCTTTTTTTTTTAAGATTTATTTATTTATTTTTTATTTATTTGAAAGACGGAGTTACAGAGAGAGGTAGAGACAGAGAGAGAAGTCTTCCATCTGCTGGTTCACTCCCCAGATGGCCACAATGGCCGGAGCTGTGCAGATCCGAAGTTAGGAGCCAGGCACTTTTTAAGGGTCTCCCATGTGGGTGCAGGGGCCCAAGGACTTGGGCCATCTTCTGTTGCTTTCCCAGGCCATAACAGAGAGTTGGATTGGAAGAGGAGGAGCCGGGACTAGAACCAGCGCCCATATGGGATGCTGGTGCCTCAGGCCAGGGCTTCAACCCGCTGCACCACAGCGCTGGCCCCTCGTTAGTCCCTTTGACTCTACTAATTTTTTTCCACTATGTTTTCTTTCTGCTCCTCAGACTGCATAGTTTTAATTGTACTATCCTGTAGTCTGCTTATTTTTATTCTGTCTGCTTAAATTTGTTGTTTGGTTAGTTTTCTCTTATTGCAGCTACTATACCTTTCAGCTACAGATTTTTATAATAATTTGTCTTTATTGATATTTTCTACTTGTTCATACATTGTTCTGCTTTTCTCCAGTTTTTGCCCGTTTTTTTTTATTTGAGTATCTGAGGGTACTTCATAAATTTTGTGGGAAAATGGAATTAAAAATAAGTTTATTTTGGTACAAAAATTCTTTTTATTTATTTACTTGAAAGGCAGAATTACAGTAGTGGTATGGAGAAAGAGAGAGAGAGAGAGAAAGATCTTCCATCCACTGGTTACTCCCCAAATGGCCACAATGGCCAGGGCTGGGCAGGCTGAAGCCAGGAGCCTGGAGCTTCATTGTGGTCTCCTAAGTAGGTAGCAGGGGTCCAAGCACTTGGAGCATCTTCTGCTTTCTCAGGGGCATTTGCAGGGTGTTGAATCTAAAGTAGAGCAGCTGGAACAGCAACTAGTGCCCATATGGGATGCTAGCATTGCGGGCAGTGGCTTAATCTGTTAACACTACAATGCCAGCCCCACTGCAAAAACAAACAAACAAACAAACAAAAGCCTCTTTGAAATCTAATCACAGTTTTTCTTAATAACATGCATTTTCCATGAACTTTTTGAAGATACTTGATATACAGGGATTTCAGAGTTTTTTGTTTGGTTGTTTGTTTTTTACAATTTTGAAACTTTTTCAAGTGTGCTTATATTGAAAACAGTTGACTTAATGTCTTTGGGTATTGAGTCTAATGTCTGGGCTTCTTCATATTTGGTTTCTGTAAACCCCCCCCCCTCTTTTTTTTGCTATGTAATTGGCTATACTTTCTTGTTTCTTTGTATGTTTTTTATTTTGTTTTCTCCAAAATTGGATATTTTGATATTACAATATAACCCTGAAAATCAGATTCTCTCTTCTTCGCAGGATTTACTGTTGCTTTTGATGGCTGTAGTCATTCCACGCTAAATTTGCTAGCTGTAGCTGCTGCGGTCATCTGGGGAATGAACCAGCAGATGGAAGCCCTCTCTCTCTCTGGCTCTACCTCTTTCTGTAACTCTATCTTTCAAATAAATAAAATAAATAAATAAAAGTGAGTGAAATGTGGCTAATAATTTCCCACTCAAATGCTTGCAAAATTTCCCTTGTTTGATGACAGGAACAAGCAAAAGCATTGTAGTGATAGAGAAAGTCTCTCTGATACAGTTTTTCCCCCCCGGGGGGGGATTTATCTGCTAAAGCTTTGACTGAGTTTCTTGAAATACTGTTAATAAGTTGTTACTGTTCTTTTTTAAAATTTATTTATTTATTTGAAAGTCAGAGTTACACAGAAAGAGAAGGAGGCAGAGAGAGGGAGAGAGAGAGAGACAGAGAGAGAGAGAGAGAGAGAGAGAGGTCTTTCACCCGCTGGTTCACTTTCCAACTGACCACAATGGCCAGAGCTGGACCAATTTGAAGCCAGAAGCCAGGAGCTTCTTCTAGGTCTCCCATGTGGGTGCAGGGGCCCAAGGACTTGAGCCATCTTCTGCTGCTTTCCCAGGCCATAGCAGAGAGCTGGATCAGAAGTGAAGCAGCTGGGACTTGAACCAGTACCCATATGGAATGCTGGCACCACAGGTAGTAGCTTTACCCACTGTGCCATAGCATCAGCCCTGAGATGTTTCTGTTCTTTGTCGCTTCTAAGACCAACAAGCAAAATGCCTCGAATATCCAAAAATCTGCAATAACCTTGCTCCTAACTGGTCTGCTTTTGCTTTGAATGGACTACTTCCACTTTTTGGTAACCACTGCTTTGATTGTGCTTTGTCTTCAGGATCATACTGATAAAGCTCTGTTTCATTTCCTTTTGACATCTTTGAAGAAATGCTTTAGGAGCTTGACCATACTCATTTAAAATTTCCATTGAAAGACCTATTCTTGTTGACAGCTGATCTGGGTACAACAGCGTTGGCACCTATAATGTAGAAATAAATTTATTTGAAAGAAGACAGAGTGAGCAAGAGGGTAAGAGAGAGTATTCCTCTTTCTGCCGGTCTACTCTCCAAATACCCACAACAGCCAGGGTGGAGTCAGGAGGTGGGAACTCAATCTAGATCTCCCTATTGATGGTAGGAACACAAATACTTGAGCCACCACTACTGCCTCTCAGCATCTGTGTTAGCAGGAAACTGGAGTCAGTGGTCAGAGCCAGGGGTCAAGCTCAAGCACTCTGGTATGGGACACACATGCCTTAACTGCTACCTTAAGTGCCCATTTCTAAAACTTGAGAATTTCAGTTGATCATGGTCTTAATATGTGCTAAATTTCAGGCTATATTTATGAGTATATTTTATAGATAATGAGAAGTATAATTCTTAGTAGTTTGATTAATGTTAAGTAGAACATTGTCAAACTTAAATACATTCATAGGTATTAGATTAGCACAAAAAGATGGGAAGAGGGAGGATTGGAGGAATGTGAGGTAATCTAGAAATAAAAAGACTAAGTGGACGTAGAAGTTCTAAAATATTTGGGGCTGATGTTGTGGTGCAGCCGCTTCAGCTGTTGCTTGCAGTGCCAGTATCCCATATCAGATGCTGGTTCAGGTTCTGGCTGCTCTGCTTCTGATCCAGCTCCCTGCTAATGCGTCTGGAAAGGCAGGAGAAGAGGACCCATTCGCTTGGGCTCCTGCCACCCAAGTGGGAGATCCAGATGGAGTTCCTAGCTCCTGGCTTCAGCCTGGTCCAGCAAGCATCCTGCAACCATCTGGAGAATGAACCAGCAAATAGAACATTTCTTTCTCATTCTGTCACTTCCTCTCTCTGTCATTTTTCAAGTAAGTAAAATAAATTAAAAAAAAGTTTTAGTCATTGTACTCAAAGGCTGAGTTTTCTTATTGGTAAAATTCATAGTACATAGTACTTACTAAGCAAATGTTATTTTTTAAAAAAATAGTTATTTGTAAGAGAGAGAGAGAGAGGGAGACACACACACACACACACACACACACACACACACACACGTCTTCCACCTGCTGGCTTACTCCCTAGATGGCTGCAATAGCTAGCACTGGGCCAGGTCAAAGCTAGGAGGCAGGAGTTTCACCAGTGTCTCTCACATTGCTGTTTTCCCCAGGCCATTAGCAGGGAGCTGGATCAGAGGTGGAACAGCTGGGACATGAATCAGTGCCTATATGTGATGCCAATGTTGCAGGTCGTGGCTTTTTTGTTAGGCCACAACGCCAGCACCTAAATGTTAGTATTTTCATTTATTTAAATGTATTTGAAAGAAATAATTAGAGATAGAAGATCGATCTTCTATTCACTGGTTTACTCTCTAAATGGTTCCAATATAAAGGACTGGGCCAGGTTGAAGCTGGGAACCTGCAATTCAGTCTGGGTTTCTGAAATGGGTGACAGGGGCCTAAGTACTTGAGCCATTATCTGCTGCCTTCTGTGGTGCACTTTAGCAGGAAGCTGGATTGGAAGTGGAGGTGGGACTCGATCCCAGGTCACCTGATAGGGAATGTGGGTGTCCTAAGCAATGACTTAATTGTGTTGCCACAAAGCCCACCTGACTTGTCTTATTCTTTTTTTTTTTTTTTTAAGATTTATTTGAAAGAGTTACATAGAGAGAAGAGAGGAAGACAGAGAAAGAAAGAGAGAGAGAGAGAGAGAGATCTTCCATCCGATGGTTCACTCCCCAGATGGCCGCAATGGCCGGAGTTGTGTCAATCCGAAGCAGGAGCCAGGAGCTTCTTTCCGGTCTTCCCATGTGGGTTCAGGGGCCCAAGGACTTGGGCCATCTTGTACTGCTTTCCAGGGCCATAGCAGAGAGCTGGACAGAAAGTGGGGCAGCCAGGTCTTGAACCGGCACCCATATGGGATGCTGGTGCTTCAGGCCAGAGTGTTAACCCACTGCGCCACAGCGCTGGCCCTGGTCTTATTCTTAAGCTCACTGTAAGACAGTAGTGACATCAAGAGTCATTTTCTATGTGACAACTTCTAATGATTCACTGCTGACTGGGACATTTGTTTTATTAAAGCCTTCTGAACAGTTTATTTGGAAGGTGCATCAATGCATTAGCTATCTGCTATGTAAGAATTTATAATCCTCAGGCCAGCGCCGTGGCTCAATAGGCTAATCCTCCACCTGCGGTGCCAGCACCCCGGGTTCTAGTCCTGGTCAGGGTGCCGGATTCTGTCCTGGTTGCCCCTCTTCCAGTCCAGCTCTCTGCTGTGGCCTGGGAGTGCAGTGGAGGATGGCCCAAGTCCTTGGGCCCTGCACCTGCATGGGAGACCAGGAGAAGCACCTGGCTCCTGGCTTCGGATCAGCGCGGTGCGCCGGCCGCAGCAACCATTGGAGGGTGAACCAATGGTAAAGGAAGACCTTTCTCTGTCTCTCCCTCTCTCTCACTGTCCACTCAGCTTGTCGAAAAACAAACAAACAAACAAAACAAAACAAAAAAACAGAAAAAAACACCCCCCCACACACACAGAATTTATAATTCCCTTCCAGGGGCCATCATTGTGACATAGCAGATAAAGACACCCTCTGCATCACCAATGTCTCATATGGGCATTGGTTCAAGACTCAGCTTCCTTACTTCTGGTTCCCCCCACCCTGTGCCCGCCGCTAATGCTCCTGGGAAAGCAGCAGAGGATGGCCCAAGTCCTTGGGGTCCTGCCACCCACGTGGTAGACTCGGAAGAAACTCCTGGCTCCAGATCAGCTCAGCTCCAGCTGTTGAGGCCATTTAGGGAGTGAACCAGCAGATGGAAGAGTTCTCTCTCTCTGTCACTCCCTCTCTGTAACTCTACTTTTCAAATAAATAAATTTTTAAAAAATAACCATACAATTTAGTAGATTAAACAATAAGCATTTATCATCTCAGATTTTCTGCTGTGGTTCTGGAATTTAGGAGCAGCTTATCTGGTGAGTTCTGGCCCAGCCTCTCTCATAAAGTTGTAGTCAAGGTGACAGCCACAGCTGCATTCATCTTGTGACAGTCCAGAAATAGGACTTGACTCACAATATCAAGCCCTTCCAGACCTGACCATGTATCCATCTGCAATCCGACCATCTATCCATTGCCCACCTGCAACCACAGACTGCTCCATCAACACTCAGCCAATTGGGAACAAGAAACTCCTAACTTGTAGCTACAGAAGACCCTCTTCAGCTCCATTAGGGACTTTCCCAACTTTGGTGTGGGCCCAGAATAGCCCAGTACAACTGAAGTTCTGTAGTTGTACTGAGGTTGGCAAGTGTTTGCATGGGATTGGGATGATTAGGGTGGAACTCGTAAAATTAAATCCTGATAGTTTTATGTGATAGTCTATGCTGTGTTGGTACCACTAGAGGCTGAACCAGTGGGGCCTGTCTTATCTTGCACTGTGACCCTATAAACTGTGAACTCAAATAAAACTTTTGGTAAGTTAGTAGTCTCACATATTTTGTTATAGTAAGTAATACAAAATAAGCTAATATACAGGTTCTGGAGATTATCAGGATGTGGCCATATTTTTTGGTGGGGGAACCATTCTGCTCACTAAACTAGTATCACTACTAATGAGTTGGGAAAAAAAAAAGATCTTTAAGACAACTTCTCAAGTATGACTAAAGCTTTTGTTTCTTTGAAATTTACTCCAAATGATTAAGATAATCAAATGATTGTAAATGTCTTCTTAGAGACTCATGATTCTTCAAAGTTGAGAAATATTACCCTTTTTAAGAAAATATTTTGTATATATAAACAAATCTATGTACTCAATATCTATTAAGATTAATTTTTCCTACTTAATATATTTAAAAAGTTAAATTTATTGGAGAAACAGAGAGAGAGGAAGGGGCAGGGGAGAGAGGGAGGGAGAGAGAGAGAGAGAGAGAGAGAGATCGATCTTGCCCATCTGCTGGTTCATTTCAGATGGGGCTGGGTCAAGTGGAAGCTAGGAATTAAATCTGCATCTCCCACATGGGTGGCAAAGACCAAACTACCTGAGCCATTAATTGCTGCCTTACAAGGAAGCTGGAATCAGGGGCACAGCCAGAAATTGAACTCAAGCACTCTGAAATGGAATGTGGAGATCTTAACTGTTGTGTCAAATGCCTATTTTGTTTTCTCCTTTTTAGAAGACATAATTCATAATAAAATCATGGGAACTTCAAAAATTAATGAAAAATGGAATTAAAAGATAATTTTATTTTGGTACAAAATAATTTTGAAATCCATGCATAGTTCTTTTCTAATACACATTTTTCTGTAAACTTTTTTCCTTGTTCATTTGATAGAGACAGTGAGAAAGTTCACTCCCCAGATATCCACAACAGCTTGTGGTGTGGTATTGGCAGGCAAAGCCAGGAGTTAGAAAGTCAGTCCAAGTATTTATGTGAGTGGTAGGAACCCATCACTTAGGACATCATGCTTCCTCCCAGGATCTGTATTAACAGGAAGCTGGAATTAGTAGAGATGGGTATCAAACCCAGGTACTACAATGTGGGATGCGAGGGTCCTAACGGGTAGCTGAACTGGTAGGTCAAATGCCCACTTTGCGATGAACTTTGTAAGGAACCTTTGTCTAATTGAAGTACTCTGTTTTCTTCCTAATTATCCCATCTCTTGAGTAATTACAATCCTGAACTTAGTGTTTATGAAAGTTTTTTTTTTTTTTTGCAGTCCAGAGGTCTTTTTTTTTTTTTACACTTATTATGCCGTGAATTCATAGGGAGTGGGTTCCAGCAGCTCAGGCTCCTTTCCAGGTTCTGACAAAGTGGGTTTTTCTGGGTGAAGCAGCTGGCGCTTTAGTCAAACCCAGGTACCTTTCTCTTTGGCTTCTTTTTCTGATCATTTTCCTTTACATGTTTCAGGAAGCTATCTCAGCTCTTAGAGTGCTTACTATGTTTAATACACACATTTATTCTCTCGGCAAGAATCTTGCCCTTCACTTGTTTACAACAATGCCAACAGCCTGCTGGGTAACACTGCAGACTCTCCCAGTGGTGCCATGGTAACATTTAAGGGGCATTCCTTTTTTGAACAGTACCTATTTCCTTGATGTCTACAATGTCACCATTATTGTAAATGCACATCTATGTGGCCAGAGGAACAACTACATGTTTTCTAAAAAATATTTTCTATTTAATCATTTATTTGAGAGGCACACACACAGAGAAAGAGTTCTCATCCACTGTTTTGATCCCCCAAATCCTGCAATGGCCAGGCCTAAGCTGTGAGCCAGGATCTCAACTCAGGTGTCCATATGAGTAGCTGGCACCTAACCAACTTGAGCCATGCTGTCTTCCACGATGTGCATCAGCAAGAAGCCACAATGTAGAGCTGAGTTGGGATTCAAATGTAGGCACTCCCACTGGGGACACTGGTGTCCCAACCATCATGACAATCACTAGGCCAAATGGCTTCCCCTCATGAAAATTTCAAAAACTAGTTGTAAATATATATGTAAGTATCACAGTATAATGCAGTTCTTGGAATGTAAATGTATTTACATATATGTGACATGCTATACTTATTTGGTTATTTACGTTTTTCTTAATATTTTCAGGTTTATTAATGTTGACAGATATGTAACTTTGTTCAGTGTTTTTCAGACTGTAGGTTACAAATCATTAGTTACTGATAATCGCTTTAACAGGTCATGAGCTTAATGTATTCAATTATTATTTTGTGAAAATCATTCTGAATACATCCATATGAATATGTACTACTGTCAATATGACCAACTCTCCTTACAAGTTTTCTTCACAAGATTTAAGATCTTACTAAGATATGGGAAAGGCGCTCTATTTGACATTTTAAAAAACATGAGCAATGAAACATTAATAAAAAGGAATTAAATTTATCTTCATTGCTTATAGAAGAGGGCACAATGGAAGACAAGGCTGAAAATTACTAATTTTTGATACTTTAGAACAACAACAAAAACCAATGCACAGATAATTTTCCCAAGTCAGGAATTTGGCAGTTTTTTTTTGGCTGGCTCCAAGACCAAAATGGGATACTAGAAAAACAACAAAAAAAGCTCAGCGTTCTATATATTGTTCAGATATCTTAATTACATATTTTCTGTTTATTTGAAATACCTGGCTAATTTCTCAACACAGTATTTTTATTTATTCGGTTGCTACACAATAAAACTAGGTCTTTCTTTCTTCAGAAAAATGGTAAGACCCGGAGCTCAACCAAGAGCTCAGATTTAAGTAATTATGGAAACCACTCTCTTTATTAAGCCCTCTCAGTCATGGCTTCAACCTGTTTGCTTTTCAAGTGAAGCAGATAACTAAAAATTTATTTATTTGGTTAATTTACAAGGTCTTCATAAAACCCAAATTATTTGAGTTACTCATTAAGGCTTCTTCTTAGGAAACAGCTGCTCTGAATTAGCTGCTTTTGGGGGGGGGGGGGGTGAAACATAGTTCATTACTTGCAGTAACAAATCTGGACACCTGAACGGCCTCACGTACGTCTTTTTTCATTGTTACTAAAGCTCTTCCAAGAAGCTGATTTTAATTCCAGGGACGAGCTTTGGGCATCCCCCCCCCGCCCCCCCCAATAACCTTATAAAAAAAGTACTTTAAAAAATGTGGTGGTAGCTGTCTTCTTCAGGGGTTACCAAAAATAAACTGGCCAAAAATTAAGCAGCACGTCCTACGCTACTGCTTTAAGCCGTTTTCTGAGCTGGGCGTTTTCAGTCTGGCTTCGTGGACTTACAGGCGACTAGAAGATGATATTTTACACAGCCTTCATCAGACCCACGCTGACCCCAGAACTGAACGCATTTCTAGTCCGCTACTTTCCCTGTGTCTGAGTGGCTCTACCGTTCCTCGCCCGCTGCCCATCAGCTACCTAGGGACTATTTCACCGCCGCTTCCTGAAAGCTGACACTCCACGAGGCTCGTCTACTCCTGTGGTTACGACCAAGCATGCTCAAAAGCTGAACATCCTGAGCCCGCGATTCTCCTCCTGCGCCCACGCTCCCTCCGGCAAATAACCCTCGGATCTCATTTTAAGTCGGCCCCCCCTAGCTTGCTCCTCCCACCTGCGGCCTACCGCCATGGCCCTCCCCACGGACCCGAGGTCCTCTTCCCGGTCCGTCCATTTCTCGGAACAATACGCTCTTTTTCAGCGTTAAGGACCAGGACCCCAGCCTGGCCCGTCCGCCAGCTCCGGAACCACGGCGCGCGCTCAGGCCTCGCCGCCCGCGGTCACCCTCGGCCCGGAACGCCACTTCCGGATCGCTGGTGTCTCCACTTTACCGGTCCGCTGCCACCGCACCTCCGCCCCGGCACTTCCTAGAGCTTCGCCCTAACCACTGGCCTGGTCGAAGCCGGGGCCGACGCTACAGGAGCGCCAGGAGCTCCTCGGGAGAACGCGTCAGGCGTCTTCTCCAGTGTGAGGGACCTCCATGGGCTGCGAAGGCACGGAGCGCTGGCGGTGGCGGGACAGTTTGTTTTGAGTGCCGAGCGGAGCACACCCGGAAGTGGCGCGGTACGGAGCGGTGCGGCCGCCGGGGGGGGCGGGTGCCAGGTATGAGGTGGGGGAGAGGAGACGCCGCGGTGCTCTTTGGCGTGGGTGTCAGCGCAGGGTGGAGTGTGGAAACGGGCCTGGCTCTAGCTGCAGCGCTGTTTGCACTGTGGTAGATCCGGCCAGGTTCCGGGAGGCGAGGGCCTGGCGGGGCGGCTGCAGCACCCGCACGGGAGCCCGGCGCCCACCCACTCCGGGGGACCCGCTCTCTTCAGGTCACCGCTTCTTCCTCCTGACCCTCTCCGGGCCAGAAGTCGTGGCCGGAGCCGGGAGGCCGCTGGAGTGTCCCGTGCCGCCTCTCTGGTGGGGTCTGTTGCTTTTCCGCCCCTCCAAACGCTCCTGAGAAGTACTTTTTCCTTCGCCGCACTGCTGACTCCTTGATGTTTCTGTCTTTATCCCTTTCAGCTTCTGACGTTGGCTCCTAGCGTTAAAATATGCTGGAGTCCTATGTAACTCCAATTTTAATGAGCTATGTGAATCGCTACATCAAGAACTTGAAGCCTTCCGACCTGCAGCTTTCACTATGGGGTGGAGACGTGGTTCTGAGCAAGCTCGAGTTGAAGTTGGACGTCCTGGAACAGGTCAGCCGGGTAGCTGGCGTGGACTGGAAACATTTTTTAATGTGCTAGGATGTGATCCATTTCCTTGTCTTTGCTTTCTATGGTACAATATGGTAATTTTTTCTGCTGTCTTTTGGGCTACACTGTAGTTAGAGACCTTGTTTTACAGAATTTTAAGAGGTTTATTATAGTAGGCGTTGAAAAAGTTGCGTGGACTGAAAGGAAAGCAATTTCATTGTTCTTGTCGGAATTGTTCAGCCTGTTTCCCCAAATCTCAAGCATTACCGAGTATGCTAAAGGTACGTTGTCCAAATTCTGTATGAAGTTGAAAATAATACATCTTCCTTTGTGGACAGTGTGAGGAAGGGTATGAAAGAGAGCAAGGTCAACTCTTGAGGGACGTTCTCTCTCTCTCAGAAGGAAAGATGACAGCTGTGGCATCCCCACAGTGTTGAATACACACAGATTGAGAATGGCAGTACAAGTGGACATTTCTCTAACTGCTGCTTTTTAGTTTCTTTCATTTAACATGGGGAATAGTCCGATGTAGATGAACTGTTACTTCAAAGTTCACATGTTCATTCATTTAGTACTTTTATTAGTAACATGTGTTAAGCAATTCTAACAATATTGAGGATGAGAAATATCTGTGGAAGCTCAGAAGTCAGACTTGTTAGGAGATAAAGTGGTGGCTTAATCTGAAGGTCATTGTTACCAGTAATCTTTAGTTATATTCCCCTGCCTCTTCTAGTTAACACTAGGAAATAGTACTCTTAGTGCCTTCTCCATTCTCTCCCAAGGTTAATTGGATGCCTTAGTATTTTCATTTTACTGTAAGTGAACATAAATCCTAAGAGTAGCAATGCAACTTGTAAATATTTGTACACCTGTGCAACTACTAGCCAGCTCAGGAGAGAGTATTCCTTAAAAGATTCTCATTGTAATTAGTACTCCTCAGTGGTAAAAAGAGATGACTAATCTGACTTCTGTCAGCATAAACTTTACTTGTTGTTGAGCCTCTAATAAATTGGAATCACTTGTGTAGTTTCTACCATTTGCTTGGCTAGCAGTCGGCTAAGATTAACCTATATTGTTGGATGAACAGTTTGTTTTTTGCATTGCCTTGTATAAAGAGTCCACAATTCAGGTTAAGCTGCCACATAGTATGTCAACATCTTGTATCATAGTAGTATGGCACAGCAGGTTAGGCTGCCACATAGTATGTCCACATCTCGTATCAGAGGATCAGTTCAGGTCCTGGCCACTTTGCTTCTGATCCAGTGTCCTGCTGATGCGCCTTTTTTTGGAGGCAGCTGATGATGGCCTAGGTACTTTGGTTTCCTCCACCTGTGTGGGAGACCCAGGTGAAGCTCCTGGCTTTAGTCTGGCCCACCCTGGATATTGTGGGCATTTGGGGAGTGGATCAGTAGATGGAAGATCTCTCTTCTCTGTCTCTCCCTCTGTCACTTTGCCATTGAAATGCAAATAAATTAATCTTTTTAAAAAAAAATCCATGATTTACTTATCTATTCTCCTATTAATGGACATTGAGTTATTTATAAAGTAGATGATGGTTCAAGTACTTGGGTCCCTGCCTTCCACATGGGAGACCTGGATGGAGTTCTGGACTCCTGGTTTCAGCCTGGCCCAGCCTGGCTATTGTGGGCACTCTGATATGGGATGCAAGTGTCCCAAGTGGTGACTGAACTGCTGTGCCACAAGTGCCACACACCCACCCCTGGTAGTACCTATGAAAGCTAAACATGCCTACCTCCTAGATACCTAGCTAAGGAAAAATAATATTGATGTCCATCAAAATTCATATACGAAAATGTTTGTAGAAGCTTGCTTCATTACAGCTAGAAGTGTGAACAACCTTGGGAGTTGGTGTTTAGCCTAGCAGTTGAGAAGCCAGTATCCTACATTGGATGTTGTGGGCATAGTGGAGAGTGAACCAGCAGATGGAAGGTTACTCTCTGCGACTCCCTCTTCCTCCCAAATAACATGAAGAAAATAATAAAAGATAGTGATGAAGTAGTTGTCTTAAGTGACTATGCCAGTTTACAAGTTTACCAACACAATGTATGAGTTCCAGTTATTTCATGTTTTTGCTACTTCTTGGTATGTTTGTTATTTTAGCCTTTCTGAATAATGTGTTGTGATGGCTCATTGTAATTTCAGTTTGTATTTCCTTAATGACTAACGAAACTGAATATTTTTTCATAGGATTATTGGTTAAATTTTTATTTGAGGGGTAGAGTTACATACATACATACAGAGAGAGAGAGAGAGAGAGGTGTTCCATCTGCTGGTTCACTCCTTAAATGGCCACAGCTGGAGCTGACAGATATGAAGCCAGGAGCTTCTTCCAGGTCTCCTACGCGGGTGCAGATCTCAAGCACTTGGGCCATCTTCCGATCCAACTCTCTGCTATGGCCTGGGAAAGCAATGGAAGAGGAGCAGTCAGGACACAAACCAGCAGCCATAAGAGATGCCTGCTCTGCAGGTGGTGGCTTAGCCTACTTTGCCACAGCACCAGCCCCTGTTACTTCTCTTAAGTCTTGCCTTTTTTTTTTTTTTTTAAGATCTGTTTATTTGAGAGGCAAAATTACAGGGAGAGATAGATCTTCCATCCACTGGTTAACTCCCCACATGGCCTTAGCAGCCACAGCTAGTGCAAGAAATTGGATTTTTCTGTCTTTCCTATTGATGTGTTGGGATTCTCTGCCAGATTATGGCTTATCTCTCAGTAAATGGCTTATCTTTTTACTTTCTCCAAAGTATCCTGATGACAAAAGTTTGTAATTTTATTGAGGTAGAGTTTGTCAATCTTGTACTTAGGGCTTTTCATGTTATACATAAGGAATCTGGATTTCTAACTTGTCTAACACATTTTGGTAGGTTCCTTTGGGTTGCCTGTATACACACTCATGCCATCTACAAATAATAACCGTTTATATCTTTCTATACAATACTTGTACCTTTAATTTCTTTTTCTTTCATTATTGGCACCAGCAAGGGTCTCATATCATTTGGATTGGAGGTCATGAGAATAAATTTTGTTGATATTGTCCCCACCTTTGGTGGGAAAGTGATTGTATTTTATAAGGAGGTATGTTAGTTGTAAATGCTCTTTATTGGCTTAAGGAATTTCTCTTGATTTTTCCAGTGAGTTTATAAGATCACTGATGGGTGTTGAATTTTACCACATGAGTCTTTTAATGGTTGCCTAATTTAAAGAAAATTGTTAATATGGTAAATTAGACTGATTGAGTTTTTTAAAAGATTGATTCATTTATTCGAAAGGCAGAGTTAGAGGCAGAGAGAGAGGTCTTCCATCCTCTGGTTTACTCCTTAGCTGGCTGGGATGACTGGAATTGGGCAGATTTGAAGCCAGGAGCCAGGAGCTTCTTCTGGGTCTCCCACATGTGTGCAGGGGCCCAAGGATTTAGGTCATCTGCTTTCTCAGGCACATTAACAGGGAACAAGATTGGAAGTGGAGCAGCCAGGACTTAAACTGGCTCCCATATGGGATGCCACAGTGTGGGCCCCGAGGTGTTTTTTTTCTTTTTTCTCTCTCTCTCTCTTTTTTTTTTTTTTTTAATTTATTTGAGAGGTAGAGTTACAGCCAGAGAGAGGGAGAGACAGAGAGAAAGGGCTTCCTTCCACTAGTTCACTTCCCAAATGGCTGCAGTGGGTGGAGCTGGGCTGATCTGAAGCCAGGAGCCAGGAGCTTCTTCTGGGGCCAGGGGCCCAAGCACTGGACCATTTTCCACTGCTTTCCCAGGCTGTAAGCAGACAGCTGGATCAGAAGAGGAGCATCCAGGACATGAACCGGTGCCTATGTGGGATGCTCGTGTCATGGGCAGAAGCTCAATCTTTGCCACAGCACTGACCCCACCAATTAAGTTTTTTTAAAAAAGATTTACTGGGCCAGAGCTGTGGCATGATGTTATTAAGCACCGCCTGTAGTGCAGGCATCCCATATGGGTGCCTGTTCAAGTCCTGGCCGTTCCACTTCTGATGCAGCTCCCTGCTAAAGCACCTGAGAACAACGAAGATGGCTCAAGTCCTTGGGCTCCTGTATCCACGTGGGAAACCAGAATGGAGCTCCTGGCTCCTGGCTTTGGCCCGGCCCAGCCCTGGAGGTTGCAGCCGTTTGGGGAGTGAACCAGTGGATGAAATAGTTCTGTTTTTCCATCCCCCCAGTTTAACTGCCTTTCAAATAAATAAATAGAGAAGGAGTTATAGATGTCTTCCATCTGCTGGTTCTGTCTCCAGATGGCTGCAATAGCCAGGACTGGTCCAGGCTGAAGCCAGGAGAAGAACTCCATCTGGGTCTCTCATGAGGGAGGCAGGTATCCATGTATTTGAGCCAATATCTCTCGCCTCCCAGATGCATTAGCAGGGAACTGAATGGGAAGCAGAGTTTGCTGGGACTTGACTTGGTGCTATAATTGTTTCTAGCAGCTCCTTAACTTGTGCTGCAGTGTCTACCCTTAATTGAGTTTTTTAAGATTGCTTTATTTATTTGAAAGAGTTACAGAGAGAGGGAAAGAAAGAGATCGCTCTTCCATCCACTGGTTCACTCCTCAGATAGCTGTGATGGTCAGGGCTGGGCTAGGCTGAAACCAGGAAGCAGGAGTTAATCAGGGAATTTTTCCCAGGCCATTAGCAGGGAAATGGGTCAGAAGTGGAACAACCAGGACATCAGCTGGCACCCATAAGGGATGCTGGCCTTGCAGGCAGTGGCTTTACCTGCTCTGTCATGACCCTGATCCCCTAATTGAGTTTTTAAACATTTGCCTTGCATTCCTGAAATAAATCACAGTTGGTTATTTTAAAATTATTTTTATATGTTATTGGGTTTATTAAATCTTGTATGCTTCTAAGTGTTATCTGCATGTGATTTTCTTTTTTTTTTTTGGTAATGTCCTTGTCAGGCTTTGAGATGTACTTTCCTCATGAAATTATTTGTGAAGTATTTCCACATTTTATAATTCTTGGAAGAGTGTATATGATTGATATTGCTAGTTTTTTTCTTTATTGTTGCAAAATATATATGATTTTAAACTTATCATTTTACTACTTCTAGGTGTATACTTACGTGGCAGTAATTCTATTTATATTGTTGTACAACCATTACCACTGTCCATATCCAGAACTTTTTCTCCTCTTCACCCCTTCTAACCATATTCTATTTTGCTTCTGTGAACATGGTTGCTCTTAGTACCTTGTATAAGTAGAATCATTGAATATTTGTCCTTTTGTGAGTGACTCATTTCACTTAATTATCTTCAAAAGTTAATCGTGTTCTGGCATGTGTTAATGCTCACTCGGACTTGCCCCAAATGGTGGAGTTAGTATCGTGCCAGGGGATTCCAATACAATCTCATCAAGGTGGCATGTACCAAGGCCATCTCACTAGTCCAAGTGATCAATTTCAGTTCACAATTGATCACACTGATAGGTCTAAGAGTCAAAGGGATCACACAAACAAGACTAGTGTCTGCTAATACTAACTGATAGAATCAAAAAGGGAGAGAACCATCCTCATGGGAAGCGGGAGACACAGCAGACTCATAGAATGGCAGATGTCCTAAACAGCACTCTGGCCTCAGAATCAGCCCTTAAGGCATTTGGATCTGGCTGAAGAGCCCATGAGAGTATTGTAGGCATGGAAAGCCAAGACACTCTGGGAAAAAAAAAAAAAAGACCTAAATGAAAGATCTCTTTGAGTGAGATCCCATTTGAAGGAACGGGGCCATCGAAGAAGGAGGTACCTTTCTCTGAAGGGAGGAGAGAACTTCCACTTTGGCTATGACCTTGTTGGAATAAGATCGAAGTCGGCGAACTCCAAAGGCTTCCATAGTCTTGGCAACTCAGGACTAGAGCCTAGGGAGATTACTGATGCCATAAACAAGAGTCAAATTGTTAAGTCAACAACAGGAGTCACTGTGTACTTACTTCTCATGTGGGATCTGTCCTTAATGTGTTGTCCAATGTGAAGTAATGCTATAACTAGTACTGAAACAGTATTTTACACTTTGTGTTTCTGTGTGGGTGCAAACTGATGAAATCTTTACTTAATATATACTAAATCGATCTTTTGTATATAAAGATAATTGAAAATGAATCTTGATGTGAATGGAATGGGAGAGGGAGCGGGAGATGGGACGGGTGTGAGTGGGAGGGAAATTATGGAGGAGGGGAAGCCATTGTAATCCATAAACTATAGAAATTTATATTTACTAAATAAATAAATTAAAAAAAGAATTCTTAGATTTTTAAGGTTGGATGATATTCCATTGTACATCTGAGGATACTTCAAAAAACTCAGGAAAAAATGGAATTAAAGTATAAACTTATTTTGGTGCAAAAAATTTTTGAAATCCATGACTGCTTTTTTCTCATTGATCTGTTGATGGGCATTTCCATCTTTTGGCCACTGTGAATAAAGCTGCTATGAGCATAGGTGTTTAAATATTTTTTTGGATCTCTACTTTCAGTTCATTTAGGTGCGTACCCAGAAGTTAACTTTGTAGATGATATGGTAACTATGTTTAATTTTTTGAAGTATTACCAGTGTCTGTTCCATTTTACATTCTTGCCAGAAATGCACAAGAGTTCCAGTTGTTCCTGTAATTCCATATCTTTGCCAAAACTTTTTATGTCTCTTGTTTTTGATTGCTATTCTAATGAGTGTGATATGTCATCTTATGGATTTCTATTTTTTGAAAATCTAGCTTTTATCTGTTGATTCACTTGTCAGATACCTCCTGTATCCTGGGCTGGGCTGGGCTAGAGTAGATGGGAACTTCATCTAGGTCTCATGAGGGTGGACAGGAACCCAATCACTTGAGCCATCACTGCTGCTTCTCGGGGTGTGCATCAAGAAGTGATGTCGGTGGCAGAGCTGAGCATTGGACCCAGGTACTCTGATCTGGGTACGTCAGCATCTTGACTGCTAGGTTAGATGCTTACCCCTCATTATAGGATTTTTTTATTTGAAGAGTTACAGAAAGAGAAGGAGAGACACACATAGAGAGAAAGATCTTCCATCCACTGGTTCACTCTCCAAATGGCTGCAATGGCCAGGGCTGGGCTAAGCCAAACCCAGGAACTAGGAATTTTATCTGGGTCTCTCATTTGGGTGGCACTGTCGCAAGCACTTGGAAGAGGGTACTGGATAGGAAGTGGAGCAGCCAGGACTAGAACTGGCGTCCATATGGGATGCTGGTGTCACAAGTGGTGGCTTAACCTGCTATAGCACCATGCCAGTCCCCTCATTATAGTTTTAATTTACATTTCCCTTATGATTAATGACATTGAACAGCTCATGTCCTTGGTGCATTTTTTAAAGAGATTTATTTATTTATTTGAAAGGCAGAAATACAGAGAAAGATTGAGCTTCCATCCGCTGGTTCACTCTCCAAATGGCCACAATGGCTAGGACTGGACCAGGCTGAAATCAGGAGCCAGGAGCTGCTTCCCTGTCTCCCACATGGGTGCAGGGGTCCAAGTACTTGGGCTATTTTCCATTGCTTTCCCAGGTGCATTAGCAGTGAGCTGGATTGGAAGTGGAACAACTGGGACTTAAGCTGGTGCTCATATGGGAGCCGGCACTGCAGGTGGAGGCTTACCTTCTATGCCACAGTCCCAGCCCTGCTTGGTGCACTTTTGAATCAGAGTTTTGTTAGTGTTGAATTGTAGGAGTTCTGTGTGTAGTATGGATAGTAATCTCCCTTATCAGATACATGATTTGCAGACCTTTCCTCCCATTCTGTGATTTGTCTTTTACTCTGTTGATGCTGCCCTTCGTTGCATAAAAGTTTTAAATTGATTAAGTCCAACTTAGGTGATTTTTCTTTTGTTGCCTAGGACTTTGATGTTGTGTCCAAGAAATTATTGACACGTCTCATTTCATGAAGCTTTTCTATATCTTCCCCCTCATTTTTAGTTCCTATGTAAAGGTTTTTGATCCATATTGAGTTAATTTTTGTGTATGGTAGAAGGTAGGTGTTAAATCTTATTTATAGATATTCTCAGCATCATTTGTTGAAGACTTTTTCTCTGTTGAATGGTCTTGGTACCCTTGTTGAAAATCATTTGTTCTAGGGACTGGTGCTGTGGTGCAGCGCTGGCATCCCCTATGGGAGTCCTGGCAGCTCCACTTCTGATCCGTCTCCATGCTAATGTGCTTGAGAAAGCAGTGGAAGATGGCCCAAGTGCCTGCACCCCTGCACCCACATGGGAGACCTAGAAGAAGCTCCAGGCTCCTGGGTTCAGATAGGCTCAACTCCGGCCATTGCAGCCATTTGGGGAGTGAACCAGCAGATGGAAAATCTTCTCTGTCTCTTCGTCTCTTTTTCTCCCTCCCTTTCTCCCTCCCTCCCTGCTTCCCTCCCTCCCTCTGTCTCTCTGCCTTTCAAATAAATAAATAAATACTTAACAACAACAAAAAAGAATCATTTGGCTTAGATGTGAGCATTTTTTTTCTAGGCCCTGAATAATAATCCATCGGTTTACATGTATGCCTTTATGTGTGACACTAAATCACTATCAAACTGTTTTGATCATTGTAGCTTTTTAGTAAGTATTGGGACAGTGTGAGATATCAGCTTCTTAGTGTTTATATTAAAAATGAATCATGGAGTTCACTGGGTCATTTTGGAAAGTTGTAAATTACTAACTTAATTCTGTAACAGATACAGGACTATTTAGATTTTATTTCTTATTATATTGGTGAGTTCTGTTTTTCAATGAATCTCTCCTTTCTCTGAAAACTAGCTGTAAGCAAACTGTGGCCAGGTCTATTGTAAATACAGTTTTATTGGGACATAGCTAACTTCATTTGTTTACTTATTGTCTGTGGCTGCTTTTGCATGAAAATGGCAAAGTTGAGTAATTGGGACAGATATGGCATTGTTTGCAAAAGACTAAAATATTTACTATCTGATAATAAAAAAACCCTGCCTGCTCCTGCTCTAAATTGACATATTTAAAGATATAAAATTGTTTGGTTTGTTTTTAAATCAGCGTGCTTTAAAATAATCTGTGAGTCTGCAGTGGTATCCTCTTTTCATTCTTGATATTGATAATTTGTATTTTCTTAAAGATTTGTGTATTTGAAAGGCAGAAATAAGAATCTCGAGAGAGAATGAAGGAGAGATTGAGAGATCTTCCATTGTTACTGATTTGCTTATTAATAATCGAAACATTAATAAGCTGTGTCGGCTCTTGCCATATATTCAGAGAGGAATTCTGAATACTAGCACAAATAAATCAGGGAATATGGTAAGTTTTAAGCTTTTTATTTAGTGAGAGAAATGCTTGGAAGAATGGGGACCTTATCTAAGAAAGAAAGGGAAATCTGGATTCATATGGAGCAGTAGGAGCCAGCCATGTGGAGCATGCAGGTCAGAAAGCTTGGAGCGGGTGGCCCGAAGACACAGGCCACAAGGGGATCAAGGGCAGGGAGGGAAAAAGAAGGGCAAAAGGAAAAGGGGGCAAAAAAGGCCTGGCCCACTGTTTTTCAGGCCTTTAATCCACTTCCAAAGGGGAGTGGTTAATTAGTCTGATTGGCAGGTGGGTGCACAGGTGTGGTCAGGTAGAGAGGAGAGATCACAAAGGGGGCGTGGTGGAGGCCTGATCTTCCAGCTCAGGAATCTAATCAGTTTTACCCTGTATGCCTGCCTACATCACATCTACTGATTCAGTCCACAAATGGCCACCATGGCTGGGGGTAGGCCAGACCAAAGCTGGGAGCTAGGAGCTTCACGTGGGTCTCCCACGTGGTGCTTCTGCTGCTTTCCCAGGCACATGAACGGGGAACTGGATTGGAAGTGGAGCAGGTGGGTATCAAACAGGCACCTATATAAGATACCAGCACTGCGGGCAGAGGCTTAATTTTCTACGCCATAGTGCTGGCCCCAATTTGTATTTTCTTTATCAATATTTCTGAGGTCTAAGGGTGGGTGTTTGACTTGGTGGTGGTTAAGGTGCTGATTGGGATATCTGCTTCCCACATTCTAGTACCTGAGTTTGAGTCCTGGCTCTGGCTCTGGATTCTAGCCTCTTGGCAATACACACCTTGGGAGGTATCAGATAGGTTGGGTCTCATGTGGGAGACCTGGATTGAGTTTCCTACCCCTGGTTTTGACCTGACCATTGTGGACGTTTGGGGAGTCAATCAGTGGATGGAAGATTGTGCATGTGTGTGTGTGTGTGTGTGTCTGCCTGCCTCTTAAATTAAAAAAAAAGAACAAAGCAGAACCAACCCTGCATTTTGATGCACACACACACAAAACTAAGGTCTTATCAATTTTTTAAAATATGTTCAAAGAATTTTTGTTTTGTTTTTGCATCATACTTTTTCATTTTTTTGGTTAATCATCTCGTTTGATTCCACTTTCTTTGTATTTGATTCACTATTTTTCCTTTCTTCCTGTGGTAAAAACTTAGATCATTGAGTTTTTTTTTTTTCCACTTCTGCCTACTCAAATACACTTGTATGCAGTTAACACTATAAATTTCTCTGTAACCATATGTTCAGCTCCATGGAGTAGAATTGGATATTTTTTCAGTTAAAATTTTTTTATAATTTTTGGTTTGATTTTTTTTTTCTCTTGATCAATGATTGTTAAAAAATGTGTTGCTTAATTTCAAACATTTGGGGATTTGCTAATTATCTTTGTGTCATTAATTTCTCATTTAATTCCACTGTGGTTAGCACATTCTCTGTGATTCCAATCCATTAATATTTGTGACTCATTATATGGTCTATTTTTGTAAAGTGTTCCGTGGGCAATTGTCAGAAGAAAATATTTTGCAGTTGTTGCTGCAGTGTTTTAGAACCAAATAAGTTACCAGAGTGAGTTCTTCAAATCTTGTAAACCCTTATGGATTTTCACTATCTAGTTATTTTACTGAATATTGGGAGAGTAGTAATAATGTCTTCTATGATTGTGCATGTCTGTTTCTCTTTTTTAGGTTTGTCAGTGTTCACTTTCTTTGTCTTAAGATTATGTTATTAAGGCTGTACAAATTTAGTATTTTGATATTTTATTGTTGAATATACTTTTAAAATATACTGAGATAGTTCCTTTTAAAACTTTAAAAAAAAATTTGAGAGGGAGATAGAGTCAAATAGACTACTCTTACTGGCTGGTTCATTCCCCAAATGCTCTCAGTGGAGCCAGGAATCCAGTCTAGGTCTCCCACATGGGTGCCAGGGACCCAACTTTCTTGTGTCATCATTGCTGCCTCCCAGGGTTCAAATGAGCAGGAATCTGGACTTAGGAGCAGAACTGGGCATTAAAACCAGGTACTCTGATATGGGAAGTGGGTGTCTTAACTGGCATATAAACTATTAGACCTAATACTTGCCCCTGACATTTTATTCTAGTGGTAGTTCTTTCCATAAAGATCTTTAACTATGTGTTATTAAAGATATATTTTGTGTATTTGAGAAGCAGAGTGATGGAGAAGGAGAGACACAGAGAAAGAGATCTTAAATCCACTGATTCACTCCCAAATGACCACAACCACTGTGGCTCCACCAGGCCAAAGTCAGGAGCCAGGAACTCCATCTGGGTTTCCCACATGGATGGCAGGAGTCCCAATACTTGGGCCAGCTTCTGCTTTTCCTGGCACTTAACAGGGAGCTGGATCAGAAGTGGAGCAGCAGGGACTCAAACTGGGATGACTACATCACAGGTGATGGCTTAACCCGTTCTGACAGAACTTTGACCCCTATTATATATTTTTAAAAACTATTATTTCAGAGGCTAGCGCTGTGGCATTGTGGGTAAAGCTGCCACCTGCAGTGCCGGCATCCTATGTGGACACCAGTTTAAGACCTGGCCGCTCCACTTCTCATTCAGCTCTCTGCTATGGCCTGGGAAAGCAATGGAAGATGGCCCAAGTGCTTGGGCCCCTGCATCCACATGGGAGATCAGGAAAAAGTTCCTGGCACCTGGCTTTGTATTGGCCCATTTCCTGCCATTGTACCCATTTTAGAGAGTGAACCAGCGGATGGAAGAACTCTCTCTCTGCCTTTTTGTAACGCTTCCTTTCAAATAAATAAATAAATAAATAAATCTTAAAAAAAAAACCCAAAAACCTATTATTTCAAGTACTTAAACAAGTATTTTTTAAAAAAATTTTAAAATTTTAAAAAAATTTTTGACAGAGTGGATAGTGAGAGAGACAGACAGAGAGAAAGGTCTTCCTTTGCCATTGGTTCACCCTCCAATGGCTGCCGCTGCTGGTGCGCTGCGGCCGGCGCACCACGCTGATCCGATGGCAGGAGCCAGGTGCTTCTCCTGGTCTCCCATGGGGTGCAGGGCCCAAGGACTTGGGCCATCCTCCACTGCACTCCTGAGCCACAGCAGAGAGCTGGCCTGGAAGAGGGGCAACCGGGGTAGAATCTGGCGCCCCGACCAGGACTAGAACCTGGTGTGCTGGCGCCGCAAGGCGGAGGATTAGCGTGTTGAGCCATGGCGCCAGCCTGTATTTGGTTTATTAGAATTCTCCTTAAATCATTACTTTTACCATTTCCTAATTAGTCTGTTAGCTATATTAGTCTGTAGTCATACACCCTTATCTCTACTTCCTTGTTTTTTAAAAAATTTATTTATTTGAAAGACAAGAGTTAGATTTTCCATCCACTGATTCACTCTCCAAATGGCCACAATGACCAGAGATAAGCTGATCTGAAACCAGGAGCCAGGAGCTTTTTCTGGGTCTCGCATGTGGGTGCAGGGGCCCAAGGACTTGGGCCATTCCTTATTGCTTTCCGAGGCTGATTAGCAAGGAACTGAATTGGAAGTAGAGCAGCTGGGAGTTGAACCGGTACCCATATGGGATGCCAGCGCTTCAGGCCAGGGCTTTAACCTGCTGTGCCACAGCGCTAGCCCCTCTACTTCCAGTTTAAAATATTATCCTTTTTTTGCTTATTTTGTTTATTTAGTTTATTTTTTTATTTTCCCACTCTTAAGGTGGAAGATTTGGTTATTGATTTGAGGTATAGCTTTTTTTTTCTATATAGGCATTTACAGCTATGAATTTCTTTAGCTGTTTCCCATAACTTTTGGTATGTTGTATTTTATTTTTATTCAGTTAAAATGTTTTTTGTTTTTCTTTGAAATGAATGCATTTTTGCAGTTAATTGGATAGAGTTGTTGGAGGTCTATCTAGGTCTTCACTGTTCTTGCTGATTATCTGGCTAGTTCTGTCCATTATTGTAAGGTATTAAAGTCTGCACTGTTATTGTTGAATTGACTATTTTGTTGCTCTGTTTTATCTTTAGTAACTTCTTTTTCATAAAATCTTATTTTTTTAAAGATATATTTATTTACTTGAAAGACAGAGTTAGGGAGAGACAGAGAGAGGGAGAGACGGGGGGGGGGGGAGGGTAGAGGGAGAAGAGGAGAGGGGAGAGGGATCCTCTGGTTCACTCTCTGGGCTGGACTGAAGCCAGGAGTGTCTTCTGAGTCTCCCACTCCGGTGCAGGGAACCTAGGCTATCCTCTGCTGCTTTCCCAAGTGATTAGCATGGAATTGGAACCAGTGTTCATATGGGATGCCGATGCTTACCTGCTATGCCACAGTGCCAGCCCCCATAAAATCCATCTAATTTGATATTAGTATAAATCACATTAGCTTTTTCTAGTTACTTTTTGCATGATATATCTTTTCGTATTTTTTAAATTGCCAACCAATTTTTATTTGTGAATCCAAAGTGCTACTTTTGATGAGAACATGTCCTTACATCTTGTTATATTTTTAAATCTAGTCTGAAAATCTTTGGCATTGTTTTGGAGTGTTTAATCCATTCATACTTAAAGTTTTTTATTCATATGCTTGGATTTCCATCTGTCATTTTGGTGTTTTCTATGTTTTATGTCTTTTTTTTTAAGATTTATTTATTTATTTGAAAGTTAGAGTTACACAGTTACACAGAGAGAGAAGGAGAGGCAGAAAGAGAGAGAAAGGTCTTCCATCTGATGGTTCACTCCCCAGTTGGCCGCAACGGCCGGAGCTGTGCCGATCCGAAGCCAGGAGCCAGAAGCTTCTTCCGGGTCTCCCACGCGGGTTCAGGAGCCAAAAGACTTGAGCCCTCTTCTACTGCTTTCCCAGGCCATAGTAGGGAGCTGGATTGGAAGTGGAGCAGCCGGATCTTGAACCGGCGCCCACGTGGGATGCCGGCACTGCAGGCCAGGGTGTTAACCCACTGTGCCACAGCGCCGGCCACTCATGTCTTTTTTTTTATTCCTCTGATATTCCTTTACTACCTTCTTGTGTATTAAGTAGATACTTTCTTGTGTTCTGTTTTAATTTTTTTGTTTTCTAATTATTTTGAGCTATTAGTTGTGGCTGAAAGGATTACAGTATACATCTGCTTTGCCACAAACTACTTGAGCTGTGCAGATCCGAAGCCAGGAGCTTCTTCTGGGTCTCCCATGCAGGTGCAGGAGCTCAAGGACTTGGGCCATCTTTTACTGCTTTCCCAGGCCATAGCAGAGAGCTGGATGGGAAGTGGAGCAGTGGGGACGTGAACTGGTTCCCATATGGGATACTGGCACTGCAGGTGGTGTGGCTTTACCTGCTACACTACAGTGCTGTCCCCACAAAGTACTTGAGATTAAAGCTAGCTTTATTCCATTAAAATACAGAAAATTTCCCCACTGTAGCTCCATTTCTTCTTCTTTGTACTGTAATTGTCCAACACATCTATCTTTATATTATAAGCTCAACAGTGCAATTTTCATGTTACTGTTTTATGAAATTGCCTTTTAAATCAGAAGGAGGGAAAAGCACTTATATTGTCTTTTAATAGTTACCCACATAATTAACTATATCAATACTCTGTGTGGATTTGCTTTATTATCTGGTGTTACTTTTCAATCTGAAGAATCTCCTTTAATATTCTGCTAGTAATCAATTGTTTCATTCTTTATTTGCTCTCATTATTGAAGGATAGCTTTGTCTAAATAAAATTCTTAGTTGAATATGTTTCTTTCATAATTTGAGTATATTATTCCACAGCTTTCTTGCCTTTATTGTTTGTAATGAGAAGTTAGTTGTTCATCTACTTAAGGTTTTCTTGTATTTGGTGAGTTGTTTTTCTGCTTTAAAGAGTTTGTTTTTGTTTCTGGCTTTCACCATTTTGGCTTGATGTATTTGGGTCCAACTTTGCTGATTTTCTGTTTTGCCAACTTAAATCTGCTGTTGAGTCCTTCTAGGGAGTTTTTAATTTTATTTGTTGTAATTTTTTAACTCCAAAATTTTAATTTGATTATTTTTGTAGTTTGTCTTTTTATCGATACTTCCTATTTGCTGAATGACTGTTGTCATATATTCTTTTGTTTATTTAAATGTCATTTCTTTGAACACACTTATAATAGTTGTTTTGAAGTCTTTGTATACTAAGTCCTCCAGATATAATTTCTGTTGACTACTTTTTTCTCTCTCTGTTTTAGTTTTTTCTGTTGTTGTTGAAAATAGGATGCAAGATAATATGTTCTTGTAACTGTAGATTCTGAGTTCCTTAACCTTAGCGGATGGTTGTTTTTTGTTGCTGATTTATTCGTTTAGTTACTTGCCTGGGCTAATTTTGTGGTATACGTTGTGTATGCCCTCTTGATTTCTTTCTCACGTTTGTTTTTTAAAAATTTTTCATTATAAGTATATTTTAAAGATTCATTTTACTTATTTGAAAGAGTTACAGAGGGGCCGGCACTGTGGCGTAGTGGGTAAAGCCACCACCTGCAGTAGCGGCATCCCGTAAGGACGCCAGTTCGTGTCCCAGCTGCTCCACTTCCAGTACAGCTCTCTTGTTATGGCCTGGGAAAGCAGTAGAGGATGGCCCAAGTCCTTGGGCCCCTGCATCTGCATGGGAAGACCCAGAGGAAGCTCCTGGCTTTGGGTCGGCTCAACTCTGGCTGTTTTGGCCAATTGGGGAGTAAACCAGCAGATGGAAGACCTCTCTCTTCTCTCTCTGCCTCTTCTCTCTCTGGGTAACTCTGACTCTCAAATAAATAAATAAATCTTAAAAAAAAAAAAAAAGAGAGAGAGAGAGAGGTAGACACACAGAGAGAGGTCTTCCATCCGCTGCTTCACTCCCCAAATGGCCCCTGCAGCTGGAGCTGATCTGATCTGAGCCAGGAGCTTCTTCTGGGTCTCCCAAGTGGGTGCAGGGGCCCAAGGACTTCGGTCACTTTTCACTGCTTTCCCAGGTGCATTAGCAGAGAGCTGGATCCGAAGTGGAGCTCAAAAAGGCACCCAAATGGGATGCCAGTGTCACAGGCTGCAGTTTTACCTGTTACACCATGGGGCAAACCCTCTCCCCCTCACTTTTTTTTTTTTTTAATAAACATTTAATTTTTTTCACAAAGCTAGTATAGTAAAGGTGTTTCTGTTTTTTTTTTTAATTAATTAATTTATTTGAAAGACATAATTCCAGAGAGAAGAAGGGAGAGGCAGAGAGAGAAAGAGAGATCTTCCATCACTGGTTCACTCCCCAAATGGCTGCAATGGCCAGAGCTGGGACAGTTGAAGCCAGGAGCTCCATCTGGGTCTCCCACATTGGTGCAGGGGCTCAAGCACTTGGGCCTTCTTTCGCTGCTTTCCTATGTGTATTATAGCAGGAAGCTGGATTGGAAGTGGAGCAGCTGTGACTTGAAGCAACACTCACTTAGGAGCACTGTCAGTGTCACAGATGGCATCTTAACCTGCTGTACAACAATACTGGCCCTAAGTTAGAATATTTTGTAATAGCTTGCCTAAAATTGGATTTTTGAGAGCTGTTCAACCATCTTAAATTCTTTGCTACTAATACCTTTTGTATGGTCATAGTTGTTTTGTTTTTAGGGATGCATTTTACAAAATGTAACTCTGAAATTATATATTTTTTATATTTGAGAGACAGGGGAGATATAGCGCATGAATGCACAGTGTCCCAGGGTTCTTATCTGCTGGTTCATACCTCAGATGCTTGCAGTGGCTCTGGGCTGGGGTTGGGGAAAGCTGGAGTCAAGGTCTGGGAACTCAATCTAGGTCTCCTGTGAGGTTGGTAAGAGTAAGAACAGAGTTAACTTGAGCATGCTCCCTTTTAAAATCTGCATTAGCAGGAAGCTGGAGTCAGGAACTTAGGCCAGGTATCAAATCCAGGCACTCTGAGACGGGTTGCAGGTATCTTAACTGATGTCTTACCTCCTTGGCCAAATTCCCTCCTGAAGAATGTATTTTTAAGTGGTAGAATTGTATTTCAAGAAGGGAAAAGAATAAACAGAAAAAAAAATTGTTTATGATAACTTCAAGGAAGACACATTTGTTAAAACAGTCAGCATTCATGTTTTATCTTTTGCAAGATATATATATGTGTGTGTGTGTGTGTGTGTATATATAAAATCTGATTTGTGACCATAGACTTCAAAACCGTGGGTAGCCATCTTGAAAACATAGCATTGTTTCATAGGTCAGAGGGTGATAGAAGTGTAGATGTCATTTGCTTATTGTTCAAGTAGATCCTTTGCTGGTGGGAACATTGAATGCTCATAATGCAAGTGAAGAGGCTGTGTACTAGTGGTTAAGGGCAAGGCTCTGGCATAGTATTTCTCAGTTTTGAATCCTAGCTCTCCCAGATGATACATGGTGGCAAGTTACTTGACCTTTCTTGCCTTAGATTCTTCATTGTAAAATGAGAAAAGTATATATTCTTATGAGGATTTAATAATTGTATGCAGGTAAGGTGCTTAGAATAGTACCTGGGATGTAGTCAGTGCTTAGTAGGTATTGTTTTGATTGTAGACCCTAGTCATTCTTGTGCCAGCTGAATAATGTGTGAAGAAATTGCTGAATCTTTAAAATTAATGTAATAATAAAAATATTTAAAAATTGTGACATAGTAACAGTAAGTATTTAGTATTTTGACTTTAAGAAACTGGAAACATAAATTAGGCTCACATGTTTGTAATTAAAATGACATTTAGCATCTTTATAATGATTTCTCTATGAGGAAGACAGTGTTCTAAGCACTTCAAATAAATAAGTTCATTTAATCTTCAATATATTTTCCAGATAATGAAACTGAGGTACATATAATGAAACTGAGGCACAGTGTCATTGGATTAATTAATGGCAAATGGGATTTAAATTCATGTCTGAGGGCTCCAGAGTTATTGGTCATAACCACCTTGCTGTACTGCCTGTAGTTAGCTATTGCATTCCTGATATGTTGCTAAACTAAGTAGATAGTTTATTCATTCCTTTTTTTTGCCTATCTATTATAATTTTCACAAATAACTAAAGATATGATGGAAACAGAATTTTTTCTTTCGTTTATAAGAAAAATTTTATATGGAAGTAAAATAAGTATAAAGTGGTTGTGTTGAAATTTGTTTTCATTTCTAAATTCTTTAATAATGGAAGCAGTCAGAAAACATGTAAAATTTGTGACTAAAGTATACAGGTACAATATATAAAAAATTTTTTTTATTTGAAGGAGAGGCAGAGATTTCCACCTGCTGGGTTACTCCTCAAATGCTGGCAAAAGCCAGTAGCCAGGAACTCAATCCAGGTCTGTCGCATACAGGGCAAGGATCCAAAAACTTGAACCATCACTTGTTTGCCAAGGTGTATATTACCAGGATGTTGGAAATGAGAGCCCATCCACTGCTGGAATCATGGTACTCTAAGCTGGAATGTGAGCGTCTTAATTGCTAGTCCAAATGCCTACCCCCAGTTATATAAATCTTTAATTAGGTGAAGAATTATTTATATTTAGGTTGGTCAGCTTTAATTTGTCAGGTAATTATCCTATCCTATTAAGCCTCCCTCTGAACTTGCCTCACAATTGTATCCTGCTAATTTGATTCACATTTTGATAATGTGATAGTCTTTTTGGAAGATCTCTCTCTCTGTCCCTCTTTAAATAAGAAAATAAGTCTTAAAACAGTGAAAAATCTTAAGCACATACTAACTTTATTTAATGTTTTATGTTTTAAGGAACTGAAATTACCATTCACATTTTTAAGTGGACATATTCATGAATTGAGGATTCATGTACCATGGACAAAACTGGGTTCAGAACCAGTGGTAATTACCATCAATACAATGGAATGCATTTTGAAACTTAAGGATGGAATGCAGGTAAGAAATTATTGAACCCAGTTATTTCTGTTAACTAATCTTAATGGTTATCAGTATTTGATGTTTCTTTAAATTTTGGAATATGTCAGCCATGACATAAATAAAACTTAGCTTATATACTTACTATATTTTTCTTTTTAAAGGTTAATTTGTTTGAAAGTCATAATTACAGAGAGAGAGAAAGACGAATTTTTCCATCCACTTCCTTACTCTCCAGATGGCCACAGGGGCCAGGGCTGAACCAGGAGCCAGCAGCTTCATATGGGTCTCTCATATTGGTAGTAGGAGCCCAAACACTTGAGTCATCTTCTGCTTTTCCGAGGCCAGTTAGCAGGGAGCTGGATCAGAAGTGGAGCAGCAGGGACAGGAACCAGTGCCCATACTGGATGCTGGCGTTGGAGTCAGTCATTTAACTTCCTATGCCACAACACCAGCCCCATGCTAACTGTTTTTTTACATGCCCATTTCGTAGTAACATAACCATTTTCAAAAGGGTGTTCTTAGATTTATATAAAACACCTAAAGGATCTTTTCATATTAATTATACTTAATTGGTTATAGCCTTACTGGGGATCAATTAGATTGCTTATTAATTATAGAAGTGGGGACTGATTGAATCCAATTTTTGAGAGTTTTGAATTTTTGCAAAGTGATTTATCTATATGACACATCTATGTAAGAAAAAATTTTAAGGAAAATGAACATGTATTTACCTTTATTTCAAATTTCAATGGCGCTGTTGAAGTTTTACTATCAGAAAGTGATATTATCCAAAAAATTTTTATCTATTTCTTTTCTGGTCAATTTTAAATTTCTTGTTAGTGGTTTTGGCAGATGTGTAATATAGGTTCTAAGGAGCTTGTACCAAAATTAATCTAGAAAGCAAGTAGGTCAGGACAGCAGCATTTTGTGAAGACATTTTTATTTTCCTGTTGCAGAAAAGTAATGCATCTTTCATTCATTTTTATTACTTTAGCACACATTAAAATTTAGCTGAGTTTTAAGGACAGTGTCTAGAATTAAGTGAATTGATAAATATTGTTAAAATGACTTTTCATAAGAACCTTAAAGCAGTGTTAGTAAATATAATTTACTAAATATAACTTCAGTTGCTATGAAATTAAGGTTATTTATGAACTAAAATTATTTCCTATTTTAAGTACCATCTTTTTCCTGTTTATGAAATCTTTGTTGGGAAACTTGTACAAATATTATCCAATTTAACATAACTAATGTAGTTCCTGGAAGTAAATAGACCAATGTTATATTTCCTTGGAAATTTATTTTGTGAACTTTGAATATTTGAGAGATTTTGAAATCTATAGATAGTTATATTACAAAATTTTATTTTACATTTGTTTTTGGTAATACTTAAGTGGTTCTTAATCATTTGTTACTGGATTTTTTTTTTAAGAGTCTGGATTTGGTTATACCACCCATGTAGTGTTCCATATTAAAAGAAAAGAAAATCCAGACACTAAGTATTATTTCAGTGGAAATGTGAAAGTTTCAAGGCCAGATGTCCCATAAGAAACACATTTTAAAAGAGGCAAATTACAACTAATTATAGAGGCTGCAGAGAAAGATTTGTAACACATGACTTTAGTGCAACCTAGAACTAATATTTGATATTGGGCCATGCAGATGGCTACTGCAGGAATGATCAGATTTCCTACTTATATGGCATTTGAGACTTAAATTTTGTGGTGTGTACAGCAAAAGGTCAAGTGTCATGAATGTAAACCACTCTCCAAACAAGTATTTTTTTACAGATGTTTAAAATTTTGGTGTAGAAAGGTGTTTTGAAAATTGCAGTTGACATTTGGACAAATTATTTAGCAGTTTATACCCCTGGAGAGTAATACTTGTACTCATAGTAGTGATTGGAATGAAATTCTGAGTAAAACATTATGTATGAAACATTTAAAATAGTTTATTTTCTAACTTTAAGCTTTGATTAGTATGTAATTGTTCAATTATACATGTATTAGTAAAACTGAGTAACTCCAAATTTAAATTATTTCAAGTTATTACATTATAGAATCACAGTGAAACAATGACTTATTTTCTAAATGAAGCTGGGATGGATGATAGAGAAAGTGCCTTTTAAAGTTATATGTATCTGAAGATATGGATATAAAAAAACTGTTACTACTTGTATATGGGAATATATTAGAAATAATGAGAAGATAGAAATATGAGACTTAGGGGATGGAGCTGTGGCGTAACCGGTAAAGGCACCACCTGCAGCACTGGCATCTCATATGGACACTGGTTCAATTGCTAGATGCTTCACTTCTGATCCAGCTCCCTGCTAATGTGCTGGGGAAAACAGCAGAAGTACTAAGGCCACTGCACCCATGTGGGGGACCCGGAAGAAGCTTCTGGCTCCTGGCTTCAAATTGGCCCAGCTCGAGTCCTTGAGGCCATTTGGGGAATGAACTAGTGGATGGAAGTTCTGTCTCTGCCCCTCTTTCTCTCTGTAACTCTGCCTTTCAAATAAAATAAATATATCTTTAAAAAAGACATATGAGGTTTAAGTTCAGATAAGATCATTCCAGAAGTACAGAATTAAGTACCTTGATAGGGAGTCATATCTAGTTTGTAAGGTTTGATTTAATTCTGTTATTATTGTTGATTATTTTATGAACTGGAAAGCATTGCTGAGACATTTATATTCTTAGTAAAAACCACTCAGAAAAAGATGTTTGATTGTAACTTTGTCATCACTTTTGATGACACTTTGATGGTTTTTTCATCAGTTTTAATTAAGGATTTTTAGAATTGGAGTGGTGGTGAAAAAGTTGTGGTGTTTGGAATAAAGGCCACCTTGATGTCCACTATGAATTATTTTTTTAATTGCTCAAAAGCTTCATTGTTTTTTATTTTGCCTTCTGACTCTGTGCTTCTACTTTCAACACGTTCACAATGATTTTTTGCTCTGTGATAAGGAAAGTGTGCTTTATTCCATCACAGATAGATTTAGCACACATGGAACCACCATAGGTCCTGCTGACATGTTTTTTTGTTATAGGCAATCTCATCAGCACTTTAGTTGTCACAGCATAAATCCCTGGAAGTCTGCCCAAGCACATGCCTCACACAGTTTTGGTACCTTCCCAACATTCTTAGTATGATGGTAAACAATTCTGTTACCAGGAGTTTGGACAGTCTAGTTTTGTTGGAGGCTGTATTGTAGTAATTGTTTGACATACTACAATATGTCAAATGCTGGACCACTCTGACCATCTCTAAACACTGTCCTGGCAGAGATACTCTGAATTATTTTTGGAGTTGAAACTTTACTCATATTTATTAACTGTTTGCTCAGAGTGTAATATGTGTCAATCATGTCCCTACCTTTAGATCATATGGACTTAATAGTTGTGAACTGTTTTTCTCTTTTGTGGACTTTAGATACACAGATTGATTCATGAACACATTATGCTATGGTAATCTAATCTAAAGAGCTACAACATTACTGGCAACTTAGATTTGATTATGTACTTTTCTTTTTTGTCATCTTGCTTGTACAGCTTCTGTGGATTTTATCTGCAAAATAGGGCAGAATCCTATGCAGTTGTTTATTCTGTGATTGATATGATTTCTTTGTACATTGTATTAGATCTTGTGAAAAATATTTCTACCTACAGAGAAGTGTAAACTTCTAAGATTTATTGATTTATTTCAGAGGCAGAGTTATAGACAGAGCAATAGAGAGAGGTCTTCTATCTCCTGGTTCACTCCCCAGATGGCTGCAATGGGCAGAGCTGGGCTGATCCAAAGCTAGGAACCAGGAGCTTCTTCTGGGTCTCCCATGTGGGTGCAGGAGTCCAAGCACTTGGGCCATCTTCTAATACTTTCCCAGGCTCTTAGCAGGGACCTGGATTGGAAGTGGAGCAGCCAGGTCCTGAACTGGCGCCCATATGGGATGCCGGCACTATAGGAAGAGACTTAACCTACTACGTCACAGTGCTGGCCCCCTAAATTTGTTTTTTTTTTTTTTTTTTGAAGTGTTTATATATTCTGGTTTTGATGTTTCTTGGGAAGTAAATGTTTTAACATATTTTAACTGAATAAATGCAATTGTTTGTAAGACTGTTTATGGAAATAATGTGTTCATGAAAAATTTTTATAAAAAGCTTTGAACCAAAACTTCAATTTTATGAAATACCACTAAAAACTTGAGTTAAAGAACTAAGATTTTTGTTAATGTATATACTTTTAAACCCTAGTTAATGCCTAAAGTTAAAGGACAATTTTGCCTGCATTCTTTCATTGCATCTTGGGCGCTATGAAAATCCTTTGCTGCCTTCTCTAAAAAAGAATAGAGAAGCTTGAATAGTGAAGCTGTGTTACAGCCCTACTTTGCTAGAAGTATTGGTAGGGATGGCCGGCGCCGTGGCTCAACAGGCTAATCCTCCGCTTTGTGGCACCGGCACACCGGGTTCTAGTCCCGGTTGGGGCGCCGGATTCTGTCCCGGTTGCCCCTCTTCCAGGCCAGCTCTCTGCTGTGGCCCGGGAGTGCAGTGGAGGATGGCCCAGGTGCTTGGGCCCTGCATCCCATGGGAGACCAGGAAAAGCACCTGGCACCTGGCTCCTGCCATCGGATGAGCGTGGTGCTCCTGCCATTGGATGAGCGCGGTGCGCCGGCTGCAGCGCGTCGACCGTGGTGGCCATTGGAGGGTGAACCAACGGCAAAGGAAGACCTTTCTCTCTCTCTCTCTCTCTCTCACTGTCCACTCTGCCTGTCAAAAAAAAAAAAAAAAAAAAAAAGAAGTATTGGTAGGGCAATTTACAATGTTTTCATGGCTTAAAAAAAAAAGGACATTTAAGCTTCTTAAAGAAGGTTGGGTTCATTTGATTTATTATCAGAAGGGGCTCAGAAATGCTGATTTAGGCTGTGGAATTTATTTTACTTTTATTGGTTCTTTCCTTTCCACTGCTGTTGCTTAATAATGAATGTGATGATAACTTAGTCCATATTCAGTGTATAGCTTCCTTTTCTCAAAACTAGGAAATAAGTGTTTCCTATAAATTACAGCTAATGTATTTGCTTCTGCTGGAAAAACCCCTATATGTTGTGAAGGAGATGAGTAGTCTGGCACATACACCTGTGAAAGAACTCAGACTACATAATTGTTAATAAACTTTATAACTTTAGTTTCATATGTTTACGATCTGGTTGAATGAATGTCTTAGTTGGAGTGTGTGGCTAAGTAATTCCAAGCCAATGACCATATCTGTTACCTATAAACTTTAGACCTTGAGTGTGAGTTCTTGTTTCTGGTGTTGTAATTGGTATGATAAAATAAGGTTGGTAAGTAGGGCTTCTGACCTTTTGTGCAAAGAAAATGGAGGATTCTGCAAAGGTGGAACCAAAAGTAGCTATAAAATTTTAGAGTCTTCCCTAGTATTGGATTCAGACAGGAGAGTGAAGGAGTTGTTCAAATCAAAACCAAGTAATGGGAGGGTGTTTGGTAGAGCAGTTAAGACACTCTTTGGGGTGCTCAGATCCCATATCTGAGTTCCTGGATTTGAGACTTGGTTCTGCACCTGCTTCCTGGTGATGCAAACCCTGGGAAGAAGTAAGTGATGGCTCAAGTAGTAGAGTCCCTGCCACCCATGTGAGACACTAGGATTGAGGTCCCAGCTCCTGTCTTCAGCCTGGCCCAGTCCTGATTGTTGTGGGCATTGGGGGAATAAACCAATGGATGGGAGATTCTTTCTCTCCCCTTCCCCCACACACTGCCTAATAAAAATAAGTATCTAAACCTTTAAAACAAAATCAAGTAATGTAGCAAAATGAGGGTACTTCAAAAAGTTCATAGAAAAATGCAATTAAAAGATAAAATCATTTTATTGCAAAATTTTGAAATTTGCATTTTTCTATAATATTCATTTTCCAAGAACTTTCTGAAGATCCCTTATATGCGTGGATTTCAAAAATTTTTGCACCAAAATGAACTTACCTTTTTTTGTTTTTAAAATTTACTTCAGCAGCTGGGACCACAGTGTGGCATAGTGGGTTAAATCACTGCCTGCAATGCCAGCATCCTATATGAGTGCCAGTTTGTGTCCAAGTTGTTTCTTTTGTGATCCAGCTCTCTGCTAATGTGCCTGGGAAAGTAATGGAAGATAGTCTAAGTGCTTGGGCCCCTATGCTTAACCTGCTATGCCACAGCATCAGCCCTGTCTCATTTCTTTATTTGGTTTATAACTCTTGTTAATTTTTGGAACTGTCCTTTAAGATGATCTTAGTAGGGATTGCCTTAAATGTTTAGATGAAGGCAGGGGAATTGGCACCTTTGCTAAGAAAGTACTTGAGAGGCCGGCTCTGCGGCTCAATAGGCTAATCAATAGGCTGTGGCGCCAGCACCCTGAGTTCTAGTCCCGGTCGGAGCGCCGGATTCTGTCCTGGTTGCTTCTCTTCCAGTCCAGCTCTCTGCTGTGGCCCGGGAGTGCAGTGGAGGATGGCCCAGGTCCTTGGGTCTTGCACCTTCGTGGGAGACCAGGAGAGGCAAGTGGCTCCTGGCTTCAGATCAGCGTGGTGTGCCAGCTGCGGCAGCCATTGGAGGGTGAACCAACAGAAAAGGAAGACCTTTCTCTCTGTCTCTTTCTCTCTCTCTCACTGTCCACTCTGCCTGTCTTAAAAAAAAAAAGTACTTGAGAAAGTTTATTGAAAATTTTTGATGCATTTTTTGTAATCCAAGCATAGATTTTTCATAAATGAATTTCCTATGAATTTTGGAAGACCTCTCATGTTGAATCTGCCAGTCTTTGAACACTGTATGCCTCTCCAATTATGTTGTTTGATTTCTTTCATCAATGTTTTGTGTTTTCAGCTTATATGTACTTTTTAAATACTTTATTTTTGGAGCAGTTATAAATATGTAAAGTTAATAATTTTAGTTTGTTTGGTATTAGGTTATTGAAGTATAGCTGGTTTTGTGCATTGATCTTGTGTCCTGTGAACTTGCTTAACAATAATTCTAAGAGATGTTTTTGTGGTAGATCCTTTAGATTTCTGACATAGATAATAAAAACATCTATAATAGATACCATTTGATTTCTTTGTTTCCAACCTATATGCTCTCTACCTGTTTTAAATTTACAAGTTGGCATTATACTTCTTTTTACTGTGCCTCTACAATGCTGTTTTAAGCATTTTGGTATAGGTCATTTAATAATGTCATTGCTGCAAAATCCAGTGAACACTTGTCATTTATTTTTAAATTTCCACTTGCAGCCAGTGTTGTGATGCAGCCTGTTAAGGTGCCACATGCCAGTGTCCCATATGGGCACTAGTTCATGTACCAGCTGCTCCCTATCCAGCTCCCTGCTTATGTGCCTGAGAAAACAGAAAAAGATTACCCAAGTGCTTGGACTCTTTCACCCACATGGGAGACCCAGATGGAGTTACAGGCTCCTGGCTTTGGCATAACTCATTCTTAGGCATTGTGGCCATTTGGAGAACAAACCAGTGGATGGAAGATGTCTTCGTTTCTCTCTGTAACTGCGTTTCCATAAATAAATTTAAAAAAATGGTAGTATCACCTTAGGCATCATGGAGGAAAAAATGGCTTATTTTAAAATTATAAAATGTATACACAAATATCAGTATGTTAAGACTTTTTTTACTTTTTTATTTCTAATGTGGTAAATTTGGGTGGATATAGCACCCAAATCTAAAATGTCTATGTAATTCTCAGTAATTTTTAATAGAGAAAGAAGTTCTGAGATGAAAATGTTTGACCACTGGTAGAGTAATTTTTTGTAGATCAGTTTCCTCATTTGCTCACCAAATAGTTTGTAGTTTACTAGGCATAGAACCAGGCACGGAACTCTGGAACCAACACAATTACAACTCTATAGTTTGACACAATAACGATGTTGTTTTCTTTTGTAATATGAAAGATAATACTCTGATCTTTCAGGATATGAATATAACTTTTATAATTAAAAAATTGTTTTTAAGACTTATTTATTTATTTGAAAGAGTTAGAGAGAGCGCGATGTAGAGGCAGAGATGGTTCACTCTCCAAATGGCCTCAATGGCCAGGTTGGGGCCAAGCTTAAGCCAGGAACCTCATTCCAGTTTTCCATGTGGGTGCAGGAGCCTAAGGACTTGGACCTTTTTCTGCTGCCTTCCTAGGCACATCAGCAGGGAGCTGAATTAGAAGTGGAGCATTCACGGATTCCAGCTGGCACCCTAATGGGATGCTGACATTGTAGGTGGTAGCTTAACCCTCAGTACCACAATGCTGGCCCCTCAAGCAGTGTCTTAACCACTGCACCAAAAGCCTACCCCTGCATCATAATATTTGATATGTAGAAAATCTTAAGGCTCTATGATACAACCATAGTATATCAGTAACTGATTTAAGCACTAAGCAGATACACGTTTTAATTTAAATCAAAATATTTTTTTGTTTTGTGCTTTGTAGTAAGCCTAAAATTTATTGCATATAAAAACCAAATGACATAAAGTAGTTAAGTGAACATTTTTTCTTTTATTTACTGAGGAAATTTCAATCTTTTTTTTTTTTGCCAAAAAATTTTTGGAGTTTTTTTTTGTGTGTGTGTTTTTGGAGAGACTTTTCAGTTTGAATTGAAAAAGGTATATTTATTTTTATTCTCTCATGGCTCTTCTAAGGAAGAAGAAACATTTGGATGGAGAGAACTAAGGAAGACTTTAGTTTCATGAGGGACTTTCTAAGAATGTTATGAATGAGTGAAAATATGGGGTTGTAGTAGAAATGCAAGTACACCCTCAATTAGAGTGTTTAATGCTTCGACACTGTAATTTATGTGTTTAAGTACTGCAAACAGAAGAAAATCCTACTTTGAGTTTTTACAGGCTCACTAGTTTCAAGTTTCCTTTTCCCTATTTTATGCCATTCAAATTGTTACTGGACACTAAAGGTAACAAGGAATGTAGATTGTCGCTTTGTGTATGGAGCATGGACTCTATAGCTTCTCTTCCAACTCTTCACATGTCACAGTTCTTTGACTTCTGTTTGCATGACTAGACAGATGCTGCTGATTTTGTTTTTTCTTGAACTTGTTCATTTTGCTTTCTTTTTGAAACTTTACATGTCTAGCATTTAGAAACTGTACTGAGTTATCTAAACTGAGTTTTCTATAGTCAAACTATATTTGGGTGTTACTAGTTTGAAAATTTCCATTTTGTAAAGATTTATTTATTTGAAAGAAAAGAGTTACAGAAAGAGGTACAGGCAGAGGCAGAGACAGAGAGAGAAATCAGATCTTCCTTCTGCTGGTTCACTACCCAGTTGGCTGCAACAGCCGGCACTGAGCCAATCCGAAGCCAGGATCTAGGAGCTTCTTCCGGGTCTCCCATGTGGGTGCAAGGGCCCAAGGACTTGGACCATCCTCACCTACTTTCCCATGCCCATTAGCAGGAAACTAGATTAGAAGTGGAGCAGCCAGAACTCAAACCGGTGCCCATATGGTATGCCAGCACTGCAAGCTGGCGCTTTAACCTGCTGCACCACAGCACTGGGCCCCTGGTCTGACAATTTCTGTTGAAGTGTTATAGGTTGCTTACATTTCATGTGATTTTTAAAATATGATTAAGTTTAAGTCTGATGTCCTTTGTTTTCTATTTCCTATATGATTTTCCCCCTTTTTTCTTTTCCTACTTTCCTCTGAATTAAGTTCACAGTAGTGTTCTTTATCTTTTCCTTTCTGTGGTTCAGTTACTCAAGGTCAACCAAGATCTGTAATATTAAGTGGAAAATTCTGGAAATAAACAATTCATAAATTTTAAATTGTGCAGTCCTAAGTAGCATGATGGAATTTTGTGCCATCCTACTCTGTCCCATGCTGGTCATGATACCTTTGGTGTGTTTGCAACTGTATGTGCTATCTGCCCATTAGTCACTTAGTAACATTTGCCTCAGTTATCAGTTGACAGTTGTTGGTATCACAGTGATTGTGTTCATGTGACCCTTATTACTACTTAATAATGGCCCCAAAGTATAATAGTAGTGATGCTGGAAATTATAGTAAATTGCTATATCATTATTGTTAATATTATTTGTCTAATATGTAATTTTACCATAAGTAAGTCTGTGTAAGAAAAAACATGCTACATACAGGTTTTGGTACTAAAGTTTGAGATATCCACTGGGGGTCTTGTAATGTATGTCTTGGGTTTTTGGGCGACTTCTGTATTTTGACATTTCATTTTGTCTTTGTTATTACTTTAATAGCTATATCCCTTTATTTTTTAATGGTTATTTTAAGAGTGACAGAATGCATGTTAAATTTATTGCTATCGACTTTCAAATAATATTATATCACTTTGTGAATAATGTAGGTATTATCCTTTACATTAGTATACGCTTCTGTTTATCTTTTGCCACAATTTTATGTTGATACTGTCTTAACTCTTCTATTTATGCTATAAACTCACAATGTATTATTATTACTTTATTTAAAAAATTTTTTTTTTGACAGGGAGAGTGGACAGTGAGATAGAGAAACAGAGAGAAAGGTCTTCCTTTTCCGTTGGTTCACCCTCCAATGGCCGCTGCGGCCAGCGTACCACGCTGATCTGAAGCCAGGAGCCAGGTGCTTCTCCTGGTCTCCCATGTGGATGCAGGGCTCAAGGAGTTGGGCCATCCTCCACTGAACTCCCGGGTCACAGCAGAGAGCTGTACTGGAAGAGGAACAACCGGGACAGAATCTGGCGCTTGGACCGGGACTAGAACTCTGGGTGCCGGTGCCACAGGTGGAGGATTAGCCTATTGAGCTGTGGCGCCGGCCATTATTACTACTTTAAATAGTCATTTTTTAAGAAGTTGAAAATGGGGGAAGGTTTTTGGTGCAGTAGTTGAGATGCTGGTTGGAATACCCACATTCCATATCAATGCTTCCAGTCCAGTTACCAGCTAATGTGCACACCGAGAGGCAGCAGATCATGGCTCAAGTACTTGAGTCCCTGCCACCCCATGGAATACTGGGATTGAGTTCCAGACTCCTGGCTTCAGCTTTGCCCTGTACTGGTATTTGGGGGAATGAACTAAGAGATATAAGATCTTCTTTTTCTGTCTCTGTCTCTCAGCTTTTCAGATGAAATGAAAATTAAATAATTTGGGCCAACTCTGTGGCTCACTTGGTTGATCCTCCGCCTGTGGCGCCAGCATCCCATATGGGCACCAGGTTCCAGTCCTGGTTGCTCCTCTTCCAGTCCAGCTCTTTACTGTGTCCCGGGAAGGCAAAGGAGGATGGCTCAGGTGCTTGGGCCCCTGCATCCACATGGGAGACCAGGAGGAAGCACCTGGCGCCTGGCTTCTTTCTCTCTGTCTCTATCTCTCACTGTCTAGCTTTGTCAAATAAATAAATAAATAAAAGAAAATTAAATAATTTTTAAAAATCTGTTACATTTACCCATATAATTGGCATTTCTGATATTCTTTATGAGATCAAAGGTTTCATCTATAGCATTTTATTTCAGCGTGAAGAATTTATTTTTTTCACTTATGTCAAAACTATTTTGTTTATAATTTTTTTCTTTATTAATATTTTATTTAGCAAATATAAATTTCCAAAGTACAGTTTATGGATTACAATGGCTCCCCCCCTCCATAATTTCCCTCCCACTCACACCCCTCCCATCTCCCGCTCCCTCTCCCATTCCATTCACATCAAGATTCATTTTTAATTATCTTTATATACAGATCTATTTAGTATATATTAAGTAAAGACTTCATCAGTTTGCACCCACATAGAAACACAAAGTGTAAAATACTGTTTCAGTACTAGTTATAGCATTACTTCACATTGGACAACACATTAAGGACAGATCCCACATGAGAAGTAAGTACACAGTGACTCCTATTGTTGACTTAACAATTTGACACTCTTGTTTATGGCATCAGTAATCTCCCTAGGCTCTAGTCCTGAGTTGCCAAGGCTGTGGAAGCCTTTTGGGTTTGCCGACTTCGATCTTATTCCGACAGGGTCATAGTCAAAGTGGAAGTTCTCTCCTTCCTTCAGAGAAAGGTACCTCCTTCTTTGATGGCCCCATTCTTTCAAATGGGATCTCACTCGCAGAGATCTTTCATTTAGGTCTTTTTTTTTTTTTTTTTTCCCAGAGTGTCTTGGCTTTCCATGCCTACAATACTCTCATGGGCTCTTGAGCCAGATCCAAATGCCTTAAGGGCTGATTCTGAGGCCAGAGTGCTGTTTAGGACATCTGCCATTCTATGAGTCTGCTGTGTCTCCTGCTTCCCATGATGGATGGTTCTCCTTTTTTGATTCTATCAGTTAGTATTAGCAGATACTAGTCTTGTTTGTGTGATCCCTTTGACTCTTAGACCTATCAGTGTGATCAATTGTGAACTGAAATTGATCACTTGGACTAGTGAGATGGCCTTGGTACATGCCACCTTGACAGGATTGTATTGGAATCCCCTGGCACGATTCTAACTCCACCATTTGGGGCAAGTCCAATTGAGCATGTCCCAAATTGTACATCTCCTCCCTCTCTTATTCCTACTGTTATATTTAACAGGGATCACTTTTCAACTAAAATTTAAATAATTGTGTGTTAGAGTTCAACCAATAGTACTAGTACAAAACAAAATCAGCGTGAAGAATTTATTTTAATATTTTTCTTTCTATAAATTCTTTCAACTTTTATTTGTTTGAAAAGTCTTTATTATTTTCTTGGCTTAAAAATTCTGATGTTTGTATTCAACCATGGGGAGTAATTCTTTTTTAAAGATTTATTTATTTATTTGAAGGAGTTACAGAGAGGGAGAGAGAGAGAGATCTTCCATTTGCTGATTCACTCCCCAGATGGCCACAATGGCCAGTGCTGGGCCAGGCCAAAAAGAAGAGCTTCCCGGGTCTCCTATGTGGGTGGCAGGGACCCAAACACGGGACATCTTCCGCTGCTTTTTCCAGGCCAGTAGCAGGGAGCTGGATTGGAAGAGGATCAGCTGGGGCAAGAATCAGTGTGCATATGTAATGCTGGCATTACAGGTGGTAGCTTTACCTGCTATATTACAATGCTGGCCACAGGGTAATTATTCTTTTATCTTATTTGCAAGCCTTTTCTTATAGTAGCTCTATCTACCTTGTATTAAAAAGATAGCAAGGAGTGCAATGAGAGAAAGATGACTCAGAACTTCGAAGATGAAAGAATATTAGAATAATAAAACAGTTGCTTCCTTTTCTGACCTTCCACAAGTGTTCAGTGTACTGCTTACTGTTATTTTTAAAATCCTTTTTGTTAGGGGCTGGTGCTGTGATGTAAAGCAAGTAGCAAGTAAGCTGCCCCCTGTGATACTGCATCTCATACAGATTCTGGTTCGTCTGTGTCAGCTGCTCCACTTCTTACTGAGCTCCTTGTTAGTGTGCCTGGGAAAGCAGTGGAAGATGACTCAAATGCTTGGGCCCCAGCACCCACTGTGGGAGACCAGGAAGAAGCTCCTGGCTCCTGGCTTAGAGCTGGCCCAGCTCTGGCTGTTGCAGCCATTTGAGGAGTGAACCAGTGGATGGCATCTCTTTCTCTCTCTCTTTCTCTCCTCTCCCTTCCTTCCCCCTCCCTCTCCCTCTCTCCCTTTCCTTCTCTAACTCTGCCTTTTTTATTTGAAAGCAAAATGACGGAGGGAGAGACAGATTTTCCATCTGCTGCTCACTCTCAAATGGCTGCAATAGTCCAGTCTGGACCAGGCCAAAGCCAGGAGCCAAAAACTCCATCTTGGTTTCCTACAGGGGTGGTATGGGCCCAAGTGTTTGGGCCATCTTCTGTTGCCTTGTCAGGTGCGTTAGCAGGAAGCTGGAGGACTAATGTAATAGCCGGGACTTGAACCAGCACTTCAGTATGGGATGCAAATAACCTGCTGTGCTGCAGTGCTGGCCTCAGATACTTCACTTTAGATAAACTATTTAACTTCAATCAAATGAGAATTATGATTTCTTACAGCATGTTAGGGATGATTTTGAGCAATAAAATATAAAGCTTCTTGCATTGTTTATACCAGTGATTAGTCACTCAGACTATTATTTAGTTCTAGGATTATAGTTTAACACTTAGTTGCCTTAAAAATACTCCTAGTGGGTAAAACACTAGCATTTTCCACATTAGAGTGACTGGGGTCAGTGCCTGGATGTGGCTTCTGACTACAGCTTCCCACACCCTGGGGGCAGTGTGATGGCCCAGGTAATTGGGCTCCAGCTGCTCATGTGGGAGACCTGAATTTCGTTCTGGGTTCCCAGTTTGGGCCCCGGCGCAGACTTAGCTGTTGTGGGCATCTGAGGGAGTAAACCAGGAGATGGGAGCTTCTGTCTCTCTGCCTGTCAAAATATTAAAAATCCCTTTTATAAATAGCAAATACTCTGAAGTCAAGGACTCCTTTTCCCATTGTCAACTTTTGTCCTTTGTACTTAATTGTGCATAATACCCTATGTACAAAGATACTTCAGAGAAGTTCATGGAAAATTAATTAAAATACAAGTTTGTTTTGGTGCAAAACTTTTTGAAATCCATGCATCCAAGAAGTCTTCAAAAAAGTTCATGGACAGTGAATATTACCAAAAAGGTATTCATGAATTTCAAATAATTTATATACCAAAATAAACTTATCTTTTTTTTTTTTTAAAAAAAAAAAAGATTTATTCCTTTATTTGAAAGGCAGAGTTCCAGAGACAGAGGCAGAGAGAGGGGTCTTCCATCCACTGATTCACTCCCTAAAGAGCCACAAGGGCTGGAGCTGGGCGAATCGGAAGCCAGGAGTTTGGAACTTCTTCCAGGTCTCCTATGTGGGTGCAGGGGCTCAAGGACTTGAGCCATCTTATTTTTTGTCTTCCCAGGCCATAGCAAAGCACTGGATTCGAAACCGAGCAGCTGGGACTGGAATAGGTGCCCATATGGGATGCTGGCACTGCAGGTGTCGGCTTTACCAGCTATGCCACAACACTGACCCCTAAACTTACCTTTAAATTCCATTTTTCCCACATACTTTTTGGAGTTCTCTTGTGTATCAGATGCTTTGAGTGAGCCTATACCACTTCATTCTATGTTAGTATCTTCAAGCCCTTTTAAAATATATAAACTTAATAGTGCCCTTTCTTATTCAACATCTGCTCATTACTTAATCCACTGTAATCTGGCTTCTTCCCTCCCCACTCTTAATAGGATTACCCTTTCAAACTTTTGTGGGTACTTGTCAGTATTAATAATATTGATTTTTTTTTGTTTTCTAGCTTGAGACAGTTATGAATACTGTAATATTCAGATTTGTTATCTTTGTGAATAATTAAATTTGTTATTGGGAGATGGAATAATTTTAAGGAGTGCCTCAACTTGTCTAAATTCAAATATTCCTCCAAGTTGAATCTCATTCTTAACTTAAGCATCTTGTTTAGTAAAGCCATTGTTTGCCTCTGAATCACATTTTATTTTTTTTTTAAAGATTTATTTATTTGAAAGTCAGATAGAAAGGGTGGGGAGAGGACAGAGAGGGAGGGAGGGAAGGAGGAAGGAAGGGGGAGAAGGGAGGGAGGGAGGAGAGAGATAATTGTCCATCTGCTGTTTCACTCCTAAAATGGCTATGCCCGTGGCAGGCAAAAGTCAGGAGCCAGGAGCTTCCTCTGGTTCTCCCACATGGGTGCAGGGGCTCAAGCATTTGGGCCATCTTCCTCTGCTTTTCCCTGGCACATTAGCAGGGGGCTGGTTTGGAAGTGAAATGGTTGGGACTTCAACCAGTGCTCCCATGGGATGCTGGCACTGCAGATGGAGGTCCAACATTCTATGCCCCAGTGCAGGCCCTTCTGAATCATTTTAAAGGGAAGATAAGAAATGTCATTTTCCTCTGTAAATAAAATGGCACTAACGTTTGCAATATAAATGCCAGTGCCACAGAAGGGAAAATTGTTCTTCTATATATTCAAACAACAGGATTTTCATATGCAGCAAAGAAAAGCCAATAAGAGATTAAATATGCCTTTAATAAAATGTAATAAATTACCATTTTTTATATTCAAATGAGACAAATTTCAAACATTTTAAGAGTGTATGCTTTAGAATATTGGGTTCTAAGGATATTTGCAGTAGATCATTACCCATTTTCTGTCTCTTTGTCCTTCCTGAGCTCATCACTCTTTGGTAGTTTTATAATTACTTCCTCTGGTCTCTAGTCTAGAACCAAGTATTCACTTGGTAATTCTGGGCTCTTGCAGTGTTGATATCTGGTGATTAAACAGAGCTGCTTATCTCAGTTTTGCTTGAAAGGCGGGCAGGCAGGCAGAGCTCCCATCCATTGGTTCACTCCTCAGATGCCTGGGAACTGGAAATTCAATCCAGGCCTCCCATGTGGCTTAGCAGTGACTTAAGTACTTGGGCCATTACCTTTTGCCTCTCAGAGTATGCATTAAACAGAAGTTGGAATGAGGAGAAGAGCTGTGATTTGAATCTAGGTACTCTGATAAGGGATGTGTGTATACCAGGCTTTGCTCTAATCTTTTTTTATAAGGGTTGTTTGCTTCCAACATCCTTTTTATGTGGCTTCATGATATGTGTGGGCAGCAGTTGGCAATAGTACTTTTTACCCTCCTTTTGGAAATTGGGATTTTACTCTGTATCAAGGGTTGATACTGGTAATAGTCTACCATAAATGACCAGTTTGAGTCTGCTTATTCCTTGCCTGCCTCTTCTGAGTTTTGCATCTTGAAAATAAGCATATGTTGTCTTCAGTTTGGTTCAGTGTTTTGAACTTGGCTGAAATTTTCTTCTTTTTAAATTGGTTACTGCATTTCTTGTCCCTCGTACTCCCCCAACCCTGCCTCCAGTGTTTCTATGTATCCCGTCTGCCATAAGCATAAATCTTTCTTTGTTATTGCTTCAGTTATCACTTTTATTTAAATAAGTCTGAAGTCTTTATGTATCTGATCTTTGTTTTAATCTCTACTAGTACACCTTTGGCTCCCATATGGATGTAAATGTTCTTATGATATGCTTTTACTGGAAACCCAGATGTCTAAAATTGCATCCACTATTTTACTTTAAAACTTAGGTCTTCATTGGAATGCCTGTGTTCAAGTTCTGGCTCTGCTCCTGATTCCAGCTTCTTGCTAGTGAATGTCCTGAGAGATAGCTCAAGTGGTTGAGTCTTTGCCATCTATCTGGGAGACTTGGATTTGGCTTCTGACATTTTGGAGAGTGAACCACTAGATGCTGGCTTTCTGTCTCTTTGCCTCTCAAATAAAAATCAGGACAAAAAATGGAAAGGATCCTTTTTTTAAAATTTCTTAAAAAATTCGATTAGTCTTTTCTTGAGTAGTCTGGAGCTTAGTGAGTATTGTCATCCTAAATGACTCATGGTCAGGTAGAAAAGGATTCTGCCAGGTTTACCACAATGGCGATTCTCCCATACTCCTGTTAGCCACCTAGCATTTGCTTGGAGACCACTGTGGGCAACATTGTGCTGGATCTATACTGGAAGCATGCTCTAAAAACCCATAAGAACTTTGCTGAGTGGGCTCCTCGAGGTTACCACAGTGGCACCAAATTCCACAGAATCTGCAAAGACTGAGGTGACCCAGTGAGGTGGTACATCGATCTATGGTAAACAGTTTGAAGGTGAACTTCATCCAGACTGGAAATTCAGTGGTGCTGGATTCTCACAGTGGCCAATGCAGGACTAGAGAGCAACGGCCGCCAGTTCTATGTGACTTTCAGTCTCATCCAGTGGATTGATGGCAAACACATTGTGTTTGGCCAGGTGTGCCAGGGATGGTGGATTGAGTAAGAATGATGGCAACCAATTTCCAGGACCACCCTGTGGATGATGTGAAAATCATTAAGGCACAGTCTTCTGGATAGATTCTCTTCCCTTCTGGGCACACCCAGGTCTTCAGGGAGGGCCTGTACCCACCAGCTTCCACATGATCTAGAATGACGCACAACTCCGTACCTCATTTTGGCCTTATGTATCATGGAGTTAGGGAAGCTCGGGGTCCTGGCTGAGTTAGGGATGGAAATGACTCTGGTAGGATGATGCTCTTCTTTATCCTTCCCAACACCTGGGCTGACAGGGCCTTTGCATAAGTGCCAGTCTACATTTACTCACAGGCTCCTGCTCGCTGGGAGTGACTGTACTTTCTTATGCTCTGACCCACTTAGAACAAAACGAATCAGACTCACTTCTGAGTGCCTGCCCAAACTTCTTCCTGGGAGATTTATATTCTGGCCCACACTGTAGTCATTTGGTGGCTGACGGCCACAGAATTCAAAACCAAGTCCTGTCTCTCAGCCTTCTTCACTCTGCATTTGTAGGGAATATATGCATCTATCTCTGTTTTCCCTCCCAAAGCCAGAAATCAACACTGTTGTTCCTGACACTTAGAATTTTTGCCAAATGAAAAATGCATCCAACTATCAAGTTTCTAAGAAGGTGTCAAGTGAGGAATGATAATATATAATAATTAAGAAGTGATTTTATTCAAAGGATGAAACATTGACCACTTTTTTCCCCAAGAAGGAATAAAAATCTATAGTGAGCACAAGGCCAGACTGAATTTTCCTTAAAAAGCAGTTCTTTGATAAAGAAGCTCCTCGTAGGTTTTTTTTTTTAACGTAAGACTTTAAAGAAATTAGATGAAGTTTTCATTATACATTGTTTTGTTTTCTTTTTTTTTTTTTTTTTTACAGGCAGAGTGGACAGAGAGAGGGAGAGACAGAGAGAAAGGTCTTCCTTTTTGCCGTTGGTTCACCCTCCAATGGCCGCCGCGGCCGGCGCGCTGCGGCCGGCGCACCGCGCTCGACCGATGGCAGGAGCCAGGAGCCAGGTGCTTTTCCTGGTCTCCCCATGGGGTGCAGGGCCCAAGCACCTGGGCCATCCTCCACTGCACTCCCGGGCCACAGCAGAGGGCTGGCCTGGAAGAGGGGCAACCGGGACAGAATCCGGTGCCCCGACCGGGACTAGAACCCGGTGTGCCGGCGCCGCAAGGCGGAGGATTAGCCTGTTGAGCCACGGCGCCGGCCCACATTGTTTTGTTTTCTAAAAAAATCTTTTTGGATTTTGAGGGAAGGACTAGGGACAAGGAAGTTAATACCTATATAATATTTATAAACTTACAAAATAAATGCCATTGATGGTTGGGGGGGAAAAAGATTCATGGTTAGGCATTAATTTTTCTACCCTAAAATTTGCAAAATTCACTAGAATAATTTTCCAGCTAGATCAGATACAAAAGTAAGATCATGTTCCACTTTCTTGAGACTAAGAAGGTGGTAGTGTTGTTGATTGAATTACAGCATAAAGGACATGGGGATTTTTTGGGGAGAGGGTGATGAGGAAGTAGGGGGAAAGAAGCTGAATCAGTTGCAGAATTTGTGTTTTGTTGAATTTCAGGTGCTAACATTTAAAAACTTAATTACAGCTTCCCTTGTCAATTTCTAAACTTTTATAATTACTAATTTTTGATATCTGCTTCGTTTGTTGTCATATAAGAAGAAAATTCTTATCACTGAATGAAGAAATCCATCTTGTAATTGTATTCATAAATTTCATTGACTTGTCAATATATAAAATAATTGTTAAATTTCTTGGACTGATGTTCTGGACTCTACCATTTGTCCCCCCCCCCCCCCCCTTTTTTTTTTTTAGATTTATTTACTTGAAAGGCAGAGTGACAGAAAAGGAAGATCTTGGGCTGGCAGTATGTCATAGCAAGTTAAACTGCCACCTGCAACGCTGACATCCCATATGGATGTCAGTTGCAATCCCTGTTGCTTTACTTTCAATTCAGCTCCCTGCTGATGCACCTGGGAAAGCAGTGGAAGATGGCCCCAATGCTTGGATCCCTGTACCTATAGGTGAGACTCAGATGGAATTCCTGGCTCTTGGCTTTGGCCTGGCCCAGTCTTGGCTTTTTCAGCCATTTGTAGAGAGAACAAGTGGGTGGAAGATCTTTCTCTTGCTGTCTCTTTCTTTGTAACTCTGCCTTTCAAATCAATAAATCTTTTTAAAAAGATCTTCCTTCTTCTGGTTCATCCTCAAATGCTGGCAAAAGCCAGGTCAGGGCAAGCCCAAAGTGGGAACTCTTTCTGGGTCTCTCGTATGGATGGTAAGGGCCCAAACACTAGGACATCATCTGCTGCCTTCCTTGGCATATTAGCAGGAAGCTGGATTGGAAGCAGAGCAGCTAAGACATTGACCAGAACCGTGATGTGAGGGATGCTGGCCTTGCAGTTGTTGGCTTAACCTACTGCAGCATACATAGTACTAGCACCCAGTGATCTCTATTAAAATGTGACCTGATGAATGTTCAGCTTTGGTTCAGTAAGATTATAATTATTCCTCCTTTTGAGATGGTCAGGTAAAAGAACTGCAAAGGAGGGGCAGCTCTGTCAGCCTCTCATAACTCCTTCTCCCCACTCTTGATGAGAGAGAAGATAGAAGTAATGTTTTCTCTAGGCTGTAGTTGACAGGTAAAGATATTGGTACTGCACATTTCCTCCTTCATTTAAGCATGCTTGAATAACTATCTTTGTTTTCTGTTGCTCAAACAAAATACCCAATGCCTGTTAATTTATAAAGAGTAGAAGTTTATTTGGTTCATGCTTCTTGTGTCAGGGAATTCCAGGAGCTTAGCACCATCATCTGCTTGGCATCAGCGGAGCACCTCGTTGCTGCCTGCTAACATTTCAGAGAGCATCATCACATGGTGAGGCAAAGCAAATATGCTAGTGCAAGCCTCTTTTTATAAAGCCACTCATGCCATTTTTGGGGTGGGGGCCTTTCATGACTTCATCTGTTACCTCTCAAAGGGTCCGTCTTTAAATACCATTTTCTTATGATTTGGGGGATTAAGTTTTCAACATATGAAAGTTTAGGGGTGCAGTCATACCATAGCAACAACTAACATTAAGTTTATTAATATTATTCTTCGGGTAGTTAATATGTTTTCACTTTAGCTTTTCATGTTCTCAAAGCATACTTCTGAGTGAGTACATTTGCCTCTTTGACTTTCTGAAGTGCGATGTTACTTATATTCTCGATGACATCTGACAGTTGCCTCTATACTTGCTAATGGAGAGGATAGAGGTGAATATTCCCTTAGAGCCTCATAAGAGTTCATTTCCAAGTCCCCTTTGACTGTTTCAGCAGTCTTTTTAGTGGCCAAAGCTGCTAGAAGAGTCTTAGTCCTTTCTGCTTGCCAAGTTTCTTGCCAGAAGTTTGAAGAGGGTAAGGTACTCCTACCTCCATCATTCAGTTTTTCATTCTTCAGTACTTTTTTGTGTCTTAACCTATTGCTCTGTTTTTAAACAAGGAGGTGGAATGTTTCAGCTACTTGTTTTAAGTTTTGTCCTCTGTTTTATTCACAGCGTTGTAAATCTGGAGTTGATGGTTTTTAAGTTTTAGTAGATGAACCCTATAAGGGGTGAGGGGAAAAGCATGCAACATGAACCCATGGTCTGTCAGTATGAAAGTAACAGATCTATTTACATACAGTGTTTGTCATATTTTCCTTCTGTTAGGAACTTTTGTAAGGAAATGATATTCTTGCTTGTTTCATGAGGAGCAAAGGGCAGTGTTTTCAGAAATAGCTATGTGGTCCCCAAGAGAAAACATTCTTTTGCCATGAAATATACTTGCCAGAAATTTTGGAAAAATTGCAACTTAAATAAGAAAGATACAACTGTAATGTGTTGAGGTTAAAATTATCTCAAAATATTTTAACTAGTATATTTGAGAACAGGGTTTCTTTTCTTTGTAGTTGAATGAAGGAAAAATGTATAATAGTCCAAAATGGTACCTGCTGGCTGAAAGCAGAAGATGAACTCAAAACTAATGATATAAGTTAATTCTAGTTTAAGTGGTAAATATTATAATCTTGTTTTACTTTATTTTTTTCTTTTTTTCTCTTTTTTTTTTGACAGGCTGAGTGAACAGTGAGAGAGACAGAGACAGGCAGCTTCCTTTGCTGTTGGTTCACCCTCCAATGGCCGCCTCAGCCCGTGCGCTGCGGCCGGCGCACCGCGCTGATCCGAAGGCAGGAGCCAGGTGCTTCTCCTGGTCTCCCATAGGGTGCAGGGCCCAAGCACTTGGGCCATCCTCCACTGCACTCCCGGGCCACAGCAGAGAGCTGGCCTGGAAGAGGGGCAACTGGGACAGAACCCGGCGCCCCGACCGGGACTAGAACCCGGTGTGCCGGCGCCGCAAGGTGGAGGATTAGCCTAGTGAGCCGCAGCGCCGGCCTTGTTTTACTTCATTTTTTGAAAGATTTACTTATTTGAAAGGCAGAGTTAGAGAGACAGAGAGAGAGAGAGGGGAGAGATACCTTCATCTGCGGGTTCACTCCTCAAGTGGCTTTGACAGCTGGCCAGGGCTGGGCTGATCTGAAACCAGGAGCCAGGGGCTTCTTCTGGGTCTCTCATGTGGATGCAGGGGCCCAAGGACTTGGGCCATCCTCTACTGCTCTCCCAGGCATACTAACAGGGAACTGGATTGGAAGTGGAGCAGCTGGCACCTGAACCGGCACCCATATGGTGCTGGTACTGCATGTGGTGGCTTTGTCCACTGTAGCACAATGCTGGACAGGATTTGATTTGAAGCTTACTTGGATGGATAGAATTAAAATGTAATTAAATGAAAACAAATTCATATCATCAAAAGAATTTTTTGGTAAATATATGTGGTAGTAATTTCTCAACTGTGATTAAGAAAGGTTTACACATTTAATAATGTTTATTTGTTTGTGTATATTCTTATGAGTACCCTAAATAATGCTAATTTTGTAACTATACCAGAATTTCAGGTTTATTATAAATTTTGTTTCAGCAAATAATTTCCAAATATTTTCTTTGGAATAATAAAAATGTGTAGCTTGTAGAAGAAGCTTTATTCACTTTTTTTTTTTACTTGAAAACTCATATTTAGTCTACCTTACCCTTTTTTGCTGGTAATAACTTTTAAAAAATAAAACAAAAATAACAGTCCTTCTTTTGCTGTAAAATGTTTGTCATCTTATGTATTCCAGATTTATTAGACTGCTGTAGTTTCAGTGCATTTTGGCTGGAATGTTTATTATGACATCACTATAATCTATATACAGTATGTGATTTCAGTTGGTTTCAGTGTCAAATGCTTTCATAATTATGCTAGTTTTGGCAGTTCACTTGGAACTTTTTCACATCTCTTTAATGAACATGTTTTACTTCTGGACTTTTGAGCAAAGCAACCACATGTTTTAAAAATTAATAGTGTGCTTTTAATGTTAACGTGCAGAAGTGTATGACCACAGATATTTCTATGGAAATAAGTTCAACTAGAAGTAATTACAGTAAAGTTTTATTCACAGTAGTAGTCCTTTAATACTTAAAAACTATCTCATTCCTCAAATAACAGAAAATATAATCAAAAGATTGAATAATGAAATTGTTTTGTGGCATGAAACTCTGATGTTTCTTTTGCAATAACTTAAAATGAACATAAGTTCATGTGAAAAATTTCTTTGTTTATGATATTAAATATTTTACTTTTTGCTTGTATCAAGTTTCAAGTTTTTTTCCCCCAGTGGCTTCAGCATCTGAAGCCATATGCAGTATGGGATTTCACCTTTTATTGTTTATTTTGTAATATGGTGCTGGATAGAATTTTTGGTTTTGAATTGGGTTTTATCATGGTTCTTACTAGGCTGTATATCAGATTGGGAAATTTAATATTCTTTTTATTTGCTCTAATATAAAAACTAAATTTGACTTTGTTATAAATATTATTAAGTGGTGTTATTGATTAATGGAATTAGTGGTGCACAGTGCACTGTTACCCTTTGTGTAGGTATGTTTGTGCTCCCATTCCACATCTCCATCTTTTTTCCAGCATAAATATGGTATTATATTTATTTTTTAAGATTTATTTTGAAAGTCAGACTTAGAGGAAGAGACAGAGGGAGAGAGATCTTCTATCCACTGGTTCACTCTCCAGATGGCTACAACAGTCAGCACTGGGCCAGGCCAAAGCCAGGAGTTTCATCTGTATTTCCCACATGAGTGGCAGGGGCCCAAACACTTGGGCCATCCTCTGCTGCTCTTCCCAGGCAGGTAACAGGGAGCTGATCAGAAGTGGAACACTGGGACATGATCCAGTGCCCATATGGATGCCAGCATCACAGGTGGCGACTTTACCTGCTGTGCCACAATGCCTACCCCTATTTTATTCTTAAAAAGGTGATAAGTTGCCAGATGCATTTTCTTCATTACTACCCCATCTATTTTCTCATTCAATTGCCTGTTTCCCCGAAGGAGCAACCTGTATTTGCTGATTCCACTTTAACTTGTCATTCACTCTTGAGCAACTCATTTACTGTTCCCACACCTGTCCCTTTACTGGAACTATGACCTCTCTTCCTTATAGTGGCAGCTTCCTTCTAATTATCAAATCCTGTAACAGGTCAACTTGATTGAGGACTGAAAATTTCACAGGTCTTACTATGCCATTTTTACTGAACCGGTTCTTGTCTTTAACCTTCTGGTTTTGTTCTATCATTAAACATTTTTATACTCTGACTTCATTTGCTCAGTCATCATTCCTTGTATGTGCTATTTATATTTATATCATTTTGTTTTTGCTTATGGTTTTCCTTCCTATTTAGGCTCCAGTCTTAACCTAAAACATTCCTATTCTTTGTTTTTTTAGATAGGCTTAATTCATTTTATTTTCTTTGTATAAAAACCTAGTTGGAGTTTGGGTCCCCTGCACAGAGACTTTGGTGTGGGTCTTAACAAGACTGTCAGATTGAATTCCTGATAGGGAGTCTTGGTGGACACAGCGTTTTTCTAGAAGTCAGGTTTCAAATAACTGTAGGTCATCATCCAGGTGGCCTTGCAAGAGTTGCCTAATGTGGCAGTGCTATCCCTAGCTAAGGTATAGCAGTTCTGGATGCCAGCCACCATCAGCATCTTTTGGGGTTTAGGAGCTGAGTGCATGCCAGAGGCTCTGGGAGCGGGGCTGAGTGCATCAGTAGGAGCCACTGTGGCCTGTCAGCTTGCAAGCCATGGTGCGAGACTTTACACCTTGTTCTCTTAGTAGCCTCTCTGCACTGGCAGAGCGGAGACATGTGGCAAGGGTGATAGCCCTAGGATGCTGGTAACTACCTCCTTGGAGCACTTAGTAGCCAGTTTGACTTGATCATTATAGCCCTGTTGGCAACATATGCTTTGAACCTGGACCACCGTGGACTTCTTTTGCACTGAAATAATAAAGAAACTTCAACCTTGAAGGATGCCTCTAGGAAAAAGTCGGTGATGTCAGATTTTTTTATTGGGCGTGGAGAAGGGATAGATCTCTTCTAGGGACTTGATCTTCGTGTCCTGGAGTAGAATGATTGGCTTGGTGTCTGGGAGCCACTCCTTGTCCTTGACTCTGCAAGCTCACACCAAGGTGCTACTGCACAAGCCACTGCAAAACAGCTGTGACTTCACAGTCCAGGGCCTCTGGGCCCTCCTGGTGCACTGAACATTTGGTGTCCTCCTGGAGACCATATACTTGGTTTTAAGGCTTAACTTATCTTGTTCTTCCAAATAGAATGACACTGTGTTCCTATTTCTTAGCAACAAACCAAAAATATGCTGCTGTTGTAGAACTAGTTATATATGTATGTGTTTGATAAATTTGGAAATCCTTGGGAACAGGCATTGTACCTAATTAAGTGTAGTAAATTCAGCAACTGGGACATAAGAACATTTATATAAATGCTGATTCAGGACAGCAACAGTATATACATTTGCATTTTATAAATAAGGGGATGGATTTCAAAAAATATGTTTGATTTAAATTTATGTTATCCATATCAAAACCTAATTTAACCTTTGGGGTGGGTGTTTGACACAGCAGTTAAGATATCCGAGTGCCTGGTTTGAGCCCTCCTCCTCTGCTTCTAACCCAGCTTCCTGCTAGTATGCATCATGGGAGCAGCAGGTGATGCTGAAGTACTTCAGTCTCTACCTCCCACATGGGAGACCCAGGCAGAGTTGTAGGCTGCTGACTTTAACCTGGACAACCCCAGACTTGGAGGCATTTGAGGAGTGAATAAGTGGATGGAAGATTTCTCTTTGTTTCTCTGTCTTTCGAATAAAATGAAAATAAATCCACTTAAGCCATATGTCTGTAAGGATGATTAAGATTAATCTTTAAAGATGACTAAGAATTTAGCTTGGATACAGAATAGTGAGGAATTCAACATATAAACAACACATAAAGGAAAAACTTGAGACCCTTTTCATTTGTTTTATACTCAGATACGCAAATTGCTTAAAAGCTTGCATCAGATAGCCTTTTTTTTTTTTTTAAATTCTAACCACAACTATTCTTAGGGCATTACCAAGTAGTTTATTGTGATTCCAGCTTAAGAAATGAAGAATTTATATTTTTAAACTGTTTTAGATGATGTTTGAGGATGCAAATTGAGAAAATTGTTTATATCATTTTTTAAAGATTTATTATTTATTTGAAAGAGTTAGAGAGTGAAAGAGAGGCAGAGAGAGAGAGAGAGAAATAGAGAAGCCTTTCATCTGCTGGTTCACTCCCCAGTTGGCCACAATGGCTGGAGCTGCACCAATGTGAAGCCATGAGCTTCCTCTGGATCTCCTGTGCAGGTGCAGGGGCCTTAGGGCTTGGGCCATCCTGCACTGCTCTCCAGGTCATAGCCAGAGAGCTGGATCGCAAGTGGAGCAACTGGGTCTGGAACCAGCACCCATCTGGGGTGCTGGCACTGCAGCCGGTGGCTTTACCTACTATGCCATAGTGTTGGCCCCTATATAGTTTTTTAGAGCTTAAAAAAATAGTCTATTTTACCTCCCCTGGGTACCCATAAACTGCATATAGGGAATAAAGCTTTTCCTAATTCTTGAATGTGATTGATGCTTTGCTTTTTCTTTCTTTAAAATAAAAACAGGATGACCATGAAAGCTGTGGTTCTAATTCCACCAACCGCAGTGTTAATGAGAGCACAAAATCATCAATAAAACCCCGAAGAATTCAGCAGGCTGCTCCTACAGATCCCGATTTACCACCAGGTAACTTCCAGTGGGACTGATGAAGGCATGTCAGTTGGTACTGAGCATTGTTTTAGTCCTTTGTAGAATATACATCTTCAGGCTTCTTTAATGTCGTGCAGCTTGAGAACATGTTGTATTCAGACCCTTCACAAATGGCTTTCATTCAAATTTTGATATTTTTTTGCAGTAAGCTGTTCTTTGAGTTTCTTACAGTCTCTCTAAGCCAAGACTCAAGATCTGTTCATTCTCCTTGCATCTTGATAAACGAAGGATGCTGGATTGTTCAGAGTATCTGGAAACTTTAAAATTCACTAATTGAATCACAGAATTTTCTAACTAGGAGAGACCTTATATTTTATGTTTTTTTATTTATTGATGGTTTTATTCACTTGGGGCAGCAGTGGCTTGCAAAAAACAGTTCCTTGGTAAATAGTTAATGAAGGGAAAAAATGACCATTACTTGTTGGCTCTGTGACCAAAGCATTATTATTTTTTTTTATATATAAAGCTTTTATTTAAAGAATATAAATTTCCAATGTACAGCTTATGGATTACAATGGCTCCCCCCCCAACTTCCCTCTCACCCACCACCCTCCCCTTTCCCGCTCCCTCTCCCCTTGCATTCACATCAAGATTCATTTTCAATTCTCTTTATACACAGAAGATCAGTTTAGTACATATTATGTAAAGATTTCAACAGTTTGCCCTCACATAGAGACACAAAGTGAAAGTACTGTTGGAGTACTAGTTATAGTATTAATTCACAATGTACAGCACATTAAGGACAGAGATCCTACATGATTTTTTTTAAAGAATTGATTAATTATCTATGCAATTTCCAATTTAACACCAAGATTTTTTAATCATTTGCAATTATCTTTCTATACAGAAGATCAATTCAGTATATACTATGTAAAGATTTCATCAGTTTGCACCCACACAGAAACACAAAGTGTAAAAATACTGTTTCAGTACTAGTAATAGCATTATTTCACATTGGATAACACATTAAGGACAGATCCCACATGAGACATAAGTACACAGTGACTCCTGATGTTGATTTAACAATTTGACACTCTTGTTTATGGCGTCAGTAATCTCTCTAGGCTCTAGTCATGAGTTGCCGAGGCTATGGAAGCCTTTAGGGTTCGCCGACTTCGATGTTATTCTGACAGGGTCATAGTCAAAGTGGAAGTTCTCTCCTCCCTTCAGAGAAAGGTACCTCCTTCTTTGATGGCCTCATTTGTTCCACTGGGATCTCACTCGCAGAGATCTTTCATTTAGGTCTTCTTTTTTTTGTTTTTCAGAGTGTCTTAGCTTTCCATGCATAAAATATTCTCATGGGCTCTTGAGCCAGATCCAAATGCCTTAAGGGCTGATTCTGAGGCTAGAGTGCTGTTTAGGACATCTGCCATTCTATGAGTCTGCTGTGTCTCCCACTTCCCATGATGGATGGTTCTCCTTTTTTGATTCTATCAGTTAGTATTAGCAGACACTAACTAGTCTTGTTTGTGTGATCCCTTTGACTCTTAGACCTATCAGTGTGATCAATTGTGAACTGAAATTGATCACTTGGACTAGTGAGATGGCCTTGGTACATGCCACCTTGATGGGATTGTATTGGAATCCCCTGGCACAATTCTAAATCCATCATTTGGGGCAAGTCAGGTTGAGCATGTCCCAAATTGTACATCTCCTCCCTCTCTTATTCCCACTCTTATATTTAACAGAGATCACTTTTCAGTTAAAATTTAAACACCAAAGAATAATTGTGTGTTAATTACAGAGTTCAACCACTAGTACTAGAACAAAACAAAGAAAGATACTAAAATGGATAAAGTATTACATTGTACAACAACAGTCAGCACAAGAGCTGATCAAGTCACTGTTTCTCATCGTGTCCATTTCACTTAAACAGGTTTCCCCTTTGGTGCTCAGTTAGTCGTTGCCAATCAAGGGAAACAAATGATACCTGTCCCTTTGGGACTGGCTTAATTCACTCAGCATAATGTTTTCCAGATTCCTCCATCTTGTTGCGAATGAACGGATTTCATTGTTTTTGACTGCTGTATAGTATTCTGTAGAGTACATGTCCCATAATTTCCTAATCCAGTCTACTGTTGATGGGCATTTGGATTGGTTCCAAGTCTTAGCTATTGTGAATTGAGCTGCAATAAACATTACTGTGCAGACGACTTTTTTGTTTGCCAATTTAATTTCCTTTGGGTAAATTCCAAGGAGTGGGATGGCTGTGTTGAATGGTAGGGTTATATTCAGGTTTCTGAGGAATCTCCAGACTGACTTCCATAGTGGCTTCACCAGTTTGCATTCCCACCAACAGTGGATTAGTGTCCCTTTTTCCCCACACCCTCTCCAGCATCTATTGTTGGTGGATTTCTGAATGTGAGCCATTCTCACCGGGGTGAGGTGAAACCTCATTGTGGTTTTGATTTGCATTTCCCTGATTGCTAGGGATCTTGAACATTTTTTCATGTGTCTGTTGGCCATTTGGATTTCCTCTTTGGAAAAATGTCTATTGAGGTCCTTGGCCCATCTCTTAAGTGGGTTGTTTATTTTGATGTTGTGGAGTTTCTTAATTTCTTTGTAGATTCTGGTTATCAACCCTTTATCTGTTGCATAGTTTGCAAATATATTTTCCCATTCTGTCGGTTTCCTATTCACTTTCCTGACTGTTTCTTTTGCAGTACAGAAACTTCTCAATTTGATGCAATCCCAGTAGTTAATTTTGGCTTTGACTGCCTGTGCTTCTGGGGTATTTTCCAAGCCAAAGCATTATTAACTACGTTTTTTACAGTTAGAGTTACCAGTCGTTTCTCTTTTGATTTTACTTATTGGTTACTTCTATTTTGTGAGGTATTAGACATGGTCATAAGCTTATTTTCTTTATTAAAGGTTTGTAAGCTTGCTGCTGGTTTTAACCCAGTTAATTTTTGGCAGTCTTCTGGTGCCATCTATTGTCAGAGGCCAAAGTTATGTCTACTATTTCGTAGGGCCTGCTTTCTCTAATATATGTTGTGAGTTACAGTTCATTTGAACATGGATGGCTAGTGCTGCAGTGATGGTATGCTGTTGCTTTGTGTTCTTCAGAACTCTACCTAATAGGCCTTGGTAATGTGTCTGGCTTTGGATAGATTAATTGCCACAAGCTGGAGAGGGTGCCAGAAAAAAGTATTTCCAGTTCTGCTTTAGAGTACTGTTATGGTTCCAGAATTTTCAAGTTTTTTTTTTTTTTTTTTAAACTTACGAACTCCTTGGGAAAAATTCCTGGGGAATTAAATTACATTGTAAATTAAACCTGTAGCTTGTACTTATTTCAGAAGTAATATTAAAGCAACCTTTACTCCTCCAAATATTGAATTAGTCCTTATAATCTCTCTATTCCTCAGAACTTCCTATGCTAGTTCATAGTACAGATTTATTGATCTCTTTGTGTCTCTGATTCCCTCTTTTTCTTTTTTTGTCTATAATTGAGATTTTATTGGTGTTGAGAATCAGTACACACATTTCCATGTGAACATAATTCTTGACATACATACCGAAAATCAAAAAAGCCATGAGTTGTCATTCTTTTTTAAAAGTTATTTCTAGGAATGTCACTGTGGTGTAGAAGGTTAACCCTCCGCCTGCAGTGTTGGCATCCCATCTGGGTGCCAGTCTGAGTCCCTGGGAAAGCAGCAGGAGATGGCTGAACTACTTGGGCCCCTACACCCAAATAGGAGACCCAGAAGAAGCTCCTGTTTCCTGGCCTTCGACCTGTCCCAGCACCGCTGTAGGGTCTATTTGGGTAGTGAAACCAGTGGATGGAAGATCTCTCACTCTCCCCTTCTCTCTGTATCTCTACTTTTTAAATGGATGAATAAATCTTTGGGAAAAAGAAAAGTTCTTCTAGTGACTTTCTAGCTTCAAATTTGGAGGCAGTTTGTCCTTAAGAGGCTATTGAGAACAGTATCTTCAAAGGTTGCTGTTACATAAATCCCGTCAATTCACAGTTTAATACCATATACACACCTACTCAAATTTTCAGTCTTCGGACAACCACAGCCAGAGATGTTGCAGAGCACACGTGGTTCTGATAGCAAAAAGGAATGGTTTTCTGTAGGAAGCAGTTCTATTAAACAACCTGGGAAAAGTAATTGAAAATATTCAATACAGATTAAATGCACAATTGAGATTCCAAATTGCCACTGAGTATGTGTTATATTGTAGAATAGGAAAACCACCCCCACTGTGAATGTTAATATGACACCTAAGACAGAGACTCCCATAATTCAATATTCCATTGTTTTCTGGTTGTACCAAAAAATAAACAACCTGCAGATGATTTTACCTCTTAAAAATCATTTACACTTAAAAAATGGGAAGAAGTGGGCTTCCCTCCTTTTTGAAAATGTTTCTAGAGCCACTAAAAAAACTTGAATTTACAAGATAGTTGCTAAAAATATTCCTCTGGGTTGTACAAGAATGGAGACAGACCACTGATAGGACATGGTGTATGATTATTATTAATCAGACTTGACTTTTTTCTCATCTGCTTCAGTAGCGGCTGGATCCCCTCATTTTTAGTTTCTCCATTTTCTGCAGGTAAATCTTTAGTTTATTGGTTAGCCACTTCTGCCTGGTTTCTCTTTGCTCCTCTCTTCCCCCTTGCTTGCTCTTTTATGTCCGAAGAATTATCCTTGCCTTCTTGGGCTGTGTTTCCACTTTTGCAGGAGCTAGTGTAGCCGGCAACCTTGCCAGTCTTCCTTTGGGCTGTTCATTCACTGCCCATTCATTAGAAACTGCCCTTCCCCTTGGGCATCTTGGTGGCAGGGAGGGCGCATGCCAGGTGTCGGCAGGCTGCAGTGCGAGGAAAGCCTTGGTGAAGCTGGGCAGCCTGGTCGGTGTCCTTCCTCCTGCCTTTTTTCTCTGTTTTTAGTGGCAAAAAATAGAATTGTGTTCTACTTGAATTACTTGTGGTAACTTTTGATTAGCATGTACTTTCCTACCTAGCCTAACAGGATTCATGCCCTCTTTTATGTTGATATAAATCAGTTAAAGGACTGCTTTAAGAAGTAACTGAAGCTATTGACCAATTACTGGAAGGCAGAGTAGCTAAACTTTGCCAAAAGAAAACAAAATAATACTTTGAGAATTCAGTTGGACAAATGGTAAAGCATTTTATTTAAAGTTTAACTCATATGGTTATTTGAAGACTCATATATGGCAGCCTTCTCGCTGGCAGCCATATTATGTTTTTTCCATGGTAGAGATGTATTCCTGTTTTCAATTTTTTTAAAAAAAGATTTATTTATTTTACTTGAAAGGCAGAGTTACAGAGAGAGGGAGAGAGATCTTCCATCCGCTGGTTCACTCCCCAAATGGTTGGAGCTGGGCCAGTCTGAAGCCAGGGCCAGGATCCAGAAGCTTCTGCTAGGTCTCCCACATGGGTGCAGGAGCCCAAGAACTTGGGCTGTCCTCCACTGCCCACTCAGGCACAGTATCAAGGAGCTGGAGCAGCCGGAACTAAAATTGGTGTTCTTATGGGATGCTGACACTGCATTCAGTAGTTACACCTGCTACACTACCTCAAAATTTTTTAGGAGAAGGTTATCTTTTCTAGTATCTGTCTTTAACAGTTTTGGAGTTTAAGCATTTGTATGGATCTAGAGATGCTTTTTTTTTTTTTTTTTGACAGGCAGATTTAGTCAGTGAGAGAGAGACAGAGAGAAAGGTCTTCCTTTTTCCATTGGTTCACTCCCCAAGTGACCTCTACAGCCGGTGCATTGCTGCTGGGGTGAAGCCAGGAGCCAGGTGCTTCCTACTGGTCTCCCATGCGGGTGCAGGGCACAAGCTCTTGGGCCATCCTCCTCTGCACTCCCGGGCCACAGCGATGATTTTTGATAAAAGTTTTGGTGTTACCAGTAGACAGGTATTTGCTTTATTTGTATGAGGAATACGTGCTTCTTCAATAGTCTGTTTCTAACATCTTTGCAATCTTGCTTCTTGGTATCTAGAATAGACTGTGGATCCTGACCAATTATGGCATTGCTAAAGCAATTTACTGGGTCATAGCAAGTATTTAAAAAATGTATAGCATAGAATAGAAACTCTCGAAGCATATTGGCATGTAGTGAAATAACATTGCTAGAAACTTGTGTATGTGCATGTTCCTGTTCATACTTGTGATGTAATATTTCTTACTGGGAGAAATTCAAAAGACTCTGAATTTAACTGATTTGAAGCATACACATTTTCTTTAAATTATTGATATATAAGCCAAGACTTTCTGTTACTGATAAAAATAAAGTGATTTGCATTGTGAGCTTAGCAACAGTATTTGATGATAATTTTTTATTTAGAGAGAATTTAAGGCTGTTTATTTATCCATCTGTTCATGTTTTCTTTAGTTTTCAATGCATTTTGTCTCAGTATAAAATGAGAACACTTCTAAGCCAGATAGAATGTTCAGTTATGTACTCTGAGTTATATAGCCTTTGACTTTAATTCAAAGACATTATTAACTGATTTGTGGGCTGCTTCTGCCTTTTCTCTAAAATGGCCTTAAATGATATTATTCTTTAACTTTTGGGGGTATGTTTTAATTAACTTTTTTCTTATTAAAAAGTTACTGATTTTTTAAAAAATGTCTTGCTTGCTAGAGAGGTCGGAGATAAATTTGGTGTTTGTTGTATTAGCTTCCTCTTGGAAGCTCTTGGATTTAATCTCTTCCATTTTCTTTCTTCTCCATACTCCTTGACTCAGAATATGTATGTGTCTACAATGCAGTGCACACATACACATTTCAATGGGAATACTTAGGATGTAATTAACATTTATTTACTTTGTTGGTCAGAAGTTGTAACTTAGTCAACTTCTATCTTCATCTCGCACAGGGAGGTAGCAAACATTTTCAGTAAAGAGCCATTTAGTAAATATTTTAGGATTTGTTAGCTCCACATTTTCTCTTCCCTTACTCCCTTCCTCCCTTCCTCCCCTCTTTTTCTTTCTTCTCCCCTCTTCTCCTCTCTTCTCCTCTTCCCTCCCTCCACCTTTCTCTCCCTCAGAGTTACAGAGAAGTAGAGGCAGAGAGAGTGATTTTTCCATCCACTGGTTCACTCCCCAGATGGCTTAACAGCTGTACTGGTCTCCCGTGCGGGTACAGGGGCCCAAGGACTTGGGATATCTTCCACTGCTTTCTCAGGGCACAGCAAAGAGCTGGATTGGGAGTGGAACAGCCATTATTCGAACTGGCGCCCATATAGGATGCCAGTGCTACAAACCAGGGCTTTAACCTTTTGTGCCCAGTGCCAGCCTCTGCATATTTTCTGATCCAGGTATTTTACTCTTCCTTTGCAGTGAGAAACCAGCCATAGGCATTTGATTGATAGACTAATGAACATGGCTATGTTCCAATAAAACTTTATGAAACCAGATGGCACAAGACTTGTTTGTCTAGTCCCTGATCAAATATAATGTCTGGTTCATAACAGGCATTTTTTTTACTTGTTTACTCAGTTGTACAAAGTCAGACAATATTTTCCTCAGGCTTAGATAAACTGACTCTATGACATTTGCAGTAAGAAGCTGTCTCAGACTTTCTGGTCTAACGGCCAATGTTTTTTAAAGTCATGGATCTTTGGAAGTCTGTTAGAAGAATCATAAACCTACAAATGCAGATTCATAATTTGTGTCTAACTTTAGTGTATTCACATATTTTCTGGAGTCCAAACATAAGCCCCAACTTAAGCCTCTGAAAGAGGAAACATGGTGTAAATGAGAAAATGGAGGACTCTGGTATTTTGGAATATACATAGGGAGTTATTATTAAATTAGTTAATTATTTAGATATTTTCTTGTAGAAAATATTGACTATGAAAGACAGTATTGTTTGCACGAGTACATGTGCTTAAATGCTTTCGATCTTGGGCTTTTAGGGCTTAATATTTTGAAAAAATCCTGAAGGAAGTTTAATAGTGTCAAATGATTTAAGAATCTTGTAATTGTTTGACTGTGGAAGAGCCTGAGCCAAGAAGTACAGTGTAACATTACAGAAGATAGTATACATGTTTCTTCTTTGCCTTAAGAGTACAAGAATTTTAAAGCTTTTCCTTTCTAGAACATGTAAAAGCAGTAAAAACTGTGGTGAATGATAAAAAAAAATGCAGAACTTATTTCTTTTTTTATGCTTTAACATTTTAGTGTTTTATAAAAACTTTTAACTGCATATAAAAATTGTACATATTTATGGGGTTCCATGAGATGTTTTGATACATGTATATATTGTATAATAGCCTATCAGGGAGAACATATCTTCTCAAACTTTATTTATGCTGAAAATATTTAAAATCCTTTATCCTTTTTAAAAAAGGAAATATACTTTATGTTACCATTTATAGTTACCCTACTTTGCAATAGAGCACAAGAGCTTTTTGAAATTTATTTTTTATTTATTTGAAATGGAGAGCAAAAGAGAGCAAGAGAATAAGAAAGAGGAGATCTTGCATCCATTGGTTACTCCCCAAATGCCTGCTACACCCAAGGTTAGGTTAGGCCAAGCCAAAGCATAGGAGCCTAGAACTCCATCCACATTTTCAGTTGTGTGGCAGGGACCAAGTACCAACATCATCTGCTGCCTCCCAGGGCGTGCATTAGTAAGAATCTGGAATTGGGAACAGACTTGGAACTTAAATCCAGACACTCTGATATGGAATGTGGGTATCCCAGCAGCATCTATACCACCGTGCTGAATGCCAGGCCCTCAATCCATTTTTAAATACCGTCTGCTTCAAAATACCTATATTTTGTTTATTATGACAAAGGTGACAGTGAGCAGTTATTCTAGTTAAATTGAATTTCACACTTAACAGAGGGTGAAGGAGAATTTTCTAGAACAGCTTGTGGAAGACCGTCTTTGCCCTTAAAGAACTTACTGTTTAGGATAGGAGACTTCTATAAACTAATGCAAAGCCAGAGGAAGAGCAGCACTAATGAAACCATGATTACTACTTTTGGGAGAGTTCTAAAGGAAGAAGTGGTTATGATTGGTATGTATGACTCCTACAACATTCATGTAAAACAGATGAAGAATTAAAGGATGAGAAATGACATAGCAGACAAATAATAGGCAAAAGTAAATTATAATCTAAATATAAACATATGAGCCAGTGGGGCCAGTGCTGTGATGTTCTAGGCTAAGCCTCTGCCTGCGGTACTGGCATCCTGTATGGGGGCTGGTTTGGGTCCTGGCTGTTGCTCTTCTGATCCAGCTCTCTGTTTAGTGCTTAGGCCCCTGTACCTGGAAACAGGAAGTAGCTCCTGGCTCCTGGATTTCGATAGGCCCAGCTTTGTTGCGGCCATTTGGGAAGTGAACCCTTGGATGGAATACATTTTTGTGTCTCCTTTTCTCTGTAACTCCACCTCTCAAATGAATAAATAAAATCTTTAAAAAAAAAACTGTGAGCCAAGATAAAACTTAAGGCAAAAAGCATTTAATGGATATAAGTAATTGAGATACTAAATTTTAATTAAAAGTAGATTTCTCCAAAGAATATACAGTAACTTTTATGTACCTAACAACCTAGCCAAATAGGAAAAACAAGTCCCAAATTAGATCTTGCATATCAGAATTACTTAGATTGTTTCAGTAGATACATGTGAATCTGCACTCAGCATGGAAGACAGTGCATGTTGTTTAGCGCACACATTGATAAAGATTTGTTCAAAAAGGAAATTTGACAAATTTCAGTGAATCCTCATCTTTAATCAAAATGCAATTAAATTACAATTATTTATTGATATGTTTGAATTTACGTCCACCATTTTTTTTTTTGTTTTACCTTTGTAAGCTCTGTTTATTTGTTCTTCTCCTCTCCTGTCTTTTTTTGTTTGTTTGTTTTTTTAAAGACTTAATTTATTTTAAAGGAGAGTTACAGAGAGAGAGAGAGAGAGAGATCTTCCATCTATTGGTTCACTCCACGAATGGCTGCAACAGCCAGGGCTGGGCCAGTCCAAAGCTAGAAGCATCTTCTGGGTCTCCTGCATGGATGGCAGGAGCCTCAGCATTTGGGCCATTTTCTGCTGTTTTCCCAGGTCATCAGCAGGGAAGCTAGATTGAAAGTGGAGCAGCCAGCACTCCAGCTGGCCGGGCTGCTGGTGTTGCATGTGTGTCTTTGCCTGCTATACCACAATGCCAGTCCCTGTGGTTTAGTTTTCAGAGTCCTGAGGTAGCTATTTCATAATTTTCTCCAAGTTTTTAAGTTTAATGATTAAAAAAAAAGAGAACATTTCCATACACTGGTTCACTCTCCAAAAGTCTAAGGACTGGAAATGCATGCCAGATCTCCCATGTGGTAGTAGGAACCAAATAACTTGAACCACCATCTCCAGTGCCTGCGAGGGCTTGCATTAATAGGTAGCTGGAGTCAGGAGCAGAAGCTTGATATTGAACCCAGGTGCTCTGATGGGGGATATGAGTGAGGGTCTGTAACTAGTGCCTTCATTGCTAGGCTAAATGCTTATACTGTTTTCTTTTTAATATATAATTATACATATTTATGGTTTATAATATATTGATGCATATATACAGCATGAGATGAAATTAGAGTAATTAACATATCCATTGCCCCAAGCATTTATTATTTCTTTGTGGGGAGAACATTAAAAGATCCCCTCTTCTAGCTGCTTTGATGCACATTATTATTAACGATAGTTACCCTGCTATGCGATAGAACATCAGACCTTGTTCCTCTTAGTGGGGTGGGATGCTTACTTTATTTTACCCAGAATCAGAACCTGCTAACATTTAGGATTTGGTTATGTGTCCTTGTGGAGGCTCTTTTTTTTCTGTACACACACACGTTTTCTTTTGTAACTTTCATTTTCTATTTGATGTTATGCCAGCAGCATTTTTCCAGGATTTCATATTTTTTACAATGTTATTTTAATCACTGGCATGTATTCCATTATATATCTCTTCTATATTGTATTTAGTGAACCCATTTTTATTTGATATTTAGCTTGTTTGCCATTTTCAGTTTTGTAAAATGCTTAGCAAACATAAGGGTAGGTAAATCTTGGCATGTACCTGTGTTTATTTCTGTAGGAGAAAAATGTTATCAATCTACAGAATAGTAATTTATACATTTGGATTTTCTATAAAATGATTTTTGTGAAATGATGATTTTGTGTCATCTTCACCAATACTTTAATTGATTTTCTTCTCCTTATTTAGTTGTGGAGAGCTTTTGTGACCATCTTTAATAGTGATAATAGCTTCAATTCACAGCTGTTTTCTTTAGCTCATACAGTTGCTGCCTAGAAGTATTAGTTATCAAATCTGATGAATGCTTTTTAATTTGTTTTATTGGACCTCTATGCAGGCTTTGACAATAAAGCTTACAATTTCTTAGCCTTTTAAAAAAGTGTTTACTTTGAAACAGTTTAGCCTCCTAGGTAAGGCTAAGAGCATTTATCAAGAAATCGTTTTCCTGGGACTGGCATTGTGGTGTACTATGTTAAGTCACTGCTAATCCCACCAGCTTCCCACATGAGTGTCAGTTCGAGTCCTGGCTGCTCCACTTCTGATCCAGTTCTAATCCAGCTCCTTACTTTAAAGGGCCTGGGAAAGCAGGAGAACATGGCCCAAGTGCTGGGGCTGCTGTACCCACATGGGAGATCTGGATGAAGCTCCTGGTTTCATCCTGGCCATTGTGGCCATTTGGAGAGTAAACCAGTATATGGAAGATCTCTGTCTCCTTCTCACACTGTAACCCTGTCTTTCAACTAAGTAGTTTCTTCTTTTTAAAAAGGAAATTATTTTCCTTTTAACTGTTGGAGTATTAGTTTGCCTATATGATGTTTATTACCCTAGAATAAGTTGTACATCAAAAACTTGACTAAGATGTTTTTAGTTACTTATAACCAAGTCATCAACCATTGAATTTCTGGTTTTGTGCAGCTTGAAGTGGTCCCAGTGACTGTTTTAGATGATGTCTGTTTGTAATCAAAATTATTTGATACATGCCTTTTAATTTAAGAATATCAGAGAAGTAAAATACAGTCTTTTCCCTCTAGAATTTATTAGTTCAACAGAGAAGATAAGTATGTAAGTGGTAGTAGTAACACAAGCCCAAGAGTGGTAGTAGAGGTAGTTTGCTTTAATGCTGATATCTAGAAAGGGAGACATTAGAGCAGAAGATATAAGAGAGGGAACAGTTATACTGGGTCTGTACAAAAGGGGAGAATGATGAAAAGTATTGTAAACAGAGGGAAGAACATGTGCAAAGTCAGTGATGATCCATCTTACTTTCATCTGGTTGTCTGGGCATAGGTTGTGTTAAGGAGAATGGAGTCTGTGGGTGGGAAAGAAGAAGATATTAAGAATTTGTAGGGGCCAGTGCCATAGCATAGCGTATAAAGCGGCCTGCTGTGCCAGCATCCCATATGGGTGCCAGTTCCAGTCCTGGCTGCCCCACTGCCAATCCAGCTCTTTGGTATGGCCTGGGAAAGCAGCAGAAGATGGCCCAAGTGCTTGGGCCACTCACTTTGGAGACCCAAAGGAAGTTCCTGGCTCCTGGCTTTGGATTGGCCCAACTTTGGCCGTTGCATGTGTTTGGTTAGTGAACCAGCGGATGGAAAACCTCTCTCTGCTTCTGCCTCTGCCTCTCTTTAATTTTGCCTCTGAAATAAATAACTATTTAAAAAAAGAAAAAGAATTTGTGGACAGGTTGGCTAGTAACAGGCTATTTTAGGACCATCTAATAGTACATCTTACAGAGTCTCATCCGTGACTCCATTTTCAGATGCCAGTAGAATAGACCTGGATTAATCTTAAATTTTTTTTTATTTTTATTTATTTATTTATATTATTTATTTTTTATTTTTTTTCACAGGCAGAGTGGACAGTGAGAGAGAGAGAGACAGAGAGAAAGGTCTTCCTTTGCCGTTGGTTCACCCTCCAATGGCTGCCGCGGCCGGCGCACTGCGGCCGGCGCACCGCGCTGATCCGATGGCAGTAGCCAGGTGCCAGGTGCTTTCCTGGTCTCCCATGGGGTGCAGGGCCCAAGCACTTGGGCCATCCTCCACTGCCCTCCCGGGCCACTGTAGAGAGCTGAACTGGAAGAGAGGGAACCAGGACAGAATCTGGTCCCCAGCTGGGACCAGATCTTGGGGTGCTGGCGCCACAGACAGAGGATTAGCCAAGTGAGCCACGGAGCCAGCCGTAATTACCTTTTTTTAAAATAGTGAACATGTATTAGAGTAATGTGAAGTTTTTTTTTAAATTGTAATTTTAAAACTTTAATTTATATAAAGGAACAAATTTCATGTATTTCATATTATACAGTTTTAAGAACATAGTGTTACTTCTCATGCTACTCTCTTTCTCTCACTCCCTCTCTCCTCCCTTCCTTTCTTATTTTTCTTTAAGTTTACAATGACAAACTTTCAGTTTTTTTTATAATAACAAGCTTAACTCTCAAATAAATAATTTAACAAGTAATAAGTAGAAAAATCCTTAAGAGTATAGATAAGGGATATAAACAATATATTAATATTCTGTTTATTAGTTACCACAAATAGGGAAAACATATTTGTCTTTTAGGGACTGGTCATCAACTGTTGACTGGATAAAGAAATTGTGGTATATGTACACAACAGAATACATTCAGCCATAAAAAAGAATGAAATACTGCCTTTCACAACAAAACAAATGCAATTGAAGACTATTAGACTTAGTGAAAAAATTGTCTTTTTAAATGCTGTTTATGTTTAATTTGTTTTGTTAAATTCCCCAGTGAAATACCTATATACACACTTAGAATGTGAGAAATGTTAGATTGTAGAGTATTCCACAGTAGCATGAAATTAAAAGGAAAATTTTGGAGATTATAAACAAGCTATGGAAAAGAAGGATGTGCACTGATTACTTTTGTTGTTTTGTTTACTTGTTGATTTCCCTGTGTTGGCACTCTAGTTTTATTCAGTCTCCTATACATTTGTTTGTCTTTTCTGTAGCTTCATTGTATACTTTTTTTGAGCTTTCTTGAACTCTTTCTATATTTTCTCTTTCATTTTTCTCTTCTATTTCTCAGTATTGTTAATAAGTGAACATAGTTTAGATGGACATGTTTCTCTTATCCTTCCTCTCTTAGACATAGCTTTTGAATATATATGTATATATAGATATGCATATATCCATATATATGAATATATATGTAAACTATGTTCACTTACTAACAATACTAATAATATATATGAATATTAATATATGTGAATATATATGTATATATTATAAAATTTTGGCTAAGGTGGAAAGAGATATTTCAAAAAGAAGCTTAAAGAAACTTTTTTTTTATTATTATTTTTTTGACAGGAAGAGTGGACAGAGAGAGAGAGAAACAGAGAGAAAGGTCTTCCTTTTCCATTGGTTTACCCTCCAATGGCTGCTGCGGCTTGCGCGCTGTGGCCGGCACACCATGCTGATCCGAAGCCAGGAGCCAGGTGCTTCTCCTGGTCTCCCATGAGGGTGCAGGGCCCAAGGACTTGGGCTATCCTCCACTGTCCTCCCGGGCCACAGCAGAGAGCTGGCCTGGAAGAGGGGCAACCGGGACAGAATCCGGTGCCCCAACCGGGACAAGAACTTTGGGGTGCTGTTGCCGCAGGCGGAGGATTAGCCTATTGAGCCATGGCGCCAGCCTGAAACTTTTCTTCTAATATATTGTTTAACCTGCTTATAGTAATTTTGCTTTCTCTGGGAAAATGTTTTTGAAATAGAAACCAGATAGACCATTTATAGGAGACTCATTGAATTAGATTTAATGTTATGTTACTGATAAGATTCAGTTTCTGTGGTTTCTCTTAGAACACTTATACTTCATTTTAGAACTTCTGGGTTATGCTTTTTGTTGGGCTGGATTTTCTACTGATTGTGTCACTTCGGCAAGCTTCTTAATCTATATGAACCTTAATTTCTTTTGTAGAATAAGCTATAAGATACCCACCTTTCACATACATTAAATTCAGTAACATTTTAAGAAATAATTTATTTGTTGATGAACTGGTTGCTAATTGAATCATTTTTTCCTGTTTTATAGGTTATGTGCAGAGTCTGATTAGACGAGTTGTAAATAATGTAAACATTGTTATAAATAATCTTATTTTAAAATATGTTGAAGATGATATTGTTCTTTCAGTCAATATTACTTCAGCAGAATGCTATACAGTAGGTGAATTATGGGATCGCGCATTCATGGATATTTCTGGTAAGTAAATGTTAAGTATATTTTTTCATAATTGAAACAGTTGCCTTGATTTTTTTTTTTTTTTTTGAGAGGCAGAATGGACAGTGAAAGAGAGAGAGAGAGAGAGAAAGGTCTTCCTTTACCGTTGGTTCACCCTCCAATGGCCGCCGCGGCTGGCGCGCTGCGGCTGGCGCACTGCGCTGATCCAATGGCAGGAGCCAGGTGCTTCTCCTGGTCTCCCATGGGGTGCAGGGCCAAGCACTTGGGCCATCCTCCACTGCACTCCCAGGCCACAGCAGAGAGCTGGCCTGCAAGAGGGGCAACCGGGACAGAATCTGGTGCCCCGACCAGGACTAGAACCCGGTGTGCCGGCGCCGCAAGTTGGAGGATTAGCTTATTGAGCCACAGCGCTGGCCGTCTTGATTCTTTTTTTTTTTTTTTTTTTTGACAGACAGAGTGGACAGTGAGAGAGAGACAGAAAGGTCTTCTTTTTGCCGTTGGTTCACCCTCCAGTGGCTGCTGCAGCTGGTGCATCGTGCTGATCCGAAGCCAGGAGCCAGGTGCTTCTCCTGGTCTCCCATGCGGGTGCAGGGCCCAAGGACTTGGGCCATCCTCCACTGCACTCCCAGGCCACAGCAGAGAGCTGGCCTGGAAGAGGGGCAACCGGGACAGAATCCGGCGCCCTGACCTGGACTAGAACCCGGTGTGCCGGCGCCGCAAGTTGGAGGATTAGCCTAGTGAGCCTCGGCGCTGGCCAGCTGCCTTGATTCTTAACCTTTTTTGGTGCCAAGTGGCTCCTTGGTAAATTTAATGAAAGCTGGGAGAAAAATTTTCGCGTATAAAATTTGGTGTATAAGTACAGAAGATTAATAGACTACTAAGTTAAGGAACTTTAGACTCATTTTTGAAAGGTCTGAATATTTATTTTTTCATATTTGTTTCAAATGTGATGTGTAATATGAAGGTACTTCAGTAAGTTTGTGGAAATGGAAATAAAAGGTGAGTTTAGAGGAGGATGTTTAGCTTAGTAATAAAGACACCAATTAAAACATCCATCCATATCCATGGAGCCGATGCTATGGTACAGTGGGTTAAGCCATGACCTGCAGTGCCTGCATCTTAAATGAGCCCCACAGGAAGCTCCTGGCTTCTGCCTGGACCTGCCCTGGTTGTAGTGGCCATTTGGAGAGTGAACCACTGAAAAGAAGATTGTTTCCCCCACCCCCCCGCACCCCCGTAACTCTGCTTTTCAAATAAATGAATAAAAGCTTAAAAGAAAAAATCATGCCCAACATCTGAGTGCTTGGGTTCAATTTCCAGCCATGGCTTCTGATTCCAGCTTCCTACCAATTCATATCCTGGGAGTCAGTGGTGATCATTCAGGTAACTGCCACCCACATGGAAAGAGAGCTGGACTGAGTTCCTAGCTCCCAGCTTTAGTTCTCAGCTGTTGTGAGCAACTGGGGGAGTAAACCAATGGATGGAAAATCTCCCCCCGCCCCAACCTGCTTCTCTCTCCCTCTATCCTGTCTGTCTCTCTCTCTGCCCTCTAAGTAAAATTAAACAATTTTTTTTTTTTCAAAAGAAAACACCTTATCAGGGGCAGGCATTTGGCACTATGTTTAAGATGCTGTTTGGGACACCATATCCCACATCAGAGGGCCTGGGTTCAAGTCTCAGTTTCACTTCTGATTCCAGTGTCTTGCTAATGTGTACAATGGGAAGCAGCAGGTGATGGCTCATGTACATGGGCCCCTGCCACCTACATTGGAGACTTGCCTTTAGCTCTGTCCTCCTACCTTTGTCCTTGGGCCAGCTATTATGATTTTGGAGAGTGAACCAGTGGATTGAAGACTCTTCTCTGTCTCTCTGCCTTTAACATAATTAAAAATTTAGCGAAGGAAACATTTTCAAAGATTAATAATACTATCCCCTTCACTGAGTAATAGATTATCCTTGAAGTAGGACTTCTTTACATTCTTACAGCATAGTGAGAGCATGCACTCTACAGTATTGTTGCCAGATATTATACAGTTCTGCTATTTTATGAACTGTATAATATCAGGCAAACTATCCTCAGTTGTGTCTCAGTTTCCACATTTTTTAAAGATGGCCTTATAAATATTATTATATAACGGATATAAAAGACTTAGAACAAATAGTAATGGTAATTATTGTTATAAAAAGAAGGACCTAGAGAATTTCTTAAAGTGATTTTTGTTTGTATTCCTACCATTGTAATTTCTTAATTTGTGTATGAGTACATGTATATAATATTTGTAACTAATTCATCTATTCATATAATTTGTAAAGTTGAAAAATTATAAATCATTTTTCCAAATAATATACAAGCTTCAAATTCATCTACTAGTAAAACTTTTCTGTTTTGACATATATACATATTCTTTAAATTTACTTTTCAGAAACTTGATTCCAAAATACAGAAAATATAACGTTGAATTAATTAGAAATTATGAGGATATACTCAGGAATAGTGTTAGAACAGAGTGGACTAAAGTTTATCTGTTTCAAAAACTTACTTAATTATATTTTTATTGCAAAGCAGAAAGATACAGAGCTCTTCCATCCATTGGCTCCTCAAATGCTTGCAATAGCCAGGGCTGGGCCAGCCTGGAACCAGAAGCCATGGGTCTACCATGTGGGTGGCAGGGATCCAGATGCTGAGATATCACCTGCTACTCCTTAAGGTACTCATTAGCAGGAAGCAGGAGTTTGGAGCAGAACTAGGAGTTGAGCCCAGGCAGTTGGATATAGGTGTTCCAAGTGGTATCTTTACCACTGTGCCACAAGCCCACCCTACCTGATTGCTTTGAGATGTCCATCCATTGCTTAGATATGGATAGCTGCTAACTTAAAATCAATGGCAAACTAGATTTGAGCTTAGGAATTTCTTGTTAATTAGAAATAAAACTATTCATCTGATAAAAGTTTAATTTTCTAATTTTATCCTATACCAACAATTGTTTTGTTTTGTTTTTTCTTTGGTAACCTACTGTTTCAAAGTAACCTACTGTTACTGGTAATTTCTTTTTTTTTCTTAAAGATTTATTTATTTGAAAGGCAGAGTTAGAAGGAGAGATTTAGAGCTTCCATCTACTTGTTCACTCCCCAAATGGCTACAATGGCTGGCACTGGGCCAGGCTGAAGCCAGGAGCCCCATCCAGGTCTACCATGAGGTGCAGGGGACCAATCATTTGAGCCATCCTTCACTGCCTTCTCAGGTGCATTTTCAGGGAGCTAGGTCTCAAGTGGAGCATCTGGGCTTGAACCAGTGTCCATATGGGATGCCTGTGCTCTCGGTGGCACCTTAATCTGCTGTGCCACAGCACCAGGCCCAGGTAATTTCATTATTTTTGCCATAGCAGTGCTATAACTAGACTTTTCTGTGATGTTAGTTTTTTTTTTCTTTTTTAATCTTTACTGATCTATACTGTAGCCATTAGCTAGCTGCATGTGTCTGTTGCCCATTTGAGAAATGGCTAGTGCAACTAAGCACATGAAATTTTACTTTATTTTTTTAAGATTTATTTGAAAATCAGAGTTACACACAGAGAGAGAGGCAGAGGCAGAGGCAGAGAGAGAAGTCTTCCATCCACAGGTTCACTCCCCAAATGGCTGCAATGGCCGGAACTGGGCTGATCTGGAGCCAGGAGCTTCTTCCTGGTCTCCCATGCAAGTGTTGGGGCCCAAGGACTTGGTCCATCTTCTACTGCTTTCTCAGGCCATAGCAGAGAGCTAGATCAGAAGTGGAGCAGCCAGAACTTGAACCGGCGCCCATATGGGATTCTGACACTGCAGGTGGTAGCTTTACCCACTATGCCACAGCAGTGGCCCCTATAATTAAATTTAAATGTAAGTTTAGCCACATATAGCTGGTGGCTACTATAGTGGACAGTGCGGATTTAGAGTATCAGTGAGCTGTTAATATAGAAATTCAATAAATTATGTTTTATTTCATTGTTATCTCATTTGAAAAAAGGACTTATGATTTTTTTTTCATAAATTTTGTCTCAAATTTGTAGTTATACAGACTGAAGGCATTCTACTTAAGCCTATATTTGATTCTTCGGGTGAAAAATGGGGATAATTGTACCTATTTCATAAGGTTGTTGGAAGATTTAAATGATATCACGAAAAGTTCTTATCATAGGGTAGAGCATCATGTGTTAAATGCTCCAGAAATTTCAATTTCTGCTGAATTATTTTTATTTATACTAATAAATAATAGTTGGTGTTTCCTCCTAGTTTTTCCTCTCACTTAAAATGTTTTTCTTCTCTTTTTAGCAACTGATCTGGTGTTGAGAAAGGTTATCAATTTTTCTGACTGTACAGTTTGTCTTGATAAACGAAATGCCAGTGGTAAAATAGAATTTTACCAGGATCCTTTATTATACAAATGTTCCTTCAGGACTCGTCTGCATTTTACATATGATAACCTAAATTCCAAGATGCCCTCTGTTATTAAAGTAGGTGTCTCTTTAAGTAAAGTTCTGTATGTCTGTTTTTGTTTGTTGGTTCTTGTGCTAATTATTATTAAAAAAAATAAAGAAGAGGGCGCATGTTTGGCCTGCTGGTTAGGATGCCTGCCTCCCTTATTGGAGTGAACCTTGGTAGGCAGAAGTGACCATATACATAATTGGGTTCCTTGTGAGAGATCTATATTGAGTTTCTAGCCCCCAGCTGCAGCTGGCCCAGTTTTGGCCCTTGTAGGCATTTAGGGAGTGAACTAGGGGATAAGGGACTCTTTATCACTCTCTTTCAAGTAAATAAACATTTAAAAAGAAGAAAAAGCAAGAAGAAATTAACTTCATAATTATGTCATTTGTTTTCATAAAACAGTTTTATTAAAATTTATAATTATTTGCATTTATCACCTTTTGTATAGTGTGTTCTAGTAGAGAGGTTTTGTGTACAACTTTAGAACTTTCTCGGTTCTTTTTTTATAAGATCCTTTTTAATTAATTTATTATTTATTTATTTTTTATTTAGTAAATATAAATTTCCAAAGTACAGTTTATGGATTACAATGGCTCCCCCCCTCCATAATTTCCCTCCCACTCACACCCCTCCCATCTTCCACTCCCTCTCCCATCCCATTCACATCAAGATTCATTTTCAATTATCTTTATATACAGAAGATCGATTTAGTATATATTAAGAGTTCATCAGTTTGCACCCACACAGAAACACAAAGTGTAAAATACTGTTTCAGTACTAGTTCTAGCATTACTTCACATTGGGCAACACATTAAGGACAGATCCCACATGAGAAGTAAGTACACAGTGACTCCTGTTGTTGACTTAACAATTTGACTCTTGTTTATGGCATCAGTAATCTCCCTAGGCTCTAGTCCTGAGTTGCCAAGGCTGTGGGAGCCTTTTGGGTTTGCCGACTTCGATCTTATTCCAACAGGGTCATAGTCAAAGTGGAAGTTCTCTCCTCCCTTCAGAGAAAGGTACCTCCTTTTTTGATGGCCCCGTTCTTTCAAATGGGATCTCACTCGAAGAGATCTTTCAATAAGGTCTTTTTTTTTTTTTTTTCCCCAGAGTGTCTTGGCTTTCCATGCCTACAATACTCTCATGGGCTCTTGAGCCAGATCCAAATGCCTTAAGGGCTGATTCTGAGGCCAGAGTGCTGTTTAGGACATCTGCCATTCTATGAGTCTGCTGTGTCTCCCACTTCCCATGTTGGATCATTCTCTCCCTTTTTAATTCTATCAGTATTAGCAGACATTAGTCTTGTTTGTGTGATCCCTTTGACTCTTAGACCTATCAGTGTGATCAATTGTGAACTGAAATTGATCACTTGGACTAGTGAGATGGCATTGGTACATGCCACCCTGATGGGATTGTATTGGAATCCCCTGGCACGATTCTAACTCCACCATTTGGGGCAAGTCCAATTGAGCATGTCCCAAATTGTACATCTCCTCCCTCTCTTATTCCTACTGTTATATTTAACAGGGATCATTTTTCAATTAAAATTTAAACACCGAAGAATAATTGTGTGTTAATTACAGAGTTCAACCACTAGTACTAGAACAAAACAAAGAAAAAATACTAAAATGGATAAAGTATTACATTGTACATCAACAGTCAGCACAAGAGCTGATCAAGTCACTGTTTCTCATAGTGTCCATTTCACTTCAACAGGTTTCCCGTTTGGTGCTCAGTTAGTTGTCGCCGATCAGGGAGAACATATATCTGTCCCTTTGGGACTGGCTTAATTCACTCAGCATAATGTTTTCCAGATTCCTCCATCTTGTTGCAAATGACCGGATTTCATTGTTTTTGACTACTGTATAGTATTCCATAGAGTACATATCCTGTAATTTCTTTATAACTACGATTTCCTTTTTCATTTGCCTGGTTCCTTATTAGTGTTTCTCCAAGCAGATTTAGGCACTCTTCTGTGGATTGTGGGCATCTTTACTGCTAGGCCAAGCATCCTCTCTGATACATGTGAATATTTGTTGTTCATCAAGTTAGTGGTATGCATTTTCGATATTTATAGTTTGTATCCAAGTGTAAATCCTTCCATCTTTTGTTACCTAACCATTTTTCTGAGCTTTATCTAACAGCTTTTTTTTCTTTTTTTAAAGTATTTATTTATTTTGAAAGGCAGAGTTACAGAGAGGCAGAGAGAGAGAAAGTCTTCCATCTGCTGGTTCACTCTCCAGGTGGCTGCAACTGCCAGAGCTGCGCCGATCCGAAGCTAAGAGCTAGGAGCTTCTTCCGGATCTCCCACAAGGGTGCAGGGGTCTAAGCACTTGCGCCATCTTCCACCACTTTCCCAGGCCATAGCAGAGAGTTGGATTGGAAGTGGAGCAGCAGGAACTTGAACCAGTACCCTCATGGGATGCCAGCACTGCAGGCAGCGGCTCCACCCAGTACGCCACAGTGCCAGCCCCCCCCCCAGTTACTTTTGATCTTATTTTTTATTAATGTGGAATAACTTTTTATTACTGAATTATGAATTTATGACCATGGAAGTTCTAAGATGCAAGGGCTAGAGCTAATTCTGAAAACTGGTATTGATCACTCTGCCTGTTTGAGTGTGACTGTATAAAAATTAGTTGCTTTTGGGCCTGGCACTGTGCTGTAGCAGGTAAAGCCACTGCTGGATCGTGAACCAGTGGATTGAAGACTTTCTCTCTCTGCCTCTGCCTCTCTGTAATTTTGCCTTTCAGGTAATTAAATAAATCTTAAAAAATTAGTTGTTCTTGTGCATTGTTTTAAAAAATTTTCTCTTTCATGTAGCCATACTTAAATTTATATTTATACATAAAATCTTGTTATTTTTCTGATGGGGAGGGGTATTACTCAGTTCTGTTTGCTTTTTTTCAAAATCAAGATGCATGTTGCACATTAGTTTGTTGGAATTGTGTTACTCTTTTCTTCTTTTGAATTAACTTCTGTGGCAGAGATAAATATGGAAACATTAACTTGATAGTATTGATGTCATGGCATTTTCTTTTTTTAGTCTAGAATTTGCTACTGAAGTTTGGAAATGTGAAGGTAAATTCAGAATACATTTTGACAGCCAGTAATGTTTTGAAGGTTTACTATATAAAATATTCTTATTGATCATTAATGTAAATTCAGTTGTCTGATCTAGGATTTGGCTTTATTAGAGAAACGTAGAAATAAATTCATTTGAGGAAAACTTAGTGTTGGTTTATAAGTAAGTTTCTGTTATGAAAATTGATTAGCTAGGACATTTCATTGTAAAAAATGCCTTAACATAAATTATAAGCTTTTTTACATGTGTTTTTTTTAACTCTAGTAATAGCCACATTTGAATTTACCATTATGGTATGCTCAACTGATAACATTTTTTGAATTTTTATTAATATTGTTTTTTTTTGTATCACACATTATTTTTTTTTAATTCATTTTTAAGGAATAAAAATTTCATAAGTATAACTTTAGGAATGTAGTTACTCTTCCCACTATACCAGCCCTCCTGCCCACATTCCTGACCCTCCTCTTCTCCTCCCTCCCCCCTTGTTAGTCCCATTTTCCATTAAGATTCCTTTCAATTAACTTTGTACACCAGAGACCAACTCTATACTAAATAGACCAACTCTATACTTAGTAAAGATTTCAACAATTTGTGCACACACACACATACACAAAACTGTTTGAGAACTAGTTTTACAGTTAACTCTCAATACAATTCATTGAGGACAGAGGTCCTGCATGGGGAGATAGTGCACAGTGACTCCTGTTAATTTAACAATTAACACTCTTAGGTATGATTTCAGTGTCCACCCTAACCTTTGGACATGAGCTGCCTAGGCTCTTGAAGCCTTTTGAGTACACAAGGCCATAAGGCTATGGACAAGACCATAAGCAAAGTGGAAGTTCTCTTTTCTCTTCAGAGAAAAGGGAAACATCCTTCTTTTTTCTTTCCACTGGATTCTTTCCACTGGATTCTCACTCAGAGATCCTTCACATAGAACATTTCTTGCCACTGTGACAAAAACAGTTTTGGTTAGGAAGAACTGAATTTGTAACAGTGGTCCCATAAGATTATAATGAAACTGAAAAATTCCTGTGGCTTAGTGATGTCCTAGCTGTCATAAGGTTGTAGCACAACACATTACTCATATGTTTGTGGTGATACTGACGCAAACAAACCTACTACATAACCAGTGTATAAGATGTATAGCACATCCAATTAGGTGCAGTTCATAATGCCAATAGGAGCTTCTTACATCTTATGTTTAACATATCTTCTGATTGCATCATGAGGCCACATTGACCTACACCATCCAAGTTTGTGTAATACACAGTAGGATGTCAGGTGTTCAAACAGTGATAAAATTGACCATTTTATGCATTTCCCAGAAAATACCCCGCCTTAGTAAGCAAAGCATAGTTGTAAGTACATTTTATTTTTAGAAATATGTCCAGATTTTACACTATATGATTTTTTTGACAGGTAGAGATATATATAGAGAGAGACAGAGAAAGGTCTTCCTTCCATTGGTTCACTCCCCAAATGGCCGCTATGGCCAGTGCTACGCCAATCTGAAGCCAGGAGTCAGGTGCTTCCTCCTAGTCTCCCATGCAGGTACAGGGTCCCAAGCAGCTAGGCCATCTTCCACTGCCCTCCCAGGCCACAGCAGAGAGCTGGACTGGAAGAGGAGCAGCTGGGACTAAAACCTGGCGCCCATGTGGGATGCCAGCGCTGCAGGCGGAGGATTAACCAAGTGAGCCATGGCGATAGCCCCTGCTATATGATTTAAACCATTTGTTTAAATCCTCCAAGTCTTAAAAACACACTGGTAAGACATATAATGTTTATTCAAATGATCATTTTAAGAATCAAACTAAGGTAATATTTGAAAATTACTGAGTACATTTCTAGAAACACACAGCTCTTAGACTGTCCAGCCCTCAGGCTATATAAGGTTCTAGAAATCCTTTGGCCCTGCCAAAGGAAAACCAGGTAGGATTTGAAATTCAGTAAATCTACAGCAGGTTAATTTTTTTTCACTGTGTAAACAATTGTTTTATTATCTTGTTTAGGAAATAATGGCAAATAAAAACTTCCTGTATGTTCATGTATGTTTTTATATAAGGTTTGCCATTTGGATTAGACCCATCATTCTTCCAACTCGTAGTCCTAGGAACTATGTTCTAAACAGATGTATTTAATCTCATTGATCACCTCAAAGACAAAGAGCTTCCAAAATGTTTCAGATGCCTTAATTTTGTTTTAAACAAAATTACTTCAGTGACTTCTGAACTTATTTATTTATATTTTGGTAGGCTTCTTGTGGCTTTTATTTTGTGTGTGAAATAAATAAGTTCTACAGATTATGACATTTATGAGATAAAGAGCATATGATTATGTTCTATTTTTCCAAAAATTTACTTTGCAGTTTTTAAGAGGAATTAAAGTCTGCACATAAATCATATCTGATTGATTCCTACAGAAAGATTTCTGTGATTATAAATATCCTATTAATAGGTTTAAATATTTTTAAGACTTGTGATCTATATTGCAAAACTGTTTCCAGAAAGGTTTAACCAGAATATATACTCATGCATTAATAGAAGTACTCCCTGCTTTCTTAAATGTGATTATATTGTTAAAAGTCACCAATTTCTTGAACAAAATATATAATTTAATGGATATTTATCAGTGAATTTAGAGTTTTGAATATATATTCACTGGTTATTTGAATTATTCATTCAAGTTCTTTGTCTTTTTTTCTATTGAAGGTTAGTCTTTTTTCATTGATTTTAAAATAACTGTTTACATATATAATAAAGATTCTGTGTCACTGTTTTTGCTAAGATTGCTGATCACTAGTGCTTTTGGTACAATCAATATTTAAAAGGATTTGACAGAGAAATCTTAATTAAGAAAAGCTTAGTAGAGTGGCATACTCCTTCCCCATGCCCCCTTCCCCATTTTCTTACTTCTTCATGTTTTGTTCACTGTGTGATTTTTATGTCCGTTTTAAAAAACCTGTGCTGGCCGGCGCCGTGGCTCAACAGGCTCATCCTCCGCCTTGCGGCGCCGGCACACCGGGTTCTAGTCCTGGTCGGGGAGCCGGATTCTATCCGGTTGCCCCTCTTCCAGGCCAGCCCTCTGCTGTGGCCCAGGAGTGCAGTGGAGGATGGCCCAGGTGCTTGGGCCCTGCACCCCATGGGGAGACCAGGAAAAGCACCTGGCTCCTGGCTCCTGCCATCGGAGGGGCGCGGTGCGCCGGCCTCAGCGCGCCGACCGCGGCGGCCATTGGAGGGTGAACCAACGGCAAAGGAAGACCTTTCTCTCTGTCTCTCTCTCTCACTGTCCACTCTGCCTGTAAAAAACAAAACAAAACAAAACAAAAAAACCTGTGCTCATCTTTTAAATATGCTATTTTATGCCCCCCATCCTGCTTTTACAACTTTCTCCCTTTGCAAATACATTGTTTTATGCTTTGAGCTCTAAAAGTACGATGATTACCATTATTTCTTTTTCATGTTTCATAGACACTCAAATACCAGCTAGTCAAAATAAACTCTCTAAGAGACTTAACTTTATGGCTTAATTGGTTTTATTCCATGTTTATATAACAGCAGGAAACTATTACACTAAAGTTGTGTTTATATTCCATTGATGTATGTTTCTTTAAGGAGAACTTTGATTGCTCTATATTCTATTTGTTACTAATTAATCTTATTTCTTTCTTATAATTGATTCATGTTATAGATTTCATATCACATTTAGATCTGTTTAAACTTTTTCTGAAAAACTTTCTTGAATGTATATTACTTGGTTTTTCATGTTTGACAATAAAAATTTTATTTCCACACTTATATAGTTATAATGTTAGTCTTTTCTCCACTTAACATATGGTTTTAGGATGTGTATGTATTCCTTTTGGTTAATAAAACTTGAAAGAGTGATTAAAGTTTTACTAAAATGACATCATGAAACTTTTATTCTTGTTTTGTCAGAGATCTTTGTTTTTTGGAGGAAATACTATCATATTCTTAATGTTAGAGTCGATATTTGGTTACATAGCTTTCTTCCTGGACTCGTTATCTGGAAATCTAATGTAAATATATTTTGTTATATAGATATATCTACGTTATTTGGCTTAATTTTCTATCCAAAGCTTATTGATCATCACAGAAAAATGTTTATAATCCCTGAAATTTTAGAGTCAGTATTATTTTGGCTTAAATATTAGGAATGTTTTGGAGATCACTATTTTATGATATTGCATTTTAAGACTTTTAAAATTTCTTATCCTAAAAAATATTTCTTTAAACAAGTTTTTGTTCATGTCTTATTTTTTAAAATACAGATTCATACCTTAGTAGAGAGTTTGAAACTTTCTATCACCGATCAACAACTCCCTATGTTTATCCGCATAATGCAACTTGGGATTGCTCTTTACTATGGAGAAATAGGCAATTTTAAAGATGGAGAAACAGAAGATCCTACTTGTCACAATAAAGATATGTTAGGAAACATTTCGGGTAAGTATAGTGAAAATTTCAATTTGAGTTACTTTTTTTTGTTTTGAAGATTTATGTATTTGAAAGAGTATCAGAGAGAAAGAGGGGGAGAGGTGAAGTGAGAGAAGAAAGAGAGACCTTTATCCACCGATTCACTCCCTAAAAGGCCACAATGATTGGGGTTGAGCCAGTCCAAAACAGCAGGCTGGAACTCTGTCTGGGTCTCCGATATGGGTGACAGGGACCCGAGGACTTGAGCTTCTGTTGCTGCTTTCTCAGGCATGTTAGCAGGGAGCTGGGTCTTTCTGCTATTGCATTTTTGAGGAAAGTTTGAGATGTAGGATTTTTATTGTTGGTTGAAAGACAAAATTAATAAGTGAAATGTTACCTTATTCTTTGTATTTGTCAAATACTTTTAAAGTTACATGTGATTGATAAACTACTTTCCACATAACATTATCCCTATCTAGAAAAGGAAAATTACATAGTGCACCATAAAGAAACTTTGAGGATGATAATGGTAAATTATTGATTTGAAATAATAATAGCTAGTATATGATTTGTTGTTACCTTACAACGATGAATATGGGAAGACATTTTAAAGGATTTATAGTTCTTTTTTCTCCTTGTTAAATCCTGTTGATTTAAAATGATTTTATTTTGATTGATAGATACTGATGATGAAACAAGAATAGATATGCAGTATCCTGCTCAGTACAAAGGCCAAGAATTGTATCCACAGCAAGATGATGAACAGCCACAGGGATGGGTATCATGGGCATGGTCATTCGTACCTGCAATTGTGAGTTATGACGATGGTGAAGAAGACTATCTTGGTAATGATCCTGCATCAACCATGCATCAGCAAAAAGCACAGACTTTGAAGGATCCTATTGTTTCTATAGGATTTTACTGCACAAAGGCAACTGTGACTTTTAAGGTGTGTTTTCTTCCTCTTGTAATCCATATCTTTGCCTATTTTAATCCTTCATTTTTGGTTGCTAGTAAGATTACAGCTTAACTCAAGTTTGTTTTGTGCTCAGTAGAATCCACTAGTTTACTCTCTGAATGCCTGCAGTGTCCAGGGCTGAAGCCAGGAGCTGGGAACACAGTTCAAGTCTCCCATGTGTTGACCAGAACATAGCTACCTGAGCTATCTGCTGTTTCCCACTGTCCGCATTCACAGGAAGCTGGAATCAGGAATCAGAGCTGTGGGTTGATCCCAGGTACTCCCATCTGGGATGTGAACATCTTAACCATTAAAAGCCTTCTCCCACCAGTTTTGTTCTATATCAACTTCATGGAGACTTTTTTTCCTTTTTGCCAAATCATTCATTTGCTGTACAGTGATGCCTTAATACTTCCTTTTAAAAAGGAAAGCACATCAAAGAGAGAGGGACAGACCTCTACAGAGATCTTCCATCTACTGGTTCGCTCATTATATGGCCACAATAGCTGGAACTGTGCTTATCCGAAGCTTTAGATTGTTCCAGGATTCCCACATGGGTTTAGGGGCCCAAGTGTTTGGGCCATCTTTCACTAGGGAGCTGGATAGGAAGTGGAACCTGGACTTGAACTGCTACCCATATGGGATGCTAGCAGTTTGGCGGTGGCTTTACCAGTATGCCACAGTTCCAGACCCTTCCCTGAACTTTTTCTGTTTTTAAAGATTTATTTGTTTATTTGAAAGGCAGAGTGACTGAAGGGAGGGAGGGAGGAGGAGGGGAAAGAGAGAGGGAGAAAGAGAGAATGAATGAATGAATCAGTCTGTCTCCTATCTGCTGGTTCACTCCCTAAATGGCTGCAACAGTCAGGATTTGGCCAGGTAGAAGTCAGGAGCTAGTTCCATTTTGGTCTCCACAAAGGTGACAGGAGTGAATCAAGTATTTGGGTCACCTTCTGCTGCCACCCCCCAGGTGTGTTAGCAAAGAGCTAGATTGGAAGCTGAGCAGCTGGGACTTGAACCAGCACTCTGAATGGGATGTGAGGTGCCACAAATAGTGGCTTAAGCTGTGCCACAACTCTGCCCCGTCCCTGGCTTTTTATAATACTGTGAGCATACATGCAGTATTCCTTAACAGTATCTTAATTTATTCAGTATCTTCTTATTAATTTTTAAAAAAATATTTATTTATTTATTTTGAAAAAGTTAAAGAGAGGGAAGGAGAGAGGGTTTCCATTTGCTGGTTCACTCCCCAGACATTGGGCAAGTGCTGGAGCCACATGGGAGGCAAACACTTGAGCCATCTTCTAGTGCTTTCCCCAGGCCTTTAGCAAGCAGCTGGATTGAAAGTGGAACAGCTGCGTTACAAACTGGCACCCATATAGGATGCTGGCCAAGCAGATGGTGGCTTTACCCACTATGCCACAACACTGGCTCCAGTAGATTTTTATTAATACCAGCTGTATTCCTGGCACTATTGTCTGGAGATACTACAGTGAATAGATACAAATTCTTGCCTATTAGAATTTAAATTGTTGTTAAAAACAAGTAAGAAAGATGTATTGATGTTAAGGGCTATGTAGAAAACAGAAGGAAATGGAATAGGGAGTGCTTTCAAAAAAGTTGTGAACAAGGAATCCTTGCAGATATGTGTGATTTGCATTCCAGGATTATAAATATAAGCACCCTAAAACTTTAAGGATCAGTAAGGAGGCCACTGGGGCATAATGGGCCAGTGTGAAAAAAGTATGCAGCCAGATCAAGAGGTTTAGGAGTCTGGAGCAATCTGTAAGTTGTAAAACTGTGTAGATTGTTTTGAGTTTTTTTCCCATTTTATCCTGAGATGGAAACTTTTGGATAATATTTAGCAGAAGAGTTACATGTTGATCTGAGTTGTATTTTAAATTGGATCACTGTGATTATTATAAAAATATAGAGGAGGAAAAGCAGAAATTTGACAATCACATAGGAATGCAATATTCAAGCAATAGATGATAAAGGCTTGGGTGAGGGTGGTAGCAAGTGGAGGTGGTAAAAAATGATTGGATTTTGGATCTGTTTTGAGAGTAGGTAGGATTTTTCAATAGTTCTTATTATGGGCCATGAATAAAATAAAGAGAATCCAAGAATGGCTAGGTATAGGCTTCTGGAATTTGTCTTCTGATTATTTATATCTTTGAGGAGTTCACTTAACTCAGAATTAGGATGAGGGAGGAAGGTAAAGATTTGAGGAAAGGGGATAAATGAATCATCTTGGGGAGAATGAGGAGTAAATGGTCTTAGTAAATACTGTATACGTTCACTACTGACAGTAGGGACCTATTAGACAAAACTGATTGTGAATTTGAAGAGGCCCCAGTCATCATGGTTGCATAATTTTTCTGTAGCCATTTTCTGCTACTGTGTAAAGATAAATGGTGAAGGCTAGGTAGAAGACAATATCAATAGGAGTAGAGATTAAGAAATGGAGGAGACCAGATTTTTGGAATGATCATCTCTGTGAATATGAAATCACCAAGAATTATGACAGTGCTAATGTGGGACAGAATCGAAGACTGAAATCTTCATAGAATGAATGGAATGACCTGGGGATTTGATTTCATGACTACAGCAAGGAGGGGTGTTGGAGCATACAATCTATTCCATATTTTTGCTGCTTTGAAAACTGACATTTACAGGGTTACTTCAAAATGTTCAAGGAAGAATGAAATTAAGCCTTTTTTTTTTTTGTTCCAAAATTTTTCTACGTCCTGCCTTGTTTTTTCATAATACACATTTTTGAAGACCTCTCTTATGTTCAAGTTTCTCTAGATACGTGTATTTGCTATTTGAACACTTCGCTTTCTTTAAACATTTCATGTCTGATGCTTTTTCATACTAGTCTTTGTTGCATTTCTTGTGCCTGATCTTTGAATTTTGGGTTATGGGCTTAGACTTTTTTTTTTCTTTCATTTTAAGATTTATTTATTTATTTGAAAGGTTGAGTTAAATGACAGAGAGGGGTATCTTCTATCCGCTGATTAACTCCCCAAATGGCCACAACAGGTGGAGCTGGGCCTATCCAAAGTTAGGAGCCAGGAGCTTCTGCTGAGTCTCCCATGCAGGTGAAGGGACACAAGAACTTGGGCCATCTTCCACGGCTTTTCCAGGCCATAGCAGAGAGCTGCATGGGAAGTGGAGCCAGCTGGGTCTTGAACTGGTGCCCATATGGGATGCTGGTGCTGCAGGCAGTGGCTTTACCCACTACGCTACAGCGCCGGCCGCAGGGCTTGGACTTTTTTTTTCTAAATATTTTCTAATTTGTGACTCACTAGAACACAGCTAGAACTTTGTATATGCTTCTGCATTCAGTCTGGAAATGTTTTGGTTGGTGAATGCAAATACTTTTTGGTCTCACAAAAATATGTAGTTGGAAGGGGAGGAATATTTTAATAACTTACTAAGAAAATTGTGGATATTCTTTTTTGATAGTACTCTAAAAGTCATTAAGTGGTTATTTAAAAATGGTTTGTGGGGGCAGGTAGTTAGTCTAGCAGTTAAGATGTCAGCTTCCTACGTCACAGTATCTCGGTTCAATACCTGGCTCCTCTTGATTCCAGCTTCCAGCTAATGCACACACTGAGAGGCAGCAGTGATGTCATAAGTTTCTGCCACCTAAGTGGGAGAACTGGTTTGTGTTTGTAGCTCCTGGCTTCCCAGTCCTGGCCATTACTAGCATTTGAGGGAGTGAACTAGTGGAAGGAAGATATTTCTGTCTTTGTTTTTTTCCAAAAAACGAAAACAGCAACAAAAAAATGTTCTCTTGTGTCTTGAGCACTTGGAAATTTTCTGGTATGTATTCTGACATCCATGTACCTACCATTCTATTTGTTATCTGTGCACTGACCTATCTCTTCATCTGCTTTTCATCTTCCAAAAGTTTATGGACCCTTTTTTTAGTTTTCGTTTCCTCCCCAGTTTTTCTTTGTGAGTTTATTTCTTCATTACTGCATATTTGGGAAGTAAGGAACTAAACCAGTAAAATGTTTTTGCAAGTATTATTTCAGGTAGCTTGTTAGATTTTTGAGAGATAACAGTGTAAAAAGGAAGTCAAATTTATGCTATCATAGTGTTTTAAATTTAACTTGGGTTGTTTGTTAACTGCCTGAAATAAATTTATTTCATTTGGTAGTAAAGCTATATAATTTATAGCTACAACAGATGGCAGGTTAAAATATGTTTTAAAATATTCTTTAAGGGCCGGCTCAACAGGCTAATCCTCCACCTTGCGGCGCCGGCACACCGGGTTCTAGTCCTGGTCGGGGTACCGGATTCTGTCCTAGTTGCCCCTCTTCCAGGCCAGCCCTCTGCTGTGGCCCAGGAGTGCAGTGGAGGATGGCCCAGGTGCTTGGGCCCTGCACCCCATGGGGAGACCAGGAAAAGCACCTGGCTCCTGGCTCCTGCCATCGGACGAGCGCAGTGCGCTGGCCTCAGCGCGCCGACCGCGGCGGCCATTGGAGGGTGAACCAACGGCAAAAGGAAGACCTTTCTCTCTGTCTCTCTCTCTCACTGTCCACTCTGCCTGTAAAAAAAAAAAAAAAAAAAAAAAAAAAAGAAAAAAAATTCTTTAAGAACTTTTTCTAGTTAAAAATCATTTAGTATTTTCTATTCTGACCAAAACTGAAAAAAATCCATATAATAAGTTTCAGTGAAAGTTTGTCACAACTTGATTTAAATCAATCAAAAGGTTTTTTCTGGTTATTAGTGGGACAAAAATGATAAAAATTTATAAACTGTGCTGTTTCAGCACCATCATTTTTTTTCTGAATTAGTGAAACATTTTTATAATTCAATTAACTGATTTAATTTTGATTAGATATACATTTGTAAAGTTAAAATCTTTAAAGATATAAAAAGTTACTATTGCCAACAATTGTTAGGTATTTAGTCAATTTTAGAATATCAGATTAAGACACTTATTTTTAGTGTTGATTTGTAAAGTCAAGGTTTGCTGGTTCAGTTTTATATTTTTGTGTAATTTTTGCCTGCTTGCTTTGAAATTTGAAATTATTCTGGTGCATTTCTGTTAACTCGGTTGATGAGAAGAATTGTATTCAGCTGAAGATAGTCATTTACATATAAACTTTTACAGACTGTTAGGTAGTATTTATGGTTTGTGTATCTTTTCAACATTTTGAATAATTTATGTTTCTCAGAGTTTTCTCTAAGGAAAATACGTTGATTATTAGGAGGAAAACATTAGATTTCATTGTTCAGCTTAGATCTGAGGAATGTATGGAATTAATTTGTGGTTCATATTTTGGTCAGAAAATAAGGTCATGTTTCTACATTAGCATTTTGAACAGTTGATATCAGTCCAACAAAAATCATGCCAAATTAAATGTAGCATTTTTCTAATAATGTTTAAAATTGTTCTTGTAATGTTTGAGTCCTTTTAATCAATTAATTGCTTTTTCTCTGCAATAATGGTAGACAGCTGAAGGATGATCAAGTTTAAAAAATTCAGCTTTACTTAAACACTGTAGGTTATGGAATTGTACTTTTAAACAGCAACATTAAATATAGTAGCAGTGCTAGAAACATTCAAAAAAGAGCTTACGAAATACAAAATATATAAAAATTTCTCTAGTGTAAGAAAAGAATAATTAGTTGATTCTGAATATATAGAAGTCAAGTTGATTCTCAGTGTAAAGAAGTTATCATGCTTTGAGTGATAACTTTTCAGTTCTGTAACTTACTTGGCCTAAGCTAAATACTGGTTTTTAGATGAGATCTCAGTGTGGTATGGCTATAGACAATACTGGTTTTTAAGAAGTATGATGTTTGACTTTGCATTTGAGTTGAGGAATACTCTACCTCCATTTCACAAGAATAAGGATGTTAAGTCATTTGCAAACAAAGGCAGAATAACTTTAAGACCTTTTTTGGGGGGATAATTTTCAGAATCACAGAAATGAGTTTACTTATATTCCTTACCAAGTGTCCCCTGTTTTTATGCTATCTTACGCTATCATAGTACTTTTGCCAAAGCTAAGAAATCAAACATTGATGCATTAATGTTAAATCCCAGAATTTACTTGAATGTTAAACTATCCTTTTTCTGTGCCTTGATTCAAACCAGGATACCTCATGGTAATTATAAAAATACTTTATAATTTAAGGCATCTGATTTTTGATAAATTTAAATAATATGTTGTAAACTTAAGAGGAGCGACAGCCTTATTTTTCTTTTGTCAGTATCTATCTTGTTATCTAGTAGGCACACAGAATTTATTACATGACTGATTAGGTCTCTGAGATGTACTTAATATTAAGATACTTTGACATTTTACATCCATAATCCTACTAATTGCATAAGAATTGGAAAGACATTTGTAGATTCTATTTGTGTTTCACAGCTTTCTTTTTTGTTAGAAATAGTGAGAAATCTTGGAAATGACTGAACTAAACATGGATGGCTATAATAATGAATATAGAATGTCTAGGTTATATATGTAAATTTTTGGCAGAATAAATGAACTGTTTTATAAGTACATGAACTATTTAATGACCATTATTTATATAGCTTTCACTTTTAAAGCAATGTTAAGGAGGAGGAGTTAGAAAAAGTGGCATTTAAATAAGTTTAGACCAGCATATTCAACCTTTAAACCATGGATAATTTGTTACAGCTGTTTTTGTTGCACCTGTTTTCCTGCTTAATAATTAAATTTCCCGAATCTTAAAATTGGCCTTGTTCTCATCAGTTCATCATAATCATGACAGTTTATTGCCATTTAATGCTAATTTTGATTTACTTAATATTCTTATATTTCTTAGCTCACTGAAATGCAAGCCGAGAATAGTTATTACAGTCCTCAGAAAGTAAAATCTAAAGAAGTATTGTGTTGGGAACAAGAAGGAACTACAGTTGAGGTAATATTTCAACAATGAGAATATTTTTTAAAAATTGAGTGGTTCTTAATGTTTAATAAATACAGATGTTTATCCCAAGTAGCATAGTTGAAATCCTTATATTTATAGTTCTGTATTTCTACTGTAGTCAGCATATTGAGTCTATGAATTACTCCTTTAAGAAAGATCTTACTGTTATATGCAGCATTAATTTATTCTTTAAATTTTTCATTTGCCTTCTATATGTTTGGATGTGTGAATGTAGACTGTTCATGAAGTGCCAGTCATTGAGGAAACAAAGATTTGAGGACATACAGATAAGGAAGATCTCCCTCACCACCACCCCCCCTTCCTTCCTTCCTTCCTTCCATTTTTTAGGATTTATTTATTTACTTGAGAGGCATAGTGACAGACAGACAGGTCTTCAATCCACTGGTTCATTCCCTAAATGGCTGCAACAGCCAGAACTGGGCTAATCCAATCTGGAGCCAGGAGCTTCATCCAGGTCTCCCTTGTGGGTGCAGGGGCCAAGCACTTCTACTATTTTCCAGGCCAACAGCAGGAAACTACATCAGAAGAGGAGCAACCAGCACCCACATAGGATGCCGGTGCCATAGGCAGATGCTTAGCTTACTATGCCACAGCGCCAGCCCCTCTTTCTTTCTTTTTAAAACTTATTTATTTACTTATTTGAAAGGTAGAGTATCAGAAACAGAGGAGGGGAAGGAAGGGAAGGAGATGGAGATGGGGAGGGAGATGGAGATGGTAGAGATGGAGATGGAGATAGAGATCCAATTGCTTCTGGTGGTTCACTCTTCAAATGGGTATAACAACCAGGTTGGGACCAGGCTGAAGCCAAGGGTGCCATCTTGGTCTCTTAAGTGGGTGTCAGGAACTTAAGAACTTGAGCCTTCATATGCTGCTTCCCAGGTCACATTATTAGGGAACTGGATCAGAATTAGAGAGGGGGACTCTAACTGGCTGATGTGGGATGTGGATGTTCCAAGCAGTGGCCTAGGCCACTACATCACACCACCTGTTCTAGGAAGAAGCTGTTTTAATAGAGTTCAGGATCTGCGAATACATTTGGAAAGGCCATAATCTTAAAGCATTTGAGTGATTTAGAAAATCTGCAAGAAAATCTTACAACACTTTTTAAAAAAAGATTTATTTATTTGAAAGGCAGAGATAGAGGTGGGAGGGGTGGGAAGAGAGACACAGAAAGATATCTTGCGTTGCTGATTCAGTCTCCAAATGGCCCAAACAGCTGGGGCTGGACAGGCCAAAGCCAGGAGCCCAGAACTTCACCTGGATCTCCCACATGGGTGGCAAGGATGCATGTATTTGGGCCATCTTCTACTGCATTTCCAATTTCATTAATAGGAAGCTTGGTTGGAGAGGAAGCCATTGGGACTTGAACTGGCACTCCCATATAGGCTGGTGCTATAAGCAGTGCCTTAACCTGCTGCATCATAATGCAAGTCCTCTATAACGTTTTTGTTAAATATAAGTTTTTAATTATAATATTTGCTTTCCTCTTAAAGGCGCTTATGATGGGAGAACCTTTCTTTGACTGCCAGATTGGGTTTGTAGGTTGCAGAGCCATGTGCCTTAAAGGAATTATGGGTGTAAAAGATTTTGAAGAGAATATGAATAGAAGTGAAACTGTAAGTCAAAAACTCCCTTTCCTCCTTTTTGTAGATAGGATGCTGGTATAATGAAATGCTTACTGAAATGTTTAGCCCTATAAAACTTGTTAGACTATGTATCTGTCTTTTTTTTTTTTTAAAGGTTGGTTTATTTATTTGAAAGAGTTACACAGAGGAGAGGCAGGGAGAGAGAGAGAGAGAGAGAGAGGTCTTCCATCTGATGGTTTACTCCCCATTTGGCTGCAACAGCTGGAACTGTGCTGATCCGAAGCCAGGAGCCAGGAGCTTCTTCTGGGTCTCCCACATGGGTACAGGGGCCCAAGGATTTGAGCCATCTTCTTCCTTCCCAGGCCATAGCAGAGAGCTGGGTCGGAAGTGGAGCTGCCAGATCTCAAACCGGCGCCCATATGGGATGCTTCAGGCCAGGGCATCAACCTGCTGTGCCACAGCATTGGCCCCGTCTTAAAAGAGCAGCTTTACGGTTTTTCCTGCAAGAAATTATAGAACTCTGGGGAATTTAGAGTTGATAGCATTTAAAACCTGGTTAGCAATTTCAAATAGTTTCCAATACATAAATGTTTCTTTTTTCTTGTTTATGCAATTACTTGGAGCTCTTCATTGGTTTGTTAAAATAATAGATGATGAAAATGGAGAATGCATTACTCATATTTTTATAGTACTTGGAAGTTTTACTAATTTCTATTGACTGTTGAATGAGTGTTATAAAACCAAGAGGTTTGTTTTCCTTCACAGTGTAATGATTTTCATCTTCTTCATAAGTTTTGCATTTATTTTTAGGAAGCCTGTTTCTTCATTTGTGGTGAAAATTTGAGTACAAAAGGTTTGACGTACCTTACAAATTCTTTATTTGATTACCGGAGCCCAGAAAATAATGGTACTCGTGCAGAATTTATCTTGGATGCAGCTCATCATAAGGTCAGAAAATATATATATGATGTAAATTCTAGGCTATTTGAGTAGACATGTTGTGTGAATTTTTGTGATTAACATCTTTCTTCTCAAATAGTATCTTATGAATACTAATTACTTATTGACAAATACTGATACATTTATAATTTTGTGGCTCAACTTTTATATCTAGAAAGATTTTAGGAGTGCTAGGGGTCTTTAGTTTTATATAGTATATAATTGTTTATTTGTATCCAATGGTTAAAGTAGTCATGGAAGAAAGCATACATATAGAATTTTTATTATGTCTGGAGTTCCAGATTGGTGGAAGGAAATGAGGAATTTTCCTTTTTACTATGTTTACTTTTTATTGTTTGAATTTTTAATGTAAGATTATAGTAATATATTTATGGAATATTAACAAGCTTATGGACTAAATTTAATAGTTCAAAAAGTTACCTGAGTATTAATAGAATAAATATTTTGATAGTTTAAACTTTTTTTAAAGGAATTTCTTCTTTTTTTAAGATTTTATTCATTTATTTGAGAGGTAGAGTTACAGACAGTGAGAGGGAGAGACAGAAATGTCTTCCGTCCGTTGGTTCACTCCCCAATGGCCGTAACAGTTGGAGCTGTGCCGATCCAAAGCCAGGAGCCAGGTGCTTCTTCCCTGTCTCCCATGAAGAGGCAGGGGCCCAAAGAGTTGAGCCATCTTCTGCTTTCCCAGACCATAGCAGAGAGCTGGATTGGAAGAGGAGCAGCCAGGACTAGAACTGGTGTCCATATGGGATGCCGGTGCTGCAGGCGGAGGATTAACCTTCTGCGCCATGGCATAGTTTAAACTTTTTTTAGCATTTACTTTCACTCTTAGGTTAATACTGAACTGCATAATTAAACATTTATTTAGAATTTTTAGTTTAGAGTTTCAATTGTTTCATGTAAATTTCTTGAAATATGTCAGGGCTAACTCTTGAGAGTATACATTATTAGATTTTTGTGATAGTGATAAAGGTTAAGAGTGTATTATCTGAGGCCGGCACCGTGGCTCAATAGGCTAATCCTCCACCTTGCGGCGCCAGCACACCAGGTTCTAGTCCCAGTCGGGGCACCGGATTCTGTCCCGGTTGCCCCTCTTCCAGGCCAGCTCTCTGCTGTGGCTGGGGAGTGCAGTGGAGGATGGCCCAAGTGCTTGGGCCCTGCACCCCATGGGAGACCAGGAGAAGCACCTGGCTCTTGCCTTCGGATCAGCAAGGTACGCAAGCCGCAGTTCGCCAGCCATGGCGGCCATTGGGGGGTGAACCAACGGCAAAGGAAGACCTTTCTCTCTGTCTCTCTCACTGTCCACTCTGCCTGTCAAAAAAAAAAAAAAAGGAGTGTATTATCTGATCCATTAAATTTCTAAAAAAGATTTATTTATATATTTGAAAGTCAGAGTTACACAGAGAGAGAAAAGAGAGGCAGAAAGAGAAAGAGGTCTTCCATCTGCTGGTTCACTCCCCTATTGGCTGCCAACGGCTGGAACTGTGCCGATCCAAAGCTAGGAGCTTCCTCCAGGTCTCCCATGTGGATGCAGGGGTCCAAGGACTTAGGCCATCTTCTGCCGCTTTCCCAGGCCATAGAAGGGAGCTGTATTGGAAGAGAAGCAGCTGGGATTCGAAACAGCGACCATATGGGATGCTGGCACTGCAGGCAGTGACTTTACCTGCTATGCCACAGTGCCAGCCCCATAAAACTTTTTTAAAGATTTATTTATTTGAAGGGTAGAGTTAGAGAGACAGACAGACAGACAGACAGACATCTTTCATCTGCAGGTTCACTCCCCACATGGCCGCTGTGGCTGGAGCTGGGCTGGCCTGGAGCCAGGAGCTTTTTTATGGGTCTCTCACATAGGTGCAGAGGCCCCAAGCACTCGGGCCGTCTTCCACTGCTTTCCCACGCATTTAGCAGGGAGCTGGATTGGAAGTGGAGCATTGTGCAGGTACCACAGGTGTTTGCTTTACTTGCTATGCCACTGCACCGGCCCCATTAAAGCTGTTGATTAGCTAGATATTATTGGTGAAGTAGCAAAAATGTCTAGTAGAATTATGTATATCCTTTTGTGTGTTCTGTGATGGGAGTAACATCATTTTTCTTAGAAGTAAATTCTTTAGATAACTTCTGTTCTTTTGTTTTTGGTAATCCTTTGAGTTGACACACATTGTATGTAAGGTTATATGTATCTTACCCATCAGATTTTAAACTCAAATTTTTTCTATACTGTGTTTGTTTCTTTGTTGGCAGGAGATGTACACTGAGATAGCTGGAATGCAAAGATTTGGGGCTTTTTACATGGATTACCTGTATACAATGGAGAATACCAGTGGCAAAGGTATTGGTGTCTTTCCTTTATGTTTGCCTTTCCTTGAACAACAGAAGCAAAGACATCTTCAGAATCAGTTGATCTTTTACCAGTTGTACTATATTAGCCAGATTTATTTTCTAGTACTTTGAGGAATGGTGTAATTTTAATGTCATACTAGGATTTATTTAGATTTTTGGCATTTAAAATTGTTCTTTGTGCATTGGTGGAAAGACATATTGTGTATAGCCAAATAGAATCAGTTCTTGTATGTACAATTTGAAAAATTATGCATCAAATTTTTTATTACATTTAAAGTTTTCAAATTTCCTTTTCTGTATTAAGTGCATTTTAAAGGTTATGTGGAGCCTTTTATTAAAAAAGTTCTTTATCAAATAGAAAACTAGAAATAAATTCTTACAGAGGTTATGAATTCATAAGTTTTTTGTACGTGTACATATTTTTGTTTTATATTAAGAAACATTTCAAGTTTAACTGTCATGTATTATGCTTATTATTTCAGTCTTTTATATTCAAATGTTAATGAACATATTTTTTGGGTTAATATTTTTCTTGTATTTGAAGATTTGTTTATTTAAAAATTCAGATTTCCAGGTTCTACCTCAGACCAGTATAATCACATTCCAGGGGAAGGGCTTGGAAAAAACCACTGAAGCTCCTAGAATTCTTTAAAGGCAAATGTTGGTTCTTTGATCATGGGGACACTTCACCCCATACCTGCCCAGGAAAGTTTAAATTTTGAATGGGTGATCTGAACATGCAAGTGGAGGTGGAGGGGTGTGACCTGGAATCACAAATAATGGGTCTATAACTCAAGATCTAAGGGCATGATTTAAAAAAAAAAATCTAAGGACATAGCAAAGGTTGTTATTCAGGGTTTGGGTGAAGAAAAGGCCAAAGCCAGCTGTTAATAAAACTTACCTTATAAATTAGAAACTGAGAACCAATTTCTTACTGTTGCCTCTGAAAAGAAATGCATCTAAGACCCTTCTTTGGCTTACATTCCAGGTTAGACTCTGGGAAAGAAAAGAGAATTAAATTCCTATCATCCTGTGCAGATAAATGTCTAATGCTGGGAGCAGAAAGAGCAGTGTTTCTTCCAGGACCCTCCATCTCATGCCCTAACTCGGTTACACTGTAGCTAAGGTTCCTGGGCCTCCCTGTTGTTCTGGCCAGACACAGATAGTTGTGAATGGTATAGGACTGCAGATTCCTCTCTTTAGAAAATCTTTCTGTTTTTGGTGTAATAGCATTTTTAAAAAATATTTAATTATTTATTTGAAAGAGTTATACAGAGAGAGGGGAACCAGAGAGAGATGGAGGGGGGGAGAGGGGTAGAAGGAGGGGGAAGAGGGAGGGGGAGAGAGATAGAGAGGGAGGGAGGGAATGAGGGAGGGAGGGAGGGAGAGAGGGGGAGAGAGAGATATCCTCCATCTGATGATTCCCCCCCCCCCCCCCATTGGCCACAACAGCTGGAGCTGCTCCGATCTGAAGCCAGGAGCCAGGAACTTCTTCCAAGTCTGCCATGCTGGTTCAGGGGCCCAAGGTCTTGGGCCATCTTGTATTGCTTTCCCAGGCCATAGCAGAGAGCTGGATAGGAACTGGAGCAGCTAGGACTCTAACCGGCACCCATATGGGATGCTGGTGCTTCAGGCCAGCTTGTTAACTCACTGCACCACAGCACTGGGCCCCTCAGTAGCATTTTACATCCAATCAGTAATATTCAAAAGTTATACCAACATTTGTTCAGCATTGTGTCTTTTTTTTTTTTCCAAGAATGGGGAGTAGAAGGGGCAAGTATCTTATGGGGGTCTCAGGTGTATGAGACCTTTGGCAGTACAAGGACAGGATGAGATGGCCTGGCAAGTCAGATGGAAGATCCCCAAGATTCTTTTCCTATTGATTTCTGTAATTAAAATGACAGGTCCTGTGTAAGTCCTAACATACGGTATAGAATAAAAATGTCGGTTGCCTTTGTTAGCTAGATGCCCAACAGAATAGGTTCTACCTAAATATCATCATCATCTTCCCTTCTGGGAATGAAGCTCACCTAGTAAACTAGGGAACTAAAAGTGCAGTACAGTTTGAGTGACACAGTTGGCTAGCTGTCCTCATGCCCCAACTCCAGTGTGCCAAGGAGGGGCTGAGAGAATGTCTCAGGTGGCTTCCTTGGCCTGGCCAGCTTATCCTGGCAGATTCCACATGGAGGACTATGGGATGCAACTCTCTAGTGCATAGTCCTCTCTTTTTGGCAATGATAATTACAGGGAAAGCAGCGGATACATATACTGATTTCACATACTAATTTCATGGGCTGTCTTCAGTATCTCAACAGCCTTGCTGTGCTCAGTATCTTAGAAATTCTCATCATTGATGGCTGGTACTTGGTCATCTTCCTGACATCCTTCTTGATGTGCATCAGAGTCAGGAATCACCTTGAAGTTGAAGATACCCAGCTGTGTGAGGCTTTTCCTCCTCAGGTGTTAAATCCCAGCTGAGCTTCCAGGAGGCTTCTTCAGTGTGACGATTTGGGTTAGACACTGGGTCAACCCATTGTTGTTGTCTGGGTGATGAGACTGTCTCATGAGGTGGAATCTATGCTGGACGATTCTCATGGGCAGTTAGGAAAACCACTGTGTAGTTATTGTAAGGAATCTGGCTGTCCATCTTTGGTGAGGCCTGGTGGCTGGACTCAGCCACCTTGGGGCCAGTATGCCGCCAGTGAAGTCTGGGAACTGGAAGCGGAAGTTCTCTGGGGTCAGAAAAAAAGCAGTTAATTTTTCATAGCTTTAAAAAGGTGATTTGTTAATCTAGATGATTAAACTAGATCTCTGTATAAAAGATATAAAAGATATAAAAGATGATTTGTTAAACTAGATGGTGCGGGTGCAGGGCCCAAGGACTTGGGCCATCCTCCACTGCACTCCCCGGCCACAGCAGAGAGCTGGCCTGGAAGAGGGGCAACCGGGACAGAATCTGGTGCCCTGACCGGGACTGGAACCTGGTGTACTGGTTCCGCAGGTGTAGGATTAGCCTATTGAGCCGTGGCGCCAGCCTAGAGTAGGATTCTTGATTCTTTATTATTGTGCTTAAGGATTAATTTTCTGGTTCACTGGATAGAGCTAAAACAAGCGTTTTTTCTTTTCTCGACAGGTGTGAGTCTTACACAGAGACTCAGCCTCATGGGTATAAGTTTTAATGAGTAGCATTGGGAGAGGAAAGCCGGGGCATCTTTGGTGAATAAAGGCAACTGAAGGTTTTTAGTTTCTCATCAGTGAAGTAGGGGTTGCTTGCACTCTGACAGCACAAATAGTTGGTAGAATTGTTTGATAGCTTGCAAGTTTCTAAGAAAATTGAGTTGCATAAGAAGACAACTTTTTGTCAGAAGGTATGAAATATAGTAGTACAGGTAGATGGGGATGGGAGTGTTGTACACTATGTTTTAATTGCTATAAAAACCTTTCCTGTTTTTGTTTGAATAAAATGGCTTAAGAATTAAAAAGTGGGCCGGTGCAGTGGCTCAACAGGCTAATCCTCCACCTTGCGGTGCCGGCACACCGGGTTCTAGTCCCGGTTGCCCCTCTTCTAGGCCAGCTCTCTGCTGTGGCCCAGGAGTACAGTGGAGGATGGCCAAAGTGCTTGGGCCCTGCACCCCATGGGAGACCAGGAGAAGCACCTGGCTCCGGGCTTCGGGTCAGCGAGGTGCATCGGCCACAGCGCTCCGGCCGCAGCGGCCATTGGAGGGTGAACCAACGACAAAAGGAAGACCTTTCTCTCTGTCTCTCTCTCTCACTGTCCACTCTGCCTGTCAAAAACAAACAAACAAAAAAGAATTAAAAAGTGTCATACATTGTTATGTACAATAATTGATTTATGTATTCAAAGAAGTATTCATATTAGATAATATGAATATCTATAGAAAGAAAGATTTTCTTTAGAAAACAATCTTGGTTCTTCTTCAGTATATGGACATACAAAGGATCAAGGAACTAGAATTCTGCATCCAGGAGATTGGCCATCATAATTTTAACCTGAAAAAAGTACAAAGCAGATGATACCTGTTTTCATTTCCATGGTCCCTAGAAAACTCTCAAAGAGGGGCTGGCACTGCAGTGCAGCAGGTAAAGCCGCTGCCTGTGGTGCCAATATCCCATAGAGGCATGGGTTCAAGTCCTGGCTCCTTCTCTTCCATTTCAGCTCCCTGCTATGGCCTGGGGAAGCAGTAGAAGATGGCCCAAGTCCTTGGGCTCCTGTGCTCAAATGGGAGACTTGGAAAAAGCTCTTGGCTCCTGACTGGCACCGCGGCTCACTAGGCTAATCCTCTGCCTGTGATGCTGGCACCCTGGGCTCTAGTCCCTGTTGGGGCGCTGGATTCTGTCCCAGTTGCTCCTGTTCCAATCCAGCTCTCTGCTGTGTCCCGGGAGTGCAATGGAGGATGGCCCAAGTGCTTGGACTCTGCACCCACATGGGAGACCAGAAGGAAGCACCTGGCTCCTGGCTGTGGATGGGTGCAGCACGCTGGCCATAGCAGCCATTTAGGAAGTGAATCAACGGAAGACCTTTCTCTCTGTCTCTCTGTCTCTCTCTCTCACTGTCCACTCTGCCTGTCAAAACAAAACAAAACAACAAAAAAAGAAACTTGGCTTCTGGCTTTGGATTGGCCCAGCTGTGGCCATGGCAGCCAATTGGGGAGTAAACCAGCAGATGGAAGACTTCTCTTTCTCTCTTTCTGCCTCTGCCTCTCTGTAGCTCTGCCTATCAAATCAATCAACCTATCCATCTTTTTTTTTTTTTTTTAAGATTTATTTAGTTATTTGAAAGTCCGAGTTACACACAGAGAGAAAGAGAGGCAGAGAGAGTGATCTTCTATCCGATGGTTCACTCCCCATTTGGCTGCAATGTCTGGAGCTGTGCCTTTCTGAAACCAGGAGCCAGGAGCTTCTTGCGGGTCTCCCACATGGGTGCATCTTCTACTGCTTTCCAAGGCCATAGCAAAGAGCTGGATCGGAAGTGGAATAGCCAGGACACAATTCAGTGCCAATACAGGATGCTGGCACTGCAGGTGGTGGCTTTACCCACTATGCCCCAGCGCCGGCCCCTAAATAAATCTTGGGAAAAAAAAAGAACTCTCAAGGTGTCCCATGAATGTATAATTTTAAAAATCTTATTTTCAATGAAACTTTTAAGATATATTAGTAGTGTAATGCAACTTCCTCCAGAATCACCCTGTCTATTCAACCCAATAGTATATTGGATATATGCTAATTAAATTTTATAGAGTAATTTCCCAAGAATGACCATTTTGATTTATAGCACTTGTTACCACGTTATTAAGCAGATAACAGGGATAATTGTTTTTTGAATCAGTTCCTTTTGTTGTCAGGAATATCTTATCTGCATTGAGAAAAATACAGATCTTCAGAGTTTTTTGTGTCCAGCTGATAGTGATATTAAAGAGTGAAGGTACAAACAAGATGAGAGAGGACTAATATTATTGTGTGTACTTTTTTCCTGCTTAAGTTATATAATATTTGGTTTCTTGTAGGTTCTACAAATCAGCAAGACTTTTCCTCAGGGAAAAGTGAAGATGTGGGAATAGTCCAAGAGAAGTCTACTAAAAGCCTTGTTATAGGTCCCCTTGACTTGCGCTTGGATAGCAGTGCAGTACATAGGATTTTGAAAATGATTGTTTGTGCTTTGGAACATGAATATGAGCCATATAGTAGGCTAAAACCAGGTTGGTTTGTGATTTAATTATTAATTTATTGCTAGCTGATTTTCATTGATTACATAATTAAATTTGTCCTATTTTATTGAATTTACCTTTTATTGTATTATGCCTATCTGTAAGGATTAATTTATTTCATTTTAATTTAGAGATTAAATTTTATGTAGAAGTTATAGGAGAAGTCAAGATTTGGAAATTGTATAAGTACTTTGCCAATATTTGTTAGTATTTAACTATCATACCTTTGCAATACTTTTTCCAGAGTATACTTAGGAAATGTGATCCTTTTTTCAAATTAATGATTTTTGAAGAACCAGGCTCTAAAGTTAGTAACTTAACATTCAAGAAAATTTAGATACCACTAGTAAAAAAGAATTTGCTGCAATTTTTTTCAACATGGTATGAAGATACAGTTATCATAGTTTCATAAAATAAAAGTTTGCTTTTTAATGCAGTGAAACATCTTAAGAAGACTAGAACATGATAGCATAAGAGGGAATTTAGGATAATAGTTAAGACCTCAGACTGGTTTCAAATCTGGCTTGCAGTTCTTATTAATCTTCTCATATTGCCTTATTATAAGCACACCCAAACTGTTTGCAGATTTGACTGTACCATTTTACAGTGCTATCAGCAATGAATGATTTAGTTTCTTTCCATCTTCCCAGCTTTTGATGTTGTCCCTTCTCTATTTACCCATTAAGATAGGAGTTTAGTTTTAATTGGCAGTCCAAGAATCTCATTGTTTTTGTAAATATCCCTTCCTTACTAGATAATGATGTTGAATATCTTTTCCTGAGCTTATCTGCCATTTTTTATTCTTCAGTGAAATGTCCATGTGTTTTGTACACTTTTGAATTTGATTGCTTTTTTCTAAAACTTTTATTGTCATTTTAAAATTTTTTTATCTAAGTTCGTGACCTGTTTTGAGCTAATCTTTTACAGCATGGATAAGGTTTAGTTTGAGCCTCATTTATTTGCTTTTGAATTTCCAATAACCCCAGCAATGTTTCCTCTCTTGAATTGTTTTTCCACCTTTATAAAAATCAGTTGAGTATATTTGTGTGGGTCTGTTTCTGGATCTTCTAGTCTGTTGTCTGTTAATAGACCTGATTTTCTCCTCTGTCAGTTCCATACTGACTTGATTACATATAGCTCCATAGCAAATTCTTATATTTGCAACCCTAACCACAACTGTGTAACTAATTGTTCAAAAAGTGGAAATTTACTAGTGCTTTCAGAAATCCTCATTGTGCTACCTTCTTGTTACTGTCCTGACCACAAGATTATATATCATTGAGTCTAACATCCTCAGTATTGCTTATTTTTGAATCCACATAGATGGGATCACACTGTATATGCTTTTTTGTCTCTGTTTTAACTGACTTTATGTTTGAGAGATTTATTCTCATTGTTGTATGGATTCCCGTTGTATGAATGTATCACAGTGTATTTTTCTGTTGTACTAATGATGAAAATTGGGTTAATTATTTTATTTTATTTTTATTTATTTATTTTTTTAATTTTTTGACAGGCAGAGTGGACAGTGAGAGAGAGACAGAGAGAAAGGTCTTCCTTTTTCCGTTGGTTCACCCCCCAATGGCCGCCGAGGTCGGCGCGCTGCGGCCGGCGCACCGCGCTCCTCCGATGGCAGGAGCCAGGAGCCAGGTGCTTTTTCTGGTCTCCCCATGGGGTGCAGGGCCCAAGCACCTGGGCCATCCTCCACTGCACTCCCGGGCCACAGCAGAGGGCTGGCCTGGAAGAGGGGCAACCGGGACAGAATCCGGCGCCCCGACCGGGACTAGAACCCGGTGTGCCGGCGCCGCAAGGCAGAGGATTAGCCTGTTGAGCCACGGCGCCGGCCAATTATTTTATTTTATAATTTTTTATTATTTATTGGAAAGGCAAAGAGATAAAGAGGAAGAGAACAGACACAGGGAGATTATGTACTCTCTTGTTCACTCCTCAAATGCCTGCAACAGCTAAGGCTGGGGCAAGCAGAAGCCAGGAGCCCAGAACTTACTTCAGTGCTCCCATTTGGGTGGTAGTGACTCAAGTACTTATGCCACTGCCTCCTAGGGTATGCATCAGCAGGAAGCTGAAATTGGAGTTGAAGTTGCATCTTTTTTTAAATTTTTATTTTTTAGATGTATTTTTGGGGCCTGCTCTGGGGTGTAGTAGGCTAAGCCTCTGCCTGTGGTGCTGACAGCCTGTGTGGGTACCGGTTCCTGTCCCGGCGGCTGCTCTTCTTATCCGGCTCTCTGCTTATGGCCAAGGAAAGCAGTGAAAAATGGCCCACGTGCGTGGACCCCTGCACCTGTATGGGAGACCCAGAGGAAGCTCCTTGCTCCTGCTTTGGATTAGCTCAGCTCCGGCCATTGCATCCATTTGTGTAGTAAACCAGTGGGTAGAAAATCTTCCTCTCTGTCACTCTACCTCTCAAATAAATAAAACATTAAAAAATTCTTTATTTACTTGAAAGGCAGAGTTACAGAGAGAGGAGTGGGGAATTCATCTATTGGTTCACTGCCCAAATGGTCAAAACAGCCAGGGCTGGGCCAAGCTGGAGTCAGGAGCCAGGAGCCTCTTCCTAGTCTCCCAGTTTGGTGCAGGGGTCCAAGCACTTGGGCCATCTACAACTGCTTTCCCAGGTGCATTAGCAGGGAACTGGATCGGGAGTAGAGCAGCCAGAACTCATAAGTGGCACCCATATGGGATGCTGGCACTGTAGGCTGTGGCTTTACCCACTTGGCTACAGCACCAGCCCCTGAAGTTGGGTCTTGGGTCTAGGCATTCTGATATGGGATGCTGTTGTCTATGTAATGACTTAACTCCTGTACCCAATGCCTGCCCCTAGTTTTTGTTTTTTGGATATTTTGACAGTGATTCCACAATCATTGTATTACCTATCTTTTAATAAACATAACGGTGCTCCAAAAGTTCATGGCAAAATGGAATGAAACGATAAGTTCATTTTGTTGCAAAATATTTTTGATATCCCTGTACCATTTTTTCATAACATATTTGAAATGAACTTTTAAAAATACTTTTATTTAATAAATATAAATTTCCAAAGTATAGCTTTTGGATTACAGTGGCTTTGTCCCCCCCATAACTTCCCTTCCATCTCCCGCTCCCTCTCCCATCCCACTCACATCAAGATTTGAAATCAACTTTTTGAAGGCTCTTTATGAATGTACACATTTTTATAGGGTATCTAAAAGTAGGAACACTAGGTCCAATGATTGCATGTATTCATCTTTAGTGGCTATTGCCATGATGTGTTTGTTTCTGAAGGATTGAACGAAACCCTTTACCTTTCTGCTTGCAGTGTATAAGAGTATAATCAAATTATGATTCCTACCAGTTTTGTATAACTTATGAGCAGAGAATGGTTCTTACATTTTAAATGGCTGAAAAATTAAAGAATTACTGTTTTGTGACTAACGAAAATTATACGAAATTTATCTTGAGGTTCTAGAAAGTTTTATTTTAACATAGTCATGTTTATTTGGTTACATGTATTATCTGAGGCTGCTTTCATGCTGCAGTGGTAGATTTGAGTAATTGTGATGACAGTATTGGCCACAAAGTTTAAAATATGTTCTGTATAACTTTTTATTTAAAGATTTATTTATTTGAAAGAGTTAACGATGGGGCTGGCGCTGTGGCGCAGTGGGTTAAAGCCCTGTACTGAAGCGCCAGCATCCCATATGGGCACTGGTTCTACTCCTGGCTGCTCCTCTTCCGATCCAGCTCTTTGCAATGGCCTGGGAAAGGAGTGGAAGATGGCCCAAGTCCGTTGGCTCCTGCACCCACTTGGGAGACCCAGAAGAAACTCCTGGCTTCGGATCGGTGCTGCTCCAGCAGTTGCGGCCAATTGAGGAGTGAACCATCTGATGGAAGACCTCTCTGTCTGTCTCTGCTTCTCTCTGTAACTCTGTCTTTCAAATAAATTAAATAAATCTTTTCTTTTTTAATAAAAAAGAAGAGTTAGAGATTGAGACAGATTGATCTTCCATCTGCTGGTTCACTCCCCAGATGGCTACAAAGGCCAGGGCTGAACCTGGCTGAAGCCAGGAGACCAAAGCCTTACCTGGGTCTCCCACGTGGGTGGCAGGGGCCCAAAAATTTCGGCATTGTTCCTCTGCATTTCCCAGGGGATTAGCAGGGAACTGGCTCAGCAGTGCAACAGCTGGGACACGAACCTGCATCCATGTAGAATGCTGGTGTCACAGGCAATGGCTTTACCTGTTAAACCACAACACTGGCCCCTCTATATAATTCTTTTGTTTTTTTTCCATAAGTTTTCTCTCCATTTTCTTCCTCCTCCTCCTCCTCTCCCTTCTTCTCTTCCACTGCCCCCACCCCCTCCTTTTCCTGCTGCTGCTATGTATTTACATATTTGAAAGAGCTACAGGAATGTGGTTGGCCGGTGGGGGACAGATAGTCCATACATTGGTTCACTCCCCAGATGGCTGCAATGACTGGGGCTGGGCCAGGCTGAGGTCAAGAACTTCTTTTGGGTCTCCCACGACTGTGGCAGGGACCCAAGCACTTAAGCCATCTTTCACTGCTTTTCCCAGGCCATTAGCAGGGAGCTGGGTTGAAGTGGAGCACCTGGGAGACAAACCTGTGCCCATATGGTTGTGGCTTTACCTGTTACACCACAACTTGACAACAAGTTTGCTGACCTTTTTTCTATATGCTTGTCAACATGAATCTTTAATTTTAACCATTTGAGAGGTGTGTAGTACCATCATACTGTGATTTTATTTTCATTTATCCAGTGACTAAAAATGTTGACCAGCTTTTGGCTATTTGGACGTGTTATCTCTTGTTTATTCAAGTCTTTTTTTGCTTATTTATCACCTTAAGTTTTTTATATGTTTCATAGTGATTTTTCGGTGTTCTTTAAGTTTTATCTTTTAAATGTATACTGTGGATATAAATCTTTGTATATGTAGCTAGCTGTCTGTAGCAAATACTTTCTCTTGGTCTGTCTTGGCTTTACATTTATTTCAGTGGTATCAGAAGTTGTTATTTTGAAGAAAGAAATTGAAAATTTCTTAATATTTTCAAATAAGCTAGTAAGTTTTTATGTAGCAAAGACCCATTTACATTCTAGAGTAGTTTTTATTTGTTAAGGGTAACTTATTTGTACAACTGTTTCATTATTGGAAAAACCAACAGAATTTGTCCATAAAATTTGTTAACAGATTAATTTTTCAGTTGTTTGAGAAAATCATTAAAATATTATTCATTACATTTTCATTTTAATTTTAGATATGAAGGATGAAAATGAAAGAATACTGAATCCTGAAGAAGTGGCTTCCCTGGAGGAGTATATTCCGACTCGACATACAACTATTACTCTCCTCAAATGTACCTGTACAATTTTCATGGCTGAATTCAACTTGTTGGACCACTTGATACCTGTCATTATGGGAGAAAAGGTATATTTCGTTATTCTCCTTCATATATGCATATATTTAGTTATTACATAAAGGAACTTCTGTTCAAATGATTATCCTTAATGAAATAAAAGCAATGTAATTATTGTTCTTAGAAAGTAAAATGTATGTATTTTAATAAAGTGAACTTAAGCTAAAGCTGTGTAAAGAAATGTTGAAGATCATGGGTTTATTAGAAGTTAGAGCATATGTTAGCTTTAACAGCTTAGACAATTGCTTTTATCTCTAAACTTTGCTTTTTCTGGAAAACAAAAGAGTTATATTTTTCCAGCAAAGCTACAGATTTAACCAATAAATAAATAATAAGCACAGATAGATTCAGATATTTTATTACTACTTAGCAAAAGAAAAATCAATAATGGTGTTAGATATGAGATTACTAGCATATGCATGGTAGGGAATCTTGTTGGCCAGGATGCCATTTCACACTGTAGCTTAGCAATTATGTATCCTGCTGGTGTACTCTTAAGAGGGCTGGGTGGGGAGGACCGTATTATCTGAATGAGATGGTGATGAGAAACTCTCTGGATGGCCTCCTTCAAGGTGGGACGATGCCTGAGAAATAGTTGTTTCGCAGCCCTTTAGAAGACTCCCTGTCTTCCTTTGTTCTTAGAATATCACTGTACATTCTACCAAGGCTTGTGTCTGCTGTGGGTAAACCTTGTCTTTGTGACATGGATTTGTGTCATATTATCAGGTGCTGACACAGATCAGTTCCCCTTGGATTATTTTGAATATTGAATAGGATAATGTATGTCAACCATTTTGCACATACTAGGAACCCAGTGATTACTGTTGTTATCAATGAGGATTTATTTAATGCTTAATAGTTTAAAGTTCTTATGCAATATGTTGCTTTCTCAGTTTGGGTTATACATGTAAGTCCTTATCTGTTAATTTAAATTTGTTAGTTTTCTTGGTCATATTTCTTTCGCTGGCCACACGATGATTATAGAATTTTATAAAGCATCCTAACTAATAATAATTTCTTGATGTAAAGGAATTGCTTGTTGAATTAGTTCCATTTTGTATATTTGCTTCCTATTGAGCACTCATAACTATTATATTGCATTGCTTTATGAATAAGAGATCATCTAGAGAAAATTTCACTAGAGAAAATGAAAGCCATCAGTATTTTGTCAGTTCCATTTTTAATGTCATGTAATATTTTAAAATATTTTTTCAGAGCAGTTTTAAGATGATGTAAAATTTGAGAAGGTGCAGAGATTTCCCATGTATTGCTTGCTCATGCATATGCATAGTTATCCATTATTAACATCCCACACTAGACTGGTAAATTTGTTAGAATTGATGAACTAACATTGGCACATCATTACCAAAGTTGCTAATTTATATTAGGGTTTACTTTCGTGTTTTATGTTCTATGAGTTTTGACAAATGTGTAGTGACAAAAATCTGTCATAACAGTTTCATTCAGAGTAGTTTCAGTGTCCTAGAAATCCTCTGTGCTCTACCTGTTTTTCTCCCTTTGTAACCACTGATAACCACTGATCTCTATACTGTCACCGTAATTTGCCTTTTCTAGAATGTCATACATTTGGAAGCATAGAGTATTTTAGCCTTTCCAGATTGGCTTCTTCCATTTGGCAATACCCATTTAGAGATCCTCCATTATTTTCATGGCTTGAAAGTTCATTTCTTTTTAGTTCTGAATAGTTTTCCAATATCTGGGTATACCAAAATTATCAGTTCACTTGCTGAAGAACATCTTGGTTGCTTTAACATTTTGGTAATTAGGAATAAGCTGATATAAACATCTGTGTGCAGGTGTCGTGACTATAAAATTTTGCATTCTCACCAGCAGTGAATGAGTGTTCCACATCGCCTGCCAGCATTTGGTGGTGTCAGTGTTTTAGAATTCTCCATTTGCTTCCCTGATGATATATGGTGTGAGCATCATTCTGTAGGCTTACTTGCCTACATGAGGAGTCTCTTCAGATTTTTCACTCACTTTTTAATAGGGTTATTTGTCATCTTCATGATTTTAAGTGTTCTTTGTATACTTTGGATACTAGTCCTTTGTCATATATGCCATTTGCAAATATTTTTCCATTCTCCTGTGGCTTGTCTTCTCATATCAATAGTATGCTTCACAAAGTAAAAAAAAAATTAATTTTAGTGTAGTCTGGTTTAGCAGTTGTTTCTTTCATGAATCCTGTCTTTGGTGTTCTATCTAAAAGTTATCACTATACCCAGGGTCCTCAGCTTGTGTCTTTTAAGAAATTAGTCCATTTCATTTAGGTTATCAAATTTATAGACAAAAAATTTTTCATACTATTTCTTTAATGTCCATGGGATTTGTAGCGACATTCCTCTTTCATTGCAGATATTTTAAGTCATGTCTTCTTTTTTAAATTAGGTTATCCAGCGGCATATAAATTTTTATTGGCCTTTCCAAAGAACCAGATTTTCTTGCTTTTTCTCCTTGAACTGTTTTCACCTTCATTGATTTTTGCTCCAGTGGTTATTATTTCTTTTCTTATGGTTATTTTGGATTTAGTTTGCTCTTTTTCCAGTTTTAGGTTGAATTTAGATTTCTTCTTTTCTAATATATGTACTTAATGTTCTAAGTTTCTTTCTAAGCACCATTTTTACTACATCCACAAAATTTGGAATTGTGCGGTCAGTGCATAGTGAATGCCAGTAGTATTGTGATACTTAAAAAGAGAAAACAGAACAATGAATTTGTTATTGTCATATTTTCACATTCTTCTTGGGAAGGAAGTCATAGTGTTCTCCTTGTTTCGCATTTTGAAGGCATTAAGGAAAAGCAGGAAAGGGTTACCTGCCAATCATTATATGTACTCTGGGCATCTTTATTTTATTTTTTTTAATAGATAATATATTTTTAAAAAAGATTCATTTATTTATTGAAAAGTCAGAGTTGGAGAGGCAGAGGCAGAGAGATAGTCTTCCATCCCCAGGTTTACTCCCCAAATGGCTGCAGTGGCCAGAGCTGGGCTGATCTGAAGCCAGGAGCCAGGAGCTTCCTCTGGGTTTCCCATGCGAGTGCAGGAGCACAAGGACTTGGCCATCTTCCACTGCTTTCCCAGGCCATAGGAGAGAGCTGGATCTAAGTGGAATAGCCATGACTCAAATGGGCACTGTATAGCATGCCGGCACTGCATGCGGTGGCTTCAACTGCTATGCCACAGTGCTGGCCCCTCTGGGCATCTTTAAAATTTATTGAAAGCTCAGAAAGGTTCTGTAACACTGAGAATACTAAGTCCTCTTTAGGATTCTTAGGACTTTCTGAGACTTTAACATGTATTTTTAGTAGATACTAAAGTTGTAGCAGTTCTTTTTTTCTTGTAAACTTTGCCTGTTGTAAGTGTGACACTTAGTTCTTTAGTTATATAAATGTGAATAAAGGGAAAGAAAAGTAAAAGATGACTGGCTGTTGTTATCTAGAAAAGTTTTTGGAATGATTGAGTTTATAGTGAAGAAAATACCTACATCAAGAAATAAAAAGTATTAGTAAAAAAGTAAGGATAACTTTGCCATAAATACATATTCTTTGAAATATGAGACATATTAAAAGTAGATGTTTGTGTTTGGTTATAGCAAGAGAGTTCTATGGAAAGGCATATTTTCTAGATCAATTTGATGTTACTGCATAATGTTTAGGTTAAAATCTTAATAGAGGGAACAGCACATCAGCAACTACTCTACTCCTGAATTAATAAACTGAACACAATTTTTCCAGACCTCAAGTAACTTCATGAATGCTACAAATTTCCAGTCTCTTCGACCTTTGCCATCCATTCAGATACTTGTGGATAAAGTTAATCTGGAACATTCTGTGCCAATGTATGCAGAACAGTTGGTGCATGTAGTCAGCAGCCTTACGCAGCCTTCGGATAATCTGCTTCATTATTGCTATGTGCACTGTTACCTTAAGGTAAGAAAAGTGATTGTTTTGTTTATTATTAATCTATTTGGCCTCAGGAGCATCAAGTAAGTTTTTTTCTCCTTGAAGTTGTAATTTCATAAATTTGATACTTTGAAACTTAAGATTTAAGTAATATGTAAGGTTTATTCATTATTCCAGTATACTTAAATAAGGAAAATACATGTGTACTTCTTTTAAAGATTTTTTGTCAGCTGCTTGAGGTTCATATATCAGTATTTGTAAGGTTATAGTAATTTGAACTTTTGGAGATTCTGTCAGTTTTTGTAAGCATAATGAAAGAGCATGTGATTTAATATGGATGCTTCAAAACACGATTTTGAAGAGAACATTTCTGTGAGGCAACCTGTTTTGTTTAAAAACAAAAAAAAGGGAGGGCCGGCTTTGTGGCATAAAGGGTTAAGCCACCGCCTACAGCACTGGGATCCCATGTTGGTGCCTGTTTGAGTCCCGGCTGTTCCACTTCTGATCCAGCTCTCAGCCATGGCCTGGGAAAGCAGTGGGAAATGGCCTCAAGTCCTTGGGCTCCTGCACCTGCGTGGGAAACCTGGAGGAAGCTCCTGGCTCCTGACTTTGAATCAACCCCAGCTCTGGCTATTGTGGCCATTTGGGTAGTGAACCAGTGGATGGAAGACCATCTCTCTGCCTCTGCTTCTCTGTAACTCTGCCTTTCAAATAAATAAATAAATCTTTTAAAAAAGTTATCTATAAAAAAATAAAGATGCCCAGAGTATGTATAATGATTGGCAGGTAACACTGCACCCATGTGGGAAACCCTGATGAAGCTCCTGTTTCCTGGCTTTAGCCTGCCCAGTCCTGGTTGTTGAGGTCATTTGGGGAGTGAACTGGCAGGTGGAAGTCTCTCTCCCTCTCTCCCCTCCCCCACACCCCCTTTTTTCTCTTGGAACTCTGCCTTTTGAATAAATAAAATAAATCTTAAAAAAAAATAGGTTTGGGGCTGGCATTGTGGTACAGGGGGTTAACTGCTGCCTGCAATTCCAGCATGACATATAAACATCAGTTTGAGTTCCTGCTGTTCCGCTTCCAATCTAGCTCCCTGCGAATGCACCTCACAAAGCAGTGGAGGATGGCCCAAGTGCTTGGACCCCTGTCACTCATGTGGGACCCTATGGACTTTGTGTCTCTAAGCTTCTTTCTGGCCCAATCCAGGCTATTTAGTCCATTTGGGGAATATACCATTGGATGAAAGATCTCTCTCCCTTTCTTTTGTGCTGTTACTCTGCCTTTCAAATAAATGTGTCTTTAAAGAAAAGTTTAACCACATTTTTTGGTCACATTTCTCAAAGTTGTATTAGTCTCTTGATATAAAAGACAAATTTCTTGTTAAACAGTATGTGGAAGGAATTATTGGAACTTTTGCCCAGCTATTCCATTTTTCCTTTTTTACATAAGCAGTGCATCCCAGCACAGGTTCACACAATGATGAACTGAAATGTTGAGTGGAACGTATTTTTGCTTATCAAAGACAATATATCCAATCAAATTGTGTTCTGTGAACAAAATTTGAATATCAGATAAGTATTTGCCTTGTTTTCTTGAAGCAGATGTAATTTTAGGCCTTTCAAAGATACTATGTTTATGTAGAATTCATGAATAATGATACTCCGCACTTTTTTTTTTTAACATGTTTATTACTCATTAGCCATTTCTATTTATTCTTTCAAGAAACAGCTGTTCAAATTTTTAGCCGATTTTTAAATTGATTTTTCTTTTGATTGTTTAGTTGCAAGTGTTCTTGCTGTAATATTTTAAGTGATTTTATTTCTTTTTAAAAAATATTTATATATATGAAAGGCAGAGTTACAGAGAGGAGAGGGGAGAAAGAGAGAGGGAGAGAGAGAAGAAAGAAAAGAAAGAAATCTTCCATCTGCTGGTTCACTCCCCAAATGGCTCCACCTGCTTTGCTGGCTGAGGCTGAAGTCAGGGGCCTGGAACTCCATCTGGTACTCCCACATGGGTGGCAGGGGTCCAAGTCCTTGAGCCAGTGATTTTTTTTTTTTTTTTAATAAAGATGACACCAGGACAGTGTTCACACTTAAAAAATTCCGAGTGGTGGTGAAGTCAGTGTTTAATATTTATAATTTTAGTTGCTTAAATTATTGGTAGGGGGAAAATAGCAAGAAATAATACTTCTTCCTTTCCCTCCCTAATTGAAAAACTAAGTACCAGTTCCCCCATAGTTATCTTTTGTTTCAGTGAATACTTACCCAGAAACCAGATTGAGGAGTTTAAGAAGTGTGTAGGTTAAAAAAAAAAAAAAAAGTAGTAGACTTTGGGCTACTCTGTGAAGATACTTGCTGATGAAAGGAGACAAATGTTCTTTTACTGCTTGTTGCAAAGGAGGTGGTGATCTGACAGCTTATTTTTCTTTAAGGGTAAGTGGAGGATCAACCTTCCCTTTCCAGGAGAAAGGGATGATGATTACTTGTATCTTTGTTGAAGCATCTTTAAGATGCTAGCTATATTATTATACTCTGTGTCTTAAAATGGCAACAGCATAAAAATGATTTTACATACTTTATGTTTTTGTTTTCACTTGATTTTTATGTTTTTGAAATTGCAAATACTAATTCATCACAGTAATTTTGTTAAAAATGAAATAATTTGTATTATGATGTTGCTAAATTTATTACAGTTTTTTTTGTTGTTGAGATCTTGTCAGGGACATTTGTTGTAACATGTTGGAGTATTGATGTTGTATTCTATTATTTGCTAATTGCATATTTTTAATTGGCCTTACATGTTTAACTTTCCATTTAATGTTATTTGTAGTTTATCTTATTCAAGTTTGCATTTCCTTTTACTCAAATTGCTTCTGGTAGTTATTGCTTCATACATTTTTACTAATTTAGACTATTAGTTTATAATATTCAGCATTTTATTTCTGGTTATATAAGCTATCCTCCTTAGCAACTTAGATTCACATTTTGCTGGATCTCCTTTTTCCAGATTCAGTATTTATAATCTAGGTCAAAAGATGCTGACAAATTATTGTTACGTAGTCATTGTAAATATGTATATCTTTGATGAAGTTTAGAAGAAGGAGTTTAAAATTTTTTATTAAAATAATTATTTTAAAAAATAATTTTATTTGAAAGAGAGCCAAGGGAAAGACACAGAGATTTTCCACCTGCTGGTTCGTTCTCCGATGCCTGCAACAGTCAGGGCTTGGCCAGGCCAAAGCCAGGATCCCAGAACATGTGGTTATTAGGGACCCAAGTACTTGAGCTAACATCTGCTGCCTTCCAGAATAAGCAATAGCAGGAAGCTGGATTGGAAACAGAGTAGCCAGGATTTGAACTAGGCCCTTTGGTCTGGAATGCATGTGTTCCACGTGTTGCCAAACACTGGTGTGAAACTGAAATAGTTATTTTTGATGTGGTGAATGATAGGAAGCCTAATACAATCCTTTAAATATAAAATTAATTTGGCTCTCTATGGAAGATAATTTGTTGAATACACCTTCTTCCATACTGTTTTTATCTACTTGAATTTTTCTTTAGAAGTATCTTTGTGTAAGATGGAAATACAAACTTTTTAGAAAACAGCAGTTATAGGCAACTTCCCTAGTACTCCTTTGCACTTCTACACACAACCAGCAGGGGATCTCCTCTGCAGTGCGGTTAATGATAGTGTCTCTGATTATGCTGTTGGAGCATGTAATGGAAAATTAGAAAGTGGCTTTGAGAGAGTTCTTATTGAACATAAGGTGATATGACATGTTAAGCTATTACCCTTATTCATATTACTAGAAATATGTGAAGGTTAGATGTTGAATAATTGTGTTTGGGATTAAGTCATATTAATTCGTAGTTTTCAGAATCCTTGAAATAGTGGGCCTTTAGAAGGAATTAGAAAGTGCTGCAATTGTGTAGTGCTTAGCACAGTTCCGGCACACAGTGTTGCTCAGAACAGGTCCTCAAAAGGAATGAGTGTGAAATACCTAAATTTTAATGAATGATTGTAAGCAATCGCTTCAGTATTAGAAGCGTGACTTTTCCTTTCCCTTCTTAATCCTGTATTTCTTACCAGTTGGTTAATAAAGACCTATAGAAGTTAAATAGATGCATCACTTTACCTTGATACATTGTTTGATAGTAATTACATTATTAAATTAAAGTAATTAAATTATTAAAGAAAAACAAGCTGTCAGACCACCACCTCCTCTGCAACAAGCAGTAAAAGAACATTTGTCTCCTTTCATCAGCAAGTATCTTCACAGAGTAGCCCAAAGTCCACTATTTTTTTTTTTTTTTTAACCTACACACTTCTTAAACTCCTCAGTCTAGTTTCTGGGTAAGTATTCACTGAAACAAAAGTAACTATGGGGGAACTGGTACTTAGTTTTTCAATTAGGGAGGGAAAGGAAGAAGTATTATTTCTTGCTTTTTCCCCTTACCAATAATTTAAGCAACTAAATTGATAGTAATTGGGTAGTTCTTCTGAAATGAATTTTCTCTGAAAATGTCATTGCTAATAATGCCTTATTTCTAAAATGTTACTTTATTCAGTGGAAATTTATTTTAGAACAACTGACTTGACAGTTTGATGAATATTCATGACATAACTTTTTGAAAACGTTTGGAAATGGATTAACACTTTAAAAAAATTGATCACCTTATACTTACTAAACAAAAATATTTCAAAAATTAGGAAATTTTAAACATGTCTCAGAATATAACTTTATAGCTAATCAGTATATGTAAAGTGATTTCAAAATGCTCATGGAAAATAGAATTTAAAGATAATTTATTTTCAGTGCACAAATTTTTTGAAATCTATGCAGAGTTTTTCTATAATGTGTATTTTCCATGAATATTTTAAACTACCTTGTGTGGAAGTTGTTACTTTGTAAATCCAAGGAATAAAAAATAATAAGACAAATTTTGGGGTTAAATTGCTTTTGCATCTTGAATAACAATAGCTCTTTGTATTGCTGTTTCAGAATTCCCAGTATAAGATGTTTATCTTTTATCACACTGGGAATAATTGAAGCAGAAATGCCAGTTTTCTACAATGTTTCATATGAAATGTGATGTTACATTGCTTCTTTCTATTGGGATAGATATCTTGTCTATGAATTTCAAGGATTGCTTATAAACTCTTTTGTGTGATCTGCTCATTTTAACTATAAACATGTGAAGAGTAGCTTATTTCAAATTTCTATATTTCAAATTTCCTTGTGTGTAAAACCTCACAAAAGAAAATGGAAGGAGTAGCATTCTGTAGATTCATTTTCATGTATGTATAATGCAATTTGAAGGCAAAACACATTAAGATTGTTCTTGTACTTAATGTTACTTTAATTATAAAATATTAACACTTACTAAGGTTATTTTTTTAGAAGGTAGAAAATGCAGTCAGCTGTTTATTAACAAATGAACATTTTAACAAACTACTATAATAGGGCTATATATAGAAATGTGGAACTTACAAATTTAGTCAATAGAAAGAGTGGTGATCTTTCAGAGATGTGAAAGAAATACTGTATATTTATATATCTTAATTTTGATTTGGTTAATGTCAAACTGAATACAAGAAAATTCTGATCACTTGGAAAGTAGAAGAAGACATTGGAACACACTTAGTGTGCAGCTGTTGTACAGCAAATTGAAACTGACGTATTTCATCCTGTGCTTATTAAAAGTTTGTTTCTGTGAACATTTGGATCTTTTCTTTTGTTTCAGATATTCGGTTTCCAGGCAGGACTAACGTCTTTGGATTGTAGTGGATCGTATTGCTTACCTGTACCGATTATTCCCTCTTTCAGTACTGCTCTTTATGGTAAACTTCTGAAACTCCCCACATGCTGGTAAGTATTACGTTAAAATGTGCTTTACATTAATTTTCATTTATTATCTTGGAAGGGAAAAAACCCAAACGTCTTATGTCCATATGTTTGTTTTATGCAAAACATTAGAAAATAACTGAAGTACTGGCTTTTACTGATATACTAAAAAATCTTTTTAATTTCTTAAATATGTTCATAGTATATTTTGTACCAGTAATAACTCTTTGGTGTAATGACAATCCATGTTGGAAGTATTATAAAATACTGCTTTTTCATATTGTAATAGGACATAAAAAGCGCAAATGCCCAATTTTGTTTTTGAGGGGCTATAAAGGTTCAAAAAAAGTACTGTGAGTTAATATCAAGGCCAGAATATTTATCTATTGAATATCAATTTCACTCATATTCATAGCCACTGAGTGAAAATTATACTCATTATATAGAGTTAGAATATATTTGATGTCGCTAGTGGCTACATATTGGGAAATGTTGATTTTAATCTTTTTCATTCAGGGCGGAGTTGCTTTAATTGAAGATCACATTACCTTTAATTTGAAGAGATTCACAGAAAGCAAGCCAATAGTTGCTAATCATACATTTTTAGTTGAAAGGAATGCTTTCATGTATTAAAAGAGATAATTGCTTAAGTATATGAAATTATTTTCTAGTGAAAATTGTTTTTAGTATTTTAAAAGGTGAATTATTTCAATTTGGAATACATCCTTTGCATTCTCATCATAGTGTGTAATTTATTTTTATATGATATATGTTTCATTAAGTTTTTATTCAGTGATGTTTAAGAAAAATAATTTATCTGAAATACTTCAGTGTTCCTTTAATAATATATAGATAATAATGGAATCAGTAATGTAAATTCTTACATTTTCAAGGAAATTTTATACTGATAGAGAAAATTAAAAACAAAATAGAAATTGTAGTTGAAACCAGTTCCATTATTAGATGATTATTCTTGATTTATCTTAATAAATTTCATGTTGTTCTAACTCACCCATATTTTTAATGTTCTTTATTATGTTATGTAGAGATACATTTAAGTTTTTGTTTGCAAATACATAGCACATGCTGCGTTTGATTCCAGCTTCTATATTCTGATCTATCAAGAAATAGTGTGGGATTTATACCAGTTGATATGTTGCTAGTAGTTTTAATAGGTATTTATGAAAACTTACCTCAATTATGTGCTGATTTATTTATTATGTGTAAGGCTAAAATTAGTATAAATATTGCAATATACTATAGAGATTTCTTCTTCAAAAAGCCAGAATTCCTAAAATAAGTTATCACCTGTATAGGAAAGAATATTTAAATAAGAGAAGCTTATTTTAAATATGTGTAGGACTTACTATAAATATTGTCTGTGGTTTAATATGTCTGTAGACATTTGTAACAAAATAGTCCAATTAAATAACGAAAGCCTGAGATCACAGAATGTTAATATTTACTTGGTTATGCTCTTTTTGTAGATAAGACCACTTCTGCATTATTCTTGTGGTGATATTTTTGCTATGTTTGACAGAGATATATTGCTTTCAAATAGTTGCTTTTAGTTAAGAAATAGGAAATAAATTATCTTTGATAGATCAGTCTATTCTTAGCAACTCTATTCAAAGTAGTAAATAGAAAATTCAATAAATTTAGATACTGCTTAGTTAGGTGCAGTTTGAACTCAGTGAAATACCAGATACATGATATACTGCTTGACTAAATCAAAATCAGTATGAAGATGGGGAATTTTATTTAACTCCTGTGGTGAGTGAGGATTATTTTCGTAGAGTAAATTTTTGTTATGTCATTAAATGTCAACTCTGTTCCCACTCATGGTTTCCTCCATCCTCAAATTATAAAAGCTATTTCATTTGGATTCCACACTCTAGAGTTTATTAAATTTACAGATATGATTACGTGTGTATTAAGGTACTTCAAAAAATTTTGTGTAAAGATAGAATTAAAAGATACACTTATTTCAGCCCCCAAAAGTTTTAAAACCATGCAGTCTTTTATGTGGTCCATATTTTCTATGAACTTTTGGAAGACCTATAGTATTCATGGGTTTCCAATTTTTTTGCACCAAAATAAATTTATCTGTTACTTCTGTTTTTCCATAAACTTTTGAAAGTACCTTTTTATATTTTGTATAAAACACTTTTACTCTAAGCTACAGCTTTCAAAATAGACTTTAGTCATTGTAAAAAAATTTTAATGTTTTGAATTATTAATCTATATGTAAATCAACAACAGTTTATATTACTTTTTATTTAAAATAATTTCTGAATTAAACTTAATTACATGTGAGCTAGAAATTTAATCAGTACAGATAAACATGTACTGTGAGATTGAAAATAAATTATTTTTCTCATTTACATTTTCCTGTTAACATGAATACTTGAATATTTTAGCTTCCGTGGACAAGCTATTCCTAGATTTCTTAGAATTTACTTTTTGTGAACTTTTTGGTTATATTTTATTGTTAATTCTGCTCTACATGGCTTCCAAATGTGTGAAAGTATACTTTTCAGAAATATTTTATTTGCTCACTATTTTACACTGTATTTACATTTAGTTCTGTTAGGCCCTTAGAAAAGGATTGAAAAGTATAGGATCTGGTGTAGGTTCTGTTAGAGACGACACATTGATCAGTAATATTTAATGGCTGAAATCTCAAGTGCATTAATTAAGTTTGAATTTATCTCTTGTTAAAATTTGAGAAACACTAAAGAGCTGGTTAGTGGGCAGTAAGTGTCGCAACCCTCTTGCTCCTATCAGAATGGAGTCTCAGTCTTGCAGATAGTGCTCTGCATGTTTCTGTAGTGACAGTGCTGCTGGGTTTCAAGATGCTTCCTGGGTCTTAATGTTCTTTTTTCTTTTCAAAATAGAACAGCAGTACATTTTCAATTCTGTTTTTTAAATTTTAATTGAAATATTAATTATCTACAGAAAAGTATATTGTGTGTGAACAGCTTGACATATTAATAACTGACCTGAAAATTTGGTAACCAATTCAAAGATCATAAATAACATTAAAAGCATCCACAAAATATTTTTTTCTCCTTTCTCCAAGGTTTATCATTATCCTGTTTTCTAGTAACATAGATTAGTTTCTTTTCCTTGACTTAATATAAATGGTATTGTACAACATATATTCCTTTTTGACGTGTTTCTGTCACTCTACGTGTTTGTTACATTCAATATGGATAGTCATGCTGTGGAATATAGTTTTTATATTGTTTGGTTTTGTTGCTGTACAGAATTCCATTACATGAATGTTGATGATTTATATATTCTTAAACTATAATTTAAAAATAAGTTCCTGAAGTTTATGTTTACTTCTTTTTTATGACCTTGCTATTTACTCTTTTTCATAAAAAACTTATTTTTTTAAAAGATTTATTTTATTTATTTGAAAATCAGAGTTACAGAGAGGCAGGGAGAGAGAGTGCGGAGAGAGGTCTTCCATCCCCTGGTTCACTCTCCAGATGGCCGCAATGGTCAGGGCTACACCGATATGAGGGCAGGAGCCAGGAGCTTCCTCAGGGTCTGCCATGTGGGTAGAGGTGTCCTTGGGCACCTTCTGCTGCTTTCCCAGGCCGTAGCAGAGAGCTGGATTGGAAGAGGAGCAGCTGGGACTGGAGCCGGCACCCATATGGGATGCTGGTGCCTCAGGCCAGGGCTTTAACCCGCTGTGCCACAGCACCGGCCCCAAAAAACTTACTGATAGAGGAGATTAGATGTCATTCCTTAAATATTTTTTGATTACCTGAATTATGATAGGCTCTGTGCTGCTATGTGTTGGTTTGGAAAAAGAGTGCAGTAGAGTGCAAACAGGGTAAAAGATAATCACTGACCATGAAAACTTAGACTGATGGGGAAGACACATATGAAAATAATTGTATTTAAATTGCAAAAGTGAGGCTGAAGCAGTATCTCTTATACTTTGAAGAAAGCAGAAAATTTCCCTGGGACTTCGAGGGATGGCTTAGAAGACATCCTGTAGAATTGTGCTTTAATGATAGAATTAAATACACAAATATGATTGGATTGGTGGAGGAGGAATTTTCTAAGTTTCTTTGAATGAGGACATATTTTTTAATGTAAACCCTTAAAAATAGTTAAAACTATTCATTAGCCCTCTTTCTTCCTGATTATATTTGAGAAAGATAATACAGTCTCAAATTCACTTTCTCCTATATTAGAAAGTTTCAAAATTGAGTTTATGTATAGAGAAACACATGCTACATATATTCTACATTCAGAGTATGGAAATAGTACTTGGCTTAGAAAGTCAGGGAGAACATGGAGAAGGTAACTTTAAAGTGTGTTATTATAGGTTAGGTAAGAAATGAAAGAGAATACTGCATTTTTTATATAGTGCTAGGTATCTAATTTAACAAAGCTTTTATAACGCCCCTATGAAATAAGATATTTACTTCTTTTAAAACTAAAATTCAGAGAAGTTAATAAGTTATCTAAAGTCATGTAGTGGCTGGACAAGGATTTTCATGGAGGGTTACGTTATTCTAAAGTGTTTCATACCTTTTTTACTTGAAGGAGTGAAGTTGTACAATATCCTTTTTCAGCTTTGAATTCACAGTGTGCTTCATGTCTTGTAGTAGAAATGAATTTCCATGAGATTGAGAAGTTTCAATAGAAGAGCTACTCAATCTGAACTCTGCTAGTTTGCAACTAATAGTTTATAGATATTATTGTAATGCTAATCTCATAGAATTGTCAGTATTTGTGTTGAGTGGAATATTAGACATTATCTCAATCTCTGAGTGTTCATGACACATCTGATTTATAGTCATCTACCAGATTGCGTGAACATTTTGTTCAAAGAATGTTAGCTACTTTGTGAGGCAGCCAGATTCATTGCTGTGCAGCTCTGAGTTTCTTTTATTGAAGCAAAATTACTTTTGTGTGAAGTTTGTGCTGTTTGGAATTCTGCCTAAGAATGATGTTCCTCCTCTTCCATAATTATTACTTATATATGTCATTGCCATTTTAATTCTAAGAGGAATGTGCAAAAACACATTGTTTTTTAATATTGAGGGATCCCTCCAACCACCCATTCCTTACTTAGCACAGTGCCAAAGATTTGGTTTTAACTAGTGCTGTTATTGAGCAATTCATTTGTTAGAGAAAGATGCTTCTGTGGATTCTGTTTTTTCAGTTTAGTGTAATCAGAAGATAACAGGAATTTGGTGCTAGTAGGCATGTGGTATTGATCTGGTATATGAATTACAGGTGAGGCAGATACTGCTCCTTATATCCTTTCAACATCAATGGAAGTTTGGCCCTTCAAGTCTTAAAAAAACCAAAAATGCCTGCAATACTTATTAGCAAATAAAGAAAATAAGTAACCCCACAGGGAGTAAAATAGTTTGCTCAACTACCCTGATCTTAATGATATTAAAGTTTGTGGCCATTAGGCCTCAAACTTAGATTTGGTCTTTTATTACGCTCCTGGAGAGAGAGATTTCTATTCCTTGTTTACCAGAGCCATGTTTGTATTCATCTGTCTCCTTTTCTGATTAACATTCTCATTAACTGAACATCTTAAGAGGACAAACACTTAACTGGATGCTAATTCTTTTATTTCTATTTGAGTGACAGCAGCCTTAATATTCAACTTTGGTTCTTCTGGCACTCAGAAGGACTTTTATGGAATGTTTTGAATTGAAAAGAAACACTGATATCATCCAGTATAATATTCTTTCAAAGAAAAGAAGAATTAGTCTCAGAGTGATCAAATTACTTGCCTAAAAACACATAATCAATACAAGTGCCTCAGTTTGATAATTTCTTTGTTGATTCCATACTCTTTAAGCTGTATTACTTTGCATTGAAAATTTCTTCTTATTATTACAACTACTACAATTTTTTATTGTGGTAAAATACACATAACACAGAATTTAAGTAAAATTTTAAGTGTAAAATTCATTGGCATTAAGTACTTTCTCATTGTTTTCAATTCCCACTAACAGCTGTGACCAGAACTATCCCTCAATACCCTCTTTTCCAGCTCCTTATAACTATTCTACTTTCTGTCTCATGAATTTGACTCTTCTAGGTACTTCATACAACCATTTGATATTTGTTCTGTATGTCTGGCTTATTTCATTTAGCATGATGTTTTCAAGATTCATCCATTTTTGTAGCAGGTACCAAAATTTAATTCCTATTTATTCTTCATTCCTTTTTAAGACAAAAAGTTGTGTATTCATTATATATGTAAAGCATTTTTTGTTACCATATTTTTGTTATCCATTGAATGGCACCTGGTTTCCTCCAGCCTTATAGCTGTTGTGAATAATGCTACTATGAACATGTGAGTACAGTATAGCTGTTTGAGTCTCTGCTTTCAGTTCTTTTGAGTAAACATCTAACAGTGGAATTGCTGGGTCATATGGGAATTCCATGTTTAATTTTTTGAGGATTGCCATGCTGATTTCCACAGTTGGTGGCACTATTTTAGAGTATATGAGGGTTTTCCAATTTCTCCACATCCTCATTTATACTTATTTGATTTTGTTTTTTGATAATAAACATCCTAATGAATATGAAGTAGTGTCTCATTACAGTTTGAATTTGCATTTCTCTAATGATTAGTTATGTTCAGCATTTTTCTTGTGCTTAATTGGTCCTTTGTACATCTTGTATGAAATGTATAGTCAACTCTTTTGCCCATTTAAAAATTTTTTTTGTTCATGATTTGTAGACGATCTTTATATTTTTAAAAATTAAACCCATATCAGATGTGTGATTTTTGTAGGTATTTTCTCTCATTCTGTATGACCACATTGATTTGAATGTTAAGTCTCTGTCTTAACGTACCTCCAATGCCACAAGTTTGGGTTTTACCTTATTGGTATCTTTTGCATTTTGTCTGATGTTATCCTTTAGATTTTACATAGTTTTTCTTAAAAACTGGTATAGGCTGACCAAATAAAAAGTAGTCAAGTATTTCTTTGGGATATTTCTCAAGTTGGAGAGAAACGAATTGTTAGAATTTTTTTGGGTTGTTTTCTAAGTTTATCTTCATAGTGGTCTTTGCTCTCACTATTTTCAATGATGACTGGCATGTAACATTGTCTGCAGAAAGATGTTGTAATTTTCTGCAGTGTGGGAAGATCTTTTCCAACTTAATTTTCTTCTTTCTTAAAACATGTTTAGAAGCTTTGTGTCTGTTGAACTCTGCAGTAGATACAGTATATGACATATAGACGTTAAGAGGCTTAGAATATAGATGAGTTCAGTATTACTAAAGAGAATCAAAATTAAATATATGGCCAATTAAATGGCCATTTATTTGTATCTTAGTCTGTTCAAGCTGCTATTTCAAAATACCATAAGCTTATAAACAACAGAAGTTTATTTCTCTTAGTTCTGCAGACTGAAAAGCCAAAGAAGAAGCCTCTGACCAACTTTGTGTCTGTTAAAGAATCACTTTCTGGTTCATAGCTGGCACCTTCCCACCATGTCCACAGGTGGTGTGGTGGGAAAGGAGTTACCTTGTTCCTCTTTTATAAAGACACTAATCCTTTTTACAAGTTATTTCCCCAAAGGTCCCACCTCCTAACTACTATCATGTTTGTGATTAACTTTCAACATAATGAATTTTGTGGAGACACAAACATTTAGACTGTAACAGCTGATTATTTTCATATATTCAGGATAGGTTTCAAGGGGATATAAGGGTTTTGGAAACAATAGAAAGACTAATATCTTAGTACCAGATTTTCAGATGAGTTTATAAGTGCTTTATCATTTCCATACATCTTCTCTGACAGACACATATGCGTGAACATTGAATAGTTCATGGAAAATTTGCATACTCTTTTATTTCCACTTTCCTGCAAAATTTTTAAAGCCCCTCATATTTCATGTTTTGAAATCTATAAACATGTTGGCTTCCTGACATTTTGTTATTAACAATAGTAATTATTATTGGAAAATGGGATTTTTAAAGGGCACTAATATTAAAGGAATCCATAATTATTTTTGTGAACAGTGTTCATTTAAAGATACTGTTGTAGACCTAATGCTTCTTGATACTCAATTTTGAAATTTAAAGGAATGTGACAGTATAACTCTTTGAAGTATTCTTAAGCAGTGAATCAATTCAGCCAGGCACTTTTACCATTCTGATTACAAACTTTATTTCTTAGATGGTAGATGCTAACATTTGTTTTTCACCATCTGTTGAAAGATAATATATTTTTAAAATTTCAAGCAGATAATGAACATTAATCCTGTGTATTATCATATACCTGGACATTTCAGGATAGTCTAGAAATCATATATGCTAGATACTAGGGAGGGAAAAAAACCCAGCTTTTTAGCTCTATGAAATCCTTCTGAAAATGACAGAAATTTCTGATGTATTTTTCTGCTTAAGAGGTAGATGAATCAAAGTATGATGCATATTTAATAAGATTCAAACTCATTAAAATATATGATGATTTCTGAAATTGTGATCTTATTTGAAACAAGTGGGCCTACAGTTTTTTCTGTACTAAAAGACTTTTATAAAATTTAAAACCGTATTATCTGAAGATATATTCTCTTTGGTTATAAATGAATTAAATTTTGTTACATGACTTTCAAGGGTGGATCATTAAGTTATAATTACAACTTTGAGTATTGCATTCTGTAATTATTGAGTAATCTTTTTTCTAATTTGCGAATATTTTATATTTTAAAAACTCATGAATAAAATCACTTTTCAACTTGTGTGTGTAGTTATGTGAGAAATTTGTGGGGAAGTTTTAATGACCTAGAATTAGCATTAATAGCATATGTGTGTTAACTTTAGTACTCAGTCTTATATGCATTATTTCATTTAATCTTCATAGCAGCTTTATGAGACACATGCTACCCACTTTATAATTTTAACTGAACATACTATTTATTTTTGGGAATCTTCAAAACAGTTTGTTGAAAATGTGAATTATGAAAAAAACCTGTGCATACATATCAAAATTATTTTGTGCCAAAGTAAATTTCTTGTAATTATATTTTCCTTGAACTTTTTAAGCATCCTTGTGTGCACTGTGAATAGTGAATCTGCAGTTCATTTTTAACTTTGTTGATCTAAATAAGGACCTAAAATTAGGAGCCCTTTCTAGCACTGACAAGAGTACACTACAAATTGGTGGTATGTTTGAATCCTTAAATATCCTTTCATAGGAATAACTGTATTAAAAAAAAAGTCCTTTTGAAGTATAATTTATATAACTTAAAATTCATCTACTTCAATGTACAAAAATTTACTCAGTGATGGGACCAAGGGCTGTTATCATAAATCACAGTAAATCATCCCTACAGTAAAGATCTTCTATGCCCATTTACATTTAATCTCCTTCCCTATCACTAGTAGTCACTAATCTGCTTTCTTTGCTTGTACATTTGCCTTTTCTGGCCTATAAATGGAAGCGTATACTGTGTGATCTTTTGTGTCTGGCTTCGTTCACTTAGCTGAATGGTTTTTGAGGTTCCTCAACATAGCATGCACAAATAGCTAACTTGTTTTTTATTCTGTGTCTCTGTGGCTTTTCTTACCCACATAAAATGTATTCACGTTTATCAAGTAACTATTCTTACATCCAGAGATGTTTAAATACCAGTTGATGTTGCTATAGTTGCTGTTTTAACTGTGGAGACTTTGTAGAAAATCTTTTTTCCCTCTTCATCCTCAAATAGCCATAAACTTTTGTCATAATTTTTGAGACATTGTAGAAGGGTGAATGGTGTTTGTACTCCTTACCCTGTAATTTTTCTCATTGAAAGCTCATTTAATTGTAGAATTTAACTCTGTATCAGAGTTTTGTATGCATTTTGCATAAAGATCAGTAAATAGCAGTGGAATAGTTTTGTTTTTTTAGATTTAAATTTTTGGTAACTGAATTGACTTTGAAACTTTGTCATTATAGGACTTTGTCAATTTTGCATCTTGACTAGTTTTACTTTTCGTATTTGCATTTGTGACCCAGGACCTAACATGCAGTAAAGTAATTGCAACTGATTCAACTGGAATTTAATTAATCAAATATTTACTTTTTTAGCTAAATTAGATTTTAAGATAACCAATATATTTTTTTAAAAGGTTCATCTATTTATTTGAAAGGTAGAGTTACAAAGAGGCAGAAGCAGAGAGAAAGAGAGGTCTTTCATCTGCTGGTTCACTTCACAGATGGCCGCAATGGCTGGAGCTACACCAATCTGAAGCTTTCTCCAGATCTCCCACTTGGGTACAGGGGCCCAAGGGCCCTGGCCATCTTCTGCTGCTTTCCTAGGTGATGGCAGAGAGTCATATCAGAAGTGGAGCAGCTGGGACTTGAACTGGTGCCCATATGGGATGCCAGCACTGTAGGCGGCAGCTTCACCTGACTTGCCACAACACAGGCCCCAGGATAACTCATGTATTTAATCAACTTACTGTTAGGAAGAAAAAGCAGTTGAGCTATATAAGCTTATTTCCCTTCTTTTGTTTATCTTTTAAAAAATAAATGAAATTTTATTCTAAATATTCTAGCAACTATGAGAGAGGAGTTTGGATGCTAGCATCTGAGTATCTTCTGTTTTTATTTATCCTAATAAGTACAGATGGTTAGGTCTTTCAGTGCTGTTGGAGCACCTCTGGATATTTGCTAGTTTTTTTGGGGTGAGGGGGCAGAGAATAATATTTTCAAATGAATACTTAATTTTTCATAATTTATTTCTCATAGTACTCTTTCATAAATTCTCAGGAGTAATTTAAAAATTACAAGAGTAACAGAGACCTTGATTACACCTGGAAATAAATATAATCTGAACAAGCTGTCATAGAATTCTTCAAAATTGTATAGAGTGTTGTTTATAACATCCTGTTTAATAGTTTATTGTATTATGCTAATGTTTTAATTGCATTGTTTTCATTTTGGAGTTAAAAATTTAAAATACACTGAAATTTAATACTTTTATATGTATATTTCAGTGATTTTTAGAAAATACACAGTCATGTAACAACTACCACCAATATCATGTTCTAGAACATTTCTGTCACCTCTACCAGTTTCCTCTTATTCATTGCAGCCAGTCCTTTCTTCTCATGGAGTGTCTCATCTTCTGCTGAAGGGTACTTAGTACATGGGAAAGGGCAATATCTGTTTCAGTTTGCCAGATTGTAGGGTATGAACAGGGATGACAATGGATGACCTGCTGACTTCTGGTTAGCTAGCAACCCACTGCCCCTTCCTTTGTTCTCCTTCCTTTATCCAAACCCTGCTGGTGACTTAATCTCTTTACTAGAGTCTCGAGTTTTGCTAGTCCACAGGACTGCCAGAGACTGAAGCACATAGCATTTTCAGTACACAATAAAGGGCTTATTGTTTAGATTGTATACACATTCACATACTTTTATTTCATTTCATCGAGCATCTTTTGCTCAGGTAATTTAAAAAACATTGAGAATAGTAAAAATGAAGACTAGAAAGATAATTTTTGTAAATGAGTTAATACAGAACTCATTGTATTTTGTGGATAATAAACCAAGTAGTCTATTTTTTAGATAAGTTTAACTTTAAAACTTTAAACTGTTTTATATACTTTGTTCAATTTGATAGCTTTATTGATAGTGTTGGATTTGTATGAATGTGAAAATTTTACCTGAATTGCATTTGAGTCTGAAGTATTATTTGCTCATAGCAAAAAGAATAGTTTTATTATATAAATCCATTTTAATATTTGTACTTAGTTTTTGCTTGGGAAGTTGAAAATAGAAATGAATCTGGACTTTGTTTTGATTTTGGATGTTTTCTGGAATGAATTTTCTCTGGAATGAATGATTTTTAAGTAACATCTACATTTTAAAATTTTGTAGAAATAATGCCTTCTGAGTAATCTTTATGTGAATAATAGCTCAAAATCTTAAATTTAACAATGAAGGCATTGGTTCCAAACATGTTTTTGTCAGATGTCTTTGACTTTTAGTGCTAACTTGGAAAGTCACATCTAAGCTGATTTGAGACTTAACATTGGTTATTTTCAATACTTTGCCACCTTATAGGTAAATATATTCACTTATGAACTTACAAATATTGTTAGTAATTTGTATATCTGGTGCTTTTTATTTTACTAATAAAGTATAGTGATTATTTAGAATATTAATACATTATTGTTTGCTTGAAAAGTCTGACCAATCTTTATATATGTTAGTGACACTACTACTTTTTGTTTCTTAATGTGTTTTGGTTCTGATTTGGTAATGTGTCTAAATGACAAGTTGAAATACATATTTTTATAGTCTTTAGAAGGCTATTTGTGTATAGAATTTTAAGCATATAAAAAGCATAACTATCTGTATCAGTTTGGTCTCCCCCCGAATTCTTTTTTTTTTTTTTTAATTTAATGGCTCAAAAAGCATTTGACACGTTAACAAGCAAGGGAGTGTTCGTTCAGTGAGTACAGAGTTTCCTTTGATTTTGATTCTGGAAAATTTGATGTTTTCCACATGCAATTTTATGATCACTTGGGTGTGAAGTTGTATAGGCAAATGTGATCCATTTCTAATTCCCTTGTTTAAAGTTTTAAGCTTATTAAAATAATTTGTTTACTAGTGTACAAATGAGTACTTATAGTCCATTTTTAGATTATCACCTTAAAATTGATTCTTAGATATTGAAGAATGTTGTTACATGGTGTCTGTGAGAAGTGTATTATTCACTTTTTCTTAATATTTGGTTTTGTCTATGTGAAACAATGGGAGACTATTATCCACGACAACATTCTATTGTAGTGACAGTATCTTTCAAGTATGTCTGTGTTTCATTATTTTCTGGGGGACTGAAACTTAAGTGTTTTTTCGAAAGAACAATGTTGTGAGTATATTTATTAAAAGGAAATATCTTGGTTAGTAGTCACTGAATATAGTCCAAAATAGTTGTGTTTTAAAAACCACTGCCTTTAAACTTATTTAACTGTGTCTTGATGATTTAATGACTTTTTGAATTGATAACTAGAAATTTAAGAACAAATAGTCATTGGAGGTTCCCATATTTAAATGATAAAATAGTGCATTTAAATGGCAGAATCTAATGATAGCAGCACAGTCCTCTAGTATAGCATTTTCTACTTAACTAAGTTTTATTGCAAACTGAGATTTTTAAAAATTCCATTACCAGCATTTAGAATAAAGAGATATTATTATCGGGGCTGGTGCCATGCCTCACTTCGTTAATCCTCTGCCTGCGGCGCTGGCATCCCATATGGGTGCCGGATTCTGGTCCTGGTTGCTCCTCTTCCAGTCCAGCTTTCTGCTGTGGCCCAGGAGGGCAGTGGAGGAGGCCCAAGTGCTTGGGCCCTGCACCTGCATGGGAGACCAGGAGGAAGCACCTGGCTCCTGGCTTCGGATTGGTGCAGCGCCAGCAGTAGCGGCCATTAGGGGGGTGAACCAATGGAAGGAAGACCTTTCTCTCTGTCTCTCTCTCTCACTGTCTGTAACTCTTACCTGTCAAATTTTAAAAAAAAGTTTTAAAAAAAGAGATATTGTTATTTTTATTTTATAGATATGGAAATTGGTGGTTAGGGAAGGTGATATGGCAGACCTGGAGAAGGAAAGTTGTCTGCGTTAGACAACTTTTAATTAGTTAGTGATGGAACCATTAATAGCACATGGGTAACTGTTAGCAAGTTCTCGTGAATAACTTTGTGTTATTCATTATGACTTGTAATTTAAAAAAGTATTGTCGTTTTCCTAGAATAATCTGTGAATACTTAGCAGCCTTAAAGTTTCAACTGACTAATAAATCATTTGTTTGTTTAAAATAAATTTTTGACACCTACCATGTGAAAATCATTGTGTTAGAGGTCTTGGAATGCAAGTATGAATAGATGTGTTTGCTTTTTCGTTCTTTTTTTTCTTCCTTTTTTTTTTTTTGGGGGGGGGGGTTCATTTATTTATTTGAAAGACAGAGGGAGAGGGGGAAAAAGAGAGACACCTTCCATCTGCTGGTTCACTTGCCAGATGGCTGCAACCACCAGGCTGGCCCAGGCCAAAGCCTGGAGCCAGGAACTTCTTTCAGGTTTCCACATGGGTAGCAGGGCCCCAAACACTTGGACATCTTCCACTGCCTTTTCCATGCCATTAGCAGGGAGCTGGATCAGAAGTGCAGCAGCAGAGACAGAAACTAGCTCTCATATAGGGATGGTGGCATAGCTAGAAGTGGCCTTACCCACTGTGTGACAACACTGGCCCCTCTTTTTTTTTTTTTTAAGATTTATTTATTTGAAAGGCTGAGTTAGAGAAGAGGGTGAAGGAGAGAGATCGATCAATTAATTGATCATCCATCTGCTGGTTCACTCCTCAAATGGCTGCAATGGCCACAGCTGGGCCAGGCTGAAGCCAAGCGCTTCATCTGGGTCTTCTGCATGGATGCAGGGGACCAAGTGCATGGGGTATCTTCCACTGCTTTTCTCAGGTACATTTACAGTGAGCTGGATCCTAAGGAGAACAGCTGGGGCTCAAAATTGTCACCCATATGGGAGGCTGGCCATGCAGGCAGCAGCTTAACCTGCTGTATCACAACACAGGCTGCTGTTTTTTCTGTCTTGATCCTCTAAAAATTTAGAGAAGTGTTCCTGAGTGCTTGCTAACTCCACATCTCTAACCAGCTTTATTTTTTTGCTAATTTTTGAGAGTTTTAATGATGTTCTTCCCACTACTAAAATATTTTGCTGTTCATAGTTAGCATGGTGAAGATTAAAATCATTAAAACATTTTGTGATACCCTACCATGTTTGGCTTTTTCTAGATTCATCTGAAAGGTTTTGTACCTATTCCTTCCTTCCTTGTATGCTTTCAAGTTTTCTCTTTTTAGTTCATCTTTCTTTTTTTTTTGATTTTATTTATGAAATTAATTAAATTTCATCTATTTCATATATACAGGTTTAGGAACATAGTGATACTTTCCACCCTACCTTGCCTCCCACCCATGCTTCTAGCTTCCTCCTCCTTCCTCTTAGTCCATCTTAATTTTTACAATTATCTACTTAGAGTTTACTTTAAACTGATAAGATTAACCCTACATTAAGTAAAGAGTTCAACAGATAGTAAGAAAAAAAAAAATACACTGTTCTCCAATAGTATAGGCAAGGGCTATAAACAATTCAGTATATTGTTTCACTAGGATAAAACTTAAGTAATCCTTATTCCTCAGATGTTGGCCCAGTTGATAATTTTTTGGATTGAGTCACATCCTCTTTTTTTTTTTTTTTAATTTGACAGATAGAGTTAGAGAAAGAGACAGAGAGAAAGGTCTTCCTTCCGTTGGTTCACCCCACAAATGGCCACTACGGCCTGAGCTACACCGATCTGAAGCCAGGAGCCAGGCACTTCCTCCTGGTCTCTCACACGGGTGCAGGGGCCCAAGTATTTGGGCCATCCTCCAGTGCCTTCGTGGGCCACAGCAGAGAGCTGGACTGGAAGAGGAGCAACTGGGACTGTAACCTGGCGCCCATATGGAATGCCGGCACTGCAGGCGGAGGATTAGGCAAGTGAGCCATGGCGCTGGCCCTGAGTCACATCCTCTTAATATAACCTTCATGGTATAATGCTGTTTTTCACAGTGCTTTTTACAGACCTAATTTTCCTTAGTTTGTGTCATTATATAAAAGCCTTTCCTACTCGCTTCATTTTAATCCCCACAAGGACTTCTCTGTTCTTTGCCTCTATGGTGGACATGAGTATATGTTGTCATGCAGCTGGTTATTTTTCCAGCAGTTTCACTAATTTTTTTTTGTTCTCTGATTAATGAGATTGTAGCCTCATTCTTTAATTTTTATTAATTAATATTAGAGAATGGGGGAGATTGATTTCTTGTCTGCTACCTGCAATGTCCAGGGTTGGGCCAGGCTGAAGTCAGGAGCCAGGAACATAATCTGCCACATGAATGTAGAGACCAAATTACTTGTTATCACCTGCTGCCCCCCAGGGTACACATTAACAGGACCTAACTGGCAGCTTGTGCCAAATGCCTGCTCCTTAATATGGTTTTAATTAGATCTTCCCTTATAACTGGAATTTCTCATGTGTTGAATGTATTTGTCTACGTGAAATACTTCTTCAAGTTGTTTGCCTGTATCTTAAATGATTGTTTGTCTTTTTTTTTTTTTTTTTTAAGGTTTAATAATTTGAGAGGCAGAGTTACAGACAGAAGGAGAACTGGTTTGCTCCCCAAGTGGCCGGTGCTAGGTTGATCAGAAGCCCGGAGCCAGGAGTTTCTTCCAGCTCTCCTGCATGAGTGCAGGGACCCAAGCAGTTAGACCATCTTCCACTGCTTTCCCAGGCCATTATCAGGGCTGGTTCGGAAATAGAGTAGCCAGGTCTTTTTTTTTTTTTAAGATTTATTTATTTAATTTGAAAGGCAGAGTTATGAAGAGGCAGAGAGAGAGAGAGAGAGGCAGAGGGAGAGGGAGGGAGGAAGGGAGAGAAAGGCAAGGAGGGAGAGGGAGGGGGAGGTCTTCATCCGTTGGTTCACTCCCTGGATGGCCACAATGGCTGGAGCTGTGCTGATCTTCTGCTGATCCGAAGCCAGGAGCTTCTTCTGAGTCTTCCATGTGCGTGCAGGGGCCCAAGGGCTTGAGCCATCTTCTGCTTTTCCAGGCCATATCAGAGAGCTGGATTGGAAGTGGAGCAGCTGGGACTTGAACTGGCGTCCATATGGAGTGTCTGCACTGCATGTGGTGACTTTATCTGCTACACCACAACACCAGCCTCAAGCAGCCAGGTGTTGAATTAGCACCCTTATGCAATGTCCTCACTGCAGGTGGAGGCTTAATCTTGTACGCCACAGCACTGCTGGCCCTTGTCTTTTTTTCTTACTAAGCTACGAGAAGTATTTTTTTAAAAATATGTTTTGGTTATAAGAATTTTATCATGGGGCGGCCATTTGTTGCAATGCTTAAGGTAGTGCTTAGGATGTTTGTAAGGAAAACGGAAGCAGAGCAAAGGCGAGATAGGATGCAAACAGCCAAAACGAATTTATTCAAGAAGAAAAATAAGTTCGTAGAGGTGGCCAATTATCAGTGTGCACAGAGACGGAACAAGTGGCAGAGAGCACAGCCTTCCAGCAGGCTGGGTCCTGCATACCTTAGGGTGGGCTAAGAGTAAGGGTCTGGAAGGAAGGGAAAGACAGTCGGGCGAGCTGAGCTAGTTCATACAGATTTTTCACTGGCTTTCAAACTTGAAAAAGATTGCAGAGGATGGGGTGGGGAAGAATACTGGACATGTGACTGAACTGGATTCTTGAAAGATCGCAGGGATAAAGGAGGAAAGTGAATTTTATCTGCTTTAGGCAAGGAGCTAAAAATGTCTGAGGCTTATGTCCTTGTTCCATCATTGCTCACATCCCGGATAGGAGTGCCTGGGTTCAAGTCAGGGTTGTGCTTCTGATTCCAGCTTTCTGCTAATATATGCCCAGGGAGGCAGCAGATAATAGGGCAGCTAGTTGGATTCCTGTCTTGTGCACTGGAGACCTCGACTGAGTTTCTGATTCCTGGTGCTACGCTTCTATCTGACCTACCCTCAGGTTGTTGGGGGCATTTGAGGAGTGAATCAGTAGATAGGGGCTCTGTCTCTATTTTTTCCTCTCTGCCTCTGAAATAAATAAATAAATAAAATTAAATCAGATGCACTGATTATGATAATACCTTTTTGTTGGCCAATTTCATACTGGAAATAACCCTATTGATTTTTTTTAAAAGATTTTTTTTATTTATTTGAGAGGTAGGGTTACAGACAATGAGAGGGAGTAACAGAAAGGTCTTCCATCCACTGGTTTACTCTCCAAATGGCCCCAATGGCTGGAGCTGCGCCGATCTGAATCCAGGAGCTTCCTCTGGGTCTCTCAGGAGGGTGCAGGGGCCCAAGGACCTGGGCCATCTTCCACTGCTTTCCCAGGCCACAGCAGAGTGCTGGATGGGAAGAGGAGCGTCTGGGACTAGAACTGGCGCCCATATGGGATGCTGGTGCCTCAGGTGGAGGATTAAGCTACTGCTCCCAACCCCCTTTTTTTAAAGAAACTCCTTGATTAGGCGAGTGAATTGTGGCATGTTTATTCCATGATCAATAAAATATAATAAATTTGTGATACAGAATTGTGTATCATTAGTGGGATAATGATAGCTAAGATTATAACCTGTGGAGTAGTTACAAATGTGTTAAAAAGGAAGATCATAGTATACCTTGATATTAGAATTGGAGAAATCAGAATAAACCCATGCCTTTTAATTTAAAGATATTTCACATACCTTTTTCTTCCTGTTGCAGTCATTTTCTTTTGATTTAGCAAAAACATTTTGTTGAGTTAGGTACTAGGATGTGTCATTATGTCCCCCATTTCTGCTCCATCTCAGTCTTAGAATTTTTTAAAACATATTTATTCATTTTCATCTACTTGAAAGGCAGAATGACAGGAGAAAGGGAGAGATTTTCCGTGTGCTGGTTCATTCCCTAAATGGCTGCAACAATCAGGACTGCGCCAGGCTAAAGCCAGGAGCTTGGAACACTATCTGGGTCTCCCACTTGTATGGCAGCGTTATAAGCACTTGAGCCATCATCCACACTGCCTCCCAAGATAGGTAACTGGATCCTGAGCAAGGAAATGGAACAGCTTGGACTCAACCTGGCAATCTTGTATGGGATATAGGTGTTGCAGATAGTGGTTTAATCTGCTTTGCCACAACACCTACTCCAGTCCTGGGGTTACTAACGTAATAGCTTTTCATTGTTGATGGTATATTGAAGCTTATGTACGTTAATGATTTATTATCTTGTGTTTTTGTTTTGTGTTTGAGATTCCTTTGTTTTGTTTTTATTTAAGGTGTACAAATTTCATATATACCTATTCAAGAACATAGTGATACTTCCCATCCTATTTTCCCTCTTGCCCACGCTCTAACCCTTTTCCTCTTACCTTTCCTATTTCTATTCTTATTTTTTCTAAGATCTGTTTTCAGTTAGAGTTCAAAAAATAGTATGAAGAAAAAACACTGCCCCTCAGTAGTCAAGACAAAGGCTATTGAAAATCATACAATCTCAAAATGTCAATTTCAGTCCTTTAGATTACCTTTTAAGTACTCTATTAGTTACCACATATCAGAGAAAGCATATGGTATTTGTCTTTTGGGCCTGGCTTATTTCACTAAGTATAATGGTTTCCAGTTACAACTATCTTGTTGTAAAAGAAAGGATTTCATTTTTTTTTTAACAGCTGAATAGTACTCCATAGTATTATATGCTATAACTTCTTTATCCCGTCAACAGTTGATGGACATCTAGGTGATTCCATATATTAGCTATTGTGAATAGAGCTGCAGTAAACTTGGGGCTTCAGATCATTGTTTTTATATGCTGATTTCATTTTGTTTATGTGAATTCCAGCAGTGAGATAGTTGGATCACATGGGAGGTCTTTATTCAGATTTCTGAGGTATCTCCATACTCTTTCCACAGTAGCTGCTCCAGTTTACATTCCCACCAACAGTGGGTTAGGGTACCTTTTTCCCCAGCATCCTTGCTAACATTTGTTGTTTGTTGATTTCTGTATGAGAGCCATTCTTACTGGGGTGAGGTAAAATCTCATTGTGGTTTTGATTTGCATTTCCCTGATGGCTAGTGATCCTGAGCATTTTTTCAAGTCCGTTAGCCATTTGGATTTCCTCTCTAGAAAAATGCCTGTTGAGTCTTCTGCCCATTTTCTAACTGAATTGTTTGTTTTGTTTGTGATTGAGTTTCTTAAGCTCTTTACAGATTCTGGATATTATTCCTTTATCGGTTTCATAGTTTTTGCAAATATTTTCTCCTAATCCATTTGGTTGCTTCTTCGCTGAGTGTTTCTTTTGCAGTACAGGAGCTTCTCAACTTGATGCAATCCCATTTGTCAATTTTTGTTTTGATTTCCTGTGCTTCTGAGATCTTTTCCAATCTTTTCTTTGCCTATGAGAATCCTTATTTAAATGAAATTTTACTCTGGGGCATAATACATAGAAAGTTAAAAGTGCAGATGTGTAGATGGATTTAAGGAGATATACAGCCCAGTATATTGTATTTGGTTTCTGCATTGCATATGTTTGAATGAGCAGTGAATATCTTTTGGTATGTTACATGTTAAACTCAATAAAAACTGATGTTTTTTTAAATTGTATTATTGCATACTATGAAATTGTGTTTAATGCTTGGTGCTTGTTTAATAAATCTGGGCTTAGTGTAGTATTTTTTTGTGTCCAGAGTGTTAAAAATCATAATGACTATTATCCTCTTGTAAATTTATAAGTATTCATTTGTTAAAAAACCAACCTTATTGAGGTATAAGTCACATACCAGAAAATGTACTTGTTTTAAGCATATAATTCAGTAACATTTATTTACTAAGTTGGTCAATCATCACCATAATTCCAACACTCCAATTAAATACTCTTTCTCATGGTTACTCATTGTTCTCATCACAGTCTCCAAGAACCATCGATTTTTTTATATCTATAGATAGGACTTTTCTTAGTTATATTACAGTATGTGGTAGTTTCAAGGTTCATCCATGTTGAAGCAGGTACCAGTTGTTTACATTGCTGAATAGTATAGTTGGCACTTTGTGTCTATAGGTACCACAACTGTAGATTTAACCAATCACTTTTTTTTTTTTTTTGGACAGGCAGAGTGGACAGTGAGAGAGAGAGAGAGAGAAAGGTCTTCCTTTTTGCCATTGGTTCACCCTCCAATGCCTGCGCACTGTGACCGGCATACCGCGCTGATCCAATGGCAGGAGCCAGGTGCTTCTCCTGGTCTCCCATGGGGTGTAGGGCCCAAGCACTTGGGCCATCCTCCACTGCACTCCTGGGCCACAGCAGAGAGCTGGCCTGGAAGAGGGGCAACCGGGACAGAATCCCTGCGCCTCGACCGGGACTAGAACCCGGTGTGCTGCAAGGCGGAGGATTAGCCTATTGAGCCGCGGCGCCGGCCTTAAGCAACCACATTTAAAAATATTTTTAAAAATATTGCATTTATACTTAAGATATACAGGCTTTTTTCCTTTGCTTTGGTTTTAAAAATTTTTCTTTATTTGAAAGGCAGAGTCACGGAGACAGAGAGAAAATGAGAAAGGAAGGGGTGAGAATCCTCCTTCTGGTTCATTTTCCAAATGCCCTGGGGCAGGCTAAAACTAGGAGCCAGGAACTCCATCTAAGTCTCCCACATGGATTGTGGAGACTCAACCATTAGGCTATTTTATGCTGTTTTCCCAGTTAGCTGGGACTAGACACTGAGCTTCAATATGGGATGGCACTTCAACCTGCTGTGCCACAATGCCAGCCCTTTTATCCACCTTCCTATTTTGTTAACCATGCAGTTTGACAACTGTTTACATAGCACTTTAATTATTAGCTTTAAATTATTCAGAGATTAAGTGTATGGATGAATGTGCATAGGTTATATCCAATTACTATACCATTTTATATAAGATGCTTGAGTATCTTGGATTTTGGTGTGGGGAAGGGGCCCTGGAGCCAATCCCTATAGTTACTGAGGTAAAATTAAATCCATTGCATGAATAAGCTGTGCCTTGTATTCGTCTCTGCTAGTTAAGATATTGGAGTTGTTTACAGTTTTGTGACAGTTATAAATAATGTTTATAGATTATTTAGTAGTTTTTGTGCAGGTTTACATTTCACTTCTTATAGATACCTAGAATTTAATTGTTTTTTAAAGAAATGAGCAATCTGTTTTCCAGAGTGACATCATTTTTTTACATTTGTTCCAGCACTGTATGAAGGTTCCTATTTTTTCAGTCTTGACAACAGTGACAGTTGTCTGTCATTTTGATTATGTCCATTCCAGTTGATGTGAAATGGTATAATGGTGGTTTTATCAGAATTTATTTTTCTTTGCTTAGTACATTGGAATACTTTGGATTTTGTAATACAGTAATAGATATTCATTAATTTTTATTTTAATGATAGACAGTATTTCCCACTTTATTCGTTTAACATTTAAATTCACATAGTATTTCATAAACTTGAAAATGATAAAATAATATATTTCAGCATGGGGTAAAATTTGCATTTTATTAATAACTTGAAATATGAATTATATTTAAAATTTTAATGTAACAGCCAGTACTTGAGAAGATACTGAGAAAGGGGTATTCTGAAACATGGCTTCTGAAATTTGCTTTTTTGGTGTGGTATATATAATGCATTAAAAAGCATGAGTAATCACGCAGAAAAGGTTTAGTGATCTCAAGGATATATTGTTTAGTCATCAAAAGAAGATTGTAGATACATTTGTATATGTTCCTATTAAAATTACGAATGCCTGTTTGAATGCATGAAATCAATATACAGAGGTCTGTAGGTTTCTGTCCTAACCTCTTAAAAAGTGGGTATCAATGGAGAATGGAGTCGGTTAACGTAAGGAGTAGGAACTTTTAAAATCTTAACTTAAAAATTTTTTCATTGATTGTTGATGTGTAAGTTGCCATTGTACAAAGAAATAAAAAATTCCCATCCTTTTAAATGCTTTCATTTCTGAGTTTAGCAAAGTTTTATACTCATTTCATTTTTTTTGAAAATCTGAACGAATCTTATTTTACTTTGCAGCCTATGAGTAATAACAAAAATGAATCTTTTTTTTTTTTTTTTTTTTTTGACAAGCAGAGTTAGACCATGAGAGAGGCAGAGAGAAAGGTCTTCCTTCCGTTGGTTCACCCCCCCCAGATGGCCACTACAGCTGGCGCGCTGCGCTGATCCAAGGCCAGGAGCCAGGTGCTTCCTCCTGGTCTCCCATGCAGATGCAGGGCCCAAGCACTTGGGCCATCCTCCAATGCCTTCCCGGGCTACAGCAGAGAGCTGGACTGGAAGAGGAGCAACCGGGACAGAACCACGGATGCAGGTGCCACAGGTGGAGGATTAGCCTAGTGAGCTGTGGCGCCGGAAAAAATGCATTTCTTGGGAACCAAAAACCAAGACTTTGCCTTTGGGGATTTGATATAAATGTTTAGATTCAGAAATTCCTGAAAGTATTTCTTTAATTTTTCTGAGGTATGCTGAGTGTAGAAGAGTGGATGACTGCTCCTCAGAGTGTTCATATGGCAAAAATTTTATGATATTCCTATAAACTTGAATGGATGATTAAATTTTTTGATTTAGTAGTAATAACCACCGTTCAGTCTTTTATTTTGAAGGAATGATTTTCTGTATAGAAATCAGGATAATTCAGAAATTTCAGTTGTTGGGCCGGCGCCGCAGATTACTAGGATAATCCTCCGCCTGCGGCTCTGGCACCCCGGGTTCTAGTCCCGGTTGGGGTACCAGATTCTGTCCCGGTTGCTCCTCTTCCAGTCCAGCTCTCTGCTGTATCCCGGGAAGGCATTGGAGGATGGCCCAAGTGCTTGGGCCCTGCATCTGCATGGGAGACCAGGAGAAAGCACCTGGCTCCTGGCGCGCCAGCCGTAGTGGCCATTTTGGGGGTGAGCCAACGGAAAAGGAAGACCTTTCTCTCTGTCTCTCTCTCACTGTCTAACTCTGCCTGTCAAAAAGCAAAAAAAAAAAAAAAGAAAAGAAAAGAAATTTCAGTTGCCGTTTTTCAGCAAATAGTCCAAACAGAATATTTCAAAGCATTTGTTAATTAGTGCATTTTTATTTTCAGTCTTTGCTACTATACATTTCAGGCCTACTTGTTTCTGTTTTTTTCAATTTATCCTGGAGTTTGTCCAAGTTGAGTTTTAATGAGTTGTTTATCCCACTAGTTACACTAGGATTAATTTTTCTCTAGAGAGTAATGTTTGAATTGATATTTTAAAACCTATTCTGTAAAATGAGCATATGTTCAGACTAAGAATTCTTGATATGAGAAATAGGCATTTGTTAAATTATTTTATAGTCACCTATTCATGGTTAAAGTGGAGATTCAATGATATTTCAGAAACATTTGAGAAGTCCACATGTTGTTAGATATTTTCATATGTATTTGTATTGAGCTTGCTTTATTTTAAACAAAGTTTAATACATGTGTAGTGGTATAAATCACAAGGAAAACTACACTTTTAATGTGTGTTTTTATTGACATTTTAATGAGTCCCTCAAATAGTTTTAAAAAGTTATAAAAGCTATTGATCTTTAAAAAAATTTAAGTTCAGTTTTTTGATTTAATAGGTGCATAGCCATTTTTACTTCATATATTTGTTAAGCTGCTGACAATATTTCAGAGGTGACAAAAGTATTAGTATTATACTAATAATAGTAATAGCAAATGCATTGTGTAAGGTGTCATCTATTGGCCAATCATTAACTTTTATTTTGGCTTAAATGCTACTGGATTATTTATCAGAAGTATAATAAAATATACTTTCGTGGTCAGTTACAGTTGAAAAAAAAAGCAATCCACAAAACATGTCATGTGTATATTATATAATTAGCTTATTAGTAGATTCTTTTGAAGCATGTGAATAATTTCCTTTGATATTAAATCTAAATGAGAAAATTTTTCTTTACCCTTGGGGATCTTTAAACGGAAGAATAAATTTTAAAAATTTGCATATGTTTAAGTTTTTATTTAAGTCTGTATTATCCTTTTGGGAACCATTTTATGTGGCATATGATGGATTTAAATGTAGAATACCATATACAGTAGCTAAATTTATTATGAAATAATAAAGACCCTCTTGTAAAAAGAATTACATCTTACAAATAAGTATTGCTGTAGTTATAAGAACATGGCTCCTACTACACCATAGGGCCTTCTCATTGTAATAGGGTATGTGGATGAAGATAGAATGCCTAGTTCATTTTCAGATTTTATATAGGAAGTGTTCCAATTCTCAGCTTTTCTTACTTAGTATCATTACTAATAAAATGTTTCTTTGGAGGCGGCCTTGCTATAAAGTGGGCTAAGCTATTACTTGGGATTCCTGCATCCCATATTGAAAGAGTGCCTGAGAACCAGTCCCACTTTTGCATCCAATCCATTTTCTTGCTGATGTTCACTCTAGGAGGCTCAAGTACTTGGATCCCTGTCACCCACATGGGAGACCTGAATGGTGTTCTTGGCTTTGGAGCCAGCAAATGGAAGATCTTTCTGTGGGTCTCTCTCTTTTCACTGTGCCTTTCAAATAAATAAAAATAAACTTGTAAAAATAAAAACTGGAGAACATCCTGGTAAGGAAAATAAGCCAACTCAAAAAGAGACATCATGTTTTCCCTTATTTAAATAGTTAATATATAGAATATAAAAATGTGTGGGTGTTGTATCATTTGGTATATAGTAATCAGTAGTGCTTCACTCACAAAAAAAAAGACAAATATTTCATGTTAATCATTTTTAGAAACTGTTTTAAATCTTTATCAAACAAATTGTTAAGGATTATATGCTACTATAGTTTTAATCATCTTTTAAAATTTATATGAAAAAATCACAGAAAGTGTATAGATAAGTGTAAGTTATTAAAAATGGTTTTTTGGTCAAGAATTTGAACAGAAATTCAAGAACATAGCAGAGAGAGAAAAAGCTATTCCTTTTTTAATCCTTATAAAAGAAGAAAAATAAGGCAGAAATGAAAATGAGCTTTTTGTTTTTTAAAGATTTATTTATTTGAAAGGCAGAGTTAAAGAGAAACAGAGAGGGAGAGAGAAGGAGAGGGAGGTAGGGAGAGGGGAAGAGAGAGGTCTTTTGTCCGCTGGTTCACTCCTCAAATGGCCGTAACGGATGGAGCTGGGCCAATAAGGAGCCAGGAGCTTCTTCTGGGTCTTCCACTCAGGTGCAGGGGCCCAAGGACTTGGGCCATCTTCTGTGCCTTCCCAGGCCATAGCAGAGAGCTGGATTGGAAGTAGAGTAGCCAAGGCTCGAACTGGCACCCATATGGGATGCTGGCACTGCAGGTGGCAGCTTAAGCCACTACGCTGCAGCACAGGCCTGAAAATGAGTTTTAAAAGGGTCCAAAAGTTGGAAAAGTGGAAGGAAGCATACTTTTGGAAAATCTGGTATATACAAACCGGCTGCCTAAGGTAGAAATTGCTGTAATACCAAAGAAAAGAGGCAAATACATCTAGGATTATTCAGAGTGCGATTTATTAGGGACTTAAAGGCAGAAGGAGAATTTAGGTAGTCATAAGACTTGAGGATATAGAGGTAGAAGATACATGTAACTAGGACAGTGTTTTGTGAACGAAGGTGGCCCATTGCAAACTAATTTTTTAAGATTTTTTTTTTATTTGAAATGCAGAGTTACAGAAAGGGAGAAACAGAGATCTCTCTCTTTCTCTCTCTTTTTTTTGGACAGGCAGAGTTAGAGAGACAGAGAAAAAGGTCTTCCTTTTCCGTTGGCTCACCCCCAACATGGCCACTATGGCAGGCACTGCACCGATCGGAAGCCAGGAGCCAGGTGCTTCCTCCTGGTCTCCCATGCAGATGCAGGGCCCAAGCACTTGGGCCATCCTCCAATGCCTTCCCGGGCTACAGCTGAGAGCTGGACTGGAAGAGGAGCAACCGGGACAGAATCCGGTGCCCCAACCGGGACTAGAACCCGGGGTGCCGGATCCGCAGGCGGAGGATTAGCCAGGTGAGCCCCGGCGCTGGTCTCTGTAATGTATTTTTAAAAGAAATACTAACAGAGGCTGGAGCTGTGGTGTAGTTGGTTAAGTCTCCCCCTCTGACACCAGAATCCAATATCAGAGTCCTGGCTACTCCACTCCCTGTCAAACTTCCTACTAAAGCGTCTGGGAAGGCAGAAGATGGCTTCAATGCTTGAGTTCTTTCCACCCATGTGGGTGACCAGTATGGAGTTCCTGGCTTGGAGTTTTGGCCTGGCCACCCCTGGATGTTGGAGCCTTTTGGGGAATAAGCCAGGGTGGGAGATTCTCTCTCTTGGTGCCTCTTTCAAATAAATAAATCTTAAAAAAGAAACATTTCAGGTGTTACTTCCTGGCATGTAATGCTCTGCAGGTTAACTTAATTCCACCTTTCCTTTTCTGATAGCCTTTGTCATGACTGTCAGGGTCCTTCAAAGAGGAAATGATGGTTAACAACTGAGATAGGTAACAACAGGTAGTTAACAAAGATAAGAATCATGTGGAGTTTTATTCCTGCAAAACAATAATAATTATATTCAAATTTCTGAATTGGGTCAGATTTTTTTTTACCTTACTCCCAGTTTTTTTTTTTTTTGGACAGGCAGAGTGGACAGTGAGAGAGAGAGAAAGGTCTTCCTTTTGCCGTTAGTTCACCCTCCAATGGCCGCCGTGGCCGGCATGCTGTGGCCAGCAAACCGCGCTCATCCAATGGCAGGAGCCAGGTGCTTCTCCTGGTCTCCCATGGGTTGCAGGGCCCAAGCACTTGGGCCATCCTCCACTGCACTCCCGGGCCACAGCAGAGAGCTGGCCTGGAAGAGGGGCAACTGGGACAGATTCCGGCACCCCAAGGGGGACTAGAACCCACTGTGCTGGCACTGCAAGGCGAAGGATTAGCCTATTGAGCCACGGCGCCGGCCCGCTCCCAGTTTTGATCTCTACTATTGAAAATTTTATTTGAGAGGCAGAGAGACAGAGATAGAGAGTTCCCATCTGCTGGTCCACTCCTGAATGCCCATAAATGCTGATTGAGCTGAAGCAGGAGCTAGGGACTTCATCTGAGTCCCCCATGTGAGTGGCAGAAATCCAATTATTTTAGCTGTTACTGCTGCCTCCCAGAGTCTGCATTATCAGGAAGCTGGAATCAGGAGCTGGAGCCAGTAGGTGAATCCAAGTACTCTGATGTAGGTTGTGGGCATCGTAACTGGAGTCTTTACCACTAAACCCAACACTCATCCTTTGTCTCAAATATTTCAACTGTTTTTAAAAGATATTTTATGACTGCATATTTATTTTGTGGCAAAATATGATCAGGATTGTGGATTGAAGGATAAATTTAGATAAGTCACATAATGGTGTTACGTACTAGAAAGTTGTGTGAACATTTAGGTGACATAACTGTATATTCTCAACATTTGACGTTGACAGTGATGGATGACACCAGAGTTTTGATGTTTCTATTGTTTAATATTTTTGAGTGAGAGAAGGCAGTAGTGGTACTTGGACCAGTGCAGTGGTCCTAAGAGTAAAGTTTTGAATACTTCTGGAACTTTTTTGTTTGGAGCTAAAATTCATGTAACATCAAAATCTCCATTTTAACCAGTTCCAAGTGTATAATTCATTGATTTTTATTCACATTAGGGTGCACTCAACACTACTATGTAATTCCATAACATTTCAACATTTCAAAAATGAAATCCTGTCCCTATGATTCTGTGCATTTCATATAAATAGAATCATACAGTATGTGGTAATTTCTTTCTGGCTTCTTTAAGTTAATCTGGTGGTTTCTAGGTTCATCAATGTTGTAGCATGTGTGGGAATTTCATTCCTTTGAATGGGTGAATAATTTTCCTTTGATTCATTTGGGTTGTTTCCACTTTTAGGCTGTTGTGGATAATGCTGCTGTAACATTGATGTATGGCTTACTTAACATGTACTCAGTTACATGTTTTTGGTTCACTTGGGTATATAGATATTAAAATAATGGCCATTTGTGAGTCATTTGTGTTTTCCTTTTTCATGAACTGCCAAATTATATTTTGTATAGTTGCTACACCACTGCGTCTGATATTCCAATTTCTATCATCACCATTCTTTGTTTTTTCTTTTGTTTTAGTCATTCTGGTGGAGATGAGTGGTATCTTGTGGTTTTTGATTTTTACTTGGCAATAACTATGTTGAGAGTCTTTTCATGTGCTTATTGGAGACTTCTATATCTTCTTTGGACAAATGTCTATTCAAATCCCTTGCTAGTTTCTAAAATTGTTCTGTGTATCTTTTTGTTAGTGAATTATTCTTTTTATATATTCTGAAAACTGGATGCTTATCAAATGTATGAATTATAGGCGAGTATTTTCTCCCCTTTTGTATATTGCCTTTTCACTTTCTTGATGTTTTACCTTGATACACAAGAATTCAAATCTTGATGAAGTCCAATTTAAATATTTTTCCTTTTGCTGTTTTTGATGTCAGTTTTGGTGCCTGATCATGGAGATTTGTTTCCTTTTACTTTCAAGAACTTTACAGTCTTAACTCTTTGGTTTGTTTTGAGTTAATTTTGTATGTGGTTTGAAATACTAGTCCCAATTTATTATTTTTATTAGTTTCAATTCTTATTAGCCCCAATTCTTTTTAAATTGCTTGATGCAAAGCCTTTTGTTGAAAAGATGATTCTTTTCCTTTGGATTCATCTTTTCACTGTTAAACAAATCAATTAACCATTGATACATGCCTTTATTCCTAGACTCTCAATTTTGATGCATAGGTCTGTATGTCTGTCTGTATTTATGGTGCTGTTTTCATTATTGTCCCTTTGTAGCAAGTTTTGAAATTGGGAAGTTTGAGTATTGCATCTCTGTTCTTTTTGAAACATTGTTTTGGCCACTTGGGATACTTTGCAATTTTGTGTGAATATTAGCATTAACTTATTTGTTTCTTCAAAATAGACACTTGGGATTTTGATAGGAATTGTGAAACTGAACCCCTATTCAAGCGTCCCTAAAAGCAAAGGCAAGAAATCACTGGCACACAGTCTCCTACTCTTAGCTCAAGATTTACCCTTTCCTTACAAAGGCTAAAGAAATTCACTGAATTGAGTGGTACAGCTGTCCCTAAAAGATTCTAATCATCAGATTCAAGGAGTCATTTGATTCTCCAGTCGATAAAACTGTGCTGGCCAGTATTGTCCTGAGAGGTCTGTTTTGGGGAATTCCAGATCCAGACAGGGTAATTCCTGGTCTGGGGCAGAATGTGACTGCCACCTACATGTTACCCCCTGGTCTTACTGGTGCCTAGTTGGCCACCTTAAAAATTGCCTAAAGAGCTTAGCATCACTAACCAGTCAAAGGAAGGTCACAAGCAGAACTTACCAACCAAGAATTTGGACAAGAAATGGACATGCACTGTGGATCTGAGTCACGGCACCACTTGGCAGCTCCTTTGGCAGCAAAAGGAACGACGCTGCTCGCGATTAATCGGTCTTCAGTAGACTTTGACTTAGAGAGAGTGGGGAAGAGTGGGGGACCGGGAGAAGAGGGAGAGATGGCGCGCACGTTCCTTAAGGGGGAAAGCTGGCGAGCCCCGCTCCTTCTCCCGCGGTCTGCTTATATACAGAATTCAGCCAATCACAGTCAATCAATCACAGTCCATGCACAAAGTTCTCCAATCCGCCACTTGATCATGCTCAGCTGTGGAGTCACGCAGCAGGCAGGGCATCAGCGCCATCTTGTTGTTTTCCACAATCCTCAGCTAGATGGAAAGTTCAATCAGCTGCTACATCTGCATTACTGCTATAAGCCAAGCCCAGCATGGGGGGGTCCCATGGCAAGCCTATCCATGGGTCCCCACAATGTACCTATTAGCCCCAATTTCAGTGTGTGAGAACCTTCACCTGTGACTCATCGGGAAGCCCAGGAGTTAAGCAAAGCCTGCCTGGTTCCTTGCTCTGCTCTCCTACTTTGTTCCACCATCCTGATGTCAGTGGTTGGCTTTCTATGTGTTGAGACCGCAGACCCAGGTTTGAAGGTGTTAAAGCACCTCCAACTAGCTTGGGGGGCTGTTCTGACATAATTATGTTGAATCTGTTGATCAGTTCGGTGAGTATTGCCATTTCCGTGGGATATCTTTTGTTTATTTTCTCTTTTTTTTTTTTTTTTTTTTTTGTAGTTAAGGGAAAGGGCTTATTGGAGAAAACCCAACAGACTGGAGGGAAGGGGTGAAGAAGGAGAAAGAAGGAGAAGGAGATCGTAAGAGAGACAGACAGAGATCAGGAGAGAGAGAGCCTTGTGTTCAGAAACAGGTTCTTTTAAAACTTTGCCAGGGGGCGGATAGGGAAGTAGGAGCAGTGAATCCCATTAGCATTGGGGTGGAGCCCATGGTTTGACCATGCGGCCACCTGGCTTCCAGCAACGGTGGGGGGGAGGTGTGTGTGGCTAGAGCCTAGGATAGTGTCAGGGTGTAGATTACGCCATGAATAACTGCGTCATTTTCCTAACATTCCCCCCTTTTGTTTTTTATAAAACAGGAGTTGTATGGGATTACTTTAGTCTCCAAAATCCAGGAGGGCTAGAGGGATGATGATCTGTCTTTAGAGCTACTTCCTGCTTACATGGGGCAACAAGGTACTCTTCGTTGGCATGGGGCGATGTCTCAAGCCACTGTCTCCTGAGAGGGGAGCCGAGTATATCCCTGTAGCAGCAGCAGCATTTGGTTGACCGCCTGGTTGCTGAAGATTTTTTTTTCTTTTGCACTTTGAATTTTTCATCTCACTGCCTTGTGGCCTTTGTGTGTTCTAATGGAGAACACCTTCAAAATTCAATGAAGTGATTTAGAGTGAGAATTTACAGCTTTTCTCTTTCCTCTACATGCACACAGGCCTGGACATGCATGTGACCTTTTATATCCTCAGAAAATTTCAGAGGTTTTTAGAAGATTCTGCCACAGATTTTGGATATTCTGTTGTTTGCCCCATCTCTTATTCATTGTCCCACACAGTGTGTACTGATATATTTTCCTGTATACTTTTTCTACAGATGTTCCCTAATAATGAATTCTTTTAACGTGAGAGTTCTGAATTAAGAGAGACAAGCAAACCCTTTGAATTGGTCTTCTAGATAGCGACTAGACAGGTCAAAACAACTACAATTTTTTTTTTGAATGAGAACTATTTTGCTTCTGCTGTTAGTGTTAGTTGCACTGGGAATGCAGGCTGTGTTCTACCATCTTTGCTGAGATGAGGAGCAGAGGACCCAGTGGGTGAAATACCACAATGCAAAGTATTCCTACTGGAAGTAAGTTTTTCTTTATTAAGTGTTCTTCTGTTTGCTACAGGCTTTGGATTGATTTCCAGAGTTTTGAAAATGTTAAATCCTGACAATTTTTGCCAGTTGTTTTGTCTTTTTTATGGGGGGACAGATTTTTGGATTCCTTGCTCTGTCATTTTTGTTGATGTCGCTTCTCTTTAGGGAGATTTTAAGTCAAGTTTGTTTCAAAGCGGAGGTAAGAAATTCAGTATATACTAAGTAAAGATTTCGTCAGTTTGCACCCGCACAGAGACTTAAGGTGTAAAAATATTGTTTCAGTACTAGTTATTGCATTACTTCACATTGGACAATACATTAAGGACAGGAATTGATAATCCAAAATTGGAGTGGAGGTTAGTTGGGTACATTCCTAATGCTGATTGTTGAGGTTGCCTGAACTCCTGGCAATAAAGAGCCCTGATAAAAATACCCAGCAATAAGGGAATCACTAGTAATGGAAGAGCTCCTAGCAAGTGGCAATCTGCCTCAGATTTATTTCTCCCAGACTGTAGTCCATTGTTGCAGCATTTGTCAGCACTGCTTCTGGCCTTGTTAGCCTGCTGCTCCCTTGCAGTGTTCAGCAACAATATCACCCTCAGCCTGACCTGCCTGCTCACTACTTCCTCTGTTTACTCCTTCGTGTGCTCTAGTCTGATGATTTCTTCTCACTGGCCTCAGTTGGTTGCTTTCTGTAACATTGATAATCCTAGCTTTCCTTTTTTTTTTTTTTAATGTGTGTATGAAATCAATTCATTTTGATATAATTTATAATTTTATTAATTCATTTCTGAAATATCTCAGTGTCCTAATTTTTTTGAAAGGTAAATCCAAATAAGTCATACAGATTTCTTAACAAAATAAAATAATACAGACATTGAAATTGAAGGACAAAAGAACCGACCACTTGAAAGTAATCACTTTTCTTCTAGGAATAGTTCCTATTAATAGTTACATCGAGAAGTTTTAATCTCAACCTAAAAATATATGCTAACATTGTTTTATCTGTGTGTAACTCACTACTTCCTGCTGTTACATGGGACCATGTGATTCTGTAACTGTGTATATTTTTACTCAACCATGTTCACAGTATCCTGTTACCCCAGTAGATTTATCTACTTTCTAATATCTAAGTATTCTTACATAAAGTCAGTGTACCATAATTTATTCAACAATGAAATGATTTCAGCTGTTTTGCATAACACTACAGAAAATATCATCGTGTACATTTTCCTGTGGACTCAGGATTTTTGTGTAATAGATTTCTAGAAAGTGTATTAAAGATGGACAGGCTTTACTAATCTGAGACATTAAAATAGTCTTAATTGTTTTAATTGTATTTTCCTGTTTATTTGGGAGATTTGGAAGTTTTTCACGTTTATTGGTCATTTCTTTTTTCATCTTCAGTGAGGTCCATATTTAAAATATTTGACCATTTTGTTCCCTATTTGAATTTTTTCTTTATAAATTTAACAAAGCGATTTTTTTGCTGAAGTCATCATATTCTCAAATATAACATGTACAGTTTCCTCCTCAGTCTATTTCACAGCGATCTCTTTATAACTTTGGTCTAGCCCTAGTTATGCTGAATTGTTATTAATTTACTTATTTTTCTCACTACTTGACTCAATTATTTGAGTGAAAACATTGTGCCCATCTCCTGAAATTGTAGTAAAGGATGTTGTATGTGTTAAGATTTAAATATTAAATACAGTGTTTTCTCACTATAGTCATTTGTGCGGTACATTGTGCAAGGGTTACTATATCTGTTTTTTACTTTTAAAAAATTTGAGAGGTAGAGAGAATATTTTTTTTTCCTGATTTACTCCCCAAATGCTTGCGGTGGCCAGGGCTGAATTAGGCCAAAGGTGGGAGCTATGAATGCATTCCATGTTTCCTATTTAGATATCAGAAACTCAATTACTTGAGCCAACACTGCTGCCTTCCAGGATCTGCATTTGCAGAAAGTTGGATGGGAGCTAGTTAGTTATGAAACGCAGATACTCTGATACAAGATGCATTACCTCAACTGGCATGTTAACTTTTTTAGGCTAAATGCTTACCCCAGTATAGTTGTTTGTTGAATAGGGAATGAAGCTTAGAAAAGTTAAGTGATTTTGTTGCCCCTAAAAACATGAAACAAGGGTTTCAGCTAGATTTATATTTTTATCCTATATATATTATCTTAAATGTAAAAGTTTGAAATTAGAGTGTATTAGTCTGATTTGTTTTGCTGTTACAAAATATTTGACATTATAGAGGGTATAAAGAAAAGTGGTTTAGCTAGCTTATGGTATTGTGTGCTCGAAGTTCACGGTCAGACAGGCTCATGGCTTCAGCCCACTGGCTACATCAAAACACAAATGGCATTTTGGTGGGAGCATGAGGGAAAGGTCACTTGGTGAGACAGGAAAGAAGAGACTGGTGAGGGATCAGGCCCACTGGTTTCTTAGCAGCCTGATTTCTGGGAAACTATAACCACTCTTACCAGATCTGATCGCTAATACTTTAATTCCTTCCATGAGCATTGGCCCCCAAGACTCCATTTCTTGAAAGTTCTACCACTTCAGCACTGCTGCACTTGTGATTAAGCGTCTTACACAGAAATCTTTGCTGGGTAAATCGTATGATGAAGTTAAGAGATGGTATTTAAAAATTAAAAAAAACCCTGGAAATCAGTCCCTATCCAGTCAAATTTAGATGGAATCTTAGTTGAATAGCCATATAAATTCTATCAAAATATTTCTTATAGTTAGAAGTCATAGAAAACCAACTGAATGAGCAAATTAGGTTATCAAATGGTGACAAGGTTCTTTGTTTTTTGTTCTACCTGAAGGCATTTCCACAAATTCTTCTGCAGGAAACACTTTACAGAGATTACACACTTTAGGAGTACTCAAGTTTCAGTGTAGTAAGATCTGTTTTTATAATGGGGAGTACCGACCATATATGAAATTGCTCACCCTGTAGCAATCTCATTTCAGCTACCATGTTCTGTTTTTCTGTATTTTCAATGTTGTTTGTTATAATTTACTTACATAATTTGATTATTATGTTTATTGATTTTTGTCTTCCTTTCACCATTGGAATATAAGCTCCCTAAGGATAGGGATTTTAATTTTTTTTGTTTTGTCCATTGACAATTTAAAATCACTCTCTCTCTTTTTTTTTTTTTTTTGACAGGCAGAGTTAGACAGTGAGAGAGAGAGACAGAGAGAAAGGTCTTCCTTCCATTGGTTCACCCCCCTGATGGCCGCCACGGCTGGCGATGTGCCTATTGGAAGCAAGGAACCTGGTACTTCCTCTTGGTCTCCTATGCAGGTGAAGGGCCCAAGCACTTGAGGCATCCTCCACTGCCTTCGTGGGCCATAGCAGAGAGCTGGACTGGAAGAGGAGCGACTGGGACTAGAACGCAGGGTGCTGGCACCCGCAGGCAGAGGATTAGCCAAGTGAGCCGCGGTGCCAGCCTAGGAAGACCTTTTTCTATGTTTCTCTGACTGTCTATAACTCTAAAAAATTTTTTAAAAATAAAATAAATTGCCAAAATATTTTATATTTCTTAAAAGGAATACTACAGAATAAGCAATTAATATTTGCTGGTTTTTTTTTTTTTTAAAGAATAGCTCCATTATGAAGCTTGAAGACAGCTAGGTTTAATCTGAGATTTAAATAGTTAGAATAGCAGCAAAATATCATAGTTTGTGTATTTATGGGCCTATAAACTACAAAGTGAAAATTCAGTCTTGACGGAAGGAAATTAGGTTTATTAACAATATGGACCCTGGCTACCATAGCAATGACTAGGCAAGGAGCTCATTGACTTGAAAGATGATTGAAATTCAAGCATTACTGAGTTATAGAAATAATCATTGAGCTGATAATATGAGTGTCTTAACTATGTAGAGTGGTAGTTTTAAAACTCTTTATATTCCCTTTTAAAATTAATTAATTGAAATGGAGCGAGACAGCATATGTGTGCATATGTGTGTATTCCCCTCTGCTGGTTCACTCCTCAGATGCCTCTAAGGAGTGGTGCTAAGCCAGGCTATAGCCAGGAGCACAGTCCAGCACAGTCCAGCTCTCCTACATGGTTGGCAGGGACCCAGCTATCTAAGCCACTGCCTGCTGCCTTTCAGGGTCTGCACTGGTAGGAAGCTAGAGCACGGAACCAAGCCCGGATAATCTGCTGTGGGATGTAGACATCTTAACTGGCCTCTTACCTGTTAGGCTAAACACTCCGTTTTCTTTATATCTTTTAAAGTTGAGTCGTATACCTAAATTGGCTGTGTATATAGACTAGGTTAGGGAGGCTTATATGAATAATATAAAATAGGGAAATTAGGGAGAAATTGTGGTGCCTCCATGTTTCTTGTTTACATGAATGCCCATGAATTTTTTCCTCTTTATCTTTCTTGGAGTTTAAACTTTTGTGGGATAATAATCAGTCAGTATTTTCTGTGATACACTGTGCTTGTAGATATAAATCAGGTTTTTAGGCATAATTGCTAGTTTTTTGTTTTTTTTTTTTTTCTACAGGAACACTATGTTATTTTGGATGGCCCTTTATATCAAACTCCTTTTCTAAAATTATTTCAAAATTTTAATTTTGTGTGAATTTCTGAATTTTATCTACTGTGTTCCTGACTGCATTTCTAATTATATTTTCTTTATTTAATTCCAGTATCAGGAGGCTCTTTAGATATCTTTAAATTACTAGACTGTAGATTAAATACATTGTTATTAGCATATGCTCTCTGTGTGACTTTAGTCTTTTCAGTGTTACTGATAGTTGTTTTGTGGCCCAGAATATAGTGTCTTGATTAATGTTTATTCTGCGGTTGTTGGGAGGAGTGTTCTTGACGTGTCAGGCCAGCTTGACTGGCAGTGTCGAAATTTTTAATCTTTATTGAATTTCAACTATTTTTGTCCATCAGTCACTGAGAGAGGATTGTTGAAATTGCTAGTTTGGGGATTTATCTGTTACTATTTTTATATATTTTGAAATTATGTATTCAATGCAAACCTAATTCTTTAATCACTATGAAAAATATCCCTCTATGACTGAAAATATTCTTTGTTCTTTAATCTGCTTTGCCTGAATTTTATGTGTGACTCTTTTTTTATAAGATTTTTTTTTACCCCCATCTGTTTCCTTTTCCAATCTCTTTCCTTTTGACCTGTTTTCTTTGTATTTAATGTGGCATTTTTATAAATGGGATTTGGTCTTGGATTTTATGTTTTTATTAATACAGTATGATAATCTCTGCCATTAATTGGTATGCTTAAACAGTTAACATTTAATGTAGTCATTTATGTATTAGAGTTTAAGCCTGTCATGTTGTTGTTTGTTTTCTTATTGTCCCATCTTGTTTGTTTGTTTTTCTTTTCCTAACTATATTTAGGTTGATTCCAATTCCATCTTCCCCATTCCATTCTTAGGATTCTATTCTGTCTCCTGAATTTACTAGACTACTCTTTTTATTTTTGTGGCTTTAATTGTTGTGGATGTTAACACTGGTTTTCAGCAATTTGAATACAGAATACCCTGTTGTGTTTTAAAGTCTGTTCTGTCTGGAATGTGTTGAACTTCTTAGGCTGTTGGGCTTATAATTTTCTTCAAACTTAGAAAAATTTGGACTTTATTTCCTTGAATGTTTTTTCTTAAAATTGTCAGCTCGAGGATGAAAAGGGGGAAACAATTATCTGTTCTTCCAGGGTCTGCATACGTGAATGCAACTGTGGCCTTGGGCAATGGCAAACAGTGTTTGCTGTGAATTCATGTCCAGAGCAGTGGCTAGAATAAGTGGAGTTGAGAGGCTTTTGAGGTGATAGACAAGAGATTTCCAGTATTCTCTCTGTGTGGATGTGGTTGGGAAAATGACAAATAGTGGGGAGTTGTGGGGTTGATGAAACAGAGGAGTGACTAAACCTCAGTAGCATCCTAATATGTTCTTTTATGTATTTCTGTCATTTTTTTCTTCTACTTTACTTTGTATGTTTATTAACATTCAATATCAGCTTGTTGCTCACAGACATATTTAATTGTATCCTTACTTTAAGGCTTTCTTGGAAAATTTATCTAAATTGATTTTTGTATATAGTGAGAGGGAACGCATTTCATTCTTCGATGTTGTATATCCAGTTTTGCCAACACACTTTATTGAAGAGATTATCTTTTCTTTAGTGTATGTTCTGGGAACTCTGCAGTACAGAAATTTTAAAAATCATTTTTTATGTTATTATCAAGGAGGGGTGTGGATATATTGTAAATACTTCATAAATCCTTGTGAGATAATGTGTGGGATAGAGGACTCTCCATCCAGATCACTGAATTTAAATTCTTACTTTTCTACTTAGTAATATGATATTTAATTCCTGGATTTATCTGTGTGTGTCTTGGTTTGCCCATCCAAAAAATGAATATAATGATAGTTACTGCCTCACGGAGTTATTCTGAGAGAATTCAGTGAATTAATATGTACAAGATATTTGAACAATGCATATATGCAAGTAAAATCTCTGTATTATAGTTTTTTTTTTTTTTTTTTTTTTTACTTTAAAATATCTGAGAAAAACTTCTTAAGAACAGAGAATATTTTGGCTCATATTTTTGGAATTTCAGAGACCAAGATTAGGGAGCTCCACTGGTTCAGGCAACTGGTGGAAGTACAGTACAGTGACACATTGGGTATGGAGGAATAATCACTTGCTGAGTTGTGAAACAGAGCAGCTAAAGCTGAACACAGTCTTTATAACTCATCTTTCCAAGAGAACCTCCTATTGAGAGCTTACTTTTAAGGACCTGGGCACACCTCCTAGACACCGTATTGGATCAAGTCTCCACCCTTATTCCTTTAACCATTAACATTAATCCCATTATTCATTAATGTAATAGTATGAGGATCAAGCCTTCAATACATAGGTCTTTGGGGAACAACTGACTATTCCTCAACCATGGCAGCTACTATTATTTTAGATAATTGACTTGATTGAAAAATTATAATTGCTTGAGCAGAATATGCATGTGTATGAACCTTATTCTGACTTGTATTTTTGTATATCATTATTCTCATATGAATTTCTAAAATAATGAAACTTACCATTAGCACAATTGCATATCCAATTGATTTAATTTCCTCTTAATATCTTTTGAAAGCAAACTCTAACTTCCCTTACATTCTAATTCATTTATTAAAGTGTTGTTTAAAAATTCTTTTTACTGTCTTGTTATTGTGTTTGCTTATGCAGGTCTAAAAGATCTCAGATTGCTGTAACTGAAGGTATATTTGAACTTCCAAATCTTACAATTCAAGCTACAAGAGCACAGACACTTCTGCTGCAAGCAGTCTACCAAAGTTGGTCTCATATTGGAAATGTCAGCTGTGCAGCAGTGAATGAAGCTTTGATGAATGAAGTCTTCCAAAGTATAGGTAAGAGCATAATCTTCTTGTCAAATATATGGAAATTTTGTATTAGAAATGACTAATACTTTATCATTCATATCCATATGTGTAACACACTCAAGTTAAATTGTAATATATTTCTTTGAAATTGGACATTTATAGCTTATGTCTAAAATCCTGGTTATGAAGTAATACATTCAATTTTGCTGAATGACATCAGTTTCTGGTTACATTTTTTAATTGCATAAGATTATTTTTCCATTAACTGCTAATATAATTTACTGTTTCCTCTGATATGTATGACTTTTGAGGGAATCAATATGTATATTTGAAATGATATCCAAATGAAATGTAAGTGAAATTTGATTATGCTGGTAAAGTGAAAGACTTGGTAAGCACATTTTCCTTTATTGTGGAAAACATTAATCTTATACCTTTTATATTCATTACACCTTATGAGTTAATTCACTATTAAAAGTTAAATTTTCTGTGTTGATGTCAGTTTGTCCATTAAATGGCATTTAAACAAAAAGCTTATAGACTTACTTTTGTATAGATGTGTTCAAAATCATCGTGTTACTTTTGTCAGCTATTTTAAGTAAACCACATTTAATAACATTAGTTTTTGTTATTCCATGAATTTATTAAAATAATTTTTTTCTTAATTGATGCTTTTATCTTTTAAGATCTATAATTGGGAATTACTATAAATTATAAAAGAATTTATTGTAATTATATTCCTCTTATTTGATCTGGCCAGTTAGTAACATACAATGCTACAGCTGTTTGATTGCCAGGCTTAAGGATTCCATAATGAATGGTGATAAGACATCTATTGCCTTAACCCAGTGGTGCTTTACTTGGGGTTTATGAAAGAGGAGGTCTCTGAATCCCCTGATGCTAATTTATTGCATGTTTTCATTTTGAATTGCTATTCTTGTTAAATGTATGATGTTCCTCTTTTGATTCACTTTTTTTTCTCATGTTAATGTAGTTATGACTGGCTTTCTTTTGTTTTGTATTTGTACTTTCTCTTCTAGTCTTTTACTTATAGCCTGTCTCTTGTTAATGGATTGTTTGTCTTAGAAATAGCATATAATTGGAGATATAGGTAGAGTTACAAACAGAAGCTCCTGCATCCATTAGTTTGCTACTTATATACCCATAATAGCCTGGTTTGTAGCTGGGCCACATTGCAGCTGGGAGCTAGGAATTCTATCTGAATCTCTTACTTGGGTGGCAGGGATGTAACCACTTGCGCCATCACTACTGTATCCCTCTATGTGTGACAGGAAGAAGCTAGAATCAGCAGCAGAGCCAGGACTCAAGCATAGGCACTATGACACAGGATGTGGGCATTCTAATTGGTGGCTATTACTAAATGAGTTTTACAATGTATCTTTTCAAAAAAGATTTATTTATTTATTTGAAAGGCAGAGGTGGAGAGAGGGAGAGAGGGAGGGAGGGAGGAAAGAAGGGAAGGAGAGAGAGATATCTTCCACCATCTGGTTTACTCCCCAAATTGCTCCAACAGTTGTAGCTGGTCCGATTCAAAGCAGGCGCCAGGAGCTTCTTTCAGGCCTCCCAAGTGGATACAGGGGCCCAAGTACTCGGGACATCTTCTGATGCTTTTCCAGGCACTTTAGCATGGAATGGGATTGGAAATGGAGCAACTGGGACTTGAACTGGCGCTGCAGGTCTCAGCCTTATCCACTAAGCCACAGCACAGGCCCAATAATCTATCTTTTAACTTGTAAATCCAATCAATTTATTCAGTGCAATTGTGTTTTAAAATAAATTTTTGTTGACCCTTATTTAAGAAAGAGAAGACAGATAATCAGAGTTCTCATCCATTGGCTCACACCCAAAATTCCTGTAACTGCTAGGGCTGAGCCAAGTTGAAGCTGGGAGCAGGACTTCAGTTTGTCTCTCCACTGTGGTTAGTAGAGACCCCAAGTACTTGAGCCATCACACCTGCTGCTTCCCAGTGTGTGCATCAGCAGGAAGCTAGGATTGAGATGGCACCTGTGACTCAAACCCAGTTACTTTGAAAGTGAATTCAGGCATCCCAAGTGGCAGTTTTACTGCTGGGCCAAATGACCATTCCTATAATAGTTTGTTTACTTTATAATGTTAACTTTCTTGTTTCCTTTTGCACTGTTTTTTTCCTATGATACTTGAAGCAATTGCTATTCTTCTCAATTTTCCTTTCTACTTGTTTGGCATTTATATATTCTTATTGAATTATTAACAATACAATAGATGATACATTTTAAAACAGTTTGGTATTTCTTCAAAAAGTTAAAGGTTGAGTTATTATATGACACAGAAAAATTTTTCCTAAATGCATATATTAGTTTCTCCTTACTATAATTGAATATCTAAAACATGGCTACTCAACAACATAATTGGATCAGCTCTTCACCCTGCAGTACCACAATTTGGGGATTAACTGTTGCCATGCATTAAGAAGCCAACTTGTATTCAGACTGTTGCATTATATACCCAATTAAAAGTCTGTATCCAAAAACCTTTAACATTAGTGTTAATAGCATTATATATTTAGAATACCCACAATTGGGAATAATAAAGTGTCTGCCAACTTGTCAGTAAACAAAATGTGAAATATCTATACAATGGAATATTCAGATATTAAAGTGAACAAAGTAACTGATACGTGCTACAACATGGATGACCATGAAAAAAATCATGCTTGGTAGGAAAAGCTAGGAATAAAAAAAATCACAAAATCTGATTCCGTTTACATGAAATGCTTTGACTAGACAAACTCATACTACCAGGTAGTAGATGTATGGTTGTTAGGGGTAGGGAAAGGTGGAATCAGTAGTAAGCAAATGCTTTTGAGTTTCTTTTTGTTTATTAAGAAGTAAAAATTTAATTTGAACAAAAAATATAATTTTTGAAAATTATTAAATGAAATCTATCTGCATACATATGTGGCTGGATATTTTAAGTTTTTCAGAAATCTTGAAAATATTTTTTTAAAAGATTTTACAAATTCACCATTGGTCAATAAATATTTTTAAATTCACATAATTTTCACTGTTTGTCGTGTACATTTGAAGCTCAGTAATTTTTGGAAAACTATGTTTAGAAGCACTGTATACATGAAAACTTTTAATAAGTCTGTTTAAGTTGTCTGTTGCTGTGTGTGAGATTACCACACACTAAGAGGCTTAAAACATACATTTAAATATTTTATTTTAAATTGAGAAGTCATAATTGCATATGCATGTGGGATTCATGGTAATATTTTTTAATTAATTTTTTTTAAAAAACTATTTGACAGGCAGGGAGATGGCTAGAGAAGGATAAGAGAAAGTTTCCATCTGTTGGTATATTCTCCAAATGCCTACAATGGCCAGGGGAGCTGAAGTTGGGAGCCTGGATCTCAGTCTAGGTCTCCCATGTGAATGTCAAGAACTCAATTACTTGAGCTATCATTGGTTCTTCTCAAGGTCTGCCTTAGGAGTCAGGAGCCTTAAATGGCTATCAAACCCAGGTCCTCCAGTATGGGATGCAAGCATCCTAACCACTAGGCTAAATGTTCACCCTTCATTTTTTGATTTCCCTTTTAGTTTATTAAAAAATGAACAGATTTGTTATTCAAGAAAATGGTTCCTATTTTCTACATTTTTCTGTATTTTCCCAGATTTCTCCTCTTATTTAATTCTAGTTTCATAACAAAATACTTGATATGAATTACATGTTAAGACTTGGATCTAACATAAAATCTATCCTGGGGAGTGTTCCTGGTGTACTTGTGAAGAATGTGTGTTGTATTGCTGTTGGATGGATGCTATTATATGTTTGTTAGGCCCATTTGGTCTCAAGTGTAATCAAAGTTCAGTGTTTTATCACTGATTTTTTTTTTCTATATATCTTTCTAGCCTTTGTTGAAAGTGGAGTATTGAACTCCCCTTCCATTATTGTGTTTTACTTTATCCCTTGCTTTGGATCATTTAATGTTTCCTTTATACATTTAGGTGTGCTGATATTGAGAATATTGGTCTTTACAATTTATGTATCCTCTTGATGAATTGGCAATTTTTCATTATAAAATGATAACTCTTTTACAGATTTTCTCTTAGAATCTATTTTGTCTGATGTAAGGGTAACTACCTCTGCTCTCTTTTTGATTTTATCTAAAGACTTATTTGAAAGACAGAGTCACACACACACACACACACACACACACACACACACACACAGAGCAATATCTTCTATCTATTCCCTGAATTGCTGCAATATCTAGTGCTGGTCCAGGCCAAAACCAGGAGCCTAGAACTCCATCTGGGTCTCCAACATGGATGGTAGAGGCACAAGTACTGGGACATCATCCACTGCTTTCCCAGGCATGTTAGCTGGGAGCTGAGTTGGAAGCAGAGCAGTAAGAATTAGAACTGGAACTCCATTATGGGATGCCTGCGTTACAAGCAGTAGGTTAACCTGCTGTGCCACATGCTAGCTCCATCCCTGCTCTCTTATTTTCCATTTGTGTGTACTATCTTTTTTCCATTTACTATACTATTGAGTTTTTTATTTTGTTGTGCTTTAGCTATTTATTAGCAACCTTTCCTTTCTGCTTAAAGAATTCCCTTTATTAATACTGTAGATCAGGCTTATTGGTGACAAAGTCCCTTAGCATTTATTTTTCTTAGAAAATTCTTACTCTTCCCTCGCTTCTTTTTTTTTAATTTTTTTTTTTATTTGACAGGTAGAGTTATAGATAGTGAAAGAGACAGAGAGAAAGGTCTTCCTTCCGTTGGTTCACTCTCAAATGGCCACTATGGCCAGCGCTGCGCCGATCCAAAGCCAGGAGCCAGGTGCTTCCTCCTGGTCTCCCATGTGGGTGCAGGGGCCCAAACACTTGGGCCATCCTCCACTGCCTTCCTGGATCACAGCAGAGAGCCGGACTGGAAGAGGAGCAACCGGGACAGAATCCGGCATATCCTCTTTTGAAAAAAAAATTATTTATTTATTTGAAACAGAGTTTCAGAGAGAGAGAGAGAGAGAGAGAGAGAGAGAGAGAGAGAAAGAGAGAGATCTTTCATCCACTGATTCACTTCTCAAATGGCCACAACGACCGGACCTGGGATGATCTGAAGCAAGGAACCAGGAGCTTCTTCTGGGCCTCCCATGTGGACGCAGGGGCCCAAGTAGTTAGGTCATCCTCCACTGCTTTCCTAGGCCGTAGCAGAGAGCTGGGTTGAAAGTGGAGCAGCCGGGACCTGAGCTGGTGCCCATATGGAATTCTGCATTGCAAGCAGTGGCTTTGCCCACTATGTCACAGCACTGGCCCCTGTATTTTCTTATAGTTCCTTGAACTTCTTTCAGAAAATTATTCTGAATTACTTGTCGGTCATTTCATAGATCTTAATTTCTTTAGGGTCCATTTTTTGAACTTTAACAGTTTATGTTAGTGGTGTCAGATTTCTGTGACTCTGTTATTCTTGCATATTCGCTTTGTTTTTTGTGCATATGAGAAAGCAGCCTCTTCTGGCCTTCACAGGTACTCTTTGGTGGGGATGAGCCTTCATGATTTATTTTAGGCTAGGATGCTGGATAGTCAGTTCTTGGTGACCACTGACAGGCAGATTTTGCTATCAGGTTCTCCAGTTGTACCTGGCCATTGTGGGTGTTCTCTGAGGTTGGGGCTGGGGTACTGATTATGCTTCACTGTTTAATGATACCATTGGGTATGATCCACAGCAAGGGAGAGTACTGGCCTGGCACTGCAGTGGCTTCTGGCTTGGTAGAGATACAGGTTGCATTGCCTTGGTTGGGCTGTACTGCTGTTTGGCATTTGTATTTTGACATTGCTTATCAGGGTCACTGCCTGATACTAGAGATAGGTGTGAACCTGAGGACTCTGCTTTGGTGATTTGTGTGATTGGTGGCTTGCTTCCTGTCTAGGTAAGACTTAGCAGAGCTGCAAGGTGGGTGTATTTTTAGCTGACCATGGGCAATATAGCATTGCTGATAGCTCCAGCGTTTACCATAAGTGGAGAAGAAAGTGGACACCCATGAAATGCCCGAGAATGTTGAAGAAGTTTGAGGTGTGCTTCAGCTCTTTTTTCACTGTAGAAACTGTGAGCCCAGAGCAATGTTTGTGTAGCCCTGGACTGGCATGGGGGCAAGGGTGATATACTCAAAATAAAACCATTCCCATTATTCTTCTAAAGTAGCTTTTCTTAATTCTGTAGTCCAAGAGAGTGTTTCAGCCTCAGTCCTCAGATCTAGATTATTCATAAAGATATATTTGTGAATAGTTTTAGTTAGATTTTTTGAGGGGGCTTGGAACTGGGGACTTGTTCTTTTACCATCTTGCAGATATCATTTCTCTATGAGTTTCTTTCTTCTTTTTTTTTTTTCTTTTAAGATTTATTTAGTTATTTGAAAGACAGAGTTACAGAGAGGCAGAGGCAGAGGCATGCAGATGGGGAGAGGCTGGTGGAGAGGTGTCTTTCATCCTCTGGTTTATTCCCCAAATGATCACGATAGCTGGAACTGAGTTGAGCTGAAGCCAGTAGCCAGGAGATGCTTCTTCTGGGTCTCCCACATGGGTGCAGGGACCCAAAGACTTGAGCCATCTTCTATTACTTTCCGGGGCCATAGCAGAGAGCTGGCTCAGAAGAGGAGCAGCCAGGACATATTCCAGCGCCCCTATAGGATGCTGTCACTGCAGTTAGTGGGTTTCACCTGCTTTGCCACAGCTCTGGCCCCTCTGAGAGTATCTTTTTTGGGGTGATAAAAATATTCAGTAATTAATGTTGATTTAAAGGTCTTGTATATAAGTTTGATTATATACTTTGAAAGGGTGACTTTTATGGTATTTGAATTTTATCTTAGTCAAAAACTTTTTAAAAATTATGAATATTTGGCCGGCGCCGTGGCTCAACAGGCTAATCCTCCGCCTTGCGGCGCCGGCACACCGGGTTCTAGTCCCGGTCGGGGCACCGGATTCTGTCCCGGTTGCCCCTCTTCCAGGCCAGCCCTCTGCTGTGGCCCGGGAGTGCAGTGGAGGATGGCCCAGGTGCTTGGGCCCTGCACCCCATGGGGAGACCAGGACAAAAGCACCTGGCTCCTGGCTCCTGCCATCGGACGAGCGCCGCGGTGTGCCGGCCGCAGCGCGCCGTCCGCGGCGGCCATTGGAGGGTGAACCAACGGCAACGGAAGACCTTTCTCTCTGTCTCTCTCTCACTGTCCACTCTGCCTGTCCAAAAAAAAAAAAAAAATATTTAAGCATGTTATGTTAATCCAACATTTTGTAACTATTTAATATGGAGTTAGTGTACAAAATCTTTTCATTTTTGATTCTGGTCCTTCTGTAAGTTTTCTTTATATTGAGCTCTTCCTCCACAGTAGCATTTATCGTTGCCTAAAATTATCTAATTTGCTTGTCATAGTTCTGTTTCATGTCATGTTCACTGTGGAGTTTCTTTGGTTTATTGTCTCATATTTTTATCTACCTTTATTTAATTTATTTTGTTTTTGTTAGTTGCCTTAGATAGCTTGACCATATTTTTAAGGTGGATGATATTGTCATTTAGCTTTATAATTTTTTATAATTATTCTGCAAATATCCCATCTTTACATTTTTGAGCTTACGAAATGAATTATGGTATGAAAAAGACATTATAGAAATATTATGTCCGGCCGGCGCCGTGGCTCAACAGGCTAATCCTCCGCCTTGCGGCGCCGGCACACCGGGTTCTAGTCCCGGTCGGGGCTCCGGATTCTGTCCCGGTTGCCCCTCTTCCAGGCCAGCTCTCTGCTGTGGCCCAGGAGTGCAGTGGAGGATGGCCCAAGTGCTTGGGCCCTGCACCCCATGGGAGACCAGGAAAAAGCACCTAGCACCTGGCTCCTGCCATCGGATGAGCGTGGTGCACCGGCCGCAGCGCGCCATCCGCGGCGGCCATTGGAGGGTGAACCAACGGCAAAGGAAGACCTTTCTCTCTGTCTCTCTCACTGTCCACTCTGCCTGTCAAAAAAAAAAAAAAAAAAAAGAAATATTATGTCCTGAAAGAATGCTGGCATAAGTGTTGAAGAAATGGATCAGACAAGTGACATATTATTTGTAATCTTGTCTTCTATTATTGAGAAACAAAGATGAACTAATTTATACAGATTGATAAGTTGAGAAAATTGGAATATTAGGAAGTTTCATCTGTTGGCAAAGATTTTAGTTTTATCCAATAAGTACAAAAGTTATAATAAATAGAAAATATAAACTAAAATATTTTTATTTTACTTTTTAAAAGTTGATTTATTTTGTTTTCATTTGTTTGAAAGTCAAAATGAGAGTGAGCCAGAGAGCGTGAGATTGATTTTTCTGTCCCTTGGTTCCGTCCCCAAATGCCCTCATCAACAGGAGCTGTGGAACAGGAGCCAAGTCAACAGTCAGGAGTTCCATCTGGATTTTCCATGTGGGTGTCCAGGACCCAAGTATTTGAATCATCATCTGCTGCCTCCGGGTATGCATTAGCAGAGATGGATCAGAAGTGGAGTTGGAACTTGATCCGAGCCATTTCAGTATAGGATGTGGGCATCCCAAGTTGTGGCTTAACCCCTGTGCTGCAATACCCACCCCTAAAATATTTTTAAAAGCCAGATTCCCAAGTGACTGTTTTTCTTAGGTCTTTTTAAATCCTTCTAAACAATCTTAACTTTTGTATTATTTTCAGTAGAGTGCTGATAGAATTATGCCTCCAGATTTTCTTTCTGATGTCCCAAGTGTAAACTTTTAGCGTTTTATTACATTACATCTGAGGAATAGTACTAGACAATGCTCAGCATTGTTAAACTTCATTTAATATGTTTGGTTCAAGAGTGTGTTTGCTTTACATTACAACTGGTTCTCAGTTACTATATCAGTGAAGAGATTGTGCATGCTGTGCACATTTAGACTCAAGTTCTGATGATGTATAGAAAAAGATTTTTGTTGTTGTATAGTTGACTGTAAACCACTTTCTGTCTTAATGTTGTACTTCTTACCTGTCTTTGTACTTCTTGGTATCATCATATTTTTGTTAATTACTAACCAACAGTATTTTTTTCCTGTCACTTTTTCTTTTTCCTACATTAAACCTAAACCTATTTGATTATATCCTTCTACAGTTTCTTCTTCTTCTTCTTCTTCTTTTTTTTTTTGATCCTTAGTTCTGCTTTAACACATCATTTCCCTTGGCTTTAAGACTATACTAATAATAGTCTATTTTTGTTTTTCCTAAAAAAATTACATTTTCTTCCACATTCATGTCTTTGTTCCAATCTACCCTTATCCTCCATGTTAGAAGTATTTTACTATTTTTTTTTTAAAGATTCATTTATTTATTTAAAAGGCATAGTTGCAGAGAGAGAGAAAGGGAGGGAAGGAGAGAGGGAGAAGTCATTCACTCCCCAAATGGCCACAATGGCTGGAGCTGCCCAGATTTGAAGCCAGAAGCGTCTTCCAGGTCTCCTACATGGAGACAGGGTTCCAAGGACTTAGGCCATCTTCTGCTGCTTTCCCAGGCCATAGCAGAGAGCTGGATTGGAAGTGGAGCAGCTAGGACTTGAACTGGTGCCCATATGAAATGCCAGCACTGCAGGTGGCTACTTTAACCTTTACACTATAGCACTAGTCTCATGGAACTTCTTCCAGGTCTATCATGTGGGTTCAGGGGCTCAAGGACTTGGGCCATCTTCCACTGCTTTCCCAAGCCATAGCAGAGTGCTTGATAGGAATTGGAGCAGCTGGGACTTGAACTGGCGCCCATAAGGGATGCTGGCACTGCAGGCGGTGGCTTTACCTGCTACACCACAGCACTGACCCCTCTTTTCAATCTTATTGTCCATTCTTTTTAAAACTGCTTTATTGAGATATAATTCTCATTCCATATAGTTTAGCTTTTTCAAATGCACAGTTCAGTGCTTTATATTAAGGTACTTCAAATGGTTCAATTAAAATTTTGAAATCCATGCATAAAATGCATATTCATAAATTTCATGGAAAATGCATATTATAAAAGAACCATGCATGATTTCAAAATGTTTTTGCATACAAGCAAGCTTATCTTCCAACTTTCCATAAACTTTTTGAAGTACCCTTATATATTTAGTATTCAGTTACATATTTCTATCACTGTAGTTAGTTTATAATATTTTCATTTTTGCTAAAAGACTTCCCACATTTGTTATCTATTACTCTCCATGTTTTTCATTCCTTCAGCCCTAGGCAAACAATCTATTTTTGATTATTTGATTATAAAAACAGATACTTAAATAATGGCAGATATTAAGTTGTGAAATATGTATATTCATCCATATGTGAAATATATATAAATTTATCACTCAAAGGAAATAAATCAGTTTAATAGTTAACATTTAATATATATCCTATTTTACCTTTTATATAGAGAAAATTAAGCATATAAAAATCTTTTGGTTTTACAGGTACAGAATTTCACTACTTCATTAACGTGATTTATATTTTTAAAGATTTACATATTCGATAGAATTACATACACACACAGACAGAAATAGAGAGGGAGAGAAAGAGGGATATCCTTGGTATGCTAGTTCACTGCCAGGTGGCCATAATGGCCAGGCTGGTATAGGCTGAAGCCAGGAGCCAGGAGCTTTATCTAAGTCTACCACGTGGGTGGAGGAACCCAAGCACTTGGACCATTTTCTGCTGCTTTCCCAGGCCATTAGCAGGGAGCTGGATCAGAAGTGGAGCACCCAGGACTTGAACTAGCACCAATTTTGGATGCCAGTGTTTCAGATGGCAGCTTAACCCGCTACACCACAATGCTGACCCTGGTTAGTTGTTATTTTTAAAAAGTAGTTATTTAAGTTTTTTCATTTTAATAATTTTTTAAAGATATCCACGCCTATACAGCAAAGTTTATACTTTTAGATTTCACAGGTTTGAAAAACAATATGCAGCAACTTTTTGTCTTAGTCATCTCATTTGAGATGTTGGCCTACTAACATTTAGAATACCAAATTTAATGTCAAGATCCTTAGGAATTGGACGGTGCTGTGGCTCACTTGGCTAATCCTTCGCCTGTGGCGCCAGCACCCTGGGTTCTAGTCCCAGTTGGGGTGCTGGGTACTAGTCCTGGTTGCTCCTCTTCCAGTCTAGCTCTCTGCTGTGGCCCAGGAGGTCAGAGGAGGATGGCCCAAGTGCTTGGGTCCCTGCACCCGCATGGGAGACCGGGAGGAAGTACCCGGCTCCTGGCTTTGGGTCGGCGCAGTGCCAGCCGTAGCGCCCATTAGGGGAGTAAACCAACAGAAGGAAGACCTTTCTGTCTCTCTCTCACTGTCTATAACTCTTTCTCTGTCTCTCTCTCTCACTGTCTAACTCTGCCTGGTAAAAAATTTAAAAAATATATCCTTAGGAAAGACTTTTTCTTTGATAAACTATAATATATTCACAAAAAGGCACGATTTTTGTGAATAATTATTTTGATTTTGTAAATGAGATTTTATAGATTTATTTGAGAGGCAAAGTAACTGAGAGAGGGAGAAAAGGGTGGGAGAGAGAAAGGGAGAGAGAGGTGGTCAATGAACTAGTGAGAGGTCTTCATCCACTGGTTTACTCCCCAAATGGCCATGGTAGGTGGAACTGGGCCAGGGATAGGCCAAAGCAAGGATCCAGGAATTCTATCTAGGTCTCCCAAGTGTGTGTCATGGGCCCAGGTACTTGGGCCATCATCCATGACTCCCAGGCACATTAGCACAGCTGGATCAGAAGGAGAGCAGCTGGGATTCAAACTGGCAGGCCATATCTTTACCTACTACGCCTCAATGCTGGCCTGCATGAATTAGTTAAATAAATGACATTAAGCGAATATCTTTGTGAATTTTGAATTATGTATTTTATAAAGCTACAGTGGTGAATCTTGATTCTTCAGCTCTTGCAAACATCAAAATTAAAAGTATATTAAAAAGTTATATGCCAGTGCTAGCTAGATATTTGATTTTATGCAATTACTTTTATTAATCTGTTAGGGATTATTGCTATAGTGAATTACTGGGCTCTGTCAGGTAAGAAAAATATTTTTATTTTTCGACTATTGACATTTGTGGAGAGATCACTAAATTATGGTGTGAAGATTCTCTCAATAACTGTGTGGTGCTTCACAAAGTTCATGGAAAATAAAATGTTTACTTTGGTGCAAAAATTTTGAAGTACATAATTTTCTCATAATGCACATTTTCTGTGACCTTTTTGAGAAACCCCCATGAATGGATTTTGAATTTTATTTCACCAAATAAATTCTTTTTATTCTTTTCTATGAATTTTTGTAACAATGCTGTATTTATATGACTAAATGAAAGTCTTTGTTACAATGAATTTCAGTTATTTTTCTCATTTCTCTTATTGTCATTGAGTACTTGGTGGAAATGACCTGTTTTTTGTAACCTGGGCATGGAATCTTGCTGGAATCATACCTATGGGGATATTACTTATGGAAGTGTTTGTAGGATATAATGTTCTAGGAGACTGAGATTTGGAGTCTAGGTGATCTAGAGTTTTACCTGGGGCGGGGGGGGAGCGGCTGATAGAGCAAAGAATAAGGCAAGAAAGCAAATGGGATAATGAATAGTGATGTTGATGAGGAAAGAACAGAATTTAAGACTTTGGTTAGGTCTGAGTGTACATGGTGTCCTTTTAATGTACTCATAGCTATTTACAAGAGGTAGCACCAGATCCCAGAAACCTTTATTGAACTGTATAGTCTCCATTCTCCTTGGGATTGCAAAGGGGAATGCATCAATGGACTTGTAAATGGGTGTGACAGTACAGTGGGATAATAGAAAAGTGAAACCTTATCTTTTCCTCTACTTTTCATATGTCTACTAAGCTGTTTCCTCTTATGAGCTACATAAAATAGGAACTGTATACCAGAAGACTGGAATAGTCTGAATTGGCTCAACCAACTTAAGGCTGCTATTTCTCATGCGCTTATTTCATGGACGGCTTTCCAGTAATATTGCTGTTGGCAGGTCATGTATCCTGCTTTATAGATGGGAAAATTTATGCTCAGAACAATATAGTACTTTTCTGAAATAATCCACATCTATTTGCCAAGTCAGTTCTTGAAGCCAGGCCTTTAGATTTTTCTCTTACTATTAGCAGTGTTAAACCAAATTATCTTCCTAGCAAATAAGATTGGAAATAGAGTAAGATGATTGAAGTTTATTGTTCACTTAGAATCATGTTAATAAAAGTATAGCAAGTATTGGAAATTTAACTAAAACAAAAGATAAAGCAAGGACGTTAATATTTGAACTAAATATGTGTGATTAATTCAGATTATTGAATTATGTGTTTGCGTGTTTCTGCTGGTACTCAAATCACAAAAATTCTAACCTTTGTCATTTTGTAGGAAAATAAAATACCGAGTCACACATGGCTGTGATTTGCTCTGTAAAACAGACTTGCTAGTACATGTTTTCTTATTTAGATAGTTTACTTTGTTGACAGTTCAGTTCCAATAATCTGGTATTTGCAAGGAAATAATTTACAGACTTTAAAATCTGTGCTAAAGGTGATCAAATGGAGATCTGAATCCCTCATTTAAGTGGTATCTTAATGTTAAAATAGAAAATGTACTTTTAAGAAAGTAACTGTAAAACTATTTTATGTAAGATTTCATGTGGGATACCTTAATGGTTGAATAATAAATTTTACCTCATAAAAATGAAATTCAATAATACAGTAGCTCTCTCAGCTCAGTAGCATCTGGTCTATTCTCAAGAGAGCCAATATTTTCCAACTCATTAGGATCATGTCGTTCTGTATGTCGTCAACATTGACTTAGCCAAGCTACCTTTACTTACATAACCGCCAAACTATTAAATAGGTCTCTTGTGGAGTGAAGTCAAATATTCCTGTTACTTTACTTCTGCCTAAGAAGAGAGGAGGAAAATGTACATACTGTAACATTTAAACATCTGGTCTAAAACCACATCAGTGTAACTGAGCAAAGTTACGGATTTGGTATTCTTCCCAGGTGTGCATATAAAAAGGATTTTGGAGTTGTTGAATAGTTCTTTAACCACTTAGGAAAAAGATTGAGGCATAGTGATATGCTTTTTCTGTTACTCTATTTCCAAACTACTCCCTTCTATCTGAAAAACACCTCTAATATAATCTAAGATACATAATTTTGAGTTGTTAAAAAATTTTCTTGCCAGACATAATACTGTCTATAAATTCAGTGTGATTGGCATTAACAACAAGACTTCTTGATCTTTAAATTTGAGCAAGAAAACATTACTTTTTTGAATTTTGTTAAAGTGCCCTTTTATGAACTTTTCAGATTGTGAATACTTAATGAATTTAAAGTTTACATTTTTTTAAAATACATGTCCAGGTATTGAGTCACTTGTAGAATATGTGACTATAATATGATTATTATTAACATGAATAATTTACAAAAGGTTTGAAAACTCAATTTGAATGTTAACATTGGTAGTTCAACTTGATTTTATTCATATATTCTGTCTCAGACATTTGATAATGTTTATAAATTTTTTCCCTCTTGGCATAGGAATATGTATTTCAGGTGCCATCTGATAAAGGAGAATAGAGTGATGATTAATTGAATAACTCTAAATAGCAGAAAATACTGTGTACAATATCTGAGTATGCAGAGTAGATTTGAAAGATAGACAGTGTTCTTAAATTATAATTCAGTATATTTCATTGGATTTTTGAAAATTAGTATAAATCTTTAGTATGATTTGTCAGTCTTATAGAAAATCTTCTATAAACAATCTCATAAAAACTGTTTTCATAAATCATTTTTTATTGTAATGTGATATTATAAGAGGAATATGTTTGCTTTATAGGGAAAAACAGAAAAAACACATTTTGCTTTTTTAACTGACTTTATTCTGTTGTTCTCAAAGTATATTCCTCCTGGTTATAGTCCCTTATTAAATGTTTTAAAATATTTGCTATGCAATCTTTTCAGTTTTGGTAGCAGATAGCTGACAAGATATTAATATGACTATTATAAGGGTTACAAAGTCTTCTGTGTCGGCCGGCGCCGTGGCTCAACAGGCTAATCCTCCACCTTGCGGCACATTCTGAGGTACTGGCCACTTCATATTTTTTTAGGAGATACAATTAAACCTTCTGGCATTTAAAAATATTCCCTTTGACATAAAAAGTGCTATATTTTTTAGAATAGCAAGATTTAAGAGTGGTGAAGATTTCAGAATATAGGGACACAACAATTTGTATTAGAATAGAACAAATAAGATTTAAAAGATTTAGGAAAAATCATATTTTCATAGGTATGTTTTTTTCTATACTGGAATTATTTATAAGACATTCAAAATGGAGCACATATGGTGGGCATTTGACACAGTGGTTAAGATATCACTAGGAGTGAAATAGACATTTTCAGAATCGAAGATTATTTATAGCCCTTGTCTATTTCTTTGAGGAACAGTGTTTCATTTTGTTTTCTTTTTCTTCATACTATTTGTTGAACTCTTTTACTTAGAGTAGGGTTAACTATACAATCATTACATGTACTGAAAATAGATCATTGTAAAACTTAAGAGTGGGAATCAGAGAGGGAGGAGAAGGAAGAAAGGTTGGAGCATGGGTGGGTAGGAGGTTTTGGAGGGAACTATATCTATATGAAATATATGAAACTTGTATAACTTAAATAAAACTTAAAAAATTATAGAATAACAAGAGATAGCACTTGGGATGCCCACATTCCATGAAGAATTTCTGGGTTTGAGTTCCATCTCTGCTCCAAATTTCAGGTTTCTGCCTATGCAGTATTTCTGGGAGGAAGGAGGTAACTCTTTAAGTGCTTGGGTCCCTGCCACTCATGTGAGAGACTTGAATTGAGTTCTGAGTTTCTGGCTTTATTCTGGTTTAGCCCCTGCCAATGCAGGTATTGGAGGAATGACTCAGTGGATGGGAGATCTTTGTCTGTCTCTACATCTCTATTTCAAATAAGATGAAGAAAACAAAAACAAAAGACATCTATCAAAAGTGTATATTTACTTTGTTTGCATTTTTTTGGGATCAGTAAAAAATGGCTTTGTCAATGAAGTCACCTTGATCAGAGTGTAAGTTGATATCTGTTGATGAACTGCTGATTGAGAGTATAATACTGATACTTAAACTTGTGACTTAATAACTGGCCACACTTCATATAAATTGTGTGTGTGTGTATGTATGTATGTGTGACAATATTGAAATTCTAGATAAACCCTAAATTAAAATATTATGTTGAAATATTTGTTTATAGTGAAAAATAAGAAAATAGTATTACATATCATTAAAATTTCATAATTTAAAACAAAATTTTGGTTGCAAAGTTCCATTAATTTGAGGCATTTCAATTCCATCAAGTCTTTTAAAATGACATTTATAAATAAAATGTAACAGGGAGATGTATATTATCAATCAACTGTGTAGATTTCAAAAATTTTTATACTAAAACATTCTTCAATTCAATTTTTCATGAGGTTTTAGAAATACCCTTGTATACTTCATTATTTATACATCTTTATATTTTATGTAAGATAAAATACTATATTTATTGAATTTTGCTTTTTTATAGAAAGATTGATTTGAAATTAATTAAGCATTTTAGTTCCTCATGGAACACAAATAATTGCAACAGATTCAATAATAAATCTTCATTATAATAGATTTACTTTTTAATTTCTAATTTAAAATAGTGCTTTAATTCCACAGAAAAACTAGCACCATAAAATAATTCTAAAAGTTGTTTTTTATCTATAATTTTACTATCTCTAGTACATGCTTTGAAGTAGAAAATTTGAACCATATTTTATAGGTTTGAAAGCCATAAAAGATATTTTGCAAGCCTATATAGTGGTAAGAAATAACAGAAACACAAGTTGGGGTTCAGGAAACTGCCTGTGTTTATTTACTTAAATATGCTATAACTTATTATATTCCTAAATTTTAAAATAACTACTCATTATGGCAAGTGCATTGCTAGAATACAGTTAGGCTGGCGCCGTGGCTCACTTGGCTAATCCTCCACCTGCAGCGCCGGCAGCCCGGGTTCTAGTCCCAGTTGGGGCACCGGATTCTGTCCCGGTTGCTCTTCTTCCAGTCCAGCTCTCTGCTGTGGCCCAGGAGTGCAGTGGAGGATGGTCCAGATCCTTGGGTCCTGCATCTGCATGGGAGACCAGGAGGAAGCACCTGGCTCCTGGCTTCGGATCAGCGGAGTGCGCTAGCCACAACATGCTAGCCGTAGTGGCCACCTAGGGGGTGAACCAATGGAAAAAGGAAGACCTTTCTATCTGTCTCTCTGTCTCTAACTCTGTCAAAACAAAATAAAATAAAAATAAAAAAGAATACAGTTAATAATTGACTTTTCATGGATTTATTAGAGTCCTTGAAACTTTCCCTACTGATCTTAATAGTATAGATAAGACCAATATATGTGTGTTAATTTTTGTTCTGTTTTAGAAAGTAAAGGTATAACTACTTTGTAGCAGATTTATATTTTTCACTACTGTTTTATTTTATAATATAAATAATAAATACTTGTGTGTTAAAATGGTGTCACAGCTGAGATGTGAATACCAGGAACTTGCTCTATTGGTGATGAAGTGTGAGGCTATTGAAAGACCAGACACGAAGGTTATTAGCAAATAATTTTATTCAAAGAAGAGAAAGGCAAGAACTCCTGTTAACAGAAGGGGAAGACCATCCACTGACCTAGTAGTGGCGGTTGATATATGTTCAGCAAAATGACTCTACAAAACTGCAAAAACACCCTATCTTAGGACCTGTCAAGGGTGTTGCTTATCTTCATCATACTCTGAAAACATTTAAAGGCATATGACCACCATAAACAGGCCACTTGATCTCCTTGGTGCCAGAGCAGGTTTTTCCTAATTACCAAAATCCTTAAAACATTACAAAGTCATTAGTGGGGGGGAACCCTTAACATTCTTTGTCTACCTGACCTTCCTTACTCTAATTTCTCTCCATGGTACCCAAGTATATTAAGTGTTCTTTAGACAAAGGAGGCTCAAAGACAAATATTGGAGCTACTCGATTCTATTAAGATCTCAAGTACTCCAGTTAATAGAAATCTAACCTGATAATACATACACCAACAGTTAATATTTGGCTTAGGGCTCAAGCTTCTTTGTCTAAAGACGATAGATACAAATTTTTTAGGTCTCAAAATATTTCCATGTATGACACTTAGTTACTGTACTAGACAATTAAAAAGGTGTAACCATATACATAATTATTGGTTTTCTTTCATTATAGTTTGAAGAATTAAGAATTTACTAAATGTATTCTGAATATGTACACATTTTTTTGTATTTAAAACATCATTTGAGAGAGAGATCTCCCAACTTCTCATTCATTCCTCAAATGCATACAATAGCTGGGACTGTGTCAGGCCGAAGCCACGAATCAGACCTCAACGTGGGTCTCCCTTGTGGATGGAAGAGACCCAAGGACTGGAGCCATCACCTGCTGCATCCCAGGAAGCTGAAATGGAGTGGAAACCCAGCTGGGGCTTGAAATCAGGCACTCTAATATGGGAAATGAGTGCCTTAACTGGTAGGCCAAAATGGCTGTTTCATGTGTGATTTCTGTGTAATAAATTACTTTGGCTGATTATATGTTTAAGTGAATAATAAGAGAGCAGATGAATGCTTCACTGGAACCCGAATTTCTTTAGTTAGCTTTACTTGTACATTCTTGTATGTGCTCTCAGAATTAGGATTCCCTACCCTGTGAATAATTTTCCAAAGCAGAATAACTCAACTTATACTAGAAATTTTCTGCACCTCATCTCTAAGACCTGTGATACAGAATTCTTGGCTCCAGTGTTCTCAAATTCACTTTCCATTGAGCTGTATTTTTGTGTGGCACATGAGTACTAAAGCACTTTACTGTCATAGTCTTAAATGTCTTTCTGTCATGGCCACTGTTGATCTCACTGGGTCAGATCTCAGCTCATTTTTGTAGTGTTTGTGTGTATCAGCATTTGTTGTCCTTGTATTAGACACAGAGCATTCCTAAAACTTCCTTCAAAGTTGAGTATCTGAAAGTTCAATAATAGACATGTTTTAAGGGCTTAAACATAAACAAGAATAGACATGTCAACCAGTGAAACAGACTAGAAACTTCGGAAATTAATTCACCCATGTACAACCAACTAGTCTTTGACAAATGAGCTAATGGACAATCTTCAACAAATGGTGCTGGGAAAATTAGATCTCTGCATGTAGAAGTATGACATAAGACCCCTACCTTATACCCTATACAAAAATCAACTCACGTGCAACAGAGATCTAAATCATACATCTGAAACCATAACATTATTAGAAGAAAACATAGGGGGAAACACTGGAAGACATTGGCATAGCCAGAGACTTTGTGGATAAGATTCTAAAAGCACAGACTGTAAAGGCAAAAAGAGACAGTTGGGATTTCATCAAGCTGAGAAATGTCTGCACAGCAAAGAAAACACTCAGCAAAATGAAGAAGCAACTGACAGAATGGGAGAAAATATTTGCAAAGTGTACATCTGATAAAGGATTAATATCCAGGATATATAAGGAGCTCAAGAAACTCAGCAACAACAACAAAGGAAGCAATCCAGTTAAGAAATAGGCTAAGGGTATTTTTCAAAGGATGAAATACAAGCACATGAAAAGATGCTCAGGATCAATAGCCGTCAGGGAAATGCAACTCACCCCAGTTAGAGTGGCTGTCATCCAGAAATCTAAAATTAAAAAGGCTGGCAAGGAGGTGACAAAAAAGGTCCTTGAAAACAGTGTTGGTGGAATGTAAACTAATAAAACCATAAAGGAAGACTATATGAAGATTCCTCAGAAATCCAAACATACATCTGCAAATAACGTAGCCATTTCACTCCTGGAAATTTACCTCCTCATATTAAAGAGTTACCTGTACTTCTATTTTTATAGCATCTCAGCTCACAGTAGCTAAGATATGGAATTAACCCAGATCTCAATCAACTGATGACTAGATAAAGAAATTGTGGTATTTATACACATTGGGATATACTCAGCCATAAAAAAACAAATCCTGTCTTTTGCAACAAGATGGATGCAACTGGAGACCGTTTACACTTAGTGAAATAAGCCAGTCCCCAAAAGACAAATATCATCTTTCCCTGATTTGTGGTAACTAATATATAGAGTGCAAAAAAATTAATGTATGTGAATGAAATTGACATTTTCGTTTGATTTCTTTTTAAAGATTATTGTACTTGAAAGAGTTATATAGAGAAGGAGAGGCAGAGAGAGAGAGGGACAGAGGGAGAGGGAGAGGTCTTCCATCCACTGGTTCACTCCCCAATTGGCCACAATGACCAGAACTACACCGATCCAGAGCTAGGAACCAGGAGCTTCTTCCAGGCTCCCATGCGGATGCAGGGGCCCAAGGACTTACGTCATCCTGTACTGCTTTCCCAGGCCATAGCAGAGAGCTGGATTGGAAATGGAGCAGCCGGGTCTCGAACAGCACTCATATGGGATGCTGGCACTGCAGGTGGTGGCTTTACCTGCTATGCTACAATGCCAGCCCCTTGATTATTATTTATAGCCCTTGTCTGTACTGTTGAGGAACAGTATTTTTTTTTCTAGTTGAATTCTTTATTTAGTGGAAGGTTAAGCTTGTGATTATAAAGGAAATTGAAAGTATGTCATTGTAAAAATTAAAAGAAACATAAGAAATGGAGGTGGGAGGATGGGAGTGAGGGAGGGAGAAAGGCAGGTTGGGAAGTATCATTATGCTTTTAAAACTATATATGAAATACATGAAATTTTTTTCTTACTATAAATTACAAGAAAAAACTTTAAAAACAATTAATGCTTAATGTCTTTCCTATAGGTGTGGCGTTCTTTGGGCTAGGAAATGAAGGATATATGTGAGAACTCTCTCTGGTGACCAATGTCTAAGGCACAGGAGGTAGTCCTTGGTTGTGGGATTCTGTCAGCCAGACATCTTTCCTTCTGAAAATCCATTGATTCCTTTACATTCCTCCTTTTTACCTTGATGGTAAGATGAGACAGTTTCTTAATGTGAAGTCTTCCTGAAGTAAAGAGATGCTGTGAGGAAGGGTGGACAAAAGGTATCTTTCTTTTCTGTTGCCCTCTGATGACTGGCAGTCTCTGTACTCACATCTGAGTACAAGCTTGAAGCTGTATGCCGTTTACTGCTTTTAACTTACACTGGATTCTTGCCCACTGGCTGGATTCTTGCCACTGCTTGCGTATCTTCCACCTGTTTTCCATATGGCAGGAGCAAGGATTGCATCAAAAATGGAAAAAGCATAGAGGACTTGGTTTGCTATCTGTCCCAAGTAGCAGTCTGTTTACATTAGACCCTTGCCATTCAGGGTTTCAAATGGTCCTTCTTGTTGGATTTACAAAAGTTAGATTTCAGAGTGAAAGTTATATAGTATATGTCACAGTTGGTAAAGTAAGGTCACTAAGGCAGCAAGATAGTAGAAGCTTTTGCTCTGCATAGAACCTGTTCCAGCACTTCTGTGTGTTGTTAATACTTTTCAAACTGTGACTCCTTTCCCAGGAGCACCTGCTGGTCTCCTACTGCTAATGAGAGAATTAGATTATTACCATTAGCAAGCAGATCTAAAGTGACCAATTTTGCCCCTTTAAATGTAATTTTAGAGATGTCTTTTATAATGTGTTTAGGTTGCATGACAGCTGTGGGTCTTCTCTGTCATTATAACATGAGAATGCTTCCAAAGGCTCAAAAAACTGCTTGGATTTCAGATTTATTTATTTTATTTTATTTTTGCATTAAAATAACCTTTAAATCTCTTTTTCCATGAACTTTTAAAAGTACATGTGTAGTAATTACTGACATAAAGTAATCCAAGTAAAGTTATTTCACTGTTACCTGGACAACCAGAATAGTGAAAGACAAACTTCAATGTCTGGTTATTTAATTTTTTTTCTGTATATCTCATATCGTTTGTTACTGATTTTTGATTACTTAACCACCATTGTAATTTTGTAAAATATTCTGTGCTTACTGTTTCCTATTTGTGTTACAGAACGTTGATTGTCTTGGTAGATGTCTTGGTAGGGTAGGGTGGGGAGAGAAAAAAGTTTTATTTTAAACCTAATATTTGTATAGGTGCCTAGAATTAGCCTTTATAAGTATTCTCTGCAAGTACTACATATTCTTAGATATATCTTATGTAGTTTCATTGTTACTACTTCATCCTGATAATTAAATTTATTTCAAATATCCAATTAAAACAAATTTTGAAAGTCATTGGTTTTACTTGGCAAACACAATATTTACTTCACATTTTTCTAAAAGTAAAGAACAGATAGTTCTCTGACAAAACTTATAAAAAAACTAAAAACAGATTTTTCTCTTAATTGAGTATGAAAAGAAAACATTAATATTTCATGTGCCATTAGCTTAATAATATTTTTAAATTAGAAAATAGAACTCATTAGTAAAATGGCAAAATTTTTCTTCCCATTCTAACTTGACCTGCTTTATAGATTTTTTTTTTCCATAAGTAGTCACATTTCAGCAATTCTTCATTTCTCAGACTGCTTGATACTCCATACCCACCCCACTGTTCCCTACAGCTGGAACCACTTGATCTCTGCCTATTTTTTTCAGCCATGCTTCAAGGTCTGGGACCTATCCTATGGTGAACCTGGCAATGATTTAAGAATACATATTCAATATTCAGCTGACTTCGGAGCATCTCTTCAACTTTACAGTTAATCCTGCTTTGCCTTTGTGCTTAGCCCAGTTAACTGTACATATACTTGAGTTAGTAAGATTCCATCCTGAACTGCCATTTCAGTTTCTGGATGCTTATTTAATCTGCTGGAACATATTCGGTGGTATCCTAGCTCATCGAAGATTAAGATTATGAATTTTTGGGGTCGGCACTTTGGCATAGTAGGCTAAGGCTTGGTCTGTATTGCCAACATCCCAACATGGACATTGGTTCAAGACCTTGCTGCTTCACTTCCAATTCAGCTCTCTGCTAATGGCCTGGGAAAGTAGTGGAAAGTGGCCCAAATAGTTGGGCCCCTGAACCTGCGTGAGAGACCCGAAAGAAGCTCCTGGCTTTGGATTGGCTCAGCTCTAGCTGTTGCAACCATTTGGGGAGTGAATGATGGAAGAACTTTCTCTCTGCCACCTCTTCTCTCTGTCACTCTACCTCTCAAATAAATACCTTCTTAATCTTTTTTATTTTTAAGATTTTTCCTCTCTAGACTCCCATAGGTTCTGGGGATTTTTCATTAATTTTAGTCATCTGGTAGCACCACTATCTACTAGCAAACCTTTTTGCCAGATTATACTCTGTTGATTACCCATTTTATTTTTTTAGATTTATTTTATTTATTCGAAAGAGTTACAGAGAGAGGTAGAGACAGAGAGAAAGAGGTCTTGCATCCACTGGTTCACTCCCTAGATGTCCTTAGCAGCCAGAGCTGTGCCAGTCTGAAACCAGGAGCCAGGAGCTTCTTCCATGCAGGTGTGCAGGTGCCCAAGACTGCTTTCCCAGGCCATAGCAGAGAGCTGAATTGGAAATGGAGCATTTGGGACATCAACACTGCAGGTGCTGACCCCTCTTATTGACACTTTTTAACCTTTGTTTAAAGTCATTGACCACATTGAATCAGTCATTAAATACTGTGAAATTTATCTCCTAAATAAGTAATTTCATAATATCACTTTTTCTCCTTTATTACATCTATTACCTTAGGGAAACTCCATTTCTTTTAAACTTTTTTTTTTTTTATTTTTTTTTATTTGAGAGGCAGAATTAGAGGGAACACAAACAGTGAGAGAGATCTTCCATCAGCTGGTTCACTGCCCAAATGGCTGGAATGATTGGGCCTGGGCCAAGTGGAAGCCAGGAGCCAAGAGCTTCTTTAGGGTCTCCTTTGTGGTTGCAGGGGCCAAGGACTTGGGCCATCTTCTGCTGCTTTCCTGGAGCATTAGCACAGAGCTGGATGGGAATTGAAGCAGCTGGGACTTGAACCAGTGCCTATATGGGATGCCAACGGCACTATGCCACAACTCCGGCTCCATTTCCATCATTATTTTGAGCCCTTCCATTGTCTACCATGTATCACAGTAAACTTTGGAAAATTGAGATGTGATCATATTACTTTTCCATCATTGAATTTCTTGTAATTGTAGGTTAAAAATTCAAAGCTGGCCTTACACTCTGTTAACCTTTTAGCTTCTGAATTGAATTGTGCTTACTTTTAGTCTTGGATATTGTTTTTTTTTTAACAAAGTTATTTCATTTTTCTGCAATACCATTGTTTATTTTATCTGTTTATATCAAGTTGTCCTTTAGAACCCAGCTCAAATGTTAGTTTCTCAGAAGAACCTTCTTCATGTAGAAAGTACTTTCTCTGAGGGCAGATAGATACTTTGTCTGATTTATCCCTCTGCTTAGACTCAGAAACTAGTATTTACTTTGGGGAATAGCTAAGCATAGTGTTATTCTGCTTTTGAGATGAATATTCTAAATGTATATAGTTTATAAATATCTCTAATTCCTAAGGATCACCTCTCTTGTCCTTCTGACACTATCTGTGATATAAGAGATGAGATCTGCCTCTGTCAGGGAATAAGCACAATGAGTCTCCTATCATTAAATCATGGGAGATGATTTAAATTACTTGTGAAAAACTGTTAAAATAGGGTCGATAAATGCATTTTTGTGTTTGTGATCTCCCCAGAGCATCCCTTCGTTTGGAGATTCTCTGGAAGGACTCATGGGACTTGACATATCATTACACTCATGATTAAAATTTATCAGAACAATGTAGTAAAGATACATTGTTGGATTGTAAGGGGAATAGACAGAGTCTGGAGAAATCTATGGGCATTTTCCCTTATGCCCTCTCTGTCTCTTATGAGGGATTACATTTTAGTACATGCCTTTTTTCCCTAGCAATGAAAAATAATGTGTGCATTCTTTTATTCAGGGAAGCTCATTCAGTGCCCAGGTTTTTGTTTAGGGCTGATCATAGAAGCAGCCTCTGCCTAGGATGTACTAAAATTGCAGAGTCCCAGAAGGGAAGCAGCTCTTTGGTCTAAACTAATTTATTTATTTATTTTTTGGGTACAAAAGTACAAAATCGATACTGGCACAGTAAACCAGTTTATCAGAGATAAACTGCCACCCATTGGAGCCACCTTTCTAAGTAAGCCTTTCTAATGATAGTAGCTGTATGGGTACTCTATTAAGTCTTTTCTGTGTAGTCCTTTAAATTATGTTACATAATGATAGCTGCTTTTTTTCTTCATTTTGTTAGCTTTTAGAAATTTTTTTTGTTTACTTGAAGGGGAGAGTGGCAGAGAGAGTGAGATTGATCTATATGCTGTTTTGTTCCCCAAGTGACCACAGTGGCTGTGGGTTGATCCAGGCCAAACCATGAGCCTGGAGCTCCATCCCGGTCTCCAACATAGGTGGCAGGGGCGTCTTCTGCTGCCTTCCCAGCAGGGAAGATGGATGGGAGCGGAGTGGCTGGAACATGAACCAGTGGTCTGATATGGGATACTGGATAGTATCTGATACGGATGCAGGAGACAGTTCAGCTTGCTGTGCCACAACACCAGCCTCATGATAACTTCTTTTAATTCCAATTTGGGAGGTATCTTTTACTGGATACATTTCTGTCCTGAACAAACTTGAAGTTCTGTTAGTGCTTGGAGTTGAGAAAGGACCATCATCTATTTTCTTAGGAGCATTAGCAGAGTCCTTCCCCTTTTAACTTGGCTTATCCTGGTCTCAATTTGGAAAGCTTCTATCATATCTCATCCTGCCACCCCATGAACTACATGTCTCTTGAGTTAGCTGCTCTCAAGTTGACTTTTCAAAATTTGTGGAGGAATGGAACTAAAAGTTATGTTTATTTGTGTATAAAGAAATTTTGAAACCTACACATTATAAGAATTTTTTGAAGATCTCTCATGTTGAGATTGTTTTTCACTTGTCTCTTTCCTTATTCTAAGGTAACATTTTCTCATCCTGCATTATGAATGAATGAATAAAAGATTTGGGTAAGGGGAGGAAAGGGGAGTGCCAGAGGAAAAGTAGGGAAAGAAATTATAAATCATATGGCATTTTTGAAAATTTTATACTTAATATTTCGTAATTGCAATGGCTCATAATGTAGCCATTAATCACCTATGACTATTAGATACTTATATGCAGGCTGGCTTGAATTGAGAAATACATATTAAAATATTTAATGGGCTCCACAACTTGCAGAATTATAACTTTTCACATTTTAGTTTTTAAACATTTTTATTATTTGAGAGGCAGAGACATAGAGAAAGACAGACATGGAGAGATCTCCCTTTTGCTAGATCACTACCCAAATGCCCACAATCCCAAACGCTGTGCCAGGCTGAAATCTGGAGCTAGAAGTTCAATTCAAGTCTTCTACATGGTTGCATGGAACCAATTACCTTGAGCCATTTGTGTGCTGCTTCCTTGGGTGCACATTGGTGGAAAGCTGGAATGAAAAGTGGAGCCAGGACTCAACTGTAGGCACTGCAGTATGGGATGTGGGCAGCTAAGTGGTTATCTTAAATGCTATGCCAAATGCCTACCCTTAGATTTTAAAATCATTAAATGATAATGTTTTCGATATGTTTGAATAAATAAGAATGTTATTTATTTCACCTATGTGTACTAATTTAATGTTACAAAATTTTACAAATATGGCTTATATGTATTCATGCTTCTATTAACACTTGCTCAGAAAGTGAGGCAGTGAGGTTTGACATTATTGTGAGATCCTGAAAGTTTAAACTTTGGCTGTTAGCAAAAAAAAAGTAACTGAAAATTGGTATGCTGGTTTTTTGTTTTTGTTTTTTTTTAGTATTGTAGAGGAAAACTGGCAGGAACTTATTTTTATTTGATCAAAATAATTATATAGGTTTACTTGACATGTTTATTACAATATAGTAGTTTTGGCCGGTGCCGTGGCTCACTTAGCTAATCCTCCGGCTGCAGCGCCGGCACCCCAGGTTCTAGTCCCAGCTGGGGCGCCGGGTACTAGTCCCGGTTGCTCCTCTTGCAGTCTAGCTCTCTGCTGTGGCCTGGGAGGGCAGCGGAGGATGGCCCAAGTGTTTTGGTCCCTTCACCTGCATGGGAGACCAGGGGGAAGTACCTAGCTCCTGTTTTCGGATCGGTGCAGCATTTCCAGCCGTAGCAGCCATTAGAGCAGTGAACCAACAGAAGGAAGACCTTTCTCTCTCTCCCACTGTCTATAACTCTTTCTCTGTCTCTCTCTCTCTGTCTAACTCTACCTGGCATATTTTATATATAGTTTTTGTTTGGCTACCATGGTAACATTCACGATAGTGAGAGTAATAATTATTAAGATATAGTGATTTATTTTTGTCTGGCACTATTTTATGTGGCTTAAATATATTAACCCATATAATCCTTAGAATTGCCCTTTTGTGGCCGGCGCCGTGGCTCAACAGGCTAATCCTCCGCCTTGCGGCGCCGGCACACCAGGTTCTAATCCCGGTCGGGGCACTGATTCTGTCCCGGTTGCCCCTCTTCCAGGCCAGCCCTCTGCTGTGGCCCAGGAGTGCAGTGGAGGATGGCCCAAGTGCTTGGGCCCTGCACCCCATGGGAGACCAGGAAAAAAAGCACCTAGCACCTGGCTCCTGCCATCGGACGAGCGCGGTGCGCCGGCTGCAGCGCGCCGTCAGTGGCGGCCATTGGAGGGTGAACCAACGGCAAAAGGAAGGCCTTTCTCTCTGTCTCTCTCTCTCACTGTCCACTCTGCCTGTAAAAAAAAAAAAAAAAAGAATTGCCCTTTTGTTAGATACTATTCTGATTCCCTTGGTCCAGATAAGGAAACGGGAACACAGAGATGTTAACTCATATGATCAAGGACACAACATCTTTGAATCTTAGTTTTTATTTCTGTTAATGATAGGACTTAAGAATGTAATTCAGAGGATTCAGTGAGAAAATGTGCTTTCAGATCTCTGGCCATATGACTTACTATATATGGCTTCTCATATACGAGGCAATCACTAGGCTTGATTTGAAGCAAACTGAGAATGTATAGATTTTACTTTGTACTTGTTAGCCATTTTACATGTATTTTTTGTCTTTTATTCTTGATAATATAATGGTGTTGAATCTCCGTACAAAAGAGGTACACATGCATGAAGCACATTAACCTCACTAACCCTCATTGTAAAAGATACATGAGTTGATCAACTCCTTTTTTATGCAAATCCCTCCAGGATAAAATAACAGGGATTTTATATAACAATAAGAGTTTTTCCAAAAAAAAGTACGGAGAAAGAAATCTGTTTGGATTACTTTGCCCACATCTGGTTATATTCATTTGTTTACTCATTTTCTGTGGTTATATTTATACTACTGTGGTAGAGTTAAGTAATAGCAAGGGAGATATGAAGGGTCACAAAACTTAAAACATATTATCTGACCCTTTGCATAAAATGTCTCCCACCTCCTGATTCATGACCACGTCAGTCTGATTTTGAGACTTTAGATGACTTGACTGCAATTAAGTTAGAATCTTCTAGATTGTCTTTGGCTGGGCTGCTTCTTGGAAGGTCTGCTAGTCTGATTTGGGATTACATTTTGGGAAATGTAGGCTTATCTCATAATTGAGACTGGTCAGAGTGAAATAATGAGTTTCACAATAGTTTATATCAGGGGGTGACAGACTGAAATGTACAAGGCTGAATCTGGCTTGCGGTTTGTTCTTGTATGGCCTACAAGTTAAAAGTTGAAATATTTTTTACTTTTTACTAAAGTTTTTAAAAATAGAATGTGGCAGAGACCATATGTTGCTTACAGTGCCTAAAATATTTAGTATCTGGCCCTTAATAGAAACAGTTTATTGATCCTTAGTCTTTATAATTTCTCACTGCTTTTTTTTCCTGATCATTGTCCATTGTCCTGGAAATGCCCAAAAGAAGATGAGCCCTGTGTAAGGACAGCTGCATTTATAACCATACTTTATTGAGTGTTACAAACCAAAAGAAGATGAGAGAGGTAGAGGCATAGATCTTTTTGAGTTTACTTATTATGAGGTATTCCAGTGCTTGACAATATTGTGTGCCTAACAGGGTGCATGGAATGTCCATCAAATATCAGAGCCATTGAGCTGTAGTTGTGTGCTCTTAATAATAAAAGGTTTACTGTTGTCACTTGGTAAATGATCTTGAAAACCAAAATTATTTAACAGCTTTATTTTGACGGTCACAGTGGTGTTTCTGATAAGGATGAATTGGGGTAGGTGTTAAAGTCAGCTGTAGTCAGTTTCCCGAGAGTCACTGGATAGGGATGTTTTAGAATGCCCCATGCGTGTGGCCTTCTTTAGCATTTTTTGTTGCCGCATGTCTGTCATACTTTGTAATGTCTGCATTCAGAAACATGGATTTTACTTTTTGCCTCATGTCTATGTGGGTGGATATGATTTCAGGTCTGATACAGCTCGGATTCCGGCAGCAGCAGTGGTAATTTCAGTGGTGTAGCTTCATTCAGCTGCATGATTTCAGTTGGTCTCATCAGAGGATGACTAACCAAGATGATTTGATTGGCTGTGATATTCTCCTGTAATTTGTAGCTCCTAATCTTTAGATCTGCCACTATGTAGTTTTTCAAGTGGCAGAATAAACAGGCTACTGGCAACAACCAGTCAGTGTTGTATAACAAGATTCATTGGGAGTATTGTTGGCTAGCATTAAAAGGATAGCCTTGAATTCTGCCCACTACTTTATATGCCCATTAGCTGGAGCAGAGATGAACTGCACAATAGCATAGTGGACACCATTTAATTTCAGTGTAGTTGTCAAATAATTGGTGAAGTAGACCCTGATTTTTTTGGGGAACTTTCATGTATCAAGTGGTCTATGACGCCTGCAGTTTTGCTTCATGTGGTGTAGTAGGGGTTAATATTTCTCTCTCAAGAGGTATGTTTATCTTAGTCTATTTTGTGCTGCTGAAATAATACCATTAACTGGGTAATTTATAATGAACAGAATTGCATTGACACAGTTTTGGAGTCATTCTATGTGTTAGAATGTAAACCTTTGTTTATATCCAGGGTCACTGTTTCCTTTGCTCTTCACTCTGAATCATAATTCTTTCAAATACTGAGACTGAAACTCACTTCTTAGATGATTGAGATTTGTTATCATTGGGGCAGTTCAGAAGAATGAGCTGTAGGCCTTAAATGCAGTTGTGAGAGAGGCATTTCAAAAATGTTTTTATCAATGAAACACTGGTTAGTTTATGAGTACTATTATATTATATAAACTGAAACATTTTTCTATCTGTTAATTCACTGTACAACATAGTCACTACTTGATGATTTAAATGATAACCCCATGTAACCTCTTCTCTACTGTATGCTCATTATTGCCATTTATTACTGGTGGGATTATATGCAAGTTAATTAGATTCTTGAAATTTACATTTTTTTAAATACTAAAGTAGGGGTAATAATACATTTTGATTGTTATAAATTACATATATCACAGTGCCTGGCTTAATTATTGGTAGCTATTTACTTATATGGCATTGATTGAGTCTCAGGTTAAAGATAACATTATTTCTAATCTGCAAAGAAAGGAATTGAAACTAAAAGAAATTTAGTTTGATGAAAAGAAGTACCAGGTGGGCCTTGTGGCACAGCACTTTAAGCCACTGCCTGCAGTGCCAGCATCCTCTATTGGAGCACTGGTGAGTGTCCAGCTGCTCCATTAGCTTTCTGCTAATACACATGAGAAAGCAGCAGACTATGGCTCAAGTGCTTGGGCCCTCTGCAACCATGTAGGAGAACTGGGTGAAATTCTAGGCTCCTGGCTTCTGCCTGGCCCAGCCCAGGGCTGGGCATTGTGGCCATTTGGGGAGTATACTAGCAGATGGAAATTCTTTATGACTCTCTATCACTCTGTCATCTGCCTTCCAAATAAGTAAAAATAAATTATTTTTTAAAAGGAAGAACGAGTAGGAATTTTTAAAAAAATGAATGGATTGAGTCACTTATTTTATGGCTTATATTATTTATTTTCTAGTACCCTTTCTCCACAGAAAGCATTTTGTATTTTTCTTGTAATATCTAGCAATATACTTATAGGAATAGGCTATCATCTAGTTAGCTAAATGTCTCCATTTCCTGTGAATGGACTATATGGGTATTTTGTTTGCACATACCTTGATTTTTTTAGTGAGGTGAATAGTTTTGAATGTGTATTATATAAAAGATAGTCTTTATGTATTGATCAGGTGTTCATTATTAGTATGTGTATACCAGTGTTGGTATTGGAGATGTATGTAAAGCATTTTTTTAATTTTAAAAATTATTTTACTGTACTCTGTGAAAAAATATATCCCTCATGTTATACCCATGATTTCAGATGTTGCTTAAGATGAAAATACAGTAAAAGTATGATCATAAAATAAATTTATTTTCAATAAAATTAAGAAAGTATGATCATAAAATTTATTTTCAATAAAAAGTAAAAAAATTATGAGTTTAAAGAAAAATATTTGCAGTATAATTAGTTTCTTTCAGAATATTTATTTGGGCCAGCATTGTGGTGCAGTGGGTTAAGCTACCTGTATTGCTGGCATCCCATTGGTGCCAGTTCAAGTCCTAGCTGCTCCACTTCCGATCCTGCTTCCTGCTAATGCACCTGGGAAAGCAGGGAAAGGTGGACCAAATGCTCAGAGTCCCTTCCATCCACATGGGAGACATATTTCCTATTTAGCCTTGGCCCAGCTCTGGCTGTTGCAGCCATTTACTTAATGAAGTTGCTAATGGAAGATGACTCTCCCTTTCTCTGTAACTCTGCCTTTCAAATAAAAAATAAATAAATCTGTAAAGAGAGAGAGAGAGAGACAGACAGACAGACAGATAGGCAGACAAACAGACATATAGATCTTCCATGTACTGGTTCACAACAGCTAGGGCTAGACTAGGACAAAGCCAGGAGCCTAGAATTCCATCCAGGTCTTCTATGTGGATGACAGGAACCAAGCACTTAAACTACCATCTGCTGCCACCAGTATGCATAAGTAGGAAGCTGTTTTGGAAGCTGGTAACTAGCAATCTGATATGTTTTGAGTGGCAAGAATGGCAAAACCTGCTGTGCCACAGCACCCACCCTAATAGTATTAATTACTTTTTAAAGATTTATTTATTTATTTGACAAGTAGAGTGACAGAGGGAGAATGGAGGAGGAGAGAGGGGAAAAGAGAGAGAGCATGGCAACTAAGTTCAGTCTTCCATCTGTTGGTTCACTTCCCAAGTGGCTTGCAACAGTTTGGGCTGGACCTGACACACCATCTGAGTCTCCCACATGGATGGCAGGGGCCCAAGTACCTGGCCATCCTCTGCTGATTTCCTAGGTGAATTAGCTGGAAGGTGGATGGGAAGCAAAGTAGCCAGGATTCAACCCAGCACTCAGATATCTGAAGCCAGTGTTGCAAGTGGCTTAACCTTCTGTCCCATAACAGCGGCCCCTGATTATTGAGTGTGTATTATGTGATGGCATTTTTTCTAAGTGTTTAGCATACACTGAGTTATTTAGTCCTCACAACAGTTTCCAGGACAAGGTACTTTTGTTATTATGCAAATAAGAAACTGAGAACTTGGAGTGCAGAGGGATGAACAGTCTTGTCCCTTGTTGTGAATCTGCTAAGTGGAAGAGTTGGAATAGTCCATGTACTCTGATAGTGCCCAACCTCTTAGCTGCTCTGCAGTATTTCTTATTTGCTTTATATGAATCATAGTGCAAGGACACAGGGATGCTGTAGTTGTATTAAAGTTCTGCAAATACATAGACATAGTTGTAAAAATTGTTCTAGGTAATATTTTAAATCTATGATGAACATGTATGCATGTGTGGAATAGAATAGAAGTATACTCTCAGTGGACAGAAGAGTCTCTGTTTCTCTCTCTTTCTCTCTCTCTGCCTTTTAAGAAATTTAGAATCTACCAAAGTTATTCTAAGTATTAAAAGATGTATTATTTAATTATATCATTGATAGAATGAATTGCTTTATTTTTTAAAAACATCACAGTGCAGTGAAGTATAGTGACAGTTTTCTCACCCTTCTGCACCTGCTTCTGTGAAAAGGAAATAGTCATAGTTTATAAGTAGTGAAAGTTAGTTTTTAGGTCATTCACAACTGTGTTCCAAACTGTTTGATATTTTAGTTTAAGGATTTCACTTCCTAACAAGTCATGTGACATCAGCAGCGAGGTGCAGTGAGTGCTCTCTCAGGAATACTCTTAATAGAAAGGAAGACTTTGGGTCTGTGAGGTTGTGTGGGCTTGCATGTGATTTTTATTTGATATATGAGCTGTGACATAACTATTGCATGACTGAGATGTACTTGTAAGTGCTGTACTATGCAGATGGGTTTTTTTTTTTTTCTGAAACAAAGCCAGAAATAAAATCTTGAATGTGTTCATTTAGTGGGAAAAGAATACTTCATAGAAACATATGGAAACATTTCTAAGCTTTTTTCATTAAATGAACCTTTTACTTTCTAAGCATTTTTATGATTGTTCATGTTAATATGTCATTTACCTCATATTTTCCAAGTTTAATGAGACATGGGAAATCTTATAGTACTGAGATGTTTGGAAATAACCAGATCACTTTTAGAATGCACGTTTTAGAACTACATGACATGATTATTAAAAAAAAAATTGGGATTAAATCACTCGTATATTTTTCCTTAAGTTGTTAGTCATTAAGGCTGTCCTTAGCTAATTATTTATTTTAATATTATGGATTTTGGTGAGGAGATGTATAGAGTGATTATATTCTTTTTACTGATTTTTAAATTATAAAAGCATAGGAAAACATTAATGGAAAAAATAGAAGTATAATACAACTGTTTTTAGTTTTTCATGCCCTTCTAGCCCATGTCCTTATGTATAAAATTTTACATGGTTTTAATTTATTATATATATCATTTTATGTTATGCTTTTCTTTTCATAACATTATGTTTTAAAATTTCTGTTTGATGGCTACATACCACTCTTACTTTGAAAAGTATACAGAGGATAAGTATTTTAGATTCTAAATTCTCAAGTTCTCCTTATTTCTTCCTCTTGTTACAGAGAAATGACTAGAATGATATTACATGTTGCCTCTCTACTTAGCTTTGATGCTGAGTCCAGTGTACATTTTGTAATTTTAATTTACTTGATTACATACTTGACATATGTCAATCTGTCGTCTTAATTTGTGGGCTCTTCCCATTTGTCTTTTATCCTTGATCTTGAAGGAAGTAGTTTGTATAATTGATTCTTCCAAGTTGGCTTCAGCTACCACCTATATACTGTTAATTGTATCATTTAATTCTCTAGCTTAGAGAGAATTGTCTTGACCATGACAAATTCATGTGCGCATACCAATGTATCTATAACTCACCATGCTAGTGTTAAATGTAACTGTTCACATCAAGATTCCTTTTCAATTCTCTTTATATACAGAAGATCAGTTTAGTACATATTACATAAAGATTTCCACAGTTTGCCCTCACATAGGGACACAAAGTGAAAAATACTGTTGGAGTACTAGTTAATCTTGATGTGAATGGAAGGGGAGAGGGAGAGGGAGAGGGAGAGGGAAAGGGGAGGGTTGCGGGTGGGAGGGAAGTTATGGGGGGGGAAGCCATTGTAATACATAAGCTGTACTTTGGAAATTTATATTCTTTAAATAAAAGCTTTATAAAAAATTTAAAAAAATGTAACTGTTGTTTAATTGTGGTTGACGGTATCATCACTATCTTGTGTGGAATAAGACCTAGGAATTATCTCTGCCATTCTCTCTAGGTAGTAATGTTCTGTTATTTCTTACTGCTGTATCTTCTGGGCCCCATACTCTGTTTCCATGCCTTTGTTTCTACCTGGGACTGTATTTCTTCTTGAGTGATCTCTGAGTCCTTTCTTGCCCCCCCCCCCCCACCAATCCATTCTCTCCATTGAAGCCTCAGTGATCTTTTATGATCTTCAATGATTTCCCATTTGTCTTCAAGATAAAACTAGAACTTCTTTCCATGTTAGCACATGATCATTTTATGTCCTCTCATCTTCCTCAAGCCCCTTTTTCTTATTTTTAACTACTAAGATTCTAGGGTGCTCCAAACAAACCCAGTCTCTCATGTGTCCTAGCTTTTGCACGTACTGTTAAATCTGCCTAGAATACATTCCTACCCTCATGCCATTCTTTTCTTTGAATGCTAAACTTGTTTTCCTTTAAGAAATAGCTGAATTTTCATATCCTTCAACTTTATATGGATGTATTTTTATGCTCTCAGTGTATGCTATCTAATATGATGTGTCATTTATACAGTGTATGCCTTAAAATAGTTTTCACTGAGTTGTTTAGTACTATTCCATTGATTTGATTTTTGGGGATAATTTACTGATACCTGGATTTAGTTTATAATTGTTTATTTGATAAATTATTTTCTAACTCTATGCATGCTAGCAGTTTTAAAAGTTAACTTTCCTGCAGAAATTCCTAAGAGTAGAAATATCTCAGAGGTTAGGAATACTTTTTATGACTCTTAATTATTATCTTTTGGGTAATGGTAATTCCCCTTATCAATCTTTCCCCAAATACATAAATATAGAAATATGGTGATTTTTGAAAATCAAAACTGTACTGATCGCATTTTTTTCTGTTTCAAAAATGTTTTATTCTGGCCGGCGCTGCGGCTCACTAGGCTAATCCTCCACCTGCGGCGCTGGCACCCCAGGTTCTAGTCCTGGTCGGGGGGCCAGTTCTGTCCCGGTTGCTCCTCTTCCAGTCCAGCTTTCTGCTGTGGCCCGGGAAGGCAGTTAAGGATGGCCGAGGTCCCTGGGCCGTGTACCCGCATGGGAGACCAGGAGGAAGCACCTGGCTCCTGGTTTCGGATCTGCGCAGTGCGCCAGCTGTAGCGGCCATTGTGGTGTGAACCAACGGAAGGAAGACCTTTCTCTATCTCTCTCACTAACTCTGCCTGTCAAAAAAAAAAAAAAGTTTTATTCTTAAAAAAACAAATTACCTTTAATATTTATTAATTTTTACATTAGTAAACATGTGGACACTGTTGTATACTAGTCTCTGTACAAGTTACTGGGTATACATAGAGTAAAACTCTTGCCCTCCCTGATTCTTGTCTTAGTTAAATTTAAAAAAAAAAACAAATTCCTCAAGAGCTTTCAATAGTTCTATCCATAATATAATTTATTTACTGGAACTGCCTGTTAAATATGAGTATAAATTAATGTTGGTTTTAACCTATTAATACCATAAATTTAAAAGGTTTATTATTTATATTTGAGAGTAGCATAATTACTTTAAAAATTGCATTTTTCCATGTTAACATTGCAGTTTTACTATTACTCTTCAGAGGAAAGTTTGAATTGGGGCTAGTTTTAATAATGAATAAAAATGAGGTATTTTTTGTTGAAAAATATAATTAATAGATTGCTGAGTAAAGCTCAGTTTAGCAAGTTGAACTATTAATATTTATAATATAGTTGATACTTGAACTGTTATGGTATGGTTCATATTTTACTATTAAAATATAAGTTATAGTTTGTACATGGTATCTACACAAGAAGTCTTTGTACTAGTGGCAGTACTGTTACACAGTTCCTTACTACACTAAGTAAATATATTACCTCAATCCTTAATCAGCCTTCCATTGCCACTGATGACCCAATGCTTAAGTTGTAACACTATGCTGCTGACCCAGACTCAGGGGGCTTATTTTATTATATTTTTTGATGCATTGCTGTAGGCAATTTTGAGGGTGTGGAACCTAGCCGTTTTCTCCATTGGACTCATTTCCACTTTTATTTCCTATGGGAGGCTTAACCCTCCTTTAAAATACTTGGATTTTTAAATTGTTCACCTATTCTATGATTACGGGGTGGAGGAGTAAAGCTATTTACCTCATTTTAACTCGGTGAATGAAAACAAGTAATTTGACTTAACTGTTGGTGTTAAACAATACTAAAAATTAAAATTTTATAAATGCCTTTCTGGTAGATTTTGTGTGTGTGTGCTTTTCATGGACTAGTTTTATTTTATGCTCATGTACTAGGAACATTTGGCTGAATTTTTTTCCTAGGAGGGTGTAATTGAGAACTGACAGGTTATATGAAGTTGAAAAGAAATTTAATGAGTTGTAAATCTAATACTTTACTTTTCCTTGGTAACTAGTATGTTATTTGTAAGGAAGTAGCCCAAAATGAATAGGCCTCTAAATTGACCAATAGCTTTTAATTTTAGCATTAATAAATGTGTCTTGAAAATGAATTTTATTTACTAGGAAAAATAGTTATCTTTAGAACATGTGGATGTTTGGGACTAAAATGGTGGCTGAAGTTATTCAGTCTCACAGTTATATATAAACTATGCAAAGAGCATATGCTTCTAGTTTTCAGAAAATTCAATGTGATTTTACTTCATTGCCTCTCACCATCAAGAATTTTATAGGGGTGGTTATTATGAGTCAGCAGTTAAGTTGGTGGTTAGGACGCTCGCATTCTGCATCGCAGTGCGGGGTTCAAGTTTTGCCTTTGCTTCCCATCTAGCTTCCTACTAATGAGCACTTTGGGAGGCAGAGAACAATGTACCTGACTTCTTGCCACCCACTTGGGAGAGCTGGATGGAGTTCTGGACTCCTGACTTTGGCCTGCCTCAGTCTTGGCTGTTGAAGGCATTTTGGAGAGTAGTAGCTAGAAGTCGGATCCCCCCCCCCCCCCCATCTCTTTCTCTCTCAGTGTTGCTCTGCCTTTCAAAAAAATTATTTAAAAATTATGGAGTGTCTTACTTGTACCAGGAATGTTATAAAGCCCTGGGGTTATTAACGTGAGGCAGGCATAGCATGAAGGGGCTATATTTTTAATATGGAAATGAACAGAATATAATTGTAATAGTGTGGTCAGTGCTATTAGTTGTTCAAAAGGAAAGCACAAAAGAGCAAAAGAGCAGGTGATTGTATTTAAACGCTTAATAGATGAGTTGACCTTTTGTCTTTTGTTAGGGGGAGAGAGAGAGAGAGAATGAGAATGAGTGTGTGTGTGTAAATGTTAGTGGAGGGGGAGAACATGGTGATAGCTCTTTGGTCATATGTTTGATATATGTGAATCCTCTTTGAACTATTAAAATTGACCATTTTATTTGTAGATTGAAGGAGTGATTTTGTTAAAAAAATGTTATTTATTTAATTATTTGAGAGACCAAGAGCTCCCATTCGCTGGTTGACTCCTCAAATGTCTGTAATGACTGGAGCTGGGCTATCCCAAAGCCAGGAACTTGGAACTCAAGCCAGGTGTTCGATGTGGGTGGCAGTAACCCAACCATTTGAGCCATAACCTGCTGCCTCACAGAGTATACATTAGCAGGAAGCTGAAACTTAGAGCAAAGCCAGGACTTGAACTGAGGCATTCTGATATAGGATGTGGGCATTCCAACCAGAGTCTTAAACTCTAGGGTAGGTGGCAGCCCAGTTGGAAATAAGGGAAACAGAAATAATGCTGGTTGTGTTCTCCAGGAAGCGGGCATAAGATGGAGTTAGGTCTGCAAACTGTTTACTGGGTTGTAGCATTTGTGAAAAGAAAAGGGTAGGAACCGGATTGGACAGGAAGAGTCATCACATTGTAAAGCGGATTTGACAAAGTAAGAGCTTATCTCAACAGAGACCATTGGAACACGGGCTATGAATATACCTATACTAGGTAGAGATGGCAGGACCCTTCTGCCACCATTGTTGAGTCATTGGGTATTGGCTACTCAAGAGGAAAACTGCGACAAATTCTAAGCAAGAGCTGCCAGCTTGATAGTGTGTTCTTTGTTGAAAGGTGATCTAAGGACCACATCTGTGGATCTGCCATAGAGACCAGGGAGGGGATGGAACTTGGGATGGTGCTAATCATTCTTTATTCAGTAATTTCATGTGGTGTAGAGTTAGTGCTGGGATGGATGATGTGAACAAAATAGGTATCTCCCTGTTTTATAAGACAAAGGTAGGGAGAAAGAATGTTTTAAACCAAAGGAAAATCATGTAGAAAAGTACATGTTATAGGCAAGAGGTTGGCATAAAGGAGCAACAGAATGCCACTTTGGAGAGTTCTGAAAAAGTAATAATGAAAAAGAATAAAAGGAAATGAGGTCAGTATTTTAAAGTAGCCATATTCTAGAGCCTTGAAAGTGACATTAAAGAATTTGGATTTTATTCCAAAGTTAGTGAAGTTAGTGAAGCATTTTAAGCAAATGGATGATCCAATTTGACTTATGGTTTAGAAAGTTTAATCTTGCTTACCAGTTTCCACATTTAATAATTACAATGCAAATATATCGTGACTTCTGACTTACTGTGACTTACACTGTATGTAGTCACTTGGAGAATTATATTACTGGCAGCTGCAGAATACACGTGTGTGTTTGCATACATACATATTCTATTAAAGTTTACCTGTTGCTTGTATTTCTTTAGTAAATAGTCATTTCTTTTGCTTTTCAGTGACTATTTGTTACCTAGTTACAAGAACTATATTTTAATTTTTGTTGAGTATATGGAAGTTGGATATTTTTTATTTTTGTTTTTGCCTATTCTTAGGTCTGAAAAAAACAAGTAAACACCTGTGTAGGAAATTTATTTAGGTATTTTAAACTCACGTGAATGTGTTGAGAGTCTTTAAAATTTAACTAGTCCCTCAATGGATCCATATAGTTCTCTGGTGTACTACAGGACACAATTTAAAGATCTCAGGTTTCTTGCCTGTAGTAGGGACCCACACAGTGCTGGCTTCCAGAGCTGCTTTCATTTTTCTTTTGCCCTCCTCCCATTTTTGGAAATTCAATTTTTGGACTGTATCCCCGTCAAGATATTGACTTGCCTAAATGAGAATATTAGTTATATTGACTTTTATTTAGAACTTAACATTGTTAACTGAGAATTAGATTCTAGTTCTCAGAAGTATCTTCTCTGTACTTGAGTTTGAACCTTGACTACATCATTGGTTAACCATGTGACTTAGGAAGTCTCCTTAGCTTTTTAAGTTTCCATTTCTTCTTCTGTAGAATGGGATACATTGACAGTATCTGCCTTATAGGTCCATAGTGAGAAATATACAAAATAATATAGAATATCTGGCATGTTTTGACTGTTCTATAAATGGAAATTATTGCTGTGGTTATTGTAACTTTTCAATATTATTTTATTAGGGATATATGGAAGTATAGATTCACTTTGGGTCTTCACCTATAATTTACTTTTTGACTTAACCTCTTTCTATGGCCTTTGGAAGGTTTGATGAGAGTAGTCACTTCAGTATCATTTCTAGCATTCTTGAATTTGTATGTGAAAATGATTAGCATCATATATAGTAATCCAACAATATCACATTTGTAAATAAGGTATATAGCTTGGATTTAATGTTAATATTTCAATTTTAATTTTTAGAGACTAGTAAATGTAACCTGAGAATGAATATTTCCTCCTAGTTCTCTTGAAAAATGTATTTTATTTTATTTGAGAGACAGAGTCACAGATAGTGGGAGAGACAGAGAGAGGTCTTCCATCCGCTGGTTTACTTCCCAAATGGCCGCAACAGCTATAGCTGGGCCAATTTGAAGCCAGGAGCTTCTTCCAGGTTTCCCATGTGAGTACAGGGGCCCAAGCACTTGGACTGTCTCCCACTGCTTTCCCAAGCTATTAGCAGAGAGGTGGATTGGAAGATGAGCAGCCAGGACACGAACTGGCACCCATTTAGGATACTGGCTCCACAGTGACAGCTTAACCTACTGTGGCACAGCGTCAGCCCTTCCTCATAGTTTTTTTTTTTTTTTTTTTTAAGATTTATTCATCTATCTAAAAGAGTCACACAGAGAGAAGAGAGGTAGTACGAGAGAAGTCTTCCATCTGCTGGCTCACTACCCAATTGGCTGCAATGGCTAGAGCTGCACCGATCAGAAGCCAGGAGCCAGGATCCTTGGGTGCCCCATGTGGGCACAGGGGCCTGAAGACTCCAGCCATCCTCCACTGCTTTCCCAGGCCACAGCAGAGAGCTGGATCGGAAATCTAGCAGTTGGGACTTGAACACTTGCCCACATGGGATGCTGGCACCCTAGGCCTGGGCATCAACCCACTGTGCCACAGAGCCAGCCCTGACCTCATAGGTTTTATGTATTAGTGTTCTTTCAGTGAGAATATAAATAGTAAGAGTGAAATATTATAATTGTCAGTGATTGGAAGAGCTGTTAATTTCAGGTACTAAAGTAATTATTTTATAAGTTCAATAATTAGGTTAATAGATTGACTGTTAGTATTAACCATGTAACATCATTTAGATAACTTTCTGAAGATCTTTATAATAATATTTCTAAGTTAAAATTCTCACTTAAAAGTAAGCTATTGATAGAGGTTGTTTTATATCATTTTATATAATTTCTAGAAGTGTTTAATGTACTAGTGTCAATACAATTTTAAAATGAGTATCATTTTCTAATTACATGATTTGATTTTAGCAACAAGCCTCCAAAGGTAAATTCATATTGGGGAAGGCTTTACGTCTTGTAAGACTGAATTAAATGGAGAAATAATAATGCTTTTGGAGGGATAACTCCAAATGGTTAATAATATTCAAGAAAATAATTGAAATACAATAATGGAAGAATATAAATATGAAAAGAAGGAAGTACTGAAGAAGAATGAAATATCTAGTTCATATCCTGTTTTCTCCATCTTAAGACAACAGACTTTTATAATAATACTTTACAACTATTGCTATATAACTTTTAATTAGTCAATTATTATTCTAGAGGAAGAAAATTCAGTTTATTAGAAACATCAGCATTATCAATGACAGGCATTCTTACACTGATTTTTAGAAACAATTTGCTAGAAGCATTAGCATCATCAGTGCTAGTCAAAAACGTCTTGCTCCTCTGTCTACTTCAGTTCAAATTGAGCTCCTACTTTAGTACTAGAAATTTAACAAACTAGAGTCTATAGAAATAATAAAGCAGTTGACAGTAGGTGAGAAATTGTGTACTGTATTGTCATATTAAAAATCAGTCTTGGGGCCAGCACTGTGGCACAGTGGGTTAAAGCCCCAGCTTGAAGTGCCGGTATCCCATATGAATACCGGTACTAGTCTCAGCTGCTCCTCTTCTGATCCAGCTCTCTGCTATGGCCTGGGAAAGCAGTGGAAGATGGCCCAAGTTCTTGGACCCCTGCAGCAGCATGGGAGACTTGAAAGAAGCTTCTGGCTCCTGGCTTTGGATCAGCTCAGTTCTGGCCTTTGCGGTCATTTGGGGAGTGAACCAACAGAATGGAAGACCTCTCTTTCTGGCTCTACCTCTCTGTAACTCTGTCTTTCCAATAAATAAAATAAATTTTTTTTTGAAATCAGTTCTAGGGAGTGGTGTTTGATACAGTGGTTAGAAGCCACTTGGTGGTCCACCTGAATCTCATGCTGGAGTCCCTGGACTCAAGTCTGGGCTGCACTCCCGATTCTGGCTTCTTGCTCATGTTCCCCCTAGGGGGCAGCAGGTGATGGTATAAGTAGTTGGATCCCTGCTGCCCACATGGGAGACCTGTATTCCGCCTGTATGGTCCCTGACAATTCTAGGCATTTGGAAAGCGAACCAAGGGGTGGGAGATATCTGTCTTTGAAAAATTATCCCTTCATATACTTAATAGAAATATTAATGTATTTATGTAGACTATATTAATATATCTAATATATAACATTATCAACATAGTATTAATATAAATTATTAATATAATGAGTATGTAACACACCTAATAGAAATATTTATATACTTAATAGAAATTTATAATGCAGATTACTTTTTTGTTAAATGCTATACTCTTTATATTTCAGAAGTGCATTCTCTAATGATATTTGTCTTTTGCCAAAACTTAGTGTTACATATTTTAATAATGTGAAACGTGAAAAGCAGTAAAATCTATACCTTTTTTTTCTGTACATAGAAAATTTATTATTTCATCCAAATTATATATAGTGTTGTATAAGTTTAGTATTTTTAGCCTAAATATTTTCAGAGGCTAGTTTGAATTTTAATTAGCAATTAAAGACTGAATATTATATATAGAGTTCGAAGAAGTCCTTTATTTGAATATGTACCGTCAGAACCATTGCCAAAGACCTTTAGTTTTAAATAGATAATGCATTACATTAAATTCACATTTAAAAAAAGCTGAAGTACTTTATAATATCATTTATATACAAAGAAAGACTGCCATAAAACATATTATCTGTTTGCTCTAAGATCCATGCATGTCATATATATTCTCAGTTCTAAAGCTACATACTGGGGCTTGCAGCTGTGGCGTACTAGGTAAAGCCATCGCCTGCAATGCCGGCATCCCGCATGGCCACTGGTTCAAGACCTGGCTGCTCCACTTCTGATCCAACTTTCTGCTATGGCCTGGGAAAACAGTAGAAGATGGCCCAAAGTGCTTGGGCTCATGCACTCATGTGGTAGACCTGGAAAAAGCTCCTGGTTCTTGGCTTTGGATCAGCACAGCTCTGGCTGTTGTGGCTGTTTGCAGAGTGAACCAGCAGGTGGGAAACTTCTCTCTCCCTGCCTCTGTCTCTCTTTCTGTTACTCTGCCTTTCAAATAAATAAATCTTAAAAAACAAACAAACAAACAAACAAAAAAAACTTACTGTGAAACAGAGGGTGATAGGTAAAGCCCAGTATTGTTTTTTTTCCACTTTGGTAGAAAGCAGTTGTCACCACTTACTGATTTCATCAGCAATAGATGCAACAGAATGGTGTTTGCTGTGTTTGGAAGTGTAGTTCTTAAACTTAAAAGGTGTGTACTATACAAGTAATACTGTACATATTTTAATGCAACAACTGACTTAATTAACTGTGGTCCAATATGTTCATCACGCTCATGGTAAGCCACAAGTTACTGGTTGATGCTTCCAGACCAAATCTGTCATAGAGGCATTATCTGAAGTTTGGAAATATTTTTATGGATTTGGCTTTAATGCTAGGTCTCCATATTGTTATTTTGTTGATGTCAATTCAGTGGATTATCTAAAATCTTTTCCTAATGACTTTTGAGATGAAACTGTAATGGTTTTACCATGTAGTCATTTAATGTTTGCTGAAGCAGAGAGCAGATGAATTAAAAATATTTATTTCTATCTATAGTTACCAGTGGTCATTATGTCTTACTATATTTATCCTCTAAAATAGCTTTCACTTTTTAAAAGACAAATTGAGAATGGAGAAAACAATTCATAGATGTTGTGTATAGCATTCTGGAATTTCTTACCATTTATTGATGCTGTGTCAGCTGTCTTAGACACAGAGTAATTTCAAAAAATTTTAGCTCTTTAACCACATTTTAACTTTTGAAGTAAATGAGATATCTGATAATATTTTTCTTCCCAAATGTTTGGTGTTTTTTTTTGAGAGACACTTTTTGGATTACTTGGTAAAAACTTCAAAAATCACTATGAAAATAGAAGATTATAGCTCTACATTCCATGGTCATCTTTCAATATGTTACTCATATAAGGGTAGCAGTAGAGGCATTTTGTGAAAATGATGGGGCAAGTGACCAAGACAGTATAAAGCAGAGGCAAGGAAAACATTTTAGTAAGAAGAAATAGACTCTGAAAATGTGTTGTTACTAAGAAATGAGAAGTGAGTAAATATTGAATATAAAATCTTGACTAAATGGAAAAAAGTAATGAATATTTTTGGACAATATGGTTTATTATAGGGATGTAGAATTAATTTAGGGACTATTTCTGATACCTGACTAAAATATGCAGATTGGGATAACTTTTTTTTTAATCTTGGGATTGACCAAATTCTTTTTAAAGTTCTTAGTGGCACCCTTTTCAGCAACTTCATCTCAGCAGTTTTCTAACTCCCGCCTGCCCACAGGCACCACTCCCGGTGAGCTCTGTGAATGAGTTCCTTTAGTTCTGGTTCTTTCCTCATGTTTGTGGCTTGTGCTTTTCTCTTTCTGTCTGTCTGTCTGTCTGTCTGTCTACAGGCAGAGTGGACAGTGAGAGAGAGAGACAGAAAGGTCTTCCTTCCATTGGTTCACCCCCAATGGCCGCTGGGGCCAGCGCACCACGCTGATCCGATGGCAGGAGCCAGGTGCTTCTCCTGGTCCCCCATGCGGGTGCAGGGCCCAAGCACTTGGGCCATCCTCCACTATACTCCCGGGCCACAGCAGAGGGCTGGCCTGGAAGAGGGGCAACCGGGACAGAATTCGGCACCCCAACTGGGACTAGAACCTGGTGTGCCGGCGCTGCAGGCGGAGATTTAGCCTATTGAGCCGCAGTGCGGGCCACTTGTGCTTTTCTGTTCCCTCAAGTATTCTATCCTCACCATTTTTTTCTTGCTTCATTTTCTTTATTTTTAAAGGTTTATTAATTTGTTTACTTAAAAGGCAGAGTTAAAGAGAGAATCTTCTATCTGCTAGTTCACTTCCCAAATGCCTGCAATGGCTGTGGCAGGGCCAGTCCAAAGCTAAGAGCCAGAAGCCTCATCCAGGTTTCCCATGTGGGTGGCACGCAGAGTCCCAGGTACTTGGGCTGTCCACCCCTGCTTTCCCAGGAGCATTAGCAGGGAGCTAGATTGGAACTGTAGCAGCCAGGACTTGAACAAGCAGTGGCTTAACCCACTGCACCAAAATGCTGGCCCCATTTTCTTTTTATGTCCAGTGTCAGTTATCTAGATCAGGCCAGGAAACCATTTTTGTGTAATATCAAAGTACCTTATACTTCCCCCATCATAGTAGTATTTCATTGTAATGTTTAAGCGCCCATTTCTCCATGTCAGTGTGTGATAGTTCTTGTGGGAAAAGACATGTCTGTGGATGGTAAACACAAAATACATGTTTTGAATGAGTAGATTCTGGATCTAATATTTACTGGTTTTAAAATTTAGGAAACTTTTGTTAACTGCTTAAATATTACCAGTTAGTTCAGCCATGTGAAGATAGGGGGACAAAGTGATCCTATTTGAGCTGTATCTGGACTGGGTTGCTGATAAACGTAGGTTAAACTTTCTTAAGAACTTTTTCTCTTATGTATTTTGGCACTGCTTTGATAGAATTGAAAGTATAACGATATAATACTACAATAAGCTCTATACTGGGAAAATATATTTCATAAGAAATTAATTTCATATGAAAAGTTTTTTAAGTATAAAATGTCTAGATGCTTGATATTAATAATGACAGGTATTGGCCAGCCTATCTGTAATTCATCACAAAAAAAGTTAAAACAATTGTTTTTAGGCACTAAGAGACTAACTAGATGTTGAAAAAGAAATACCATTATTTACAAAACACACAATATGATTTATAGTGGCATTTCCATGCTCTTTAATGATTTATTTAATCTAAATAATTATGAATGTATTTTAGATACGTATGTTCACTGGTAAAGTTTGAATTTCTGATCTTAAGAAACATTTGTCACCCCTCTAAAAAATCCTACTCTGTGAGAAATGTATTTATTTGGCCTGGCCAAATCACACAAGACAATATCTCAAACTTTTATTTGTGTGATGATTATTTGGGAGTGTGCTAGCACAGGTTCTTAGGCTAGTTGTAATTTTGCATATGAAGCCCTTTCATCTGACTTTTAATAAGAATCTTAAGTGATTTTAGTACTCATGACTGACCCTGTTCTTTTAGCCATTCAGTGGCAGCATCACACATTCCAAATGAATCTGAAGTTCCTTTGAAAGGTTACATCCATCTGTCATGAATGTGCTGTTAACTTGTTGAATGCATAGTTTCCCGATAAGAATTGATAAAATCAGTCAAATTATTTTACTGTGATCCTCTTGGGTATACAGATTTTCAGAATAAATTGTGTTACAAGCAGTGTTGTTTATTATGGTCTATGGGAGAATAAAGGTGAATATTCTATAAATGTCTGAAATCCTCAAGAGTTTAAAAATTATTTTTAGTAATTAGTATTTATTATATGGTTTACTTACTTACATTTCTGATAGTAATTATATTTTAATATCAGAGGTAAATTATATGGATTTTAAAGAATTGTCAACATATATTACTATAGTTCCCTAATAAACTTTGTAGGTGAATAATTTTCATCTTTATCATGGTTATTGTTTGATTATGGATTGCTTTTTTAAAAATTTTATTTAATTAACATAAATTTCCAAAGTACAGCTTATGGATTACAATAGCTTCCCCCCCCCATAACTTCCCTCCCACCCACAACACTGCCCTCTCCCTCTCCCTCTCCCCTTCCATTCACATCAAGATTAATTTTCAATTATCTTTATATACAGAAGATCAAATTAGCATATATTAAGTAAAGATTTCAACAGAAACACAAAGTGTAAAATACTATTTGAGTACTAGTTATAACATTAATTAAACACCTAAGAATAATTGTGTATTAATTACAGAGTTCAACCAATAGTTTTAAGTAGAACATAAAAAATACTAAAAGGGTAAAGTATTAAGTTCTTTTTTTTGTTAGTTTTTTTTTATTTAATAAATGTGAATTTACAAAGTGTAACTGTTGTATTGTTGTGGCTCCCCCCCCAACCTCCCTCCCTCCCGCGGCCCTCCCCTCTCCCACTCCCTCTCTCATCCCGCCCTTCATCGGGTTTCATTTTCAATTACCTTCATATACTGAAGATCAACTTAGTATATAGTAAGCAAGGCTTTCAGCAGGCTGCACTCACACAACCGCACAAGGTATAGGGTATTGTTCGACTAGTAGTGTTTTTAAGTTTCATAGTAAAACACATTAAGGACAGAGATCCTACGTGGGGAGCATGTACCCAGTGACTCCCGTTGTTGATTTAACAATCGGCACTCTTATTTATGATGTCAGCAATCACCCAAGACTCTTGCTATGAGCTGTCTAGGCTATGGAAGCCCCTTGAGTTCACCAGCTCTGAACTTGTTTAGTCAAGGCCCTATCACAGTGGAGGTTCCTTCCTCCCTTCAGAGAAAGGCGCCTCTCTCCTTGATGGCCTGTTCCTTCTGCTGGGGTCTTTTTCACCAGGATCTTTCATTTAGATTGTTTTTTGCCACTGTGTCATGGCTTTCTATGCCTGTGAGACTCTCATGGACCTTTTAGCCAGATCCGAATGTCCCAAGGGTTGATTCTGAGGCAGTAGTGCTGTTTTGGGCGTTTGCCATTCCATGAGTCTGCTGTGTGTCCTGCTTCCCCCGCAGGATCATTCTCTCACTTTTAATTCTATCCTTCATTATTTGCTTATACTGGTCTTATTTGTGAGATCTCTTCAACACATACCATACCCTATCTTTTTGATCAGTTGTGTATTTATACTTATCACTTTACGAAGTATGCTGGCATTGGTACCTGCCTCCTTGGTAAGATTGAGTTGAAATCCCCTGGCACATTTCTAGTTCCACCATTGGAGGTAAGTCCGAGTGAGCATGTGCCAACCTATATATTTCCTCCCTCTCTTATTCCCACTCCTATGTTTAACAGAGATCACTTTTCTGTTAATTTTAAATGCCTAAGAATGATTATGCATTGATTACAGAGTTCAACCAGTGGTCTTATGTAGAACAAACAGAGCAACAACGACAACAAAAATACTAAAAGGAATAAAATAGTAAGTTGTTTCCTCAACAGTTTAGACAAGGGCTGATCATGTCATTGTCTCTCATAGTGTCCATTTCACTTCAGTGGGTTTCCTTTTAGATGCTCATTTAGTTGTCATCCATCAGCTTTTAAAGGATGCAAATCTTAGCCACTTAGTTTAGTTTTTGCCTAATTTTTTATTAATTTAAATAAATACACGTACATTTTAATATGTAAAGCAATATGTGGGTGTGCAAAAATTTTGTTTTAAAGTTAATCATGTTTCCATCTTTCCTTTATCCTACCTTGTTTTCTCTGTGTTGATAAAAACATTACCACATGTGTAGGTTTCTGTTGAGCATGTATGTGTATTTGAATGAGGTCATATCTGTATTCTGGAACTTGCCATTTTCACATAATACCATATTATGGTTATTTTTACAGTATTATCATAAAATGTAACTTATTATTAAAAGCAGCATACTATTCCATAGTATAGGAATGCCATTATTTCTTTAGTCATTCTATTATTGGTGAATATTTAGAATATTTCTCTCTGTTCCTCAGCTTATAATGATACAATAAATATTTTTGCATATAAAATTTCTACACATCTTTTTTTCTCCTTAAATTAAAAGTCGGGTTAGTGGGTCAAAAAGAATGTCTATTTCAGCTTAATTTGCTTTATAAAATGTTTGATGTTTTATGCAGTTTATTTTTATTTTAAGTTGGGAGGCAGTATGTGTATGAGAACGAGAGAGAGAAAGAGAGAGAGAAAGTCAGTCTGAGAGCTTATATCTTCTGGTTCATTTCCCAAATGCCTGCAGTGGCTCCCTGCTGAGGCCAAATCTGTGACTTTGATCCAGGCTTCCCATGTGGATGATAGGAAACCAATCACTTGAGCCATCACTGGTGCCTCTTTTGAGTCTGCATTAGCAGATAGATGGAATCAGGATTGGAGCCAGCAGTTGAACCCAGGTACTCTGATACGGGACATGAAAATCTAAGTGGCATCTTAATGGCTAGGCCAAATGCCTATCACTACCCCTTTATTATAAAAATAGATTATAGAATATGGAAATTACTAGGAAACACCAAGAATGAAATAAAGATCTACAAATCTAACACCAAAACATATTCAACATGATAAAGCTTATTTTTCCTATTATTTTTCTTTAATTAAATATCTGCGGCTTTCCAGTGTACTATTACAAATGTGTTCATGTTTATTTTTATCTTACAAAGAAGATTTTGCAGAGTAATTTCAACTTACTAATTTATAGGTTTTCTTTCTAAGGCCTTTAAGTTTTAAGCACAGATGTGTATTTATTTTTCCTACTTCTTTTGCTTACAGAGAACAACCGAAAAATTCTGTTAAAGTTTGTAATATAATCTAGGAAGGTTAAAATTTAAAAAGAAAAGGAAAATAGCTCCAAAAAAGGGCTGAGAAAACTTGAGTTCTGGTTGTGAATTCTGCCTGATTAGTGATAGGATTTTAGTTAAGTTTCTTGACCTCTCAGAACCTTAGTTTTCTCTAATATTTCCAAATGTGGATAATCACACTATTTGAGAGTCAGTTGTCTTTTGCAATTGAAGAAAAAGCAAAGATATATTTTTAAAAATACATTTATTCAAGAGGCAGAAAAATAGAGCTCTAATCCACTGGTTCAATCTCCAAATTCTTGGAATGACTGGCCAGACCAAAGCTGGGAACCAAGAACTCAATCTAGGTTTCCTGCTTGGGTAGCAGGAACCCAACCACTTGTTCCATTGCTTGCTGCCTCTCTGAGTGTACATCAGTATGAAGCTGGACTCAGGACCGAAGTTGGGACTTCAACTTATGGACATCCTAACCATGTACTCGACCTTAGCTAGATCAGACTCCCACCCCAGAATCAGAGGTGTTAAATGGTCTGTTGATACATGTGCTTATTTGATATCTTAGAACCAAAAAATAATTTCAAAGTTTTTCAGATTGAATTTCAGAATGTTTCTTAGTATTCGCTTTTGGTTAGCCCTAAACATGCCACCCCCAAATGCAGTTCTTGTTCTGATTTCTGTAATCATAGGTTACAATATGTGAGGTCCACTTCTTTACACACATTTATGTGTGTGTGTGTACGTGTGTGTATTTATATCTCTATATCTATACATAATATTTGAAGGGCAGAAAGAGATATCTTTGATCTGTTGGTGCATTCCTCAACTGGCTGCATTAGTCAAGTCTGGATCAGGTTGATTTGACTGCAAGACCCTGGAACTTCATTCTCTTCCATATGTGTGGCCAGGTCCCATGTACTTGGGCCCATCTTCTGTGGCCTTCCCAGGTGGATTAGCAGGGAGCTGGATGGAAAGTAAAGTAGCCAGGACTTGAATTGGCACTCTGATGTGGGATGCTGGCATTGCAAGTGGTGGCTTAACCTGTTGTACCACAACGGCAGCCCCTCTTCTTTAAACCTTTAAAAGGCTATGTAATTATGGGAAAGTTTTGCCATTTATGTTTCATGGTTTTCTTTTTTTTAAAAAAATTGTTTCAGGCAAACGGACAGAGACTGAAAGAGAAAACATACGCGAGCCCACGTACACGCACACACACACGCACACAGGCAAGAACAAGCACATAATCCTATCTGCTGGCTTATTCCCCAAATGCCTGCAATGACTGGGGCTAGAATCTGGAGGTAGAAATTCAATCCAAGTCCCCCACATAAGTGGCAGGGATTCAAACACCTGAATCATCCTCTACACTGTCAGGAAGCTAGGATTGAGGCCAGACCTGAACTCAGGCACTCTTGGTTGGAATTCAGGCATCTTTACAATATCCTAATTGCAAGACCAAATGCTCAGAGACTTAGTTTTTGTGTGTGTGTGTATTGAAGATTAAAAAAATTTTTTTTCACTTTATTTCAAAAAGCAGAGACAGACACAGGGAAATCCTACATTCACTGCTTTTCTTTCCAAGGAATCTATGAAACCAACTTCAAATAGCAAAACACCTTACTGTCCCTTGGTCATCATAATTTATAATCAAGTCCATGAAAAAAATATCATTACTAAATTAACAAATGATTACAAAAATATTGAATCAGAAACAGGTTGTTAGGAAAAAATAGAAATAGTGGATTTTAAAAATAAAACAGTATTGCTTGACTGGAGTGTCCAGTGTCAAAGGTGGCCATGAGTAGGCTTCCCACATGTCATGCCCTAATAAGGGCCCTTCCCCTTGAATTTAGACTGGCTCAGTGACTTACTTTTGTCCAGTAGATTGTGGTAAAAGTGAAGCAGTTTTACTTCTGAGGCTAGGTTATGAGAATTCTTGTTGTTTTATCCTGGGTCATTTGGAATATTTGATCTGGGAGAAGCCAACCCTCCATCTTTGAAGTACAGTATTAGTAGAGTACCATGTTGTAAGGAAGCCCAAGCTAGCAACATAAGTCAGTGTAAGGAAGGAAGGAGAGAGACATGCCTCTGTGGCCCCTAGCTGTTTAAGTAATTCCAGCTGGTGTATCACACATGTCAAAACCATGTTGGATCTCCAGCTCAGGTGAGACTTCAGTTGATCCTAGCCACAACCTTCATCTGACTGTCACTGTGTGAGAGAGAGAAAAACAAGAACTAGCCAGATGAATCAGAAATGCACATGATAAAAATAGATTGTTGTTTTAAGCCATCAAGTTCTGGAGTCATTCCAAAGCAATAAACAACTAGAATAGACACCATTAATTAAAATTTGTTTTAAATGTATTTTATTATGAAAATTAAGGAGTAAGATATTCTTCTCATCTTTACCACATGACACATTTCTTGAAGTCATTTTTTGGGGGCCAAAGGATAAAGATATAAATGTTTGAGTCATAAATGCAGATAGATGGGAGGTTAGGAATCAACCTCTGAGCCAGATCCAAAGTGAAACATTTAGAGCTGGTAGGAAGCTTTAAAGAGCCGTGAATCACACCACAGGGATCCATCAGTAATAGAGATCCAGATCCATTTTAAGCCTTCCCTATTTGTAGTTACACAAAACAGTAAACTAAGATCTGATATAGTTTACCCTAAAGGAATTCAATTACATAATTATAAACCTTTTATTCCTTCCCTTCATTTACTTTTTTCCCCCTTCTTTAGATGGTATTTTGGTGGGTTAATTGAAGTAGAACTTAATAAAATTAGACTTCATATAAAAGGGTAGGGTTGTATCAGAGTTTCATAATTTTTAAGAAACTTTATATGTTCCAGGTACAAGAAAATATGCATTCCCTGATGTCAGAGACTGTTGTTGCTTGATGACTAACTCTTTGACCTCAGGTTCAATGAAGATTAGTATATTAGACATAATGCATCCAAGCTCATTTTCTAAGTTATCTTTCATGTTTTGTCAACTGCCAGGTGGATGCTGAGCATTTTTGGGAGAAATGTAGTTAAAGTAGTCACAATTATTAACTGCCTCAAGTGCTTCCTATGTATTTTTAAAGATTAATAGAGCCACATTTAATTTGTGTGGGAACTTTCACATGGTTGTAAAGTGACTGTGTTTTATGTTTTCATATATTTCTATAGTCATTTTTAGGTTAATATTCTTTTATATATATATTTGAGAAGTATCTTAATAGTATTTATAGTCAAATACAGCATGTAACTTTAGGTGGTTAAATGTTATGCATAATTCTGGACTCAATTAGCTTGCATTGAGAATTTTATCTTAAATGCATATGAAAAAAGTATAACTCAAATACAATGTAATGTAGAACTGGCAAATTTATGAGACATACTAATTATGAAATATATATGAATAATACAGCTAAGGCATGTAATTACCATAAACTTCCCCAAACCAAAACTTCTAAAACTAAAATCTACTTTGAAAAACCTTTCCACATTTTGTACTTAATTTTGTTTATATTTAAAACTAGGAAACAAATTTCAACTTTCTCTAGCCATTCTAACAAGAAGTAAGTAGGCATTACTTTAAAAATGACACAATCCACCAATTATTTGGTAAGACGAGCATAATCATAAATTTCCCATCCATGCTTTTTCCAAAAATACTAACCCATATTGTTCTCCCTGGACCTGTTGTAGGGATGACTAATCCAACTGCTGAGGTCTCCCTTTATGTGTTTGATGGAATACTTGGCTTGCTGGACTACAGCTGTGTGTTTATGTGCAGTGCACACCTGCAGGGGCCTGACAAATAGCTGTAGTATGCAGAGGATACAAAATTACCCTGGCAGTGCTGCAAATAAGGAAGTTTCTGTTTTGAAGTCCATATGTGTGTGTGCGCTTGAGATGCCAGCTGGTGTATTTATGTTGCATGCACAGATGTAAAGCTGCCAACTGATTTTATACCAAATAAAGTCTAATCTTTTTATACGTACTTTGTGTCAAAGTTATGAAGTGGTATGTAAGAATGTTCTCACGACTTAAGTCTTTTGAAATAGAAGCTGCTATTAAAAATATGAACTCAAGACATGATTAGGAAAGAGTATAGTGACATTGATGATATTTCTTAACTATTATCTTTATGTATAGGAATGTTGCTATATAATTAGTTGAATAAAATTTTTATTTATTATAATTGATATATATCCTTTCATGGTTGGACTCATTCAGGTCTGTGTTGAATTCAGTTTATGAATACTGAAATGTTGAAGTCAAATTTATATGTCTACTTAGCAAGAAGACTTTGGCTTTTATATTTTTTTAAGCATACTTAATTTCAAAAAGTTGAAATAATAGTGCAGTTTTCCAGTTTTACCAATATATTTAAATTTGTTCTGAAAGAACTATCAGTACCTATAACTAGCAGGGATAATATTTTCCAAGTCTATGAAGATGTTAAAACCAATTATTCAAAGCACTTTTGAATGAAAGTTTTTAAAATAATTTTTGACCATATTTCCCCATCATTAAATGAAGAAACATGTTTTATTTTAGTGTTTTCACTCTAAACAAGAAATACTGCTTTAATCATTAGAAAGTTGTTCTTCAAATTATCACATCTATTACTTAACTACAAACTTTGATTTGGAACTCTCCTTTTTCATTTGTGTTTATTACAGTCATTCTCTAATAACTCTCAGAGCTTGCCAGCTCATGATAATTTTTGCAGTATATAGTTGGTTTCTAGTATTAATATGTCTGTTTCATTGAACCATTTTCAAAATACCAATTTTTGCTGTATTTAAAATATATGTACAAATTAAATATTTTAGACCTTGCACAATATATTTGTTTTTGCTTTACCAATAAATTCTTTCCAGTCTTTATCTCATTCTATTTCATCTGTTCTGGTTTATAAATATTTCCAGGTGGAGAGAAAGAGCTTAAATACTTACCCAAAGTCATATTGATATAAAATATTCACTAATGTTTTATAAGCTTAATTACTCATTTCTATTGACATAAAACCTATAAATATTTTTAGAATGCTTTTGTAAATGCTTAAGTAGCATTTAAGGAGACATGATTTTTTTTTCTTTAATAGTAGACATGTTACATTGTTCCTCATTAAAGGAATATATTTGATATTATTTCTGGCATAATTTTACTTGAATCTTTACTGTCAGTGAATTACAGCAAGTGGGTGGGTGGGGGGTTTCAATGTTTAGCATTGTCCCTTAGCCTTAAAAGTGTGAATTTTGACTGAATCAATCTTCTCAATTCATGATGACAGTTTGATTTTGAATAAATTTTATGTAATGAGACAGAAAGGTGGAATAGAAACCATATCTCTTAATGGTTGACCTGAGAGATAGAATTTTTTTGACAAAATATTCAATTTATCATTACAACAAAAATATATCAAGAAACCAGAAGATCCCAAGAGAGGAACAGAAAAGCAATATGGTATAGTTGAATGAATTCTTGATCAGAAGACCCATGGACTCCATTCCTTTTACTCGTAATTATATGACACTAAACAAAGGGAACTTTAGAAAAGGAATAGTTCTAGTATAATATTGAGATGAGTATTAAGATAATGGACATGAAACTCTTCTGGATCAGGATATGAGATACATACTAAATAGTCAAAAAATGTTGACTTTTTAAAATATAGCAGTACTAGTCACAGCTCGAAATATACAGGAAATGAGATGTGGAAAATTGACTCAGGAAAAGATGAAATCAAGAAAGCTTAATTGTTGCCTTATATTATTTCTCATAGAATATTTTAAAGAAAGAACCAAACCAAAATTTTTACAGCTAAAAGACAGAACTTTTTATTACTCATTTGAGAGATTATGTTCCTTATATTGCTTGGTTATTTAGTGCCAGGGCCAACTGCCTTTAGTCGGGTATCACTTCAAACGCTACTGCCGCCACTGCAGGTTGCGAGCACATGATTGAAGGCTTCTAGTTCTCAGCTCGTGCCCAGATGTCTTTCAATAACTATAGCCAGTAATTTCTTCAAATTGCTCACTTTATCAGCAGCACATGTCATCAATCCTGAAGTGGTTGCTCAAGTCAAACTGCAGAATCTTTAGCTTACAGACACAGCTGCAAACAGGTGAACAGGCAGAAAGTAATTTGTGCAGCTTGGTGGCTGTCAGACGAAAGACAGACAATCTGTGTTTAAAACAGATTGCAGGCCCTGTATGGGCCAGACAAAAGGGATTTCTCCAACTGCAAATAATTCCAAGGTTAACATATTTTCCTTTCTGCCATTAGGTGATTTGTTAAAATTGGAAACAATGAACATTATAAATCTACACAGAAACTGTAGACAAGATGAAAGAGAAAATCAGATCACTAAATAGGTTTACATTTGTCTTTCCAAAGAAGTACAACTGGCATTCATATATGCTGTTTTCTCGCAAATTAAGCCAAGTTATGAAATAATTCTTTGAAACTTACACGATTATAAATGTTTCAAGTTGCATTAAGATTTACTGATATTAAAAAGTAATGAAACCTAAACAGCATGGTTTTTCTTTATCTTGAGTTCATGAGTTAATTGTTAATTTTTAGATATAGAGGTGAACTTTTTCACACATTATTTAGTATTTCCTTTAAAATATCATGTATATACCAGACGTATCACACATTTCAACACATGAGAAAATACCTTGGTTTTAGAACATTTTTCTGGAGAAAAAGTTTCAAGGACCCATTCATTTAAAAAAGTAATCCTCTCATTTTTTTCCTTGAAGTTATCTAAACATGACTCTGGAGAAATCTGAATCAGTCTATAAAATATTCACATTTAGGAGATAGTTCCGTAATAACGTTAATGGTATTCATCGTTTTATACGTAAAATCTCAAAATTGATAAACTGTTATGAGAGCCTGAATCAGCAGAGTATTACTTGCAGTCTATAAAATGCTTACTCCCTAAACAGAAAGGACTGTATAAGTATTAGATTGGCGTACACATGCACATACTTAAATATTTAAGATGAATGTGCACGTATTCATGAATGTGTGTGTGTGTGTGTGTGTCTCCCAGAAGTAAGAGTTACCCTGCTTAGTTGTTATCTTCCAGAGCTCTTATCAGTGATCAGAGAAAAAGTATAAGGAAATGTGGCTGATTTATTTTCTCTTCTTCTTTGGCTCTTTTGGTTCTTCTCTCATGATTTCACAATCAATGTAGTGTTGTAATTGGTTTTACTAGGTAATGAGTCTTTATAACATAATGTTTAAGAACATGGTCTGCACTGTTTTATCTGACTGAGGTCCCAGTTTGGTCATAACTTTGTGATGTCAAACAAATTAACCTCTCAAATATGCAGTTTTTCTATGATGATAGCGCTACTTAGCTCATGTAAATTTTGTGGTATTTAAGAAAAATCATGTAAAATATTACTCCTGGTGCCTTGCACTTATTCGAAGGCTCAGTGAAATTTAGCCATTTTCTGCTAGAATTCATACAATCCTGGTGAGAGGGAAATTTTTGTCTTGCTCCTAGCTTCTTTCCAAGCATCTGTTAATGTGATTTAAATACTGGAAGAATTTAGTAAGAATATTTGATTCTGTAAATATCAAAGAGCCTATTTTTGGCTGATTTTCTTTAATGATAACAATCCTTTCTTGTCAAACACCTTGACTTAGAAATAAGAACAATGCTGACTTGTTTTTAAATATAGATGAAGGGATATGAGTACTTTGATTTCTGTTAAGTTTATCTATTCTATGAAATTATTCTTGATTTTTGTTATTTTTCAGTTATCTTTGAGTTTTAGTGCCAGTTAATTCTGTAAGTATATGTATCTTGGTTTCTGGACTGGTTTATGCTGTCATGATTACTCTGCATTCTTAGGCCAAAAATAGAAAGGTTCAAGAACGTAAGTCTTCATGGTTTGCAGTTTTTTCACATCAAAACCTCTGGCTCTTGAGCAGCAGATAGAACTTCCAGAATAAGGTCTGTACCAGACATGCTATTACTGAATCTCTGAGGCTGCAACCTAGTAAAATTATCAAATGAAAGGAACCATTTAAAAAAAAGGAATTTCTGTGCTAATCTAATGTGGTACCAGAGTTGAGAAGAACTGCTCTAGGACAGAGATTTGATGGTTCGGGGACCACATCTAGCATATTACCTGTTTTTGATTAGAACATTGTTAGCTTGATTGTTCATTCAGTTATTACATTTAGTTCTTTTGTGCTGCAGTAGTAGGGTTGAGTAACTGTAGGAGACACTGTATGTCTGGAAAATTTGTAATATATATTTCTTTACAAAAGTTATTTGCAACTATGTTATTTACTTATTTATTTCCAATTTTATGTGAAAGGGAGAAAGAGATGTTAAAGCTGTTGATTCATTCCCCAAGTGTGTGCAATATCCTGCCTGGGCCAAGCCAAACCCAGGAACCTGGAACTCCAACCAGGTTTCTGACATATGTGGCAGAGACCCAAATAATTGAGCCATCACTTGCTGTCTCCCAGCATATACATTACCGGGAAGCTAGAACAGAAGTGAAGGAGCTGGGACTTGAACCAGGCACTCCAGTATGGAATGTGGAGTGTTCCAAGTGGCAGCTTAACCACTGTACTAAATACCTGCTTCTGCAGAACTCTACTTTAGATTATGAGTTCTGGTTATCATGTTTTTTGGACATTTCTTAGCTTTCATGTTTAGTTAGTATTTCATTAATGTATTGCTGAATTTGTTGCCTAATTGTGAGTTATTTGTAGATATGCACTACAATTTATTACTTCAATTGCTCTGTATTTAATATAGATAATTATGCTCTATAATATAGTTAATTATGGTACTAGCTGTTGGCCCTAGGTTATTGCATGTGGGTACCAGCAAGGGGCAGTGTCAAGCTTTTGCCTTGCATATTTTCAATTTTTATATTTTCTTTTTAACTTATTCCTTTATAGTATAATATATAACATTTTTTCTCTCTTCTATTTTCTTCTATTTCTGTAAATCTTCTATCAGTATTACATTTTACTTAAATTTTAGATCAACATTACACATTTTCACCATCATTATTTTACTTTAGAATTTACCTTCATCACTATTTCAGAGAGTTTTGAATATGACAGGGATATTTTGGTCTTGAAAATATCTTGGGGTTCTGATAGATACAAACTTGATTCAGTTTTTTTTAAAGATTTATTTATGTATTTGAAAGTCAGAATTATATAGAGAGAGGAGAGGCAGAGCAAGAGCGAGAGAGAGAGAACTCTTCCATCCGATGGTTAACTCCCCAATTGACCGCAACGGCTGGAGCTTCGCTAATCTGAAGTGAGGAGCTTCTTCTGGGTCTCTCATGTGGGTGCAGGGGCCCAAGGATTTGGGCCATCTTCTATTGCTTTCCCAGGCCATAGCAGAGAGCAGGATCGAAAGTGGAGCAGCTGGGACTTGAACCCGTGCTTATATGAAATGCTGGTACTGCAGGTGGTGGCTTTACCCACTACTCCGCAGCACTGGCCCTAATTCAGTTTTAATAATAGTTTCCCCCTATATCCAAATCAATAACAGGTCAACATTAGCTTAGCTTTTGTTGGCAGTGTGGTCACAATAATTTTAAAATTATGTGTGCTCAAGACAGAGAAAAGACACTAAAGTGTCCCATATAGACTTCCGCTTTATTCTTCTGGAATGATGTGTTTAATTACTTTTCAACTACTAACAGCACAAGTTTTGTTCAGGAGTTGTGTCTCATTATTTGCATTCCAAATACTACTTATTATGCATACATACATGCTAATGTAATATACATAATATATGTATTCAGAAAGTAAGATCACCATCTTAAGATTTTTTTATTTGACTTGTTAAATGAGTATTTTATTTAGAGCAGTGAAAAAAATATAACGCACTCATGCAGATTGCTGACGGCAGTCCAAATGGCTGATCAGAGAGTCTTTTTATGCATTGGTAATGTGTTGTGCAATATAAGCTGAAATATATTCCACAAGGGAGGAAAGCGGAATAGGTTACATACGCTGTTCCTAAGTGCAATGAATATAAAACTTCATTACTCACTTTAGGCAGGTGCTTTTTATATGAGGCTTTAAAGAAATATAAAACTCCTGGTGAAATGGTTGGTTTGTATAGATAGCACTTAGCTTCCAGTGGTTTGACCAGATAATATCAAGAAGCTTAGAGTATTGCAAAAATACCGTTAATGATCAGGGTTTGATGGTTATCATTTTCTTGGTGCTTTAACCTGTGATTATAACATTGTACAGTATGTGAAATTTGTCTGTGACTTGGTTATGAATGTTATTTTTGGGGACACAGAAAAAGTTTCTAGTTTTTCTTTGTTAATGATAAAGGAATAACACTTTGAAAATTCCTTTTTTTTTTTGACAGGCAGAGTGGACACTGAGAGAGAGAGACAGAGAGAAAGGTCTTCCTTTTGCCGTTGGTTCACCCTCCAATGGCCGCCGCGGATGGCGCGCTGCGGCCGGCGCACCGCGTTCATCCGATGGCAGGAGCCAGGAGCCAGGTGCTTTTCCTGGTCTCCCCCTGGGGTGCAGGGCCCAAGCACCTGGGCCATCCTCCACTGCACTCCCGGGCCACAGCAGAGGGCTGGCCTGGAAGAGGGGCAACCGGGACAGAATCCGGCGCCCCGACCGGGACTAGAACCCGGTGTGCCGGCGCCGCAAGGCGGAGGATTAGCCTGTTGAGCCATGGCGCCGGCCGAAAATTCGTTTTTTAAGATACATATATGTATTTGAAAATATTTTTGAAGGACTCCTAAATAATACTTCTTGTTAGTTTTCAGCTTTTGTTCTCTAAGAACTATAGATTATTTTATAGGCATTATGATTGAATAAATTTTATAATGTGGAATATATTGAAAAACTTTGCAATTGGGTATGAACACCCCTAAAGTGTTAAAAAGTATATCAGTCTATACAAATTTGTAGTGTCCCACCTATAGTACCTATACAAGTATCTTTGTTTCTCTTGTGACACTCTAAATTGTAGAGAGAACAGCACCTGCTTATTGTCTAAACAATAACCAAACTTTCACAAATTCATTCTTATAAACATGAAGTAAAAGGGAAATTGAAAGGGTAAAAAAATAGATCTTTTCCAAATTTGTTTTACATTTTTAACTCTTTGAACCAGTGTGTTTTCTCTGCAAACTGGTCATTAATTTGCCTCTCTGCTTCAAAGTCCTTTTCTGTATTAGGTGAAATTCATGTAACAGAAAATTAACCATTTTAAAGTATACATTTCAGTGATATTTCATGCATTCACATTAGTGTACAGCTACTAGCTTTCTCTAGTTTCAGACCTTTTTTTCTCTTTATAAAAACATCCTGCAGTCTTTAAGTAATTGCTTCCATTTTCTCTTCTCCTTCCCCTAGTATTTTCCAGTCTTCATTCTGTCTCTATGGGTTTTCAGGCCATATTATCTTAAAGGAATCATATAGCATGTGGCCCTTTGGAATTGGCATTTTTCTCTCAGTATAATTCTCTGGAGATCTATTCAGGGTCTATGTATCAGTAATTCATTTTTACTTTGGCATAATATTCCATCATATGGATGTAACACAGTTCAACAATTTATCTATTGAACAACACATGACATTTCTCCAGTTTTTGGCTGTTAACAAAGTTACTATAAACAGTCATGTTAATTAAAATTTTGATTCCTTTTATATTACTGCCCAAGAAGGAAGTTGCTGGGCTATATGGTATCTGTATACTTAGAATTGTTTCTTTTTTAAAAAAATGTTGTTAGTTTATCTGAGAGGCAGGCAGATTGAGAGGAAGAGAGAGAAAGGGGGTGTACACTTCCATTTGCTGGTTTACTCCCAAATGCTCATAATGGCTGGGGCTGAGTCAAGTAACCCAATCCGCATCTCCCATGTGGGAGGCGGGAACCCAGTTGCTTGAACTGTCACTACTACCTTCCAGGATCTACATTAGTAGATTTAAAAGTTAGGAGCTGGAGTATGGCATCAAACCCATGTAGTCTGATACAGGACATGGGTTTCTTAAGTGCTGGGCTAACCACCCATCTTCTATGCTTAGTATTTTTTTTAAAACTATCAAATTATTTTCAGAAGTGACAGTACCATTTTATATTTCTACCAGCATTGTAGACTTTCCAGTTTATTTACATACTCACCAGCATTTGATTTTGTTACTGTGTTTTATTTTAGCCATTGGATAGATGTGCAGTGATATCTCACTGTGGTTGTAATTTGCATTTCCCTGATGACAGTACAAATAATATTGAATGTCTTTCTGTGTATTTACTTGCCATCTGTATATCCCTTCAGTGAAATGTCTGCTCTTACTGTTTGCCTGTTTTCTTATTGTTTGTACTTTTACTGTTAATTTTTGAGGATTCTTTATATATTCTTGGTACTATTCCTTTGTCAGGTTGTTCACCAATCTTCTCAATCAGCAGCATTCCTTTTGTTCTCTTACCAGTTTTTATGAAAGAAAAGCTTTGTAATTTTGATCAGGCCAAATATTTTCCTTTTATAGATTGTGCCTTTGTTAAGTAGAGGAACTCTAGCTCTGGATCCCCAAAATTTCCCTGTGTGCTTTTATCTGACCTAATTTTTTGAGGTGGTAGATTTAGGTTGAGGTTTTTTTTTTTTTTTTTTCTATAGATATCTGTTCCATTATTTGCTAAAAAGATTGTATTTGTGCCTTTGTAAATAATTGTTTGGCATATTTGTGTGTTTTCTGTTCTCTTCCACTGATAAATGTGTTTATTCTTTTTCCAATCCCACATAGTCTTGATTATTAAAGCCATATATAATAAATCTTCAATTGAGTGGACTGTTTCGTCTGACTTAATTCTTTTTTGAACTTGTTTTTAATTTTTCTAGTTCTTTTGTTCCTTTATAAATATTTTAGAATAATATTGTCATTATTTACAAAAACATTCAATTTTTATTTTTTAGAGGTTTTTTATTTACTTGAAAGGCACAGTTACAAAGAGAGAAGAAGAGAGAGAGAGAGAGAGAGAGATCTTCCATTCGCTGGTTTAGAGAGAGAGAGAGAGAGAGAGAGAGAGAGAGATCTTCCATTCGCTGGTTTACTCCCTAATGGCTGCAAGCCAGGGCTGTGCCAGTTTGAAGCCAGGAGCTGAGAGCTTGTTCCATGTTTCCCACATGGGTGCAGTGGGAAAGTGCCCAAGCACTTGAGTCATCTTCCGCTGCTTTCCCAGGCCATAGCAGAGAGCTGGATCGAAGTAGAGCAGCCAGGTCTTGAACTAGCACCCATTTGGGATGCGGGTATCACAGGTGTCAGCTTTACTTGATACTCCAGATCGCTGGACTTTCTCTATCCAATTTTCATAGTTTTTTGGTTTATTTTTTAAACGATTTTGTTTGTTTTCATCATCCAAATCTTTCATATGGTGTGTTAGTTTAACATCTAAGCATGCACTTACTTTTCTAGTGTTTGCAAATAGCATTGAATTTTTAAAATTTATTTTTATTAGAAATAAAAATAATATTTTTATTATTAGAAAGCACTTGCAAAAGGGAGTTCCTATCTTCTGGTTGACTACTCAAATGCTTGCAGTTAGCTGGAACTGCGTCAGGCACAAACTGGGAACTGGAAATTTATTTCAAATGTTCATAAGGGAGGCAGGATCTGAATTCCTTGAGCCAGCACTGCTGCCTCCCAGGGTCTGCATTAGTATGAAGCTAGAATCAGGAGCCAGAGGTCGATACTGAACCCAGGTATACCAATATGGGATGCAAGCTGCCTTCTCACTAAGCCAAATGATCCACCTTTGGTATTGCATTTTAGATTAAAGTACCTGGGCCAGTATTGTGGCATAGCAGGTAAGCCACTGCCTGCAATACCAGCATCCCCTATGGGCACTGGTTCGTGTCCCAGCTGCTCCACTTTTGATCCAGTTCCCTTCTAATGGCTTGGGAAATGCTTTGTAGGATGGCCCAAATGCTTCAGTCCCTGCTACCCACATCAGAGAGCCTGAAGAAGCTCCTGGCTCCTTGGTTTGACCTGACCCTGCCTTGGCCATTATGGCCAACTGGGGAGTGATCTAGGGGATGGAAAGATATCTGTCTCTATGTAACTCCTTTCAAATAAATACATTTTTTTAAATAAAGTGTGTATGTCGTGTATGTGTGTGTGTGTGTGTTTGTGTATTCTTTGCTAGTATATGGAAACATCCTGATTTTTCTATTTTTGTTTTGTGTTCCGTGACTTTACAAAATTCATCTATTTCTTTTGGGAGGTATTTGTGTAAGAGTGTGTGTGTGTGTTTAATTTGACAGGTAGAGTTAGATAGAGAGACAGAGAGAAAGGTCTTCCTTCCATTGGTTCACTCCCCAAATGGCTGCCATAGCCAGCGCTGCGCTGATCTGAAGCCAGGAGCCAGGTGCTTATTCCTGGTCTCTCATGCTGGTACAGGGGCCCAAGCACTTGGGCCATTCTCCACTGCCCTCTCAGGCCACAGCAGAGAGCTGAACTGGAAGAGGAACAAGCAGAACTGGAGCCCTGTGTCCATATGGGATGCTGGCGCGGCAGGTGGAGGATTAACCAAGTGAGCCATGGTGCCGGCCTGTGAGTTGTTTTTTTTTTTTTTAAGATTCCTTGAGATTTATAAATAATGACATCATATGAAAAGAGGGACAGGTTTCCCCCACCACTTATTTTCCATCTGTATACCTTTTATTTGTCTTACTTACTGCATTGGCCATAACTCTGAACATTACATTGAGTTAACAATAGTGAGAGCTACAATTTTTGACTTTTTTTCAAACCTGAGCATGAAAGAAAGAATTCTTTTATCATTCTGTATTTTTAGGTGTTTTTGTTGATGCTTTTCTAATGTTGTAGAAATTGCTTTTTTATTTCCCTGTATATATATTTTTTGTTGCTAGACCATTAATAGGTGTTGCAGTTTGTAAGATGATTTTTCTGCAGCAGTTGATATCATCATGTGTTTTTTTCTTAGCCTGTTAATTTGGTGGATTACACTTATTTTTCCAAAATTGAAGCAGCTATCCAGAACTGAAATAAAACATAATGTGCTGTTGTATATTATATATATATATATAAATTCATATATACACTAACAATACTGCTTAATTTCATGTTTTAATATTTTGTTAAATGGTTTCATATATAGAATAATATTTGTAGATTTTCATTTTCATAATGTCTTTGGTTATGATGTTATGGTAATTTTAACTTGATACAATGAAACCAGAAGTATTTCTTTCTTTCTTATGTCTGAGAGATAATGTGTATAAGAGATACTGATTTTTTAAAGATATGTTAGATTTCTGCTTGTGAATCTGGAGATTTACTTATTGCCCTCTTCCCCTTGAGGAATTGATCCATATAGTTATAGTTTTTTGATTTTGTTTTTGATTTTTTTTGTGTTCTCTTCTTAATCTTTTGATATCTGTAGAGTCTGTAATGATAGCCCCTTTAATTCCTTATGTTGGTAAGATATGACTTCTGTTTGATATCTCTGACTTCTGTTTGATAGTCTAGATTTTCTAGAGTTTTGTCAATTTTATCAATATTTATTTAAAAACAGTTTATAAAGTAAATTTAATGGATTTCTCATATGTGTTATTTTCATCCACTGCTTGCATTAGATTTATTTTGTAGATTTTTGAAGTGATAGTTCAGGTTATAGACTCTAATGTGTACATATAATACAAATTTTTTTGTGTATCTTCACTTTTGTCTCAGATTTTGATACATTGAATTTTTATTCAATTTTTAAAAAAAATCCATGTGTCTTCCTCTTTAAGTTGTGGAATATTTAGATCTGTTTAATTTCTTAGTATTGGGAGATTTTTGTACTTTTTTTCTTTTTGAATTCTGATTTGAATCTGTTTTGGTCAGAGAATAAATTCTGTATAGCTTCAATTCTTTTAATTTTGTTGAGGTCAGAACGGCCCAGCAGATCTAGTTACATGTTATTGTTACATGAAAATGTGTATTTTGCTGTTCTGTGTATACATAGAACTTTATTGATTGATGCTGGTTTTGATATCATCTGTGTCCTTGATATTCTTTCTGGTCTTTTTGTCAGTCGTTGATCTGGATATTGATGTCTCCCACTATAAATATAGATTCATTTATTTTCATTTCAGTTCTGTTTCTGCTTCACATTTTTTGCATTTATATTGCTTGATTCATATACTTTGCCATGTCTTTTTGGAGGAACACCTCATAGCATTTTTCTTTTTTTATATTGAACATAATAAAAATCATTTGAATACAATGTTAGAGTTAATATAAAGAGTAAATTCTTGTGTTCAGTTGCGTAGGTTGGTGATTATAGTAAATGATAATGTACCGTGCATTTCAAAGTAAGTAGAAGAAAGAATTTTGAAGAAAGGTTACATGTTGGAGGCTATGGGTAAACTAGCCTGATTTGAACAAAGCTAACACCCACTGATATGTAAACATCACATTGTACCCAATAATTTTTTGTAGTGTCTGTGCCTATTAAAAAGAAAAATTCAGAATTCAGTTAAAAATATTTAAAGGGCAGAAACTGCAACAATAATATAAAAAACATTAGGGAGAAGCTCTGTGACATTGATCTGGGGATTGATTTTATAGATATGAACTCAAATATACAATAAACAAAAGCAAAATAATTGGCTTATATTAAACAGAGAATTTTCATGGCCAAGGAAACAGTCAACAAAATGAAGAGACAACCAACATATTTGCAAAGAATAACATCATGTAAGGGATTGATACATAACAAACATAAGGATCTGAAACAACTCAGTAATAAACAACAAAGGCTCTGAGAAGATATTTCTAAAAGAAAGTCAAAAATTTGACACATAGATACATGAAAATATGCCCAGCATCACTAATTATCAAAGACCAAGAATTTAAAATTCTTGTTAGCTAACACCAGACCTGTTAGAATATCTTATATTAAAGGGACAGACAAGTGTTGGGGAGGATCTGGAAAAAATGAAGCTCTGCACATTCTTAGTGAGAATACAAATTAGTTCAGCCATAATCAAAAACTGTGTGGCCGTTCCTCCAGAAAATAAATATAGGACTACTAAATAATGCGGCATATCGGTACAAACTCAAAGGAAATTGAATCAGTGTGTTAAAGAGAGATCTATACTCTGAAGTTTATTGCAGCCTTATTCATAGTAGCCAAGATATGGAATCAAGGAGTCAGTGATCATAACTCTTATTGTTACCTGTGTGAAAATGGGACTTGCTGGTGTATATTTGAATGGAATGGTGACCATAGCAATGATCTGTTTGCCATCCTGGTTGCAACATTCTGTCTAGTCAGAGACAGCATTCCAACATTGTGGGAGTAGTAGAACTTTGTCACAACTTCCTCCCCTCCTTATGTTTTATTTTGAATGCTTCTTAAATAAAAATTTTATTGAGGCATAGTGTACATAATAATAGACTGCACTTCTTTCAAAAGTTTGGTTAAATGAGACTTTTCTTTATTGTGGAATATACATACCATAAAATTTACTTTTAATCCAGTTTTGAGTAGCTCATTGGTGTCAGGCGCACTTACAATTAAGTATAATCATTGGCACCATTCTTCTCTGAAACTCTTGGCACCTTGCAGTTCTGAATCTCTGTGCCTATTAAACAAATCGTCCCCTTTCGTCTCTCTTCTCAGCCCCTGGAAACCACTGTTCTTTCTGTCTCTGATTTTGACAATTCTAAATGACTCAGATAAGTGGAATCATGCAGTATTTGTAACCATCCAGATATTTTACTTACTTACAGTGTCCTTAAAGGGTTACCCTTGGTAAAGCACAGGTCAACTTTCCTTCCTTTTTGAGGCTGAATAATATTCTGTTGTATCTATATAGCACATTTTGCTTCTCTGTTCATACTTTCATAGATACTTGGGCTGTGTCCATGGTTTATTCACTATTGTGAATAATACATTATGAATATAAGCATAGAAGTATCTCTTTGATAACCTGCTTTCAGTTAATTTGGGTATTTAAAGTGAAGTGCAATTGCTGGATTATATTATAGTTCTATTTTTAATATTTTGAGGAACTACCATATTGTTTTCCATAGAGGCTGTACAATTTTATGTTCCCACCAGCACTACCAAGGGTTCTACAGTTAAAATTAGTGTTCATCTGTCCTTAATAACTTTTCTTTAGTTATCTTTTTTTTTCCCTTGGGTTATAGTTGCTTTGCTGATAAGCATGAAGTGGTGGTATCCTATTGTAGTTGAGATTTACATTTCCTGATGGTTACTGATGTTGAACATCTTTTTATGTGCTTATTGGCCATTTGTGTATCTGTGGAGAAATATTCAAGTCCTTTGCCTGCTTTTTGGAATAGCTATTATTTCTTTGTTACCGACTTTTATGAGTTCTCTATATATTCTGCACACCAGGCTCAGATTTATCAATATTTTTCTCCATTCTTTTCCTACTTAAGTTTTCACAGCATTGTATTCCTTCTTGGCACTTTCCACATTATCAGTTAGGTGTCTTCCGCTTCTTTAAACTCATAACGTCAAAGGACTATTCAAAAAGTAGACTCTTTTAGAAATCCTAAATTAATAAAGCAGGTTCTTTGTGTTGACTTTGGGAAAAGGGGAGAGTGCTTTCTTGGAGAATCTGACCACAGCACTGTCCTCTCCTATTTTTATTTCTTAAATGAGCTAGAAACCAATAAGGCAGTCAGTTGTCAAATGTGATCCTGGGTGGGCTGGTTACATCTATGATATCTAGTAGTATATACAAATGTTTGCTATGGCTTGTGCCCTCAACTCTGGCATTGTATTTGAAAAGTCCTATGAAACATAAATTTAAGTGTGAAATTACAAAGAATTTGAAGATACAGTCCTTACAATAGCAAGAGTTTGTAGAAACCCACAATGGCAGTATTAGATTCCTAGAATGTCATGTAGTGCAATTATTGGAAACAGGATAAAATGTTTAAATGTTTACAGAAGTAAAAGATGGAGTTGAAAATAGAAGAGAAGCAAAGGTATCAAAAAGACTCTTTAAGGTGAGAAGTTTTTGAATGGATTGAGTAGCAAATTTGGCAAGTCCAAAACACTATTAGTGAACTTGATAGTGGTTGTGATGAAATTACCCAAATGTAGCACTGACTGTAGAGAAAAAATATGAAATAACAGGCCAGTAGATCTGGATGTTAGCATGAGATTGTTTTTTATAGATGTTCAGGAGGAGAAAGTAGGATAGAAGCAACATTTGTTTATTTATTTATATAATTTTAAAAGATTTATTTATTTGAAAGGCAGAATTACAGAGAGGCAGAGGCAGAGAGAGATCTTCTATCTGTTGGTTCGTTCCCCAAATGGCCACGACAGGCAGGACAGAGTCAAGCCCAAACCAGGAGTCAGAAGCTTCTTCTCTGTCTCCTTTTGTGAGTGCAGAGGCCCAAGTACACCTGCTTTTGCAGGCACATTAGGAGGGAGCTGGATTGGAAGCAGAGCAACCAGGACACAACTGCTGCCCACATGGGATGCCAGTGCTGCCGGTGGCAGCTTCACCTGCTACACCACAGCACTGGTTCTGAAACAATATTTAGAACCCTTTTTCCTGACAAAGTTGATAGAAGATGCAGATCTTTAGCTTTAAGAATCATAAATATGGAGCAGAAAAATTAAATCTAAACTGTGGAGACACATTGAGGGGAAACTCTGATGTGCTGAAGATATGTTCAAACTTTCAAAGATATCAGAGGGAAAGGAAATGACATCATCGGGCAACTTATATGTTAGTTTTCTAATTTCCCACACTTGGTGATGAAGATGTCAATGAAGATGTTTCTCAACATATATTGTATTTGAGGTACTGTACTAAGCTATCTGGAATTCTGTTCTTTTAAGCACATACAGTCTTATTGTTCTCTTTCTACAAAGTTTGTTAATGAATCTTTTTTTTGCTACACTGTATCTAGAGGTTGTGAATCAGTATTCTAACTAGGATCAAATAAAAACATGATTGGCCAGTGCCATGGCTCAATAGGCTAATCCTCCGCCTGCGGCGCCGGCACCCCGGGTTCTAATCCCAGTTGGGGCGCCAGATTCTGTCCCGGTTGCCCCTCTTCCAGGCCAGCTCTCTTTTTGGCCCGGGAGTGCAGTGGAGGATGGCCCAAGTGCTTGGGCCCTGCACCCGCATGGGGGACCAGGAGAAGCGCCTGGGCTCCTGGCTTCGGATCAGTGCAGTGCGCCGGCCATAGTGGCCATTGGAGGGTGAACCAACGGCAAAGGAAGATCTTTCTCTCTGTCTCTCTCTCTCATTGTCCACTCTGCCTGTCAAAAAAAAAAAAAAAAAAAAAAACCATAATTGGGCCTGACTCAGCCCTGGCCATTGTAACCACTAGGGAAGTAAACCAGCAGATGGAAGTTCTCTCTCTCTCTCTCTGCCACTCTGCCTTTCAAATAAATAAATATTTGAAAATATATAAATAAAAAATAAATATTCTATTCTACTCTGTCCTCCTGAACATCTATAAAGTACCATCTCATTGTAGCATCCAGATATACTGGCCTGTTATTCCAAATAAAAACATTTTTTTTCTTGTCCCTTGTACCAGAAATGTTCACATTTTCACACCTGGAATAGAGCAATCCAAGTTAAGTAAATAAACTTAAAGAGGAGCAGGTTAATTATATAAAATTTCTTCTAAATGACAATTTTTAATTTATATGAAAGGAAAGAGAGAGAGAGAGAAATATGAATGAGATTGGTTGAGCTTTCATCTGCTGGCTCACTTCCCAAATGGCTGCAATGGCCAGGGCTGGGCCAGACTGAAACCATGAGCCAGGAGCTTCTTCTGGGTCTCCCATATGGGTGCAGGGGCCAAAGCACTTGGGCCATCTCCTGCTGCCTTCCCAGGCACATTGGTAGAAGCTAAATTGGAAGTAGAGCAACTGGGACTCGAATCAGGTAGAACTTGAGCCAGCACTCCTATGGGATGCTCTGTGCCGCAACGCTTACTACCAAGATTATTTTTTTATAAGCCACTTTCCTTCACTTTTAAGGTCTATAAGGGATTACTGTAATTTATCTTTCTTTGAAAATAATCTGAGCTTGTGGCACAGAAAGTAAATTATTCAGAAAAGCTTCTCAAAGAGACATGATAGGATAATGATTTAATTACGAAAACAGATTTTTAAATATCTAAGATGTAATCATAAAAATGTAGAACTAAGTTCTTGGTAGTATGAAGTCTAAATCAAGATACATTTTATAGGTATATGAGATTCTTATTCAGAGGTTTTGGGCAACTTTGCTGATAATAGTCTTATTTATGAGTATAATATAGGTAGGATATTTTAGCAAAGACCTATCATTTTTTATTTAAGGTAGAGTTGTAAACTTTATAAACTATAGAAGAAGCAGTGTTATAAAATACTTTAAAAACAAAAATATTGCACCCAAATTCTTTTGGCTTTTCAATGGTAAATAACAGAAACTAATACAGTTTTTTTGATTCTGAACTCTGTCAGCATTATTTTGTGAAAATCTTTGAATAGTTCTTATCAGTTGATATTTGCATAGAATGAAAATCCATGAGGCTTGAGAACCAGGGAGGGCATTATTCTGTTCTGTATCCCCCTCTTCATCTAGCACAGTATTTGGAACAGGGAAAATTATTTACGGATTTATTTATTTATTTTAAAAATTTATGTATTTATTTGAAAGAAAGAGTTACAGAGAGGCAGCGATTGAGAGATTGAGAGAGAGAGAGAGAGAGAGAGAGAGAGAGAGAGAGAGAGGGGTCTTTCATCCGATGGCTGCAACTGATGGAGCTGCTTCGATCCAAAGCCAGGAATCAGGATCTTCCTCCTGGTCTCCCACATGGGTTCAGGGGTTCAAGCACTTGAGCCATCCTACACTGCTCTCCCAGGCCACAGCAGAGAGCTGGATGGGAAATAGAGCAGTCAGGACTCAAACAGGCACCCATATGGATGGTGGCCCTTCAGGCAGCGGCCCCACCTGCTGTTCCTCTGCCCAGCCTCTATTCACCAATTTATAACCAGCATGTGTTAAATATGTAGTGCAGATATGTACCTTTTGTTAGTAAGGAGGGAATGTTGCCCAGGCATTGCCACTTTTCTAACTTAAGCTTTTGGCAAAAGCCTTCTTTTCTTTCTTTCTTTTTTTTTTTTTTTGTGGTTTTGTTTGTTTGTTTGTTTGTTTTGTTTTGTTTTGGACAGGCAGAGTGGACAGTGAGAGAGAGAGAGAGACTGAGAGAAAGGTCTTCCTTTTTCCGTTGGTTCACTCCCCAATGGCCGTTGCGGCTGGAGCACTGTGGCCCACGCACCTCGCTGATCTGAAGCCAGGAGCCAGGTGCTTCCTCCTGGTCCCCCATGTGGGTGCAGAGCCCAAGGACCTGGGCCATCCTCCACTGCACTCCTGGGCTACAGCCGAGAGCTGGCCTGGAAGAGGGGCAACTGGGACAGAATCTGGTGTCCCGACTGGAACTAGAACCCGGGGTGCCGGGCGTCGCAGGCGGAGGATTAGCCTATTGAGCCTCAGCGCCGGCCAAAATCCTTATTTCTATAAATCTTTGTTTCCCTGCGTGTAACATGGAAATCATAATAGTTTTCTCAGGTTGTTTGTGTGTGGATGTGGGTGTGGGAGTGTGTGAGTGTGAGAGAGAGAGAAATTAGGCATAGTGCATGATACTAAGTACTCAGTGAATGTTAAGTAGTACTGCTGCTATTATGATCATATAAATATTGCTGATGTAATTTAAGATTTTGCGATTTACTTCACATTTTTGAGTAATAGATTTTGAACACCTTATACAAATTGCCTCAGAAAAATAATAAGTACACTGTATTTTAAATATAACTTCATAGATTTTGTGAACTCATTGAAGTTTGTTACAGACCACTGTTTTAGAACTTCTGCTCTGACAATAATAGATGCCACTTCTGATGGAAATGACAATGAGGGTAAGATCCTGGAAGACAATAGCCTGTCAGTGTACAGTTACATAATGGCAAAATGCAAATTAGCAAATTTGTATCTCCTTGTGAAGTAGGCAGTATGTGAGATGGTATTTCTCAAGATGACAGCTTCTAACCATTTTCAGATCATTTTGTGTGTCAGGTAAATTACAGATTCCTGGGCAATAGCTGTCAAAGATTCACTCATAATCTCAGCAGAGATTTTTGCATTTTTCTTGTTTTGAAACCAGAGTTTTAAGAATAATATTTAATGTGTCATGGAAAATTTAATATTTCTCTTAATTATTCAGACATAGTTAAAGAAACCTCAAATATAAAGGTAATACTACATATATAATCAAAATGTGAATTTGGAAAAGAAGCAAAGTTAGGTTTACTGATGATTCATGAATATAGGCAAAAACAATTTATAAAGTTTTCTGTGATAAACCAGACTGTATTAAGCTCCTTAGTTCTTTTTGTTTCCTAACTGTAGTGCTTTGGGCAAAAATTAGTGAACTCCTGTAATCCACTGTAAAATCGTCTGTAAAATGAGGATAATAGTATATCATTAATAAAAACCTTTTGGGGCCAGTGCTGTGGTGCAGCAGGTTAAAGCCCTGGCCTTAAGTGCCGGCATCCCATATGGGCGCCGGTTCTAGTCCTGGCTGCTCCTCTCCTCTGATCCAGATCTCTGCTATGGCCTGGGAAAGCAGTAGAAGATGGCCCAAGTCCTTGGGCTCCTCTACCCACATGGGAGACCCGGAAGAAGCTCTTGGCTTCGGATCCATGCAGCTCCGGCCCTTGCGCCAATTGAGTGAACCATCGGATGGAAGACCTCTCTCTCGCTCTCTTTCTCCCCTCCTCTCTGTAACTCTGACTTTCAAATAAATAAAATAAAAAAGTTATTTATTTTAAAAAATAAACCTTTCATAAGGAATGGAAGAGATAATCTACATGTCATGTAGTGGGTCCGCAGTAAATGGTAATTTATTGGGATCTGCCACCCCACCCCGTCCCCAACTCATTTCCTCTTGCTGTTGTGGTGATTATCTCAGTATAGTGTTCTTGAGGCTTCTTCGTGTAATTCTCACCTATCCAGGACCAAAATGAGATTCCTCCTTTCAAATTCAGTTTTCCAACCATTTATTTATGCTAATTATTACCTTCTGTGCTTTTATTTCTTTCAGCAAATAATACATGGTAGGGACATTAATATCTACTATTTTGATAATTGCTAAACATTCATTTTCTCTTTCTACTACACTTGGCTTATAACCTATTGTATTTTTAACTTGGGAAGTGTTTTTGGTTATTTTGTTTCTGTGTCTTCACTCCACCTAACTAGCCAATTTGGTCAATAAGTTACACAGGTAGTTTCTTGTTTAAATGTCTGCCTAAATTAAATAAAATTTGTAAGTTAAATGTGTGTTGAAAAAGGAGATTTTACTGTATATTCTAAAGCAAAAGTTAATTTTTTAAATCTCTCATTCTTTAAACAAATATTTGTGCATTTATTTTTATTTGTTGAGCTTGACTAATCAAGAATGGACTGCATAAGTAGTTATGAGAAATCAACCCATTCATTTGAAAATTGCATCTGTTTACCCCTTTAAACACTCAACTATGAAACCTAACACAAATTCTGTAAGAACATCTGAGGTAGATAATTAAAGTATAATTAAGTTTAAATGCCTTGGTGAAGGAGTATAAAAATTATTTAAATTCAATCGGCTAGTACATTTGCAGTTTTCTTTTATTAGGTGTGAAATCTAAGAATCCCCTGCCAACTCTTGAGGGCTCTATCCAGAATGTTGAATTGAAGTACTGCAGCACATCATTGGTCAAATGTGCCTCTGGGACCGTGGGATCAATAAAAATTTGTGCCAAAGCCCCAGGTATGTGCAGCTGGACCATGTAAAACTTTATTGCCTGTATAGGAGAATTGGCCTTGCATTTTACAAGGAGCGTTACTGAAACAAGAATTTACTCATTGTTCCTATGAATCAGAGGCTTTAAATTTTTTTTTTTTACTTAATTTTTTTAATAGTGCCAGGATGATACTTCTTTACTTTACCAAATTTTTATTTAAGAGAAAAATTTTTGCAAGATTGGTTATTAGGGAGGAAAAACTATTTATTCTTAAACTTTTTGGAGGGATAGGATATATAGTTATATAGACACTAAAATATTGTTAGTATGTTAGAATTGAATGCAAATCCTATTTGTTTTAAAATCTAGGTAATTGACTTCACCTTCCTACCGGTATTCTGTTATATCATTTTCTTTAAACTATTCATAGTTTTCTCAGCACAAACTAAATTTCAGCATAAGTTTATAGTGGTACATATTCTTAACAAATTTGTGAAGATAATGCGTTAAAGTTGTTTCCTATAAACTTTTCTGAACATGTTCTCCATTTGTCAGCAAAATGCTAAAACTTTCAAGAGTTAAAAATGTTTTTAATTTTATAGGTCAATTTCCTTAGAATGTTACTAAATGTACTGGTAAAATTATGAATCTAAATGTTTTATCATGATATTATTATAATTTAAGATTCAGTATCCTCAAGATGCTATTATGTTTTACTTAATAAGATTTGTTGTTTCATAAATATTTCTATTCAGGTGACAGTGGAAAAGAGAAATTGATTCCTTTGCTTCAAGGTCCTTCTGACACGAAAGACCTTCACAGCATAAAGTGGCTAAATGAGAGTAGAAAGCCAGAATCCCTCTTAGCTCCAGATTTGATAGCCTTCACAATCCAAGTTCCACAGTGTATGGACTACTGCCACAATTCTGGTAGGTACAAATCGATCATTATTCCTGTCTTTTGTATTTTCTTTTCCAGAAAGGCTTTTCAAATGGGGCATTTTTTTTTTTCCCTTTTTAGCAATTTATGTTCATTGAGATATTCTTGACTGTTGTGCTTTTTCAAAATTCAAATAAGGAAGTGTATCAATTTTGATAATTGAAGTGTGTTTAATAACAGTAATGATTGTTTTATGAGAATTTAACTTTATATATTGCACTTAACCTCAGATTTGCATCTTTGAATTCCAACTCAGTTTTAAAACATAGTGTATCGTATAATATATATTTTTCTGGGATAGTAGCATTTTGGTTGTGATCCACAGTTTACAATATTAAAATTAGGTGATTGGCCTTCTGTAGTTTTGCAAAATGAGAGAGATTTTATTCCTGGAACCCAGAAAAAGACAGAGGTTAAGACTGACCCACCCTCCCTCCCTTCCTTCCTCCCTTCCCCCCTCCCTCCTTTCCCTCCTCCCTTTCTTCCTTCTTTCCTTTTTTTTTTTTTTTAAAGAATTTATTTATTTGAAGGTCAGAATTATACAGAGAGAGAAGGAGAGACAGAGAGAGGTCTTCCATTTGCTGGTTCACTCACCAGTTGGCCACAATGGCTGGAGCTGTGCCGGCCAGGAGCTTCTTTTGTGCCTCCCATGCAGGTGCAGGGGCCCAAGAAATTAGGCCGTCTTCTACTGGTTTCCCAGGCTATAGTGGAGAGCTGGATCAGAAGTGGAGTAGCTGGGACTGGAGCCAGCACTCATTTGGAATACCAGCACTGCAGGTGGAGGCCTTTAACCTGCTAAGCCCAGTTTCCCATGTGGGTGCAGAGACCCAAGGACTTGGGTCATCTTCTACTGCTTTCCCAGGCCATAACAGAGAGCTGGACTGGTAGTCGAGCAGCCGGGACTTGAACCAGTACCCATATAGGATGCTGGCACTGCAGGTAGTGGCTTTACCCACTACGCCACAATGCCAGCCCCTAGGTCCCTAAAGATTTATTTTTCAATTTGAAAGGCAGAATGGAGGGAGGGAGGGGGTGAGAGAGAGAAATCTTCCATCTACTGGTTCACTCCTCAGGTGGCACCAAAGCAAGGCCTGGATCATGTCAGACTCCATTCGGATCTCCCACGTGGGCTGCGCCACGATGCTGGCCCTGATGGAACTTTATTACAAAATTAAGAAGTGAACCATATTTGGCCAGTGCAGCTTGCCTACCCTTATTTTAAGGAGAAGGGATAAGTGGTTAAAGAAACACTTTTAAAATGCATATTCAATCAAGTTCCTTAAATATACCCTTTAGTAAACTTGTTTGTATAATTACTCATAATTTGGGGGCATTTGTTTTCAAGTTATTAAGATGTTATTAAAGTGACCAGATAACCTAAGAAGGGATTACTATTACCTGAATCTACCATATACTCTCCAGTTGAATAAGAGCTTCTAGTTTTTCATATATTTTTTGCCTCTACTTTTGTATATGTTTGATCATATACACAATTAAATGAATGAATGAGTCAAGCCTATTTAATAACCTTTCTCCCAAGAGTATTCATATTGTTCTTTGTGATTGAAATGAATTTCTAGAGTCATAAAACTGTATTTGCCTTTTAAGCTTTCTTTATAGATCTAGAAATGAACTGATATATGAAAAATTATCTATGACATCTGTGGCATTTAGAATGTGAAGTTTCATATTTATTGCTGTTAAGGAAATTCACTAATCTTCAACATTAGTGTTAGATTTAGTGATATGTTTATGGATCTTTCTATAAAAGTTTTATGTGATCATGTATTTAGTGCTTTGAAAATATTCCTTTGGGTATGTTTTAATCCTAAAATATAATGTGTTTTTAGTTAAACTACATTCACATACTTATTTAGGACATGTTAAAATTTGAATTTCCCATCCTCGTTGGAACTGCCTTATACATTCGTGGCTTAAACATTTATGATACAGTTTAGAGAGCCCATATGTATTATTTTTAAAAGCCATTTTTAGTGTAAGTTTGATTAATCTTTTATTCATTAATGAGATTTAAATTGGGTATTTTTGTGTATGTGACTAATGTTATAGACCAATAAATAAATCTAACATGAATGAGTAAATTATTTATTAACAGGCTTTCAAGACTTTTATCAAAATATCATTCTCTCAGCAACTATTTTCCTAGCCACTGTGTCTAAATATTTTTTCTGTGTTTTACACAGATGATTGTGTGTATGCACATACGCACAATGATACATACTTGCCATTTCCCTGATCTTATAGTTTTACTTAGTACTTACCACAGTCTGTCATACTATATATTACCAATTTGCCTTGATTTTTCCCCCTGCTGTTAGAATTTTATGCTTCATGTGTGCTGGAGTTTTTGTCTTTTCTTGTTATTGTAGAATGATACCTGGGAGGGTAATAGTAAATATTTAGTGCGTGGATGGTCAAGGAAGTTAAGATGACATTTATTTTTCTTTGGTTTTTAAGACTGGAGTAGTTAGTGGAAATGACACAAATATCTTTCCTGGGGTCCAAAAGAAAGTAGAAATGCTAGGTAGTTAAACCTTTCCAGACGAAAAATGAGAATCAAGCACCCATAACCCCTGTTGGCTTTTTCCCAAACCGGTAGATATCCAGATGAGGTTGTCAGTGACTTACAGAGGTTGAAAATGGGCTTAGAGAATTTGAACGATGACTGAACTCACTGGCTTCTGGAGAAAATGCCGTGGTGTTTAGAAGATAGCTGCCGTTGTGCCTGTGCTCCTGAATCAAGGGTGAGGAGGAGCCTGTAAGTGGGGACCAGTTGCTGGTGTGCGTGTTGTCTGGAAGGCAGTTAGGAAGTGACATTTGAGAGGAGGTTAGTTAGACTGCTCTCCTTACAAGACTGTTTTAGGCAAAGCAAGTATTATTTGTGTGGTACAGAGGAGGAAATAGAGGTCTAGAAGTTAAATGACTTGGCCATAGGCCTACCAAGATGGACTCTGAACTAGACCCTGGTGTATCAGACTATAACATTTTATCACTTTCCTACGATGCTTACCATTTTGACTTTTTAAAAAATTTAATTTATTTGAAAGAGAAGGAGACAGACATAGAGAAGGAATTGTCATCTTCTGGTCCATTCCCTAAATGCCTGCAACAGCCGGGACTGAGTGAGGCTGAAGTCAGGAGCCAGGAACTCAGTCCAGGTTTCTCATGTGTGTAGCAGGGACTGAAATAGTTCAGCATCACCTGCTGCTTTCCAGGGTGCACATTTGTAGGAAGATGAAATGGAAAGCTTAACCTTGACTGGAACGTTATGATAGGAGATGTGGGTGCCCCTAGCAGCTTAACTGTTGCACCAAACACCTACCCCACCATTTTGTCTTTTAATTTTAGGATCCACATTGCTAAAAATTGCATCCTCCAGTATTTCCTATTTGGGGATTTAAAATAATCATGAAGTATTAGCAACTTAAAATCATAAGGATTTAAAAGGTTATTGTTCCAGTTTCTAAATCAGTGTTGGGAGTCTATTTTACATGTGTCCCTGTTTGCTCTAGATGCTCTGTCCTTTTCCTGGTTTTCTCTCACAACAGTCCTTGCCTTTTCTATCCCCATTTAATCTCAGTTTAGTCTTAAGCTCTTATGTCAATTACCTGTTTATTACAAGTCTTCTGACACTGCCTCTCCACTTCTCTCTTCCCACAAAATTTGATTAAGTATCTCTGTTAAAGTACAGTGAGCTATGCAAGAATTTTTCTTCATAGATCCTGTGACAGTGCATATATTGTCTGGCTTCATCACTTGAAAGTGAGTTCTATTAGGGCAGTCACTGGTTGCTTAAGGTTTTAAGATCTCTCAGTGCTTACCACATAAGGAATGCTTGAGAAATCATTTGCTCAATGAATGAGTAAATGAGTGAACCTTTTGACATATGGTCAAGGATATGAATGAGTTTGGCATGTATTATGTTCCTAATACATGTTAACTCCTTCCCATGTTACTCCCTGTGTTCCTCCTCTTCTCCTCCAGCATATATCTGCCATTTTGGAGGATATCTATCAGTATCTTCTGCTGTTAGATAGTTCTGATTATTAAATCCTTTGCTCTTTGGGATAAAACTTCCATTTTTTGGCCTGGTTTTACTCTTATAAATGGCGTGAAGTAATATATCAGCTTTAAATATACCTGACGGAATCTTATGTCTCATAATCTTATTTTCTCTTTCACCCTCTTTAGTCTCTAGCATTTAACTATATGATCACATCCTTTTCGTAGGAATCTACATCTGCATTGGCTTCCACATGTTAAGAATCAAGTCTTTATAGGTATTTTATTTTATTTCATTTTTTTGCAAATCTTGTGAATGTAGGTACTGGCTGTACTTTGTTCTGTCCATATTTTTTTTCTAAGATATTTGTATACTATAGAGACTTAGAAGAAACAGTGTGCCATTTCTGCCTGTAATAAAATATTTGATCCCTCAATTTAAAGTTCATCTCTTAATATATACTTCATTGCATGTACAGCATTCATCTGGACAGATCCACATATTGTTACCTGATGCAAATAAATTGACATTCACTTCTACTTCCAATGCCATGAGTAATAAAGTTCTTAGTCTCTGATTCAGAGGTCTGGTCATCTGCAGCATTTATGAAGTATGGTCAGGTAAAATCTTAGGCCCTTCACAATTCTTAATAGATAGTGTATTCTTGGTTTTCTTTGCTTTGCTCTTTTCCTCAAACGTACGTGTGTGTGTGTCTTAAATATAGTTATTTATAAAATTATGTTATTGGTCCTTTTCTATTTGGGGTTATCACTTCTGTTTTTAGCAAATGACCATAAGTTTATATACCTCTGTTCATTTGTGTTCTTATATACAGATTCCAAATTTTGGCCACCTTGTACCATGTTTCTATGGATGTTTTAATGACTTAACATGTTTAAGACTAAACTCAATGTACTTTTTCTACCCTATTTCATAATCCATTATGCAGTTTCATTTAATAATACTATTTATCTCTTAATACTGTTAATTTCAGTACTAGGTCAATTCTTTTTACTTTTTCCTTTCATGTGGTAGATGACACACAGAAACTTAAAAGAAATTGATGAATCCAGACAAAATAGCACACATTTATTTCAACCAGCGTCATAGAATTCATCTTCAGATCCATTGCCATACTGATTACTTGTACTACATGTTTGAGAATGTTTCTTTTATATTAGCGCTTCAAAATTTAACAGAATCCTGCACATAGCACAATGTCTAGTGCACATGCTTCTCAGCGTTGTTTAGTGGACTTGTATTTAATTTCTGTTTGTTGTTGCCTTATATGCTACTGGAAATTACAGATCAATTACAGATTTTGAAATGAACAACTCTTAAACTGGTTTTCTGTATTTTTTTTTTTTTTTTTTGGACAGGCAGATTTAGACAGAGAGAAAGAGAGACAGAGAGAAAGGTCTTCTTTTCCATTGATTCACCCCCTAAATGATTGCTACAGCCGGCGCGCTGTGCCGATCCAAAGCCAGGAGCCAGGTACTTCCTCCTGGTCTCCCATGCAGGTGCAGGGCCCAAGGACCTGGGCCATCCTCCACTGCCTTCCCGGGCCACAGAAGAGAGCTGGCCTGGAAGAGGAACAACCGGGACAGAACCGGTGCCCCAACCAGGACTAGAACACAGAGGTTCGGCACCGCAGGTGGAGGATTAGCCTAGTGAGCCACGGCGCCAGCCTTTCTATATTATTTTTATCTATATTAGAATATGAACCCACATGGAGAGCTTCACACTTCCATGAAATTTTACATAATTTTTTTTTGCTATACTATTAACAAATATCTTTTTTATGGCCGTTGCCAAAGCTCACTAGACTAATCCTTCGCCTACGGTGCCGGCACGCTGGGTGCTAGTCCCAGTTGAGGTGCTGGATTCTGTCCTGGTTGCTCCTCTTCCAGTTTAGCTCTCTGCTGTGGCTCAGGAAGGCAGTGGAGGATGGCCCAAGTGCTTGGGCCCTGTACCCATATGGGAGACCAGAAGGAAACACCTGGCTCCTGGCTTCAGATTGGCACAGCATGCTGGCCGTAGTGGCCATTTGGGGGGTGAACCAATGGAAGGAAGACCTTTCTCATTCTTTCTCTCACTGTTTAACTCTGCCTGACCCCCCAAAAAAAAAAAAAAACCCACCAGATATCTTTTTTTAAAAAAATGATTTATTTATATATTTGAAAGGCAGAATTACAAAGAGGCAAAGAAAGATAGAAGTCTTGCATCCTCTAGTTCACTTCCCAAATGGCTGCAAAGGCCAGAGCTGAGTCAATCCGAAACCAGGAGCCAGGAGCCTCCTCCAGGTGTCCCATGTGGATTCAGGGGCCCAAGCACTTGGGCCATCTTCCACTGCTTTCCCAGCCCATAGCAGAGAGCCAGATGGGAAATGGAGCAGCCAGGACTTGAACTTGCATCCATATGGGATGCTGTGACTACAGGCAGTAGTTTTACCCACTATGCCACAGCACTGGCCCTTCAGAAATATCTTTTTAAAGTATGTGATTGGCTGTTCTTACTGGTGCAAGTCATGTGCACATGCTCTTTTTGCTTTTAATATAATGCTCAAAATAACATTTTCTTTCTAAGATTAGGAAAACTGAATTATCAGTTGTGATTTTTTAAAAAAATAATATAAACAAATGTTTCTCTTAAAACATCGTTAATTATACTGCCAATTTAAACCAGTCTTATTCCTTAATCAGTTTCATAAATTAAATGTAAGGTTTTTGCCTTTACAATATTGCTACAAATAAAAAGCTACTTCATATTTTCATCAACTATGAGGAACTTTTGGTCATTATTACTGGAAAAAAGAAAGTCCCAATTACAATTCTGTTCTCAAGATATTTACAATTTGAGAGGCAGTTCTCTTTCTTGATTAAAATATATCAGCAAACATACACTCTTAGAACATCAAAGTTACTTGGTTAGAATATGAATTGTTACAGTTTGTTTTTAAATGGCAATAGTATTATACACTGAAAGTTTCAGCTTATGAGGAATGTCTTTTTTTTCCCACAATATTCTCATAAATTAGGTGAATTGCCTTGAAGTTATGTTTTTAGTATTTTTGACAGAACACATGAGTAGGAATGCTTATATATTGTAGCAATTAAAGACAATTCACATTTGTGGTTTGGGCATAAATGTGTAAAAATTATACCCATCTATCTTATTACATTTCCTCTCTCCTCCCTGAGGACTTTACTATGTACTTTATCTATAATTGTTGCCAGTATTCTATCATGTTCCCACTGGGCTTCTGGTGCAAAAAATCTTATCCTCTTGATGACAGAGCTTGCCTGAATGATTTCATGCTCCTAGCATTTTCGTTCACGGGAATTAGGGGCAAAATGTAACTACAGCTGAACAGAACGTCTATTTTTGTAATTTTGGAGTTTAGGCTCTGTTATTGGAACTAAATGAAGAGATGCAGGTGTTCTGCAGTCCAAGCCCTTTGGGAGTTTTGATGGTAGATGTTTGAAAGGAAAATGCATGTGTTTTCAGAGTCAAACAGCAGCTGTGAGACAAGGATTTATGTTTTTCTCAGAACTTTGGGATTTCAAAATGTTACATTTAATCACAAGCACAGAAAGGGGAGCAAATGTTAAAGATGTTACGCATAAAAGTAAGTTTACTGATCTTTTTACCATATGAACCAGTTGTGGGAATATAGGAACAAAGTGATTTTTAAGCATAATATAAACAATTTCTAAAGGATTATGATAGTTGCTAGGATACAGTTTTTTGAGAACATTGCATTTGTACCAAAGAAATTTTTAGTCTTACTAATTACTTTTAAACATCTATTGTTACTCTTCTTTTAGAAACATGGTCACAATGAAAGGGTCTGTAAAATATTTGCCATATGCTTCTTGAGTATAATTTTTTATACAAATTTAATAAATAACTTGTAAAAGGAGTGCAATATTTTTGAGTATATAAAATATAAATAGCAATTTAGGGAATTGATAAACATTTAAAATAGATATGTATTTTAAATTTCTAAGGAAAATACATATTTAAGGAATTTTTCCTTTTTCAGATCATAGTTATTTTATGTTCCAGTTGCTCCTCAAAATGCTTATTAAAGAAAAACTTTTCAGTATTTGCCATTCTCATTTTTATTGCTCTACTTTTTAATGTAATCAATTATTCATCAAATACTCATTGCAAGTTTTCTTTGTGTAGAAGTATAATGCACAGAGCCTTTACTGTAAAATAATTCCTAATATCTTTAGAAAATAGGTATATAAGCTACTGTTGTTGAATGGATAATAAAAAAGACTTATATTCTTAATTCAGATATGTCCTTTGTAAACTATATTTTTTGAGCAAGTAAATTTTTTGAGTATTTCTATCATATCTATAAAATGAAGATATTCTAGTTGTTTGCTAGAATTGTTGTGAAGATTTATTTAAATGCTCTATCCTTCAGTGCATTGTAACCTGTAAAGCATCATGTAAATTTTATATATTAATTACTCTTTACTAACTAGTACTCTACATTAAACATTTAATCATTTAAAACAAGATTTTTCTCTGTGTCCTTTTTGTTCTCTGTGTCCTGCCTACTCCTTACCCACTTTCAGTTTTTCTCAAGTTAACTTTATAAACCTGTGGATATGCATTTCAGAGTCTAGGAGTAAATCCTTTAGTTTGATAGTTCCAAAATTCTCTTTCCACATAGAAATGGCTCCTGGAAGCCATGATGCTAAGAGTCAGGAACAGTCACAATAGCAACAGGAAATTACTTTGCTTGCTCCTTTGAAAAGTCGCAGATTCTGGAAGGAAGCCAGAAGGGGAAATCCCTTGAGTCTTGTGGGTGACCAGTTGTTTCCCTCATTTATTGCAAAAGGTCAAAATTTTTGCATTTTTTACGATTTGTGTAGTAAAAGTAAAGTGGTATTCCAAGTAAATAAATAGTAGCTTCATTAATAAGTAGTAAATTAGTATACAAGAAGTATTCAAGTTGCACTGGCTACAAGTAAACTTCACTATATAAGTTTAATGTTTTATAATTTATTTAAATAAATATATTTTCTATGAAATAAATACTACCATTATTACCTCAGCTTATTTTATATTTTAGAAAGTAATATAAGTATTCAAAGTGAGTTTTCAATTTGGCAATTCTGAGCTTGTGTGTTTAAGGTTCCATAACACTAACTTTGCCACCCTTTCTAGATTTTTAAAGTTGGCTGTGTAGTAGCTTTAGTACTGGCTCAAAGAGAGGAGTAGAAGCCTTAGTTAACCAGTAGCAGTTAATTTTCAAGCTACTTAGGGATGAAATTGACAACACTTTTTGTTACTTGCCCCTTCTAGTTGTTCGCTCTAGAATAAACTTGATTCTGCAGGTAGCTTTGGTGTTAGTATAGGGTACATAGGAGTCATCTTGATATGATTGCTGTGTTGTATAGATAAGTAGTTGCCCATTAATATGTAAGAGTTAAGTACTTCACTGAGGGTTATTTTGTTTTTCACCTTTGCCTGACTTTTGTCTTTTCTCTCTTTCCAATTAATCCTTTGTATCACCCTAGCACTTTGACTTTATCACACTACAAACACTTACAACTGCTTAGAAGATTCCTTCCCCATAAAGCTTGATGTTCCTAAGGCCAGGAAGCATGATGAGTAACGGATAGATGTTTTGTAAACATAGAATAGTGTAAAGGAAATGGTTTTTTGCCATTTTGTCCCTGTTCAGGATAACATGTAGTTTTGGTTTAGCCTATTGGCAAATATTTTTTTTCCTTTTAAAGAAATTAAAATCCTGACTCTTGTCTAGATATAAAAATGGACAAGTGTTGAAGTTTTTATGTAATTCATTGTTAATGAAAGAACCAGGCAGATGTCACAGCCAGGTAACAAGAGTGTTCAAAAACAGACATTTTTAAATCATTAATACTGAAATGAGTTTGGAAATGGATGAATTGTGTTCTTCTACACTAAAGAAATGATGTTAGTTGAACCTGGCAGAATTTATTTGCATGTATGTAATAAGAATTATTTTGCTTTGCCCTCAACTGTCCATAATTTCTTGATTTGTAGAATAGCTCAAGAGCACTACAGAATCAGACTGAGATAACATGGAAAGATGTGCTCTAAACAATGCAGAGCTTTACATTGAAGCACAATGTATTTCCTATAGGCTACTGCATGCCAGATGGCTAGGCTATTTTTAGTTCTGAGTGGTTTAAATATAGAGGCAGGTCAGGAGCAATTTTGTGAAGCCAAGGTTCAGTGCATGGAGCAAAATTAAAGGGAAATGATACCACCGGCAGAGGGCAGTGATGAAGTAACAGTTTCCTCATGTCCAGAGGAAGTATTGGTTGTTGAGTAATTCTGGGCTAATTTTGTAGACCTTAATTTGAGTTTGACATTTAAAATCTTGGCCTACTAAATTGCTCTCAGCCAGTTGTTTTGTCAATATCTGAAACTTTCCAGAATAAGGCACTTTTTTTTTTGTTTTGGTTTGCTTTTTGCTAGTTAAATGAATCAATAAAAAGTTCTAACTTGGTTTTTGTTAAGTAAATAATGTGTTCAAACTTTTTGAAATGTTTTCTTGGGAAAAATATTCATACAGCAGTTTCACACAGCAAATATTTGAATGTCTAATGTATGTTAAGGACTATTTTAGACATTAAGTAAACACAAAATTCCTAGTCCTTACAGAAATAAAATTATTTTTTGTTTCTTTCTTGTTAATATATTTTGTTACAAAAATTAAATACATTATGTAATATTCATCAGAAACCCTTCTTCAGATGTAAAAATCACATTTTAATTTCTTCCATTTTAAATATGAAAATTTAGAATATTGTGAAATTACCTGCAAGAATATACTATACATAATTATAAAACACAATTATAGACAAATAACTAAAACACAAATACCCTAAAAGATAATGGCCGAAAGAGACAAAAGTAGAAATACAAATGATTAAAACACATGGAAAAGATTAAAGCTAGCAAGTAGTAAGCAAATGAACATTAAGAAGGGAAACTGCTGACCTGTGGAATTACCAAACTGAAAGCTAAGAAATTTATAATAAGAGGAGCACTTTCTTAAAATTCTGATTGAGTATGAATTGGTACAGTCTCCAGAAATCAATTTAGAAAAGTTTATGAGAGATTTAGGAGGGGTCATTCTTCATAATCTTCCTTCTAAGACTGTAAGGGAGTGATAATAAGGTTCATTTACAGATTTATATTTAAAGTATAAGGATATTCATATTTACTTATGAAAATCACAAATTATCTTTATTGTTTCATAGTTGACAAAATGTGAAATAAGAGTTTATCTGTAGAATGGCATCTTGAAATCAGCCAGTAGAAAATATTTGGTGTCACAGGAAAATTTTCAGATTATAAGTTTGTATTGGATGGGCATTGTGGCAAAGCAGGTTAAGCCGCTGTTTAGGATGCCCTTATCTGATATTGGAGTGCCTGGAATAATGTCCCGCCTCTGATTCTGATCCAGTTTCCTGCGAATGTGCACCCTGGTAAACAGCAGGTGATGGCTTAGTACTTGGATCTCTGATGGCCACTTGAGAAACCTTATGTGAATTCCTGGCTCCTGTCTTCAGCCTGTACTAGCCACAGCTGTTGTGGGCATTTGAGAAGTGAACCAGTATATGGAAGATCTCTCTTTTTCTGCCTTTCCAATAAACTTAAAAATATGGTTTTCTGGAAAATAAAAATGCATACCTACATTTAATAAGATTCTAGTTTTATAATAATTCTCTCAGGATGTGCATATCAATATGTGTATATATATTCATGTATTGTATTCGTAGATTATAATACATTAATGCTTGATGGTATCATGGGTCATCTCCCACTCATATTTGCACTCTTCCATGGTATTAAAGATTTTATGTAAGCATAATTTATAAATTTTTTGTCCTTAATACTTATTTTCATCTAAGTTATTTATAGGTCATTATTTTGCCCACAAATAGGACTCATTGCACACTAATTCCTTTAATGTTTATGTTAAATTTCATTTTTAAATAATATGTGTATCCTTAAAGCCAGATTGTATAGCTTAGTTTTTGAAGATAGTTTGTGGATCTTAATATATGCACCTAATTAAAATGCCCAATTTTAAGATAATTAATTCATATTTCTCCTTAAATAGTTTCAGTCTAGCTATTTAAAATGCCTTCATTTTTCCCCTGGAGCTTGTTTTCTATCTGTAATTAAAATATGTCTCCTTTTTTAAGTATAGTTTACATTTTGTTACCTACCTATCTGGAACAGTACAAACAACAAAATCATCAACATGTTGTGATCTAAGCATTCACATTAAAAATAGTTATTTGAAAATTTTAAAACATTTTTGCATAGGAACATAAATAATCAGTGTTAGAATCCAAGGCCAACTCATGAAACTTTTTTTTCTTAAACCCATAAGGCATGTAAATATAGACAGTCTGTGACATATATTGGTTGCACTTAATATTTTTCTTCTTTATGATGGTGCTATAGTAATACGCATTCAGTAGAAATGGTACTTTGAATTTTGATCTATTCCCAGGCTAGCCATATGCAGTACAATACTCTCCTGCAATGTTGGGCAGCGGAAGCAAGTCATAGCTTCCAGTCAGCTAAGTGATCACAAGATGGAAACAACTGATTCCCTGCTGCTATACTAAGATATTTTGGTCAGTTAGGCATATTAAATGCATTTTGGGTTTATTGGTACATAGCTCCATCATAAATTGAGGAGTGTATGTACTCCAAAATCACTGAAGCTATTTGGATTTAATATTCTAGAAATAATAACTTTAAAAGAAGAAAAACAACAATAATCTGAATAATATCTAAAATCATTATTCTACTGTAGGTAAAAGATTAAGTTAGGAGAAGAAGATAGTATAAAGATTCTTCATGGAGACACTGGATAGTATTTACCAGCATTTCCAAGACATTAGAAATTGATGACAGTTTTGCTATTTTTCAGTATACTGGTCTCTTCTTGAGTCATTAACCATTATGTATTATTAGCTTTAATTAGTGTTCCTTTTGGATTCAAGTTGAGAAGTAGAACAATTCCTTGAGGCAACTGTAGACAGGAAAAGTCCTGATTCAAAGAATATCCATTACTACATTTAAGCATGGAATTTTCTGAAATAACGAATAGCAGTTGCCAATGCAGACCTTCTGAGGCATTAGTTTTGGCTCCCGTGGTTTGGTTCCTACCACCCACATGGGAGACCTAGATTGAGATCCCAGCTCCTGGCCTTGACCAGGCCCAGACATTGAGGATCTGGGCATTTGGGGGTAAACCTTCAGATGCAAGCACACTCTCATTTCTTTTCCTGTCTGCCTGTCTCAAAAAATTAAGGTAATAAAAATATTTTAAAGATTATTAAAAATATAAAAACAAGGTAATATGAGTCAAGTTGAAGTGTTTATGTCTTGGGAAAGGATTCCTGAAATAAGTCATGACCACGATGATTCCTTAATTCCAAGCTGGAGCAAGACCACTGGGTGCAGTTTGGGGAAACTATACGCAATTCCTCCATAACTGAAGCATAAAATGGGTGGAATCCATGATCAGAGTTTAAGCTTGATGAGATAAACAAACCCCCTCAAATTATGAGAGGCCTTGACAGTCATTTTAAAGGGGTTAGGCTCAGTTTTAATGGGAACAATCAAAAAACTTTATCATGTTAACACTTTAGGCTGATGCAGCTCACTAGGCTAATCCTCCACCTGTGGCGCCGGCACACCGGGTTCTAGTCCCGGTCAGGGTGCCAGATTCTGTCCCAGTTGCTCCTCTTCCAGGCCAGCTCTCTGCTGTGACCCGGGAGTGCAGTGGAGGATGGCCCAAGTGCTTGGGCCCTGCACTCGCATGGGAGACCAGGAGAAGCACCTGGCCCCTGGGCTCAGATCAATGCAGTGTGCCGTTGGAGGGTGAACCAACGGTAAAGGAAGATCTTTCTCTCTCACTGTCCACTCTGCCTGTCAAAAAAAAAAAAAAAAAAACACTTCAGAAATTGATTTGGGCATCTATGCGGATGAGTATAAGAGGCATGAAAATGTTGCAGAAAAAAGATGGTAATATCAATGGAGAGAACTTAACAGAGTTGTGAGATATTAATGTGTTGGAGTCAGTAAGAGTTGATGATTAACTGAATATGATGCCTAAGAGAAAGGACATAGCAGGCAGGCAATCAGTTTGCTGGTTTGGAGAACAGAGTTCCTTGAGATTGGAAATAAAGGGAGAAAAATCAAGTCTTATTTTTGGTAATAGAGGAAATTGGTCTTATAGCCTTAGTTCTTTTTCTGCTGCTATAATACAATGCCACAGGCTTAGTATATTATCAACAACAGAAGTTGATTTGATTTACAATTTTGAGGATTGGGAAGTACGATATTCAGGGAGACACCTGATGAGTTGTTTCCTGTCGCATCACAACATGCTGGAAGACATTACACAGTGAAGGAGCTTGAGGGCATGCAGCAGAAAACACAGCTGAGCTCAGCCTTTTTTTTTTTTTTTAAGATTTATTTATGTGTTTGAAAGTCATAGGTACACGGAGAAGGAGAGGCAGAGAGAGTAGTCTTCCATCCGTTGGTTCATTCCCCAATTAGCCATAACACCTGGAGCTGTGCTGATCCGAAGCCAGGAGCCTGGAGCTTTTTCTGGGTCTCCCGTGCGGATGCAGGGGCCCAAGCACTTGGGCCATCTCCTGCTTTCCCATGTCATAACAGAGAGCTGGATCATAACTCGAGCTGGCACCCATCTGGGATGCCAGCACTGTAGGCTGTGGCTCTATCCCGCTGTGCCACAGCGCTGATCCCAAGCTCATCCTTTTTTTATGCTGACTGCATACTCTGTTCATGAGGTAGAAGCCCTTGTGACCTCTTTGGGTCTTTCAGGTACTGACAAAACTGTTAACAAATAATGGCAATTGAATTTCTTTTTTATTTTTTTTTCAAAGATTTATTTTATTTATTTGAAAGAGTCCCAGAGAGAGGTAGAGGCAGAAAGAGGTCTTACATCTGCTGGTTCACTCCCCAGATGGCCACAATGACCAGAGCTGTGCTGATCCGAAGCCAGGAGCTTCTTCCAGGTCTCCCATGTGGGTACAGGGGCCCAAGGACTTGGGCCATCATCCACTGCTATCCCAGGCCACAGCAGAGAGCTGGATTGGAAGAGGAGCAGCTGGGACTAGATCCGGCACCCATATGGGATGCCGGTGCTTCAGGCCAGGGCTTCAACCAACTGCGCCACAGCGCTGGCCCCGGCAGTTAAATTTCAACATTAGTTTTGGAGAGGACGTTAAATCCATGCCAATAATAATGCTAATGTTTTCAAGTTCTTCTTATATACCATCTGTCATTGTACAAATTTTACATAGAACCTAAGCAGTTTCATTCTGGACTCAAAATCTTCCCCATTTCACCAAAGTTCATACTCTAAATAATGGGTTCTTCACTTTTTTTGAATCCTACTTATTTGTATTTTTTGACTGCTAGCTGCATGTATGACACTGTTAGCTGGTGTAAAATGATATTCTGTAGGGCCCTGGCCAAGTACTGTACACATCCAACTAATTCTAAAAATGAATATCACATTAACAAATGCTGAAACTGATTAGAAGTGGTGTTATCAGAAGATAGAGATCAATTTCAAAAAAGGAGAATTGAGGAATTTTGAGAAAGTTTTATGAATGAAGAATTGACATTTAAACCTGGAATGATGAAAGATGACACTGTAGTTGAAAATTCTTATTTCAGCACTGAATACTTTCATTTGGATTATATTGCTTTAAGTGCTGGTTATTGAAGGGCATTATTTAGAAAAGTATGAAATGTATACTTATTGTTAAAAAGTGTTTGACATGTAGACTTATATTAAGGTAATTTTCTCTCTAAAGCATTTCACATTCCTGAATCTTAAAATGATTATAAAATGTAAAATTTTATGTCATTTTAAAATTTTAAATGTGATGCTTTTGTTTTCTAAGATTTTAAAAACTGAAATAAATATTGTTACCATTAGGTACTATTTAGTTTATGTGGTTTAGCTTGGAGTTAATTATTAAATACAACTTGATTTTTTATCCTTAAAAGTACAAATGCAGATATGAATAAAGCTTTTTTTAAACTTGGATTTGTTGTTAACAAAGCATGGCATAAGTAAGCCTCATTCAGCATGTAGAAGGGATGATTTAACCCAACTGTTGATGCATTTGGAGTGAAACATCTTTATCAAGTTAATACAAGAAGCAGTCATGCCCTACTTGAATTACTCATTTTAATAACTGAACAGCAGCCTGCATGTGGACTTTGAAATCCTGGGAAAATAAGATGCCTGCTTATATACAAATGTTGAATGCTTTTGCTCTTCAACAGCTGGTAAATGTTGAGCCCTGTTGTCATCTGCGAGGTTTTTAACCTTCCAGAAAATGTGATCAATTTAATTACTGACCAGCTTTATCTATTACTTGTAAAGATTATAGTCTGTAAAGTATGCCTTTGTGATTTGTAGCTTAAATATCATTTTTAGATATCATCTATTTGAAATTTATGAAAACACCTAGATGTTTTTACTTTGCAGACATTTATCACATATATTCAGATCACTAAAAATATCAATAATGAGTTATCATAGAAACTGTTCACTTGATTAAATAGAGTACAAAATGTGCCTTCAAAGTCATACAATATTTTTTCTGTATTGTGCTTTTGGGGCAAATTTGACACCTCACGGCCACTTGTGTGAAGATTTTTGTCATTTTCCTCAAATAAGGATGTTGATTTTTTTGTTTTTACAAAATGGAAGTTCTTTTTTATTTTTGCTGTGATAGATGTTTAATGCAAAAATCCAAATGGAAAGAAAAATATTAAGTACCAACTATCATATGAAATATTTTGACCTAAGATTATTTACTGTTAACATTTTGGCAAAGTTCCTTTTAGATAATTTTCTATGTAAAGATAAAATACAGGGGCTGGCGCTGTGGCGTAGCAGGTAAAGCCACTGCCTGCAGTGCCAGCATCCCATATGGGCACTGGTTCAAATCCCCGCTCCTCCACTTCTGATCCAGCTCTCTGCTATGACCTGGAAAAGCAGTAGAAGATGGCCCAAATTCTTGGGCCCCTGAACCTGTGTGGGAGACCCAGAGGAAGCTCCTGGCTCCTGGCTTCGGATCTCAGAGCTCTGGCTATTGTGGCCAACTGGGGAGTGAACCAGCAGATGGAAGACCTCTCTCTCTCTTTCTGCCTCTCCTCTCTCTGTATAACTCTGACTTTCAAATAAATAAATAAATCTTAAAAAAAAAAAAAAAAAGACAAGACCGGCCCCGCGGCTCACTAAGCTAATCCTCCGCCTGCAGTGCAGGCACCCCAGGTTCTGGTCCCGGATGGGGCGCCTGATTCTGTCCCGGTTGCTCCTCTTCCAGTCCAGCTCTCTGCTGTGGCCCAGGAAGGCAGTGGAGGATGGCCCAAGTGCTTGGGCCCTGCACCCCATGGGAGACCAGGAAAAGCACCTGGCACCTGGCTCCTGCCATCGGATGAGCACATCAAAAGGGTGGTAGTTACTGTAATGGCAGGAGTTTGTGATCAGAAGCAAAAAGCAAATTAAGTAGTCTGTTTGCTCTTTTTCTGCAGACAGCACTTCCCTATGGGAAGATATTCAGAGATAAGGACAGAATGAAAATTTAAAGTTCTTATTTTCTATTGGCAAATGTTATAGTTTTTAAAGGAAATCAATTTATTTTCATGAAATAAGGCATTAAATACAGTACCTAAAAGGAATTAATATTATATAACCAGCCATGGATAATTCTAATCAGTTTTATAAAAATGAAATGTTAAAATTTTCCTATTCCCTACCAAGTATGATCCCTTCATTTTCCTTGAACTGCAGATGAATTTTTAGTCATCTATGGCACAACTGCTCTTGGGTAATTTTAGATATGTTACACCAAAACTTACAGGATAATTTTATGATTTTCCTCTAAGCTATTCTTTGACTTGTACTTTTTACATATTGATTGGTGGTATCAACCCAGTAAAAAAAAGTGAGGATTACTTTAAAGTTTTCCTTCATTTCTCATCTTTCCTATATGATAAAATCCTAGGACTTTTCCATAAAACTTTTCTGTAAGACAAATCTGGTCAGGTCATCCCCTCCTTTTTAGAATGTTTAGTGCTCAGGAAGCTCCCTGATTTTATTCATATTTTATTCTTACTATTTTGTTCAACTTAAAGCATTACTTGCATTGAAAATTTGTTCATGGAATGCCTTCCTGAGACAGATTAAGTGCCTGTCAAATTTGATTTTCTTCTGCATTCTATAATTTCTTTGTTCTTATTAAAGCACTTATCAAACACTAGGATGGTTAATTTTTGTCAGTATCTCCCGTTAAATTATGAACAGCTGAAATTGAGCAGTGGGTGCCAGCATAAAGTACAGTGGCTTAAGTCACTGCTAGCAGTGCCAGCATCCTTTATTGGAGTGCTGGTTCAAGTTCCAGCTGTTCGGCTTCTGATCCAGCCCTCTGCTGATGTGCCTGAGAAGGCAATGGAGGATGGCCCAAGGGCCTCTGCCAATCATGTCAGAGAACAGGATGGCTTCAGCGTGGCACAGATCTGGCTGCAGCAGTCATTTGGGGAGTCAATCACTAGATGAAAGATGTCTGCCATCTGTCCCTCTGTGTCACTCCACCTTTAAAAAAAAAAAGTATTCAGGGGGCTGGTGCCGTGGCTCATTCGGTTAATCCTCTGCCTGCGGCGCCAGCATCCCATATGGGCACCGGGTTCTAGTCCCAGTTGCTCCTCTTCCAGTTCAGCTCTTTGCTGTGGCCCGGGAAGGCAGTGGAGGATGGCCCAGGCGCTTGGGCCCCTGCACCCGTGTGGGAGACCAGGAGGAAGCACTTGGCTCCTGACTTTGGATCTGCTAGCTCTGGCCGTGGCGGCCATTTGTGGGGTGAACCAATGGAAGGAAGACCTTCTCTCTCTCTCTCTCTCTCACTGTCTAACACTATCTGTCAAATAAAATTAAAAAAAAAAATTAAAGTATTCAGAGACAATTTTTTTAAATCTGTGAATGCTTAATGTTGGTGTTGAATAATAAAACTGTTAAATTAATAAATGGTTTTGGGTAAAAAAAAAAAAAAAACTTTGCTAACAGTTATTCCAGTAATGCTGTCTTTAGTGGGAAATGGAAATTAATTGCTAATAATTATTCCTGAGGTAAAAATAAGGGAATAAATTGACATCCAGTCTTTTACCCATTTGATAGTAATCATTTTACTAGTGTTTTCTTCTTATTTGTTGACCACGTTAGCATCACAGTTTGATCTTATCTGTTTTCTTATAGTTAACCACTTTGATAAAGATTGCCATTTCTCTTTTAACTTGACTATAACATCAGTCTTCTTAAATATTAGCTTTTTCATATTGTGTTTATTTTAGTTTTACTAAAATATTATATTTTAGTTTTACTAAAATATAAAAGCTTCCCCCTGTTTTTGGCACATTTGTTGTAATGAATGTGAATTAGACTCATTGAGCTCAAGTAGGAACATTGGTTAGGAAGTCTAATTGTTGGAGTAAATTAAGGGACCAGTCATTTGTAGGAAAAGAGGCCAGAGAACAATGTGGACAGGATAAATAGATCAGTTTGGGAATTTTCTTTAAAAGGTTCATTTATTTATTTGAGAGTCAGAGAGGGAGGGAGCGAGGGTAAGAGGGAGAAAGAGAGATCTATCTTCCAGTTCACTCCCCAAATGACTACAATGTCCAGAGCCGGGCCAATCCAAAGCAAGGAGCCTGGAGTTTCTTGTAGGTTTCCCATGTTGATGCAGTGGCCCAAGGACTTGGACCATCTTCCATTGCTTTCTCAGGTGATTTGGAGGGAACTGGATTTGGGAGTGGAGCAGCCAGGACTAGAACCGGTGCCCACATGGTATGCCAGCACTGCAGGCAGTGGCATTACCCCCTACACCACAGTGCCAGCCACCAGTTTGGGAATTTGCTTTGAGCATGGGTAAGAGGCTAAGAATCTGAGTAAACAGGTCTGGAAAATGTATACAGGAGGTAAAAGAGATGTTGAGACTACCACATGGACATATGTGATAGAGGTTGTGTGTTTCATTATCATTTATGGGCATGAGACAGTGAGTTTCCATAGAAGTTGACAGAGCATAAACTTAGTGAAGAATCTTGGCTTTGATAGTGACATCAGGTTATATGTGTTGTACTGACACTGTTAGGTTCATAGCTATTTGTTTTGCCTAAATAACCTAGTTAATAACCTAGGTTTTAATCAAACACTGGAAGGTAATGTTCAGATTTACTAAACGAATAAAGTGGAATAGTTTTCTGTGCCATTGGCGGAACAAATTAAACTTTCACTGGTTGGGTGCTTTATGCCTACACAGTAGAGTGTGGGAGGATTATCAGCCACTTTGTCTTATTGGTTTATTGGCAGAAGAAAACTCTTAAATTGAGGTTTCCCATGGCAGGGGTATCTTACTGAAATCCCAGAACTTTGACTAAAGAATTTATGAACTGGGATGAAGATAAATTACTAAGGAGTCATCAAAGCAAGTATGTTATTAATTGACAATTTATTGACTTCATCCCCAGGGCCAGTTTAAAAGAAAGGGAGTAAAGCTTAGATTTCAAACTACTTTGAATGCTGTGTGAGGTCTGTTTGAGCTTTTTTGGGTAGGCTGTAATTAATTAACTCAATTAAACAAGTATTAGTACATGACTAAAAGTACGCTCTCTTTTAGATCTATCAAAGATGTAGTAACAGGTCCTGTGCTGATAAGATTGTGAATCTGAGCTTAATTAGTATTAAAGGACACACAAAAATGTACCTTTCGCCTTTATTCTCTTGATAAAAGATTTGCAGTAATTCAGCATTCCATCTATGTACTGTGTGTCTCTGTGTGTGTTTGTGTATGCTTGTTTGGCTTCAAATGAAGTGGCATTAAGTTTTAAAATTTTTTTTTTATTTTTATAACGCTTTTATTTAAAGAATATAAATTTCCAAAATACAGCTTATAGATTACAAATTAAATTTTAAATATCTTTTACTTTAAAATGTTGAGGTTTCAGTTAATTTGACCCTTCAAAATTGTTAGAAATTCTATCCTTGGTTTTATAGCTTATGTACTTAAATGTATAATGATACTGACATATAAAAGCAAGGAAAGAGTGAAACTTTCCTTTTTTTTTTTAATTGTTTATTTGAAAGGAAGACTTACAGAGACAGAGGGTAAACTGTTGGTTTATTCCTGAAATGGCAGCATCAGGGCTCCAAACAATACCAGCTCTGGAAATTTCCATCTTTAAATGTTCATTAAGAAGGAGGTAATTGGAGCTGGCACTGTGGCATACTGGGTTATGCCACCATCTGCAGCACAGTCATCCTATGTGGGCACTAGTACAAGTCCTACCTACTTCACTTCTGATCCAGCTCTGTGCTGATGTGCCTGGGGAAGCAGTGGAGGATGGCCCAAGTGCTTGGCCCCTGCACCCATGTGGGAAAACTGTAAGAAGCTCCTGGTTCTTGGCTTTGTTCTGGCCCAGCCCTAACCATTATGACCACTTGAGAGTGAACCAGCAGATGGAAGATCTGTCTCTGCTTCTCTGTAATTATTTTAAATAAATAAATGAATTTTTAAGAAAAAAATATATTTGTAGTTTCTGAACAATAAATTGAAATTCCAAGGGGCCGGCATTTTGGTGTAGTGGATAATACTGCCACCTGCAGTGCCGGCATCCCATTTAGGCACCAGTTCAGGTCCTGGCTGTTCCACTTCAATTCCAGTTCTCTGCTGTGGCCTGGGAAAACAGTAGAAAATGGCCCATGTTCTTGGGCCCCTGCACCTGCGTGAGAGACCTGGAAGAAGCTCCAGGCTCCTGGCTTCGGACCGGCGCAGCTCTGGTCATTGTGGCCATCTGGGGAGTGAACCAGCGGATGGAAGACTCTCTCTCTCTCTCTCTCTCTCTCTCTCTCTCTCTCCCTCTCTCTCTCACACACACACACACACACACACTCTCTCTCTCTCTCTCTCTCTCTGTAACTCTCTCTTTCGAACTCTTGCTTTCAAGTAAATAAATAAATCTTAAAAAAAAGAAATTCCATACTTAAAATTTTTTTCCCTTGCAAACCCTAAATTATTGCGATACTAAGTTCTTTTCATGTTTCCTTTGCATGATTTCATTAGTTTGCTTTTGTTAATTCTGAAAGTAGCTATATGCTTTTTTATAGTTATTAGACTTCCAATTTTCCAGATTTAAAAGTTTCTGAAATTAGGAGTCCTTGTATAATTAATGATGTTTTAAAATTCCTGTTCATCTAAGTTGCAGTCAGTTCTACTTCAGCAGGTATGGTTTTGGTTGCTTTGGTCATTTGGAGGCACTACAATTTGAGACTACATTAAATTATCTGAGAATTTTTTTTAGAATTTGTTGGTAGTATGGATTCAGATTATGAATCTGCCTTAATAATGTCTTACAGTTTAAATTCCCAAAGATTTGCTTTTCTTCCTCCTCCCATGTAGAGCTTACATCCTATAACGTACTTTTCTGGCTGGTGGTCTCATTTCTGATTCCTGTTGCACTGGCAGCTGTGATGTACCATTTTCATGCAGAACGGTTCCACGAGATTCTGTTCCTGGACTTTTTTCTCTTTTTTAGTTGTAAATAATGCTGAATCATATAACTAATAATATTTTTGATGTCCTATAATGCATGGGCATTGACATAACCAAAAAGTAAACTGGGTGTGGGCTACAGGAGGTGGTAATTACCGATGAAACGATTAACTAGTGGATTAGAATGGCCTTTGTAGGATTTTGTTTAGTAGATAGTGGTGGTAAGGAAAAGTAAGGAATTGAGCTACTGTATTTCTCTGTGTTTATAAGCAAGACATCTTTGGCCCTTAGACCACATCTACCATTTCAGCGTGGTGTTGTATCTTACATAATTATTTTAGTGAGCAGCCCTAGATATAAACTTTAGAAAGACAGCTAGAAAAGCTGAATATTCATTTGTATAATAAGGAGTATCTCAGTCTTTTCTTTGAGTTGAGAAAAGCTGAAGGACTCATTTGGTATTAATAAGAGTTTTCAGTGCAGCAAGATTGTTCAACACAGTGTTACTTTAAAAAAAAAAATTGTCACCAACCTAGGTGTATGAACAAAAGTACTCCAAAAAATCATCAAGTAGTAGGTGCTACTTATTTCCTGTAGATTTGTTTTCCAGACAATTGTTGTATTTTGGGGAAGGAAACATAGGGGACCCTTGGAAAACTTTATTTAATAGTCAACATTTAAAATGTAAACTTAGCATTGCGGTGCAGTAGCTTAAGCTGCAGCTTGCACTGCTGCTATTGTATTTCTGCTCTTCTTCTCATCCAGCTGGCTGCTAATGGACCAAGTCTCTGGGCCCTTGCCATCCATATGGGAGACCACTGTGGAATTCCAGGCTCCTGGCTTTGTCTTGGCCTTGTAGTTGTGGTCATTTCGGGAGTGAACAAGCAGATGGAAGATTCTCTCTCTCTCTCTCTCTTTCTCTCTCTCCCCCTTCCTCTCTCCCTCCCTTTCTCATTCTCTTACTCTGTCATTCTGCCTTTCAAATGATTAAATAAATTTTGAAAATAAGCCTTCAGTTTTAAATTTGGATATGACGCTTATGCCATTGTGTGCCTGACTTGATTTACTACCTCTACACATTAAACATGGCTTCTGAATTTTCATGAAATAGGGCTAGTGTTAGGGTCTTTTCAATCTAAAGATTGGTTAGAAGTCATTCATGAAATAGTTTCTACATTGGATTATTGGCATCATGAGCATAGTGAGATAACATAAGGATGCTTTGCAGTCAGTTGTATGAATGCATGCTCATTGAATATTTGGAAAATGGCAATTAAAAGCAAAATATTGTTAAATAAATTCCAGTTATAAAATATAGCTTCTTTGAGGGGCTTCTAGTTTTGCACTATTATTTTAAGAAAAAGATAAGAATACATAAATAATAAAATAAGCAACTTTGGTTCAATATAATGAAATGTCCTGACATTGAGTGTAACTTTTGTGAACATTTTCATGGATAGAGCTGGTCCTATACTTGGGAGGATCTAGTCTAATCATAGTTAAGACCTAATGATGAAGTGCAATGCTTTTCAATCCTGTCAGTTCTCATGTTTCTTTCTATAATGTGTATTTTCTGGTGTCCCTATACTATCTCAAAATAAAATTCCCAGTTTATCCTTCTAAACTTACAGTTTAGGAAGAAATAAATATAATGCTGTAGTCATATCAAGAGGGAAAGAGGGAAGTACTTGATAATATAATAGAAACATGCATTTCAACGTTTAGTGCATAAGTAGAAGACGTAATAAAAAGTTCAGGTAAGATATTCAGCCTGCTACATGTGTTATAGTAGGACAATTACAGATCTTTCCTGACTACATAAGTCACAGGTTGAGAATGCAAATAATCACCAGGAATAACTATAAACACATCTTAATCAAATTCCACATTAGTTTCTCCTATATTCTTGATAGTTAAGTTTCTGGATGCATCAGGGTTTATTAAAAGTAGGTGAAAACCAATTTGTGTTTAGATTTAAAACAGACTTAGAGTCTGTTTCAATGAGTTATAAACTGTTTTTTTACTCATATGTATGTCTGACAAAATGTTTCAGTTGTGCAGGACATAGATCATTCTTTTTAATTTTCTTGAAGATTTACTCATTTATTTGAAAGCCAGAGTTGGGGCTGGCACTGTAGTGCAGTGGGTTAAAGCCCTGGCCTGAAGTGTCGGCATCCTATATGGGCACCGGTTCAAGTCCCAGCTTCTCCTCTTCTGATCCAGCTCTCTGCTATGGCCTGGGAAAGCAGTAGAAGATGGCTCAAGTCCTTGGGCCCTGCACCCGTATGGGAGACCTGGAAGAAGCGAAGTTCCTGACTCTTGGCTTTGGATTGGTGCAGCTCTGGCCGTTGCAGCCAATTGGGGAGTGAACCAGAGGATGGAAGACCTCTCTGTCTTTACCTCTCTCTGTAACTCTGTCTTTCAAAAAAATTAAAAAAAAAAAAAAAGATTGCATTCTCTGTTTAAAAAAAAAAAAAGAAGCAGCAGCAAAGAGAGAGGAGGAGATATTCCATCTGCTGGTGCTCTCCCCAAATGGCTGCAATAGCCAGGGCTGTGCCTGTTCCAGGTGGGTGCAGGGTCCCAGCAACTTGGGCCATCTTCTGCTGCTTTCCCAGGCTCATTAGCTGGGAGCAGGATTGGCAGTGGAGAAAGCCACACTCAAACAGACGCACCCATGGGATGCCAGTACTGTAGGCTGCGGCTTAAGCTGCTGGGCCACAGTGCTGGCCCCAGGGCCATTCTTTGTTTAGTGATTTTTGGGTTTTGAACTTATTCATGGTTGATATATTCTGTCAGCAGTGTTTCCTAATCATTGTGACAATCAGAAACACTGTTTCTAAAAATGATACCACTGTCATACAGAATTAACTGACTATAGAAAGAGCAACGGCTACACGAGAGTCATAGTATCAATTTCCTTCTCTGGAAGAGTGAAATGATAATATTTCAGAGCTTTTTTGTATATGAAATACTATAATATAGTCAGCATACACATGTGTTTCATATTGGGATGGCAGCGGGTCTGCTAGTTTTGAATGCTAGTAGAAACTTACGTGTGATAGCATAATTGTAATGGGCACCAGAACTATCATCTGCGACTTTTGTCCTCTCTTTTGAACTCATTAATTTTAGCTGAGAATGCCAGGTATTTGAAATTGTGGTCTCCAATTTGTAAGAGAATATAAGATAATATTAATGTACTCATTTTTATTGTATGTTGGGAATGTGAGATGAAGCGCTACATCAAACAGCACATTAGTTTCCCAGATTCCTAATGTTTACTTATGTTGCATTAGTTATGTCAGGAAGAAATTGGTAAAGAAAGAGCAGGAAGAAATATGTAAAAGGCTCAGGGACCTCCCTTCATCAGTGATTTCTTTTTTTTTTTTTTAACTTTTATTTAGGATATAAATTTCCAAGGTACGACTATGGATTACAATGGCTTTCCCCCCATATTTTCCCTCTCCCTCCCACAACCCTCCCCCCTTGCCCGCTCCCTCCACCCTTTCGTTCACATCCAGATTCATTTTCAATTCTCTTTGTATACTTGAGATCAATTTAGCTTGTGTTAAGTAAAGAATTCGTCCATTTGCCCTCATATAGTAACACAAAGTGAAATATACTCTTTGAGTTCTCGTTTTAGCATTGAGTCACATTGTACAGCACATTAAGGACAGAGATCCTACATGAAATATATATATATATATATATTTGAATCTGATTAATTTTTTTGATGCAGTTTCCAATGTAACACTGAGTTTTTCTTTTTTTTTTTTTCATTTTCGATTATCTTTATATAGAGAAGATCGGTTCAGTATGTATTAAGTAAAAATTTTGATCAGTTTGCATCTACACAGAAACACAAAGTGTAAAAATACTGTTTCAGCACTAGTTACAGTGTTACTTCACATTAGATAACATATTAAGGACAGATCCCACATGGGATATAGGTACACAGTGACTCCTGGTGTTGATTTAACAATTTGACACTCTTATTTATGGCGTCAGGAATCTCCCTAGGCTCTAGTCATGAGTTGCTGAGGCTATGGAAGCCTTAGGGTTCTCCAACTTTGATCCTATTCCGACAGGGTCACAGTCAAAGTGGAGGTCCTTTCCTCCCTTCGGAGAAAGGTACCTTCTTCTTTGGTAGCCCCGTTCCTTCCACTAGGATCTCACTCGCTGAGGTCTTCCCTTTAGGTCTTCTTTTTTTCCTTTTGCAGAGTGTCTTGGCTTTCCATGCCTAAAATACTCTTATGGGCTCTTGAGCCAGATCTGAATGCCTTAAGGGCTGATTCTGAGGCCAGAGTGTGTTATTTAGGACACCTGTCATTCTATGAGTCTTCTGTGACTCTGCTTCCCATGTTGGATCGTTGTCTCCCTTTCTGGTCCTATCTGTTTGTATTGGTAGAAACTAGTCTTGTTTGTGTGTTCCCTTTGACTCTTAGACCTTTCAGTGTGATCAATTGTGAACTAAAATTGTTCACTTGGGCCGTTGAGATGGCATTGGTATATGCCATCTTGATGGGGTTGTATTGGGATCCCCTGGCATGTTTCTAACTCCATGATTTCTTTGTCTCTTTTTCAGTTCTTTTTCTCTTACTTTGTGATTTGACCATTAATATTTGCATATTTTCTTAGTAAATATTTGTTGTTTTTGTTTTTTACTTGATTTAATTTTCACCATAATCAATTAAAACCATTGACTACTACACTAAAATGAAATAGTTACTTTGGGAGATTTTAACAATAAGATATCCTTGTCTTCCTTTTTAAGTTGTCATTCAGTTTATTTAAAAGAGGAAGCACTTAATTTGCAAATTATGCTCAGTGTTTTATGGAATTGGGAACCTTCCATGAATTGAGGTTTTTCCTCAAATGGGTGTTAATCAAAATTTTAATGTATTTATGTGCTATGGTGATTATTATGAACAAGAGTTCTTAGCGCAGTTATTTTGCATTGATATTTACAGTGTGGAAAAGCTTAATTTTTCTGGTTACTTTCTCTTTTAATTCTTGTAGATCACCCTTGGGATCAAGCATTAGAAATCTGCTTGTCCTTTACCTTTGTTTACTCTGATTTTAAATGGGTTCTAAAATATTTAAAGTAAATATTTAAAACTAAACAAATGATTAGCATTAATCTAATTTACCCAATGATCTGATCTTCTAAATAAACATTTGGTCAGTTACAAATGATAAGGAACTATTATCAGGGACATACTATGTTACCAAGGTCAAATTCAAGAACATTTGATAATGTTACTGCAAACCTATCAGGTTATACTTTAGTTGGTGAGATCAAACTGAAGTTTTAGATTTATGTTTTTAATAAGTCATTAATGTTTTTGCTTAATTAAAAGAGCTTTTTTTCTCAGTAGAGAGTCTGAATATTTGTTGAGCTTTTAAGGAGTATGTTGCTGCTCTTTATGTTGCTCTGGATGTAAAAATGTAATTTTTAAGAAGAAAAATATTTCTACAGATATCCCCTTAACAGAAATGACAGTTAAGTGCATTTTAAATGTGACGATTAGTGTTACTATGGGATGATGAAAATGATCTCATTTCTTGGCTCACATCAAAGAAGAGTTTCCATGGGATAGGGACAGTGAACAAAATGAGTTTTACTGAAGTGATAACCTCCTTCCACATCAGGAGCAGGCCTGGAAGGGAGGAGTTGCCAGGGAAGCCTGTGGGTTTTGGCTTCGTTATGTGTTAAAGTGGCCATCTAGATTTAACCAATCAGGGTAGGTATAGAATAACAGCTAACAGCCAGTCAAAGGGCTAGAATAAAAACCAGTTTGAGGGCTAGGATAATAACCAATCAGAGGCAGATATAAAACCCCATTTGTAATTCTGTCTACCCTTCTCTCCTGATAAAACTAAGTGTTGCTAACGGCAGTCTCTGGGAAGAAGCAGGCACTTTATCCAATCTTAAAGGTAATCTACCCCTTTGATAGATTTCACAAAAATAAAAGAATCATCAGGAATTACTACAAACAGCCATATGCCAACAAACTGGAAAATCTAGAAGAAATGGATAGATTCTTGGATACATAACAATCTACCAAAATTGAATCATAACACATAGAAAACCTAAACAAACCAATAACCAAGATGGAAATTTAATCAGTAGTAAAGATCCTACAACAAAGAAAAGCCCAGAACTGGATGGCTTCACTGCTGAATTCTACCTCTTTTCAAGAAAAACTAGTTTCCATTCCTTTCAAGCTATTCAGAACAATCGAAAGGGAGGGAATCCTCCCAAACTTCTATGAGGCCAGCATCAACTTAATTCCAAAACCAGAAACAAAATGGAGAAAGAAAACTATAGACTAATATCTCTGAACATACATGCAAAAATCCTTTAAAAAATGGCTAATCTAATACAACAACACATCAGAAAGTTAATTCACCTGGACCAAATGTATATGCAGGGATGGTTCAGTATTCACAAATCAATAAATGTGATAAATCACATTAAAAAACTGAAAAAATCCATATGATTATTTCAGTAGATAGTGTTTGATAAAATACAACATCCTTTCGTGATAAAAAACTTTAAGCAAATTGGCTATAGAAGAATACTTCCTCAATAAAATCAAGGTAATCTATGATAAACCCACTACCTGCATTTTATTGAATGGGGAAAAGTTGGAAGCATTTCCCCTAAGATCCAGAAATAGACACGGATGCCAACTCTCACCGTTGCTATTCAGTATGGTCCTGGAACTTTAAACCAGAGCCATTAGGCAGGAAAAAGAACTCAAAGGGATACAAATTGTAAAGGAGGAAGTCAAATTATCCCTATTTGCAGATGACAAGATTTTATATGTAGGGGAATCAAAAGACTCACCAAGAGACTATTGGAACCCATAAAAGAGTTTAATAAAGGGGCCAGATACAAAATTAACACATTAACAAGAGTCTCAATGGGTAAACAGTGCTGCTGTGAGCAGGATTCGAACCTACTCAAGAAAATCCTATTGGATTTCAAGTCCAGCGCCTTAACCATCACTGCACTTTATTTCTTTGTAAAAATTAATAGTGGGAATGTGTAACAGGAAGAAGAAGGGTTAGAGCATGGGTGGGAGGGAGGGTAGGGGGAAAAGTGTCACTGTGCTGCTAACTCTGTATATGTGAAATACATGAAACTTACATAACAAATAAAATTTTAAAAAAATGAAATAATGGGATGAAAAAAATTAACACACAAGTCAATAGCCCTTATGCACATAGACAATGCTATGGCTGAGAAAGAACTTCTAAGATCCATCCCATTCACAATAGATGCAGAAAAAATTAAATATTTTGGGATAAATTTAACCAAGGATGTCAAAGGCCTCTACAATGAAAATTACAAAACATTAAAGAAAAATAGAAGAAGATGCAAAAAGTGGAAAATATCAAAGTGTCCATACTCCCAAACGCAGTTTACAGGTTCAATACTATTAATCTCAAAGCAGCAACAACATTCTTCTCAGATCTAGAAAAAAAAGATGCTAAAATTCATATGGAAACACGAGACCCTGAATAACTAAAGCAATCTTAAACACTAAAATCAAAATTGGAGGCTACAGAACAGTTATAATCAAAATATCCTGATCATGGCACAAAAATAGGCATGTAGACCAATGGAGCAGATTAGAAACCACAGAAATCAATCCACACAGGTACAACCAACTAGTTTTTGATAAAGGAGCTAAAAACAATTCCTGAATAAAAGACAGTCTCTTCAACAAATGGTGCTTGGAAAATTGGATCTCCACATGCAGAAGTATGAAACAAGACCCCTACCTGGCCAATGCCATGGCTCAATAGGCTAATCTTCCGCCTGCGGCGCCAGAACCCCGGGTTCTAGTCCCAGTCAGGGCACTGGATTATATCCCGGTTGTTCCTCTTCCAGTCCAGCTCTCTGCTGGGGCCGGGAAGTCATTGGAGGATGGCCCAAGTGGTTGGGCCCTGCACCCACATGGAAGACCAGGAGAAGCACCTGACTCCTGGCTTCGGATCAGCGAGGTACATCGGCCGCAGTGGCCACTGGAGGGTGAACCAACAGAAAAAGGAAGACCTTTCTCTCTGTCTCTGTCTCTCACTGTCCACTCTGCCTGTCAAAAAAAAACAAAAACAAAAAAGACCCCTACCTTATACCTTATACAAAGATCAACTGCAAGTGGATGAAGAATCTAAATCTATTGCCTGATACCATCAAGTCACTAGAGGAGAACATTGGGGAAACTCTGCAAGAAGTTGGCATAGGCAAAGACCATTAGGAAAATACCCCAGAAGTATAGGCAATCCTAGCCAAAATAGACATGGGTTTACATCAAACGGAGGAGCTTCTTTACTGCAAAGGAAGCATTCAGCAAAGTGAAGAGGCAACCAATAGAATAGGAGAAAATTTTTGTAAACTACACAACTGATAAAGAATTAGTATCCAGAATCTATAAAGAGTTCATGAAATTCAATAACAAAACAATCCAGTTAAGAATTGGGGAAAAGACTTGTCAGGCATTTTTCAAAAGATGAAATTCAAATGGCCAACAGACACATGAAAAAATGCTCAGGAACAGTAGTCATCAGGGAAATGGAAATGCTAGTAAAAGCACAACACAATTTCACTTTACCTCAGTTATAATGGCTGTCATGCAGAAATTTAAAAACAATAAATACTGGCAAGGATGTGTGGAAAAAGGTACCCTACTCCACTGCTGGGGAATTGTAAACTTAGTTCAGCCAGTTGAAAGTATGGAGATACCTCAGAAAGCTAAAAATCAATATACCAAATTGCCCAGCAATCCCACTCCTGGAAATTTACACAAATTGAAATCAGCACATGAAAAAAGTTTATCTGTATCGCTATGTTTATTGCAGCTCAATTCACGATAACTAAGATCTGGAATCAACCCAGAAGTCCATCAACTGATGACTAGATAAAGAAATTGTGGTGTATATTTAGTATGGAATACTACCCACCCATAAAAAAAATGAACTCCTCTCTTTTGCAATAAAATGGGTGCAACTGGGAATCATTATACTTAGTGAAATAAGCCAATCTTAAAAAGACAACTACAATATATTTTCCTCAATCTTTCGTAACTAATAGAGTATCAAAAATGTATTTTATAGGAGTGAAGTTGATATTTTGAGATTCGATGATTGTTTAGATCCCATGTCTCTACTGTTGATGAACATTGTTTTGTCTACTTACTATTTGTTGAACTTGTTACTTAGTGTGGGGTTAAACCTATAAGTAAATAAGCTAGAAATTAAGAGAAGGAAAAAGAGGAAGGAGGAGGAAGGGTGAGAACATGGATAGGAGGGAGGGAGGATAGGGTGGAATGTATCACTATGTTCCTAAATCTGTATATATTAAATACATGAAATTTGTTCACCTTAACATTTTTAATAAATTAATTAAAAATAAGAAATAACCTTTCATAAAATATTTTAAACTTAGTAAATGTTTTCATTTAATTTCCAAATCCAAAGTGTGGAATATACTTACATAAATAAACTATTAATTCCATTAAAAAAGAATTGTCATCAGGCACAGGTGTTGTGGCACAGCAGGTTAAGTTTCAGCTTGGGACACTTGCATCTCATAGCAGAGTTTCTGGGTTCTGGTTCCTCCTCTGCTTCAGATCAAACTTCATACTAACGCTAAGGCAGAGTATTGGCTGAAGTACTTGATCCCTGCCACCTGTACTGGAGACCTGGATGGAGGATAGAGTTTGGCTCCTAGCTGTTGCAAGTATTTGAGGAGTGAACCAGCAGATGAAAGAACTCTGTCTCTGTTTTCTCACTATTGCCCTTTCAGATAAATAAACATTAAAAAAATTGTCATGAGAAAGCTAATCTTCAGTGACCATGATCATTAGCTTGTGACGTGGGCTAGACAGACTTGGTCAGTTCATATTCTCCAGTTCCTTTTGAGCAAGAGAATAAAGAGTGCAGATGGATATTTTTAGTTTGGTGCATGTTCACTTATAGTTACACACAAACCTCATTTTAGCTTTTCTTTTTCCTTTCATACTCACACTGACTTACTGTACATCTGTAGGTAAAAAGACAAGAGATTACTTATTGATCTTCTTGGAAGACATGGTAGCACAATAGCTCTTAGTGAAGTTGGAAATTTTCTAGAATGAATGAAGGATAGTTGGGGAGGAAATTAACAATTATTGGACATTTACTGTTGTCAGACACTGTGCTTGATGCTTTCTTCTAGCTTTTTTAAGCTCAGAATAGCCTATAAAGAAAGAATTCGTTTAATTTAGTGTTCAGAAAATGTGTTTAGGCGTAGATATTACAAGGTGGTTTATATATCAAAGACACGAAGCTAATGAGTGGCAAAACCAAGAATTGATCCAGCATGTGTATGTTTCAGAAGTTCTGTATTATCACGCTGCCTCAAATCAAGTATTTGGAAAATGAGGTAATAGAGTTTAGTTATATGTAACTATAAGCACAGTAAAATCCAAGATAGACCACCAGGTACACTTGAAATCATATTGCTGACATTCTTGATAAGATTGTAGTTCTAAATAAATCAGCTTGTGTTTTGATTTTCTTGATTGTGCTCTGATGCAAAGTTTTACATTTATTTGACTTGCAACATGCTTTGTAGAGTTAGTGATTTATTGAATATCTTAGAAGCAAGTCCTTGACAGGCAGTATTTTAAGATGAAATTGCTGTGTGAGGATTTTGTTAACCTGACATTTTGTGGTTTCGCCTCATAAAACTGGCAAAGGACTCCCAGTGTGGAATGTTAATGGGGTGAAGTAATGAATGCGGGCTGGAAGCAACCAGACAGGAGCAATCCTATAGTTCATACTCCATGATTCTTGGGGGAGGTCTTGTAGACAGTAGCTTTATTAAAAGATAAAAGCAGTAGAAGATCTCAAACTTTTTTTCCTGAAATTTAGGCTTAAAAGCCAGCCAGTGGTATGTGCATGGGAAAGTAATTAAAGTTAAGCTAGTCTAGTCTCTCATGGTAATTTTCACTTTCTCAGACTGTTGAAATAAATAATTTTCATGTACCTATTTCTTCCAACCAAATATTAGCCTTTTATTATTTTCAGCTTTCAAGTAATATCTGTGCCATTTATTTGATTATTGCTGTCTGTTGATCAGAGAGCTAATTTAATTAAAGTTGTGCAAATTTTATTCCACTGCATAAAAGCAACGTGCTGTGTTCTTTTTTCCATTCAAACTTCTACTCTGTAGAGCCAAAGATTTCTTAATGTTGCTATGGGGTGGGGCTTGGGCCCTCACTTCTGAATGCTGTCAAAGCAGCTCTAGTTATTCCTCAGATTTGCTGGAAAACCCTGTAAGCTTTCACTTGTAGTGGAGAAAAAGAGCTTGCTCCTAAGAAATTGTGAAGGCTAATTTAATGTTCAATTACTGTTTAATTCCAAAGATTGTTAATTTTTAAATATATTTTCAGAATATCTATGACAATGTATATCTGGTGATAGAGCATAATGGTGTAGATTACCTTGACTTTTGTATTTTAAAGAACTGATTGAGGGGCAAGCACTGTTGTGTAGCAAGTAAAGTCAATGCTTGCGGTGCCAGCATCCCATATGGATGCAGGTTCAAGTCCTGGCTGTTCCACTTCCCATCTAGCTCTCTGCTGTGGGCTGGGAAAGCAGTGGAAGATGGCCCATGTAAGCTGGTATACACTGTGATTCTCAAGTGGTTAACGATATATTTCAATCTATCCTCTCCTTTGCCAATGTATAATTAGTTAATTGATCTTAAATTTTTCTCTTGGAGATTTTCTTAAACTTAACTCCATGCTTTTTATTCCCACTTGCCATACTGTTAACTATATTCTCAGCATCAATTACATGATTCAGAAGTTTGAATATTGTCTTGTTAATTATGTTGCCTTTTGAAAACTCATTCTGTATAGTTCTTTATTGTCTGTCAGATGAAATTCAAATGTTTCAAATTCTGAAAGTGCTCATACATTCTTCCTTGGTGAAATAACTAACTTAATTTTTTGCTTCCTTTGTTCTCCAGAACATTCCTTTAAGCTAAAAGATACTGACACCCCAACCTACCTCTCAAAAGCAGTTTTGTAAAATTTATTACTAAGAGCAGCCTTGACAGAGTAATTCTAATCTCCATGTATGTATGACTTTAAGTAAAATCTCAGTCAACATAAATCTGGTGTCTCAGGGGAGAGTTATGATTCAGTTATCTTGACATTATTTTCCATGATTGACAAGGATGTAGCCAAGATGTTTTTCCTAATTCTTTCTAGAGAAAAAAAAATCACATTTGGTAGGAAACAGGCATTTCAACTTTCAAGTATTCACCAGTTTCATAATTATATCCAATACAAAATACTTGTCAATACTTTTTATTTTATCCCTCTGTATCTACATTACACATAATTTACATCATAAACTTCTGGGTCCTTATTTAGCCAACAAAAATAACCTTTTCCTTCTTTGTATTTTTTGTCCTCATTATTTATTTTGAAAGTCAGAGTTAACAGAGAGAAAGAGAGCGACAGAGAGCTCAATTTTCCATCTGCTGGTTCATTCTCCAAATGGCTGCAACAGCCAGGACTGGACACAGCTGAGTCTCCCATGTGGATGACAGGACCCAAGCCCTTGGACCATAATCTGCTGCCTTCCCAGGTGCATTAGCGGGGAACTGGCTTGAAAGTGGGGCAGCTGGGACAGGAACCAGTGCCCACTGGGATGCTGGCACTGCAAGGGGCAGCTTAACCCACTATGCCACAACCCCAGCCCTAATTACTTACATATCTTTGCAATTAGTTTTTTGAAAACAAAAATATTGTTTTTTTATCAGCCATTCTCTATTATATATCCTTCTACCCTATGCATCTAGAATAATAATTATGTATAATATGAGGAACATTTGAGAAAATTTTCACTCAGATTTTCTGTGTTTTGTGGTTTAGATAAGAAACCCTGATTGAGAAAACTATGCAGTTGTACACACACAGATACTCAGTGTATGTTGAGTGAATTAATTTGTGTTAGAGTAGTCTACTCTATCTTACTCTGCTTTTCTCATTTGCAGTTATCCATGGTCAATAATAATCCAAAAATACTAATTGAAAAATTCTGGAAATAAAATAGTTTTGAGTTTTAGATGGTAAAGGATTCCGAGTTGTGTAAAGAAGTCTTGAGACTCCCACTGCATCCTGTCCAAGACCTGATTCATCCCTTTGTCCAGCAAATTCATGCTGTATATCCTACCCGATTTCTATAGACATTTATTTTTATTTATTTAAAAGGCTGAGTAACAGAGAGGTACAAGTGGAGCGAAAGAGATTTTTCATCTGCTGGTTTGCTTCTCCAATGGCCACAACAGCTAGGGCTGGGGCCAGGCTGAAGCCAGGGTTGAGTAACTTCATCTAGGTCTCTCACATGGTTGGGAGGGGCCCAAGTACTTGGCTTGTCTTCTGATGCCTTCCCAGGCACACTGGTAGGAAGCTGGGTCAGAAGAGCAGGTGGGACTTGAAACAGTGCTCATTTGGGATGGCAGTCGTGCATTACAGTGTTGCAATACACCTTAATGCTGGCACCATTATACTCTATTTTTATTATTCTCTTAGAGTGTAGTAGTTCTGCTACAAAACAGTATACACAGTGTTAATACTGGCAGCAACTTTCTTTGTCCTATGTTCACCTTATCTCTCGGTCACATTATGAGACCACATTGAGTGATTGACCCATACCATCAAAGTTTGTGTAAGTATGCTCTTAAGAGGGCCGAGCAGTGATGAAATCACCAAGAGATGGATTTTTCAAAACATATTCCTGTTGTTCAGCAAAGCATGACTTTGTTACTGTCCCTAATTTTTTTTTAAGTTTTATCATAGGTATGTATATGTTGGAAAAAATAGAGGGTTTGATAATATCTGTGATTTCAGGCATCCACCAGGAGGTCTTGGAATAGATTGCAGATAAGGGGTGATTCCTGTACTTTTGTTTGAGATATTTTAAACCTTAGAAATGCTAAAACCACGAATTGTTCTAGCATGCAGATTTTTCTGAATGCTAATAAGTAACTAGTTCATGAAAATGTTAATAATTCAGAATATGGAAGAATTTCTTTTTGTCCATTTGTCCAAAAGCAGATTAGTCTTTAAAAGTAATTTTTCTTATAAATGGAATTTGACAGATTGACTTTGACCTAAGATAATACTTCTAAGAGTTGAAAAGAAACTTGAATTTCCTAATATAGTATATTATCAATATGATTAATATCCATATGATACTCTTAAATTGTGTATAAATAAATGCCTAAAACGTTAGTTTCTTTGGTTACAATCCTGTGGTTACAACAAGAAGGACAAGTAGCACAAAACTAAGCTTCTTTTAGCATATGATAAAGTATTAAGATAGTTGGAAAGATGACTCTGGATGTACATTAGAAATTCATCTATTGCAAAAATGTGTGAGGAAACTGATTTCATCATCAGCCAATTTAAAATTACATGCACGGGGACTGGTGCTCTGGCATAGTAGACTGAGCTCTGTGGTGCTGGCATCCCATATGGGTGCCAGTTTGAGTCCCAGCTGTTCCTTTTTCAATCCAGCTCTCTGCTTATGGTTTGCGAAAGCAGTGGAAGATGACCCAAGTGCTTGGACACCTGCACCCACATGGGAGACCTTGAAGGAGCTCCTGGTATCGGGTCAGCCCAGCTCACTCCTTTACAGCCATTTGGGGAGTGAACCAGCAGATGGAAGAACTTCTCTCTGTCTCTTTGTAACTCCACCTCTCAAATAAATAAACAAAAATCATAAAATATAAAACTACATGCACAATAATGATTTATAGGTATTTTATGGTCTACTCCCCCTCCATATTAATGATGAAATTTCATCTATTTATAGTCTCTTTCAAAGATATCATTTTTCACTATATCTCATATTCATCATCCATTTTGAGATAAATTTTCAGGTTTTAACATTTTTGAAATTAGCCTGCATTTTAACATAGCCTTATACTGTTGGTATTGATCTAAGTTGGAGACTAGTTCTAGAAGAGTGAGTTTGTATTTACTTCTAGAAGTCATCTGAGACACCAACGACCAGAGACTACTTTGAAATAATTAATTTGTTGGTTAATTTTTGGATTTTTCTGCTAGTGTGAATTTACATTTCCATGTCATATGAATACTTGGTTTCAGCTTAAAAAATTTGTTTTAAAATTTATTTTATTGATTTGAAAGGCTGAGTTACAGAGAGAGTGTGTGTGCGGGAGCTTCTGTCTGATGGTTCACTCCCTAGATGGTCGCAATGGCCATGGCTGGTCCAGGCTGAAAACAGCAGCTTCTTCTGGGTTTCCCACATGGGTGCAGGGGTCCAAACAATTGGGAAATATTTTGCTGCTTTCCAGGTGAATTAGCAGGGAGCTAAATCAGAAATGGAACAGCCAGGACTAGAACTGGTGCCCAAATGGGATGCTGAGGTTGCAGGTGGAGGCTTTACCTGCTACGCTGTAACACCAGTCCAATCAGTTTAAATTTTATGAGGATTTTTCTTCCCCAAACTTTTACCCAACACAAAGGTTAATTTATCAGTTTTATTCCTATTCTTGTGTTGTATTCTTTGGATCTTCCAACTCTGGGCACACATAAAATAACTGTATGTCATAATTGATAGTGCTGTGGATAAGAACTACAGTATTACATTCAGCATAATTGAGTGAAATGGCAACTATAGGAAATAAAGTTGGCTCAGTTTACATTTTGAAGCTCACTAGTGATTAAAAATGCCAATATTATTAATGAGTAATTACTTTGTGATTCCTCTAAGAAGAAATTTGTTCTAGTACAGCATTTAGCCTAAGTGTATCACCCATGTCCAAATTATAAAATCTAGTGTTTTTGAAATATTTGGAATAGCTTATGTTTTCTATACTAGTTTCTCTTTAGTTGCTTGACTCATTTCTTACAAAATGTTAATTTTTTTAATCTGAGAAGTAGTACATTAAATATAAAATCTTCTCTTTAAATTCTGTGTATGCTATATAAATAGAAGTAGAAACATTTTAATCTATGGAATACAAAGCTCTTCTGTCATTTAGTGTGATGGGTTCAACCTAAATCACATGCTCCTCTTTAAACAAGTAGCAATTGCCATGATATGCAGTGCATTGATTGGTTTTCATTTTCATTGGCTTCTGAACCAAAGGGAATACTACTTCCATGAATAGTTGGACCCAAAAGGAGGTACTAGGTTCCTGAATAAAATTAGAATTCTGTTCAGATGGAAGATGAGGAGAGTCACTACTGGAGATGAGTCAACAGGCTCTTCTACAGGACTTAGTATTTATATAAATCCTTTGAGTTATCTTCCCTGTTAGTTTCTTAGAAGAAATTAACATTCTGTAGAGAATATCAGAAGCTCTCATCTAGACCTTTAAAGATGGTGTCTCGCTGTGGTATAATAGCAGTACAGAAAACTGAATGTTTTCTACATTGATTTTGTTGATCCTAATATTTGTTAGCCTTGATAAAATAAATTAAGAGGAAGCTGATGTAAATATGTTTTAAAGATTGATAAATTTTCTGTACTCTCTGCTAGGGGGAAAACTCTGGAGAAATAAAGAGGAACAAAAAAGTCAAAGCTGTATTTTTAATATTTCTTTAATTTAATATGATAGAGTCATATTAGGATTTTTAGCTTGGTGGTTAGAAAGTTTTTTTTTTTTTAATGTTTATTTGAGAGGTAGAGTTATAGACAGAGAGATGGAGAGACAGGCAGAGGCTTAGCCTACCATGCCTCAGTGCTGGCCTATTAGAAAGTAGGTTCTTATAGTGTATCTTATCTTTCTGCAAAATGTCAGGTTAACAAAACCCTTACTTGTAATTTTATCTTAAAATAGAAGTTTTTGTCAAGGACTTGCTTCTGAGATATTCAAGAAATCATTAACTCTATAAAACAAGTGGTGAGTAAAATAAATGCAAAAATTTGTGTCAGAACACAATCAAATTAATGAGATCACCAGAAGCAAGTGGATAGATAGGGCAGTTAGCATATACTATGTTATGCTAGTGGATCAGAAAGACCACACTGCCTGAATCCTGCACCTTAGAATCTTTATATGTTTTGTTTTTCTCTTTCTTTCCTATTCTCTACACATGACTGACTTATTATCTGTATTTAGCATGCTTTATTTAATCTGCTTATGATTGATTTTTATTCAATCTACTTATGATTGAATATCTCCTTTGCTTAATAACACATTCTCTGAGTTCTAACTTTTTCATATTAGTTTATTCATTGTCCATAATTAACATTTTTTGAGTCTTAGTCATCCTGTTTTTCTTCATTTGTAGTGTATTCTCAGATAATACATACAGTGTCCCTTACAGAAAGTCTGTATTCATCAAGCTTTAATCAATGAAGCATCACCATTAGGAGGGTAAACCTGTATGAAGGAACTTCAAAGAGTACGTGAATAAAACTCTGTACTGATTTTAAAAATTCTTTGTGCCAAAATAAACTTACTTTTAATTCCTTTTTCTTTTTACCATGAATTCCTAGATGTGCACTTATATGAGATTTATTGCAAAGATTTCTCCATACTCAATTGTGGAAGTTTTTTTGTTTGTTTGTTTTTAAAGATTTATTTGTTTGAAAGGTAGAGTTAGGGAGAGGGAGAGACAGAGATCTTCCATCTGCTGGTTCACTCCCCAGATGACCACAATAGCTAGGGTTGGGCCATGCCAATGCTAGGAGCCGGAAGCTTCCTCTGGGTCTTCCACATGAGCTATCTTCTGTTGCCTTTCCCATGTCATTGGCAGAGAGCTGTATGAGAAGTGGAGCAGTTGGGACACAAACCGACATCCATATGAGATGCTGGCATCACTGGCAGTACCTGCCATGTCACAAAACAGTCTAATGAAGTTGTAGGTGTGTGCATTTTAGTTACTGTTGCTTAGGTCAGCAAGGCAAGAAGCCAAGATGGCAAAACAGTCATGAAATCAGACACAAGGACAACCTGGTCCCTGTTTCCACCTTTGGTAATGTGGGTGTCTTGTAAAAAAAGATACCTAAACGGTGAAACTGAGATGGTTAGATTGAAAAGACTATTTTTAGCATGTCTTAGTATTTGCAAGAAAATAGAATATCAAGAATTGTTAAGCTTTACAATTTATAAATGTAAATATATAATCAATAACTAATCCATAGTAAATTTATATTAGTCTTTTCATAAAGTGGACATTTGATGAAATCAAGGGTATAGTTGATATTTAAGTTAATTCACTTGCTCTTTGATATATTATGAGGAGTTCTCAGTTTGTCTACCTACTTCTCTTTAGTAGAGGACAAGTGTGAATTTATATCTTTGCAAATTCTAGGCCAAAGCATGAGGCACTGAAGGAAAATTCATTTGACATTTCTTATTTTAGGTTAAAAACATATGTAATTTGGCCATATAATGCATTGCATTTGTTTTAATGTAGCCTTTCTTTCCTCTAATTAAGTTAAGGTGCTCTCTATTAAGATCTGCTCTGCTTATTTTCTCATTTGAGTACTTCTTGACTCAAGATTTTGTGAAGCAAGAGATATGAGTATCTTTTTTAAGACATCTAGCTAATGATGACTTCCATGATCATTCCATTTTGGTATGCCTGGATTATAGGCTTTTGAAAGCTGTACTTTGTGAAAGACTGTTTTTCTATTCATTAAGTAAAACATAGTGAAGTTTTAATCTTGCATTGTTTTGAGAGATGTAAACCCTACATTTTAGTTTTCTGGATATTGCTCTGGAAAAATCCATTTTAATATTAAACAACTATTTCTTAGAATAAATCCCGTTTTCCGCATGTGTTTAGTAAGGACTATTGATTCTGAAAAGATATTATTGTATAGTATTCTGGAAGTAATGTGTGGTTTATTTAACTTATTTGGACAAAATCACTTCAGGGAATGCTGATCAAAATTTTATGTGTAGATTTTTTTTGCCTTGAATACAGTATGTGCTTTTTAGTAAATTAAGGGCCATCTGTTATAAGAAGAACTCTTGTTCTAGATTTCAAATAAAATTGATTTTATTTTTGAAGAAACTTTTTTATGAGGCATCAGCTGCAGTATATTACATTAAACATAACCACTAAATATTCTCAATGTTCTTTATCTTCCTGTTTTTTTACTATGACAGTATTCCTGGAATTTCCGTTAATAGTGTCTTTTTTTTTTTTTTAAACCATCTTGACAGTTCCAAATAACACACTACAACCTGGTGATTCTAACTGTAAATAAGATAAATGGCCGGCACTGCGGCTCAATAGGCTAATCCTCCACCTTGCTGCGCCGGCACACCGGGTTCTAGTCCAGGTTGGGACGCCAGATTCTGTCCCTATTGCCCTTCTTCCAGGCCAGCTCTCTGCTGTGGCCAGGGAGTGCAGTGGAGGATGGCCCAAGTGCTTGGGCCCTACACCCCATGGGAGACCAAGAGAAGCACCTGGCTCCTGCCATCGGATCAGCACGGTGCGCTGGCTGCAGTGCACATTGGAGGGTGAACCAAGGGCAAAGGAAGACCTTTCTCTCTGTCTTTCTCTCTCACTGTCCACTCTGCCTGTCAAAAAAAAAAAAAAAGGAAAAATAAGATAAATGATAGTTTTCAGTGTTACTTTAGAACTGGGTTCTTTGATAGTGGCATGATTGGCATTTTGTGCATGATAATTGTCTTGTGTATTTTTGCATATTTTCTATCTTCCATACCACAAAGTAACAATTGCACCCTTCAAGTTGTGACAGTGAAAACATGTTTCTAGACAGTGCCTAATGTTCTGTGAGTAACAAAGTCATCTCTATTTGCGAACCACTTTTATGTTTTTCTTTTAAGAGTTATTTATTTATTTGAAAGAGCGACAGAGGAATCTTCCATCTGCTGATTCCCTGCTCAGGAGGGTGCAACAGCTGGGGTTGAGCCACACCAAGGCCATGAACCAGGAGATTTATCCAGACTCCCATGTGGGAAGCAGGGTCTCAGATACTTAGGCCATTAGTAGGGAGCTGGATTCGGAAGTGGAGCAATCAGGACATGAACCAGTGCCAATGTGGGATGCTGGCATAGCAGGCAGTGGCTCTCCCTAATACCACAGCGCTGGCCTTGAGAACCACCGTTTAGAGTATGTGTTTCATTCTGTGAAGATATAATAACTTAGAAGAGATGCCTATTTGGAGAAGTGTCTCCCTTGTATTTTGAGAAAAGAACTTGTAATTAGTCTAAAATATTTGAACATATTGTTTGACTAGTTATCTTAGGACTACTGTTTGATAACACACTGGACTAGACATGTTTTATGTTAAAGTACCCCTTAACAAAAACCTTTTGATCACATACATAATGCTAAAAAATAATGGTACTGTCCTAATTGTTATATTTACAGAAAATTTACAGAAAGTATAAAGTACCATTTATAGAAAATATGAAGTCCTAATCAGGACCAGTGATAGTGTGTGTATTTGTTGAAGGTTGAAACTTTGGAAGAGAAAGGAGAGTTTGGGAATTGAAGAACTGAACAGAGAGTAAAAAAATAGCATTTCATTTTCTGAATTATCACTTAACAAAGTTGTTTCTTATCCCTGAATTCAAGCTTATGCATTATTGCTTCTTTCCACCCTAACTCTATCCTTGTTCTGAATTAAATATATCTCCCAAGTGTTCTTTCTCTGTGTCCTTCCATTGTTTTACCCAAGAAACTATCATTGGTATTTTAATGTTTAATTATCTCCTAACATCTAAGTCATGGGGAAGTGGAATGCTGATTTGAAAAGTTAAAGATTAGAGGGGCTGGCCCTGTGGCACAGCGGGTTAAGGACCTGGCCTGGGACTCCGGCATCCCATATGGACGCTGGTTCTAGTCCCGGCTGCTCCTCTTCCAATCCAGCTCTCATCTGTGGCCTGGGATAGCAGTGAAGGAGGGCCTGGGTCCTTGGGCCCCTGCGCCCACGTGGGAGACCTGGGAGAAGCTGCTAACTCCTGGCTTCGGATCGGCGCAGCTCTGGCCGTTGCAGCTCTCTGGGGAGTGAACCAGTGGATGGAAGACCCCCCTTTCTCTCTCTGTGTAACTCTGACTTTCAAATAAATAAAATAAATCTTTAAAAAAAAAAGTTCAGTTAAAGATTAGAAATCAGTCATAATCCTGAAGTAGGCTACCTCAGGAAGTTATTCTACCCACTCATTGTTTGCAAACAGAAATGAAATGATAAATACCTTGTCTTTTTGTGTGTGTGTGTGTGTGTGTGAAAAGTTTTGTTGGTTTACTTGCATTTTATGTAAAAAAAGAGAGAGAGAGAGAGAGAGAGAGAGAGAGAGAGAGAGAGAGATATCTTCAATCCACTGGTTCACTCCACAGATGGCTGCAACAGTTATGACCAGGCCGGATGGAAACCAGAAGCCTGGAACTCAGTCTGGGTCTCCCATATGGGTAGCAGAAGCCCAAGTACTTAAATGATTATTTGCTGTCTTCAGTGATGCACATTGCCAGCTCTGTCAGAGGTAGAGAAGTCACGTCTCCAGCCAGGCCCTCTCAAATGGGATGCAGGCATCCAAAGTGGCAACGAGTTGCCCTGGCAAACACCTGCCCATTTTCTTGTTTTGTTTTGTTTCAAATTAATTTTTAGAGATTCTCTAATTGTCCATCGTAATGTGTAATCTCCCTAGGCTCTGGTCATGAGTTGCCGAGGCTATGGAAGCCTTTAGGGTTCGCCGACTTCGATCTTATTCCGACAGGGTCATAGTCAAAGTGGAAGTTCTCTCCTCCCTTCAGAGAAAGGTACCTCCTTCTTTGATGGCCCCGTTCTTTCCACTGGGATCTCACTCGCAGAGATCTTTCATTTAGGTCTTCTTTTTTTTCCAGAGTGTCTTGGCTTTCCATGCCTACAATACTCTCATGGGCTCTTGAGCCAGATCCGAATGCCTTAAGGGCTGATTCTGAGGCCAGAGTGCTATTTAGGACATCTGCCATTCTATGAGTCTGCTGTGTATCCCGCTTCCCATGTTGGATCATTCTCTCCCTTTTTCATTCTATCAGTTAGTGTTAGCAGACACTAGTCTTGTTTGTGTGATCCCTTTGACTCTTAGACCTATCAGTGTGATCAATTGTGAGCTGAAATTGATCACTTGGACTAGTGAGATGGCCTTGGTACATGCCACCTTGATGGGATTGTATTGGAATCCCCTGGCACAATTCTAACTCCATCATTTGGGGCAGTTCCGATTGAGCATGTCCCAAATTTTACATCTCCTCCCTCTCTTATTCCCACTCTTATATTTAACAGAGATCAATTTTCAGTTAAAATTTAAACACCTAAGAATAATTGTGTGTTAATTACAGAGTTCAACCACTAGTACTAGGATAAAAAAAAAAATACTACCATGGATAAAGTATTACATTGTACAACAACAGTCAGCACAAGAGCTGATCAAGTCACTGTTTCTCATAGTGTCCATTTCACTTCTACAGGTTTCCCCTTTGGTGCTCAGTTAGTCGTCGCCAATCAAGGGACAGAAATGATATTTGTCTCTTTGGGACTGACTTAATTCACTCAGCATGATGTTTTCCAGATTCCTCCATTTTGTTGCAAGTGACCGGATTTCATTGTTTTTGACTGCTGTATAGTATTCTGTAGAGTACATGTCCCATAATTTCCTAATCCAGTCTACTGTTGATGGGCATTTGGGTTGGTTCCAAGTCTTAGCTATTGTGAATTGAGCCGCAATAAACATTACTGTGCAGACGGCTTTTTTGTTTGCCCATTTAATTTCCTTTGGGTAAATTCCAAGGAGTGGGATGGCTGGGTTGAATGGTAGGGTTATATTCAGGTTTCTGAGGAATCTCCAGACTGACTTCCATAGTGGCTTCACCAGTTTGCATTCCCACCAATGGTGGATTAGTGTCCCTTTTTCCCCACATCCTCTCCAGCATCTATTGTTGGTGGATTTCTGAATGTGAGCCATTCTCACCGGGGTGAGGTGAAACCTCATTGTGGTTTTGATTTGCATTTCCCTGATTGCTAGGGATCTTGAACATTTTTTCATGTGTCTGTTGGCAATTTGGATTTCCTCTTTGGAAAAATGTCTATTGAGGTCCTTGGCCCATCTCTTAAGTGGGTTGTTTGTTTTGATGTTGTGGAGTTTCTTAATTTCTTTGTAGATTCTGGTTATCAACCCTTTATCTGTTGCATAGTTTGCAAATATATTTTCCCATTCTGTCGGTTTCCTATTCACTTTCCTGACTGTTTCTTTTGCAGTACAGAAACTTTTCAATTTGATGCAATCCCAGTAGTTAATTTTGGTTTTCAGTGCCTGTGCTTCTGGGGTCTTTTCCAAGAAGTCTTTGCCAGTACCTATGTCTTGCAGGGTTTCTCCTATGCTCTCTAGTAATTTGATGGTGTCGGGTCGTAGGTTTAAATTTTTAATCCATGTTGAATGAAGTTTTGTGTAAGGTGAAAGGTAGGGGTCTTGCTTCATGGTTCTGCACGTGGAAATCCAGTTTTCCCAGCACCATTTATTAAACAGACTGACCTTACTCCAGGGACTGGTTTTGGATCGTTGATCAAATATAAGTTGGCTGTAGATGTTTGGATTGATTTCTGGAGTTTCTATTCTGTTCCATTGGTCTATCCATCTGTTTCTGTACCAGTACCATGCTGTTTTGATAACAACTGCCCTGTAGTATGTCCTGAAATCTGGTATTGTGATGCCTCCGGCTTTGTTTTTGTTGTACAAGATTGCTTTAGCTATTCGAGGTCTCCTGTGCTTCCATATGAATTTCAGCATCATTTTTTCCAGATCTGAGAAGAATGTCCTCGGAATCTTGATTGGTATTGCGTTAAATCTGTAAATTGCTTTTGGCAGAATGGACATTTTGATGATATTGATTCTTCCAATCCATGAGCATGGGAGATTTTTCCATTTTTTGGTATCCTCTTCTATTTCTTTCTTTAAGGTTTAGTAATTTTCATTGTAGAGATCTTTAATGTCCTTAGTTAAATTTATTCCAAGGTATTTGATTGTTTTTGTAGCTATTGTGAATGGGATTGATCTTAGCAGGTCTTCCTCAGCCGTGGCATTGCTTGTGTATACAAAGGCTGTTGATTTTTGTGCATTGATTTTATATCCTGCTACTTTGCCAAACTCTTCTATGAGTTCCAATAGTCTCTTAGTACAGTTCTTTGGGTCCCCTAAATAAAGAATCATGTCGTCTGCAAAGAGGGATAGTTTGAGTTCTTCCTTCCCAACTTGTATCCCTTTAATTTCTTTTTCTTGCCTAATAGCTCTTGCTAAGACTTCCAGCACTATATTGAATAGTAGTGGTGAGAGTGGGCATCCCTGTCTGGTACCAGATCTCAGTGGAAATGCTTCCAACTTTTCCCCATTCAATAGGATATTGGCCGTGGGTTTTTTATAAATTGCTTTGATTGTATTGAGGAATGTGCCTTCTATACCCAGTTTGCTTAGGGTTTTCATCATGAAAGGGTGTTGAATTTTATCGAATGCTTTCTCTGCGTCTAGTGAGATAATCATATGGTTTTTCTTCTGCAGTCTGTTAATGTGGTGTATCACGTTGATTGTTTTGCGAATATTGAACCATCCCTGCATACCAGGGATGAATCCCACTTGGTCTGGGTGGATGATCTTTCTGATGTGTTGTTGCAGTCTATTGGCCAGAATTTTGTTGAGGATTTTTGCATCTATGTTCATGAGGGATATTGGTCTGTAATTCTCTTTCAATGCTGCATCTTTTTCTGGCTTAGGAATTAAGGTGATGCTGGCTTCATAGAAAGAATTTGGGAGAATTCCCTCTTTTTCGATTGTTCTGAAAAGTTTGAGAAGAATTGGGGTTAGTTCTTCTTTAAATGTCTGGTAGAATTCAGCAGTGAATCCATCTGGTCCTGGGCTTTTCTTTGTTGGGAGGGCCTTTATTACTGATTCAATTTCTGACTCACTTATGGGTCTGTTTAGGTTTTCTATGTCTTCCTGGTTCAATTTAGGTAGGTTGCATGTGTCCAGGAATCTATCCATTTCTGATAGGTTTCCCTGTTTGCTGGCATACAAGTCCTTGTAGTAATTTCTGATGATTCTTTTGATTTCTGTGGTGTCTGTTGTTATATTTCCTTTTTCATCTCTGATTTTACTGATTTGGGTCTTTTCTCTTCTTTTTTTAGTTAGTTGGGCCAATGGGGTGTCAATTTTGTTTATTTTTTCAAAAAACCAGCTCCTCGTTTGGCTGATTTTTTGTAATGTTTTTTTGGATTCAATCCTGTTGATTTCTTCTCTGATTTTGATTATTTCTCTTTTTCTAGTAGATTTGGGTCTAGTTTGCTGCAAATTTTCTCGATCCTTGAGATGCGTTGAAAGCTCATCTATTTGGTGCCTTTCCAGTTTCTTGATGTAGGCACCTATTGATATAAACTTTCCTCTTAACACTGCTTTTGCTGTATCCCATAAGTTTTGGTATGTTGTGCTGTTATCCTCATTTACTTCCAGAAAATTTTTGATTTCTCTTTTGATTTCTTCAGTGACCCATTGTTCATTCAGGAGCATGTTGTTCAATCTCCATGTGTTTGCATATGCTCTGGGGATTCCTGAGTTGCTAATTTCCAACTTCAATCCCTTATGGTCTGAGAAGCTGCATCGTATGATTCTAATTCTTTTGAATTTGCTGAGACTTGCTTTATGGCCTAATATGTGATCAATCCTAGAGTAGGTTCCATGTACTGCTGAGAAGAATGTGAATGCTTTATGTGTAGGATGAAAAGTTCTGTAGATATCTGTTAGATCCATTTGGGCTATAGTGTTGTTTAAATCTACTGTCTCCTTGTTGATCTTCTGTCCTGTCGATCTGTCAATATCTGTGAGTGGAGTATTGAAGTCCCCCAGTACTATTGTGTTGGGGTCTAAGTCTCCCTTTAAGTTTCTTAACAAATTTTTTAAATAAACCTGTGGCCTTTAATTAGGTGCATATACATTGAGAATTGTTATATCTTCCTGTAGTATTGATCCCTTAATCATTATATAGTGCCCCTCTTTGTCCCTCTTTGTCTCTCTTAACAGTTTTTGTGTTAAAGTTTATGTAGTCCGATATTAAGATGGCTACACCCGCTCTTTTTTCATTTCTGTTGGCATGGTATATCTTGTTCCATCATTTTATTTTCAGTCTGTATGGATCTTCGTTGGAAAGATGTTTCTTGTAGGCAGCAAATAGATGGTTTTTGTTCCTTAACCCAATCAGCCAATCTCTGTCTTTTAACAGGACAGTTTAGACCTTTAACGTTCAATGTGACTATTGATGAGCGGTAAGTTTGCCCTGCCATTTGCCAAAGATATTTTCTAAGGTATGCTTTGAATTCCCTGTGATCTTTTGCCGTGAGGTTCCCTTCGTTTACCTTCTTTCATGTTGATGGTCGTGTTTCTGTGTTTCTGTGTGTAACACATCTTTAAGTATCTTTTGCAGGGCTGGACGAGTGGCAACAAATTCTTTCAATTTTTGTTTGTTATGAAAGGTCTTCATTTCACCTTCATTCACAAATGAGAGCTTTGCAGGGTATAATATTCTGGGCTGGCAGTTTTTCTCTCTAAGTACCTGGGCTATGTCTCGCCATTCCCTTCTAGCTTGTAGGGTTTCTGTTGAGAAGTCAGCTGTGAGTCTAATTGGAGATCCTCTGAGAGTAATCTGCCATTTCTCTCTTGCACATTTTAGGATCTTTTCTTTTTGCTTCACTGTGGTGAGTTTAATTACAATATGTCATGCAGAGGATCTCTTTTGGTCATGTTTATTAGGGGTTCTATGAGCTTCCTGGATTAGGATTTCTCTGTCTTTCTCCAAGCCTGGAAAATTTTCTGCTAGTATCTCCCTAAAAAGGCCTTCTAATCCTTTCTCCCTCTCCATACCTTCAGGAACACCTAGAACCCGAATGTTGGGTTTTTTAATAGTATCCTGTAAATTCCCGACGATATCTTTTAGTTTTCTAATTTCCTCTTCTTGTCTTTGGTTTGACTGTTTCCTCTCCTGTTCTCTGTCTTCTAGGTCCGATATCCTCTCTTCTGCTTCACCCATTCTGGTTTTAAGGCCCTCAAGATTGCTTGTCACTTGATCTATTGAATTCTTCAATTCATTAAGATTTTTTGTCACTATCGTAGCTTCTTGTTCTACTAGTTCTTTCATTTCGTTTTGATTCCTCCGTAGTATGTCATTCTCGCGCGAGAGATTTTCTATCTTATCCATTAAAGATTTCTGTAGTTCAAGAATTTGTTTTTGAGAACTTCTTAATGTTCTTATCAATTTTTTGAGATCTGCTTCTTGCATTTCTTCTATCTCATTATCTTCATAATCCTGACTTGGGGTGTCTTCCGTTTGGGGTCATCATAGCGTCTTCCTTGATCTTGCTCCCTCGGAATCTGTTTTTGTTTGGCATTTTTTTTTTTTTTCCCACACTCTTTCTCTGGGTTGTCAAGGTAATGGAGTTTGTGTGCGCGGTGTGTTCCCAGTTTTTGGATCCCCTTCAGGTTTCTACAGCCTCGGGTTTTTGGTTCCGTCTGCCTCAGTGTCGGGCGGGCTGGCGGGAGCGCGCTGTCCCACTGCATTTAATCAAATTCGACTTTGCAAGGTGGGCGACGAGAGGGGCTAGTGTCCGTGCGGGCTCACCTCAACTGTGCTGTTTCCCCCGTGGGGGTCTGCTTCCTTCCGCCAGTGTCTCGGGATCCCTGTATTGGCTCCCGTTCAAGCGCGCAGATCCTGCGGCGATTGTGTTCCGCCCGGCTCCCGTCGCAGCCGGCGGGCGCGCGCCGTGCCGCTGCGTTGATCTAGCTCAAATTCGCAGATTGGGCGACGAGAGAGGCTAGTGTCTGTGCAGGCTCGCCTCAATTGTGCTGTTTCCCCCGTGGGGGTCTGCTTCCCCCCGCCAGTGTCTCGGGATCCCTGTATCGGCTCCCGTTTAAGCGCTCAATTCCAATGGCGACTGTGTTCCGTCCGGTTCCCGTCCCTCCCGGCAGCTCTCTTGCCACTATGGCAGGATTTACCGTTCGCAAACTTACTTTCCCCTAGGTCCTCTGCGTCTCATTCACTGGGTCCGGAAGAATTTCCACTGCATTTTTTTCCCTGAGATTTTTCCTGAGGCTACAGTAACTCTGTTTTTATTAAACTATCTTTTTGCGGACTGCTAGTGCGCGTCCTCACTATTCCGCCATCTTGGCTCCGCCCCCTGAAAATAAATTTTCAAGATTTTAAGCTCATCATTGTAGCTACATAGGATAATTTTCATAATTTGATAGAAATAGCGATAATATGTTAAATTTAAATTCCATTTTATCCATTGAATGTCTTAATTTAAAATATTTCAAAGTCATTTTTGGAAAGAAGTTTGGACATTTTTATGGCAACATTTTTACAACTCCAGCAATGTATATTGGAATAGGATATTTTTTTTGTTTACTGTAGAAAATTCTGAATTTAATGCATTTCTTACAATAATACTAATACATCAAATAGAAAAAATCTGATCTTCTGTGAAGCTATATCAGTTCAACCCAAAGTAAAGATTTGTTGGATTGTTTAAATAATGACATGTGACTTACCCCTTTTCCAATATTTGCCTTGTGGTTCACACAGGAAAGGCCTCAATGTTAAACCTGAGATGATTGGATTAAAAAGATTATTTTTAACAAGTCTCAAGTATTTGCAAGGAAATAGGAAAATCAGGAATTAATAAAGTTAAGATTTATAGTTACCACATAAGTCCTTTCGTGAAATGGCCATTTATTCAAGCAAGAGAAGAGTTACTATTTTTTTTTAATCAATTCAAGGTCAAATCAAAAGTTCTTTGATATATTCTGAGTAGTTCATTCAGTAAATTCTTTTGAGTGTCCCAAGAGACAGCATGGAAAGGATGTTTATAAGTACAAAGCCAATATTATACTTTTACTATATCCTTGCTTAACTTCATTGACTTATGTACATTGTCATAGATTATCCTTCAAAACATTGTCTTTTTTTTTAAGTGGTTTATTGATTGATTTATTTGAAAGGCAAGGTGACACAAAGTGAGAGCAAGAGAGAGAATATCTTCTGTCTGCCTGTGCACTCCCCAAATGGCTGCAAAAGCTGGGACTAGGTTAGGCTGAAGAGAGGAGTTGAAAAACTCCATCCAGGTCTCCCAGGTTGGTAGTAGTAACTCCAGTATTAAGCCATCATCTGCTTCCCAGTTACTTGTATTGGAACTTGGATCAGGAACAGAGTAGCTAGGATTCTAACCTGCATGGTAGGGTAATTGCTTCACAAGGTGTAACTTAATCCAGTATGCTATAACTCCTGTCTCTCAAAACATTATTTTATTTGTTTAATTATTTTTAAAGATTTATTTTTTTATTTGAAAGGCAGAGTTGGAAAGAGAGAGAGATCTTCCATCTGCTGGTTCACCCCCACAAATGGCTGCAATGGCTGAGACTGGGCTGAGCCAGACCCAAGCCAGGAGCCAAGAGCTTAATCCAGGTCTCTCACATTTGCAAGTCCCCAAGCAATTGGGCCATCTTCTGCTGCTTTCCCAGGTGCATCAGCAGGGGACTGGATTGAAAGTGGAGCAGCTGGGACTCGACCGAGCACCCATGTGGGATGCTGGTTTCTCAGGCGGTGACTTTACCCACTATGCCACAATGCCAGCCCCTCAAAAACATTCTTAAATGCAAAGGAAACAATACAAAAATTCTACATGAAGAGTTTCTATCCATTTCTTTTTATATTCTTCCAAGTAAAGATTCCTTAAACTTCCTATATGAATTTTGTACTTTTAAATATCATGCTTACTGTTTTTGCACTTAGTTGTCTTGAAATTCTGGTGGAATTGCGTTAATCTTTTGTTGATAAGAAAGGATTGGTAAAATAGTATTAGAGATTTAATAGAAAAATGTTTCCAAGGCCTAATTAGAGAAAAAAATGTGGACTTTAGATAATTATTTATTTATTTATTTTTAAAGATTTAGTATTTATTTTGAAAGAGTAAGAGAAATCTTCCATCCGCTGGTTCACTCCCTGGATGGCTGCAATGACTGTCGCTGGACCTGACCAAATCAGGAGCCAGAATTTCACTCTGGGTCTCACAAAAAGGTGGCAGATCCCAAGAGTTTGGGCCATTTTCTGCTGCTTTCCCAGGTCATTAGCAGGGAACTAGATGAGAAGTGGAGCAGCCAGGATACGAACTGGTGCTCATGTGGGATGCTGTTATTGCAGGTGGCGGCACCACGCCATAGCACCAGCCCCACACTTTATCTTTTAATACATACCTGAAAGAAACACCTAAGTATCAGGAATCTTCCGGTAATAGGTCATAGTACTTTATTTAAATAGTACTGGTTTAGTCATAACTTCATAATGAAAGTTTGAATTGTTACGGAGTTTACGTATTTTAGAAAAGAATCCAACACTGAAAACATAACTTCAGAGAAGGGCATTGTAATTTAGCAGGGTAAGCCGCTGCTTGGGATGCTCATACCCGTATCAGTGTTTGGTTTAAAGCTTGACTACTCTCTCGGGATCCAACTTCCTAATTATGTGCACTCATGAGGCACCAAGGGATAGCTCAAATACTTGGGTCCCTGCCATCTACTTGGGAGATGGAGGTGGAGTGTTTTTTTTTTTTTTTTCTCTCTCTCTCTCTTGAATAAATGAATAGACTTAAAAACCACATAAAAATAGTGTTCTATCTTTAAACTGTTTTCTTCTGAAGGGGACTAGAGGGATGTAATATTAATACCCAGAGAATCTGGCTCTTGGACAAAGATGTGTAAGGAAAGTAGAAGCTTTTATGTGTAGTGGTTTTTAAAAAATTACTCTTTTAATTAAATTTTATTTTGAGATATTTATATACTTGCATACAGTTGTAAGAATTAATACAGAGGTATCCTATATACCCTTTATATAGTTTCCTTCAATGATAATATTTAGAAAGCTATAAAATAATACCCCAACCAGGAAATTTTTTTAAAGATTTATTTATTTATTTGAACGTCAGAGGTAACACAGAGAAGGAGAGGCAGAGAGAGAGAGAGACAGTGTGAGAGAGAGATCTTCAATCTGCTGGTTCACTCCCCAGTTGGCCACAACAGCCGAAGCCAGGATACAGGAACTTCTTCTGGGACTTGGGCCATCTTCTACTGCTTTCCCAGGCCATAGCAGAGAGCTGGATTGGAAGTGGAGCAGCCAGGACTTGAACCAGCACTCATAGGGGATGCTGGCACTGCAGGCGATTGCTTTACCTACTATGGCACAATGCTGGCCCCGCACTAACCAGGAAATTTACATTCAATTCAGTCTGCAAACATTTTTCAGATCTCAATTCCTTGTACTTGTGTATGTGCATGTGTGTGTGTTTAATTATGTGTAATTTTATCAATATACAGGTTTGTATGACTCATATGAATCAACGTATAGAACAGTTCCATGATCATAATCCCTCGTGTTACTCTTTTATATTCATACTCAGTCTTCTCCCGCTCTTCCTTCTCCATTTACTCCAAATCCACATTTTAATCAGTGGCAACCACAATTTTGTCATTTCAAGACATTTCGGGGCCTATGCTGTGGTGTAGCAGGTAAAGCCTGCAGTGCTGGCTTCCCACAGGGGCCTTGGTTCAAGTTCCGGCTGCTGCACTTCCAATCCAGCTCTCTGCTGGGTCCTGGGAAATCAGTGAAAGATGGCCCAAGTCCTTGGATCCGTGCACCCACGTTGGAGACCCAGAAGAAAACTCCTGGCTTCGGATTGGCATAGCTCTGGCTGTGGGACCAATTGGGGAGTGAACCAGTGGATGGAAGACCTCTCTCTCTTTCTCTCTCTCCCTCTCCCTCTCCCTCTCCCTGTCTCTGCCTCTGTGTAACTCTGATTTTCAAATAAATAAATCTTTTTAAAAAATGAGACATTTCAAGGTTATGTAATATGTAACCTTTTGAGAATTAGCTTTTTTCACTCAGTATAGTTCTGTGGAGATAAGGATGTGTATACCAGTGTCTAGTGTTTTGCTTACATAATGTTTTCAAAATCACTTGTGTGTATGAGTATATCAGATTTTTAAAAGGATTTGAAAGTATTCCACTTTGTCTCCATTTCTGTTGTCATAGGCAGTTGAATTGTATCCATTTCGTGGTTACTGTGACAAAAGCTACCATGGCCCTCTTCCTTAAGTCTTTTGTGGACATTTTAATTTCTGTTGCTTACATATTTGGTGGTTGGATTGCTAATAACATAGAGTATGTTTATTCTTAATTTTAGGAGAATAACTGCTGAACCAGTTCTCCAATATTCTCACTAACAATGTTAAAACAAGACTTTGAGTTGTTCTACCCTTATACTTGTCAGTGTTAGGTGTAGTCATTCATTTCATTTTTATTTTAGTAAGCATGCAATGTTATCTTATTCTGGTTTGTTTTCCTCTGATAACTAATATTGTTTATTTTCCCATGTGCTTTTTGCATTCAGATACTTGCTTTTGTGAAATATCCATTGAAATCTTTTACCCATTTTATTTTGAGTTGTTTATGAGTTTTAAGACCTTCTTTTATATTGTGAATTCAGGTCAGATACAGTTGGATAAGGTTTTTGGGATAATGAAATTTAGCTAGTGTGCGTTTTTATGAACATTTTGAAGACCACTTGTAAGTGGTCTCTTCCTAGTCTGTACTTTTTTTTTTTCTCTTTAACAGTGTCTTATAAAGAGCCAAATTTTAAAATTTTGACAGATGTATCAGTTTTTAAAATGATTAATGACTTCTCAAAGGAATGTAAGATATTCTTCCATAGTATTTTCTTCTACAAGCTTTATGGTTTCATTTTCTTTTCTAGGTCTATGATTATAATGATATTATATGATTTTTATGAATAGCATGAAGTAGGTTTCAAATTTTTAGATTTTTTTTCCATTTGTTTATCCAGTTATGAAAGCATCGTTTCTTGACAAGACTTTCATTTCCCCAGCGTCTTTATTCAAAGTTAGTTGACAATATATGTGAGAGTCTATTTCTGGAATTTCCATTCTGTTTCATGAATTTGTTTTTCTATCCTTATGATGATTTTCTTGGTTTCATTTGCTGTTGCTGTATACTGAATCTTGAAATCGGGTAGTGTGAGTCCTTTAAAACTGTTATTTTTAATGATTGTTTAGGTTATTCTTAATTCCTTATTTGCTGTATAAGTTTTCAGATCAACTTAGCAGTTTCTATTAGAGACACCTGTTAGAATTTTCATTGATATTTCATCGAGTTGTAGATAAACTTGAGGAAAAACTGACATCTTAATACTGTTAAGTCATTCATTCCCTTAACATAGTGTACCTGTTTATTTAGGTCTTCAGTTTTTCTCAGTAGGTATTCTAATTTTTCTTAATTACTGGAATCCATATATTTATTCCTTTCTATGATCTGTTTAGATACCTTTACACTATTTTTTTTTTTTAAATTTTTGACAGGCAGAGTGGACAGTGAGAGAGAGAGACAGAGAGAAAGGTCTTCCTTTTGCCGTTGGTTCACCCTCCAATGGCCGCCGCGGATGGCGCGCTGCGGCCGGCGCACCGCACTCGTCCGATGGCAGGAGCCAGGTGCTAGGTGCTTTTCCTGGTCTCCCCATGGGGTGCAGGGCCCAAGCACCTGGGCCATCCTCCACTGCACTCCTGGGCCACAGCAGAGGGCTGGCCTGGAAGAGGGGCAACCGGGACAGAATCCGGCACCCCGACCGGGACTAGAACCCAGTGTGCCGGCGCCGCAAGGCGGAGGATTAGCCTGTTGAGCCACGGCGCCGGCCAACGCACTATTTTTCTGATAAGATATATTTGTATTTAAACATTTTTACAGCTATTTATAAATTACAGATTACAGAGAAATACTTTAGTTATAAGAATTAATAATTTTAACGGTGTCTAATTAACATGTTAAAGAATGCCTCTTCTGTGCATGTTAATTTAATTTTATATTTGATATTTTTTAGAATATAGAAATCAAATCCATTTTAGAACTATCTAATAATCACATTAAATGATGATGATTTTTATAGTATTCCTTGAAAGCATTTTATTGAACTCATACTGATTTTCAAACCTTATTATCACATTCTGTTAGATCAGTTATTTTTTTCTTTCTGTTATGAAATATGTCAGATTTAAAAATGGAGAATTTTTTAAAGATTTATTTCATTTATTTGAAAGAGTTAGAGAGGAAGAGAAAGAAAGAAGTCTTCCATCTGCTGTTTCATTCCCCTAATGGCCACATTGGTTGGAGCTACGTTGGTCGGAGCTGAGCCCATCTGAAGCCAGGAGCCAGCAGCTTCTTCTATGAATCACCATACCCTTGCAACAATTAATTTTAAACGTAATGAGCTCTTCACCATCACCTTCTTGGCCTATTTACACTGATACCTTTTCTTTTCTTCCTGAAGAATGAGTGTGAGTATATGTATTTGCATGTGTTGATTTGAATGCCTCAGTGTCCTTGTGTTTTTTTTCCCTCTGGAATCTCATTTTAGCCTGCAAGATACTGGCTGAATTTTCTGGACCCAATCAAAGTGTCTGTCTCAAAATCTGATTCTCCCCTAAGAGATTTAGCAGTTTTCTTTGTCTAAGTTCTTTAATTTTGCATAGGGCTTTGTTTATGCTGTTTAATAAATTACCAGAATTAGATGTATAAAAGATACATACCTATACCGTAGATTATACTACTAATATGTAGTTTAGTTAGTTGTTTAAAAATTCTTAGTACCTACAAGTTTTCAAGAAAACTAGCATATGATGCTTGCTCAGTAAACCTTCGCTGTTATGAATCCTGTTGTGATAGAGATATTTTATTACTGTCTGTGGGTGATAGTCACATAAATATCTTACTATCCAGAAAGAAAAAGAAGCCTATACATATCATACTAAAAAATCAATCATGGAAGATCAGACGAGATGAATGTTCTCTTGAGAGTATAGATTAGGAAATGGTCAGTTCATGTTCACAGAGAAGCTCGGCTCTGGTTAACTCCCTTTGATATATAGGTAAAGTCTGTCATGCTTGTGTTGTCATAGATGGATTCTTTTGTTCTGTCCTCTTCCTGTGGACCAAAATGAGTCTGCCTGTATTGTTAAAAACTTCTGATATTAGTTACTCCAATTAATTATAGCTAGTCCTCCTTTTAGTTTCCCAAACAAAATAATTTCAAATATATAATCCCAGACCATTATTCTTACTATTGGTAGCCAGTAGGAATTACAAATGAAATGACCTAATTCAGTGTCTTTTCTGAACAACTCCATCTCCTTATTCCAAGTCTCAGTTTGTTTCTGCAGCCTTCTTACTCAACATGAGGCTCTCTTAGTTCATTTAAAAAAAAAACAAAAACAAAAAACAAAAAAAAAACTTAGGATATCCTCCAAGAAATGAGGAGTAAAAAGAGTGAAGCAAAATTTTGAAGGATATAAGATAAAGTATATATGAACAAAATGCTTGAGTTTTTAGCTGTCAAATAAAATATAACGACTTTTTTTTAAAAAGATTTATTTATTTATTTGAAAGAGTTACACACAGGGAGGAAGAGAGGCAGAGAGAGAGAGATCTTCCATCTGCTGGTTCGCTCCCCATTTGGACTGAATGGCCGGAGCTGCACCAATCCGAAGCCAGGAGTCTTCTGGGTCTCCCACACAGGGGCAGGGGCCCAAAGATTTGGGCCATCAACTGCTTTCGCAGGCCATAGGAAAGAGCAGGATCGGAAGTAGAGCAGTGTGATCTCTAACCAGCGCCTGTATGGGATGCCGGCAGTGCTGATGGCAGCTTTACCTGCTATGCCACAGCACTGGAGCCAATATGATAACTTAAAAAGTTTTTATTGTACTTATTTTTTTATTTGACTGGTAGAGTTGTAGAAAGAGAGAGAGAGAGAGACAGAGACAGAGAGAGAGAGAGACAGAGAGAGACAGAGAGAAAGAAAGGTCTTCCTTTCGTTGGTTCACTCCCCAAACGGCCACCATGGCTGGCGCTGCGCAGATCCAAAGCCAGGAGCCAGGTGCTTTTTCCTGGTCTCCCAGGCGGGTGCAGGGGTCAAGTACCTGGGCCATCCTTCACTGCCCTCCTGGGCCCCAGCAGAGAGCTGGACTGGAAGAGGAACAACTGGGACTAGAACCCGGTGCCCACATGGGATGCTGGTGCCTCAGCGGAGGATTAACCTAGTGCTCCACAGCGCTGGCCCCTATTGTACTTATTTTATGACAGGGAGAGAGGCAGAGATCTCCCATCTGCTGGTTCACTTCGGAAATGCATGCCATAGCTGGGACTGGGCCAGGCTGAAACCAGAGGCCAGGAACTCAAGCGAGGTCTTCCACCTGGATGCCGGGGCCCATTTGTTTGAGCCATACCTGCTGCCTCCAAGGGTGCAAATTAGCGGAAGCTGGAATTGGGATCTCAGGCAGGAGTTGAACCCAAGATCTCAGATAAGGGACTCAGGCATCCTAAGTGGCAGTTTAACTACCTCACCAAAAGCCTGCTCCCAAAGATAACAACTTTTTATGTGATTGAAGAATTAGATTTGTGCTTTAAGAATTTCCAAAAGGCAAATTGTAAAAATCTTATGCACTAATAACATAATTTAATTGAATATTTTTCTTCTAGATTCCAAGTTATAATGAAATTAAACAAACAAAAAAAACTTCTTATCTGCTCACACATAATCAGTCCTGGGAAATAACCGATAAAAGGATAAAAACAGTTCTGATCGTTATAATTTTAGGAAAATTGCATGATAGAAGGTTAGGTGGGGGCCCTGCACTGTGGTGTAGCGGGTTAAGCTGTTGCCTGCAGTGCTGGCATCCCATATGGGCGCTGGTTCTAGTCCCAGCTACTCCACTTCTGATCCAGCTCTCGCTATGGCCTGGGAAAGGAGAAGATGGCCCAAGTCTTTGGGCCCTTGCACTCATGTGGGAGACCCAGAAGAAGCTCTTGGCTCTTGGCGCAGCTCTGGCTATTTCGGCCATTTGGGGAGTGAACCAGTGGAAGGAAGACCTCCCTCCCTCCCTCCCTCCCTCTCTCCCTCCCTCTCTCCCTCCTCTCCTTCTCTCCTTCCCTCCTTCTCTCCTTCCCTCCTTCTCTCCTTCTCTCCTTCTCTCCTTCCTCTCTGTGGGTAACTCTTTCAAATAAATAAATCTTTTTGTTTTAAAGAAGGTTAGGTAGTAAACATTTAAACATATGAAGTAAGGTATAACATCCTTACCCTTCTAATTCTTTGACATGTGAGGCTGTATGCAATGAGGGATTGAAGGGTTAATAATATCAGGAAAATAAAAGTTGGCTCATAAATTTAAAGAGAAAGATAACCTCAGAGTACACTGACATGCTCCTTAGAGAAAACACATTCTTAATGTAGCAGCTTGCTTACAAGAACATTGTGCACAGCTCTCGTTTGCTCATGTTCCCACTTTTTTTTTTAAAGAAGATTTTATTTAGGGGCCGGCGCCATGACTCACTTGGTTAACTCTCCGCCTGCAGCGCCAGCATCTCATATGGGCACTGGTTCTAGTCTTGGTTGTTCCTCTTCCAGTCCAGCTCTCTGCTGTGGCCCAGGAAGGCAGTGGAGGATGGCCCAAGTGCTTGGGCCCTGCACCCACGTGGGAGACCAGGAGGAGGAAGCACCTAGCTCCTGGCTTTGGATCGGCGCAACATGGCCCTTGGTGGCCATTTGGGGAGTGAACCAACGGAAGGAAGACCATTCTCTCTGTCTATTTCTCTCACTGTAAAAAATAAACAAATAAAATTAAAAAAGGATTTTATTTATTTGAGAGGCAAAGTTATAGAGAGGGAGAGACAGAGAGAAAGGTCTTCCATCCACTGATTCACTCCCCAAATGACTAGCAATGGCTGGAGCTGGGCCAATCTGAAACCAGGAGCCAGGAGCTTCTTCAGGGTTTCCCACGTGGGTGGAGGTGCCCAAGCACTCGGGCCTTATACTTCTTTCCCAGGCCGTAAGCAGTGAGCTGGATCAGAAGAGGAGCAGCTGAGACATAATCCCGCACCCGTATGGAATGCTGGCACCACAGGCGGAGGCTTAGCGTATTACCTCATAGAACTGACCTCTCATTTTACCACTTGTTAAGCAAAGATAGGCCTGGAGACATTCCTGGATCTGTTTCTCATCATTCCAATTACTTGACCCTAAGTCCCCCCAAAAGTCTTTTCCCCCTAATGTGGCATAATATATTCCAAACAAGTCTTGGATTATATATTTTAAGGCTCATTTGTAGCCGTAAAAATATCAAATCTCTTTCTCATCCCAATCCCTCCATATTATGATGCAGCAGGTGTCCTGGTTGCTGCACTTCCAGTCTAGCTCATTGCTAATGTGCTTTGGAAAACAGCAGAAAATAGCCAAGTTTTTTGGACCCCTGTACTCATGTAGGAAACCTAGATAGAGTTCCAGGCTCTTGGCTAGAGCCTGGTCCATTTCTGGTGTTTTCAAGTATTTGGGGAGTGAACCAGCAGATGAAAGATTCCCTCCCCCCCAACTTTGCCTTTCAAATAAATAAACAAATCTTTTTAAAAATTACAAAGAGGATTTTCAAGACTACACTCTGTTATTGTGTAATATTATTTGTGTATTTTATACACACACACACACACACACACAGTTTGTAGTCCATAGATGTATCTACTAGAGATAATGATGTCCATAATTTTCACAAAATTTATTTGCTCACCATATAAGTTTTATTATAATGAAAATTGATTCCTAACAGTGATACTAAAACTCTGGAAAACTTGGTGTAGGTCTTTGCATTTTGAGGTCTAATTTAGGCTTAATCGTTATAATTATATTTATTTCTTTTTATGTAAAAATAAAAATTTCTCATATTGTCCTGAGATAAATGAAATAGTAGATTTAGAAGTTTTTCCTGGGCTGACGCCTCCGCTCACTAGGCTAATCCTCCGCCTGTGGCAATGGCAATCCCGGGTTCTAGTCCTGGTCGGGGTGCCGGTTCTGTCCCGGTTGCTCCTCTTCCAGTCCAGCTCTCTGCTGTGGCCCGGGAGGGCAGCGGAGGATGGCCCAAGTGCTTGGTTGCCGGCACCTGCATGGGAGACCAGGAGGAAACACCTGGCTCCTGGCTTCCAATTGGTGCAGTGCCGGCAATGGTGGCCATTTGGGGAGTGAACCAACGGAAGGAAGACCTTTCTCATTGTCTCTCTCTCTCACTGTCTAACTCTGCCTGTCCGAAAAAAAACAAAAAAAAGTTTTTCATGGAATACTCCGCAAACTGAAGTTTTCTCTTACTCTTCTAAAAAAGAAAGAAAATACTGAACAAGTATCTTTTTATAGAAAAAGTGATGTATTTAAAAGATGAGTTTTAGTTTTATGTTATAATTGTACTATATGTGTTGCCCAGAGATGTAAGTTAATATGAAATACTTTGAAGAATCTTTGACATTGCTGTTGGATATTTTGTGAATTGCAAGCTGTTAGACTTCATAATTTGTTCAACTTTTTCTCCATTAGTTTTTTCAATTCGTGTTTTGCTACTCTTTTCCTATTGTAATCATCCAGTTTGTTTTTGATTTTTTTCATGTAATTTGAAATTTCCTTTTATTTTACTTTCTAAAATATAGAAAAGTGGGATTATTTTATCAGAAATATGGATATGTTTATTCATTTTTAGGTTTTGAGTACTATGGAAAAATAATGATCATTTGACTTTTCTGTCTCAATATTTTTCTGTGTAAAGCATTCCACATTCGGTCAAACTGATCAACTCTTTGACACAATTTTGCTGCTTTATTTTTATGCTTTTACTCAGATATTGTTGTTACCCAGCCATTTTTACCCATATACTTTGTCTTACCTATTAAAACCTATGTCTACAGAAACAATTCCGTCAAAATCTACCTTTTCTCTAATGACTTTCCCAACCTAATGTGTATGAAGTGATATTTATATTACATCAGCTATTATCGCCAGTGAATCTTATTTTACCACTTCTTGTATCTATTTTACGTTCTTAATTATTTTACTTGCTCTACTTTGTGTTTTTTAACTGTTACTGTGTTGGTCAAGTTAACATAATGTTTTCTATCTGGATTTCAAGGCTTTTCAGGTCTCTTTCTCATATTATCTGTCCTAGAATTTTTATTCAGTTTATGTGATTAATAAATTTTTGTTTTTATTCTCTGTTAAGCAACAATGTGTTTCACCCCATGAGGAAATAGTTGTGTATTTAATGAATGGAATGTTTTGATATGTTCAGTTGTATAATTATCATTGTCTTTGTAACTAGATTTTAATCTTAGCTCTGCTACTTAATAGTAAGATTTTGAGAAAGTTAGTCAATGTGTCTTTGCTTTAGATTTTCATCTGTAATGTAGAAAATGATAATACCTTTTAGGGCAGTTATATGGATAAATGAGAAAATAGTGTTACAGCCCTTAACACAAGTTACCTCTCAGTAAGCACTAATAATCCTTATCAATATTAGCATTATTTTATAGCACAGTGGAAGAAGTGTTGGGATCAGATGGACCATGCTTCTTGTATAACTATGGGCAGCTTTCTTTAACTCTCTAAAATCCAATTTTTGCCTTGATAAAATGAGAATAACAATATGAGAATTAAAGATTTTCCATATAGAGAAGTCCTGAAAAAGTTTATGGAAAATGTGTATCTTGAGACAGTTATTCATAATTTTCAAAATCTTTTGGACCAAAATGAACTTGTGTTTTAATTCCATTTTCCCATGAACTCTTGGTGTACTCTTGTCGTGCATATGTGTGTGTGTGTATACTTGTATGCATGTAGCTTATATAATAAATGTGCCCAGTGGAAGCCGTCCATTAAAAAAAGAAAACATTTATATACTTAATTGAAAGGGAGAGTTACACAGAGAGAGAAATCTTCCATCCCCTGGTTCATTCCCCAAATGGCTGCAACAGCCAATGCTGGGCCAGGCCAAAGCCAGGAGCTTTATCTAGGTCTCCCGCATGGATGGCAGGGTCCCAAGCACTTGGCCAATCTTCTACTGCTTTCCCCGGGGTGTTAATAGGGAGCTAGATTAGAAGTGGAGCAGCTTGGGCTTTAACCAGTGCCTACATAGGATGCTGGCGTCGTAGGAAGCCACTTCACCTGCTATGCCATGGAGCCCCCTCCCCCCATTTTTTAAATAAATGGCAGCTGCTGCTTCTGCTGCTGTTTTTTAGCCAGACCAGTTGCCTGTCTTTCTGCCTAACTTCTTCCCTTCCTGCCCTTCTTCCCTTTTTCCTCTTTGCTATATCCTTCCCTCCCTCCTTTCCTCCTTCCTTCCTTCCCTCCCTCCCTCCCTCCCTCCATCCATCCATCCATCTTTCTTTCTGTACCTCTGTGTGTCTGAGAGGTTCAGAGACAACATCAGGAAGTCTGACTCCAAAAGTTGGCTTAGTGCCTTCAGAATCCCACTTGTGGGGAAACTCTAACATGTTTTTCTGAGAGTCTATTACATGCAGAGTATGGTATGAGTAAGTATACAGAACTAAAAAACGTATTAATCTGGGCAACAGATTTTGGCAATATCAGTATGGGTTTCATAATACTAAGATATTTTATTAGCATTTACAGAAGTGTGCCACAAGAACACTTTAAATAAAATAGTTTTGATTGTGGTTGACGATAGTTTACTCATCATTAAATGTAATTAATGTATAAAGTTAGTTGCTTATAGACTTACCTTCTGTACATGGAAAATATTACAACCATATGACAACGAAGCTGGTGAACCTAAATATTAATTATAGAATATTATAAATTACCAATTTTTTTCTGGCTGAGCATTTGGCATAGTGGTTAAGACAATGGTTAACATCCCAGGGCTATTGTGGAGGTGTAGCAAGTAAAGCCACCAGCTGCAATGCTGGCATCCCATATGGGCACTGGATTATGTTCTGGCTGCTCCGTTTACCATCTAGCTCCCTTCAGATCTGCCCTGCCTGGGAAAGCATCGGAGGATGGCCCAGGTGCTTAAACCCATGAAACCACGTGACAGACCCAGAATACATTACTGGCTTTGGCCTGGCCCAGCCCTGGCTGTTGTGGCCATTTGGAGAGTGAACCAGTGGATGAAAGACCTTTCTCTGTGTCCATCTATCTTCTCTAACTCTGCCTTTCAAATAAAGGAAAATAAATTATAAAAAAATTTAAAAAAAAAGATGCCCATCCCATGTTAGAAAAACCAAGTTCAATTCCAGCTCCCTGTAGACTTCAATACTGGGAAGCAGCAGATGATGGCTCAGATAATTGGATCCCTGCTACCTGCTTCTAAACGTTGACTTTGACCACAGGTCCCGCCATGGCCTTTGGTAGGCATTTGGAGAATGACCCAGTGAAAGGAATCACCATTCTCTGTCTCTCTCTTTCTGCCTCTCAAATAAATGAAAGCCACCTTTTTTTTTTCACATAACTAACTATCAAAAGCCTTCAAATATTATTAATTAAATTGTTCTTTTTCTCTTGGACTAGAAAATGTTACAATTGGTAGCCACCCTGAAGGTTGGAGATTCTCACTTTAGGACACATCTAAATGGCCTCAGTGGTCTACCAGCCAATTATGAGAGGATATTAGCACCACCTTGTGGTGCCTGTTGTACCCTACCATTTATTTTAATGCCCTGTCATTACTATACATCTTGATAACCAGGAGAAAAAAACTAAGGAAGACCTCAATTTAAAAGTTATCTTTTGCAAATATATGTAAGTTTTAATCATGGTACACTATAAGTTTTTTTTGCCTTTTTATTCAGATTATCATTTTTTGCAAAGGATTTCTCTTTAATTGTGAGGAAATGGATAATTTCAGTGGTGCTGAGAAAAATTGTGTCTGAATCAACACAACTCTTGGGTTCTATTTATATTGATTTCCTTTTCCTATTTGCCAGTTACAATTTAGCTAACTTGCTTTAAAGGAACATGGACTGTAGAATGGCCAGCTGCTTAAACTTAGGATTTTAGTTCAAAATTAATAGATCTTGACGTTATTCTGACTCCAAGGTACCAGAAGTGCTGTCTTTGGGTTTTTAATCCTTAGTATAACAATAAACATGAAGTCAAAGCCTGCTATATCATTAGAGGATAGAAAATAATGTTAATAGAGGAAAGGTTGGGGAAAAAAAGCCATTGGAACTAATATGGCTTCCAGTAAAACTTAAAATAATGGGGAGAAAGAAGACTCAGAACTCAGGGGACATGGGAAAAGGGGGTATTTGCTTGAATTATGTATTTTATAAATAGCCATCAGTGGAGAATAGGCGAGTGAGAACTTTTTGAGAGGATTATAGAATAAAGGTTTTAAGTATAGGTCTTTGTAGTCTAACAGACCTGGTTTTGAATGGTTCTCTGAGGTTATTAGCTTTTATGATCTTGGATATGTTACTTCATTTTTCCTGGACTTGGTTTTAACATCTATAAAATGAGTTTAATATATAACCTCGTCTTTAGATTGTTGTTAAAATTAATGAGATAAAGCCTAGGAAATGCTTAGAGTAATGCCTATCACATGAAAAATGCTGTTATTTTTATTTTGCAACCTAAGGAAAATCATAATCACAGTTCAGTTACTCTTTTTGCTTTTGTTTTGTTGTTGGTATTTATTTTTTGTTTATTTTTTTGCATATAGATATGATAATAACCACCAATTAAGGTGTTATCATTATGTTCCTGGCAACAGCTCTTTGAAATCAGAAAACATAGTTATGCTGGCTGGTCTCACTGTAATTACATGACCACTATCTTAAATGTGACCTTTTACTGCTTGCTGCTCATCATCCTTTATTTCACTAGTCCATCAATCATCTACTTTCCTATTCCTGTTACTGGACATGTCCTCACTTTGGAGTAGAGCATTAGCATCATCTGGAAGCTTGTTAGAAATACATATTCTCTGGCTATAGAATCACCATCTGCATTTTTTTTTTTTTTTGACAGGCAGAGTTAGACAGAGAGACAGAGAGAAATGTCTTCCTTACGTTGGCTCACCTCCTAAATGGCTACTCTGGCAGGTGCACAGCACCAATCCGAAGCCAGGAGCCAGGTGCTTCCTCCTGGTCTTCCACACGGGTGCAGGTGCCCAAGCACTTGGGCCATCCTCCACTGCACACCCAGGCCATAGCAGAGAGCTGGACTGGAAGAGGAGCAACCAGGACAGAATCCGGCACCTCAACTGGGACAGAATCCGGCACCCCGACCTGGACTAGAACCTGAGGTGCTGGTGCCGCAGGCAGAGGATTAGCCTAGTGAGCCATGGTGCCGGCCACCATCTGCACTTAATAAGATCCCCCAGATGATTCAAATGTACATTAAACCATGATTTCTCAGTTGTTTGCCATTTTAAACCCTCCTGCATTTTTTTTTCCAGATTTTTATTTATTTATGTGAGAGGGAGAGTTATAGATAGAGGGAGAGACACAAATAACTGCAGGAGCTGGGCCAATCCAAAGCTAGGAGCCAGTAGCTTCTTCCGGGTCTCCATGAGGGAGCAGGGGCCCAAGCACTTGGGCCATCTTCCACGGCTTTCCCAGTGAGAGATATGGATCAGAAGAGGAGCAGCCAGGACTCAAACCAGTGCTCATGTGGGACAGCAGTGCCACAGGTGGAGGCTTAGTCCACTATGCCACAGTGTTGGCCCTCTCTGCCTCATTTTTAATTCTAGGCTCACACCTATTTCATGGATGATGACTTTGATTCCTACTTCTCTTAAAATCCAAGCTTTGAAAAGAAATTCTTAAATACTCAGACAGTAACATTTATTTACTTTTCAGTATCTCTACCTTAACTGTTACAGATTAGCCATATTCCTGTCCAAAAATTGTTTGCTATTCCTTTCCTTTCTTCTTGTTCAAAATTTTCACTCAGATAAAGTTGAACTTATTTGTTTGCATCATCTGTATTTCCCCCTGTCCCAGACTATCCCTTGCAGCTATAAATATGCCAATTTTTCTCTCTCAAACAAATAATGCAGAACTTTCTTTGAATCCCACTTTCTCCTCACCAGCTAACAAAACATTTATTTGCCTTCCTTGTATAAAAGTTTGTCAGAGGAATTGTCTATATAATTACTGCCTCCATTTGTTTTCCTGTTTCTAAACTCACCCTAGTCAGTTTTTTCTCCCCCTACTCCATTAAAACTGCACTTATCCAAACTACCATGGAATAAACTTCGCTGTGTATCAGGGTATACAGTGTCCTGCTGGTGGACTGGTGGAGGCCTGCAAAACTGCTTGACATGGCCCTGCCAAGGCAAGGCCACTGCAGGCTGGACTCAAAATTCAACCCTTTTATAGCAGGCTAATTTTTTTTTTTTAAGATTTATTTATTTACTTGAAAGGTAGTGTAACAGAGAAAAAGGTCTTCCATCCACTGGTTCACTCCCCAAGTGACTGCAATTGCCGGAGCCAGACTGATCTGAAGCCAGGAGCCAGAAGCTTCTTCTGGGTCTCCCATGCAGGTGCAGGGCCCCAAGCACTCAGGCCATCTTCTGCTGCTTTCTCAGGCCATAGCAGAGAGCTGCATTGGAAGAGGAACAACTGGGATATAGGATATTGGTGGCAGAAACTCAGATACCTGGACCATCATTCCCTGCCTTCCCAGGTACTTAGCAGGGAGCTGGATCAGAAGCAGAGCACACTGGACTTGAGCAACACTCTGATATGGAATGCCAGTGTCACAGGTTGTTGTGTTGCAACACTGTCTTCCATATGTACTTTTAAAAATTAAATGTGACAAAATCACATATGTATCATAAAGTTATTTAACATACATGAAATTGTTCATTCCTTTTTATTGCCATATAATATTACATTTCATAGATTTACCATAAATTGACAAATTTTTCTTGGTAACAATTTGATTTATTTTCAGAATTTTGCTATTAAAAATAAAGCTACCATGACCATTTGTGTAAATGTCTTTACATAGATATGTACTTTCATTTCTTCTTAATAGATACCCCAAATGAAATGGCTACTTTGGCTCTTCTTTAGTTTTTGCATTACCATATCATTTGGGGGATCTGCTTCTCATTTTTGATAAGAAAAAGCGGTCTGGGACTTAGATTGTATTTTTTGCACATCATTTTGAGAATAATCTATGTAGTAATACTATTGACTCTTCTGATGTTTGATTACAGTGTATCTCTGTAATGTTCATGAATTGTTCTCATCAATATTTTGTACTTACAGTATACATCTTTTGTCAGACTTATTTCTCAAATTCTGTATTTTTGAAGTTAATGTAAATTGTAGGGGCCAGTGTTGTGGCTCTGTGAGTTAAGCTGCCGCCTGTAATGCTGGCATCCCATATCGCTGCATTGATTCTACTCCAGGCTGCTCTGCTTCTCATCCATCTTCCTGTTTGTGTGCCTGGGAGGTAACATATATGGCCCAAGTACTTGGGCTCCTGCCACTCTCCTAAGAGACAGCAGTCTGAGTTCCTGGCTCCTGGTTTTGGCCTGGACCAGCCCCAGCCTTTGTTGGAATTTGGAGAGTGGGCCAGTGGAGGGAAGATACTCTCTCTGTCTCTTTCTGCCTTTCAGATAGGTAGATACATCTTTTTAAAATGTTGAGCTGAAGTTCATATATAGTTATACATAACTTGATGATAGGAATAATTTCTGAAAACTTTCTTAGAAAATTTTATCATTGTGTGAGTATCATAGAGTATCTTACACAAACCTGGATTGGTACAGGTTATTGCATACCTCGGCTATATGATTTTATTATGTGGTATCTCCTATTGCTTCTAGGGTCATGATGTACAAACAACACAAGATTAAATCAGTCTCGAAAAATTCAATAAAGCGGGTGAACATAAAATAAATGAGGCAGATGCTGGCATTACATGGCATATTTATTTATTTGAAGTTTAGAGGTAGATTTGAGGAGGGATACATATTCCTGGTCTGCTGTTTAATTCCTCAAGTGCCCACAACAACTGGGGCTGGACTGGAACCAGAGCCAGTAATTGGAAAAATCATTCTAGATTTTCTGTATGGGTAGCAGGAAAACCATTAAGCTATCACTACTGACTCCAAAGGTCTGCATTGGAGTTAGGAGCCAGAGCCAGGAATTAAACTCAGGCATTGTAATGTGGGCATCTTAGCTTCTAAATGCCCTTTCCTAAATGTTCTTCTGTAAGTAGAAGGAGTATACTCCAAAATAATGATCAAAAATATAGTGAATATATAAACCAGTGACAGCCAGTTAGGATAAGCATAATCAATTATGTACTGTCCATAATTTGTCCTTGCTATACGTTTATATGACACAATAGGTTTTTTTTACATCAGCATCAGTATACATATGTGAATAATGTATTGTGCCATGATGTTAAAATAACTATTAGATATAGGAATTTTTCAGCTCTATTGTAAACTTATGGGAATACCACCATTTATGCATGCAGTCTGCAGTTGACTGAAACATCATTATGTCTGCATGATTAATAACAAATTAATCATTATAAAATTTTAAGCAAATATAGTGGTTTACAGTATATTGAGAATGTTGTGCACCTACCAACTCTATCTGGTCCTACAGCATTTTCTTCATCTCTAAAGGAAACTCCATACCTGTTAAATAATTACTCATCATCCCCCTTGCCCATAACAACCACTAATGTCTGTTCTGGCTCTATGGATTTACCTGTTCTGGATGTGGAATCATATTATCAGTCTCTTTTTGTCTAACTTCTTTCATGTGTATGTTTTCAAGGTTCATCCCTGTTTTAACATGTATCAGTACTTCATTCCTTTTTTGGCCAAATAATACTCTGTTGTATGAATAGACCATGATTTTTTTTATGAGTCTCTTATGGATATTTTAACTGTTCTCACCTTTTGTCTTTTGTGAATAGTGCTGTATTTGGGTTCCTGTATTTCACATCTTTGCTGACATTTGTCACAACTGGCTTTTACTTTTTAATAGCTGTGATTTTGAAGTATTAATGGTTTTGATTTATATTTCCCTAATTATTAATGATGTTGAACAGCTTTTCATGGCATTTGTGTATCTTTTCTTCTTTCCTCCTTCTGTGGAACACTTGAGGAAGCTCTTTAGAAGACCTGAGGAATTGTCTCTTCTAAAGTGCCCTCTCCTCTTTGGTCCTCTATTCTGAGAACTCTGCACTTGAGTCTCCTTTACTTTCAGTTCCATCTTCACGACTTTGGAAGTCCTTGATTGTCTATGGGTTCCTCTCTGCACCATGTCCCAGAGTGTCTGTCATGGTGGTAAAATGAAATGGTTTCAGGGCTCACTTCATTTGTTTTTCATATATCAGGGTTCAGTGTACCTTATTGTGTGATTTCCATAGCTTACAAAAGGTAATATATATCGCAATATGTATTATATGTTATGCATAATTTTCCTATTACTTTATTTTGGTACAATGCAAAAACTTTTCCTCTTTGATGAAGAAAATAAGGCCCAGAGAGTACCAAATTCAAATTAACCCTGCTGGGATGCCTAGGCAGGATTCATCTCATCAGTCTGTATATCGTCACCATCTTGGGGGTTAAATGTATGAGCTTTGCACTATACTGTGAAGAGTAGACTTCATGGAGGTTGGTGTGGGGAAATAATCAGTTGGTGTGCGTTGTCAGGAGTTGTGGACGTTGATTATTCACCTAGGATTTCGGAATGAAATCTGAATCTCTTTTATGACTACTGGCAAAAACTGAATAATCCTCAATAATGAAAATCACATGTTTTAAAAGAAATAGACCAAGGAATACTTCATTTTAGTGATGTTTCATTTTTTCTTTATTTGTAATGGAAATATCTCTCCTTTCCAGGAATACTAAGAGAGTTTGTGAGACAGACTTTTCTCTTTTTAATTAAGGAGCATTCGATACTTGGAAAAAATTTTAATCCGTGCACAAAAGGGTCTGAACAGTATCATATTCAAAAATGTAAATTTATATAAAAGTATGTCCTTGGTTAGTAAACAGACAGTGACATCTTTAGAGGTAAATGAGAACATGACTTCCAATTATTCTCAAATAGACTAAATGATTTGTGTTTTTTGTATGTGTAAGTAAAGCAGTTGGTTCCAAATTGTAAACAAGTGGACAATTTGTTTGACAGGTGTTTTAGAATTCCTTGTATTAGTTTTGCAGCTTTGAAGTTTTTAGTTATGTTAAACAAGAAAAAAAAAATCTTTGTTTCACAATCAGTTACTATACTGTCTCCTCTTTGTTAAGTGTGATGCTGCTTTTGTTTTGGCCTGTTCAGCATCCGTTTCTTCCTTATTTGATAATGGCTTTAAGTTATTAGATTAAAATAGGATGGTTCCGAGCCATAAAAATAAAGTGGAATTGATTTCATAGAGTAGTTCTAGAGTTTAGCATGTGACCTGAGCCTGGGAAATCATGTTTTGTTTTTTGTTTTTTTGAAGTGATGATCCCATGTACCAAGTCAGGTTGATTTCTAAGATTTTTATTGGGGTTAATAAGACAGGTAAACTATCATTGTGATTCCAAGAAAGTCAATTATAATCTGGAACCTTATTGTGGCCATTTGCCCTATTTTAGGAAGCCAACCTGAGAAAAATGAAATGAATTTAAAGGAAAGAGAACCAAAGGGAGGACAACCTGAGTTAAGAGCACTATTTAATTCATAACATAAATTTTTAAATTTTTTTTCTTTTGAGAGGCAGAGACAGACAGATATCTTCCATCTCCTGGCTCACTTCCCAAATGCTCACAGCAACCTGGACTGAGGCAGCTCAGAATTCAGTCTAGGTGCTGGTGCTGTGGTATAACGAGTAAAGCCACCATCTGCAGTTTTGGTATCCTGTGTGGGCCCTGGTTCGAGTCCCGGCTGTTCCATTTCCAGTCTAGCTCTCTGCTGTGTCCTGGGAAATCAGTGAAAGATGGCCCAAGTGCTTGCGCCCCTGCACCCACATGGGAGACCCAGAAGAAGCTCATGGCTCCTGGCTTCGGATCGCTGCAGCTCCAGAAGTTGCAGCCAACTGGGGAGTGAACCAGCTGAATGAAGACCTCTCTCTTTCTCTGCCTCTCCTCTCTCTGTGTAACCCTGACTTCAAATAAATAAAAAAAATTTTAAAAAAACTCACTCTAGGCCTAGGATCCTAAAGTACTTGAGCCTCTATTACCTGTTGCCTACAGGAGCATGCCATTGGCAGAAAGCTGAACTCAGAAGCAGAGCTGGGAGTTGAGCACAGGCACTAGCACTACAATATGGGATGCAGGTTCATCCTCCAGTTGCCAGGAGTGGGCTAGGCTGAAGCTGGGAGTAATAGCTGAATCCCAGAACTCTCCCAAATGGGTAGCAAGAACCCAATTATTTGAGTCATCATTGCTACCTCCTAGGGCCCATTAGCATCTTAGCTGTTAGGCCATGTGCACACCACTCAAATGTTTTTAAATCCTGATTTGATCAGTATTGGGTGCTTTGTACCGTTCTCTTGAAAATGCTGAAATAAGAGTTGCTGTGTGTCTTGATTCTTTTGCGTCTTGACTATTCTTTTGACAGTTCCTTAATTTCCTTTTCAGATTTCTCTTTTCTTTTGATATTCTGTTTATAACCATCTCATACTCGTGATGAACATGGTCCTTAAGTTATTTTTCACTTGGCTTTTTTTGTAGCTACACTTAAATATATACATGCATGCACTAGATTTGTCATTTATTTTTTATCATATTTGTTTAAGATTTATTTAAAGGCTAGCACCGCAGCTCACTAGGCTAATCCTCCACCTGCGGCACCGACACTCTGGGTTCTAGTCCCGGTCGGGGCGCTGGATTTTGTCCCGGTTGCTCCTCTTCCAGTCCAGCTTTCTGCTGTGGCCCAGGAAGGCAGTGGAGGATGGCCCAAGTGCTTGGGCCCTGCACCCACATGGGAGATGAGGAGGAAGCACCTGGCTCCTGGCTTCGAATTGCAGCACGCCAGCCGTAGCAGCCATTTGGGGGGTGAACCAACAGAAGGAAGACCTTTCTCTCTCTCTCGCTGTCTAACTCTGCCTGTCAAAAAAAAAAAAAAAGATTTATTTAAGATTTATATATTGATTTGAAAGAGTAACTAGGCCGGGAGCCAAAAACCAGTCATGAAGTTCTCACATGGGTGGCAGGGACCCAGTTACTCTAGCTGTCATCTGCTGCCTCCTGGGTGTGCATTAGCAGGGAGCTGGATCTGAAGCAGAGGGGCCAGAACAGAAGCCAAGCACTTGGATATAGGATGCAGATATCCTAAAAACATGTTAAACACTGCACAAGCAGTTGTTTCTTAATTTTCTTATTGTCTTCACGATTCTATAGTTTTTTTTTGTTTTTTGTTTTTTTTGTTTTTTGATAGGCAGAGTTAGACAATGAGAGAGAGAGAGAGAGAAAGGTCTTCCTTCTGTTGTTTCACCCTCCAAATGGCCACTATGGCTGGCACTGCACCGATCCAAAGCCAGGAGCCAGGTGCTTCTCCTGGTCTCCCATGCAGGTGCACTGCCCTCCCGGGCCACAGCAGAGAGCTGGACTGGAAGAGGAGCAACCGAGACAGAATCTGGCACCTCAACCGGGACTAAAGCCCAGGGTGTTGGCACGGCAGGCGGAGGATTAGCCTAATGGGCTGCGGTACTGGCCAATTCTATAATTTTGTTTTTTAAGCCATTTTATACATAGTAGTTTTATATTCTGTATTCTAATATCTCTAACACTTGAAGGTCTAAATTTTTTTGAAGATTTAATTTTATTTGAAAGTCAGAGTTACACAGAGAGAGGAGGGGCAGAGAGAGAGAGAGAGAGAGAGGTCTTCTGTCCGCTGGTTCACTCCCCAGATGGCTGCAGCAGCCGGAGCTGTGCTGATCCGAAGCCAGAAGCTTCTTCTGGGTCTCCCACAGGTGCAGAGGCCCAAGGACTTGGGCCAACTTCCACTGCTCTCCCTGGCCATAGCAGAGAGCTAGATGGGAAGTGGAGCAGCCTGGTCTTTAACCGGCGCCCATATGGGATACCTGAGCTTCAGGCCAAGGCATTAACTTGTCGCACACAGTGCTGGCCCTTGAAGGTCTAAATTTGTTGTTAATATTTCTGACTCCTTTGGGCTTGCGCAGTGGTGCAGTGGTTTAAAACCCTGGCCTGAAGAGCAGGCATCCCATATGGCCGCCGGTTCTTGTCCTGGCTGTTCCTCTTCCGATCAGCGTCGCTCCGGCCATTGCAGCCATCTGGGGACCTCTCTCTCTTCCTCTACCTCTCTCTGTAACTATGTCTTTTTAAAATAAAATAAATCTTTACAAAAAGCAATGCTTTTAAAAAATATTTCTGACTCTTACAATGGCTTGCTTCTGTAGTGCTGACTGATATTTTTGAGAAAACTGGATCTTACATGAAAATGAATTAAACACATTTCAAAGGGAAAATTTTACTCTGCCTTTTCACTAGTTTAACTAGAGTTGTACTCTAGGAAAAAAAAAAGCTTTGTGTGCCTTCCTTTTTTCTGTTCAAAGTTTCAGAATCTCAGTTATATTTTCTTTCAGGCAATTGAAATACTTTATAAATGTTCCTCCACCTGAGGTGCCGGCATCCCATATGGGCGCTGGTTCTGTCCTGGTTGCTCCTCTTCCAGTCCAGCTCTCTGCTGGGTCCTGGGAGGGCAGTGGAGGACGGCCCAGGTGCTTGGACCCTGTACCGGCATGGGAGACCAGGAGGAAGCACGTGGCTCCTGGCTTCGGATCAGCGCGGCGCGCTGGCCATAGTGGCCATTTGGGGGGTGAACCAACAGAAAGAAGGAAAACGTTTCTGTCTCTCTCTCTCACTGTCTAACTCTACCTGTCAAATAAAAAACAAATAAATAAATTTAAAAAATAAATAAATGTTCCATTCTCGAGGTAACTGTTTTCCTCATTTCACTAGTGATTTTGATGTTTACTTTTCATGTTTTTAAATAATCTGTCTTTTCTTTGTCTTTTTGATCATTTTAGAGCATTATTTATTGACTTGTTATGATAGAAATGCTAATTGGCCATCTTTCAAGTCCAGCTTTTAGTCCTTAATCTTTTTCTGAACATCTACTCTCAATATTTGATCATTTTTTTCAGAATTCACAGAGTCCAGTTACAAATGCTGTACATGATGTGTTATATCCTATGATAAGTTATCTTTTTTCTTAAGTGACTTTTTTCTTTGTTTAATAATTATGTTTTGTTAATCTTTTCCTTTTTTTGTTCTAAGATTTATTTATTTATTTGAAAGGTAGAGTTATAGGGAGAGAGAGGGACAGACAGAGATTTTCCATCCTCTGATTCACTCCCCAAATTATTGCAATTGTCAGAGCTGGTCTGGTCTGAATTCAGGAGCCAGAAGCTTCCTCCAGGTCTCCCACGTGGGTGACAGGGACCCTGGAACTTGGCCATCTTCCCACTGCTTTTCCAGGTACATTAACAGGGCATTGAATGGGAAGTAGAGCAGCCGGGACTTGAAGTGGTGCCCGTAGGAGATGCCAGCGTGGCAGGTGGTGGCTTCCCCCCCTGTACCATTTTGTTAGCCCCAATAAGTTTTCCTTGTACTTGCCACTACATTCTTGTAATTCTGGAGATTCGTGTTATTTTTTTCCATGTTGGATACTTTGTTTCTGGATCCAAACAAGCTTTCTTGGTGTGATTCCATTTTAGTAGAACATGCCCTTGTTAATCACATTATTTGTTAGCGTTTTTATTTAGGTGATTTTAGGTGTAAAACAAGTTACAAGTTTTACATTAAGTTCATATAAAAGGAAGAAATTCATGGAAATTTAGTTCTAATTCTTGTTTCATGTTTCTATGTGGATATTAGAAAAATCTTTTAAACTTTAAGATTAAAATATATATTCTTGATTTAAAATGTTTTTTACACTCTAGTTGTATTTGCTTCATCTTTTAAAATCAAAAGGTCTTAGTAAATAATTTTTATGTTTGCAGGAAATTCTCTTGTTTGTTAGCATTTTTGGATAGAAGAAATTGTTATAAAGTTAGAACAATACAAATTAAATATTGCTCTATATTTACATTATGATAAGATAATAATGTTCTGTCTTCTAATAGAGTTGCTAAAATTGGTTGAAAATTGGATATACTTTTAAAGTCCTAGTTTCCTAATTTAGTGTAGCTTTTTAAACCTTTATTTTGTATACCTTTGATGCTTGAAAATTAGAAGAATTTAAGTTCTTATGAAAAATGCAATCTTTGAAAGTAAAAAATATTTAAATGTAACAAATTTTAAATCTTTGTTTTTAGGTGCGGTACTTCTTTGTAATATACAAGGATTGGCAGTTAATATTGACCCAGTCTTATACACATGGCTTATTTATCTGCCTCAGAAACGAACAAGCCGACATATGCCACAGGTGAGAAATTTTTACAATTCTTTTTTAAAGATTAATTATTTGAAAGAGTTAGGGAGAGGCAGAGAGAGAGAAGTCTTCCATCTATCAGGACCCAACCGATGCCCATATGGGATGCTGGCATTGTAGGAAGCAGCTTTACCCTCTATGCCACAGCGCCAGCTCAATAATTCTTTTTCTCAATGAGTAAATCTTTTCTCAGTCATTTAATAGAGTTAAATTGTCTTTTCATTGCCCCTCTCTTTTTGTTTTTCTTTTTAAGATTTATTTTATTCATTTGAAAGGCAGTTACAGAGAAAGAGGGAGAGGGAGAGGGAGAGGGGGAGAGAGATAGAGAGAGAGGGAGAGGGAGAGGGAGAGGGAGAGGGAGTGGGAGTGAGGGAGGGAGAGAGACAGGTCTTCTGTCTGCTGGTTCACTCCTCAAGTGGCTGCAACTGCCAGAGAGGGGCCAGGCCAAAGCCAAGAGCCAGGAGTTTTATTTGAGTCTCCCACATGAGTGGCATGGGCCCAGACACTTGGGCCATCTTCTGCTGCTTTCCCAGGTGCATTGCCAGGGTGCTGAATGGGAAGTGGAGAAGCAAAAATAAAACCAACGCTCATGTGGGATAGCAGCACTGCAGGCAGCAGCTTAGTCTACTGTGCCACAGTGCTGGCCTTTTGCTTCTCTTTTTATAGCTACATCAGAATTTCTCTGTCTCCTTTTCAGTCCCTGTAAAAATTTTGTTTGTTAATTTCCATACAAGAAATAATGGGTCAAAATTTTTCTTTGTCTATTAAATGGAGTTTGTGTACAGTTGCTTGCAATGGAGAAAGTTTATAGAAGACTATAATGGCAGTACTTTTGCTTGTGCAGTTTCCCTTTATAATATTAGATTTCTGTTTTCACAGTAGATGTTGGGTTTTGTTTTTATTAACACTGTGTTTCTTTTTTATCTTTGAATGCCTAATCCTAACATTGGGATGGTTGATGCAGAAAGGTTTAGATATATTTTGCTTAAAAATGTATAAATTACAAAGTGAGTAGTGGGTGATTGTGATTTCTAGAATGCTTAAATGGAGTTCTCTGTCAGGACAGTTAAATATAATTCTGACAGTTTTATCATTCTCAGTTTAGGACACTAATGCTTATTGGGATTTACTTACCTACAGTAACACAACTAGTAGATGGTAGAACTACAAATTTTGAGAGAATATTCCATATTAATTATAATTTTTCATTATTCTGTTTTTAATAGTTTTGTATCTTTATGAAGTGACATAATAATAGTTGGTAGCTGAAAAATAATTATTTTATATTATCTAAGAATTTAAAAAGGGAAATGTACATTGTAGGGAGCATCATTTAGAGGCTTTTCTTTACTTTCTCTTAGTTTCATTTGAAATTTCTGCTCTCATTCCATTTTTCTTTTTAACAAGTTGTAACAGAGTATAATGCTGTATGCCTGACACCAGATCTACAGAAATAAAAAGTTTTCATTGAGAATATCCCTCCTAGATGTCTTAAGTGTATTTGAGAATATTAAGGACTATAGTAATACCATTTTTTCCCAAGATTTATTTATTTATTTATTTATTTGAAAGGGTTACAGAAATAATGGGTGATGGGAGGGAAGAGAAAGAGGGAGAGGTGGGTGGGGAGAGAGAGTGAATGAATGAATGAATCAATGAGAATGAATAAGAATCTTCCATTCACTGATTCACTCTCTAAATGGCTGCAGTGGTCAGGCTGAGGGAGATTGAAGCCAGGAGGCAGGAACTTCATCTGGGTCTCCTATGTATGTGGGTGGCAGGGGCCCAAGGACTTCAGCCATCTTCTGCTGCTTTTTGCAAGCCATTAGGAGGGAGTTGGATCAGAAGTAGAGCACACAGGACACAAACAAGCACTCATATGGTGTTGCAGGTAGCTGCTTTATCCACTGCCCCATAATGCCAGCCCCAGTAATGCCATTTTTGGTAATTGTGAAGTGTTTTGCAAATATTTGTCCAGGGTCATATAAAAACAAAAAAGAGAACTTGTTCTCATAAGCAGAGTTATGTGTGTGAGGGAGCTGTTAATAGCTGAAAATCAGAGGAGTAAATGAGGGAAGGGTTTTTTAGTCTGAACTGTTTGAGCAAAGACAAAGAAGATGAAAGAACAATACAAGAAAGACACCTTCATCCATTCTAGACTGGATTCAAGTGGTCTTACAGAGATTGGTAGAAATCAGTTCATAAAGGCTTTTGTGTATACTGCTAGGTATTTGACATTTATCCTGTTGGGATATGAGGAGCTTTAGAAAAGTGACATATTAGACCTAGATTTTAGAAAGTTTTGCTCTTGTAAAATGTAAACAATGTGTGATAGAGAAGTTAAAGTTATTGGCAGGAACCAAGAAAACTTTTCATTCTAAATTTTTATTTTCATTGCAAAGTCTTATTCTTAGTTATGACTTTCAGTGAAGGTCAAATTAAGTGTTCCAGTCCCTTAATTAAGTAAATTAGATATGCTCTTATTGGTACCAAGTGCATTCAAGATATTAGTTTTAAATTTTATTATATTTGTATTATAACTTTTAAAATTAAATTCATATTTTCTAAATTAAAAGCAGTAGTTTTATTTTTATGTAATCTAATACAATTCAGTTACAAATAATATTATAGTAAGCATTTTCACAGAATATTTTTCATATTGTGTTCAAACAGATTATCTTCAGAAGTATAATTATTATCTTTGAGCTGTACTTTGGCAATTTTAAAGCATTATTTTAGGACTTTTGTTATATTGCCAAATTGCTTCCAAATTGGTATACAGTTTACATTTTCTTTTTTTTAAATTTTTATTTATTTATTTGAGAGCTAGAGTTATAGACAGTGAGAGGGAGAGGCAGAGAGAAAGGTTTTCCGTCCGTCGGTTCACTCCCCAAATGGCCGCAATAGCCAGAACTGCACCGATCTGAAGCCAGGAGCCAGGTGCTTCCTCCCAGTCTCCCATGTGGGTACAGGGGTCCAAGGACTTGGGCCATTCTCCACTGCCTTCCCAGGCCACAGCAGAGAGCTGGATTGGAAATCGAGCAGCCGGGACTAGAACCTGCACCCATATGGGATGCCAGCACAGCAGGCAGAGTATTAACCTACTGCACCAGGGTGCCAGCCCCCTACAGTTTACATTTTTCACCAGCAATTTATAATATTACTATTTCACTACAATTCAGCAATATTGAAAAATGGATTTAAAAATCCCCTCTAGGGGATAGATGTCATAAGATACCTTTCGAATCACCTACATCCCATATTGGAGTATCAAGTCCCAACTCCACTCTTCCTTCCAACTTCCTGCTAGGAGGGAGCATGTGATGCCTGAATTAGTTGAGTCCTAACCACCCAAATGAGATACCTGGATTGAGGTTCTGTCTACTGTTCCCAGCCTCAGCCTGGCCTTGCCCCACTGGGAGTAAACCTCTCTCACCTCTCAAAAATACTGCTTCTTGAGTTCTTTTTTTTTTTTTAGTAGAAGATTAAGCTTGTGATTATAAAGTAAATTCAAAGCATGTGTCATCACAAAAATTAAAATAAGGAAGGAAAGAGGAGGGGGATGGTAAGTATCATGTTCTCTTTTTAAAAAAGAAAGATTTATTTATTTATTTGAAAGTCAGAGGTACAGAGTGGAAGAGAGGGAGGGAGAGAGAGCAAGAGAGACAGAGACAGTCTTCCACCTGCTGATTCACTCCTCAGATGGCTACAGCAGCCAGCACTGGGCGAGGCTGGAGCCAGGAGCCAGGAGCTTTATTTGGGTCTCTCATGTGAGTGGATTGGGCCTAAATACTGGGGCATCTTCTGCTGCTTTCGCAGGCCATTAACAGGGAGCTGTGTTGGAAGTGGAGCAGCTGGGACATGAACTGGCACCCATATCAGATGTCAGCATTGCAGCCAACAGCTTTACCCTCTGTGCCACAGTGCCAGCCTCCTTTATGTTCTTAAAACTTTATTGATGTATTACATGAAATCTGTTCTGTTAATGTAATAAACAAAAATATTTCAAGGGAATATAAAAATAAATACTTTTAAAGATTTATTTATTTGAAAGGCAGAGTTAAAGAAAGAGTGGGAGAGAGGACAGAGAAAGAGAGGTGGATCATTCAATCTATGTTTCTTCTGCTAGTTCACTCCCCAAATGCCTGCAAGCACCAGTTCTGGGCCATACCAAAGTCTGGATCCTGGAGCTCATTCTTGGTCTCCCATGCAGGTAGCATGAACCCAAGTACGTGAGCCATCACCTGCTGCCTCCCAGGGTGCATGTCAGCAGGAAGGAGAAATCTGAAGTAGAGCTTAGCCTTAACCCAGGCACTCTGATATGGGATGCAGGCATATGCAAAATGCATATTCCTATATTTTGATGTTTTATACTGCAGTGGCCTATCTCCAGAATAGTGGAGGGGATAACTGGTCTTACTCCTTCTCAGTATCTCTTCATGCCTGACCTGCACCATCTGTATTAGCAGTCATTCAACAAATATTTTTGAGGATTTCTTTGGTACCATTTTAGGTATTTTGAATATAGCTATGAATAAAACCCACAAGAGCCTTGCTTTCATTTTAGAAAGGGTTTGTGATTTGCCACGTAATGTGTTTTTACTGTGTGAAAATATAGACACAGAAAGAAAGCTTTTGTTTATTCTTGGATGATGCCTCTGCCACAGCTTCATTAATCTCCTCTTTCATTCACTGTGCTTGAATTCAGTATCACACTGTGCAGCACACATGTTTTCTGTCATTACTCTTGATGTATTAATACGAATCCTGAAGTTTGTTTTAACTTATTAAAGTGCTTGATTGTATTATCTGTAAAAATTTTGGTTGTAGTGGTGTTGAGAATAACATCTGACTGCACTGCAGCCTGACCAGACCATGCCAGCTTCTCTATCTGATCCTGCAACATTACAGTTATCATCTGTTGTTTCCCCAGCTGCAATTTCCTTCTCAATTTGTGGCGAAAACCCAACATTTGATGATTGTTTTCCATTCAGTTCAACATTGATCTTTGATACTATAGCAAACTTAAAAATACCTTTGTTTTTTATTTTGCCAAAAATCTGACAAGATTGTATTGGGCATCAGCAGCAGCAACATCAGATGTTATTTCAGAGAATAAAGATGAAACAGCTGCTTTATTGTCCAGCTCAGCACTCCTGCACTCAATATAGGATCGTAATGTTTTCCAGCTTTTTGTGACTATAGATATTTTTATGTATTTTCTGTATGTGCTATGAATATAAGTTTGTCAGACAAAATATAGAGATTTCCAGTATTTTAAAATATTGGAATGTCCATGTTACCATGAACATTATCACTTTAGAAAAGTATGCTCCTAAAAATATTGTTTGATAAGAATAACTCCAGGGGCCAGTTCTGTGGCGCAGTGGGTTAATGCCCTGGCCTGACGTGCCAGCATCCCATATGGGCACTGGTTCTAGTCCCAGCTGCTCCTCTTCTGATCCAGCTCTCTGCTATGGCCTGGGAAAGCAGTGGAAGATGGCCCAAATCCTTGGGCCCCTGCACCCATGTGAGAGACCCGGAAGAAGCTCCTGGCTCCTGGCTCCTAGCTTATGGCTTGTGGCTTTGGATTGGTGCACCTCCAGCTGTTGTGGCCATTGGGAAGTGAACCATTGGATGGAAGCCATCTCTCTCTCTGCCTCTCCTCTCTGTGTAACTGACTTTCAAATAAATAAATAAATCTTTAAAAAAAGAGAATAACTTTCTTTTTTCTAGGAATCATAATTTTCATAGAGTATTTTAATTTTGATTTACTCTTTTTTGTATTATCCTTATGCTTCTTATTAAATTTATGTTAGCTGAGTACTTCGTCTGTCTTAGTTTTCCCACAATTGTCAACCACAGTGTGAAAATGTAAGTGAACAGTTGCAGAAATAATTTCATGACTTGTACTTTAAGAAGTTTTGTAATAGTTCTGTTTTATTAGTTATTGTTCATGTTTTACTGTGTCTAATTTATAAATTAAATTGCATCATAAATATTTGTATTTAGGAAAATCAGTACAGTCATCCATCAGTGTCCATGGAGGATTGATTCTAAGGCCTATATCAAAATTTGCATAAAGTCAAGTTGCTTACATAAAATGACATAGTGTTGGCATATAACTTATATACATCTTCCTATATACTTCAACTCTAGGTTACTTAAAATACCTAACACACTGTAGATGCTACATACTTAGTTGTTAGTCTGTGTTTTGGCAGGGGGCAATACTGACAAGAACACAAGTTTGTACATGGTCAGCATGGATGAAATTGTTTTTCAATGCTTACATTCAGGATTGGTTACCTCTTATGTGTGGAACCCATTTTATACGTGTCAGGGGGTTAGTACTACCTTTGGTTGTAGACATCCACTGGGAGTCTTGGACCTTACCTGCTGTGGATAAGGGGACACTCCTGGATGTTAAAGAGGGAGCGGGGAGGTGGAGGCAGGGTGGAAGAGACAGATTAATTTAAATCAATAAAGCCTCAACTTGTGAAGGATTGTGTTCAGGTATGACATGTTTAACTTTCAGTTTTTTCAAATATGTCAGTAATTCAGTTTTCCTTTCTGCCTCTTTCCAGCAACCTGTGGTAGCTGTTCCTCTTGTTATGCCAATTAATAGAAGGAAAGAAGATGAGGTGTCTGTTGGAAGTGCACCCTTGGCAAAGCAGCAGTCATATCAGGCCTCTGAATATGCCAGCAGTCCTATAAAAACGAAAACAGTAACAGGTATGTAAGGATCTGTTATTTTACTGAACCTTGACTAACAAGTTGTCCTGTTATAGTTTCTTGAGTACCAGCTAATGACACATAACTCTTGAGCTGGCGACAAAGTACTTTATTACAAACAAAATTAGCAATAATCAGAGTACTCACATTTCTTTGTATTGCTTCCCAGTTTAATTCCCACAGGGTAACATAAAAAAGGCTGGGTGACAACTAAATGTGGTGGAACTCTGAATGGAACCCTGAGTTTAAGGAACCTGAATTTTTTATACCGCATAGAGAGGATGCTTAACCTTTCCTTTAGAGGGATACCTTTTGTCTGCTTTGGAAGCTTGTAACTAGGTTGCCCTTTGTTCAGAAGGCTAGTGGTAATTGTCTTCTGAGGCTTTTCACTACATAGATGTCCTTGAAAACACAATTGGGATTAAAGGTAGTCACTGCCTCTACTTGAAAGATATGTAGTAACACGGGAGACCCATGTAGAAGTGACTCCCAATATAATATGTTCAGCCTTAAATGAATTTGAAAACCATAACATAGTGTGTCTCAATCTTCTTATTTTGTTTTTCTCTCACATTGTTAGCTAGGTCATCTATTGCAAATATGAAATATATCTTCCTTAAAATGACTTTATTTACTTTTGTGTAGTAAAACTAATTTGTAATTTCACTTAAGTGGTATTTTTTCCTTTAACCTTAGCTTTTTATGTTTTATGGTTTCTATAGATGATAATCCAGTTTTCGTTAGATCTTCAGCTTTATTTCTTATAATCAGATTTTCCCTGCCATATTGATAATGATTTAATGTTTTCAATAAGTTAAAACAATTTATAGCATATCTGTTGTGTATAAGACTTTTAAGTAAAATTGAGAACAGAAATGTAAGACATCGTTCCTATTTTAAGAAGTTTAATGTATGATTGTATACACAAGAAAGTTCAGATGAACTTTTGTGATAGGAGAGAGCTTCCATCCAGTAGTTCATTCCTCAAATGCCTAGAATGGCTTGTGGTAGGCCAGGACCAGTGTTGAGAAGCAGCCTAGAATGCAGTCAGCAGCATCTCCCAGGTGGGTAGCAGAAATCCAGATACCTGAGCCATTACCGGATCTGATTGACAGGAGGTGAGATTCTGAAGCCAGAGCTAGGAACCAAACCCAGGTACTCTGCTGTGGGAGACAGACATATTAACCACTAGGTTAAATGCTCACTCCACCATTTGTGGTGAAAGGAAGAGATAGTATCACTTTCTTATCAGACTTAAAAAGAGAATGGTGAAATTTCTGTGAAATTTTATATATAAGTATTATTGGTCTATATTTCTTTTCCAAAAATATATTTTATTTATTGTGGGGAATTATTAACTTCTACCTAACCATATCCGCAACCTTTTTATTGTGTTGAGATTTTCTTTATCAATGAACAAGAATACATATGCTTAATTTTGTGTCATGGACAGATTATCTGTAACTTGTGCTGAGTTTTGATTATAAAATTAGATATTTTTTATTTAAATATCTTGCTAAGGTTTTTCAGACTTTAGTTTTCTTGATTGGGTAATTTACATACAGTTTTATAAATGAAACTTTAATAAAATGACTGTCCATTGGTAAAAGTACGTTTATATTATATGCATATCAACCACATTTTGATCCCTTATTTATCATTTACATCTATTCTTTAAATCACACTTGATAATTGGTTTAAAATAATTATTCAGAAGGATTAATTATGGCAGGAAATGTTTTGGGGGCAGGAATTCTTATAATGTAAATGAAAATACATGATACAGAGCTGTTAAAATGTGATCATTAATTTTGAAATTCATCTGTGTGTGTGGAAAGTTTTATATATAATTATATATAATTGAATCACATCAACTCACAAATGCTATCAAATATATGAAAATTTCTTTGCTTTATTATGCTTTATATGTCCTTATAAGAAATTAATATTTCTAACTAAAATGAACAATAAAACCTGAAAACAAATAGTACCTTGATTTTTGTTTCAAATTATAAATATGAACCATAGTTCTTTGCCCTAGAGTTAAAAATAATTGTTTTTAATATTTATTCATTTGAAAAGCATAAAGAGAAAGTGAGACAGAGAATCCCCTGCCTCTGATTTATTCCCCAACTTCCCACAACAATGACAGTTAGACAAGGACAAATCCAGGAGCTAGGAACTCAGTCTGAATCTCCAATGTGGGTGGAAGGGACCCAACTACTTGAGCCATTACTTGCTGCCTCTTAGAGAGCAATTTGGAATGGAACAGGACTGAAACCTAGGCACTCCAAAATGGGATGCAAACATCTCAAACAGTATCTTAACTGCTTCACCGGACACTCACCCTGTTAATTCCCCCTTTTTGTCTTTAGTGTTTCCCCATTTTTAGAAACCTGACATATGCTGTAACTACTCTTATAGATAAGGATATCAGTATTCTACCAAATATAGATTATTATCCATGTTGACATAAAAATTAACATCTGTAAAACTAATGCCTCTTCTTTGGGATCTGTAAGCATTTACAGAAAGTAAAAAGTCCTGAGCATAACATTTATTTTTTATGTATTACATGTCACATATGTACATATGTATATATATGTATATGATATATATATCTTTCCTTCTCAGGTGCTTAATCTGTGCTGAACATTTTCTTAGAATTAAGTTTCACAAGTTTTTTTTAGTTTTAATTAAAATATACAGTCTCTTTTAAATAAAAAACATGTTTATTTCTTTGAATTTGTACATACATTTAAATCTAATATTGCTTTAAACATCATTTGTCTTGAGTCATAAGTCACAGTTAATAGTCTTTATACATGTAAGCATTATTTTTGTTTTCTAAGCTTTTAAGAATTTTTAGATACACAATTCAGTAGTGTTATGTATATTACCATTGTTATATGTATCTTTTTATTTTTAATTGCATTTTACAATGGTGAGATACTAGTGTTGATTTTATGCTTGGATTCTTATTAAAATTCTTATTTTTATATTCAATACATGTGATTTAATGTATAGTGGTTTTGCTGCATGAAGACCAAGACTTGCTCATTCTGCACTGTCTCTGATTTTTCTTTTTCATTATTCAACACGAAGCAGACCTTTTGCTCCTCCAATCTCAATTAGTATTAAGTAGCTGACTGCAGGGAGAATATGTGCTTGATGGCAAGGAATGTGTTTACAAAAAAATAGCACTATTTCAGTGATACAGTTATGTAGGTCAGGACGAGCCAGAATAAAAGCATGCTCCTCATGAAGACAATGTATTATCATAAAATTCTAAATCGTTTACTAGAGAATCTGTATATATATATATATATATATATATATATATATATACTTTAAAATACAAAATCACTAACAGCTATCCCATGTTTTGAAATATTATGAACCTTAATTTACAACTCTTGGTGAAATATTTTATAATGGAAAAGTACATTTTTTTAAAGAGTTACTTATGTATTTGAAAGTCAGAGAGAGAGAGAGAGGGAGAGGGAGAGGGAGAGGGAGGAACAGATCTTCCATCCGCTGATTTACTCCCAAAATGACCACAATGGCTGGAGCTGGGCTGATCTGAAGCCAGGAGCTTCTTCCAAGCCTTGCAAGTGAGTACTTGGGCCATGTTCTGCTGCTTTCCCAGGTGCATTAACAGAGAGCTGGATTGGAAGTGGAGCAGCTGGAACTTGAAACAGCACCCATGTGGGATGCTGGCATTGAAGGCTATAGCTTTACCCACTATACCACAGAGCTGGTCCCAAGAAGTTAACTTTTAAAAGCAGGATAAGAAGGGTTAGCATTGTGGCACAGTGGGGTAAGCCATTGCTTATGATGTTGGCATTGTGTGTCTTGGTGCCAATTCAAGTTTTGGCTGGTCTGCTTCTGATCTAGCTTCATGCTAATGTACCTGGGAAGGCAGCAGAAAATAGTCCAAGTACTTGGGCCCCTACCACTCGTTTGGGAGACCAAGATGGAGTTCTTTGCTTCTAGCTTATGCCTGGCCTAGACCTGGCTTCTTTGGCCATTTGGGTAGCCTACCTCTTGCTCTGTCTGCATGTGTCTGTCTCTTTCTGCTGTTCCACCTTTCAAATACGTAAATTTTTTAAAATAAAAAACAAGGTGGGTCATAAATGATAATTCTGTAAAAAATACAAATAATTATTTATCTTAATGTTTATTCTAAATGAAACAGCATTAATTCCGTAGTGAAAATAATTGAAGTCTTTCATAGTCTGATTACTACCTAGATAATAATGAAGATGAGATAATGATGTAACATTTTGTAGATATGCTATAAATTAAAGTATGGCACTTTAGTTTCCTATTGTAAACAACTAATAAACTGGATAAAACTTAGGGAGAAAGAACCCAGTTTCTAGTCTTTGAACAAAAGACAATTCAGGACTATGATCCCTCAGAGAAGGGAAACAAATGAGATTAGCCTTAGGATTGCCTTGGCTTTCTGGCTGAAGGCACATTCCAGAACATTGAGCAGGGTGGGACATCTCAAACAGAGCTTTCTAAATTGTAGAGACAGGGATTAAAGTTTAGGGAGGCAGAAATGACTGGAAATTGTGGGATAATGTTTGCGAGAGAGAGAAAGCTTTGTAGAAAAAAATGCAGAAAAAGCAATAGATTTTTCTTTGAGTATATTTGCGGAATAGTAAGAGATACATGCATGATTTGAACATCCTTATGATTGGGCGATGAATGACATAAAACTGTGATCCTAATCATTCACAGACTCACAGGGCTGGAATGCATTCACGTTCCGACTGTCATGGTATACGGTTCACATTGATCATTCAGTAAATGCAAAAGAGACCCCATAAGGGTGTCCCTCAGTTTTGGGATTAAAGTATATGTTTCTAAAAAATAGATTTAAATATATGCGTTAATTTTGATGCATGGAAAATTTTTATGGTACATGGAAAATTGTTAAATACATAAAAGCATTTTTCATAAAATGCATTTTCCACATAATATGAAAAAAATTTCACCAAAAATAAGTTCATGCCTTTAATTTCATTTTTATGAACATTTTGAAGTACCCTCATATAACAATGTCAAACATTCAGTCAAAAACTACTGGAGATGCAAAGAAACAAAAAAACTAGTCAATAGAAATAAACTGAGAAATTAAGGTGAATAGCAGCTATATTAAATATGTTTATCTTATAAAAGTTATAGCTGTGGAGACAGCGCTGTGGCACAGCGGGTTAACACCCCATCCTGAAGTGCCAGCATCCCATGTGGGCGCCAGTTCTAGTCCTGGCTGCTCCTCTTCCAATCCAGCTCTCTGCTATGGCCTGGGATAGCAATGGAAGATGGCCCAGGTCCTTGGGCCCTTGCACCCATGTGGGGGACCTGGAGGAGGCTCCTGGTTCCTGGCTTGGGATCAGCACAGCTCCGGCCATTGCGGCCATCTGGAGAGTGAACTACCAGATGGAAGACCTCTCTCTTTCTCTCTGTCTCTACCTCTCTCTGTAACTCTGTCTTTCAAATAAATAAAATAAATCTTTTTTAAAAAGTTTAAACTGTTTTGAGGTACTTATATAAAGTTGGACACACTGAGGAGAGAAAAGGAAGAGATAAAAAAGAACCCAGCTAACTCTAGAGGTGAAGAATATAACATGTGTAGTAGAGAGCTCAGTGGAATTAGCAGATTAGGTATTACAGAAGAGATCAGGAAACTTGAAGACCTAGTAATAGAGACATGCCAAAATTGAGCACAAATATCTTGAAAAGAGAGGTTAAAATGTACAGAGCTTTAGTGAACTATAGGAAAATTAATTAAAGTTGTGAGGGTAGATCCAACCAGTAGTATGTATTTGATCATATGCTTGAAGCAGGTTAAGGTATGAACCATGTGGCTATTGGGTGATAAATTATTTGGGATTATTAATGCTTTATCTTCATAATTAAGGAGAATGAATCAGGAGGAGGTCAAGAACTTATCCAGGGGCCAGTGCTGGAACGTAGTGGGCTAAGCTTCTGCCTGCAGTGCAGGCATCCCATGCGGGTGCCAGTTCAGTCCTAGCTGCTCCTCTTCTGAGCTAGCTCTCTGCTGTGGCTTGGGAAAGCAGCGGAAGATGGCTCAAGTGCTTGGGCCCCTGCCACCTGCATGGGAGACCCAGAAGAAGCTCCAGGCTCCTGGGTTCAGATAGGCTCAACTCTGGCCATTGCAGCCATTTGGGGAGTGAACCAGCAGATGGAAGACCCTTCTCTCTCTGTCAGTAACTCTACCCCTCAAATAAACAAATGAAATCCTAAAAAATCAAAAAAAAGGAACTTAACCAAGGTTAAAAAGATGCTCAATGAGACTTTTTCAAATGAAAGTGCCAGATAATGGTGGTTTAGCTTCCTTCTTTCTTTCCTTATTGTCATACCCAGTCCTGAAAATGAGGTTTTTGCAAACTTAGTAATCTATTGCCTCTCAATACCTATTTTAGAATTATTTATCCAGCCAAATTCACAGGGTCTTTTTTCTTTTAACTAAGGAATATTCTTAATTTTCAGCCCAATCCCATAATACTAAAAGAATAAAGAATTTTATATCAGTTACCAGCATGGATACTACTAAGAAACACCTAACCTATGTTGACCATGCATGGCCCCATCTATCTTCAGTTGGATGTTACTTCATTGGTACAGTTAATTCCTACTTGACACTTAAAAGTGAAATAGTTGATGCAGTTTTCTTCCTTTTATTGTCAGATATATCCCAGAGTCATTGATACTTCTCCCAAGGAGAGAAAAAATGTATAATGTTTCAGAAGTTTCAATTTTTTCCAGGCATATAGAAAATATATTCCTGTGGGTAGCTTGCAAAGATAATTAAATATGCAAAATACTGAAATCTTCAAAAACATTTTGCTTTTATTGTAGATAGTGAAAGGTTTCTTTTTATTTAAAAAAAAAAGATTTATTTATTCCTTTGAACAGCAGAGCCACAGAGAGGCAGAAGCAGAGGCAGGGGGAGGAAAGGAGGATGGGAAGGAGAGAGGGGGAGGGGACTGGGGAGAGGTATTGCATCTGCTGCTTCACTCCCCAGATGGCTGCAGTGACTGGAGCTGTGCAGATCCAAGGCCAGGAGCCTCCTCAGGGTCTCCCATGTGGGTGCAGGGACTCAAGGACCGGGGCCATCTTCCATTGCTCTCCCAGGCCATAGCAGAGAGGTGGATCAGAAGTGGAGCAGCCGGGACTGCAGGTGGCAGCCTCACGCACTACACCACAGTGCCAGTCCCGTGAACGATTTCTGAGACCATTTTCTTTTAAGACTCTTTCTCTTGAGAATGAACTTTGATAATCAGGTAGAAAAATTCTAATTACTTTTATTATAACATCATTCCAAAATATAATATTTTCAGCCTAAGTAAGACCATGTTAATTTGGCTATATTATTCAGGGTTGAATTAAGTGTGGCAGAAACTGAAAATCCTGAATATTGTTAGTTAGAGAAAATTAAATTTCTTTTGTCTTTCATTTGAAAGCTTGTGTAGGCGTCCTAAAACTGTCATGGTCCTCTAAGATGAAGTAGTTTTGCTGTCCATGCTAGATGGCCTTCATTGCCAGGCTTATAAGTCATGAACCTTGCTTAAACTATTAAATGAACCTGCATTTCAGTGAACAGAAATGACTAAATGCAAAAGAAAAGCATCTGTTAACTGTTCAAAAACTATCCAGATGTTACATCCTTTACTTTTGTCTGAAGCTAGTCCCATATTCACAGCTGGCTGCATGGAGCTGGGAGGGGGGTTGTATTCTGTTTTCTTTCAAGCTGTGTTCCTAAGATTTGTGGGAAAGAAGGGAAGAAGAAACAACCCAAAGAGTGGATGTTAGGAGTCATTTAGCAGTTTCTGTCACAGTAACTTAAAATGGAATGGCATAATTTGAATTTTGGAAGAAAATTGGAAAATCAAAGTATTTTCCTTTTGGTAGGGATATCGAAATCCAAAGCTGATAAAAGTGTTTCTTGTCTGAAGTGTGGTTAAATTTTTCATAGTAAGAGATAAAGATTTGGGAGTTATCAATGCATGTGCATCATAGTTTTAGCCACGGAGTAAGATGTTTCTGGAGACAATATACAAGAGGATGAGAAGAGACCTCTTAAATTAAATCTGGTAGCTTTTTCATCAAAACCTAAGAGTAAGACCAAAGGAGGAAGCTTAGAAACATTATGAGAAGTAGGCGGTAAGTCAGCTTGAAATGAGATTTTTTGTTTTGTTTTGTTTTGTTTTTGACAGGCAGACTGGACAGTGAGACAGAGAGAGAGAAAGGTCTTCCTTTGCCCTTGGTTCACCCTCCAATGGCTGCCGCGGCCGGCACACTGCGCTGATCCGATGGCAGGAGCCAGGTGCTTCTCCTGGTCTCCCATGAGGTGCAGGGCCCAAGCGCTTGGGCCATCCTCCACTGCACTCCCGGGCCACAGCAGAGAGCTGGCCTGGAAGAGGGGCAACCGGGACAGAATCTGGTGCCCCAACCGGGACTAGAACCCAAGGTGGAGGATTAGCCTGTTGAGCCGTGGCGCCAGCCCTGAAATGAGTTTCAAGGTGAGTAACTGCATGATGTGCTGTAGAGTCACCAAGAATATTGAGGCCAAAAACAGGTGGTTAGTATGAGGTTAGTTGGCCAGAGGAGCTTTAGTTGTTAGGGAATGAATGGGGATTGAGGAAGCAGGAACCACTCTTTGAAGAAATTTCACCATACACATGGTTGGGTGTGGACTGCTTTACAGAAATAAAGAGGAGAGGAAGGCATAATTAGAGATACAGAAAGATTCAGAATGATTTATTTGTTAAGATCACAGATGAGCAGGTTCTACATTTTGCACATTGATGTAGGATTTAACATTCCAAAGAATTATCTCTTCCTTTGGTGTGGATAAGAAACAAGAAAAGAATATATATCAATATAGATCAATTTGGTTATTTTACTTACCAGCATGCAAGTATTGTTTTTTTTTTCTTTTTTTGTTTAAAGATTTATTTTATTTATTTGAAAGTGTTACAGAGAGGTAGAGACAGAGAGAGAGGTCTTCCATCTGCTGGTTCGCTCCCCAGATGGCTACAACAGCCAGAGCTGTGCCGATCCTGAGCCAGAAGTCTTCTTCCAGGTCTCCCACACGGGTGCAAGGGCCCAAGGACTTGGGCTATCTTCTACTGCTTTCCCAGGCCATAGCAGAGAGCTGGATTGGAAGAGGAGCTGCCGAGACTAGAACCGGCGCCCATATGGGATGCTGGCGCTTCAGGATAGGGCATTAACCCACTGTGCCACAGTGCCAGCCCCGCAAGTATTGTTTTTCATGCACAGTTCCAGAAAATAGAAGAGGAAATTTGTAATTTACTCAGGTCAGGTACTTTGAGTACTCTCTTACTTCCAAGTATTATGTTCCTTCTATGAAAACAAAGCAAGATATTATACTTGACTTTTGTTTATTTTTAATCAATTTAATATGTTATTTCAATTTTAAAATCTAAGAAAATTTTTACAGTCATTCTAGCCAGAGGTGCTGCATGTTGTAGGATAGTTTTAAGTAAAGGGACTTCCTACTTATATGTAACAGTAATAGTTAACTCTGGAAGGTACTGGTATATTTTGAATTTCTAATTTTGAAGAATTGTAGGTTATAAACAAAATGGATTACATCAGTACAGTGAATTATCTAAAAATGTTCAGCTCATCTTTAGTTTGATTATCTTCAATGTTGAGCAAGTATGTTAATAATTACAGTGTAAGAATTAGTAGTAAGATAGAATTTTGGTGGACTTCTGTATATTTGCTTTATTCATGTGATTTAGCTTAAATCCACTCCATTATAATTAATTAGACAGTTAATTTCATTGAAAAATATTAAGCATGATAGTAGACACTAATGTATGATATATAATTATTTTCGTGGGGATAAATATGATTTAAAAATATTTTCCATTTTTAGAATAGAAAAGGCTCAAAGTAACCTGAAGTAGTGCATCTAAAATAAAAAAACTTGAAAGTATTCAATAAGACATCAAATAACCTAATGAAAATACAGATTTATTAAATTATTTTCTCTTTTATACATTGTAAGACAAATTGTTTTTACTTTATAACCAAAAATTGAGGAAAAAAAGAATTAACCGTCTCTGCCAAATTTAAAATGATTCTGGAAATTTAAATTATAAGTTGTACTACATTACTCTGGACATTTTGGATAATTTTTACCAGATTATGATGGCACTTTTTATAGGTAACATTTTTTAGAAGATATATTTATGTATTTATTTTTGTTTATTTATTTCGAAATAATTACCAAGAGATGGGGAGAGACAGAGAAATCTGTCTGCTGGTTCATTCCCCAGATGGCCACAAAGGACAGAGCTGGGCCACCCTAAGCCATTCAACCATGTCTCCCACGATGGTGCCAGGGCCCAAGCAGTAGGCCATTTTTCACTGCTTTTCTCAGGCCATCAGCAGGGAGCTGGATCAGAAGTGGAGCAACCAGGACATGAACTGGTACCCATATGGGATGCCAGCATCATAAGCAGCAGTGTTACTCACTACAGCATATTGCCAGCCCCCGTATGTAACTTGTTAAAATTTAGTCTCTCAAAGGACTTCGGCAGATGTTAGATGATCATTTGATATGTTAGTCATACTGCAGGCTAGACTCATAGCCATAGACTTGAGTTCCTTAACACTTAGGTTGTTTTAATATTTCATAGAACGTTCTTGTTTTGTTAAACATTCTCTGATCATTTGAGGATAATCTCTTATAGCTATATCTATCAGTAGTGCTAATCAGTTGGCATTTGCTATATATGTGTATGTCTTGCATTGCTAGTGTTCATTCAAGGACTCACCTAAATTATCAGTTCATAAAGAAATATAATGACACTTTTTAATGTGCCTCCCTCTGTGTTCTGTTGATGTAGAATATATGGTAGTTAGATTTGTTGACTGGTTCCAAGAATGTGTTCAGTTTGTTAAGCAAGTTAAGTTTACTGTTTTAACTTTTTTTTTTTTTTTGAAAGATTTTACTTATTTATTTGAGAGGTAGAGTTACAGATACTGAGAGGGAGGGACAGAGAGAGATCTTCCATCCACTGCTTCACTCCCAGAATGGCCACGACACCCAGAACTGGGCCAACCTGAAGCCAGGACAGGTATACACACACACACACACACACACACACACGCACGCACACATGCACAGAGACAGACATCGATCTTCCATCTTCTAGTTCACTTCCCAGATGACCACAATAGCCAGGTCTAGGCCAATTCAAAAGCCAAAGGCCAAGAACTCCATCTAGATTCCCTGTGTGAGTGGCTGTCATGTGCTTCCTCCCAGAGGGCACATTAGCAGGAAGCTGGGATTGGGAACAGAGCCAGGACTTGGACAAGGAACTCCTGTGTGGGATGTGAACATCCAAAATGGCCTCTTAACTGTTGCACCAAATTCTTGCCCATGATTTCATTTATTATGTTCCAATTTTGCTTCTCATTTTTCATCATAGGTAGGGTGTAGACTCTATTAAATTTTGTCATTTAGGAGATAATTAATGTTGAGAAATTATTTCTAGTTTTACCTCCAGTTGGACTTACTTTACTTTGATTACTTTAAATACTGTTTTACTCCTTTTCAACATGTTTACCAAAGCCTGTATCAAAACAAAACAAAATGAAAAAGCCCAAAACACTTTATTGATTACATTCAACAGAGCTGAGGAGGCTCGCATTTTGTAAAAAGCATTATTAAATACTAAGGGAGAATATATTAAATCTAAAGAACACAGGCCGGCGCCACGGCTCACTAGGCTAATCCTCTACCTGCGGTGCCTGCATCCTGGGTTCTAGTCCCGGTTGGGGCACCAGATTCTGTCCCGGTTGCTCCTCTTCCAATCCAGCTCTCAGCTGTGGTCTGGGAAGGCACTGGAAGATGGCCCAAGTGCTTGGGCCCTGCACCAGCATGGGAGACCAGGAGAAACAAGATTATTTAACTGGCTTCTGGCTTCAGATTGGTGCAGCTCTGGCTGTAGTGGCCATTTTTGGGGTGAACCAACAGAAAAGGAAGACCCTTCCCTCCCTCCCTCCCTCTCTCTCTCTCTAACTCGGCCTGTCAAAAAAAAAAAAAAAAAATCTAAAGAACACAGACTGGGGCCCTCGTTGTGGTGAAGTCACTGCCTGGGACACCAGCATCCCATACGAGGGCCAATTTGAGTCCCAACTGTTCTGTTTCTGATCCAGCTCCCTGCTAATGCCCCTGAGAAACAGCAACTGGTGGTCCAAGTACTTTGACCACTGCTACCCACAAGGGAGACCCGGATAGAATTCCAGGCTCCTGGCTTTGGCCTGCCCCAGGCCTGGCTGTTGTTGCCATTTGGGGAGTGAACAGGAATGGAACATCTTCTCATTCTGTTTCTCTTTCTTCAAATGAATAAAAGTAAATCTTAAAATGAATGCAGGCCATTTTAAAATATTTTGAGCATTATAATAGTGGTCATCAAATTTTTTCCTTAGTGTATTTCTATCAGTAATATTTTTGAATAAGCATTCATAGTATATCATTTAATTATTTACATATTAAGTATATGTATCACTATTATAAAGTGTACAAGATAATTTAACCTTATTAACATTTTAATCTTGTTATTCTGGTAGAATTTTAATAATACAGCAATATTTCTGTGAAAAATGTACCTCTGTTTTTAAATATTGTTTAATATTTTGTTATGTTAGCTTTTTTTAAAAGATTTATTTTATTTATTTGAAAGGCAATGTTACACAGAGAAAGAGAGAGAGATCTTCCATCTGCTGTTTCACTCCCCAAATAGTCTCGAGGGCTTGGGCAAATACGTGGGCCAGGCCAAGGCCAGGAGATAGGGGTTTCTTCCAGGTCTCTCATGTGGGTGCAGGTACCCAAGGCATTGGGACATCTTCCACTGCTTTCTCAGGGAGCTGGATCAGAAGTCGAGCAGCTTGAACTTGAACCAGAGCCCATGTGGGATGCTGGCATTGCAGGCAGTGGTTTTACTGGTTACGCCACAATGCTGGTCCCAAAGTCTAGTTTTTAATTTACTTTATGTGAGTAGTTGATTTTCATGGTTTTCATAATTGAAAGATCACCTCACTAACATACATAGATCCGAGAGGGAGAAAGGACATCATTGACTGCACTTGGGATACTTATTTTTCAGTTTCATCATTTTGCAGTGATTTGTGCTGGTAAATTTCCATCTCCCTATATGCATAAGATAATTATTGCAACTTAATGGCAAGGTATTGCTCTTCTCTTAAATAGGTTAGGTTTGTCTTTAACCCATAAAACTGGGTGTTTGTCTTGTACATGAATATTTTTAAAGTATGTATTCAGATTGTGAGGATTAATTTAGTTAAAAATAGGTCACAATATTCAAGATTCTACTTAGTTATGTATGTGTAAACTTACAGAACATCACCATTAACTGAAAACAAATGACGGATTGAAGAGCCACTGCCAATTCCTCCTCCTCCTTGTTCTAAGTCCACCCACTTCCTTTAGTATGCGGAACATAGTATTATCTATGGCCTTCTGGCACAACAAAGACTGGCCCCAGTGCCAGCCTCCTTCACTGAATATTAGTAAAGTCATACTTAGATAAAAGTAAGCTAACAGTTTTCCTAACAGCCCTATGGATAGTCTTGGAGTTTTGTGGGCCACATTTGCGAATGGCTCTGCTGTTTTGGAATGTAGTTATCCAGGTTACCTCAAGAAAGCCTCTTACTTGGGGCCTAGGTTGGAGATCTTTTGAACAGTTTGTGCATTGGTTACCAACTTGTCTGATGAGACAGAACACATATGTAACAAGTTACTGGGATTTATTACTTATAGATAGATAGCAAGGAACAACAGAAGCCTCCGATTCATTGTAGCTGTCCCTTAAAGCTCAGCATAACTGATTGGGGCATATGGTTTCTCCTCTGTGCATGCACTATGTGTACCGCAGTTGAGAGACCCCAGAAAGCGATTAGCTCTGGCTTTTATATCCCAGGGCCTTATGACTTGTCAACTAAAGCATTGAAGAGTCCAGTTTCTAGGTGCCTGTCCTTCACCATCTTAGGATATCGCCTTTCCAGCACATTCGGTAATTATTCTTGAGACCTACAAGCTCAAATGAGGGGAAAACTGGGTTAGTTCAGAAACCAAGGTGCAAGGTTTTGACTGGCATAGTTAAATAAATCTTGAGTGAAGAAAATGAGGAATATAAAAAATTGATAATATTTCTAAATCTGAGCAGTCAGGCAGTATCTCAGTGGGATAATGAGCAGTGACTATGGTAATGGAAGCACTGAGAACCCAGTGAGCTAGAAGATGATGAGATTGAGTTAAGCTGAGGAATAGGGAAATAAGCCTTGATGCTATGCTTAAAGCATCTTGGAGATCTGTGCAGGCTATGTAATGATGGTCTTAGAATAGGGTAGATAAAACAAACATATTATCTACCCCCCACTCTATATTGTGATTCTTTTACTGCGGAAAGGACTTTTTTTTTTTTAAATTAAAAAGGATTGTTTGATTGTAAGAGGCAGGAACTGTATTAATGATTTTAAGTAAAAAATAAAAACATGGTTAGAGAGTATACTAACTGTTGATTATCATAACGAAAATTATAAGAAAGGCAAAGACCAGTCATTTTCTTAGAATTGTTTAGTACCAAAGACCCGACACTACTGTCATTCTGTGTTGGATTAACTCTGTCTTACCTAGATTTCTTGACATAAAGTACATGGCTATGGTGGCTCTGAACTCACAGCCTTAATTTTCTGGGGTCACAGAAAATCAGATCTTATTCATTGTCTTTTGAAAATGTACCTAAGGTGACCAGAGCTGTGGCGTAGGTGGTAAAGCCACTACTTGCAGTGCCATCATCCATCTGGGCTCTGGTTAGAGTCTGGCTGCTCCACTTCTGATCCAACTCTCTGCTATGGCCTGGGAAAGCAGTAGAAGATAGCCCAAGTCTTTGGGCCCCTGCACCCAAGGGAGACCTGGAGGAAGCTCCTGGCTTCGGATCAGCACAGCTCCAGCCATTGCAGTCATTTGGGGAGTAAGCCAGTAGATAGAAGACTTTCTCTCTCTCTCTCTCTCTCTCTCTCTCTTTCTCTCTTTCTCTCTTTCTCTCTTTCTCTCTGCCTCTGCTTCTCTGTAACTTTGCCTTTCAAATAAATAAATAAATCTTAAAAAAAAAAAAAAGAAAATATCCTTGAGGAAGATTTTGATTGACCTGTTTTGGATCTTATGTCCACATCTTGGACAGTCACTGTTCTTAGGGAGGTGAGGCACTATGGTTGGCACACTATTGGCCAGGTTTGATTATGTATCTACTTGCGTTCAGGGGTATGAGATACAATACCAGAAATGTAAGTATAGAAGAAGTATGGCTTATGAGGATAATTTTTGTGTTAGTCCACTTTCCACTTGGTATCTATGAATTTTTTATTTTACAATTAGTCACAGCAGGTGTGTGAAACAGAACACTTGGAGTAAGCAATATTCACACATTTCTGTTTTGATAGAAGGTAAGGGTTATAAAGATATTGCACATGTTAACCAGAGATCAAGAGAAAAAAAATCTAGGGAAAGACATGATATACATAGGACACAAAGTGGACTTTACAACAAGTTTTCTTCAAACAAAAGTTTATTTAGTTGGGGCATAGGAATTGGGGTGTGTGTGTGTTTAAAGATTAGTTTATTTGAAAGGCAGAATTAGAGAAAAAGAGATATCTTTCATCTCCCTAAATGGCTGCAATGGCTAGGGCTGGTCCAGTCCAAAGCCAGAAGCCTTAATTCCATCCAGGTCTCCTACATGGGTGCAAGGGCCCAAGGATGTGGGCTGTCTTCTGCTGGTTTCCCAGATGTGATAGCAGTGAGCTGGATTGGAAGTGGAGTAGCTGGTACTCTAACGAGTGCCCGTATGGGAAGCTGTTGTACAAGGAGACAACCTGTTGTGCCACGAAAATGGCCCCTAGAATGTGTTTTTTGTTGTATAGTTTTGAACAGTACAGGTCTGCTTTGTGCACTTTATTTTCCAATGTTATCTGTTTCATTTTTAAAGGATTTTTCCCAGAGTTTCATTAATTTGAGTTACCATAACATGTGATTTAAACTGTTACGTCAGTAATTTGAAAGCTAAGAGTACATTGTGATGTTAAGAAGTACATTGAAAGTTTTTCAAATATGGATTTCTTTGGAAATAAGTTTCTTCTTTTTTATATGAACTGGCAAGAATTCAGCAGAAATTCAACCAAATTGTTTTGCATGCAGTCTTTCACCCCCTTTTAGCAGTCAGAACAAGATTATAGTTTCCAGATGAAATTTTGAATGTCACATAGTGATGACATATATTTTCCTAGTTGGCTCAGCATGAGATGCAATTTTGCATGCCATGTCACGCTGACTTGCAGAATCCAAAAGCCATTATTTCCCAAGGGGCTTTCAAGAGTGATAGTATAGAACATAGCTTGTATTTTGATGAAAAGTCTCAGGCCTTACTGCAATTCTTTAGTAAATTGCTTTAAACTTTAAATATTATATAATCTTTAGAAATTTAACAGAGTATTAACCATGTAAAATCACTTTCTCTTTATTTAAATTTATATTGCCAAATAAAGTTGCTAAAATAATCAATATAAAATATATAGAGATAATTAGATATGGGAGGTAAGCCAGTAGATTGGGAACAAAATCCCCAGGGTTTTTTATTATTATTATTATTATTATTATTATTATTAATTTAGTTCAAAGGGAGAAGGAGAGAGAGAAAGAGAACTCTCCAATCTGCCGGTTCATGCTCCAGATGACTGTAGTGGGAGCTGGGAACTCAGTGCACGTCTTCTCGGTGGATAGCATGGACCCAACTATTTGAGCCATTGCCTGCTGTCTCCCAGGATGTGCATTAGCAGGAAGCTGGAAGTGGAGACATAAACCCAGGCAATCTGATGGGGGATGCAGGCATTTGGCCAGTGACTTAACTGCTATACCAAATGACCTTCCTTATAGATCACAGTTTTAATGTTTGAATCTTAAAAGGAAAGCTGTTTATATAGAAGACCAACTCTATACTAAGTAAAGATCTCTATAGTTCGCACCCACACAGATACACAAAGTACTGCCATATTCCTAAAGCTGTACCTATTAAATTTATATTTATTAAATAAAAACTTTCTAAATAAATTAATTAATAAATTAAATTTAAATAAAGCTGTAGACCTCATGTGTGGTGAGGCTAACAGCCCCTGATATTCTTTCTTTTCCTGTTTAGATCCCAGCTATCTGCAAGTTGCCCTAAAACCTAGTATATCAGTTCTTGGCTACATATTTTTTATTTAAGATTGATGATCCTTTTTTATTTGTCTGAAATCAATCTTCTTTTTCGCTATTTAAAAGGTGTCTCATATCTAATTGTTTTTAGTATCTCTGCTTAGATGTCTTACCAAGCACTCAAGCCTAACATCCTTTTCCACTTGCCTTGAAAATCTACAACTTTGAACCTCTCCTTCCATCACTGTTGACCATGTTACTCAAGGCTGGCATCTAGGATTCACCCTCATTATCTCTTTTTCTTGTCTACTCTGCTTCCAACTTGTATCTTAAATCTTACTATCTCTTTGTATGTCAAATCCCCGACAAGCCACATCATTTCTTGTGCAGAACAGTGCAAGGGTATTCTGACTATTTTCATTGGTTTAATCCATCATTATTTCATCCTGATTTCACTTACCCCGTTCCATTTTCCAGATTTAAAAAAACTTCTTACTAAAAGTCTAGAGTGGGTCATATCATTCTATGTTTAAAATGTGTTAGTTGCTCCTTATTAAACTTTAGATAAAACCCAAACCTCTTACTGTGGCTTCTGACATTTGACCTTTTCTCAAGTGTATCTGAGTGTTCTGTTCCAACTTTTGTCAGTTTTCTCTACATCGATCCTCTTCCATTTGCTCATACACGTCATGCTTCTTCTCTGGGGTCTTTTGCATATGCTGTTTCTATAGTTCCCATTATTTTATTCCTCTGTTCATAGCTATGTACTTATTTTATACTCCTGGTCTTACACTCCCAAATGTTTTTTGGTTGAGGAGTAGAGACAGGTTCTCCTCTCTAGAATATATGTTAAGGACCTTTATGACTTGTTCACTTTTGTATTTCCTCAATGTAACAGCCATCTCTGGCACTGAGCAGACATGTAATAAATAGTATTTACATGAATGAATAAAATATTTTTCTCTTTTGCTGTTTTTTATTGAGCAGAAAAATGACATTCCTTAATCCTTTCTACCACCTACCCTTTAATGGATTTAAATTTCTGTCCTTTTCATTTGTTTTCCCAGGTTTACCAAGTATATTTATCAAAGATTCAGGTGGTGGTAGGAGCTTGTGGTACAATTTCAATCGGTGTACTAATCTTTCAGTCCTCTTACATCAGAAATTTTGATATGTTTTTAAAATGTTAAATATACTCCAAGTATATGAAGGACGCTGAAGTAGAATTTTACCTTTAGTTGCTCAGTCTATAAATGTAATCTTAGATTTCTATCATGTTCTTTTTTTCATAGGTAGGATTCTAAGAATATAGTTTGTAATGTTCTTAAGTTTGTGCTAAGTGCTTTGGGAAACTTAGCTAGCATATGCCATTGCTTCAGTTGTGAATTTTAGGTTCTAACTGGAAAAAGAAAAGTAAAATGCAATAAGATTGGCTTTTTAGAACTCAGCAAAATTTAGGGATAGAAACCAGTAGCACAAACTTTTAGAATTGGAAAAGTTTTCTCTGCAGAAGTACAACTTGAGATTGCTTAAATGGACTGAGTTTGGAGCCGACAGGAGAGGGCAGTTACTTGGATGGGAAAAACAGGGTTAAGACATTGATTGGGGTGGTGAGGTCATCAAAAAACTGTACTTCTATGATTTATAAAATTTTTTCATATCATCCATTTCTTCTTTAGAATGTAAGCTTCTCAAAGGTGTGAGCCCAGTCTTATGTGTGTTTATTTCTCCAGAACCTGTCCACAAGTAGGCACTCAGTAGTGCTTTTGAATTGAGCTAAGCAGCTTTTCTATAGTTTCTCAGAAATCTTGGAAGAAGCCAGCATTTTGCTTTATCTCATCTTCAAGTGTTTTCCTAGCCACATGAGTGGAATAGAAGAATAGCAGTATAGTAAGATTCACAAATACATCTTGTTTGCCTTTATTCCTGTTGTTTGTTTTGAAATTCCCTAAATCCTTCTGAGATCTCCTAAGATTTGAGGAAATAAGGGATTGGGAGAAAGCTGGCAGAGAATGATCCCTTCTGCAGTTCCACAACCCAGTATTTTTGCCAGTTTTTAACCTTCATGGAATAATAACACAGACATCGCAGAGACAGCACTGCAAAGAGGCATGGAGGAAGAACTCAAGGGGACAGGAGGAGGCCAGATTTTATTGGGGCTTATAAACCATTGCAAGAACTTAATGGTAGTAAAAGTAAGATGGGATTCCATAAAAGGGTTTGAATAACTTTTGGGTTATTTTACTAGTATCTCTCTGGATGCTGTGTTGAGAAGAACTTGCAGGGTTGAAAGTACATAAGTAGGTCAATCAATTGCCATTGAGTGTGCCTGTGATTGTGGTTACACGGACCAGGTTAGTTTCCTAGAGGATACAAGGTCAAATTCAGTGTCTGTTTTGAGATAAAGTCAGTAAGATTGTGATAATTGTTAGTATGTGTGATTAAAGGAGAGGAGTCATTTTTTCCCCTCCTGACATACAGAAAAATAAGACTTGAAGGCCGGTATATGAAGAATATGGAGGCAGAGGGAAACTCAGCATTTTTCTTTTGGCCATGTTAAGCTTGAAATTTCCCTTAACTATCCAAATATAGATATCAATTGGGCATTAGATAGTCTAGAGTTCAGAGGATAAATCCAGACTGCTCCCTGGAAATAGAATCTTTGTAGAGGTTATGTAAATCCATGACTTTGAGTGAGATCATCTGAGAAGAGAGTGCTTGGAGAGAAGAGAAATGGTCCAAGGACTGAACTCTTGGACCTTCCACCATTCAGAAGTCTGGAAAATAAAGAACTAGTAAGAAAACAGAAAAGGATCTGCCAGTGAAGTTGGAGGGGAATGTAGAGAGGAAGTGAAGAAAGTGTTTCCAGGAGGTGGTAATGACCCACTGTTTCAGCTGTTAGTGTTGTCAGATAGCTCTAAAAAAATGACCAGAGTCTCAGTGATTCAACACAGGATAATTTGTTTCTTGGTCAAAGAAAGATGATTATTACATTCACAGTCTGGTAGCCCTCCTCCAGCAGTGAGCCAGGCACTTTCCATTTAGTCACTCTCCTGGTCCTGAGGGCCTCATGTTCGGAGAACAGCTTTAGGAAGATTTGGGAGATTTTGTTAATGACGTAACATGAGTTCTGGATGGCAGAAACCAGGAGATTCCAGTGTTGTGGAGTGAGAGATGTGGTCAGATGAGGGTTTCCTGAATCTGCTGGGTGATGAGAATCAAATCTTTTTTTTTTTTAAGATTTACTTATTTATTGAAAAGCAGAGTTTTACAGGGGGCAGGTGGAGAGACAGAGAGCGAGATCTTCCACCTGCTGATTCACTCCCCAAATGGCTACAATAGCTGGAACAGGGCCAGTCCAGAGCCAGAAATCAGGAACTTCCTCCAGGTCTCCCATGTGGGTTCAGGGACCTAAGTACTTGGGTCCTCTTCCACTGCTTTCCCAGGTACTTTAGCACTGAGTTGGATCAGAAATGTAGCAGATGGCTCTCAAACCAACATCCCATATGGGATGCTGGCATCACAGGCAGAAGCTTTACCCACTACACGACAATGCTCTGGGTGTTGAGAATCTTAATTGTCTGAGGTGCTCTTAGAATTTTTGGGCTTCGGCCGGCGCCGTGGCTCAACAGGCTAATCCTCCGCCTTGCGGCGCTGGCACACCGGGTTCTAGTCCCGGTCGGGGCGCCGGATTCTATCCCGGTTGCCCCTCTTCCAGGCCAGCTCTCTGCTGTGGCCCGGGAGTGCAGTGGAGGATGGCCCAAGTGCTTGGGCCCTGCACCCCATGGGAGACCAGGAAAAAGCACCTAGCACCTGGCTCCTGCCATCGGATGAGCACGGTGCGCTGGCCGCAGCGTGCCGACCGTGGCAGCCATTGGAGGGTGAACCAACGGCAAAGGAATACCTTTCTCTCTGTCTCTCTCTCTCACTGTCCACTCTGCCTGTCAAAAAAAAAAAAAAAAAAAAAAAAAAAAGAATTTTTGGGCTTCACCCAGTTGCTTATATAAATGGAAGATAAAGGATATGAAGGCATTACACTGAGGTTTATAAAGCAGAATTAGATGACAAGGCTATGGGGAGCGAGAGGGAGTGAGATATGGTATTTCCAGGATTACTTAGGTTGTGTGGCTTTCTCACTTTATAACAATACAGGAGTATATGTATCAGACACCATTTGCAGACCCTCTCAATCAGTTGTACAAAATTTATTTCCTGTAGCAGTTACAGAACTTAATTTATCTTTGATTCTCATTTCTATTGGGTTAAAGAAGTAAAGTAAATACAGGGTCAATGGAGAGTCTCCTGGAGTTGTGTCTGATCTTCAGGGGAGTGATATTGAGACAGGAATTTGACTCATACCTGGATTTATGTCATCATCCCCTCTCTCAGGCAATAAAAATAGAATGCTGGAGCAATCCTTAGAAGTGGGAACCTCTGTTAACCCCTGAGCATTTGAAACAAGTTTGAGGAAATGAAATTTAAATGATACAATCAATAAATACATCTTTATTGGATACTTATAATGATTGTAATTACATAGGACAACTTAAGTCACCAAATAAAATGCAATTTCTAGGCCTAGAAGTTTTCTTTTTACCACATGGACCCCCACAAAGAAGTGAAGGATCAGAACTTATTTTTCGTTTCTCCACTTAAAAGAGTAAAAAATTAAGCATAGGTCAAATAAATATTTTTCATGAATTTATTTTTTAAAAAATTTGGACGATATATTGGGATCAAATTAAATTCAAACCAAATTTTCTGTATTACTAATCAAATAAAATGGGAATATTTGGGGTATATTAACACAACTGTCCCCCAATTGGTCTCTTTGTTTCCATTCTTTTCCACTTCTGATAAGATCACTTTTGTATTAATGTAACTTCGGAGGCCCCACTGCCAGGGCGGATGTGGATGATGACTAGTAGATCTGCATCCTGTCCTCTCACTCTGGGAGCACGGGCTCCAGTCGGGGGACAGAATGTTCTCTCTAAAGAAGTGGCCATGTGGGGCTGGGACATGAAGTGAAACACATGCGCCATCTGCAGGGTCCAGGTGATGGGTGCCTGTCCTAGATGTCAAGCTGAAAACAAACACGATTGTGTTGTGGTCTGGGGAGAATGGGGTCATTGCTTTCACAACTGCAGCATGCCCCTGTGGGTGAAGCAGAAGAATCGCTGCCCTCTCTGACAGCAGGGCTACATGGTCTGAGCGCACCAGAGGCCTTCCCAGTGCCATTGTTTGGAGCCCTGATGGATCTTGTTTCCAAGCCTACAAAGGCTGCAACACTGCAGGGATTAACTCTCCCAACAGGAGGCCGGGGGTCTGTAGACCTGTTGGACAATCAGAGGTCTGGATTAGCATTTTGTCAATCTTATTTTCAGAAATTTTTCACAATTACGAGTATAATTTATTAAAGATGGTCTTTCCTACCTCTGTGGTGTGTGCCACACACACACACTATTTAGAAGTGCTATTAAAGAGGAGAGAGCCCAAGCTGAATGACCGTTATAACTTACCTGTTGACATACAAGAGGCAATGGACGCAGTTCCATTAAGAGGAGAACTTCTATATATCTTCTGGCACTCAAAATGTGGGGCAAGTGTTGGGCACAGCAGTTAAGTCTCCACTTGGAATACACATATCAGAGTGCCTGATCTTTGTCCTGGCTTTCCTACTTCCAATCCAGTGCCCTGGTGATGCACATTCCAAGAGGCAGCAGGTGAAGGCTCAAGTACTTGGGTTCCTGCTGTCAATGTGAGAGAGCCAGACTGAGTTCCAGGCTCATCATGACTTCAGCCTGGCCCAGCCCTGGCTATTGTGGGCATATGGGGAGTAAACCAGCAGAGAGAAGTTGTCTGTGTGTCTCTCTCTGCCTTTCAAATAAAATGAATGTAAATTAAAAAAAAATAAAAGTATTGGAGCTGGTATTGTGGCACAACAGGTTAAGCCTCTATCTGCAGTGCTGGCATCCTATATCAGAGTGTGGTTTGAGTACCAACTGCTTAGCTTCCAGTTAGCTCCCTAATCATGTGCCTAGAAGAACAGTGGAAAGTGGCCCAAATACTTGGACCCCTGCCACCCACTTGGGAAACTCGTATGGAGTTCCTGATGGGGCTCTTGGTTTCTGCCTGGACCAGACTTGTTTTCTGTGGCTATTTGGGAGTAAACCGGCAGATGGAATGTCTGTCTGTCTGTCTGTCTGTGTCTCTCTCTCTCTAGTATTCTGCCTTTATAAATAAATAAATCTTTTTTAGAAAAAGAATTTATTTTATTTGTTTGAAAGGCAGAGTTGCAGAGAGACAGAGAGAGATTGTCCTTCTGTTGATTTGGTCCCAAAATGACTGCAATGGCTAAGGCTGAGCCAGACCAAAGCCAGGAGCCAGGAACTTCTGTGTCTCTCATGTGGGTGCAAGGGCACAAGCACTTGGGCCATCTTCTGCTGCTTCCGCAGTTGCATCAGCAGGAAGCTGAATTGGAAGTGGAGCAGCTGGGACTCAAACTGGTGCAGCTTTTTACCCACTACACCACAACGCTGGCTCCATAAATCTTTATTAAAAAATAAGAAACAAAGAGTCAAATTGTATTATACTACCCTGCTTAAACATTTCCACTGTTATCTTAGAACCTTAAGGATTAACTTTGTTTATTACTGCAATGTTTTTTTTATATATATTTGTTTATTGGAAAGGCAGAGTGACAGGGAGAGAGAGAAAGAATGATCAATCTTCCATCCACCATTTTATGCCCCAAATGCCTGCAATAGCCAAGTCTGAGCCAGGCTGAAATTAGGAAATGGGAACTCCATCCTTGTCTCCCACATAGGTGGCAGGAACCCAAGCACTTGGGCCATCTTCTGTTCCCCAGGCACATCAGCAAGGGGATGGATTAGAAATAGAGCAGCCAAGATTCCAACCCATAAGGAATGCCAGCTCTGTGGTAGCTTAGCATGCTATGCCACAGTGCCAGCCCCTAGTGTGATATTCATGACTAAATCTTGGTTACCATTTTCACCCTGCCTCAGCTATACCTGTCTGACTTCTTGTGCAGTATATTTCACTCACACTAAACTACTTGTCATGCATTTTATACCTCTGTGCCATTGTTCTTGTTCTGTCTTCAATTTCTGAATTTATCTCAGTTCAACTTTGTGCAACTTCCTTTGTGAAGACTCCTTTGCCAGTAGTTGCTTGAATTATTCAGTCTTTGTGTTCCTAGAACATGTTATAGTATAGCATTTATCATTCTTTATAGTAATCATAATATACTCATTTAGTGCTCTGGTATGTAGTAAAGAGACATTGAATAATATTTTTGAGTCTATGATGACCAAGATTATTTTCTACCTTCCATTTCCTCCTTTCTTCTCTTTTTTTATGGCTTTAATTTCTCTCTAACCCCTTGTAAGTAACTGTCAAGATTAAAGTTCAGGTAATGACTTAACTACAGAATGAGAAAGAATATGAAGGATACTGGTGAAGGTCAGGCATCAAATATTTATACTAGTTTAATAGTCCAACATGAAAATCAGCTTTCTTGTTTTTATAGGCCCAGTTTGAGCAATTTGTTCTTTTTTATGAAACTTAGTTATGAGCATATAATATTGGAAAACAATGCCAGACTGGCAAGAGATACAGCTGTAAGCAAAAAGGCATCCTCTTCCAAGCTAAAAATTATTGATGCTTAAACAAGATCTGTTGGTACTGTGAGGAAGCATTTTGGCCCATTCCCTACCCTGTACTGTTGTATCTGGTGGCAGACATGTTGGTTGTTGCTGTACACACACTGAGATGCTTATAGAAGATAAAACTTTATATATATATATATATACACATGTATATATATATATATATATGTAGAGAGAGAGTGATTTGTTTGGGAATTAAGGTGAGGATGAAAGAATTTTAAAGGTTTCATTGGATCAGTGTCGTAATCTGTAAATAACTTGAAGGGTAGATTCTAGAGACATTGGTTTCTTTGCTTTACATCAAAGTTCCCATGAACTTTTTGAAGACCCCCTTCCATGCAAGGATTTCAAAATTTTTTTTCACCAGGAAGAACTTATATTTTAATTCTAGTTTCAAGTTCTACTGTTTGAAGTACCTTTGTACATTGTAAGAAAGTATTAATCAGTGCTGTTTTTCTCCCTACCCCCCTCTTCCTCCCTCTCTCTACTACTTGTTTCCTTTTATTTTTTTCTTTTTCTTTCTTGACCTTTAGAACCTCTACCCTGCCCTATGATTTTCCATTGAGATTTAAACCGTATTATTTTTCTCTTGAAAGTTATGGATGAGCTAATTGAAATCTAATAATTGAAGTGATTTTATGATCATGTATCTTGAATTGGTAGAATAAAAAATGAGACCTAGGTTTCCTGATTCCCTCTAGTACATTCTTTGCAGAAACATATATTAGTCCCACTGTTATGTGAAATTCGAGCACTGAAGAGTTTTAGTTCATTTTCATTTTAAATCTTAAAGCCAAGTATTTTTTTTTGACTCTTTGATATTATGAAGTAACCTTGTTATTGTGAGACTTGAACTTCAAGAACCTAATCCATTTGGTATCAAATGTCAGTGTTTGGTGCCATTGGTTTAAACATATTATCAAGTACTTAGAGTTACCATTTACTATCATTACTCAACCCATCAAAATAAGAACAGAGATTTTTGACATACTGAATTTGGGTAATTGTTACCAGGTTCCAGTTTAACCTGAAGAAGGTAAAGAAATGTTTTGATTATAGTCATTGAAATGTTGAAATAAAAAAATGCCATCCTTTGATTTTGGGGACTAAAATTTCTAGCTCACTTCTTTATCAATTTTATTAAACTGATAATATGTTAATAAATGTGCATATTAAGATTATTTCTCAGTGAGGGAATGGGCATAACCCAGATATGTCTTCAACAGCCAAATATTAATGACTACCATGTGTTGGCTTTACCTTATCACTATGCTAAGTTACTTCTTTGGGAGAGAGAGACATTCAACAGGTTAAGATGTCACCAAGAAAGATGAAGTACTCTACAGCATTGTATTCAAATTCTAAGAGATTATAGAGGGAAGGATCAAATAGAATTTTGTAAAGTCAGTTACCAGTTCTCAGAGTAAATGACATTTAAGTAAGAACTGGAAAAAAAATCAGATTTCAGATCTGGTAATCTTCAAGTTTTCTTCTATATGAAATCATTATTGAATTATCATTTTCATAATCTCTTTTTGTATTACATATATATTTTATATTATAGCACTTAAGCTTAATAGTACTTATTTTTGTATAGATCAGGAACCTGACAATTTAAGCGATTAGATAGCTTTTCCAAAATCATCCAGCAAATGGCACAGCTAAAACATCAACTTAAGTTGGCTCCAAGTGTGGTACATTTTCCATGGTATGAATGAGGAATAGTATTGTACCAAGTTGGCTCATACATCCCTAAGAAGTAATCATCAATGTATCTTTTTAATTTTTTTTATTGTATTATTTTTGACAGGCAGAGTGGACAGTGAGAGAGAGAGACAGAAAGGTCTTCCTTTGCCGTTGGTTCACCCTCCAATGGCCGCCGTGGATGGCGCGCTGCGGCCGGCGCGGCGCGCTCATCCGATGGCAGGAGCCAGGTGCTAGGTGCTTTTCCTGGTCTCCCATGGGGTGCAGGGCCCAAGCACTTGGGCCATCCTCCACTGCACTCCTGGGCCACAGCAGAGAGCTGGCCTGGAAGAGGGGCAACCGGGACAGAATCCGGTGCCCCGACCGGGACTAGAACCTGGTGTGCCGGCGCCGCAAGGCGGAGGATTAGCCTGTTGAGCCACGGCGCTGGCCTAATTTTTTTTTTTATTTGTGAGGCTGACAGAGAGAGGCAGAGAGAAACAGAGAGGCAGACAGACAGAAGGAGATAGCTCCTGTCTGCTTGGTTCACTCCCCAGAAGCCCACAATAGCTAGGACTAAAGCCAGGAGCCAGGAACTCAATTCAAGACTCTTATCTGGGTGGCAGAGACTCTATTACTTGAGCCATCATCACTGCCATCCAGAATCTATATTGACAGAAAGCTGGAGTCAGATGCCAGAGCTGGAAGGATTTAGTACAGGTACTCCGAAGTGGAACATGAGTGTCCTAAGTACTAGGCTAACCACCTACTCCTGTTATTATTATTTTAACCAATTAAGTTTGGGTCTCAGTTTACCTTATTTATTTATTGCTGAAGATAAAAATTGTAATAGTTATATTTGAGATCAGACTACCATGTTAAATGTAGGTTTTATATAGCTCCAGTGAGAATTAAAAAATCAGACTGCTTCTAAACTATTTGAGGTATCACCAACCTTAGTAGAAATATGATTCTGTACAAGTCTACCTCCCAGTCACTAAACCCTGACAAGAGTAACAAATGTGGAACCAGCTTTGTGGTGCAGTGGATTAAGCTGCCACCTGCGATGCAGGCTACCCAGTGATCGCCAGTTAAAGTCCCTGCTGCTCCACTTCCAATCCAATTCCCTGCTAAGGTGGCTAGGTGCTGTGGAAGATGGCCCAAGTACTTGGGCCCCTGGCACCAACATGGACAATCTGGATGGTATTCCTGGCTTTGGTATGGCCTAGCCCTGGCCATTGTGGACAGTTGAGGAGTGAACCAGCAGATGCAAGATGTCTCTCTCTCTCTCTCTTGCTTTCTCACTGTGACTCCCCTCTCTGTAACTGCATACAAATTAGTAAAATAAATCCTTTTTATAAAAATGTTTCAAATTCCTTCTTGATAAATAATTTTGTAGCATAGAAAATGTAACATGAAATTTTTATAATCTGATGAAATTTATAATTTTAAAGAAAGAAACAGTCTTGAAAATACTTCTTGTGTGTTTTTGCAAACATATAAGATAGATTTCTGTTAATTAAGTACCTGTTTTTATGCTAGAATCCCGACCATTGTCAGTTCCTGTGAAAGCCATGCTGAGTGCATCCAAAGGCTGTAGAAGTCCAGAAGAAAGAATGAAAGAATTTATTGGAGTCGTATGGAATGCAGTGAAGAGACTGACACTACAGGTACAGTAAAAATTACAGATATTGTAGCTCTAATTTCTAAAATCCATTTTACTTTTCAGCGTCATTAATATTGATGAAATTTTTTTCACAGAATAATGCTCATGTATACTATCTCATTTCCATAATTTAATTGGAGACATTATTTAATTGTTGATAGTGAGCGATAGTGTATGAATCTCTTATTTATAAACATGATAAAGTTATAAAGCTACATTTTTGAGATGCTCATTTTTCAAAAAAATTATTGATTGATTTTTATGTATTTGAAAGGCAGAGAACTGAGACATGGAGAGCCATCTTCCATCTGTTGGTTTACTCCTCAAATGCCCCAATAGCTGGGGCTGAGTAAGGTGCAGTTCAAGATCCCCTGGGTGACATGGACCCAGCTAGTTGATCTATCGCTTGCCAGCAGAGTGTGCTTATAGTAGGAAGCTTGAATTAGAAGTGAAAATGGAGTGCACAGCATGGTGGTGTCATAGCTTAAGTTGCTGCTTGTGAGGGGTTAGTGCTGGTTCTGGTCCCAGCTGTTCCATTTTTACTCCAGCCCCCTGCTAATGCTCCTGGGATGGTAGCAGAAGATGGTTTGAGTACTTAGGCCCCTGCCACCCATATGGGAGACCTGGATGGACTTCTGGGCTCCTGGCTTAGGCCTGTACCAGCCCATGCTGTTGCAGCTATTTGGAGAGTGAACCAGCTAATGGAAAAATCTCTCTTTCTCTCTGTCACTCTGCCTTTTAAATTAAACAAATAAATCATAAAAATAAGATCATGTTTTGGCCAAACACGTTAAGTCACCTACAATAATGGCATCATCCCATATGAACTACAGTTCAAATCCTGGCTGCTTCACTTCATAACCAGTCCCCACTTATGTTGTGGGGAATGCAGAAGAGGATGGTCTGAGCACTTGGGCCTCTGCCACCCATGTGGGAGACCTGCATGGATTCCAAGGTGCTGGCTTTGGCTGGCCCACTGCTAGCTATTGGAACTGTTTGGGGAGTGAGCCAGTTGATGAGTATCTCTGTCTTTCCTTCTTTGTAATTTTGCCTTTGAAATAAGTAATTATAAAAAAAAAAAGTGAAGCTGATTTTTGAATCCAGGCATTCTGATAGGGGATGTGGATGTGCCAAGCAGCATCTTAACCAATATGCCAGACACCTGTTCTTTGAGATGTTTCTTGAATTTAAAAAAATTATTTTTTGTTTATTTTAAGCATCATTTAAAAAATATGAAATGTCCAGTGTTCAGATCACATTTTATTGCAATACTGTGATAAAATTTTAATTGAAATTAAATCAACATAAAATTTATATTTTCTGATTATAACTTAAATGTGAAAACTAATACTATTTACTTTTATTGTTACTAAATTTTCCTCTTGTGTTCATTTTTTAAAATGAGTTATTTTTATTTGAAAGGCAGAGTACAGAGATTGAAAGAGAGGGAGATCTTCCATCTGCTGGTTTACTCTCAAATGACTGTAACAGCCACTGGTGGGCCAAGCTGATCTAAGACCCAGGAGTTTCATCTGTGTCCCCCACAGGGGTACAAGGGCCCAAGCACTTGAGTCGTCCTCTGCTGCTTTCCCAGGCATATTAGCAGGGACCTGGATTGGAAATAAAGCAACCAGGATTTGGATTGGCATCCATATGGAATGCTAGCATTGCAGGTGGTAGCTTACCTACACTGTGCCATTCTTCTAGTCCCATTGTTTTTACTTTTAAGTACATACAACTGAAGCTTAGTGAATTATCTACCTTCCAGATCATGTTTAACTTGATAAAAATATGTAATTATATCCTTATCCCACATAGTTAAAATAACTCAATACTTATAAATTTTAGGTTTTAATATATGATATTTTCTCTTTGAATAAAATATGAAATACCCTAGAGATATCATAGAATTTTATGTGTACTAGGCAGTAGTCCTGGATCCTTCCACTTCTGCTGAAGATCTAAAAATGTGCAAGTCAAAGTTGCTTTCACCTTAAAAATGAGAGCAAGCTAGATGGTCTATAAAATTACAGTTATTTGAAACACACAAAGAACTGAGGTCCCAAATTGACATTCCCGTAACACCAGTGTGCAAAAATCCAAAAGTGAGTAGCAACCCAGAGATCCAAGAATCTAAGAAAGCTCTGAGCAGAGTAAATAAAAAGGAAACCACAGGTAATTAAGTTATAGTCAGACTCCTAAAATTCTAAAGACGAAGAGAAAATTTTCAAAGCAGGGAGAGAAGAAAGGCACTTTATGTATACAAATGAACAGTGGTAAGAATTTTTCCTAAAATCTCATAAAAAATAATGGGGGATAGAAGAAAATGGAATAGCCACTTTTGTATGCTCAGGAAAATAAACTGCTAACATAGAAGTCTATATCCAGCAAATTTCGGCAAAATAAATATGTAAATATAGAACTTTTCTCCAACATACAATTACTACAAGGTACATTGAAAGTTCTCTAGGCTGAAAACAAATGATAACATATAGAATCTAGGTTTTTCAAGCAGTAATGAAATATACTATAAAAAGTGAATGTATTGAAAAACAAGTGAATATTAAAGAAAAATATGTTTTATTCAGAAATACACGTGTGTGTGTGTCTTTTAAAGATTTATTTATTTGAAAGAGTTAACAGAGAGGAAAAGGCAGGGGGAGAGAGAGGTCTTCCATCCGCTGGTTCACTCCCCAATTGGTCGCAATGGCTGGAGCTGTGCTGATCTGAAGCCAGCAGCTAGGAGCTTTTTCCGAGTCACCCATGTGGGTACAGGGGCCCAAGAACTTGGTTCATTTTCTACTGCTTTCCCAGGCCATACAGAGAGCAGCTGGATCGGAAGTGGAGCAGGCAGGACTTGAACTGGCACCCCTATGGGATACCAGCACTGCAGGTGGTGGCTTTACCCACTATGCCACAGCGCTGACCACATCAATGTTTTTTAGTATCTTGACTATATCAGCTTTCCTTTCTCCTTTCAAATTTATTTCAGTATTCAAAAAAACGTGACACTTTGTCATAATGAAGGAGCTTTGATTCAGTAAGAACTCATTGGTTAAATGGAATTTCAGTTAATTACCCATAAGGTATTTCCAAGATCTCTAGTTTGTCTTGTATTCTGGTCAGTTCTTGGTTCTATGAATGTAAGGAGATTATCACTGCTAAAATTCAGCTATAAGTTATATTTTTCCTCAGACAGCCTCTAAGTAAAAATACCAGTGGCTAGTCCCTTCCTTACAATTTTCTGAACTCTTAATTTGAATGGTCTGGTGACCCATACCTAGATTCCTGACCTGCAGAAATGATAAAATGACAAATATGCGTTGTTTTAACCTGCTACTTTAGTAATTTATTTTACAGGATAGAAAGTAAATACAGAAAAAGGTACATCATACATACATATAGTGTATTTATCTTAATTACTGTAACAAAAAATGCTTGCCACGAATCGTTTTTTAAAAATATGTGTAGCACATCCTCTATTGCATAGTATTCGTGAAAATGTCTATTTGAAATGCTGCTTAATGTAGGAGCCAGTAGCCTGCAATTTCACAGTACTTTACGGCCTCTTTTTGTCACTATACTGCTTATAAGGAGAGTTAAGAGAAGAGTGGGAGGGTTAAAGCATGGCTTGTCGTTCTTTTTTTTTTTTTTATTTTACTTTGTTAGCTCTTAGCTTGCAGGAATGTGACTTTTTGCAGATGTCATCTGTCTCACTAATCTCAACCAGCAAAAGGATGCCTTTTTCCTATTATGATTTCCCTGGTAACTCCTTGTGTTTACTCACCTGCCCTTCCCTAAAGCTTCTTTCAATGTAGCCATGGATCTCAGATGGGACGGATGAGATAAGATGAATCCAGGAAACATTTATTTAATCTATATTATATGTGATTTTAGAAGTAGAATATCACAATTCATCCAAGTTGTTGCTGAGCACTGCTAGTCAATGTTAGTCATTCATCTTATAATCTCTTTCATTGTATACCACTCAATCTGCCTAAAACCACATAGCCATACTCTCTTTCAGAGCAGGGTTAACTGAGCCAAATGTTTTTGTTCCTGATAACTATATCTATTTACTTAATTATATGTAGCTTTTCTCAATATAAAATCTTTAATACAAAATGTAGTAGGATATATATACTTTTGTTTGCATCATTTATAGAAATTATTTAGTGTCAGTAAATCTTCATGGAAAATATTTCTCTTGAATTTTAAGTTCTACCCTGTTTCACAAAATTGCTTTCTTTTGATTCTTATTTAAAGCTATCTCTTGTAAGGAGTGTACCTCCTCTTTCCTTTAGTACAGTGTTCCTGCTGTGTTCCAGTAAAAATACTTTAATATCCAAATCCAAAAAAACAAGCTTATATATCATTCCTTTGCATTTGTGTGCATGTACAGCAACTTCAAAAAGTTCATAGAAAAATGGAATAGAAAGATAAGCATTTTGGTGTGAAAAAGGTTGAAATCTATGCATGTGAGGGGGTCATCAAAAATTATTGAAAATGTATGTTATAAAAGTACTGTGCATTGGCCGACGCCGTGGCTCAATACGATAATCCTCCACCTTCCAGCGCCGGCACACTGGGTTCTATACCCGGTCAGGGCACCGGATTCTGTCCTGGTTGCCCCTCTTCAAGGCCAGCTCTCTGCTGTGGCCCAGGAGTGCAGTGGAGGATGGCCCAAGTGCTTGGGCCCTGCACCCGCATTGGAGACCAGGAGAAGCACCTGGCTCCTGCCATCGGATCAGCGCAGTGCACCAGCCGCGGCGGCCATTGGAAGGTGAACCAATGGCAAAAGGAAGACCTTTCTCTCTGTCTCTTTCTCTCTCACTGTCCACTCTGCCTGTTTTAAAAAAAAAATACTGTGCATGGATTTCAAAAAATTTTTACACTATAATAATCTCTTTGTAATTACATTTTTCATTTTTTGGTGTGCCTCATGTGTATATTTGGAGTGCTACAGTCGTCATAGGGCTATAGCAGGTCTTTTGGAGCTTATGTGTGTTTTCAAAGGTATTTGCCTTTTAATGTTCTCAATTGTAGCCCTGAAACTGGTGTAGAAGGCAGAGTAGTCTTTGAGGATTTACTCCAAGGCACTAAACTCTTATTTTATTTATTTATTTATTTTTGACAGAGTGGACAGTGAGAGAGAGAGAGACAGGGAGAAAGGTCTTCCTTTTGCCGTTGGTTCACCCTCCAATGGCCGTCGCACCACGCTGATCCGAAGCCAGGAGCCAGGTGCTTCTCCTGGTCTCCCATGGGGTGCAGGGCCCAAGCACTTGGGCCATCCTCCACTGCACTCCTGGGCCACAGCAGAGAGCTGGCCTGGAAGAGGGGCAACTGGGACAGAATCTGGTGCCCCGACAGGGACTAGAACCTGGTGTGCTAGCGCCGCAAGGTGGAGGATTAGCCTATTGAGCCGCGGCACCGGCCCTGGCACTATACTCTTGAATATAGTTATCTTCCTTGACTTTCTGAAATTCCTTGTACCTTTTCTGAAAATAATGTATTTCAGAAGCAATTCCTGTTAATCTTTAAGTATGTACTTAAATTTTAAGTGTGTTAACTTTCTAATATACTAGTGTAAATTTGTTTATTGTTTAAAACAATCAGTTACGTATGCATCATGGGATGCTTCCTTTGTCCACTTACTGCTGCTTTAATTCCTCCTAGTGTTCAGCATGTAACTTTTCATATGTCTCCTACTGGGTGCTAAGAAGACAAAAGAAACAAGAGTTCTTATGCTGTAGCAGGGAAAAGGCTACATGGCATAGTGTGAAGAAACTTGTGAGGCACCCTTGTTAGAGGGATCCTTTAGAAAACTTTGTGACCTCCAAAAGGGAAAATGAGAATGTTAAAATAAATGATATTTGCTGAAAGGATCCCTGTGGCATGCACTGCCTGGTTCATGCTACTATCCCCAAATCGTATGTATGTATGAATTATTTGACAGGTAGAGTTATAGACAGAGAGAGAGACAGAGAGAAAGGTCTTCCTTCCTTCGGTTCACCCCCCAAATGGCCACCACAGCCGGCACTGCACCGATCTGAAGCCAGGAGCCAGGTGCCTCCTCCTGATCTCCCATGCAGGTGCAGTTGCCCAAGCACTAGGGCCATCCTCCACTGCCTTCCTGGGCCACAGCAGAGAGCTGGAGTGGAAGAGGAGCGACTGGGACTAGAACCTGGCGCCCATATGGGATGCCGCAGGAGGAGAATTAACCAAGTGAGCAAAGGCACATTCCCCAGCCATTATAATTTAAGATGATGGGGCGGGCGCTGTGGCATAGTAGGCTAAACCTCTGCCTGTGGTGCCGACATTCCATATGGGCACCTCTTTGTGTCCTGGCAGCTGCTCCTCTTCCAATCCAGCTCTCTGCTTATGTCCTGGGAAAGCAGTGGAAGATGGGCCAAGTGCTGCTTCTGTACCTGCATGGGACACTCAGAGGAAGCTCCAAGCTTTGCTTTGTGGCCATTTGAGGAGTGAACCAGTGGATAGAACACCTTTCTCTCTGTCATTCCCTGTCTCTCCCTGTAGCTCTGCCTATCAAATAAATAAATAAAATCTTTTAAAAATCAATCAGTAATTAATGGTCTTTAATGTTATTTTCTCACTATAAGTTGCTGTAATAAAAGTAACCTCTTTTCCTCTTATTGGTTCTACAAAGTACTGAATAATGTGGTGTAGTTTCTCTTTTTGATATAATTTTTAAAAAATATTTATTTATTTATTTGAAAGGTAGAGTTAAGAGAGAAGGAGAGACAGAGATCTTCCCTTCGCTGGTTCACTATGCAGATGGCCAAAAGGGCCAGGAATGTGCCTGACCATAGCCAGAGGAGCTTCCTCTGGGTCTCCCACATGGGTGCAGGGGCCCAGAAACTTGGGCCATCTTCTGCTGCTTTCTCAAGCATATTATCAGGGAGCTGGATCAAAGTGCAGAAGCCAGACATGAACTGGTGCCCATATGGAATGCTGACACTGTAGGCTGTGGTTTAACCTGCTGTGTCACAGTGCCAGTCCCCTTGATATAATTCTGAGATGTCCTATAAAAAAGGTCATGAAAGATAGTAAATAGTAGCTTATATGATTATTTGACAGCTCTGGGAAAATGAAGTCTACTTTTTATTTCCACACGTTCTGCATTTCTGGATTCAATCACCCATGCAAACAACGCAGTATAACAACTGTTTGCGTAGTTTTGATGTTTTGTTGGTTATTATAAGTAACCTAGAGATAAGTTAAAGTATACAGGAGAACTGCATAGGTTACATGCAGATACCTCCACCATTTTATCCAAGGGACTTAGTCTTCTTGATATAGAAGGGCCATTGTATTCCAATGTAAGATTCCAAGTGGTATCTAAAATATAGTATGTATAAGCAAATATTTAGGCACATCGGTATTCCACAACATAAGAAAAACTGGAGACTCCCTGCTAACGTACTTGGGGAAAGCAACAGAGGGATACCCCAAGTGCTTAGAACCCTGCACTCATGTGGGAGATCCAGCTGAAGTTCCAGTCTCCTGGCTCCAACCTGGCCCAGCCTGGCCACTTCAGCCATTTGGTGATTGGACCAGCAAATGGAAGATTCTCTTGTTCTTTGTCTCTTCCTTTCTCTGTAACTCTGCCTTTCAAATAAAGAAAGAAATCTTTTTTTTTTTTTTTTTAAAGATACACTGGAGAATGTCCCCCTCTTGTCAGGCTGAAGTAACAGGGCCCAGATTTTTTTAGGTTCTTTTATGGCAAAATGGTTTCCAAACACTAGACAGTAAGCCAGGTTGGACATTTGTCCTTAAATTAGTGGGGTAAAATCAGCAACACTTGATAATTAGTGGTTTTTCTGGCTGAGGCAGATTGGGTAGATAAACAATACCGTTAGATGAAGGGAGAAGCAGCTTTTCAGTCTAGAAGCAAATAGGGACTTTGAATTTACACATTGTATTCAAAATACCTGTGAGATATTCAGATATCTATTAGAGAGTAATATATTCATACCTGGAGTTTAAGGAAAAATTCTTTTAAAGAAAGAGTAGATTTATAATATTGAAAGTCATCTGCACATGGTTAAACACAGGAGAATGAGTCATTCAAAAAACCATGTAAAGGTGAAAGAGCAGTGGATCAAAAGACTACCATTTCCAAACACAGTTAAGTAAATGTACTTGGAACCAAAATGAGTTTACAATCAGGAAATCGTAAGGCGGGTGGTCAGAAATGTAGGAGTTGAAGCCAAGGGTGTGCGGAATTTTGAGGAGCCAGTAGTCAGTAGTATCCAGTTCTGAATGTTAACTATGGGCTTTACTTGGCTTATCAGTAGTATGTAATGGTTAGATTATGTAATGTTTAAGGTTACTTCCAATTGTAACATTCCTGTGGGTTTTTTTTTTTAATAATGCTACAGTGTCTTAATGAACTTAATCTTATATGTAATGAATTAATTATAAGTAGATATGATGGTGCTTCTCATCCTTTTCTTTTTAATTGTGATAAAGTATACATAACACAGTTTATCTCCCTCACCATTTATCAGTGTGCAGTTTATTTTGTTGTTATTTTTTGTAAGCATGCAGAGTAAAAATATACATATAGCTACAGAAATACTAAATGATCCATGTTTATCCTTGTTAGGTTATCTTGAATATGACCTGGGTATTGTGCTTGCTTTACTGTAGTCTTAGCCCTGTGTTGAACATACTGTATATTTAAGCATTTCCCGTGCTTGCTTCTGCAGGACTTATATGTAAACATTTCCAGAGGTTAATGTTTCCTGAAAATTTTATCAAATAGATTAAATTGGCACCCCAGGTTCTAGTCCTGGTTGGGGTGCCAGATTCTGTCCTGGTTGCTCCTCTTCCAGTCCAGCTATCTGCTGTGCCCGAGAGTGCAGTGGAGGATGGTCCAAGTGCTTGGGCCCTGCACCTGCATGGGAGACCAGGAGGCAGCACCTGGCTCCTGGTTTCGGATTGGTGCAGCACGCTGGCCGTAGCGGCCACTTTGAGGGTGAGCCAACGTAAGGAAGAACTTTCTCTCTGTTTCTCTCTCTCTCACTGTCTAACTCTGCCTCTCAAAAAAAAAAAAAAAAAAAAAAAGCATTAAAATCTAGGCTCTATAATGCAGACATGGAAAGCCAAGACACTGTGGCAAAAATATCCTCATGAAGGATCTATGTGAATGAAGACCCCAGTAGAAAGAAGGAGCCAACAAAGAAGGATGTACTTTTCTCTGAAGGGAGGAGAGAACTTCCACTTTGCTTATGGCCTTGTCTGAATACTGACGAAGTTTGTGGTCACAAAAGGCTTCCATAGGCTTGGCAGCTCAGGTGATCACTGAGGTCATAAATAAGAGTGTTAATTGTTAAATTAACAACAGAAGTCACTGTACACTCATTCTTCATGTAGAACCTTTGTCCATACTGAGTTGTACTATGAAAATTAACTGCAAAACTTGTTCTCAAACAGTACTTTTTACAGTGTGTGTGTATAGAGTTGGAATTAAAAATGAATCTTAAAGAAAAATGTGATGGGAGAGGGAATAGGAGGTGAGACAGGAGTGGGGAAGGGAGGGTGAGTTTGGGGGCAAGAAAACACTATGTTCCTAAAGTTGTACCTATGAAAATTGTATTCATTAAATAAAAGCTTTTAAAAAGGAATAAGAAAATCTATGCTCTAAAATTGAGTTTTTTTTTAAAGTATTGTCCGTTTCCCAAGATGTTTTATGAACTAACATATAAAATAGAAAACTGTGAAGTTGTCATCAGACAAAGCAGAGCATCATAACTTTGAGTCATCAGAAGATAATTCTTTTAGATGTTTGAGCAAGTAAATGTGTTGGGAATCAGATTTTCTGGAAAGTTGATTTTTGGAGTCAAAGGTGGTATTTGCTAAGCTTGTCCTCTTTTTTCTTAGGATAGAAAGACTTACATTGCCTAAATATATAAACAACATTTGCTATAACTGATTTTTTTTAAAGATTTTATTTATTTTTTGAGAGGCAGAGTTAGAGATCTTCCAACTGTTGGTTGACTCCCCAAAAGGCCACATTGGCCAGAGCTGGGCCAATCCAAACCCAGGGGCCAGGAGCTTCTTCTGGGTCTCTCAGGTGGTTGCAGGGACCCAAGCACGTGGGTCATCTTCCATTGCTTTCCCAGGCCATGAGCAAAGAATTAGATCAGAAGAGAAGCAGCCAGGGCACGAACAGGCACCTGAATGGGATGCTGGTGCCACGGTGTAGGCTCAGCCTACTAAACCACAGAGCTGGCCCCCTGATTTGTGTTTTAATAAGAAAAAAGACCTTTCTTCTTCTGTTAGAATGGATTATTTTATAAATCTGCATGCAGTCTTGAGATTATTTTTCTTTTAATATATGAACTTTATTTTGAGCATTTTAACAACAGGTCGTTATGACTCATTCTTTGCAGTTTTCTCAATGTATTGTATTTCAGAAAGTAATATTTTAAAAATTTTTTAAATTTTATTTTATATTTTATCTAGAAGCATTTATTTGGTAATGGCATGCAGTTGATAAAGAGAAATACTGAGGCATGGAATTCACTAAGAAAGGAGACTATTGCCCTAGTTTTCTGCCTAATTCAGGTTTTTGTGTTTTCCCCCCGTTTACACTAATGTTTGTATTGCATCCTATGACATTTCCTATATCGTTCGGTAAGTTGGTTGGTATTTGATAATCTCTGAAGTGTTCTCAGTAGACAGTGTAATCTAATGGACTTTAAAATTTTTACTGCAACTGTCCTGGTATCCCTTTTACTAATAATGATTTGTTACTACTGTAGTGGGGCTGCTTCCCACATTCTGTTGGATTTTGATAAGTGTCAGTCTAGTGTCAAAAGCACCATAAGCTGATTAAGCAAGACCAATACAATTTTCTCTCTTAGCAAATTAAATCATATTGCTTGATGTCCTGATATCCAGTGAACTCTCTAGTTTAACTTTAGGAATAAATTTAGGGCTAGATGTATCAGTACAGATGGATCAACTATCAGTCACTTTAATTATAAAACTAAGTTGTTTTATTTAATGCTTACAAATTATGCACACAGGCCAACATGCTTGTCTACAGATACTGAACAAATGATAACCATTTCACAGTAGTTTACTAGGAGGAAAATACCCTGGAATTCAGATTTAGGGATTTGTTTTTTTCATGTTTTCTGCTTGACAACTTTTTATGGAGAAGATGAGATTTATAGCCTCTGGAAAAGAAGAAACCAAGGTTCATTTCTGAAATTTTTAATTTCAGGCCCTTAATTGGATATATTTATAATTCTACATATGAAGATATCCAGCATATTTTCTCAGTGCATTGAAAAGTTATAAAATCGGACAGCAGTTATTAGGGCTGTAGTTTATGTATTTGTTGTAGTGCAGTTGGGATATTGTATTTTTGTGATCCCTGTGTAATACATGGTTTAACCATAAGCAATTGCATTAAAAAATGCACTGTTGGCTATCTTTTATAAATCTATGGAAGTGAATATGTTGAATATGACATACAGTAGATGTGTGGTGTTTGTTATTGACTTATTTAGCAAACATTGAGGTGGCATATACTGTGTAAAATCTTCATTCTGTTATGACTTTACTCTTCAAAGATGATGCAACTGAAGCCATGAAAGATTAAACAAGATCCCACAGCTGGAGTTGAACACATCTAACCAACAATTCAGTTTTATTAATTATAATTACCCTTATAGGATGCTGCTATAGAGAGAAGAACTGTTTTATACTTGTATAAAACATCGGTATAAAGCATCAGTATCTGATGCTAATAAAAATAATTGTTTTCGGCCGGCGCCATGGCTCAACAGGCTAATCCTCCGCCTTGCGGCGCCGGCACACCGGGTTCTAGTCCCGGTCGGGGTGCCGGATTCTGTCCCGGTCGCCCCTCTTCCAGGCCAGCCCTCTGCTGTGGCCCAGGAGTGCAGTGGAGGATGGCCCAAGTGCTTGGGCCCTGCACCCCATGGGAGACCAGGAAAAAGCACCTAGCACCTGGCTCCTGCCATCGGATGAGCGCGGTGCTGCGGCCGCAGCGCGCCGACCGCGGCAGCCATTGGAGGGTGAACCAACGGCAAAGGAAGACCTTTCTCTCTGTCTCTCTCTCTCACTGTCCACTCTGCCTGTTAAAAAAATAAATAAATAAAATAATTGTTTTCACTTATATAACATTTGTTTATTAAATACCTAGTACATACTAGTTCATGTACTAAGACTACAGAGTGAATAAGCTAGACAAAGTGTTTTATTTTATATAGCTTTTATTCTGGGAAAATTTTATAAGGATTTTAATATTGAAAAATATTTTAAGCTTTTAAGGGCTGGAACTATGTCTTTTGTTTCTGTACTCCAAACTTTCAGCTGAGTTCATGGTAGATATTAAAGAATGTATGAATAAAAAAAGGAAAAAATAATGAAATACAACCTACGATATTTCTTTACTTTTGTTTTTTTATTTGAAATTTTTTACTGAAGAATAAAATATATTCACACATGGTACATTATTTCATTCTATAGAAGTTTTGCAAATTATAATTATAACATGTTTCAAGTTTAAATAAAGAAATATGTTGCTTATTGGAGTATTGTTTCAAAAAGCAAGAAATATGGTACAGTGTTTGACAGAGTTTGTATATAAAGTGCTGTTTAGGATGGGTAGTGCATAATGACTAATTTTAGAATAATGTGTAAGTGAAATCTTTCTTTGTTTTGAATGAATTGTTATCAGAATTAAAGAGCATGTAAATCAGAGCAGTCTGTTTGCCAAACCTCTCAGGTAGGGTTAGGAATACACAATGGTGTTTGGTTGTGTGTGTACTGTAAGAACACATAAAGTTGAAACTTCAGAAAAATGCATGGCAATTATTTGGTTTATCAAGCTAGGAATACCAAATTATTTTTAGTTTACTGGTTTATCTTCAGTATATAATACTTAGATATGTAGCCCTTGGCCAAATGGGAATGAAAATAGAGGTGGTTCTACTTCAAGAATTTGTAATAATCCCTTCTCTTTAACACATGAATGTGTTCAATATTGGCAAAAGAGCACGTTGCTACCAAAACTGAAACAGGATCCTTGAAACAGAAAAGATGTTGCCATGGAAAAATGAAGTAACACTCAGTGCAGCTGTGATGCATTAATGAATAGGATATTTTTTTAAAAGATCATTTGTGTTTGGTGTGGCTCAGAGGGTCCCAACCAGATGGTTTCCATGAACATGATCTGACCCCCAGCTTGAGGACTTCTTACTGGCAGATTACTTCATTTTCTTTCCCTTGGATTGTCAGATCCTTACATTAATGTAAAATTTACTGCTTCAGATTTATATTCAGTAATATAAATCACTCAACATTTTACATTAAAACCACAATTTTAGACATACATTTTTAGCAGTTATTTTAAAAGTAAAAAGATTTATGTGATAGCTTTAGTGTATATAATAGATGTAACATTATAATATTTTTCAGTAATTTGGGTTAAGTATATGTTTTAATTCTTATCATTAAAGGCATCCTCAGAACATATATCATGTTTTAGAAAGCATTTCTTTGGGTGGTGTTATACATGTCATGCCAATATATTATTGATTTTGCATTCATTGCTCAGATTGTTTAAACTTGATGAAAAATTTGATTTTTGAATTAGTGGAATCAAAGTATGTTTTATTATTCTGGTATAATTTGAATTTGTTTCTAAGGGCATATTTAAATATTTGTGGCAGCTTTTTATACCTAATACCTCTCATGTCAAAGCATTTTTCAGCCTAGCATCAACATCTACATGAAATATGAAATACTGCCTCTTCATCATATGATGTTTCAACCTGATTTAATAGAGTAGAATATGCTGTTAATATACCATCTCAGAATGGTCCATTAAAGACCATGAACAAATTATGTTAAATATTTAAATGTATAATTTTATCTAAGACAATATAAACTTCGAATTTTAGAATAAATGAAATATGTTTTGATCTTAGATCCATCAACTATTTAAACACATACTTAAATTATCTAAGCTGCAAAATAAAATTCTAGAACTAAAAAAATGAGCTCATATGTCGTGAACCAACACATTTATTTATATAGAATTTTACTTACATTTTTCTTCACTGAGTTCATTAGTTTGTCTAAGCCCAGAAATGTGAAACAAAGACAGTTTTGCCTATCAATAGGTTGGTGAAATTTTCATCATATCAAGGAATTCCAAACCTGTTACTTGTCATCTGTTCTCACTAAGGAGTGTATTACCCCCATGAAAAGGAGTATTATCTTACACTGCAGTTTTATAAAATTCTCACAAAATCTGTTTGCTAATGTAGTTTCCTAAGATGTCCAAGCATTTATAAAGTAAAAAAAAATTATCACACCTTCAGATTAATATCTTTGTATGCCAAGATCATAGAAAGTCAACAGGTACTAGTTTATATTTGTTTTAACAAATAATTCTGTATCTGGGGAAGAAAAAAATAATTCAAGTTTACTAAATGTGGAAATTTAAGAACCAGATATTTGTAAAAGCCAAGTAAGACTAACAAATTTTAATCTACATTACTTTTGAATTAAGAACTCATACTGAATTCAGTATTTGATTTGGACTTGACTTAGTTTTATCTTACCCCTCTAAGGTCCTGGCAACTTAAGTAACAATACTGGGAACAGTTGAACATAAAAACTTAATGTGAAATTACAATCTAGGTGATAATTTTAATAATGATAAAAGAAGAAATAATGCTGTGGTTTTTGTCTTCTGATTTTTCTTACTACTGTGTATCTGTTTATTCACAATACTTGAGTCTGTATATAGGTGTTAAAAGCATGTAATATAAACATGTTCTTGAATGGTTGTTTAGTACTATAAACTGAATGTTTTAAACATCTTTTTTTTCATATTTTAAATTGTAAAAAAAAAAATGAGAGCCAAATTCACATAAAAATAGCCTCCTACCCCCAACCTCTTTTTAAAATAGAAGCTGTAAGATACTAGTCAGTTCTAAGGCCTTATTTGGTAAGTGTCAAAGTGTTAACAAATTCTAATAAAGTCCAGAAGAATGAGGACTTTCCTACCTTGTTTTATCTGCAGCACACTTTCTAATTAAATCTTGTTTCTTGGAAAGAACTCTGGAAGGGCAGATATATTTACATCTCATATCACTGGGGCTTTTGATCAAGTTTATAGCAAGAAACAGAAGATTTTCAAGTGTTTGTTAAGTTCCTTACTAAAAAGAACTTACATACTACATTCATAGGACCTTGGATTTTGTTTGTTTGCTTGCCTGTTTATTCTGGGGAAAATGTTAGATATTTGAAGACTTGTTTAGTCTGATTCAAATATTTTAATTCTGCTTTTCTTTTCTAGCTTGAAGTACAGTCTTGTTGTGTGTTCATTCCAAATGATAGTCTGCCTTCTCCAAGTACAATTGTGTCCGGTGATATTCCTGGAACAGTAAGAAGTTGGTACCATGGACAAACCAGCATGCCAGGAACACTTGTTCTCTGTTTGCCTCAAATAAAGATTATTAGTGCTGGTCACAAGTATATGGAGCCTCTGCAGGAGATTCCATTTGTCATACCACGACCCATCCTCGAAGAAGGTATAATTTAAAATAATTCTTCCTATGGTTAATATTTTATACTGGTATTTTTAGTTTTGTTGTTATTTAAACTTGCCAGTGTATGTGTACATCAGGCTTTTCATAGATTTTTATGACAAAGTGGTGAACTAATGCCATTTATCTACCTTGTATTCCTAGTTATATATTCATATATGTAAATATAAATTGTGTATGTATATACAATGTATGGTAACATAAACATTGGAAAAATTTTCTTGGGAAGAAATTGGTTTTGGCTGTTTCTGTTAGACTGAACTAAGGGTAACAATTAAGTTGATCTTATTTAGTGTATTTGACTTACGGATGGGTATATTTTATATAAATAATTGGATGGATATATTATTTACATAACCATAATAAATTTCTAGATTTCTAATTAACTTGCAAAAATAATTGTTAAAGTTATGATTCTCGGCTGGCCCTGTGGCTCACTTGGCTGATCCTCTGCCTGCGGCTTTGGCACCCTGGATTCTAGTCCCGGTTGGGACGCTGGATTCTGTCCCAGTTGCCCCTCTTCCAGTCCAGCTCTCTGCTGTGGCCCGGGAGTGCAGTGGAGGATGGCCCAAGTGCTTGGGCCCTGCACCCCATGGGAGACCAGGAGGAAGCACCTGGCTCCTGGCATGGTGCGCCGGCCGCAGAGGCCATTGAGGGGTGAAGCAATGGAAGGAAAACCTTTCACTCTCTCTCTCTCTCTCACTGTCTGACTCTGCCTGTCAAAAAAATAAAGAAAATGGTTATGATTCTCCCAGAAGTACTTGATTTCTGTTATTATGGTGTTTCAGTTTCAAATTCGTACCTTTTTGAACTTTGACATATTCATTTCAAACAGTATATCCTTGGAAAAGTTTCAAGTCACAAAGTAAGTAATATGAATGTATATTTTTAATAACATGGCTCAAATTTTTGTGCTAAACAGGTCAATGCCTTGTTCATATTATGAGATGTATGTATTTGAGTCCTGATATCATACAGATCATCACATATGCTTTTACTGTCACTGAGAAGTACACATTGTCTGTGCAATTTTTTTATTCCACTGTTGATGTTGATTTCTCCTTTTTTTCTGTACTGAAATTTTTTTGAATTCCAGTTTTCTTATCAGAAATAAGCATGATTTTACTGCTGAAAATCAATGTTGGTCCTTAGTGCTATGAATACCATTTTCATAAAATCATAGATTTATAAGACTTAGAGGGACTTGTTTAGAGTTCATTGGACCTATGTCTTGATGCAAGGTTCCTTTGTGTAGCATTGTTGACATATTCGTTCTTTGTTTTTGGCTGTTGGGTATTCTTATGTACAAAAGCTTCTGTGCAGCATATCAAGGGTATGCTAGCTTCAAAACTATCTTGTGAAATGGAATGTTCCCTACATTCTTTTCTTTTCTTTTCTTTTCCTTTCTTTTCTTTTCTTTTCTTTTCTTTTCTTTTCTTTTCTTTTCTTTTCTTTTCTTTTCTTTTCTTTTCTTTTCTTTTCTTTTCTTTTCTTTTTTTGACAGAGTGGACAGTGAGAGAGAGAGAGAGAGGAGAGAAAGGTCTTTCTTTGCCATTAGTTCACCCTCCAATGGCCACTGCACTGCAGCCGGCGTGCTATGGCTGGCGTACCATGCTGATCCGATGGCAGGAGCCAGGTGCTTCTCCTGGTCTCCCATGGGGTGCAGGGCCCAAGCACTTGGGCCATCCTCCACTGCACTCCCTGGCCACAGCAGAGAGCTGGCCTGGAAGAGGGGCAACCGGGACAGAATCCGGCGCTCCGACCGGGACTAGAACCCTGTGTGCCGGCGCCGCAAGGCGAAGGATTAGCCTATTGAGCCACGGCGCCGGCCCCTACATTCTTTTCAAACCCTGGCATAATTTTTTTGTAAAATCATAATTAGTTTTCCTTTTTTTTGTTAAAACTCATTTGTATACATCGCACAGTTTTTCCAGAAATAATTCATATCTATAATTCTTTTTGATGTGTAAAGCTAAGCAATTTTAGTATATTTGCTGTGTTGTACAACCGTTGCCCCATAGAGTTTTAGAACAGTTTTATCTCTCAAAAAAGAAATGCTATACCCTTAGGGGGTAACTCTCCATTCACCCTCTTGCCATCCTCTGGCAACCACTAATCTACTTCTGTCTCTATGAATTCTGTTTTATACAGTTCATATGAGTGGAATATTGTAGTATAGGGTCTTCTGTGACCAAGGTTTCCTTCACTTATAATACATTAAGGTTGATTAATGTGGCATATTGTAGCAGTCTTTACTCTTTTTTGGATGAATAATATTCTATTTGTGGGTATGCCGCTTTTTTTATACAGTCATCAGTTGGTGAGCTTTTGGATTATTTCTGCTTTTTGGCTTGTCTGAACATTGCTTTATAGGTTTGCATGGGCATGATTTAATTTTTATTAATTATGTTCCTGGGAGTGGAAACGTTGAGTGAGATGGAAATTACCATACTATTATCCAAAGTGTCTGTATTATTTTATAATCCTTCTTCAGTGTCTGAAGATCCTAATTGCTCCATGTCCCTGTTGTAATTTGTTATTGTCTATTCTCTGTTTATGTGGTTGGTTGATTCCAGCCGTGAGCTACAAAGTAGTATCTCAGTAGTATCTCATTGTGGCTTTGATTTGCATTTCCCTAATGATAATACTGATGTTGTCTATGTTGTTGTAATGATGTTGAACATATTTTCATGTGTTTGGTGGCCACTTATATATCTTGTTAAGTGTAGTTCTGTTCAAATCTTTTGCCCAGTTTTTTCACTGTGTTGTTTACCTTCTCCTGTTAAGTCATAAGAGTTCTTTTTTGTACTCTAGAAATTATATCCTTCTCAGATGTATGATTGCAAATATTTCTCCCAATCTTACTGGTTGTCTTTTTACTGTCTTGATGATATTCTTCATAATATATTCTTTAATCCCTCTTTTTCTGCCATGTATTTAATCATTCCCTCACTATCTTTTTTTATTTTTATTTTTTATTTATTTATTTGACAGGCAGAGTGGACAGTGAGAGAGAGAGAGAGACAGAGAGAAAGGTCTTCCTTTTTGCCGTTGGTTCACCCTCCAATGGCCTCTGCGGCCGGTGCACCATGCCGATCTGAAGCCAGGAGCCAGGTGCTTCCTCCTGGTCTCCCATGCGGGTGCAGGGCCCAAGCACTTGGGCCATCCTCCACTGCACTCCCTGGTCACAGCAGAGAGCTGGACTGGAAGAGGGGCAACCAGGACAGAATCCAGTGCCCCGACCGGGTCTAGAACCTGGTGTGCCAGCGCCGCAAGGCGGAGGAATAGCCTATTGAGCCTCAGCACCGGCCATTCCCTCACTATCATTAGCATTTCTTCCACAATGTGAATTGCAGTCTTAGAAATATTAACAACAAGCCGGCGCCGTGGCTCAACAGGCTAATTATTGTTGTCATGTATTTTAATTGTTTTAATTTTTAAAACATACTGTTTTATTTGGTGTATAAAGGTGTTAAAAGAAGTTCAAGGAAAAAGTGTTACGACAAAACTGTGTGGCTTTCCAAATTTTTTTTCAACAAAATAAACTTATCTTTAAATTCCATTTTTCCACTAGCTTTTTGAAATTTACTCCTACATAACTAGTATAGGAATTGGAAAACATTTTCAGTAAAGGGCTAGAGAGTAAATATTTTTTTTGTAATTTCTATGGTTTCTATTGCAAGTACTTAGCTGTACCTTGTGGTATAGGAGCAGGTAAATACAATGTGTCAATGAATCGAGCTGTGTTTAGTAAAACTTTATTACAACATCTGGTAGTAGGCCAGATTTGGTCATATTCCACATTTTCCATCCTCTGCATTTAGTGTATTAGTATTCCCTTCACAGCTTGGTCCTTCTTTCCTAAATCAAAGTCAAGAATATTCCTAGGGGGCTGGCGCTGTGGCTCAGTGGGTTAAGGCCCTGGTCTGAAGTACCGGCATCCCATATGGCTGCCGGTTCTGGTCCCACTGCTCCTTTTCTGATCCAGCTCTCTGCTATGGCCAGGGATAGCAGTAGAAGATGGCCCAAGTCCTTGGGCCTCTCCACCCCTGTGGGAAACCCGAAGGAAGCTCCTGGCTCCTGGCTTCGGATTGGTCCTTGCAGCCATCTGGGGAGTGAACCAACAGATGGAAGACCTCTCTCTCTCTCCCCCTCCCTCCCTCCCTCCTTCCCTCCCTCTCTCTCTCCCTCCTTCCCTCCCTCTCCCCCTCTCCCTCTCTCCCCCTCTCTCCCTCTCCCTGCTCTCCCAAGCACTTTGGCCATCTTCTGCTGCTTCCCCAGGCCATAGCGGAGAGCTGGATTGGGAGAGGAACAGCTGGGACATGAACTGTTGCATGTATAGGATTCCAGTGACACAGGCAGAGGCTTAGCCTACTACGCCACAGCACTGGCCCCTGAGTTCAAATTTTTATTCATCATGTTTTCATTTTTTTAACTCCTTAATTTTTATTCATATTTCAAAACTCCTTTTTTTTTCTTTGTTCATGAAGCATTTATATTATTATCTAAATCCTGCTGACTTTGCCTACTGTGCCTACTCTTGCTTGTTGGTTCTTTTATTTTCTGGGCTTCTTCTTTTCCTTAGAGATTTCTCCACAGAAATTTTTTTAAGATAAATCTGAAAGATTCCATATATATATATATATATATATATATATATATATATATATATGTATATATATGTTTCAGTTTACTTTTGATGTCTTAGGGGCATGCCTATATCAGGACCCTTGAAACAATTCTTGACTAGAGATACTCATGCCACTTAGAAAAATTCATGCTGTACTTTTATCAAGACTGGCTTATAGTTGTGAGATTGATCTATATTCCCCCCTCACCCCCAATCCTTTCTCTTCAAGGTTAATTTTTCTGGTAGAGAAATGTGAATAGGACAATTTTATTTGTATTTTCCCCTAACATCAGCGCGTACCAATACGCGTACTAGTTTATATTCCATCAGTTTCTCCACTGTGAATGGCCTTTAAGGCTTTATCTTTAGTCAGCTTTAGTTGTGAACATGGAGGTTCAGTTTTGCTGTCTATGACATCCTCCAGGCATTTACTTCACTTAACTTTAAGTTGCTGGCTTCCCTAGCCTTAATAGTTGTTGTTTTTCCCTGTAAACTCTTTAATGAATTTAAGAAGGTATTGTTGATATGTGTACGAGTAAACTTTATGAAGTTGATTCATAGTACCCTCTATATGTACAATTTTACTTAGTAAATGTATCATTGTTATTTGTTTTTAAGATTTATTTATTTGAAAACTGGAGTGACAGAGAGGCAGAGGCAAAAATACAATCTTCCTTCTGCTGGTTCATTACCCAGTTGGCCTCAGTGGCCAGAGCTGGGTCAGGACTAAGCTGCATCCCAGTCTACCATCTTCCACTGTTTTCCCAAGTGCATTAGCCGAGAACTGGATCAGAATTAGAGCAGCTGAGACATGAATTAGTGCAGACATGGGATGCCAGCACTACAGACAGTAGCTTTACCTGCTGTGCCACAGCGACAGCCCCAGGTTTATTTGTTTTTAGCATGTTTATCAAGTGTAGTAGATCAACTAAGTTTCTATAAACCTAATCCCTCAGAGATGTTTCTTTTTTTTTGACAGGCAGAGTGGACAGTGAGAGAGAGAGAGACAGGGAGAAAGGTCTTCCTTTGCCATTGGTTCACCCTCCAATGGCCGCTGCGGCTGGCGTACCGCACTGATCCAAAGCCAGGAGCCAGGTGCTTCTCCTGGTCTCCCATGGGGTGCAGGGCCCAAGCACTTGGGCCATCCTGCACTGCACTCCCTGGCCACAGCAGAGAGCTGGCCTGGAAGAGGGGCAACCGGGATAGGACCGGTATCCCAACCAGGACTAGAACCCAGTGTGCTGGCGCCGCAAGGTGGAGGATTAGCCTATTGAGCTGCGACGCCGACCAGAGATGTTTCTTAATGATGTGGTGACAATATCAGACTTCCTTTTTTCTACTGGATTTCATAGAAGGATTGATATATACTGCCCAACAGTCTTTGTATGTTTAACCCTCATTTAAAATCCTTATTATTCCTACAGAATATCTGCCAAAAGTTCCTACTTGTTGTATTTATATAATACATTATTTAATTTTTCTCATTTTTTAGATGCATTGTGAATGTCTTTAAGGACTAAACAAATCTTCATCTTTAAAGTGTATAATGTTACTGTAGTCTTTTTTTTAACTAAACTAGTCAGCAACTTACTTTATTTTGAACTCTTAAAAAAAATCACTTACCATGATCAGTTTAAGTTCATAATTGATCATAACAATAGGAATAAGTGTCAAAGGGATCACATAAACAAGACTAGTGTCTACTAATAAAAACTGATAGAATTAAAAAGGAGAGAACAATCCAACATGTGAAGCGGGATACACAGCAGACTCATAGAATGGCAAATGCCCTAAACAGCACTCTGGCCTCAGAATCCGCCCTTAAGGCATTCAGATCCAGCTAAAAAGCCCATGAGAGTTTCTCAGGCATGGAAAGTCAAGACACTATGGCAAAAAAAAAAAAAAAAAGAAAAAAAAAACCTAAATGAAAGATCTCTGTGATTGAGATCCCAGCAGAAAGAACAGGCCATCAAAGAAGGAGGTACCTTTCTCTGAAGGGAGGAGAGAGCTTCTACTTTGACAAGGGCCTTGTCTAAATAAGGTCAGAGTTTGTGAACTCAAGAGGCTTCCATAGCCTTGGCAACTCATGACAAGAGCTTCGGGTGATTCCTGACGTCATAAATAAGAGTGTCAGTTGTTAAATCCATAACGGGAGTCACTGTGCACTTATTCCCCATGTAGGATCTCTGTCCTTAATGTGTTTTACTATGTGAATTAACGGTAAAACTAGTTCTCAAACAGTACTCTATACTTTGTGTGTCTGTGTGGATGCAGTCTCTTGAAATCTTTACTTAGTGTATACTAAGTTGATCTTCTGTATATAAAGATAATTGAAAATGAATCTTAATGAAGAATGGGATGGGTGAGGGAGTGGGACATGGATGGTTGTGGGTGGGAAGGAGGTTATGGGGGGGAAAACCGCTATAATCAAGAAGTTGTAAATAAATCTTTAAAGAGAGAAAGGGAGAGCGCACACGCAAGAGAAAGATGAGCTAGCTGTAGAAGCAGGAAGAGACACACAAAGAAAGATTTTCCATCAGTACCACAAATGGTTGCAATAGCTGGGTCTAGGCCCAGTCAAGCTCCATTCTGGTCTCCCGTGTAAGGGTCAAAGTCACAGACTCTTGGTCCATCTTCTGCTGCCTTCCCAGGAGCAATGGCAGGGAACTAGATCATAAGCATAGCAAACGAGATTCAACTGGCACTTCCATATTGGTTTTTCTGTATTGTAATTAGCAACTTTTATTTAAAAAAATTTATTTAATAAATATAAATTTCCAAAGTACAACTTTTGGATTATAGCATTTAGGTTGATTCCATGTCTTAGCTTTTGTAAATTGAGCTGCAATAAACATTGAGGTACAGACAGCTCTTTTATTTGCCAATTTAATTTCCTTTGGATAAATTCCAAGGAGTGGGATGGTTAGGTTATATTCAAGTTTCTGAGTAATCTCCAAACTGACTTCCATAGTGGCTTTACCGGTTTGCATTCCTAAGGACAGTGGGTTAGTGTCCCTTTTTCCCCACATCCTTGCCAGCATCTGTTGTTAGTTGATTTCTGTATTTAAGCCATTCTAACTGGGGTGAGGTGAAACCTCATTGTGGTTTTGATTTGCGTTTCCCTGATGGCTAGTGATCCTGAACATTTTTTCATGTGTCTGTTGGCCATTTGGATTTCCTCTTTTGAAAAATGTCTATTGAGGTCCTTGGCCCATCTCTTAAGTGGGTTGTTTGTTTTTTTATTGTGGAGTTTCTTGATCTTTTTGTGGATTCTGGTTATTAATCCTTTATCTGTAGCATAGTTTGCAAATATTTTTCCCATTCTGTTGGTTGCCTCTTCACTTTCCTGACTGTTTCTTTTGCAGTACAGAAACTTCTCAATTTGATGTGATCCCAATAGTTAATTCTGGCTTTGACTGCCTGTGTCTCTGGGGTCTTTTCTAAGAAATCTTTACCTGTGCTTTTATCTTGCAGGGTTTCTCCAGTGTTCTCTAATAATTTGATGGTGTTGGGTTGTAGATTTAGATCTTTAATCCATGTTGAGTGGATTTTTGTGTAAGGTGTAAGGTAGGGGTCTTGCTTCATGCTGGCCATGGCTTTTTCTGCATGTGGATATCCAGTTTTCCCAGCACCATTTGTTGAAGAGACTATCCTTGCTTCAGGAATTGGTTTTAGATCCTTGATCAAATATAAGTTGGCTGTGGATGTTTGGATTGATTTCTGGTGTTTCTATTCTGTTCCATTGGTCTATCTGTTTCTGTACCAGTACCATGCTGTTTTGATTACAACTGCCCTATAGTATGTTATGAAATCTGGTTTTATTTTTGTTGTACAAGATTGCTTTAGCTATTCGGGGTCTCCTGTGCCTCCATATGAATTTCAGTATCATTTTTCCCAGATCTGAGAAGAATGTCTTTGGTATTTGGATTGGTATCGTATTGAATCTATAAATTGCTTTTGGAAGAATGGACATTTTGATGATGCTGATTTTTCCAATCCATGAGCATGGAATATTTTTCCATTTTTTGGGTATCCTCTACTATTTCTTTCTTTAATATTTTGTAGTTCTCATTATAGAGATCTTTGACATCCTTGGTCAAGTTTATTCCAAGGTATTTGATTGTTTTTGTGGCTATTGTGAATGGGATTGGTGTTAGATGTTCTTTCGCAGCCATGGCATTGTCTGTGTATAAAAAAGCTGTTGATTTTTGTGTATTGATTTATACCCTGCTACTCTTCTAAGAGTTCCAACAGTATCTTAGTACAGGTCTTTGGATCCCCTAAATAAAGAATAATGTCATCTGCAAAGAGAGATAGTTTGACCTCTTTCTTCCCAATTTGTATCCCTTTAATTTCTTTTTCTTGCCTAATGGCTCTGGCTGAAACTTCCAGTACTATATTGAATAGCAATGGTGAGAGTGGGCATCCCTGTCTAGTACCAGATCTCAGTGGAAATGCTTCCAACTTTTCCCATTCAATAGGATGCTGGCCATGTCTTTTTCAAAACTGCTTTGATTGTATTGAGGAATGTTCTTTCTATACCCAATTTGCTTAGAGTGTTCATCATGAAAGGGTTTTGTATTTTATCAGATGCTTTATTAGAATCTATTGAGATAATCACATGGTTTATCTTCTGCAGTCTGTTAATGTGGTGTATCACATTGATTGATTTGTGAACGTTGAACCATCCCTGCATACTAGGATAAATCCCACTTGGTCTGGGTGGATGATCTTTCTGATGCGTTGTTGCATTCTATTGGCCAGAATTTTGTTGAGGAATTTTGTATCCATGTTCATCAGGGAAATTGGTCTGTAATTCTCTTTCTCTGCTGCATCTTTTTCAGGCTTAGGGATTAAAGTGATGCTGGCTTCATAGAAAGAATTTGAGAGGATTCCCTCTTTTTTGATTGTTCTAAAAAGTTTGAGAAGAATTGGAGTTAGTTCTTCTTTAAATGTCTGGTAGAAGTCAGCAGTGAATCCATCTAGTCCCGGGCTTTTCTTTGTTGGGAGGGACTTTATTACTGATTCAATTTCAGTCTCAGTTATGGGTCTGTTTAGGTTTTCTATGTCTTCCTGGTTCAATTTAGGTAGGTTGTTTGTGTCCAGGAATCAATCCATATCTAATAGATTTCCCAGTTTCTGGCTTATAACTCTTTGTAGTAATTTCTGATAACTTTTTATTTCTGTGGTTTCTGTTGTTACATTCCTATTTTCTTCTCTGATTTTAATTATTTGGATCTTCTCTCTCCTTTTTTTGGATAGTTGGACCAATGGGGTGTCAATTTTGTTTATTTTTTCAAAAAAACCAGCTCTTCGTTTGGCTGATTTTTTGTAATTTTTTTTGGATTCAATCCTGTTGGTTACTTCTCTGATTTTAATTATTTCTCTTTGGCCGGTGCCGTGGCTCAATAGGCTAATCCTCCGTCTGTGGCGCCAGCACACTGAGTTCTAGTCCTGGTCGGGGTGCCGGATTCTGTCCCGGTTGCCCCTCTTCCAGGCCAGCTCTCTGCTGTGGCCAGGGAGTGCAATGGAGGATGGCCAAGTGCTTAGGCCCTGCACCCGCATAGGAGACCAGGATAAGCACCTGGCTCCTGGCTTCAGATGAGCACAGTGGGCCGGCCGCAGCACGCAGGCCACAGCGGCCATTGGAGGGTGAACCAACGGAAAAGGAAGACCTTTCTCCCTGTCTCTCTCACTGTCTACTCTGCCTGTAAAAAAAATCATTTCTCTTCTCCTACTAGTTTTTGGTTTGGTTTGCTGCAGTTTTTCTGGATCCTTGAGATGCATTTTTAACTCATTTATTTGGTGCCTTTCCAATTGCTTGATGTAGGCAACTATTGCTATAAACTTTCATCTTAACACTGCTTTTGCTGTATCTTATAAGTTTTGGGATATGTTGTGTTGTTATCTTCATTTGCTTCTAGAAAGTTTTTTATTTCTCTTTTGATATCTTCTATGACCCACTGTTCATTCAGGAGCAAGTCTCCATGTGTTTGCATATGCTCTAGGGATTCCTGAGTTGCTAATTTCCAGCTTCATTCCATTGTAGTATGAGAAGATGCATGGTGTGATTTTGATTCTTTTGAATTTTTTTTTTTAATTTTTATTTTTTTGACAGGCAGAGTGGATAGTGAGAGAGAGAGAGACAGAGAGAAAGGTCTTCCTTTTGCCGTTGGTTCACCCTCCAGTGGCTGCCACGGCCGGCACACCGCGCTGATCTGACGGTAGAAGCCAGGTGCTTCTCCTGGTCTCCCATGGGGTGCAGGGCCCAAGCACTTGGGCCATCCTCCACTGCACTCCCTGGCCACAGCAGAGAGCTGGCCTGGAAGAGGGGCAACCGGGACAGAAACCGGCGCCCCTACCGGGACTAGAACCCAGCGTGCCGGCGCCACTAGGCAGAGGATTAGCCCTATTGAGCCGTGGTGCTGGCCGTTAAATTTTCTATAAGCAGCATCTTAACTAACTGTGCTGCAACACCATCCCCTGATTACTTTTATCTTTATCTTTGGTATTGCTTGTCTTTCATTTAGGAGTTCTAAATTTATATTAAAATCCTAATTCTCTAAAGCCAGTATTTTAGATATATCATGGAATGGACCACAAAGAATACTTTATTACATACATAAGGTTGTATACTTCAATCTTATTTTTATTGAAATATTTTGGTATACTGTACAATTCCCTGAACAGAAAATATGACTTAAAATTTAATTGTTTTAAAAATTATTGAGGATTATCATCCGGAGTACAACCACGGTCGAATGGAGCCATTTTATTTGTGCCTTAAAGCTTTCTGAGACATCTAAAAGAATGAGAAAGTTGATTCTGGTAGTCCTTTAGAAAAATAATCTGTATCACTATAGAAGAGTGAGTTAGACTTGTTTCAGTTCTGAAAATTTCAGTTTTTGTTTTAATTCCTACGACCTGTACTGTACTTTATTCAAGCATCTCTCTTCTTTTTCTTGCTCAGTCCTACAGCCTCTCTTTAATTAACTAATTAATTTTTAATTTATTTATATGATTTATTTATATGAAAAGTAGAGTTAAGCCACTGCTTACAATGCCATCCCATATGGCTGCTGGTTGGACCCTGGCTGCTCTACTTCTGATCCAGCTCCCTGCTAATGTGCCTCAGAAGGTAGCAGAAGATGGCCCATGTACTTGTGTCCCTGGCACGTGGGAGACTTATATGGAGTTTTAGGCTCCTTACTTTGACATGGTCCAGTCCTAGCTCTTGCAGACATTTGAGAAGTAAGCCATAGGATAGAAATTGATCTATCTGTCTCTCCCTCTCTCTCAGTGGATTCCTCAGATACCTGAAAATAGATATACCATATGACCAGCAATACCACTCCTGGGGATATACCCAAAGGAAATGAAATCAGCATATGAACGAGTTTTCTGTATCCATGTGTTTATTGCAGCTCAGTTCACAGTAGCCTTTTCTGTATTCTTTGAACCAGAGCAGCAGTATTTTATCACTAGGACTTACTGTACGCTACAAACATGGCTTCCACCTTTGTGATCTCTTCTCCAGGCTTCCTTCTCCTTCTCATATTTTATGCTATCCTCCAATTCTGTCCTGTTATTGCACCTCACTCATTATGTCTACCACCTTTATCCCAATTTAAAAAAAATAATTTCACTCTGCATCTAGTTCCTGTTTTAGAGTGAAAAGAAAAGGAGGCATATTTTGTTCACCTCTATGTTATCACTTAACTCAAAACATGGCACAGAAGACTGGTTTACAGTATACTTGTAGATGTTTTGATGATTTCAAGCTGTTTAGAGTGGATCATTTTGGATTATTGCAAATAGAAAACAACTTTGAAAAGGTCAACTCTGACTTATAAAATCCATAAACAGTTGAAAAAGAATTGGGTAGAGAAGCATGAAAGATATGATTAAAAGTGAACAAGAATAATCCTCATTATAGATTTGAGGAGGCACCTTCTATAGTGAACTTGAACTTCTAAAGTTCAGTGTGAGGGACTGTTGAAATGTGTCATCTCATTTCAGTTGTCATGGAGGAGAGACCATCTCTAACATAGCCAGATCCAATTGGTATAGGGTGTTCGTGTCAAAAAAAAAAAAAAATCAACATCTTTAGTTTCGTTAGGGAGCACTTGGAATGAGACTTGCAGATGTAATTTGCTGCATCCAGCCAACACCTCTGAGCAGATGGGTTTTTGCACTATGCCTAGCAGAGGTTTGTTTTTTCTTCTTTGAAAGCGTTGCCTATTACTTTAATAAAATATTTTGACAGAAGTGGAATATTGAGATCATTTGTAAGTTAAAACTTTGCTGTTGTTGGATTTACTGAGTTTTAATGGAAACTGATGTGAAAACTATGCAGCATCTGTGAAACACAAGGACTATTTTCCCATATAATTCTTATTTACCTTAGTGGTTTATTTGTATTACTCCATTTTTTAGATTTCTAAATCATGATTAGACCCTACTTAATGTTTTTCCATTTGTCCCAGTAATATGCTTTATAGAAACAAATATAATTGAGGATCACTCATTGCATTTAATTATCACTTCTTTTTAATTATTATGTGTTGGGTCTATTTCAGTCTTTGACTTTCATGGCCTTTGTAGGCCAGTTATTTGGCAGAATATTCGATAAGTGGGGTGTGTCTGATGTTACCTCATGATTATATTCCTCTCTGTGTATATAGCAGGTACATCTCAGAAACACAGAAGTCATAGTGTTTTCTTCTACTTGCATCCTATCAGGTTCTCCATGGTTTTCACATGTTCCATTATTGGTGATGTTCATTTTGAACTTGTATCCATCAGGTTTCTCCATTGCAAAAATCACCCAATTCTCATTACAGTTAATAAATATTTGGGGGAAAGCTTCAAATTGGACTTTGGGGCCATTCAATCCAGATCTTTCTTTTCTTTTTGCAATTTGGTTCTATTAATATATAAATGTATAAAGTCCTCATTGTTCACCAAACTTCCAGCTACTAATTTTAACATGTATTGATATATTTTGGCTAAATAAATATTTTATTATAATACAAAGAAAGATAGTTATGTACTCTTGAAATGATTTTTGTTCTAGTTTCACTCAGTGATTCTGACCTTAGTCCATAAACTACATAAAAGGGTCTTCATAAAGTTCATGGGAAAATGAGTATTATCTATACTGATCAAATCAAGATAATCAACATTTTCCTTTTGTGAATACTTTATAATGACAGCCTTGGGGTTTGTGTCTTTTATTTTCTCAGAAAACGTAAGATAAGTTATTGTTAACTATAATCAGCTGACTATGCTATGTAATAATAGGAAGTTCTTCCTTCTATCTAACCCTTATTTGGTACCAATTATCTCACTGTCCTTTATCCCCATTACCCCTCCAAGCCTCTAGTAATTACTATTCTGTGTTTATATTGAGTTTTTTTAGCTTCCACATATGAGGAATAGTAGACAGTAGTTGTCTTTCTGCGTCTGGCTTAATTTGAAAAACCAGATTCCCCCAATTCCATACATTTTGCTACAAATGACAAAATTTTTTTTAATGGATGAGTAATATTCAGTTGTGCATTTGTACTACACTTTATTCATCTGGTGATGCACACATGATTCATTCTGTATCTTAGCTATTGTAAACAGTGCTGCAGTGAACATGGTGGTGGTACAGGTATCTCTTTGATAGAATATATCTTTTGGTTCTGTACACAGTAGTGGGAATACTGGATCAAATGATGTTTCTTAAAGAATCTCTATACTGTTTCCATAGTGGCTATACTAATTTGCATTCATACCAACAGTGTATAAGAGTTTCTCATTCTCTATATTCTTGCTAGCATTTGTTACTTTTTTTGTTAATAGCCATTCTAAGTAAAATGAAGGTTGAGCTGGTGTTTTAGCATGGTGGTTAAACCCCAACTTGTGACATCAGCATCCCAAACAGCCTTGCATTCAAGTCTCAGCTTTTCCACTTCTGATCCAGCTCCTTACTAACGGCCTGGGAAAAACAATCCACTGAAGATGGCCCAAGTGTTTGGGTCCCTGACACCCTCATGGGAGACCCAGATTAAGCGTGATGCCTGACTTCAGCCTGGCCCAGTGCTGGTTATTGTAAACATCTATGGAGTGAACCAGTGGATACAAGATCTTTGTGTGTGTGTGTCTGTCTCTGTCTCTCCCTCTCTGTGTCTCTGACTTCAAAAATCAATAAGAACATCTTTTAAAAATAATTTTTAGGAGCCTGCAAGGTGGCATATTGAGTAAAGCCACCTCCTGCAGTACCAGCATCCAATATGGGCTCCGATTTAAGTCCCAGCTGTTCCACTTCCAATCCAGCTCTCTGTAATGGGCTGGGAAAACAGTTTAAGATGGCCCAGGTCCTTGGGTCCCTGCATCCTTGTAGAAGACCCAGAGGAAGCTCCTGGCTTTGGATCGGCACAGTCCCAACCATTGGAGTGAATCAGCTGATGGAAATCCCCCCACACTCTCCTCTCCCCCCACCTCCACCTCTCGGACTCTCCACCTTGCCTTTTCTCTCTGTGTAACTCTGACTTTCAAATAAATAAATGAATATTTTAAAAAGTTAATAATTAAAAAAATGAAATGAGGTTTATCTATTGTGATTCTTGATTTGCATTTCTCTGTTGGCTACTGATATTCTGTATTTGTTTACTATTTTTATGTGTTTTGGGAAGTCTCTTAAGGTCATTTGCCCTTTCCTTATGTAGATCGATTGATTGTTATTGTGGAGGGTTATTTTTAGTTACATTCATGTGTTAACTCTGTCAGGGAAACAGCTTGCAAGTGCTTTCTGGGGTTCTGACAGTTTTTTCCACCCTGTTGACAGTTTCCTTTATTATGCAGAAGATTCTCTTTTTGATATAATTCTATTCATCTAATTTGACTTTTGTTGCCTGTGATTTTGTGGTCTCATTCAAACAATCTTTGCCTACCCAGGATGGTGGAAACTTTTTCTGCCAGGGGCATTTTGGATATTTACAACATGATTCTTGGCCCATACCAAACTAACAACTTAAAAATTACCCTGCTATAGGTTGATTGAATTTCAAGTCCTCCCTAAAGTTGCCGTGGCTGGTCCAGACTAAATAATTTTTCAGGCCTTATATAGTCTGTAGGCTGTATATTACCCACTCCTGGATCTACACCAATGTCTTGAAACATCTAACTTTTGTTTTCTTCTAGCAGTTTTCTGGTTACAGGTCTTACATTTAAGTGTTTGATTCATTCTGAGTTGGGTTGATTTTTGTACATTAGAGAGAGGAAAGCATCTAATTCCATTTTTCGCATATTTATATTCAATTTTTCAGCACCATTTATTTTTTAAAAAAATTCCTTTTTTCCCTTTTTATTTTTTAGGTAGCAAATTTTTAATTTACATTACAATCATATGCTTAATGCTCTGCTAAATAAATAGTTCAACAAATAATAAGTATAAAGACCATAATGCCCGTGGAATACAGGCTGTAAATGGTAATCAGAAGTTTTTCAACTTTACTCATTTAGAGTCAATTTTAAAATAGTTACAGATCATTAAAACTGTATTAGTACATAATCCCTAACAATTTGTTTCATCAAAGGAGTAAAACAACATTTGACAAAACACTATATTTCTTTAAAAACAATTTATTTATTTGAGAGATAGAGTTACAGACAGAGGGAGAGACGGAGAGGGAGACCCTCCATCTGCTGGTTCATTCCCCAAATAGCCAGAGTGGCTGGAGCTGGACCCATCCGAAGCTGGGAGCCAGGAGCCTCTTCTGGGTCTCCCACACAGGTGCAGGGACCCTAGGACTCAGGCGGGCCATCTTCCACTGCCTTCCCTAGCCATTAGCAGGGAGCTGGATTGGAAGTAGAGTAACTGGGATTTGAACCAATACCCAAACACCCATATGGGATGCTGAGGCTGTAGGAGGTGGCTTTACCCGCTGTGCCACAGCGCCAGCCCTTCTTTGTTGCTTTTCTGTCTATGTTGTAAGTCCATTGATGACAGTGGTGTTGAAGACCTCAATTAATATTGCATTGGTGTCCACCTCTCCCTTTAGATTTAATATTTGTTTTATGTATTTGTATGATCTAGTGTTAGGTTCCTCAATACTTGGAACTGTTGTATCTGTATGTTTAATTTACCATTTTATCAATATAAATTGACCCTCTTTGTTTATTATACTTTTTGTTTTGAAGTATGTTTTATCTAACTATACCTGCTTGCTTTGGTTTTCATTTGTGTGGAGTATATTTTTCTAACTCTTCACTTTCAAACTATGTATATCTTTAATTGTGAACTGAGTTTCTTAAGTGCATGGATTGTAAGGTGGCCACAAAACACACCAGACACCGGAGTAAGGGAAAGAGTTTATTGGCAGAAACCTGACAGACTGGAGAGAAGGGGCAAAGAAGAAGAAGCAGGATAGTGCAAGAGAGATCAGGAGACAGATAGAGAGATCAGGAGACTGAGAGAAGGAGAGAAGGGGAGAGAGAGAGAGAGAGGGAGAGGGAGAGGGAGAGAGAAAGGGAGAGGGAGAGAGCACGCGCCAGGAGTTCAGGAACAGGTCCTTTTAAAACGTTGTGGGGTGGGGGGACAGGAAGGTAGGAGCAGGGAATCCTATTAAGATGGGGGTAGAACTTGACACTGGTGGTTGGGCCATGTGGCCACCTGGCTTCCAGCAATGGCGGCAGAGGCTAGATCCTAGGATGATGTCCGGGTGTAGATGGCGCCATAGATAAGACTGTGCCATTTTACTAACAAGAATAGTTAGATCTTTGTTGGTTTTTTTTTTTTTTTGACTTGACCGACTTGTATCTTTTGACTAGGAAATTTGATTCATTTATATTAAAAGTTAATATTGATAGGTTAGAACTAATTCTTCTCACTTGTTAATTGCTTACTGCTTATTTTATATATTTTTCTGCCTCATTATTTATCTTTCTGTTTTGGCAGTTTTCTGTCATTCTCTTTTGTAAATCTGCTCTGTTCATGAGCATTATATTTTCATGTGTTTTCAAGGTGGTTGTTAAAAATCCTTTTACTTCTTATGTAGAATTTCATAAACATTTTTTGCAGAAGTGGTCTAATCATTAATTGTCATGAGTTATTTTCTTGGTTACTTTGAACAGTGTGATAATGATGTACCTGAATATTTATTTGTTTACAGTCATCCAATATGAAATTGTTTAAGGTGTGTGGTTATGTTCATTAAAATTATTTATCAAATTTGAGACGGTCACCCATAGAAATCTACTTCTACCTTCTAGTACTTTTATTACATTTATATTAATATACATTATGTTGTTTTTCAAGTTTCTGGGGCACTTTAATTTTTTTGCAGATTGGATAACTTGATATGTTTTTAGGTCTCTCTTTCCATGATAAATCTGGTATTGAATTCTTATAGGAAATTTTGCCTTTTACTTATTGTACTTTTTGTATTCTAAGTTTTGTTTAGGTTCTTTTCTATAATTTTGGTCTCCCTATGGGACTCCTTTATAATTGTGAATTTATTATTATAATCTATTTTATTGGGCAGCAGGTGTTTAGCCTGTAAGTTAAGATTCCCACATCCCACATCAGATTGCCTGTGATCGATTTTCTGACTCCAGCTTCCCACTGGTGTAGACACGGGGAGGCTGTCACCAGCACAACAGACCTAGATTATGTTTCTTGCTCCTAGCTGCAGCCCTGGCTGTTGCTTACATTTGAGGAGTAAATGGAGTAAATGAGAACCTTCTCTGTTTGTCTGTCTCTGTCTGCCTTTTAATTAACTTTTTCTTTTAGTATTAACATTTTAAAAATTATTTTACTTGCATTATTACATTTATTTTCATTTTAATTGAGAGACAGATCTTTCATACAATGGTTCATTCCCCAAATGCCTGCAACAACTGGGGCTTGCCCAGGCTGAAGCCAGGAACCCAGAGCTCAGCCTGGATTTCCAACATAAATGAAAGGGACTTAAATATTTTAGTCATCATTTGCTGCCTCTCAAGATGCACATTAGCAGGAAGTTGGTTTGGAAGCTGAGGAGCCGAGGTTCAAACCAGGCATCCCAGTATGGGATGGAGGTTTCCAAGTCATGCGTCTTATTGTTGTAACAAATGTCTGCATCTCATATAACTTTCTAATGTTTTTTCTTTACATTTGTTGAACATATTTGTGTGTACATTAGGTGTTGTATTGTGTTTCTGCCTTACAGCCAATAGCCAATATCTAGGGACACTCAGAATGTTTCAGTTGATTGTGGTCCCCAACCACCAGGATAAGTCACACTTTCTTGTATGTCTTACATTTTTGAATTGAATATTTTATATACACAGAAATTCCATATTCTGATTTTTTTCTCTGAAGTTTGTTGTACTTTTTATTTTTATATTTGCTTCTTTGTTTAGTAACATCAGTGTGCTAAATCTGAAATTCTTTTCCCATCTGTATGACCTCTGCTGTCTCTGCTAAGTTTTGTTTTGTTTTTCTTTTCTTTGTTGTGTTTAAAATCCTCCCTTTAGAATTAAATGGTATTAATAATGATATTGCCTCTGTGTTTTCCTACATTAGTGGTCAACCAAAACTGAACAGTTTCTTCTCAGAATGCCAGTAAGGCCTTTGCCCTGTGTTAATGGAACTGTATTATATAATTAATGCATGCAGTGTTCTGGCTGCATTTATGTGTTATTTGCTTTCATTTTCATATGAGCTCTTCCTCATGTCCTTTCTACATAACTGCAGTGTCAGGGTTGCTCAGGAGTATTTGCATAAGTCAGTTTTTCAGTGTCTTTTGCGTACTAACTGCATCAGAAAATTGTTTTTATATTTATTTTATATTTTAGGTGTGTCAGGAATGTCTGAGCATATTTTAGGGAGTACCTAGAACATTATTTTGCAAATATTAAAAATAGATTAGGTGGGGTTTTGTGTTTTGTTTTTTAGAATGTGTTTATTTGTGTGTGTGTAAAAGGTGTACCTATAAGGTTAATGTTTTTGTGAATTCATAGTAATTAATTTTGGAATTATCATTACATGTTAACATCTCACATATTAGGTAGTTTGTGGTTTTCTAAAATGGACATTCTGCTTACTGAATAAATGGATGTGAAATGATATTTTTAAAGAGATTTTGTAAGTGTATCATAGACTCAATTTCAATTTATTGCTCTGAGTTCAAAGAAGAAACAGAAACATAGACCTGAGATAGTATTAATGTCAATGGAATTTTTAAAAAAATTTTGATGTGGTACTCTTCCATGCAATATAACCACCATTTAGCATTTCTTGGTAAAAATAATATTTTAAAAATATATATAACTCCCTGTCAGTTATAAAATATATAATCTACCGTAACGCAAAATATCTTAAGATAAATCCAGCAAAGTTTTTATTTTGTAAATAGTGTGGTATTTGAAATGTAGATTTAAGAATAATTTTAGAATCAGTTACAGAGGATTAAAATTTGCCATTCTGGGGCTGGCATTGTAGCATACCTGGTAAAGCCGCTGCCTGAGATGCTGGCATTCCATATGTGTGCCGGCTTGAGTCTCAGCTGTGCCACTTATGATCCAGCTCCCTGCCAGTGCACTTGGGGATGCAGTGGAGCATGTCCCTAGTGCTTGGGGCCCTGCACCAATGTGGGAGATCCAGATGAAGCTCCTGGCTCCTGGTTTCGGCTTGGCCCAGCTCAAGTCATTGTGGCCATTTGGGGAATGAACCAGCAGATAGAAGACCTCTCTGTCTTTCCATCTCTCTTCCTCTCTCTCTAACTCTGCCTTTCAAATAAAATAAATCTTGTAAAAAAATTGTCATTTTTTTCCTTAACAGCAAAATATATTAAGTCTTTTTCATTTTTAATTCTTTCTTTATTTTTATTTATTTGACAGACTTAGTGAGAGAGAGACAGAGAGAAAGGTCTTCCTTTTGTTGGTTTTTCCCCCAAATGGCCACTACCACCAGAGCTACGCCGATCCAAAGCCAGGAGCCAGGTGCCTCCTCCTGGTCTCCCATGCGGGTGTAGGGACCCAAGGACTTGGGCCATCCTCCACTGCCCTCCCGGGCCACAGCAGAGAGCTGGACTGGAAGAGGAGCAAGTGGGACTAGAACCCAGCGCTCATATGGGATGCCGGCATTGCAGGTGGAGGATTAACCAAGTGAGCCATGGTGCTGGCCCCCATTTTTAATTCTTTTAAAAGATTTCTTTATTCATTTTTGAAAGTCAGCCTTATAGAGAGAAAGAGACAGAGATCAGTCAGTCGTCCATCTGCTCGTTCCTTCCGAGATGGCCACAATGGCCAGTGCTGGGCCAGGCCAAAGGCAAGAGCCAGAAGCCAGGAGCTGCTGCTCGGTCTCCCATGTACTTGGCAGAGGCCCAAATACTTGAGCCATCTTTCACTGCCTTTCCTAGGCCAACTGCAGGGAGCTGGATTAGAAGCAGAGCAATGGGGACTTGAATCATGCCCACATAGGATGCTGGTGTCGCAAGCAGAGGCTTTACCTGCAATTCCACAATGCAGGTCCCAAAAACATGTTAAGTCTTAATACAAGGAAGTACCACAGTGCTGACCACATTCTATTATTACATTATTATTGTTTCCAGTAAAATTATTGTATCTTACTATGTAACTGGATTTGTGCTCTTATCTGTTTCAGAATTTCTAATTTTATTGATTATATTTTACCAAGAGATTTTTGAAAGTTCAAACCTATAGCCGGCGCCGTGGCTCAACAGGCTAATCCTCCGCCTTGCGGCGCCGGCACACCGGGTTCTAGTCCCGGTCGGGGCGCTGGATTCTGTCCCGGTTGCCCCTCTTCCAGGCCAGCCCTCTGCTGTGGCCCAGGAGTGCAGTGGAGGATGGCCCAAGTGCTTGGGCCCTGCACCCCATGGGAGACCAGGAAAAAGCACCTAGCACCTGGCTCCTGCCATCGGATGAGCGCGGTGCTGCGGCCGTAGTGCGCCGACCGCGGCAGCCATTGGAGGGTGAACCAACGGCAAAGGAAGACCTTTCTCTCTGTCTCTCTCTCTCTTTCACTGTCCACTCTGCCTGTCAAAAAAAAAAAAAAAAAGTTCAAACCTATAAGAATCTAGCTATGGAGCCTACTGAGTATCAAATCCACATTGAAACTCTTTCATCATATATTAATAGTATGATCCACTTAGTAATTCACTTAGCATTTTTTTTCTTCAATGGAAAATACTGTGAAACTGTAATTATAGTCCTAATTCTGCCTGAGCATGTATACTAGTCATAAGGGTAAAAAGTAAATATTTGGGAAAAATATACAGGTATATGAAGGGCCTATAAGATGTTAAAGTCTTCATTATTGGGGGTGTCAAGGTAGAAGGTAAATTAAGACTGATACTGGTATTTTCCTTTATATATATATATTTTTTCTAAATTATTTGCAGTGCAGCACCCTTATACCTTATATCTTCATTACTAGAAATATGTTTTCACTTTATTTTAAAATAAGTGACCAACTTTTAGAAAGTCTATATTGGTATACTTATACAGTCAGAATACAAGTGAAAGGAACGTGGTTTTCTAAGATTACCATCACGATAGTAAATGTTTATAAGTATTCTAATTCTTCATGAGCTTTTTCTAAGTTATTTTACTGAGTACTTTATCTATAACCATAATAAAAAAGATGGCTTTGTCTATAAAGTTTACTAATTAATTAATCTTGTTTAATGTAGGCTAATTAAAAGCAAAGGTGGCCGGTGCCACGGCTCACTAGGCTAATCCTCCGCCTGCGGCGCCGGCACACCGGGTTCTAGTCCTGGTGAGGGCTCTGTATTCTGTCCCGGTTGCCCCTCTTCCAGGCCAGCTCTCTGCTCTGGCCCGGGAGTGCAGTGGAGGATGGCTCAAGTGCTTGGGCCCTGCACCCGCATGGGAGACCAGGAGAAGCACCTAGCTACTGGCTTCGGATCAGCATGGTGCACCGGCTGCGGCGGCCTTGGAGGGTGAACTAACAGCAAAAGGAAAACCTTTCTCTCTGTCTCTCTCTTTCACTGTCCACTCTGCCTGTCAAAAAAAAAAAAAAAAAAAGTTAAGGTGTAGGCCAGCGCCATGACTCACTAGGCTAATCCTCTGCCTGCAGCGCTGGCGCCCTAGGTTCTAGTCCTGGTTGGGGCACCGGATTCTGTCCCGGTTGCTCCTCTTCCAGTCCAGCTCTCTGCTGTGGCCCGGGGGGGCAGTGGAGGATGGCCCAAGTGGTTGGGCCCTGTACCCACATGGGATACCAGGAGGAAGCACTTGGCTCCTGGCTTCTGATCAGTACAGCGCCGGCCATAGCGGCCATTTGGGGTCTGAACCAACGGAAGGAAGACCTTTCTCTCTGTCTCTCTCTCTCTCTCACTAACTCTGCCTGTCAAAAAAAATTAAATAACTAAAAGTAAAGGTATAAAAGAAGAAAATTAGATTTTAATCCTGAAATTTATGCATGCTAATTTTTTTGATAAAGTTATACTTCATTTAAACATAACTGATAATAAAGAGCATGCAGCCAGTATATTGAAATGCATCTTGAGTCTTACTGCCAGATATTCTAATTAAGTAGAAATTGAAGGAACCTCTGTCTTTAATAAGCATACTACATGATTTGGGTCCAACAGACCATAGTAGATTGTTTATTCTTTCCCTCTCTAATTCCACAGCCAGATCTAATGTCATCATCAGTCTACACAGTTATTAAAGCATGTTCCTAATTTAATCCATTTTGTAGGGTCTCCAGTGTATAGTGCGTGCATTTCCAGCAGCTGCACAGTACCACCTACTAGTTTGAGGGGACAGGAAACTAGACTTTATGTTATCAGATTCTTTCATTTCTATTCATATATTATAATGTTTATAATTAGTAATTTTGTATGTTATAAATATAAACATTTTAAAAGGTAACTTTTTAATAGCACATAAATTGTTTAGCAGTTTTGTTTCTAGTATATTATATGTGCTATTAGTTACACAGTATTGAGTACTTTGTATTTCAGGTACAAACAGTAGTTTACTATAAAGTGACTATTGTGTGTTTGTTCTTCCCAATTTCTTTATCAGGTGATGCTTTTCCTTGGACCATCAACTTGCATCATTTTAGCATATATACCCTCCTTGGAAAACAAGTGACTCTTTCTTTAGTGGAGCCTATGGGCTGTACCTCTACCCTAGCTGTCACATCTCAGAAACTCCTCGCTACGGGACCTGAGACTAGACATTCATTTGTTGTCTGTCTTCATGTTGACCTAGAATCACTGGAGATAAAGTGCTCTAATCCCCAGGTTGGTACATTTGCTTTATGAAAGGAAATTAAGGTAATGCAATTTTAAAAGAATTGTTTTCTATTTTGGTGAAAGAGTTCTCTTCTATTAAGCATCTTATCTTTTTTTTTTTTTTTTGACAGGCAGTTAGACAGTGAGAGAGAAAGGTCTTCCTTTTGCTTTTAATTCACCCCCCCCCCAAATGGCTTTTGCAGCTGGCATGCTGTGCCAATCCGAAGCCAGGAGCCAGGTGCTTCCTCCTGGTCTCCCATGCGGGTGCAGGGCCCAAGGACCTGGGCCATCCTCCACTGCCCCCCCCGGGCCACAGCAGAGAGCTGGACTGGAAGAGGAGCAACCAGGACAGAATCCAGTGCCCCAGCCCAGACTAGAACCTAGGGCACCAGCACCGCAGGCGGAGGATTAGCCTAGTGAGCCGCGGCGCCAGCCAATATCTTTTTTTTTAAAACTGGGCCATCAGATCAGGGTGGTTAAATTAAGAATTTCTTTGAGGGGCCAGTGCTGTGGTGAAGTAGGTTAATCCTCCGCCTGCACTGCCAGCATCCCATATGGGCTCCAGTTCGAGTCCCGGCTCCAGCTCTCTGCTGTGGCCTGGAAAAGCAGTAGAAGATGGCCCAAGTCCTTGGGCCCTGCTCCCGTGTGGGAGACCTAGAGGAAGCTCCTGGCTCCTGGCTTCAGATCAGCGTAGCTCCAGCCATTGTGGCCATATGAGGAGTGAACCAGCAGATGGAAGACTTCTCTCTTTGTCTCTCCCTCTCAGTGTCTATAACTCTACCTCTCAAATAAATAAATAAATAATCTTTAATAAAATATTTTAAAAAAAGAATTGCTGTGAAGCTGTCTCAAGTTTTGTAATTTAAACTGTTCTGAAAATGTCATGGTGACAGCATAAATGCATCTTTTGGCTGATGGAATAAATGCAGTTGCAGATGTAATGCTTCTAATCACTAAAGCACTATTTTGCTTCCTGACTAGAGGAGTATGTTGTGATGGTAATTGTTTCACTCATATTTGCACTCAGAACTTCTTGACTCATCATGTAATGTTTTTAAAAAGAGAATATAGCACTGTGTACTATTTTGTTAACTGTAAGATTTCAGTTGTCTTAGGATCACTATATTATTCAATTTGATGATTTGATATGAATTCAGAACAGCTGGGTTTGTGCAAATTTTTAATAGCTTAAAGCTTTTAAAGTAGGTTCAAATGTCATTCCATGTTTTATAGACCCTCCTTACTGATGACCTTTCTTTTCTTCTCCCTGCCTTCTCCTACCATATACTATGCTGTTTAGTATAAATTTTTTATAAATTCGTGTACTTTGAAAAGATTTGACCTACTGATAATATTGATGAGGGCATTATTAAAAAAATCCATATAATTAGAATTATAACAAGGCATTTATATTAAACATACTCTATTGTAAAATCTTTTAAGATTTATTTTATTTATTGGAAAGGAAGAGCAACAGAGAGAGAGAGAAAGAGAAATAGAGAGAAGCAGCAAGAGAGAGCACTTCCATCTGCTGGTTCACTCCCCAAATGGCCACAACATCCAGGGCTGTGCCAGACCGAATTCAGAAGTCAGGAGTTTCTTCCAGGTCTCCCACATGGGTTCAGGGTCCCAAACACTTGAGCCATCTTCTGCTGCTTTCCCAGATGGATTAGCAGGGAGATGGATTGGAAGTGGAGTATCCAGGACTGGAACTGGTGCCCATATGAGATTCCAGCTTTGCAAACAGTGGCTTTACCTGCTAAGCCACACTGCCGCCCACCTCCCCCCATCTTTTTTTTTTTGAGATTTTCTGTCATAAAATCTTAAGAGCTCTTCCACCATTATATTTCTTTGAACATAAGTAGTAAATACTTTTGAATGATACTAAATATTGCGGTTTTAGTGGTCACTTGCCATTCTTTTATGACTAATAGGGATATATTCATAGAAGAGAAACTTATGAAGTGATGAAACTGTGATGGGTTGAATTGTGTCCCTACACAAAGACTTGTGAAGCTCTAACCACTTGTATCATAGGAAGTGATCTTGCTTGGTGATAGGGTTGTTAGCAGATAATCAAGGTACAATGAGGTCATTAGGGTAAACCCTAATCCAGTGTGACTGGTACCCTTATAAAAAGGGGAAACTTGGGCCGGCGCCGTGGCTCAACAGGCTAATCCTCCGCCTTGCGGCGCCGGCACACCGGGTTCTAGTCCCGGTCGGGGCACCGGATTCTGTCCCGGTTGCCCCTCTTCCAGGCCAGCCCTCTGCTGTGGCCCGGGAGTGCAGTGGAGGATGGCCCAGGTGCTTGGGTCCTGCACCCCATGGGGAGACCAGGAAAAGCACCTGGCTCCTGGCTCCTGCCATCGGACAAGCGCGGTGCGCTGGCTGCAGCGCGCCGGCCGCGGCGGCCATTGGAGGGTGAACCAACGGCAAAAGGAAGACCTTTCTCTCTGTCTCTCTCTCTCACTGTCCACTCTGCCTGTAAAAAAAAAAAAAAAAAAAAAAAAAAAAAAAAAAGGGGGAAACTTGGAGACCCACAGAAGATAATGTGAAGACGCACTTGGCAAGTACCATCTGAACACAGAAACAGACTTTGAATTGAATTGGTGCAGCCACCAGCCATCATGAGAAGCTCAAAAAGGAGGGAAGGAATGATTCTTAGAGTCGAAGAGGGTATATGGTTTTCATAGTACCTTGAGAATTTTAGCCTCAAGAACTGTGAGACAGTAAATTTCTCATTTGAAGCCACCAATTTAATTATACTTTATTATCCCAGTTCTACCAATAAAATCCAGAAGAACAAATTCAACTTCTGTAGATCCTGTGTCACAGAAGTTAAAAAGAAACTCATAAGAGATCCATTCATAATATGGCAGCATAAAACCACCTCAGCCTACCTTCTGTTTATATACTATGGTAAAAATGCAAAAATTAACAGTTGACTACCACATAAATGAATGTTTTTAAATTCTTTTGACTCTCAAATTTTAAGAAAGTAATTAAATCGCAAAATGACTTGAATATAGAAATATTTTCATGGTGTTTAGAGGAAAGCAGTGTGAATGAAGAAATAGAAAGTTTAAAAAATCAACTGAAATTAAATTTTAGAGTTAAAAATATATCTGAAAGAAGAAAAGTATATAATATGAGCTTGAAGGTAGTATGGAGTTGGCAGAAGAAAGAATCACTGAACTCATATATAAATCAGTAGAAACTGTTTTATTTTAAAAACTAAAGCCATAAAAATATTAAAAATGAGCAGAGCTTCAGTGGTTGTGGTTTAAAAGCATCTAATATAATGTAATTGTAATTCCAGAAAAAGAAGAGAGATTCAGGCAGAAAAAAAATGAAGAAATAATTGGGTAAAACTTCCCAAGTATGGGAAAAGAGACAGGTTTTACATATTCAAGAAATTTACATAATCCCAAACAGGTTAAATGCAAAAAAACAAACATTTGGACACATTGTGTCCTGAAAAAAGAATGAAAAATTTTATAAGGGTGTGTATTTGGCGAATTTGTTACATTGCCATTTGGGATACCCCCATGTTATATCAGGGTAGCTAGGTTTGAATGTTGGTTCTACTTCTAATCTGACTTCCTTCTAATGGGCACTATCAGAGGCAGCGAGTGATGACTCAAGTATTTGGGTCCCTGACTCTCTTGAGGGAGACGGAGACCTGGGTTGAATTCTGGGACCCTGGCTTCTCTAGAAATTTGAGAATGAACCAGTAGATGGAAAATCTCTCTTGTCTCTCTGCATTTCAAATAAAATTAATAACGTTTTTTAACAACTAAAACATAATAATATAAAAAATCCAGATCACTTATAAGAAAAGACACATTACATATTAAGAAAGAATGATTTTATTCAGTGCAGATTTCTCATTAGAAACCAGCAAAGATGGATGGCATTGAAACTATATCTTTTCTCTATTTACCATTAACATTTTTATTTCTTTAATTTTTTTAAAGATTTTTTTTATTTTATTTGAAAGGCAGAGTTACAGAAAAAGAGAAAGGGAAAGGCACAGAAAGAGATCGTCCATCTGCTGGTTCCCTCCCCAAATGGCTGCACCAGCCATGGCTAGGCCAGTCCAAAGCCAGGAGACAAGAGCTTCTTCCAGGTCTCTCATGTGGGTGTAGGGGCCCATCACTTGGGCTTTCCTCCAGTTCTTTCCCAGGCACATTTACATGGAGCCGGATCGAAAGTAGAGCAACTGGGACTCGAACCAGCACCCATTCGGGATGCTGACACTACAGGCAGCGGCTTCACCCACTACACCACAGGGCTAGCCCATTCCATAAACTTTAAAAACAATTTTTTTATAATAAAGAGAACAGATTACATATATTTCATTGGTATAATTCTAAGAAGATAATGATACATCCCTCCCTCCCTCTCTCCTTCCGTCAATCCCCTCCTTCTTTTCTATTTTTCTTCACATGGGAGATCTGGATTCATTTCCAGGCTTCTAGCTTCAGCATGCCCTGGCTCAGCCATTGTAGCCATTTCAGGAATAAACCAGTGGATGCAAGATATTTCTCTCTCTCTCTCTCTCTTCCCCTCTCTCCCCATCTCTCCTTCTCTTTCCTCCTCTTCCCCCCTCCCTCCCCTCCCTCCATTTCCCCCTCACTCCCTCTCACCCCTCCCCCCTCCTTCTCTCTGCCTCCTTCTCTCTCTCTTTCTCTCCTGCTGTTTCTCTCTCTCCCTCCCTCTCCCTCTCTTTCTCTCTCTCCTTCTCCCTCCCTCTCCCTCCCTCCTTCCCCCTCTTTTCTTTATATATATATATATACACATACATATACATATACATATATATACATACATATATACATACATATATATATATATATATATATATAAATGTGGGATGCAGGCATTACAGGTGACCCAATCCACTGAGCCACAGCACCAGACCACAGGATGTCTGCTTTCAACAGATGTTCCATAGATTAAAGTCCACAGCAATTCACATTAATCTAGATAAATGTATAAAGATAAGAAAGAATAAAATTAGTTGTGCATGGAAAAATGCTAATAGAAAATCTCAGAGGAGTCTAAGAGACTACTACGAAAACTAATAAACATACCAGGATTTCAGAAAACAACGTTAATGTAAAAAGATGAACAAGTTTAATGTATTTTATTAATACGGATTTAGGAGCATAGTGATACTTCCAGTCCTACCCTCTCTCTTACATATGCTCCCATCTTCTCCATTCATTCCTTTGTTATTCTTTCTTTTCTTTTTTATTAAAACATAATTTCAGTTTATTTTATAATCAAGCTTAACCCTCCACTAAGTCAAAAATTCAACAAATATAGTAAGAAGTAAAAAACATTGATCCTCAACAGAAGAGACAAGAGCTATAAATAATAAATCTCAGAATGTCAATTTTGCTCATATAGACATTAAATTTTTTGTACTGTATTAGTTACCGTAGATCAGAGAAAACATACAATATTTGTCTTTTTCATACTGCCTTATTTCACCAAGCATAATGGTTTCCAGTTGCTTTCATTTTGTTGCAAAAGACAGGATTTCATTCTTTTTTTAATTACTGGGTAGTATTTTAAAGTGTATATATACCACATTTCCTTTATTCAGTCATCATTAGATGGACATCTGGGTTGATTCCTTATCCTAGCTATTGTGAATTGAGCTGCAGTCAACAATGGGGGTACAGATAACTCTTTAATAGACTGATCTCATTTCCTTTGGCTAAATTTCCAGGAATGGAATGGCTGGATCATATGGTAGATCTGTTTTCAGATTTCTTTTTTTTTTTTTAAGATTTATTTAGTTATTTATTTGAAAACAGAGTTAAACAGAAAGAGAAGGAGAGGCAGAGAGAGAGAGAGAGGTCTTCCATCCACTGGTTCACTCCCCAGTTGGCCCCAACAGCTGGAACTGCGCTGATCCAAAGCCAGGAGCCAGGAGCTTCCTCCAGGTCTTCCCATGCGGGTGCAGGGACCCAAACTTTTGGGCCATCTTCTACTGCTTTCCGAGGCCATTGTAGAGAGCTGGATTGGAAGTGGAGCAGCTGGGACATGAGGGACGCCGGAACCAAAGGTGGCAGCTTTACCTACTATGCCACAGTGCCTGTCCCTTGCCTTTTTCTTTACTGGATTATTTTGTTGTGGTTGAGTTTCTTCAGCTTTTTATAAATTCCGGATATTAATCCTTTTTCCATTGCATTATTTGCAAATATTTTCTCCCATGTCTGTTCCCTTTGTTGAGTTTTCCTTTGCATGGCAGATGCTTTTTAGCTTGTTGTAATCCCATTTGCTTATTTTATCTTTGCTTTTGCTTCTGGGGTCTTTTCCAAGATGTTTTTGCATATGCCAATGTCTTGCAGTGTTTCCCTGATGTTCTCTATAGTAGCCCTGGACTTTTGTTTATTTGGAGGGGCTTTATTACTGATTCAATCTCTGTCTTGATTGTTGGTCTTTGTTGGCTTCCTACATCTTCATGAATCAATTTTGGTAGATTGTATGTGTCTAGAAATGAATCCATTTCTAGATTTCCTAATTTGTTGGAATATAGCTGTTGTAATTACTGATGATTCTTCTCATCTCTGATTTTATTACTATGGGTCTTCTCCCTCATTTTTTTTTTTTTTTTTGGTTGGGACAATGGTGCATCAATTTTGTTTATTTCTTCAAAAAAACAGCTTTTCATTTCACTGATATTTTGTACCTTTTTTGTTTTCAATTTTGTTTTCTTATCTAATTTTAATTTTTTCTTTCATCCTACTAATTTGGGGTTTGGTTTGTTATTGTTTTTCTAGGTCCTTGAGTTGCATTGATTTATCCTTTATTTGATTCCTGTATAATTTCTTGACAGACAGTAATTGGTCTCAACTTCCCTCTTACCACTGCCTTTAAATATCCCATAAGTTTTTTTTTTTTTTTAATACTTGAAAGACAGAGCTACAGAGAGAGGTAGAGCCAGAGGGAGAGAAGAGAGAAAGAGAGATCTTACATCTGCTGGTTCACTCCCCAAATTGCCACAATGGCCAGACCCAAACCGATCTGAGCCCAAAAGTTCTTCCTGGTCTCCCACACAGGTGCAGGGGCCCAAGCACTTGTTCCAGGCCATAGCAGAGAGCTGAATCAGAAGTGGAGCAGCCAGGACTCGAACCAGTTCTCATATGGGATGCTTGCACTGCTTGGACCCTGCACCCCATGGGAGACCTGGCTCCTGGCATCGGATCAGCGTGGTGTGCCAGCTGCAGTGCGCTGGCCGCGGCGGCCATTGGAGGGTGAACCAATGGCAAAAAAAGGAAGAACTTCTCTCTCTCTCTCTCTCACTGTCCACTCTGCCTGTCCAAAAAAAAAAAATACTGTATTGGAATCTGTGTCTCCGTTTAGATCCATTGACATTTATTTTAAATAGCCAAATGCCAGGCCATTGGGTTTAAATATATTTATTATAGTCACCTCTTCTGGTTGAATTGATCCCTCAATCATTATATAATGTCCTTCTTTGTCTCTTTGAACAGCTTTTGTGTCTGTTTTTTTTTTATATTAGGATGGCTATTTTTTCGATCTTAGGATGGCTACTCCTGCTAGTTTTTGCTTGCTATCCATTTGCATGGAATACCTTTTTCCATCCTTTTATCTGCTACTCTGCTCCTGATCTAGCTTCCTGCTATTGCTCTTTCTGGGAGATAGTATGTTAATAGCTCAGGTACTTGAGTCTCTGCCACCTACATGGGTAACCTGAATGGAATTCCTCGCTCCTAGGCTAACCCTGCCTTTTGCAGGTATTTAAGAAGTGAATCAGTGGATGGCAGATTTCTTTCTCCCTATGTCTCTTTCTCTCTCTGTGGCTCTGTCTTTTGAATTAATTTTTTTTAAATATGTAAGAAGAAGATGAACTATTACAGAAGAAATAGTTGGAGATGATAGATTTTTTTTTACTTCATTGTTTTGTTTAAAAGTAGCTTAATCTCTGTGTAAAGCCACAGACAATATCCCCCTGCTGGTTAGATTTGCATAGCAGGGACCTCCTACCTTAAGGATTTAGGACAGACTATTACAGCTATGCTTACTACCCTGCTCAAATTGTAATCCCTGCTAAACAAAATCAATTCTTATCATATTGTGATTTTAGTCTTAGACTCTGCTATCAGTAATCTTTTTGAAATTTTCTTTTACTTTGAGATACTCATTCGTTTTGTGATTTTTTTATGGTATCTTTTAAATGTAATATTGTCACAATAATGTATCTTTATTTTTCCACCTCTTTTGGACCTAAGTCTAGATTTTTTTGTCATTTAAACATAAACCAAGTCAAAGCTGTGTTTGGCTTGGTTTTTCCTACTTATATCTAGTCATTTTCTTTTACCTTTTCATTCATCATTTGGTTGCTAGTTACTCTATCATTCAGCTCCCCAGACACCAAGATTCACAAGATTGGCCAGGAAGTTTAATTGAGATATTTATGAAAATGCTTTGTTAATTCAAAAATGCTGTGTGAATATCTTTTTGTTAGTTTAGACTGACCCTGATTAAAATGTGAGACCCTCTTAATGAATTAGTATTACTTTCCCTAGTGGGATGTTAACAATATTCCTGAAGACAGTTGAAACCACAAAAATAGCCCAGCACTGAAAAGCCAGTGTGTTCAAAAAGATTTGGTGAGGGGTTAATGCTCTTAATATTCTCATGTGCTCTTAATATTCTCATTCATCAGCCTAAATTGTAATGATAAAACTTCAGGCTCAACTACATCTTTTTTCTTCTTCAGCTTATGCTTCCAGACTTGCTCTGTATTCTGTTAGAATTCTAAATGATAACTTGATTTTTGTTTCCCAAATGAGCTCAGCATATATTTACTGAGTACTACATGTAAGACAAACCTAAGGGAAATAAAGATGAATAAAACAAAATCATGTACAGCTACATCATAATCCAGCTATTGAAAATCACAGATACATGGCAGAACTTGAAATATCACAGAAAAGTGCTATATGACACAAAATTATTGAACCTAGATTTGATCAATACCTTTTTATAAGACAGTATGAAGGACAGAAAAGTCACATCTTTACATTGTAAAAATAAAAAGAAATTCAACCAAGAACTTTAAATCCAGCAAAAATGACTCATTTTTTCTTTTATTTCTACAAATTTCAAACCAGTTGTTTTTGGAGCAGTAGAACTTTGAGATAGCAAATGGTCTTATAAGACTTTCCTATTTGTTAACTTTTTGATGACATCCTATTTGTACAAAACTTAAAAACACTAAAATCTGGAGGTTGCTTTTAGTCTTAGAATTGGTGGCGATTGTCACACTACAGTTTTTCTTGTAACAAAGTCACTTGTCATTGACTACATGTACTTCTGCTTAAGTGGCTTTGATTGCCATAATGTTTCAGTACAGCCTGTATGATAAAAGTTGAACATTTATCCCCAAATTTCTTCCCTTATTTCTTTTAAAATTTGGAAAATATGAATTCTTTGTTAGCAGCTTTCTTCTTTGTAAATAAAAATGTTTAAGCTTTGTGTCATTGTTTGACACTTTAAACATACAATATACTTGTTGATATTCACACTTTTTAATGGAATCAATTTAAAAAGTGATGACTTGGTTTAATGGTTAAAAGAATCACAAGTAGTGACAATAAAAACAGCATCATTTCTTTAAGTGTATAAACTTTATGCACTTAGAAGTCTATGCAATCTGCTTTCTTTGGATTACATTCTCGATTTATCAGTACTGATTGTTTAAGAAAAAGCAAGATCATCTTCAGAAATTTGATTGCCAATAAAGTTATTTTAGAGAGAAGCTTATTCATGAGTATAAGTGCCAAAATAAATAGAACTAAATTTTTCAAAGATCTTTTGGAGATATATAGTCATTAGATTATTTTTAAACTAAAATAGCTAGAATCTAATATTTGTGACATTGTTACACAGAAAAGCAGAAGAAAACTGTATATTCAAATACTGTTTTATATCAAGTAAGGGTTGACAACACTGTTTTTATGCATCTGTTCTGCCCACAAAAGAAGCCAGCTTCATCATCTGGATGTGTCCTGGGGCTGAAACTTCTTATAAATATGAGAATTTCACTTTTTAAAAAAATGGCAAACAGAATATGGTATCCAGCTGTGGATTTGCTTATATATTGTGTTTGCATTTTTTTTTAACTTGGGCTTGTTTTATACAGTATATGGCAATAAGTTGTCATACAAATTCCATGATTAATGCTTATTTATGAAGTCTTGTGTAAATATCTTAGAACTCAGTCAAACAATGTGCAAGTTAAACAGTTTTTTTTTCCCTGAATATTGGAATGACATATCCCTAGGGGATAGTAGATTGGCTATGTTCTTTATCTATGTAAGCCTCATATCTAAGAGTTTCCTTTTAGTATTTTATGTTATATCATTCTTTTTCAGTTTGTTTTGCTAAGAAAGCAACCTAGTTTTAAATTTATTACTCAGAAAAATAGAAAAAATTGTTTGGAAATTATTAAAAAAAATAAGGGTGGTAATTATTGCACCAAATAAATACATATAGTAACACTTTATTGTTTTACAATTTTGATTCTATTCTCTATTTAGGAGGCATTTGTATTTGTTCTCTTGTTCATATATTGAAGTGTTCCATTATAAGCTGTGTTTATATTACCATGTTTTTAACCTACAAAAGTGCTTACTTGATTGTAAAATATCTCATTGTAAATATGAGGGAGACTGCAGGTATGAATAAGTAATGATCAGTGAAATACTACATTTGTACGTGTATATTCTTGTTTCCCCAGACTACATTACTTTCTCGTATGTAGTATTTTAGTGTGTTGGGACTAGAAGTTGAAAACCTTCTTTCTTCTTTTTCTCTTACTCTCAGGTCCAGCTCTTCTATGAGCTAACTGATACCATGAATAAGGTCTGGAATAAGATTCAGAAGAGAGGCAGTCTCAATCTTTCTTCAGCCTATCCAGAGACAGTTGCCGGGCCTGTCCCTAATTCTCCAGTTAGAAGCAGTGTAGGCACAGCTCCTCCGGATACTAGCACATGCAGCCCATCTGCTGACATTGGAACTACTACTGAGGTAAGTGTTTTTGAAAAATTTTGTTACCAAGTGAAGGGTGATATATACATAACACAGAGTTCCCTGTGGTGACTGTGAATGAAGCTGACCTCACCACTCTGGAAGCTGTCAGATTTAGAAGACACATTAAAGAGCTGTGATAGCTTTGAGTGTGTATTGCTGTTCCAATTTTAGGTACATTATTTTTTAATGATTTATTTCTATTAGAGAGATCTTCCATCTGCTGGTTCACTCTCTAAATGGCTACAGCAGCCAGGGCTGAGCCAGATCAAAGCTAGGAATTTGGAAATACATTGAGGTCTACCTTCTGTGTGGTACGGGGCCCAAGTACTGGTGCCATCTTCAGCTGCTTTCCCAGGCACATTAGCAAGGAGCTGGATGGGAAGTAGGGCAGCCAGTACCTGAACTGACACTCAAATGAGATGCCAGCGTCATAGACAATGGCTTAACCAGCTAGCCATAGGTATAATGTTTTTATCACTGTGAGTTGGTTGTAGTAGTTCAGAACAGTACAGCTCTGTAGAATGTTAAAAACTGAGACACAGTAAAGGTACATTTCCTTATAGATATGGAAATATGTAAAGTAAGTGAAAAAGAGATGTATGTTTCTCCTTTACCTCTTTGCCTCTCTTCTTTTTTGAACCTCAGTATTGTTATTGCCTTTAGTTAACAACAGTTATCAACCCTGCCAGATGCAATGCATTCTCCTTCTTTCCTACCCAACCTTAACTTCACCCAGCATACCAGTGCCCCTTCATTTAACAAATACTGCATAGCGCCCTCTCTACTATAATGAAATAAAATAATTCACATATATTTGTTCTTTTAAAAATGTATAATTTTATTCATTATTTTTGAAAGTCTGAGATACACACACACAGACTTCCATTCACTGATATACTCCACAAATACAAGTGACAGCTAGGGCTTGGCCAGACCAAAGCTAGGAGCCAAGAACTCCATCCAAGTCTCACACATGTTGGCAAGGACATTAAGTACCTGCTGCCTCACTGGGTATGCGTTAACAGGAATCTGGAATCTGAAGTGAACCCAGGCACCCCAGTATAGGATACAGGTGTCCCAAGTGGCATCTTAACCATTGTGCCACATCCTCAACCCCAGTCTTTTAAATAAAATATAAGGGATAAATTAAAAAAAATTCTTTTAATGTACACTAATTTGTATTCCATTGTTTAATTGGGTTGGCATGGCCACAATAGAAGCCACAATGGAGTAGTCAGGTTCATGAATTACTCTGAATGTGATGCCTATGAATAGACTTGTACAGGTCTGCTAAATAGCATACGTGGTATTGCTGTTGATGTTATACTTTTCTGAAATAGTAACAATAGCATACATGGTTTTGCTGTTGATGTTATACTTTTCTGAAATAGTAACAAAACTCTTAATATAGTTTCAAACAAAATGTCATTCAAGCTTCCATTTCTGTTCAGTAGTTGTCTTGTGGAATCTCTTAGTGTTGAAATCATGCAAAATTAAAAAACAGAATTGCTGGGGATGGCATTGTGTTGCAGCAGGTTACCCATTACTTGTGATGCTTCCATCCTGCAATGGAGTGCTGTTTAGAATGCTTGGCATTCTGCTTCTGATCCAACTTCCTGCTAATGGACTTGGAAAGACAGTGGAAGATAGCTCAAGTACTTGGGTCCCTGCCACATGCATAGGAAACCAAGTGCTGTTGCACTTGAGGAGTGAACCAGTGGATGGAGGATGCATCTCTCTCTCTGTCTCTCATTCTCTCTCGTCACCATTCCCCACTCCCTTTTTGTCACTCTGTTTCTCAAATAAATAAATATTTTTTAAAAATCATTTTGTATTTACATCTGAAATGGATTTTTGCCCATATATTTTTGAATAGGATTTTCATCAAATTAAATATCTATAGGACAGTCATTATTTTTCACAGACTGCCCTATTCTGCACAAGACCTCTTGAATCATCCTTAACTCCTAATCCTCAAATGCCAGTAGTGATACTAAATCATTGAGTCAACCAGATTCCTGTTAATGCATACCCAGTGTTTCCAAAACACCCCTTAGAAGGCTGAAGTTTCTCCTTTGAGATATACTTCTCAGTAGTAGATTGAGGCAGAAGTTGCGTTTTTGTTTCTGCGTGGGTAAAGACACCTTTTCCTCTAAATACAAAACCATTGGCAAACTACAGATTGGGAAAAATATGAACGAAGATGTTCATTTCTTTTGTCTTCCAAATCAGTAAAAGCAAACCAGTTCAATTAAAAGGGCAAATTTCACCTATTAGGCTATTAAGCACGTTCAAGTAGATCTGTTTAACCCCTTGCATTAGCAACTTCTCTAGCCCTCCTCATTTCAAATCTTAAGAAATATAGTAATCTACATGTTGATATATCTTTGTTTCTTTTTCCAAATGAAGAAAATATAGAAAATCTAAAAATGAGTCCTCATGAATTTAATGGGGCATGTCGTTATGTTAAAGTTATGAATTGTTTCTTGGAGGTTCTAAATGTTATTAGTGTATAAAAGCTTTGGGAAAAAAATCATTTTGCTGTATGAAATGCAGAAGTTTGTAAATTTATTCAACTAAGGGCCCCATTTTTCACAGTCCAGTTATTAACATTGTGAAAAATACACATTGTGAAATACTTTGGAAGAGTAGTCAGAAATAGTAGTTAGAAATTTGTGGATAAAGGTAGCACAAGTGAAATTTATAAATTCAGTTAAATTTAGAGAAATTCCAATGGCAGAAAGTAGAGTGTTCCATTAAACAAGTGTTTGCTAAGTACTCTGTTCACAGAGATGTCAAGCCAAACATGGCTTCCTATTTTGAAAGTTTTTTTGGAAAAAGACAATAGAAAAACATTGGAAGTCGGCCGGCGCCATGGCTCAACAGGCTAATCCTCCGCCTTGCGGTGCCAGCACACCGGGGGTTCAAGTCCTGGTTGGAGCTCCGGAATCTGTCCCTGTTGCCCCTCTTTCAGGCCAGCTCTCTGCTGTGGCCTGGGAGTGCAGTGGAGGATGGCCCAAGTGCTTGGGCCCTGCACCCCATGGGAGACCAGGATAAGCACCTGGCTCCTGCCATCGGATCAGCGCAGTGCGCCTGCCGCGGCGGCCATTGGAGGGTGAACCAATGGCAAAAGGAAGACCTTTCTCTCTGTCTCTCTCGCTCTCTCACTGTCCACTCTGCCTGTCAAAAAAAAAAAAAAAAAAGAAAGAAAGAAATTAAAAGAAGAAGAAAAACATTGGAAGTCTAGGAAAGACAAGGCTCATGTGGAATGGTCACAGCTGTTGGTCATATTTCTAAGACCACAGGGAATTCAAAGCATACATTTGGATAAAGAAATTATGGGACATGTACTCTATAGAATACTGTATAGCAGTCAAAAACAATGAAATCCGGTCATTTGCAACAAGATGGAGGAATCTGGAAAACATCATTCTGAGTGAATTAAGCCAGTCCCAAAGGGACAAATATCATATGTTCTCCCTGATCAGTGACAACTAATTGCATACCAAAGGTGAAACCTATTGAAGTGAAATGGACACTATGAGAAACAGTAATTTGTTTGTTGTTGTTTTTGTTTTTGTTTTTTTTATCAGCTCTTGTGCTGACTGTTGTTGTACAATGTAATACTTTATCCATTTTAGTATTTTTTTTTTTATTCTAGTACTAGTGGTTGAACTCTGTAATTCACACACCATTATTCTTAGGTGTTTAAATTGTAACTGAAAAGTGATCCCTGTGAAATATAAGAGTGGGAATAAGAGAGGGAGGAGATGTACAATTTGGGACATGCTCAATCAGTCGTGCCCCAAATGATGGAGTTAGAATTGTGCCAGGGAATTCCAATACAATCCCATCAAGGTGGCATGTACCAAGGCCATCTCACTAGTCCAAGTGATCAATTTCAGTTCACAATTGATCACACTGATAGGTCTAAGAGTCAAAGGCATCACACAAACAAGACTAGTGTCTGCTAATACTAACTGATAGAATCAAAAAGGGAGAGAATGATCCAACATGGGAAGCAGGATACACAGCAGACTCATAGAATGGCAGATGTCCTAAATAGCACTCTGGCCTCAGAATCAGCCCTTAAGGCATTCAGATCTGGCTCAAGAATCCATGAGAATATTCTAGGCATGGAAAGCCAAGACACTCTGGAAAGAAAAGAAGACCTAAATGAAAGATCTCTGTGAGTGAGATCCCAGTGGAACGAATGGGGCCATCAAAGAAGGAGGTACCTTTCTCTGAAGGGAGGAGAGAACCTCCATTTTGACTATGACCCTGTCGGAATAAGATTGAAGTCGGCAAACCCTAAAGGCTTCCATAGCCTCGGCAACTAGGGAGATTACTGACGCCATAAACAAGAGTGTCAAATTGTTAAATCAACTTCAGGAGTCACTGTGTACTTACGTCTCATGTGGGATCTGTCCTTAATGTGTTGTCCAATGTGAAGTAATGCTATAACTAGCACTGAAACAGTATTTTACACTTTATGTTTCTGTGTGGGTGCAAACTGATGAAATCTTTACTTAGTATATACGAATCAATCTTCTGTATATAGATAATTAAAAATGAAAAAAAATCTTGGTGTTAAATTGGAAATTGCATAGAAAATTAATCAATTTTTTGAAAAAATATATCATGTAGGATCTCTGTCCTTAATGTGCTATACATTGTGAATTAATACTATAACTAGTACTCCAACAGTATTTTTCACTTTGTGTTGCTATGTGAGGGCAAACTGTTGAAATCTTTACTTAATATGTACTAAACTGATCTTCTGTATATAAAGAGAATTGAAAATGAATCTTGATGTGAATGGAAGGGGAGAGGGAGTGGGAAAGGGGAAGGTTGCGGGTGGGAGGGAAGTTATGGGGGGGGAAGCCATTGTAATCTATAAGCTGTATTTTGGAAATTTATATTCTTTAAATAAAAGCGTTATAAAATTAAAAAAAATAAAAAATAAAAATTAGAGGTAGGGGTAGGGAAAAGTTAACGAAGTGCATCCAAGTATATTAAAGCTGTTTGACTCAGTGTTGATTTTCTAACCTAGAAGAACATATTTCTTTCAACTACTATGATTTGCTTAGTACTGTTGTGGATTGTCTAGAATTATAGTAGCACTTAGAATTATTCCTCAATGTGTTCAAGCATATTTCAAAGTTTTGGCAGGAAATCTGTGTACCAAGGGGAAAAGGGGAAAATTATAGTGTGTTTAGTTCCCATGGTAACCTTTGAAACAAAAAAATAGAATGTGAGCAATTTATTCTTCTAAGGTGTATTTTTTTTTCCTCCTGGGGAAAACTAAATTGTGTCTGCTACTCTCCTATTCTTACAGGTTCTTTCCTCAGTCCTAATAATTTGTTTCCTCTGATTTTGGGTTAATAGTTTTGCAGAACTTAGTGGACAAAGGTCTTTCTCTTAATTATGTCAATTTACAGCTGTATTGTAGAAAGATTTTTGTAAAAAAGAGATTTAGACCACAGTTTTAATTTACATTCTATAAAAGCAAAACACAGTGAATAGAAATTAGAATCATACAAAGTAGAGACTGGACTAATTCATGTTAGAGTGATTTAAAGTTAAGGAAGTCTGTAGAACAGAGATTGGAATCAGATAGCTTGGCTTTCTATCTCTGCAAGTTATCACATTATTTAAACTCTCTGCTTTAACTTTATGTACTTTAAAATGGAAATAATATTAATTCCCATATGCCTTATGAATATAAAATATCCCTCTGCGTTCATTTTATTTCTCAAAGCTTGTGTTTATTTGAGAGAGAGAAAGACAGAGGTAGAAAAAGCTCCCATCCTCTGGTTCACTTTCCAAATGCCCACAATGGCTGGGGCTTGGCTAGGCTGAGGCTAGAAGCTAGGAACTCAATCTGGGTCTCCTATATGGGTAGCAAGGATCCAACCAATTGTACCTCCTGCCCAGGGTACATATTGGCAAGAAGCTATAATCAGGAGCAAAGCCAGGACTCACTCCACTCACTCCAATATATGAGTGTCCACTAGGCAAAATGCCCACCTCCCATCTGTATTTGTCTTTAATTTCAGTAAGATTTTACTTTTCTGTTAGAGGTCTTGCTCATCTAGTAATAGATTTATTACTTAGAATTTTACATTTTTATCCAATTGAGATTATTATATACTTGACTGATCTCTGTTCTCTCCTTAGCTCTGACACTTTGACTAATTACATTAGGTAGTTTTCAAATGTCAAACTGACATATCTCTGGAATAAACTTAATTGTGATATATTTTCCCTTTTTTTATTTTAAAGTTTTGTCTATTTGAGACACATGAACAAAAAGCTGTCACTCTATGATTTTCTCCCCAAATGACCCCAATGACCAGTGCTTGTCTGGGGCTGACACTGAGAGCTGGAATCCCAACCAGGTCTCCCACGTGGTTGATAGGAACTCAAATACTTGAACTATCACTACTGCGTCCCAGTTCTGCGTTTGTAGGAAACTTGAATCAGGAGCCAAAGCTGGGGATTTAACCCAGGTATTCCAATGAGGGATACCAACTTTCTAGTCCTAACCTTATTAGGCCAAATATTCACCCCATATTTTCCATTCTATAGATTGCTGGATTGAGCTTGCTAATTGTTTAGGTTTTTGGTATGTGTAGGCATGGATGAAACTAACTTTTAACATTTTTCTTTTGAAATGGCCTTATCATATTTTGGTATCAAGATCATGTGATTGTCATAGGATGAGTTGGAAAGTGTTCCTTCTTGTTCTGCTGTCTGTAAAATTATGCTTTCCTTATGAAAAGTCTCAGAGTCCCTGTATCATCCCATGAAAATCAACAAAGGATTCCTAATGGAAATGGCATTTGACTGTTCACCTATAGCACATCCCCTTTTTGAACTGGACAATCTTAGTTTAGGTATTATTTGGATATTGAAGTTTCAACTTACAAAACTGTTAGAAGAAAAATGAAATGGTAAGGACTGAATGGACCAAGGACAGTGATTTAATTAGTATAGAGGGAACAAATCAAGCATCTTGATCCTGTTCCCAGCTCTAATACTAATATTGCTGTGTTCCCAGAAATTGAATTAGCCTTTAGCCAGGGGCTTCCTCTGGGTCTCCCACTTGGGTTCAGGGACTGAAGGACTTGGACCATCCTCTGCTGCTTTCCCAAGTGCACTAGCAAGGATGGAAGTAGTACAACTGGAATTGGAACCGGCACCCATATGGGATGCTGGTGCTGCAGGCTGGGGCTTTAACCTGCTGTGCCACAGCACCAACCCCTAGAAATTACATTTTATGCTATTTAGTAATAAAATAGCACTTAATTTTAAAACCTTGAAATCCACTGTAGTAGTCCGATTTATGTCAAATAAAGCAAATGATAACATTTATTATAGATGCTGAACATATATAATGTATTTTACTGTAGAATAATGATTTTATATTCTCATTAACTTTATTGTTATAAAACACACAACATATACTTACTATTTTAAACATTTTTAAGTGTGATTCTGTGGCATAAAATACATTCACATTGTTGTACAATGGTCACAACCATCTATCTACAGAGCTTTTTATCTTCCCCAACTGATACTCTATTTCTAGGAAACAGTAACTTACTATGTTAATATTAAGTCTACCAGTATAGGAATGAGGGATGTTTTTTCACTATCAATTTCATAGTTAGGTTTATTTCTAAATATTTTGTTCTTTAGGTGCTATTGTAAATGAAATTATTCTATTGATTTCTTTTTCTAACTGTTCACCATTAGTGTGTAGAAACACAAAAGTTTTTTTTTTTTTTTTTTTATTTGAAAAGCGAAGTTAGAGGCAGAGAGGAGGAGGGAAAACGAGAGAGAGAGAGAAGTCTTCCATCCACTGGTTCACTCCCCAAATGGCTGCAGCAGCTGGAGCTGTGCCAATCCAAAGCCAGGAGCCAGGAACTTCCTCTGGGTCACCTGTGTGGGTTCAGGGGTCCAAGGACTTGGGCCATCTTCCACTGTTTTCCCAGGCAGTAGCAGAGAGCTGGATTGGAAGTGGAGCAGCTGGGACTTGAACCAGCGCCCATATGGGATTTGGCACTGAAAGTGGCGGCTTTACCTGTTATGGCACAGCACCAGCCCCAAAAGTTTTTTCATGTTAGTTTTGTGTCTTGCAACTTTGCTGAATTCATTGTTAGTTCTGAAAGTTTTTCTGTGCAATCTTTTTTTTAAAAAATGTATTTATTTGAAATACAGAATTACAGAGAGAAGAGGGGAAAGGAGGGAGATACCTTCCATCTACTGGTTCACTCTACAAATGGCCACAGCTGCTGGGGATGGGCCAGGCCCAAGCCAGAAGCCTGGAACTTCATCCAGGTCTTCCATGTGTGAGGTAGGGCCCAAGTAGTTGGGCCATTTTCCACTTCTTACCCAGGTACATTAGCAGGAAGCTGGATTGGCAGTGGAGCAGCCAGGACTAGAACTGGTGCCCATATGGGATGCTGATGTGACAGGCAACAGGTTAGCGTGTGCCTCAACTCGGGACCCTCTGTAATCTCCAGAGTTTGCTACATGTAAGATCATAGGGCTTCAGAAGGATTTCTTTTTACTACTTCTCCATTTTGAAAGAGTTTTCTTTCTTTTATAAATCAATTGCTCTAGGATTTTAGTTGTTTTGAATAAATTTTCCAGTTCATTTTAAAGATATAAGAAAATACATTAAAATTCAAAGTGATTTTCTTTTAGCTGGCACTGTGGCGCAGCAGGTTTAAGTCCTGGTTTGAGGCGCCAGCATCCCACATGGTTACGGCCTCTAGTCCTGGCTACTCTTCTGATCCAGCTCTCAGCTGTGGCCTGGAGAAGCAGTGCAGGATGGCCCAGGTCCTTAGGCCCTTGCACCCACATGGGAGACTGGTAAGAGGCTCCTGGCTCCTGGCTTCAGGTTGGCATGGCTCCAGCCATTGCGACCATCTGGGGAGTGAATTGGCGGACGGAGGACCTCTTTCTCTGTCTCTGCCTCTCTCTCTCTGTAACTCTTTCAAATAAATAAATCTTTTAAAAAATTATTTTCTCTTTTGATAATTTCCTTTATTGTTAAGAGAAACTTCTAATAGTGTTTTGGCTCTAATTAAATTCTATACAAGTCCAGCGCATGGCTCACTTGGCTAATCCTCTGCCTGTGTTGCCCGCACCCTGGTTCCTAGTTCCAGTTGGGGCGCCGGATTGTTTCCCAGTTGCTCCTCTTCCAGTCCAGCTTTCTACTGTGGCCCGAGAAGGCAGCAGAGGATGGCCCAAGTGCTTGGGTCCCACGGGTGGGGGGAGGGGTGGGGGCACTGGGCTCTTGGCTTCAGATTGGCGTAGCGCCAGCCGTAGCGAACATTTAGGGGAGTGAAACAACGGAAGGAAGACCTTTCTCTCTCTGTTTCACTGTCTGTAATTCTGCCTGTCAAATAAAAAAAAATTATGCAAATAATCAAACACATATTAACAAATTGACTTTTTCTTGCTTTTTCAATTTCTATATAAATTGTATTTTTAACACTTTTTTCCCATATGAAAATCAGTATTAAATCAAACATTAGGGGTTAGCAGCAAAATGATTTAGACTAGGAGAATTCCATGGGCTGTGGAGTAAGTATGTCAAATAATTATACAGCCGTTGTTTCAGTGCCATGTTTGATGTGTAATATAAACTCTCCACCACGATCTGTCCCCCATTGACTTTATCATCAGAGGATTGTGTCGGGTCTACACACCTTATCCCCTAAACTACTTATTCTTCACTATGTGGATGCTAATTGATTTTGGAACATCAACTCATATTATGAATAATTTTAATATAGTATAAGGCCTACATATAAGATGTCTACATTAAGTCTCCACAAATGTCTTTTATTTAAAGAAATATAACTATATATAAAATATGTATTTAAATTTTGTTTTTTATCTTTAATAATTTCAAGTATAAAATTTTCTATTTTTATCATATCTGCTATTTGGTTTTCTCTAGAGTCTCCTTTTACTGTAGTTAACTCTTATAGTTATATATCTATAGTATACAAGACTGCTTGCATGTATATTATGTAATTTTGTTTTGAGTGTTCTTCATTTATGGGCCTTTACCTGTGAGGCTCGTTCAAAGTCACTGAGGTATTTCACCAGTGAGGAGGTTTATGTGTTTGCTTCTCACAGGGACTCCAGGGGCTATCCTTGTGCTTTTAATTCCAGGTAGCAATTTTTTAAAACATTTGCATAATAATAAATCAAAGCCTCAAATCTACACATATCCTAGAACTGTGTTTAAAAATTTTCCCGGCACACCGGGTTCTAGTCCCGGTCGGGGCACCGGATTCTGTCCCGGTTGCCCCTCTTCCAGGCCAGCCCTCTGCTGTGGCCCAGGAGTGCAGTGGAGGATGGCCCAGGTGCTTGGGCCCTGCACCCCATGGGAGACCAGGAAAAAGCACCTAGCACCTGGCTCCTGCCATCGGATGAGCGCGGTGCACCGGCCGCAGCGCGCCGACCGCAGCAATCATTGGAGGGTGAACCAACGGCAAAGGAAGACCTTTCTCTCTGTCTCTCTCTCTCACTGTCCACTCTGCTTGTAAAAAAAAAAAAAAAAAAAAAAAAATTTTCAGGGGTAACTTTTTCTTTTTTCTATTTAGGCTAAAATAGTTACTGCTTTTCATTTTGAATTTATTCCATTGTTTTTCTTATTTCTTAAATTTACTAAGCATATTAATGCTCAACTTTTCAAAACAAGTAAGTATTTAAGACATAGTCCTCCTCTTTATAGGAATTAGAATAGTTGTGGTGGTTCACGGATATGTATGAAGAATCTTCAGAATGCTCATGCCAAATGCATACTATGAAAAAAAACTGCATGAATTGAAAAAAATTATACCAAAATAAGTCTGTTAGTACCATATTTTACAAACTTCTTACAATATCCTTGTATGTATGCATAATACAATGATGGAGTAAGAAATTTACCTAGTAGTTGGATTGCTGACTACAAAATATTGTGTTAAGGAAGATAGAACAAAAATGTTGGTATACAAGGACGCTGCTTCTGACATACTCACTGTAATACGGATCCAAAGATAAATGAAATATTACCAGTATAATTGGAGAACATAATGTACTGTGCCTCAACCAGATGAAGTTGTCAAAAATTTTTGTTTAGGCCGGCACCGCAGCTCAATAGGCTAATCCTCCGCCTTGCAGTGCCGGCACACCGGGTTCTAGTCCTGGTCGGGGAGCCGGATTCTATCCGGTTGCCCCTCTTCCAGGCCAGCTCTCTGCTGTGGCCAGGGAGTGCAGTGGAGGATGGCCCAAGTGCTTGGGCCCTGCACCCGCATGGGAGACCAGGATAAGCACCTGGCTCCTGCCATCGGATCAGCGTGGTGCGCCGGCCGCAGCGTGCCAGCTGCTGCGGCCATTGGAGGGTGAACCAATGGCAAAGGAAGACTTTCCTCTCTGTCTCTCTCTCTCTCTCTCTCTCTCTCACTGTCCACTCTGCCTGTCAAAAAAAAATTTTTTTTGTTTAGGTAGGTTTTCAGCAAAGTAAATAAGTATCCAATGATACTAATTACAGTTTTGATGTTATTTTTAGTTACAGAACAGTCCAACAATAAGAGCTTAAAAGCACTAACATTTTGGTGATTTCTTTCCATGGCAAGTAAACAAATCTAACACGCATAAATGTACAGATATATTCATTTTCATCTACTTTGCTTAGATGATAATTCATAATGTGTAGATCTTTTGGAAAGTGTTGTAGATACCTAAAATGACATTTTAGGTCTCTGAGTTTTCATGATTGGTCGCTTGTTTTTTGATGTTTAAAATTAAGGTAGTTTTTTTTTGTTGTTTAAATATTAAGTTTATAATCTGAAGTTTCTTACTTGTGCTTACTTGTATCAGTTATTTCTCTGGGGACCACACAGAAAATATAGTTTTGATTTTTAAAACATTTATCATTAAAATGTACATTTTAAGAGTTTTTAGAGATACTGGCACTATGGCACAGCAGGTTAAAGCCACAGCATGCAGTGCCAGCATCCCATGTGGGCCCGGCTTCGGGTCCTGGCTGCTCCACTTTCCATCCAGCTCTCTGCTGTGGCCTGTGAAAGCAGTAGAAGATGGTCCTAGTCCCTGGGCCCCTGCACCCATGTGGGAGACCCAGAGAGAAGCTCCTGGTTTCAGATTGGCCCGGCTCTGTGGCCATTTGGAGAGTGAATCAGCAGATGGAAGACCTCTCTCTCTCTCTCTCTCTGCCTGTGCCTCTCTGTACCTCTGCCTTTCAAATAAGTTAATAAATCTTTTTTTTTTTTTTTTTGACAGGCAGAGTGGACAGTGAGAGAGAAAGACAGAGAGAAAGGTCTTCCTTTTGCCGTTGGTTCACCCTCCAATGGCTGCTGCGGTCGGCGCGCTGCGGCCGGCGCACCGCGCTCATCCGATGGCAGGAGCCAGGTGCTAGGTGCTTTTTCCTGGTCTCCCATGGGGTGCAGGGCCCAAGCACCTGGGCCATCCTCCACTGCACTCCCGGGCCACAGCAGAGGGCTGGCCTGGAAGAGGGGCAACCAGGACAGAATCCAGCGCCCTGACCAGGACTAGAACCCGGTGTGCTGGCGCCGCAAGGTGGAGGATTAGCCTGTTGAGCCACGACGCCGGCCAATAAATCTTTTTTTAAAAAGTGTATAGAAAGTTTTAAACACTTTCCTATCCTTGCTTGAAGGGGTCTAAACTATTTTTCTAATTCTTTTAAATATAGAAAGCTTACTATAATAGAATCTAGGGTTTTTTTATTTTTATAAAGCTTTTATTTAAAGAATATAAATTTCCAAAATACAGCTTATGGATTACAATGGCTCCCCCCCCCCCATAACTTCCCTCCCACCCGCAACCCTCCCCTTTCCCGTTCCTCTTCTGTATATAGATAGTTAAAAATGAAAAAAAAAAAAAAACTTGGTGTTAAATTGGAAATTGCATAGAAAATTAATCAATTTAAAAAAATATATCATGTAGGATCTCTGTCCTTAATGTGCTATACATTGTGAATTAATACTATAACTAGTACTCCAACAGTATTTTTCACTTTGTGTTGCTATGTGAGGGCAAACTGTTGAAATCTTTACTTAATATATACTAAACTGATCTTCTGTATGTGAAGAGAATTGAAAATGAATCTTGATGTGAATGGAAGGGGAGAGGGAACGGGAAAGAATCTAGTTTTAAAAAGTACCTTCTACCAATTTTTCATATTGAATAGAATAAAAGTGTTTATTTATATGATCCTTAGCTGTTTTTTTCTTTATGAATAAGTCTTTAAATGCTGTGAAGTTGATAGGGAGCTCTGTATTCTTGTGTGAATATACTTCTAGTTCCAATATTTCAATCTGAGTCACAGTAGAATGGGAAATGCAAGTGAGAAGCTTAAGTACTGAACTTAATTAAAAAGAGTTAATCACTTTTCCCCACCCTCGAACTAAATGGTAAGAGCCAAGGTAGTAGAGACCACAGCAGGCCACTTGTTACTGTTGACTAAGTACAAACAGAGTGGAATGTTTAGCCCTTTGGGAAGTTTTGTGATTGAACAAGAACACTAGTTGTTTTGTTAAGAGAGAGTAGCATTCTGACTGGAAACTGTGATCAGCCTTGAGCTCTGAAGCTGACTAAAGATGAAGTATTGAAGTGTTTGTTCTTCCAGATGAACAGAGACAGATTCACCTAGGAAAATAAACTCAGAATTTTTGTCAATTTGCAACAAAATGGTAAATGAATTGAACTGTTTATTTTAGAACTTGGCCTAAGGAGGTGTGGGAAAATAGCTCAGCATCTCCATTTCTGGCCTGATTTTATAGATTTGGAAATGGAGCAGAAAATTAATGCATACACAGTTTTTAACAATACCACACCAAATCCAAAATGAAAACTGAAACTAGATGAGGAAATAGGACAACGGTTTTTGTCAGGTGTTGCTTATTAAATTGGAAGACACAGTTTTCTTAGGATTCTTAATAAATACACTCAGTAGTATTAAAAACTGAGGTCTCATTGATTTGAAGGGCTCTTTATCTGCATTTTTCTAATCTTGGGATAGAATTTTCTGAAAGTTGGAGGAAGGGTTTAATTTATGCATGCTTCTGCTCTAAGAAGCTAACCGTAAGGAAAGGCATACTGGCTACATTGTGTTGTCTTTTATCTAATTTGATTTTGTAAAAAGCATCCTTTCCTGGAATTAGTTTGTTGTTATGCTAGAAAACTAACCAGAAACTTGTATTTTTTATAGTCTGTCTATGCTTCTAAGAATTCCAGTTGCAGCAAATTTAGGAGTACTTACTTTGGAGAAGCATTTATATGGAAACTCTACAAACAGTGAAATACTTACTTTGCTTGGTATAATTTTCCACCAAGTATATCTCAGGAAACTATTGCCTTACTGTGCTTACTGCCCACATGTTCCAGTAGTAAACACTTGGCAGTCATTTTCTGAGTCTTCCTCATTGGATTCTGTCTCCCTGTGTGGATTCAGGGAAATTGAATTTTCTTCTGATAGAAAGACGTAAACCACTGAGGTCAAGATAAAGCCTTCAAATAGAAACTCAGTGTAACCTTGTCTAGATGGCATGTCAACAGTAAAACCAACAGGGGATTTGATTTACCTTGTATAGGATTTTATTTATCTTTCCTGCTTTTGCGTGTTAAGCCTGACTTCAGGATTAGTGCCTTCTGTTCTGACAGGCTGCCCAAAGCAAATGGCATTTTGGCCATGCTATATTGTCTTAAGTGTTTGGTGGATGTTTAGTTCTAGCTATTGGCTACAGATCATGACTCCTTAGCATAGGAAATGACATTCTTTTGAAGACATTCAAAGCAGCAATGAACTATTGGAAAATGTATTTGAAGGTAAAAGGATGACAAAATGAGAAGGGCAAGAGGGATACCTGAGTCTATTAAGTATGAACCAATTTCCTTAGAATTGGTTATGCTTCATACTTTTATATGGATTATATCCACCACTGGCGAAATGCTTGATGTATGTAAACGCTTCATTCATGGTCATGTCCTTATTTAATCTTAACTCTAAGAGGTAAATGTCATTATAATAATCATTTTACAAAGATGGTAACAGATTCTGAGAAATTGAATTTTCCTGTCTAAAATCACATGGCTGACGACTACAGTCTTTAACTTAGTACATACTGCCTGCTTAATTGCCTAAGCTTACTTACATGTATATAAATAATGTTTAAATATATATGCATCTAATTTTGCTTTAATACGTTATTTTTCCAAATGCACAATTTGTTGCACCTGTTCATGCATCTTCACCAGCATCTGGTACACATCCACCTTGCTATTTATGATATAAGATACTTGGGTTCTGTGCTTTCCTAGCAGCATAAGTACTTTACTCAGCAGCTAATGAAGCACAGTCCTAGTCCTGGTGAGGGAACCACAGATCTTCAGTTGCTCAGATACCACAGGTGGGGCTGTAAGCTTTCAGTTGAGAACTTCCCTACAGAGTTTGTCAAGAAAAACTAGGTTTTTGATCTTGTCCCAGCTTTGCCTTTGGATAACTTCGTTTTGGCTTTACCCCCAGATTTGTTCACTGAGTCTTTTTCTTGGCTGACTTTCTGACATCTTGTCAGTCTAGGATGGCATGGCAAAGTTTGAAGAACAGTGGCTACCACTACAGATTAGTAAGATATTGTATCAAATTAAAGCAATATATATTTTAAACATAAGCATGTCATATCATATTTGACCAGTCCTTAAACTTTATGAGTTTAGACTCCCATATTTTTCACTTTTATTTTTTGGTAGGTTTCAAATTAACAGAAAATATTGATTTTTTTTTTTTTTGACAGGCAGAGTGGACAGTGAGAGACAGAGAGAAAGGTCTTCCTTTGCCGTTGGTTCACCCTCCAATGGCTGCTGCGGACGGCGCGCTGCGCTCATCCGATGGCAGGAGCCAGGTGCCAGGTGCTTTTTCCTGGTCTCCCATGGGGTGTAGGGCCCAAGCACTTGGGCCATCCTCCACTGCACTCCCGGGCCACAGCAGAGAGCTGGCCTGGAAGAGGGGCAACCGGGACAGAATCCGGCGCCCCAACTGGGACTAGAACCTGGTGTGCCAGCGCCGCAAGGCAGAGGATTAGCCTGTTGAGCCACGGCGCTGGGAAATATTGATATTTTAAAAACCCAAGTACCTGGTATAGGTATTATGCCACAGCAGATTAGGCCACTGCTTAAGACAACTGCATCCTTTATCCAAATGCCTCACATAGGGCCTGCCTCTGCTTCTGATCCAGCTTCTTTCTAATGTTCACCCTAGAAGACAGCAGTTGATAGCTCAAGTACTTGGATTTCTGCCACTCGTGTGGGAGATCTCGATGGAATTCTAGGCTCCTGGCTTTGTCCTGGCCCAGCCCTATCTGTTGCTGGTACTTGGGGAGTGAGCCAGCAGATGGAAGATCGATCGAGTCTCTCTCTCTCTCTCTCTCACTCTCACTCTCACTGTCTCTCTTTCTCTCTCTCTCTGCTTTCCAAATAAATAAAAATACATTTAAAAACAGCCAATACTTGCTAAGTAATTCTAAAACCTTAGTACATTGATGAGTGATTACCTGCACTGTCTTTTCCTGCATTTGAACCTGAAGCTATTCAGCTACAGGTGAACTTCATATAAAAATTTATTTTATTCTGGGCCACTAAAAGCTGCCAAAAACAAACTAATAAGCCTTTGTTTATCGGTGTAAGTTTGTTAGCACCAACTTTAGGATTTCATAGAAGTAGAAATGTAGAGTTCAGCATGTATTTGTCAAATTGAGTAATATCATGCTTCATTTCTATGAGGCTTTTAAAAATGTTTATTTTATTTGAAGGCACACAGAGACAGGTTTCTCTCTTCCCTTAAATGCCCACCACATCCAGGGTTGAAGGGCTGACCACCAGCCCAGAGCCAGGAAGAGGAATTCATTCTGGGTCTCCACATATGTTGCAGGGATCTAACTACATCAGTCGTCATCTGCCAAATCTCTAGGTGCCTGTTAACAGGAAGCTGGAATGGAGAGCAGAGCCAAGACTCAAACCCAGGCACTCTGATGATTCACATATCCCACACACTGGCTTACCTGTTGTTGCGAATGCCCACTCCTAAGAGACTTTTAACCATATAAAACATGTTGCAAAAAATCTGTTGTTAAATAGTGGAATATCTTCTTACATTGAAATTTGTGAAGCATTTTTTGTTTGTTTCTAAACTGTGCTAGGGGCTGGTGCTGTGGCCCTGTGGGTTAATCCACTGCCTGCAGTGCCAGTATCCCATATGGAGGCTGGTTCTAGTCCCAACTGCTCCTCTTCTGATCCAGCTCCCTGCTATGGCCTGGGAAAGCAGTAGAAGATGGCCCAAGTCCTTGGGATCCTGAACCTATGTGGGAGACCCAGAAGAAGCTCCTGGCTTCAGATTGGCCCAGCTGCAGCCGTTGCAGCCTTTTGGAGAGTGAACCAGTGGATGGAAGACATTTCTGTCTGTCTCTCCCTCTTAAATAAATAAATAAAATCTAACCAGTTCTCTTTGGTTATTCTAGATTCATTCATAAATATCAATTTTTTCTTTTAATTATTTATTTGATAGGCAGAGAGGGAGAAGCAGTCAGATAGACAAAAATCTGATTTGCTGGTTCACTCCCCAGATGCCCCCAACAACCAGGGCTGAACCAGGCCGAAGGTAGGAACTCAAAACTCAATCTCAGGGGCCGGCACCATGGCTCACTTGGTTAATCCTCCGCCTGCAGTGCCAGCATCCCATATGGGTGCCGAGTTCTAGCCCTGGTTGCTCCTCTTCCCGTCCAGCTCTCTGCTGTGGCCCGGGAGTGCAGTGGAGGATGGCCCAGGTGCTTGGGCCCCTGCACCCTCATGGGAGACCAGGAAGAAGCACCTGGCTCCTGGCCAGTAAGGCACGCAAACTCAATCTCAGTCTCTCACATAGAGGGCAGGGACTCAAGTACTTGAGCTTCCACTGTTGCCTTTCAGGGTGTTCATTAGTAGGAAGCTAGGGAATCAGATATGGAACTTGAACATAGGTACTCTATATGGAGGGGTGGGTGTCCCCAGCTGTGTCTTACTCTCTGAGCCAAATGCCTGTCACAAGGAATTTTCTCTGTAAAGGATAGAATGTAAATACATTTAGCTTTCTTGGAACATAGAATCTCTGTAGCAACTTCTCAATTTCACTGAAACAGCCATGAGAATGAAAACACAGAGATGTGACTGTGATCTAGTAAAACTTTATTGTTCGAAGGAGTTAGGTTTGGCCCCTCAGTGTAGCTTTTGATTCTGCTTTGTAAGGAAATACCCTTGTGATCATGACTTGTTCTGCATCTTACATACTTTTAGAGGAAACCAGGATAACTTATGTGTGCATTGTAACTATAGAAACCATTTGAGTAGTATATATTTATATGTTAGCATTATGTGTTATAATGAGCATTTATGTGATTATTATTAACATATGGAAAAGTCCCAAATAATAATTGCCAATTTTAAATTATATTTTTAGTTATTTTTGTTTAAGTTACAGAGTGTTGTTTTTTTTTTTTCCTTACCCCAGGGAGACTCTATACAAGCAGGAGATGATTCACCATTCTCAGATTCTGTTACCTTGGAGCAAAGTACCAGTAACATTGGTGGATCTAGTGGACGTGTTAGTCTGTGGATGCAGTGGGTACTCCCCAAAATTACTATCAAGCTGTTTGCTGCAGATCCTGACAATAAAGGCACAGGTACAAAGTTACTTTTCTTCTCTATTTTAAGAGTCAGATATTAAACATTTTCATAAGCAAATTAGATTTAATTGTATTTTCACTTATAATCAGGGAAATGTGATTAAATCTAACTTAAGTGATTCGTATGTGTAACTCTAACATGTTGAATCTTGTCAATATTTTTTGACATTGTGATACCTAAATCTTGTTTTGTTTGTATTAGAGTTCATCCCAAAGACAATGAGAAAATTTCTTTTTTAATCATATTGATAGCTTATAACATTGTCACTAAAAGTATTGCAGAGATCCTTGATATAAGATATAGCAATTCAAACATTAAGTTGGATGTCTCCTGTTTTGAAATACAAGTAGATGTCATCCTAATTGTAATGCTTATATTGATAGTAATTTTGCTGTGAAGTTTGTTTGGGTTCACACCTCTAGAGATATCCAGAATGTATATGTTCATGTGAATTGTAAAGTTTTATTTTTGATAATGATTTTTGATAATGTTTGCTTCTTATTGCAGAGGTTTGTATGGTCAGTGAACTAGAGGATCTCAGTGCTTCCATAGATGTCCAGGATGTATATACTAAAGTGAAATGTAAAATTGAGAGTTTCAATATTGATCATTATCGAAGCAGGTAAATAATAATGAATGTAGGAAAAAGTATTTTCTTAAAGTGATTATAAGAATTTTTGTTTTCTTATTTGGATCATTGTTTTTAGAAGCTACTATATTCATTCCCAAAGAGGGTTGCTTAATATTACTTAGAACTCATTCTTACAGAATGTGATAAAATTTTGTTTTATAAGATGGCATATCACTAAATATCCACACTGCCATATCAAATGAATTAGTCTGCATTTGCTAATCATTTCACACAATTTTTCATGTAGGTTATATATTTCCTAAGATGCCTAGAGCACAGTGATGGCTCTAAGCTTTTGCTGCATGCTTCCCAATCACACTTGACAGCAGTAGATCATGTACTGATGTGGAGCAGCCGCTTGAAAACACTTTTTTTAATGACATAGATGATTATATGCCAGTGGTGAAAGTTTCTTGAACCATATTATCCCTTCCCTGATACATTTCCCTAGGACATATAATTCCTTACAAATATTTGTAATAACAAATAAAAGTGGTAATAGTTTTTCATATCTCACCAAGTTCTGTTATCCGTTTTGTCATTTATTTCAAATACAAACAATTTTTTTCCTTTATTGCTACTCTTATTTTTTTAAAAGATTTATTTATTTACTTGAAAAAGTTACATATAGAGAGTAAGAGAGGCAGAGAGAGAGAGAGGTCTTCCATCCGCTGGTTTACTCCTCAGTTAGCTGTTCGGCTGGAGCTCTGCCAATCCGAAGCCAGGAGCCTCCTCTGGGTCTCCCATATGGGTGCAGGGGCCCAACGACTTGAACCATTTCTACTGCTTTACCAGGTCATAGCAGAGAGCTGGATTGAAAGTAGAATATCCAGGACTCGAACTGGAGCCCATGTTGGATGCCGGCACTACAGGCAGTGGTTTTACCCACTAAGCCACCGTGCCGGGCCTTTATATTTTATTTTTTAATTAAAATTCATTTACTGTAAAAACTCACAGATATAACTCATGTACCATAAAATTCACAGATGTTTTTAAAAATATTTTCAAATGACATCATATTATCAATTTCATAATATTTAGATTTAGAAACAGCCTTAAAATACATTCCTTTCTAGATTCATAATATTTACCCATTCAACAATTTTTAGTGCATGCCTACAGAAGCACATAAGTGTTTCTGTGCATATATTGATAGATCACATGTCCTAAAATCTGGTGTGTTTTTTTCTTCAGCAAAGTTTCTTATTCTACATTGGAAACATTTGAGTCTTTAATCATTATAGACTACATAATATTGTTTATGTCAGTAACTGTCACATCTGTTAAAGCTAAAGATTTGTGTCATAGTTGTAAAATATAAAATATTAAGGGTGCTTCAAAAAGTTTATGGAAAAATTGAATTAAAAGATAAGTTTATTTTCATGTAAAAACTTTTGAGTTCCATGCATACTTTTAAAATAATATGCATTTTCCACAAACTTTGTGCTGTTCCCTCATATTTTATTAGATATATATTAAGAACTGTTAAAGTAAATTATCTTACCAACCGTATGATTGTTACTTTTGTCATATTAAGTGAATCACTGATTGGCTTTTGATAATGAAATCTTTAGACCTTTCGTTCCTCTCAGATGATATCTAGCATAAGATTCTCTGCATGTGATACATCAATAGAATATTAGATTCCAAGTAATTTCTTGATAATGTGAATATCTTCTATGTTGTAATCTAATGAACTTCACTGTTAAATGTATTTAATTTTTAAGTATTAAAGTAATTTGTTCATTCATTTACTCTAAATGAATGTTGAATATGTATTAGGTTCCAAGTAGTATGCTAAGAATTAGATTAAAGTGTTTAATATAAAGGAACAAAGATCCTACCTATATGGTCTTTATGTAAGGGTGCTTCAAAAAGCTCATGGAAAATTGTAATTGAAACGTAGGTTTATTTGGCGCATACATTTTCAAAATTTTTGCCATTTTTTCGTAATTTTTCCATGAACTTTTTGAATGCGTTCATGATTTCCTGGATGAGATAGAAAGTAACAGCCAGTGAATGCATGTACAAATGCGCCAGTGCAGATCTCTAAGGTGTGATGCTAATGTAACTTACTCTGTTGATTGTGTTATCAGATCTCTGTTTTAGTTCAGTTTAGTGTTGTTTACTTTATAACTATTTGAAATGGCTATATGTGCTCAATTTTTAACTGAGAAAAAAATGAAGAGAACAGATAAGGTGAACTTATGTTTTCCAGGCCAGGGGAAGGTTGGCAGTCAGGACATTTTGAAGGAGTATTTCTACAGTGCAAAGAAAAACCTGTGGTGAGACTCATTTAGTAATTATAATTTTAAAAAATATATTTTAAACCGTGTATCTTTGTTCTAAATGCAATAGGAGTAATGGTTACAAGAATTAGAGCTGAGAGTGAATTCTTTATGACCTATTTTTTCAGAATTTAATTTTATAAATTGAAAACTTCTTATTCTTTTGAGCTGCTCATGTATTGTAACCATCTCTCTGTTAAAGCAATTACATAAATTTGTCAAAAAGGGAAAGGTAGGATTACTTTTATAAATACAGTTTGCCTTTTATGAATTATGATGTTGACTTTTTAGAAGTTTTTCTTACATTATAAGTGTGTTCGTGCTGGATTGTCCTTTACCATAAACTAAAAAATAGTAGTTTTATACTAAAAAAAGTGATTTTTTTGTTTACTTCCATTAACAATGCTTTTGCAGAAGATGGTCTAGACAGAGGCCATACCTAGTACTGGCTCAAACCTAAATCTATGCAAATTTGAGCAGACTTAAAACTGTCCAAATTTTTTTTGCTTATGGCTTTTATTGCTTTTTGTCTTTTCACCTTCTTTGCTCCTGTCCATCACCTCAAGCCTTGGGGAAGAGTGTTGGTCTTTGGGGCAATGTGGAGGTGTCTTCCTCTCCTGTACCGACAAGCTGAACAGACGCACCTTGTTGGTTCGACCCGTCAGCAAGCAGGACCCTTTCAGTAATTGCTCTGGCTTCTTTCCTTCTGTAAGAAATCATTTTTAAATTATGCTGCAGAACTCCCATTAGTAGGAACCCAGAGAAGGAACTGAGCTGTCCTTTGATCAACTCCTGATTTTAATTTTCCTCTGTATCATTCTCTTCATAAATTAACTTGAATGTAGTTTTAAATCGTACACTAGCTTTTTACTCTGAACTGTTTCTGAGACACTTGCACATGCTGTTGTCACTCTGGGTTTGTGAGTGCAAACAAATTTTGCCATCAAATGAGAGAAATCAAAGTAGGATGTTAAGTATGATGTTTTTTTAAAGTAATGCACGTATTGGATAATCCAGAGTTTCCATTACTGCTTTTGTTATTCCTTTTATGATTCTTACTGAAATTGCTTTTTTTCCCTCTTTTATGCTATTATCTTCTAACAGCTAATTCAGAGAATTTTATTTGGTGCCTTGTAAAATCTGGACAAATCTGAACTTTTGTCATTGAATGGATAGTAGATAAACACTAATGAATTTCAGAAGATTGAAAATTTGCATTTTCTAATGATAAAACATATCTCAATTTTTTCCTTAAGCCAGTTATTCTAAGTGATAGTCTTAAAAAGAGTAAAAATATACTTCTAAATATTAAGAGCAAGTTATCACAGATGGTAATTGTTATTTAAGTATTAATTAAATCACTACAAAAATTACTAGATATTTTCTCAGCATATCTGAACTATTTCTTTCCCTTTTTGGTAGCTCAGAAGAGATTTAAGACATATATCCTATCATTATAAAAGCACTTCATAGAGTTTTGTTCACACATTTAATATTTAATCATTTCTTTGTGAAGCACATGTTGTTTCTGATTTGATTTTTAGCTTTTTCTAGCATATTCTGTTCTTATTACTTTTGAAAATAGTCTCTAAAATGTGACTTTTTGATTTAGATTTTTTCCCTCAGTTTGTGTATTAGTATCTGTTAGGAACATTGCTAGTAATTTTAACATGTATCCATTAACAACCAAAATTTATTATTAATGTCCTTTAAAAATTTCTCGATTTTTTTTAATCTGACTTTTTAAAGTTAAATATCTATATTGAAATTTATATAATTGTTAGTGTTTTCTAACTTTTCACTTTAAATAATATAAAGTATTGATTGGCACTATATTTAAAGTAATATGTATATAACTTCAACTCCAGCAGGTATTCATTTTTTTCCCTTATTTAAAAAAGTTAGTGATGTGGCAATCTGAAAAATAAAAACTCTTACTTTTATGTTATCTGCTTACCAAGAGTACTTATGTTCAGTATGTTTAAAAATGTTTTTCAAAATCAAAACATTCATACTTTGAAATACTTTTCCAGGATTCATATGTTGTTACTAATAAAAATATACTATGAATTGGCCTATTGATATCAGTGGTCAGTGCCACCTTACTCCCAAAGTCCACTTTTGACCCCAAGAATAAACAACATTGCTGTAATCTCTTCCATAGTCATCCATCTTCATTTATTCTTGTCTGCTGTCCAGCAATAGGGTAGTAAGGTTGGAGTATTTCTTGCTTTACGTTGCTCTTGTTGCTTTGAATATAGAAGGCAAACCAGGGAGTGAGAAATTTGAGAATAGTGAAAAATATTCTGATCAGATGCCATTATGAGGAAAACAATTTTAATATTTATTGCTTACTCTTCAAGTCCTTTATTTAAAAAAAATTAATTTGAAAAGAAAAACAGAACTTTTTCTCCTGTTTCTTTGTTGTGAAATCCACATTTAAAAGCAAAATTAGTATAGGTTGGTGAATTGCATACTTTTTTCCTCTTGCCATGTCATTGGATGATAGGTAACCACATGAGAGGAATCAAAAGAGGTTTAGGAGTTACAGGATAACATAGGCTCAGATACATCACTGCTTTGCTACTTCTTACTTTTTTCCTGTTATTGGGAATATATTTCAATCTTTTCTTCTCCAGTTTAGGCTCCTCTCTTAATATCATCACTTTTGGACTCGAATAATTCAAAAGCTTTTTCAGGTGTTGGAACAAGCATTGGGAATTGGGCATATACCAATTGTGCTCTAGTTTTATGTTTAGTAATTTGCAACATAGGATTTTATGTATCTTAATTGGTACTGCAAAATGTTTTTCAAGAGATATCCTCATATGTTGAGGAACACAAAAATGTATATTTTACTCTACTTTTAAAAAGTATACTGTTTTACTGTGATTTTTTTATAGCATACAATTCGAATAGAGTTAATTGAACTAGTTTTAACAGAAATATTAAGGTTTTATGAAATATAGTTTAGTATCAGTTAAATATATGTGTACTAATATGGTAATATACCCAAAGAATATGAGTTTTTAAGAGAGTTGTTAGGTTTTATAAATACTGAGCCTCGTCAGATTCTGAAAGAAATGTTTTATTTTTGTGTCACATTATCATTTTCAGTAAAGTATAGTGATTTGTTCTTTTATTGAAGTATGATATCAAACAGGCTATTTTTATGGGCTTGGACTTTGTGTGAATTAGCCACATTATTAAAGAAAACTTTTAATAAATTTTATGTCCTGTAAAAATAAATCTCATTTCTTCAAGTTTCTAAATAATTACCCTTTTGTGATTCATATTATTATGGTATATTGGCACTCTTGATGAAAAATCATCCAGAAATGACAAAGTAGATTCAGGAGATAGCCTCCAAATCCTTAATGGTATTAAAAACGTAAAAATCATAGATGCAGACATAAAGAAATTAACTACCTCTCTTGAAGAGATTAGTTATGTTCCGAAACTCAGGATTCTCTGCTTTCATTTGGTCATTCTTAAAGTCTTAGACACTTTTCCAAAGCTGCAAAATTATCAGTCATGTGTTTTATTAAGAGATGTGGAATGAGTAAAAGTCCAACATGCTGAGGGTATTTTTAACAGCTTTTCTTTCATTTATTGTTTAATGAGATGTATATTGTGATTTCCTTTTCCTGGAACAGACAACTACAAAACTTCTAGATGGCTCTCATCAGCAGCATGGATTTCTCTCTCTGACATATACAAAAGCTGTAACGAAAAATGTCCGCCACAAGTTAACATCGAGAAACGAACGAAGATGCTTTCATAAGTTATCTGAAGGTTTAACAGATGGCTCCCCTCATTTTCTTCATGAAATTCTTCTTTCAGCACAAGCCTTTGATATTGTCCTTTGTTTTCCTTTACTTAATGCCATTGCAAGTATATTTCAAGCAAAACTACCAAGAACCCAAAAGGAGAAAAGAAAGTCTCCTGGTCTTCCCATGAGGACCCATACACTGACTTCTCGCAGTTTACCATTGATTTATATCAACACAAGTGTGATCAGAGTTTTTGTTCCAAAAACGGAAGAAATGCAGCCAACTGTTGAAGGTATTGTCTCCTGATACTTTTTTGTCCTTATTATAAGTAATTTTCTTCTAGAGTGCTGAGTTTTCTGGGTATTTTAAAAAAATACTGGCAACTGCTTAAACTTTGCAGTTTAGTATATTTTACAAAGAGTAAATATAGTCATTCTCCAGCTAAATCTTTAGGAGATATAACAGAATACTGGGTAAGTGTCTGACTTATTTTGTAGAGTAAGAAATACGAGATCTTTTTTCTTCAGAGCTTTTGTTATTAAAGCTTGTATTGCCTGTTATTTGTTCATTAAACAAATTAGGTCATTTATATCTAAGATAAAGTTTTGTTTAAAAATAGAATACTACTCATATTGATGAAATATGTAAAAGTTCTATGATTTTAAACCCTGCCTATTGATTGAGAATGGGCAAAACAATTAATACATCAATTAATACATCAATGGCCGTAGCGGCCATTGGGGGGTGAACCAACAGAAAAGGAAGACCTTTCTCTCTGTCTTTCTCTCTCACTGTCTAACTCTGCCTGTCAAAAAAAAAATGACATCATATTGCAGTATTGCAGTATCTGTAGTTATTTTCAATTAAAATAAAATCACAGAAATGTTGTATCTAGATAAGAAATAAGAAATTTTGTATCTAGATAAAAGAATAAAGAAGTTTTGTGCTATTTTATAAAAATTATAACTATGCAGGGGGCCAAACCACCTGAACCATCTTCTGCTGTTTTCCCATGCACATCAGCAGGGAGCTGGATCAGAAGTAGAGCAGCTGGGACACAAACTGGCGTCCATATGGGATGCTGACATCTCAGGTGGTGGCTTTACATGCTAAGCACAACGCTGGCCCCAACAGTATTATTGTCTAGAAATATCTATCTGGTGATATGAAGCCTTTATTTTCCTATCTTGAGTGTATTCCTATATTTTATTTAAAATATGTTAGTAAGGTTTTCTGATTTCCTGAAAATATCTTCCATCAAATATTTTATATTTTTCATTTTCTTTTTTTATTAAAGCTTTTATTTAAAAAATATAAATTTCCAAAGTACAGCTTATGGATTACAATGGCTTCCCCCCCCCATAACTTCCCTCCCACCCGCAACCCTCCCCTTTCCCACTCCCTCTCCCCTTGCATTCACATCAAGATTCATTTTCAATTCTCTTTATATACAGAAGACCAGTTTAGCATATATTACGTAAATATTTCAACAGTTTGCCCCCACATAGCAACACAAAGTGAAAAATACTGTTGGAGTACTATAATATTATAACCATATAGTATTAATTCACAATGTACAGCACATTAAGGACAGAGATCCTACATGATATTTTTTTTTTAATTGATTAGTTTTCTGGCTGACACCATGGCTCAACAGGCACACCGGGTTCTAGTCCCGGTTGGGGCGCCGGATTCTGTCCCGGTTGCCCCTCTTCCAGGCCAGCTCTCTGCTGTGGCCCAGGAGTGCAGTGGAGGATGGCCCAGGTGCTTGGGCCTTGCACCCCATGGGAGACCAGGAAAAGCACCTGGCTCCTGGCTCCTGCCATCGGATGAGCGCGGTGCAACGGCCGCAGCGCGCCGGTTGCGGCAGCCATTGGAGGGTGAACCAACGGCAAAGGAAGACCTTTCTCTCTGTCTCTCTCTCTCACTGTCCACTCTGCCTGTCAAAAAAAAAAAAATTGATTAATTTTCTTTGCAATTTCCAATTTAACACCAAGGTTTTTTTTCATTTTCAATTATCTTTATATACAGAAGATGGATTACTAAGTAAAGATTTCATCAGTTTGCACCCACACAGAAACACAAAGTGTAAAACTACTGTTTCAGTACTAGTTATAGCATTACCTCACATTGGACAACACATTAAGGACAGCTCCCACATGAGGAGTAAGTACACAGTGACTCCTGTTGTTGATTTAACAATTTGACACTCTCATTTATGGCGTCAGTAATTTTCTAATTCTCTAATTATTTTCAGTTGATGCAAATACTTGGTAAGATCAACATTTTACTAAAACATGGACAAAAAGTGATAGTGTAGGTGAGTGGTCAGGTTGAGGTAGAGAAAAATACACAGAGAATATGAGAAAACCTGAGAAAATGACAGGCCATAGAGATGGAATAGGAAGTAAAGCATTGTATCTTTTTAGTAACTGAAAAATATTCATGATTTACAAATGAACCTCAAAATTTTATGACCTACTCAATTTCTGAATAATTGTATATTAACTGACCCTAAATTTAGTCCTTTTTCTAATATTTCTACCACACTGTTTCAATTTAGGGTTTCCTCCATGGAAACTCATTTCATACCATAAAAGATCAATATTGGTCAAATATATAAATTAAAAACACATGTATGCTTCATTATTCATTTATTAAGGTTTTTTTTTTTTAATTAATTGATGTGAAGGTCGAAGTTAGAGGGAAGGAGAGACAGAAAGAGAGATTATCCATCTGCTGGTTCACTCCCTAGTTGATCACTTTAGCCAGACGGGGCCAAGCTGAAGCCAGGAGCCAGGAGCCAGGAGCTGCTTGAGTGCCGGTGCCAAAGCACTTGATCTGTCTTCTGCTGTTTTCCCAGGCACATTAGCAGGGAGCTGGGGCAGGAGTAGAGCAGCCAGGGCTCAAACCAGCCCCCATATGGGATGCTGGCACTGCAGATGGCGGCTTAACCTACTGCGCCACAACACTGGCTCCAGTTGTTATGTTTTAAACTAGACCTCCGATATGTAGCATTATTGGTTTGTAGATTTTTTTTCCATTAGCCTTCCTGAGGTGTCCAATAGTGTTTATACTGGTTAATCGTCCTGAATCAGACATAGCTGTTCCATATACATATTTGCTCATTTCTCTTAAAATTTGCTCACTTGTATTAAAATATTTTATTGGTATATGGATTGCTTCATAAAGTCTTTGGATTTCTTACTGGAGAAAACATTTTTCTCAGCAAATTGCTATTTGATTTCTGTTTGATGTTCATGGCAGAGTTCCTTTGAATGAAATATGTAACTGATTCTGTCTGTAGTAGAAATCTACACAACAGACAGGCTTGTTTCACCATCGGTGTCAGTGTTGATCATGGCCCTCAGGTGGACATCACTGGAAGGGTCTTATTTATAGTGATAAATGTTTTACCTAAGCCAGAGTTTGCCTGTAACTATAAAATTTCTTGATTTTGGTTCTGGGCACCTTTTTTTCCTAACTTTTTATTGCGGTGAAATACATATACCATAAAATTTTATTTCTGTTTTAAGCATTTAATTGTATATTTCAGCGACATTGTTTGCATTCATAATGTTGTAAAGCCATCCCCACTATCTATTTCTGAAATGTTTGTGTTGCCCCAAACAGGAAATTTGTTAATCAGTAACTACCTTCTGCCCCTGGTAACTCCTAATCTATTTTTTTTTTAAGACTTGTTTATTTATTTATTTGAAAAGGAGAGTTACAGAGAGGCGAGGGGTAGTGGGGTCTTCCATCCTATGGTTCACTCCCCAAATGGCCGCAACGGCCAGAGCTGGTCCGATCCAAAGCCAGGAGCCAGGAGCCTCTTCCGAGTCTCCCACTCAGGTGCAGGGGCCCAAGCAATTGGGCCATCTACTACTGTTTTCCCAGGCCATAGCAGACAGCTGGATTGGAAGTGAAGCAGCCGGGACTCAAACCAGTGCCCATATAGGATGCCAGCACTGCAGGCAGTGGCTTTACCTGCTACACCATAGCACTGGCACCATAATCTATTTTCTGTCTATAAATTTGCTTCATCTAGAAATTTTATATAAGTGGAATCTCATAATATTTATCCTATTGTGTCTGGATTATTTTACTTAGCATAGTGTTCATCCAAATTGTAGCATGGGTCAGGATTTCATTTCTTTTTATGTTTGAATTGCCACATTTTGTTTATCCATCTATCTGTTGAACAATTCTATCATTAACCCATCCGATTGGCTTATGTGAGTTATGATGCTATGTATACTGTTGCAAGTATACTTGCAACAGATACTGATGCAAGTATCTGTTGGAGTCCCTGATTTTCAGATTTTTTAATGTGTTTACCTAAGAATGAAGTTTCTGATTCATATGCTAATTCTGTGTTTAGAATTCTGTTTTTGAGAAAAAGCCAAACTGCTTAAAAGTCCTTTTGGATTAGAGAATTTGTGGTATTTTCTGAACAGTGCCAATCAATGTGTAGAAACAGTTCAGTTGACAAGAAGAGCAATGGATGCTCATCCTCAGTGTGAGCAGTGGCAACTGTATGTTCAGCACTTGAGCTTCTCTGTGAGGAGGCAGAGGTCATAAATTCATTAACTCTAGCTTGTTGTTGTTGCCATGCACACCAAAGATTTATTGAAAGAGGTTCTGTACTTCACTGATAGATTTGCATGCATGTCAGAAGAACTACGAATCTGGTTGTTAGAGAAATGGAAGGGAAAAATAAACATTATTTCTTGTTTGTATTTTTTATTTTGTTTTAGTTTTCTTTTGTTTATAGCCTGTTTTACTGTAATTGTCGACAATGCTACATATCACACAGCTTTATTCTTGCCTTTCAATTTTCCACAAGGCTGCTATAGCTGAGAATATCTTCAATTAATTGTAATTTCAAAAATATTTCCAGACTTCTGCTATATTTTCTTCCTTCCTTCTACTTTGCTAGATATTTTCACTCATAATTCCAGAATTCAGTTGCTTAGGTGCTTTAAGGTAACTATGAATACATACATATGACACGGAGAATGTTGTAGACATCTTTAGAAAATATAATCTGTCATATTTTTCTTGTGTCTTTTAGGATAATTTTAATCTTTTTCTTATGTGAGTGGTTTTTTTCAACAGTCAGTTTCTTAGTGGTATTTTTATGTGATTTGGCTATATATATCTTTAGAATAAATTCCTAACAAGAGGATTGCTAAACTAAAACATACCTTTAGAATATTAGGAGATATTAAAGTGGCTTCGTATACGGCTCTGCCAGTTTATACTTGTACTCATTCCTTAGTTCCCATTTTGAAAATACAAATATAGAAAAGCATTCAAAATGCAAAGATTTTTTAAGTTGTATTTTATTTAGTTTTTTTTTACATTTTTTCTCTGCATTGAATCTCATAATTCAAATGAACATAATTCACCCATAAAATTGTTGCAGAAAAAAAATTTTATTGAATTAAAATTAATATAAAACCAGCATTTTAATATTTAAAGAGTATAGATCAGTTTTGTGGGTTGGTTTTTTTTTTTTTTGAGAAACATGCATGCACACCCACCCACAGGGATCTTCCATACAGTGATTCACTCCCCAAAAGGCCCATAACAGCCAGGACTAAGCTTTGCTGAAACTGGGAGAAAGGAACTTAATCTGGAGTCTATAGTGTAGATGACAGGGACCAAACTGCATGAGCTGTCACCTGCAGCTCCCAAAGTAAGCATTAGCAGAATCGGGAATCAGGAGCAGAGCCGACTCAAATCCAGGCATTCTGATAAGAGAATTAGAGATAACAAGCATCATTTTAAATGCTAGGCCACATACCTACCCCAAGTGTAGATAAATTCTTAAATGATATTTTATATAAAAGATTGGATGTTTCCTTTAATACATGTTAAGTGCTATATTGTAACAAATAAGGAAGTCATGATTGTTGCAGAAATTCCATTAGAAATTGGAATCATTATTTAAATACTTAAATAACTCTAGGAAGATAGAGCATTCACTTTATTCTAGAAAGAATTTCAGAGGAAGTTCACATAAAATTTTATCAGATTAATTAAATTGAAAATGTATGTGTAAGTTGTCTTAATGCATGTGAAACTATAATTAAATGTCACTACATCATATTTCCCTGTAGAAACTTTATTATAAAAATATCACCTAGTAATCTATGCCTATCACAGAGCCCTCCATATCAGAGATGATTCATAAACTAAATGCAGCTAAACATTCCATTTATATGCATCATGGTTACACATCTATTAAACTGCCTTTCTGTCTTTAACTGCTAATATAGCAACAACGAATTAAATGTTTTGTTGATAGCTTTCTGTAGGGCTGTCACAGTATTTAATGACTATAAAAGTATAACATGACACAGAGACAATTTAAAATTCTCCTGAGACTTTAGATGTTTTATCCCACTGAGTTTATATTGAGAATCTGACGAAGTTAAAATCTCCAAACGTATTTATCTCATGTTGGACTAAAGAAAACTTAGTTGTAAGCAACAGAGTTGTACATTATCCAAAAATTGTTTGAAAATAATGCTTTTTATTCCAGTTTTTGATTAATGATGTAAGCTCATGATCTCAGATATATGTATAGCCTTTTCATTTGGCATACACACATGCACAACCATGCATCTGCACACACACACACAAACACATATACATAAGATGTTGCCCCACAAAAAAGATACAATCTTTCACTTATACACATGCTACATTAATGTAAAATTTTCAAATAATGTATATACCTAATAGTTAATGATAAAAATATATTTAGCATTCTAATATTTTTTTAGAGAGGTAATGTTGAAAGTCTGGATTTAAGCCTGCGTATTATTTGCATTATGTGCAATTATTATAAAGAGTCTAAATCTACAGGTGTTCAGCTTCTAGCTTAAGATTTTTATGAGTATTTCAGCATACAGGACTATTTTTTGGATCTAATATGAGTTTTCTGGAGTGAGTAGTTTCTCATGAGACTCAGTTTTTTAAAATACAGTTAAAGCAAAGAAGGAAGGCATTCATTTTCATGTTGAAAATGCTTCGAGAGGGAACATTTCCTCATATGGTTCAACTATTAAATGCAGGTGAAATAAACCTAAAAAGGGAAGCTTGTTTTTTTTTAGCTGTAATGTAACTGAAAAAATGACTCAAGGCACAGTCTTATATAAATATGTATTTTATTATTTTCCTTATATCTCAGTGGAATATTGTGATAAGCTAAATAATTTCTTTAATAAAATTAATTATTTTAATCTAGTTTATGAATGATCTGCATTAAGTGCTTATTTTTTTTATTATAACTTCATAGCCAGTGTAATCTACTGAGAACATTTTTGGCTCTAACAGAAACAGAATTCTGTTCTTGGATCTGGCTTTGTATGTAACACCAAATACGTCATTTTTCTTCCATATGTACCTCGTTTACTGCAGTGTTTCTATTACATTTCAGACGTTCATATGGTGGGTAGTATCTGCAGCCTGGAAGAACAGTTAGCAAGAATACTAATTGCACTTTTGTGGTGTGGTCTATTCTCCAGGCTTACTATTTATTGAGTTAATTGATGCCTGCTGCTTAATCAGAGGTTTTACCCACATGGAACTATTTGATAAGCTTGGCATAAAATGCAAGATCTGTGAAATGTAAACAATGTTCATAGTATAAGGCCCTATAATCAAGCCAGATCCTTCGACATTTGAAAATAGTGCAGCTGCTTGAGAAGTAGTTTTCTATTTGATCTTTTTTGCTGTGGACATTTAAAAGCATTGTCTTTACTTTGGTTTCCACATGCTGGTACTTATTGTGATGGTTTCTCTCTTTTTTTCCACTCTTCTGTTATTCTCCTTCCCCTTGCCTCACTGCCATTTTGCCTTCCCCCACTCCATTTATGATCCTCTTATTTTGGTTCCTTCTTTCTCTCACTGAATCTCTTTCTACTTACTTTTTTGGATTTTCTTAATTCTTACTTTCTTTTTTTGGACTAATCTAAGTCAGACCATACCAAGTGTACTGCTGAAGCAGCTGGAAATAATCTCCTAGCTTTTGCATTCTTTGGGCACCACAGTTTGGGAAATATGGATTGTGTGCCTTTGTAGGCATGTTTTGTTCAGGATATTTTCAAGATCTTGCAGCCAGCCCTTTTCTGTTCTATTTGTGGCAGATGAGAGTTTCTTGAGAGAAATTACGAGTTTAATATATGAATATGTTTACTTCAAAATCCAGACTATTGCATAGTGTTAACAATTTTTAAACAATTGTAAACAGTGTTTAAACAGCTACTACAGTGCAATTATCTGTTGGAAGATACAGAGTAAGATTTCATGAGTGTAGCCATCAGGAATCCCTTTCCATTCCAAAGAATCCTTACAAAAAAAATTTGAATTAGTCCATGAGTTATTTTTTTTTATTTTATTTATTTATTTATTTATTTATTTTGTGACAGGCAGAGTGGACAGTGAGAGAGAGAGACAGAGAGAAAGGTCTTCCTTTGCCGTTGGTTCACCCTCCAATGGCTGCCGCGGACGGTGCGCTGCGGCCGGCGCACCGCGCTTATCTGATGGCAGGAGCCAGGTGCTAGGTGCTTTTTCCTGGTCTCCCATGGGGTGCAGGGCCCAAGCACTTGGGCCATCCTCCACTGCACTCCTGGGCCACAGCAGAGAGCTGGCCTGGAAGAGGGGCAACCGGGACAGAATCCGGCGCCCCGACCGGGACTAGAACCCAGTGTGCCAGCGCCGCAAGGCGGAGGATTAGCCTGTTGAGCCACGGCGCCGGCCCCATGAGTTATTTTTTAAAAGTGTTGAATTTCATATGAGGCGAACATATTACTAAATAATGTCTCATTTAGTGCAAAGAAGAGATTTAGAATTTATACAGATCTTTTTAACCTTTGTTTTCAGAGATTGCTTAATTTTAGGCTTCATCAGGATATATAACTTTTAACTCTCAAGCAATAACTTGTATCTCTCAAGCAATTTCACAGGAAAAAATACTAAAAATAAAAAGTGCTGAGAATAACAAGTTGAAATGTTTTCCCATGTTAAATCAGTAGTTAGTCTTTTCCATTTTCAGCATTGTAATCATTATATTTCTACTGGATTTTCTGATGCATTAGAGTTTTAAAGTACTGTATGTTTGTGAGTCTGTGTGCTATATTTAATTATTATTAATCGTATAAATTTGAATAGCTTTGAGGACTTGTTATTGACCTCAGGATATCCTTTCATATGTCTATAGACAAACAGAAGCATTCAATACCATCACTTGGGAGGAAGAGTAGAGTAGTTTAATACTCTGTAATCAGAGGCTTTTGTGGCACAGCAGTTAATCTGCCACTTGGGATGCCCTATATCAGAGTAGGGTTTGAAGCTTCCCTCCATTTCTTTTTTTAGAAGATTTATTTTTTATTTGAAAGGCAGTGTTAGAGAGAGGCAAAGACAGAGCAAGGTCTTCCATCCGCTGGTTTGCTCCCCAGATTGCTGCAATGGCCAGAGCTGCACTGATCCATCAGGAACCAGGTGCTTCTTCTGGGTCTCCCATGTGAGTGCAGGGGTTCCAGGACCTGGGCCATTTTCTGCTGCTTTCCTAGGCCATAGCAGGGAGCTGGATCGAAAGTGAAGCAGCCAAGGCTGGAACTGGTGCCCATGTGGGCGCTGGCACTGCAGGCAGGGCTTTACCCACTGTGTCACAGCACCAGCCTCTGTTTCTGATCCAGCTTCCTGCTAATGCATCCCTTGGGAGTCAGCAGGGAATGACGTAAGTACTTCAGTCCCTGATACCCACGTGGGAGAACTGAAATGTAGTTCTGGGTGCCTGACTTTGGCCTGGCTATTGTGGGCATTTAGGGAGTGAACCAGTGAGTGGAAGACCTCACTTTTATCCCATTGCACTTTCAAATAAATGAAAAATTGTGAAAGTATTTTAATTGTGTATCTAGATAAGCATACGGCTTTCATACATAACTTAAATGTATTTAATATCATGTGTTTTAATGTTGGGGTAGAGTTTATTTTTTCTTCACTATTTTAATTGTGTATTTTAAGAAATAACCACCCAATGGGACATGCAGAAAATAGTTAAGAACAACTTTAAATACCTTGATTTTTAAACCTAACTTTCTCCTCTTATCATGCCTCATTTATTGGTCTCATATCTTAATGTGTCATTCTCCCATTCCCTCACAGATTTCTCCTTATGCTTAAAGTTACAAGCAAATCTGCAGTGTATTGATAAGTCTCTTTCTTTTGTTACAGTGAATCAAGAAGCCAAAGAAGACACCATGGTTTTGAAGATCGGCTCTGTTGCCATGGCACCCCAGGCTGACAATCCCCTTGGCAGATCTGTCCTCAGGAAAGATATTTACCAGTAAGTTTATTTTCTTATGTTCAATCTTGCAACAATTTCATCCTGCCAAGAAGTACAGTGATCAATAAAAATTGTTAGTGTGGCCTGTAGAAGTACTTTTCATTTGGGGTCTTTTGATATTTAAAACCAGGTTTTTCTGATTTTCTTCAGTTGTGGGTTTTTAAATTCATTCAGACAAATCAAGTATTTCTGTGAAGTGTTGATGAATAACAGAATGTAAGTACCAAGTCACCATAAAACTGAAGAAGCGTAGTTTGGAAAATTTTAGCAGACTTTAAATTTGACCAAATCTCTAATCACATAAGAAAATGAGGTCCTCTCTAGAACTACCACATCCTACTGTAGTCATGTTGTATCAAAGCGAAGCGTTTTCTTAATTTAAGAATAAGCCATTATTTGAAATGTAGGGCTGGATGTCATATGGATCAAAGCTGTAAAGAAAAGCAAACTTCTAAGGAGAAATTTCACAGTAAACACTTTCTGTGAAAATGCCGTGCTCTGGATTTTGTCATTGAGTATTTGCAAACCACACAAAGCATATATGGACAACTAAACTGGTGAACATATGTAATCAACATGATAAAAATACAACATGATTTGGACTGAAGTTGGCACTGCTTCCAGACATGAAAGTACAGTTGCAAATAATACCAAGTGAGAAAAGTCACAGAAATACAGATGAACAAGTGTCTTATTCTTCCTGCTGGTCTGTTTTTCAGATGTTCTAGTCTCCCTCTTCTAAAAAAGAAATTTCTACTGTTCACCAGTAAATATTCCTTGCCAGGAAAATATTGGTAATTCGCTTACCACCTAGAAGGTGACAGCTATCTTTTATTTTAAAGGGATTTAAGGATTTTATTTCTCAAGTGTCTCTGATACATGAGTTGATCATTTCTCCCTTGATTTATATATCATGGTCTCATCCTTCTTTTAATATTTTCTGTATTCAATGATATTCACCCCTCAAGTAAATTTTTCTAACTGCTTTGCATAAAAACTCATTTTGTAAAAGCTAATGGAGGCTCAGGAATCACACAATGCAACTTCCTTAGTATTTCGTAGACTGAGATAGTGAGAATCTAAAAGTATAGTTGTCTCTAGTCAAACAATGATAAAACCAAGATTATGACTCGGATCATTTGCATCCCTTTAAACCTAAGGGAGGAATTATAATAGAGAGTAGAATGTGAGTAAAAAATACTTTAATTTTCCAACATTTGGAAATTCTTTGAGGTTTATTTATTTTTTCCACTTCAGATGTGAGTGGTCCTCAAATAGGGTCCCAGTTTCCTTTGGATGGATGGAATCTTGTCATTATTTTAAAAATCCTTTCATTATCAATAAAATAAATCAGAATAGCTCCTTCCTACCTCTACTCTTTCTCTTTCTGGTTCTTGCCTGAAATGTATCTTTAGTTGATTGGAAGTATGTACTCTGTGAGGCATTTCCTTTAGATTTTCCAGCCATCCATCCAGCCACTTCTTTTCATTCTTCTTGTCTTCCTCCTAAAGAGTCCTTTACTGTTAGCATTACTTAAGGTCGATCTTTTATTCCTTTTTTGGGTGAGACCATCTAACCTCCTTGCTCAAGAGAACTTGGATTGCAAACATGTATAATAGCTTGGCATACCCTTCTATCTCCAGGGTAGCAATACACATTAGAATATCAAACATCATAAAAATCTGGGTCCTGGATGGCATACTCAACTGAATTGTTTTATCTTGAAAGCTCATATTCCATAGTCATTTCTAAATAAATGAACTAACCAAAGGTATTCCCATAGGAGTTCATCAGAAACACTTTAAGGTCTCCTTGAAATGCTGTATCATCAACATCAGAGGAAGAATAACATGAGGAGGAAACCACATTACAATGAAATAATCAGTGTGGGAGTGGCTCAGTTAGGATAAAAATGTACACACAAGAGCAAAAGGCCTTGCATCCTGAGTCGATTTTTGTTATTCCTGTGATGATGATAACCATAAAATCTCAATGGACCAGATGCAGAAGGCTTCTTATTGTATTATTCCATTTATGTGCAATATCAAAAGTAGATAAATCTGTGGAAACAAAGTAGATCAGTGGTTGCTAGGGCCTGGGGGGAGGAGAAAAGGGGAAGTAATGTTAATGAAGATGAGGTTCATACTGGGGTAATGAAATGTTCTGAAATTAGATAGTGATAAGTGTTACATAAATGTATGAGTGTACTGAAAATCATTGAGTTTACTTCAAAACCTGAATTTTATAGTATGCGATTTATATCTCAATGTAAAAAAACATAATGAAAAGAATGTTAGGCAAGCCTGAACCTTTTGAGCTAGTTCTATGGTAATTTAACTTTTCAACTACTATCATTTAGTCATTCTGGAGTTCTGAAACCTTTTGTGGAGTGAGGGAGCTTAGGAGTTTAAAGACTAGGCTATGTGGCAGTTTGTGTTATACTTTTTCCATTTCTGTGAACTTCATTCTTAATTCTCTGGTGAAAGGTAATTTCCCTCATTTTGTGGTCCATTTCACAATGTTTCCCACTATGTGTTCCATAAAATACAAGTTTCACGGAATATTAATAGTTGCTCAAACAAGTTTGGCAAACTTTTGGTTATCCAAAGTTGAAAACACTTTGTAACAGCTTAGCTTCTCAGAGCTCTTAAAGGACTAGGAGCTCTGTGAATTCCTGAAAGAAAGGTAGAGAGGGCCAAATTTTCCAAACTTAAAGCTGGGTATATTTGAATGCATATTTCTCAATAGTCTAAAATTTTAAAGAACAAACTAGAAATCCTGCTTCAGCCTTTTTGTCTCCTAGCATTTGTCTCCTGTTGATTGTCTCACTCTCCAGATTATGTTTGTGGACATCAAATGCCTTATCTTTAATACCTTCATAAGCTCACTTTTTTTTCAGAATATCATGTGAAATGATTACATAACACGTTGTTCAAAATGAGGGAATTTCATTTTAATGAAGAGATAAAGGAAGAAGGACTGTGAGAGTGTTCTGTATATTAATACAAATAAAGCATTGGATCTCCACAGACATTTGTAAAAGTGCTGCTGTCATATTTCTACTGTCATTGCTTCCTTCCCTTTGACTTTCTGGAACTATCTTTTCTCTGTCTCCTTATTTACTTTCCTGTTCATACCTAGTGTTCCTTTCCTCTCTATTTACCTTCACTATGTAGCTTTTCTCTTTCTATATATTTTTTGTTTGTTTGTTTTTGACAGGCAGAGTGGACAGTGAGAGAGAGAGAGAGAAAGGTCTTCCTTTTGCCGTTGGTTCACCCTCCAATGGCCGCCATGGCCAGCATGCTGTGGCCGGCGCACTGTGCTCATCCGATGGCAGGAGCCAGGTGCTTCTCCTGGTCTCCCATGGGGTGTAGGGCCCAAGCGCTTGGGCCATCCTCCACTGCATTCCTGGGCCACAGCAGAGAGCTGGCCTGGAAGAGGGGCAACCGGGACAGAATCCGGCGCCCCAACCGGGACTAGAAACTGGTGTGTCAGCGCCCCAAGGTGGAAGATTAGCCTATTGAGCCGCGGCGCCGGCCCATCTATATTTCTTTTTTGCCTTCTTATTTCCATCCTGATTTCACTGTTTTAATTATTTGACTTATTTCATAGAGTATAGAAATATAATGCCAAAAAGTAAATCAAGTATAAAAAACTTAGAGTATCTCCTTAGATCATCAGTGCCTCCTGTCATGCCTCATATAAAATAGGTACTTTGTTTCTATACTCTGTATCCCTATTTTCTTTTTCTAATCTACAAAACGAATGCACATAGAATTCTTGAATGTTAACACATTTAAGTAACCTTCAATCATGTGTTTAACTAATGGTGGAATATGTTAGAAGCTATTTTTTATGAATTCTTTTCTTAGTTCCTTTTTAAACTCATATTTCCAACAGTTATCCCCTCTCTCCGTTTATATAATGCAGTCATTTCACTCCCCTGCTCTCTTTCCATATGTTTTTACTTTCTCTTTCTTTTAATCTGCTCTTTGTGTTTCTTCTTTCTGTCTTGGTTTTCTAACTTTCTCCACCTGCTAAATGGCATTTACCATGCAGCCACAGTTAATGCTGAAAGACTGGATGCTTTCCTCGTTAGATCAGGAACAATACACAGATGCCCATTCATTTAAAAATAGCATTATGCTAAGGTTCTATCCAGGGAAATTAGGTAAGAAAATAAAATGAAAGTGAGCTAGATTGTAAGGGAGAAATAAAACTATGTCATTTTGAAAAATCACAAAATCTTACATAAAGAAAATCCTAAAGAATCCACTGAAAAACTATTGGCAAAGAAGTTCAACTATTTTAAAGTGCAAGATTAGGATAAAAAAATTTACACTAAAAATGAACAAATAGCAGTCTAAAAATGAAATCAAGACAATAATTCCACTTATAGTAACATCAAAAAATAGGGCAAACATGTTGGTGCATTTGGTTAAGGTGCCTCTTGTGACACCCACATCCCATCTCAGAATGTGGTCTGAGTCCTGGCTACCCTGCACGTCCAAGTTTCTACTTATGTGCTGGCGAGGTTGCAGATGATGGTCCACATGCTTGCATTCCTGCTACACATGTGGGAAACCCAGGTGGAGTTCATGGATCCTGGCTTCAGCCTGGTCCCGCCCCAGCTGTAGTAGGCAGTTGGGGAGTGAACTAGCCGATGAAAGATCTGTGTGTGTGTGTGTGTGTGTGTGTGTGTGTGTGTCTGCGTCACTCTGCTTTTCAAATAAATCTTACCAAGAAAAATCCATAAATAAATTTATCAAAAAGAAGTCCAACACTAACACTCTGAAGACCGTAAAACATTTTTGAAAGAAATTTTGAAAAAAACCTCAATACGTGAAAATACATCCCATCTTTATAGATCAGAAGACTTCAATTGTTAGTTGGCATTACTCTAAAAAATTGATCTACAGATTCAGCACGATTCCCATCAAATTTCAGCTCCCTTTGCAGGAACTGATCAACTGACCTTCAGATTCATAAGGAAATCGGGGATCAAGGGATCCATAGTCACCAGTCTTGAAAAAAAGGAACAAATTGGAGAGCCCATACTTCCGATTTTCAAACTTACGGGAAAGCCACAGTAATCAACACAGTATGTCACTGTCAGTGGTTTTGATAAAGGTGTCAAGATAACTCAGAATCTTTTAAATAAACAGCACTTTGACAACTGGATATTTACATAACGTTGGACGCCTTTTTTACATCACATACAAAAATTAACTCAAAATGGGTGAGAAGCTTTAACATAAGACCTAGAATCCTAGGACCAGCACTGTGGCACAGTGAGTTAAGTACAGTCTGTGGTTCTGGCTTCCCCTATGGGTGCTGGTTCAAGTCCAGCGCTGGGCCAGACCAAAGTCAGGAGCCAGGAATTTCTTCTGAGTCTCCCACATGGATGCAGGGACCTAAGTAAATGTCTCATCTTCCACTGCTTTCCCAGGCACATTAGCAGAGAACTGGATCTGAGTGGAACAATGGAAACATGAACCAGTGCCTATATGTGACACCTGTATTGTAGGCGGCAGCTTTACTCACCATGCCACAATGCTGGCCCCAAATTGCAATTGTAAGCTACAGGTTATGACCCATGCTTCTGATCTTGGTTCTATTAATTTGCTAGAGCGGCTCACAGAGTTTGGGGAAATAATTACCTTCATCCATGTTTTAAAGGATTTTACAAAGGATATTGATAAACAGTCAGATGGAAGAGAGTCCTAGGTAGAGTATACGAAAAAATAAATGGAGCTTTCATGCCCTTTCCAAGTGCACCACTCTCTAGTTAATTCTATGTGTTCTGCAATCCAGAATCTCATCCAAACACTGTCCATTAAAGTTTTTATGGAGGTTTTATTGTGCAGATGTTAATGATTGCATCATTGACCATTGGTTTTCATTTCAACCTTTAGCTTCTTTCCCTTCCCTGGATATTGAATAGTCAAGCTAAAAGTCCTGACTCTTTAATCATGGTGACCAAGTAGTCCCCAGCCACCAATCATGTGATTAGGAAATAAAACACATATACTTAACACTATGGAGATTACGGTTTTAGGAGCTCTGTGCCAAGAAACAGAAAGGGTGACCAAATATGTATTTCATGGTATCAAAAGAAGCCTCATACACTTCTGATGGGGATGTAAAATAATGTGGCCACTATAGAATAGTATTTGGAATTTTCTCATAAGGTTAAACATGGTATTACCATATGATGCAGCAAATTTACTCCTAGGCATAAACCTAAGAGAGTTAAAAACATATGTCTACACAAAAGCGTGCTATTGTTCATGATAGCCAAAAAGTGGAAACAATTCAAAGATCATTCATTTGATGAGGGATAAACAAAATGTGATATATCTATACAATTGAATATTAATTACTGTGTCATAGAAAGGAATTCAAGAATGATAGTTGCTATAAAGTGACTCAGTCTTAGGTTTTCATCACAAAAGGCCATATATTATATAATTCAATTTATGTTATATGTCCAGAATAGAGAAGTCAGTAGAGATGGAAAGCAGCGGAATAGTGGTTACTGAGTGTTGGAGGAAGAGAAAAATAATGTTGTTGACTTAGATAGCAGTTGATATGCAATGAGATGCATGCTGAGTGATATGAAGAGAGCACAGTGAAATATACAAAAAACTTTTTCAAAGGGTAGATTTTATTTGGTGTCAGTTTTTTTCTCCATAAAGCTGATTTTGTTACATAGGGATCCAGTGGAATTAAATTCCACAAAGGATAATGCCTTTAAGAGTGGAGGCTGGGCATTCCTTTAGCTCAGTAGTGTTTGTTAGTATCTGCCTCATTAGAGTATAAGCAGAGGGGATTTTATTGTGGGAAGGGGAAACCAGGAAGCATTTATCAGTCATGTGTACTAGACTAACAGATTGGAATCACAAAGCCAGTTATCAATAATACTTAGTTTCTGAGAGAAACTGCTGACAAGAAGAAATTGAGTTCCTCAACATTTGGCATTCCTTAAAGGAAAAGGATATACTAGAGATGCACTGTCCGCTATGGTAGGTAGCCACCGCCTCCATGTAGGTGTTTTGTGTCTAAAATGTGGCTAATCCAAATTGAGAGGTCCTTTAGCCATAAAATACACATCGGATTTCACAAACTTAATAAGAAAACAAAGTAAAATACTTCATTATTATTCTTTAAAAAAATTCATTTATTTATTTGAGAGGCAGAGAGAGAGAGAGAGAGAGAGAGAGAAAGAGATCTTCCATCCGCTGGTTCACTCCCCAGATAACCATAACAGCCGGAGTTGAGCCAATCCGAAGCAGGCCGAAGCAGGAGGCAAGAGCTTCTTCCAGGTCTTCCTTATGGGTGCAAGGGCCCAAGCACTTGGGCCATCTTCTACTACTTTCCCAGGCCATTAGCAGGGAGCTGGATCAGAAGTAGAGCAGCCTGAACTATAACCAGCTACCATATGGGATGCCTACTCCAAATTTGGAGGCTTATCCTACTGTGCCACAGCACCAGCCCCATTAATATTCTTTATATTGGGGCCAGCGCCGTGGCTCACCTGGTTAATTCTCTGCCTGAGGCGCTGGCATCCCATATGGGTGCCGGGTTCTCATCCCAGTTGCTCCCATTCCAGTCCAGCTCTCTGCTGTGGCCCCAGGAAGGCAGTGGAGGATGGCCCAGGTGCTTGGGCCCTGCACCCACATGGGAGACCAGGAGGAAGCACCTGGCTTCTGGCTTCGGATCAGCGCAGCACCGGCCGTGGCGGCCATTTGGGGAGTGACCCAATGAAAGGAAGACCTTTCTCTCTGTCTCTCTCTCTCTCTCTCTCTCTCTCTCTGTCTAAATCTGCCTGTCAAAAAAAAAAAAAAATTCCTTATATTGACTACAAAAGTGTTTTCAAAGGTAATATTATAGACATATTGAGTTAAATATATTACTAGTTTTCACTTTTTAAAAAATGTTTTTCCCATGTGGCTGCTTGAAGATATTAATTGACGTAGTTGGCTCACATTGTAGTTTACAATATATTTGCATGGAACAGTGCTATACCATAGGGAGAGACTTATACAAAATAAGTCTCATCCTTGAATCATTTTGAAATGCTTCAAAATGAAACACAAGTTAAACTGAATGTAAATATAGTTGCGTATCAACCCTAACTCATCTCAGTACTGAGTGGGTTACCATTTAGTCCAATAACATTGACTTTAGCAAAAACCTTACATCTTTTTATACATGGTGTTCAGTATGTAATTGAAGATTATAGCATATCAAAGAAGCCAGAAAATGTGACAAGTAATCAGTAGACAAACTAGTCAGAAGAAAAAGACCCACAGATAACTGAGATATTAAAATTAATGGACAGTAATTTGATATATCTGTTATTATTTTGAAGAAAAATGACAAAAGGAGAATTTTGGAACCAAAAATACTGTGTCCAAAGTTAAGGACTCATTGGGGAGCTGATGGACACAGAATATAGTTTAGTGAGTGTGGTGATAGATGAATAGAAGTTACTCAAAATAGATGAGGAATGAAAGAATGGGAACAAGGAAAGAAAACAAACTTAAAGACAGGTGGGGCATTGACAGTGAGTGTAACATGTATTTGGAGTATAAGAAACAGAAGAAAGAGTGAAACAAAGGGAAGAGGGATAGTCCTTGAGACATTTCTAAAATTAACGAATCAGTAATCAGCAAACTTGGGAAGCCAATTACCCTATGTTCAACTCAAGCGAAATAACAATCATACACTCCATATTGATATTTCAGGCAGTGGCAGACCACATATAAAGTGGTACTTCAGAAAGTTGATGAAGGTGCAGGCATTTGGCACAGCGGTTAGCATGCTACCAGGAATACCCACATCCCGTATCAGACTGCTTGGGATTAAGTCCCAGCCCCACTTCCAATTCCAGCTTCTTGCTTATGTGCTGCATCTGGGAGGCACCAGATGATGGCGTCCCTGCCGCTGACATGAGATCTTGATTGGGTTCCAGATTTCTGGCTTTGTCTGGGCCTACCCAGTAAATGGAAGATCTCTGTCTTTCTGTCTCTCTGCCTTTCAAATATATATATGAATAAGTGGAGTTTAAAAGTTCATGGAAAATAGAATTAAAAGATACTTATTTTGGTGCTAAAATGTGAATCCATGCATAGGTTTTCATTCACTGGTTTTACATAACACACACTTTCCATGATCTTTTTGAAAACTATTCTCATACATGGATATAAAAAAAGTTTGCATTGAAATATATCTTTTAATTCCATTTTTCCACAATCTTTCTGAAGTATCCTCACATGAAGCTGTTTCCATAAAGATTATGTCACCTAATGATGCCCTAGCCGTCTTAGTTTAAGTATACTCCATTATGTGCATGCAATGAAGAAATCACCTAATATATTTTTCTGAACATATCTCTATCATTGAGTGACACATGAGTGTAAATGCAAAGAAAACTGCATCTGAGCACAACATGGGAAAACAGTGGGGAATCAAAGATTAAGAGACTACTTCATGAGGAGCTGAGGGAAGAGAAATTCTACCCAACATCTGCACCTCCAACACAGAATTCAAGGCCTAAGGCAATACTCAGAGTAGTGGATATACTTAAAAAAAAAAAAAAAAAAAAAAAAAAAAAAAAAAGATTTGTTTGTTTTATTTGTAAGGCAGAGTGACAGACAGGGAGAGAAACAGAGATTTTCAGTCTGATTCACTCCTCAGATGACTGCAGCAGCTGGGTTTGGGCCCCAGCCAAAACCAGTAGCCTGAAACACTATCCAGGTCTTCCATAAGGGTAGCGGAGATCCAAGTACTTGGGCCATCCTTTGCTGCTTTCAAAGGCTCATTAGCAGGGAGCTGGATTGAAAGTGAAGCAACCAAGACTCAAATCTGTTCATGTGGGATGTTGGCATGGCAGGCGGCAGCCTAACTGGCTGTGCCACAATGCCGGCTCCGAGACTATAAACTTTTATTGTTAATCATGTTTGCCATTTTCTGTTTTTTTAATAAAAAGGTCTTAAACACATTTTTAAAAATGCTTACTACTTTTGGAACAAATAATATGACTAAAATGGCTGAAGATCTTAACTTTAAAGAGAAAACCACTAGTGGATGTGATGTCACTCTTTAACACTTAGCTTTATTGAGCATCATAGGGAATAGTTTCACTCATTCTGAAGATGAGAACAAACCTGGGATCATTAGTCAACATTCCAGTAACATTAATTACAGAATTAGTGATCTTCAAAATTATAAAAGTCATTCATTAGTCATTGATTTAACAATTGTTGGGATCCTACTGTGCATCCGGCATGGTTCTCAATACTGGGTGTACATCAGTGAACAAGACAAAAATATAAAAATTCTTGAAGTCATGGAAGTTATAGTCTAATGGGGGGCAGAGATAATCACAAGTTTTAAAAGTTATGTGATATATTAGTATTTAATGAATACTATGCAGCCACCAAAGCAGAGAAGTGTGTAGGACGTGTGGAACTAGAGATAGACAGCATGGCTTGGTCAGAGGTTGCCTCACTGAGAAAGCTCCTGGATCCCATGGAGAAGTACATAAAAGAAGCCAGCATGAGTGGAATAATTGTGTGCTGGAGCAGTTATATTAGGCAGTGGGAATAGGGACCTTCACAAAGTTACCTTATAGGCCATTTTGAGCACTTGGCTATTTGTTTGAAATGTGCTGGCAGAGGCACAGGGGAATCATCCATATGTGCAGAATGTTGAAATAATGCTTCTTACAGTTTATGGAATATCTACTTAAAGAAAGCAGTGAGGGGGCTGGTACTGTGGCATAGCGGGTTAACGCCCTGGCCTGAAGCACTGGCATCCCACATGGGCACCAGTTTGAGTCCCAGCTGCTCCACTTCCAATCCAGCTCTTGGCTATGGCCTGGGAAAGCAGTAGAAGATGGCCCAAGTCCTTGGGCCCCTGCACCCGTGTGGGAAACCCGGAGAAAGCTCCTGGTTCCTGGCTTCAACCATTGCTGCCAACTGGGGAGTGAAACATCAAATGGAAGACCTCCCCCAACCTCTCTCTCTGCCTCTCTGCCTCTCCCCTCTCTGTGTAACTCTGACTTTCAAATAAATAAAGAAATCTTTAAAAAATAAAAATAAAAATAAAGCAATGAGTAGATCACCACCAGGGACTAGGATATACATTTTAAAAGATGTCTAATATGAATTTTAATACAAAAGTTGTCACAGTTCAGAAAGACAAATAGAAGTATGACATTCAACTCTAAAAGAATTAGGTTAAGAATGATTTCTGCTCCTTAATAGAATGTGTGATAGGAGGTTCTTTTAGTTATTGAGGAGTTGAACAGAGTAATGATGTGATTCAGTTTATATTTAAGCAGATGAATCGACCTACCATGTGAAGAATAGGCAGAGGTAGAGAAGGGCAACAGTTTTTGTGTTTACAATATTCTTGACAGAAAATGAGGCTAGGGGCTGGCACCGTGAGTACTAGGTTAATCCTCCACCTGCGGTGCCAGCATCCCATATGGGTGCTGGGTTCTAGCCCTGGTTGCTCCTCTTCCAGTCCAGCTCTCTGCTGTGGCCCAGGAGGGCTGTGGAGGATGGCCTAGGTGCTTGAGCCCCTGCACCCAATTGGGAGACCAGGAAGAAGCACCTGATTCCTAGCTTCCGGTTGGCATAGCTCCTGCTGTTGAGGCCATTTGAGGAGTGAACCAACTGAAGAAAGACCTTTCTCTGTGTGTCTCTCTTTCACTGTCTGTAACTCTACCTGTCAAATAAATAAATAAATAAATAATCTTAAAAAAAAAAATGAGGCTGACTTGGCCCAGGCTATGGAGTTGGTAGAATTGGTCAGATTCTGGAGATATTTTCAACATACACCTATGAGAATTTGCAGATGTATGATGTGTAGGATTTGAGGCAGAGTAAACAAGCATAGTTCAGCTGTATGGCCTATACAACTGGAGTGATAACATTAATGAATAAAAACTGTTGGAAGATTTGATTTGGAGGTTGGTCAGTGAAAATGAGCAGTTTATTTTTTGAAAATGTAGACCATCTGATGAGCAGTGAACTTCCTTCATGGATGTAGCAGAGAGTGGTCAAGGACATAGAAGACTTGGAGTTATGATTTATGTTGAATTAAATTAGTGCATGTTAAATTTTAATGTACATGCATATCACCTGGGAACCTTGCTAAAATGCATGGAGTTCTTAGACAAGGTCTGAAATTCTGCATTACTGGCCGGCGCCGTGGCTCAACAGGCTAATCCTCCGCCTTGCGGCGCCGGCACACCGGGTTCTAGTCCCGGTCGGGGCACCGGATTCTGTCCCGGTTGCCCCTCTTCCAGGCCAGCCCTCTGCTGTGGCCCGGGAGTGCAGTGGAGGATGGCCCAGGTGCTTGGGCCCTGCACCCCATGGGGAGACCAGGAAAAGCACCTAGCACCTGGCTCCTGCCACCGGACGAACGCGGTGCGCCGGCCGCAGCGCGCCGACCGCGGCGGCCATTGGAGGGTGAACCAACGGCAAAAGGAAGACCTTTCTCTCTGTCTCTCTCTCTCACTGTCCACTCTGCCTGTCAAAAAAAATAAAAAATAAATAAATAAATAAATAAAAAAAAGAAATTCTGCATTACTAACAATCTCCTGGGTAATTGGACATGATGCTGCTTTTGCTTAATATTGATGTGGTGCTCCAGAGACTATACTTTATGGAGTAAGAATTTGATCAGTGATTTCCAAACCTATTAAGCAGGGAGGATTTTTTTTTTTAAAGACTTATTTATTTATTTGAAAGACAGAGTTACACAGAGAGGGGAGAGGCAGAGAGAGAGATCTTCCATCCGCTGGTTTACTCCCCAATTGGCCGCAATGGATGGAGCTGCGCCCATCTGAAGCCAGGAGCCAGGAGCTTCTTCTGGGTCTCCCACGCAGGTGCAGGGGCCCAAGGACTTGGGCCATCTTCTACTGCTTTCCCAGGCCATAGCCAAGAGCTGGATTGGAAGTGGAGCAGCTGGGACTTGAACTGGAGCCCATATGGGATGCCCGCGCTTCAGGCCAGGGCCTTAACCCACTGCGCCACAGCGCCGGCCCTGGGAAGATTCTTTAAAAATATGTTTTCATGAATTCCAGCAATTTATGCTTAAAATTCAAGCATGATGAAAAATTGAGTATCCTGTATTTCCAGGCTTTTCTACTCCTTAACAAAGTTGCCTTAGGTGTATTTTTAACATCAACATTTTCACAAATTTCCACCTTGAAATGGTTTTTAATTTTGTATCTATGAGGAAATATAAAATAATAAAACCCTTGTATTAACTTAATAACACCTTATATGATTTGTACGTTAGTGCACTTAAAAACATATGATCTAGGGCAAATGTTTGGCACAGCACTTAGGATGCCACCTGCATCCTATATTAGAATGTCTGGGTTTGAGTTGTGCCTTAGCTTTTTTTTGTTTCCCTTGAAGATTTTATTTATTTGAGAGATAGAGTTACAGACAGTGAGAGGGAGAGACAGAAAGGTCTTCCTTCCGTTGGTTCACTCCCCAAATGGCCGCAACAGCCGGAGCTGCACTGATCTGGAGCCAGGAGCCAGGTTCTTCCCGGTCTCCCATGCGTGTGCAGGGGCCCAAGCATTTGGGCCATCTTCTACTTCTTCCCCAGGCCAGAGTAGAAGGCTGGATCGGAAGATGAGCAGCTGGGACTAGAATTGGTGCCCATATAGGATGCTGGCACTGCAGGCAGAGACTTAGCCTACTATGCCCCATCTCTGACCCCTGAAATAATTTTTTTTAAAAACCACCTGTTCCATTAGAAAGCAACAGAACATGTGTAATATGTTATTTTTTCAGTCTTCATGCAGTGCTTGACCCTGATGTGTATTGTCATTGGATTCTTCCTAACCCTCTACCTTCATTACTTGCTTCCTCCTTGCCTGCTAATCTACCAGTTTACTCCTGGACATGGTGATCTTCTATTACCTTTCAATTTAATCTGAGATCCTCCTATTCTGTAATGTATTCAATCATTTCTGTGCTTATTCTGTACTTCTTAAGCAGTCTGGAATGATATGTTTTCTTTTGTCTTACACAAATACAATTTGTGTGTGTGTGTGTATGTGTGTGTGAAATTGTTCACATTCTTTTCCCAGGCTAAGAAATATAGGGAAGCAGGGATAAGAGGTTGTAAAGGCAGATTTTTTAAAAATTATTTGTGCTTATAGTGATATATCACATAATAATTTAAGAAATTAGAATAAAGTTGAGATTATAAACAAGCAAGATGAAAGTGTTAATTATTTGTAACAAACATATTAAACATTTAGTCAGTTTGGCTTCACTTTTCTTGTCTAAGTATTTACAAATAATTTAGAAGTTTTGTGTTATACAGTGTGCTGGTACATCACCTATAGCTCATTAAGTTTATGATTGTTTCCACTGAATAGTAGAATTCATAAATGGGATAAAATGTCTCAATCACAACCTTGCTACAGGAAAATTACACTGGATTTGGTATTTGAACTTCTTATGTCTTTTTTGAAAACCCCTTTTCTGTGATCCTGGGTATTCCATAAGTTGTTTAAATAATTTATAGTCATTGTTATCAATTATTTTCTAAAAATATTTGTATTATGAGAAACAGAATAGCCCTATGTCAATTATTAAAACAGTAAAGATCTTTGGTATACTTAGGCCATTTTGTATTCCTTTACTCATTACTTTTTTTAAAGATTTATTTATTTATTTGAGAGTATGATGGAGAAAGAAAGCAAGATCTTCCATCTGCTGGGTCACTCGTCAGATAGCTGCAACAGCCTGGGCTAGGCCCAGCTGAAGCCAGGAGCCCTGAGCTCTTCCTGGGTCTCCCATGAGGCGGTACACGTCCAACTACTTGGGCCATTCTCCGCTGGCTTCCCAGGCATAGTAACAAGGAGTTGGCTCAGAAGTAGAGCAGGTGGTATTTGAACTGGCACTCTGATATGGGATGCTGGGACTATAGGTAGCTGCTTAGCTCACTGTGCCACAATGCCAGCCCTTCACTCCTTACTTTTATCTGTTAATTATACATTAATTCTTTGAGTTATTCAACAGATGCTTATTGAGTATTTATGTTGTATTAGGCACTAGTGATAGGTGTGTGTGTGTGTTTGTGTGTGCATGTGTGTTGACTAGAACATATGTTTATGGAACTGAAAACCTCAGCCACATCATTCTGAATCAGTGAAAATGCATTGTGACACTCTGCTGTATTCATCATAATATTCCATGCTTTGTTTGCAACACCTTGATACCCAATTGATAAATAAAATTAACAAGTAATGAACTTGCACCCAAAACATGATTATAGTTTCATTTTTATTAAATGACCTTAAAAAATTCTTTCTTACATCTTCTGAAAATTATGAAAAAGGAAAGAATGGTTCTAGAAGTTCCATCTATATTTGCAGTTTTTAGAAAAAGGAATAGAGAAAAGTGGTCTTCAATTCCATTCAAAAATGTTTTTCCTTTAACAGTAGCAGAAATAAGAACATTATAATTAATTGTCATGAGTATATTTAATGACTATTAATCATTTGCATTACATATTAATGATCTTTTTTCAAATTATTTTTGTAGTCTGCATTTTTAAAAAATGCATCGATTATTTAAAATTTCACTTTGGTTTTCTGCTTGTAAGATTTAAAAAAGGGACAAAATAATGACATTTTTAAATTGATAAGAAAATTGGTAGAGAATGCATTTTGAAAGCAGATCTGCATTTATTTTAGCCTGCTAATGAAACTGTATGTCTAAGATATTAAATAATTTTTTAATGAAAGGGTAGTGGGTTTTTTAAGTTATATTTCAGAGTATGTGCAGTAGAAAATGCAGTTCTTCCCCTTGTCAGCACTATTTCTGAATGGGTACCACTTCCTTTCTCTGGAGGCACTGTTAATACTCTTTCAGCCATTTTTGTATGTGTATTTTTCTTCAATATTGGGATTGCATTCCACACGATGTTCTGTAACTTGGCTTGTGTTTTAATTGAATAATGTATTATAGTTATCCTCTCATTATCATATTTGGAGTCACATGTCTGTTTTTTTTTTTAATATAAAGCTTTTATTTAAAGAATATAAATTTCCAAAGTACAGCTTATGGATTACAATGGCTCCCCCCCACACAACTTCCCTCCCTTCCGCTACCCTCCCCTTTCCCACTCCCTCTCCCCTTCCATTCACATCAAGATTCATTTTCAATTCTCTTTATACACAGAAGATCAGTTTAGTATATATTACGTAAAGATTTCAACAGTTTGCCCTCACATAGACACACAAAGTGAAAATACTGTTGGAATACTAGTTATAGTATTAATTCACAATGTACAGCACATTAAGGACAGAGATCCTACATGATTTTTTTAAAGAATTGATTAATTATGCAATTTCCAATTTAACACCAAGATTTTTTAATCATTTGTAATTATCTTTCTATACAGAAGATCAATTCAGTATATACTAAGTAAAGATTTCATCAGTTTGCACCCGACACAGAAACACAAAGTGTAAAAATACTGTTTCAGTACTAGTAATAGCATTGTTTCACATTGGATAACACATTAAGGACAGATCCCTCATGAGACGTAAGTACACAGTGACTCCTGATGTTGATTTAACAATTTGACACTCTTGTTTATGGCATCAGTAATCTCCCTAGGCTCTAGTCATGAGTTGCCGAGGCTATGGAAGCCTTTAGGGTTTGCCGACTTCAATCTTATTCCGACAGGGTCATAGTCAAAGTGGAAGTTCTCTCCTCCCTTCAGAGAAAGGTACCTCCTTCTTTGATGGCCCCGTTCTTTCCACTGAGATCTCACTTGCAGAGATCTTTCATTTAGGTCTTCTTTTTTTTGTTTTTCAGAGTGTCTTGGCTTTCCATGCCTAAAATATTCTCATGGGCTCTTGAGCCAGATCCGAATGCCTTAAGGGCTGATTCTGAGGCCAGAGTGCTATTTAGGACATCTGCCATTCTATGAGTCTGCTGTGTATCCTGCTTCCCATGTTGGATCATTCTCTCCCTTTTTCATTCTATCAGTTAGTATTAGCAGACATTAGTCTTGTTTGTGTGATGCCTTTGACTCTTAGACCTATCAGTGTGATCAGTTGTGAGCTGAAATTGATCACTTGGACTAGTGAGATGGCCTTGGTACATGCCACCTTGATGGGATTGTATTGGAATCCCCTGGCACAATTCTAACTCTAATTTGGGGCAAGTCCGATTGAGCATGTCCCAAATTGTACATCTCCTCCCTCTCTTATTCCCACTCTTATATTTCACAGGGATCACTTTTCAGTTAAAATTTAAACACCTAAGAATAATTGTGTGTTAATTACAGAGTTCAACCACTAGTACTAGGATAAAAAAAAAATACTACCATGGATAAAGTATTACATTGTACAACAACAGTTAGGGACACATGTCTGTTTTTGAACTGTTTTTGACAGCATATATCTAAAATTTATTTAAATAAATACTACCTTTCTGAGGGTAGGCATTTAATCTAATGGTTAAGGTACCCATCTCCCACATAGGAGTACCTGGGTTTGATTCTCAGCTTTGACTCCTAACTGTAGCTGCCTAGCAGTGTAGACCTGGGGAGGCAGCAGTGATGCCTTGGGGGCTGGGTTCTTGCTGCTCACCTGGGAGACCTACATTGTGATCACCAATCTTGGCTCTGGCCTGGGCCCAGTCCCAGTTGTTGCATGAATTTGGGAAGTGAATCAGCAAATGGAGTGGACATGTGTTCTCTCTGTCTTTCTCTCTCCCTTGTTCCTCCTCTTTCCCTGCACCTTTCCTCTGTCCCTCCCTCTTTCTGTATAAAACACACACACACACACACACACACACACACACAAAAGAGCCAACAGCCACCACCAAAAAAACTGGCTGTTTTGAACTAATAAAATATCCTCCACTATTATGTCAATGCTTAGTTGTTGTATGCTATATTGTGACCTAGACCTTCCAGACATCATAACAGTATTATACATGGTAAAATGTAAAAACAAAGATGACTTGTTTCCTTCAGTGAAATAGCTAGCAGGGTAGTCTGTAGCAAACAATTAAATCAACACCTGTAGGAAATTAGAATTATTATAACTGAAGTATTTGTTACCATTTGAATTGCAAATCTAAGTGACTCACAACTTAGCATTAATGTGTGAGTTGAAATACTATAGGAGTTTGAGCTTTAACATACCACTCTAAAACATTATTGATAATACCAACGCTGATCAATACCCATCTGTGTGCAATTTTTAACATGACAAAATCTATCTTCTAACTCAACATGCATCTTCCTCTCTGATCTGACCTCATCTGTACTTCAAGTGTTACCACTAATTGCTTGCCTATATGAGACACTTGTTCAAGTTAAATATCTTGTTTATTCCAGTAATACCTAGTATGTTCCTTTCTGTGGCTGTAGTTCATGTATGGATTTTCAGCTGTCTTCACAATAGCTCTTTTTCTCAGTTCAGCCTTTCAGGAGTGTTATAAAAAACTACATCGCTCAGGTCGCAGCTTCCTTTGGTGTTCAACATTATTTTAAATTTAAAAATTCTTAAGAGTATTTTTCTTTGAGCGGCTCACTTAAATACTGTTCTTTTGAAAACTTTTTAAATCACGTTATGTAGAAATGATACCCCCTTTCTTTGGCCTTCTGTTATAATGGCATAGCTACTTTTGTGCAGTTAGAACAATAGTAACAGCAGCAGCAATTGCTAACATCTATCAAAAGTTTCTTTGTGTCAAAGAATATGGTTAATTTTTTTAAAGCAATGCTTATATCTCAGATGATCCTCACAGATTAACAGTAACTTGTTAATCAGATAGCTTGCTTTTGTATATTTTAGAAATTAAAAAAACTGAGTCTGTAGATATTAGAAAATTTCTCCTAGATCACACATAAGTGACAGAACCAGAACTGTCAGTTCTCATTATCCATGCTGTTTACCTCTATCACATCTTGCTGTTTTTATCTGAGTTTCTTGTAAGGAAGATTGGATTTAGCTTAACTTGCAGAAAACCAGTGTGTAACCTTAAGTTTTGTACTTAATTTTTTTGAAGCTCCACAATCATATTTCATTAAGTTTTATTGTTTAGATATTGTGGGGGGTTATTTTTTGGTTGATACTGTTCTTAAAAATACATTTGTTAATAAGGAGTAAATTGAAAAAAATGATTATGTGTCATTGTTAGTACATTTTCCTTGAGTTGCTTAAAATATTCTGAACTGGGATGGGCTTAATAGTATAGCCTTGGAGCTGGAATTTTTGCTGAAAACTCTTATAAAATATCATTGTTTGAGCTCCTTGATCCTTGGATGTACTTGAACATAAAATCAGTTTTAACAGAATTTTCTTCAGAATATACTCAATGCTGTATTTGATCTAAAGAAAACAGTTCTCTGCTTGTGATTTTGATTGTCATCAAGATTTTTTCTAATAGCTCTTAAAAGCTCTGAAATGAATTATGGCCATATATTATTACTAACATAAATTTATCTGGCTAGTAAAGTCACTGTGCTTTGTGGTTCTTACAGCAAATATTTAAAATAATTATATAAACATAAATATCCATAAATATTCTTTTTTCTTAATAAAGTTTATTAGTCTAGTTCTATCAGAATTATAAGTGAAAAGGACAAAAACTAAGACTTTTTTGGTTAAAATAACTTTTGTTATATTTCCTGTCCCTGCATATTCTTATATATCACTGTTTCTTATAAATTATATTAAAGAGAATACTGATTTTATTTCTTTGAAATAATTATGTAGTGTTCATTGACAAGTATTTTTCACGACCCAAAATTTTATCAAAATTGAATTAGTATATTGTAAAGGATTCTAAATCCTGGGGTTTTTCCCCTCCATGCTGGTAGTTTGCCTTTGAGATACATTGCATTCAAGCTACATGTATGAATACAGGATCTGTAAAATCAGATATATGAATTTGGAAGCCATTTAACATCTACATTGATTTACCTATAATATTACTTTGTCATATTGTCTGAAGATTCAGTTTTAATAACCTATGGTAATATATTTTTAAACAAACTAGTAATTATAGCATAGTTTATTTCATATTTTTCCCAAAATAATTATTTATTAAGAGAACTTCAAATATTCAAAGCATAGCTTTTCTCTTTTGTAGTATTTTTAATTAGAAAGCTCCTTAACTTTCATCTTTTACTTGAGAGCTGTATGCTTTTTGTAATTGAACATTTGTGAACTTCTGCATACAGCTTTTCATTCATGCCATAAATATTTGTGGGTCTTCAGATGTCCCCACTGGGATTTTATCTGTGACTAATTTATTCCATAGCTCTTTAAAACTTTGTCAATTGTTAAGATTCTTCAGCCATTTCTTTTTTGCTAGTCCTTTTTAGTGCATTCAGTACTTAATAGATTTGGATCTGGTATTGGGTTTCCGTTTTACTCCATAGAGAATTGCATTCTCTTAAAAATGTCTACAAGCATTATATAAAAAAATGTATAATTTAGGCAAACTTTAAGTGAGGCATCTGACAGGTGTACCATGTTCTGTGGTAGTTTAATTCATGAAATTTTACCTTAAAGCAATTATGAAATATAGGGTATCTGATTCTTCTTTAGAAAACTTGCATTAGTAGAATTCTTTCACGATGTACAAAGAATTTGTTTTCATGTGCTTACTGCTTTTTTATGGGCAACTTTTGCAGCAATGTTCACTCTCTGTTACTCACTGTGAGCCTGAAATGATATCATCAGTAACAGGAAGAGTGGAAAACATGTCTTATTTTTATATAGTCAATGAGAAAAATATAGCTTTCATTATAAGAATCTATATCATGACTAACATTTCATAGCATAAGTGTTCAACTTAGAAGATGCACATTTCCTAAATGGAACATCGCCATTTTATTAAACATAGCAGAGCTTTTTTATAAACTACAAAATTTTTTTACCTTGATGTATAATCTATTTACTGAGATTTTAAAAAATCATAGTTTACTAAAAATCTGAAGTCAAGTACCTTTTTCAGGGTTTTAAATAAATAGATCTTTTTAACTACCAAACGATCCAAGATACAGATATTTGCAAATGACACAATTTTTTATACTTTTTTACAAGTTTTTTTTACAATTTTTAAAAAAAATTTAGAATTTTTAAAATTTTGGTAATATTTAAAAAAAACTTCTAACCACCAGGTTCATTTTACTTAAACACTGTTGGTGATTTTTATAATAGTTGTCCTGACTTCAAAGTGTTATTATTCCCAATAAAAAGTAATACTAGATTGGTGTGACTTGTGAAATTCATGTTTGAGATTAACTTGATTTTAATTTATTTGAGACATATGCATTCATAGTTTGTAATTGAAGCATATGAGTTAAAGGAACCCATAGATGATATTATTAATATCCTTTCACAGATGAGTTTAACTTCACAAATAATTATCTATGTATCCTTTAACAGATTGTGTCTCTTTAGACACAGGAAATTTATTCTTTGCAGACATTAGTAGCCATTTTTTTTTTACTACTGATGAATGTCGTTCCAGTAATGACATTTCTTCTGTAATTGGTTTTTATAGTTTCTCCTAAAATCTCACTTAGTGTCTGCTTTAACACTGAGCTGTTGGTTTCCATATGCAATGTTCACATTAAATTCCACAAATCCCAAAAAACTATGTTTTCTTCCCTTCTCCGAACCTTTAATTTCTTCCCAGTTCTCTTTATATAATATATAAAAATATTCTCAATCATTTTGTTAATTTTTGGCACATATATTTCATATCTAGTGGCATTATGACCCTAATCTTATAATGCTTAGTGTTGGTTTAAAATACCCCCTTTTAGCAAGTTGCAGAGATTGGAAAAATAGCTATTTACAGTAACATGCCTAAAAAGTTTTGTATGAAAATACTGTTGGCAGAGTTTTAGTCCGCGTCAGGTTCTTCAGCAGATCTAGTTGAAGGCTTTGGATTTACAATCGACCCTCACTAAAGTAACTGCATCTTTTGTGGCTTCCTGTAGCAGGATGTAGGAATGTGTATGTTTCTATTTGCTTCCAAAAAGCTGTCTCAATAACTTGTGTTTAAAATGACTGTAAGTTCTACTGTCATACATTCTGCAATGTTTTTAAAATGTATCTTACCTGTTATAGATAGATGTTATACTTTCCTCTAGAAATTCATGTTGGAAAGAAACTACAAATAATAGAATACATTTGCATGTATATAGTCTAAATAATATGTATTATATAACACAATATATCATTTATTATATGTAATATACCATCATATATGTTCTATATAATATATACAATACATTGTAACAATTTCTTATGAAATTAGAAAATCTATATTTATTTCAATTTTTTTTAGTTATATTAACATTGGATATGTAATATCTTATGCATTCCTGATTGTGTACTTTAATCAAGACACTAAAATTTTCATATGAAATTATTGTCCGAGTATCAGTGAGTTTAAAGATAAGTGGTACAGAAAGCATAAAATACTTATAAAATGCATCTTCAAAATATTTTAAATAAAAAATGCATTTTCAGGGCATCTGGGATATGATAGCTGTTCACCATGACCACTGACATATAAGACAACTTTTTTAAGAGGGTAAAACCTTATGTTACTCTCTTAAATGTCTAATATAAAGGAAGAATACCCTCTTCCATTAATAACAAAGATCAGATATTACAACTGAAGAGTAACATGTGTATTTCTATAGTTATTCATATGATATAATCTACTCATCACTCTAAAAGGATTAAACAGGACTGGCAGATTTTTGAAAAAAGAAACCTGTGAATGTGTGGTATTGTGTGGGCTCTGCAGCTATAATCTGAGAAAGATCTATTTTACCCTTTGTTGACTAGCGTCCATTTTCAGCCTTGCCTAACTTATCCTTCCACCAATATAAAAGCTGACCACGAAGAAAATTATGAAAGAAGTATCTATATATCCATTTAGTATGTAAGATTAAAATAAATTATCTCTATAAAAGAGCACTTGCTAACCACTTAATAAGGTTGAATGCTGCTGTCCCAATAATCCTGGTAATCTTTGCATGAAAATAAGTGAATAATTATTTTCTAAACCACTAATTCAAACAATAGCTTTTAGGTAAACATGCTTAGTTTTATTTCATATTTAATTCTCTATTCACTGAGGTTACTGTTCTAGAATAAATACCACAGTTTTACTTTTTTATATACTAGAAATACTTATCTTCTGTTTGTAGACCTTGCTTCCTTGGGGGTGAAGACAGGTAGTTCTCAATCTGAAACTCTTTTGCTCATCATTTCTAACGTTGAACTTTGAGAAAAAAATCAGATGCCTGACAAGCATTTTACATTGGCAGTGATGATGAAAAATAAACACAATTTCAAAAAAAATTTTTTCCCTGGTTTATAGTTTCTTCTTTACCTTCCTGGTTGTTGAGTTTTAACTTACAAACAAGGAAGGGTATTAATAATTTGTATGTATTTAAATGAATTTTACATAAATATTCACATATATTATATATATGTAAATCCATAATCTGGGATTCCATAATCTGGGATCTCAAAACCCTCATTCCTTGCGCAGCTAATGTCTCATACAAAGAAAAGAACTATTCTGTCCTCTATAACCATAGAGTAGTGTTAATGTAACTAAATGTTATTAGCAATTTTTAAATTATGGAAACTTTTTTCTCAGTATAATTTATCATCTATTAATCTACCTGACATGGTTTCTGAACCGGTGTAAAATCATATAATTCAAAATATAAATTAATTCAATCAGAATCAAAGCAGTTTTTAAATTTATTAGCTCTACCTGAATATCAATACTTCATTCACTATGATATTTTCTACAAATATCCTTATAGGCAGTCATAAGGAAGTAATCCAAATTCCATGTATAGAGATTAAATTTTTGTTAATACCTGATTTCATGAGATAAATATGATATACTTGATAACAATGGTCATATTGTGAGCTTTTGAACCAATTCCTATCCATTTTATTTATTGCAGCAGTTATTTAGTGAAAACATTCATATACTTACGAATGCGGTATTTATGTATCATAGTATATAGAGATTTTCTGAAGAAGATAATGCTTTGTATCCTGTGACTCCATTGACCTCTAATTGAATTGACTGTCGTCCAGGTATGGGTTTGATAAACTGACACAACAGTGAAAAGAGTCCCTGTCCCATGTCGGCTTATCAAACACACTGTGGACAGCATGTCTTAGGCATTGAACACATTCTCAAGTCACTTAAATTCTGAGTGGGAGACACGAAGTTGATGTTCAGTGAAACATAACCTCAGTATTTCCAGGTGATTTTAAATAACACCTGATAAAACTGAGGTATAGTACCACTAAACTTTAAGAATTTTCCACAAACTAGAGGGGAAAATAACATGTATAGAGTTACTATATTGCATTGTCATCTGTTCAGTTGATGACAGAGCGGATATTGAGATACACAGAAAAATAATGTAATACTCTGTCATTCTGATGTACAGTGTCAAATTATGCTAAAGCATATTTATGCTGTAGAATAAAAACAAGTACATTTTGATTTTATTTCTTAGATCATATCACAACAGATATCCCCCTGGGAAAAAACTATCCTCAGTGTAAATATCTCACAATTTTTCCTAACCTCATTAAATTATTTTATTTGAAACTACATCCTCAAAAATTTAGCAGCCTTTTCTGAAAAGTGTACCAGAACGATTTGTATTTGTCCAAATTAAAGTGTGATCATGTATGAAAAAGATTTGAAAATGTATTCTAGTATCATCAACACATTCATTATAAGAAGCTAAGTTACAGAGCAGTGCAGGTTAAAACATCCTTACTAGTAATCTTTAGCTTCCGCTATATATATTAACAAAATATATACATCCATAACATTTCTTGGTCAGTTTGCATGGTGTTAAATACAATGTAAAAGCATTGTTTCAGATTCATTCTCTAGTTTTTTTAACCCTTCAAAGAAGACATGACATTATACAGTTACATTACCTCATCAGTGGAGCTCCACTTCTGTGCTGCAAGTGGAAGTGTAGTGCAACTGGGTGAGCAGGAGTTGCTCTCCTCTTGAGAGAAAATTGCAGTTTCAGGAGCTTTTTTAACTAGGGAGCACTTCTAAAGTGTCTGCTCACCTCAGAGGATATGTAGAGCATTTCCTGCCAGTAGGATTAGAGGAAGGAAGCACCAGGCCAACATGTTTGATGTGTGATGTACTGTAATTCCTTTCATGTGTTTGGTGGCTTTTATATGATGATCAATGTTCTGCTACCAATTGTGACCCTGGTGTGGTCCAGGTCATTAAAGTTCGACCTTCCTTAACATATAGAGTCATTAACTATACCTAGCAGCAGTGTTATAATTAAGGATACTGTTTTCCTTTAAATAACCACCTCATTTTCATTAAAATATTTATTTCTCCAAATTGGATAATCATCCTAGTGCCGGTGATTCTCATGGAAGAGATGATTCCATACTAGAGACTGCCAGCACTAACATGACTGTAGACAGATGTGCTTGGTTTCCTCACTTTACCTTGAGGACCTGTTTTTTAAATCAGCATTTTCTCCCCACAGTCTCCCATGGGTATATAAAGTTCTAGATGGAAACTACCTTTATACTGTAGTTTTTCTGGGTGGGTGAGTCTTACAGGAAATAAGTATTGACAGAATCACTATCAGCAATATTATATACCTTTAATGAAACAAAAGGTGCCACTTACACACATGTTCTTTATTATGCTGAGACCCCCATGTTCAAAAACAGGAAAATGATAAACTGCTAGTGGGTTAGGCTTTTTAAAAAAAAAAAACATAAGTGAGCAGCAATGACTGATTATATGTAATGGTAAAAATTTGGTAATCTAAGCATTCAGTTGTAGAGGATTGTTAATGTAGTATTAAAGTACCCATGCTATGAAATTCTAAGCAGCCATTTTTAAGATGATATGTATATCTGTTACTAGCATTAAATGTATGTACAGGTGTTTGCTAAGGAGTTTTTAAACTGTGTGCATGGTATTTTTCATCCATTACTGTGCTTGTATGTGAATGGAAAATAGTTTGTATGGTGGCATACTGAATTGCCTGTGATCATGAGTCTATATTTCCTAGGTTTTTTTAGACTTATTGGAACTCTATAACTGAGTTTTAAAAAGTAGAAAGGAAAATGGCAGCTTTGCTTTCAATTTTTAATTTGTTTTATATCTACTTAGTTTAAAATGTGGAAATAGATTCTTTAATCTTTCCTATTTGTCAATACTGTGACACTATATATGATTTTGAATCTCTTTAGATGTTATTTTTATTATGATGTCATTATTCCATCCATTCAGTCTTCTTGATAATTTGCCAATAACAGTGCTGGTTCTAAAGGAATATTTGATCCATTCTCATGAGTGTGTTTGAGCTACTTTGGTTATGTATTTGGGGAACCAGTTTCATTTTTTCCCCTCATGAGTATCAAAATGTTTTCAGAAGTTGCCTTTTGGTGAGTGTATATCATTATACACCAGTGTCAGAGAGAGAAATATATCTTCCATTTGTTGGTTCATTCCTCAAATGGTCTCAGCAGCCAAATCTTGGCCAGGCTGAAGCCAGGAGCCTAGAACTCCCTTCAGGTCTCTGACATTGGTGGCAAGGGCCCACATACTTGAGCCATTGTCCACTGCTTTTGCAGGTGCATTAACAGGGAGCTGGATTGGAAGTGGAGCAGCTGGACAGCAAACCAGCACTCATATGAGATCCCAGTGTTTAACCCACTGAAGCAGAAAACCAGCCCCAACATACTAATTTGAGTAAGAGTGTAGGCATGTCTTAGCTGCTAAAAAGGCTTTTTGTGTAATGAAATTTTCCTTCTTCCATATATAATAAATAGGTTTTATTTTGTGATTTTTTTTATTTATTCAAAATAACTTGTGAATGCTTACAATTTGCCAATTATTTGCTAGCTATACCACTACACTGTTCACAAAAAATTCCTAGCTGTCACCTCCATTGAACATAATTCAATCATCTTTATCATTATCCTTAAGTGTATTAACTGGTTTTTTAAAAAGAATCATTTTCTACAGGCAAAGATACCTATGTGTGTGTATGCATAAATATGACATAAATTACAAAGTAGAATTAAGAATTTCTTTGTATATTGGAGTAACATCTGCATTTATTTTATCTTGTAAGAATATACTTCATCAGTTTTCTAAGTTAAGCTATTATCACCATAGCTTAACTCATGTTTCAGATCTTGCCTTGTGATGTTAGTATTTACAATCTATCTAGATAATCATGATTGTGTTGTAAGTATAATAAGTACAAAGTGAAAACATTTTTTGAAAGTAATGGAGGAGTGGGTGTTGTGGTACAATGGCTTCAGCCTCCACTTGTAATGTAGGTGTCCAATTTTGGAGTGCCGATTTGGGTCCTAGCTGCTCTGCTTCTCATTCTGCATCCTGCTAATTTGCCCCCAGGAAAGCAGTGGAAGTTGGCCCAAGTGCTTGGGCCCCTGCCACCCCATAGCACAACAGGTTCGTGGCTCCTGACTTCAGCCTGGCCCAGACTGTTGTGGTGGCTGTTTGGAGAGTCAACCAGTGGTTGGAAGATTGTCTGTCTCTGTCTCTATCTCTGTTGCTGTGTCTTTCAAATACATAAATATTTAAAAACGAATAATAACTGAGACTTTTCACCATTATTTTGAAAACAGTTACTCGGTTGACCTTAAAAACACATACAATAATATTCTGCATATTCTTTGGCATTATTTCATATGTTACGATATTGACATGTAACAGATATAATTTAAAAACATGTTTATGTGAACGATTATTTGCAGTGGTTATTTGAAGGTAAATGTGATTTTTTTAATATGCGCAAAATACAAATAGCAGATGTTTTTAGTATTTGGAGACACAAGTGTTGATACATTATAAAATAAAAATATTGGAGTAAATAAAAGCAGTTAGGGCGATTGGTGATTGAGATATGCATGGAAGGAAGGGTAATTAATGTTTCATGACAGCAAGTGTTTGGCCTGGTGGTTAGGATGCCCGCATCCCATATCAGAGTGCCTGAGATCAGCCATCTTTGACCCCTGACTGCAGTTTTCTGCCAGTCATGCTAGGAAACAGCAGTTATGGCTCAAGTAAATGGGAGACCAGGATTGTGGTTTAGCTCTTGGCTTCAGCCCTGGCTCTGACCTTTGCAAGTATTGTGGCAGTGAACCATTGGACGGGAACTCTCTGTCTCTCATATGAATAAATAAATATGAAAAAGAAAAAAAAACAATGCATTTTCTTACTGGAAGTATATTCTGTTTCTTACTCTTGGTACCCTAAAACAGAAAAAGGATACATTTATTTCTAGAAATAATTGTATTTTGAAGAAATTTTTACAATGTTTGTAAAACCAAAAGAAATTTATAAGTCATCTGTAGGTAACTTGGGAGTCATTTTTGTAGCATCCCTTTAGCAGCTATTCTCTCTCTCTGTTTCTCTGTATGTTTTACTTTGCTTTTTCCTCAAAACACATGATAAAATTTGAAGACTGTCCTTTTATTGCTACTTTCATGTCTGAATTTATAGATAAGATACTTCCTAGTTATTCCTTTACTTTTGACCATGTCATTTTGAAAATTAAATTTTTGAAATCAAAGAATTTATAGATAACATAATATTATTTACTGTATAGATCAGTTTCTTTTGTATTCCTTTTGAGAGATTCCAACCTTTTTGTTTTTGCCTTTCTTTTCAAGAAGCTCTATAGTTGTTCTCTGGAATTTTTCAGTGTTCTTGAGTCCCTGTTTGGAATAACTACACTTTTATGTTTTAAAATGTTTGTCTTCGCTATTACTCAGTGTTTTGTTTTCTATTACAGGGTTATTTTCTTAAAACATAAAGGGTCATTATATAGAAGCATAAATACTGAATCAAAAATATTTTTGTAGTTACAGTTCTGTTTATAAAAACTGTCAAATGTACATTGTTATATTGTTCATATGTTGCCTCAATTTTCCCTGTGCCTATTCTGTTTTAAGTGTGGCTTAGAAAAGCTCCAAGAATAATGTACTTATATTGTATATTAGTAGTGTTGATCTGATTTTATGATCATAAAAGAATATTGTTCTCTGTCATGTCAATTAAAGATTATATAAAAATTTGTTAACCAAAATAGACAGGATACTTAAATACTTTGGTCAAATAGCTCATAATTTGCTGCTAAAGTCACCACCATGTGGCTTATGAATCAACTCTTGATGCATTAAGAATAAGCTTGTCACATTTAATGTTGTTCTATTTTTATAATTCATGCCATGTTAAGACATTGATAACCAAGGTAAATCAAAATATCTCCATACTTTAGGGGATAAAAAAGGAAAAATTCATTAATTCCTGAATGCCTTGATAAGATGCTATACTTGGATTACTTACCTGTAGTTATATATATAGTATTTTAAATTTAATTATTACTAGAAATCTAGATTGTACTCAATCTTAAATTTAGTGTAGGCCTTCCTGCTACCTTATATCTTTAAGTTTCTATTGGAACAAATTTTCAAAAGGATCAATTTCTAAAGCCAAATCTCAAAATAGTCAACATGTCCCTTGACAGTGTGTATATATGACTGTCAGGAACCCTACATATGGTATTTGGCTACCTACATTTTCTCATTTGCAATGCAGGGTTAATAAGACTCTCTACCTCATCAGCTTGTTATGAGTATTGCAGGAATTAATGCATGTCAAACATTTACAAGTTATCTGGCACATACTAAGTATTGAGAAACATTTTCTAAACAATTGTATAAGCTATCATTGTAATTGTTGGATATTTTTCAGATTATTGCTTAATTGGACTATAATATATTAATTGAATTCAGGAAAGGATTCCACTCCTTTTCAAACAGAATATCACTGACAGCCTAAAAAGTTATGATTTGTGTGTACCACAGAAATACCATATAAGATCTCATATAAAAGGTTTATATCAGTAAAAAGTTTGCAAATTATTTTCAGTTTCTAGTTTTAAGCCTACCTAATATTAAGTCATTTTAATAGCTAACATTTGCATAACATTTTATAGTTTACAGAGTACATTCATGTTTATTACCTGCTTTAATTTTCCTCTTTTTTTTTAAAGAGTTATTTATTTATTTGAAAGGCAGAGATGGAGAGACAGAGAGGGAGAGATATCTTCCATCTGCTGGTTCACTCCCCAATTGGCTGCAATGGCCAGAGCTGATCCGAAGCCAGGAGCTTCTTCAGGTCTCCCACATAGGTGCAGGACTTGGTCCATCTTCTGCTGCTTTCCCAAGCCATAGCAAGAGACCTGGATCAGAAGTGGAACAGTTGGGACACGAACTGGTGCCCCTATGGGATGCCGGCACTGCAGGCAGCGACTTTACCCACTGCGCCACGGTGCCGGCCCCTAAAATACTGATTTTACTTTTTCTTTTCACAAGCCAGCCTAACTGTCCTAGGAGTTCTTTTATTTGTTGTTGTTACTCATTTTTTTAATGTCAAGCATCTTTTCCAAATCACAGATGTTAGCTCTTTGAACCCTGTTTTATAATTTTGCATTTGTTGCTGTTACATTCCATCTTTCATTTGTTTTAATTAACTTATTCAAATATTTTATAAGATAGAATGTGCATTCTTTCATTCACCATATTACCATACTTCCCAACTTAGTTATCTGAAAATGTAATTACTGGTGAATATGAATGCCTTCAAATTAATAATAAAAAAGCATCTAATTGTCCCAGATCCTCTGCATGTTACTAAAGACTTGACTTCATATAGACATTGTTTGGATCTGGTATTAAATCAGCTCCAAGTTCATTTTACCATGTTTCCCCCAAGTTCACATTTCTCTTTTATACTAATGAAAATACCTTAAACAAGTTTTTTTTACAACTTTATAACATCAAATTTCATAATACTGATGCTGTTTTTCATTTCTTATCTTGATCATGAGATCAAGTAAACAAATGGGTCTGGTTTAGCTTGATTTTTTCTTAATTAACTCATATAACTTTCTATTTTAAGTGCTCAAAAACCTTATTACAAATGATCACTGTCATAATTAAATTTTTTACAAAATGAAAATGGCACTCCCATTTCTCTCTATTCTAGTGTCTCTCCTTGTAATTCTTTATAAGATTTATTTTATTTATTTGAAAGGCAGCATTAACAGAGTCAAAGAGACAGTGAGAGAGAGATCTTCTCTCTGCTGGCTCACTCCCTAAATTGGCACAGGAGCCAGAGCTATTCCAGGTGGAAGTCAGGAGCATGGAACTCCATCCAGGTCTCCCATGTGCATGGCAGGAAGCCAAGCTCTCAGGGCCGTCTTCCATTGCTTTCTCAGGCGTTAGCAGGAAGCTGGATTGGAAGAAAGCAGCCAGGACTCCAGCAGGCGCTCATATGAGATGCTGGCATTGCAGGCGGTGGCTTAACCGGCTGCGCCAAACACCAGCCCCTCCTAGTAGTTTCTGAGATCATACATTGGCTCTTTGATCACATTAACATACTTTTCTGTGTAATACTTGATTAGTTAGTGCGTTCCTTTGGGACTTACTGCTACTAAAGTGGAAGTTGTTGCTTCTTAAATCATGAGGCCAATAGAACCCATTGTTAACATTAGCAAACTAAAGAGGATTTATGAAGTTTGTGACTGCTAGCTAGAAAGCAAATAAATAAGCAAAAAAATACATGAAACTTTTAAGCTCAAGTTTTTCTGAAGACAGTGAATATTTTTTCTTAATTAGTGAAACTGAAAATCTTCGAGTTAAAGAGATGAATATTTATCTTCTGATAAAGTTGCCTATAATTTAGTTTTGTCAAAAAGGTTGATAATTTTTTATCATGTATTACTTATACTCATTTGTGTTTGTATGCATGTGTCATTTAATTTTTGTATAATTGAAAAAGTGTGGGTTTTATTGCCTCATCAGAAAACCATTTATTAATCCAAAATTGCTATTTCATTGAAAAGATTATATCGAATAAAATTTAGTTTCTGCAAGATATGAACTAGAATTTAATAACTGGTATGCTGTTTTTGATACTTTTTCCTTACATACTTCTTTCAAGAATGCAAAATGCAGTATTAATGTTTTTGTGTTAACTTAGTACTTTAATGTTCTGTTTTAACTCAAATTTAAAAGGCTCTCATTTAAAGTGATTTGTAGTATACAGTAAGTGAGACAGTTAAATATATGCCATCTCAAAGCACGTCAGTCAGCTTCTTTCTTATCTACCATAGTAGTAACAATAACTAGGTATAATTTATTAGATACTACAGATGCTATCCAAAGTCACCACATTTAATCCCAAAATAATCCCATTCTAGAGGAAGCTGATATTCAGCTGACTTTCCCCAGGATACATAGCTTGTTAAGTAGTGGAAACAGAATTTGAATAAAATTGTGAGTACTTTTGAAATCAGCCTTCTTGACCATGGAACCCTAAGAGTCACCTTACATATGTGTGTCATTCATCATAAAATTGACTGGACCAGAATTATATACCTTTCTCCTAGTAAGCCTGTCTCCTTCTTAGGAGTCACAATTGAAAAGTGCACATCCCAGCATTTGTGAATCAGTCATACTATAAATGGTTGCAGATAAAGTGTAAAATGAAAACGAAGGTAGAGCTCTGGAAAACACCAGTGTTAAAGGGACAACCAGAAAAAAAGGAATCTACTCAAGGAAATGAAGGAGGCACAGTCGAGGGTTGTGACACAACAAAGTCTAAGTATTGTGTGTATAAGGGTGAGAAAAAAGGACATGGCCCAACCTTCAAGGATGGAATGAAAAAACAGAGACTTTAGTAGCCTTGAAGAAGAGAAGAAATGCTTCCCTTAAAAGGCTAGTGAAGGGGGAAGTTTGCTTTTCCTTTTCTTTGCCTTGATTCAGATAGCAGATATAATGCTCCAGTCACAGGGATGTGTTGCTCCCATATCAGTGTCATTTTTGGAGTCAGTAGAGGAGCTATTTCAGAAGAGAAAGAGCAGATGCACATGCAAACATCTTCTTCAGCCCTCGTCCAGACCTGCTGAATCAGAAACTGTAGACGTGGGAATTTAACGTTTTCAGCAAGCTCCCCAGGTGACTCTCCTGCGCTCTGAAGATGAGAACCTCTGCCCTCAGTTACTGCTCATGAATCTCAGCGTTGCTCTCAGCCTGACAGTCGACCGTTACATCCCCTGCCCTTGTTACTCTCAAAATTACTGTTACTTACAGAGACTCGGCGATAAAAATGTAGACATTTAATTTAATCAAGACATAAACATTCTTATTCTTTTTACATTCCTATTTTCTGGCTTGTTTAACATTTGTAGATCTCAATTGAGCTATAAGTGAACGAATTTTACTTCTTTACAGTGAATTCCCGAGATATGCCTATTCAGCAGTGAGCAGTAAATGGTTCAACATGAGCTGTTCCTTATGTAAACATACAAAAGGCCTGACCCAGACTAAATCAATTTAAAAAGGAAAACATTAAAGCTATGTTTCCTGTTATATACTTAAAGTCTTCTTTGGTTCCTTATGATTACATTATTGACCAACTATTGCAGACTTTAGTTTATCCTCCTACACCACCTGCTGAACGGTTCAAATGGTATGGGAGAAGAGTTTCGGAAGGGCAAAGCAATTACAATTATAACTCCTACATTTTAGCCAATAAAGCAGCTTTTTGTGTTAAGGGTAAGGAAGTTATGGGCATCTTAACTCACCCCCTTTCCTGATTTGAATTGCTAAAAGGTTTTAAAGGCTGCCATAAGGAGAGAGCAAAGTTCATAGTGTTTTTAGAAGTATGTGAATTTGAGACAAGAAAATTTGATTCCTATTTATGATAGCAAGCGTTTCTAGGAAAAATTTAATTAGGAAATGAAACAATAATAGAAGGCTTTTTTATTGTAGCAGTTACATTGCATTTTTTACGACAGACATTGTTAATATTAGGCATTCTGGTCTTGGCTGAGTTATAGTTCTTTTCCAATGATTGGTTCTTTAGTGAAGTTTCATTGTATAAAATTCTTTGCTCTAGTGATTCTGCAAGTGTTTTAAGTGTTTTTTGTGCTGTGAGAACTTAGTGCACTAAGTTAATGCTCTGAATAAAATATACTTTGATTTTTGGCATGGTAATCAGATTGTTTCTCACTCCTAAAAATCTGTTTTTTATTTAAGTTCTTTGCTTAGGGAAAGTAATATTTTTAAGAAATTATCTATTTCCGAGGCAGAGAGTAGGTGAATGGTCCCATCCATTAGTTTATTCCCTCAAAGCTTGAAATGGATTTGGAAGGGGGACAAACTCTGGAACTCAGTCCAGTCCACATCTCCCACGAGTACGATAGAGACCCAGCTACTTGAATCATTACCTGCTGCCTCCCATGGTCTGCATTAGCAAAGGCTGGTATCAGTAGCTGGAATGAGATCTAGAATCCAGGCACTCCCAATATGGGACATGGGCATCCTAACCATTATTGGTAACCATTCAACCAAACCACCTGTCCTAAAAGTAGCATTTTAAAAGTTGTAAACTTATAAAATTATTTCTAATCTATCAAAAACCAAAAAGTTTATTTTTTAATTATTTGTATACCATTTATTTGTTGTTTTGCTTTAAAAACCTCAGGTGTGCCGTAAGATGTGAAAAATACCTTTCAGAGGGCATCTTAGTCTAATAGTACTTAACAAATGTTAATTTACAGTTCTTGAGAACATTTTGAATATTTTTTTAACTTAAAATTAAAGTGCTTTACATAGTCTGTAGTATAACTGGGGTTGATATTTAAGATTGCTGGAAGAGAATAGCAGCATATCTTACACTTTAAAGAATAAAGCTCAGGGGCCGACGCTGTGGCATAATAGGCAAAGCCTCCACCTGTGGAGCTGGCATCCCATATGGGTGTCGGTTCATGTCCCGGCTGCTCCTTTTCTGATCCTGCTCTCTGCAATGGCCTGAGAAAACAGTGGAAGATGGCCCAAGTGCATGGGCCTGTGCACCCGCATGGCAGACCATGAAGAAGCTCCTTGCTCCTAGCTTCAGATGGGCTCAGCAGCAGCCATTGTGGCCATTTGAGGAGTGAACCAGTGGATGAAAACCTTTCCCTCCATCTCTCTCTTTCTGTGTCTGTAGCTCTACCTCTCAGATAAATAAGTTAAATCTTAAAAAATAAAAAAAGAATAAAGTTTAGTGAAAATTTCAAGTTAATTACAAAAAAATCCACAAATACATTCACTGCACCACTAGTAATCTTTCTCCTTAAAGAATTGAAAATAAGTCATTCCAGTCTTGGAATAAGAAAGAAAATTTGGATTTTTAGTATACATATCTGAAAAACAATACTACACTTATTTTTATCAGAGGAAAACCAAACCAGACTTGTATATACTTAGTAGCTAATCTAATCTTTTCAAATGTAATCTTTAGGTGAGCTAAACCTACCAACTCAAGTGGCCTACCTTTGTAACTTATAAAATTACATTTTATATTTGGTAAACTGCCTGCAAAGGAAATACATTGAAGTTTTCTGGTTTTTATATCTCAGTAGGCTAAGCAGTTGTTGAAGAAAAGTGTGTTTTATAAAGATGCAAGTGTATTTTCAGCTCACCTTTTTCTACAATCAACTTTTGTGTGTCTTAAAAAGTAAGGAGTTTATTGTATTACCATCATGCTATTAAAATATTTTTGGGCTGATGAAACAGATCAAATTAGAAATGTTGGGGAGAATTCATTGAGATAAGTTCTTGAAATTGAGGGTCACTGGCCGGGTCCGCGGCTTACTTGGCTAATCCTTTACCTGCGGCACCAGCACCCCAGGTTCTAGTCCCGGTTGGGGCTCCAGATTCTGTCCCAGTTGCTTCTCTTCCAGTCCTGCTCTCTGCTGTGGCCTGGGAAGGCAGTGGAGGATGGCCCAAGCGCTTGGGCCCTGCACCCGCATGGGAGACCAGGAAGAAGCACCTAGCTCCTGGCTTCAGATCAGCGCAGCACGCCAGCTGTGTCGGCCATTTGGGGAGTGAACCAACGGAGGGAAGAACTTTCTCTCTGTCTTTCTCACTGTCTAACTCTGCCTGTCAAAAAAAAAAAAAAAAAAAAAAGGAAGTCAGGGGCCATACAGAGACCTTGTGTTCCTCAGTCAGAAGACCTAACATACAGTGCCCAGTAAATATCTGCTGAACAAATGAACGCAGGTGGACTCATTGGAGGAAAGGCTGTTTGGAGAGAGTTTTGACAGCCCTAACAGAAGAACTTGGTTGTTTTCTTCCACTTACTATATATTGCCATCCTTTTTATGCTAAAATTTGTTTATTTATGTATTTGAAAGGCAGAATGATAGGGAGAGACAAAGAGAGACACATCAGTATCAAAGGGTTACTTCCCAAAATGCCCCCAACAGTCAGGGCTAGGCCATGCTGAAGTCAGGAACCAGGTATCCCATCCAGATCCTTTTCCTGTAGGCAAAGAACTAGGCATGGAAAAGTAGCATTGTATTTGGTAGAAGAAATGAGAATGCAAGCCTTGTCCCAATGTAAAAAGGTTAAGAAATGTCTTCTGAGAATAGTATGACAACTAGGAAAGATTTTTTTTCACACAAAATTATAAAATCTTTGTGTTTAATAATCTTCCTATTATTCTCTTATTACCTACTTAATCTCCCTAGCATTGTCGTTATATTTTCTTCTTTTATTGCATTACAGTTTATGTGACTTTCACCTTTATCTCCCTTTTGCTTGGATCCTGGAAATTTGTCTGTTTCTAGCTTCACTGATCTCTCTTTTATTTCATTCATTTCTCTTATTTCTTTTTTTAATGTATTCTGCCTTTATTGTATTAAGACTTTCTTCTTTGCTATAACTTTTTAGACAATAAATTTCCCTTTACATGCCACTTTAACTGCATCTCATAGCCTTTAATACATATTTGTTATATTTCTTAATTTTTATTATTTCTGTTAATACTGAATGACTAATTTGGAAATGTGTTTTTCAGTTACCAAATATGTCATTTTGTGAGTTCTTGGATTTAATTAAGTATCTAAGTTAGCTTCATTGTGCTTTAAGGACATGATGCTGACTCACTGAAATGGGTTGCAGGTGATGGTGAAGCCTTGCAAGTGGGGCCAGTATTGTGGTGCAGTGCCAGCATCCCTGTTCAGAGAGCTGGTTCAAGTCCTGGCTGCTCCACTTCTGATTCAGCTTCCTGCTAATGCACCTATGTAAGATAGCCCATGGAAGGAGTTACTAGTACAGTAGTAATATTGACCAGGATGCAGTTTCTCTCTCCTATCTTTCAGCCTGGCCCAGACCTGGCTGTGAATGGCCATTAACAGAGTGAACCAGCAGATGATAAATCTGTTTATCTCCAGCTCTGTTGCTCTTCCTTTTAAGTAAATAATAGATCTTTAAGAAAAAAATTCCAGCCAAGTGGTTAGGGTTTTTGTTATTTTTGTTTTCTGGCTTTTTAAAAAAAGATTATTTATTATCCAATATGCGATGCAGACATCACAAGCATCAGATTAACCTGCTGCGCAACAATGAAGCTGCAAGTGGTCAGTTTTGATTAATGCACCAGTGTGCTTGAGTTGTTGAGTAATGTGTCATGTGAAAATTCACATCATTGAGTTTTTTCAAATTTTCTATATATTTTTAACTTGTCTTACCTATTTAGTCAATCCATTACTGAGAGAGGAAGGTTAAAATTTTCTACCACGTGGGGCTAGCATTATAGCTTGGCAGGTAATACTGCTTTTGGCAATGCTGGCATCCCGTATGGGACCAGTACCTGTCCTGGCTATTCCATTTCTGATCCAGATCCCTGCTAATGGCCTGGTATTTGGCCAAGTATTTGGGCCCCTCCCTGCCACCCATGTGGAGAGACCCAAATGAAGCTCCTGGCTCCTAACTGTAGCTTGTCCCAGTGCTGTTGCAGCCATTCGGGGAATGAACCAGTAGATGGAAGATCTTTCTGTGTCTGTGTGTGTGTCTCTCTGTAACTCTTTCAAAATAAATCCTTAAAAAATTACCATGAATAATAAATTCAATTTCTCCTCAGAAAGCTGTCAGTTTTTGTTGTATGTGTATTGAGATATTATTTTTACAAACAGATATGGGATGATTTAAATTCTAGATGCAATGAAACATCTGTTTATAGATGTTAATGTATTTTTTTAATTTTTATTGATTTTCATTTTATTTGAAAGTCAAAGAGACAGATCTCCAGTCTGTTTTTCACTCTATAAATGCATGCAACAACTGAAGGTGAAGCCAGAAGTTTGCAACTCAATCTGGATCTCCCATGGGTGGCAGGGACACAAGTTCCTGATGCTTTCTGTAATACCCATTCACAGGAAATTGGATTGGAAGCAGAGAAGCCAGGACTTGAACCAGGCATACCAGTGTGTGATATGGGCATCCCAAACAGGAACATCACCTCTGTACCAAATGCCTCAGCTGTACTTTTAAATAGTTAAAAGTCCATGGTGGCTAATGTCACTATAACTACTCCAGCTTTCTTTTGGCAAGTGTTTTTATGGTATTTATTTTTCCATTCATTGACAGTCTTCCTGTAGTCTCAAGGTTTTTATATATATCATAAAAAGCATTATATAATTGTGATTCATTAAATGTGGTCGGTAGCTTTAACTTTTTACCCGGAAAGTATAACTCATTTATACTTAATTGACTCTTTATATTTAGACTATTTGTGTCTTCCTGATAATATACTTTCTTGTTGTCCAACATTGATTTTCTTTCCTTCTAATTTTTACTTTCCTTACTTGCAAATTCTGTTTCCCATGTCTATTATTTTAAAAGATCATCTAACTCTTTTGACATGTCTACATGTGTCCAGAGCTAATCAGTAGCTTTTCCTTCCTCCTCAAAAGTATGCAGACCCTTTCAATATTTTGGTTCAAATTGCTTGGTCCCCTAATTCATATTCTATTATTGTCTAGTATCTTATTTTGAGCCTGTTTTCTACTTATAGTTTATAGATCATTTTTACTACTGATTTGAAGATAATATTTGTTTAGGATTTTCAGTTTCTTCCTTGCCATTACTTCTTTGGAATTTTTGGGGTGCCTGGATCTGAGAGTTGAACTCTTCAATAGTTGTTGACTAACTCTCAGGTATTCTCTTCACGTAGTGCCCCCTCCACATTCTCTGTGTTATCTGCCTCAAACACCAATCAGGTGGTTTCTATAATTTCTCCTTCTTTTTTCCATGTATCTTGATACTCTTTTGTCTACAAGATTTATATATCTTTTTGGATTATGCTATGTATTTCTTTGCATCTTCTTTCAATTCACTATCACTTCATTTGGATTTAATCTGCTTGAGTTTTTTGTGTTTTTTTTTTTAAAGATTTATCTATTTTATTTGAAAGGCAGAGTTACAGAGAGGCTGAGGCAGATAGAGAGAGAGGTCTTCCATCCTCCAGTTCACTCCCCAGATGGCCACAACGGCTGGCGCTGAGTCAATCCGAATTCAGGAGCTTCCTCCAGGTCTCCCAAGAGGATGCAGGGGCCCAAGGACTTAGGACATCTTCCACTGTTTTCCCAGGCCATAGCAGAGAGCTGGATTGTAAGTGGAGCGGTGGGGACTTGAACCAGCGCACATATGGGATGCCAGCACTGCAGGCTGTCTTTACCCACTACACCACAGCACCAGCCCCTTGAGTTTTAAATTTAAGTAATTCCCTTTTAATTTGTAGTTCTACATGGTTCTAATTAAAATCTTAATCCCTGTTCATATTTTGAAGACTTTTTTGCTTTTTTAACTTTATGTTTCATGTCTACTAATCCCCTTTTTAAAAGTCTTTGGGCGCTGTTTCTTCTGCATGCTGTTTCTGCTGGTCTCACTCAAGGTGCCTTATTACCGTGTGTGAATTTTAAATTTTGTATGTGATGTTTCAGTTCAGTTGGAATCTGATCTGTGGAAATTCTTTGAGTTGAAATTGAGCTCATACCAAGAGACTTTTCTTTCGCTTTTGTCTTTGTCTGCCATCTGGCATCACAATTTACCTGGAGCTAGCCTTCCCAGATTGAAATTGTTTTCATACCACACTTCAAGACTCACATGCCCAAGTGCTAGCTTGACATTGCAGAATCTTGGAGGATTGTTTCTGGGTTTTGGTTTTTGCATCTTCACCCGCTGCTGATGTTGAGATGGTTAGTTATTAAGTTTAACAAAATACTTACAGATTCACAACATTATCTATACATATATGCAAGTTCTTTGGGTCTTTTACCCAATTTCCTTCAACGATGACTTTTTGTGTAACATTAGTACAAGATCAACAACAGAAGATTTACATCAATACAGTATACAACTGTATTCTGATTTCACCACTTTTAATGTGCCTATTCATGGTTAGGTATGTATTACTATAGACAGTTTTGTTGCATGTGTAGATTTATGCAGCCACCATCTCAGTCAAGATACAGAGCTATTTCATCACCATAAGACTCCCTAGAAGGGCTGTTTGTAAATCACCCACTCATTCCTGGTGACCCAAGTTTATGTGCAGGAGCTCCTAGTAAGTAGATTCATCACTTGCACGAGCCCCAAGTTTCATCTCTTGTGCAGTTACCGGACCAGAAAATCAGTGTATGTATGCAGAAACCCTGTGGGTGAAAGCTGATTTTGGCAAGTGTTTATTTATCCAAGTTCCTGGTCCTACTCTGGAGGTCTTTGCAGGTTCTGTTGCTTGGTGTCATCCCTAAAATTGTTTAAAAATAATGCTTAAGTTGTTTTTCAAGAATTATAGTTGTCTCAGGAGGCTCATTCAGGATTTTTAATCTGCCATATTTAGAAGCAGGAGACACTGGAAATGTTAAAGAATATGCACTCCTGTGTTTATAGTTGTCATTGTAAATTGCTTGGTAATTACAGAAGTGGACTTCTTTTATCTTGGTGCCTGTGTATCTCCTCTAATCATTTAGCAATTTTACTACTCACTCAAAATAATGTAATATATTTCAAGATTGCTCATAAAATTTATAATTTGCCTCTTTATATACTTCAATTTTTATCACATATTTTGCTTCTCTCCATAATAATCCAGTTAATGTTAAAATAACTAATGCCTGCAGAGGTTAAATAGTTTCTCCACATTCATGATCATTGGGAAAGTGGGAGATCAAAGCTCACATGAATTGAATACTTGTCCTGTACTCTACAACTCAGATTTGGTTGGTTTTGTAACTAACAATTAAGTTGAATGTATACACTCAAATATTATTGATTGCTTTGAATTCTCAAATCAGGTGAAATATCAAATACATGATTTAATTTTAAAAGCAAACAGAAAATGCAAAATCCCCAAACTGGATCCATAAGGAGTTCGAAAATTAGCATGTTTAGAGATATCTGGCTATCTTAGGATACAAATTGTTTTTACATAGGGAAGAAGAACCTGTTGGAAATCATGTTTTCAACAGATGGGTGATTGGAAGAATATAGTTTAAATTAAACCAAGACAGGCCGGCGCCGTGGCTCAACAGGCTAATCCTCCACCTTGCAGCGCCGGCACAGCAGGTTCTAGTCCTGGTCGGGGCACCGGATTCTGTCCCGGTTGCCCCTCTTCCAGGCCAGCCCCCTGCTGTGGCCCGGGAGTGCAGTGGAGGATGGCCCAAGCGCTTGGGGCCTCCACCCCATGGGAGACCAGGAAAAGCACCTAGCACCTGGCTCCTGCCATCGGATGAGCGCGGTGCGCCGGCCGCAGCACGCTGTCCGCGGCAGCCATTGGAGTGTGAACCAACGGCAAAGGAATGAATACCTTTCTCTCTGTCTCTCTCTCTCACTGTCCGCTCTGCCTGTCAAAAAAAAATTAAACCAAGACAAAAATACAGGTAATTTTATGCCTAAGTGAAGTGGAAAAATGCTGATGAAATTCAATGTTTTGTGCTTGTAATCTTGTGATTGTACAGTTCCTCTATGTGCCAAGGGAAATAGAAACACTGATGTTAGTGCTGGGCTGATTTGGTTTGTCTTTCCAAACATTCTGGATTTCTCTGGCTTGCATTGCCAAACTTCTTTTTCCTTCCTTCAAAGGGATTCTTGAAATACTTTAGTTCACTTTAAAAATATGTTTAGGAAGAGTATTTAAAATGTAAAGAGCTCTGGCTGTTTTAAAATAAGTAAATATAACTTTTATATAGGGAGTAATAGTCTCGGGAAATAAGCTAAGCTGTTAGCCAGCCATGATATTTGCTGAATGTCACAGTTTATAATGGGCCGGAAGCAGAATTTTACTGTTTGAAGACTGTGCTGTGCACAGATATGCTAACCACTTAAGACATGGAAAGATTTGTGTCAGGTTTTATCATTGAATTCAACAGCACTTACTGATTGCTAGATAGAATAGGTGGTTCCTGACTTCAAGAAATTTATGGTATATTGGGGAAGGTTGACAAATTGTTGGGCTACTGTTGTACTTATCAGTATAGAGAGACCCTAAGAACACATGTCTGGGAGGGAGAGAGTTAAGAGAAGGGTTCATCAGGAAAGGCTTCATTGAAGAAGCTGTACCTGAGCTGGGCCTTTTATGGTTTAGCAGAATTCCCCCAATATTCAAATGAAACTAGAACATTCTAACACAGAGAAACTCTCAAAATGCCACTTCTTCCTATCCTCAGCCTCATTCATCCCTTTTCTCTTTACTGTTATTGGAACAAATTAAGAAAAGGCTCAGGGCTCAATATGAGCCCTATTTCTAATGTGTTTCTTGGATTTATGTAAAATTTGATGTCAGCTTTTATTCATGTCCATTTTTAAACTGCATTTTCTCCTAAGGTAGAAGGGGAAAAAGAAAACCATGTTTCACATTTACTTTAGGAATCATAGCATTCATCCTTCTGTTTCTCAGGCTCCTGCCATGTCTTATTGACCCATGCTTATTTGTTTTCCTGTGTCCTGTCGGCCACTCTCTCTGGCCTCTTGCTGCCTGAGATGCCTGTTCATTGAATTCCAGTCCCTTTCTGCTCCTTTTTTCACTTGAATTCATTAACTTCAGGACTTCTCCATTCATATATTTATCACTTTGAGCCTGAGTAGCCATTCACTGTCCATCATCATTTACTTAGTTCCTAGATGTATTTGATCTGACTTGTTTACTGCTTACTTAAGTACTGCTTAAGTAAATACTCTTTACTTAGCCATTGAGGCATTGATTTAAACAGATTCTTAACTTTTTTTGTACTATTCACACTAACACCTAATACCCATACCACCACCACTGCATAATTAGTTGGATTAGTGGTCAATTCAAGCACTGAATGTTTTTTGTAAAGATTTATTTATTGGGGCCCACGCTATGGCATAGCAGGTAAGGCCGCCGCCTGCAGTGCTAGCATCCCACATGGGCGCCATTTCCAGTCCCGGCTGCTCCACTTCCAATCCAGCTCTCTGCTATGTCCTGGGAAAGCAGTAGAAGATGGCCAAAGTCCTTAGGCCCCTGCACCTGCGTGGGAGTCCCAGAGGAGGCTCCTGGCTTCAGATCAGCACAGCTCTGGCCGTTGCACCCAGTTGGGGAGTCAACCAGCGGAAGGAAGTCCTCTCTCCTCTCTCTGTGTAGCTCTTTAAAATAAACAGATAAATATTAAAAAAAAAAAAGATTTTTTGACAGGCAAAATTACAGAGAGAGAATCTTCCATCCCCTGGTTCAAGGCTGGGCAAGGCCAAAGCCAGGAGCCAGGAACTCCATTCGAGTCTCCCATATCAGTGGTAGGGGCCCAACCGCATTGGAACCAGCAGCCATATGGAATGCCAGCATCACAGGTGGCAGCCTAATCCATTGCACCACAACATTGGCCCCTAAAATACTGGATTTAATTTTATTTTTGGTAATGTCTACAACTGAAGCTGTTTTCATGATCTCTAAAGTAAAACTATGTTTATCTTCTATGTTAAATGTCAACTTTTCAGCTAATGAAAGCTTTCTTAAGGGCTAAATATTATTTCATTTTGCTCATTCATTTTAAAGTTTTTCTAAACTAGCAAAACTTAATATAAGAAAAAAATCCCAAACTCAGGCAAAGCTAAAGCTTGTCTGACTCCTGAACATGATTTTTCCTTCCTGTACCATATGCCTTGCTATTTCACTCTAAAAACTTCATGAAAAATTTTAAACATTTATTCTTTTAATTTAGCTTTATGCTGCAGATAATTTATTCATTTGTTGAGCATAGGGCTCAATAAGATCAAAGTCAAATATGCCAACTCTGTATGGGCAGTAAACCTCCTGGGATTCTGTAGCAGTGAGTCTCACAGCCTTCTGAACAATTCAGTCTGTGACAGGTGTTATATAAAGACCCAAAGGAGGAGAGGGGCAGTGAGACAAATATAAAAAGCTCTGTCACCTTTCCCAGCAGAAGGTGGATGATTACCATTGGGAAAGGTTTTGAGGAAAACTAACAAAAAATGCGAGAAATCCTAAATTTTAATACTAGTTTTATCATATATTAGCTTTGTAACTTTGGCCATTTAAAAACCTCTCTGAATTGCTTTGTCTTTGGTAAAAATGGAGATAATAGAATATTACAATATACCAAGAACTGAACTGGACGCTTAGAGAAAGAGGAATAATGCGATAAATCATGATGGAGTAGATTATTGTTAAGTGGTAAATTTGAGATACATTTGCAACTCCTAATTTGTGGTGACACTCTAATACTAGTCTCGGAGACGTGATTAATCCAGTGTACTTGCCAGTTTCACCTGTAATCCAAAGAATTAGCAATGATACTACATGAGTGAACACAACAAAATACTGAGTTCATCTATTTAATCTCCTTATTTTCATTCACTGTCTTTACAGAAGAGCCTTGAATTTAGGAATTCTTCGAGATCCTGGGTCAGAAATTGAAGACAGACAATATCAAATAGATCTGCAATCCATCAATATTGGTACTGCACAGTGGGATCAACTGAAACCAGAGAAGGAAAGTGGCACAGGAGGGGCACTACCAGAGAGTGAAAGGAACTCCCAAAATCCAGCCCTCGAGTGGAATATGGCCAGCAGGTGGGGAATGACTGAGAAACTTTCTCATATTTCAGTGCCGTAAGAACAGGTGGTGATATAATCTTTACCATGTCTGACTTAAGTGTCTTAATATTGTTTCTGCTTTTGATTGCAAACATAAAATATATTTTATAATTACAGCTGTTGATTTTTCTTGGAATCCTACTAGTCCTACCACTGTAATTACAGTGTAATTTTTACAAATTTAGGACTATGTCAGTAATTTTTTTAAAGCTTGCTATTTGATGAAAAGATCCACTTAGGCTAAAGGTTACATTCATATTTTCTCCAGAAACTCATTGTGTTCAGGGTTATCTATTTATTTTTAATATTTATTTATTTGAAAGAGTTACACAGAGAGAGGGGAGCCAGAGAGAGAGAGAGAGAGAGAGAGGTCTTCTATCCGCTGGTTCACTCCCCAAATGGCAGCAATGACCGGAGCTGCGCCAATCTGAAGCCAGGAGCTTACTCCAGATCTCTCATGCGGGTGCAGGGGCCCAAAGACTTGGGCCATCTTCTGCTGCTTTCCCAGGCCATAGCAGAGAGCTGGATCAGAAGTGGAACAGTCGGGTCTTGAACCGGCACCCAGATGGGATGCCAGTGCTTCAGGCCAGGGTGTTAACCTGCTGTGCCACCGTGCCGGCCCCAGCTATTTATTTTTTAACCTGTTTTCTGCTTCTGATTATAAAAGGAGAAAAGTAACAATTACAGTGTGAATGTATGTGTTATAGTCGGGCGGCAAACAAGATTATCTGGCTTTGGGTTTTTGCCTTCCACTTTAACTGAAACTAGCTATGTTCACAGAGAACATTTTTTGTCTTTAAAGCTTTATTTATTTGAAAGGCAGAGTGATAAAAAGAGAGATGTCTTCCAAACACTAGTTCACTCCCCAGATGCCCTGCAATAGCCAAGGCTGGAAGAGGCTGAAGCCGGTAGTCAGGAACTTCATTCAGGTCTCCCACATGGGTGGCAGGGGCCCAGTGACCTCTGCACTACTACTGCCTCCCAGGCACACTAGCAGGAGGCTGGATCTGAAGCATAAGAGTAGCCAGATTTGAATCAGGCACTCCCACATGGGATGCAAGCATCCTCATGTTGGTTTAACCTGCTATGCTATAACACCTACCCCCATGGAGAACATTTTTACAGGAACTAGTTCTGAATGTGAACTGCTAAGATTTGTAGAGGGACAGTTGTTTGGCACAGTGGTTAAGAGGCTGCTGGCATCCTGGTATAGGAGTGTCTGAGTTTGGGTCCTGGCTGTGCTTCGCATTCCAACTTCTGCTAATGCGTACCCTTGGAGACAGCAGAGTGATTCCAGTACCTGGGTCCCTACCAACCATGTGGGAAACCTAGATTGAGTTCCTAGCTCTTGAGTCAGCCTGGCCAAACTCCAGCTGTCATGAGTATTTGGGGAATGAACCAGTGAATGAAAGGTCTGTCTGTCTCTCTTTCTTTACCTTTCAAATAAATAAAACAATTTTTTTTAATTTTATTTAAGGTATACAGATTTCATGTATTTAAATAAAAGGCTTATAGAGAGCCACTGCTATCTTACCTAGGCTGCTACTAGTTCTCATCAGACTGGCAGGTGGGATTGTTTGATACAAAGGCAGTGCTAGGAGACCAGCATTGCAGGACAGCAGGTTGAGCTGCTGCTTGCAGTGTTGGCATCCATATTGGAGTGCCAATTTGAGTCTTGGCTACTTCACTTCTGATCCAGCTGCCTGCTAATGCACTTAGGAAAGCAACAGAAGCTACTCCAAGTACATGAGCCTCTGCCACCCATGTGCGAGACCAAGATGGAGTTCCTGGCTCCTGGCTTCAGCCTGGTACAGCCTTGGCTTTTGAGGCCATTTGGAAAGTGAGGCAAACAGATGAAAGATCTTTTTCTCTCTCTTCCTCTCGCTCTCTCTCTGTTGCTCTACCTTTCAAATAAATGTCTTTAAAACAAAAAGGAAAGAAAATAGTAGGCATTAAAGCTGCTTTATACTATAAAACTAGAAATATTTATGATTTTAAGAAGGTTTTTTTAATTGTTCATCTGTTTTTCTACTTATAAGAAGGAATCAGTATCATCTGTTGCTTTGTGATTGAATTTCTTTACAGCACTTTGTGCAGACTCTGTTGTATGGCTTTTTAAAAATACTTTGATTGCGTTGATCCTGTTTCTTCAGCACCGAGCTATATTTGTTCATATTATGGCAGTAATAATAACCACAACATTAATAATGGATTATAAAGTGTTTTTACTCTATATAACCTATCTGCATTTTCACAATGCTATGAGTTAAGAACTACTGTTTTCCCTGATTATAGATGAAGAAATAGAGGCCTAATCACAGTAAACAATTTGCCTAAAACCAAATAGTGAGATGTAGTTGTTCTCATGTGCATGGTTTGCAAAGTTATTCCTCATAGATTTTTGTGATGATTTTGCCTGGAACTCTCATAAGTCAACCTTTTCAATTGCTTATCATTCATCTCATCTCTGATTAGATAAGATGTTGTCTAAGAGATTTTCTCTGAGCCCAACACAAAACATAGCTATGTACCCATTGTTTTTGTTCCTGTCATATATGTATATGTATTACTTATACATATGATACTTATATGTATATTTGTGTAATTATATTTTCTGGATCCTGAGGGCAAAGATCATCACCTACTGTTAATTTTGTCTGTAGCACATAGCACTGCCACATCATAAAATGTATTACTGAAAGGGTTAATAACCAGAATATATGAGGAACTCAAGCCAATATACAAAAAAGCAAATAATCCAATTAAAAGTGGGCAATAGAAGTAAACAGACATTTTTTTTCAAAGGAAGACAATAAATGGCCAAAAAGATACATGAAAAAAAATGTTTAAAATCACTAATCACCAGGGAAATGCAAATCAAAACCACTATAAGATACTACCTCACTCTAGTTATTTGGTCTGTTATGAATAAAAACCAAAAAATAACAGGGACTGATGAGGATGTGGAGGAAATGAGATCTTTGCACACTACTGAGAATTTAAATTAGTAGAGCCATTGTGGAAAACACTATGATGCTTCCTCAGAAAAACAAAATATAGCTACTGTATGATCCATCAGTCCCACTACTGAGTATAACATTGTACTTCCAACAGTTCATGAAAAAATAGAGTTAGGTGGCAGATATTTGGCATAGCAGTTATGTCACCACTTGGATGCCCACCTCCTTTGCGGAAGTGCCTGTTTAAAGTCCCAACTCTGCTTCTGAGCCAGCCTTCTAGAAGGCAACAGGTGACAACGCAAGTGCACGGGTCCATGCCACCCACATGGGAGACCCAGATTTAGTTCAAAGCTTCTGGCTTTGCCTTGGCCCAGCCCTGACTGTTGCAGGCACTTGGGGAGTAAACCAACTCTTAGAGGATCTCTCTCTCTCTCTCTCTCTCTCCTCCCCTCCCCTCCCCTCCCCTCCCCTCCCCTCCCCTGCCCCCACCACTACTCCTTTCTCTCTTCTCTCCCTCTCACCCTATCTCCTTACCCTTCCTCTCTCCCTGCCCTCCATCTCCTTCCCTCTCTCTCTTTTTTTGCCTTTAAAATAAATAAAATAAATTTTAGAAAGGAAAATTGAAACTAGAAGAAAAGTTTATTATGGTACAAAATTTTGAAACCCATTCATAGTTTTTTCATAATACCATCTTTAATGAACTCTCTGAATATCCTTCATATGCATGGATTTCAAATTTTTGTACCAAAATAAACACACTTTAAATTTAATTTTCCATGAATTTTCTGTAGTACTCTCATATGTCCAAAAGGAATTAAAGAATTCTGTCAGAGACATCTGCATTTCTGTGTTTATTGTAGCACTTTTCACAATAGCCAAGAAATGGAAATAACCTTAAGTGTATGTGGTGCATTATATGCAAGTGAATGCTGCTTAGCCATTTGGACTTCTTGTCATTTATAACAGTGTGGTTAGAACAAGTGTTGTTTGATTATATGTGGAATCTGAAAACATTGATCTCACTGAAATTGAAATTGGAATGGTGATTTCCAGAGGCTGGCAGAGTAGGGAAGAGGAGTGAATGGAGAAAGGTTTACTAATGGATACTAAATTATAGTTAGATAGTAGTATGAGGTACTGATTGATATTATAGCACACAGTAGAGTGACTATAAAAAAAAGTAATGTACTATGTAGTTTTCAGGAAAAAAAAAAACAGAAGATTTTGAATGTTTTACCCTAAAGAAATCATAAATGTTGAATTTGAAAATTATACAATGTTTATATGTATTGAAACATCACGTAGCACCCATACAAACATGTCCCGTTTTATGTATCAGATAAAAATGTAAACAATAAAAACAAATGAAATGTGTTATTGTAGTCTTTCACAGATAAGTGATTGAATCTGCCTCTGAGGAGGAGTGTAAATTTGAGTAAAGAAGCAGGCACAGCCTGGCAAGATGAATTTCAACATAGGGTTGGAATTAGTGAGCCTTTATTGGGCAGTGTTCAGTAGCTGGGGAATGAGTATTCTCTCAACCTGGAGGGATCATCTGGGTTGCACACTACAACATCCACTACTCCAGTCCTCTTCTTTAAGTGTTAGATAATCAACCAACGGCATCTTCCTCATTCCTCCACTTCACTCAGTTTGCCAGCTTTTTTAAAACCACAGCTTTGATCATCAGCAAAGAAGATCAGCCTTGTTTTTCTAGGAAACTTATGACCATCTGGCCTTAATTCAGTTGTATCTCACCTATTCATTCTTTAATTCATTTAGCAGTTTGCAGAAGTTTGTGTCCTTTCAGAATTCATTGAAGTGGAATTCACATAGCATACAATAAACACTGGGGGTGAACACTCAGTGACATTTTGCACATCCACAATACTCTACAACTACCACCACTTCTCTTGTCCCAAAACCTTTTCCTCACCTGAATGTAAAACCTCTTACCCATTAACCATATTCTTTCCATCCTCTCAGCCTTTGGCAGCCACCAATCTGCATTCTGTCTCTGTGGCTGTACCCCATGGATATTTCATGTAAATAGAATCATGTATGTTTACTTATATATATGGCTTCTTTGGTTTAGATTAATTTTTATAGGTTCATGTATCCTTATTTTTTTTTTTTTTGTATTGTCAAATAATGTTCCACTGATGTATATAAAGGTTGAATATCCCTTACCCAAAGTGCTTGGGGCCAAAAGCGCTTCAGATTTCTGATCTTTTTAAATTTTGGAATATTTTCGTAGGCTTTCTAGTTGACCAGTGCTAACTTTAGAATTTCAGATTTTGGATTTTTGAGTTATGCATGCTCAACTTGGACCACAATTTGTTTATCCATCTATCCGTTTATGGATAGTTGCACTGTTTCCATCTCTAGGTTGTTGCAAATAATGTTGCTTTGGACATCGGTATACAATGCCAGTTTGAATACCTGTTTTCAAGTGTGTTGAGTGTTCACCTACAAGAATTAAAGGGTCATGTGGTAATTTTATATTCAATCTTTTTAAAGACTGCGGCACTGTTTTCTGCAGTGATTAAACCATTTTTTATACCTACTAGCAGTATTGAAAGGTTATAATTTTGCCTTAAAAGAAAAAGACGAAGAATACCATCATTCTAGACATGAGGTGGTACCTCCTTCTGGTTTTGGTTTACATTTCTGTTATGATTGATGACTGAGTAGCTCTTCGGTGTGTAAAAGAAAGTATTAGTCAATTCTTTGAGCCAATTTAACTTTTTTTTTTTAATGATGAGTTTTAAGAGTCTCCCACATGGATGGCAAGGTCCACTTGGGTCATCTTCCACTGCTTTTCCCAAGTCATTAACATGGAGCTGGATTGGAAGTGGAGCAGTGGAGCAGTCACGACTTGAACCAGCACCCATATGTGATGCTGGCATCGCAAGTGGCAGCTTAACCCGCCATGTCACAATGCCAGCCCCATAAGAATTCTTTAATCTGGATCCTGTATCTTTTTTAGATTATATAATTTAGAAATAATCTCTTTATTATGTATATAATGGATATTGATGTACATGTTTTTAATTTTGATGAAGTCTAATTGGTATTTATTTTGTTGCCCTTGCTTTTAGTGTGATTTCTGAGACTCCATTAAGATTGACCCCTATGGCTTATTTGAAAAGTTTTATAACTGTAGCTCTTACAATTTAAGTAAATGTAAGACTTTTTGTTGGTTTGTTGTTGTGTTTTGCAGAGGATTTTTTTAATGATATGAGGTAAAAGTTCCACTTCATTCTTGTACTTGGGGATATCCAGTTATCCTAGCATCCTTTATTGAAGAGACTACTCTCCATGTGCATGGTCTTGTCGGCCATGTCAGACAGTTACAAACTCTTGAATGTCCAAGCTATGATACTATAGGTCATTTACACTAAATAAATAGGATAACTTTTAATAGGTTCCTATCCTTTAAAGAGTTAACATTCAATCAGTGAAACAGACTGGTTAACCATTACAGTGTGGAAAATGCTGTGATAGCAGAATTTCATTCTCAGTTTTAGTTTTTCAGTGTTTCTTTTCTTTCATTTGAATTAATTCTTGAAAATAATTGAATCTTCAAAAAAATTAGTTGTTTTATTTTAAGAATTATTTTATTTCTTTGAAAGAGTTACAGAGAGAGGTGGAGCCAGAGAGAGAGGTCTTCCATTCTGCTGGTTCACTCCCCAAATGACCTCAATGGCCAGAGCTGAACTGATCCAAAGCCAGGAGTCAAGAGCTTCCTCCAGGTCTCCCACACGGGTGCAGGGGCCCAAGGACTTAGGCCATCTTCCACTGCCTTTCCAAGCCACAGCAGGGAGCTGGATCAGGAAAGGAGCAGCCAGGACTTGAACTGGCGCCCATATGGGATGCAGGTGCTGCTGGCTGGGGCTTTAATCCACTGCACCACAGTGCTGGCTCCAAAAAATTTAGCTTTTTGAAAATGTTCATCATTACCTCAAATACTTATCAGTAAGATCACAAAAGGGAAGTTGGGACTGTATACCAGAAAATTTGTAGTTTTATACAACTATTGACTTATTTAAATTTCCATTTTATTTCTAAGGCCAGGTCTTTAATACTTTGTGCCACTGATTTAATCCACCACATCATGAGAAAAGATGTTAATATGGATGAGTACTTCTTTTCCCATCAATGCTATTTGTTCTTATTTGATTTCCTGTTGTCTTTTCCATTTTAAGGTGGTTTTAACACATCATATATTTTAGCACTCCCTAGGAGAACACATTAAATGTTACATATTTCTCACACTGGTCATGTTTATGGAATTTGAGCCATTAGACTATAATTATGGTGTCTCTCTGGATTGCAAACCTTCTTCTGTATTCACAGATTTTAACACTTCTTCCTGTTACTTTCTCCTCACCAGATCTCTTAATTCTTTAAAATTGACTTTCTTGAAATCCAATACTTATGTATCACAGAAACAGATGATCCAATTTGCTTTTTTGGCAGACAGCATATAAAGCTCTGCCCATTTCAAGTTTAACAAAAAAGGTTAGTAGTCTCTAGACTATGCTGATCAAAAAGGATGTAGAAGGACTGAGTTTTATCTAGGCTTTTTCATGAGGTAACTTACGCCAGTTCTCTGATTTCAACTTTATCATTTTATTACAGAAGGGAATAATAAGAGCATATTTATGAGGAATATTAAATAAATGGTTTGAAGGAAAATTTGAGGTATTGCTTCTAATAAAAATATATTTTCATAAAATAAAACTAAGAATATTGATGGTAGACTTGAAGATATATTATCAGCAAAAGCTTTGGTTTTCAGTTGTGTCTTCCAATTTGATCTTCTACCATGTGTACAGTCCTTTTTTGAAATTACTAGCATTTTGAATATCAAGTCATTTTGAATGATTACATAATTTGTGAAAGAAAATAATGCCTAAAGAAGAATTACAATAAGTCAAAAGGCATTCTGATATCACCTTATTCTCCAGGTAGAATTCTGAAAATTGTGTTTCCATTGGGTGGTCTTAGCCAGTTCCCGAACTCCATTTCCTTAGGTGCTGTGGAACTAATACTGGTCTTTCTATCACCTACAGCGTTGTTATGAGGAAGCAATCAGTGTCAGACCTCAAAGCCATTTGACTCTAAAGGTAGTGATAATCCATGAACTCAGATGTTTCTTAGAACTTAATTTACAAGGTATCTCAGAAACCTGAAACAATGGCTGTTGTTAAATGGAAGGTTACAAATATTAAAAACAGAAACTGAAAAATTTTTACAAAACTCATAAGGTTATTGGTAGTAACAAAAGAGGTAAGAAACTGTTTGCAAGAATAAAAAGAATTAAAAACAGGAAAAAAGGGAGGCTGGCATTGTGGCGCAGGAGGCTAAGCTGCTGCCTACAATGCCAGCATCCCATATTATAGTACCAGTTCAGGTCCTAGCTGCTCCACTTCAGATACAGCTCCCTGCTAATGTGCTTGGGAAAGCAACAGAAAAGGGCCCAAATGTTTGGGCACCTGCCACCCATGTGGGAGACCCAGATGGAGTTCTGGGCTCTTGGTATTGACCTGGGCCAGCCCCAACCATTGTAGCCATTTGGGGTATAAAACAGCAGGTGGAAAATATTCCTGTTGCTCTCTCTGTCTCCCTCTCTCTTTGTAATTTAATCTTGAGTTAAATTTTTTTTAAAAGTAGAGAATAATTTGTTGAAAGTTTATGAGATGATAATATGAAACTACTTATTTCATAATTCTAATATTTTTTATCTTTTTTTTTTTATTTTTGGCAGAGTGGACAGAGAGAGAGACAGAGGAAAAGGTCTTCCTTTGCTGTTGGTTCACCCTCCAATGGCCGCCATGGCTGGTGTGCTGCAGCCAGCGCACCGCATTAATTTAAAGGCAGGAGCCAGGTGCTTCTCCTGGTCTCCCATGGGGTACAGGGCCCAAGCACTTGGGCCATCCTCCACTGCACTCCCGGGCCATAGCAGAGAGCTTCCTGGAAGAGGAGCAACCGGGACAGAATCCAGCACCCCAACCGGGACTAGAACCCGGTGTGCCGGCGCCACAAGGTAGAGGATTAGCCTATTGAGCCGGCCAATTTTTTTATCTTTCATAATCTTATGGAACTAGATTTAAGAAACTATAGCATAGGCTGGCGCCGTGGCTCAACAGGCTAATCCTCCGCCTTGCGGCGCCGGCACACCGGGTTCTAGTCCCGGTCGGGGCACCGGATTCTGTCCCGGTTGCCCCTCTTCCAGGCCAGCCCTCTGCTGTGGCCCGGGAGTGCAGTGGAGGATGGTCCAAGTGCTTGGGCCCTGCACCCCATGGGAGACCAGGAAAAAGCACCTAGCACCTGGCTCCTGCCATCGGATGAACACGGTGCGCTGGCCGCAGCGCGCCATCCGCGGCAGCCATTGGAGGGTGAACCAACGGCAAAGGAAGACCTTTCTCTCTGTCTCTCTCTCTCTCACTGTCCACTCTGTCTGTCAAAAAAAAAAAAAAAAGAAACTATAGCATATACAAATAGGCACTCTCAAAATAATAATGTAATTCTTTAACTTACCTACAACCTAAAGAAAACTATCCTTAAAAAAGAAATGTCTAGGGGACAGCTTTATGGCCTAGCAGGTTAAGCCACTGCCTGTGACACCAGCATCCCATATGGACAGCAGTTTGAGTCCCAGCTGCTCTACTTTTGATCCAGCTCACTGCTAATGCACTGGGGAAAGCAGTAAGGATGGCCTGAGTAGTTGGACCCCTGCACCCATGTGGGAGACCCTGGAAGAAGCTCTTGGCTGCAGCCTGGACCAGCCCCAGCTATTGAAGCCATTTGGAGAGTGAACCAACAAATGGGAGATAATCTCATTCTCTTTCTCAGCTTTGCCTTTCAAGTAAGTAATTGTTAAAAAAAAAAATGGTTAATTTATGCTTTATCTTTTAGCATACGGCGGCATCAAGAAAGGAGAGCAATTCTTACCCCCATTTTGACAGATTTTTCTGTCCGGATAACTGGAGCACCTGCCATCACTTTCACCAAAATAATTTCTCCTGAAAATTTGCATACAGAGGTAAGAACATACTGTAGATTGCATTTTATTCTAGATAATGGAACAACTTCTTTTTGTATATTAGGGATTTTCCAGTATCAGCCCACAGGATACCAAGTTAGCTGATTAACCATAAGAATTGCTGTCATTGCTAATATTTCTTGAGCACTTTCTAGTAATACTCAGCTGTTCCTTTCCATGTAATATTTCATTTAATCTTTAGAATAATCCTGTTAGCTATTATCCCCGTTTTCAGGATGAGAGTGAGATCTACAGGGGCTAACCAGATTGTAAATTTTTCACAAAAAGTAAGTGGGAGGAAAAGGTATGAACCCTGCTAGACTGGCTTTGACCTCTGCATTCCTAACTTCTACAGCATCTTTCTAATGGAAATGACAATAACAATGAGACAGATAAATGGTCTTCCATAGATTACCCTTTGTAGAGTTCTGCATGGATGACCTTATTTAATCTTTAAAAATGTAGAGTTCTGCTTGGATGGCCTCATTTAGTCTTTGTGTGCGCGTGCACACACACACACACGTGAGAGAGAGAGATTTTATTTATTTATTTGTTTGTTTAATCATTGGCGAGACAGAGAGAGAGAACTCTCATCAACGATTTATTCTTCAGGTGCCCGCATGGACAGGGAGCTTAAGCCATTATCTGGGAACTCAATCCAGGTTTCCCAAATTGGTAGCAGGGACCCAACTGCTTGAGCCATTACCATTGCCTCCTGTAGTCCATATTAGTAGGAAGCTGGAGTCAGGAGCCCAAGCCAGGAATGGAATCAAACTTAGGCACTCCGGTGTGAGACATGGGCATCTGGGGTGTCTAAACCACTAGACCAAACACCTGCCCCAAATCCATACATTTTATAGCTGAAGAAAGTGAGGTCAAAACAGATTAAGTAATTTTTTTAACAGGTAGAGTTATAGGCAGTGAGAGAGAGAGAGAGAGACAGAGAGAAAGGTCTTCCTTCCGTTGGTTCACCCCCCAAATGACCGCTATACCAGAACTGTGCCAATCTCAAGTCAGGAGCCAAGTGCATCTTCCTGGTCTCCCATGTAGATGCAGGGGCCCAAGCACTTGGGCCATCCTCCACTGCCTTCCCGGGCCACAGCAGAGAGCTGGACTGGAAGAGGAGTAGCCAGGACTAGAACCCAGTGCCCACATGGGATGCCAGAGCCACAGGCAGAGGATTAACCAAGTGAGCCATGGCTCTGGCCCCTAGATTAAGAAATCTGACCAGTGTTAATTAGTGAATCAAGATTTCAGTCCTGATCAGCATGATCTACCTTCATGTGTAGAATAGAAATGTAATAATAATGTGATTCATCATAGCACAAAAGAAAATTTCTGCATGTAAATGTATCCTAAATACATTATAAACATTTCATAGAATTATAGGCATTTATGAAGTTAGGAAAAATTTGGTATTTGATAGGTGTTTTTGCAATGGTTAAAACATTGTTTGGTATACTTGCATGCCATATCAGAGTGTCTGGGTTCAAGTCCTAGCTTCGATCCCAATTCCTGCTTCCTCCTAATGCACACTTTGGGTGGTAGCAAATGACAGCGCAAGTTGTTGGGTCCCTGCCACACACGTGCAAGACCCAGATTGAGTTCAGCATTCAGCCTGGTTCATTGCTGGCTGTTCTGGGCATTTGAGAAGTGAACCAATAGCTCTTTCTGTCACTCTGCCTTTAAAAATAAATTTTTTAAAAACTTAAAGCAATCATTTTGTAAAGACTTATTTATTGTGGGCCAGTGCTGTGGTGCAGCAGATTAAAGCCCTGGCCTGAAGCACCAACATCCCATATGGGCGCTGGTTCTAGTCTTGGCTTCTCCTCTTCTGGTCCAGCTCTCTGCTATGGCCTGGAAAGCATTGAAGGATGGCCCAAGTCCTTGGGCCCCTGTGCCCACATGGGAGGCCTGGAGGAAGCTCCTGGCTCCTGACTTTGGATCGGCACAGCTCAGGTCATTGCGGTCATTTGGGAAGTGAACCAGCAAATGGAAGACCTCTCTCTCTCTCTCTTTCTCTGCCTCTCCTTATCTCTCTGTGTAAATATTTTTTTAAAAAAGATTTATGGCCGGCGCCGTAGCTCAACAGGCTAATCCTCCGCCTTGCGGCGCTGGCACACAGGGTTCTAGTCCCGGTCGGGGCGCCGGATTCTGTCCCGGTTGCCCCTCTTCCAGGCCAGCCCTCTGCTGTGGCCCAGGAGTGCAGTGGAGGATGGCCCAGGTGCTTGGGCCCTGCACCCCATGGGGAGACCAGGAAAAAGCACCTAGCTCCTGGCTCCTGCCATCGGAGGAGCGCGGTGCGCCGGCCGCGGCGGCCATTGGAGGGTGAACCAACGGCAAAAGGAAGACCTTTCTCTCTGTCTCTCTCTCTCACTGTCCACTCTGCCTGTCAAAAAAAAAAAAAAAAAGATTTATTTATTTATTTATTTATTTATTTATTTATTTGAAAGGCAAGGTTAGAAAGAAAGAGAGAGAAAGGTCTTCCATCTACTGGTTAACTCCCCAAATGCCTGCAATGTCTAGAGCTAGGCCGATCTGAAGCCAGGAGCCAGGAGCTTCTTCTGGGTCTCCCACGTGGGTGCAGGGGCCCAAGCACTTGAGCCATCTTCCACTGCCTTTCCAGGCACATTAGCAGGTTGCTGGATTGGAAGTGGAGCAGTTAGGATTCAAACTGGCACCCATATGGTATGCCTGCCCCAAAGGCGGAAGCTTAACCTTCTATGCCACATCATCAGGCCCAAGGCAATTTTTAAAAAAGAATGAATGAATGGAAAAATGTATGGACTAAATACAGATAATTCCCAATTTACAATGGTTGGGCTTTACAAAAAAAAAATTTTTTTAAGTTTATTTTCTTTATTTGAAGGGCAGAGTGACAGAGAGGGAAAGAGCTCTTTGAACTGCTGGTTCACTTACCAACTGCCTGCGACAGCCAGGCCTGGGTCAGCCTGAGACCAGGAACTCAAAACTCCATCTAGGTTTCCCGCAATGGCACCACGGCCCCTTGTACTTAGGCCATCCTCGGCTGCTTTGCCAGGTGCATTAGGAACTGGACTGGAAGTGGAGCTGTTGGGACTAGAACTGGCACACTCTGAAATGGATGCCAACATTTCAGACAGAGCTTTAACCTGCTGTGCACCAGATTTTATAGTTTTTTGACTTTTTGTTGGTACAAAAGCAGTACCGTTTCAACAGAAACTGTACTTCAAATTTTGATCTTCTCACTGGCTAGTGATATGAGGAACAATATTCTTTCAAGATGCAGAGGGCAGCAGAGGAAGTCACAGTTCTCAGTAAACTGTGGTGTCAGGAAGCGGAAAAAAACCCATTTTCATGGATTATGTTGCTAAGCTGTGATGTGCAGTGGATTTAATGTGTTACATAATTATCAACTATGATAGATTTAGCAGGATGTAACTCCATTGTACATTCCTCCTCTGAATTTTTCAAAAACAATATTTTTGTATATATTTGACGTTTATAAATAAATTAGGTTAGGCTAGGCTTCTTTATATCCACAAAAGGTATGTAAAGATTAAGTAAATCTATTTTCACCTTAAAGTTACTCAGAAATAACACAGTTGGTTTATAATATGTGAAAGCCCCAAAATATCCTTTTTTTCATACTAATACTGTTGTGAAAATATGAATTCACACTTTGGAATCACATTTTAGAATTTCTTCTATTTCCTATGTACATTTGGGTGATAAAAATGAAATATGTATACATTGGCATAAGTATAACCTCTTCAATAAATGGTGCTGGCACAATTGGAGATATATATATAGAGAGAGATTATATATAGATATATATGAATGAAATTAGATCCATACCTCTCACTATATACAAAATTAAACTCAAAATGAATCAAAGCCCTAATTTAAGACCTGAGACTATGACATCCAGGACATTGGTGGGGTGATGACTTCTTGGATAAGACCTGCAAAGCACAGGGAGCAAAAGTAAAACTAACCAGATGGGATTATAGCAAACTCAAAGCTTCTGCACAGCAAAAGAATGGATCATTACAGTGAACAGAGACATCCAACAGAATGGGAAAAATGTTTGTGAGCTACCTATCCAACAAACGATTAATATCTAGAATGTATCAGCAACTCAGAAAATTCAACAACAAAAGACAACCAATCCAATTAAGAAACTGGCAAAGGAACTCAATAGACAGTTCTCAAAAGAAGTACAAAAGGCCAAATATTATATGAAAAAATGCTCAACATCACTGGCATTAGGGGAATGCAAATCAAAATCACAATCAGATAATACCTCAACCCCATCAGAATGGCTATTAACCAAAACTCAGAGAATAATGCTGGCTAGGATGTAGAGAAAGGGGACTACTTATACACTGTTGATGGGGATGTAAATCGGTACAGCCATTATGAAAAACTGTATGGCGATTTCTTAAAAACTAGAAATAGACTTACCTTGTGTCCACTACTGGGTATGCACCCAAAAGTCAAGAAAACACTGTATCAAAGAGATACTTGCACCACCATGTTTATAATAGCGCTGCTCACAATAGCTAAAATAGGGAATCAACCAACATGTCCATCATTAGATGAATGGATACATGGTACATGCCACCTTGATGGGATTGTATTGGAATCCCCTGGCACAATTCTAACTCCATCATTTGGGGCAAGTCCGATTGAGCATGTCCCAAATTGTACATCTCCTCCCTCTCTTATTCCCACTCTTATATTTCACAGGGATCACTTTTCAGTTAAATTTCAACACCTAAGAATAATTGTTTGTTAATTACAGAGTTCAACCACTAGTACTAGAATAAAAAAATACTAAAATGGATAAAGTATTACATTGTACATCAACAGTCAGGATCAAGAGCTGATCAAGTTACTGTTTCTCATAGTGTCCTTTTCACTTCAACAGGTTTCCCCTTTGGTGCTCAATTAGTTGTCGCCGATCAGGGAAAACATGATATTTGTCCCTTTGGGACTGGCTTAATCACTCAGAATGATGTTTTCCAGATTCCTCCATCTTATTGCAAATGACCGGATTTCATTGTTTTTGACTGCTGTATAGTATTCTATAGAGTACATGTCCCATAATTTCTTTATCCTAATGGATGCTTTGAATTCGCTGTGATCTTTTGGTGTGAGGTTCCCTTCGTTTACCTTCTTTCATGTTGATGGCCGTGTTTCTGTGTTTCTGTGTGTAACACATCTTTAAGCATCTTTTGCAGGGCTGGACGAGTGGCAACAAATTCTTTCAATTTCTGTTTGCAATGTAAGGTCTTTATTTCACCTTCATTCACAAATGAGAGCTTTGCAGGATATAATATTCTGGGCTGGCAGTTTTTCTCTCTTAGTATCTGGGCTATGTCTCACCATTCCCTTCTAGCTTGTAGGGTTTCTGGTGAGAAGTCTTCTGTGAGTCTAATTGGAGATCCTCTGAGAGTAATCTGACGTTTCTCTCTTGCACATTTTAGGATCTTTTCTTTCTGTTTCACTGTGGTGAGTTTAATTACAATGTGTCGTGATGAGTATCTCTTTTGGTCATGTTTATTAGGGGTTCTATGAGCTTCCTGTAGTAGGATGTCTCTGTCCTTCTCCAAACCTGGGAATTTTCCGCTATTATCTCACTAAAAAGGCATTCTAATCCTTTCTCCCTCTCCATGCCTTCAGGAACTCCTAGAACTCGAATGTTGGGTTTTTTAATAGTATCCTGTAGATTCCCAACGATATTTTTTAGATTTCTAATTTCCTCTTCTTTTCTTTGGTTTGACTGTATATTTTCCTGTGCTCTGTCTTCTAAGTCCGATATTCTCTCTTCTGCCTCACCCACTCTGTTTGTAAGGCTCTCTAATGTGTTTTTCATTTGATCTATTGAATTCTTCACTTCATTACGATTTCTCGTCACTATCACAGTTTCATGTTCTAGTTGTTTCATTTCAGCTTGATTCCTCCTTAATATTTCATTTTCACGAGAGAGATTTTCTACCTTGTCCATTAAGGATTTCTGTAGTTCAAGAATTTGTTTTTGAGTACTTCTTAGTGTTCTTATCAATTTTTTGAGATCTGCTTCTTGCATCTCTTCTATCTCATCATCTTCGTAATCTTGAATTGGGGTGTCTTTTTCATTTGGGGTGTCATAGTGTCTTCCTTGTTCTTGTTACCTCGGTTTTTGCGTTTGTTGTTTGGCATATTGGTTTCTTCACTGTGGTGTTTTTTCTTATTATATCATGACTCTAGATTAAGTGGGCTGTCTGCTTTTGATGGAGCCTTAGAGGCTTGAGATGGGTGTGGCCTGAGAGCTCTGTTTGGTTCCTCAGGGTTGAGGGTGTGCCAAAGGTGACACTCCCAGGTTAGGCGTGGTAAATCTCTCTGTTTCTTTATTTTTGATTCAAAAGGGAAGTAATTCCACACAGCTGAATGGAATTGGGGGTGGTTAGCAGGCAAATGATATACCCACAGGAGCCAGAGATCGGAAGCTCTTTCCCAAGGACCACAGAGGGAATCTCTGTGGCCTTCAGTGTGGGTTCAAATTCTTCTGTAGTCTCACCACTGGGGTACCAAGGCTACCGAACTGTAGCGTCTCTGGAGAGTACTCACTTGGTGAATTCCGTGACTTCTCTCCCCCACAGTCTCTTTTTTCACAGTCTCAGTTCATTAGCACCACACATTCATTAGGTTCTAATCTCCTGTTATTTCACCCCCATGCCCAGAGTCAGGTTTTTCTGCTAGGCTCAGGGCTGGTGCAGACCTGAGGTCGCCCTGCTTATGACGTATGTCCAAAATGGCGCCTGCTCTTTGTCTTGCTCACCTTTGAGAGGTGAGCGGAGAGAGAGAAACTCGTGTCCATATCGGTCACTTTTTTCTTTCTCTCTCTCTTCTAGTTAGCCTGGTGAACTTTTCCCCACAGGGTTTCAAGCCTTGTTCGCTCTAGTCTCCTCTTTCCGCTTCCCTGCTGGTGTCTCAGGCTATTGAGGTTCGGCTCACGTGGCGTTCCAGCGCTGGTGTGTTGAGTCTGCCGCTGGTGTCCCGAACTGCAGGCTTCCACGCTCTCCTCGAAGGTCCACTGTGAATCACTAGTTTCGGAAGAGTTTCCTCTGCTGTTTCTTCCCCTACTCTTCCTTGAGCCTGCAGTATCTCCACTTTTATTAAACTGTCTCTCCCCGGACTATCAGTGTGCTGCCTTCCTATTCCGCCATCTTGCCCTAAATCAAAATAAGAATTTTAACTACAGTGAGTGAATACAGGAAACTGTTGAAGGAAAGGCTATCTAACTGAAAGAGAATTTCAGTCATGCTCCTTTGATAGCTTCATTAACAGCTGCTCTAAGCTGTCTAGTCTGTATTTGGACTAGCCATAGTCTCCTCAGATTCAGTACTTTAGATGACACTGATAATGGGAAGGCCTGTTGAAAGTTTCCAGAGTTTTGAACATTGTCCACATATACTTCACGACAAGAGGCAGGATTTCTGCTTCTGAAGTGAAGCTTCTGGATTATCTTTTCTCTTGTTTTCCTTCTCTGAATGGTATTTTTTCCCCAATGATTAATGTTCACGTGACTCAGTTATGCAGTACAACACAAGTTTTGTAGTGGACATCTACCTAATCCGCCAAGATCATAGGAGGATGAAGAAAAAGTGAAATTAATTCGTCTAGTTTTCTTTGGCCTCAGTACTCTGTTTTGTTAGAAATCATTTCAAGTGTATCCTTTGGAGAATATCCATACCATAGCGTTTGTGACTGTGATTGGCTGCCCTCGGGTGTCTCTGCATCTCTCTGCTCCAGCAGATGATAACCTTCTCAAAGGCTTGTTACCCTTCAAGTCCACCCTTACTTTTTGTGATATCTCTACTGTGATAACTCTAATGTGGTGCCTGGCACTTAGCAGATGCTCAGTTAATATTTGTTGATTTGAATTAAGGAAAAGGATTTTGCCAGAAAATTACATCATTGCTTGCATATTGAAATAGAAACAGTTTTTGAGGTAAGAAAAAACCAAATGGATATGCAAAGGTGAATGATTCTTGTTAATCAGTTGCCCTGTGACTAGTACAAGGCCTGGAACATATCAGGGCCTTATAAATATATATTGAATTAATCCAATAAATTTTGTCTGGTTGCTGTGCTATTATTGACATTCTGAGAGTTCATCAAAGTGACAATCATATAATTAAGAACTGCAGAGTACCATCTGAAGGCTGTAATTTTTTTTTTTATCTATATTCAAAGTTTTTTTTTCCCCCCCGCTTCAGGAGATTTTAGTGTGTGGCCATTCCTTGGAAGTGAATATAACCACAAATCTGGACTTCTTCCTAAATGTGGCTCAAGTTCAACTCTTACATCAGTTAATAGTAGCAAATATGACTGGGCTGGAACCATCAAACAAGACCACAGAGGTAACTGTTACCTGATTTTGATTAGGTTTTGTACATTTGTGCCAACTTTACATTCACAGTAAGAAAACTATAATTAGAATAAATGCTTGTTGCTCATTATTCTGTATTTAACTTTATTCAAAATAAGGTCGTAAGTCATTTTAGATTGATTTTCTTTATTTTTAAAACTTGCTTAGTCTCTGTTCCTCTTATTTGTCATTTGGTTTTGCAAAATTGCTGTGGCCTGACCTCAGCAAAATCTATGTTAAAAACATTATTTTATTACCCTGCTGAAATTTCTAAAATACAGTGCAAGATGCCTGGTGGAACTTTTATTTACTCAGATGCATTACAGGAATAGGTCTCTTTTGAAAGTGAACTTCATAAAAATACTATGGGAATATCTTCAAGAAGCAGCTTGTAAAGCATTTGTTTCCCATGGTCATTGGAAAATAGACACAATCCTAAAAGTTGAATGCCTGCCTATAGTTTTAATTTTGATCCCGTATTCACCAGAAGCTTGTGTTGTAACCAGGAAATCTCTCAGCATGAAACAAAGAATGCCATTTATTAGGTGCTCTCCACATGCATTTTTTTGTTTTTTTCCATTTTGTTTTCACACTTTCTCTCATCATATCTGTACTTAAAATCACTCTTTTGTAAAAACATGGATGAAAAACCTATGTATGGAAAGTATAACTTTTATTTTTGCCATGAGTTATGCACAAGGGAAGCGATAGGTATTCAGTGAAAGCCAATTGATGCCAGGCAGTGTAACCAGGCCTTTTTATGGACAGTAACTCACGTATATGCAAGCAGGTTATCATTACCCTGTGAGGTAGATGTGGGCATTACACCTGTGTTGTAGGTGAGGATCTTGTGCAAGTGGACTGCCAGAAATCATCATATACACATATCAAAAGGTGATCCATCTTAAATTTGAATTTGGAGTGTTTAAGTCAATGCTCTTTTCTATTATGTTTGCTACCTCATTCTGTCTTCTCTATTTTTAAAAATTTATTTAATTATGATAAAGCTTTTAACTTATTATAAGGAAGTAGCTCTAGCTTTATCATCTTTTACTATATGTGATTTCTATTTATTCTGTGTCTTTATTAAAAGGGGCATAAAACTGGATTCTTAAAAATATTTGCTTTTTAAGTATGCATTTAGATAATCCACAAAAATATAATTATATGAATGAAAGACAAACAGATTAAAAAATATTTCTCCATGCATTGTCAATGGAGTTCATAAAGTATCCTAGATTGGGAAAGAATCATTCCTCTATTATTTGTGCCAATTTTACAAATCTAATAACAGAAATCTCACAGATTACTAATCTGTTTTAATTTAAAAAATGGAAAAATTGTGAGTTATTGGGAAAGTAGAGGAAAAGATATGTATTTGTTAAAAATGTGTATACTGACAGTGTTAATGACTTCTATTTCATACAAATGATGGGTTAAAAACGAGAATCCCATTCATTAGGGACTTTGTGAATTGTAGACCACTGTCACAACTGTCCTAAACTCATGATTTGACACTATTGATGCAGTAATTATAGATATGTAAAAAACACATAGTTTAATAAGAAGGTATCGTGTATATGTAGTATATTACCTTTTAATATTTTCAGGCAACCTTGGCTAAGGTTTCACTTGAAAGATTAATTTTAAAAAATTCTTCAGGAATGTGATAGGATAATTCTGATTAGTGGAAAAATATACACTATAGTCAACTGGAAGAAAAAATAAACTTCTCTTTGGAAATAGAAGTGAAAACAATAGTGCAATCTAAGGATTATTGCTAGAGACATTATTTAATATCAATTTTAATTAAATAGATAGCTAAGATGTAATGAAACTGCTAACTTTACAGCTTCAGGGAACCATTTCTGGATAATAAAATGACCAGCTGATGGTGTAGGCAAATGGCATCCCATATTGAGCAAAAATTTTTTAGTTGTTATTCTGAAAAATGTGCTCTAGATGGAATGAGGATACTGGATCAAGAGGGTTGTATTTGTGTTCTTTGATTTTCACTGTTCCCTCTCAGTATTATTACTCCATGATTTTGTACTCCTAGAATATCCACCTTTTTTAGATTTGATTTATTTATTTGAAAAGCAGAGTGATGCAGAGAGAAGGAGAGACAGAGAAAGATCTTCATTCACTGTTTTACTCTTTACTCTCCATATGGCTACAACGGCCTGGGCTGAGCCAGGCAAAAGACAGGAGCCTGGAAATTCATCAGGGTCACCTACATTGAGCCCAAGTACTTGGACCATCATCCACTGCTTTCCTGGGAGCATTAGCAGGAAGCTGGATTGGAAGCAGAGTAGCCGAAACTCAAACCAGCACTCCAGTACATGATGAAGAGGTCGCAGGGGGCAACTTAACCTACTGCATCATAATGCTGGCTCTAGTTTCCATCTTTTAAATTAACCTTTACTTGTTTCTGTCTATATATCATGACAGGTTAAGAAAGTACTTAAGATAAAGAAGTATTTAATACTCAAACAGCCAAAGTGCATTCTATGTTATGAAGTTCATGTCCTTCCTTATCTAGTTTGCTGCCAAAGTTCAACGTATGACACCGTTATGACCATGACAACAGACAAGTTAGGCAGGATTCTTGGATCCTTCTTCCTTGCCATTTACATGCAGTGGGAGTCAATCTTCTACACATCTGAAAAATCAAAATCAAATGTACAGTTCTATGTTGTCTCCCAAAATGCAGTTGTGCTACTCAGCCTTGGTTTCTTTTTCAGTGTTCAGGCTGTGCTGGTGGACTCAAATCAGTTGACTCTTCTGAAGATTCTATAAGATTCTATCTTACAAGATGGCCTTGTTCCATAAAATCCCAATTATATAAAAGTTTCCATTATTAATATAATTGTAACATGGCTGGCGCCGTGGCTCAACAGGCTAATCCTCCACCTTGTGGCGCCTGCACGCCGGGTTCTAGTCCTGGTTGGGGCACCCGATTCTGTCCCGGTTGCCCCTCTTCCAGGCCAGCTCTCTGCTGTGGCCCGGGAGTGCAGTGGAGGATGGCCCAAGTGCTTGGGCCCTGCACCCCGTGGGAGACCAGGAAAAGCACCTGGCACCTGGTTCCTGCCATCGGATGAGCGTGGTGCGCTGGCCGCAGTGCGCCGGCCGCGGCGGCCATTGGAGGGTGAACCAATGGCAAAGGAAGACCTTTCTCTCTGTCTCTCTCTCTCACTGTCCACTCTGCCTGTCAAAAATAAAATAAAAGAATATATATATATAATTGTAACATGTAATAAGAATTAGTAAAGGAGACTATTTAATTACACGTGCCAGTAATTCCAGAAATTTTTGCAAGAGAATATGAACAATAAAATTTAATTTGTATAAGTACATTTATGGGCAAATGATGCAATAATTGTTTTTAAAAAGATTTATTTATTAATACATTCACAAGTCAAAGATAGAGAGGTAGGAAGATACAGAGAAACAAACATCTTTCATCCACTGGTTCACTCACCAAATGTCAAAAGTCAGGAGCCCAGAACTCTATCCAGGTTTTACACATTGGTGGCAGGAACACAAGTACTTGAGAAACAATCTGTTTCCTCTTAGGGTACACCATTTGCAGGAAGCTGGATTGGAAGCAGAGCAGTTGTGAATTGAACTGGCACTCCAGTATGCAATGGCAGCATCGTAAGTGGCAACCCAATCTGTGCCACAGCACTGGCCCCTGGAGTCACTTTTATATGACAAGAAAATGAAACTAAAGGGCAGGTGTTTGGCACAGTGATGCACTCCGTATCAGAGTGCCTCAGCTTGGGTCCCCACTCTGCTTCTGATTCAGCTTGTTGCTATTGGTGCACTCCAGAAGGTAGTGGAATGCTGTTCAAGTTCTTGTGTCCCTGCCACTTACATGTAAGATCTGGGCTGTTTCTGTCTCTTTTTCTTTTTAAGATTTATTTTATTTATTTTATAGGCAGCATTACAGAAGTGAGGGGTAAGTAGAGAGGGACAGATGGACGGACAGAGGGACGGAGGGAGGGAGGGAAGGAGGGAGAGAGAGAGAGAGAGAGAGAGAGAGAGAGAGATCTTCCATCCACTGGTTCACTCCTCAATTGGCTACAATGGCCAGAGCTGGGTCAATCCAAAACCAGGGGCCAAGAGCTTCTTCCAGGTCTCTCACTTGGGTGCAGGGGCCCAACAACTTGGGACATCTGCTGCTTTCCCAGGCACATTAGTAGGGAGTGGGACTTGAACCGGTGCCCATGTGGGTTGCCAGCATTGCAGGCAGCAGCTTTACCCACCACGCCACAATACTAGTCCCATCTTTTTTTTTTTAAGATTTATTTTATTTATTTGAAAGGCAGAATTAAAAAAAAGAGACAGAGAGAGATAGAGAGAGAGAGCGAGAGCTGCCATACCCTGGTTCACTTCCCAAATGACCCCAACAGCCAGGGTTAGGCTGGCCAAAGCCAGGAGCCAGGATCTGCATCCAGGTTTCCCACAAAGGTAGAGGGACCCAAGCGCTTGAGCCATCCTCCACTGCTTTCCCAGACCTTTATCAGGGGGCTGGATTGGAAGTGGAACAGCCAGGACCTGAACCAACGCCCATATCGGATGCCAGCATTACAAGCAGCAGTTTTACCTGCTACACCACAATGTTGGCCCCATCTCCCTTTCAAATAAAATGAAATAGGTAAAAATAAAGGGGGAAAAAAAGAAGAGAAAACCAAAAACCATTATAAATTTTCCTAATGCTTTCTATATATTTAATGTCATTGAAAAATTATTTGTATATAATTAAAATATAAGTATTCAAAGATTTAGAATGAAAAGATGAAAGATAAGCAATATATTTATAAAAGACCATAGATAAGAGTTTTAAACGAACATGTTAATTTGAAAGGTTAGTTTATTTTTCATAATGGGGCTTTATCTTTATTGAAGGTAATACATCACATTTAATAATCAAATATTGCTAAAAAAAAATCAAAATAACATCAGCCCCAAGATACTCTACCTTCTCCTGCTCCAGAGTCAGCCACTTTTAATTCTTTAAGGTGTTTCTTTTGATATTTGTTTCTCTATTTCTGAATAACCCTGAACAGACTACCATGTCTTCATTCACTGTGACCGTATCGGTTTCTACTCACTATAGATGAGGTTTCTGTCTCTTTAGGACTTCCCTTCCATACCTCCAGCTTCTCAATATTCTTAGACTTTTTTTAAGTCAATATGAATTGTTTTCAGTGTAAAGACTATGTAAATATTATTCATTGCTTAGGAAATAATACTTCTGTCTTAATACTTTTTTCCTAAATGTAACCATTGCCACAATTTGTATTTTCTCAGTTTTTAGAAAATCTCTAAATCTTCTAGTTCTCTGCCTCATACCCTATTCCCACCAGTGGCTTTACATAATGCCTAGAAATTAGTTGTTTACACCTTGAAACTTACCAAATAATATCACCCATGTTCCCTCTCACTTCCACCTCCTGAACTATTTTTCCTAACTCTTCTGTTTTGAACTACTCGTTGTCCAGACCTGCTGCATTCTTGGCAGAAAAGAACCTAATGAGAGAAGATTGTGACATTGGAAGTTGATGTAAAGAGTGTTGGAGAAAATGTAGAGTGCCAAAAAATATCAAGAAAGCAGTGTTTTCATCCATGAGTATAAATTAGTAATTTTACCAATATCTTTATTCTCACATTCTGAAGTCTTGAACATATAAAACAATATAATTGTATATTTAATATTATAATAGAGTCTGTTTTGCCTAATGTTGCTTATTTGGATGATTTTGAAGTTTGTTATAACATGCTGAACTTTTTGGTATACAGTCTTACAGAGTTTATGCCATATGGAGTGATGGTAGAACTAACCTTCACATTCATAGCTGATTTTGTCAGTTAGACTGGACTGGTCAGTAGAGGAGAGCATATTCTTCTCAGCAGATGGTGCTGGGAGGACAGACATTCACATACAAAGTAATAAAGGCATGTGCTCTGATTCATACAATTAATAACTCAGAATGGATCAAAGACCTAACTGTAAGAGCTAAAACTGCCAGAAGAAACCATGGGTATAAGTTTTCACGATATTGGATTAGAATATGGTTTCTTTTAGATGTGATACCAAAAGTACAAGCAACCCTCCCACACAAAAGGAGCAAATAAATTGTACTTCATAAAAATTTAAAACTTTTATGCCTCAAGGTACATTAACAAGAAAGTGAAAAGACAACTTGTAGAAACAGAAAATATTTGAAAATGATTTATCTGAGAGGGACTTCTGTCTAGAATAGATAAAGAGTTCTTAAATGACAAATAGCCCAATTTAAAACTTGATGCAAATGGTTTGAAAAGACATTTCTTTAAAGATGATATAGAAATAAACTTAAGGAAGCACATGCAAGCTAAACCCCCAAGAAAATGCCATTTCATACCCACTAAGATGGCTGTTATCAAAAAGTCATATAATAAATTTGAGCAAGGATGTGGAGAAATTGAAACGCTCTTACACTGGACCAGAGTGTTCATGTGTGCAGCCTACTATTATGGTGACTCTTGAGGCAGATGAGAGTTTGAAAATTACTGTCCTAAAGTATCTTCTCTGAAAAGAACTTTACTGTACATTCCTAAAAGTAAACAATAAAAGGGAAATGAGAAACTGTCATGTTCTGTGCTACGTGACTCTAAATGGAGTCTATAGTAGCTCATATATGGCCCTCTGGTTAAGGACAGATATCAGCTTAAGAAACCAGATGGAAATCGAATGGGTTTGAAGAGAAGTGTATAACAAAAATAGGGTTCTAGCGTTTCATTCAATGACTACGTCACTTCATGTAACAAAAACCTGAAAAGGATGGAAGTTTATTCATTTTCTTAGCATAGTCCTGAGTTAACACTGAGTCATGGACTCTTCAGAAAGTTCATGGAAAATGGTATTATGAAAAACTATTCATGGATTTCAACATGTGGCTCTTTTTTGGACTAAAATAACCTTACCTTTTGATTCCATTTTTCCAACAACTTTTTATTTTATCATGATTGGAGAAACAAACAGATAGAGCTCTCAGCCACTGACTGCATCATTCCCCGGATGCCCACAGTGACCGGGATTGGGCTAGACTGAGCTGAGGGCCACAAACTCAGTGCAACTACTTGACCCATTGCCTGCTGCCTCCCAGAGTCTGCATTGTTAGGAAGCTGGAATTGGGAGGCAGGTACTGAACCTTGGCACTCTAATATTGGATGTGGGTCCCATATACATGTTTTTTAAAAATGATTAATTTCCTTTTTATTTACATACAAGAGAGGGAGATATTGCCATTGTCCATCCACTGGTTTACTCCCCAAATGCCTGCCACAGCCAGGGCTAGGCCAAGATGAATCAGGACCTGGAATTCAGTCTGAGCCTTCCATGTGGGTGACAGAGATAGAACTGCTTGAGCCATCCTGCCATCTCTCAAGGTACTCATTAGCAGGAAGCTAGAACTGAGAGCAGACCTGAGTCTCGAACCTGGGCACTCCAATACAGGATGCAAGCATACCAAGAGATACCTTAACCACTGGGCCAGATGCCCGCCTCTCCATCAACTGTTTGAAGTCCCTTGTATGATGGCTGTGCTCCTTAAAGTCATCTAGAGGCCCAGTGTCTGTCTGTCTCCTCCTCCTTTGTTACTTTACCATCTCTAAGGTGTCTCAGTAACCTCTTCCAGGGTAACTTACCATGTCTACCTTCTAAGCAGCAGGTAGCAGAAAGGTGAAATGAAACCCTTTCCCATCAGTACAAATCCTGAAGTTTCATACATCATTCATGCTCACATTAGACAAGACTAAATCGGAACACAGGACTAAGTCAGAACTTAGAGAAATGTGGCAGAAATGGTGTATGTAACACCAGCTGAAAGTAAAGCTGAGGAACTGCAGTCTTCCTACATGCGCCCTACTAAAAATTACTTTAATGTTATCTGACCTACTAAATGCCTATTTACTGTGCTGAAAATTATTTTACTATAAATGAAGAGGATATGGATATTGGGATACAACTGGCAGCCATGGCTATAGTGACTTCAGAATAACTGAGCAGTCAAAGCTAGACTATTCCTTAGAAAGCAGCATAGGTTCTTTAACAATACTTTGAACATATCCTCAAATAAAGATTAAGGTTCCATACCATAGAATGAGGCAAAAATAATGTTAACTTACCAATTGTTCAGTGCTCCTACATGCACATATATTGACTTTTCCCATAGTTTGTTTCTTTTTGTTTTTTACATACATAAGAAATAAAGGTGGATAGAAGCACATCTCATTTCCACATTTATTTTTTAAAATTTTTAAGACTTATTTTTTATTTACTTGAAAGGTAGAGTTACAGAGAGATTGATCTTCCATCTGCTGGCTTACTTCCCAAAATGACCACAATGGCCAGGGCTGGGCCAGGCTGAAGCCAGGAGCTTCTTCTGGGTTTCCAGCATGGGTGCAGGAGCCCAAGCACTTGGACCATCTTCCACTGCTTTCCCAGGCACATTAGTAAGGAGCTGAATTAGCAATGGAACAGCCAGGTCTCCAGCCATTTTCCATCTGGGATCCCAGTATCGCAGGTGAAAGCTTAACCTGCTACACCACAACACTGGCTCTCCCATAGTTTCTCTTTCTTTCTTTCTTTCTTTCTTTCTTTCTTTCTTTCTTTCTTTCTTTCTTTCTTTCTTTCTTTTTTTTATTTGTTGACAGGCATAGTGCACAGTGAGAGAGAGAGAGAGACAGAGAGAAAGGTCTTCCTTTGCCGTTGGTTTACCCTCCAATGGCCGCCACGGCCAGCATGCTGCAGCCGGCGCACCGCACTGATTCGAAGCCAGGAGCTAGGTGCTTCTCCTAGTCTCCCATGGGGTGCAGGGTGCCATCCTCCACTGCACTCCCAGGCCACAGCAGACAGCTGGCCTGGAAGGGGGGCAACCAGGACAGAATCCAGCGCCCCAACCGGGACTAGAACCCTGTGTGCCGGTGCCACAAAGCAGAGGATTAGCCTATTGAGCGCCAGCCTCCCATAGTTTCTTATCCTCCTCATTTGATAATACAATTCTCCTTTCTATGGATAAACAATATTTTGCTATTCCATGGCATTTTGATGGGGCTTTCAATTGTAGGGCAGACACATGACACATACTTAGCCAATTATCATAACCCATTCTCCTGACCCAGTTACTGGTTGATGTGATCACAGAGCCCAGATGGGGTGGTGTTTTACATGAGACATTAAAAGAATAAACGACCTTCCTTGAGTATAATCTACTTATAAGTAGATTCAGATGTAAGACTACTAAAACTTTCATTGGCCATGCTGCACCCCTCTTATTTACCATGGTCACATACAGAAAACCTAACTGTAATTAACAGCAGCAGCAGAAAGGAAGTATATGCACAGAAGGAAGCCAAGTGAGATATGGAAAGAGAGAGATTTATGACATTACCTGACTCCCATGACACTGTTCTGGTCAATGAAGTATAAAGGCAAGTATTTGTAGATTTGTAGATTTCCGGAAAAGTCTTTCTTTCTTCCTTCTCTTGGACTATCAGTGATAAAAATGATTGACCACTCGTGTCCATGTGATAAAAAAAAAAATGAGAACAGAAGCCACACAGTAAGAATAGAAAAGCAGACAGATAAAATGGTTTTGAAATATGAGTGACATTGTAGAGCTACTCCGCCAGTAGGTTATGTGAGAAAAGTAAACGTAAGTTAAGCCACTATAATATGAGTAATGAGCAAGTCTTCAAAAAGTTCATGGAAATGCATATTATGAAAAAATTGTGCATAGATTTCAAAGATTTCCACCAAAATAAACTTAGCTTTTAATTGTGTTTTCAACAAACGTTTAAAAATGTTTTATCTTCATTTGTTCAAAGGTAGAAACAGAGAATGATCCCCCATCTACTGGTTCATTAACCCAAATGTCTGTAACCTCCAGAGCTGGGCCAGGCTGAATCCAGGAGTCAGGAGCTTCACCCAGATCTCCCATGTGGGTGCAAGGACTTGGGCCTTCTTCCACTGATTTACCAGGTGCATTATCAGGGAGCTGGATCAAAAACAGAGTAGCTGGGACTCTAACCAGTGCCCATATGGAATGCTGGCAATGCAGACAGCAGCTTAATCTGTTGCACCACAGGTTAAGATAAACAAAAAAGATTTATTTTGTTTATTTGAAAGGCAGACTTACAGAGAGAGGAAGAGAGAGATAGATATCTTCCATCTGCTGGTTCCCTCCCTAATTGACCACAATGACCAGGGCTGAGCCAGGCCAAAGCTAGAGCCGAGAGCTTGCTCCAGGTCTCCTACGTGGGTTCAGGATCCCAAGGAACTGGGCTGTCTTCTGCTTCCCCAGACACTTTAGCAGGGAACCAGATTGGAAGTAGAGCAGCCAGGGCCAAAAACTCCATCCAGGTCTCCCACATGAGTGCCAGGGATCTAACTAGTTGAGCCATCACCTACTGCCTCCCAGGGAATTAGCAGGGAACTGGAGTTAGGATCCAAGCCTGGACTGAAGCGCAGGAACTCTGCTGTGGGATTCAGATGTCACAAGCAGTATCTTAGCTGCTTCGCCAAAACTCCTGCACTCCACAAACTTGTTAAAGCACTTCTGAAATTACTTTTCTATTACAGAGGCCAAATCCAGTCCTCACTGATACAGATACTATTACAGTAACTCTGAGATGATAAAAACCTGGGAGAGTACTGGGTACACATGGAATTGATGCTGTATAAATCCTTGCTATATGAATGAATGAATGGATTCCTTAATTCATAGGAATTTCTATTTTGGTTCCTAGAAATAGAAGAGATTAGGCTTATGCAGCATACACATCAAAATAATTGAATTGAAACAATTTGATGGTTAACTGTTTCATGAGGACAGATTTGGTACACACTATGAAGTGCTTTGATCACTAGGCTGAAGTGTTATATTTAATATAAATGTAGGCAATAGAGAGGAGTTGAAGTTTGTTGAGCTGGATAATGACTTAGGTATATGTACTTTAACGCATGGATTAATTTTAAGCTAAACCTCTTGGCTGTTCTCACACATTGATAATAGTCATCTGTAGGTGTATGCTCTTCAAACAAATAGAGTTACCTGTTCCCCTATTGCAATATAAAGGAAGACCCACTTTTGGATATTCTAGAAAGGAATTGACATATATGTACTGTTAGAAGATGCCCCATTGTTGCTAGAAGCTATAATTATTTTTTAAAACAATGAACATACTTTTTAAATGAACCACATAGAACGGTGAGAAGGTTAAGATTATTCTGGGTTGGGCTGGCACCGTGGCACAGTAGGTTATTCCTCCACCTGCAGCGTCAGCATCCCATATGGGCACCGGTTCTAGTCCTGGTTGTTCCTCTTCCAGTCCAGCTCTCTGCTGTGGCCTGGGAAGGCAGCAAAAGTTGGCCCAAGTGCTTGGGTCCTGCATGGGAGACCAGGAAGAAGCTCCTTGCTTCAGATCAGAGCAGCTCCGGCCAGTGCGGCTATTTGAGGAGTGAACCAACGGAAGGAAGGTCTTTCTCTCTCTGTCTCTCTCTCTCTGTCTCTCTCTCTCTGTAGCTCTACCTGTCAAATAAATAAATAAAATCTTTAAAAAAAAAAAAAAAGGATTGTCCTGGGTTATGTTTGACTATAGTAATTATTGCTAGTCCTGAATAGCAAGTAATTATCATATTAAGCCTCCTCCAGAGGTAGTATATGTAAAGAGTAACACATGCTCATTTTCAGATCAGTTTTAAATAAACTTATGTAGCAAAATATAAACCATGTTTTTCAGAGCAAAAAACAGAACCACATTATTGAAGATCTGATGTGGGAGTACTTTGATCCACACACTACATGTCCTGAAGGAGAACCGAGACAGCTTACAGTATTAATTGAGCATCCCTTCCTGTGCCTTCTCTGCTTCCTCCTCCTGCACGTAACCACTTTGTTCTGGGCGCTTCCTTTTCTTTCTCTTTAATTCCCAGTACAGACTCACTTGTTAACCTGTCCCATACATGCATGGTGCCTGTTTGTACACTCTTTTTGATAGCTAAGGATGTTTTTAAGACAGATTTCATTTGTGAAACAATTCACTTTATCACATCATAAAATATACCATATGATGCTGTGTTTCTTCAGTATTTAGAAAGTAACAGATATTTCTGCCCAAAGTGACTTTCTCTTTCCCCAGACCCAGACTTTTTACTATAATTTATTTATTTGGCTTCTCTACAACTATCTAAAGAATAAATTACATAAACTGCTTCATCAGTTCTGAGGTAAGATAAGGTTATGTTTTTAAAAATGTTATGGTCTAACTGGTAGGAGAGATCGAAACGTCCTTCCCTCTGCTACCTGTCCTCTTCAGTCAGCCCCTGGCCTCTGAAGGCTACTGTCTGCCCTCGCCCTCATCCCTCTTTTTTTTTTTTTTTATTTTTTACAGGCAGAGTGGACAGTGAGAGAGAGACAGAGAGAAGGGTCTTCCTTTTGCCGTTGGTTCACCCTCCAATGGATGCCGCGGCCTGCCCGCTGCAGCCGGTCCACTGCACTGATCTGAAGCCAGGAGCCAGGTGCTTCTCCTGGTCTCCCATGTGGGCGCAGGGCCCAAGGACTTGGGCCATCCTCCACTGCACTCCTGGGCTATAGCAGAGAGCTGGCCTGGAAGAGGGGCAACCGAGACAGAATCCGGTGCCCTGACCGGGACTAGAACCCGGTGTGCAAAGCGGAGGATTAGCCTATTGAGCCACGGTGCCGGCCCTCATCCCTCTTTAGTCACCTCCCGTCTACTCTTCTGGAGTTGATATTTCTTCCTACTTCATGTTTGGTTATGTTTTCTCTGAAACTAAATTCGTTCTCTTCAGTAATTATGCCTTTCTCATTTGTTTTTCCCTAATTTCCAATGCTGTCTTTTTATGTTATTGTGACCCACAAAAGAACTTGCATATAGGAGAAAGGCCATAGGAAAGTAGGTTGTGACTAGTTTATTATTGTCCCTTCCGAATAAAACTGTCATGAGCTAGCTGTTCAGAGTAACTGAGGACTCATTTTTTTCCTTTTTTTTTAACTTTTATTTAATAAATATAAATTTCCAAAGTACAACTTTTGAATTATAGTGGTTTTTCCCCCCATAACCTCCCTCCCACCCGCAACCATCCCATCTCCCGCTCCCTCTCACATCCCATTCACATCAAGATTCATTTTCAAAAATCTTTATATACAGAAGATCAATTTAGTATACGCTAAGTAAAGATTTCAGTAATTTGCACCCACACAGAAACACAAAGTATAAAGTACTAGTTGAGTATTAGTTATACCATTAATTCACATAGTACAACACATTAAGGACAGAGCTCCTACATGGGGAGTAAGTGCACAGTGACTCCTGTTGTTGATTTAACAATTGGCATTCTTATTTATGACGTCAATAGTAACCCAAGGCTCTTGTCATGCTGCCAAGGCTATGGAAGCCTTTTGAGTTCACCAACTCTGATCTTATTTAGACAAGGCCATAGTCAAAGTGGAAGTTCTCTCCTCCTTTCAGAGAAAGGTACCTCCTTCTTTGATGGCCCGTTCTTTCCATTGGGATCTCACTCACAGAGATCTTTCATTTAGGTCATTTTTTGCCAGAGTGTCTTGGCTTTCCATGCCTGAAATACTCTCATGGGCTTTTTAGCCATATCCAAATGCCTTAAGCGCTGATTCTGAGGTCAGAGTGCTGTTTAGGGCATTTGCCATATTATGAGTCTGCTATGTATCCCACTTCCCATCTTGGATCATTGTCTCCTTTTTAATTCTATCAGTTAGTATTAGCAGACACTTGTCTTGTTTATGTGATCCTTTTGTCTCTTAATCTTATCATTATGATCAGATATAAATCAAGTTGGGAATTTGGACAATAGGAAATTGATTGGATGCCCATTCGATGAGTTATTTTACACTGATATAAGGTGATCTATTAAGGAATGGTAGGTAGAATTTTCAGGTTTGAAATAATGGCTGGAACTTGATTACTGTATTGAAACTTCATCTTTTTACTTGGCAAATCATATTAGAATCTACAAAGATATATTTAAATAATAGTAAAATATAAAGATTTCTAAAAATTAGGGTCAGAGGAACAAAAACAACATAAATTCAAGCCACAAAGCCTGAACTTCAGATGTAGCTTTAAACTTCATGACAGCCCACAAAAGAAGAAGATTCAGATTCTAATAAATTGCTTAATGATTTTACTGATTTTTAAACTGCATATATTTCTAAAACTAACTTATTTTAGAATAAGTATATTTAAATATTTAATATTTTAAAGTGTATTTAAAATTTAAATATTCTGTATTTACACATAAATGTAAAATAATTTAGAAAGTTTCACTAATACCCTGCACCCACTTTGACCTTTTATTAACATCTTTTTTAAAAATTTTGTTTATTTGAGAGAGTTACAGACTGAGAGAGGGAGAGACAGAGAAAGGTCTTCCATCTTCTGGTTCACTCCCCAAATGGCCACGTGGCTGGAGCTTTGCTGATCCAAAGCCAGGAGCCACCAGCTTCTTCCAGGTCTCCCACATGGGTGCAGGGGTTCAAATATTTGGACCAACTTCCACTGCTTTCCCAAGCCATAAGCAGAGAGCTTGATCTGAAGAAGAGCTGCCAGGACACAAACCGAACCAGCACCCATATGGGATGCTAACATCATAGGCAGAGACTTAGCCTACTAACACCACAGCACCAGCCCGTTATTAATATCTTACATATATGATTTATTTGCCACAACTAGTAAACCAGCAGCGACACATTGTTAACAGAAATTCATACTTTTTTAGAATTTGCTCAGTTTTTCCTAAAGATTTAATGTTACTGTCTTTTTGTTGTTCTATTTCTACTGTGTCAAGTTGTTGTGGCTCCATGGGCTCCTTTAGGCTAAGACAGTTTTGCATACTTTCCATGTTTTTGATGACCTTGACAATTTTTAGCAGTACTGTTAGGTATTTTGCAGAAAGTCCTTTAGTTTGAATTTATCTGACATTAGGAGATTTGTCTATTATTCATTTAGAATGTATATTGTAAATATTTTCTTAAAAGATGTATCTTTAAAAAAATTTTTTATATCAGTTAATAGTATGAATTGCAACAGTAGTTAATGTTCCTCTATACTGCATGTTTCTAACTCTTAGAAACTTCACGCCTTCATCTGTGAAATAAAAAATTGGAACTATTCTGGTTTGTCCTCACCTCCCCATCACCTTCATTAGTGCTTTTGATGACCTAATGGAAAGCCCAAGACTGACCTCCAGTGGCAGCCCATGCTGTGCTTCACAAATTAAAAGCCTGCTTGGTGACTTGTGATGAACTGGAGCAATGACATAATTTTTAAAAAGTGTTATTCGCAGACAGACATTTGCAACTTATTCAGCATTTGTTTATATTTAATGAAAAGTCTCCATTTCCATTAGTCATCCAAATGTACCTTTCTCTGTTGTCCTGAAATCTGAGCCATGGGGCCAGGGTGGGGGCAAGGGGAAGGAGTAGTATAAACTCTAATATATAGATAAATCTGATTTGTAATATAATTATTTCATAAATTTTTCTTCTTACAGATTGCCTTCCAATATTGTAGAGGAGTTTCTGACAGCATTAATTTTAGTTCTAAAACATTTTCTGAAGTTATCCTCCTATCTCCCAACATTTTTCCTCAGGCATATCTCTCCTATGAGCCATATTGACATAATTCTAAAAGATTTCCCTCCCAATTGTTTTTTTTAAAGAATAAAAATTATAAATACAAAATTAGGTTCAAGGCCTTGAAAATGGCCAGTGCAGGTAAGAGACCTTGAAGCTGAAACCTCTTTCATGTTATAATAAATCCCCCTCAACCACTCTCAGTTGAAGACTGGCATATCACTGAAATCATTTTCAATTGCTGCTATGAAAATTCAACTTAGCAGTTTACAACAGTGCACATTTATTGTCTTTTAATTCTTTTGGTGAGAGGTCTGATACCAATGCCTCATTGGACTTAAACAAGGATATGTTAGAAATTCCAGAAGCTCTACAGCAGAGTCCATTTCCTTGCCTTTACTAACCTCCAGAGATCTCCTTTATTCTGTGGCTCATGAAACCTTTCCTCCTTTCCAGTGCCAGTGTTGACAAGTCAAATCCTATCTTTTTGTTTTTTCTCTTTGACAGGCAGAGTGGACAATGAGAGAGAGATACAGAGAAAGGTCTTCCTTTGCCATTGGTTCACCCTCCAATGGCCACCACGGCTGGCGCACTGCGGCCAGTGCACCGCGCTGATCTGAAGCCAGGAGCCAGGTGCTTTTCCTGGTCTCCCATGGGGTGCAGGGCCCAAGCACTTGGGCCATCCTCCACTGCACTCCCTGGCCACAGCAGAGAGCTGGCCTGGAAGAGGGGCAACCCGGACAGAATCCGGCACCCCGACCGGGACTAGAACCCAGTGTGCTGGCGCTGCAAGGCGGAGGATTAGCCTAGTGAGCCACTGCGCTGGCCACATCCTATCTTTTATCCTCTGAGTTTGTTTGTTTGATTGATTTGAGGGAGAGGGGGAGGGTCAGGGGAAGGAGAGGGAGAGGAAGAGTGAGAGCATCCAGCTACTAGTTCACTTCCCAGATGCCCTCAGTGGCAAGGATTGAGACAGGCCAAAGTCAGGAACTCAGTCACAGTCTCCCATGTGGGTGGCAGGAACCCAATCATTTGAGCCAACATCTACTGTCTCCCAGGGTGCAAATTAACACGAAGCTGGAATTGGGAATGTAGCCAGGACTTGACACCAGGCACTCAAGTGTGTAGTACAAGCATTGCAACTGGTATCTTAACTACAAGGCCAAACACCCACCCCCTATTCACAGCATTTATGGACCCATGCTTATGTTGAACCTACCCAGATATGTCAAGATAATCTCTTTCAAGACAATCTGTGTTGTTCTAGCAACTAAGTTGTGGTAACTTTAATCATTGCTGCAAAGTCTCTCCAGTCATGCAAGATAGTATGTTCACAAGTTCTGGAGATTAGCATGTGAATATCTTCAGGGGACAATTGTTCTGCGCATGCAATCACAAGGGAACCTGATGTCTGTCTTCCTTCTTCTTGATAATAATGGCTGTATTATAGTCTTTCTGATGTGAAAAGCCAGCAGTGAGCTACAAAATTCACATGATGCTAGACATCTTGTCCATTGAGAAATAAACAAATGAGAAAACCCTGAAGTTTGTTAGGTGAAGGCATGGTACATATGTGAAATGCTCGATTCTGAATTTCAGAATAACCATGATTTTTCAGCCACTCTTTCAAATACAAATGGTTTCCATAAAAAAAAATAAGCTATTATAGCTGGCAGTGCAGTTACACATCTGTTTTTCCTCAAGACAACTATCATTCTATAGTGTGCAGAGAATGTACTTCGTGTATACTTCCCATTGTATTACACTGAATATTTAAAAGGTCTTTACTGAAGAATCAGAACTTGATAAAATGAATAATTTTTATTGTTTCACTAGCAATATTCTTAAATGAAGTTTTTTTTTTATTTACTGCAAGTGAATGGTTGAGAAAGGTACAGTCAGAAATAACTCCATTAGATACTGCTGCCTAGATTTCATGCTAAAGCATTAACCATTGTTAAGTGCACCACCAATGTGAATGTCATTGTGGTTAAAAGGACAAATGATGTTTCAATATCATGAAATTAGTTTTTATCCTAAGGAGTTCTTGATAGGATCTCTAGAACCTTAAAGTATCCTTGGACCATGCTGTGAGAAATGGTAAAGACACTGAACTTTCTGTCCCTGTTTCTCTCTTTCACAAAATGATATTTCCCAGAAATGTTAAGATTAATGAAGAGTCATTTGTCATTTTGGGTAGAAGCAAATATATTTTTTGTTATTTTGGACAGTGCTGTTGTTTTAATCTTACTTGAACTGTCTTTTAACAGTTTCATAACATAAAGAAATTGAGAAAGTCAATAATCTTCACCCTCATTTTAGAATGAGTCAACATTAGAAGTTAATTTTTGTCTAATGTTCAACAGTACATTTGCTGAACATGGGAAGCAGGAAGTCAAGCCTTTACTGGGCTTCTTTAGGGGACGTCTATGAAGTGTCATGATGCCTCAGACAAAGTTCAGAGTGTAGGCTTTATTTTCTGTCATATTGAATACTCTTCAAGGCTTCACAGATGATTATAGAAAAACTGTTAGATTTGAGAAATTGGATTTGAATTATACTGACATTCTAATATTCTCAAGTTAAATTCCCTTAAGCAGTTTTCTATGAGAAATGAATTTATTTGAACAGCTTGAAGAAATATTTTAAGAATGAGATGTGCATCTATTTATAAAACCTCTTATTGCTACAAATAAACGGAATTAGCTATATAGAAGTTTGAAAGTGAACTTAAAATTCTCGGGAGTGGCATTTTGTCAGTGGTGGTGAGGATGATGATGACAACACCACTGAGGAGAACAGGGGGTGATATTCTTGACTGCTCACCATGTGCCAAGTATTCGTTATGTTATCACACATTATTTCACTTAATTCTCAAATAACTATGTTAGAATTAACAGATCTTGGGGCCAGTGTTGAGGTTTAGTGAGTTAAACTGCAGCCTGTGATGCTGGCATCCCGCATAGGCACTGGTTCAAGACCTGGCTGCTCCACTTCTGATCCAGCTCACTGCTAATGTGTCTGGCTAAGCAGCGGAAAGTGGCACAGTTACTTGGGCCCCTGCCACCAACTTGGGAGACCTGGATGAAGCTCCTGGCTCCTGGGTTTGGCCTGGCGTAGCCGAGGCTGTTGTGGCTATTTGGGGAGTAAACCAATGGATGGAAGATCTCTGTCTCTGTTTTACCTGTCTCTCTGTGTGTAACTCTGCCTTTCAAATAAATAAATCTTTTCTAAAAAGGAAGAAACAGGGCCAGCACTGTGGTGTAGCAGGTAAAGCCACCCTCCAAAGCACCAGCATCCCATATGGGCGCCAGTTCAAGTCCTGGCTGCTTTAATTCTGATTAAGCTCTCTGCTGTGGCCTGGGAAAGGAGTACAAGATGGCCCAAGTCCTTGAGCTGCTGCATCCATGTGGGAGACCCAGAAGAAGCTGCTGGCTTCTGATTGGCACAGCTCCAGCTGTTGCAGCCATCTGGGAAATGAATGAGCAGATGGAAGACCTCTCTCTGTCTCTGCCTCTGCCTCTCTGTAATTCTTCCTTTCAAATAAATAAATAAATTTAAAAAGCAAAAAAGGAAAAACAAATAGATGATCTTACTAAGAACAAATTGACCAAAAAAAAAAAAGAAAGAAAGAAAGAAAAAAAGAAAAGAAAGAGAAAAAAACCTGAAGCTTTCAGTATGATAATCATGGACATTTTTACTGTAAGAATAATTTCACTGCCCTAATACAGCGTTTTCACCCTCTATGCAGTCATCTAGTTACCTAGTTGTGGGTGTTTTGTTTTTCCTTTCTTCATCAGTTTGTTCAGTCTAACTTTATGTATCAACAATGGTAAAATAGATGGGCAAGTCTTTGCCTTTTTGTAAATTTTAAAACATTTTCTTCATTCCAGAAATAATTTTCTCAGAGAATGAGTATTTTGGAACTTTCCCATAAAATGTACAGATGGAGGATAAAAAGTAACATCTACAATTTTAGGACCCTTTTGAGGACTTGAAATGATAAAGCTGATGATGGTGATAACAATCACTTATTGTATACTTACTAAATTCAGTAATGAGTGTTATCTCAGTTTTCTCTATTACTCCCTTTTTCAATAAAAGAAACTGGGGCACAGAGATTCCAGCTGTTTTCTAGAGATTGTATAATCAGTAAGTGTTGCGGCCATGATCCCAATCTAGATTATACTTTTGCCATTAACACTAGCAATCTGAATTCTTGATACTAGCTTTACCACTTACTAATCATGTCTTTGTGCAGTTTTCTCTTTTTTTACGATTTATTTTATTTATTTGAACGGCAGAGTTACAGAGAGAAAGGGAGAGACAGATCTTCCATCTGCTGTTTCACTCCCCAAATGCCTTCAGTGGCCAGGGTTGGGTGAGACCTAAGCCAGGAGCCTGGAACTCCATGTGGGTCCTCCACATGGGCCATCTTCCACTGAATTCCCAGGCACATTAGTAGAGAGCTGGATTGGAAGTGCAACAACAACAACAACAAAAAAGTGGAGCAGCTGGGACTTGAGGCAGCACTCATATGGGATGCCAGCAGTCCCACTGCATCTCAACATCAACCCCCGCAATTTTCTTGAACTTTAAACTTCAGTTGCCTCATCTATAAAATGAAAGTAAGAGTACCAGTTCTTAACATTTTTTTAAGCATTTTATTGGGCATAGATTCCTGTATGGCTTGTTGTGGGCATAACTAAGAAAGCAAACCGTTCAACACAATTTGTGGCACACAGAAATAAATACTCAGTAAATGACAATGGCTATGGAAATGATAGTAACAAAGTAAAGACTCTGGGTGCCTCGTTCCTAGCCAGTTGGCCCCTGTTCAGCATTACCAAATATTCTTCTGACTCTACCTTCCATCTTATTTTAAGCCAAATTATACACAGCAGCCAGAATAATCATTCTAAAGTTAATTCAGGATGATACAGTTTTTTATTATAAAAAAATTTCTGTAGTGATTTCTTTATGTCCTAGTGAGCATGTAAGAATTAGACCTGCTATGTGGGGCTCCAATTTATCTTTCTTGTTCCATGTTTTCTCCATAGTTCCTACTTGGTATAGGGGTAGACTTGTGCAGAAATGTTTTAAATTTTCAGCGTCAATGAAGGTCTACAACCAGCATTCAGGGGTGAGGGAAGGAGGAGGACAGGGAAGATCCAGGTTCTTCCATGAGTGGGATAATCTCAGTCATGAATTGTTTTGCCTAAATATGGGTAGTCAACTTGTTCAGTCTCCTGCTCCCTGAATATCCTCCCTATATCCATACCATTATTCCTTTATTTTTGCTGTTGTTTGAACATTTCTGTCTCTCATCCTCAATCTCCTTGTCATCTTGCCTTCAAAGCCGAGCTTGAGCTATCACTTAAATTCCCACATTTCTTCCATATCTCCCTGAACTATCATTGTTCCTTCTTTTTTTTAAACTCCTTAATAAATTTACCCTTTAGACCTGCCTATCAATTATTTTTCATGAAGAAGATAATTTACTATCCTTCAACCTTTTTTTAATGACCAAAATCTGATTCAATTTTGAGCATCTTAAAATGCATATAGTATTTTTTAGATTTATTTTTATTTTATTTTTTAAATAACTCTTTTATTTAAAGTATATAAATTTCCAAAATACAGCTTATAGATTACAATGGCTTCCCCCCCCATAATTTCCCTCCCACCCGCAACCCTCCCCTTTCCCACTCCCTCTCCCCTTCCATTCACATCAAGATTCATTTTCAATTCTCTTTATACACAGAAGATAAGTTTAGTATATATTAAGTAAAGATTTCAACAGTTTGCCCTCTCATAGCAACACTAAGTGAAAAATACTGTTGGAGTACTAATTATAGTATTAATTCACAATGTATAGCACATTAAGGACATGTGATATATACATGATATATTTTTTTAAATTGATTAATTTTCTATGCAATTTCCAATTTAACACCAAGATTTTTTTTTCATTTTTAATTATCTTTATATACAGAAGATTGATTCAGTACATACTAAGTAAAGATTTCATCAGTTTGCACCCACACAGAAACACAAAGTGTGAAATACTGTTTCAGTACTAGTTATAGCATTACTTCACATTGGACAACACATTAAGGACAGATCCCACATGAGACGTAAGTACACAGTGACTCTTGTTGTCAATTTAACAATTTGACACTCTTGTTTATGGCGTCAGTAATCTCCCTAGGCTCTAGTCATGAGTTGCCGAGGCTATGGAAGCCTTTAGGGTTCACCGACTTTGATCTTATTCTGACAGGGTCATAGTCAAAGTGGAGGTTCTCTCCTCCCTTCAGAGAAAGGTACCTCCTTCTTTGATGGCCCAATTCGTTCCACTGGGATCTCACTCACAGAGATCTTTCATTTAGGTCTTCTTTTTTTTCCAGAGTGTCTTGGCTTTCCATGCCTAAAATACTCTCATGGGCTCTTGAGCCAGATCTGAATGCCTTAAGGGCTGATTCTGAGGCCAGAGTGCTATTTAGGACATCTGCCATTCTATGAGTCTGCTGTGTATCTCGCTTCCCATGTTGGATCATTCTCTGCCTTTTTGATTCTATCAGTTAGTATTAGCAGACACTAGTCTTGTTTGTGTGATCAGTTTGACTCTTAGACTTATCAGTGTGATCAGTTGTGAACTGAAATTGATCACTTGGACTAGTGAGATGGCCTTGGTACATGCCACCTTGATGGGATTGTATTGGAATTCCCTGGCACGTTTCTAACTCCATCATTTGGGGCAAGTCCGATTGAGCATGTCCCAAATTGTACATCTTCTCCCTCTCTTATTCCCACTCTTATATTTCACAGGGATCACTTTTCGGTTAAAATTTCAACACCTAAGAATAATTGTGTGTTAATTACAGAGTTCAACCACTAGTACTAGAATAAAAAAATACTAAAATGGATAAAGTATTACATTGTACAACAACAGTCAGCTTTATTTTATTTGAAATAAAAGAGTCGAGGCCAGTGCAGTAGGTTAGTACTCCGCCTGTGGCGTTGGCATCCCATATGAGCACCGATTCTAGTCCTGGCTGCTCCTCTTCCAATCCAGCTCTCTGCTGTGGCCAGGGAAAGCAGTAGATGATGGCCCAAGTCTTTGGACCCCTGCACCCACGTGGGAAACCAGGAAGAAGCACCTGGCTCCTGGCTTCGGATCTGAGCAGCTTCAGCCATTGTAGCCCTTTCTGGAGTGAACCAACAGAAGGAAGACCTTTCTCTCTGTCTCTCCCTCTCACTGTCTATAACTCTACCTCTGAAAGAAATAAATAAAATCTCTTAAAAAAAAAAAAAGATGGGGCCAGCACTGTGGTGCAGCGGGTTAACACCCTGGCCTGAAGCACCTGCATCCCATTATGGGTGCCGGTTCGAAACCCCGCTGCTCTACTTCCGAGCCAGCTCTCTGCTATGGCGTGGGAAAACAGAGGATGGCCCAAGTCCTTGGATCCCTGCACCCACGTGGGAGACCAGGAAGAAGCTCCTGGCTCCTGGCTTTGGATCCGCATAGCTCCAGCCATTGCGGCCAATTGGGAAGTGAACCATCAGATGGAAGACCTCTCTCTCTCTGCCTCCCCTCTCTGTGTAACTCTGACTTGCAAATAAAAAAATAAATCTTTAAAAAATAAGTTACAGAGAGAAGTAGAGACAGAGACAGAGAGAGAAAGAGAGAGGGGTGTCTTCCATCTGCTGGTTCACTCCCCAGATGGCCGCAACAGCTGGAACTGCGCCGATCTGAAGCCAGGAGCCAGGAGTTTCTTCTTGATCTCCCATGTAGGTGCAGGGGCCCAAGGACTTGGGCCATCTTCCACTGCTTTCCCAGGCCATAGCAGAGAGCTGGATCGGAAAAGGAGCAGCCGGGACTAGAACTGGCACCCATATGGGATGCTGGCATTTCAGGCCAGGGCTTTAACCCGCTGCGCCACAGATCTGGCCCCAAAATGCATATCGTGTTAAACTTCATAGATATTTTGGAGGCTGGAGGCCTCATTTTAAATTATTTGATCATCAACACTATGAATTGTTTTTCTCAATGCTGGCTGGTGCCTCACAGTGCCAGGCCTATATATAATCAGTAATAAATTCATGTTATGTAAATTAATCTTCTTAATAGACCAAAAATTTTCTGAGGACAACTAAAGCAATCCTTATTTATTTATTTACATTCTTATTTTTCTATCCACTCAATCCATTCAAAAAGGCAGTGGAAAAAAATGGTAGGTGCAGCATCTTTAACTTTACTCTATATGTCATTAAGTAGCATTTCTTTTATGTGGTAGGTGCTTAATGTATTTTTTATGTGGACCTTTTAGTATCCTGCAGCATCAGGGAAAAATGAAATGTTCCATGTCTTCATATTGTGCGGTGATAAAGTATCAGACATTAAAACACCTCAGGACCCAAGTGATTATATAAATATTAAAAGTAAGTAATAATAACAGACAGAATTACAAAGGAGTGAATGCTCCAACATGGGAAGCAGTCCACCCAGAACTTAGAGAATGACAATTGCTTTATATAGCAGTCTGACCTCAGAATCTGCCCTTAAGGCATTCTAGTCTGGCTGAAAAGCCCACTAAGAACATTTCAGGCATGGAAAACCAAGACCCCGTTGCAAAAAGTGTCCTACATGAAGGACTGCAGGGGCTGAGACCCCAGTGAAAAGAAGTCATGAAAGAAGGACATACTTTTCTCTGAAGAGAGGAGAGAATTTCCACTTTGCTTATGACCTTGTCTAAATACTGTCAGAGTTTCTGGATTCAAAAGGCTTCCATAGCCAAGGCAGCTCATGTCAAGAGCCTCGGATGATCACTGACGTTATACGTGAGAGTGTTAATTTTTAAATTAACAACAAGAGTCACTGTGTACTGACTTCCCATGAAGGACCTCTGTCTTCAGAGAGTTGTATTATAATTATGTCTAAGTGCTTGCAAAAGATGTATCATTCTTGGGTGCTTCTTTAAAGTTAATTAAGTAGCCGGTGCCATGGCTCAATAGGCTAATCCTCCTCCTGGGGTGCCAGCACACCAGGACTAGAACCTGGTCGTGGTGCCGAGTCTATCCCGGTTGCTCCTTTTCCAGGCCAGCTCTCTGCTGTGGCCCGGGAGTGCAGTGGAGAATGGACCAAGTGCTTGGGCCCTGCACCTGCATGGGAGACCAGGAGAAGCACCTGGCTCCAGGCTTCAGATCAGCGTGGTGTGCAGGCTGCAGCAGCCATTGGAGGGTGAACCAACGGCAAAGGAAGACCTTTCTCTCTGTCTCTCTCTCTCACTGTCCATTCTGCCTGTCAATAAATAAATAAAGTTAATTATGTTTCTAAAAAAAAAAAGTGAAATTAACTTTAAGAAGCAATGACTTTCAACAGCCCTTGTCTCGACTCTTGAGGAACAGTTTTGTGTGTGTGTGTGTGTGTGTGTGTGTGTGTGCACAAATTGTTGAACTCTACTTAGTATAGAGTTGGTCTTCTGTGTATAAAGTTAATTAAAAATGGATCTTAGTGGAGAGTGGGACTGGGAATGTGGGAGGGGGGTGCTGGAAGAATCACTGTATTCCTAAATTTGTACTTATAAAATGCGTGAAGTTTGTATTCCTTAAATAAAAGGTTTATTTTGGGGGGTAGAAAGAAAAAAAAGTAGATAGATAAAGTTTGTTTTAATACATGAGCATAACAAAAAAATGTTCTCTGAACAACCCATTTTTTCCCTAGAGAAAAAACCCAGTAGTGGCTTTGTCATTATGTACAAGTTTATGGGAACTCTTAGTACCTACTTACTTTTGATTCCTCAAATATACAAGCAAAATTAACAGAATCCAGTTGGTAGGTAGACTTAGGGAATAGTTGTAGTCTGTGCACACTAATGTGATCTCACTATAGAAAAATAACTTTATTAAAAGTCTTTTAAGTTCTTTTTAAAAAATTGAACAATATGAACAGGAACTCTCATGGGCTACAGTGATTGTTTAAAAATATTTATTTATTCAAAAGGCAAAGTTACAGGAAGGGGAGTCTTCCATTTACTGGTTCACTCCCCAGATGGCTGCAACAGCCAGGGTTGGACCAAGCCAAGACCAGGAGTTACCTTGAGGTCTCCCACGTGGGTGGCAAGGACCCAAACTCTTGGGCCATCCTCCACTGCTTTTCTTGGGCAATTAGTAGGGGACTGGATGGGAAGTTGAGCAACCAGGACTTGAACTGGTGCCTATATGGCATGCTGGTGTCACAAGTGGTAGCTTTATTTGCTGTAGCACACCCTGGTCCTGGCTATAGTAATTTTTTTGAAAGCTTTTATTTAATAAATGTCAATTTCATAGGTACAGCTTTTGGATTATAGCAGTTCTTCCCCTCATACCCACCCTCCCACCCCTAAACCATCCCAACTCGTACTCCCTCTCCCATCCCATTCTTCATTAAGATTAATTTTTAATTATCTTTATATACAGAAGATTTCAACAGTTTGCACTAACACAGACAAAGTATAAAGTACTATTTCTTTTAGTACAACGCATTAAGGACAGAGGTCCTATCTGGGGAGCAAGTGCACAGTGACTCCTTTTGTTGATTTAACAATTGACACTCTTATGATGTCACTAGGAGCTGCCAAGGCTATGGAAGCCTCTAGAATTCACAAACTCTGACCTTTTAAGACAGGGCCATAATCAAACTAGAAGTTCTCTCCTCCCTTCTTTGGCGGTCCCTTCTTTCCACTGGGATCTCACTCACAGAGATCTTTCATGTAGTTCATTTTTTGCCACAGTGTCTTGGCTTTCCATGCCTGAAATGCTGTCATGGGCTTTTTAGCTGGATCTGAATGCCTTAAGTGCTGATTCTGAGGCCAGAGTGCTGTTTAGGGTATTTGTCATTCTATGAGTCTGCTGTGTGGCATACTTCCCATGTTGGATCATTTTCTGCTTTTTAATTCTATCAATTATTACTAGCAGACAGTTGGTCTAATTTATGTGATCCTTTTGACACTTATTCCTATCTTTATGATCAGTTATAACTAGTAAAATGGCATTGAAAACCTGCCAACTTAATGGGATTTGGAGTCCCATGGCAAGTTTTTAGCTTTACCCTTATGGGTAAGTCTCCTCCCTCTCTTACTCTCTTATTTTTAACAGGGATCAATTTTCTTTTTTTTTTTTTTTTTATTTGACAGGCAGAGATATAGATAGTGAGAGAGAGAGAGAGAGAGAGAGAGACAGAGACAGAGACAGAGAAAGGTCTTCCTTCTGCTGGTTCACCCCCCAAATGGCTGCCAAGGCTGGCGCTGCACAATTCAAAGCCAAGAGCCAGGTACTTCTTCCTGGTCTCCCAAGCGGGTGCAGGGCCCATGCACTTGGGCCATCCTCCACTGCCTTCCTGGGCCAGAGCAGAGAGCTGGACTGGAAGAGGAGCAACCGGGGCTAGAACCTGGTGCCCATATGGGATGCTGGTGCCTCAGGCAGAGGATTAACCAAGTGAGCCATGGCACCGGCCCCAGGCATCAATTTTCAATTGTATTTAAACACTTAAGAATAATTCTGTGTTAAGAGTTCAACCAATGGTATTAAGTAGAAAACAAATACTAAAAAGAATAAAATAGTAAGCTGTTCCTCAACAGTCAGGACAAGGGCTGATCAAGTCATTGCTTCTCATAGTGTCCATTTCAGTTCCACAGGTTTCCTTTTAGGTGCTCAGTTGTCACTGATCAGGGAGAATGTATGATATTTGTCTTTGGGACTGGCTTATTTCACTTAGCATGATGGTTTCCAGATTCCTCCATTTTTTTGCAAATGACTAGATTTCATTTTTTTTTTTACTGCTGTGTAGTGTTTCATAGAGTACATATCCCATAATTTCTTTATCCCGTCTTCCTTTGATGGGCATTTAGGTTGATTCCATGTCTTAGCTATTGTGGATTGAGCTGCAGTAAACATGGGGGTGCAGATAGCTCTTTTATTTGCCAATTTAATTTCCCTTGGGTAAATTCAGAGGAGTGGGGTGGCTGGGTTGTATGGTTGGGCTATATTCAGATTTCTGTAGTATCTCCAAACTGTCTCCCTTAGTGGCTTTACCAGTTTGCATTCCCACTAACAGTAGATTAGTGTGCCATTTTCCCCACATCCTCATCAGCATCTGTTGTTTGTTGATTTCTATATGAATGGCTACAGTAGTTTTAACCTGAGGGTTCTATGGGAATTTAGATGTGATCTAGTATAGAAATAGTTGTGCATTATTAATTTTAAACAGAACTTTATGCGTCCATTATTTGAACTAAATGAAAGTTTGTTTCATATTGAAGTGGCAATCTATGAACAAAAAGGTGGATGTATTTTACCAGGTTTCATGTTAAAAATTCACTTGCCAAAATCAGTATCAGGAAGTTTTCTGTTGTTTCAATAATGCTCATATATTATTATTGTTAATATTATGAGTCATGTTCTAAATGAAGCTGCAGCATAGTTCAAAAAACATAGGATGGTTGAAAAAGCTAAGTTCAGTTCATGGCACTACAACTCTGAAAGGTGTGCAAATCATTTGATTTCTCTGAGCCCATCTCCTAATCTATAAATTTGTGATAGTACTCTAATTCTTTTTTTTATAAAGCTTTTATTTAAAGAATATAAATTTCCAAAATACAGCTTTTTGGATTACAATGGCTTCCCCCCTCATAACTTCCCTCCCAGCCGCTACCCTCCCCTTTCCCACTCCCTCTCCCCTTCCATTCACATCAAGATTCATTTTCAATTCTCTTTATATACAGAAGATCAGTTTAGTACATATTACATAAAGATTTCAACAGCTTGCCCTCACATAACAACACAAAGTGAAAAATACTGTTTGAGTACTAGTTATAGCATTAATTCACAATGTATAGCACATTAAGGACAAAGATCCTACATGATATATTAATTATTAATATTATTATTAATTCTTAATCTTATTATGAGGGCTAGATTAAATTATGTTAACCCTCCTCAAAAGTATTAGTAGTTTTCAGTGCTTGAATTTCTAACTGTAGATCATAAGGTTTTTTTTTTTAAATTATACCTTCTATAAAGCAAGCTATATATTTGAATATGTATTAGTTTATAATGGAGCATATTCTAAGTTTCCTTTGTGTTTTTGACAAATCTAAACTAAATAGAAACTTGAACACTTAGATATTCTGGAAATAAATCTAAACTTAAAATAAGAGACATTTCTCTAAAATTTGCTTTGCCACTAACAGTAGGATCTTGGTGAAGTCAGTTTAGCTCTCTGGCCATATTCCCTGCTATGTGACGTAGACTAGAGGAAGAGGAGCTGTTATATGTGTATTTTAAGACCACTGTCAGTTCAAAAATTCAGTGATTATTTTTGACATATTATCAGTCTAACGATTCATTCAAAAGCCCTACTTCTTTCCAATTGTTTATTATTTGATACACATATGTGCATAATTGTGTGTGTGTGATAGGATGTTTAAAAACTTGTGTGACCATGATAATCAGCAGGAGTATTCAGTAAAGCCAGTTTAAAATCTCCTTGTGAAATTCTGATTCAGTAGGCTGGAAGTAGCCTCAGGAATCAGTGGTTCAGTAAGTATCCCGGGTGATTTTTATCATGCACCAATTTTAGAGCTACTGTATTATTTTACTGTGCTTTATCTGAAAGTTACTTTGGACTTTTCTACTCTTTTTGGGAGTGGCTTTCTCAGGTTCATTAGTAGAGAGCTGGATCCAGAAATGGCGTAGCTGGGACTTGAACCCACACTCCAATATGGGATGCCAGCATCACAGGTGGCAGCTCAACCTGATGCTCCATAATGCAAGTGCCCAAAAAAGAAATTCTGATTTTAAAAACGTATTTGAAAGGCAGAGAGACAGAGTCAGACAGACAAAGTTGTCCCATCTGCTAGTTTATTTCCCAGATGCCTGCAACAGCCAGAACTGGGCAAGGATGAAATTAGTAACCATGAACTCAGTCTAGGTCTTGGGTCCGTAGTAGGGACCCACTGAATCATCACCATGGCCTCCCAGAGCGCACATTTGCATCAAGCTAGAATCAGGAGCGGAGCTGGGCCTCAAACACAGGCACTGAATGGGATGTGGGCATTCCAAGTGGTGTCTTAAATGCTACCACAAATGCCTGCCCCTTTCCACTCACTATTTGAAGTTTGTACAGTAATTGAAAAAATAAAAATTTGATTAACTCAAATGGATCAAGTTTGGAGTTAAGAATTGCATATTTCCTATATCTCAAAAATAATTGCTTACCTTTTTTGAATCAATATTTAAGCCTAAAATGTAGAATGGGTATATAAAACTTAAATAAGAAATATTGCTTTGAAATAATAAGACATTCACTTTTTAAACATATAACTTGCTTTGGATAGAGTTTGTAACTCCTGTAGGGAACAAGAGGACAATATGAGGCTATAATTAGACATCCATCACACTGAAAGATTTATAAACTTTTCCACCCTTAGTTCTTCTGGCCTTTGTTATTTTAAGACAACATGAATAAATAGTGCCAGTCCCAGCTCAGGCAAAAAAAAATTTTAGAAGAAATGTGTTGTTCATGCCTCTCACTCTTTCTTTTGTTGGTTACCAACCTTATACCCAGCCTAGGCACCTGACCCAAGATCTCTTAGCGATTGAACCTATTTCTTTTTGGTAGTATATTCCCAGAAATGTATATACATAGTGGTATGTATATACATAGTGGTATGTATATACATAGTGTATATACATAGTGGTAGTGTGTTACCATCTTGGTAGGCGGCACTTTGCTTTCTGTTCTGAGAACTATACTTCGTTCCATCTACGTACATGTTCCAACCATCTGGGAAAGATAAGAAGAAAAGTACAAATGACCTGCTTCTTACTCTATGGTATATTTTGATAATTTTCTTATCTTGTTTCTTATATATTAGTAAATTACAAAAAGCTCTTACAGCAATGAGCAGTAGCTAACATCATATTTCCTTAACAGTAATGTATATATTTCACAAATATTCTGACAGTTGCTCCTTAGAGCATTCCCAGGGATTTGCAGGTTTGGAAACAATCCCAGGAAGTTCAAATGGCAAAGGTAATTTGATGGAGCCTGAGCTAGAGTCTGCTGACTCCTAGTTGATAGTACCCTCAAAAGCGCAAGGAGAAATAATTGGATGACCAAGTGGTTGCATGAATGTGTGGTGCTGCCAGCAAAATCACATCCAGAATCTTAAAGCCAAACTAGAATTCATTCCTTTATAATGTTTGGCGGAAATATTGGGACAGTTTTTCATGAAGAATGTAAGTTCTGTCTGTGACCAAGCTTAGAAAATTATTGCTGCCGCTGCACCCAATTCTGGGAGTGAAATCCCATAGCATGGTTACTGTTCCCTTAGCCTTCTCAACTCAGTGGACCCTTCATACAACTTTGTGCATATAATACTTTGATCGTATTCTCTTTTAGATATTTATTTTTCTTTAAATATTTTTCTTTGAAATTGTTTTCCTATCAGCTATCATGCCTGTGGTATACATAACAGAAAATCCAAAGACTGTTCTTCAGTAGGAAATGCTTGGGACCTCAAAACTTGAAGTCCAGAGGAAGGGGAGACGTCCAAGTTATCAGTGGTATACAGCTTTGTTTTCCCCTCAACTCTGCTAAGCTGAGCTTGACACGATGCTTTTATCTTTGGACTGATTTCCTCATGGTGGTGCCATGGCTATAATGGTTTTATGTCTATCCATAATTCTGTATGTGAATGAATGAATGAGTAAAAACAATATAGAAGTCAGGTGTAAATTTTCTGCAAGCTATGGGCAGTATTTACAGCTAACATCAGTGTAACTCTTTATGACCCATGAAACTTTTCACTTCATTTATATCTCACATCATTCTTTGAAGTAGGTATTTTCTCTATTTTATAATATTATTAATGAGAGCCAAACAGATTAAGGTCGCACCACAGATAAGTGGAGGTCAAAGTCTGAACACCAGGTCTATTGGCTAGGAGATTAACACCCTCAAAATGGAACTCCTGGTGTTTTCCTTTCTCCAGACCTGCCTCACCTTGAGTCCTTCTCAATTTAGTCACTGACAGGTCTATTTTTCCAGTTGCTAACGCCAAAATGTATGAAATCATACTTGCCTCCTCTTTTTCTCTTATACCTCATATCTAATCTGTCAGGAAATCCTTTTGGCTCTATCTTCAAAATATATCCAGAACTGCACTCCTTCTCACCACCTTCACGGTTTGCCACCTTCCTATCTCAGCTATGTTACTAAGGTCGTCTCTTGTCTCCTTTTTTCATCCTCTTCTGTCCACCTGTTATTCTCAACACTACACCTGCAGTGATTCTTTGCAAAGCCAAGTCAGGTGATTGTATTTATCCCCTCAAAAGCCTTCTTCGGGGCTCCATCTCAGAGAAAGGTTGGTCTCTACAAGGATGACTTTCAAGGCTTTTAAGATCTAGCCCCTCCACCACTGTAACCTCTCCTCCCACAGCCCTCCCCATTGCTTCCTCTGCTCCAGCCACATTGGTCTCTGCTCCTGCAGCTACTCTCGCGGGAGTTCAATAAGTGAACTCTTTTCCAGCATTTCCTTAAGTCTTTACTCACCTTTCTCGTTGATGAGACTTATCATAGCCCCACTGTATAAGGTCACAGGTTCCTCCCAGAACTCTGGATCTCTGTGGCTCTGCTTCTGGCTCTTGACTTGGTATAAAATTTACTTATTTATTCTTTTGTCTACTTTCTCAGAATGTAGGCCCCAGGCCAGCGCTGTGGCTCACTAGGCTAATCCTCCACCTGCGGCGCCGGCACACCGGGTTCTAGTCCCAGTCAGGGTGCCGGATTCTGTCCCAGTTGCTCATCTTCCAGGCCAGAGCTCTGCTGTGGCCAGGGAGTGCAGTGGAGGATGGCCCAAGTGCTTGTGCCCTGCACCCACATGGGAGACCAGTGATCCTGGCTTCGGATCAGTGCGGTGCACCAGCCACAACAGCCATTGGGGGGTGAACTAACAGAAAAGGATAGCTTTTTTGTTTGTTTTCCTTGGTGTATCTCCAGTGCATTAAATTACTAGGCACATAGTAGGAGCTCAGTACAATTTTGTTAAATGAATGCAAAGCTGATATAGTTCATGAATGCCTTTAAGCCAGGAACTTAGAGTTTTATTGAGGAGATAATACTATGTTGGTTCTGATAGCAGTTGACCAGTATAAAGCTGTATGTGACAAAACTGCAAGAGAGACCGGCGCTGTGGCTCACTAAGCTAATCCTCCACCTGCGGCGCCGGCAGCCTGGGTTCTAGTCCCAGTTGGGGCCCCGATTTCTGTCCCGGTTGCTCCTCTTCCAATTGAGCTCTCTGCTGTGGCCCAGGAAGGCAGTGGAGAATGGCCCAAGTGCTTGGGCCCTGCACCCGCATGGGAGACCAGGAGGAAGCACCTGGCTCCTGGCTTCGGATTGGCGCAGCGCGCCAGCATAGTGGCCATTTGGGGGATGAACCAACGGAAGGAAGACCTTTCTCTCTGTTTTTCTCTCGCTCTCTCTCACTGTCTAACTCTGCCTGTTAAAAAAAATGCAAGGTACAGGTGATGAAAATGGTTGATGCAGTGATTACAAAGGATGCTTTGATATACCTATGCAAAAGGGAGAAAAATGAAAAGTTCTGCTAGCTTAAGTTAGCTTGTGAACATTGCCAGTTAGTATTCACTAAGTTTTTTGAAAGTCAGATATTCTCCACATGGAAAGATAATACTACTCACCTATTGTCAGTGGGACATATACTTTTCCTTTGCAATAATAAAATAAATGAGGTCCAACATCTGTAAGAGTGTTAGCCAGAATTAGAAGTATAGGCTGTAACAATAAAAGACCTTTTTTTTTTTCCTGTGTGAATCTAATTTAACTGACCCAGTATCAAATGAACTAACTTGCCTAGACAATCCAAAGACTGGAAAGGGTCACCAGGGGTTATGTCTGTCGGTTGACGGCCAAAAAACAAGCTTGCTTTTTCTTATACTCTGGCCAGCTTAGTTCTTTTGAGTTAAAACACCATTTCTCTTTTAATGTAATAAGAGCGTTTTTCCCTATAAAATAGTTCATTCCTTAGACTGGAAATAGCAATTGGTCTTTGTGTTGTAGGTAGTTTTTAGCACTGGATTGTTTAGTTTGTAAAAATATTTGATTTAGATGGAGCTTATGACCTGATGATATTTAGGAGAGTGCCAAAATGTAACTCAACAGAAGATGCCAGTAAAAACCATAGTTGGAAGGGGTGAATAATGGTTGCGTCATTTTCCTGGTAGGTGTAACCAGGCCTAAAAATCCATCACTGCCATTTGTAAAATGTGTTTCTAAGGCATAAAAGGAACTGGCATTCTGTGAACTATGTTAAGTATCAAAATATCTGCCAGAGCCTCAAGTCACTGTCCCAGTCTTTACATCGTTCAGAAAGCTTTGTTTCATCATTGTGTTTTACTGCCAAAAACAATAGTAATAGTCCCCCTTTGCTTTTGGTCATCATTTTTGTACTTGAACACACCAGTTTTTTTTCACTGGGATTTAACTTTGATAACAAGAAAATTCTTATGCACAAATAAGCCCTCCAAGCATTTTAAAACTTTGGTTCTTCTCTTAAATAAAATCTAAAGACAAATATAGTATTTTAAAAAAACACGGTCAAAATAAAGTGATGCTTGTGATTAATATTCAATACTCAGATTAATACAACAAATCAAATTTCTACACTAATATAAAACATGCAAAAATAATAGAAGTCATATGATGTACATTAAAATGTGTTTCTTTTTTTTTAAGGGTTTTTTTTTTTTTTTTTTGATAGGCAGAGTGGACAGTGAGAGAGAGAGACAGAGAGAAAGGGCTTCCTTTGCCGTTGGTTCACCCTCCAATGGCCGCCGCGGCCAGCGCACCACGCTCATCCGATGGCAGGAGCCAGGTGCTTCTCCTGGTCTCCCATGGGGTGCTGGGCCCAAGCACTTGGACCATCCTCCACTGCACTCCCTGGCCACAGCAGAGAGCTGGCCTGGAAGAGGGGCAACCAGGACAGAATCCAGGCGCCCCGACCGGGACTAGAACCCGGTGTGCCGGCGCCGCAAGGCGGAGGATTAGCCTGTTGAGCCACGGCACCGGCCTAAAATGTGTTTCTTTTTGGTTAGTAGGAGGGTACTTCTAGAAATACTGAGGATACAATGAACTCCTGCTGTGAATGAAGTATACCCCAATAACTGATAAAGTAGGTTTGTTTGCCTTCAGTTGTGTTGGAGAAGAGGTTTTAAAGGTAGATGGAATTGTAGAACCATCTCCAACTCCTTGTAAAATATAGGCTGAGGGCAGAGCAGGAGACTGGCTGCTAAGTTCCAGGCATCTGATACATGGGGATACACTAACCGGGGTGTGGGAGGTGGGTAGCTCAAGAAGTGTAACCTCTGCCTTTTCTTAGACCGGACTCTCTCCGTGAAAAGAAGGACGATACTTCCATCTTCAAAATGGTGGCATTGGAGTGCAGTCTTCACTGAGGGGAAGAGGGCATGCACGGCATATTTGACGAGTAGAAAACAGGGACAGAAGAAAGTCACAGGCCATTTTATTTTTTAGTAGTCCTTTAATTTCACCTACTGGTTACACTTGTTTATAAGAGAATAAAAATTATAGAGGGAGACAGAACAAATGAAAGTTAGCCTTTCATTTTTTTTGTTAATTGGTGAACAGTCTCAAAAACCTCTTTTCTGCCATTCTCACTGCAAGTGTGTCTCTTTTTTTTTTTTTTTTTTTTTTTGACAGGCAGAGTGGACAGTGAGAGAGAGACAGACAGACAGAAAGGTCTTCCTTTTGCCGTTGGTTCACCCTCCAATGGCCGCCGTGGACGGCGCGCTGCGGCCGGCGCACCGCGCTCCTCCGATGGCAGGAGCCAGGTGCTAGGTGCTTTTCCTGGTCTCCCCGTGGGGTGCAGGGCCCAAGCACCTGGGCCATCCTCCACTGCACTCCTGGGCCACAGCAGAGGGCTGGCCTGGAAGAGGGGTAACCGGGACAGAATCCGGCACCCCGACCGGGACTAGAACCCGGTGTGCCGGCGCCGCAAGGCGGAGGATTAGCCTGTTGAGCCACGGCGCCGGCCAAGTGTGTCTCTTTGAAATGATATTTCTGTCATCCTTACACATGAGAGCCATAGATTCAGACCAGAAGATTTTGTAACATGACCATGTAATTTGTCATCTTAAACAGGAAATATTTGAGAATAAAAGTAGATGCTGTTACTAAATAAATTAAGAAACTATGTATAGAATGGAAGTATCTCAGGCCATCTCAGCCATGTGGTCATTTATATGGAAGGCTGGCCAGAAAGCTAGTCATTCTTTCCTAAGCCTCACACTCCTCACTTTCTCTAAGGCCATTGTAAAATATCAGGGGACTAGAAATCAGTGTAGAGAAAATCAACAGAATCAAAAAGTGGTTCTTGGAAAAGATCAACAAAATTGGCAAACCCTTAGACTGATCAAGAAAAAAGACTAGAGCCAGTGTTGTGGCATAGCACACAAGGCTGCTGCTTTGTGACATAGGCATCCCACGTGGGTGCTGGTTTGTGTCCCTTTGGCTGCACTTCTAACCCAGCTACCTGATAAAGCTCCTGGGAAAACAGTGGAACATGACACAAGTGCTTGGGCATTTGTCGCCTACTGGGAGACCCAAAGGAAGCTCTTAGCTTCTGGCTTCTGGCTGGCTCAGCTCCAACCAACATGCCCATCTGGGGAGTGAACCAGCAGATGGAAGATTCATTCTCTCTCTCTCTCTCTCTCTCTCTCCCTCTCCCTCTCCCTCTCCCTCTCCCGCTCCCTCTCCCCCCTCCTCTCCTCTCCTCTCCTCTCCTCTCCTCTCCTCTCCTCTCCTCTCCTCTCCTCTCCTCTCCTCTCCTCTCCTCTCCTCTCCTCTCCTCTCCTCTCCTCTCCTCTCCTTTCTCTCTCCCTCTCTCTTTCTCACTTTTAAATAAATAAATCTTTAAAATAAAGAAAAAGGAGACTAAACTATCCAGAGTGAAAGAGGTAACATTAATATGGACTTAGATGAAAATACAAAAATAAGTTTTTGTGACCATACTAGATAGTGATTTCTTAAATATGACATCAAAAGCTCAAGCAACATAAATAAGTAAATCTTTATCAAAATTTATATAAACAATTTTTATATCTCAATAATAAGACAACTTAATTGAAAATTTTTTAAAATTTTTAAAAGGGGAAAGGATCCTAGTAAACATTACTCCAAAGAGAGTATACAGGAGGCTGGTATCGTGGCATAACATATAAAGCCACTGCCTGTGAAGCTGGCCTCCCATATGGATGCTGGTTTCTGTCCCAGCTTCTCCACTTCCTGTCCTGTCCCTGATAATGACCTGGGAAAAGCAGTGGAGATGGCTCAAGTGACTGGGACCTTACCTCCCCTGTGGGAGACCTGAAAGAAAATCCTTGCTCCTTGTTTCAGCCAGGCTCAGCCCTGGCCTTTGAAGCCACTTGGGGGGTGAATCAACAGATTGAAGATCGTTCGCTCGCTCGCTCGCTTGCTCCCCCCCCCCACCATAACTCTGACTTTCAAATAAATAAATCTTTTAAAAAATATACAAATGTTAAACACATGAAAAAAATCAATATCATTAACCATCAGAGAAATGCAAATCATCACCAGCTTCTGACACCATATCATACCCAGTAGGATGGCAGTGATCTTAAAGACAGTGTTATTAAGGATGTGGACTATAAAATGCTACAAATGTTTTATAAAACAGTCTGACGGTTCCTCAAAAAAGATTAAACACAGAGTTACTATACAACTCAGCAATTCCATTCCTAGTTATATAACCAAGAGAAATGAAAACATAAGTCCATACAGTAACTTGCACATTAATATTGGTAGCAACATTATTCATAATGGCTTAAAAGTAAAAACGACAGTGTCTATCAGCTGATGAATGGTTGAATAAAATGTAGTGTATACAGGCAATGGAACTTTACTTGATCATAGAAAAGAAATGAAGTATATGTTAACAGCACGAGTGAACCTTAGAAACATTTTGCAGAAGAAAAGATGCCTGTCAGTAAAGACCAGTTGTGATATGATTCCATTTCTATCAGTTGCCTGGCATTACCAAATTAGAAAACAGAAAAGTAGATTAGTAGTGACCTAGGGCAGTGAATGAGTGGGGGAGGTGGGCTAATAGTAAAGCAAGTGACTGCTATTGGGTATGGGATTTCTTTTAGGGATGATAAAAGTGTCCTAAAATTGATTGTGGTGATGGCTGAACAATTCTGTGAATATACTCAAAACCATTTATCTGTACACTCTGAATAGGTGAATTATCTCAAGAAAACAGACATTTAAAATTATATCATGAGGGGCCAGTGCCATGGCTCACTTGGTTAATCCTCCGCCTGTGGCCCCAGCATCCCATATGGGCGCTGGTTCTAGTCCCGTTTGGGGCACCGGATTCTGTTCCGGTTGCTCCTCTTCCAGTCCAGCTCTCTGCTGTGGCCCGGGAGGGCAGTGGAGGATAGCCCAAGTGCTTGGGCCCCTGCACCCACATGGGAGACTAGGAAGAAACACCTGGCTCCTGGCTTTGGATCGGTGCAGCGCGCCGGCCATGGCAGCCATTTGGGGGGTGAACCAATGGAAGGAAGACTTTTCTCTCTGTCTCTCTCTCACTATCTATAACTCTGTCAAAAAAAATTTATATCATGAGTAGCAAGTGTTGGCAAGGATGTGGAAAAGAGGGAACTTTTGTATATTGTTATGGGCATATAAATTATTATACCTGCTGTTGACAGTGATATAGAAAGTCCACAAAAAAAAAAAAAACTGAAAATAAGACTACCATTTGATCTAATAATCCCACTTCCAAAGGAACTAAAATCAGTATATTGAAAGAATATTTGTACTTCCATGTTCATTGAACCATTATTCACAATAGTCAAAACATGGAATGAACCTATGTATCCAGCAACAGATGAATGGATAAAGAGATAAGTATAGATACTGAATGGAATATTATTCAGCCTTTTAGTAGAAAGAAAATCATGTCTTTTATAACAATATAGATGAATCTGGAGGATATTATGGTAAGTGGTAAAAGACAGGTACAGAAAAACTAAGACTGTATGATCTCACTGAATGTGGAACCTAAAAATGTTGAATTTATAGAGGTAGAGAATAGATTGATGGTTACCAGAGGGAGGAGGGCATTGGGAGGTGTTGATCAAAGAGTACAAAGTTTCAGATAGACAGGGGGCATGAATCTTGAAATCCGTTTCACAGCAGGGTGACTATAGTCAATATATGTTTCACAATAAGAGTTTCAAATGTCTCACCTGAAAAAAAAAAATTGTAGGCAAATGATGTGACTGATATGTTAATCAGCTTGATGTAATCATGCCCCACTGCATACGTACATGGGAACATCACATGGCACTCCATCAGTGTATGTCATTATGATTTGTCAGTTTGAAAACTGTATCAAGGAGTGGCTGACCCCCCAGCTGGGCTTTGTTGCCCTCAAGTCACATGCACACTCACACACATGACACAGTGACCTGCAGCTACTTTGCTCTTATCCCTTTTTCGTGTTGTGCATACCCCTCCCCACTCCTTTCCTCAACCACTACTCCATCACCCATAAGATTTTCTTTGAAGACAGGATTCTATAGCCAAAAAAGTGGTTTAAAGTATCTGGAAACAATGAGCTCCAGAACCTCTTGCCGTTCTAACAGCCTTGATTCTGATGCATTGAACTCAGAATTTGAATTTGGCCTAGATTATTCCATTTTAACTCCATGTCAACAAAAGGAAAGCTGTGAACAAAGACAGTTTCTTCCCACGTAGCTAAACACAGGTGTGACTTAGTGGAAACTGTGGCACTCAGCCAGGTCTTTAGCTCCCTAGAGCACTGCTGTATCTGCAAGCTCTACTTCCTGTTCTTGAATACAGTGATTTGCCAAAATAGAGACACCTGGTCCCAGCACCTTGCAAATGGGCTTTTCTTTCAACATTTCAAAATACATTCGTATATTGATGAAGACTTTCTCTGGGAAGCCATCTGTCTGAAATCTGTAGTGATAAAGAAAACTCCCTACCTCTTAGAAATTCATAGTGTTGTCTGTTACTTGCCTCCACTATTCCTCTGCCCGCCCTTTTCCTTACATTTACGAAGCTTTTGTTTATGGAGCTTCTGCTGTGTGTCCTGCACTACGTATATGACAATGACTAGCATTAATTAGTCCCTACAGTTACTGAACTGGCCATCTAGTTGGGAGTCATACTGATAACAACAAAAGTTTAAATTTTGAGGCTGGTAAATGTGGGAAAGTAGATTAAGCCACCTCCCATGATGGCAGCATCCCAGACTTTTGGTGAGTGCCAGATAAGTGTTGGAGACAGTATGTCCTTCAGGATTGTAGGAAAGAGAGTGGTTATTGTGGGCTCTATAAAAGGAAGACTTCACAAAGGAAATGAGCCCTAAAAGAGAGGGCATCCCAGGCTGGGAGGGCAGCATAAATGACAATTTGGAGGCAAAATGTGAAGAAAATCCAAGAATGGACAGTTTATAGATAGAGAAATAGTGAGGGGATAAGTTAAAGAGCAGGGCCCAGTGAGGTTTCTCCTCACCCCAGTTAGAATGGCTTTCACACAAAAATTAACAAGCAACAAATGCTGGTGAGGATGTGGGGGGAAAGGTACCCTAATTCACTGTTGGTAGGAATGTAAACTATTAAAACCACTATGGAGATCAGTTTGGAGATACCTCAGAAATCCAAATATAGACCTACCATATGACCCAGCCATCCCATTCCTGGGAATCTACCCAAGGGAAATGTAATCAGCAAATAAAAGAGTTATCTGCACCCCCATGTTTATTGCAGCTCAATTCACAATAGCTAAGACAGGGAATCAACCTAAATGCCCATTAACTGAAGACTGAATAAAGAATTTATGAGATATGTACTCTGTGGAATACTACACAGAGGTTTAAAAAATGAAATCTAGTCATTTGCAACAAAATGGATGAATATGGAAAACATCATACTTAGTGAAATAAGTCAGGCCCAAAGGGACAAATACCATGTATTCTCCCTGATCTGTGATAACTAACAGAGCACCTAAAATGGAAATTTGTAGAAGTGAAATTGACACTTTGAGAAGCAGTAATTTGAACAGCCGTTGTCTTGACTGTTAAGAAAACATGTTTGTTCGTTATGTTTGTTTTTTTCTTAATGGAGAATGGAATTGGAAATGGGAGAGGGAAGAGAAGGTAGGAGTGGGACAGGAAGGGTGGGTATGATGGGAAGAATCACTATATTCCTAAAGTTGTACTTATGAAATTTGTATTCATTAAATAAATGGTTTCTTTGGGGAAAAAATAAAATTTTAAAAGGGTGCATTGCTAGAATTTACCTTCAGGTAAGAAACTTCTTGCATGGGCCACGAGAAATCTCTGTTTTGACAAGTACCACAGTGTTTTTTTTTTTTTTTTTAATGTATATATTTGAGAGGCATAGACACCAGCAACGAAACAAAGAGAGCTTCTATCCACTGGTTCACTTCCCAAATCCAAGAACCCAGAACTCAATCTGGATCTCCCATGTGGATAGCAGGGAGTACCCACCATTTTTAATTTTTTTAAATGTATTTTCATTTTATTTGAATAGCAGAGAGACAGAAATCTTCTATTTGCTGATTGTTTCTCCAGTTGCCCACAACAAGCAAGGTTAGATCAAGCTAAAGCCAGAAGCCCAGAATTCCATCTTTGTATTCCATGTGGGTGGCAGACACCCAAGTACTTGGGCCATCAGATGCTGCCTTCCAGGATGTTCAACAGCAAGAATGTTGATCAGAAGCCCAGCAGCTGGCACTCAAACTAGGCATTCCGATATAGGAGGTGGGCTTCCCAAGTGGTGACTGCGGCACCTGATGTCCGCCCCTCTCCCTACCCCCGCCAGGGGATTCTGATTCAGGTGCTTCAGAGGCCCTGCTCTAAGGAAGACACATAAAACAGAGCTCAGGTTCCTTAACCTGTCACCTAGGGTCTGTCCACCCTCGTCTTCCCTTATTTCCATTAATCACATCCTTTCTCAAATGAGACATTTTTCTATTGGATAAACTTACCTGTGCTCCTTTTTCCCCCTTATTGTTGTTTATATGGTTTCCTCAGACTCAGTATCACTAGTACCATTTCATGAGTCCAAATGTTTGTTGGCTTCTTTTATCCCTAGTTCAAATGTGTCCAGAAATTTTCCTTAGTGAGTATAGCACTAAAGTGGAGTGCAGACTCTACATTTCCCTGCACCTTTGTCTACTCTGCCACCCAGAGAATATATTACAAATGATTCCATTTGTGTGTTCCTTCCTTAATTCATCCACTAAGTATTTATTCAGTGCCTACTATGTACTGCATTGCTCCAGGTTCTGATGATAAAGAAGGAAAACACTCAAAAAAACTTTTCCTTGGAACTTTACATTTTTTTTTAAGATTTATTTATTTATTTGGGAGGCAGTGTTAGAGAGACAGGGAGGGGTGAGACCTTCCATCTGCTGGTTCACTCCCCAAATGGCTGCAATAGCCAGGCCTGTGCCAATCCACAGCCAGGAGCCAGGAGCTTCTTCTAGATCTCCCTCGTGGTTACAGGGGCCTGGGGCCTTGGGCCATCTCCCGCTGCTTTCCCAGATGCATTAGCAGGGAGCTGGACCATAAGTGAAGCAGCCAGAAGTGGTGTTCACTGGAATGCTGGTGTTGCGGATGGCAACTTTACCTGCTATGCCACAGCGCCAACCCCAGAACATACATTCCTACTGGGCTACTGTTTATAAGTAAATACTCTAAAGTGTTTTGAGAATAGTCATCGGGCCATATTATTTAGGATATATTAGAAAAAGTAGAGACCCATGAAAGAAATTAATAAAAGAACTCTTACAAGTGGAATTTATATACCGGGGCAGGCAAGTGAGAATAGAAAATACAAAGGACACAGCAAGAGTAGTTAATGAAATCACAGTTTGACCAGCAGTGCTTGATGGGAATCATGAGGGTATATTTAATATGAGCCTTCTGAAGGAATTGGGGGAGGGAATAGAGAGGTGGTATGTATAGGAAAAATATTTGTAAATGTAACAGCGTTTCACCTAAGTTGTGTGGGATTTTATTACTAGGACATTCAAATAGAAATGCTTAGTAGCAGTTAGAAATCTGAAGGTTGATTGGAGCTCAGGCCACTTTCCATTTTCCCTTCTCCAACTCAACTAAAAAATAGTCTGTTGGGGCAAGTGTTTGGTGTAGCAATTAAGACACCAGTTGGGATGCCCACACTCCATATCGGAGTGTCTGGGTTTCCCTCAAATTCGAGCTTCCTGGTACTGTGTACCCTGGGAGGCAAACAGCAGGTGATGGCTCAAGTTGGGGCCCTGCCACCCACGTGAGAGAAGAACCACCATGTGGGAGGTGCCTGTCTGTCTCTGTAAAAATTCAGTCTGCCCCAGTTCCAAAATTTCTTTTTTTCCCCAGAAACCTTTTATTTAAGGTATATAAACTTCATGAATTTCATAAATACAGAATTATTATGTAGTGATTCTTCCCAACCTACTATCCCTCCCACCCACACTCCCTCCCTTCTTCCTCCTCTCTCTCCTATTCCCATTCTTATTTTTATTAAGATCTAGTTTCAATTAACTTTATATACATAAAATTAACCCTATGCTAAGTACAGAGTTCAACAAGTACTACAGGAAAAAAAAAAAAAGCCTGTTCCTCAACAGTTGAGACAAGGGCTATTCAAAGTTTTTGCATCTCTAAGTGACAATTTCACTCCTGTATATTACATTTGAGGTCATCTATTTCCAGTTCCAGAATTTCTTGCCAAGAGTTTTCATTTTATGAACTCAATCTGAGATGCAGAGAGATAAACAGAGCTCCCACCCACTAGTTCACTCCCCAGATGCCCATGACAGCCTGGGCTGCGCTGGGTTGTAAGCTGGGATCCTGAAGCACAACTCAGTTTTCCCATGTGAGTGGCAGTTCGCCAATTACATAAGCCATTGCTGCTGCTTCCCAAGATTTGCATTAGCAGGAAACTAGAGTATGGAACCAGAGCCAGGAATTAAACCTTGGTAATCCGCTACAGGAGACAGGTGTCTTAACTGCTAGGCTAAAGTCAGCTCCCCAAGAAGTGTTTTATGTTTCATTCAGTTGATTTTTCCCAAGGATTGAGGCGTGAATACATGTCTTAACCATACTTCTTAACCATACATCTGTAAGTATTTTCCCAAAATGAGACCTAGGTCCAACTCCAGAAAACTATCTCTAATCTTAGCCTTTTCTTGAAAGGTTCTTTGCTAATTAGGGGTTTGGCTTATCAGAGGAACTAGGAAGATAACATAATTGAATAAAGAGCCCTTTAAACTTGTGTATAGTAGTGAATGTCACCTTTCTATATGAAGAGTCATTGTGGTCATTTACGGTTCTTAGCAAAACAGGAAAAGGTTGGAAAGACAGATTGTGAAAGAATTGGTGTAACACACAGGATGGACAGCTGCTTTTAATGGCCTAAACAAGTATTTTTTTCCTCCGTTCTTGTGGTTGCTTAGACCAAGAAACTCAAGTTATTCTTGACTCCTTTGTCTTTGTCATAACACCCAGCATGCTATTTATCAGCATACATAAAGCTGTATGTGTGTTACACATATATCTGAGGGTACCTCAGAAATTTGATGCAAAATATGTTTATTTTGGTCCAAAACATTCTTCAAATCCTTGCCTAAATTTTTTCGTAATACTCATTTTCTGTGACCTTTATGAAGATCTGTCATAAGCCTGGATTTAAAAAAATTTTAACCAAAATGAACTCGTCTTCTAATTTTATTTTCCACTGTCTTTTTTTAAGATGTATTTATTCATGTATTTGAGAGGTAGAGTTACAGAAAGAATGAGAGACAGAGAAGTCTTCCATCCACTGGTTCACTCCCCAAATGGCTGCAAAAGCCAGAGGTGGGCTGATCTGAAGGCAGGAGTCAGGAGCTTCTCCCAGATCTCTCACATGGGTGCAGGGGTCCAAGCACTCAGACCATTTCCAACTGCTTTCCTAGGCCATAGCTTAGAGCTTTATCGGAAGGGGAGCAACCAGGATATGAACTGGCGTCGCAAGTGGAGGCTTAGCCCAGTACACCACAGTGCCGGCCCTCCCTTGTCTTTTTGAAATGCCCTCATTTTATTGTGTGACCTCCTTCTAGAATGTATGTTACATAAAAGTAGGAGTTTTTTTATACTGTGTCCCCAGAACATAGAAAATGCTTAGTAACAATTTGTTGAATGATATGAAAAAATATAATTCCACATTTTGTTAATTAGATGTGGCATTGGCTCTGACTTCAAGAAACTCAGGATATATTTATCACAACAAAATTATTGTAGCTAAAGCCCAAACATTCCAGTATGATTAACCAAATAATATTCCAAAAGATAGAAACTATTTATTCTTTTGTATACAGAGTTTATTTATTTATTTATCTATTTGAAAGTCAGTGTTAGAGAGAAAGAGATCTTCCATCCATTGGTTAACTCCCCAAATGACTGCAGTAGCTAAGGCTGTCCCAGGCCAAAGCTAGGAGCCTGGAAGTCCATCCAGGTCTCTCACAAGGGTGGCAGTTACTCCAGGCATCATCTTCTGCCTTCCTAGGTACATTAGCAGAAAGCTGGATATGAGATGGAATAGCTGGAACTTGAGCTTGCCCTCTGGTATGGAATCTGGGCATTCCAGCAGGCTACAGCACAAGACTTGCTCCAGAAACTATTTGTTCTTAACTGGTTTAGGGAAATGTCGATAAATTTTAAAGGATGAGAACACTTCTCTTGAAAGATTATTTATTTTTATTTACTTGAAATAGTGACACAAAGAGAGATCAACAGAGAGAGATCTTTGATCTGCTGGTTTACTTCCCAGATGCCTTCAATAGCTGGGCCTGGGTCAGACCAAACCCCAGAGCCAGGAAATCCATCTGACCCTCTCATGTGGGTGGAAGGGATGTGAGTACTTGAGCCATCATCTGATTCTTCCCAGGATTTAGCAGGAAGCAGATCAGAAGCAGAGGCAGAGGTGGAACTTGATTCCTGGCACTCCGATACAGGATGTGGGTGTGCCAGCTGGCAGTTTATCCTTCTGTACCACAGTACCTGCCCCAGGCTAATAGGACCCTTCTGTAATAGTACTAATTTTGTAATACTTGCATCATGTGATCTTCTAAAATATAGCTTTAATAAGGAACATTCTGATAAGATCAACTGGTAATCATATTGCAGGTAGGATTAAAATTTAAATTCCAGGGTCAGGCTCTGTGGCATAGCAGATTAAGCCTCCACCTGCAACACTGGCATCCCATATGGGCACTGATTTGAGTCCCATCTGCTTCACTTCTAATCTAGCTCCTTGCTGATGTGCCTGAGAAAGTAGTAGAAGATGGCCTGAGTGATTGGGCCCCTAAAACCCACATGGGTTGATGAAGCTCATGGCTCCTGACTTCAGCCTGGCCCAGTCCCAGCCGATTGTGGCCATTTGGGGAGTGATTCGGCAGATGGAAGATATCTCTCTCTTGTCTTTCCTTCTATCTTTCTGTAGCTCTGCATTTTTTAAGAAAACTTATTTAATAAGTATAAATTTCCAAAGTACAACTTTTGGATTATAGTGGATTCCCCCCCCCCCCATAACCACCCTCCCACCTGCAAGCCATCCCATCTCCTACTCCCTCTCCCATCCCATTCTTCATTAAGATTCATTTTTAATTATATACAGAAGATCAACTTAGTATATACTAAGTAAAGATTTCAACAGATTTCACCCAATAAATAAATAAATATTATTAAAAGAATTTTAGATTTTAATCGAGTTTTTTGCAAAAGTCCTCTGAAAATTTTCAAGACTTGGTTACTACTTTAATGCTGTAAAGATGTAGCTTGATATTTGGGAGGAGGAAATCTTCCTAACCTTCAAACCTTTATTTAAGCAGTCCCACAAGACCAGAAATAGCCAAGCTTAATGTTTAAGTTGGATTACCTTCATCAGTGTACAGAAACTTGCAAGATTCACTTAGGGGCATATCAGCATATAATAATATGCTGCTGTTGTGAGGCCTGCTGACCAGAGCTGCTGTTAGGAATTTTTGCCTGATTTAGAGACAATTTCAGATTTCTAGGTACTATAGGAAGAAGTGTTCCAGACAATTTGTTGGAAGGTCATTTTACTGTAGTGATGATTTTCATGGAATAACAGAAGAAGAATTTTTTTTAAAGGAAAAGAAGAATTGACAGCAGGGTGTAAACCAATGTTTCTCTCTCACATCTTGGCGATTTTGTATTTCAAGTCCTTTGCATCATTATTTTTTAATGTATTGATACCATATGACAGAGAAAGAACCAATATGTGGGCTTAGTTCAATTTAGATTTGATCTGTCATCATGAAGTTGAAGAGTGGCCAATGAAAGTTTTCAGATGGCCCTCTGTTCTCTTATGTCTTGATGTGTTTCAGGGAAACCTGGTAGAGAACACTGAGATATGGATTTACTTTGAAGAGAATCAAGAGTTAACTGAATAAATAGAGTTATCATAGAAAAAAATATATATATACACATATATATGTATATGTATATAAATCAGCTTAATAGGTTGTTAAATAGCTGTATTCTGTTTGACAATAAAAACCAGCTACAGAATAAAATTAATTATAGCTATGCTTGGCCATATTCATCATTTTCCAACTTAAACTGAATATTGGGAAAAAGTTTTAAAAGTGTGCTCTTTTCTTGCTGTTGTTATAAGCTCTGCATAATTTCTTTAAAGGGGTGTGTGTGTGATGAAGGGGATAAAGTATCAAATAAAGATTTGTATATATTTTATCAATTGAAATTTCTCAATTCAGCTGTAGTTTTCTTATCAGAAAATTAAGTTTATAGTTATAAAGCAGAAACCCCCTAGAAGAGTTGATAAGCATAGTTTACCTCTACATTGCTGCAGATACTTAAATGCAACTTTTTCTACAACTCTTATAAAGAATGCATAGGCTCGGTAAACTTTCATCTGCTTCAGGGTCAGGGCTGATTCAATCTTAAAGCAAGTTTATGAGAGTGGTTGATGTGATACAGTTGTTTCTAGTAAAATCAGACTAGTCTAAGGAGCCAATCTAAGTCAGTCTTGAGTAAAATTCTATGAGAAACAGACTCCAACTCAGACACAATTGTAAACCCTGATATAATGAGGACTTGCAGCTGATTTAATCCTATTGAAAAATCTTTAAGCAGCCATAGGACAAAATGGTTTCCACATTGACCTCAGTGAAATGAACCTTGAATTTCATCCGTATGAGGAGTAGTTACCTTGAACACACACAGTAGCCACTTTTTGAGAATTAACATCATGGCCATTTCAAGGTAGGTTGTTATTTCTGATGGAGAGGCCCAGACTGGGCCAAGATTAATTTTTTTAAAGTAATGCATTACAAAAAGCAAACAAATCAAGCTTAAACACAAAATTTAGTATAAATCAATTAGTTCTATTATCCTTAAATAAGAATGGCCAGCCTATTACTAATTAGTATATATGTCAGAGACATAGAGCAAGAGAGGAAGAGAATGAGAACTGTTCCAGAGTTAAGACCCTGTATGCAGAGTTTTGCCTTGTTTTTTTTTTCCCCATGAACTTTTAGAAGCCCCTGAAAATCAGCTTATGCTGTGAAATCGTGTGTGTATGAAGGCACATGTAGACACAAAGTCTAAAGGTCAACACTGCACATAAAAATCTCCGTGGACAAGACTTGAACTTACTTGTGTGTGCCCATGTGATTAGGTTGGTGTGTATGCGTTAGGCTGGGGGTGGGGCAGATCTATCATTTTGAAACAAACACTGATAATGATCTAGGTATTACAGTGAGTTTAGCACTAGTCCTGATCCCATTTTGTAATATACAACCTAAAATAGAACAATAGACCAAACACAGACTGCAATAAAACACAACCTTGACTGAACTATCTCCATGCCTCTTTTATGGCACTTTGCTCTGCTCTGGAAATGTGAATATTTGAACTGATACTTAGCAGGCAGCAGTGGCCTCAAACTGTTACTTCAAAGAGCCGGAAAAGTAACTTCATGAAAGGGAAAACTTGAAACTGGAGTACTCTTTACCATTCTATCTCTTAGGCAGTGATGGGTATCATTAGTTCTGCTCTTTTGCATAACTACAGCAGTATTGTGAAAACTTTTTTTGTGGTCCAACTGGGAACAATTATATTATGGAGGATCTTGTATAACATTTGGCTTAAAGAAATAAAATATAAAAAGGCCTTGTTTTCTAGCGCTCAGTATCTATAATACTGAACTTCACATAATGCTTGTTCAAGTTTGGTTTCTAAATAAAACATAACATTGATTGTTGACATTGAAGGAGATGTTTCACACTGAAGTCAATTTGTGCTTTTTAATGCTTTTTAAAGTTACTTTAATTTTCTAAAATAAATTCTAGCAAGCACATTACTGTGCTAAGAAGTAATTTATACATAAAATGATAAAAGTTTATGATCTATAATACTCATACCAACATCTCTGAAAATTTGGAGTTTAAGAATGTCCTCTATTTCCTTGGCCAAAATAACACGGTTTGCCTGAAGCTTCCAGAATAGGTGATGAGTTAAAAGCATGCCTCATCCCCTCTCCACCCCACAGACTTCCACAAAATACAGTTAGGAGTACTTTTGCAAATGTTTAGACAGTGAGACATGTAATTTTTTCAAGTAAAAATTCTCCTTTACAGTTCAAGTATGTGAAGCTGTTAAATACTGTAAACCTTTTTTTTTTTTTTTTTGCTTACTGCCTGTGATATTGAAAGACAAAATGTTTACTTCCTTGAAAACAACTACATTTTAATAAGGGCAATAAAATTAGGATAAATGTCACTGTGATGTACAGATGTGATTGTCACTTTGTGGCTTTATACTTGACATTTTTAAATTTACAAAATATGAAAAATGGTCTCATAATTAGCAAAGAATATTTTGAGCAGGGTTAAGGTATGGCTGTTGTCTAATAAAACCATTAGTGTTGCTATTACATAATCACAATTATGATAAGAAGGTAGAAAATTTATGGATGTGTTTATGTTTGATATATAATACATTTTCCCTAAAAAAGAAACCAGAAACTTAAAGAAATAATGTGAATTAAAATACTGAAATAGATGCTGAATTTCCTTTTCCTGTTAGCCGTTTAAACAAACATTTTATTTTAGTCCTTATCAATTCTCAAAAAGTTTGTTTCCATATATTCTTTAAAAATTTAAACATCCATTTATCTCAGCATTTTTATTGAGACTGACTTTTGAATGTGCTCATAAAATATTAATATGATTGAAGAAGAAGTTTTATTCAAACTTATCTTTCCCCAGTCTAAAATGCTACTGAGGGAGGGCGGGAAGGGTAGGAAGTCTGATTATGCTCCTGAACCGGTGTATGAAATTTGTTCAGCTTACATAAATAAAAAAATATTTTAAAAAATTTCGTTTGAAAAATGTTACTGAAAGACACGTAATTAATCTGAAATTATTTTAACACATTCCTTAATATTGTCACATTTCTCAAATGTGTTTTTTCCCCTACTGCTTGAGATACTGTAACTCTCACCAGACTCCAGGGTGAACTAGTAAACTTACCTATCTCAGTGCTTTAAAAAGAGGAATTAGCCACAGTTCCCTAACTACTACTACAGCTTTCAGCACCTCCTCCATAGAGGCTAGTATCTGTACCGTATCTAGCTGTGAAAGGAAGAGAAAATGCGCTGAAATGGTCTAAGAAGTAAACTGTCAACTTGACATGTTTTCCTGCGATTGGAAACCTTCTCATATGGAAGCCCATTGATAGTGAAACTGTAGAATTCCTCTGATTTAAGTACCATCTGGTTGTGCTCAAAGCCTTAAAACTGTTATCTCCGCATAAAATTTCATAGTCCTAGACTTTTTTCTTCACCAAACTATTCATTTTTAAGCCACAAATATTTTTCCAGTTCTTTCAGATTTTATCTAAAAGTATATTTTAACAGTATTTAAATAGTTCTTAAACAATAACAATTTATCTTGATAGATGGCATGCTGTGTTTTTTCATTTTATTTTAATTAGCCATTGTGGAACCAAATTCCCTTTTGTTTTAGTCTTTTGAATATTGTTTAATTATTGTTATCATGCCAGATATCTTAAAGGTTATTTTACCAATACAGTTTCATTTAACATAACCCATATGGAATCAATAGTCCGGTTTCCTAAAGTGAATGCTTGGAAAATCTTACATTCATATGTTAAGAGTACACATCCTTTCCTCATTAGTTGGAAAGTACAGGGATTTTGGCACAGGTTCTGTGTGGAAGCATTGTGCAGCTTTTATATGGATTTTGTTTTTAGCCTTTGATGACACTGTTTAGAATAGGAAGTATCTAATAAGTAAAGCATTTTGTCTCAAGTGCTGCCAGTGTGTTTAATATATGCCTGGAGGTCTGAAACATTATCTTCTTCACTACAGTAATATGCATTTAATTCTCTGAAAGCAGAAGGTCGAACTTTTAAAAGGGACTCAAAGTACATTTTCAAACAGAATAATTCAAAACATATGGAACAAGGGACCAGAGTAATGTATAGTTGGTTTTTATGGTTTAATCATGATCATGTTAATGCACACCAGTAGCTAATTAAAGAAAACTTTTATTGTTCATTTTAAATAAGTTAGGTAAAGAGTGGGAGAGCTGATGTAACAGCACTGCCCAGAGATGCATGTTCCTGCTACCCTCACTGGCAGCAAGCAGATAGTGCTGTGTTTGACAGCTTAAGCTAGTAGCTTCCTTGGACAATAATAAAGCAACAGTTACTTTCAGAGTAACATTGTGAACTTTTCGCTTTCCACAAAGGAGTGGTAAATTCATGCCCAAGTTCAGGGTCCAGCATATACAATTAATTGTTGAAATGTTTTCGCTAGGGGGCCAGATACTCTTCAGCATATCAGATAAATCTGCAGTGGACTAGAGACAAATCAGTGGATTTTTACATATGTCTCACACTCCTTGGCTTATTTATTTCAGGATTGCAAATAGTTTGGAGACTTATGGAGGAAATACTGGCTTTGAACAGTTTCAAAAATTTAGTTTTCTAGTACTGGGAAAGTTACACATTTTTTTTCCAATGCAAGTCAGGTTCTTTCATCTCTAGGTCAATGGTTCAAATTCCATTGTGCTCAGTAGTGACTAGAATTAGTTAGCATCTGACTCTGACTTCTGTTCAGTAACCTGCGTGACCCCCGCTGATAGCTGCCATCCTGCCCCTGCCAGTTGTTTATATCTCAAGATCACTCCACTTGACATCTGCAGAAGTCTAAGGCGACAAGCTCAACACATAATAAGGCTAGACACTCAATTTCTTTATCTTCCCTTAAAGGTGACTTGGTTTTTCATGTTAACACCTATGGGAATGCTTATTTCACCTTAAAGCAGGAGAGACTCGAGTTTAAATATGAATCTATAAATCAGAGGAAGAAAATGCTCTATGTGTAGAAAGTGAAGTCTCCTGGAGTTAGCTGTGGTTGACTTTCCTGAGTGAGGGAATAAAAATTGTTCATAAAGCTTGAGTTCTTGATTTGAGTTTGCTGAGGAAACCAACCTAAAGTACTTTTATTACCCCTGTGGCTCTGCCCCCAGGGCCTGCTCTTCTAGTGTGAGTTGTTTTTTTCTGTACTTACTTCATTAGAAAGCCTTTAATAAAAAGATTTATTTATTTATTTGAAAGGTAGAGTTATAGATAGGGAGAGACAGAAAAGTCTCCCATCTGCTGGTTCACTCCCCAAATGGTCACAACAGCCAGAGCCAAGCTGATCTAAAGCCAGGAGCCAGAAGCTTCTGGGTTACCCACATGGATGCACGGGCCCAAGCACTTGGGCCTTCTTCTACTGTATTCCCAGGCCACAAACAGAGAGCTGGACAGAAGAAGAGCAGCCAGGACTCAAGCCAGCGCCCATATGGGATGCCGACGCCACAGGCAGAGACTTAGCCCACTATGCCAGAGCACAAACCGCCCTCAAGGACTTTTTACTCAAATTATTTATAGATATTCATAATGCCTCAAAACATGTGCAGTATGTCCTGGATTATTTAAGTTATATATTTGATTTTATTACATTTTTGCATGTTATTTGGGAATTCTTCATTGGTAATGGATTTGGAGATATATTTAAAAATTTGTAATAGGGATAATTAAAACTTTAAAAGTAAACTCTTACTTTGATCACAGTTACCTTTATTTTCATTTTATTAAGTTTTAAATGGAATCTTTTTATTCATATATTCAGTCAATACACAGTTATTAAGCTCTCCTATATGTATGACAAACAGAAAGGTATGTTATCAAATGCTACCTTTTACCCATAGCCTACCTGCTTTCTGACCTTGAACCTATGGATTAATACATTTAAGTCTCAATTTTCTCAACTATAATAGGTAGTATTTCTCAGAGGTAGAGATTTCTCAACTTTGAGAGGTAGTATGAGAGTACTACCTCTCAAAGGGTTGTAACACATAATAAAGTGTACATGCGAACAGCAGTGAACATACTCAGTGCCATCTACTCTTTTTCAATTGCTCAGAGACAGAATGCCTTATGAATAGTGCTATGATAATAGTAGCTAGTTATGGAAGCAGGAAAGACTACCACTACCTGGAAAAGTTGCTGAACTCTGCACAAACAGGAAGGATTTTACTTTTGTTTTTGTTTTTTGCTTTACCCTTTATTGAGTACCTGTGTGTACCATACACACACACATACATATATTCAGTACATTAACATATTTAATGCAGCAACCATATGGGATGGACATCAATGTACTAATGTCAGAATGAAGACCTAGCAGAGACTGAGTGGATTTTTTGAAGTGTGGTCATCCCACAGGTAGAGGATGCAGATCAGGAAGGACTCCTCTCTCAGACCCCAAAGAATGCGGTATTGGACTTCATCCACATATATTTACATCTTTACAGTCATGCAATTGTAGTCCACAGGGCTTGTTTTTTTGTTTGTTTGTTTATTTTTTCATTTAAGACTATATCAGGGCCAGCACTGTGGCACAGCCGGTTAAAGTCCCGGCTCGCAGCACCAGCATCCCATGTGGGCGTTGGTTCGAGTCCTGGCTGCTCCACTTCTGATCCAGCTCTCTGCTATTGCCTGGAGAAAGCAGTAGATGTTCCAAGTCCTTGGGCCCCTGCACCTGTGTGGGAGACCCGGAAAAAGCTCCTGGCTCCGGATCAGCTAAGCTCTGGCCGTTGCAGTCATTTGGGGAGTGAACCAGTGGATAGAAGACCTCCCTCTCCCTCCCTCTCCCTCTCCCTCTCCCTCTCTCTACCTCTCTTTGTAACTCTTTCAAATAAATAAAATAAATCTTTAAATAAAAAAGACTGTATAAGAAACAAACATGTCCAACATTTATGGCATCTGTTCAGTGCTCTGCCCTTCAGCAATACGCAGAAGCAGAATGGAATGGTTCATTCCCTCTAGCAGTTTTCCGCTAGACACGTAATAGCTACCTGTTGTTGAGTGTTTTCTGTATGCTAGGCACAGTGTTGACTTCTTCAGCTCACTGATCCTCTAGTAACCCTGTAAGGTAGGAGTTCTTATCCCCATTTTACTGCTAAGATGATGTAGCCTTAGAGAGGTTTGTAATTTGTCCGAAGTCACACCATTAGGATTGGACTTCGATCCTGTGCCTCCCAGGTCTGATGACAAAGCCTGTATTTTGCTTTAGCACTGTCTCAATACTATCACCACAGAGCATTTTAGTGGAATGTAATGCACCCTATGATAGAACCACGAATGAAATACTAAGATCATCAAGAAGGAAAAGAGTGAGAGAGCAATTCTCGATGAATGTCATTTGTCTTGAGTGACTACAGCCAGCCCAGAGGGATGCTGCAAACAGAGGAGTGCAGAATAGACAGAATGCTTTAAAAGAACACACTGTCTTCCAAGAGCAGGGCTAAATTGTTTTTGTTTCAAATAGCTGAGGTTGGGATGTTTTAGCAATGAGTCTTCATCAACAACTGTAACAGCAGTTAGAAATACTTGAAAAAACTAATGACTGCTACATCATTCTCTTGAATTATTAGTTCTTTACATTTTCACCAACAGTCCATTATAAGTAGCTTATACAAATCTGAGGCATGTAGAAAATTGACATTTTTACCAAATTAAAAAGGATTCTAAAAATGATAAGCTATACCCAGTTACTAAGTCCTGGGGATATTTTTCCATTTGTGGTAATAATGTAAATTAGTGAATCTTTTTGAAGAAAAGTAGGTGACGATATTCAGTAAATGTCAATTTTTTCTCACCATTAATTCTACTTCTAGGATCCTGTCCTAAAGAAATATTACCAGATGCTTAGCATTGATGTTTGTTGACAAAAATTTAAAACTTGATTTTTTGATTATATGGGAATGGTTGAACAAATTGTTCCCAACAAAATGAAATATTGAACAGTTTTTAAAATTATATTAATGAAGAGTATGTGTAGTATGTCAAAATATTGAGTTCCAAGTGTTGTCTCCATGTTTTAACACCAAGGGATATGGCTTTGGGGAACCCATGCATGGGAAGAGAAAAAGGATGGAAAGAAAGTGCACTAAGATCTTACTATTGGCTACCTTTGGCAATAAGATGGTGATGGGGAGGATTTTGAGTTTTTCTTTATTCTTATGGTTTTTCCATGATTATTTCTATTATGTCACTGAAGGAGCAAGTGAATTATATCAGTGCTGAAAAACATTGGTTGGGAAACGTAAGAGAGAGGCCAGAAGGTCGTGGAGTCTCGCTGCAAGATGACCCTGATCAGTCTTTGTCCTCTACCTACGGAGGCTTTGATGGGAAATGTTGAGAACTCTATTGCATGAAGGAAAAAAATTTGCCTTCAAAAATTTTAATTGCTTAGTTCATTACTGGCTTGATTTTACTTGATCACTTGTATTTATGCTTATTTTCAAAATCCTGTTGTGGTAGGAAATATAAACATCTTTTTCTATAGCATGCATTTATTTTAGTTCACCTTTCATTATACTGCATAATTTAGGATTACTGAGTTTTCCTTGTCTTTCTTATTATCCAAAAACCTGTAAGTCAGTTTTATAAACAGGCCAAGTATATAATATAAACAACTCCTTCATAAACTATATTTCCTTTTTTAAAAAAAATTATTTATTTGAGAGGCAGAGTTACAGACAGAGAGATCTTCCATCTGCTGGTTCACTCCCCAAGTGGTGGCAACAACCAGCGCTAGGCTGATCTGGAGCAAGGAGCCAGGACCTTCTTCCTCTCCCACGTGGGTACAGGGACCCAAGCACCTGGACCATCTTCCACTGCCTTCCCAAGCCATTAGCAAAGAGATGGATGCAAAGCAGAGCAACCAGGACTCAAACCAGTGCCCATTTGGGATGCTGGCATCGTATGCAGAGGCTTACCCTGTTATGCCAACAGTGCCAGCCTCAAACTATTTTCTTTTGAGAGGCAGAGTTGCAGACAGAGAGGTCTTCCATCTGCTGGTTCACTCCCCAAATGTCCACAATGGCCAGATCTGGGCCGGTCTAGAGCCAGGAGCAAGGAGCTTATTCAGGGTCTCCCATGTGGGCTTAGAGGCCCAAGCACTTGGGCTGTTTTCTGCTTTCCCAGGCCGGTAGCAGGGGACTAGATCAGAAGTAGAGTATTCAGATCTTGAACCAGTGCCCATATGAGATGCTGACACCACAGTTGGATGCACAGCACCAGCCCCCCAAACTATATTTTCAACAACAAAAATTATGACTTGGAAACAACTTACCTCACTGCTTAGAAAATTACTATAAAGAATATTAGCCAAGGCCAGTGCCATGGCTCAATAGACTAATCCTCCACCTGCGGCGCTGGCACCCCGGGTTCTAGTTCTGGTTGGGGCGCCAGATTCTGTCCCGGTTGCTCCTCTTCCAGTCCAGCTCTCTGCTGTGGCCCGGGAGTGCAGTGAAGGATGGCCCAAGTGCTTGGGCCCTGCACCTGCGTGGGAGACCAGGAGGAAGCACCTGGCTCCTGGCTTCAGATCGGTGCTGCCCAATGGCTGCAGCAGCCATTTGGGGGGTGAACCAACGGAAAGAAGACCTTTCTCGCTGTCTGTCTCTCACTAACTCTGCCTGTTAAAAAAAAAAAAAAATTTAGCCAAAATAATTTTTAAAGAGGCATTTTAAAAAATACGTGCTACTTGTATTAATCCAAAGAAAGAAAGTCTGGAACTCATGTTATTTTCATGGAAGAAATGCATATATCAGGCTTTTTTGCCAGTAATTCTTTGGCATTTTAAGGTGAAATCTTTTTTAAATAGGCACTTACTTTGTTTTGTGATTACTATGTTAAAAGTTATATTAGACCCATTTTTAAAATTCCCTTTCCAACAACACGGTTATGACATTGTTCTTATAATAACATTTGGCATGCAACTAGTTTGAACTATTTCATTGTTTTTCCTTACAGATTTCTAAACAAGAACAGAAGAAAATGGATACATTTGATGGAGGCGTGGCTGAAACCTCATCTCGATACAGTGGTGCTCAGGATAGTGGAATTGGCAGTGACAGTGTTAAAATCAGAATAGTACAAATAGAGCAACACAGTGGGGCCAGTCAGCACCGCATTGCCCGTCCTTCACGCCAGTCATCAATTGTAAAAAACCTGAATTTTATTCCCTTTGACATATTTATTACTGCAAGTCGAATCTCACTAATGACCTATTCCTGTACGGCATTACCCAAACCGAAATCACCAGAACAGAAGGATGATGAAAAAACAGACAAGAGTTCATCAGATCTCCCAGAAGTTGATTCCGAAGTTATGAAGCCCAGCCAGGCATGTATTTCCACCGTGACAGCAGAAGATCTCTTGAGCAGCAGCATATCTTTTCCATCAGGGAAAAAAATAGGTATCCTCTCTCTGGAAAGTCTCCACGCATCCACAAGATCATCTGCTAGACAGGCGCTTGGTATCACTATTGTACGGCAGCCTGGTCGAAGAGGAACCGGTGACTTAGAGCTAGAACCTTTCCTGTACTTCATTGTGTCCCAGCCTTCCTTGCTTCTGAGTTGTCACCACAGAAAGCAGCGAGTGGAAATATCAATTTTTGATGCTGTCCTTAAAGGGGTAGCCTCTGATTACAAGTGCACGGGTAAGTGGCTTCAGACTCACTGCAGTGCTAGTCATTACCGCTACATCGTAGGTTTTATTCTCATAGTTCCAAAATTGATCAAGCATAAGACAGCTGGCAGACCAGACAAGATTTCTTTCTCTACAGAATATGTAAAGTTCATGTTCCATGGTTTAAGTAAGTTTTTGGAATGTGTTGGGATGTATTTAGCCTGAGTGTTTTCACCGTGCCACTGAATATTCATTTTTGTTGAGGAGCTGAATGAAACAGGGACTCTCTTGGCTCTAGAGAAGCTCAACAATTTGCAGTGTGGGGGAAGCACAGCCTTTTTCATATAATGATACAGAGGTATGCTTTCCAAGTTAGTGCCACTGTTTCTGAAACAAAATGGTAGACTGTACATGATGTGCATTGTTTTGGTGTTCTTTTGATTCAGTCATCTTGCTGCAGCAGCATGAAATAAGTAATTAACAAGTTCTATTAATAAATTAAGATGATTTTAAGGTTTTTTACTATAAACACTTTTATTTAGTAAATATAATTTTCCAAAGTACAGTTTATGGATTATAATGTCTTTCCCCCCCCATAACTTCCCTCCCACCTGAAACCCTCCCATCTCCCGCAGGTTTTAAGATTTTTGTACATCTGCAATGAAGCTGTTTATTAATAGTGTTGGCTAGGTGGCTCTGGCTCTCCCCTCCATACCTTCCCTAGAACTAGATTATACTGCAATCCTTTACTACAATATTTATATAGAACTTTTGAAGCTTGTTGCCTGTTGAGACTGGGGAAGTAAGCAGAACTTCAAATTTCAGACCATCTGTTAAGTAACAAGGGCCAATGGCAGGAGGATCAAAGAAGATAGTATGAGAGACCTTTTTCCTGAGTTGATGGAGACTTGATGATTTGGCTACAAAGACTGGAGATGGCAGTCGCATCAGCTAAGACTCAGTTTTGGATAAGGATCCTAGCAACAGGCCCAGGTATAGTTCAAGCATTGTATTACTATCAGGTGGTCCCATTTAGGAGCTGGAAGCCATCAGTGCAGCATTGGAGAATTGGTCTAACTGGGAAGTCTGGGTGCTTCATTCTTAGCTTTAAGGTGAACGTTCTACACAGTAGGAACCTGGAGAGTAGATGGCAGATATAGTGATCAGTGTTCAGCTCAAAGAAGTGGGAACCTCTAGACTCTTGCCAAGGTGTAATACAAGTCTCCTGCTTTAGAATGGGGTAGTAGACCATACTGCTGACTGGCCATCCAGTAGTGTCCTGGAGCTGGCTGGCACTTACTGGCTTGAAAGGCTTTAAGGAGCTTTGTAAGACCATTGTTAAACTACCGGTGGCTTAAATGGACCATGGTGAGAGTATTTACACCACATATGTTGTAAATGCCCTCAATCATCTCTCCCATTGTGAGAGCGTGTTGTTAATCATTTACCAGCAACCCCTGCCACCCTTCATCAGACTGCACTCACTCACTGAGTCCTATAATAGAACAGACACTTCAAGGGTACTGGAGATGGGGTGGTGCTGAGCTAATAGAACGCTCCATTATGTCGTTCAAGGACCCATGCCCACATACCTGTAGGAAATCTGCCTACCTGTTTTGACAGGATGCAAGGTTTGAAAAATTCATCTTAATTCTTGAGTCTTAACTCTTAATTAGGTTCCCTCAGCTGAAGTTGCTCTATGGGTGGGTGGCTTCAATGACCCCCACTGGGAGATGATAGAAAAGGCAGAGGAAAGGAGGGGAAAGGGCCGCATATGAACAGCTATGACCTGTGCCTTTATAGATGTATAGTGGTCACTATCTGCTTTAAATGCCTCGTCTCATTTCATCCTGTTAATGAATCTATGGGGAATGTTACAGTCTGTATTACAGATAGGGAACCTGGGAACCTAAGCTTAGAGAAGTAACATGCCCAAAACCACAGTCCTAGCAATAAACAAAGCTTTTTTTTGGAATGGAGAGAAAGGTCAGTCCATATTTCTGGCATGTGTATGGTCCCTCTGTAAGTTTTATTTGGTGAATTTGTGTAACTTAAATGTGTTCATCATGTGACTACATAGTGCAGCCTTTCTCGACAGTATGGCAAATCTGGGTTTGTCACTTATGAATATTAATTTCATAGTGTTGAGAAAATGAAGAGATGACTCATGAATAATTCTGAAGTACTTAATATTGAGCCTAGCAACTAGTAGGCCATCATAAATGTTTCCTGTTATTGCTTTAGCTGTTATTATATAATAGATTACTAAACTAGGAAGCAGAAGTTAGGATTTTATTACTGGCCTTCCCTTTAATTGGCACAGTGATCTCAGCCATGTAGTTCTACTTTTTATTGTTTCTGTTTCCTTATTTATAAAATGTGATGATTATAATAAAAATCAACAAGGTCCATTTCAGCTCTAAAGCTTTATTATATAATTCAGAATTAATCTCCCACCCTTACCTTTCCAAAAATATTTAGAGTTACTGCTTTGGCCTCAGGGAGTTGACATCTATAAACCACCACCATACCAGGTTAAAATTTATTTTGAGGGCCAGCGCCATGGCTCACTAGGCTAATCCTCCACCTGCAGCGCTGGCACCCCGGATTCTGTCCTGGTTGCTCCTCTTCCAGTCCAGCTCTCTGCTCTGGCCCGGGAAGGCAGTGGAGGATGGCCCAAGTGCTTGGGCCCTGCACCCGCATGGGAGACCAGCAGGAAGCATCTGGCTCTTGGCTTCAGATCGGCACAGTGCACCCACCGGCTGTAGCGGCCATTTGGGGGATGAACCAACAGAAAAGGAAGACCTTTCTCTCTCTCTCTCTCACTCTCTCACTGTCTAACTCTGCCTGTCAACAAAAAATTTTATTTTGAAAATGCAGATTTTCTTTGATACTTCAGTGGAGCATTGAGGGGATAGGGCTTCATGAACAGCTATAACCTCTTTCCAGATGTGACTTTATAGCCATGTGCTCGATGTGTAGATGTGTAGTGATCACAGAAGACGTTATTCAGTGTTTAAGTACATAAATGCTATCAAATTTAATAAAACTTAGTTATCAAAGACTGACTGAAATTGTCCAAATCCCAATATCAGTTTGGTTATCCAGAAACACTTTGTATAGCACTCTGCATCCTGGGAAAGGCACTGTTCCATGTCCAGTAGTCTTTGGAAGCCCTGAGACAGTAATATTATTGAATAAGAAAAAAATAGGGGGTGGCGCTGTGGCATAGCAAGTTAAGCTGCCACCTGCATGGCTGCATCCTCTACAAGCACCAGTTTAAGACCCAGCTGCCACATTTCCAATCCAGCTCCCTTATAATGCCCCTGGGAAAGCCATGTGGAGACTTGGATGAAGCTCCTAACTCCTGGCTTTGGCCTGGGCCAGCACTGGCCATTGTGGCCATCTAGAAAGGTAACCAGTAGATAGCAGATCTCTCTCTCTCTCTCTCTCTCTCTCTTTCTCTCTCTCTCTCTGTTAACTCTTTCAAATAAATAAATACATCTTTAAAAAGAGAAATTTGAATGACTACAATGTTAACATTCATGAAAGGAGAGGAAGTGGTAAGGTGGAGGTGGCTAGCCCCATTTCTGAATTCTAAAGAGAAGGTTTCATTGTGGTATATTTTAATTGAAAAGACAGAAGCATCACTGTGAAGCTAACTTTCTGAAAAAGGTCAAGGAAAAGATAAAGTCATCATAGCTTTAAAATGAAATAAGTAAAATAGTATGTCTGTCTATATTGTTGGCCCATGCGCTCTGGTGCTCTATAAGGTAACTCAAGTGGCAGCCAGGCAGTATCCATTCTAGCACATCTCAAAATGTGTATCTCAATGGTTACCTCTTCTCAATTTTGTAACATGCCTGATTGTGTTACAGAGATCAGATATTGGGTGTTTTTCTTAGAGCACAACATTATTTAATTGTTTAAAAAAATGTCCAGCATAATTTAGCTTGTAATTATTTATTTTCTATGTGAAGTATAAAACATTATTACATGTGTTCATGTGACTCTATATGAAAATCATGTGCAACAAAAACATGTCAAAGATTTATTTTACCTTATTAACTAATGACTAATTCGTTTTACTCACTAATACGTGAGATTTTTACAACAGGTTTTGTATACAAGCAGTCTGGTCATCTCAAATATTTGATTCTAGAATGCATTATTCATTACATGAACATTGACTTTTTTATTCTAAAAGCATAGCTCTGAGTGAGTCTAGAGGGATGGAATATCTTTGACTTTAATTATGAAGATTTGGTTTCATTTGACATAGTCATGAGACTGTAATAAAGACCCTGACAGCAAATGCTAAAGATCCTTTGAACAGTATAGGAGATTGGTATGTACCTCAAGGTAAGCATTCAATTAATCAGTGTAGTCTTTATTTATTTATTTATTTATTTATTTATTTATTTTTTGACAGGCAGAGTGGACAGTGAGAGAGAGAGACAGAGAGAAAGGTCTTCCTTTGCCGTTGGTTCACCATCCAATGGCCGCCGCGGCCGGCACGCTGCGGCCGGCGCACTGCGGCTGGCGCACCGCGCTCATCCAATGGCAGGAGCCAGGTGCTAGGTGCTTTTCCTGGTCTCCCATGGGGTGCAGGGCCCAAGCACTTGGGCCATCCTCCACTGCACTCCCGGGCCACAGCAGAGGGCTGACCTGGAAGAGGGGAAACTGGGACAGAATCCGGCACCCCGACTGGGACTAGAACCCGGTGTGCCAGCACCGCAAGGCGGAGGATTAGCCTGTTGAGCCACGGCGCCGGCCAGTCTTTATTTTTTTAATGTGTTTCTTTATTTGAAAGGCAGAGTTAGAGAGGGAAGGACACAGAGAGAGAAATCATTTTCCATCTGCTGGTTCACTCTCAAAATGACCACAACAGCTGGAGCTGGGCCAAGCTGAACCCAGGAGCCTGAAACTACACCCAGGTCTCTGGTGTGGGTAGCAGGGGTCCAAGTACTTGGGGCATCCTCTGCTGCTTTCCCAGGCACATTAGCAGGAAGCGGGATTGGAAGTGGAACAGCCAGGACTTGAACCAGCACTCATACCAGAAGCCAGTGTTGCAGGCAGCAGGTTAAACCATTGTGATACAACACCGAACCATATCATTGTTGTTTTTAAAGTTATATTTTCGTCCTATCTTGTATAATCACCTGACTTAATATTTTAGAATGCATGAACCTCTGATTTCTATTAAGCTTCCATTCCTACAGTCATGTATTGGGAGAAGTCATTCATTTGTTCCATTTCAACACCTTTTGTTTATCAAACTGGCACAAAATGCTGAGGAACCAGTAATAAATAAGACACAATTTCTGCCTCAGGCACCTTGTTTCATTTAATAACCATACTCACTGTGATGCATGATGAAAGTTTCACAGACTATAATCCTCCTGACATGGAGGGCTGTGAAACACTTAAATGGCTTAAGTCAGAGCTATAACTTCTGCATCCGGGGAAGCAATTTACAGAGGTCAATATCAGCTGTGTGGGACAGGCTAAGGAAAACTGCTTGGTACAGAGAACTGTTCTTTAAATTTAATTATTTTTTATTAGTAGTAAAGTCAGCCCTACCCACAATTTAGAATATTTTTTAATATTCTGTTTAATTGATTTGCTATTTGGCTTTTTTTCTTTTAATATGTTTTAATGGTTGCCCTGAGGTTTTCAGCATATATGCCAAATCTGTCCTAGTCTACTTGGAGGTAATATTTTAGCATTTTTAAAAAAGTAGACACCTTACAATCATACAGATTTCTTTATCACCCATTTATAACTTTTACCATATGTATTACTTCTGATTATGTTGAAAACCCTACAGGAAATCTGTCTCAGTAATGCTACATATTTTTAAAAGCCAAATACTGGAAAGTAGTCTTACATTCCCAGGTATCACCCTGCCCAGTGCTTTTCCTGCAGTCCTAGCATCCAGCTTCCTGCTGGTACATTTTCCTTCAGCAGGAAGAGGTGCCTTCTGCATTTCTCTCAGAGCAGGACTGCTTGCAGTGAATTTCCCTACTCCTCCTTCATCTGCAGGTGTCATTTCTCTGTCATTCCTTAAGGATGTTTTGTTGGGCTTGCATTTTTTTCAGTGCTATAGGGGTAGCATTCCACATTCTCTCTGTAGCTTCTATCAAGAAATTCATGTCTGTAGCCATCGCTGTTCCCATATATGTAATGTCTTGTTTACCCATTTTCAAGATTTTTAAAAAATATTTGGCTTTCTTTAGGTTGATTGTGAGGTACCTGGATTTGTTTTATTTGAATTTATTCAGTCTGGGTTTCTCAGAACTTCTTGATTCTGTAAATTTGTGGGGGTTTTCCCCCCTAAATTTGGTAGTGTTTTGTCCATTATTTGGTAAAATATCTTTCTGCACCAATCTTTTTCTTCTCTCTGTCTGTAACTCCTATGTTAAGCTTTTTAATATTGTCCTACAGATCCTTGAAACTCTTAATTTTTTTTCCTTTTTTCCTTCTTGTTTACAAATTGGATGATTTCTATTGAATTTTTTTGGCTCTAAAATTTCCATTTGGTTGTTTTTTGTAGTGTCTGTTTCTCTGTTTACAACTTCTGTATTTTCATTCAAGTGTATTTACTTTTACCTCATGAAATAGAGTTTAACAGCTTCTTAGAGTCTTACATATTTATATCACTACTATCCTAGCACAGCCATCACATCCCTACCTCACCCCTCAACACGGCTGCGTGCACACTCACCACACAAATACACACCGGCCACACTCTCATGGCAGAGTCAGGAGATATAAAAGAAAAAGCAAGATTTCCTCCACACTCTTGAAACCACAATTCCCTTGGTTTATGTTGGATTTTCAACTGTGTCCTTCCTGTCACTCTCCGCTACAACTTAGAGTTCACTCTCAAGTCAAAGTTAGAGAAAAGAAAAAGTAAATCTGGGAAACTTACCACTGTATGAATCATAGCCACATGTTTGCATTGTTTTCTCACTTTTCAGAATCGTCAGTATTTATTATTGTTCTAAAATGTTTTAAAATTTATTTTCATTTTATTTCAAAGGCAGAGTGATGGACCCAGAGAGATCTGCCACACACTGGTTCACTCCCTAAATGCCTGCAGCAACTAGGACTGGGCTAGGGTAAAGCTAGGAACCCAGAACTCAGTACAAGTGTCCTATATGCAACCCAGGTAACTTGACCCATTATCTGCTGCCTGCCAGGATGTGTTTTACCAGGAAGCTGGATCAGTAGTGGAGGAGCTGGAACTCACACCAGGCATCCCAAAATAGGATGCAGGAGTCCCAAGTGGCGACCTAATCACTGGGCCAAATGCCCACCCCAAATTTACTTGCTTTTCATAAGGTTTTTAATTGCATGCAACATGAGCATTAGGTTGCAGTGAGCTTACTCCATTTTGGCTGACACCAGAAATTCTGAAATTTTAAAATAATATTTTCTAGTCCATTAACCAGAAACTGATTTTCTGAAAAACTTTAATATAGGATTTCCTGCAAAAGTGATTCTCTTACCTCTATGAGTTACAGTTCAGTTAAATATATTATAATGAATAATTACTGTTTCCAGGGAGTTGTCAGAATTAGCTGGATTCTTCCCTTGTCACCAGTAAGCAAAGAATGCACTCAGAATACTCAAAGGACAGCAGTGGTGTTCTGTGTATTCCTTAGGGCTTTCCTTTCATATATTATAAAATGAAGTTAGAAGAGGAAAATCTGTGAAATTCATTGCTCCTCTTGTCAGCTTGTCTGCCTTTCCCAGAACATGTGACTGATACATACATATTTAAAATTTTGAAATATAAAGGTGGAGTTGAATATATGCAGGGGCTTCAAAAAGTTCATGGAAAGATGGAGTTAAAAGACACGTGAGGCAGGCATTCAGATTTAATAATTAAATACTGCTTGAGACACAAACATCCCAAAACAGAGTGCTTGGGTTTGAATCCAGATTCCAGCTTCTTGTTAGCATGCACCCTGGGAGGCAGCAGATGATGACTCAAATAGTTGGGCAGCCTATGAGCAAGTCCTAGATTGAATCCCTGACTCCTGCCTTTGGATGATAGGTGCTCTCTGCCTGCCTGCCTGCCTGCCTGCCTGCCTCTCTTTCTCTCTTTCTCTACCTTTCAAATTAAAAAAAAAAAAAAAAAAAAAAGATAATGCAAAACTTTTGTGAACTTTTTGAAGCCCCCAGTAAGTGCATTTTATATGTACATTTATTTAAAACCTAAATTCTGTAAGATGATAATCACAGTAGATTTTAAATTAAATCTAGATCCATGCCTACATTATTGTAGCAAACTAAAATAAAAGTGATGACAATTACTGATGATTTGTAAAGTATCACTAATAAAGTATAATCCCTGATCTGCCAACCTAGTTATCCCAAATTACTCCAGCTATATCTGAAAAAAATTATATGCATAGAATTGAAAAAGTTTTCACCTAAGTTTATTTTTAAATTCTGTTTTATATGAGCTTTTTGAAGGACCCTCATATATGCCCCATGTTTTAAAATTTTAAGTGCTAACAGATTAAAGACTGAGTTAGCTGGAATTTCTTTTTGGACGGTTAATATTAATAGTGTACTTCACAAGATTTTCCATGTAGTTCAAGTAGGTAATACATTTGTAGGTTAACAGGTTTCTTAAAATGTTAAAATAATATGGCAGTGGTCTTTCCCATGCCCTTCCCACCTGGAGCAACTTCTAACAGCAGTGAAGTCTTCTGCCAATACCTTTATCTGTAGCAGCTGTATTATTGGCAATTCTCATTTAAATAAAGATGTATGTACTTGTTTGTAACATAATCGTATTAGCTGTGTTTATAAATATTTAAGAATTGGTATTTGTTTTCCTTGAGGTAATGGAGTCCAGATTTGAAATTGCCTCATATCTGGACTGTGCAGCCCAAGGCAGCCTCAAAATGTCATTTTTCTTCGCATTTGTTTGGGGCCTTGTTTGTTTTTGAGGAAATTACTGTGCCATCTGGTCAATTGTGAAGGAGTCAAACCCTTCTCAGGGAATTTCAGTAACTCTGGTACTTCTTAGTACACAGTCCAGTATCTTATTATTCATTATGTGTGCTAGGACCTCACAGCAAAACCAGTTGAAAACAATTGCTTCTGTCCTCCTGCAGCCTCTTTACCTGACTGTAGTTATTCAAGCATTCAGCTAGACTAAAACATAGAAGTCACATTTACTAGAATGAGTCCTACTGAAAAAGCATATCATAATAACACACTTTCCTGCAAGAGGTGTGATAATCCTGGTAAGGCACACTTCATGCATTTTGAAGTTTTATAAATGCTTTAAATATGGCTTAAGGTCCAATTAAAAGAAAAACAGAATGGAGTCCTATGAGGTCTTTAGATTGGGAGTTGATCAGTCCTGAGTTCTAATACCAGTTCTGCTACTTCCAGCTGAGTGACTGTGGGTCACATTATTTAACCTCCCTAAGCCTCAATTTCCTCATCCATAATATGCTACCTCCTGGGATTGTTATGAGGATTAAATGATGTATATGAAGTGCTCAGTTAAATGAGTGTACAAGACTCAATGAGTGTTAATATTATTGTTTTAATGTTGTCAATGTCTTCAAGTCTGATTAAAATAGTGATTTAATTAGGCAGAAGAATCACATCGCATCAGTGTAATTATAGCTGTTGTGTAGTTTGAAAAATTCCAATAGCAGTAACTGGCTTTTTTTACCCTTTCATGAGTAGGACTGTAAAAAATGTGCCAAAGACATATGAGTAAACCAACTGTTGGAAAATCATAAACTGGCTTCTTACACCTCGTAAATCATATCTTGATTTCATTTAGTTATTGTGACTTTAAGAAAAAGGATTGAATTACATGTCTCTTTAGAATTAAAGGTTTTGTTAATGTTCCTGGAAAGACTTAGAATTAACCTGTGACTTCAATGTCATAGTGATCACAACTTGAACATTTATCTGAAAATTTAACTGCTGGTAACATTTCTTTCTGGCCCATAATGTGTAATGAAATTATTACTTTGACAGGAGTCAGCAAGTAAGTAGATCTCTTAAACGAGAGGCACCTACTGCCTCACTCAAGGAGAAAGGCGCTGAGAAGTTTAAATAAAAAGTGACCCAGCCAGTGGGGGTGGAATTAATGTTATATGGGGAAGGATATTGGAGCAGAAATTGTAAAGCTTGGCTTTTAGTCATTCTTTGCAGATAGCTAAATTTCTTGGTGCTTTAAAGTTTCCTTATTTCTAAGATGGATATAATAATATCTGGTCTTTGTACATTAATGGGTCAACTCAAACTCCAAATGAAATATTTTTGAAATGCCATTGATATATGAAAGATATTTTAACTATAATTCGGGACTTCTGCGATTTCTAGCAGTAGTAGGGAGTACCTAATGATCTTTGTTTTTGGATATGGTATTCCGGCCTTAGAGACACCCATTTTAATGATCAACATTTACTTGAAAACGGGAGGAATCATTTAAAGGCACTAAAATGGCTTTAATAGTACAGAACCCAGACTTTACTTAGAGCAGAGAAGAGGTTTCCAGCTGGGATTGAGTCAATTTTCCTTGGCTACGTGACCATGCTTTCAACTGGACAACACTCCTTGTTTACTTGAACGGGATTTTGATCAAATGTTGTCCTGTAAAATATATGAACCTGACATTAGAATTTGACATTAAAACAACAAATACAAAAGAGTTTTAAAAAACTGCAGAAAGGGGCAGAAAATATATTAAAAGGAATTCAATGATTTGCTATTTCATGGGACTGATATTGTGGAGCAGGGGATTAAGCCACCACCTGTATTGCCAATATCCCATATGAGTGCAGGTTTGAGTCCCAGCTACTCCACTTCCTTTGCAGCTCCCTGCTAATGTGCCTGGGAAAGCAGCAGAAGGTAGCCTGAGTATCTGGGCCCCTGCCATGTATATGGAAGAGCCTGATGGAATTCCAGGCTCTTGGCTTTTGACTCTCCCGGCTCTCGCTGTTGCAATCATTTGGGGGAGTGAAACAGTGAACTCTGCCTTTCAAATAAAGACAGAGAGAAAGAAAATATGTCTTTCTTGCAACATATGGAAAACTTAGTTCTAAGATTAAGAGCCATCAGACACTGAAGGTCAAACATCCCAATAGCTACTTTTTTTTTTGAAAGATTATATATTATTTATTTGAGAGGCAGAGTTACAGACAGAGAGTGGGAGAGACAGACAGGTCTGTCATCTGCTAATTCACTCCCCAAACAGCTGCCAAGGCCGGAGCTGGGCCAATCCAAAACCAGGAGCCAGGAGCTTCCTCCAGGTCTCCCATGCAGGTGCAGGGACCCAAGCACTTGGGTCATCTTCTGTGGCTTTCTCAGGCCAACAACAGGGAGCTGGATTGGAAGTGGAACAGCTGGAACTTGAACCGGTGCCCGTATGGGATGCCAGCACTGCAGATGGAGTCTTAACCTACTAAGCCACAATGCTGGCTCCCCCAATAGCCACTTCTAATCCCTTACTCTTCCTGTTCCTGTGGGCTGCAGACCTGGGGTTTTAAACCAGAGAATTCCCTCTTGCTCTTCCCATATCTTATGTACAGAGTATGCGTAGTAGCAGAGCATGAGGAAAAATACCCATAGAATTGGCTAGCTGTCCTGGTATCCACAAGGAGATGGTGCCACTTACCTCGCGTCTGAAGTGGTTTGGAATTGGTTTGTTGGTTGTTTTGCTCTACTGACATTAAATTGTTACGATGTTTGATGGATATGAATTCCTTCACACTTTAATATTTAATATTCATTATAGTGGCCTGTGGGCTACATTTGTAACTTGAATTTACATTAAAAAAAGAATAAATGTAATGTCATTTAAATGGCATATCATAAGTATTTTGAACAAACGGAGGGAGGACCTTTCTCTCCGTCTCTCTCTCTCACTAACTCTGCCTGTTAAAAAAAAAAAAAAAAAAAGATCAGTAAGCTTCACCTTTTACATGTCCAGTGGCCAAGAAATGACTACTCCCATGGTGACTTCTCATTGCATGGGGTTGTCTTTCAGGCCACCAAACATAGCCAAAACCATGCTTTTAACCAATGGCCGTTGGGAGCTTTAGCATCCATTTCATAGAGGGAGACAAATGGATTGGTCTTCCCAATGATTTCCTTTAAATTTTCTACAATTTATTTTTTTAATGTTTATTTATTTACTTATTTGAAAGACAGAGAGAGAGAGAGAGAGAGAGATCTTGATGTGCTAATTCACTCCCCAAATAGCTGCAATGGTTGGTGCTGGGCCAATCCGAAGCCAGGAACTTCTTCCATGTCTCTCATGTCAGTGGTGGGGTCCAAGCACTTGGGCCATCTTCTGCTGCCTTCCCAGGCACATTAGCAGGGAGCTGGATTGGAAGTGGAGCAGCCTGGACTCTTACCTGGCACCTGTATGTGATGCCAGTTCCACACGCAGAAGCTTTACCAGCTATGCCACAGCACTGACATCCAGTTTCTGTTGTTGAAGCATCTGTCCTGTTGTTGGATGGGCATAGAAGGATTAAGCTGAAACACCATCAAGGAATATCTTGTTCCAAGCAACTACGAGAAGGAAGGGGGAGTAGAGAACCTCGTAAGTGCTCAGCTGGTACACTGATTCTTCTCTCAAGGTATTTTCTTCCCCTTTTAGTCTGGCTAGCTGTGAACACTGCTTGCTTTGCCTGAAAAGAGAAATCTGTGTAAACTTGAAACCTCGATGTGCTGACGATAGTTATTTGTAAATTAGATGTCTTTTTGACATCTCAATTCAGTATCTTCTTTATGTAAAGGTTGAAATACTGAGATGACTTTGGAAAAGGAGTCACTACTCTAAGGTCTGGTTTAGAAAACAGAAAGCAGTCTGTTTTTCCTTGTGGATTATTTACTTCCTTGATCCATATGTAGGCCAAAGACTTATAAGGGATGAGAAAGGAGGTAAGAATATCATTTTGATAGTTACCAGAACCAAAATCAAAGACTGTTAGAACTGCAATTTAGTTTTTTGCCAGAGTTACTAATAGAGAAATAAAATAATCTGCCTATTTTAAGTCTCAAAAATCACACTTGTTTTTAAAATTAAATATAAATAAGCTTAGCAGTTTTTAAGATCAAAATTGTATGTAATTACTATTAATGAACAAAGTTTTCTTTATCTTTTATAATCCTCTATTTTTAGATGGGAAATAAACTTTAAAAGTATTAAACTTGATTAGCCTCAGCTCAATAGGCTAATCCTCTGCCTTGCGGCGCCGGCACACTGGGTTCTAGTCCTGGTCGGGGCGCCGGATTCTGTCCTGGTTGCCCCTTTTCCAGTCCAGCTCTTTGCTGTGGCCAGGGAGTGCAGTGGAGGATGGCCCAAGTGCTTGGGCCCTGCACCCCATGGGAGACCAGGAGAAGCACCTGGCTCCTGGCTTCAGATCAGCGCGGTGCGCCGGCCACAGGAGGCCGGCCGCGGCGGCCATTGGAGGGTGAACCAATGGCAAAAGGAAGACCTTTCTCTCTGTCTCTCTCTCTGATACTGTCCACTCTGCCTGTCGAAAAAAAAAAGTATTAAACAAAAACTAGGACAAGTAGATATGTGATTGACATACCATACACACATGCTCATTTTGTTTACAGTTTGGCTATAAGAAGCAACATAGTGACTGTTTATTAAAGTTCTACCATAATGAGTCCATTACATATATATATATATATATATATATATATATATATATATATATAATATCCTCCTCAACAGTACTACAAATTGTGTTTATTTTCTCCATTTTGGAAACAAACTGGGTATTCATGAAGGGACAGGATCCTGTCGTCTTCCAGCTTCCCCTCCAAAATTCACCAGAAGTCCCCTCAGTAATGTTTCATAATATGAGAGCCCCATATACATAGGGCCAAAGAGGAATCTATCTCCCTATGTGGCCATAAATGTGCCTTGGTTCTATGGCACACTAAGACTGGCCTGGGCTCATTAACTGTGGTATACTAGAGTCTGCTTGTAACCCCTAATAACAGTTCACTGAAACTTCATGAAAACATGAATAAAACATATAACCTGTTATTTCTCTTTTAAAAAATCACAGTACATTGATCTTCTAGACGTTCTGGAACTCATAAAATGGAGACAGAAGTAAATCTTCAAGCTGTTTGCAGGGCTACATCACACAAGCATTAATTTTATTATGCTTCTGAGGAGCTGGTGATGTTTCTGTCTTACGCTGCTATCAGAAAGAAAATTCAGCGTAATTTTATTTGACACCAAAGCAGGAGGTTACTGAAATGCGAATCTACAGTAATAGTAATTTAGGAAAAAGATTAGTTTTAATTACATTAAAGCCAGTGCTCAACCACTCCATTGCAGGCAGCCCCTTAACCCGCTGTACCACAATGCCTGCCTGAGAGTTGGTGATACTGAGCAAGGCCGTGGTGCTCAGGATTGAAAGCAGCAATAGCATCCAACTAATACAGCAAGCGTCTAATACCTGGAGTAGGCTGACAGTTTATTTGCTTGCTGAAGAAAGCATGATTAAAATGAGGAGCACTAAAACCCAGTTAATCAAAAGTTTATTTAATGGGGGATGGCATTGTGGCATAGCAGGTTAAGCCAGTTCCTACATTGCCAACATCCCATATAAACACTGGTTCGAGTCCTGACTGTTGCACTTCTGATCCAGCTCCCTGCTAATGTGCCTGGAAAAGCAGTGAAAGATAGCCCAAGTTCTTGGGCTCCTGCACCCACACGGGAGACCCGCATGGTTTATGACTCCTGGCTTTGGCCTGGCCCTACCTCCACTGTTGAGGCCATTTGGGGAGTCAGCCAGCAGTTGGAAAATCAGTCTATGTGTGTATGTGGTCCATGTACCCTCATCCCTGTTTCACTCTGCATTTTAAACAAATAAATATATCTTTTTAAAAAAAAGTTTCTAATTTTTTAAATCTCCGATTTAATTAGTTAGACTTTGTCCTGTAGCACAAGAACTTTCTACCATAGGGAAATTTAGTTTCCTTGACAGTGCTTCGTATTTACTGTACTATCCACTTCCATAGAAGTTGAAAACCTAGGGAATCCTAAGGAAATCAAGTCAAGGGAATGAAAACATTAGTGTGGCTATAGTTACTTGGGTATCCTACAACAAAAAATTTTGCGTGGGGACTTCCGAGGAAAATAACCATTGGACTGACTTTTCTCTCGGCCATTCCTTAACCAGTCCATTTCTGGAGGTGCTCTTAAGCTAGGTGAAGTAAAGGGAGGCACAGATGATCAATTCCATTGTAAACTGGTGGTTGACAGAAGTAACTGTTCAGAGAAGAAAGGGAAAGAGTAAGGAGAAAAATGATACTGGTAGTCTCACTCTAGTCACTTTTATAATGCTTATTTAGCTTTGAAGTAAACAGATATTTATGGTGCTTGGCTTTTAAAATTCAGAGTTCTTTTTTCACACTGTAAAGACTATTGAAATGATTTGTACCTGTGGGTAGCCTGTAGAAGTAGTCAGTGTAAAAGTAATTACACTCCATTATATATTCGATGTCCCATAAATCTTATAATGAAATAGTCCTTACTGAAATCTGTGGAAAAATGTTTTCTTTAGGACCTTAGTAAAAATTCACCTGTATTACGAAAAAAAAAATACCCTGTAAGAGTGGAAAATAATAAAACCTTTAAAAATTGGAGCATTTAGCTGTTCCGTGTGAGCATTGAAAACAAATGTTCTGATAAGTAGAAGATTGCAGGGTTTCATTTTGAGTTGGCTGGACTGAATCGTGTTATTGGTTATGTAATTCAAATGGGTAGCAAAGATAGACTTTGTGACTGTTTGCTATGGATTAAAACAAAAAAGTGAGCAGCACTTCAAAAGGCCACATTTATCAGATTCAGGAAGCCCTCCGAAGCAGTTAAGTGAAGTTAAGGTTTTTCTGCAGAAGAGCAGAATAATCTACAAACACAAAGAATAGAGTCTTGATGGAGTGTTTTTGAAAGCCGTAACCTTTTTATTCATCTGGGAAATGAGTTAAAGCTTCCGAATCTCCACTTTAGCTATTCGTTGCAGCATGGTATGAGGAAGTGAAGCCTAGATCAACTCAGAAGAAAAACAATTATAATGACTTTGTCAATACCAGTGTCTTGTTTCAGTGAGTTCTATCTCAAGTTGCAAAAGATTTACGGCTGTGAGCAATTTGTCTGTTTGGACCCACTTCCCAGCTTCTGTGTCTCTTCATAAGATAGAACTTTGTCCTGTTTCCTAGGCTTTGGGACAACAGTATAAATATGATCAACAGAAGTAACAATGTATTCCTTTTGAGAGAGCTATTGTAATTGCATAAATGAGTGTTTACTAAGTATGGAGAAGTGTGAAAGAATCTCTAATATGAAACAGTAGTCTGTTTGTTACTCCATTTATACATGTGTTTTTACAGGCTCTTTTAATATTAGTTTATCTGGTGTTTTCCCAAGTACAGTGCCCTTAAGGAATGTGTAATATGAATCTTGTTTTTGAAACTTGATGATGGAATTTAGGAGAAGTTCAGCTGACAGAAAGTCTAGAAGTCAAGCCACTGGTCATCTCACCTTTAGAGCATAAGAGCCACATCTTTGGGACTCTGACATATCCTTCTGCTACTACTACTGCTGCTTCATCTAACCACAAGGGCTAAAGGCATATCCAGAGTTGAAATTTTAATCAAAATGGGAGAGAAGCCATTACCCCTATCATATGTGCAATGTTCCTCAACCATGAAACCTGTATTGTTCTGGATATCCCTAATTTAAATCATTCTATTTTATCAACCCTCTAAATTCAGGAGTACTTTTAAAACCAGTTGGCCTAACATTTTGTTGAAAATAAAATGGAAATTTTGGCTTCTTTGGATAGAACAACTTTTATAGTTGTTATAATTTTAATTCTTAATTCCTATTCTGTTTCCTATTAGTGTCAGTTGGTTTATTTTATCTCCTATTAAATCATCTCCCCTTGCAATTGCTCCAGGGAAGACTCCTGCCAGATGGTCCCTCTAACTTCAACCAAAAAACAGGCACCTGTACAAAACACACCTCACCGAACTGGAAAACTCTCATTTATGATATCTGACTTTTCCGTTTTCTTAGTTTATACCTTGGTGAGGGAAATCAAAGGATATCAAGTACCCATGGTACTGCTTTTTTTACCCTTCAATTTTTGAAAATTATTGGGAAATAGACATGTTTGGTCTTCAACCTTGAATAGTCACTTATTAGTCTATATATCAGCAATATTTATGATCATTTGAAAAAATGTCCTCTAATACTTTGAAGAAAATGTATGTATGTGTGCAGATTAGTTCTTTACATTTGAATTCGATAAACATAATATCCTGCTTCTTTGTTTCATTCACTGAACAATCCATTTTGAAGGTCTGTATCAGTACACAAAATTCACACCATACTGTTTTTCAACAGCATAGTGTTCTGAGCAATATTCATAGTTTTTTTAAAATATTCATTTTTTAAAAGTTTTTTTTGTATTTGATAGAGTTAGTGAAGGAGAGAGACAGAGAGAAAGGTCTTCCTTCCGTTGGTTCACCCCCCAAATGGCTGCTATGGCCAGAGCTATGCCGATCCAAAGCCAGGAACCAAGTGATTCTCCCTGGTCTCCCATGTGGGTGCAGGCGCCCAGGTATGCGGGCCATCCTCCACTGCCCTCCTGGGCCACAGTAGAGAGCTGGACTGGAAGAGGAGGAACTGGGACTAGAACCCGGTGCCCATATGGGATGCCAGCACCACTGGTGGAGGGTTAACCAAGTGAACCACAGCACCGCCCCCCATAGTGCAGTTTTAATTTGTTTTACATTTTTTCTATAGATAAATGTCTAGTTTTATTTTTCCAAATTTAATGTTTCACATGATTCTGAAGTCAACTTCTTTGGATATCTATGTAAGTATTTCTTTAAGATAAAAATATATAAATGGCTTTTCTTATTCCAAGAGCAAACATAGTGCATGTACACACTTACCCACCAAAGATGTGAGGATCTATTTCTCCTCCTACAGTCCCCACACAAGATTATATTGCTCTTTTCACTTTGTGCTATTTACCAGATTGTATTTCTTGTTTTAATTTGTATATTCCTGGTTCACAATGAGGCTGAGCAGATTTTTCTTATTTTTTTCACGAGGCAGTGCTCTCCAGATGGATTAAACAACTAAAAGTTAAAACAAAAAAGTCTTAAAAGTGTTTCAAGAAACTGCAAAAATATATAGTAACCTAAGGATAAATTCATAAAATAAAGGTTAAGATTTTTTACCACATGTATTAAAAAAAAAAAGTATGCATGCCATGAGCATCATAACAGTTAACCAACACACTGAGAGGAAACATCGGCTCTGTGTAGCAAACCAGACATTAAATACTCAGAATACAGAAGGGGCTCCTGTACATCACTAAGAACAAGAGACCAGTGGGAAAATGAGTGAACAAACACATTTTCAGATGAATCCTGAATGGCTAATGAATGAAGATGCGTAGCCTGCTTGCTTTGTTGCTTTTTCACTGTTAACAATATCCAGTAGCTATCTTATGTCGGTGCATGCAGATTGTCTCCTAAACAGTTGTGTGGAATACCATTTTTATTTATTTGAACATTAATCTGTTGATAGATATCTAGGTTATTTTCTGTTTCTTTCTATGGTATTTCTACAATGAGTGTGCATCCTTACACATTTATCTGATTTCTTCTTTGGAATAAATTCTTACAAGTTAACTTGCTAGATTAAATGATATTATACATTTAAAATTTGTTATACATTACAAAATTATCCTCCAGAAAGGCCTACTACTACTGTAGAAGAGCAGACTTGTCATCAGAAACCACTAACAGAGATATTATCAATTATTATAGTCTTAATCTGATAGGTGAAACATTCTGCTTTATTCTAATAGATTTGTTTATTTGATTATTGCTAAAATTTAGTATCTTTTAATGCTTATATTTTGAAATGTTTATCATTTTTTCTTTATTGATTTTTCTATCCCACACTAATTTTTCTATTGGTACTTTTGTATGAAGGTACTGAAAGTTTGTGGAAAACTGGAATTAAAAGACATGTTTATTTTTATGTAAAAAAGTTTTAAATACATGCATAGTTTTCTCATCATATATACTTTTCAGGAAATTTTTTGATGTGTTTTCATATTAGTGATATACCATACCTGTTATTTTAATATATGTTGCAGTTTTGTCTTTTTTGATATTTAACTTTTTACTATATTTCATGGTAGTATTTAATAAAAGTTTTATATGGTCCTGTACATTGTGGCAAGCTTTTATGTTCTGTGGTCTTACTGTTGCTGTCATCAGTATACAGTATGATAGTTAATGACTTACATTCCCTGAGTATACATTATCCTGCTACTTGAAATCATATCCCTAGAAAAGTTTAGAAAATGGATTATGTTTTTTAAATGGCACAAGGATAATGATTCTTCCAAGTTCATACAAGTCTGAATATGCAATTCTTGTATCTTGTTTTAATTATCCTTTTTATTTCTAATGGACATATAGACATTGTATGTATCTATATGATATAATGCAACAGTCCAATACATGTATACAATATGTGATGATCAAAGCAATTAGCATAACCAGCACCTCAGACATTTTTAGTTTCTTTGTGTTGGAAACATTAAAAGTTATCTGTGCTAGCTATTTTGAAATCTATAGATATTAGTCATAGTTATCTTATTGTGCTATAGAATATTAGAAGTTGTTCCTCTTATCCAACTGCACTCTGTATCCATTAACCACCTCTTCAATCTTAAATTTTACTTGCCATTTTATATATCACATTAATATTTTGTATCAATTTAATTCATCTCTTCAATATTTATTCTGTTAAACCAATGTTTTCTCTTCAAAATGAAGAATTGTATGCTTGTACAGATCTAGCACAGTACCACCTGACTTGCTAATAAGCACTTTTGATGACAGCTGCATAGATGAGATTCTAGAAATAGATACCCAGGTCCTGGCAAGTTACACAGTTCCTATAACCCGATTATAGATCCCACCAGGAACAGACTGCTGTCATCCAGACTTGACCGTTACATGTACAAGAGAAAATAGTATAGTGTTACTATGTAATGGGTCTTCTATGCGTATTCTCACTGCTTTAAATTCACTGATCATATAAAAAGGGAAGAATGCACTAGTTTAGTGTTTCATCTTTACCACATAGATCTAACGTCACGATCAATTGCTTTCAGTATTTTCTTTGAAATCACATAAAGGTTCATATGTGCCAAATTTCATAAGGATCACATGATAAGGTCAAGAAATACAAATTCCAATGCAGAATTTATGTGCCCAGTTCACATATGACAGTAATACTATATAACCATATGTTGACTATAATACACTGTATGTAAATGCTATTCTTGAAAGCAATCCAATCAATAAAAGCTAAAATAAATAACACTTTAATAACACATTGCAAATAGACTGAAAATGGAATAGATGGGCTTTATGGCAAGAACATCCCTATAAAATTGACATTCAGAGGCTATTAAAACAAAGTAAAACAATCATGAAACTAAAAAAAAACTGAAAATTTAGAAGTTTCAAAAAAGCCTATTACACTATATGCCAAGATACAGCAGTCATTTTTATTTAAAGAGCTATTTCAATAAAAACCATAGATTTCCAAGCATTAAAAAGTAATTTAACTTTGCTATCACCAATAGCCAAGAAATATTTTTTTAAAGAAATATACAATATTGACCAGAAAAAGCATAGAATACATAATGTTAAAGAGAGAAAAAGTCAAAACAGAGAAATTAAAATTGTGGTCATAATTATTTCTGTTAAACGATTGACCAATTTTTTTTTTTTTTGACAGGCAGAGTGGATAGTGAGAGAGAGAGACAGAGAGAAAGGTCTTCCTTTGCCGTTGGTTCACCCTCCAATGGCTGCCGCAGATGGCGCGCTGCGGCCGGCGCACCGCGCTGATCCGATGGCAGGAGCCAGGTGCTAGGTGCTTTTCCTGGTCTCCCATGGGGTGCAGGGCCCAAGCACTTGGGCCATCCTCCACTGCACTCCTGGGCCACAGCAGAGGGCTGGCCTGGAAGAGGGGCAACCAGGACAGAATCCGGTGCCCTGACCAGGACTAGAACCCGGTGTGCCGGTGCTGCAAGGTGGAGGATTAGCCTGTTGAGCCATGGCACCGGCCACGATTGACCAATTTTTATCATTAAAGGAGGTTATAGGGAAGCTACCAAAGTGAACTTCAAAAACCTAGCAGTAAAAGGTGATTGTAATGTCAATAAAACTCTGAAACATATCAAATAACTGCTAAGTAGTACTAATCCACTGCGTCTTTGAACCTATATATGCCTTTTTAAAGCTGACAAGGTTTCCCCATTTTTCCTTAATTTAGTTCCAACATCACTTTTTTTAAGTCCAGCTGTTAAACAGCAGCTCAAGAGTACAGAATTGTTACCTTTACCCAAAGATGATATAAGTTAAGGTTTGAAATGTCCTTTCCTCTTTGTCCTGGTTCTAGCAAACCTGGTGTCATCATCCCACATTATATGGAGAGAGCTTCTGTCTTTTTTGATACAAGTACTCGATACCATATGTATGTGAACAAATGAAACAGTGAAAGTTCTATGCCATTATTTAACCACTTTTCCTCTTGCATAGCAACTCAAAGTGCTGATACCAAAATGAGAGGTTTGTGATGTAATTGATGTTTTTCATTTCAATTTTGTCACTTTAGATCCTGGGAAGACCCTGCCGGAAGCCCTTGATTACAGCACTGTGTGGCTGCAGACAGTGCCTGGAGAAGTAGACAGTAAAAGTGGGATCCCACCTTCCCTCATCACGCTGCAAATTAAAGACTTCCTCAACGGACCAGGTGAGTCTGCAGTCAACTGTGTGCACATTTGTTTTTCCTATGAGTAATTTTGGCATTCGTTGCTGAAAAGGAATAGTTAATTTGCAATAGTTTGCTTTTAAGAAGTTTGGACTACCCAGTCTAGAGATCAAAGGGGAAATATAAATCTGCATTAAAAGTTACCATTAGCCTGACAAAAAGTGATTATCGTTTAACCACTCTGAAAGCCCAAAACCCAGTATTTTATTTCTGCCTTTCCTGTTAGTTAACTGTGTGCTCTCCTGTGCATTAGTTTCCTCAGCTGTCTATGAAGAGAATAAAGTGGAAGGATGGATGGGATACATGATACACATATATAAATTACATGCAGAGTAAATTCAATAAGTACATGCTTCAAATACTTCGGAAAGTGTTTGAGATGTAGTAAGCACGCAGCTTTCGCTAGATGTGGATATCAAAGAGTATTGTTTTGTCTCAGGCAGCAAACACTTTTCAAAATCATATAGACCCAAGGAACAGGAGCCATAATTATCACCATTTTATGAGTAAGGAAGCTAAAACTTAGAAAACTGAATTCAGTTGAATATAGTCATAGTGATAAAGGAGCCATTCAACCCTAGGACTTTATGACTGCAAGAAGTAGCTATTAACATGGATGCCACCTTGATCTTAGCATGGCTGAAGATGTTCCAGCCTCCTCTCCTCATCCTCCTCCTTTTTCCTGTTCCCTCTCTTCTTCCTTCAACTTATGTTCCTCTTCCTCTTCTGCTCTTCTCCCATTACCTCAGTCTGGTCTTAGCTGTGTTATTTAAGCAGAAATCGCTGCATTTCAGTTTTGTTTTGTCACTTGACTCTTACGGTGTTTCAGAATGTGTTAGTCATCAAGGGAATGTTTGTTTATTAATTTAAAATTATGATGTGATGCTGTGTTAATATCTAGCTGTGCTCTACAAGACGTGAATGTGTGTGTGTGTGTGGGGGGTCCATCTGTGGACCTCACCTGGAGTGTGGATTGTGGCAGCAGTGTGCTCACCATCCACAACCACAGAGCGAAAAAAGGCCTGCCTGGAACTTCCTGCACTGGCCTTCACTGGGGCCCAGTTCAGCAAGTTTCTCCAGTGCTAGGCTTTTGAAAGACATGGAAGTATGAAGAACCATTTCCAGCCTTGATAAATATCTAAACATGGGGTTTTAAAGACTTGAGGGGAAGTCAGAAACTGAGGGTGAAGGGTAAGGGAGTCTTTAAAGTGTTGGAAGTCTCTGGGGTGAGGACACGGATAAACTGCAAGAGTATGTGAAGCAGTGTTTCACTGACTCCAGTGTACCCACACACCATTTACACCGTGATGTAATGCTGCACCAGTTGTAGGGCACTCCCTAGCTTCAGTGCTGTACTCATGAAAAACTGAATGCAATAGAATGGATGAAATAGGATGAGAACATGGTTAGTTCATGGAGGAGTGATGAGGAATTGAGTTTACCTCTTACTTCACGTTTTAGTTTCAGGTTTCTGTTGTTTTTAGGCAAAGTCTTTTTTTTTTTTTTTTTTTTTTGACAGAGTAGACAGTGAGAGAGAGAGAGAAAGGTCTTCCTTTGCTATTGGTTCACCCTCCAATGGCTGCCGCGGCCGGCACACCACGCTGATCCGATGGCGGGAGCCAGGTGCTTTTTCCTGGTCTCCCATGGGGTGCAGGGCCCAAACACTTGGGCCATCCTCCACTGCACTCCCTGGCCACAGCAGAGAGCTGGCCTGGAAGAGGGGCAACCGGGACAGAATCTGGCGCCCTGACTGGGACTAGAACCCCGTGTGCCAGCACCACAGGTGGAGGATTAACCTGTTGAGCCCAGGCGCCAGCTGTTAGGCAGAGTCTTCACTCACTTTGGCTACAAAGTCCTTTTGTGGTTTACATTTGATTGATTTGTTTATAAAAGGGACAGAATCTGCACTGATGGTGAATTATGAAATGTTATCAAAAGATTGAATTTTTTTTTTATTTTTGACAGGCAGAGTGGACAGTGAGAGAGAGAGAGACAGAGAGAAAGGTCTTCCTTTTGCCATTGGTTCACCCTCCAATGGCCGACGCAGCCGGCGCGCTGCGGCCAGTGCACTGCACTGATCCGATGGCAGGAGCCAGGTGCTTCTCCTGGTCTCCCCTGGGGTGCAGGGCCCAAGCACTTGGGCCATCCTCCACTGCACTCCTGGGCTACAGCAGAGAGCTGGCCTGGAAGAGGGGCAACCAGGACAGAATCCGGTGCCCTGACCAGGACTAGAACCCGGTGTGCCGGTGCTGCAAGGTGGAGGATTAGCCTGTTGAGCTGCGGCAAAGTACTGATGAATGAATAAGAAATTGTCTACTTAAAATTCTACCATTTAAGATGCTTCTGTCGTAAAATTGTGATTTTTAATGAGCTGTACATTTGGGAAATAGGAGATAGGTTGGGAAATAGGTCTGTACCTTCTCTGATTTTATATCCACTCAACAATAGTGATGATATTTTTGGAGAGTCAGATCTTAACAGTTATTTTACAGCAGTGCTTTTCAAAGTTGAGCCTGCATTTGAAGCATCTCTCGGGAGTTTGTTAAACTGCAAATGTTAACTTAGCAGTTTTAGATGGTATGGCTTGAGTCTATATTTTTAACAAGCTAGTGGGTGAAGTGAATGCTTTTGATTTAGGGTTTGTACTTTGGTAGAAAGGTTTTTTATGATTCATCAAAATTATTTTTAAAATATTGATTTCTTATTTTATTAAAGAGCATCAGTCACAGATTTTGAAGGGCAAACTCTAGAAGTTTTGAGGCACAGGAGAGAGAAATAATAGAAAGATGAATGGTTTTTTCAGAATGTTGCTTTTATTACAGAAAATCAGTGTCCAATGAATGATTTAAAAATCAAAGTCAAAGCATTTAAAAATGTTCTTTAAAGTCTACAACATTTTAACTCAAATACATTTTCTGTTTGAGTGAAGATTTGATAGGTCAGTTACGTAAGATTTCTACTAAAGCACTAACCTAACAGCCTTGAACTGCTCCAATATTTTTTATCTCAAAAATTTCTTTACCTTAAGCAAATTATCAGAGTAAATAAGTTGATGTGATTCCATGGAACATTTATATTCTGTCACTACTTAGCCAGATTACTACTGTATATCAATTTAGAAATCAAAAAGGTATAGCAATTACTAAGACTAAATGGGAATAACAGGACAGATTAAGACATTTCTTGCCATATGAATGTATTATTTTCTCGATTTTTCTCAACTCAAAAAAATCATATTTAAGTGTAGTATCAATTACACTGAGACTGGAAGGGGGCAGGGAGACAAACTTCAGCTTTATAATATTCTAATATTCCTTCATACTGAGTCCTTCCCTGAAAAATAAAAAGAAGCATTAAAAGTAATACTTCTAATTCTTAGGCAATGTCCTCATTAAATGTTATTAAGAGTCTTTTCTGCCTGTTAGTGTAGCCTCAAGCTACATACTCTCTTCTTGTTCTTGAGTTTAGGTTGCACTAACAATGAGAGTTATAGCCCTCAAAAATAGAGAACGTACTGATGGTTAACTGTCTGCCCTTAAATGATACCCAAAATTTGCCAGCTTTTGAATTTAGCCTTTTGGATTTTTTATCAAGGATTATTTCCTCTAAGCAAGGTGATACAAATACTGCTCTTTAGCATTTGTTTTTGGACAAATAATTCAGAGTACTTGAGTATTCCTTCATTTCCTCTGTTCACTTAATAGTACCTCAGAGCAAATGGGAGGTTCCAACTTCTACATCAAAAACCCCTTCAAAGCTTCCCCAACCCCCACCGCCTACCTTCAGAGGCAGCGATCAGACCCATTAGCAAGGTCAGTGGCTTGAAGAAACCTGGAGAACAGCAGCTACCAGAAACCCGCTAGAATAATATCTCCAGCAGGTGATAGATTAGTTGGAACAAATTGGAACCATTGCAGTTCAGCAGTCCTGGTTTCTTTCAAGCTGTTTTTAAAATGTCGTCATTTTAATACACAATCTAAGCCCCGCGGAACAGTCCACAGCAGGTTAATTTGAATCATATGATGTGTCACTGCCCTCAGCTGACATGAGCTCTATTCCATGTGTGAAGCCATAATAAATCCATTCCCAACCGAGGAAAATTCCCCGTGAGAAGGTGAACTAATCCAGGCCTCACACTGGCATGCTGGCCCCTCTGTAATTGAAAGCAGGGCCACCTGTTCCCCTCACAGTTAGCCTAGAGAGAAAAAAAATTAGCGTTAGATCAGATACTGCTTACATTGAAAACTCATTCATACTTGCAAATTCAAATTCAGCTGTGAAGTGTTTGGTGTGACATCATACAGAAATGCAGGAATGTGCCCACTTGATCCTAGTTTGAAAGTTTTGCTAACCATAGGATTTCTTAACTTTGAAATGAGATTTTTTTTAAAAAAATTAATTTAATGAGAACTGACACGTGAGAAGAACTGGTAAGGGTGCAGATTTTTCTAATTAACTCAGGGTCATTTGCAAAAACATTTGAGCCCCATGGTATTTTTTTCATTGTTCTTTTGCAGACAAATTTTTGAACCACTGTCACTGTAATGGTGAAATGACATTTAGATGACAACAAAGAACAAAAGTGCCAAATTAGGAGAACATTCTCAAGTCATTTCTGTTTTGTTAAAAATTAATGATATGCATACCACATTCATCATATAATGTAAATACCATGGCTATATCAAACACAGAGCTTTGAATGCAGCGTCACATTTAGTTTAGTGTACGTGGTGTTGTAGTTGAGTCATATTGCAACTGATGTCTTTACCTAATAAAATCACCTCTTTAGGTTCATCCTGTTTCACTTGTACACTTACCAATGTAGTTTTCAGTTTTTTTGATTTAATTCGAGCATTGCCTTGGTTTTATATTTGGTTTTTATTTTTGCTTTAAAAATTAATTGGACTAATTAGCTGTAATTCTGTTTTGAATGCTGTTTTCTTTTTATATTTTACAGATTAATTTAGTGTCTTATAGGTTACCACGATTTTGATTTGTACTTCTAAAATATTCCAACATTCTAAACTATTGCATTTCCATAAACTTATTGATTCAAATTAAAATATATACTAAAGTGCTATAAAATATTCAAAAGACTTTTCAGATAAAGTCTATAAAGTAGAAATTTAAATGTTACCTCAAATATGTATATTTTTAAATGTCTTCATTTTTCTCAGTGAAGTCTACTTTTATGTTGTGTTTTTATTGAATTCATTACTAATTGGAGAATAATTCAAATAAGTCCTGAAGGTGACTGATTCAGGGGAATTAAGATAACCTGAAACTCAAGATAACTCTTAGAGGCTCCTAACATTTTCTGGAGTTGAAAATAAAGATAACTAAGGTGGTTTTTAAATATAAGAAAATTTAAAGTGGAAGTAAAATTTTAAGAAGTGAATTTTAATTAATATATTTTTGGGGACTGGCATTGTGGCATAGCAGGTAAACCTGCCCCCTGCCATTTGGGCGCCAGTTCGAGTCCTGGCTGCTCCACTTCCAATATCCAGTTCCCTGCTAATGATGGCCCAGGTGCTTGCACCCTGCACCTACATGGGAGACCTGGAAGAAACTCCTGCCTTCAACTTGGCCCACCCTTGTTGTTGGGACCATTTGGGCAGTGAACCAGCAGATGGAAGGTTCGCTCTCTCTCTGCCTCTCCCTCTCTCTCTGTAGCTCTGACTTTCAAAGAAGTAAATAAATCTGTAACTATACATATATACATAAACACACACATATGTTTATTTTTCTTACTGTTGTCTTGATATTTGACCCTTTGTCCTCTTTCTCTTTGCAGAATTAGAGCAAAGACCCATATTCTAATTACTGGAGTCTTGCCTCTAGGTTAATCTAGTTTTATAGCTACACTAGCAAGCTATCTTCTACATTTAAGAAATGTAAACTAGTTAATAAAACTGTAAGAACCTTCAGTTTTACATTTCCTGAATTTTATGGCTTCTAATTTCCAGCATCAGCATTATATTATCATAGTTTATTTTCCCCATGATCTATCAAAATGAAACAGTAAACTTGATGTCAGGATGTCAAATAGGGAATAGACTAAGAATTTTAAGATGCACTAGAGTCTTTCATTACTTCTACTTTAGTTTTTCAACTGTAACTTGTATTTTAGGAAGAATAAAAATAAAAATAGATAATTTTTAATAAGCTCAACTTTTAGATAAAACTTTGAATTTTATTCAGATTTAAATATTGCTATTAAACAGAATCTGTAAGTCATGCTAAATATTTGCCAGCCCTGCTGAGTGAAGGGACTTCAGATATTTCAAGGTCTGACTGACAGTGGTTCCTCCTGGGGACTAATGTCTCCTCAGCTGCTTGGAGAAGGGATGGAAACCCAAGAGTCCCAGAAGGTGGGGTGCAGGCGGCAGGGTAGGAGGGCCAGCACCAGCTCTCATGTGGGAACATCAGTGGACTGAAGTTAATTGTTTCTTTGATCTAATTCTGTCAAAATTGTTACCTCTGCAGAAAAGAATGAGGATAATTTGGGAGTGTCCTAGGAACATGGAGTAGGCTAAGGTTGAAAAGAAGAGGGGCTGGCGCTGTAGCATAGGGGATAAAGCCGCCACCTGCAGTGCCAGCATCCCATATGGGTGCTGGTTCAAGTCTCAGCTGATCCACTTCATATCCAGCTCTCTGCTTTGGCCTGGGAAAGCAGTAGAAGATGGCCCAAGTCTTTGGGCTCCTGCACCCACATGGGAGACCTGGAAGAATCTCCTGGTTCCTGGCTTCAGATTAGTGCAGTTCCAGCCATCGTGGCCATCTGGGGAGTGAGCCAACAGATGGAAGACTTCTCTTTCTCTGCCTCTCCTTCTCTGTGTAACTCTTTCAAATAAATAAATAAATAAATCTTAAAGAAAAAGAAAAGGAACATAACCTGGCTTCTCTTAAGTCTCCAACTTTCTGTTTGTGTAAAGCATTTTCCCTATACCTCTCTAGGTCCGTGTCTTCCAACGGACACAGTCTTGGGCCTTCTGTTCTTATCTGTGTACTGTAGCCCCTCTCTTTTATGAGGACAAGTCCCACATTCCTAGCTTTGGTTTTGACTTATGTTCCAGGCCAAGACTATTTCTGCCTCTGCCTATTAGATGTGTATGTTATTTAAACATATTCACATTAAATTAAACCATTTTTCTTCTCAAAGTTCATTCCTTCTTTTAGTATAAACTTCACATTTCTTTATAACTGCTTATAATAACAATATTATTCCACTCATATTTTCTCATGATTTTATATCATCTTTGATTCACCTTTTTAAAAAAAATATTTATTGTTATTTGAAAGGCCTAAAGACAGAGGGACAAACAGAGAGATCTTCCATCTGCTGATTCACCCCCTAAATTCCTGCAAATGCTGGGACTGAGCCAAGCTAAAACCAGGAGCTAGGAAATCAATCTAGGTCTCCCCCATAGGTAGCAAGGACCCAAATATTTGTGCCATCACTCCTGCTGCCTCCTGGGGTCACATTAGCAAGAAACTGGAATAATGAGAAGCTGAGCAGGGACTTGAACTCAGGCATTCCATTGTGGGATGTGGGCATTATATCTGGTGTCTGAACTGCTAAACTGAACACCTATGCACATCCTTTGTGTTTCGAATCCTTTTAGTTACTCCTTTGAAATCCTCCTCTGTATGTCTGCCACCTCTCTGATACAAATCTATACCATGATTGCTTCTTATTTGGTTTATAAGTGGCCCCAACTTCAAATTCTCTTTTTACTCAGTCCTGTCCCTTACGCCCTTGCTAGATTTGTCTTTCTGCCAAATTCAAATGAATCCCCGCTACCTACCTCCTTCAGTTCATTGAGTCTAAACTTTCCTCAGCCCCTACCCTCTGAGCCCCAGTCCTCTATAGTCCTACATAGAGGTTGCTCTTTGGCTTAATCTGATTCAGATTTGTTTATGTATTTTTTAAACAAGATTTTTTTAAAGGTCTTGTATTTTACCATCAGTAGGCATATAGTATTTGATGGTCTCTCTTTTTACAATTTTAGGAACCGTTGATATGCAGTGCTTAAGTTCATTGGAGGGTCAATAGTAATGTTATCATTCTAGCACTCCTGTTTTCATATATTAGCTGCTGGCATACATTTATAAAGAGAAACATTCCCTCATGCACTATTGGGTTACTCAGTAGTATTGCTCCAAAAGGCCAGGGTGAATGCTTAATTCTTTTCCTTTATTTACCATTTTCAAACAGGAGTTGGTTTTCTGGCATATCCCAATGGTGGTCAATTAGTAGATGTTGAACTCATTATTTTTAACCGTCTTCGAATTGTCTCATCAATGGCAATGGAGGCCTTTATAAGTTGAGTTCTCTGTATTTTAAATCTTGTTCTCTCAGACTGGAATCTTGGCTCCATTTTTCTCTGCCTACCCTTATTCTGAGCTACCATTAGGTTTAGCCCAAGTTCCATTTCCTTAAGTAATCTTTTTTCCTTCATTTTGTTGACTCTTATGGCACAGTAATCTTTCTTTTTTTATAGAAGTTTGATAGTATCATTTCACTAAACTTATCTCAAAAAAACATTTGATTCTTCCCAAAAATCCCATCCACTGCCTCCAAAGATGAGTAAATACTACATTAAGAAGAGCAAGAAAAATAAAGAAAAATGACATCAATACCTGAAATGCTGCCAGGATTCTTGGAGCAATGGAATGTATTTTACCATCTGTGGTTACTTCATAGAGGAAGAAGAGCTCATTTAGATGATGTCCATTCACTACATTCATGTTAGAAAACCAGTGCAATTACCCTGTAGCCATCTTTTACATTGTGGTTTTGGGGAAACAGTGAAGTAAAAGGTGAGTGCTTGATCATAAAAAAATAAAGTGCCTGAATAATTTTGCTAGTAGTCATCTTGCCCACATCCCAGTTATGGGCGCCATGAACTGCTGCTGGCTGGCTCAGTACAAGGACCTGGTTGGTCTCTCCCTGAGCCTCCTCATAGTACATGGGACAGCATATACCTACTTCTACTTGATGAGCCATCGTTAATTAACACACTCATGCCTGCCACCACTGGATGTCTTTATGCTTCACACCTTTAATAAAAAACACATTGATTTCATTATCATGGGCAACTTTCCAGGTCTTCTAGCTCTCCCACCTCTGAATACTCAGTCTTCCGTATTACCTGTCATAATGAATATCTTTACCTGGACACTGTAACAGCAATCTGAGTTTAAATCATTGAATAAGAGAAAAAAGTACTGTAACCTAGTAATAATACAAATATTTTTATTAAAGTTATTGTAATCCACAAAGTCTGGCTTGATTATGGATTTGTTACTTCTGTGTTTGGCATTGACCATTCTAAGATGAAGAAAAAAATACCATCAGTCCTGTGTCTGAATAGAACCACCCATGTTTTCACTGAATGTTTTCCAAGTAAGCCTTGCTTGTCTTAAAAAAACTGTCTTTTACAAATAAATTCCAAAGGAAGAAACTCTTAACAAAGAAGTTTTCTTTCATATGTTATGATATGAGTGTAACAAGCCATATTGAATCCATTGGGTTTTTGGTAATAGATTTCATAATACATCATAAATGTAAGTAATATGATGACTAATGGGTCAAGAAAAGTTGGAACATTTTAAATGAGAAAATAGCTGGAACGGTTTTCAGGAAACTTTTCCAGTTGATGTTTGGTCCCCCACAAGGTGTGCATTAACATAAACTTAGGGGAATCACCTCTGGGGCTTGAACTCCCTCTCTGATTTCATTATTACAACATAATTCTTTTCCTTTCACTATTAAGTCATCTTCTAGGGTGATGGGAGCATAAAATAAGTGTAATTTATTTGTATTTGTCTAATCTCCTTTTAGCTCAATAGTCATTCCATCATTCTGCTTCCTGGTAGCTATTCAGAAAGTTTTGAAGGGTAATTAGAATCTAATAATTGACAGGCATGGGTTTATTTGGTAACTTAAAGATGTGAAACACACGTACGTTCTAGGGACGGTGAGAAATTAGATCTGGCAGAGAAGGAGATGACTCAGCTGGGAGATTCTCTGTTACTGCATGTTCCTGAAATCTAAACTTGGAAAATAATCCATTTTTTAAAGTTTAATGAGGATTATGAAAAAATTCAAAACTCTGAAACACAAGAATCTGATAATAATTGGGATAAAAATTCACATTAACAATCTGTGCCTGGTGCTTTATCCAGTTATACTTCCAATTCTTGTATTATGTTATTCTATACAGCTTCTTTTTCTCTATTTAATAAACATTTTTAGCCCATTTCTTTAATGTTTTTAATCTTAATAGAGCTAACTTTTTTACCAGTATTTTAAAGTATAAAAGACTAAAAATTCATTACTCAATTATTTTTTATATTTAAAAATATAAAGCTTTCTGTTTTAAAAGATTTATTGCTTTATTTGAAAGGTAGAGTTACAGCGAGAAAGAGAAAGACATCTGCCATCTGCTGGTTCACTCCCCAAATGGCTGCAGCTGCAGTGCTGGAGCAGGCCAAAGCGTGGAGCCTGGGACTCCATCCAAGTCTCCCACCTAGGTGGCAGGGGCCCAAGTTGTCAGGTCATTTTCCACTATCTTCCCAGGCACCTTAGCAGAGAGCAGGATTGGAAGTAGAGCAGCTGGGACTAGAACTGGTGTGTATATGGGATGCCAGCATCACAGGCAATAGTTTAACCTGTGCCACAATGCTGGCCCCAAAAATGCAAAGCTTTTTTAAAATTCACTTTATTTATTTGAAAGGTGGAAAGACAGAGATCTCACATATGCTATTTCACTCCCCAAATACCCACCCACAACAATTGGGACTAGGCTAGGCTGAAGCCAGGAACTATGAACTTAATCCAAGTCTTCCACACAGGTGGCAGGGACCCAGCTACTTGGATTAAGTTCATAGTACCTGCTTCATCCCGTGGCACTCATTAACAGGAGTTGGAGTTGGGAGTGGAGCAAGGACTGAACCCCAGGCACTCTACCATGGGATGTAGGCATCCCAAGAGGCATCGTAAGCCCTACACCCAATGCCTGCCCCTGCTCCGCTTCATTTTTACAGTTTTCCACATTTCTAAATATAATCATCCTGTCATTATGAAACTGAAAATATCTGCAATTAGCACTAACTTTCTATGAGAAAAATGACTGGGCAGTTCAAGGATGTGAAAGTCTATTGACCCTGAGTAATAATAAAAAAAAATGTTAAATTATCAGCTGGAACAGCAATGTTAGGATTTCAAGTGAAGAATTCACTTTGTTGGTGTACTTCATACAATCATAGGGTGCTGTTTCATTTGTGGTGCTGCTTATTCTGATCTGTGGTTCCTGTCTCCTTGTGGATCTGGTTGTTTTGAAAGGAATACTTGGCATTACAATGCAGCCTCATTTTTTTTAACTTCTGTTCATTTATTTATTTATAAACATGTTTTTCCTTTTTAAAATTTTATTTCAAGGCAAACAAATTTCATGCGTTTCATATATACAGATTTAGGAACATAGTGATACTTCCCACCCTATCCTCCTTCCCACCCACACTCCTCTGTTATTCCCTATCTTAACTTTTACAGTAATCTAGTTTCAGTTTACTTTTTTTTTATCAACTTTTATTTAATAAATATAAATTTCCAAAGTACAACTTTCGGATTATAGTGGCTTTTCCCCCCATAACCTCCCTCCCACCCGTAACCATCCCATCTCCCGCTCCCTCTCACATCCCATTCTTCATCAAGATTCATTTTCAATTATCTTTATATACCTTCCATTTTACTTTATATTCATAAGGTTACCCCTACACTAAGTAAAGCATTCAACAAATAGTAAGAAGAAAAAAAAAACACTGTTCCATAACAGAAGAGACAAGGGCTGTAAACAATCATGGGATATCAAAGTGTCACCTTCACTCCTATACATTAGATTTTTGATGCTCTGTTACCACAGATCAGGGAAAATATGATATTCATCTCTTTGGAAAAGTTGATCAGAACTACGTTGTAGTGTAGCCTCATTTCAACTTTTGATTTTCCAGCTCTTTGACATACAATCCTGACCAACTTTCCCTAGTGGGATTGTCCCAGCCCCTCAGTTTATACATAGAACATGATGTATAAGGAATGAGGCTCAGCACTTTTTCTTGTAGAGGTGGCAAAGGAGAGGGACTTGATCCAGGTATCAGTCCAAGCACCCCAACTGGCAGCTTAACTGTGAGATCAAACTCCGGCCCTGACTAAAGCTTTTGAGTTTTACTGGTTTAACTGACTCTAGGTGTTTCATTAAAGCCCCTAGTTTTCATCTACCACAAACTTTGGCATTTTCAACAGCAGGAATGTTCCTGTGGCTCTCCTGACACTAGGGAATAGTATTCCATCTTTCTCACCTTCTGCAGAAAGCCGCCCTGATCTGACCACTAAAGGGCTCAGCATAAATCTTACATTACCTTATTGAAGAGGCTGTGGAGAAAGACAAGTCTGCATGAAAGCGGCACTGAGACTCTGGGGATCATCTACAGGAAAGAGAATGAAACTGGTTAACACTTAAGTCTGCAGCAGTCTTACTCTGTGTATACGAGTCAGGAGCACATCCAAGCCTGAGTTTAGCCTTTTGAGAAACATAAAACGGCAAAAAAAATAAAAAAAATTCAGTAGAGTGGGAAAATCTACCATGTCACCAATATGACAGAGTCATTGAAATACTATTTTTAAATTAATAAGAGTAAAGTTGACCTTTTTGGTGTACAATTCTGTGAATTTTAACACATGTATAGAGTCATGTAGCCTCTGTCACAATTAGGATATAACCATTCTGTCACCCCAAAACTCTTTCATAATACTGCTATGTTCTCCCCTAAGTCCTAGTCACTGATATCACTGCTTTACATCACCTGAGTGTTTTTATTTGTTTGACCTTTTCAGAAGTAAACAAAAGTGAAATCATGCGGCATTTCATCCTTTCAGATTGACTTTCCTCGCTCACCTACTGCTTTAGAGATACAAGGTTTTCATTCCTTTTGATTATTGAGTACTATTCCATTGTATGGATATACCACAGTTAAATAATTTATTTCTTGAAGGACATCAAAGCTGTGTCTAACTTTGCTGATTATGGATAGAGCTACTTTAAGCATTTGTGTATAAGGTATTATGTGAACATAAGTTTTTATTCTCCTATGGTAAATGCATAGGCCTGGAATTGCTGGGTCCTAAGAAACTGCTAAAATATTTTCCAGAGCAGCGGTATCATTTCACATTCCCAACAGCCAGAGCCGCAACAGCTGCTGTCCTCTCCAGCACTTTGTCTTGCCAGTATATCTTGGTTTACTCATTGTAACAGGATGTCTCATTTTAATTTGCTTTTCCCTAATGACTCATAATGTTGAATGTCTTTTTTTGGGCTTACCTGTCATTCGTAAGTCCTTTTTGGTGAATTTTCCAAGTATTTTTTTTATTTTAAAATTAAGCTGTTTTGGGCCCAAGTGATCAATTTCAGTTCATAATTGATCACACTGATAGGTCTAGGAGTCAAAGGGATCACACAAGCAAGACTAGTGACTGCTAATACTAACAGATAGAACTAAAAAAGGGAGAAACTGATCCAACATGGGAAGTAGGATACACAGCAGACTCATAGAATGGCAGATATCCTAATAAATCACTCTGGCCTCAGAATCAGCCCTTAAGGCATCAGGATCTGGCTCAAGAACCCATGAGAGTATTTTTGGCATGGAAAGCCAAGATACTCTGGGAAAAAAAAAAAAAGAAGAAGACATAAATGAAAGATCTCTGCGAGTAAGATCCCAACGGAAGGAACAGGGCCACCAGAGAAGGAGGTGCCTTTCTCCGAAGGGAGGAGAGAACCTCCACTTTGACTATGACCCTGTCAGAACAAGATCCAAGTTGGCGAACACTAAAGGCTTCCATAGCCTCAGCAACTCATGATTACAGCCTAGGAAATTGCTGACGCCATAAACAAGAGTGGCAAATTGTTAAATCAACAACAGTAGTCACTGTGTACTTACGGCCCATGTATGATCTGTCCTTAATGTCTTGTCCAAGGTGAAGTAATGCAATAACTAGGACTGAAACAGTATTTCTGCATTTTGTGTCTCTACGCGGGTGCAAACTGACAAAATCTTTGCTTAATATACACTGAATCGATCTTCCGTATAGAAAGACAATTGGAAATGATTTAAAAAAAATTGGAAGTTACATAAAAATCAATCAATTAAAAAAAATAATATCATGTAGGATCTCTGTCCCTAATGTGCTGTACAACGTGATTTAAAGCTACAACTAGTACTCAAAGAGTATACTTCACTCTAGGATGCTATGTGAGGGCAAATGGTTTAAAATCTTTTCTTAACACATACTAAACTGAACTCCTGTATACAAAGAGAATTGAAAATGAATCTGAATGGGAATGAAAGGGGAGAGGGAGTGGGTAAGGGGGAAGGGTAGCGGGGGGGAGGGGAGGTATGGGTGGGGAAGCCATTGCAATCCACAAGTTGTACCTTGGAAATTTGTATTCTAAATAAGAAAAAAAAAAAAAAAGAAAGTTAATAAGTTCAATAAACTTGAGGAATAAAGGGAAAAAAAATTAAGCTGTTTTGTTGAGTTTTAGGGATTCTTTATATTTTTTTTTGACAGGCAGAGTGGACAGTGAGAGAGACAGACAGAGAGAAACGTCTTCCTTTGCTGTTGGTTCACCCTCCAATGGCCGCCACGGCCGGCACACCACACTGATCCGAAGGCAGGAGCCAGGTGCTTCTCCTGGTGTCCTATGGGGTGCAGGGCCCAAGCACTTGGGCCATCCTCCACTGCACTCCCTGGCCACAGCAGAGAGCTGGCCTGGAAGAGGGGCAACTGGGACAGAATCCGGTGCTCCGACCGGGACTAGAACCCGGTGTGCCAGCACTGCAAGGTGGAGGATTAGCCTTTTGAGCCATGGCGCCGGCCGGGATTCTTTACATTTTTAATAGAAATCTTTTGCCAAATGTGTGGTTTGCAAATAGTTTTTCCCATTGTATGGTTTTATTCTCCTAACTTTACCATTTGTTCTCTTAACTCACTCTTTCATTTTCTTACCATTATATGTTAACACTCAACACCATCTTTTATACTACCATTCTCTTAACCCTATCTTTTACAAAGCAAATGCATTTTAAAATTTTGATGAAGTCCAATTTATAATTTTTAATAGATCATACCTTTTTTTAAAAATTTTATTTATTTGAAAGAGAGGGAGGGAGGGGGAGAGAGAGAACACTTTCATCTGTTGGTTTGCTCCCCATTTGGCCACAAAGCCTGGAGCCAGGAGCTTCTTCCTGGTCTCCCATGTGGGTGGCAGGGGCCATCTTTGGGCCATTTTCGGTTGCTTTTCCCAGGCCATTAACAGGGAACTGGATTGTAAGTGGAGCAGCCAGGACATGAATTGGCACCTGTATAGGATGCCAGTATCACAGGACAGCTTTACCTGCTATGCGACAAGACCAGCTCCACATGACATCTGAATAAATTCTCAGAACTATATGATAAACAAGAGAATTTCCCAGATGAGAAGCTGAGATCATACCTTTTTGATATAATATGTAAAAATTCTTAACTCCAGGGCTTAAAGATTTCCTAGTATTTTTCTTTAAAAGGATTTTATAATTTTACATTTTGCATCTAAATCTATTGTCCATTTTGACTTAATTTTTTTGTGTAAGGTATAAAGTTGAATTCAAGGTTCTTTTTTTCTTTTTGCTTATAGATACCCATTCATTAATGATGCTAGCCTTTCTCCATTTAATTGCCTTCAACTTTTTGAAAAACCATTTAAGACTATATTAGGGGCCTTCAGAAAGTCCATGAAAAATTTATATTCTAAAAAAACTATGCATTGAATTTTGAAAATTTTTATCCTAAAATGAACTTGTCTTTTAACTCCATTTTCTGTGAACTTTGGAGTACCCTCATTTTTCTAGACCCTGTTATGTCCCATTGATAGTCCTTCCCTTAGATGATATTACCTTGATTATGGTAGCTTTATAGTAACTCTTAAAATCAGGTAGTTTGAGTTCTCTAATGTAACTCTTTTTCAAAATTGTTTTGGCTATTCTAATTCCTTTGTTTTATTCTATAAATTTTAGAATCATCTTCCCTAAAATAAATACTGTTGGAATTGTTATTGGAATTGTATTAAATCTAGAGACTAGTTTGGAAGGAAATATTATGTGGAGTTGTCCAACTCATAATATGGGTTGCATATAGTATGTTTCTCCATTTAGTTTGGCCTTTTTTAAATAAGCATTTTCTAATTTTCAGCATACTGTGTTTGATTAAACTTTTACCTAAGCATTTTTTTTTATTTAATGCTTTTGTAAAGCTGTTTTGTGTTTTAAGTGTTTTATTCTGACTGCATATTATTAGCTTGTGGAACCTCAGTTGATTTTTGTGTGGTGGTCTTGTATTCCAAACCTTGTCAAATGTCCTTATTAATTTGAGAAGTTTACCTATAAATTTCTATTGGATTCTTTATATTCGTCTGTGTGTAGGTTTCATTTATTTCTCCACTTTTAATCTGTGCTTTTTCTTGCCTTAGTGCAGTTTGTAATTTCCAACATTATGTTGAATATAAATTAGTGAAAGTGGTCATCCTTGTCTTGTTCCTGATCTTAGGGAGAAAGCCTTCAGTCTTTCATAATTATCATATTACTTGCAGGTTTTCAGGTATGGCCATTAGAAGGTTAAGGATGCCACCTCTCTATTGATAATTTGCTAAGAGTTTTTAATCATTGAGTAGATATAGAATTTTCCAAAATGTTTTTCTGCATCAACTGATGTCTTTTCCCCCCACTATAAATTATCAGTTGCCTGGTGCAACTTTGTAGTTCCAAGATAAATCTTGCTGAGTTGTGGTATGTTACTATTTTTGTATGTTGAGGATTTGAGTTATTACATGTTTTTTTTTTTTTTTTAGGGATATTGGTGCATAATTTTGTCATACTGTCCTGGTTTTGGTATCAGTAATGATTGTTTTATAAAATAAATTGAGATGTATTCTTTCCTCTTTTGTTTTCTGGGATACATATACAATGAAGAAAACAAAGAAAGAGGGCTATGGAGATGGTATATAGTCTCTCTGTGTGTTTAGGGTTCCTGCCACTCTCCTCCAAGCCAGAAATATATTTCCCCTATCTGTACATGATGCCCACTTCTGTATTTGGATCAGAAGAGGCTCGAGGTTACAGGAGGAAAAATAAGAAACTCACCACCATTTTGGCAATTGGCAATATTTTGAATTCTAGTCTTCTTCCCCAATCTATTTGTTGCCTTTTTTTCCCCAAAAAAGCTGCTCTGTGTAGCTTTTATGTCTATACTCTCTAGTTTTTAGAGTTTCATTCAGTGGGAGACATAGAGTCATCTTTCCTGGAATCCTGAAGTAATTTTTAGAGGGAGTAGGCAGCTAAAAAAAGATAGGAGCATATAGATGTTTTTTCATTTAGGGAAAAGTTTTTAAAAAGCTGAGACAAATACTGTTAAGGCCTTGAAAATTCACTTAGGCTCACATTAGAAGCTGGAAATGCCACGTGGATGTATGTACATAAGGAATTTCTGTTAGCTTTTTATGGATACATAACAAGTTACAACAAATGAAGTGACTTACAGCAGTACACACATATCATCTCACTATCCTGGAAGTCTGAAGTCCAAGTGGGTTCAGCTGGGCTGTCGGCTCAGAGTCCAACAAAACCAAAATCAGTGTGTCCATTGGGCTAGACTCTAATCTGGAAGGATCTACTTCCACACCCGTTCCCTTTGTTTGAGTTATCTAGTTCGTTGTGGTGAAAGGATTGAGGTCCCCCACTTCTTGCCATTGTTGTCCAGGATGGCCCCCAGGTCTGAGGACAACTCGTTCCTTGTCATGTGACCACCCCACCATCCTCAAAACAGCTGTGACATATAATGAGTCCTTCTCATGCTTCAGACCCCTCTGACATTTTAGCCTCCTCTAGTGAGATCAAGCCCACTGGATAATCTCAATGTCTGACTTGGCGCTTTAATCACAACCATGAACTCCCTTCACAGCATAGCAATACATAGATTAGCATTTGATTCAATAACCAGGGGCCAGGTATTTGGGGGCTGCGACTCACCTATCGAATGCAGCCTGCCACAGAACCAGATTAGGATGTTCCGAAGTAATCCAGCATGAAGTCAACCACATAGGTGCTGTGTGTTGAATCTGAGTCTCAGTGCTAAGGGTGAAGGATGAAAATGTGTACTCAAGGGTCTTCTAGACTAACGGGCATAAATTTCATATTAAGATAGTTGGGTAAGGGACAGACTTGGCCTAGCAGTTAAAGTGTGGATAAGATGCCCACATCCCATATCCAAGTGCCTGCATTTGATTCTCCATCACAGTTCTCAGTTTCAGCTTCCTGCCGATGCAGACCCTGGGAGGTGGCTGGTGATGGCTCAGATAGTTGGGTCCCTGCCACCCACGTGGAAAACCTGGATTGAGTCCCCAGCTCTTGACACTGGACCTGACCCAGCCCCAGCTGTTGAGATCATTTCTTGGAGAAATGATAAGCAGCATTCTAAAGATTAGAAGTTAGGCAAAGAAAGGGTACATTAGATAAAGGGAGCAACAACAGCAAAGGCATAGTGGTAAGACAGCCTGGACTGGAGGAAGAAAGTTGTATACACTCTGAGAGTTTTGAAACTTTAAAGGTGAGGCAGGCAATGACTGCAGAAAAGAAAAAGTGAGACGTTTCCACATTCTATGGAAGTTGGTCTTATTTCATAGGCGAAGAGGAACCAGTAAAGAGTTTTTAGCAGCAGTGAGCCAATCAGGATCTCATTTAAGGCAGATCAGTTTGAAATTACTTTGGGGAGATTGCTTAAAAGGAATTGGTCTAGACAAAGAAAATATTTATAGCTGAGCAATATCAAAGATATGGAGGAGGAAAATGGGGAGTGGTTGAATACTGGAGAGAAGGGGATTGGATTCAAGCAGTGTTTTAGAAGTAAAATTGACAGAACTCAATCTTTTACTGGATTAGGACCAGGGAAAGAGGAAATGAAATGAGGAGTCAAAAAGTCAGATTTCTGACTTTACCCACTTGGTGGATTATGTAGCCCTCATTTGAAATAGGGAACATAGCACGTCTGAGAAGAGCGAGTGGATGTTTGGGATTAATTTATTCGGAGCCCCTATGGGAATTAGTGAAAAGGGGCAGCAGGCTTTGGTATTCATTTATTCTGTCCTTCATTACATTATCGAACTTTCACTTAGTACCTGCTAGAGACAGAACAGCAGTTTAGGGACTCAGAATATTAAGATGTAGGACAGCCCTGCCTATACAGGAGCTCAGAGCTCCCTCAGCTGTGACATACCTAAGCAGGTGGCTACAGAATAATCTAAATAGGTGCCTGGTGATGGCAAAATGCACAGGATATTATAGGAGCAATATGAAGAGATACCTCACTCAGCAACAGGAGTCAAGAAAGATTACCGAGAAGTACTCCAGGGCTGAGTCCAAAAGATATGTTAGGCAAGTAGCCAGACTTTTTTTCTTCTGTGTTCTTGGTGCCACAGCAGTGCCTGGAAGATGAATATCCATGTGGAGTTAGTCCATAGGTGCTTTGCCAGTCTGAGGTCAGGGAGTATCAGTCCTTTTAGTTCAGCAGTTGATTTAAGGTATTTTGGCAACATCTTGGGTAAGTCCCTAAATTGCTTTTGTGGTTACAAGATGAGCACTTCCGACCCTTAGTCTTATAAGTCCTTATGTTATGAACCCAGGAAAACACAAACAGCTTAGACCTGGTATCTGAGTCGTCTTTCTGTTCTAGTTCCGTTCTGTTTTTCTCTTATTACTATTGTCTGCTAAGATTGTCCTCTTTTTTTCGTTGTGGTGAAAAGTGGGTATTATTTTCTATAAAACTGTAGAATTTGGAAGCCCACAGATAAGGATGTGGAGGTCAAACAGGTAAATGTGCAGGTCATTTGACCCATCCAGTTTACCTAAGATGTTTTTACTACCAGCCTCTTTCGGAATCCAGAATTCTCCAAGTCAAAAATAGTGCCCTTTAAGATATTTCCACAATGCATACATGTATTTAAACATAAGTATATATAATGGTTATATGTTTGTTAAAATTTTTTAATGAAAACAATTCCTTTCACCATATGCTACCAATGGATCTGGATCTCCTAATGCCCCTCTAACTCACACAACACACAAAAATTAATTCATGAAGAATCATTGTCCTAAATGTGAGGTGAAACTATAGAATTTTTAAAGAAAACATAGATGTAACTCTTTTTGATCTTGAGATAAACAGTTGTTTCTTGATACCAAAAAAAAGCAAAGTAATATATATTGGACTTAACAAATACAAGAGTAGTTTGTGCTGTTTTTTTTTTTTAAAAAAAAAAAAACCTGAAAAGACAATTTTAAAAAGTGAAAAAAATCTAAAAAGATACCTGCACCACCATATTTTAGAGCAGCACTGTTCACAGTAGCCAAACTATGCAGTCAGCCACGATGCCTCTCAGCAGATAGATGGCTAAAGAAAATGGGACATACACACACACACACAACGAAATGTTATTTAGCTGTAAAAAAAATGAAATTGTGCCATTTGCATCAAAATGGATACAATTGGAGGACATCATTGAGTGAAATAAGCTGGACACAGAAAGACAATTCTTCATGTTCTTCCTTAGAAGTGGGAGCTAAAATTAAAAAAAAAAAAAGTCAAAAACAAACAAACAAAAAAGAAATGCCCATGTGTACCAGTATTGCTGCAAATATAGGTTTGTCAAGTTTTATTTTATACTTTTGTCAAACCAATGGTTAAACATGATTTAATGGTTGTGATTTTTTAAAAATTTACTGTTATGAGTGAAATGGGCATCTTTTCATTTGATTATTGCTTATAGCCCTGGCCTATATTCCTGCTGAACCATGGTCTTTTTACTTGTTGGTTGAACTCTTTATTTAATGGAGCATTAAGCCTTTGACTATAATGTAAATTAAATATATGTTATCTCAGGGGCCTGTGCTGTAGGCTAAGCCTCTGGCTGCTGTGCAGGCATCCCACATGGCCACCAATTTGTGTCGCAGCTTCTCCTCTTCCAATCCTGCTCTCTGCTTGTGGCCCTGCAATAGAAGATGGCCCAACTGCTTGAGCCCCTGCACCCACGTGGAGACTCCGAAGAAGCTCCTGGCTCCTGGCTTCTGATTGGCCCAGCTCTGGCCTTTGTGGCTATTTGGGAAGTGAATCAGCATATAGAAGACCTTTCTGTCTGTCTCTCCCTCTCTCTCTCTGTAGCCCTGCCTCTCAAATAATCTTTCAAAAAAATGTTATCTCAAAAAATAAAAGAGAAAATAAGGCAGTGGGAGGGAGGAAGAAAGGGAGAAAGCTTATATTCTTAGTATTATATCTGTGAATTACATTCAATGTTCTCTTTGTATTAGTGTCACATTAACTTGAGAACTGATGAGAATTCCATTGTAGTAACTATACAGTTGCGGTGACCCTGAGAATCTAATGTATTAATAAATTCCTGGCGTGGGCACCATGGTGCAGTGGATTAAACTGTCACCTGCATCCCATATGGGTACCAGTTTGAGTCCCAGCTTTTCCACTTCCAGTTCAGTTCCCTGATAATGTGCCTAGGAAAGCAGTGGAAGATGGCCCAGGTACTTGGGCCCCTGCCCCCAAGTGGGAGACCAAGATGAAACACCTGGCTCCTGGCCTCTGCCTGGCCCAGCCCTGGCCTTTGTAGCCATTTGGGAAGTGAATCAGGAAATGAAAGATCGTTCTCTCTCTGCCTCTGCCTTTCCCTAACTCTGTCTTTCAAATAAATAAATCTTTTATAAAAATAGATAAATTCCTTAAAAATAAAAAAGTAAAAATACTGTTATTTGTAAGAGATATTTAAAAAGCAAACAAGCCAATCTACAGAATGGGTGAAAATATTTGCAAATCATACCTGGTAACAGCTTGTATCCAGAATGTGTTAAGATCTCCTACAGTTCAATAATAAAAAGACAACCCAATTTTAAAGTGGGAAAAAGTATTAAGTAGACTTTCCCACAAGCGTATGTACAAACAGCATGTGAAAAATGCTCCCATCCTTAGTCATTAGGGAAGTACAAATCACAATCACCATGGGATGCCCCTTTACACCCACTAGGATGGCTCTAATTAGTTCTGACCCAGTGATTCCACTCCCACAGAGAGATTTAAGAAAATTAAAAAATGTGTTCATACAAAAATTTGCACAGAAATATTTGGAGCCACAGTATTCATAATATTGCCAGAAAGAATAAACAACTCAAATATCTATCAACTGATAATGCATAAAGAAAATGTAGCATATCCCAATGTAAATTATTTAGTCACAAAAAGGAATGGAATACTCACATACATTTCAATATGCATTAGCCTCTTAAACATGTTAAGTGAAGAAAATAAGACACAATGGATTACGTATTGTATGATTCCATTTGTTTGAAATTTGCTGGCTAGGCAAATCTGTAGAGACAGAAATGTGTTTACCTGAGGTGGGATGGAGGCACAGGTGAGGAGAGACTGCTGAGTGGCAGGGATTTTGTTTGTGAGTCTGGTAATGAAAATGTTGTGGAATTCGTGGTGAGATGGCTATAGAGACTTGGAGCATACTAAAAACCACTGAATTGTATGCTGAAAACAGGTAAATTTTGTGGCCTATGAGTTACTGTGTTTATAAAATGTTTTCAAAGATGGTTCCTTTAAGTTAGGATGTTTATTCCTGTTTAAAAAGTACCTAGGAAGCAGAGTGGTTTTAGTATTATGAAAGGGTGACTTACATGTCTGAGCCTGTCCCACAGACAGCTGACTGGGACCAGCACTCTTGGAGTTTTGCTAGGCCTGATAAGGAGACACAATGCCCAAGCGTGAGAGAAGGTGTACTTGAGAGGACTGGGACCCTGAGGCAGCCCGGCCATCCAGGAGGAAACTGAAAGGTGCTGACGCTGACGTCCCAGGAACGCGAGAAGGGGCCCTCTTTAGGAAGGCTGGTGCAGAATGTTCACTCTGTCCACTTACTAATTTGGTTGTTACTGGCTTTGTCTGGGATTATGTCTTCTGTTAGATCCTCAAACTCCAATGAAAGAAGCACTTGTTAGGTTCACGTAAGCTTGAACGTGTATTAGACACGTGCATATGGGATACATACAGTGCTAGGCACTGGGTTATTCATATGTATGACGTGCCCTGCCTTTATGACATTTAAAATATGTTATCTCTTATGGAAAATAAAAACAAAAATGATGTGGTACAAGGTCAAACAGGAAGGTTGAAAATGAAATGATAATGGTAGTTCATTTTAATGTTAAGTAACTGAGTAACAAATAAGGACAACATCTGGTGTATGGTCCACATACAATGCACTGTAGGTTTTAAGAAATCTCAGTCTACCTATATTACATTGGATAAGGGATGAGGCCTTCATCAATGCCGAATGTAGAGAGAGGTACAGGCACTCACGGTTCACAGCAGGTCACAAAGAGGTCATGCATGTGAGGCTACTTTAGTCAGTTAAACAAGAGCTTATTAATACCAATATTTGTGTCAAATATTGTTCTGAGTGTTAAGGGAAGTCTTTTTCCTTGTAAGAAAGGATGCCAGTTTCAAAGAAGTAACAAACTGGAAAGAAAGCCTGCTTCATTTTGCTGTGGAGTATGAGGGCAGAGGTGGAAATAGATGGCCCTCAGGTCCATGTGCAGCCTTCTCTGTACAGGAACAGTCAGATGGACTAGCCAGAAATATAGGCATTCGTGTCGTCCAGGGAGGGTGTTGCTTCAGGTAACTATGTAAGAAGAGTCAGGTGACAACTGAAAGAAACAGAACATTCTGCCTTGCTAAAGACTCTATGATCTGCTTCTAAGGACACTTAAAGAGGAGGTGGCCAGGGAAATGGAGGCTTATATTCAATAAGAAATCTTCAGTGACATTCTTATCTTTTTCACTCCTATAGCCGACATCAACTTGGATATATCAAAGCCTTTGAAAGCAAACCTGAGTTTTACCAAACTGCACCAAATGAACCACTTTTTAAAGAAGATAAAACGTGCACATGGCCTTGCACATAGCAAAGAGACTTCCGACACCACGGGGAATAAGGACGAGCTCCTAGTCTCCAAAGGTTACCGTGGAAAGTTGTCCAGACCTAAAGTTCATGGAGATGGAGTGCAGAAGGTTTCTGTTCAGGAAAACATATGGAGAGCTATTTCCTCCTTTCAAAAAATTTCTGCCCATACCACGCAGATTGTGGTCTCTATGGAAACTGTTCCCCATCCTAGTAAGCCATGCCTGTTAGCATCTCTATCAAACCTCAGTGGAAGCCTTCATGTCAAAGCAGCACAGAAAGTACCTGGTAAGTCACAGATGAGGGAAAGGGAATAGGGGGTGGAAACATGGAGAGAAGCAGTATGACTTGTTAACATTGGAAAATGCACGATTTTGAACATTTGTGTTGTGTAGATGTTAAAAGTTGATGAACGGGGCCATCAAAGAAGGAGGTACCTTTCTCTGAAGGGAGGAGAGAACTTCCACTTTGACTATGGCCCTGTGGGAATAAGATCGAAGTCGGCTAACCCTAAAGGCTTCCATAGCCTCGGCAACTCATGACCAGAGCCTAGGGAGATTACTGACGCCATAAACAAGAGTGTCAAATTGTTAAATCAACATCAGGAGTCACTGTGTACTTGCGTCTCATGGGGGATCTGTCCTTAGTGTGTTATCCAATGTGAAGTGATGCTATTACTAGTGCTGAAACAGTATTTTTACACTTTGTGTTTCTGTGTGGGTGCAAACTGATGAAATCCTTACATAGTATATATTGAATCGATCTTCTTTATATAAAGATAATTGCAAATGAAAAAAAAAATCTTGGTGTTAAACTGGAAATTGCATAGACAATTAATCAATTTTTTTAAAAAAAAAAATCATGTAGGATCTCTGTCCTTAATGTGCTGTACATTGTGAATTAATACTATAACTAGTACTCCAACAGTATTATCATTTTGTGTCTCTATGCGAGGGCAAACCGTTGAAATCTTTACGTAATACATACTAAATTGATCTCCTGTGTATAAAAAGAATTGAAAATGAATCTTGATGTGAATGGAAGGGGAGAGGGAGCGGGAAAAGGGGAGGGTGGGGGGAGGGAGGGAAGTTGTGTGTGGGGGGAGCCATTGTGGTCCATGAGCTGTTCTTTGGAAATTTATATTCTTTAAATAAAAGCTTTATAAAAAAAAAAAAAAAAAAAAAAAAAAAAAAAAAAAAAAAAGTTTTAAAGACTGTTAGATATAAGGACATTCGGGCTTGTGATCTTGTTTTAGATATAAGTTTGTAATATCCATAGAGCCTAGATATTTAAGTGCCAGGGTGTTTCTGTCTACCACTTAAGGTTTCTTCCTGCAGATGCCTGGAAGCCGTTCATTCTTGCTTTCTTTTTGCCTACAATAGCTGTAGTGGAACCACAGAGTATCGAATTTTGTGTGAAGTTAGGTCAGTGATTCTCAAAACCTGATTCCAGAACCAGCAGCGTTGGCATCACCTGGGACCTTGTTTGAAATGCAAATTCTCAGACTACCCTGACAGACTGAGTCAGAAACTGGGCCAGGAGCCCAGCAATCTGTGTTTCCAGAAGCCCCACAAGTGACTTTCGTGCACCATATTAAGTCACTGGTAACTATTTTTTAAAGAAAAATTGCTGTGGCAGCAGAGAGGACCCACAAAGTATATTAGAAGGCAAGGTTCAACTGTGCAGGAGTGCCATGGGGGCATTTTACCAGGCAGCAATACCTGGGAAGGCTGGCTTCTGGGCCACCTCTGAGCAACCAGAAGCCTGGGCCCTGCAAACTGACAGTCCTCGGTAGGGGGGAGGTAAGAAGGTCACTGGCAGTGACATCTACATTTTCCTCTTCTGTCACCTTAAGCTGTTGTGTGCTTTTCATACTGAATCAAAAAGGGTGGACAGAAGCCATGTGATGGGGAAAGAAAAAAGACAGGCACAGGTGGGAAATAACAGCTTTCAGTCACCAAAACTGCTACTGTAAAGGGTTAGGGCACAGTGCCAGAAATTTTGCTCTGAAAGTAAAAGTAGCAAAAGAGAACTATCTTTTTTTTTTTTTTTTACAACTTTAATTTGAAAGGAAAAAATTGAGGCTTGGGTATGGTGCAGGGAATAAAGTAAATCCTTAAACTGTGAATAACATAGTTGCTTACCAAAACAAAATTGCAGCTGGAAACTAACTGTAACTTAGTTGCACATAGCTAGTTTGAACACAGTAGTTTAAGAGATACAGAAAAAGTTTTACAGTTGAGAAGTATGACTTTCCAGCCAAAACATATATGATTTATTTCTTTCTCACCAGAAATATTTGTGACCAAGCCAGCAAAAAGTTCTTTATTTTTTTATTGTCCTAAAAGTTAGAAATGAAAAATGTAAGGTTTATGGGACATAAAAGACTATGAAGCACTGGAGGGCTATAGTGTCCTATTTATCCACAAATAAATTCCAGTGCAGACACCACCGGACCCATTCCCACGACTTTCCCATTGCACCTTAATCATAGCAGGGAAAAGTTTGAACTAAAAAGAGTAGAAGAACTTAAACATACCATTTTCATTCTAGGCCCTATTTTTTCATCCGTATTTTTTTTATTTATTTCTTTTCATCCACTTTTAAGGCTATCTTTACTTGGTAAATGTATATAAAATAAAAATAACGTCCCTCTCTCAGAGCTATACAACTTAGTCAACTCATTCTGTTTTTATGACTTGTTTGTCCCTCTTTACATTAGAAAAAATACGTATCCTACTCCTTGCAAAATAATGTTCTTGAATCGAATGAAACACAGAAATAAAAAACTACCGCTTTCACCAACACATACTTTATACAACTCGAATGTGTAGTACCCATCAGATGTTCTGAAATAGTTATTGTGTCAAATCAAAATTGAAGTAAGCCATTTAATAGGAAAAATTTTATTATGAAACTATAACAAATACCAAAGTCTATTTTTGTGTTTCTGCCTAATGTGACAGCATACTCAGTTTAAGAAGATCAAGTCAACAAAATAATAAATTATAATTAAGTGAAATAAGATGTCAATTTCTAGTTTTTGCAAAGGCTGATTTCAAGGAAAATTATAATTGAGATGCTACATATTTTCAAAAATTAATTTTAGCTTTATTTTTCAAATAAGAAACTTTGAACAGTAATTTCACTGTATAGTTGATATCTGAATATTTTCATACTTTGCAATTTGGATTAAATATATGCAGATATAGTTTTAGGATATAGTCTTAGTAAGTGGTAAGAGTACATGACACCAGAAATACACACACATACACAAAGAACCACTTACCAATAGTCATGTTTTTTGTCTTTTTCAAGTGATATCATTCTGCATTCGACCAGAATTTTTTATAATATATCTTTGAGCTCAGTGGAGTTAATGTCAGATTTTTATAGTTTGAATCTAATACAGAAATACTTAACTGAGTCTTTGATTTTACAGTTTATATAACTGTTGTGACCATCTGCAGCAGCTGCACTTTTCAAATTATTTGCTGAACCAAATTGAGCACAGTGACAAAAGTAGTCATCTCAGATGTACTATTAAACAGAGAAAGAAAAAGGAGCATTGCCTTGGTACAGTATAGCCATCTGCTGTACAGATGTTATTGTATAGAATGACTTAAGATAAAATAATTGTAGAAAATTTTCATTAAAACCTCAACAATTTGCACTTGTTTATGCGAATCTGCATAGCTCCCCAATGAGACAACACACTTGGGGTTTCTTTGGTTCTCACTCACTTTCTCTTTGATCCTTTTTGATGTGCTGACTTTAATAAACACAGTCAAAAACACTGTGCAAAAACATCATGGAAAAAACTACAAAGGAACAATTATAGCGGCAGAAACTACTCTAATCCCTAACTTACGCAAGCTATTTTTAGTGAAATATTTTTTTTAACACTCTTTATGTGACAATGTTATATAAACAGGGAAAAAATGGTCCTTTCCAGATGAATTTTAATTTAGTTTCTGAAATAGACTTGTAATGCTAGAAGAATCTTATGCGCTAAGTAATATTTAGAGAAGCACCATTGGGAATGTGTTGTAGGCATGTTCCTTCATTTGTCAAAGGTACAAAAAAATTTGTGTTCACCTAATGATTATATTGTTTTATCATCTAAATTGTCATAAATTGACAAGTGTATGTGGATATGTGGAAAGGAATAATAAAAGCACAGAAAGGAGAAGTTAATTTTCTTCCCAAAATACTGTTATTACATTTAAATAATTAGCAATGCTCTGATACACTTTTTCTACAAATTTTTACAGATTACTCACTGAAGTGTTGGAAGTAATTCCAATTGTTTTCCAGTGTTTTTGACATTTGGAATAAAATGAAATGATTAAATATTTTCACTTTACCAAAAAAATAAATAAATAAAATAAATTCCATGAGTTCTTAGACTCCTTTACTATTCTGCTTACCCCAAAGTAGGAGAGTTTCAAGGGCCTTGATTTTTTTATTAAAAAATGCCACTCTGCAGATGCTAGTATGATAGTAACTTTGTAACAATCTAATGTGTATTTCTGCTGAAGTACTATGTTTTTGCATGTATCTTCAGTAAAAAGACCCTAAAATTCTCATTTTAGTAGATATAATTCTTGTATTTTAAAAATTGGCATATAATACTACAGAAAACCCTATGATCGCATTACCAATAATAAAATGAATTACATTAACAAATTATATTTTACATTTTGAAATATTTTTGGGCTAGTAACACTGCTATTATTGTCCATTGAATCTATTCCATTCTGTAGTATATCTTTGTTAAAAAAAAAAAAAAAGCCCCTTTGCCCCATGTATACACATAACCCAATCTTTTTTGCCACTTGAAGTATGTCATTTTGGAGAAACTAGATATATATAGCTATAAATTCTGGCCCGGCTGTGTAGCACCTTCCGCAGGGAGGGTGCGGAGGGAGCTACAGACTTTAGCTCCCTGTCACAGTAAGTTATGGCTCTCCCAGGGCGGCACTCCTTAGATTTCAGCAAACAGGAGTACACAACTGAGAGCTGTGAAGTCACTGTGCTTGCGGCTGCTCTGGGCTTTCTCAGGGGCACTAACATTGGCAACCTTCATGTAGGTACGGAAAGAAAAATAGGATGTGAACAAGCTAGATGCTACAGAGGACAAGTCTGAGGGAGGCCATCTTGGCTGGCTAGTTAGTCAGAACTGGGAAAGTCCTGTGTCCACGAGGACTTGAGGGACTTTTAACCCTGGCAAAAAGCAGTGAGTGGAACCTCTTCTGATTAAACAGCTGGGATTTAAAAGAACCTTCACCGCCCCAGCAGGACTTACCTTTGTGGATCGACAAAATTAGGAAGAAAGCAAGCATGCTCACATCATTTGGCAAGTATATAAAATGGCTCTTCTCGAGTTCACCAAGTTCTCAACCGTTAAAATATAAAGAACCTGAAGTTCCTTTTCATGCACTGAAAAGTGAAACTGGGTCGTAGCAAATACAGAGCAGAGCTGCAGCTTTTCCTTCCACAGGTCACTGGATCTCCTGGGGCAAGGCCCCTCAGGCAGTGTCCACGGCCTTTGGATGCTGTAGAGCCGCAAGTTAGCCTAAAGGGAAATAAAGCATTAAATTAGATATGACTACCTAAAAGAATACGTTGCAATAGTAAGCCATTTACAACACCCCAAAGACTCTTGTTACTTTTAGGAAGAAATAGCTTCTCTTTCCAACGCCTGAACAATAGGAAATGAATTCTTTGTCAGTGAAAACCAGAGGACAAACTTAACTTTTAAGTAGCCACTGAGGATTGAAGTGGAAATACAGCTTGTAGACAGCTATACAAATCACTAACAAACTTTAATGAATATTGGGTGTGGGCATCAGGGTCCTGTCATTTTTGACACTATGTCCCAAGTAGCTTAAACCCAACACTCGAGGAAAGGTGGAGACCTCATTCGGTCTGTAACATCTGGGATTTTATTTGTCATTTTGGCATACCCTGCAAGCGCAAAAGAAAGAGTAAAAGGGGATTATCTTGACAATGAAATGAGTTACTGAATCTTGTGATAATGAAAAGCAGAAGAATTCTAATGCCTTTCTATAGTCCCCGAGGTAGAGGTGCGTTTATAGTTTTGCAGAAGTAAAATGTAGGCAGGCAGAGCAGATGGCCTAGGTCCGTGAAACACGATGCCCCTCCTCCCCAACCTAGGACTGAGTACCACTATTAATCCTGGTCAGAGTCCCTCCTATGACTGTATAACAAGGTTCAAAGTTGCTACTGAAGAACTGGCATGTGCCTCTTTTTTTTTTTTTATACTCTTTAAATTACCTGTAGAGTACTGATTTTTACAGTGATATTTTCTGTATATTTTATTGAACAGTTTAGTCATTCAAAATGACTAGAATATAAAGTTTTAAAACTTAAATGAGAAATAAGTTGACCAAGTAAAATTATAGCTTTTCCCCAAAATAAAAATTACGGATGTATGAAATACTGTAATGCTCCTGGTTCTCCTATTAGAGGTCATCTGCAGTATAGAGAAAAGCTCAGTGTTCAAGTTTTATTCTCCTTTTTCTGATTGTTGTAATCCATTATTATGTAGACTTTTGGATAGTAGCAAGTATTATCAATACCAGTAACTTAGAAGAGAACATCATTATACCCTTAAAAATTAGGAATATTTGAAACTTAATGAAAACATCAGTGGATCACAATGGGATAACTATTTTTCACGATAATGTATTATATACTAAAGAACTGAAAGAGAGGAGCTGATTGGCTACACACACACACATACATGAAATGGAAAGGCTGCTTGCCTGGATTTGATTGGTTTACACTGTGTATTTGTGTTCAGACATTGAACGGTACACTATAAATATGCCCAAATATTAACATGTCTATCAAAAGCTTTTGAAAAGGAAATTTTTGTTTTTTTTTTTATCTAAACATTAATAAGTACATACTGTTCAGGCATATTTATTCTTTAACAAATTTTGTTACTGTAGTACTCTACCTTTTAGAGGGATGTGTTTACATTTTCCTGTGCTTAAGGGCTTATGCATTGCTTAAAATATCTATTATGTGATTATTGTTCTTCAGATAGATTTTTTTTGTTTCAATGCTATGTGATTACTGTAGATGTTTTGGATTCCAGTGGGAAACATTTAAAATACATAAGATGGTAAGTTCAGAGATACAGAAGGTAATCTCTGGGTTGAATTTCTGATGTATTAATTTCAGGGCTGCAGGAAAAATAAAAATCATCTAATAAGCACAAACTTGGGTTATCAGAGCAATCGCATGTGCTTGGTGTAGTGAACATGATGTACCTGCCCAGCCTTTCGTACAGGGAGATGAGCTCATTTCAGAGAGATAACCATCTCTGACTCTTTCTTCTGATTCATCACTGACCTGAACTCCATTTGAACCTTGTTAGACAAAAAACAAGCAGAATTCCTGGCCCAAACTATAAAATATAATTAAGCCCTTTTGAAATGATGTGTAAAAGAACATTGCTGTACCCCCACTTATAACCGCTACCACCACCACAACCAATAAAGTTAAATCAAGCACTGCCTGTAATGGATTAAAATAATAAATGTTCCTGGATTTCAGTGTTTGAAGTACTTGGAGAAAACAGGCTCCCAGCAGCCCGGGTAGCTGAATGCAGGAGAGACATTTATTAATGACGAGTTCAAGGATTTGGCCTGTTTAAGATCATTACTTTCTGTTTACCGTGTGTGTTACACATCTCTTGTATTTTTACACAGCCCACATGTGTCCACACGCAATAATGAAAAGGTCTTTTTTTTTTCAACAAAAGAATTGTTAATTGTATAAATATGGTTCTCTTGGGGAATATGAAGTCTTCATAAGACTCTGCTCCCTTCTAATGAGAAATCCAGTACAGTCATTATAGTCATCCAGGTAAATCCGCCTTCAGATCTTGTCTCTGGCTAAATTAGTCTATTTCTTGCCCTCAGTTGTAGTTACTAAATTCCAAACTTTATCTAGACTGCTTGCTAGAAAACTTTTGGCCTCAGGATATGTATTTTAGCACTGTATCTCATTATAGTAGACCCTGTGTGTCCTGTTTTCTGTAGGAAAAAAATCATTGCTCTTTATTCTCCTGGTTTTAACAAAGATGTGGTAAAAGAACCATTTCTGTTAGATTTGGACACATTTGGATAAGAGTGACTGATAAGAAATTTCACATCTACACATACGAAGCAGAATATTGCTTGGACAGGAGGGAAAAGGGACTTTTGAGACAACAAAAATGCTATCAGTTGACATGAAGACCCATCACTGTGCAAAATGTAATTGGGGAAGAAAGTTCACCCCCTAGTAAGGAAGTATTTAGGGACCTTCTCCTTGGTAGCTGCTCCTTTACATCCTAATGATTGCACCTGTTAGGTTTGTAGTAAGGAAACAGATAAGCATTGTAGCACCTGCCCTGAGGCTGTGATAAAAGAGTTACAAGTAAATCTGTATCCTCCAGGGTACTGAGTCTGTGACAGCAATTTCGTTTTGCCTGCAGTCACAGCAAATTGCCTTCTTGCCCACAGAAGCCAGAAGGCTGTTTGTTCGGGAAGTTTCTGGCAAAGCAACCCTGTTGAGCGATGAGTGACTGAAAACACATCTGAAATGTTCTTCTATTCTCTGCTTGGGCCCCTGGGCCTGTTGGCCATGTTGGCATATAGCATACTGAGGTCGTGGGAAAAAGCCCTTATTCACCACCCTATTACCCTTTGGAAACATAAAGTGACTTAGGGCTAACTAACAGTAGTAGTTTTCGGGAAGCGACATGGTGCCAGAAGGAGGCAGACAGAAGCTGCATCCCAGCCCTGATGCTTATTGACCAACTGACTGTGGCAAGAGTCATGCTCTAGTTCATCTCCCAAATGAAGGCGAGGACACTTAATGTCAGGGTGCCTGAGAGGGCTGATGACATAATATACACAGACTAACTTACACAGTGCATGGCACAAATTAAGGGCTCAGTCAGTATTAGGCTTTTTGTTTCTTTCTCCTCTCCCTCTCAACTTAGTCACACTACATGAATGCCAAAATCATAGTTCGTTAAATTCCAGAGGTAAAAATAACCTTAAAATTATCCTATTCTTTATCAAGAACTGATTTTTTTTTTCCTTTTCTCCCACAGACCTCATAGTCCAAGCATACTGCCCTTAGGATTAGATAGCTAGCTAGATGAACTTGATATCCCAAAGATAAGAGCGTTAGTATCCCCCCACAGCCCTGTTTCAGACAGATTCATGGTTTCTTTTAGGCTCTTTGAGATACTAAACATACCTCATAACCTCCATTACTGTGAGGGGACCTGAAAGCGTCCAGGAATCCTGGGTTGAGACCCATTGAGCAAGGACAAGAGGGGTTAACTGATTTGCCCAGGGTTGTCTGAGACAAAGTGAAGACCCCTCTCCTGGCTGCTGGTCCTTTAAAATCTGGATTATGAAGCTCAAGGCAGTCTGTCCATGCCACTCTAGTCACTGAGCAAAGACATTTGTTTTCAAAATGTCTTCACGTTCATCTTGGTTCTTTTATCTGTGTGACTTACTTTAAAAGAAATGATTCAGCAGTGGTTTCCTCATGCAATTAAATTAAGCAGCTACTGTAGTGTTCGCGTCCACTGTGGTCCTTTCCTCCATGAGGAGGCCGTTACGCACTTTCCGTAGGCACAGTCAGAGCTGCCAGTTTGCCCTTTTTCTCTTAAACATAGCCACATGATCCAGTCAAGTTTTATTTTTCTAATAAACTCACACAACTGTAAAAACAGCACGATGGCAGGCTGCAGGGGAAGAAGGAGGGAACGCACATCCTCCATCACTCTTTGGTAGCTTTTTTTAGTTTTTTTTTTTTTTTTTTTTTTTTAGGATCACAGAGTTTTAAAATACTTCTCAAAAAACACCTTCCCCAGACAAGGGCCAAGTATAAGTAGCCAACTCGGTAGACACCTCATGAACAATTCTCCCTTTCTTTGTGCGAAAGAAAGAATTCCTCTTGGGCACTTGTTTTTCCATTTTCTTATGCAGAAAAGAAAATGTTTGGAGTAGACTATGGGTCCCAGCGTTTGCTCATCAGTGAGAACTAGATGACAATCTCTGGTTACCCTAGAAACCTGCCTGTGAGAAATCATCCGGGTGCTTAGGGGAAGGGATGCACATTCTAGGTGGGCCAGCTCAGCTGCCTCTCATTGTGATGACTAGACTTTGAAGTGAATTTGTTAGCACAGACATCCCTTAGTGTTTGGACTTGTTTCATATGTCAATTTTTCTTATGCTTTAGCTGACTGTTTTAATAGGTATAAAATATACTTCCAATCTTCTTAAAAAGGTTGCATGAATTAAATATAATTACATAGACTGACCAATTTACATATTCTGATTGGTAGGAATGAGAATCTTTTATTTCATGATTAAGACACCAAGAACCATTTTCATGTACTTGAACATAATTAGTTGAAGGAGCTAGGCATAAAAAGATTGCATTTTTTTTTCGTAAACTGATCATACTTTAATGGACCACACTTGGGAAAAAAGTCTTCGACCATTTGAGGCATCCTGGTGTTTCACTGTTATGCAGATCAGCTTCTGGATGTATCTAGCACATGCTTGTTGCTTTTCTAGTAGCCTAAGATTACTTGCAGCTGGATTAAAAAAAATACCTGGATATGCTTTACTTGCACATGTCATCATCACGTACTCTTTCTAATGATGTACAGAAGCTTGATTTAGATTGCATTTTGCTCCGTCAGCATGCAAAAAGTAGAAGCCTTACTAAGGGCCTAGTAGATACAGATGATGTAGGGCTGGCAGCATTTCATAAATATTTTCCAAAACAAGTGGTTTGCGTTTATTAGTCTTCTGACGGAGTATTTTGAAGGTCAAGAAACTATTTGTTCCTTGACCTGAATTTTTATACTCAATGAAAAGTATATCAGTATGCAAACAAAGCAAAACTATTTCTGTTTATTCCGCCAGTTGTTTCTGAAATTACTTCTCAATGTTGCTACACCTCATTTAGTTTAATTAAATATCTGCCATTAGTTTGCTACAACTGAAATCAAAAATATAAACACAGATTTTTGAAAACGGTCAGTGGAAAAATTCAGCAGAAAAGCATTCTGTTGAATGAGAGGAAGCAGAGAGAAAAAGTTGTATACTTGGTCAAAATGATCACACAATTGCTAAATGCAACATAGGAGCCTGGGATGGACAGAAAAGACGTTAGAGAAGAAACTGATGAGATTCAAAGAAGATCTATAAGTTAGTTACTAGAATTATGTCACTGTTAATCCACTGGTTTTTGAAAATCATACTCTGGTTTTATATAAGCTGTTAACATTGAGGGAAGCTGGATGAAGGACAGCAACTTTGCTGAAAGCCTAACATTATTGCAGGGGTGGGGAACCTATTTTCTGCCAAGGGCCATTCGGGTGTTTATGACATCATTCACAGGCCATACAGAATTATCAGCTTAAAAGCTAGCCTGCTATAGATTTATTAAATTTTGAGTCCCACCTGTGGTTGCCTTGGCCGAACCAGGCCAAATGATTTCATGGGCCTTATACAGCCTGTGGGCAGGACGTTCCCCACCCTTTGCAAGTTTTTAAAAAATGACCTGATCCGCAACTGTAGTAATAGTCATGTTTTCCAAGGTTTAATGATGATTTCAAATCCTAAACTTCTGTGGCATTTCTTTACATTTTTGCTTTCTACCCTCTTTTTTTCTTTTTAAGATTTTATTTATTTATTTGAGAGGTAGAGGTACTGACAGAGGGAGACACAGGGAGAAAGGTCTTCCACCTACGGGTTCTGCACTGCCCAGAGTGTCTAGGGAGCTTTTCTTTCATTTCCATCCTGCCATGAGGAGGCAGAATATTTAGCAGAGCAGGAGGCCAGCTCTGTGAAGAAGGCAGGGTTGCCCAGGAATGAGGTGCCCCACAAAGATCCTTTTGGAGTCGGTCTGGGCAATTTTGGAGGCAGGTTATAAGCTCAGTTATTATGCTAATGATGTTCTAATGAGCCAGGGGTCAGTTTAGAGGTCAGTATACTGAGGGTATGGCGACTTTTTCTGTGGTTTCCTTATCTTATGACATGGACGGTCGTATGACTGTGGCTCCACAGGAACCTAGCTAGCTAACTACCCTGATGTGCTCGCTTCCTGGTGAAGAAGACAAAAAGGAAGCGATGATGTCCCTAGAGGCTGGCTTCCCAAACTGAAAGAGGAAAGGGGAATTAATAACCCCATCGTGAGTCCCAGGGATTATTTTCCTGTGTTGTGGTAACAGTGTGCAGTTTGGTTTGCAATCTATAAATGTCCCCTTGTGAAATTCATCACTGTTCTTTATTATTAAGTGATCACCACTATCTCTTATCACTAACACCAGTATTAAAAACCACTTTACAGGGCACCAGATTCTGTCCCGGTTGCCCCTCTTCCAGGCCAGCTCTCTGCTGTGGCCCAAGAGTGCAGTGGAGGATGGCCCAAGTGCTTGGGCCCTGCACCCCATGGGAGACCAGGAGAAGCACCTGGCTCCTGCCATCGGATCAGCGTGGTGCGCAGGCCGCAGCACGCTGGCCGCGACCGCCATTGGAGGGTGAACCAATGGCAGAGGAAGACCTTTCTCTGTCTCTCTTTCTCTTATTGTCCACTCTGCCTGCCAAAAAAAAAAAAAAAAAAACACTTTTACCAGCATGTTTTCCTATTCTGATGTTATAGGTTTTTTTTTTTTTTTTTAATAGGAAATGTTCAAAGGAAAGCTACAACTCACTTAAACCTAAAAGCCAACACTTGTGGGTGACATTTTCTGTGGTGTCAGATTACTGGATTCTCTGAGGAGCAGGATCATGGCAGGTTGATGTGTAGTGAGCATAGTGGGCAGGGAAGGCACATAGGGTCGAGTTGAATTTGTTGTCTCGGAAGTAACCCACACTTCATCTTCTTATGGGTATATAGCAAGAAAGAAAAGAAAGGGGACAGAAATGACCAGGATCACAATTTTGTATCTTTTGGTCATGTATTTTCTTAATGCCTTAAGGCAATATTCTTGTTTGAAATAGCATCTTCTTGAGTCTCAGTGTCATTTGTCTGTTCATACTAGGCCTTGGTTAATGCTGGTAGACCTGAAAAACAGGCAAGTACAAATTGTAAAAGGATTAGAAAAGGGGCAGTAGGTTATTGGAGAAAAGAAAGAAGGAGAATAGAAAGAGAAAAAATAGCAACCTAGGCATCCAAAATCAGTGAAAGAATTGATTGCACATGAAGTAAGGAAAGAGAAGCAAAATATTATAGGATGGAGTGATAGCAGGAAAGTGTTCTGTTCCTCAGTGGTTCACATGTGTAACAGAGTCAGCATCGTAAATATTGTTGTTATCCACCCCTTTACCCCTGCCCTCAGTACTTACTGTTTTAGGACTTGCAATTAGCAGATTACCAAGGGAGAATCTGATGTGAAAGAAAATTGTAAATTACTTACTCTCTCTCTGTATAACCCAGTACACAGAGGATAACCTGTAAATGTTGCCTGAAAAATGAACACTTGCATCCATACATTTACAATTGCAGGTAAGCCAGGTATGCATATACCTGATAGAGAGTTAAAAGCATGGGAGTAGGACCTGTTTGAAAAATCAGGCCTGCTTATGGAATTCACTAAAATAGGAAATCTGTGGGAGACTAGAAGACTGAAGATCACCCTTTAAAATCCCATTGGTTAGAAGATAGGTATCATGGAGCCAGTGTTGTGGCGCAGAGGGGGAAAGCAGCTGAGAATAGCCCAGGTCCTTAGGCCCACCTATGTAGGAGACCTGGAAGAAACATCTGGCTCCTGGCTTCAGATCACCCAACCCCGGCCATTGTGGCCATTTGGACATTGAGCCAGCACATGAAGATATTCTCTCTCTCCCTGCCCCTCTATCTTTCTCTCTCTGTGTGTGTATATATCTGTGTGTAACTCTAACTTTCAAATAAATAAATCTTTTTTTAAAAAATTAGTATTAGTTGGCACACTGTGGGTTGCAAGTGGCAGAAGATCTAACCTAAACTTATTTAAGCAATATCACATATGTAAAAAAAAAACAAACCACCTCTAAACCAGTTCTGCCCTTAGGCATGGCAGAATTCAGCAGGTTTCTGCCTCCTGTGTTACACACCTCCAGCCTCGGGCTCCTACATAATGGCTTCCAACAGCTCTAGCACTTCCATTTCTTCAAGACCAAGGAGCAAGGGAAGGATCCTTCTCCCAAAAATAGTATCATACTCATTGGTTTTCATTAGGTTGAATGCTCATCCCTGAACCAGCTGAAACTCCGGAGATTATCAAACATGAAATAATAGTGCAGAAGATCTCTAGTCCCACTAGACTACTTCTGGGAAAACCCATCATTGGAGTCTTGTACTGTTGAGGTACAATTACAGCTGGATCAGTGCTTGCCTCAATGCCAAGGGCCCTGTATCTCAGCATCCTCCATGCTCACCTAAGTCTGACCCACTTTCTTCTTTTAGTTCCAGGCTCCCAAATGGTTGACCATTGGCTTCTTAATTCTACTTTATCTTTACTCTGCTGAGAGTTTTAGCCATCCTGTCTGTCTGCCTAAGCAAAAATAGGGTTTGTGTGACAGTAGGAAGTGTTCATGAGTTTAATGGTATATACAGTGGCACAAAAGCTGTCAAAATGTCTGTTTTTAGTAATAGTTTGAGTCCAGAATTCTTCATTCTATCTTTGCCATATATATAATTTATATACGACAATTTACATATACATATATATATATATATATATATATATATAAATTGTGTAACTTTTAGGGATTAAGGAGAGCCATGAACCTACTTAAATCCTTAAAAATAGATACCTTCTGAGTAATATACATATTTTGTGATTCCATTTCTAGTTTTTTTAGACAGAACCTCAAAAACTAATTTAGACAGTTCTAAATCAGTATTTTGAAGTAGTTTCTGAATAGTAGATATATTTTTATAAGATCCAAATTATTTCTGTATTGTTAGTTCTACAAAGATAGATTCTGTCATATGTTTACAAATATTCTTGTATAGATGAAGTTACTATAGAGAAAAGTAATCTTATTCTTCTTCATGTACCCAGTAAAATGTCAAGTGCATTTTTAAAGAGACTTCCATAAACTAATATGAACCCTTTCTGTTGATAGTCTTTTCTATGATAATTATCTGTGCTTCCATATAGTTATCTTTTATGTCTGTCTTGGTTCTTTTATTATAATTTTAACCACTCCAAATGATATTGTAGGGTTGATTAGAAACAAACACATCAGAAGAAGGTACTCATCAGGTTTTTCTGGTCATAGAGATTGCAAATATAAGGAAAAAAAAATCTAGAAACAACTCTATGTTGTTGGATTAGAACCAGAGGTATCAGTATAAATATCTGGGTTTTTTTTTTTTTGTATGATTTCAGTATTCAGTGTATATTTTATTTTTATTAATTTATTTTTATTTCATGTGAAAGAGACAGATTTTTGATCCATTGGTTCATTCCCCAAATGCCTACAACAACCTGGGCTGCCTGGCCAGAGCCAGAAGCATAGAATTCATTTTAGTCTCTTGTGTTGGTATCAGGGACTCAAGTCCTTGAGTCACCTCCTGCTGACTCCCAGAGTGCATTAGCAGAAAGCTGGAATTGGAGCCAGACCCAGGATTTGAACCCAGGCACTCCAATATGGAAGTTCTCAAATTCCCTTCACCTAGCTATGTAACTATAGTACAGATACTGAAAACAGGTAACTTACATTGATATAATACTATTAAGTAATCTACAGATCTCATTTAAGTGTTGCCATTTTTCCCCCATTAATGTCTTTTTTCTGGTTCTGAATTCAAGTTAGGATTCCCACTGAATTTAGTTGTCAGTTCTCCTCGGCATCTTACCATTATATCAGTCACCTGCCCAAATTCAGGGTTTTGAATATAAATGAAAAGATAAATACAGAAATAGAAATAAATTTGTGTATAGTGTAGATACAAGTACATATATACATAGTTCTGTCTGTTGAGAGAACCAAGGATTAGTGACAACCCATTGGCATTGAATATATCTACCACCAGATTTTGCTTTCTAGATATCAGTCTTCAGCAAAAGAAACCAAACTCCTTGGAGAATTAGCTGACAGTAGAGATGGGACTGGGAAAAATATAAGATGAGCATGAAATATCTTAATGACTTGAAAGTAAAGAAGTTCTCAGAAAATGATGTGTGTATATCAGAAGGATATAGGAACCAACTTGAAGGTGCTCCCAATGGCTAAAGTTGGTTCAATTTAAACAACAAAGTAAATTATCATATTGGATTATAGCTCATTAAATAAGTATTTATGAGTCCATACTGGTATGAATGATTGAATTAGTAAGTGAAGTTGAAGGGGGGCAGCTTTAAATAAGGAGAATCACTTATTTAAATTATTAGCATAAAGGATAAAGGAGAGTCATTATCACATACCATAGTAATAATAATTGCAAGTTGAGAACCATTGATGAACCATCTTAACCACTTTAGTGGGTAAGAGTTTGTAAAAGAAAATATGTGTATAATCTTCCAGTATCTTCCCATAATGTATTTATTATTTACAAAGGGGAAAATGATACTTTAACAGTTGTAAAATTTGGCAGCCATTACTTGAAGCAGGTGATGTTAATGTTGCCAGTAGTAGAACGGCAGTATCAGATGCCCTGCCTACCATCTTGCAGGAACAGCTGCTAGCCTGTGGTATTCTTGCCAAAATATGAAAGCGTCAGATAAACCAAAATCGGCAGACACTCTGCAGAATAATGGACCTAGACCATTCAAAAGTATCAGAGTCATGAAATGCAAAGTTGCATGGTCTGTATGAACTTAAAGACAGCTGTGGAGAACTGACAACTAAATTCAGTGGGAATCCTAACTTGAATTCAGAACCAGAAAAAAGACATTAATGGGGGAAAAATGGCAACACTTAAATGAGATCTGTAGATTACTTAATAGTATTATATCAAGGTAAGTTACCTGTTTTCAATATCTGTACTATAGTTACATAGCTCGGTGAAGGGAATTTGAGAACTTCATATATTTTTTGTAATATTTTTATAGATCTAAAGTTATTTCAAATTATAAAAAAATGTGTGTGTTTTAACTTAGGGCAGATAGCTTCTAAAGTCCCTTCTTTCTAGCCATATTAGCCTATATTGCAGTCTTACAAAATGGAAAATGTCAAAGATTTAAGCACTTTTATTTCCTGTCTGCCAATTCAGTTTTTTTTTCCTTTTTGTGTAAATTGTTAACTCTTTACTTAGTATAGAGTTGGTCTTCTGTGTATGAAGTTAATCAAAAATGAGTGGAGAATGGGACTGGGAATGAGAAAGGGAGGAGGAGGGGGAGGAGAGGTGGCAGTGTAGGTGGGAGGGCGGGTATGGTGAGAAGAATCACTATATTCCTAAAGTTGTACTTATGAAATGCATGAAGTTTGTATTCCTTAAATAAAAGGTTTCTTGCGGGGGGAGGGAACGTTATCAAGACAGCTGAAAATAGGATCAAATTCTAAACTATCAAATGAGCTAAGCAGAACATGTCCTGTTGTGAATAGCAACTGTTTTGTGCCATAGTATCCTGGGTAAGATGGTCCTTGCCTCCAGGGTAATCAGTCTGCTGGAGCTTGATGGCAAATGGTCTTACCTTTCAAAAGTCACTGAGATTGGCCGGCGCCGTGGCTCAACAGGCTAATCCTCCGCCTTGCGGCGCCGGCACACCGGGTTCTAGACCCGGTCGGGGCACCGGATTCTGTCCCGGTTGCCCCTCTTCCAGGCCAGCCCTCTGCTGTGGCCCAGGAGTGCAGTGGAGGATGGCCCAAGTGCTTGGGCCCTGCACCCCATGGGAGACCAGGAAAAGCACCTGGCTCCTGGCTCCTGCCATCGGACAAGTGCGGTGCGCCGGCCGCAGCGCGCCGACCGCGGCGGCCATTGGAGGGTGAACCAACGGCAAAGGAAGACCTTTCTCTCTGTCTCTCTCTCTCACTGTCCACTCTGCCTGTAAAAAAAAAAAAAAAAAAAAAAAGTCACTGAGATTACTAATTTCTCTTCTTCATTGGCTTGAAAAATAGTAGAGCTTAAGAATGACATTGGATAGAGTGAAATAAAAATTGGTGTCTTTGAAATTTATCCATGGAAGAAAGAACCCTCAAGAAGGACCTAAGAGTTTTCAATCTGGGTGTTTGAACGAATAATGACAGCAATTATATAAGATAAGCAACCTGGGAGGCTCTTGGTGTTGAGATCTTTATGTATGCAGGAACAGTAGGACATTCACATTCTGATTACCATGAGATAACTGAGTTTGTTGATGTACAATGTTTCAAAGATATGAGTAATTGAAAATAAAGGATGATATAAGCCTGACATCCCATAATGCTCATTCTCTAGATTACTGTATTGAAGTGAGCCTATACTTTTATCCCATTGTGACCAATTGCTGGATGATGAATTGATGTGCTCCATTTAGCAGATTTTTACTGTTGAATAGTATTAAAATTTCAGGAAGTATAATGCAGTTAGGTCAAGAAGTTATGACTCCACCTCTAAACTTAAAAAATGTGATATGAATTCTTGGATATTGTTTAGCTATTTCTAATTTTTACATTTTCTGTTTTTATTTTATTTTGTCTGGGTGAAATGTGGCTTTGAATCAAGGTGATTGTATAAATGAAATGGAAATTTCAGTGGCATGATATATTTGATGAAAATATTAAGAAACTGAGTTCTACCATGATAATTTGTTCATAGAAGTCTTAGCTCTAAGCTTTTGTGGATGCAATGCCTTCTGCAGAGGATTAGAGGTTGTATATTTCATTTCTGCAGTAGGATCATACAACACATATGAAGTTTTCAAGTCTCCAAAGATTTGAAAAGTCAATGTGGGTACTGTACTTTGAGACGTGGATACTGTGTGCCTAAGGTGTTTTTTAATCTTTCATCTTTTCTAAGGCTCAAGTATCATTAGAAAAATAAGCCATAGGCATTATAAATGTGGTCTGGTGAAACTCGATATTCACAATGACAATTTAGAATATGAGCTCCTTGGGAGGAAAGTTAACTTACCACTCTAACTTTGCATCTAAGTATCTTAAAGTGTGCCATTGGTTTTATGAAAAGGTTTTGATCTGCATTCCTAGTTTAAGTTCAAAAGAAAACCTACATTTTAAAGTGTATTCCTTTTCTGGGTGTAGTTACTTTGAACTATAGCATATAGTTTTTCTCATAAATCTAACCTGCCACTATCTGTTTTTAAGACTTTGTAAACTTCAAGTGGTTATGATGTGTGAAGTTTGGATTAAACTAAAATTTTTAGAAAACACATGTTATATATTTTGATTGTTTTGAATTTTAACATAGGCCAGTCAAAAACTTGAGTGTCTAGCAAAGTAATATACTGTACTCTGTTACTGTGAGAAATCACAGAAAATTGCCCTTTCCCATCATGTTAACGATAGACAAATGAAGCAGCTGTTCTTATTCTTAATGTAGTTGTTTGAAAAACTTGCACAATTTAATGAAAATGTCTCTACTCATAAAACTTAAAATGCTCACACATGGAAAAAGTCATAATGTTTTGGCAAATAATGCTTTGTTAGGAATGTGAATGAGGTATACCTGCTGCATAACTAGAATTCTGTATAAATGGCATGACGCTCTGGTGCGGAGCCAGCCGAAAAAGAAGACTCTGGCAAAGGATGAATTAACATTCTTTAAAAATACAGATAGTTCTTTCCCTAACTTTTGGTTTATGTTGCTAAGGAAGATACATATCTCTCTCCATTTCTTTTTTTGTTTTTCAGGCATAATTCTTGGATCATCATTTCAACTCAGCATAAATGATTTTCTCCTTAAAACAAGTCTCAATGAAAGAAGTCGGATTTTGGTAGGACCATGTTGTGCCACTGCCCATCTGGAAGCTAGATGGTGTAAACACAGTGGCAATCCAGGTCCAGAACACTCCATACCAAAAATATCCATCGATGTAAGAGGTGGTCTGCTACAGGTCTGTGGCAACTGGCAATATTTTTCTCAAAAGTTTTTATGTCGCCTTTGTCCATTTTTTGAACTGTTTCACTAAAAGTTAAACCTTTGTGTAGAGAGAAAGGGTATTGTCAGATTGCTCTTACTAAATTTTTAACAGTTTTATCACGATATAATTCACATGCTACACAATTCACTTATTTAAAGTATGCTATTTGATGGCTTTTTAGTACATTCACAGAGTTTGCAAGTTTGAGAACTTTTTCATTACTGTTCCCCAGAAAACCCATTAGCGGTCACTCCCCATTACCATCTATACCCTTCTTCAGGGCTAGGTAAGCAGCAATCTACTTTCTGCTCTATGGATTTGCCTATTCAGAACATTTCATATAAAAGTAATCATAGAATATTCTCTTCTTTTATGACTGATTTTTTTAAAAAGATTATTTATTTAAAAGTCAGAGAGAGGAGAGGGAAAGACAGAGAGAGAGATCTTCCATCAGCTAATTCACTAGAGAATGCTATCTTCTGGGCTCCTCCCAGGCCATTATCAGGAAGCTGGATTGGAGGTGGAGCAGCTGAAACATGAGGTGATGCCCAGGTGGCTCTACCTGCTACACTACAACACCGGCCCTACGACTGACTTCTTTTACTTCACATAATGTTTTCAAGATTCATTCATGTTTTAGCAGGTGTCATGGTTTTATTCCTTCTTGAGACTGAGTTTTCCATTTTATAACTGTATCACATTTTATTTATTAACAGTTGGAAGACATTGAGTTCTCTCCATTTTTGGAAAGATGGTGCTATGAACATTTGTGTCCAAGTGTTTGTGTGGATATATGGATTAATTTCTTTTGAGTATGTTACTAGCAATGGAATTGCTGGGTCAAACTTTTTTTTTTAATGTGAAACTTTCCTGAGTACAAAGTACTCAACCTATCACAGCACAGTGTCTAGACCCATATAAAATACTACTTCCCTATGTTAGGCTCCTTCAGTATTATAATGTCTGATTACTAAAACTTAATGCATGTCACATTGCAACTTCTCATGCATTTGTATTTTTGTAAGATATATTTATTTATTTGAAAGAGTGATGGGGGTGGGGGAGAGAGGGAGAGAGATTGTGTGCATTTGTCATAAAGCCAAGTGGGAAATGTAAGAGTATCCAGCTTATTTCTTGATTATTTCTCTTGTGGGTAGATTTTACTTTAATCCTCATGTGACTTTATGTCTGCCCCCTCCCCAACTTGACATGAGTCCAGAAAGCTTGAAAGGTTGATAGTGATAGAAAATAGAAATAACTGATTTGTCAATAATGAAGGTATATTATTCATGAATTTCTTTTTTCATCTAAAAGTTTTATTGCCCCAGCTTTCTACTAATTTTCTTACTGATATAGAGCAAGATTGGGGAGATCCTAATCACTTTTTTCTGTGTGAGGTTTTAGAGATTTTCAGCATCTCTCAAAAATCTCAACATATTTAACATTAATTGTATTATCTATCTTTTTTCCCAAGGCAGCAAAGTCACTCCATATTAAAAGTAACAGAAAGAGCAAAAAACAAGTCTTATCATCTCAACCTTCTGTTACTGTCACTTAGCAATTTAAAGGCAAAAGGATGGTGTTCTACTCCCCAAGTTGACTTCTCACCTTTTTCTATTTAGCACCATCCAATAAAAGTCACATTGACTAGAACAAAAGTAGGTTTACTATAGAATCTCTTAATTTCCAAGAGTAGAGCCTAAACCTATAGATTAAATCTTGTTCACACCTCTGTATTCTTTTCTATGATTTTTGTTTCTTTCATCTGGTTCCCTTAGAATTAATTGTTGTATTATCTTTATCCAATATCTTTGAAGAAATTTTAAATTATTGAAAATTGTAATTATCATTAGTACTTACTGTCATACTTCTGCTACAGACTAATATTTACATGCTGGAGAAGAAAACTTACTCTTCCCTGTTAGGAGAAAAACTAAATCCCTTTGTTCTCAAACCCTGCTCTACCTCCTGTCAGTTGATTCTCAGGATCTGTGAAATTCTGGATGTTTCCACGTTGTCACTAAACAGATGTTAGGGACCTTCTAAGTGTGGGGTCATTGAGCAGGTTCCCTCTCTTTTTCTCTAAAAAGTAATAGTGCCAAGAAAGGAACCCTAGGATCAGGTTTGTTTAATCTCATGACCACATGTGGGAAACTACTCCATAAGGTTATTATTATTATTCTATTAACATTTTGTCCTAGAGGATCTTGATATCTTGATTACCTTCTCTCAGAGTATAATAAATGTTCTCTTCTGTGTTTGCTAAATTATTTCATATACATTACTTCATAGCAACATAACTTCATTAATGCAGCATTTAAAATTCTCAGGATATAATATATAATTTACTTGCTTGTTATATATTTATACAGGTAATAGAATTTCTCCCTGTAGATCAACTAATTTATAGAAATTATAATTATCAGTAATTAAATTGAACAGTGTTACAGCCTTGCATTAATTCAAATATGACTGTACTAACTATTCTCAAGAAATGTTTGTATTAGGAATCACTGGAATTTTTCATATGATTTTAAAGGTCTTCTGGGGTCAAGAACATTTGAATTGTATAGTTCTTCTGCATGAATTACTCAGTGATTACCTCAAGAAAAATGGAAATGTACACATCTCTGAACCCATGCCTCAAATGTCATCTCCTGTGGAAAAGAACCAGACTTTTAAAAGTGAACAGAGTTCAGATGACCTACGCACGGGTCTGTTTCAGTATATACAAGATGCTGGTAAGTAGCAACCACTTCGGTATGAGAGACAGAGGAGAGGGGGAGAGAGAGGGAGAGGGAGAGAGGGAGAGGGAGGGATGGAGGGACAGAGAGAGAGAGAGAGAGTTTTAAATGCACGTTAAGTAAAAAGATATCAAGATGACTTGACAAGGATGTTAATACATTACCATTCAGTCTCTCTTAAAAGAGATTCTTGATTTCCTTCTGCATCAAAACATAATCAACCAGCTTCCTTATATTCTTCACTGTAATAAACCAGCATATTCCTCCTTTAAAAGCATACAATTAATTATATATTCATTTGACAGAACCTTTGAAACTACCTGGTGTCTCTGAAGTCTTGTTCTGTAATGAAACTGAAGATAGCCCAGGGATGATGCTGTGGAGATACCCGGAACCTAGAGTGCTTACCCTTGTCCGGATAACTCCTGTGCCTTTCAACACCACAGAGGATCCAGACATTAGCACAGCAGACCTCGGAGATGTGCTTCAGGTGTGTGATAGCTCTTAATTTGAAAATAAATATATTAGGAACATATTAGGAAAAATGAAATGTTTGGAGCATATCATTTCTTATGTCAGTAGCATCATAGAGAAATGCACACATGTATGTAAATAAACTGTATGTGTATATACATATATATAATAGAGATTTTAAAATAAGGGAATATAATTATCTCTCAGTATACATGGGGAGTTAGTTCCAGGGTCCCTGCTGATACCAGAATTCATCAATATTCAAGTCCCCTATACAAATATAAAATGGCATAATGTTTACATGTAACCTATTCTCATCCTTCCATGGACTGTAAATCATCTCTTCATTGCTTATAATACCTAAAACAACGTAAATGCTATGTAAATAGCTGTTGTACTATATTGTTTAGGAAATAATAACAAGAAAAAAAAAAGAACATGCTCAGTATACATGTAATTTTCCCCAGGTATTTTCTATTTCTTTTGAAAGGCATAGTGACTAAATGGATTGGGGGGGGGGGGGGTCTCTTCCATCTTGTTGTTTACTCCCCAAAATGGCTGCAATAGCCAGGACTGCAGGACTGGGCCAGGTCAAAGCCAGGAGCCAGGAACTCCACTTTGGTGGTAGAGGCCCAAGTACTTGACCATCTTATACTGCCTTTCCAGGAGCAATAGATGGAAAACGGATTGAAAGTGGGGCAGCTGAGACTCCAACTGTCGTTCCATTTTGGGATGCAGGTTATCACAAGCAGTGGCTAAGCCTACTGTGCCACAACAGCTGCACCTCCCTAAATATTTGCAGTCAAGGTTGGCTGAGTGACTACAGAGCCTGAGGGTACAGAGGGATGATGGTGCCGTTAATTCAGAGTCCTGATCTTCCCAGTCTCCAGGGTTCTCAGCTGTACTATTCATCTTGTTCTGAATAGGTTACATGCTCTCTAACTCTAATGGAACAAGCTCATTCAGTTTACCACACATTTATCAAGTGCCTGCCATGTAGTAAGCGTTTCTAGGACTTTGTTGCAAAACAAAATATGCCAGAATTGGGTGACAGTAATTTTCATTTCCAGAGCTGAAAACAGTCTTACTGTTTGAGGTAGGTTAATTACCTATCAAGAAAAACCATCTACCAGTGATCATATTCCCCACAGTTGAAAGTTTGTTGCTTGTTACTTCCCTGAGCTTAATGTAAATGTGCTGGTGATATCGTTGTATTATTATTATTATTATTATTGTACTTATAAATATTCTAGGGCTCTGAATTTCTCTGAAAATTTGATTTTCCCCTAGTCTTCCACCTTTTACCTAGGAGTCATTGCTGATTGCTTTTTCCCCAACCTACCAACAGAGCCTTTCAGTTCTGCCTCCAAAATATTTCCTAGTCCATTTAGGAAATTTTTTCTCTGTTTCTACCAGCACAAGTTGAGTCTAAACTACCATCAACTTTCCCTACTCTGATTCCTAATTGATTTCTATGGTTCCATTGCTTACTACGCGTAATGCATTCTGCAAACAGCAGCTGAAGTGATATTTTCAAAATGTAAGCCATGGCACATAACTCTTCTAACGTAAAACCCTGAGGTGATGTCCTCTAATACTGAAAACAAAATTCAAATTTCTTGCCATGGCCATCTAGGCGCTGCCTATTTCTCAGACTGGAACTCGTGCCAGGCTCACCCTTTCTCCCCATGCACCAACCACACTGGCCTCCTATTTGTCCTTGAACATACCATTTCAGTCATTTCTCTTGTTCTTCTGTCACATGTGAACATCACTTCTGCTCACTTTTCCCATCAGGTGCCTGCTCAAATGTCATACATTGGCAAACCAACTACCCCTACCACTGTATGTATCACATAGCTCTTTGGCTACTCAAAATTATCTTTTTCATTTATTTGCTTACTTGCTTATGCTCTTGCTTTACCGTTATAAAATAAGCTCCTTTTGTGCCTTAATCCCATGTCTCCAGCCTCTGGTACACAGAGATACACACAGACTTTTAAAAAGAAAACTTCTATTTTTATTTTATTTTATTTTATTATTTTTTTATTTTATTATTTTTAAAAATAACTTCTATGTGGCTAACAAATTAGAGTAATAATACAAAGCAGAGGAGTTCAAGGAAAATATTAATATTGATATTATTATATTATTTAATTCTTTCTAAAATTCCTGGTTATAATGTATTTAGCCAAGTGTTCATCTTCTGCATGGATAACAATGAAACATGTGCAGAGTATGCAGAACAATCAGATTGCCAAGATGTCAACAAGTCTTTTATTCATTTATTTATTTATTTTTTGACAGACAGAGTGGACAGTGAGAGAGAGAGAGAGAGACAGAGAGAAAGGTCTTCCTTTGCCATTGGTTCACCCTCCAATGGCCGCCGCGGCTGGTGCACTGCGGCCAGTGCACCGCGCTGATCTGATGGCAGGAGCCAGGTGCTTATCCTGGTCCCCCCTGGGGTGCAGGGCCCAAGCACTTGGGCCATCCTCCACTGCACTCCCAGGCCACAGCAGAGAGCTGGCCTGGAAGAGGGGCAACCGGGACAGAATCCGGTGCCCTGACCGGAACTAGAACCCGGTGTGCCGGCGCTGCAGGTGGAGGATTAGCCTATTGAGCCATGGCACTGGCCCTACATTTTTTCTTACTTCTTCAGAGTTGTTTCCCCTCTGTCAAGGTCATCTTCATGATTATGTTTTCTGCCAGAACTCTTGGATTATTTTTGCTACATGAAATAGCAATAGCTGTGAATTTTACTATCTCATTAAACTTGCCTAGAGGCAGAATATCTGTGTGTTAGTTTTTCAATCACAGTAAAGGATTCATACTTCTTTTCAGCTGATTTTTAGGTTCATATCTGTAGCTTAGTGCTGATACATTTATTAGCAAGCATTCACAGCTTATTATTAGTGGTATAACGTCATTAGTATTAAATATGGTATCTAAGGTAGTAAGTCTGTTTTCTAATGGTGTGTTCTCTGCTCGCTGCACTTAAAGGTGTGAGGCATAGAAGTTAGGAGGAAGAGCTGCATCTGGAATGCCGTGGTTCAAAATAAATCTCTGCCACTTACATACAGTGTCACATTAGATAAGTAACTTGATCTCTTAAAATTGTGTTTGTTGTTTTGCTTTTTTCTGACAGTAAAATCAGGCTAATAGTAATTTGATGATTGTTAAGAAATAGTATTTACCTAGAGCAGTAGCTGGCACATAGCAAGTGTTACCTGAGGATGAGTATTACCACTGCTGTTACTATGACTCTTGTTGAAACTCTTCAGAAAGCCAGGAGCACAGGCTAGACCAGAGAGAGCTCCAGTCTGACAGATGTCTCTACAGATCAGCTGGAGGAGTCAGAGGTCTGGGGCAGTCTCAGAGGCCCAGGCAGTGAATTTGGCATATAAGCAAAGCGCTACAGCACAGGAAGCCTTTCAGGTTTCAGCATGCAGAGTTAGTATCGGAAATGTTCTACCATGTTTCATGTTTGTAGGAGAAATAAGAAACCGTAGTTCAGGCCGGTGCCACAGCTCACTAGGCTAATCCTCCACCTGCAGCGCTGGCACACCGGGTTCTAGTCCCGGTCAGGGCGCAGGATTCTGTCCCGGTTGCCCCTCTTCCAGGCCAGCTCTCTGCTGTGGCCCAGGAGTGCAGTGGAGGATGACCCAAGTCCTTGGGCCCTGCACCCCATGGGAGACCAGGAGAAGCACCTGGCTCCTGGCTTCGGATTAGCGTGCTGCGCCGGCCGCAGTGCACCGGCTGCAGCGGCCATTGGGGGGTGAACCAATGGCAAAGGAAGACCTTTCTCTCTGTCTCTCTCTCTCTCACTGACCACTCTGCCTGTAAGAAAAGAAAAAAAAAAAAGAAGAAGAAGAAAAAGAAAAGGAAACCATAGTTCAGAGAGGAATACTGACGTATGGAGCAAGACAAGGTTGCAGTAACTAGAAAAAGGGAGAGCTTGGATCTAATGATGGGAAGAAATGCATGCCAGAATGAACAGAACAGAATGGCAGCAAAGCTGGCCTAGTGCTATGCTATTTAGCCTGATCCAATCCTCATAATCTGACTAGGAGCAGAATTTGTCCCACAGTTTGGTGGGGTTCTCATCTGTGAAAAGAGCCCCTTTGAATTGTAGTCTTAAAACCATGCAGACTATTCTGTTTCCTTGGTAGTTTTGTTGAGTACAGAAAATATGTGGTATATGTTTGATTTGATATAACAGCTCTTTTCTTGAATACCTAAAGCACCAGACTCTAGCTTGCTTCTGGGGATCCAGCTACAGATAAGGCACTGTCCATGAGCTGGGATCTCAGTCTAGTGGGGAAGTTTCTGTGGTTAGTCGGGGTAGAACAATCTCCCTATCCTGGCTTTCAAGGAGGACCTGTCTGTCCTCAGGATCATTCTCCTATGATTACCTCTAGGTCTATACTGGAAGCCCAGCTAAAATACAAAATATCTGATTAATTGCAGGGAGCTAAGGAAAGGGTTGTCCTTTATCAGCTTGGTATAATGCAGGTAACTGGGCTCTGAGGTCTCCACTCTTGATCCGTTTTTTACTAACAATGACCTAAAGCAAACTGTATCTCTCAAAGGTTTTTTACTGAACTAAACATTGGCATTAATGTTATCTGCCATTCACAACTGTTGTGAAATATTACATTAAAGACATTTTATAGCTAATATATAAATGCTTTAAACAGTGAGATTTTTCATTTTTATTTATTTTTAATTAATTTTTAACAGATTCAATATTATTTGTAGAGACAAGTCTAAGAACATTAATGATATTCCACTCCTTCCTCCCTCCCTCTCACCTTCTTTCCTTCTCCTTTTTTTTTTGTTTTTGGTTTTTGAGATAATATATTTTAAATTGACATTACAGTAAAAATGCTTAATACTTCAGCAAGTGAGTTTAACAAGTAAAAGACAAAAAGACTCTAGTAGAAATACAAGCAATAGCTATAAATGGTAATTGTATGTATAAATGACCATTTCATCAATATAGTTTTTTTGTCAATTAGTCATTCATAATTTCTTTCAATGAAATACAACTAATGACAGTGTAACATCTAAATATTTCCTGTGTGGTTACAAGATAATAATTATGTTCATTTAGACTTTAAGCCAGTTTATGCACAGTAATAATTTAATACAGATTGCAATGTAAATAATTATATATTACATGTGTTGGTACTCTATTAGTTACCACAGGTCAGGGAACACATATAATATTTGTCTTTTTGGGCCTGGCTCATTTCACTAAGTATAATGGTTTCCACTTGCATCTATTTTTTGTCAAAGATAGGATTGCATTTTTTTTTTTACAACTGAGTAATATTCCATAGTGGATCACTAAAACAATTTCTTAATCCAGCCTCAGATTGTGGGCATCTGGATTGATTCCATATGTTAGCTACTATGAATTGAGTTTCAGGAAACATGGGGGTACAGGTAACTCTTTCATAGGCTGATTTCATTTCCTTTGGGTAAATTCCCAAGAGTGGGATGGCTGGGTCAAATGGTAATCTGTTTTCAGCTTTCTGAGGAAACTCCATATTGTCTTCCACAATGGCTGAACTAGCTTGCATTTCTACCAACAGTGGATTATATTGTTTTTTGATTTCTGTATGAGAGCCATTCTGACTGGGTGGAGGTAAAATCTCATTGTGGTTTTGATTTGCATTTCTCTGATGGCTAGTGATCCTGAGCATTTTTTCATGTGTCTGTTGGCAATTTAATGTCATCTTTTGAAAAATACCTTTTCAAGTCCTTTGCCCATTTCGTATTTGTATGGTTTGTTTTCTTATTTTTGAGTTTCTTTAGCTTTTTATAGATTCTGTATGTTAATCATTTAATTTAATTTAATCCTGTCCATCTATTTTTGGTTTGATTGCCTGTGCTTCTAGGGTCTTTCCCAAGAAGTCTTTGCCTATGCCAATGTCTTCAGAGTTTCCCCAATATTCTCCTGTAGTGATTTGATGATATCAGGTCATAGATTTAGATCCTTGATCTACCATGAGTTGATTTCTGTATAAGGTGTAATGTAGGGATATTGTTTCATACTTCTGCACATTTAGACCAATTTTCCCAACACCATTTGTGGAAGAGACTGTCCTTTCTTCAGGAATTGAATTTACCTCCTTTGCCAGAGGTTAGTTGATTGTGGATGCGTGACTTGATTTCTAAGAATTCTGTTCTGTTTCATTGGTCTACCTGTCTGTTTCTATGCCACTACCAGGCTGTTTTGATTACAGTTGCACTATAGTATATCTTAAAATCTAGTGTAGTGATGCCTCTGGCTTTGTTTTTGTTGTTTAAGATTGCTTTAGCTATTTGAAGTTTTGTGTCTCCATATGAATTTTAGCATCTTTTTTTCTAGATCTGAGAAGAATATCATTGGAATTCCGATTGGGATCACATAGAATCTATAAACTGCTTTAGTTAGTATGAACATTTTGATAATATTCTTCCAATCTACAAACATGGAACATTTTTCCATTTTTTTGTGTCTTCTTCTATATCTTTATCTTTTTAAAAGATTTTTGTTATTTATTTGAAATACAGAGTTAGAGAGAGAGAGAGAGAGAGAGAGAAAGAGAGAGAGAGAGGGAGGGAGGGAGAGGGGAGAGGGGAGAGGGGAGGGGGGAGGGGGTCATCCATCTGCTGCTTCACTCCCCAAATGGCCACAATGGCTGGAGCTGAGCTGATCCAAAGCCAGGAGCCAGGAGCCAGGAGCTTCTTCTGGATCTCCCACAATGGGTGCTGAGGCCCAAGCAGTTGGGCCATCCTCTGCTTTTCCCAGACACATTAACAGGGAGCTGGATCAGAAGTGGAACAGCTGGGACTTGAACCAGTGCCCATATGTGATGCTGGAGCTTTAACACACTGTGCTTCAGAGCCAACCTCTATTTCTTTCTTTAACATTTTGTAATTTTCATTGTAGAGATCTTTCACTTCCTTTTTTAAAAATTTATTCCAGGATGTTTAAATTTTTTGTAGCTATTGTGAATGGTACTGATCTTAGAAGTTCTTACTCAGATATGGGATTGTCTGTGTATACACTTGCTATTGACTTTTATGTGTTAATTTTATATCCTGCCACTTTACCAAACTCTGTTATGAATTCCAATAGTCTCTTAGTGGAGTCTTTTGGTTCACCTATGTATAGAATCATGTCATCTGAAAACAGGGATAATTTGACTTCCTGCTTTCAAATTTGTATCCCTTTGATTTCTTTTTCTTGCCTAATGGCTCTTGCTAAAACTTCCAGAACTATATTGAATAGCAGTGGAGAAAGTGGTCATCCTTTCTGGTTCTGAATCTTAGTGGAAATACTTCCATTTTTCCCCATTTAAGAAGATACTGGCTGTGTGTTTATTGTATATTGATTGTGTTGAGGAATGTTCCTTCTATACACAATTTGCTTAAAGTTTTTATTATAAAAGTGTGCTTTATCAAATGCTTTCTCTGCATCTATTGGGACAATCATATGTTTTTTTTTTCTTCAATTTGTTAATGTGATGTATCACATTAATTGATTTGCCTATGTTGAATCAACCCTCCTTACCAGAGAAAAATCTCACTTGGCTCTGGTGAATGATCTTTTCAGTGTGTTGTTGTAATATATTTGCTATTATTTTGTTGAGGATTTTTGCATCTGTGTCATAAGGGACATGTCTGTAGTTCTCTTTCTTTGTTGTATCTTTTCCTGGTGTTGGAATTACTGTAATGCTGGCCTTATAGAAGGAGTTTGGTAGGATACCCTCCCTTTCAATTGTTTTGAATAGTTTGAACTTCTTTAAACATCTGGTAGAATTCAGCAGTGAAGCCATCTGGTCCTGAGCTTTTCTTTGTTGGGGAGGTGTTTATTTTGACTCAGTCTCAATCTTGGTTATTGGCCTATTTAGGTTTTTATTGTCTTCATGCCTTACTTTTGGTGGATTGTATGTGTTTAGGAATCTATCCATTTTTCTAGCTTGTCCAGTTGGTTGGCATATAGCTATTTGTAGTAATTCCTGATGATTATTTTTATTTCTGTGGTAGCCATTGTTACATCTCCTTTTCATTTCTGACTATTCATTTGGATCTTATCTTCTCCCTCTTTTTTTTTTTTTTTTGTTATTTGATACACCAGTGGTGTATCGATTTTGTTTATTTTTTCAAAAAACTAGCTGTTTATTTCATTGATTTTTTGTTTCAATTTTGTTAGTTTCTACTCTAATTTTAATTATTTCTTTCCAACTACTAATTTGGGGGTTGATTTTCCAGGTCCTTGAGATTTATTGATAGCTCATTTATTTGATACCTTTCCAATTTCTTCATATAAGCACTAATTGCTATAAACTTCCCTCTTAATACTGCTTTTGCTGTATCCCATAAGTTTTGATATGTTCTATTGTTATCTTAGTTCATTTGTACAAGTTATATCGTTTCCTTTTTTATTTCTTCTATGACCCATTTGTTCTTTCAGGAGCGAATTGGTGTGAAGTCTCCATGTGTTTGAATATTATCTGGAGATTCTTGAGTTGTTAATTTCCAGTTTCATTCCATTATGGTCAGAAAAGATGCATGATATGATTTCATTGTTTTTTTTAATTTGCTGAAACTAGCCTTAAGGACTAGCATATGGTCTGCCATAGAGAAAGTTCTATGTACTGATGTGAGGAATGTATATTCTTCAACTGTAGGATGAAATGTTCTGCAGACACTAATTAGGTCCATTTGGTCCATTGTGTAGATTAGTTCTTTGTTTCTTCATTGATTTTCTGTCTAGTTGATCTCTCCATTGATAAGTGGGGTGGTGAAGTCCCCTATTACTATTGTATTGGAGTCTATGTCTCCCTTTGGATCCATTAACATTTGTTTTAAATAGCCAGGTACCCTGGCATTGGGTACATATAATTTATTATAGTCACATCTTGATCTCTCAGTCATTACATAATGCCTTTCTTTGTCTCTTTTAATGCTTTTTGTGGTAAAGACTATTTTTTCTATTATTAGGATAGCTATACCTACTGATTTTTGCTTTCCCTTAGCATAGAATATCATTTTCCATTCTTTTACTTTCAGCCTGCATGTATCTTTGATGGTGAGGTGTGTTTCTTGTAGGTAGCAAATAGATGTGTCTTGTTTTAAATCCATTCAGCCAGTCTGTATCTTTTAGTTGAAGAATTTAGGCTGTTTATATTCAAGTTTACTATTGATAACTAAGGACTTGGCCCTGCCATGTTTCTATAAATATTCCTATTGATTGTTTTGGATTTCTGTTGTATTTTTGCTAGGAGATTTTCTTTCACATTCTCTCATTGTAATGACCACTTTTCTGTGTTTCTGTGTGTAGCACATCCTTAAGGATCATTTGTAAGGTTGTATGAGTGGTGACAAATACTTTGAATTTCTGTTTATTTTGGAAGGTCTTTATTTCGCCTTCATTCATAAATGAGAGCTTTGCAGGGTACATTATTCTGGGTTGACAGTTTTTTTGTTTTGTTTTGTTTTGTTTTGTTTTGTTTTTAAGACTTGGACAGTGTCTCTCCATCCTCTCATAGCCTGTAGGGTTTCTGACGAGAAATCACCTGTGAATCTAATTGAAGATCCTCTGAAGGTAATCTGGTGTTTCTCTTGTGCACATTTTACAACCTTTCTTTATGTTTTGCTGTTGAAAATTTGAATACATTGTAGTCATGTCTTTCAGGAGTTCTTTGTGCCTCCTTTACTTGGAGGTCTCCATCTTCAAATTAGGGAAATAATTCTGTATTATTTCACTGAATAGGCCTTCTAATTCCAGTCTTTTCTTTCTGACACCTGTATGTTGGGTCATTTGATAATACCCCATAAATCTCCATCACTGTTTTTAATTTATCTAATTTCTTCATTTTTTTTTGGTCTGAGATATTTCCAAAAATTTTTTGCCAGCTTGTATATTCTTTCTTCTGCCTCACAAAGTCTGTTGTTAAGGCTTTCCACCATATTTTTTATTTGACATATTAAATTGTTCATTTCCAGCATTTCAGTTTGGTTTCTCTTCAAAATCTCAATATCATGGGAAATTTTTTTCATCCATGTCATGTGTGGATTTCTTTAACTCATGAATTTGCTTCTCATTGCATCCGAGTAGTCCTATGATCAGTCTTTTGTATTCCTTTTCAGTGATTTCATCAATCTATTTATCTTCGCATTCTAATATTAAAGTGTTGTTGTGTTCCTTTGGGGAGTTGTGTTGTCTTCCTTATTCTTATTTCTTGTATTTCTGCATTTACATCAAGCATCTGTAGGACACTTGTTGATTTACTCCACTGCTGGGTTTTATTTTTAAACTGTGCCTCTGTGGCTTAGTGGAGTGTCTACTCCTTCAGTGAATACCCAGAGGTATATGCTAGGTGTGTCCAGGGAGCTCTGGTCGGTGCTGAAGGTTGAGGTGAGAATCCAGGGTTATACCCAAGTTGGGCATAGTACATATTCTGTATTGTCAGCAGAAGGGAGGGTATGATCATACCTATTGGTATAATCACAACCTCATCTTCTCTCTTGGAAGGAAATCAATGCCCAGGGTTAGCCCACAGTGGGTACAACCCTCACCCACACTGGTGCATAAACCACACAAAGGATCTGTGCAGTCCTTAGTGTGAGCATGGAACCCTCTGCAGTGACCCACCTTAGGCATTCAGGGCACTCTGAGCCTCTGAGAGATTGCTCAGAGACCCAGATATACCCTACGCCGTATTGTGCAGTCACAGGGTTCCCATGGTCACAGCACACAAGGCTCCCACAGTCACAGAGTACAGAGGATCACCTCTCTACTTTCAGAGACTGCCCTGTCCATGGAGAAAACATAGTCATTTCCATAGCCAGCTTCCTGTGGGTGCTCTGCCTTGGCAGTTTGAACCCCTGAGCCTGTGATAATTTGGGAGGATGGGAGTACCTCACAATCCTAAGTGGGTGCCCAGCTCCCTGTCACCCCTCCCAGCCAAACAGAGGCAATGAAAACATAGCTTTTTCTCTCTGCTAAAATCTGCCAGTCATGTATGCAGCTGTAGCCTCTACTTGTGTCAAGATGGCTCCTTGTCCCCTCCAGTTTCCAGGCACCCATATGGGGGGATGGAGAGAAAGAAATGCACTTTTCCTTCACTTTATTAGGGAGTATGCTGCTCCCTGCTGTGGCTCTCAGCCAGACTCAAAGACAGTGCTGCCTGCAGTGCAAAATCACCAGTAGCGCAGGCTACTGCAGTCTGCCCTTCCCTCACTCTCAGAACCTGGCGTCTCTTCCACCCTCCAGCTGCAGGCATGGTGGATGGTGTCCCCATTTGCTGCTGTGCATCTACACTTTCCACCCTGCTCCATGGCGTTCTTCTTGCTTCTAGAATTTCCACTTCAAACCTCTCTCCACCTCTCCCTGTATACACTTCCTCTTCTCTTCTGCTGGTCAGAATGAGCACATCTTTTCCCTATTTTGCCATTTAGAATCTTCCATAGTGAGATTTTAATAAAGGCTTATTTCCTTCCCTCAGCTCTTCCATCACACACAAATGTGTAGATCACTCAAAGTTGCTCATAACTGGGATGCCAGCCTTCCATCTCTGTTTCTTCCAACCTATTAAGTTCTTAAAAAAGCAGGCATATTGTATAATTCTCTGAAGAATTATAAAAGTTCTTCAAAATACAAGTAGATTGCATAATTCCTTGATATCCTGCTAGATGGACCTTGAGTGCCTTGCATAACCTGCCTCCCATCCCCAGCTTTGTCTTTTAGTCCCTAGGCAGGATCCACAGATCATGGTCAAACTGGCCTCCTGGCATTCCACAAACCTGCCTGTAGCATACTACTTCCTCTTCATTTTTAACCTCTCTCTTCTTTGCTGGTTGAAACATAATCACATTTTCAGAACAGGAAAAATGTCATCTGTTCTATGAGCCTTTCCTGGACGCCATGTCCAAATATGATGTCACCCTCCTGAAATCCTATAGCATTTAATGCCATGACTTTTATGCTGTTTTTTCATCTTTACCTCACATTGTAACTTACGTATCTACATCTCTTTTATGTTTTATTTATTTATATTTTATTTGTATAGCAGATGTAGAAGAGACTATAGATGTAGAGGGAGGAAAAGCAAGGGAAAAGGAGAGGGAGAGGAAGAGAAAATTATCTTCTATCTCTTGGTTCGCTCCCAAAATGCCTGCAACAGCCAGCTGGAAGACCAAAGCCAGGATCTCAAAACTCCATCCTGGCTTCCAGTGTGGGTGACAGGGACTCAAGTACTTAAGCCATTGTCTGTTGACTTCCAGGATACATGATCAGAAAGCTGAATTGGCAGCAGACTAACCAGGACTCAAACCAGTCACTGTAATATAGGACGCAGACATTCTAAGCAGCAATTTAACTACTGTGCCATATGCCTGCTCCACACGTCCATATCTTCTCTCTTTGCTAGATTGTTCATCTCTAATGGAAGGGATCATATCTAATTTGTTATTTTGTGCCCCACAGTATTCAGTGTAGCAGAAATGCTTAATAAATGCTTGATTGAATGAATGAACACATGAATTTCCATGTTCCTGTTTCAATTTATTCAAAATTATTACATTATTCATCACTATTTTCTGGAGCTAATAAATGCATTTTAGTTTTCCAAACCAAACTGGGTCTGGATATATTGTATTATTCTTCAGTGGTGTCATCTGCCATAAACACACCATCTAATGTCATTACGTTACATGGCCTCTTGGTGAGATCATTGAATATTCTGCCAACGCCACTTGCCCCCTAAACAAAGGCTAGTTCTTAAATATAAGATAAATTAATCTCCCTGGCTTTAGTCCTAAAAACTAATGGATGGCTTTTTTTCTTCAGGACCACTTAGTTCATTTAGAAAAAAAAATTCAGCTTACAGAATTCAGTTATACTACAGAATCTTCAGATATGTCAGTTAATATTTTATCATTCCATGATCATACTGAACTTCATAAACAAATTCCCAAGATCACTTTAAAGATTTGATTTTGCCATTTTAATGAGAAATATGGAAAGCATGTCCATAATATAAAATAAAACTAACCATAGGTTCAGAATAAAAACCCTAACATGAATATTCATAGAAAGAAAAAAAAGCTTATTTTCTGTTCATGATATAATTTTACCATGTTAAAATTTTACATGTTAATAGTACAGTTGGATGTCAGTAAAGTGAGGATCTGTAAGGCAGATAATACCAACAGCTTAGGAGTGTTACACAGTTGGAGCCTAAACATAGGAAATTGCTGGGACTATATCTGGTACATTCTAGGTTTTCCTCTCTCTTCATCCTACCGTGTACACTGCCTACTGAGCCTTCCCTTTTGGAAATACCCATATTCCCAAATTATGCATTTTTGTACACCTTTGTAGTAAAATTGGTGATGCATTTAATTCTTATATAAATATGTCACAAAGCTTGTTCGTTTTTTTTAAAAAAGATTTATTGATTTATTTGAAAATCAGAGTTAACACAGAGAGAAAAGGGGAGGCAGATAGAGGTCATCCATTTGCTGGTTTACTCCCCAATTGGCCGCAACGGCCAGATCTCTTCTACTGCTTTCCCAGGCCACAGCAGAGAGCTGGTTCAGAAGTAAAATAGCTGGGACTTGAACCAGCACCCATATGGAATGCCAGCGCTTCAGGCCAGGGCGTTAACCCGCTGCGCCAAGGTGTCGGCCCCATGATGCTTGTTCTTTTAACCCCTGGAGAAAGATGATACTCAGCCTGACCCATTGTTACATACTAAATAAAGATATCTAAAAGTTTAGTTCAGGAAATTCTTACATTTTGAGGTACCTAAATTTGATTGCAGACTCTGGCCTCTCTCTCCAGCTTGCTGCCAATGCAGACCCAAGGAGGCAACAGTAATGGCTCAAGTGGTTGGATTCCTGACACCCATGTGGGAGACCTGGATTGAGATCCTGGCTCTCAGCTTCAGCTTGGCCCAGCCCCAGCCATTTTAGGCATTTAGGGAGTGAACTAATGCATGGATGCTCTCTTTATGTTTGTCTCTCAAAATACATAAGTGCTTTTTGAAATTTTAGTGTAACACACTAGTGAAAATAAATGAGAAAACAAGAATACAATATGGATGGAACAAGAATAAATTCTGAAGCTTGAAGACACCTTTTTTTTTTTTTTTAACCAAGAAGTACTGTGAAGTTAGGGTAGCCTTTGGTACAGTGGTTGGATCTCCACGTGGAATGCCTGAATTCCAGATCCCGCAACTGAGTACCGACCAATACAGCTTCCTGCTAATGCACATCCTGGAAGTAGCAGCTAATGATTCAAGTACATGAGTACCTGCCACCCCGGTAAGATACTCAGAATGAGTTCTGGACTCGCCTTCAGGCTGGCGCAGCCCTGGACATTATGGGTGTTTGGGTATTGAACCGGTAGATGGAAGATCTTCTCCTCTCTCTCTCTCTCTCTCTCTCTCTCTCTCTCTCTCTCTGCTTTTCAAATTAAAAAGGAAAATAAATACATTTGTACAAGAGCTATGAGATCATGCAGCTTAATATCAAATTTATTCTTTCTCCCAATCTGTTTATCCTTCAGATGTCAAAATTCCCCAAATAGCATGATTTTTTTTCTCAACAACAGCTTCAAAATTTTGTGCAGAATTCTTATATGAAAAAGTCATGAGTAGAATTCTTAAAAGACATCTTTATAAGGGAAACAGGAAGAGAAAAGATAAAAGCAAGCTGTGTCATTTGTTTATTTCTGGTGGAAAAGAACAGTAAGCCAAAGAAATCAATGAATTCATGCCCAATTCACTTTTGTTTGTCCTATTCAAAAGTCAGAGAAATTAGTTCTTAAAGTAATACTAATGTGATTATAAAAATCAAAGTGAAGCCACATTGGAAGAATAATGAATAAAAAAATGTTATGAGGTGAGCCCCCTCCTCATTTTACAAGTGGGGAAACTGAGACCACAAGAAGTTAGTTAATTGATCTTAAATCATAAAACTTAAAAGTGGAAAAGTTGTAATTTCATCCTCATAGGCCCATTAAGCCACTGCCTATGACGCCAGATCCTATATCAGAGTGCTGCTTGGAATTCTGGCTGCTCTGCTTCCAATTCAGCTTCATGCTCATGTGCCTGAGAAGGCATGGAAGATGGCCCAAGTTCTTGGTTCCCTGCCATCCACGTGGGAGACCCAGATGGAGTTCCTGGCTCCTGCTTCAGCGTGGCCCAGACTGGCTGTTGTGGCCCTCTAAGGAGTGAACCAGCAGTTGGAAAATCTCCCTGTCTCTCTTCTCCCAGTGTTGCTCTGTCTTTTAAGTAAGTCTGGAAAGAAAAAAAAAAAAGAGAGAGAGAAAGACTATCATCCCCAGTTTGAGTCCAAACCTGTGGTCTTTCTGCACTATGTAAAAAATTGGGATAATACTCTAGATAATACACTGGGGTGATAGCAAGCCACATAAGGAAATATGTGGAAAGAAGGGAAGTAAAATTAGCCTTTTACTTTTAAATTCGTGAAATAATTACTGTCCAGAAGAAATACACAGTAACCTTAAATCGGTAGAAGGGTTCCCATACATACAAGATGGGGGGCTGTTGAGAAAAAAAGAAAGCATATTTCCTTCAGAAGGGGGACCGGTCAGCTCTGGAAGCCCCAGAGAGTCCTGGACGCATTCGTTGGCACAGCCCTCCCTGGCAGCCTCTGAAGAAACGATGCCCAAGTGTCTGATTCACCTGGTAGCTTAATCCCCTTGATGGAAATGAATGTAAGCAGCTGTCAGATTTTTGTTTCTTAACGTTCAAATCATGTAACCACCTAAAAAACCTTCTAAGTTTGGCGCCCATTGCAGTCTGTCTCCAGGGTGTCACACACTGGCTGGGTCAGCATCAGTATCCAGGCCACTTGGCAGTTTTATATCTCATGGTAAACTAGCAGCTTGGCATCCGGTTCATGTATCAGTCTCTCGTGACCTTTGTTAGCATGAGTCAGCATTCCAGAGTTTAGTCAGTGCTAGGACAGCACTGAAGTTTCAGAGACTACAAGACTGATGGCCAGGTCTTGGTCATGGGGAACCCGTTCTGTTTAATCTCCTCTTGTGGTTACTGCCTTCCCAATAGGCTGGCATTTCCCAAATGGCATCTCTGTTGTTCAGCATGTCACACACCTTTCCACCCAAAATTCTACTCTCACTGTACTGAAGACTTACAAGGAGTAGGGAAATGTATGTGTCATATGTAAGTAAAAAGTTTAAAAAGTCTTATGATACTCAATAAATGATTTTAATCATTCTATCAGTTAACCAAAGAATCTGGATCCTGTTCATGTTAGACCAACAAACCTTGTTTTCTGAAAAGGCCATTTTTGTCTGTTAAAGTCATCAGCATTGGTAGGAATGCTAGCTCTGCATGTGAGTAACAAATGGAGCATTTCCCGTGACAGAGTGACTGCTACATGAAACACCCTTTTCCCACAGCTACATGTCAGTGGCCTCTGTGCTAGTGTGTCAGCTACAGTTCCTTAGCTTTCAAGTAGCCAAACATTGCTGAAGCTAGCTTAAGCCAAGCAAACAAAAAGTGGCAGAGAGCTGGTGAACACCAAGTTATCCTGGGGAGCTCTGGAGACCAAGTGGGCCTCTGGAAGGGCTGGGACCAGGAAAGGAAGACAGCAAACCAGGGGAATATTCACTCACTCTCTTTTTTCTCTGCTTTTCCTCTAAGTTTACTTTATTCTTCCTTTTCATCTTAATAGATTTCGTCAGTACTTCTCAGGCCACCTGCTAGTTTCCCATTCACAAGTGCAGCTTTGTTCCAGTTCACGTGCTCTTGGCCCAGTCAACACAGCCGTCAGGTGGCACCACATTTTGCTAGCGTGGCTGTGGATTCGAGTCATCATGAACTTGGCTGAAGCCCCACCAAGGGATCTATTCTGTGTCGTATGGCTCTTCCTGCTCTCATTTTCTACCCAGGCTAGACTGGCTGAGCTCATGGTCAGTGTGGCCACACACACTGTCAGGTGCTTCATTCCAGTCTTGTATCACCTGAAGGTCGCACGGTGAGTTCTGCCATTCTCAGAAGGAAGCCTTTAACACACAGTCTGATTTTAGAGGAAGGATTACCTCTAGCAGAGGGGCTCTGAAAGGACTGCCATGCTGGAAAAAACAGGCTCTTTTTCTGCTGTGGTTGTCCTGGCTTTTCCCTTTGCAGCCCTGGGGGAAGGCTAATTGCTCTGCACATCAAAGGATGTCTGCATCTGGAGAAAAGCTTTGCAGCACCTTTTAAAACCTCTCATCCTCCACCACCATCTTCCCAAAATGTAGGTTGGACAAGGTCCTGTGCCTTACAGAATATGTGAGATGATGTCTTGTCCCTGGTGGGCCTTCCCAGCTGATGCTATGACTATGAGGCACACTGGGAACATTACAGATTCTGTAAATACTCCTCCAGCTCTAACGAGGTGGCAGAGCTTTCCGTATTTCTTTGTTTTTGTTTTTGAAATTGACTTTACAGTGTGATTAATGTCTGAAGTTTAGTGGTGATTTCATTGTGTTTAATTTTCTGATAACAGTTTTATCTGCTACTTATCCACAAACTGAACTAAAGCTTCACCAAATCTTAAAGTTGTGTGGATTTTTTTATTTTTCATAATTACATGGAAAGTACTCCAAGTCAGACAATTATTCCAATAATAACTAATAAATTAAAAACCAGATTTTTGCTGCTTTAAACTTAAATTTATAACCTTCCTATAATTCTACAGCATATGGACCTGTTAGGCAAAGTTATGGTATTAGCACATGGTGACGCTAAGGAAGAGAATCCTGCTGAGAGTTATTTGCAAACTAGTATTATCTGCTTCATTCACACACAGCTTAAAATGAATAAAAGGCAGCGTCCCTCTTGCCTGTTTCTTTCCAGCAGTCTTGGGCAGTTCACTTAAACTACACATATGTTCCCAGAATCCTGAGCTTTTTATTTTATAAGCACCTCCCACCTACTGGCAGCTGTACTAATGTGTCCCAGAAGGCTTTGCTCCTATCCATCATCTTTAGGAGGGTGCTCAAAGCCAGATATGAGACTCATTGCTGTTGAAATGCAGAAAAGAAAAAATCATCTGTAGGGCTTTAGGGAAGTAAGAGACTGTGCCAGACCCTTAAGAAATAAAAGAAAAAAAAATCCTGTGTGCTCAATGGACACAATAATAAATGTTTTTGAATGATGGGTAATGATGCTGGATCAACTACTAAGTATTTTGTATCCAGAAGCCATTGCCTCCTTTTTTGGACAAAGAAGGGAAATCTAAAATAGAGTATTCCCCGAGTACACTGTTAATCATTCTGTCTTCATAGTGTTATAAAAATATGGAAAAAGGATCTGGGAGTGCACTAAGAAGAGTCTCACCTGAAGAAGTGATGAAAGGACCTGCTGTGAGAGCTACAAAGGTAGAGAAGGCTCTAGCTCTGGTCTCAGGGCACCTGAGGGACAACGAATACACAAGTTAAGGCAAGCCAGAACCTATGATGTGCAGAGAAAAGACACTGGGAATGTGCCTTTTAAATAAAGCTAATTTCTGTCTGGCTGGAGACATCAGGGTAAGGCTTCAGGGAGAATGTGACTAATCAGGGGATTCTAAGAGCATATGTGAGGAAGATTCAGTGGGAGCAAGCTGACGGACGTGATGAGAAGAAGCGGAGCACAGCATTGCTGAGAGTGGTAGATTACCTGGTCTGCCAAGGAGCAGTGAGATGGGTATGGGTTAGTGTAAGAGTGGTCAGCTGCAGGTGTACGGGCCTTTTTAGGCTGTGTCCATTCTGTGGAAGGCAAGGAAAAGGTAACACATTGACTGAGAACCTAATATGTGTGAAGCATCCAACTTGTCATTTTGTATGTCATATCTTTTCTGTCTTCACTGTAATCCTGTGTCTCCCTTCCTATTCCCTCTGCTTTAGGGCTAAGTAAATCAGGTTCTGAGAAGTTAAATAATCTTGCCAAGATCATAAAGTCAGGAAGGGGCTAAAACCCTGATGTATTGTTCTACCTTGACTACGTTTAGAGTATGGAGTTAATTTTCATTTGACTGGCATTGGAGAACCACTGACAGTTCAGGACTTGGGGTGAATTAATCTAGTAGTCTGGTAGAGGTGGAACAGAATAAGGAGAGATCAGGAATAGGAAGACCTGCGAGGGGTCTCAGAAAGAGGACAAGACGGTAACCTGAGGGAAGCAGTGGGGATAGAAAAAGGAAATGAATGGAGATGTTGTGGAGGGAAAAAAAATCAATGATCTTGACAACAACGAATATGGTAATAGAAGAAGCCGAAGATGACTGTGAGATGTAAGCTCAGTGGGAAGTACAGTAAGGGCAGTTGTATAGCTTTGCAATCAGGAGGAGTGTCTGCTATGCGGAGCATTGTTCCCTGCAGGAGCGTTGTCATCTCCTTATGACAGAAGAGGAAGCTCAGGGTCTGAACGCTAAATGTCAGGGGCCTCTTCCCCCTGTGAAGTGCATGAAAGCACATGCAGTTGGCCATCCAGTTTCAAGAAGTTTGTAGGTGCTCATAAGCTGTGTCTGAATCTTTGGTAAAGAATCTCAGTAACACAAGGAACACCACGAGGACTATTCAGCTGTGTATCAGTGAGGATTAGATTCAGATACAAGAGACAGAAAATGTAAAATACTTGTAGTTTCAATAAAACAGAAGGGAACAGACTGAAGGTAGGCCATCTCAGACTGAGTTAGCTCTGCAGTCACCAGGCCCCTGCATCTTCCTGCTCCCGGCTGCTCTGCTGTCTCCGGCGCTTGGTTCTCCTTCAGGTCCAGGCATCTTGCGTCTATACCAGTCATTGGAGGAGAAAAGAACTAAAAAAAATTATACTGCTCCTGTCAAGGGCAATCTTGGAACCCACACCCTGTGCTGCTGTGCTGCCAGCGTCCCAGAGTCTAGAATTGGGTCACTCGTTTTCTGAGGAAGAAGGAAAGAGGAGATGCTGGGAGACAATGGCAGTCCCTGCTGGCCTCATTCCCTGGATCCCTAAGAAGCTGTGCCCTGGCTGTGCTGTGTTTCTCAGCCCCGAAACTTGTCAGCCTACGAGCGAGACGCATCCTTGAGTCTGTGGTGCAGTAAGGAAGCAAGCTTTCTAACTCGTTAACGAAAGGGCTGCGGAGGCAAAATTCATAGAGAAAAGAGGCAAATGAGATTTTTGAAATAAAAAAATAAGTAGTTTGAAACACGAACATTCCTTGCCTTTCACAAAAGTAGGAGGTGGGAGGGAATCTGTCAGTAAGATGTGCTTTTAAAGTAAATGGAAAACATTTGCAAACTGGAAGAATACTGAAGTCATTTTGGTCCTGTCACTTTATTTGGTGGTAGAAATTTTATTAGTCTATTTCTCTTTTCCTATTAAATTTTTGCGTTTAAAGGGGGGAGTTATTTTCTGAAAACGAAGAAACTGTACTTATCAGTCAGAATCTGTTTGATGTTTACTGCTCAGTGTTAAAGATGTTTGGGATGTAAAAAAAGTTAAATAACAGAAACATGACCATCTCTATGAATTAGTCTCCACCAAATGCAAATATTTTCTCCTCTGAGAGTCACAGTAAAAACTGTTATTCATTAAGGGTAAATTTTTTTTTTGAAAACTACATTGTTTAAAAGAGCAACAAAGAGAAGGAAAAGAAGGAAGTACTAGAAGGCAGTGTAGCTCAGTTCTTAGGAGCACTGACTCTGGAGCTAGAGTTGCTGGGTCCAAATCCAAGGTCGCTGGTGACCTTAGGCGAGTTGTGTAGCTTCTCTGCTCTTCAGCTTCCTCGTCTGTAAGTGAAGGATAGTGATAGCTCGTCCCTGATTGAGTCGCTTGGAGGAATGGTATTTGGATGGGAAGAGTACGTAAATGGTGACTAGCACATGATTGGTGCTATGTAAATGTAGCCATTATTAGATGCTGTTCAGGTCTCTGTGTCTCCAGCTTCTACTTTGCCTCTCACTCTGCCCTAGATTTTAAATGTTGGAGGATCTTTGATTGCAAACTTTATCCAAATGGCAAACTTATTGCAAATTCTTTATCCTTTTACCTATCCTTTTCATAAAATATTTATCTGAAAAATCATTTGTCATATTTTCAATCACATGTGCTTTCTAATTTTTAAATTCTAACCTTAGTTTAATCAAACTTGATTACGTTTGGTAGTAACATCTTCTAAACTCCACCAGATTTAAGGATCTTGATTCTTTTATGAAGTTCACATTTTTCTTTTTAGCACTTTATGGAGATACACTTCATGTACTGTAGAAATTATCCATCTAAAGAGTACATTTTGATGGTTTTTAAGTTGTGTAGTCTCGCCAGAATCGATTTCACATCACTTTCATCACCTCAGAAAGAAACCTAGTGCCCTTTAGTCATTGCCCTCCAGTCTCCCCAAATCCCTCTCTAAGCAACCAGTAATTTTCCTTGTGTGTGTGTCTGCTTATTTTGGTCATGTCTATGAATGGAATCATAATAACCTTGTAGGCTTTTGTGACTGGCTTCTGTCATTTATCATAATATTTTCATATTTCATCCCTGTTATATCATGGACCAGTATTTTATTCCTTCTTGTTGTCAAATAATATCCCGTTGCATGGATATACCAATTTTGCTAAGCCATTCACCTGTTGAGAACATTTAGGATTTGCAGTTTTTAAATTCTAATTCCTTTCACCTAGACTCTGTTCTTTCCCACAAACTTGAGGGGAAGACCAAAAAGTGGTGATAAGACGTAATGTTTACAAAGTGATGTTATATGAATTAACTCACAAAGCTTGCAGTGTAACTCCATGAAACACACACACTGGTGTTGATTACCCAGAAGAATACAGTGATTGTTACAAGTGCAGAGAAGGACATTAATATGATAGGAGGTGAACTTGAAAAATAGGCTTTAAAGTAAGATATAGTAGCTTGATTTTTTTTTTAAATATTTATGTTCATCATTGGGGCCAGTGCTGTGACACAGCAGGCTAAGTCACCATCAGCAGTGCCACATCCCATATGGGTACCAGTTCAAGTCCTGGTTACTCTACTTCTAGTCCAGCTCCCTGCTAATGTGCCTGGGAAAGCAGCAGCAGATGGCCCAAGTCCCTGAGCTCCTGCACCCACATGGGAGACCTGGAAGAGGCTACTGGTTTTGGCCTGGCCTACTCCAGGTCATTGCAGCCATTTGGGGAGCAAACCTGCAGATGGAAGATCTCCTCTCTCTGTCTCTCCTTTTTCTGTAACCCTTTGAAATAAATAAATAAATCTTTTTATTTATGTGTTTATTTATCTTAGAGGTAGAGTTTCAGACAGTTAGAGGGAAACAGAAAGAAAGCTCTTCCATCCACTGGTTCACTCCCCAAATGGCCACAAAAGCCAGAGCTGTGCCGATCCGAAGTCAGGAGCCAGGAGCTTCTTCTGGGTCTCCCACACAGGCACAGCGGCCCAAAGAGTTGGGCCATCTTCTGCTGCTTTCCCAGGCCATAACAGAGAGTTGGATTGGAAGAGGAGCAGTCGGGTCTAGAACCAGTGCCCATATGGGATGCCAGCACTGCAGGTGGAGACAGAACCCACCGTGCCACAGCACCGCCTCTATAAATATTTTAAAAAATTTTTTGCATTTTTGTTGTTTCTCTTTTATTTTTTTTAACTTTTATTTAATGAATATAATTTCCGAACTACAGCTTATGGATTACAATGGCTTCCCCCCCATAACTTCCCTCCCACCCCCCACTCTTTCTCCCCTTCCATTCACATCAAGATTCATTTTCAATTCTCTTTATATACAGAAGATCAGTTAGTATATGTTAAGTAAAGGTTTCAACAGTTTGCACCCACACAGAAACACACAGTGAAAAATACTGTTTGAGTACTAGTTATAGCATTAATTCACATTGAACAACGCAGTAAGGACAGAGATCCTACATGAGGAGTAAGTGCACAGTGACTCCTGTTGTTGACTTAACAAATTGACACTCTTGTTTATGGCATCAGGAATCACCCTAGGCTCTTGTCATGAGTTGCCAAGGCTATGGAAGCCTTTTGAGTTCGCTGACTCTGATCATATTTGGCCAAGGTCATAGTCAAAGTGGAAGTTCTCTCCTCCCTTCAGAGAAAGGTACCTCCTTCTTTGATGACCTGTTCTTTCCACTGGGATCTCACTCACTCATAGAGATCTTTCATTTAGGTCATTTTTTTTTTTTTGCCATAGTGTCTTGGCTTTCCATGCCTGAAATACTCTCATGGGCTCTTCAGCCAGAACCGAATGCCTTAAGGGCTGATTTTGAGGCCAGAGTGCTGTTTAGGATGTCTGCAATTCTGAGTCTGCTGTGTATTCCACTTCCCATGTTGGATCGTTCTCTCCTTTTTTTTTTTTTTTTTTTACATACATCTACTTGAAAGTCAGAGAGAGAGAAGGAGAGAGAGAGAGTCTTCTGTCTGTTGTTTCACCTCCCCTCCCCCCCAGATGCCTGCAAAAGCCAGAGAAGGGCCAGGCCAAAGCAGGAGACCAGAATTCCATTTGGATCTCAAGTGGGCAACAAGGGATCCAAGCCCTTGAGACATCGTCTGAACCTCCTAGGGTATATTAGCAAGAAACTGATTCAGAAGCAGAATAACTATGAGTGGAATTGGCATTCCAGTATGGCATGTGAGTGTCTCAAGTACTGGCTTAACCTCCTGCATCACAATACCCACCCCCGTGAATTATTCAAATGCTGTTCTGAAGGTAGACATTTTGCTGAACAATCAGGGTGCCTCTTGCTTTACCATGTCCTATCAGACTGCCTGGGTTTGTGTCTCAGCTCTAGTGCCTGATGCCGCCTTCTTGCTAGTGTGCATCTGGGGAAGCAGCAGACCCCTGCCACCTACATGGGAAATCTGGATTGAGTTTCCAGCTCCCAGGCATTTGAGAAGCAAATCAGCAAATGGCAGCTCTCTGTCTCCCAGTAATTATTTTAAATAAATAAATGCTGTGCTGAGACAGTTGGGCTTTCTTCCATAGCACTTTATTTTGTGAAGGTGGATATTAAGATTGTTGTGCTGAGCAATGACCATGGCCAGTTACTGGGGAAGGGATGAATTAGAAGATGCTGTAGATTGCATGAATAGAAGCCTCTTCAGAGCACATTGCAATTGCTCGGAAATAGTAAGAATAGCAGTTAGAATGGGAAGGTGAAGGAAAGGAGAGTGTGTGTGTGTGTGTGTGTGTGTGTGTGTGTGTGTGTGTAGGTGGGTGGGTGGGTGAGATTGAGATTGAGATTTGGAGGCAGAATAGATTTTAGTACCTGTATGTGGGCAGTATGGGAAGAGAAGATTAAAGATGACTCTGAGTGGATCCATCCTGGGTAATTAGATGGATGGAACATCACCATTAATGGTGATTACAAATGTTAGGAAAAAATGAGGTGATTGGGAGCGTGCAAGAGATTGTAAATTCTTCATTGAACACTTACAAGGTTTTGAGGAATAATCACAGTAAAATTCCTACCACAAGTTTGGAAATGTGAGCTGACAATTCAGAAAAAAGGCAAAGTTACTGAAGAAGTGGATTTTTTCAAAAGATTTATTTTATTTATTTGAAAGGCAGAGAGGCAGAGGCAGAGAGACAGAGATCTTTCTGCCGACTCACTCCCCAAATGGCCGCAGTGGCCAGAGCTGGGTCCGTCTGAAGCCAAGAGCCAGGAGCCTCTCCTGGGTCTCCCATGTGGGTGCAGGGGCCAAGGACTTGGGCCATTCTCCGTTCCCCTCCTAGGCCATAGTAGAGAGCTGGACCAGAAGTGGAACAGCTGGGACATGAACCAGCACCCATATGGGATACTGGCACCCCACCTGCTATGCCGTAGCACCAGGCCCAGAAGTGGATTTTTCAATTGTTCATTTTTTTTTTTTATCTACTTGAAACTCAAAGAGATAGAAAGAGAGAGAGCTTTTCCATGATGGTTCCACTCCTTGATGTACATGCAATAGCCAGGGCTGGGCCATGTGGAAGCCAAGAGCCTAGAACTCTATCCAGGTCTCCCATGAGGGTCACAGGGGCCTAAGAACTTCACCTGTCATCCATTGTGTCCTAGGATTCGTTAGCAGGAAGCTGAATTAGAAGCAGAGTAGCTGAGACTTGAACTGGCCCACTGATATGGATGTGGGCAATACAAGCCGTGGCTTAAACCATTGTAGCACAAGCCCACCCTAAAAAATTGCTTTGATGTCATTCTCATGGGAGTAAAAATTGAAGCTATGAAAATAAAACAGAGACATAACATTCATGAGAAAGAGTTCAAAGGTAAGAACTGAGGATAGAACCATGAGAAAATCTATTAAGTCCACTAAATAGATCAGCAATTATGGTGGGTTCAACAGAGTGCTCCCCAATTCATTTCCACTGGAACCAGAGAGTGTGCCTTTATTTAGAAACAGGGTCTTTACAGATGTAATTAAGTTATGATTAAGGCATCCTGGATGAGGTTGGGCTACAGTCCAATGACAAGTGTCCTTACAAGACAAGAGAAAGTTGGACAGAAACACACACACACACGGGAAAAAGACCATGTGCAGACAGCAACAGACATCAGAATGATACAGCTAAAAAACAAGAAACACCAAGAACTGCTGAGAGCCACCAGAAACTAGGCAGAGGCAAAGAATGATTCTCCTCTGGAGCCTTCAGAGCAAGCGTGGACCTGCTGACATATTAATTTCAAACTTCTGGCATCCAGAACTGTGAGAGAATAAATTTGTTGTTTTAAGCCACTAAGTGTGTGGTAATTTGTTATGGAAGCTGTAGGAAACCAATACAGGAATCAAGAAAGGAGCAATCAGAGAGGAAGGCCTTAGAGACTACAGTTCAAGAAAGCCCTGGCATAGTGAAAATTCCGGGAAGCTTGGGGAGCTCAGTAGTATCACATCTACAGAGTTCACTGTGGACTGGAGACAGAAGAAAGCTAAAACGGACAGCTTGGAGGTGTCAGTACTCTCTCGCAGAGAATAGCTTTAGTTACCAGGGTGTCACGGTGAAGCTGTTCACATCTAGTGACCCATCTCCTCTTGTGTATTTTGTGGTCTGGTCAGAGTGAGCTTAAATGTGTGACATCTTCGAGAGACTGTTAAATTCCTCAAGAATAGAGCCTCTTTCCTCTGTTGCCAGTTTCCCTGTTGTTAGAACACAGGGGTACAGGAGTTGCTCAGTGTTTATGGAAGCTATTGAAGGAAGAAGAGAAATTAGCAATTAGAAAAGAAGTTATAATGTAGTTTATACTTGATTTTATAGAGGGAAGGGCATATTGGTAGGAAGGAGTATAAGTGAGGTTGAATGATGCCTCTCTTCTTAGAAATAGGGGAAATTGGAGTGAGATGTCAGTTTAAAAAAAAAACTAAAAAGTCTGTGATGCCAGGGCCTGAAAGAGGGTTTGGGCTGTATCTGTATGTACACGACACCTATATGCCCACAAACTTTGGCCAGTGGTGATATACTAAGGACAAAAAACCCACAAAACTTGTGACCCTAAGGTTTCAGGGATGGAAAAGATGAATTTTTTACTTTTTCCTTTTTTTTTTAAACTCTGATATATTGTTTTCCTTTTTAGTCCTAACCATTATGTTAAGAGTTTTGCATAATTATCTCAGTCCTCATACTGTAATAACTTATCATTGTTGTTTTACAAAAACTGTTATCATTCTAATTTTCCAGATGAGGGATCTAAGGCTCAGAGTTTGAATAACTGTCCCAAGGGTCTACCACTGGTAAATAGCAAAGCCAAGAGTCAGTCTCAGGCATTCTGGAGAACCTGTATTTTTATCTGTGAGGATGGAAATCCAAGGTTCTTGAGGATGCCTTTTGAAGATGCACTTCCTGAAATGCACATTCACATGTGATCTCTGTTTCTCACATTTGGCCAGTCCATGGATATGGTCCCAAAGCAGCAGCCTTCCTCCCCTAAGCATAAATTTTTTTTAAGTCACCTCTTCTTTTCTACCTAGATTCTATATACTACAGTCCATAGTGCATTTTTATTGGCTTTACCATTACAAAGCAATGTTCCACTTTTTACCTTATTGTCTATACTATTAGTTATTGGAGAGATCCTCTTAGATTTTATAAAATGCATCAAAACCAAAGCATGTGTCCATTTTCTCTATCTTGGTATCACAATATTATGAAAGCCTAGGTAAATGAGTAACAACAGATGACAGCCATTCTTTCACTGCTTTATTAGCCACAGTAATGGGAACCTCTGAGTTGAAAGACTGAAAGTGCTGCTAAAACACTAAATTTTATTGTTAGCTTTAGTTTACTGTTGGAAGGAATATTGTTAGGTGTGTTTTCTTGGTAACTGTTTTCTTGTATCATATATTGGAATAGGATGGTTGCTTATCCAATGTACAGCACAGGTATATCTCCTTGTAACTGTCCCAAGGAGATACTCAATAAAAGCATTGTATGTGAAGAGAGATGACCAATGTAGTTCCCTACTATTGTGAGTCTCACTGTATATAAGCTGAACCAAGGTTCTCACAGGGCTCATCGTCACCACAACCAGCTCTGTTAGCACAATTCTCAAGCTTCATTTTATTGCAGCAATCTTGAAACAAGCATAAAGTACATTCATAGTTGTACATTGTATTTGTTGATTGGAAAATATTAACCCTTGGAGAATTTTTATTTTCTCCATGAGAAAAAGCCATTTCAGTCTTAAATTCCAAACACTGACCAGTATCTTTTTGTGTTTTGCGAAGTCATGGTATATACAGCAAGCTTTCAAAGTGTCATTCCATTTCATTTAAAATAATTTTTAAGATGATGATTCAAATTACTGAATTTTTCTTCTTTTAAAAACATCCTTTAAGACACATTAAGAAAATTCTGTCATTCAATCAATTTTAGTTGGGAAAAATTTCCAGTGGTCTAAAACAATATTAAGTTTCTATCATAAAAGATTTCAAAATCAGAGCCTATGAAAGTAGAGATTTGTGTAATAAACTGTCTCTCACCCATCTCTAGTGATCATCAGTGTCCTAATGCCTTGTTACGTCACATCCCCCCACCACTATTTATTGATATTGTTTTTCTTCTGGAGTATTTTTAAAAAACTTTTATTTAATAAATATAAATTTCCAAAGTACAGCTTTTGGATTACAGTGGCTTTTTCCCCCCATAACCTCCCTTCCACCCATAACCATCCCATCTCCCGCTCCCTCTCCCACCCCATTCACATCAAGATTCATTTTCAGTTATCTTTATATGCAGGAGATCAATTTAGTATATACTAAGTAAAGATTTCAACAGTTTGTACTCATACAGAAACACAAAGTATAAAGTATTGTTTGAGTACTGGAGTATTTTAAAAGGAGTCTCAGATATCATATATTTTCACCTGCATTATCAGAACCAACAAAATTCATAATTCCGTGATAGCTTATAATACTAAATCTGTATTTAATTCTCCCCTATTATCTCAAAAGTTTATTGTTAAGCTTGGTTGGTTTGAATCAGGATCCCATTAAGGTCTTACCTTGCATTAATTGATGTTTCTTAAATTCTTTTAATCTTTAATAGTTCACTCTCTTCCTCTATTCCCATACCATTTTTTCGTTTTTTTTTTTGCTGAAGAAATTGGATCATTTTATTTGTAAAATTTCCCACATTCTGGATTGCAGTGCATTATATCCTTATAATGTTGTTTAACATGTTCCTCTTTGCTTCATCTTTTCTGTAATCTAGTATTTGTTATAGAAGCTTGATAATGAGTTGAATTTTTAGAGAAAGAGTAATTCACAGTTCAGTGTAATATTCTTCCTATTGATTCACCATGAGAGACATGAAATGTCAGTTTATTTTGCTTTTAGCAAAGTTAAAATTGTTAAATGGTGTCAGTCTGACCCATTATTATAAAGTCCCCCATCAACCTTTGATTTTTATTTTATTTTCTTTTTTGTGGGGAGAAGTGGGGAGTGGGGAGACCAAAAGAGAAAGAACTCTAATCCACTGGTTCTTCACTCCTACCACTTGAGCCATCACTTGCTGCCTCCCAGGATGCACATTAGTGAGAAGCTAGCACTGGGAGTAGAGCCAAGACAAGAGCCCAGGCACTCCCATGTGGGATGCAAGTGTCTTAACCCAGCATCTTAACCCTTAGGCCAAACACTCACTCCCATTAACCTTGTTTACACAGCAGTTTTAGAACCCATTTATGTGAACTATAGTTTGTCAGCAATTTCTCCTGCCTACAGAAATTAAATTCAGTGTTAAATTTTTTACTAAGAGGAAAGATGTAGCCTGAATTGATTGAGCAATTTTTATGTGTCAGAAATTCTGCTTGGCAGTTGACCTACATTCTTTGCCTTTCTCTTCCTCACATCTTGTGTATTCCAGACACCGTTTAACAGGTAGGGAGACTGCAGATAGACACATTAATTTGTTCAAGGTCAAACAGCAAGCATGTGAACTCAGCTTCACAGGTTTTGGGAGTTATTCTTTTGACAAATTAATCTGGAAAGTATTAATTATCATTTATATGTAGAGCTGGATAAGACGATTAAAGACCAAACTGAGAATAGTAATAGTTGATAGCATTTGCGTTATCATTCAAGTGTTGCCGATTTCTTGCCAGCTAAGCACTTCCTTTGCCCCCATTCTGGATCCTTAAAGCCCAGCAAGTAATTTATTTCAATGTTCACTTTCCCTTGAATGAACTAAACATATAAACTATATGATAGTTCACTCCATAAAAAGCTATGACATCTACCAAATAACATTTTTATGAAATGAAAAACTGTAAAATATTTTTTACAAGTCTTTAAGCATTGCTTTGTTTTCATGGTTTGAAGTTTGTCTTGTCCAGAGCAGCAAGTCGATGTCTATATGACCTCCCAAAGTCCTTTCTAGTCCTGTGATTCTCACACTAATGGATTCAAACAGAAATGGATTATTGGGCCAGAACTCAAAGTATCTTCAGAGCCAGAATGTAAGAAAAGTTACAAAATACAGATGTCTTTTCAGATGGAATCCAAAGAAAAAAGCAGGCCAAAAGTTAGAAATAGATTTGTTGTTATACAAACAAAAAAAGTTTTGAGTTTGGCTTTTATCCAGAAGAATTTTGTTAATGCTGAGATCAAACTATTAAGCCATAATACCAATATCAAGTTGAGGTACAGTGAAGTCCTGTGGTTGAGGATATATAGTTTTTAAAAGCATCATTGTTCACCACAGTTACGGGAAGGCAGAGCTAGCCTCTCAGACAGACCTGTGCCAGATTCTACCTTTTAGAGTTGCTACAAAACTGTTTTTCATTCAGTAATAACATCATTCTCATTGTTTGGAACCATCACTTTTTACATATTGAGAACTATAAATTCAAAATCTTTAAGATATTGTCCAATTATGTAAGCTACAGCAGAAATGTTTATACGAGGGTGAACCAACGGCAAAAGGAAGACCTTTCTCTCTGTCTCTCTCTCTCACTGTCCACTCTGCCTGTAAAAAAAAAAAAAAAAAAAAAAAAAAAAAAAAAAAAAAAGAGCGGAGCCAAGATGGCGGAATAGTGAGGACGCGCACTAGCAGTCCGCAAAAAGATAGTTTAATAAAAACAGAGTTACTGTAGCCTCAGGAAAAATTTCAGGGAAAAAAATGCAGTGGAAATTCTTCCGGACCCAGTGAATGAGACGCAGAGGACCTATGGGAAAGTAAGTTTGCGAACGGCAAATCGTGCCTTAGTGGCACGGGAGCTGCCGGGAGGGACGGGAACCGGACGGAACACAGTCGCCATTAGAATCGAGCGCTTGAACGGGAGCCGATACAGGGATCCCGAGACACTGGCGGGGGGAAGCAGACGCCACGGGGGAAACAGCACAGTTGAGGCGAGCCCACACGGACACTAGCCTCTTTCGTTGCCCACCCTGCTCACTCGAGCTAGACTGAACACAGTGGGACGGCGTGCGCCCACCGGCTGAACCGGAAGCCGGGCGGAACACAGTCGCCATTGGAACTGAGCGCTTGAACGGGGGCCGATACAGGGATCCCGAGACACTGGCGGGGGGAAGCAGACCCCCCACGGGGGAAAACAGCACAATTGAGGCGAGCCTGCACGGACACTAGCCTCTCTCGTCACGCACCCTGCTAATTCGAGCTAGATTAAACGCAGTGGGACAAGGCGCACCCGCCCGCCCGCCCGCCCGCCCGCCCATCACTGAGGCAGACGGAACCAAAAACCCGAGGCTGTAGAAACCTGAAGGGGATCCAAAAACTGGGAACACACCGCGCACACAAACTCCGTTACCTTGACAACCCAGAGAAAGAGTGAGGGGAAAAAAAAAAAAAATGCCAAATAAAAACAGATTCCGAGGGAGCAAGATCAAGGAAGACGCTATGATGACCCCAAACGGAAAAGACACCCCAAGTCAGGATTATGAAGATAATGAGATAGAAGAAATGCAAGAAGCAGATCTCAAAGAATTGATAAGAACATTAAGAAGTTCTCAAAAACAAATTCTTGAACTACAGAAATCCTTAATGGATAAGATAGAAAATCTCTCTCGCGAGAATGAAGCACTACGCAGAAATCAAAATGAAATGAAACAACTAGTAGAACAAGAAGCTACGAGAGTGACAAAAAATCTTAATGAATTGAAGAATTCAATAGATCAAGTGACAAGCAATCTTGAGGGCCTTAAAACCAGAATGGGTGAAGCAGAAGAGAGAATATCGGACCTAGAAGACAGAGAACAGGAGAGGAAACAGTCAAACCAAAGACAAGAAGAGGAAATTAGAAAACTAAAAGATATCGTCGGGAATTTACAGGATACTATTAAAAAACCCAACATTCGGGTTCTAGGTGTTCCTGAAGGTATGGAGAGGGAGAAAGGATTAGAAGGCCTTTTTAGGGAGATACTAGCAGAAAACTTTCCAGGCTTGGAGAAAGACAGAGAAATCCTAATCCAGGAAGCTCATAGAACCCCTAATAAACATGACCAAAAGAGATCCTCTGCACGACATATTGTAATTAAACTCACCACAGTGAAGCAAAAAGAAAAGATCCTAAAATGTGCAAGAGAGAAACGGCAGATTACTCTCAGAGGATCTCCAATTAGACTTACAGCTGACTTCTCAACTGAAACCCTACAAGCTAGAAGGGAATGGCGAGACATAGCCCAGGTGCTTAGAGAGAAAAACTGCCAGCCCAGAATATTATACCCTGCAAAGCTCTCATTTGTGAATGAAGGTGAAATAAAGACCTTTCATAACAAACAAAAATTGAAAGAATTTGTTGCCACACGTCCAGCCCTGCAAAAGATACTTAAAGATGTGTTACACACAGAAACACAGAAACACGACCATCAACATGAAAGAAGGTAAACGAAGGGAACCTCACGGCAAAAGATCACAGGGAATTCAAAGCATACATTAGAAAATATCTGGCAAATGGCAGGGCAAACTTACCACTTATCAATAGTCACATTGAACGTTAAAGGTCTAAACTGTCCTGTTAAAAGACAGAGATTGGCTGATTGGGTTAAGGAACAAAAACCATCTATTTGCTGCCTACAAGAAACACATCTTTCCAACGAAGATCCATACAGACTGAAAATAAAAGGATGGAACAAGATATACCACGCCAACAGAAATGAAAAAAGAGCGGGTGTAACCATCTTAATATCGGACTACATAAACTTTAACACAAAAACTGTTAAGAGAGACAAAGAGGGGCACTATATAATGATTAAGGGATCAATACTACAGGAAGATATAACAATTCTCAATGTATATGCACCTAATTACAGGCCACAGGTTTATTTACAAAATTTGTTAAGAAACTTAAAGGGAGACTTAGACCCCAACACAATAGTACTGGGGGACTTCAATACTTCACTCACAGATATTGACAGATCGACAGGACAGAAGATCAACAAGGAGACAGTAGATTTAAACAACACTATAGCCCAAATGGATCTAACAGATATCTACAGAACTTTTCATCCTACACAGAAAGCATTCACATTCTTCTCAACAGCACATGGAACCTACTCTAGGATTGATCACATATTAGGCCATAAAGCAAGTCTCAGCAAATTCAAAAGAATTAAAATCATACCATGCAACTTCTCAGACCATGAGGGAGTGAAGTTGGAAATTAGCAACTCAGGAATCCCTAGAGCATATGCAAACACATGGAGATTGAACAACATGCTCCTGAATGAACAATGGGTCACTGAAGAAATCAAAAGAGAAATCAAAAATTTTCTGGAAGTAAATGAGGATAACAGCACAACATACCAAAACTTATGGGATACAGCAAAAGCAGTGTTAAGAGGAAAGTTTATATCAATAGGTGCCTACATCAAGAAACTGGAAAGGCACCAAATAGATGAGCTTTCAATGCATCTCAAGGATCTAGAAAATTTGCAGCAAACTAGACCCAAATCTAGTAGAAAAAGAGAAATAATCAAAATCAGAGAAGAAATCAACAGGATTGAATCCAAAAAAACATTACAAAAAATCAGCCAAACGAGGAGCTGGTTTTTTGAAAAAATAAACAAGATTGACACCCCATTGGCCCAACTAACTAAAAAAAGAAGAGAAAAGACCCAAATCAGTAAAATCAGAGATGAAAAAGGAAATATAACAACAGACACCACAGAAATCAAAAGAATCATCAGAAATTACTACATGGACTTGTATGCCAGCAAACAGGGAAACCTCTCAGAAATGGATAGAATCCTGGACACATGCAACCTACCTAAATTGAACCAGGAAGACATAGAAAACCTAAACAGACCCATAAGTGAGTCAGAAATTGAATCAGTAATAAAGGCCCTCCCAACAAAGAAAAGCCCAGGACCAGATGGATTCACTGCTGAATTCTACCAGACATTTAAAGAAGAACTAACCCCAATTCTTCTCAAACTATTCAGAACAATCGAAAAAGAGGGAATTCTCCCAAATTCCTTCTATGAAGCCAGCATCACCTTAATTCCTAAACCAGAAAAAGATGCAGCATTGAAAGAGAATTACAGACCAATATCCCTCATGAACATAGATGCAAAAATCCTCAATAAAATTCTGGCCAATAGACTGCAACAACACATCAGAAAGATCATCCACCCAGACCAAGTGGGATTCATCCCTGGTATGCAGGGATGGTTCAATATTCGCAAAACAATCAACGTGATACACCACATTAACAGACTGCAGAAGAAAAACCATATGATTATCTCACTAGACGCAGAGAAAGCATTCGATAAAATTCAACACCCTTTCATGATGAAAACCCTAAGCAAACTGGGTATAGAAGGCACATTCCTCAATACAATCAAAGCAATTTATGAAAAACCCACGGCCAATATCCTATTGAATGGGGAAAAGTTGGAAGCATTTCCACTGAGATCTGGTACCAGACAGGGATGCCCACTCTCACCACTGCTATTCAATATAGTGCTGGAAGTCTTAGCCAGAGCTATTAGGCAAGAAAAAGAAATTAAAGGGATACAAGTTGGGAAGGAAGAACTCAAACTATCCCTCTTTGCAGACGACATGATTCTTTATTTAGGGGACCCAAAGAACTCTACTAAGAGATTATTGGAACTCATAGAAGAGTTTGGCAAAGTAGCAGGATATAAAATCAATGCACAAAAATCAACAGCCTTTGTATACACAGACAATGCCACGGCTGAGGAAGAACTGCTAAGATCAATCCCATTCACAATAGCTACAAAAACAATCAAATACCTTGGAATAAATTTAACTAAGGACATTAAAGATCTCTACAATGAAAATTACAAAACCTTAAAGAAAGAAATAAAAGAGGATACCAAAAAATGGAGAAATCTTCCATGCTCATGGATTGGAAGAATCAATATCATCAAAATGTCCATTCTGCCAAAAGCAATTTACAGATTCAACGCAATACCAATCAAGATACCGAGGACATTCTTCTCAGATCTGGAAAAAATGATGCTGAAATTCATATGGAGACACAGGAGACCTCGAATAGCTAAAGCAATCTTGTACAACAAAAACAAAGCCGGAGGCATCACAATACCAGATTTCAGGACATACTACAGGGCAGTTGTTATCAAAACAGCATGGTACTGGTACAGAAACAGATGGATAGACCAATGGAACAGAATAGAAACTCCAGAAATCAATCCAAACACCTACAGCCAACTTATATTTGATCAACGATCCAAAACCAGTCCCTGGAGTAAGGTCAGTCTGTTTAATAAATGGTGCTGGGAAAACTGGATTTCCACGTGCAGAACCATGAAGCAAGACCCCTACCTTTCACCTTACACAAAAATCCATTCAACATGGATTAAAAATTTAAACCTACGACCCGACACCATCAAATTACTAGAGAGCATAGGAGAAACCCTGCAAGACATAGGTACTGGCAAAGACTTCTTGGAAAAGACCCCAGAAGCACAGGCACTGAAAACCAAAATTAACTACTGGGATTGCATGAAATTGAAAAGTTTCTGTACTGCAAAAGAAACAGTCAGGAAAGTGAATAGGAAACCGACAGAATGGGAAAATATATTTGCAAACTATGCAACAGATAAAGGGTTGATAACCAGAATCTACACAGAAATTAAGAAACTCCACAACATCAAAACAAACAACCCACTTAAGAGATGGGCCAAGGACCTCAATAGACATTTTTCAAAAGAGGAAATCCAAATGGCCAACAGACACATGAAAAAATGTTCAAGATCCCTAGCAATCAGGGAAATGCAAATCAAAACCACAATGAGGTTTCACCTCACCCCGGTGAGAATGGCTCACATTCAGAAATCCACCAACAATAGATGCTGGAGAGGATGTGGGGAAAAAGGGACACTAATCCACTGTTGGTGGGAATGCAAACTGGTGAAGCCACTATGGAAGTCAGTCTGGAGATTCCTCAGAAACATGAATATAACCCTACCATTCAACCCAGCCATCCCACTCCTTGGAATTTACCCAAAGGAAATTAAATTGGCAAACAAAAAAGCCGTCTGCACAGCAATGTTTATTGCGGCTCAATTCACAATAGCTAAGACTTGGAACCAACCCAAATGCCCATCAACAGTAGACTGGATTAGGAAATTATGGGACATGTACTCTACAGAATACTATACAGCAGTCAAAAACAATGAAATCCGGTCACTTGCAACAAAATGGAGGAATCTGGAAAACATCATGCTGAGTGAATTAAGTCAGTCCCAAAGAGACAAATATCATTTGTTTCCCTTGATTGGCGATGACTAACTGAGCACCAAAGGGGAAACCTGTTGAAGTGAAATGGACACTATGAGAAACAGTGACTCGATCAGCTCTTGTGCTGACTGTTGTTGTACAATGTAATACTTTATCCATGGTAGTATTTTTTTTTTCTTTATCCTAGTACTAGAGGTTGAACTCTGTAATTAACACACAATTATTCTTAGGTGTTTAAATTTTAACTGAAAAGTGATCTCTGTGAAATATAAGAGTGGGAATAAGAGAGGGAGGAGATGTAAAACTTGGGACAGGCTCAATAGGAACGGCCCCAAATGATGGAGTTAGAATTGTGCCAGGGGTTTCCAATACAACCCCATCAAGGTGGCATGTACCAAGGCCATCTCACTAGTGCAAGTGATCAATTCCAGCTCACAATTGATCACACTGATAGGTCTAAGAGCCAAAGGGATCACACAAACAAGACTAGTGTCTGCTAATACTAACTGATAGAATGAAAAAGGGAGAGAATGATCCAACATGGGAAGCAGGATACACAGCAGACTCATAGAATGGCAGATGTCCTAAATAGCACTCTGGCCTCAGAATCAGCCCTTAAGGCATTTGGATCTGGCTCAAGAGCCCATGAGAATATTTTAGGCATGGAAAGCTAAGACACTCTGGAAAAAACAGAAGACCTAAATGAAAGATCTCTGCGAGTGAGATCCCAGTGGAAAGAACGGGGCCATCAAAGAAGGAGGTACCTTTCTCTGAAGGGAGGAGAGAACTTCCACTTTGACTATGACCCTGTGGGAATAAGATCGAAGTCGGCTAACCCTAAAGGCTTCCATAGCCTCGGCAACTCATGACCGGAGCCTAGGGAGATTACTGACGCCATAAACAAGAGTGTCAAATTGTTAAATCAACATCAGGAGTCACTGTGTACTTACGTCTCATGAGGGATCTGTCCTTAATGTGTTATCCAATGTGAAGTGATGCTATTACTAGTACTGAAACAGTATTTTTACACTTTGTGTTTCTGTGTGGGTGCAAACTGACGAAATCCTTACATAGTATATATTGAATCGATCTTCTTTATATAAAGATAATTGCAAATGATTAAAAAATCTTGGTGTTAAACTGGAAATTGCATAGACAATTAATCAATTTTTTAAAAAAAAAAATCATGTAGGATCTCTGTCCTTAATGTGCTGTACATTGTGAATTAATACTATAACTAGTACTCCAACAGTATTATCATTTTGTGTCTCTATGCGAGGGCAAACCGTTGAAATCTTTACGTAATATGTACTAAATTGATCTCCTGTGTATAAAGAGAATTGAAAATGAATCTTGATGTGAATGGAAGGGGAGAGGGAGCGGGAAAAGGGGAGGGTGGGGGGAGGGAGGGAAGTTGTGTGGGGGGGGAGCCATTGTGGTCCATGAGCTGTTCTTTGGAAATTTATATTCTTTAAATAAAAGCTTTATAGAAAAAAAAATAAATAAATAAAAAAAAATAAAAAAAAAAAAAAAAGAAATGTTTATACATTGAAACTGACATTCTGTTTCATTGCTTGTTTTATTAAGGAAAAAAATTAAAGCCACTTATTTTAATTGCATACTAAACTTTTAAGAATTGGTCACATTAGGGAGAATTTGTTCTTTGTGGTTCTTTGACTTTTTTAAGCGTAATTTGTTCCAAGAATATTGTTTTTCCCTTGGGCAGCAGAGTCAGGGGAAGAAGATCGGCATGAGGAGCAAATGAGACGTTTCCTGATTATTCTGTGGGGATGTAGGAACTAGTCTATGGGCACCATTGGTTGTAGGGTGTTGTTTTTATATTTTGTTTTTATTCTTGTCCATTCTGTTTGTTGGTTTTCTATTCACTTTTATTTTTTTTCCTTTCCATGAATATAAAGAGAAAAATTTGCCACATAAAGTCTATGATGTACCCCCTAAATAACAAATTAGGTGTCTGTGGCTTCTATTCTAGCCTATGATGTGTTATGAATTTAACTAAATTGTCTAAAAAGCATTCCCAAAACTCATCTTTTCCACATTACATTCTTTCTACATGATGATCCACTTAACAGGACATAGGTCACCACCAAATAATGGTGGTCAGTACAGCCAGAAATTCTATCCGCAAATCCATGAAGAAACAACCAGTCATTCCAGTCCAGGAAATTTGCCTCTCTGTAGATTTTCTGAGATGATTTTGTAAGACTTAGAAAATTATGTATGTCTATGAGAGCATTCTTTGTTCCCTTAGCTACCTGAAACTTAAAAACAAACTAAGTGAACAGAGCTATGGTTGGATATGTTTAGTTGGTATGTAAACAGACATATTTTCTAACACTCTCTGACTGCTCTTACAGTAAATCCGGGAAGTAGTAGTTTAAGAGTGATTGCTCCTAAACTACTGTGAGTCATTATTTCAGGCAGATCTGACATGACAGACATTAGGAAAGAATCATGATCAATGTCAAAGACATTCATGTTTCCTTAAATCATTATAGATATAGATTAGATATAGATTAGATATAGAGATATGCCTGAATCCTGTTTTTTACATTCCACTTCAGGGGTAGAATGTTGAGGTGGTCATTTAAGAATATTACTGTCTTGGGAAACAAAACAGTTTATTTGGGTTTGCTTTGAACAAACATTTAGAAATTCCAATAGTCTTATGTGTTGAAGTCAAAGTAATATATATAGATGATAGAAACTAATGTTTCCTGATTTTTGCATTTATATCCACATACATTTTATTTATTAAAGATTTATTTATCTTGCCTGCTTATCAGTAGCTCTGTGGCAAACCTAGCAAAAAGATAGTATGAAACTGGATTTTTCATATGAGAATATGATATCTTCCACTGATAAACAGCATAAATGGAAAACAGCATTATTGCCGAATATCATAAGCATTCAAAACATGTATGCGTGCAGGACAGTGTTCAGAAGAGAAATCACTTCTAATCTAGATGATGAGAGAAGGGTTTCTTTTGTTTGGTTTTTAGTGTTTGATTGTCTGGGAATCAGGTAGTGAGCAGTTTTGAAAGATTGATGCGATTTCAAGAAAGACTGATGGAGACAAACTGATGACAGCTAAAGGCCTATGTCATATAAAAGTGGGAGATAAGTCTGGGAGAGAGGTAGGTGCCAGATTTTGGACCTAATTCCTTAGGAATGTTAATGGAATTTGCATATAATTCTATTTTGACGATGCTGAGCTATATTCTCCTAGGATACTTACCAAGAATACCAAAGGTCAGCCAAGGTTACTATTTTCAAAACTACGCTGGACAATCTGCCTTTTATCCAGGAACTGATTATGTAGACCTTTTTTTAAAAAAAATTTTTCATACTTATTTTGTCTTTCTTCCTGTTATCTCCCTACTAATAATTTTTCTTCCTGTCAACACCTCCATTAGAATTAAGTCACATGAGTCTCTCTTGCCTGCTTATCAGTAGCTCTGTGGCAAACCTAGCAAAAAGATAGTATGAAACTGGATTTTTCATATGAGAATATGATATCTTCCACTGATAAATAATTGTATCACATTAATTTGGACCATAAAGACAGATTCAAATTCTCCAGAAAAACAGGAGATGAATATATTGGTAGAGAAAAATTTCATTTCTGGCAACCCACATACTTGACTAGATATTTACTGCTTTTTTGTGAATTCCAGAAAGGCAGGAATCATGTCTGGCTCGGTAACCATCATGTCCCTAACATACCCATACCATAGAAATCATCAGTAATATTTGGTAAATAAATGAAGTGTAGTTGATACTAATTAAAGCACTAGACTAATTAAAGCACATTCTTATAAATACATTTATATAGAGAGATATAGATATAAAAATATCTAAGAAAATATAACTGTTGTCAGGAATTGTAAAGCGTCTGAGTTTTACCCTCATGGCAAGTTACAAGTTAGTCTATTGCAGGCTCAGGGAAACTGAAAAAAAAAATGGGAGTAGGGGCTGGCATTGTGGGCACACTGAGTTAGACTGCCACTTGCTACACCAGCATCCTATCCATATTAGAGTGCTGATTTAAGTCTCAACTGCTCTGCTTCCAATCCAGCTCACTGCTGATGCACCTAGGAAGGCAGCAGATGATGGCCTGGGTACTTTGGCCCCTGCCACACATGTGGGAGACCAGAATAGAGTTCCTGGCTCCTGGTATTGGACTGGTCCAGACCTGAATATTGTTGCCACTTGGGGACTGAACCAGTAGATGTAGGATCAATATGTCTCGCCTCGCCTCGCCCCTCCCCTCCCCTCCCCTTCCCTCACCTCACCTCTCTTTCTTCCCCTTTCCTCCCTCCCTCCCTTTCTCTGTCAGTCTGTCTTACAAATCAATAAATAAATTTTTTTTCTTTTTTTTTCTTTTTTATTTTCTTTCTTTTTCTTTTTCTTTTTTTTTCTTTTTTTTTTGTTTTATTTTTTTTTCTCTTTTCTATTTAATAAATAAATATTTTAAAAATCTCAATCATCAAACTTAAAAATAGCTAGGAGTGCTGAATCAGATAAAGGACAGTTTGCTGTCTATACCAGAGTATCTGCAGATATGACACTTCCCCAAACCTGAATTCCATCAGGGAGCCATGAAAAGGAGTAGGTGATACCTACACATAGAATGGGTTATGCTATAGAATAATTGTGCATTTAGAGTACTCAACCTTTTATAATAGCAGTAAACATGCTTGCCCTTTTCTCTATAGGGAGACACTGCTTCTGTCTTCCTGTCTGTTTGCTGTTACCTATATGCTTGAAGAAGTAATCTGGTAAAAAGACATCCTCAGTACCATTATCCATAAGCGGAAGCATAATAGAACCATGGAGCATTATCATCTATCCAGTACAGGCCCTAAAGGGCCTCTGTGAGGGCATGACTTTTCATCTAATCAAGGGATCAGCAAACTGTAGCCTGTGGGCCAAGCATAGCCTACCATCTACTTTTGTAAATAAAATTTTATTGGAACATAGATATACTCATCTACACGGAATTTATATGTTACAGTAGGCAAAGTCAGGTAGTTGTGGCAGAGCCCATATGAAAAAGCCTAAAGTGTTTGCTGCATAGCCCTTTACAGGAAAAGTTTACTGACCCCCTCATGATCTAATCTAACATTTGACACTATGATAAAGCTATATAAAATAGCTATGCTTGCTGTTTGTTCTAAAATATTTTGCTATTCTCTAATTTCTGTTGACTGCTTCCCTATTATTGAGAGTTGCCCATCTGTATTCTAGTTCTCCCCTTATCAAGGGTTATTAAGAAACTATTATCAATAATAACTTTTTAACTTTAAAAATGATCATGGAAATTAATGTAGTATAGGCATTTAGTCTATGAGCATTATCATAATCAAGTTACTAAAATGTGGGGGTCAGTGAGATGAGGAACAAAGAGCTTGCTAGGTTTTAAAATCTGAGAGTCCTGACTCTGTAACTTATTTTCACTGAGATCCTTAGCGTGTTGTTTAACCCTTCTGAGCTTTTCTTTTCAGTGCTGTAAAATGGGATATATTCTTATTAACCTGCAGAATTACCATTAAGATTAAATAGTGAGAATCTTGATATAAAGTAGTCACTTTAAAATGTTCTCTTCCTAAAATATAAACTTAAAGTAATTCTAGTATTTAGAATTGGAAAGAGCCAGAGTAATCTTACATCATCCTAAATTTTTATGATTAAGGACACTGAGGCTCATATTGATTAGGTAACTTTAATTCAAGATGACATAACTAGCTAGCAACTAAATAGAGATTTGAATTAGGCTTTCTTCATTCTCATCCATATTTGATGGCATTTTATACAAATGAGTAAAAATGCTTGACTTGTTAGAGATGAGACTAGCATGCAGCATGAATTTAAGGCTTACCGTCTCATTAAAAGAAATCATAAAATAGTACAGTTTCCTGTGCTCTGAGTTAGTTTTGACTCAGAAGTTCTGAATACATTTTTATTGTTTCTCTTTAAGGAAAAAGATTATTTTGAAGGATGTCATATTACACACCTGCATTTACTTGAAACCTAGTAGCTTGATAAATTGATAAGATAACTGGGTCATATGTTAAGTTTTTTGAAAAACCAACCCAAACATAGATCCTAATAAAAGAATGTTACACATTTCCTTTTAAAGGCTAAAAAGTATTTCTCAGGGCTCTTAAATTACCATATTCTGATACCAAGGGAAAATAAAATCTGGACTTAGAGTCTTGTTTGTACTTAGAGGGTTTTCCGGACAGGAAGGCAGTCTTGATGCAATACCATAAGCCACAATACCAGTGGGGCATCACAGGTGAAAAATCTGCAGCTGTACCCCTTCACCACAATGTATTACAACTGTACGCTGGAATATTTCCTGTACAGAAATAGGGTTTGGTTAACTTTGTTTCCCTAGAGTAGATCACATTAAAATGTTATAAAATCATGATTTCCTGCATTTGAATACTTGTGGTTTCTCAACTGGTTCCAATATTATAAAGGTTTTTCTTTCTTTTTTTTTTTTTGGTATGGCTTCTATTAGTTGAAGATGTATAGAAGCTTTTTCTTCTGAAAATCAACTAAAAAGCAGATACATAAAAAATATTATAAGCTAAAACATTTCATCACAAAAATGTGTTTTATCTATGATTAAAAAGTAGGCTTTTACAATGAAGTGAAAACAAAAAGATTCCATTATGATACATTTTAATCATATTAACTATTGAAAATTATTTCTACTCAATTTTTTTGTTCTATGTAATGAATATGTGACTCCTATTATAAATTATAAATAATATAATTTATAATTATAAATTATAAATAACTGATTATACGACATGGCCTTTATGTATAAAAGGACAGTTAAGCCCTAACAGATTCAAAAGTAGAACTCTTATTATTGCCTAGAAGCAAAGCTGGTTTTTTTTAACTTACTAATATATTAGTGTTTATCAGTACTATCCATTCATCCTTTTTCTGCATGTGGCTGTCTCTTTCAGTTGCTGAATGTGTCTGTTTCACTCTCTGTTTTTCAACTATCCACATAGTCTTCTCCATTCAGCAGTTAAAAACTCTTGCACGTACCTACTTTTTAATCTTTACAGTGAATTCTCTGCATATTTGGTCTTGTCACCACCTTGGTATTGTTAAAAGAGCAGTATATACTTTTTTAAAAAATATTTTATTTATTATTTATTTGAGAGGTAGAATTACAGTGAGAAGAAGAGAGAGAGAGACATCTTCCATTAGAGAGAGAGAGACGTCTTCCATCAGCTGGTTCACTCCTCAAAAGGCCACAATGACCTGAGCTAGGCCAATCCAAAGCAAGCCAGGAGGTTCTTCTGGATCTCCCATGTGGGTGCAGGGGCCCAAGCACATGGGCCATCTTCTGCTTTCCTAGGCCATAGCAGAGAGCTGGGTTGGAAGTGAAGCAGCCAGGACATGAACTGGCGCCCATATGGGATGCCAGCGCCACAGGTGGAGCATTAACCTACTGTGCCACAGCACTGGCCCCAGAGCAGTGTCTACTTTTGCTTTGTTGATGAAGTAAAATGACTTTTTATTAATAATGATTACGCTTTCAAAAGTTACCAAGTAGCTTTCCAGGTACAAAGCCTCACCACCTCTTCCCTCAATCTTTGGAGATGAATATCAAAAGTTGTTAGAGGCATTTGAGTAATTTTAAAGTTGCTTGAAGCAATGGAAAACTATTGGAGTAAATAACAGACTAACCAGAAACTTGAAAAGGAATAGTCAAGAAATGAGATGTCTACAGGGGATTTGAAAAACTCTAAAATATCCTGGAAAACTACAAGGACATGCTGCCTGTACATATGACCACAGAAGATCTGAAATGTCCTACACACTCACCTCCTGAAGGCTCTGTGAAAGCAGGAAGTGAACACTAAGGCAGAGTTGAAGGACTGTCCAGACAGGCACAAAATGCTCTTTAGGAAAGAATTAGAGGTTAGTGATTCCAGACTTGGAAGAAAATCTCCATCTAACCGTTAACTGACTACTAAGCTAACCAAGCGATAACAACAGTGGCTGTGTGGCAAAGATTACAAACTTTATAAAATTAGTTCATAAACATCACCAAATAAACAACAAATAGCAATGACAGTAAATCCTGGTAAGGTTCAGAATCTGATTTTTACAGTTTCTATTGTTTATTAGTAATAATATATATTACTTTAAATAATATACATTATATAAATATAAATATTATAATATCATAGATAATATGTTATTATGAAATGTCATATCACATAAAATTTCACATTTACAGCAGAAAAATCGAGATATGCAAAGAAAGAAGAAAAAAATCAGTAAATAGAAACTATCCCTAAGGAAGTCTAGATATAGTACTTTATAAACACTTTAAATCACCTATATTAAGTTGTGTCCAAAAAGATAAAGAAAGCCATATCTTAGAACTAAAGATAAGTATGAGAATTATGTCTCATCAAATACAGAATGGCAGAAAATAAGAATTAAAAAAGAGAATAACAATAAAGATCAATGCATGTTGAACAACCCTTATCTAAAAGACTTCAGACCAAAACTGTTTTGGATTTTTTTATTTTGCAATATTTGCATATCCATCATGAAATATCTTAGATAGGACTCAAGTCTAAACATGAAATTCATTTATGTTCCACATATACCTTATACACATAGCCTTAAGGTAATTTCATGTAATATTTTAAAAAAATAAATGTGTGGTGCACTGTGCACCTATGTTTTGATTACAAACATCAAATGAAGTCAGGTGTGGAATTTTCCATTTGCGGTGTCATGTTGGCACTTGGAAAATTTCAGATTGGAGCATTTTGGATTTGTGATTTTGTGGATTAAAGATGTTCAACCTCTAGAGATGTTTAAAAAATAAATAGAAATTTTAGAGTTGAAAATTATGTTGAATTGCAACATTCGCTAGAGGGGCTCAACAGCATAATTGAACAGGCAGAAGAAAATCAGCGAGGGAAGATAATATCAAATGAGATTGAGTCTGAAGATCAGAAAGAAAAAAAAAAAGAAAACTGAACGGAGACCTGTCAGACATGCACTATATGTACAATCAGAGTTCCAGGAGAAAGTAGAGAAAGGGGAGAAAATATTTGAAAACAATGACTGAACACTTCCCAAATTTGATGAAAAACATTATACATCTATGAAGCTCAGTGAACTCCAGGTAAAATAAACTCATACATACCACACCTGGACACAAACTGTCAAAAGACAAAGAATCTTGAAAACAACGTTAGAAAAATGACTCATCACCTTAGGGAGACTTAAAATGTTAACAGCTGATTTATCACCAGAAACCATAGAGACCAGAAATGGCATATTCACAGTGCTGAAAGCAGAAGAGCAATGATGGGAGGAGGGGAGAGGAAGAAAACCCTCCAAGTGAAGTAACTATAAACGACAGGGATAAGTGACAAAAATCAAAGTTACTCTGCATTCAGAACACTTGCTAAGAATCCACTTTAAAGAAGCTGGAACTGGAAATTATAAATGACACCTTATATGGTCTGTTCTTTAAAAATAATTATCAGAGCATAAGATTAACAGCCAAAGGTGTGTCACTTAAAAATGTGTGATCATGCGTATGTTACTTGACTTCTTTGAGACACAATTAACTTTTCAGTAAGATAATGTGTAAGAAAAACCTTTGTAAGTTGTAAGCAGGTATGCAAAAGATGGTTTTGTTCTTCATCACAGCTGCCCTCGCTATTACTATTACTGCTGCTCCCGAGAACGCAGGTGGAAAAGTAACTGTTCTTCCCCCTGTTGTAATCGCCCGCTGACTTGACATCCTGGGAGATGTGGCAGGAGTGATGAGGGTAGTATCCTCTGCGTTAACCAGGCTGTAATAAGCGAGTCCAGGATGGAAACTGGCTTTGTTCTCATAACCTAAAGGAAAGGAAAGTGGGAGCAGCTTGATAGGATATACATCGGTTGCTGGATCTTCCCTTCTCTACCTACCAGCTCTTCATCACTCATACATATATAAGGAAGATAATCCATCTGTAGCCGTTGCCTAGGTTGGTTAGTGGGACTGAGTGTGCTAAGGCATAATGCTTCGCTTCAGCAGCCTGTGCCCAAAGAGGTCCAGTCTGTTCGTCCGTGAGGACAGATGGCCAGTTACAACCCTGCTGATAGTCTTGGCAGTACTGTTAAGTAATAAACACAAATTAAGTGCCAGAATATTCTTTGTTGCAAAAAATGTTTTTAAGTGGCTGACACACATGCAAATCTTCCCAAATTAGCCATCAAATGGAAACAAATTGCAGAATTACATCCTAAATGCAAAAATAGATGTGCTCTTACCAACTGGCAGATATACAACCCAAAATATACTCATATGCAGAGACCACATATGCTTAGAGTACAGTTTATTATGTATGGCTGGCTAATTTGTTAGGTCCTGTCAAATAATAGATAGGAAAACAAAATGTAATAAAAATATATATATAATCTTGACAGTCATTTGAAATGTACCATGTGTTATATGTGGAATGTTTTCCAGTGAAACCAATTTACTTGTTCCCACTTCCCATGACTCAGTGTTAGATACTCAGGCTTTCTGAACTATTTTTTGGCAACCAAACTGTCTTGGAATAGTCATCTTTCCTTCAAGTTATTCAGTACAGGCATTAGTAATAAATCCTCAGTTATAGATATGCAACTAAAGATCATTCACATCATCTCTTTCAAACCTAAAAGTACATAAAAAAGTTATTTTAAATAGATCACACAAAATAGAGCCCAGAGTTACTCCTTGAAAATAATTAATTGCTACCATATGAAGCTGTAAGTACACTCTGACCACATTAGATATTTTTGTTTAATTATGTCACAACTAACCTAGAGACTAGCTGGGCGATGCCAGCACCTTAACTGAAAGACAAAAGAAATTAGTGAGCTAACTCAAGGTTTGTTAAAAATGAGTATGATTGCAAATTAATCTGAATGGTGGAACCAGTACATAAAGTAAAATGTTTTTAGAATAAGACTGTGAGAGAAACTCAATGTTGTTATCTTTTCAGCAAGTACTGTGTCTCCATACGTTAATTTTAAAACTGTCATTAAGCATGTGCCATGCATAGTGGTCTGAGAACCCATAGTATGCAAAATAGGCTTTAAGAAACAGCCACTGTGTTCCTATAATGGTAAACAGGAAATACATGAAACTTGTATAACTTAAATAAAATATATATTAGAAAAAATAAAAGAAATGGGATGGGAGGGGAGCAGGAGATGGGAGGGTTGTGGGTGGGAGGGAAGTCATGGGGGGAAAAAGCCACTTTAATCCAAAAGCTGTACTTTGGAAATTTATATTTATTAAATAAAAGTTAAAAAAAAATAAAAGAAAGCCACAGGCTACATCTAGAACCACAGGCATTGTTCCCACCCCTCCTAAATCAGGACTTCATTTCAACACATGCTTGCTTCTCTTCATCCTAATCACCCCTCAAACAATCACCCATGTCCTTTGGTCCTTTCCTATCTAGATAGAAGTGTGTGTCTCTCTTTCCTGAGCTTGCCAACTTCCCCCTTCCTCTAGCTCCCTCAGCCTTCTACTGAGCTCTCTGCAACTCCTGCTATGACATGAGTAGACTGCCTAGACCTCATCATCTTCTTCACACCTTTCCTTGGCACATTTCTTTACATAAAATCTCACTATCCCCTGGAACTCTGCTCACCATTGCAGCCCTCTGATGAGGAGGCTGTTTATTCTCACATCCTTTTGACCTCAGGCCTAGGAGGGGGTGTGTTCTTGCTCTCAGTGTCACTTGCTTTACTCCTTTACCCTCCTATAAAATCCTCCCACTCCTCTAAGATTTATTCCATCTAATTGTGTCATCCTTGCCCCCTCTTTGTTGTTGCTGTCCACTGTTTCGATTACTTCTTCTCAGTCTCAGAAGTCCTTGGCCCATGACTCTCAACTTTCTTCTTCATTGCCACCAACCTCCATGCAAATGGCCCAGCCCAGACCCCCCCCCCTTGATTTCATCTCTCTAGTGATCATCTCTCCCAACCCCTCTAACTACTCCCACACACAAGCTGTAAAAGCTTCTCATCATCCCAGATGGCTTTGCCTCCTGCATCGTCAGTTCCTGTATCCCGGTCTCCCTCACTCTCTCTTAGCTCTGCAGCCTGCTTATTCAGCAACCCCTGCTACAGTGCTCTGTTAAGCTATATGTATACCTATGTACACTTTTCTGATTTCTCCCTATCTGTAAGCTATTTGCACATCCTCTTTTAGCAAGTTTACATTCCAAGTTTATTAAAAGCATCATCTTGCAGATAAGTATTCTACACTTCATTACTCTGTGTCCTTCCGTTATATGTCCCTGACAAAAAGCTAATAATGGGGCGAGCACTGTGGCGTAGCAGATAGAGCCGTTGCCTCTAGTTCCAGCATCCCATATGGGCACTGGTTCAAGTCTTAGCTGCTCCACTTTCAATCCAGCTCTCTGTTATGGTCTGGGAAAGCAGTAGAAGATGGCCCAAGTCCTTGGGCCCCACCCACCCATGTGAGAGACCCAGAAGAAACTCTAGGCTCCTGGCTTTGGATTGACCCAGTTCTGGCCACTGCAGCCATTTGGGGAGTGAACCAGTAAATGGAAGATTGTTCTCTCTCTCTCTCTCTCTCTCTCTCTCTCTCTCTCTCTCTCTGCCTTTCAAATAAATAAATTAAAAAAAAAATTAAAAGGCTAATGGTGGATGTACCTGTAGCTATGCCTCTGCTCAGTTAATTCCCTTTTCTACCCTCCAGAATAGCCAACTCCTTATTCAGTGTTTTCACTTGGATGGCTCGCTGGTATCTCCAACTTGTCTGAAAATAAACTCATGTTCTACCAGATGCATTCCACACATATATTCCTAGAGATCAGCATCTGCATAGTTGTTCAGGCTAGCATCCTGGGAGTCATCTTTGACACTTCCCTTTCACTAATTGTGTCTGATCAGTCTTCAAGACACTAATTTTTATATCTCAGTCTCCTGTGCTATCCCAGTGCCACCAGCCATACTCTTAGGCTGTCAATATTTCTAGCTTGGACTTCTATATGGGGTCTTAAAACACCCATGCATGCCCCCTTTTTATTGCATTAGCTGGAACTCACAATTTTCAAAAATATAAATATGACTATATCACTTCTTTATTTAAAAATTGGCAAAAATGTACCATTGACATTGAGACAAAAGTCCAAAAACCTTAATTTGACCTAAAAGAAGTTCAGGTTTATATTACCATCAATTAATAAATGAAGGAACTTCAACTCAGGATTACTAAATAAGTTGCCCAAGGTCAGAGAGTGATGATTTAAGTGACAGGTCTAGGATTTTATGTTAAGTGTGATACAAGTGAATTTTTTTAGCATGGAAAAATAATGTGAAGATAATATCTCTGTTCTTTTATAAATTTATGACAATATACATTTGAATGGACCATTAAATAAAATTAGCTTTAAAATACTTATACACGTTATCATTGCTAACTTTTGTCTTGAAGTATTGAAGACAAATATATTCTTAAAATGGGAAAAAGAATACATGTGACTTGTGAATGTACTTACAGGGATACAGTTTAGGTTTTTTGAATTTATTAATATCACTTTATTAATCAAGGAAAATATTGCACATAAAGGAAATCCTAGCAAATACATAATTGACATATTTGGGGATGTAAATCTATAGTAGTTTTCTATTGTTTGCTGAATTTTCAGGGAAAATTGGAGTATTCTAATTGAACTATGTAACCACAGAGCCAGCCTTATACAAGTTGTGAACCAAATAAGGTTTTTCTTTGGCTTTCCTCCACATCTGTCTTTTTTAAGTCCCACAATTCCTCTTTCCGTAAGCCCCAGTTTTGATACAGTCCATTTTCATTGCCCTTAAACTGCATAATAACTTCCCACAATGATTCCCAGCTTGGATTGCCTTATGTTGTGGACCTCTTCCAACCTTCACTGTGGACAACAAGACTAAGCAGTACTTTCTCCTTAAGGTCGTACTCTTCTTTCCAGTGTGACAGCTAATTTTCATAAGCCAGGATATATTAACTTTAATGTAGAACTTCTGGAGACAGTGCCAGAAACAAGTATTTTCTCACCCCATTTTCTGCATAACCTCTCCACTAAGATTATATGGAACTTTACATTGTTGTTCGTGTTTCAAGAAAACAACAGGTAGATTAACATGCTTTTTATGAACTTATTTGCTGTCTTCTACTGAAATTCTTAAATGCTTTTTGGGAATTTATGCCCCCTCCCCACTTCTCTGCCACCACTGATCCCAAGTGTCCTTAGTGGCAGGTCAGGGGGGAGTTAAGCAATGAGGTATTCCTTTATCTCCTAAGTCATAGCACAGCAGTTTGACAGGGGTGCAGGAAGTCATGTTGAACTCTGACTACAGCATTCATAAGCACAGTTTCAAGATTCATTATTTTCTTCCCACAAGTCCAATCCCTCTGAGGAACCTGACTAGTACCACTCTTAGAGCTCACCTGATTCTATTGATATACAAACTTCAGGAGTGTTCTTTGAACATGACTTAAGAACTGACATTCCTTAAGCTCTTACTATATGCATTAAATAAAATAGTGTCTCATTTAATCCTTACAAAAATTCACCAGAGTAGTTCTCTTATTATCCCCAAGAACTCAGAACTTATGAAACTAGGAATCAAATCTCAATATAGCTGATTCTACAGTTCACGCTTTTATCTTCTGTACTTCTTTGTGGAGAATCTTTAATGTGCCAGACATTGAATCACCTGGTGTGTGTGTGTATGCATTCACTCATTCATGAATTATTCATTCATTCATTCAACAGTGTCTTTTTAACATTTGCTGTGTACACTGTGTCAGGTGCTATGGAAATCATTCCTCAAGGAATGTGTCTACCAGGGAGGGTGTCAGGGAGGGTGTACAGAAATAACTATAATCTAGGTATACAGTGGTAAGAGCTATGAGACAGACTCCCATTTTTAAATCCTGTTTGCATTCAGAAAAGGAAAAGAAGTTTTCTAGCCAGGGAGGTGAAAACACTCAGAAAAAGGTGGCATTTGATTTGGTCCTTGATAGATGAGATGGATATAGACATGAGACAGTGAGAAAGCAGGGCATGAGTAGATATTTTAGGCTGGGAAATAATATAGGAACAATGGTGCAGAGAGGCGAATTTAGAGAAAAGTATGTCATGGAAATCAAGAAAAGAGAATTTCAAGAAGTAGATACTTGGCGCAGTTGGGGACCATGGAGACCATTTTGTATGTCAAATCCATCCTTGTTAGAGTCTGCTCTTATTTATTTGTTTACATTTTCTCTCATTGACTTATGAAATCTCTCCACTTTCAGGACAAATATGTCTTGATCTGCCATTAAATATTACCTGTCTTATCCAAGTTGGCTTTTTAAAATGCGGTTTTATCAGTTTAGGTCCTCTGCCCGCCCTGGGGCCATAACATGAGTTTCATGCCATACAAAGAAAAGACTGCACTATGATAAAATGAAAAAATAACAGATTTTTTCTATTAGGTTTTACATTTTTAGACTTTAACATTTTTATCCTCTTAAAATGTACTTTGTGTAAAGAATCATGTAGGGATCCTCTTTGGTTTTCCCAGCTAGCTAGCTTCTTCTTACCCCCTTATTTTCCATCTACTTGTTTAAAATGACCTTCATTACATACTAAAATTTCATCTGTACTAACCTCTTCTTAAGTTGTTTAATCTCTTTTAATCTGTATGTTACTACACCCTTTTTTTTTTAAGTGACTTGAACATTAGTTGAACAACAGTTCTTTTCTAACAACAGGTGTTTTCTAAGATTTATTTATTTATTTGAAAGTCAGAGTTAGAGAGAGGGAGAGGCACAGAGAGAAAAGGGGGAAGACATCTTTCATCCATTGGTTCATTCCCCAGATGGCCACAATAGCCAGGGATGGGCAAGCCAAAGCCAGGAGTGAGGAGCTTCATCCAGGTCTCCCACATGGATTAGGCCATTCTCCACTGTTTTTCCAGGACATTAGTGGGGAGCTGGATAGGAAACAGAGCAGCCAGGACACAAACAGGAGGCCATATGGGATGCCAGCATCACAGACAGAAGCTTTACCCACTGTGCCACAACACTAGCCCCTACCTACAACCTTTTAATTACTATAGTTTTATAATACCTATAATACCTCATAGAATTTGTTCCCCATTACTTTTTTATTTTAAAAATGACTGTTTTCATGTGTGTTATTCTTGAATATGTCTTTTTTAAAATAAACAGGATGGATATAACTGTGAAAAGCAGTTCTGAACTACTGTCTTTGTAACCTTTCCTACCTTTAGAAGTCTTAATGTTATAACTTTGATGAAGGCTAAATTTGCATTTGAATAAACATAGAAGCATAGTTTCTAATTGTACCTTCTAAATTCTTCTTTATTTTTACATAGGTTCCTTGTAGTTTGGAATACTGGGATGAACTCCAGAAAGTTTTTGTTGCATTTCGAGAATTTAGTCTGTCTGAAAGCAAAGTTTGTGAACTGCAACTACCAGATATTAATCTGGTGAAAGACCAGAAGAAACTGGTCTCTTCAGATCTTTGGAGAATTGTATTGAACAGCAATCAAAATGGAGCTGATGACCAAAGGTAAGCCCGTGAAAGATGATGCATTGGCATTAAGCTAGGAAGCATTACCAAGCTGTCTTTCCTATCTGATAACCCCTCACTTAGCTTATCTCAGATGCCCAGCAGCTGTCTCTCTTGGAACTACAGATGAGAACAAGGAAGAAAGGCTGTTTTTCTCAAAATGCAGCCTTGTCAGCCCTCACTAAGAACCTGTTACTTAAATATAAAGAGGAAAAGCACATAAATAAACTAAAAGGAAATTCAAGTTTTCTAAACTCCAAAAAAAAGAAGAGCCATGCATACCTCAGTAGATTCTTAGTGATGCAATAACCAGTATATGTAATGAAGATCCTGGGGCATAACAAGCACGTTAAATAAATTTTCTCATTTTAAAAGGCAATTCTTGGAAATATTTACATCTTAAATGGTATTAAAAACAAGACTATTAGGAAAACTTGTCTAACTAAAATAACTTATACCCAAGGAATTTCAGATAGTCACAGTTTTATCCAGCCGTAAAGTCTGCCTGGCCAGAGTGATTTTCTACAGCAGTGGACTTCAGATATCGTGAATCTTGTTTCCAGAGCTTCCTTTTCCATACCTCTTGTGGGATTATCTGTTTAGTGGCAGCAAAGGCCTGATTATCCCCGTTTCCAATGTTTGTCCACTTATCACATCCATGATTTATAGTAGAGAAAAATGGCTTCAGCATCCTATTCTTCAACCTTTTATAGTTCACACACCCTTGTTAAGCGTGTCTTCTCATTCTCCCATAAAAGACAAGACAATAAAATCAACCACATCAGCAGAACAGTTTTTCCATGTCATACAATATGAGTTCTGCATGTTCTAGAAGGCTGTACAGTCCAATGCTTTCAATGCCCCACCTTCAAATTCCCCTGAGAGCTTGGCTTCAGTATGACCTTACTTCTTTCATGATATCCTTCCTTTTTTTTTTTTTTTTTGTTCACAAACAACATTCTCTAGGAAGGAGAACAACATCCATCATTTGAATACCTTGCCAATCAATCATTTTCCCTTTCCTGTGTCACCTTTATTTTTGTCTATATGAAGATATATGTTATAGTACACCATTTTGCATTCTGAGTGCTACTTCATATAATCAATAATTGTGCATGATTCTTCTTTGAAAGTATTTATTTTCATTAGTAATAGTGGATATCCACTGAAGAACATTTGGAACGTAAAGAAAATAACATCACCCGTAATCACATCCCACTGAGGCAACCCCTGTTAACATTTTGGCCTGTAGTCTCGGAGTCTTTCTCACTGATTACTTTATATGCTTAATAAGAATCTGTTCCATATTTCACAAAAAATGTATTTCAAGAATATCTGGGCTCCTTAAAAATAATTAGCTTCCTGAGGCAGGCCTTTGGTTCAGTACTTTCATCCCATATTGGAGTACCTGGGTTCTAGTCCCAGCTCCACTCCCACCCAGTCCAGCTTCCTGCTAATGGTTCAAGTAGTTGGCTTCCTTTCACCCATATGAGAGACCTGAGTTGAATTTTCTGCTTCTGGCTTCAGCCTGACCCAGCACTGGATGTTGCACACATTAGGAGAATGACCCAGCACCAGGAAGTACTCTCTCTCTTACAAATAAATAATTAAAAAAAAAAAACTACCTTCCTACTTTATTACCTAATAATATACAGTGACTGAAATATATGTTATTAAAGAAAGGTCTTGATTTTACCTGAACATAGTGCAACAATAAATAAGCGTACTCATCCTGTGAGGAATTAGCAGATGGATAGAAAGATTGTCTTTTCTAAATATAGCTTACTTAGTCAGAAACCAGGAAATCTCAAAATATGGAGCCGTGGATAATTGATTTCTTTAAATCCAAGTTTCACTAGTAGTATCAAGTTAGAAATGATTTTTTTATTCTAATTATGAAAGAATGCATTTTCATCATTGAAGGAAGCATTTTAGACAAGGTTAATTCCTCTGAACCTGAAGCATTCATAAAAATTACTTGTGTGGAAAGCTTACCACTATAGAAATGTAGAGCCTTAAGGGAACAGAAATTTATGCCAGCAATCAAATGCAGGCAATTTTTCAACAAGCTTTTGACATTGTAATCACAGGCCTTTGGTTCTCACCAGGGATTTTTCATCTTATCTAATATTTCACAGTTGATCTCACTTTAAATTGTTTGGGATTAATCATTTTTCAGGTAGAAATTAATATTAGTAAAATTAGAAGACCTGGTGTAAAAGTAGGGAAAATAAAACACTACAAAGATATTTTTCCAAAGGAAAACGCTAAGTAAACGTCATCCAGTTTCTTTTAAAAAAAAATGCTTTCATAATCTGCGAGTATTTCATACAAACAGAAAACTTTTAGTTAGCTCCAGTACATTCTATCACATGAGAAATCTAAATCTGGACAAGACCTGGCACTTTTAAATGACAGTTATCTTACCATAAGTAGTGCGAGGAAATTTGTAGAAAACGGAGTTGAAAGGTAAGTTTATTTTGGTGCAAAACAAATTGAAATTCATACATGTTTTTCCATAATACATATTTTTCCTGAATGTTTTGAAAACTCCTTGTATTCTCAGTGGTTTGAGAAGGATGTATATCAGACTAGTGGACATTACTGAAAGAGTGATCATAAAAATAAGCTCGATGCACATTAATATTTAAGAAAGACCACTTGCCTGTAATTGAGATGAAGCTGGAACACTTTAGGATGTTTTCCACAGTGGTAATGGCATCATGCTATGCATGTAAATAAAAATAGTGGTTTTAAAAAGATTTTATTTACTTATTTGAAAGTCAGAGTTACCGGGGGGAGGGGAGGACAGAGAGAGAGGGCTTCGTCTGCTGGTTCACTCACCAAGTGGCTGCAATGGCCAGGGCTGAGCCAGGCAGAAACCAGGAACCAGGAACTTAATTCAGGTCTCTCATGTGGGTGGCTGGGGCCCAAGAACCTGGATCATCCTCCCCTGCTTTCCCAGGCCATTAGCAGGAAGCTGAATTGAAAGTAGAACTGACAGGAAACAAACCAGCACCCATATGAGATGCCAGCTTCACAGATGGCACTTTACTGGCTGTGCCAAAATATCAGCCCCACAGATAGTATTTATAATAGAGAATTTCAAGTTAGGGGATATGGTATTAAGTTCTGGCCTCTTATCAGCAGGCTATTTGGCCTTGAGAAACTGATTTCTGAGCTGAGATATTAGGGATTGAGTAGGAGCAAAGCAGTTCAAGGGATGGCCAGGAGCCTCCAATGCAAGGGACTGGAGGCAGGAGAATCAGTCCTTAAACTCCACTGTCTTCAGTGGAAACAAACAGGTTGGTAATGGTTACAGTTTTTTGGAGATGGCATTCAAAGCCGAGTAAATACTGACCTTTGAACTTAGGTCCCACGGTAGTATTGACCTTTGGGAGCCTTCTCTTTTCATTTGTTGTACCCTGGACTGTAGGCAAAGGATGCAGCCTCTGGAGCCCTGGTCAAGGTATCCATTTTAGCAATCTGTCTCTGATCCCCACAATATGTATTTGCCCACACTCTGCCTGTTGCTGAAGACTTAAGTCCAAACCCTTTACTGCGGTTGCAACAAGAAGCAGGTGGCAACACAGACTGGGTAACTGAGGAGAGTTTAATGAAAGGACCCTGTGAAAACAGGGTTAAGGGTTAGGGTGGTACCCTGGGGCTAGGAACCACTCTTGGGCCTAAAGGACACAAGAGATAGAGCCAGAATCAAAACTTGAACTCAGACTGGGCAGTTGTAGCTGCTTTTGGTAAAGGAAACAAACCAATGTACGAAGCTCTTAACCGAGAAGAGACAAGGAAAATACCACCTCGCTTTTCGCCTTCCTGCCACCTTACATCCTCTGAGTACCTTGTCCTGCTGAACCTAGGAACAAGCCAGAGGACAGTCTTCTGGACTGCAGCAACAAGCAACGTGGTCCTCTCTCTTGTCCCTGGGCTCAGCATGCTGGGGCAGAGGAGAAAGTGGGTAGGGGTGAGGAAGAGGATCTGGGGAGCAGGAAGAAGATATCCAGCAAGAACACTCTCCTAATTGTTTCTTACCCAGAAGGAAACTGCCTAGGGAGGAACCAAAGGGAAGAGGAGTCACAGTCCTACTCGGACTGGGCCCCCCTGCCAGGTTCTCTGGGTTTGATGTCATTGGAGCAGGACAGCTGTTTCCTTTGTTTCCCCTCTGATCTTTACTCCCAAATGACTAACCTCAGAAGCACTTATTTGGGCCGTGTAGACACCAAATTTTAGTCATTTATCATGTGATACAATGACTGTTCAGATCTTGATGTGTATATCCATGTTCCTTGGTTATGAATTGGTGGATGATAATGTTAAACTCTTGATCTGCACCAGCTCTTTGTCACTTTGTTGTCTATTTGGCATGGTCATCTCCTTGCAACATAAAACATGTGATACCCTCACCCCCAAAATGCTGGGTCATGATGAGCAGCATCCTGGAAAGAAAAAATGACTTAAGGGTTTGTGAGCCACACGGCTCATGCTGTGAAAACTGAACGTCTGGTTTATTTATCGAATGCTTTCATCCTTGGATGTGCCAAGTGAATATATAACTAGATAAAGATACAGATACAGATAGACCCACAGATGTATTTGTATTGATACATTTGAGAGCACTTTTAAAAGTATGTGGAAAATGGAATTATGAAGATAGGTTTATTTGGTGCAAAAAAATTGAAATCAAGTGTATTAAGGATTTTCATAAGTCTATGGAAATGCACATAATGGAAAATTATGTGTAGATTTCAAAGGGTTTTTTTTGTTGTTGTTATTTTTTAACCATAAAAGAAGCTTATTTATTTGAGAGAGAGACTGCTTGACAACGAGCTCCTATTTGTTGGTTCACCCTCCAAATGTCTGCAGTGGCTAGGGTTGTGCCAGGCCAAAACCAAGTGCTAGGAATCCAATCCAGGTCCCTCACATGGGAGGCAAGGACCCAACTCCTTGAGTGATGACCTGTTGCCTTCCAGGGTGCACATTTACAGGAAGCTGAAAATGGGAGTTGGAGCAGCCACTCGAACCCTGTGAATTTGATAGGAGACAGAGGCATCCTAACTGGCATCTTAACTGTTAGACCAAATGCCTACCCCAAAATTAACTTATTTTTTAATCCCATTTTCCATGCCCTTTTGGAAGTGCCCTTCTGAGTATGTGCTTTTGCACATGTCTGAAATTATTTTCTCCTACTCCCTCAAGGTCCCATCAAAGAAGTCCAGATTTGGTCATCTTTGATCTTTGTTCTGCAGGTTTGCGTGTGTGTATAGGGACCTTTTCTTTTTCTCTAAGCCTTGATTCTCACACTGGGGAAATCAGAGAAAGAACAACAATGATTAAGTCCCCACCAGAAGATGACTGGGACCTCAGGTGTTATTCCTCTCGTCTGACTACTTCAGTCTGCACTTTTAGACATACCTGGATTTGGGGGATAACTTTTTCTGATCTTTTGAGCTTCCTGAGGCATTCAAACATAATTCTTGACATTTGAAGCTGCTTTCTCACCAGTGTCTCTAGTCTGGTATGAACCAGATTTATTCAGAAAAGTCTTTCACTTGCTCTTGTCCAGGACTAACCCCTCTCTCCCTTGGGTACAGTGAGTACTTACTTTTTTTATTTTTTCATGAGAGGTCTTTTGCCATTTCCTTTGAGCTTGTTATTGAAGTCCTTTCACCGTGTAGCCCTTCTCAGATGCACATTGCCTCAAAGTGCTTAATGTGCCGCACATGTCCAAGTTCCAGGCTGATGGTACTAACTAGGTCCCTGTGTCATATTTGGTTTTTTTAGAAATACTTGGAAGTTTCTTTCTTTCTCTCTCTTTTCAGTTATGTTTGAAGGAATCCTGTTCCTGAAGGTCTGTGTAAGGTTATTTTAAGATTTTATTTATTTATTTGAGAGGTAAAGTTACAGAGAGAGAGTCTTTGATCCATTGGTTCACTCCCCAGATGGCCAGAGCTGGGCCAATCTGAAGCCAAGAGCCCCTTCTGGGTCAGCCACAAGGGTGCAGGAGCCCATGTACTTGGGCCATCCTCCACTGCTTTCCCAGGCCATAGCAGAGAGCTGGATCTGAAGAGGAGCAGCCAGGACACAATCCAGCACCCATATACACGAAACCAGCACCCATATAGGATGCCGGCACCATAGGCGGAAGTCTAGCCTACTATGGCACAGTGCTGGCCCCAAAGCTATCTTTAAAACTACAGATTGCAGCTCATTAGTGGGTCATAAAATAATGTATCAGGTTGTAACTGCAATATTAGTAAAGTAGAAAATATCAGTGTGATAATGACAAATATTATATGATGCCACTTAGATATAATACCCAGAAGTAGTCATAAAGACAAAAAGGGTAATGCACTTGCCAGGAGGAGAGGAGAGTGGAGAGTTATTCTTCAACAGGTATGGAACTTCAGTTTGGGAAAATAAAACAGTTCTGGAGGTGGATGGTGTTGGTCTTAATGTCACTGCAACTGTCCTATCACAATAAAAGCTTAATATGTGTCATATTTTCAGAACACCTTTGCCCCTCTGATCTATATGTGTTACAGGGTTACAATAAAAGTCTGTTATTTGGGATTAGGGGTAAAACATTTGAAAAATGATAGCCCTCAGGAGTAGAGAAACATGGTGTGGCAGGCACACACATCATCCCAGGGTCCTCTGCGTCCTTCAGTTCTGGACTGTGATGGGCAGAGCAGTGTTAGTGCTGTAGACAGGAGAGAGTTGTTGTGAACCGACACTGAGGGATAGTGCCACACTCAGATGAGTGTGACAGTGCATATTGTGGAATCCCTGAGCATTAAATACTCGGTAATCAGTGTGCTGCCTTTTTTACCAGCAAGAAAAAGAAGGATGGGTTATTTTCTGTTACTGACTGCTGGACGTTGTGTGCTAAGTAGTTTGCATTTAGTATCTTATTTAATGCTTGAAAAATAGGTCTGACTCATGAAAACCTACAAAAGTATAAACTCATTGGTAAGCACACAACTGAGAAAGGAAATCAAACCTTATCATTGCAGTCACCAAACCACAAAGATTAACTATAAGAGAGAAAGAAAGTATCAGGGTATACAAAATAGTTAGAAAACAGTGAACAGAACAACAGAAGTAGGTTGTTACCTATTAATAAACACCTTGAATGTAAATAGGTTAAATTCCCAAGTTAAAGGATAGACTAACTAAATGGATGAGAACCAAGACTCAGCTGTATGCTGCCTACAAGAAACTCCCTTCAGACACACATTAAATAGTGATAAAAGAATCAATTCAGAAAGGATATAACCATTGTAAGCATGTATATACACCACTGGACTACCCAGATGTGTAAATCAAATACTCTTATATCTAAAGAAAGGTAGAGACTCCACAACAATAAAAATTGGGTACATCAGCACCCCACTTGTCAATGGACAGGTCATCCAGACAGAAAAAACAATGAAACACTGCAATTAAATTGTGCTACAATGGACTGACCATCTGAGACGCTTCTTCCCACAGCTGGAGAATATGCATTCTTACCGTATATGGAATATTCTCCAGAATAGACCCTTCATTAGGCCACAAAACAAGTGTCAACAGATTTTTTAAAATAAAAATCATATTTTCTCAGAACATAGTGAAATAAAAATAGTACTTAACCAGAAGAACTGTGAAAATTAGACAAGTGCATGGAAATTGAACCACATGCTTCTGCCAAGTCAGTGGATCCCTTTCACCACTCTTACAACATTGCCTGGGAGTGCTACTCACGGCAGTCAAGTGAGAAAGAAATAAGGGCATCCAGTTTGGAAAGGAGGAAGTCAAATTGTCCCTGATGCAGTTGACATGATCCTATATATGGAAACACTAAAACCTCCACCAATCCACCAAAACAGACAAACAAAAAACCCTGTTAGAGCTGATAAATGATTTCAATAAAAATGCAGGATACAAGATCAGCTTGCAAAAATCAGTAGCATTTCAATACCCTAATAACAAATCAGATGGAAAAGAAATCAAGAAAGCAGTCCCATTTACAATAACAGCTGTAAAAACTGGAGAATACCTCAGAATAAATTTAAACAAAGAGGTAGAAAAGAATGAAGAGACGGCTAAAAAGTAGGAAGTCATCCAATGGTCATGGATTTGAAGAACTAATTTTATAATGTCCATTCTACTCAAAATTAATCTACAAATTCAGTGCAAGCCCTGTCACAATACCAATGACATTTTTGAGAAAAATAAAATGGGGGAAAATATTTGCAAGCTGTCAGCTGATGAGATGAAAGAACTCAACCCAACAAATACCCCCCCAACACACACATCCAGTTTAAAGAATGGGAGAATTATCTGAGTAGACCGGTCTTGAAAGAAAGATACACAAATGGTCAACATGTATGAAATACCATCACACCACAGTTAGAATAGCTATTAACAAAAAATACAGCAGATGTTGGCGAGGATATAGAGAAAGGGAAATTCTCAAAACCTGTGGATGGAAAAGTAAATCAGTGCCGTCCTCTTGGAACAGTTTTCTCAGAGCATCTAGAACTAGAACTACCACATGACCCAACAGTCCCCCCGGGGGTAGGTATACATCCAAAGGAAAGGAAGCCAGGATGTCAGGGAGATGCCCGTGCTCCCTGTGTCTAGTGTAGCACTGTTCACAGCAGCCAGGGGATGGAGTCAGCCTAGGTGCTCCGTTGGTAGATGAATGGAAAAGAGCATGTGGTCACCCATACACAGTGGTATAGTACTCAGCCATAAAAAACAGCGCAGTCCTGTCATTTGCAGCAACATGGATGATCCTGGAGGACACTGTGTTAAGTGAAACAAGTCAGCACAGAAAGAAAATTACAGATTCCCACTTAGATGTGAAAGCTCAGAAAGTTGATCACATAGAAGTAGAAAGTAGAATAGTGATTACCAGCGGCTGGAAAGGAGAGGAAGGAACAGAGGGAAGAGCATGGTTGGCGGGCACAAGGATGCAGTTGGGTGGGAGGAGTAATTTGGGATGACCCACAGCACAGTGAGGTCACTGAGAGCGGTTAATTGTGTCTCAAAGTAGCTGACAGGATTCTGAATGTTTCTAACATAAGTGACAAATGTTTGAGGTGATGGATATGCCAATTAACCTGGTCATTATATGTTGTATACATGCATTGAAGTATCACACTGTACCCGAGAAGTATGTACTGTTATATGTGTCAATTACGAATAAACATAAGTTAAATTCTCTTTAGAGAAAAGTAGATCTGATTCATATATTCATTTTACGAATGATAATATGGAGATTTAGCAGATGAAGTTAACTTTCTCAATTTTATAAAGAATAACAGTGTGCTTATTTTAATATAGGTTCTCTCACCCTAGTCATTTTCTGCTTAATCTCTGTTACATAGTAAAACTTATTTCCACATAGAAATCTAGAGAGAAGCTCAGGACTTTGTAATCAGGTCAGATCATTGTTTCTACCTATGTGCTCTAGGTGTTCCCTGGAGAGTAACACACTCAGGGATGGATTTTTAGGGATCATGCCTGAGTCCCCACAGTGCCATTAAGATGGACTCAAACTGCATCCACACATACTGGACACTCCTTATTGAAAGGATTACTCCCCTAGGGACAGCCTTGTGTCGTAAGAGGTTAAGCCGCTGCCTGCAGTGCGTGTGGGAAAGCAGCTGACGATGGCCAAAGGTCTCTCCCATGTGGGAAACCAGGATGAAGCTCCTGGTTTCAGTTTGGCCCAGTCCCAGCCATTATGGCCATGTAGGGAGTGAACCAGCAGATGCAAGATATCTCTTCTCTCTGTCTCTGTCTGTCTCTTTCTCTTTCTCTCTCTCTCTTCCTCTCCCTCTCCCTCTGTAACTCTGCCTTTTAAATAAATAAAATAAATTGTTTTTAAAAGAAGACAGAAGTGCCGCCCTCCTGTAGGTCCTGGAGGACTGCTGGGAAGTAAACTCTGTGCTAAAATGCAGGTGTTGACATGTGAAACTCCTGCCAGGTTCTCCACTATTTAGACTATTTCACTGTTGTGAAAATTTGAGTTTACATCTGAACTTGCAGCTATTTGAACAGACTACTGAGTCTTGAGTTCTGTTTATCACTTCTTGAGAGTTCTTGCATCTAGAATCCATTATCCAAGCACGTTAACAGTGAACAGAACCAGAGAATTCTAAGAACACTGTTTGGAAAATATTTTGATAAAAGGAGTTTTAAAATACAAATATTGTACTTAATTCTCTATTTCTGCCTCTAATGAATCTCATAAAGTATATTTTTACTCTTCTATCTGAATCAAATAAAAGTCTTATTATCATACCTAAAGAAATTATACAGGTGTAGCTACTATAAGTCTGTAACAGAGCTTTTGCTCCTAAACATTTAGTTCTTTCACAACTAGATCTTTTTAATCCGTATGTAAAAAATAAACATATAGATGGTACTTTAGTTATACATAGTATGAAAATAATATAAAAAACCTATGTGTGTACTAATTCAAAATGAAAATATATTCAGATTATATATACAGTATCAATTTTGTGTTTAAGAAATGTTTGGTTTTGATATTACTCTATTTTCTTTTTTTTTTTTTTTTTTTGACAGGCAGAGTGGACAGTGAGAGAGAGAGACAGAGAGAAAGGTCTTCCTTTGCCGTTGGTTCACCCTCCAATGGCCGCCGCGGACGGCGCGCTGCGACAGGCGCACCGCGCTCATCCGATGGCAGGAGCCAGGTGCTAGGTGCTTTTCCTGGTCTCCCATGGGGTGCAGGGCCCAAGCACTTGGGCCATCCTCCACTGCACTCCCGGGCCACAGCAGAGGGCTGGCCTGGAAGAGGGGCAACCAGGACAGAATCTGGTGCCCCGACCGGGACTAGAACCTGGTGTGCCGGTGCCGCAAAGCGAAGGATTAGCCTGTTGAGCCACGGCGCCGGCCTGATATTACTCTATTTTCAAACATAAGTTTTTGAATATAGAGTGACCTGGTAGCCATTTTGTCAAGATTTTTAAGGTTGAAGGAGTATTGCTAACTATGTAAGTTTGATTTTACGACTCAGGAGTTACTATGTGTATATATATATATATATATATATATATATATATATATATAAAGATATCCCTTAGTAACCATTGATCTGTGCATTTAATTTAGGAAAAATGGATAGTCAACTTGTTTTAAATAAAGATTGTGGTACAACCAGTTAAGCTACTAGCTGCGACTTCAGCAACCCATATGAGCACCAATTCAAGTCCTGGCTGCTACACTTCCAATCCAGGTCCCTGATAATGTGCTAGGAAGGTAGCAGAAGAAGGCCCAAGTGTTTGGGCCCCTACCATCTATGTTGGGGACCCATATGGAACTCCAGGCTCCTGGCTTCGGCCTTACCCAGCCCCAGCTATTGCTTTTGGGAAGCAAACCAACAGATGGAAGGTCTCTTTCTTTCTCTCTCTCAAAAAAAATAAATAAATAAAAATTTTTAAAAAGATTGTGGCAAATACTCATGGTATTTTAGCAACCTTTTCCAATATGTTGTAATGTCTTATTCTCTCAAGAGATAGAAAAATAAATCTTGGAAAATTTCTGTGTCAAAAATTATAGTTGGCAAGAAAAATGCTTCAGATAAAATGTACTCTTTTAAAACTGATCTCAGTAGAACACTCGCCTGGATTTTTAATAATATTTTGACTAACATTATACCCTATTTCTAACCACTTCTTTAGTATAAAGGAAAGAGTTCAAATGTGTAAAACACATGTATAACTAATATATTTTTGCTCTCTAAATAAATAGAAGCTTTCATTTTACCTTGCCAATGAAACATTTTATTTGTAACTCTGTAGATAAATTCCTCGAAAGTTATTTGGATTCATGTGCCCATTTATAGATGTTTTAAGAATATCCTTAGCTGTATTTTTGTACATGGCCTTTTAGTCAATAACATACGGCCCCAGAGTTTGTTTTCTTTGTGTGCAGTGGAGATTTGCTAGCATTGCAGTAAATTCCACCACGTAACTGAAAACTCTCTGAGGTTAAAGAACTCAGTAAACACGTTGGAATGCCCCTAGCTTTCATTTCACCAGCCCTCTTCACAACCTCTTTAAAAACTTTGCCGAAGATTCACACCTGTGAGTGGATCCCACAGGATCCACTCCACGCCATTCTGAGTTCTTCCAAAGTCTCCACTCTGGCAGAGCTTCGGACTTCCCTATTCCTGGGTGGTGGCTCTGTTTTGCCATGTTTATAGATGTCTGCAGAGTGACCATCACCATTGAGACCGTGAGTTCTTTGAAAAACCAAGGATTGATTTCTTTCGTTTTTCCTGTCATGGTTCTCCCTAGGATACTGGAAATCACAGTGTTTGTTGTCCCGGTTCCTCTTGGGTTTGGAAGCCAGGCTACCATAGCTACAGAACAAATGTCAAATTGCAAAGAGGGTGGAAGACAGACAGTGGGGAAAGGCAGCGTGTATCCAGTGAAGAGGGAACCTCATGCAGTGTAATTGTCCATCGGCCTTGCATTCTTGTGGGCATGCTCATAACTTCGATGGCCCCTCCTCGGTATTCAGCGAGTGCTCAAAAGAGCGTTGGCTCACTCATGGGAATTTACTGGAGAAATGAAATGAAGATGAACACTGATAATGAATCTGGAAGTATTTGGGTTTCTGAGCAGCAGAGTCATACCTGAATTGTTTTGGTCTTCAACTAATATGAGAACAACTTGTCCAAAAGTTATAGGAGATATGGAGAGAAGAAAATTGGATTGGAACTAGGTCAGCTAACCTGGGAGTTAAAGAAACCTTTGAAAGTTTTCTGCCAGGGGCCGGCACTGTGGCATAGCGGGTGAAGTTGCCATCTGCATTGCCAGCATCCCATATGGGCACTGGTTCAAGTCCCGGCTACTCCACTTCCAATCCAGCTCTCTTCTATAGCCTGGGAAAGCAGTGGAAGATGGCCCAAGCCCTTGAGCCCCTGCACCCACGTGGAAGACTCGGAAGAAGCTCCTGGCTCCTTGCTTCAGATCAGCACAGCTCCGGCCATTGCAGCCATCTGGGGAGTGAACCAGCGGAGGGAAGACACCTCTCTCTCTCTCTCTCTCTCTCTCTCTCTCCACCTCTGCCTCTCTGTAACTGTACCTTTCAAATAAATAAATAAATCTTTAAAAAACTGTTTTCTGCCAACAGTTTTTAGAAAATAATCAACAAGAACTTAATTGTTAAAAGCAACTAATTTTGTGAATTAATATCAATTTGATAATATATTGCTTATAGGATTTGTGGTGCTAGCTTTAAAAACCCTAATAGAAAGACATTTTACTTGTGTGATATTGGAAATGTAGGCAATTGAACTTATTTTATTACTTTTTTCCTATAGCTCTGCAAGTGAATCTGGTTCTCAAAGCACTTGTGATCAACTTGTAACTCCAACAGCCCTGGCTGCCTGTACCAGAGTCGATTCCTGTTTTACTCCATGGTTTGTCCCATCTCTCTGCATTTCCTTACAGTTTGCTTACCTGGAATTCCATCTTTGTCATCACCTTGATCAGCTGGGCACAGGTACTTTTTACTTTAGCTTCAGAATAGCCTCCACTTAATACATACACTTTTCTTTTGAATACTTCTAAGACACAGTTCATCAACTTTTAGCCAGATAATTTATTCTCAGGAAATATAAAGTGAACACTGGCAAAGGTACTCTGAAGCTGCTCTGGTACAACATAGAGACCCCTGACTTTCTAACCAGGTTAAGGATGTGTTATGTGAGTTACCAGCGGTACTGAGTGGACATGTTTTTGCACACTTCCTAGTGATAGTCTTCAAGGAAGTTACAAAAATGCAGGTGTTACTATTCCAGTTATGATTTTAAGAAAACATATCTGGTTTTCTCTATCTTGAGACACTCCTTTAGTGGCAACTAGATTTCAAAAGTAGATGGTGTTGCCTGGTTTCAAAAGTATGAATGCCTTCTATAAAAGATGGGCAAGGGCTTGGGCCACCGGTGGCATAGTGAGTAAAGCCGCTGCCTGCAGTGCCAGCATCCAATGTGGGCGCTGGTTTGAATCACGCTCTCTGCTGTGGCCTGGGAAAGCAGTTGAAGATGGCCCACGCCCTTGGGCCCCTGCACCCACATGGGAGACCTGGAAGAAGCTCCTGGCTCCGGATCCGCACAGTTTCTACCATTGCGGCTATCTGGGGAGTGAACCACAGATGGAAGACTTCTCTGTCTCTACCTCTGCCTCTCTATAACTCTCTTTCAAATTACTAAACCAGTCTTTAAAAAATAAAGAGAGACTTGGACACATTCTCAAATCAAAGTATTCAATTTGTTTCCAAGTCTGAAAGGAATACAATTAAATTTCTCCACACACTGAAAATGAGCTTTTATAAATTTGCTAGTGTTACTTGAATAATTATTTCTAAAGCATTATATTCTGTGCCAAACCTTTTCTAGAAAGGTTTTCTTAGAAAAATTTTGGTTCAGGTATTAGGTTTTCAACCTCCATGTAATGGAAAAAGGGAGAAAATCAGATTAAAACCGAACACAGCTGCTGCTAAGCATCTTGACTTTTCAGCAAAACTGGAGTTTAACCTGCTTTTCCTAACTCTCTTTGAGTCATGTTTTTGTTTTTAAGATTTGGTTGGTAGATACAGAGCACTCCTACAAAACTCCTCTTGATGGTTGCCTCTTTGTTTTATTTGTTGTGTTCTGTGATAAAATATTTGTCTTTGAAGGAGAGTAATGTTATATATCTAAGAGGCCTGATTGAACAAAACAACTTTATTTCCAAGTATCAAATAGTGATTACAAGACTGTGATATCTGAAAAAGTGTTTGAATTTATTAAATTTCAAATATTAAATCCAGTAGCCAAAAAGTAAATAATTTAAATGTCCATTCACTACTTCCTAAGTATTGGCTCCTCTTAATTGCTCTTTTTCTCATTTGTTTTCTCAACAGCCCCACCACAGTACCTACAACCATTCATTCCTGATAAAAACGTGCCGTCTGAATTAGAATACATGATTGTGGCCTTCAGAGAGCCACACGTGTATCTTAGACAATGGAGCAATGATTCCATGAGTCAGGAAATCCGGTTCTCGGCTCAGGCTGACTGTAGGCTGCTGGAGTGCAGAAATGTTACGATGCAAAGCGTGGTGAAGCCCTTCGGCCTCTCTGCACAGATCGCAGTCTCCAACCATGTGACAGCAAAGCTGCTGGACTGCACCGTGATGATGGACTCTGTATTTGTAAACTTTGGACAGCATGTAGTTCATTCTCTAAACACTGCGATACAAGCTTGGCAACAGGTATGCACATTCCAGAGCACTTTACAATTTGGCCACATATGATCTTGTCTTAGGTAATACATAGTATTGCTTTTAATAGTAAGTTAGATACACAATGCAGAAGAGAATGCAGAATTTGATAGGCATTGTAATATTGGGGTCCTTCCCTGGCCTGGCAAAGTGATGCAAGTTATTTTTTAAAACCTTTGGAGGTTATGGGTTCTCTACACACGCATCAGAGATTATGCCCACATTTTTGTGACTAATGTACCACATCTGTATGGAAAGTAACAAATTCCCAGAACTTTTTTTCCAAGTATTGTGGCTTTTGTTTGCCAAGGTTTCAACTTAGCTGTGTATCAGAGTGTCTGAGTGTGCACTGCAGAAATGATGAGCCTGTGTGAGCCTTTTCTGATAACAGGCCTTCCAGATTTTCAGACCAAAAAACAGTCAGGTGAAATATGTGAATACAGTGTAGTCTTAATTTTTCTTGTACTCTCTTTATTTTTAACTCACTAAAAACACTAGATAATGGGTTTTTTGGATCAGTTAAAGACTCTTGACTATTTTAGTAATGTGTTACTTTATCTCATCAGAAATTAGCCTTATCTAAGAAGAAATGAAGTATAAGCCTAAGCAAAATGGCATTTATTTAAGAGAGGAAATTTGTCTGTGTCTACGAGCATGAAAATAATTTTATAGAATGTTAGGATGATATGTTTAGAAATTTAAGAGCAAATCACTTCTGCTTTCATTACTGAGTCTTAGTGTTATAACGTATTTCTTTCAGATTTGTGTAGTTATTTAAGCTGAGACATTTCCTCACATTCCCTGTATGTTATGTGCGTGTGTGTGGCGCTGGCTTCCCCTGGAGAAATGGGCCCTCATCATCCACCCTGAACCTCTTCTGGGGGTGGAGCAGTGGCTTTGGTTCTCTAGCTTAAGAATTTTGATGGAACTAAATAAAAAAACAATTTTGAAAGATTTTTATGGAAACAACTTTATAATTGTTATGGAAATAGATTTTTTATAGAATAAATAGTTCTTAAAAAGAATTTTTAGTTCACTAACTTAAGATTTTTTATGAGAATAAAATTTAATGTTTTCTTTATATGTACGAAGACCTATACAAAAACTAAGGAATTAATTACCTAACATGGCCCTACAATAGAAAAGGGAATGAAGATAACACATCTGTTTTATATTTTAAAAATCTTTTTTAAGGGCATTCCATGGTTTTCTTGTTGCAAGGGACATGCGTAAAATAAGAGCTAGTGTGATCTAAATCTTTGCAGCTGGTTCAAATAGCAATGTGAAAAAAAGCTCCATGGGTCCAATTTCTGTTTTTTTGTCATATTTTGAACAATGCATTTAATACAAAACAAACGTAGAAAATATAAAAGAGTCATTGATAGAACATTTAAACCCAGGATGTTTTTGTCTTGGTATCAGAGCCATTATAAGAGGACTCATGTGTAACAACTACTGCAAAATGGCCTTCAGAAATATCAGTTTCCTCCCAGGGTAAAAATATTCTCTTAGACACAGCTATACATATACATAAAATATGGTGCATAAATATTTAAATGTTTTAAGCCACATCAGAGTGCGAATGAATGACTGGCTAACACAGTGCCTTGAAGGAATATTCTGAGTTTTTTTTTTAAATGGAATTGTGTATTTGATTAAGTAGAGCCATATGTCACGTAGCATATTGCTGACAGGTACATTCTATGAATAGTTGTTTCTGATTTATACAGGGATTTGGCAATGTTAACATGAGCCACAAGAGGATACACTTCTGTAATTGTTGCTGTAATTTTCTTGTTTCCTCCCATGTCAAGGGTACTTGCCACCAAGTTTTAATGTGGTAGGCATCTAACCCTGTTGTATTCTAAAGTAAATATCAAGTGTACTACTTTGAAATTTTTGGACATTTGACATTGAAATGAGCTGATAGAGGTTAATTAAGTTCATTGTTTCTGAGCTATTTTGAATGTGGTTTATCCCCTTTAGAGAAAAGTTGACTTTCCCAAACTTGGATTTTATTGTGGGTACAGTGCTCACACACAATATAATTGTTGCCAGTGAGAAATACGAATTTAATAAGCAGATAAGGAATTTGAGTTCACATATTTCTTACTGGATTCATATCAGAGATAAGTCATTTTTACCAAGTGTGGATGGACCAGACAGTTGAAACATGAAACAATTTGGCCTTCCACTGGTCAAGATTAAAAGACTTCATCAGTGTCTGAGTTCTCTGGCTGTAGATTTTTTTTAAAATAAGTGGTGACTGTTTTGTGAAACCATATTAATAAGGACCCAAAATGCCGCTTCCACTTTGCTTTATATCTCTAACACATTCTTAGATTTGGGCAAATTAGCAGGTTAAAGTATTCTATTTTTACACGTGTATGTCTTATCTAACTCAAAAATAGTATCTCTGTTTACTTACCTGTGTAGCATGCCTGTGTAGCATGCCATGAGCCTTAAACATGAATAAGGCATCTTTTAACCCAAATCCAAATGAGCATTCTGAGCTCGGAGCATAGGAGTATGCTGCACATGGACATGGGTGAGTCCTCTGTAATACATCAGAATACGCAACATTCCAAGAAGCACTTACATTTATTTCAGTTATAATGAACTCCACAGATGAAGGAGCTTACAGAAACAGTTCCCTGAGGACCCTGAGTATTCTTTAGAAAAATGTAAACAACCCCCTTGTGTTCTTTAATTTACATTTTTTCCTAAAACCCTCATCATTTATTAAAGGTCAGTTTTTGGAGATGAGGAAAGTAATAAGATTTTTTCTTCTACTCAGGCTCCATCTGGTAACTTAACCTCTGTGTTTCCAGCAGATTGATCACAATTCATTATGAAAACTGAATTTTAATCTCAGGATGTGTAACTAAGTGGGAGATTGGAATCATATCCCTTTCTTCATGTTTGTACATTAAACCATAAAGGAGAGAAAAGTGTTTACAAGGAGAGCAGTTTCTGTTGATTATATAATGCTAAATAGAAAGATCTCATCAAAACTAATTATACACTATAATTCCAGTTTGATTAAAGGTTTGTAGATAAGTGCATAAGATAGGATTGGATAGGATAGACTGTAATAGTAACAGGACATTCAAAAGAGAAAAATTACTTGAAGAAAATCCACCAAAATATGAATAGCAGTTAACACTGCATATAAAATTAGAAATTTTCTTTAAAAGGTCATACAGTATTTTCCAACTTTTCTATGTGAATATATATTGCAAGTATAGTTTTAAAAATTAAATCTCTCCTTTTTTAATTATTCCTTAGTATTTATTTATTATGTGTCAGGCATTAAGCTGAGCAATGGAGATAAAGTTGTAAATAAAACAGCCCTAATGCCTGACCTTAGGCAGCATGGAGTCTGATCCCGGAGACAGTGCTGAATACAGTGCTACACATTAACAGATGCCCTGGAGGGGCACTATGGAGTGTAGCTGTTCTTTTAGATTGCCAACAGGGTTTCCAGTTTTTGTTAAGCCATCACCTAACCAGAGGGATCAAAGAATAGGCTCAGAAATACTGTCACTTTACCAGTGGTTTTGTTTGTTTATTTGTTTGTTTTGAGAAACAGAGTATGTTCCCATACACACTGGTTCACTCCTTAAAAAAAAAAAAAAAGCCCATGACAGGCAGGAACCAAGAACTCAGTACTGGTCTCTCACTTGGGTGGCAGGGACCTAAGTACTTGAACCATCACCATCTGCGTCCCAGGATCTGTATCAGGAGGGAGCTGGAGTTGGGAGCTAGAGCCAGGTACCGCACCCAGGTACTCTGATATGAGATGCAGAGGTCTTAACCAGCATCTTAACAGCAGCCACTGGAGACATGAAGTTCAAAAATGCAGGTGTCACAGGTGACATTATGGTACAGCAGGGTAAGCCACCACCTGCAATGCCAGTCTCCCATATCAGAGCACTAAATTGAGTCCCAGCTATTCCACTTCCAATCTAGCTCCCTACTGAAGCACCTGGGAAAGCAGCAGAAGATGGCCCAAATGCTTGGGCCCTTGCCACTGACATGGGAGACCCAGGTGGAGTTCCAGGCTCCTAGCTTCTGCCTGGCATTGCAGCCATTTGAAGAGTGAACCAGTGGATGAAAGATCTCTTTCTGTCTCCTTCTCTCTTTATCATTGTGCCTTTCAGAAAATAAAATAAATGTTTTAAAAAGAATAAGCCGGCGCCACAGCTTACTAGGCTAATCCTCTGCCTGCGGCACCGGCACCCCGGGTTCTAGTCCCAGTCTGGGCACCGGATTCTGTCCCGGTTGCTCCTCTTCCAGTCCAGCTCTCTGCTGTGGCCCGGGAGTGCAGTGGAGGATGGCCCAAGTGCTTGGGCCCTGCACCCGCATGGGAGACCAGGAGGAAGCACCTGGCTCCTGGCTTCGGATCAGCAAGGTGCGCCGGCCGTAGCAGCCACTTGGGGGTGAACCAACGGAAGGAAGACCTTTCTGTCTGTCTGTCTGTCTGTCTCTCTCTCACTGTCTAACTCTGCCTGTCAAAAAAATAAATAAATAAATAATAAGATTCCAACACAGGAGTGCAATACTGATTTGTTGAGCCTTAATTGATTAATGAATGACAATGGGTGACTATTAGCTGAAACAGATACCAAATCCAGTTTTCAATTAATATTTCTCTTGAAAACTGCAGCTTGGCTTACATTGACTCTGGAGTTGATCTATTTTGTGTGTTCGGCCTCTTAGCAAATAGAGGAAAAGTTATGGGTCTATTTACATTTTTCCCTGAGCAGATTTATGCACACACACACACACACACACACACACAAACACGATGTATTACCTAAAGGATCCTTACTTTCTGTAGCAGCTTTGGTAATTGGTCTTGATTGTTGAGTTTAGAAGGCTGAGTATATAGTAATTCTAGCCCCAGTACTCTGCTCAAAAACGTGCACTACCCAAGACAGCACTCTTTATAGCACATTAATTCATTTTAAGAAATGTTAAAAGTTTGCGGGATCTCATTGTTCTTTTACTCTTTTCTGTGTGTGTGTGTGTGTGTGTGTGTGATTTATTTCATAGGAATATAAGTCAAAACACATTCTTGGAACTTTCAAGATGTCTTGAAGGTATTTCTGTGTGTGTGTGCTTATCCTGAAGTATAGAATACCTTGTATACCAGAGCTAATGACACCAGATCTTTTAGGGTTTCTGTGTTGTAACAATTGCCACTGGGCAGACAGCTGCCAAACATCTTGCAGTTAATCTCCTACACGTTGGCTTTCCCATTTTCGTCTTTCAGAACAAACGCCCTGAGGCGGAGGAGTTGGTCTTCAGCCATTTCGTGATCTGTAACGACACACAGGAGACACTACGCTTCGGCCAGGTGGACACCGATGAAAACATCGTGCTGCCGAGCCTCCGCAGCCACCAGTACAGCTGGCGCGCCCACAAGTCCCCACAGGTATTTTAGCTGCAGCCTCACCGATGCACAGTCGTCGAGGTTTCAGTTCCTTGATTCTGCGTTTATGCCCCTGTATCCAGGTCCTTCCCTTTTTAAGTCTCCCAAGGAACCACACCACCTAGAGGGTGGAGAGCTGGGAGGCCAGCGCGCCCCTGCTCCAGCACAGCCTGAGTGTGGGGGGGGGGGGGTGTTGGCAGTAGGCTCTGGTGCTTCTGTGATTGGGCTCAAAAGCCGAAGTATGCAGGTTGGCTCCTGACTTGGTGTAACCTTGCCTTGACTTCCTGAGCTGCAGTGGAGATGAAAACAGTACCATTCCATAGGCTTGCCAGACTCAAGTGGAAGGCACCAGGCTCATGCATGGCATCCTGGAGACATTACATGTTGGGTGTTACCATACGTGCTCCCTTGAGCAGACTGCTCTCGGGAACACTCTGTGTGCCAGGCGCTTGCCGGGCACTGAGGATGGAGAGTTAGGTAGGTCACAGCCCTTGTCCCCAAGGACAGCTCAGGACCTGTGATGCTGTGAGCAGGATGACAAACCATGCCCCAGGGGGCACTGAGGAAAGACGTAGCGAAGGATGCCTGGTTTCCAAGCAGTGTAATTCCATTTTCCTGTCACTTTAGATGGTAATAATTAGAGGCATGTGCCCTGCAGGGATAATCCGAGCATGGATTAAATACAAAGATGTGGTCTGAAATGAGTAAAAGAAATCCTAGGAAGTACTCTCCAGAATAATGTGTCTCTCCAGCTCCGGGTAATAAGGAAACTGCTGTCTGCTTGTGATTAAAGGAAAGTCATTAGATTAGAAAACAAGTTTCCCCATCTGGCCTGTAGAGCAGCTCCACAGTATGGGCAGCCTCAGGCCCCATGTGCTGCTGCCGCTGCTGCTCGTTTTTTTCCCCCCAGTAGCTAAATTCTGCCTTCTTACTTGTTTTTTAATCCGACTGCCACACTATTGATTTAAAATTTACAAAAGTAGATATGTCTTATTACCTATTTAAATATATTCAAATAAATCTGGCAGGACTACATAACTCTTTAAAATAAAAGTTCTTTTTAAAACAATTTTCTCACATGATACATTGTACTCATTGTACCCAGCTCTGGTTCCTAATGCTAGGGTTCCTGCTAGTGCAGAACTCTGGGAGGCAGTGGTGATAGCTCGAGTGATTAGGTCCCTGCCACCCAAGTGAAACACCTGGGTTGTGTGCCCAGCCCACTGCTTCAGGCCCTCAGCCACTGTGGTGAATGAACCAGCAAATGGCAGGGCTGTCTGTGCCCATCTGTCCCTCTCAGTGTCCCTCTGCCTCTCAAATAAAATGTTAAAGTATTAAAAAAAAAAAAAACCAGCAGATGGCTAGGAGTCTTGGTGCTGTGGACATCGGTTTCTGGGTGGGGAAAAAGGATGCTGTCACCACCGCGCCTTTCCTCATTATGCTCTTGCATTTTCAAATCCTTTTTGAATCCATTAATATTGGTTTTTACAGTGTACCTATGCGATATGTATTCTTGTATGTATATTTTTATAGATAAGGAGACAGATACAAGTGTTAGGTAGTGGTAGAATTGGGGCTGAACCCCTTATCTTTTTATTTTCAATATAGTGTTATTTCCACAGCATTGTCTCATTCCCCTGAATTTTGGCAGCATGATTTGTCGGTTACACTAGCCAACCTGTGAGGTATTAAGAAAAGAGCTGAGAAATCACTGGTCTAACAGACCCCTCAGAGTTAAGCCTGACTACTATGGGATCCTTAGTCCAAGTAGGAACCTTTGCAAAGTCTTAATTCTGTTATCCAAAACTATAGGAACCTTTCCATGACAAACAGAAAACACAAGATAGGTGTCTGTTAACACTCTCTCTCTCTCTCTCTCTCTCTCTCTCTCTCTCTCTCTCTCTCACTCTCTCTCTCTCTCTCTCTCTCTCTCAAATGTGTAACTGTAACCCCTGGAGGCAAATGTTAAGATGAGCTGTAAACATGTTTCATCTTTTTAGGCTAAAATTTAGATCACATTTGTGGAAACCAGTGTCTCTTACATAATGAATGCATAATGAAGTAAGTGTGTTTTAGGACTCTCTGAAGCCAGAGGCCTTAATGGGCCCAGAGGGTCTTCATGGAATTCCTTACATCCTTAATTGCAAATTCTGCTGTGTTCTAATGAGAGGTTACATCTGAGGATCAGGAAAACTAGCCACTTAGCTTCAAACTGCACCTGGAGCTAGTCGTAGACACACAAGTGAGCAAAATGTTCCCTTCTCTAGACTCCAAGTCATATCCTGCACTGCCCAGCAGCTCGGTTTTAGGAACATTTGTGTCTGCGTGTTTATGCTACCTTGGGTGTTAGTCAATTCATAGTCTCAGGGAGAATTTCTAAAGTTCACAGAACTTAACTCCACTAAACAATGTGGCTTATATTGCAGAGATCAAGAGAGTGGCAATGACACCTGGAAAGGTTTCAAAGAGGTCAGGATATCTTAGAACCACACAGGAGGTTGCTAACAACAGTAAGTCCCAGTAGGATGGGAAGAAACATGGACACAACCAATTCCAGAAATCCAAAGCTGAGAAACCTTTTAGAATTGAAAAGTCATAAACCCTCCTTATAGTTTCTAACACAGGCTCTGAGGCAGAATCACTTAAAATTCTGGACATCTCACAACAATTTCTTGCCTAAACAAACAAAGGAAGAACAAAACCATTTTCTAGGGAATAAATGAACACATTCAGCTGCACAGTGATAAATGCCACCACAGAGAGCCCAGGGCAGTGCATTTCAGGTTGGACAACACTAACCAGCAAGCGATAGTCTTTAAAGAAGTGTTTCACAGCATGCAGAATTCAGTCTAGGGACTGGGGGTGAGAGGATGTGGGATCCTTCCCCAGAACGTGGCTGATAACTACCGTTAGAGTCAAGGAGAGCTTTTTTAAATTTAGCCAAGCCTGATACAGTGACATTTCCACCACCTAGCAGGATTTGAATGTAGTCTGTTCAAGTTAGCTACATTTTCTGGTTAACAGAGAACACTGTTGATTAAGTAAATATCTGGAAATAGGAATGCCTCCACTTTATCAGTAAGGATTTTTCACTTGCTTTTTACTATCGAACATGCATAATTTATAAATTATGTGTATTTTTTCAGAAGTTTAGAATTCCAATTACCAATGACTTAATTTTAGTATTCAAAACATCAGGCAGAAAGGAAATGGATTCTCAACAGAGATTATGGAAAATAATAAAATATTTATCCAAAATGAATATAAAAGAAATTTTATGAGCTCATAAAAAATGACAAAGTACAAAATGTAAAAAGACAAAAAACAATTTTGATGAGCAGCACAGCATCTTGGAAATACTCATTAAAGAGACTTACTGTCAAAAAATAAATCCTATCACTCCTTGGCCTTTAAGATTAAGTGTAAAAAAATAAATCCTACATTTCTTTAAGGCAGAAGAAGGCAAAGATTTTCTGTAAAGGGTAAATACTTTAAGATTTCATGATCTTATAGTCTCTTTCATAGCTATTCAACTCTGCAAAAGTCATTTTTATGTAACAGCTATATAAACAAATGACTATGATTACATTCCAATAAAACTTTATACATGGATGGTAAAATTTGAATTTCATATCATTTTACCATATCATGAAATATTATTATTTTTAATTTTTTGCAATCATTTCAAAATATAACATTATTATATCATAGGTTATCCAGAAAATGGACAATGTGCCTCATTTGGCCCCTTAAGCCTGGGTTTGCCGACCTTTGCTTTATTAGGGTCCCTCGTTCAGTAAAATTCAGTAGACTAGAAGTTTGGTTTTTTTAATTTAATTGAAAACAATTAAAGTTGTTTGCACTCTGACCTGAATGATATTCCTATTACTTGAAAGCTTAGAAAGAGTTTGAGAAGTTAAGAAATGACTGAAATAGTTTAAATCTAATTCTTTTTTTAAAGATTTATTTATTTGAAAGTCAGAGTTACACAGAGAGAAGGAGAGACAGACAGAGAGACATCTTCCATCTACTGGTTCATTCCCCAAATGACTGCAACAATGGCCGGAGCTGCGCCAATCTGAAGCCAAGAGTCAGGAACTTCCTCTGGGTCTCCCATGCAAGTGCAAGGGCCCAAGGACTTGGGCCGTCTTCTGCATTCCCAGGCCATAGCAAAGAGCTGGATCCAAAGTGGAGCAACCGGGACTTGAACTGGTGCCCATATAGGATGCCAGCACTGCAGGTGATGGCTTTACCTGCTACGCCACAGCGCTGGCCCCATATATCTAAATCTTAATATAAGCAACCTGTACTCACCAGAAAATAGTACAATACTTCTGTTGTGCTCATTCTGGGCCTAATCAGTGAATAAACCAAAAGTTCTTCAGTTCCCTTTTTGGATGTCAAAATATTCTGAAGTGATATCTAGTCATTTTTCCCTTTGTCTAAAAGAGGAAGGAATGGATTTTGAGTATCTGCCTCTTGTATTGTATTTCCAGCCAATTGTAATCTCATTAATTGGCTGTAATTATTATTCAATTAGCACTCTTTCCAAATCCATTTATATAATGCAGGTGTGCATACTATTTAGAGGACAAGCTTATTCATTGTAGCCATGGTCACAGTTTAAAAAGAAAACTTAGGGAGCAAAAAAATAGTCCATGTTGGAAAAACTGATAACATTTTCCAGGTGTCCCCCATGCATGATCACAAATTAAAGTTTGTTTAGAAAGAACAATGAATAGACACTTGTACACATTGAAGTTGCAAATGGATGGTATTGATTTTCTAGAAAGTAATTGGGTAAGACGCTTCAGAGCTAATAAGGTGACCTTGTCCCTTGACCCAATAAATCTAATGATCTACCCTCAGGAAACAATGCAAATTAAAACAAAGACTTTATACACAAGAAAATGTTTATTTGTAGAAGCAAAAATTTAACACCAAAATGTTCACTCTTAAGGAAATAGTTAAATAACATCTGACATACCTATAAGATGATCTATTATGGAACCTGTAAAAATTTTACATGGAAAGGGACAGTGCTACCAAATAAGTCAGAAAAGGGGTATATAAAGTTCTATAGGTACACTATGATCTTAAGAACATGAGAACAAATGCAAAGAAAAATGCTGGAAAAGGATATGTCAAATAAATTATTAGTGGTTATGTCTAAGTGGTGAGTTAAAGTGATATTTTTCCATTTATTACATTTTTTATAAAGATTTATTTATTTATTTATTTGAAGGTCAAAATTACAGAAAAAGAGGGAGAGAGATCTTCCATCCACTGGTTCACCCTCCAGATGGCCAACTGGGGTTGGGCCAGATTGAAGCCAGGAGCCAGGAGCTTCTTCCAGGTCTCCCAAGTGGATGCAGGGGCTCAAGCACTTGGGCCACCCTCTAGTGCTTTCCCAGGCACATTAGCAGAGGCCCAAATTGGAAGTGGAGCAGCCAGAACTCAAACCAGTGTCCATATGGCACAATGCTGGCCCATACCCGCCATGCCACAGTGCCAGCCCCTATTTATTACATTGTTACTTTTCAACTGCTTTACTGCTTAATAAGGGGCATAGGTTTTTATATCAGGAAGAAATTAATTTTTTAAAAATTCTGTAGTCTAAAGGACAGGAATTTCCCAACACCCAAGCCGTGCACACCACCCAGATCCCATCATTTTCCATGTCAGTTCAAAATGGCTGAAGACTCAGCATATCCACCCTTCGTCATGCAGCAAGGCCTCCCTTTCATTCATGCATCAGATGGCATCATGCCCTCCTGGAGCCCACCACGTGCACTGCAGCCCCACCGCACATCCTGTCTGCTTTGTTTCTTCCATCAGGCCCTCCCCTGAGCACCACCCGGATGCCAGCCTGGGTGGGCAGAGTTCTGCCTCTTGAGGTGGCCCAAATTCATATCTGAGTATGTACTGTCTTTTTGCCTTTCAGTAAATTCTGCTGTCCTATTCACCTCTAACATAAATAAATAAAAGAATTTTAAATGCTAATTTAAATAGTGGCAAGTGTAATTATATATCAAAGAATGGCTATCTTTATTATTTTTCATGCGAACTTATGCAGTAGTTTCTCTTAATTACTCTTTGTTACCATTTGGCCTTACTCCAGTTTATCTTTTAAGATTACAATTCATGTAATCTTTATAAATACTTTTACTTTTTATTTTACTTTCCTATCCAAAAAACCTTCCCAAGTTGCTCCATAACCTATTTAATAATATCCAGTAACTAACTCAGACTCCTCCAAGACTCCTCCAAACTGCCACGATTTCTCTCACTGTGCTTATTTAGTTTTCCCTCCCCTTCACTTTTTAGCAATCCTTGTGATTTGTTACGATCTCATGTGTAATGATGTACACTCTTCTAAGGCATGTACTACTACCTATTGAGAGGGCCAGAAAAGCAAATTGTTATGGATGTGATCAGTATCCGGATATTGCTGTAGTAGTTCAGAACAGAGAGAAATGGATAACTAATTAAAACATCAGCCTTAGAGGGCCAGCGCCCTGGCTCAATAGGCTAGTCCTCCGCCTTGCAGCGCCGGCACACCAGGTTCTAGTCCCGGTCGGGGCACCGGAGTCTGTCCCGGTTGCCCCTCTTCCAGGCCAGCTCTCTGCTGTGGCCCGAGAGTGCAGTGGAGGATGGCCCAAGTGCTTGGGCCCTGCACCCCATGGGAGACCAGGAGAAGCACCTGGCTCCTGCCTTCGGATCAGCGCAGCACGCCGGCCGTGGCGGCCATTGGAGGGTGAACCAACGACAAAGGAAGACCTTTCTCTTTGTCTCTCTCTCTCTCTCACTGTCCACTCTGCCTGTCAAAAAAAAAAAAAAAATCAGCCTTGGAAAACCAGAGAATCAGGAAGTGCAGTCAGTTGCATCTGGTTATGGACAGAGTCTTAATGGGAAACCAAAGGAAAGATGTTTCCAAATCTGATGTGAGGGTGGGAACCTGGCAAGGCTTCCTGGAAGAAGGGATATTTATATTCCGTTTTAATGCTAAGAGATAGCTAGGCCAATGGAGAGAGGGCAGATAAAGAGGCCAATATGGTGAAAGCCACAGAGGCACATGGTAGGGGAACTTTACCAAGTTCTTTGTTTGTTTGTTTGTTTGAGAACAGATTTTTTTATTAATCGAAGAAGTACCTTGTTCTTGATTTTTTAAAATATTTTAGCTCACACGTATAAAGGAGAACATACAGTGTGTGTCCAGTTTATTTCATTCAGTATGATGTCCTCTAGTTGCAGCCATTTTGATGTAAGTGATAGCATTTCATTCTCTATTTTAGCTGAATAATACTGTATTGGGTGTATATGTCACATTTTCCTTATCCATTCATCTGATGACGGACATGTTGGTTGATTCCATATTTTGGCTTTTGTGAACAGTGCTACTCCAAACATGGTGGTGCAGGGATCTCTTTGACTGTATAGGCATATGACTCTTTTAGGCATATACGCAGTAGTGGGATTGCTGGATCATACTGTAAGTTTGTTTCTAGTTTTTAAAGAAATCATCACACTGTATTCCACAATGACTGCATTTACATTCCCACCAACAATGCGTAAGAGTTCCACTTTCTCCACATCCTTGCCAGCAATTGTTGTTATTTGTCTTTTGGATAATAGCTATTTTGACAAGGGTGAGGTCATATATCATTGTAGTTTTGATTTGCATTTCCCTGATGGCTAGTGATGTTGAGCGTTTTTTCATGTATTTGTTGACCACTTGTATTTCTTTTGAGTACTATCTTTTGAGGTCTGTAGCCCATTTCTTAACTGGATTGGTTGTTTTGTTGTTGTTGTTGTTGTTGTTGTTGAGTTTTCTGCATTGTTGATATATTCTGGATATTAATTCTTTGTCAGATAAATAGTTTGCAGATATTTTTCCTGTTCTGTCAGATGTCTCTTCACTCTATTAATTATTTCCTTTGATGTGCAGAAGCTTCTGAGTTTGATATATTCCCAAGTGTCTAGTTTTGTTGCCTGTGCTTTGGGGATCTTATCCAAGAAGGCATCACCTACACTAGTGTCTTCAACTCTTTCCCTTACATTTTCTTCCAGCAACTTCATAGTCTCAGGCTGTAAATTTAGATCTTTGATCCATCTTGAGTTGATTTTTGTGTATGGTGAAAGTTGAGGATCTCATTTCATTCTTCTACATACATACATCCAGTTTTGCCAGCACCATTTATTGAAGATATTATCCTTTCTCCAAGGTATGGTCTGGGCACTTTTGTCAAAAATCAGTTGGCTATATGTACATGGATTAATTTCTGGGCTTTGTATTCTGGTCCATTGATCTATGTGACTAGGCACCATTTAAATAAATTTAATTAAATGGTGCCTAGTCACATAGAACTTTACCAATTTCAAAGACATGTGTGGGCACTGCCATTTGGCCTAGCAGTTAATACACCCGTTAGAATCCCCTCTTGTCCCCTCCTGTCCCTTCTCCTCCCCTCTGTATCCCATCCCACCCCCTGCCCCTGTCTTCAAAATTAAAAAAAAAGAAATGTAGAACGCGTGTGTGGAGCTGCCAGAAGGGAAAAGAGGTGAGGGCCGTGAGGGCTCCTGTGTGCTGTGCTTAGCAGTTTCAGTGTTGTCTTTAGGCTGTGAGAGCGCACAGGCGGAATAATCTGCACCCCTAGAGAGGCCAGCTCTCCACGCAGGGTGGGTTTGGAGGACAAGCACTAGAGGTGGGCCTGTGAACAGCAGTGGAGAAAGCTCACCACGCAGAACCAGGGAGGTTCACGAAGTTGGAGGGGAAACGGAATGAAAAGATACATTTATCCTAGTGTGAAAATGCATCCAGTTCAGGCATACTTTCTTCATATGGCACATTTTCTATGAAGTTTTGTTTAAGATTTATTTATTAATTTGAAAGATCTTTTATCCACTGGTTTACTCCCCCCCAGGTGGCCACAATGGCCAGGGCTGGGCCATGCCAAAGCCAGGAGTCAGGAGCTTCTTCTGGGTCTCCCACATGGATGCAGGGGCCCAAGCACTTGGGCCATCTTCCACTGCTTTCCCAGGCACATAGCAGGAAGTTGTGTTGGAAGTGGAGCAGCTGGAACATGAACTGATACCCATGTGGGATACCAGCATTGCAAGCAGAGGCTTAACCTGCTATGCCACAATGCTAGCCACTTCCATGAACGTTTTGACAACCTCACATAATCACAGATTTCAAAACTTTTTTACGTCAAAATCAACTTATTTTTACTTCCATTTGCCACAAACCTTTTAAAGTACCCTTGTGTATAAGGGTCATGTCTTGGCCAAGGGAATTCAGGTTGTGTTTGGTATAACTCAGGCATAAAACCTTCATGCCAAGCTGAAGGGATGTGTTTTTTTTTTTTTTATTTGACAGAGTTAGACAGTGAGAGAGACAGAGAGAAAGGTCTTCCTTTTTTCCATTAGTTCACCCCCCAAATGGCCACTATGACCAGCACGTTACACCAATCCAAAGCCAGGAGCCAGGTGCTTCCTCCTGGTCTCCCATGCAGGTGCAGGGCCCAAGCACTTGGGCCATCTTCCACTGCCTTCCTGGGCAACAGCAGAGAGCTGGACTGGAAGAGGAGCAACTGGGACAGAATCTGGCGCCCTAACTGGGACTAGAACCCTGGTGTGCCAGCGCCACAGGCAGAGGATTAGCCTAGTGAACCACAGCACTGGCCGGGATGTGTTCTAATACACAGGCTCTTAGGACAGTAATGGTGGGGAGACCCTGAGCTGCCCAGTTGTCATAGCATAAGTACTCCCATGTAGCTAATTGTAAGCTGCCAATGCTTCACCAGCCAGTACACAACATTTCTGAATATTTAATGATTGGCGTTTACAAACAAGTGTGAGCTCGCTGCAGCAAACTACTGTTTGAAGAGCCTGGCATTTCATTTCAAGGAGCGGGATGATGGACTAGAAGACCTCAGAAACCAGTCTTCCTGTGAAGAACAGCTGTAAATTCTAAGCAGAACCTAAAGAAAAATAATGAAAACCTACCTTAGGGTTCTGGAGACTAAACAATAGGCCAGTTCTGGAGGGAAATCAACGCTATGTTGCCCCACTATGTCTGCATGTATGTACGTGTGTATGTATGTATGTATGCATGTGAACATGGAAGTATGTATGTACATATGTATGTATGTTTGTACGGCTTTTCCTTGCAGGCAGCTGCGGTTGTAACAGCGCAAGGGTGGCCTATCATCTTTCTGGCCCAGGTTCCAGGGGCGAAGGGCCAGGCAGCCACGGCTGCTCAAGAGTGAGGCAAAATCCCTGGGAAAGAGAAAGCCATAAAATGGAAATTTAATATGTTTAAATTTGGCCCAACTGTTTGGATGAATCACAGACGCACATGGGGCAAACTGAAAGCAGCATGCACCCAGTGCTTAAAAAACCGAATGAATCGGAACTGCCACTCCCCCAGGTGTGAGAGTTCTCAATCTGAGTCTAAGCAATTCCCAGTTAAATGAAAAATATCAGTCTTTGGAGCAATCATAAGAGAATTGAGAGTCTCGACAGCATAATATTTACAACATCTGGCCGGCGCTGCAGCTCACTTGGATAATCCTCCACCTGCGGCGTTGGCACACCGGGTTCTAGTCCCGGTTGGGGTGCCGGATTCTGTCCCAGTTGCTCCTCTTCCAGTCCAGCTCTCTGCTGTTGCCCAGGAAGGCACTGGAGGATGGCCCAAGTGCTTGGGCCCTGCACCTGCATGGGAGACCAGGAGAAGCACCTGGCTCCTGCCATCGGATCAGCGCGGTGCGCTGGCCATAGCGGTCATTTAGGGGGGTGAACCAATGGAAGGAAGACCTTTCTCTTTGTCTTTTTCTCTCTCTCTTTCTAACTCTGCCTGTCAAAAAATACACAACATCTGCAGTGTAACCCAAAATGACTTGATAGATGAAGAGAAAAGAGGTGTTACTTGGTATGAGGGAGAAGCGAGTGAACAGTTGCCAACCCCAGGACATCGGCACTACCAGACGTGTACTTTAAAGCGGTCATGTGGGAGGAAGAGGGATTCTGGAGATGCAATTGAGGTCCCGAATTAGCTGGTTTTTATTTTAGAGGGAGAAAATCCTGGATGGGTGTAATTTGGTCAGATAAAAGGCTGCAGGAGTGCTTTGTGATGAATAAGACACAGCCACTCCTGCCAGCCTGGAAGAAGCAAACTGGCAGACTGCAGCTGCCTCTGAAGAGTGGGCGGGGGCAGGTAGCTGCAGAGAGCCTGGGGGACCTGGAGGTGACCGCCAGCACCACCCAGGAAGAGCTTAAGATCTTCATCATCTTCATCCAGTGGCCACAAGGAAATAAATTCTACCACGTTGAGCAAACTTAGAAGGAGGTTCTTACTGTTTCTGGATAAGAATGCAGCTGTCTGGTGAGACCCTAAGCAGATGGCCCTGCTCTTCTCAGCCTCCTGACTCACAGACTCTGTGAGAGTAAACGTATATATTTTTAAAGTTATGGTAATAAGTTCCTCAGCAGTAGAAATATAATGTGACAGAAGGAAAAAGTCTGTAAGCTTCAGGTTATATCAGCAGAAATCATCCTGTCCAAAGAAGAGAGGGAAAAAAAAATCAAACAAAATAAGTAGAACCTCAGGGCTTGGGAAGATCTCAAAATGTCTGATTTGTGAGTAATTGTAGTTCCAGAATGAGAGAAAAGAGAAAATGTGGCAAAAAAATAATTCCAGAAAACTTTGCAATTTTTATGAAAGTATCTTAAGGACTCAAAAAGCTCAGAAAAACTCTGAACAGACTAAATTCAAAGAAATTCACACCAGGAATATCATAATCTGTTTGGAAGATATGTGGGAGGTTAAAATCCCCAGAATTCGGTTATTTATCATAGAAGAGAAGGGTCTGAATTGACTCCAAGGTTTCAGTGTTAGATGACAAGATGGCGGTGTTGTGTTGCACACCAGGGAACCAAGTAGCTGGACAATGTTTTAGAAACAAGGAAAGGGGCGAAGTGCAAGTGGGAGAATACAGGTGTTATCCTAAAGCCCATTTGGAAACATTTTTGGTTGCTTTGGGGAGGAGGATAGGTGACATTTGGAAAAGCACAAATTTGAAGGTGTTACTACCTGAATTTCAGCCCTGGGCTTTGTGAGCTATATAATATAAGGTTGGACCATTTCTTAATCTCCCGGAGCTTCGGCTTCCTCTTCTGTAAAACTGAGAGGTTGTTGTGACTATGACTTGAAAACCAGTTGTAAAGTACCTGGTGTAGAATTTGCCTCTCTAGAACCAAAGGTTTCTTTTCTCTCTTTTCCCTTTCTGGCTAGACACGCAGGTAGCCATGTAGAATAGCCAAACTAGATGTAAGAGTCTGGAGCCCAGAATTCTGGCCTGCAGATACAAATTCTGACCTGGGTAGCACTGGGACCTGAATGTCCAAGGGTAATGCCAGGAGCACAGGGCGCCATTGTCTGTTGCTGCGGACAAGTGGGCAGCCATGGCATAGGCCTGGAATGACTACAGCAGATGCTCCCCTTCCTGAAATGGGGGTGCAAATAGGAATTGCTGGCGCATAGGAATTCTGAGACACACCCAGAACATCAGAAGTTTCTTAGTGCTCAGTGGCACCCCTGCTTGGGAATGATCCTCCATGGCAGCCCAGGCTCACTGAGGCCCGTGAGTCATCTGTTGTTCTCCGGAAGTAGCCTTTGTCTGCACCTCATAAATTTCTCAGCCTGACTTCTACTGGTAGAATTTTGAAGGTTTGTAGTCCTCTTTATTTTGTACTGTCCTTGTCTCTGTTAATCTAAGTTGGCAGTCCTTCTGCTAATATAATTCTTTAGACCACCTTGCGGGTCTCTTGGTAATCTTACTGAGGTTCACCGTATTCAGCAGAATCTCACCTGCATCTCTGCAGGATAAGCTGCCAGTGCTGAGGAACGGCACCCTGAAGAGTCGAAGAATCCCTTTTATTTGAGTGGTTTTCAGAGATCCCAGTGTAGACTCCTCTGAGGTCACAGCAAAGAAACTCAGAGGCACACCCTTCGCTTCGTCTGTAAACCCAGTTTTTCTGGCCATGTCTTGAGTTTGATCTTTGCCTGGAAGCCGTCCTTTCATTCTTAGTGTCATTTGCCATCTGATAAAACTAGGAAATTTCAGAACCAGCAAGTCTCGGCCCCTTTTTATTTAACAGCCCGTCCTTAAGCTGCGTCTCTGCTCAGATTTCAACGTCTGCAGCAAGTAGGAGCCAGGAGGCACTGCAGGACTGCCTGGAACTCTCCTTCACTGGATCGCATAGTTTATTAGGCACATTTCTGCTCTCCTTTTTTAGTGCAGGTGATAATGTTGCTAAACTCCTGCTGCTCCATAGCAGTAATCCCCTTTTCACTCATTCCCAATAACATTTTCCTCCCTTCCTCACTGGCAGCCTCCTTGAAGGTATCAGATTTCTGTTGTTAATCTCTGTGATACACTTTAGACATTCCTTACCACTTACCTGAATTCCTTGCGGCTTAGTGTTTAGTCACGTCCCTGCTACATCCTAGGCCGTTGTCACAGTGGCTCCCCATTTGCAAATACCACAGTCTGTGTCAGTCACCTGTTGCTGTGTAACAAATTACCCCCAAATGTAAGTAGCTAACACAAAACTTTAGGATTGCCAAATGTTATTAGTTAGGAGTCTCAGGAGTGGTTGAACTGAGTGGTTCTGGCTCAGAGCCTCTGACAAGGTTGCAGTGAGGATATTGTGTGGCACTTAGTCATTGGAAGGCTGGGCTGGGCCAGAGGACCCATTTTGAACATGGTTCCGTCACGCAGCTCCAGGTCGGAAGCCTCGGCTGCCTGCTGCAGGTGCTCTCGGGAGAGCTGCTGGAGTACTCTCAAGATGTTCCAGCTGGCTTTCCCCAGATCAAGTGACCCAAGACAGACATGGCAGGAGCCACAGTGCCTTTTATGCCCTAGTGTCAGAAGTCTTTCATTGGCATTTCTGTAATATCTAATGGTTAAGCAGGCCAGATCTATTGAAAGCAGAGGGAACTGTCCATACAGAGGCACAGATAACAAGAGGCAAGAGCATTGCATAAGGACCAGTAGTAGAATTTGTGCATTGAGGTAAGAAATGGGAAAATAAGTCTGCGGAAAATGAAGATACAGCAGAAAAAACAGGACATATGTAATATTTTAAAAGTTTAAAAAGGAGAATGTAGAGGAATAGGATTATCAGCGTTGGGAAGGGATAGAGTGAGATAAGAGCCACAAGGAGGTTACCACTGTGTTTGGCAGATGGGACTTGATTTTGACTGAAGGAAAGCACCTTCGTTGAAGAGATGCAGGTAGAAGAAGCCAGACTATACAGCGAGTTGAGAAATGAGTGGGGAATGAGGACGTGGAGAGAATGAATATGATTTTTTAATCTTAATTGGATACTAGCTCTAGCCAGTTGCAATGTCACAGAAAAGTTTTGAATGAAGTCAATTTAAACGTGTTCTGATATAAGAACACATACATAGCAGAAAGCTTGAATAGTGGCATAAAGAGGGGGAAGGAGGAAAGACTCCAGATCGAGGGTAGAAGGATTGACTTTGGGTGGGAAGAGGTTCACACCAGATATCTGTTACCACTTAATAAGCCGCTCTGGAACTTGCTGCTTAAAAACCATTGAGGAGTTCCTGCGACATAAAGGTGCAGTCACTTGGAACTCCTGCTGGTCTCAGGAGGCGGATGTGAGGGTCAGCTGGGCCGTGGGTGGTCTAGGATAGCCTCGCCCACATATTTGGTAGGTGGCAGACATTGGCCAGGTGCTGTGGTTCCCTTCCTGTAGCCTCACCCTCAGGCTAGCCCAGGCCACTTCACAGAGCAGCAGAGACTACAGGCCTCCTGAGTCTTGCTCAGAATTCACACGCTGTCACTTCTGCTGCATTTTCTTTGGTAGAGCAGGTTGCAAGGTGAGGTCAGGGGTGTGGCACTGTGGCGCAGAGGGGTAAGCTGCTGCCTGCATCGCCAGCACCCCATAAGGGCACTGATTGGAGTCCCAGCTGCTCTACTTCCAATCCAGCTCTTTGCTAATGGCCTGAAAAAAGCACCAGAAGGTGGCCCAAGTTCGTGGGCTCCTGCACCTACGTGGGAGACCCTGAAGAAGCTTCTGGCTTCGACTTGGCCCAACCCCAGTCATTGTGGCCATTTGGGAAGTGAACCAGCAATAGAAAATTTCTCTCTCTCTCTCCCTCTCCCTCTCTCTCCCTCCCTCCCTCCCTCCCCCTCTCCCTCTCCCCCTTCCCTCTCCTCTCCTCTCCCCCTCTCCTCTTACTCCCACTCTCTCTCCCTCTCCCCTCCTCCCCATAACTCTATTTTTTTCAAATAAATAAAATAAATCTTTGAATAAAAGATTGGGTCAAATCCAAAGGGTAAGGGACTGGATTTTGATGTGAGTTGCTGATCAGAACTTGTGGCTCTTTACAGTGCCTTCCCAGCTCTGAGTCAGAAGGGAGAGAAGAAGCTAGGAGTGAACACAGAAGAAAGAGATTGTAGTGGGTATTTGCTGAGAGTGAAGAAGAGAAGTAGGGATCTTTAATAATGTTTCCACAGTACCTAATCTTGCATCTTGCTCTTACAGACATATAAATATTTGCTGGATAAATAAATGTAGGGGTTTCTCATAGCTTCCCTGATATTTAAAACACAGGCACTATTCTCTACATGTGATATATATATATACACACACACACACACACACACATACTCAAAGAGGCACATATCTCAAAATATATGTCTCAGTGCACTGTCAGTGCAATGCGACTCATAATTGAGAGTCCTGGTATTGTCTCCTTTGTTGTCCCCACGGCTGCTAATGAAAACACGACAGGAAAACGCTGCAGGGGATACTGATAGCTGTGGAGTTAGTTCAGATGGAACCAGCTTTCCGGTCCAGGCAATGTGCTCAGTTCTGCCACTTCTGTTTACCGTTGTGTTTATCTAATGGGAAGTCCTGTCTGTTACACACTGAAAGTCCATGGCGCAGTCCTTTGTGTTTATCCAATGGGAAGTCCTGTCTGTTACCCACCTACAGTCCATGGCGCAGTTACTGCAGATTCTGTATGTAAAGTAGACTTCATTCCAAGTGGAACTGGCCACATACTCTCGCTTTTCCTAATCACAGAAATGGTTGCCTGGCAATCTGGGGTCTCTGCTGCTGCTGTTGTGCGGGGCACAGCTGCGTGCAAGCAGCATTTCCACGCGGGAAGGAAGGGTCTGCTGCCAGTGCTCCCCAGTGGCAGTAACAAAGTTCTTTTATTGTTGCTGACGTTAAGATAGCTAAAATCAGCCGTGAGGTAAACACTTCTTGGGACCATCTGGCAAGCGTTTTAATCCAAAATATTCTGTAAACAGTGGCTGCATTTGAGTACTCAGGAACTACTGTCCAGTCACAGCAACTTCGCTTTTATTCAGTTTCAAGCAGGCTGTAAATTTAGTCCCTTCCCTCATCTCTCTCAGAACGTTTTCAGTTTCACTGGGTTTTCCAGGAAATTTACATCCTCGGAGGAGCACACGGTGTCTGGCAAAGTCACCAGTAGAAGGAAATGGAACCCTAGTGTGGTCGGTTAGTACCTAACATGGAGAGCATATTTGGAATATCTTCATTTTCTGTTGGGAGATAGATTTAGTCCACCGAAATCAGAGCAGAAGTTTGGTATTGAGCTTTTTCCCTGTATGTTTCAAAGTTTCCTTGTAAAAATAGTTTGCAGTGTGACCTGTTTGAAGGCTTTTAAAGTCTTTCACAAGAAATGGCAACGGCAGAACTGTGATAGGGCTTCTGGAGTTTTCTGCGGACCTGCCTGAAAGAGGAGGATCTGAGATGGTTTCAGCAGCACAGCACCCAAACGCCTGCCAGTGCTGCTAACGGTCTCTCGGCCCCTCCCCTGGCAATAAATTGTAAATATTGAAATACGGCTTTGGAGGAAAAATATACTGACGATCCCTTCAAGCTTTTTATAAGACATTCAAAGCCTTTTCACAAGCCAGTGCTCTACAAATGTGAACTCTGTATCTAAACATAAAGGTCCTTTACTGAACTCATTTTAAATGTGAATTTTAAGACAGCTTTGAGGAAAGGAATGCAGCTGGACTGTTACAACGCACTGCTTTGCCATTTTTAAGTAATGGGAGATGCTGATTAAGAATGTTATAAACATTTCAGCATATATAATGTGATTGTCTTTAATCATAACCTATTACCACGAGTCTGTGTAACCAAAGCATTAATTGAAAGACAATAGCATACCTCATACTGTGGCACTTTTTAATTATTTCCATGCTTTTAAATTATTTCCAGGATATTGAGGAGCTTATTATTTAAAGGTCAGAATAATGCCCAAGACATGGCCAAGCCCAGTGAGTGTCAGATGCATGGAATGTTGGATGACTTCATAGTTATGAAATTATTTCATTTCTCATGATAATTCCTGACTTGCCAAGTTAGTGAATTTGGAGAACTCTGAGAGCAGATTTTAAGATAAATTTGAAATAATCCATACTTTTGGAGTCAGGGACTTCCCTTCAGGCATTAGTTCATATTTGACTTGCTTGACTTACACTTGGGGATAAAATGAGTTAGGACAAGGTCTTAGATACCACATTCTCTCACTGGGAAAGAAAACCAACTTGCACAACTCTGGCTGGCTCATGTTTCTTGTTATACAGGCACTAAGAAGCAGCGGTTGCCATGAAATACTTTATTTAACCTTTACAAAAATGTTTTCTTAGTATGGCAAGGCAGTTTAGTTAAATGAAAATAAATAACTGTAAAAAAAAAAAATCCAGGGTTTCTTTTATCCCATCTGTTGACTTCTTTTTCCTAATTAAAAATTAAGAGATACAATTATAATTGTCTACATTGCTGTAATGACTAAAACTAAATTTAACATCACGTAAAACCACTGATCTTTTCTTACGACACAATTGGCATGTCTTCTATTTTACATTAAACTAAATTTTGCTGAATGATGCATGCTACATTTGAGAACAATTTTAAAGAAGGTTTTTATTCAAACTTGGAGTAGATTTCTCTATTGTTTATATTTGTATTTAGCTGTAATTGATCTTCAAACAAACAAGCAAAACTTGACAATTGGACTCACAAACTCAGAGTATTTATCCAAATCTGAATGACTATCACATGGTCCCTCCACGTTTCTTATCTTACTGGCTTCCATTTCTCAGCTCACCTAAATTATTCTTTATTATTTCCATCCAACATGCTTTTAACTCTTCCAGTGAAGAATGGGGTCTAGCCAAGCACACCACAAGCAGCAGTTACTATTCTATTAAAAGAGTGTGTCTACGCAGTACCCAAATCTCCTGGCTACTAGAACAACTCAATTAAGCAATATCAGAGAAAGTTTTTACTTTGTTGTTTAAATTTATTCATTTTAAAATAAAATATGGATTCTGGCAGATTCTACAGATATACACTCATACACAGACATCTCCAAGTTTTACTTTTCAACCTGTTGTGGTGGTGTCAGCAATAAACAGTCTGAAAAACTGCCCCATCATTCTGAACTGAAGGCAGCTCGGGGTTTTCCAGTCATGTATCATTTAACTATAGAGAAGCCCACACCCTTTAGAAACTTGAAAACAATAATATGTGCAGTATTAAAGTGACCTCTTTAAAACAAGGATATCTATCATTTCATGCTTTTTTTTTACTGTGTACATTTATAATCTGATTTCATGATGAGAATGGTCAAAAAGCTATGCATAAAATTTAAAAACAAAATATTTCTAGTATATGAGGCAACTTCTTTGTTAAGTCTTCTTGCAAAAATGTTTGAGACATAAGTTTACCCTAATTTAGATTCAGATAGTTTTTTAGCAGAGTACCCATGAAGCATCCCGTTACTCTGTAACTAGTGTAGAAATCAAAAGCAACACTACAATTCACCATGCTCCTCTTTAACAGTTTTTATAAGCCAGAGATTGAACAGAGACTAATCCCTGAACAGCAAAAACCTATAAACAAATTTTTGAATTTAGAGTTCTATTCATAGTCATTTTTTAAAAAATACTTTAAAGATTCTGTGGGTTAGTTATAGATATGAACATGTTGGAACGTGAATTAAGCCTTTTAAATAAGTAAATAAATCTTTTTAAAACTTACATAGAAAGGGAATTTATTTTTATTTGAAATACAGACTTTGTATATTTTTCTATTAAATGTTTTTCATTTTAATAACATTAATTTTATCTGATTATGAAGTAATATATATTTGTGTAGAAAATTTAGAAATTACGTGAAAGCACACAAAACACACAGAGAAAGCACACTCAGACACATAACCCCACAACCTTAAGATAACCACTGTTAAAATTCTGGTGCATTTCTCGCCTTTTTCTCCCTTAGAAATAAATATATTTTTCAGTTGTCCATTTTTGTTGTTGTTGTTGTTGTTTGTTTTTTCTTTTCTTTGTTTTTCTTTTTCTTCAGTTGTCCATTTTACACAAATGGGATACACCACTCATACTTTTGGTCATGTGGTGGGGTTTTGCTGGTTTTTTTTTTTTTCCTGGTAATCTATTGTTAACTGAGAGCAGTAACATCTTCATGCTGTTGGCTAAGAATAGAGGCTGTCTGTGTAAGCGTGTGTTCAGATATGATATCTCACCCTCCCCAGCTTTTGTGGCCCTGAAGAAGTCACTCAGCCACTCTATCCCTCAATTTGTTTTTCATCTGTAAAATGGAACAGAAATACCTACTTTACACAATTGTTAAGAAATAAAATAATCTGGCCAGCTCTGCAGCTCATTAGGCTAATCCTCCGCCTTGTGGCGCCGGCACACCGGGTTCTAGTCCTGGTCGGGGCACTGGAGTGTGTCCCAGTTGCCCCTCTTCCAGGCCAGCTCTCCAGTCCCAGCTGTGGCCTGGGAGTGCAGTGGAGGATGGCCCAAGTGCTTGGGCCCTGTACCCCATAGGAGACCAGGAGGAGCACCTGGCTCCTGGCTTCAGATCAGTGCAGTGCACCCGCCGCAGCGCGCCGGCAGTGGCAGCCATTGGAGGGTGAACCAACGGCAAAGGAAGACCTTTCTCTCTGTCTCTCTCTCTCTCTCACTGTCCATTCTGCCTATCAAGAAAGAAAGAAAGGAAGGAAGAAAGGAAGGAAGGAAGGAAGGAAGGATGGATCGATCTATAAAAAGAGGGGTAGGCATTTGGTACAATGATTAAGATGCCACTTGGTATGCCCACATTCCATATTGGAGTTCTGGGAGCCTAGCTTCACCTGGCCCAGCCCTGAATGTTGTAGGTATTTGAGAAGTGAACCAGTAATGGAATGTTTCTCTCTCTCTCTGCCTTTCAAATAAAGAAAAATAAATAAAACCAGTTGGCAAACCTTATTAAAAATATAAAGCACTTAGCCCAGTGTTTGGCATATAATTAGTACCTAATAAATGCTAGATAATATTATTTTGACTATATATATATTTTTAAATCTATTTGAAAAGTAAAGAGACACTGATAGATAGAGGTCTTCCATCTGTTGATTCACTCCCTAAATGCCACCACAACTGGGTCTGGCCCAGGAGCCTGGAACTCAGTCCAGGTCTCCTGTGTGGGTGGCAGAGAACCAAGTAATTGAACCTGTCACCTGCTGCCTCCCAATGTGTGTGGTTGCGAAAAGCTGGAATCAGAAGCAGAGCTGGGACTCAAACCCAGGCACTCCAGTATTGGACGTGAGCATCCCAAGGAATGTCCTAACCATGGCATCAGACGCTTGTAACTTTATTATATCTCATTTGAACAGTTTCCTAGTACTGCAACATTTTCATTATTTAAAAAGTGTTAGAATGAACATACATCTAGATAAATGTAGATATACATTTATAGTTATTACCCTAGGATAAATTATTTCATAGAATCGATAAGTCAATAAATATCTGGAACTAAGACTTTAGATACAAGAATTACCCTCCAACTACAATTTTCATTTCAACCAACATTTTATGAGTGTGTCAGGGTTCCAGAAGGTTGTTTTATGGGAATTGCACAGTACTTGTGACCTCGTGTGAATTCGGTGTTGACGGAAAGCAAACAAGCACCCTTACTTTGTGGAAGAGTCAGTTACCCAGCACTTGCACCATGACAGGGAAGCTTCCATGTGGCTTCTCCTTGAAGGACTCATTTGGAAGGGCAGTGTTCATTTACCTTTCCCATTTCCCTTTTTTTTTTTTTTTTTTTTGCTGCAGTAAACTGTATCAAAGAGTCCAAATTAAACACTCCAAAATAATTCAGTTATATTTATTTCCACATAATCATTCTTTCTTAAGTGGCACACCATGTTGTATAAGCGTGAAAGGATATCTATAAAATCCTAATAGTTGCAGTATTGAATTTGATGACGCCAAATATTAGCCATTATCTAAACATTTTTCTGCTTGATATTTAGCATTATTTCAGATAAGATCCCAAAATGCAGCTGCTTTGAAAAAACAATGAGCAATGTATTTCATTTTATTTATATTAATTTAATAGTGTGAAATATAGTATCAGTTCCACTTAGACACATGCATTACAAACAGGCAGTTGAACTTTGGTCAGTTTAATTTACTGTCCAGACATTATTTTGGATAAATGTGATTTTCTTTTTCCATTGTAACTTAATTTTCATTCCTTCTCATCTGTGTCATTTTGGGTCTACTTGATGTTTTACTATTCTAATGCCTGAATTGCGGATTTTAGTGATTACAGATTGATTTTCAGTCTAATCTCATATTGTCATCCATATAAGACAAACCTCCTGTGTTAGAAGGTCACTCAGAATAGGAAACCTTGCTAAATATTTTGGTCAGATACTCTTTTTATTATACTATGATATGTACAGATACCACCTCTGAAGTTTTTTAATATTGGCTTTTGATTAATTTTCATTAATATCAAGATATTTACTTATTTGCAAATATTTGTTGAATTTCTACTATGCACTAGGCTCTTGGGATATAATGAGGAGTTTAGAAGTTTAATAAGTGGTACATGTTTTAATATATGTTAACATATAATGTAAAATTAAGTATGTATCATTTATATTAATATGTGTAATCAGTGGTTTATTTCACTGGGGTTGTATGTAAATTTTTTAGAATTCCTAAAATGTCTACAGTGGATTCAATAGAGTGGGCAATTTTCTGTTTAGATTTTCATGTTCCTTTTAGAACATTACATATTACTATGGGATAAATTACTATAAATGCAAAAAACATACACAAGTGAATCTGAAGACAAATTTATAAGTCGTGGTTATTGAGGTAGAAAAAAAAATTTTTTTTTTGACAGGCAGAGTTAGAGAGAGACAGAGAGAAAGGTCCTTCCCTTACCGTTGGTTCACCCTCCAATGGCCGCCGCGGCGGGCCTGCTGTGGCTGGCGCACCGTGCTGATCTGAAGCCAGGAGCCAGGTGCTTCTCCTGGTCTCCCATGGGGTGCAGGGCCCAAGCACCTAGGCCATCCTCCACTGCACTCCCGGGCCACAGGGCCACAGCAGAGAGCTGGACCAGAAGAGGGGCAACCAGGACAGAATCTGGCGCCCCGACCAGGACCAGAATCTGGTGTGCCGGCGCCACAGGCAGAGGATTAGCCCGTTGAGCCACGGTGCCGGCCGAGGTAGAAAAATCTTGACAGTAGTTTCAAAATGAAGTCAAAATGAAGATGAAATAGGTAGTGTCACAGAAAATAATTTGATGCTTTCATCATGTGCATTGTCATATTATGTAACTTTAAACATTTAAATAACCATCCCTTTGTTTTACTTGATGTACTCTGTTTTCCTAGTTTTCATCTCATTTTTCTTTTCCCCTGAATATACTGATTCAGGAGTTATCCCTGTGGACCTGACTGTGGGTGGTCCTCAGAGCTGAGTCCCAACTCCCTGATCACTAATTCTTTTTTAAGTTTTACTTTGTGTAGAAAAAAAAAATGAGCTGAAAGCTATATATGCTCCCAACTGAGGCCTTCCGTGGAAAAGCTACCTACTTATTCTGGCTGCCGGCACAGTACTGGGGGGTCTGCTGGAAACAAAACAGAAAATGTAGCCCCTTGGGACCACCCAGAGTGTGGCCACTGCACTACCTGCCTTATTGCTGAGTTTCACTTGTCATTGAAAAGTTTCAACAAGAGTGGTTCCTATTTGACTTTTCCTCCCAATGGAAAATATCAGACACCAGCTAAATAGGCAAAGCAAAAAAAAAAAAAAGAAAAGAAAGAAAGCCTAGATTGATGGGAAGATAGTGAAGGAAGTAAGTCAATAAGGGAAACTCTAAAAAAAAAAAAAAGAAAAAGAAAAAAATGTCCAAACTAATAATAGCACATAAAATACCTTGGACATCAGGCCACAGTGATAAGCCCAAGACTTTCCCTTCACCCATATTGCCATCCCACATGGCCTCTCACCCTGCCTATTGCAATTTTCCTACATCTCTTACTCTTCCATGAACACATTATTCACTCTACAGAAGGCTTCAGACTATGCACCGATTCCCAACAAGAGCACACACGCCTTGGTGTGGACAACACGTGCTGGCCACCATCTATAGCTACCTGTCTGACCTTCTCCCCTATTTCTCTTTTTTCCCATGCTCCCCTCATTTCCGCGTGTGAGCCTCTTAATTTGGCTCCAAGCATGGCTTCTGTCTCCACATCTCAGATCTCCTCTTTGGCCCCAGAGTGAACTATCATCTACTGCAGTTGAAATCCCACCCAAACTGAGACCCAGCTGTTCCTAAATAGCCCCCTTGGCCGGCCCTTCCCTGTCAGGACTGCCGTAGCAGTTCGCACCTATCCTCCTGTCTCTTGTTCAGTTTCCTTGTTGTGTTGTTCCTCTAAGATTCCAAGTTCCTCGTAGGGCAAAGAGTACATCTCTTCCTGCTTGCTTCCTTCTCAGTGCCTACCTTAATGCCTTCATTAAAATGCTTGAATAGTGAAAATATATTCAATGAATGGTGGAAATAAATCTTATTAGAATCAGGTAGTCAACACAAATTTTATGTTTTGTTCCTTCTGGATAGAAATAAAAATAGATATGAGCTTTTGTTATTAAAAGGAGACTTCCAGCACCTGAAGCAGTGAAGTTTTAGTCTGTGAGTGCAATAACAACAAAACTCCCCCACCTCCTGCCCCAGCTTGGTGTCTGTGCCTATCTGAGCACTGTGGTGCAGTGCCCAATGCCGGTGTCAGAGGTCCCAGGCACTGGTGATGCCACCATGGGAAGGAAGACTAAGATCCCCTGGGCCTCCTGAATTCCTTTTTGGAGATTTCACTCATAAAAAAGAGTGCTGGGATGAGCGTTTGGTGCAGCAGTTTGGGATGCCCGTATCCCATGTCGGAGTGTCTGTAGCCCATCTGCAGTCCTAGCTCTACTTCCCATGCCAATTGCCTGCTAATGCCTACTCTGGGAGGCAGCAGATGATGGCTCAAAGTACCTACTTGGGTCCCTGCCACCCACCAGGGAGACTATGAGTGGCCCAGCCCTGTCTGCTGTGGGCATTTAGGGAGTGAACCAGCAGACGAGACATTCATTCTCCCCCGACCCCAGTCATGTTGCCTTTTCAAATAAATAAATGAAATTAAAGATCAAAAGGATGAAAATAACCAAATAATTTTTAAAGAGTAGATTCCTTTCCTAATAAATTAGATACATCTACTTGCCAGTGATATTTAGATTTTTTTTAGACGTACACCAGACATTACAAATATTCCATTGATGAGGCATGTGGGGCGAAGTGTTATAAAATATTTTTCTCCCACTTAGCTTTTCTGTGTGAACTATATCCAAATGTATCTCAATTTTCATAATTCAAAGAAAATATCTGTGCCAGCATTCTGAGAATAAATAGCTGCCAAGCAAAACCTAACAGCATAGTCCTTGGTGACATCGTTTAAAGCTGTCTACACTGACTGAAGCGCTATCTAAAGCTGAGCTCGTATGCAAATGGGAACACTCCTCGATTAAAATTAAATTGTGTATATTAAAAGTGTCTCTAGGGTCCATGGAATGATCAGGAAAAATATAGCTGAGCTTGACCTGAAGTACCTCTCCTCATGGTTTTTTTGTCTTTTCCAGCTACTAGTCCCTCCAAAGAAAACAACTGTCTTGTTTCTTTTAGTTTGCTGTGTGCCCTAAGTTTTATTCCCAGTTGCTGCTATAAAAAACTGAAGTGGTTCCAAACAGTACTATTGTTTTTTTCTTTTTTTCTTTTCTTCCTGTAACTCATATTTAAACATCAAAGATACTCTGGTACTTTTATGTTGTAAAGTGTATGTAAGACCATATTTTCCCTAAAGGTATTTGCTGCCCAAGATTTTTTTTTTCCCCTCCGCTGTTAACCTTCTCTGTTAGAAGTCTTTTGACTGGTAGCCTTTTGATTTCACAGCATCACCGGCAGTCTGTGGAGGCGGATTTTGAGTGGGAGCACAGCACAAGCCGGGAGATAGTTGGGAGATTTAAAAAACACGTTAATCATGTATTTGTGTATTTAAAGAAACAAGCAAAATAAGCCCTACTTTAGTCATGCATCAAAAATCATGTTGCAATGGCCAGTGACCTTGGGAAATTTCAACCCTGAAGCATGTTATCAGGGCATCTCCTACGGTTGGCACTAGAAATAATCTGCTTCCATCAAGACTCTTCTGATAATGGCAATTGCTGGGTAAATCCTGTGTATTTGTGATGATAACTCTTAGAGGATGTTTTCAACCTTTTATTGACTGTTCATTGAGAATGTTTTATGAGATTCTCCTTTAGTTAGCTCTGTTTAAAAATAAGAGGTGTAGTCATTTGGCCTAGTACTTAAAATGCCAATTAAGAAAAGAAAAAAAAAAAAAAGATGTCAATTGAAACAACTGCATCCAGTATCAGGGTTCCTGAACTCAAGTCCCAGTTCTACTCCAATCCCTGGGAAGCAGTAAGTGATGGCTCAAGTTTTTGGGTCCTGCCACCCATATGGGAGATGGGGATTGAGATCCCTGCCTGGCCTGGCCCCAGCATTAAGGGAGTGAACCAGTGGGTGCTCTCTCTCTCTCTCTCTCTCTCTCTCTCTCTCTCTCAATCAATCTCTCTCTACCCCCTGCCTCACAAATAAAATAAAGTAAATAAAAGATATCCTTAAGAAGTACTGATTACTATGTTTTTTTTTCCAGATATCCATGTAAAGGTTTATTTATTTATTTGAAAGGTAGAGCAATAGAGAGAGGGAGAAGGAGAAAAAGAGACATCTCCTATCCTCTGGTTCAATCCCCAAATGACCACAATAGCCAAGTGTGGGTCAGACTGCATCCAGGAGTCAGTAACTCCATCCCAGTCTCCCACAGAGATAACAGGAGGCCAGTACTTGAGCCACCATCTGCTACTTTCGTGGGCACATTAGCAGGGAGCAGGACCAGAAGCAGAGCACCGAAGACTTGGGCCTGGCACTCTGATGTAGGAGGATGCCAGTGCCGCAAGCCTCAACCCTCTGCAATGCTGTGCCACAATCTAGTCCCTTAAACTGATGCCTATTTTTTTTAGCTGTTGTTAGCAGGTAGGAATAGAAATAAGAAATAATTGAATGACCACAAAAGAAATCAATACTGTATGACTAAATATAAAAATGAATCAGGAGACTCGGTTGGTAAAAGTTACAATAAAAATAAGAGCAAAGACTTTTATCTTACATTGGAAATGTTGAAGGTATTTCTAATTTGATATATGTGATCTCATAAGGAGAGTATATTAAATGAACCACGTCTTCAAATTGCTATTTTGTTCTTTATCAAAAGAAAAAATAGGGAATGGCAATTTAGGATAAAAAAAAAATGCCATAAACCGAATTTAGCTTTAATTACTGTCTAGCCATAAGAAGGAATAAACTATCAGCCAAGACCAGGGCTCTTTGATCTCACATTTCAACCTTCTTGTCCTCCAGATGAATGAAATGGTCTTTTCTCAAATGTTCAACAGGCCTTTTACCATTTGATAGGACAATTATTTTTAAGAAGGTTTAAAATGTGATCTGGAAAACCACATTGACTCTCCGTGGCATATTTGCTATTCTTAGCCTAGTGGAATAAGCTGGAAGTGGATGAATAATGCAGGTTAGAAAGAAAACAGATGCTAAATATTACAAATAGAAAGGTTTTCCAGCAATGAGACTTTCATTGTAGGACTAGATTTTTGTTGGCACGTTTGGCATTATGACGATTATTATTTTTCTGTCCAGCTGCTGCACATCTGTATTGAAGGTTGGGGCAACTGGCGATGGTCAGAGCCCTTCAGTGTGGACCATGCCGGAACTTTTATTAGAACAATTCAGTACAAGGGCCGAACCGCTTCACTCATCATCAAGGTTCAGCAACTCACTGCGGTGCAGAAACAGGTGAGTGTCTTCCTGTTCATGACTCAGACAACGCTGAGTTGTTTGAAGGAATGGAGATGACGCGTAAGTGGAAATAACTAACCGTGAAAAGCCACAGTGGCCGTGATGCCTCCTACCACCTTGCAGGTCCGCACTTCCTAAAGTCTGGTTGATGATCCTGATAACCACGCTGAGGATGGCTTCAAACCCTTTGTCGCATGTCTTTTACAAGAGCTGCTAACGAGCAGTAAAATTTACTGATTTTAGTTTCACCTCTTCTCCCTGTCATCACCTACCTTCTGGGAGAGGTGCTAATGAGCTGTGAAACAGCCAAAAAGGTCTTCACTGAGAAGGAAGGGCGTGAAGGGTAGCAAGGACCTGGCTAATCCTAATCCGCCAGTGGAGAAGCAGGAGTTGGTGCTGCTGCCTGGGAGAAGGCCTGTGTGGAAGGGCTGTGATGGCTCCCCATGGCAGGGGCGGGGTCTCCAGCAAGCCCTGCTTTGCCTAGAAGTTAATATTAACTGCAGTAAAACTCCACTGCAGTCTACTCTTGGCATATAAAACCTCAGCTCTCAGCACATATTTTTAACGTATTTTATAAAACTTCCTTTTGGCTGTTTTTGAAGTTCTAAGACGGCAAAGGGGAAAAAAAAAAGCATCTGACACTTTTTGTGTGTTCTTAAGATGTGAAAATGTGGTTTCTAAAAGATGTTTTTCAAGCGTAGAGCATATGACAAGAGTAGAAAGAAAAAAAGGAAGTATTAAAATCTGAAAACTGGCTTCATGGCACACATAATAACTGGATTTGTCATAAGAGTTTTAACATATACATCTGCATCTGGATTCTCACAGTCTATCCCAAGCTTATGTGAGCTGAGGACATGCTACAAACAGCACTCAGAAGGGGAGCTTCCCTGACTGAGCAGCAGGGACTGGTCTTTTGCTCTATGCCAGGAATAAGCAGGAAGCAACAAGATGAAGAGTAGGACCTGTACCATACGTTCTTGATCTGCAGCTAATCAGGGGGCTGACTTCATGTTCTGGTGGACAGCAGAAAGGAAAAGAAAGCTGTAGCAGAGGATTCTCCAAAACAGCGCATGAGAGATTCTTCTCAGTTAGCTGATCAGTCATCAGAATAGTTACTGATTACAAGGTCGATATGGGAGACACCAAATAGGTGACACAATCTTTGCTCTTAAATCACAGATGTGTATAAACCCAACAAGGTGATAATGTGAAGGGAACTTACAGGTGATTATAAAGTGAATTCAAAATATGTTATTGTGGGGCTGGCACTGTGGTGTAGTGGGTAAAGCCACCACCTGTGACACCAGCATCCCTATGGATGATGTCCCAGCTGCTCCCCTTCTGATCCAGCTCCCTACTAATGTGCCTGGGAAAACAATAGAGGATGGCCCAAGTGCTCAGACCCCCGCACTCATATAAGGAGACCCGGAAGAAGCTCCTGGCTCCTGGCTTTGGACTGGCCCAGCTCCAACTGTTATGGCCATTTGGGGAGTAAACCAGTGGATGGAAGATTCTCTCTCTCTCTCTCTCTCTCTCTCTCACACACACACACACACACACACACACATGTGCACATGCACGCACACACAGTCTCTCTCCTTTCTTCCTCTCTCCCTCTCTCTCTCTCTCTCTCTCTCTCTCACTATGCCTTTCAAAGAAATAACACATATTTAAAAAAATTAAAAAGAAAGGAAGGAGGAGAGAGGAGGAAGATACCATTCTTAGAGTTGTATCTGAACTGCATAAAATCTGTTCTCCTTATATTAATAAAAATAAGAAGAAGAATTGTATCTGTGGAAAAAAAAGGTAAGACTTGAGCTAGGCTTTGAAGAATATGTAGTGTTTGAATTAATGAGAGCATTCCAAGTAGACGGTATTACATAAACAAAGGCACAAAAACGGGACAGAAGAGTCTCATCACAGGACTCAGGAGGGACCAGCCTGAGTGTGAGCTTTGACCTAGAGTCAGAAGAGCAAGAAGTCACTAACCCCACCTTCCCTTAGGGCTCCCTGTGTGGCTATGCTTTCACTAAATATCTATGCAATAAATACAGATCAGTTTCCTGATTCTGTCATTCACGGTCCCTCCGAAATGCCTTACCCACTTTCCCTTTCACTAGCATGTCAGAAACAGTGGTTCAGCCTCTGTTTGAAGAGTTCAGATGACAGAGGCACACAGCAGCCCTTTCCCTGGCCAGTCACCACCAAAATCTTTTACCCTACTGCCAGCTTGTACCGTTGTCCAGGACTATGAGACATACACAACAACTTGTTGTGAGGACTCCACATTCACGCTCCTAACAGCCCTTCAGACGCAAGTGGGGAGCTGGTATGTTTCCTGATAGTATCCCACTCTCTAGACCATGGTTCACAAATGTGGAGCATGCATCTGCATTCTCCAAGGGACGATTGCTGGGCCCCACCCCCAGACCTTCAGATTCAGTTAGGTGTTGTGTGTGTCCTGAGAATCTGCAGTTCTAGCAGTTTCCCAGTGATGCTGATGCTGCTGGTGTAGGGGCTGCACTTTGAGACCATCACTCTGATCCACAGTTTCCAAATTTGTTTAGCTCTTCTGCGTGTGGTCGCTAGAACACACAGCAGTGGTAAAATGTCAGTGTTCTTCCGTGAGAAATGCTTTTAATGCTATGTCGTGGTAGTTAAGATCATAAGCAACCTGGCTCTAACCATTTTATAGCCATGTGATTTCCAGCAAATTATTTAACCCCTTTGCAAATGAATTTCCTTATCAGTAAAATGAGGATAGTAATACTGCCTTTTTACAGAAGTTAGCACAAGGATTAAATGAGTTTGTATATACGGAGCATTTACAACATAGCTGGCTCACTGTCATAGCCCCATAAACTTTAGTTACAAATATGATAATACAGTATTCTCAGGCATGAATAACACTGGCTGGACTCTGTTGTATTATTACAATAGTGCCTTGTTCTTGCATGGGTAATATGTATATTCAAGGAATGACGTTAACTTTCAGTGATAAATTAATATGTGGAATACTCTTGCATAGATATGACATAGTGCAGATATCAAAAAAGTTGGTCATTTAAAAATTACGTTCTAAAATATTCACACAAAGCGTTTCCCTCTTTCTTCTTCTCTTTCTCTTTCTCTCTCTCTCTCTCTCTCTCTCTCTCTCACACACACACACACACACACACACACACCTGCATGCAAAAACTTGAATTGTCTTTTTCAATCGAATTTCATTTTTCTGGTCAGGGTAGTTTAGTGTTCAGGTTAGCTCTGGTTGAAGTGCATCAGAGACACAGGGTTTCCTCAGCTGGCACAGCTAGGCAGGAAGAAAGGAACCAAGCTTCAGAAGAGCTGCGTGGACCTTTGCCTACCTCACTTCTTGGCTGCCTTCCTTCTGCCCCACCTGGGCCTGGAAATTTATAATAAACCACAGCTGCCTAATTACCAAGGCCCATTTGGGCAGGAGAGTGCAGGCAGATCCCTGATGTACCTTAACCACATTAATATGCCCCTGGATAATGGAGAAGGCTAAAGCTCTTTTTAACTTGATGTTTAGTTATCTCTACTCTGCCTTTCCTATACTCCTCTCATTTCCCCAAGTAAATGAAAATGGACCACATGTAAAATTTCTCTGGAACTTTGTAAATTATAAAACTACTCATGTACTCATATTTGCTTCTGTGTTTTCCATCTTTCCTTGAGGAAAACATTACCACTCTCAAAACTTAAATGTAGTTAGATAAATGTGTATATTTGTTTCTTTGTACATGCACTTTTAATCATGGTTAGGATATCATTTTCCAGTGCATCTGGTGCTCTGGAGTTGTTATTTAACATCACTATTCTTCTTGGCACTGATCTAATAGGAGTTCTGAAACCTGCTAAGTAAAATCATATGTGGAAATCTTCAATACACATCTTGGTGGCTTTGGGGAGAAAGGAGAATTAGTGTGAAAGCTGGAAATGTGTATTAAAGAGAAATCCTACATTTAAAAAAATTAAGTCGCTGTCTTCAGCTGATAAATTAATCTTGAAATTCTGACTATGCTTTTCAAAATAAAGGCCTTGCAAGTTTTGCCACTTTGAAGAAAAGCAGATCTAGCTCCCCAAAACCCCAGCTGGAGCAGCACTCTGATGAGCAGCCATTTTGGATCCCCCTTCATCTAAATGGCCTTCCCTCCCTGCCCACTTGGAAGGATTCTCTTTTTTATCAAATCTGAAAGGTTATTTAATGGGCTTTTTAGTAGGAAATGAAACTGTAACAACCCACCAAGAGGATCTTTGTCTTTAAACAAAGCAAGTCCCAGATGGTGGCCGGGTTCTGTGGTTCCTAGGAGAGACAGCAAAATTGTCTTCCAAATCCCCAGGGCTCCAGAGGTTCTGAAGCGAGGGCCATGTGCCTACCTTGGCAGGCCTGGGCACATCAGGAGTAGGAGCAGAGTTCAGTACTGCCTTGGAGTTTTCAAGTGTTTCTTTAAATTTGGGTGATGTTCTGGCATCGTCAGACTTCCCAGGAGTGTCAGGTAACCCCTAGCACACACTGAAGAAAGCATGCCTGCTGATTTAACACTCGTGAGTCTATGGCTTTTGTGGCTTGTTACTGTGAAAGCATAGTTTCCAAGGATTATAATGCTACAGGCCGGCGGCGCGGCTCACTAGGCTAATCCTCTGCCCCGCGGCGCCGGCACACCGGGTTCTAGTCCCGGTTGGGGCGCCGGATTCTGTCCCGGTTGCCCCTCTTCCAGTCCAGCTCTCTGCTGTGGCCCGGGAGTGCAGTGGAGGATGGCCCAGGTCCTTGGGCCCTGCACCCCATGGGAGACCAGGAGAAGCGCCTGGCTCCTGGCTTCAGCAGCGCACCGGCTACAGCGGCCACTGGGGAGTGAACCAACAGAAGGAAGACCTTTCTCTCTGTCTCTCTCTCTCTCACTGTCCACTCTGCCTGTCAAAAATATATAAAAAAAAAAAAGGATTATAATGCTACAGAATGTGGGGACTTACAGCAGTCAGGCACAAGTTGGTTTAAAGGCATGCCCCTTCTAAAGAAAATTCAGATGAATAAACAGAGCTGGAAAACAAATGTTTAAGAAAATGCTAAATCTCACCCTTCTAATAATGCAAGTGACAACAACAATAATATCTAATTTTTGGTTTATCAATCTAGCAGGTTTATTTTGGGTAACTACTAGTTCATTCATATTTGTGTAAATGATCGTTCATCTAAAACGATGATTATAGAGAATTCGTAATGCTTCAGTTAGGATGCTTTCACCTGAAGTTGTGAAATACGTATTTTAATTTTTATAGCAAGTCAATGAGACACACACTATTCTTAGTCCTTTGAAAGCTTGATTGTTTCACGTAACAAGAAAAAAATTCTTGTGGGTTCTATGTTGGTTAACTGAGCAGCTCATGCTGTGACTGCTCCTCTACCATGCTTTTGGTTGTGCCTCCTGGTCACAAGATGGTTGCAAAAGCAGCATGCCTCCTTTCATAGCTCCTTCTGTGATGGGAAAGCAGGACTTTCTGTTTTCAAAGTGTCTCCCTAGAGCCTTTTACCAGTCTCCCCTGTTCACCCTAAACCAATCATGGGGCAAGAGAGCATGGACGTACCAGAAGCATCTTGTTATAGTTATGCTGCAGCATGTGGGGACAATGCAGATGGCCGCCTTCCCCGAGTGCTTTGCTGTCTTTTGATATCTAAACCAAAGCAAGGTTTTTAACCTCGAGGGAAAAGGCAGGACCAGCTATTGGGAAGGGAACCAGTGGTGTCTGCCATAGTAATGTCATAATGGGCAGCCTTTATTCTCTTTTTGCCTTTTCTAAGTTCTCTTAATGAGTAGGTTTTAGTTTTATGAGTAACAGACTATCAGGATTTTTATCAACACAGACTCAACCAGGCTGGATAAGAGCAGGCAAGTTATTCAATACCTCTCTGCTGACATTTTCTCCTTATTAAATGGGAAGACATAGTAGCACCTACCAAAGGTTGCTGGAAGGATAAGGGACTTCATTTGTGAAAATTAACCAGTAGTTGGGGAGGGGTGAAAAGGGGGAGAGAGGATATGATTGATTGATTATAAATTAGCTCACATGATTACAGACACAGGGATATCCCCACACCAATAGTCAGCAATCTAGAAAGCCAATGTATATTTCCACTCTGAGTCCAAAGGCCTAAGAACCAAGAGAGACCATGGTGTAAGTTCCAGTTCAGAAGCCAACAAATTCAAGACCTGAGAAGAAGCATTGTTTCAGTCGAAGTGTGAAGGCTGAAAGGGACCAGTGTCCCCTCAAGCAGACAGGCAGAATGAGTGCCCTGGTCCTCAGCCGTGTTGTGATTGAATGCTGAACATCCACATTGCAGAGGGTGACCCGCTTGACTCAGTTCACCAGTGAGAAAGTTCATCTCATCCAGAAAACCCATTACAGACACATTCGCAATAATGTTTGACTAAATGCCTGGGCACCTGGTGGCCTGGTGAAGTTGACACATTAAAACTAACCGTGCTGACCAGCGCCGTGGCTCAACAGGCTAATCCTCCACCTTGCGGCGCCGGCACACCGGGTTCTAGTCCCGGTCGGGGCGCCAGATTCTGTCCCAGTTGCCCCTCTTCCAGGCTAGCCCTCTGCTGTGGCCCGGGAGCGCAGTGGAGGATGGCCCAAGTGCTTGGGCCCTGCACCCCATGGGAGACCAGGAAAAGCACCTGACACCTGGTTCCTGCCATCGGACGGGCGCGGTGCGCCGGCCGCAGCGGCCATTGGAGGGTGAACCAACAGCAAAGGAAGACCTTTCTCTCTGTCTCTCTCACTGTCCACTCTGCCTGTCAAAAAAAAATAAAAAATAAAAAAATAAAATAAAACTAACTGTGCTGTGTGTGTGTGTGTGTGTGTGTGTATTCCCGTTATTTGATAAGCTGAAAAGATATTACAAATAGGAAATCCAATATGTAGAAGTCCCATTTTCTGAAATCATAGTGAATATTCATATTACACAAGGATTCTTTCTAAAAGTATTACAGGCATAAGTGCACATTTTGCATTATCTTTTCCACTTCACTTTAAGAAACATTTCTTTGGGCAACTCTTATGGTGTAACCAGTTAAGCCTCTGCCTGCACCCTGGCATACTGTATGGGTGCCGGTTTGAGTCCCAGCTGCCCAGCTGCTCCACTTTCCATCCAGCTCCCTGCTAATGTGCCTAAGAAATCAATGGAAGATGGCCCAAGTGCTTGGGCTCGTATACCCACATGGGAGATGCAAAAGAAGTTCCTGGCTCCTGGCCCAGCCCAGGCCATTGCAGCCTTTTGGGGAGTGAACCAGTTCCCCAAAAGCTTTCTCTGTCAGTCTGTGTCTGTGTCTGTCAGTGTCTGTCTCTCTCTCTCTCTCTCTCTCTCTCTCTCTCTCGATACACGCGCGCACTCTGGCTCTGCTCTACCTCTCTCTTTAACTTTGCCTTTCAAATAAATAAAATAATTCTTAAAAAAAGGAATATTTCATAATACCTACTATGAAGTATAGTCAGGTGCCAAATCATATAATTCATGGGATTAGTGGATAATTCTGTGTGTTTTTTAAAGATACTTATACAATGTAGTAAAAACCTGAGTAATATAAAATTATGTATCTAAGTTAAAGATTGTATCACCAGTTTATACAGAGATCTCTTACTGAATAAGGATGCAGTAAACCCTGGAAAATTAGCTTCCTGAAGTAATCACAATTGCCTTCTAAGTTACAGAGCTAAATGCTCAATCACCGTCCTTTCCGACTTCAACATTACATGACAGGGTTACCGTCATCCACCTTCCAGTCAGTCATTTCTCTGATTGACTCAGTAGAACTGCTTTCTCCTGACCTGTCTTCATACCCCCTCTCCCTTCTTGCACCTTTTCTTCTCACCGTGTCTGTCCTCTCCCCACTGGCCCCCAGTACTGGTAGTTTGCAGCCTTGTGCTTCCGCCCTCTCCTCCAGGTAAGCTGTTTATGCCTCGCAGGTTGCCCAGGCTTTCCTCACCCAAGTCCTTATCTGCAGCTGCAGGATCCCTCTCAAGCCTCTGGGCCAATCCTACAGACCTGTCCTCTAAATGCTGACGTACTCAGTGTGACCAAATCAAATCCGGCCTTTCCTTCAAGTCTGTTTTTCTTTTTACGCTATCTAAGCTAATGACTTCATTTTTTTCCATTAACATCAACATAGCTTATATAAATGATTGCCTAGTTCCAATTAATGAAGACTGGAATAATGAAGTCTTATGTATTAATTTGTTGTCTTTTAGATTATCATCTGTGGGAGACAGATCATCTGTAGTTACTTATCTCAAAGCATAGAACTGAAAGTCGTTCAGCATTACATTGCTCAAGATGGCCAGGCTGTGGTTCGAGAACATTTTGACTGCCTCATGGCCAAGCAGAAACTGCCTTCCTATGTCCTGGAAAACAACGAGCTGACAGAGCTGTGTGTGAAGGCCAAAGGAGATGAGGACTGGTCAAGGGACGTGTGCCTGGAATCCAAAGCCACTGAGGATAGCATTGTGATTCAGGTAAGAGAAGTTGTACAGAACAGAGTGGAACAGCTTCAAAGCTGAAACTTTCCCAGTATGCCTTTACTTGTAATAGCGCTTTCAGTTCATTGTTAAAATGGTATATAGAAAAGGTTGGAGGCCTGAAATGACATCAGAAGGCTTGAGTAGAACTCCTCAAACTGCCCACCCCCCTCCCACGACAAGCACTCCTGTAAGTACCAGTATTCTCGCAGCCAAGACGCTGTCACTCCCAGGAGAGTTATATCTTGAACGGTAATATGATGCAGCAGGGCGAGGGAGGGTGGGGTTGGAGTGGGACCGTGGGGTGGTGTTCACTCCACACGAGGATCTTTGTGATGCTGTCTTCCTTTTTTAACTCTTCTGAATCTTCACCATCATCGCTGTCATTCCTGTGAAGAACAGATTCTCCCTGTCATTCTCCCAGGAAGTCTTGTACCAACCGCTCCTTGGACAGATCCCTTCATCTGTCTAAGATGGGAAGACTTGCCTTCACCATCTCACTGCACATCCTCTTTATGTCATAACGAAGTCTGTTTTTGCTTAATTGTCCTTTCTTTAATGGATTTTGTCTATATCTTTATATTTTTCCTATCTTCCAAACTGATACTGTACATGGACATTATGCTGATTAAGTGAATTGTTTGGTGCGTGACAGAGCGCTCTGCTCTCTCGTGTGCAGGTGCCATCTTCAAACGGCTCCATTATTTATGTGTGGTGCACAGTTTTGACTTTAGAACCCAACTCTCAAGTACAGCAACGAATGGTGAGTGCTCTCCCAATCCTAAAATACGGTATATGACCCTGACCTTTCCTGTTCTGAAATAAATTAAGGTCAGAGTGACCCAGGGAGGAGATTTATTACAAGTGCGTTTCAGCATCAAACAGCTGGAATACTGCAGCAAGGCAAATATGAAAGTTGTTCTGGCCTTTTATTTTTATAGATTGTGTTCAGCCCTCTGTTTATCATGAGGAGTCATCTTCCAGACCCCATTATCATACATTTGGAGAAAAGGAGTTTGGGGTTGAGCGAATCACAAGTTATTCCAGGAAAGGGCCAGGAAAAAGCACTGCAGAACATAGAACCTGACCTCGTGCATCACCTGACGTTCCAAGCAAGGTATCAGAAGCATCCTTTCCCTTTCCTAAGAGAAATTCAGTAGAAACGGAACCGTGTGCTGCTGGGGAGGGGAAGCACACGTGGGGTTTTGTGTGTGTTATCTGATGAGAATGTTATTTTAAAATTGCTTTGCCTAGTGTTCTCTTATCCTCTTTTGTAGTTTTAGATAAAATTCAGACTTGCAGATTACACTTGGAAATAAATGAAAGGTAATTGGAAAATTTAGATTTAGAATTAGATGTAAATGATTTCTGAAATGAAAAAAGAGATGCCTAGAGATCTCACCCATGTTGGAGGCCAGGGGGCAGGATGAGAAAGAGGAAAAACTCGGACTCAGATCCTCTCAAAGCTGTGTACTAAGTTCCTAAATTACCCAAAATTGACTCAGTCCTACAAAAACATATTGGTGTATAATACATTTGTTAGTAGATATTGTTCAATAAACTATAGACCACCTTATAAAGCTGACATCATTCTTGTCTTTTCTTTCCACTTCCTAGAGAAGAATATGACCCTTCAGATTGTGCAGTTCCCATCTCAACATCCCTCATTAAGCAAATAGCCACCAAGATGCAGCCTGGAGGCACAGTCAATCGGATACTTGAGGAATTCTATGGAACAGAAAAGTCCATTCAACCCATGTGGCCCTATAATAAGAAAGATTCTGACAGGTGACATTCTTTAACAATCTTTTTCTAAAAACATTTCTCAACATTAAGAAATGACTTTTCACCCACCAAAACATTAGATAATAAATGGTATAAGAAAAAAAGAGACCTGCATGTATCTATAAGATTCTGACCTTTTATCATTTTAGTGGATATATTTTATAGATTTCTGAAGTCTTAATGTAGAACATAATTGCATGAAAAATTGGCCTGTCCTACATGCAAATCTAGCATTGAATAACTCTGGTGAGAAGAGGTATCGCACAGTAAGATTGTGTGTCTGGAATCCTTAAACATATTTCATGAATATTGAAGTTATCATATTTCATTGAATCTCTTGGATGGCATATTTGCAACAGGAATGAGCAGCTGAGCCAGTGGGATAGCCCAATGCGAGTGAAGCTGTCAGTCTGGAAGCCATATGTTAGAACCTTGTTGATAGAACTTCTACCTTGGGCCCTGCTTATCAATCAGTCCAAGTGGGACCTCTGGCTGTTTGAAGGAGAGAAGATTGTTCTACAGGTTCCTGCTGGGAAAATTATTATTCCTCCTAATTTTCAGGTACCATAACTTTTAAACTAATATGAATTCTTTTCTCTCAACAACTACATTTTATTCTGAGGTTGCATTTATGATCCTAACAGAACGAATCAGTTGTGGAAAACTGCCCTCCTAGATGCATATCTAAGGGGTATGGAATGTTCTTTGATATTCAAAGACTTTTCAGATGCCTTTTTTTCCCCATCAGCAGTATTCATGCTTGAGCTATTATTAAATTTGATACCTTGTACTAGATACACTCTCATTTCCATCGCATGCAGGATATTTGACAAGCATTAGGGTTGGTCTACTCAGTACAGAGCCATATTGTGGGCTGAGATGCCCACTGGATACTCTTTATGGTTCTTCTGGAAATTCTCAGAGACCTGCAAGGTATTTAGGATTTCTGAGCAACCATTTTCGACAGGGCCTTTTTTCCTTCCTAGGTGAACTTGGTGTCCATAATTATGAATGCTCCGCCGGTTGATTAGAACAACATGGACTCAGTCATGACCCAGGGAAGAAAAACCTAACCACAAAACAAACTTTCCCAGGAAAAGTTTATATTCTATCACAAGAGAACTTTCATATGGCTAGCCCATTTCAAGAAGACACGTAAATCTATAAGGAAATAGAATAAAAGGAACTTTTACATAAAAGGTTTTCCTGATAAAAAACCAGTTTGAGTCCTTTTTTAAAAAAATTCCAGTTCCTAAACATCTTTATTCAATTGCATTCTTCCTCTTTGTACTTTAATAATCAGATGATGTTACTTTATGGAATTGGAATGTTGACCTATATGGACGTAATGTTGCGTGTTATTCTCTTGTCAAATGAGATGAAACCCTCAATTTTTAAGCCTTTGGTATTTACAGGATAGTCACCTTTTGGATATGGTTATTTCCCCCTTCCATAAATATGAATTCCATTGTAAATCCAAAAAGACATTGAGAATCAAAGTGAAATGTATGTTCCTATTACAAAAAGAAAAAGAAAAGTAAAAACCATGGAGGGATATTTGGTTGCCTTAGTAGACTTATTATATAATAAAAAAAAATTCCTGAGGACTGAGGTAAAAAGTATCAAAGTTATGAAAAATACTTTATAATTGAGGTATTATTTTTCCAGGAAGCTTTTCAAATTGGAATATACTGGGCAAATACAAACACTGTGCACAAGTCAGTAGCAATTAAACTGGTCCATAACCTGACATCTCCAAAGTGGAAAGATGGAGGTAACGGGGAAGTCGTGACATTGGATGAAGAAGCGTTTGTTGATGCTGAAATAAGACTTGGTGCTTTCCCAGGGCATCAGAAGGTAAGATCAGAGTCCGTGTGGCTGGGAGGGGGACATGGCAAGGCAGTCTCTTAGCCTATTTCTAAGGAATCTATCCTTTTCTTCCTTAATCCCTTTTTGGTATTGCTTGTTCTCAGTAATTTATAACAGTGAAACACTTCTTAACTTCTTAGACCTCTCTGTTTTACAGTATTTTTTTCTTCTTCACCAGTGATGAATGCTGTGTCACATAATTTATCCAGTAACCACTCTATTTCAGAACTCTCAGCATTCACTTGATTTATAGTATGTGGTGGGGGATGTGCAGAGGTGGGATGGACTTACTCCAAAACATCCACGAATTGTACTTGGCCTGCTTTTGTAGAACAAGAAGTAGAGTTGCTAACATTCTACACTGAACGCAAGGACAAAGGCTCTGCAGCGAGCGTTCTGTCCCTGACAGGGGCATCCTGGGCAGAGAAGTGTGGATCAGTTCTGATTCTCCCCTGCAACTGATGCTATAAGAGGGGGTTAAGTCCTTGAATGGTGGACAGGCACCCCTGTTTTTAGAGATATGGATACAAAAAACCTACCTAAGGAGGTTTAGTAACACAAATGGCGAATGCTTTCCAGTGCATTAAGTCTATGAATGCGAGTTAAATGGATAATATAGGAATAAGCAAGCACTCCGTTTGTTTGGAAGTACAGTACCAGGTAGAGGTCTCCTGCTGTCCTTACAATATGGTCATTACTTCTGCTGCTCCAAATCAGAAAAATAAGGGGTACTATGGGGCAGGCATTTGGTACACACTGCTAAGGATGCATACATATTGAGTGTCAGCTCCTCTTCCAAATCTAGCTTCCTACCAGTGCGTGCCCTGTGAGGCAGCAGGCAGTGGCTCAAGCGTGTGGATCCACACAGCAGATCAAGAGTGAGTTCCCAGCTTCTGGCTTCCGCCTGGCCCAGGCCACACCCTTGTAGGCATTTGGGGAATGAACCAGGAAATGAGAGGTCTCTCTCTGTCTCTCTTTCATATAAGCCAAAGTAAATAAAAATTTCAAAATAGGAGAGAGACTTTATTAGAGTAGCTGAGTTCAGGATGACCTTTCTCTGGGCAGGAGTTGTATTTTTGATGGGCATCTTTGAAGAGCCCTTTGAGAAGAGTTGGGGTTATTTGGTGACTTTAAAAAAATAAATTTCCCCGAGACAAGAACTTGGTCGTTCTTCAGTATTCAAGGCTGGTATCCATTTCCTCAAAGTTGTCTGGGCAACACATGTTTGTGCTGTGCTGGCCGAAGTACTGTAACACGGGTGTAAATGGCAAAGAGCTGTAAGCATGAATCACCCCAAGTTGAATAGTTGGGAGTTGAGAACTACCATCAAAACTGCGAGGAAAATGTTCTAATATACAGTCAAATGCCCCGTACCTCTAGCACCTCCTGAGCAGCCACAGCAAGTACTGAATAAATGTGAGTGAATAAATGAACTGTCAGAAACCGTATTGATGTCTTATTATTCTTTACTAGTAACTCTCAAACTTTTTAGTCTCAGCACTAAATGCTCTCAAAAATTATCAAAGACCCCAGGAGGTCTTTTTTTCCTGTGGATTATATCAATATTTACCAAATAACAGATTATGACAGATTTTCAAAGCACAAGAATATGCAAGCATATACCTTATTACCCATCACAGTGATGGCATGATGTGCCATGTTTTGTGTACTCATGAGGGAATAAAGAAGATAAGTAATACTTTCTTATTATTCTAAAAGTAATTTTTACCTTGGGACCCCCTTTTCAGAGACTAGAGGTCTCTGAAACACTAGGGTGTTCCCAGAACACCCTGTGAGAACAGCCTAGTCTGACACCACTACCTACTGCATGGGTATCTTTAGGCAAATAATACCTTCTCTAAGCATCAGTTCCTTATGTAACATGTTCCTTATGTAACATGTAACAGTTCCTTATGTAACATGGTGGGGCAATGAGGTGGCCCAGGTAGTTTAGAGTGGCGCCTAGATCCAGACAACCTGGCCTCCAAACCCAACTAGACCCTCTCTCATCTTTGTGACCATGGGCAAGTTACTTAACCCCCGTGTGCCGCACCTTCCTGTTCTGTGCAATGGGGTAATAGTAACTCCCTTTGTAGGCTTTGTGAGAATGTTGTGAGTGAACATACATAAAGTACTCAGACAGGTAGAGTAGAGTATAGCAACGTGATATATGAGATTCAGATATTATACCTTTGTTCTTCATGACTGCCATCATGGAAGGTCTCAGAACTCTCTGTGGCCCACGAGCAGTGACATGACTGCTATGATAAGTGTGAGTAGGAGGCAGCTGGATTGAACTCTGTGGTTATAGTGAGTAGCACTTGTTTACAAATCAGTGTTTTTAAAGTAGGTATTCCGTGATGTGATTTGTGCAGTAATCGGAAAACAAGTCTCTTATCTGTCACTACACAGTAGCAACAAGAGCCGCTGCTTTGCTAAAGTACCCTAGTATAAATACCAGCCCATTTTCTTGGGCCAGGATGTTTTGAGGCTGAAATGAAATGTTATTGAATGCTGTGGAAAAGGGTAACATTGGTGCTGCTACAGGCAAATCAATAGATAAAATAACCTTTAAGAATAATCAGGAGGTTTTTATCCCTTGTGATATTGTAAAAATGACTCTCTCCTAACTTTCCTTGCAGTTATGTCAGTTCTGCATCTCCTCCATGGTACAGCAAGGTATCCAGATTATTCAGATTGAAGACAAGACTACAATAATCAACAATACCCCATACCAACTGTTTTATAAACCTCAGTTAGCTGTCTGCAGTCCCTGTTCTGGAAAGGAGGTAAGCCGTCAAGCCATGGTCTTCTTGTCTATGATAGGATAAATTAACAATACACAGGATAGACTGTTTTAACCTAGGGCAGATAAAAGGCTACCGCTCAATATACGTAAAGAGAAACTCACTTATTTTTGCTGTAACCAAAAGCATGGATGTCCTGGTCAGTGCTTCAAAGGTAATTAATAAGCAGAAATCCTACAAAGCAGCTGACACACCACAGGATTGGTGCTGCCTGTACCCCATCTGCTCAGAGGCTGCAGCACGGCCCACTCGCACACTTACTAAACCACCAGCAGCGGGGACATGGACCCAGGATGGGCTCCCAAGCCCCAGGAAACCAACATCTGCCCCCCAGGCTGCCGCGCCTGGAGGAACCATCTGGACAGAAGGCTAGAGCCTGAACTGAGGCCCAGACCTGGGAGCACGAGGTCTGTGTCTGCAAGGACAGTGGATGTGAAAATGTAGCAGCTCATCTCTGGTAATGTTGCAGGGGCAGGATATGCAGACAAAATCCGGGAATATTCAGAAGGATTTTTGATTCAGCTCTTTGTACAATTAAAAGGAACACTCTTTTAAAATATTAACATTAAATAAATGTTAAAATTAATAAAATAATATTTTAAAATATTTTACGAGAGTAAGGAGAGATTTAGCGGAACTTAAAGACCGAATGTGCTACATGATATGCTGTCATGTTGCCGGTGAAACTGTTGTATAGGAAGGTCTTATCCACCTTTACTGCCTTTACTGTTGCCCTTGACTTTCAGCCCCTGAAATTTATATTAGAATAAGCAAAGAGGCTTCAAAAATTATAGTGGGCTTGTGGTATTTATAAAAATGTCAGGCATTTCATCCTGATTCATTCATGTATTGATAAAATAAGTGACCAGAAGTTCCCAGTTGATTGCCCACCTGGGAAGTAGAGGTCAATGATATTTGCGTTTTGAGGATTTGCCCAGAAATCAGCATGTGTCTACTAATTTTCCTACTTCTCCCTACCTTAAAGTTTCTGGAGACATTGGATCAGGCTTTCCATGCTGACATTTTCTCCTTTTTAAAATACGCATAGTTTTGAGTTCCCTGAAGGGTATTTTGAGAATTAAATCAGCAGGGGCTGTCATTGTGGCTTAACATGTTAAACTGCCACCTGCGATACCAGCATCCCATATGGGCACAGGTTGATGTCCTGGCTGTTCCCCTTCTGATCCAGCTCCCTGCTAATGTGCCTGGGAAAGCAGTGGAAGATGGCCCAAGTGCTTGGGAGCTTGCCACCATGTGGTAGAATCCAAAGAAGCTCCTGGTTCCTGGCTTCAGCCTGGCCTTTGTGACCATCTGGGGAGTAAACCAGAGAATGGAAGGTCTGCCTCTGTGTCTCTCCCTCTCTGTCTCTCTATAACTCTGCCTTTCAAATAAATAAATAAATCTAAATGTAAAGGATGATCGCTCAGGAAATGAGCAGGTAGCAGTGCCTGATTCGCCTCGGCTCTTGGGGAGAAGGAAGACCCTTGTTCTTCCCTGCAGCTGAGTGTCCCCCTCTTTCAACTCTAACCCTACTTCAGGCAGGTCTGAGATATTTTTTTAAAAATATAATAATGGGTCTGGTGTTGTGTAGCAAGTTGGGCTACCGCTTGTAACACCTGTATCCTATGTCAGAGAGTTGGTTTGAGTCCCAGCTGCTCCACTTCTTAACCAGCTCCCTGCTAATGCATCTGGAAAGACTGCAGAAGACGACCCAAGTGTTTGGGCCCCTGTATCCACATGGGAGACCTGGAAGAAGCTCCTGGCTTTGGCTTAGCCCTGTTTGGGGAGTGAACCAGTGGATGAAAGATATTTCTCTCTCCCCCTCCCTGCCCCTTCCTCTCTCCCTACTCTTCTGTCTTTCAAATAAATAAATCTTTTTTAAAAAGCAAACACTAGTCCCTCGTCCCTCGTCTCACGAGGAGACTGTGGGACCGCAGGGAAAGCCTAAGCTCCAGAGCAGGACAGCTGGCTTCTGGCAGGGCTTTGCAATCGAATTCCGAGTGCTCAGCTCCCTGGAAAGCAGTGTCCTCGGCTGCAAAAGAAGAGGCTCAGGTCAGGTATCTCGAACGGCCCTTCTGAAGTCTGAAATCTGGGGACCGTGCCGTGTGCCGGGTACCATGTGGGATTCCACGTAAGGGCTGGGATCAGAGTTGGCTCCTCCCTCAGGATGAGCCTCAGACAGAATTTGTCTTCCAGCCCCGCTAGCCTGGTCTGTATCTCAGTCACATCTCTTCTCTGCATGTCCCAGCACACTGCACCCTTTCAGCACATCCATACCTGTCCAGAGGACTCCCTCCCCAGCACGTGGCACTGCTACCACATGGCACCATGTTTGTAACACTGGGGAGCCATGAGGACCTTGTGTCACCCTGTGTCACCTATGTTAGCCCAGCCCTGAGATGCTTAGTCAGGGCCGAGCAGGCAGACCCTGTCCTCACTGTCATGAGGAATGGTCTCCCAGGCTCACCGGAGGGAACAGCGTAACCAGCATTCCGTGTCCCCAACCTGGCCACTTTCTGAGCACATGCGCATATGGTTTCGGGAAGTCATGCTTTAGAAAGCCTGCCTTTGCTGTATGACTGCAGTAAACGTGCCTTGTCTGCATTGTGTCTTTTCAGCAACGCCATGTTCCAGACAGTGCGACTTTTAGCATTTGCCCAGGTGGAGAGCAGCCTGCACTGAAATCCAGTTCCCTTCCTTGCTGGGACTTAATGCCTGACGTCAGCCTGTCGGTGTCGGATGCATCGTTGCTTCAGAAACAGATCTTGCTGGGCTTTTCCCCAGCCGCAGGGGCCAACGGCCCACAGTGCTGGAGCCTGCCAGCCGTGGTTAGACAAGAGTTTCCCAGACAGAGTGTGGCAGTGCCCTTGGGGGATTTCAGGGAAAATGGTTTCTGCACCAGGTACTTTGCATCTATGTGCATGCCCTTCCTTGCTCATCAGTATAGCTGTTTGTCGACAGGAAAATAGTTACAGTGCTCCCCATGTGTAGTCACGAGGTTTTATTTTTCTTTTTAACGGCTTCTTGACGTGTATACAAGTGGCCGAGTGTCGTGATCACGGGTGGGTTGTCCCAGGGTACTCCGTGGGAGACTAAAGCTCCCGCAGCTTGTCCGGGGACGACCGTGACCTCTGCAGCACCTCGTGCTGGAAGAGCGCTTTCTCCTCTGCCCCCTTAGCCTCCACACAATGAGAAACAAGGGTTGAAATGTGAGAAAGTCAAGTTGGAAACCCTTTTGATTTTCCTGTATCTTACTTCAAAATGGAATTTTTCTCAAAAAGTCACTAAGAGAGATAAGTAAGATCAGCACGAGTCACAGAAGGCTCCATCCTGCGGTTGTTTCTGCACGCAAGCTGCTCCGATTGCTGATTACCAATTATGCAAATGACAACCACAGAATCAAGCCAGAGTCGTGTAATGGTTTGTTCATCCTGGACTCCTATTTGTGGTTGTTTTGCATGCAATCCATCCTTTCTGCAGCTGTCAGGAATAACTTATTTATGGTATATGTAACAACTACAAAAGAAAACATATTGTGACCTTATGAGAGGTACCTTATTCTCATGATTATAAATTCATGCACTTTGAGATTTTAACCAGCCTAACTTTTTTCTTTATCTTTTTAAAATGACATACAGAAACTATACATATTTATGTTTTAATATATACATATTATGTAATATTATAGAGTTTTTTAATAGTATTTTATTGTATTTTGAAAGTTGTGTTTATTTACTTGAAAGGCAGAGTTACTGAGATAGAGAAACTGATCTTCCATCCACTGGTTTACTCTCCAAACAGCCACAGTAGTTAGAACTAGGCCAACTTCATCTGGGTCTCCCATGCGGATTCAGAGAACCAAGCACTTGGGCTATCTGCTGCTGCTTTCCCAGGTTCCATAGCAGGGAACTGGATTGGAGTTGGAGCAGCCAAGACACAAACCAGTGCCCATCTGGAATGCCAGCATTGCCATCAGTGGCGTAACCCACTGTGCCGTAACACCTGCCCCTTTAATAGTATTTTAAAAGATAGGAGCTTAACTCAGTTCTCCATAATGGTAAAGTCCTGTCCCCTGCACACAGCCTTTCTTCTCTCACAACATTTACAAACTAACTCTGTAGTGGAGTGATTATACTTGTATTCTGGCTGGAGATGTTGTGTATTGAGTTTAAGGAAGTGTGTTTGAAAGATGTGTGAACTTAAGCCTATAAAGCAAAACTTGTGTTTAAACGGAGAAGGGGCCGGTGTTGTGGCATAGCAGGTTAAGCTACCAGTGGCAACACCAGCTTCCGATATAGGCACCAGTTCGAGTCCCAGCTGCTCCACTTCTGATCCAGCTCCCTGCTGATGTGCCTGGGAAAGCAGTAGAAGATGGCCCAAGTACTTGGGCCACCGCACCCATGTGGGAGACCTAGAGGAAGCTCTTGGCTTCGGTCTGACCCAGCTGTGGCCATTGAGGCCATTTGGAGAGTGCACCACTGGTTGGAAGATCTATCTATGTCTGTCTGTCTGTCTTTCTCTCTAACTCTGCCTTTCAAAAAAAAAAAAAAACTGAAAAAATTTGAATCAAACTTCATTTGGAAATTAAGTTTAAATTCTAAAAACTAGAGCATAATTGAATTTTCTCTATAAATATAAAGTTAGCTTTCATATTCAAAATATCAGACTCAGTTCTTGGCCCCCAGCTTTCTTGGCTATCAGAGGAAATTCTCTGAGGTTGGCTGGCCCACCTCTTTGAAAATTAGGCTGGCTGGGGAAAGAAAGGACTTTACTGTGAGCCCCACAGCCGTACTCCAAAGATGACTTCATCCTTTGCTTGTCCCAGCCCCACATGGCTTTCCTCCCCTCAACGCGGCAGTGCACAGTGGCCGGCGTCTCCCCACACGCCGCTGCTGTGTGCCTCAGAGGACTACAGTCTGAAGGGCCGACAGATAGGCTGGATGAGGTCGGGACAGAGGGCCAGCAGCTTCTTTAGTACCTTACTGACCCCTTTTCATCAGTGTGAATGAAGGCCCACACCTGTCAAATTATCTGTGCTCTTTGATTAATTTTGATGGCAAGTTCGTGTTAAACTTTAGAGAATTTTTTTTTCTTATTTGATTCAAAATACCATTTTGTAGTCTATAGATCTGGATAGGAAGATGTCTCTGGGTTCATCACAGAGAGCAACCTGTGCCCATGCAGGTGTTTTTTCTAACTCCAAACAATACAGTTTGCTCCTGATAGTGACAGTGTAGATCCTGTAAGTATCATTGTGACAGTTGACAACATTAGTAGCCTGCCTACATTTATAATTTAAAGAAAAAGAAAAACCTGCACCAGAATTCTCTAGTACTTCTAAATGGTAGTCAGCACCTCCTTTATCAAAATGTACTAAACACGTGCAAGGAAGAGAGGCCCCTGTGTGAAGAGTGTAAGGTCCGTGTGCATAGATGGAGCAAAGAGCAGCAAAAAGCTTAGCAGGGGTCAGCTGTGATGACTATAGTTGTCTTGGAGGGACTAGTTTTTTGTTTTAAAAAACTAGTGGCCGGCGCCGTGGTTCAGTAGGCGAATCCTCCGCCTTGCAGCACCGGCACACCGGGTTCTAGTCCCGGTCGGGGAGCCGGATTCTGTCCTGGTTGCCCCTCTTCCAGGCCAGCTCTCTGCTGTGGCCCGGGAGTGCAGTGGAGGATGGCCCAAGTGCTTGGGCCCTGCACCCCATGGGAGACCAGGAGAAGCACCTGGCTCCTTCCATCGGGACAGAGCGGTGGGCCGGCCACAGCGCGCCGGCCGCGCCGGCCATTGGAGGGTGAACCAACGGCAAAGGAAGTCCTTTCTCTCTGTCTCTCTCTCTCACACTGTCCACTCTGCCTGTCAAAAAAAAAAAAAAAAACTAGTTACATTTTTCTAATATTTTATGATAATCACGTTACTCAGAAAAATCAGTAAGCATTTAATTAGTATATTGTATTAATAAATGAGAGAATGGCCTCCTTTTTCTGGAAAACATGTCCCCCGAGTTACGAAGAAGAAGATACTTTAGAGTCCAGTGAGTGTTCCTCAGCCATTCCTGACAGTTGGTTCGATTGTGTTCCAGGGCTGTAGTGCTGACGTACCAAGAACACTGCGGGGTGACTTATTTAACCCTCTCAGAAGACCCTAGTCCTCGAGTGATTCTCCACAACAGATGTCCAGTAACGGTGCTTATCAAGGAAAATATTAAAGGTATTTTTATAGCATTAATTCAAACAACACAAACCTTACATTCTTTCTGGAGGTTTATGAGTTAGTTGTTGCCTGTTCCTTGTGAAGGATGTTTGAAAATATTATTCATCCTTATTTGAGGTGCTTCTTTTGCCACATTATGTGTAATATCTCTAAGTCTTTGTCTTTAAGGTCAAAGTCTGCCTATGCCTTTTTTTCTTCCATTTCAGATATTCCAAAGTTCGAAGTTTATTGCAAAAAAATTCCTCCTGAGAGCTCAGTTCATCACGAGCTGTATCATCAGATTTCCAGTTACCCAGACTGCAAGACCAAAGACTCCCTTCCTAGCCTTCTTTTGAGAGTTGAACTGCCAGACAGAATAATAACTGAGTGGAGTGATGCCATCGACATCAACAGTCAGGGCATGCAGGTCAGTGAGCCGCATGTGTCCCTGCCAAGGCCCACAGAAAAATCCCCTTTTCTAAGGTTTTGTCAGTTGGGTTTTTAAACATGATTTTCTAAATGCTGAACTTGTCTCGGTGTGAGGCCACTTGCATATCCATTTTTACATCCTAATTAGGTTATAAATTCTCAGACACAAGTATTTGTCTCCAAAGTACACTATATAGCTATTTACCAGAGAGAAACACTTGGTAAAAGCAAGCCATCTTGGATCTGATCCAAGGTCAAAAATGAAATAAAATTGTTAGACTTCTTTATGTAGAAGGTAGTCCAGCTGTCTGGATTTTTGGATAATTATAATACCAGTCCTATATTAATTCCCTGTCTTAAAAGTTCAGACATCTATATATGGTACATATTTGTTAATGAATAATATTATATACATTTAATTATATATCATAATAAATTATGTACTTTTAAATGCATATATATTGATATGTAATATATGTGCTATATATATATATATATATATATATATATATATCCTAGTAATCCATAAAACTCTGAAAGTGTGAGTACAGTTCTTAAAACCAGAACGAAGGAAATGTCCCGATTTGTTTCTGTCTTCCTCTGGGTGCTAGTGGGCACCAATGTTCATTGAAAATGGCACAAGAAGTAGCTTGTCCTTTCTGCTACTCTTCAAATATATCACTTTACGTGTATAATTCAGTGGCATTAAATAACATTTACAGTGTTGTACAATTACTGCTACTTGTCTATTTGTGACTCACTTTCATTGTTCCAAATAGAAACTCTGTACCCATTAAGCAATCACTTTTCTTTTCCCCTCCCCCTCAACCCCAGTAACCTCTGTTCTATTTTCTGTGTCTGTGAATTTGCCTATTTTAAGTACAGCAGATAAGTGGAGTCATAAAGTATTTATCCTTTTGTGTCTGGTTTATTTCACTGAACTTAATGTCTTCAAGGCTCACTGATGTTATAGCTGAATTAGAGCTTCATTCCTTTTTATGGCTGAGTAATATCGTGCTATACTTTTTAAAGCTCTTTTACGTTTATTGGTTCATTTGGTCTCCACAACAAGCCTTGTGAAGTGGGTTCTCTTGTACTTGTAGTGGTTAAAAAAACATATTTTAAAGTGACAAATACATTTACAGTAATAGTAATGGTTATCATTTAATAATCACTCTATGCCAGGCCTTGCCCTAAGCGCTTCCATTCTCATCTAACCTGTACAGCAGCCATACACAAATTAGGGACTCTCACGTCCACATTACAGAAGTGGAAACTGAGGCCTCCAGAAACGGCAGTCCAGGCAAGAGCTGGGTCCAGGGCCCTGCTGAAGCCCTGTGCTGCGTGTGTGGCTTCCCCGCCTCCTCGTCCCCAGTACTCCTGGCACGTTCCTTCTTCTCTCTCAAGATCGAGTTAGAGCTCCCGGGAAGGCTCCTCCTGTAACATCTGTAACATTTAATTGCACTTACTTCTGTAAATGGTTTCCGACCACGTCAAGATTGCTGGCAGTCAGATCCTTGCCTCGTTCCTCCTTGCACCAGAGCGCCTGTCAGCACAGGGAGATTGCAGTCAACAGCGAATGAGTAAATGCACGGCTGCCTCCATGGAGAGACGCGGTCCCCGAGGGAGCCAGCGGAGGAGGCCAGGCCTGCCCTTGGGAAGCTGCCTCTCTCGGAAGCGCAGGGCAGCAGAGGCAACGAGGCGAGCAGGGCGGACACCTGGGCACCCGGGAGGCCCTGGCAGGAGAAGGGCTGCCAAGTGCAGAGCCTTGGGAAGAGGCCAGGCAAGACCGTGGTTAGAAACCGCACGCTCAGGAGGAGAGAAGTGAGGGAGGGGCAGATGACAAGTAGGCTTTCCAGGAGGGCGGCCATGAAGAACGTGAGATCAGCGTGGGAGACAAGCTGGGCAAGGAGAGCGGCAGATAGGAGCGAGCAGGTGCCCAGAGAGACAAATCCACAGCGCAGGCAGAGGAGACTGACTTTTCCAGAAGGGCCACTTCCACTTGCTTGGTGGGGGGGAAGAGGCAAGAATGGGCACAGGTGCAGACAGATATGCAGAGGGCAACCAATTGTTCTTCAGTGGCCGTAAGTCGATTTGTGAAGTGTGGATGAACTGCTCTCCTAGGAGAGACCAGGAAGGAGGGGACGGCCTAGAAACTGGCGAGGGAATGGCTGATCAGCCTGAGGGCCACACTCGCCTGGGAGACCTGGCGTGAGTCACGGTCCCAGCTGCCGGGGTGTGCTTTCCGTCTACAGCGCTCACCTGCCGAGCACCCAGAATCTGCTGGCCCTGTGCCCCAGGGGACGCTCCCGGTCTCTGTCACCTACCAAATAAAGATTGCAGGCTTTGCAGAGGCCCCTGCACTCCCCCGCATGGGTTGGAAGATTTTAGAAATCTTGCTTATATCTGACTGGGGAATTCTTTACAATGAGCAGTCTGCCTGCCAAACTGTATTTTGGGGATTCCCATTTGCTGTAAATTTCCTCAGGCCTTTGTAGTCAAGGCTACTTCAAAGCTTAGCCGAGGTGCTCTTTTGCACACTCTTCCCGCCGCCCTCTGAGGACGCAGGCAAGCCCCCTGTTCCCGGGCGGCCCGGAGAGCTGGAGAGCTGGGCGCCATATGTCCTGCAGGCGCGGCTTCCTTCCTCTCGTCACCCCTAGTGCCACCCCGCCGGCTGTGTCCTGAGGAAAGGAGTGTGTTGCACAGACCTTCCCTCAACCCACGGCCTCAGGCCCCGGCTACACATTTCCAAGGTAGCCTGCACAGGCAGAGTTACAGGAAGGGAACTCCTTTGGTGGCCAGTCATCTGGGTCTTAGGACACTCCTGTGTGGTGTCATATTTGAAGTGGAGTGGATATGTGGAAATGGCTTTCTAATCTCCCCAAGAAGCTGTCTTGGAACCAGGAGTCAGGGGGAAGACCTGCCAGCCTGCGGCTCACCAGTGGAGACTGGGAAGCTGATGTGTTTCCTAGGGCTGTGTGCCGGCTTCAGAGCTGCTCAGAGACATATTGTGCTTGTTCGCTGAGCCCTGAACTGGGCAGGGCCCCTCATATCCCTAACTTGAAACAGGGTGGTGGTCTGACGGTAGGGGGAAGACAGTCTTCAGGTTCTCAATACATAAGTACAAACAATAACTTTACAAAAATGATCATTTCAAGTCATAATTTGAACCTATCAGGGAAGTAGTTTAGAATCCTGTCTTAGTGTATGGGATTCCAATTTTTGATCATCAGAAACCTTTTTGTTGGAGTTTTGAAAACTTCAAAAATAAGGTACAAAGGAAACAGTGCTTTTACCATTCAGCCCATAAATATCTTGTGCCTTCCACGTTCATTTGATCAATAAGTACTTCTTGAATTCTGGATAAATGCCAAACATTTAAACTTGGTACAAGGACTGTATAAGGTACGCTGGAAAGGGTGGAACATGGCCCTTGGCTTCAAGGAGTTTACATGGAAGGAGAGAGATTGAAGCAAGCAATCACAAGGGTAGTCGTGTTACTATAAACTCTGCTAAGAGCCAGGAGACAGGGCTGCAGAGTAGGGCCGGTGTCCTGGCGTACACGGAGTCCACACCTATGATGCCGGTGTCCCATTTGAGCACCAGTTCAAGTCCCAGATACAGCACTTCCAATCCAGCTCCCTGCTGATGCTCCCAGGAAAAGCAGGTGGGCCAAGTGCTTGGGCTCCTGCCACCCTTGTGAGAGACCTGGTTGGAGTTCCAGGCTCCTGGTCCTGGATTCGGCCTGGTTCAGCCTTGGCTGTTACAGCCATTTGGGGAGTGAACCAGAAGATAGAAAAATCTCCCTCTCTCTGCAACTATGCCCTTCAAACAAAGAAACAAAGCAATCAAGGAAGGATGGACGGAGGGAGTGCAGACCAGTTTGAGAGGTCAGGGAGTATGTCTCTGGGTGAAGACTTTGTGTCTGTGCCTTCGCAGAAGAACAGACATTACGAAGACAAGAGGGTGGGAGATTTTTCTAGGCAGAAAGAGCAACAGATTTGAAGCCTTAGAGTTCCTGATGAAGGAAAAGGGGAAGGCAGAGGAGGCAGGCAGGGGCCTGGCTGCCCTGTCCAGTAATTTGGTTTTTATCTTAAGAGCCATAAGAAGTCATCAGATTGCTAATTACATCTAATTTCTGAGCCATTAAAACAGCAAAGAAAAATGTGCAGTTGGAGCCCCCTAAAGTGAATTAAATTGATTCACTCACAGGTGAATTCCTTTCTAAAAAGACCCAGTAAATTCTCATGATCTTTGACTCTTAGCTGTGTGTAGCAGGGTCAGTGTCACTGCTGTTTCTTCCCAAATTGTTTGTATTTCAGGGGGCTGGGGCAGAAGGACAGCCCAGCAGATTTATGGAACTCTGTGCTATTGACAAAATGCCTGCACATACACAGTCTCCATTCTTTCATCCGTTTGTTCAACAAACTTTTATTGAGGACCTATCAAATGGCAAACCCTTTGCCTCAAATAAGGCACAATCCCCACCTTCAAGGACTTGAGTTAACTAAATAAATGCAGTAAAGTGTAGTAAGTTCTAAGACAGAGCCTTTGATCACTGCAAAAATTCAAACATACAGCAGTAACTTTTATGTTTATTTACTGATGGAAGGCTTGAGGCTTAATGAGTTCTCAGCAACAGGGGGCTCACAACCACGCGGCACCTGCTCACACATAGCCCAGTCCGGTTTGTCCTGCACCACGCTGCAGTCACTGCCTGCCCAGGCTGTACATCCTGCTGCCTGCAGATTCCTCAAAGCACAGGTTGGAAGTGTGGAAGTGTTCTAGTGCTCTTTCTCACTAATACAGCAGTCCCTTCCCTGGCATCTAGACACAGAGGGCTCCCAGCGCCATGGTCATGCCTCATTCCAGTGGTGACTAAGAAAGCTTCCTCTTTGTTTTTTTTTTTTTTAACATTTATTTTATTTATTTGAAAGAGTTATAGAGAGAGGTAGAGGTAGAGAGGGAGGTCTTCCATCCGCTGGTTCACTCCCCAGATGGCCACAACAGCTGGAGCTGAGCCAATCCGAAGCCAGGAGCCAGGAGCTTCCTCTAGGCCTCCCTTGTGGGTACAGGGGCCCAGGGACCTGGGTCATCCTCCACTGCCCTCCCAGGCCATAGCAGAGAGCTGGATTGCAAGAGGAGCAGCTGGGACTAGAACCGGCGCCTATATGGGATGCCGGGGCTTCAGGCCAGGGCATTAACCCACTGCACCACAGTGCCAACCCCGAAAGTTTCTTCTTAAGCTAACTGGATGCTGCTCTGTAGCGTGTACTTGCTCCCCTTGCTCTGCACCCTAGGACATCACAGACCGTTCACTTGCCCTTCGACTGGAAGGCAGCTTTGGCCTCTATTCTAAGTGTCCCTTATCCAGGCCAAACATTGCTGGTCCCCGATTCAGTCCTTCAGCAAATGTGATTTCCATAGCAGTCGCCACAGTTCCCCAAGGCTGAACACACCAGTGTGTTTGGTTCCTTTATAGAAACTCGGGCAGCCAGAATTACACACAGTATTTTGAATGTGGTGGAACCAGCTGTCACCTCCCTGTGCTTCCATTAATAAAACAGAAGAATGAGCTAGCTTTTTATTAATGAGCTCAGACTGTTTGTTATTAGTGAACTTGTGGTCAACCACATCCCCCAGTTCTTTATCTTTAACTTGCTGTACAGTTGACTTCGTGAACTCAATGACAGGACTTTACGTTTATCCCCAATAAATTAAGTCTTGTTGCTGTTGGCTTACTCTAGCTTGTTGAAATCAGTTCTAAAAAAATTCTGATGCTGTCATCCAATGCATTAAATATCCATGGTAATTTTATATGTCAACTCTAGATGTGGTGAGCATGCCTTCTGCATCTACATCCACATCATTAATAAATGTGTTGAGCAGAACAAGTCCAAGGTCCACACACTGTAGAGAATCCCTGGATACTCCTCTAATGACTGATCTAGTCAGCTAGTGACACACCAACCTCCATGGTCCTCTAGCCCACATTTCTTTTTTTTTTTTTTAATGTTTATTTATTTTCATCAAGTCAAAAGGTAGAGTGAGAGGAGCAGAAATATCTTCATCTACAGGTTCTCTCTCTGAATACCCACAACTGCCAGGGCTGGACCAGGCCAAAGCCAGGGTCCTAGAACTGCATTTCCCATGTGGTGGCAGGAGCCAAGCACTTGGACAAGAATATTACTGGACACTGTTGATTGTCTTGGTGACTCCGATGTGTCATCAGTCCATGTGGTGCAGATCACAGGGAGGCAGGCCTGAGCACCATGCTTAAAGCAGCAGGTGGTCATTTTCCCAGAACTCCAGCCTCCAGCCAGGAATTGTTACTTAGAAACAAAGTCATCATCCCAAGTGTCTGATGGAGCAGAGGTGTCCTTCAGGCATTTTGGCTTCTTGCTTACTTCACTCACCTCCTCTTATGTGCTGTACCAGGGCCAGACAGATCCTGGCAAGCTGGCATCCCCTCGGAGTGTCTGCCAAGCGCCCTGGTCTGGATTCTCCTTTGTGTTCGCCGTGTGTTCTGCCTGAGTCATAGCTGTTTCCAAAGATATTCAGGAGTAGGGATTTCCCGGAAATAGCTTTCAAAAAGTATATATAGAGAAGAATGACAGCCAGAGTACCTGCTGGTTTCCTTTCATCCCTAGACAACGTGTTCCCCCTTGATCATCTTGAGAATTCACACCACTTCTGTCTCCTCGTGGGAGACCTCATTTCCTCCTGAGCTCCAGCTCGGTCTTCCCAGCTGCCCACCAGACATCCTAACTCGAGGGAACCATGGCACCTCAGGCTCAGCGTGTCTAAAGCAAGGTGATCATCTCCCATACCCAAAGCCAGCTTCCCCTCAAACTTGTACTTCAGTTTAAGTCGTCACTATTTTCCCAGTACAAAAACCTTAGATAATATGATGTAAATTTATATTGAGTGCCCGTTTTTTCTCAGACACGTTGAAAGAATAGTCATTACTCCCTGTTGTATGCCTTAAAGGTAGATGCTGCCTGTTTCTCAGAGACTGACTTGCACGAGTGTACCTAGGATGCACACCTGGTGCATCTGGCTTCCAAGCCTCGCTAGCTTCTTCCTGCTGTGTCCATGCCTTCCTTGTTTTGTCTTCCCTGGACCACCAGATTCTCTCAGAAATGCCTCAGAATTATTTCGGAAATCTGCCCCTCTCTCTGTGACCAGGGTCTAATTCAGTCCCTAGTTTCACCATCTGTGTCCCATCTTCTACTGCTTTCCCAGGCCGCAGCAGAGAGCTGGATCAGAAGTGGAGCAGCTGGGACTCAAACCAGCACCCATATGGGATGCTGACACTGCAGGCACAGCTTTACCCGCTGCACCACAGTGCTGTCCCCCGAAGTTCCCATCTGCTGATACCATCCCCTTGGGGGTCAGGATTTCACCATTTGAATTTGGGAGGCACATGGACATTCAGATCAGAGCAGGTTTAAAAGCATTTCTAACTTTGAAAGGCCCTGCATTTCTGGAACATCTCTGTTCCTTTTTATGTATCACTTGAACAACTGTTTCCTGAGACTGTATCTTCTAGTTACAGCCAACACACACTATGGTTTTGTTTTCAGATCACATCTTCTAGAAATGCAAATGTATTAGATTTGTGATCTACCTCCCAAACAGTCTTAGCAACAGTTTTACTAAATGCCTTGCTACCTCAAAACACAGATTCCCACTGTAATGGCTTTTAATATAAATTTCTACTACCTGATCATTAAGCCAGGGTCTCATGTTTTACGTTCTTCCTAGAATCTATTCCATCACAAATATCTGTAGTAGTAGCAAAAAAGCTAAATTACTCTGCCTTTCAGATCTTAGCATTTATTTCTTGCCCAGTGTCTGTCATTAGGTGGCTCTGTCCTACATGGTCACTCAGGGATGGAGGTTGATGAAGGCTCCGTCATCTTGTATCTTCCCCATTGTAACAAACCACCCCAAAACCTAGTGCCTTAGAGTAACACTGGTTGACAGCTTTTCATGATTCTGAAGAGGTGTCTGGGTGATTCTTCTTCAGGATGAGCCACGGGTCACTCCTGCGGCAGTGTGCAGTGAGAGTCAGCTGAGGGGTGAATTGAGCCTGGGGGTGTGGACCTTGTCCCCCTTTCTCTCTGCGCTCCTCTGCCTGAAGGGATCTAGACCCAGCTTCCTCGCATGGTAGCCAAAGGACAAACCCTAATAAGCAGGCTGCATCGAGCTTCCTGTTTGCCAATGCCCTGTTAGCAAAGAGCCAAGCTTAATGTCAGTGTGGGAAGGGACTACAGGAGGGTGTGCGTGCTGGGATGTACAGTCCATTCTCAGTGACCAATCTGCCACAGCCATGTACGGTAGGAGTCAGCAACCTTTCTCCTTTAGATCAAGAATGTAAATGTTTTGGCCTTTACAGTCTATATGATCTCTTTTGTGACTTATTTTTAGATTTATTTATTTATTTATTTGAAAGGCAGAGTTATAGAGAAGAAGGGAGAGACAGAGAAGTCTTCCATCTACTGGATCACTCCCCAAATGGCCGCAACAGCCAGGGCTGAGCCAGGCCAACACCCAGAACCAGGAGCTTCTTCCTGGTCTCTCATGTGGGTATAGGGGCCCAAGCACGTAGGCCACCCTCCACTGCTTTACCAAGCACATTAGTAGGGAGCTGGATCAGAAGTAGAGCAGCCAAGACTTGAACCAGCACCCATATGGGATGCTGTCATCATAGGCAATGGCTTTACCCACTACACCACAACACCAGCCCATGTTGAAACTTCTTCTTTTTTTTTGACAGGCAGAGTGGACAATGAGAGAGTGAGAGACAGAGAGAAAGGACTTCCTTTGCCGTTGGTTCACCCTCCAATGGCCGCTGCAGGCGGTGCGCTGCGGCCGGCGTACCACGCTAATCCGAAGGCAGGAGTCAGGTGCTTCTCCTGGTCTCCCATGGGGTGCAGGGCCCAAGCACTTGGGCCATCCTCCACTGCACTCCCGGGCCACAGCAGAGAGCTGGCCTGGAAGAGGGACAACCGAGACTAGAACCCGGTGTGCCGGCACCGCAAGGCAGAGGATTAGCCTATTGAGCCACTGCACTGGCCCGAAACTTCTTAACTCTGCTGTTACACAGCGACTATATGTAAACAAGTAGCACAACTATGTTTCAGTAAAACTCTGCAGCATCAGGCAAAGGACCAGATTTTCCCGCCAGTATTCTGTAACACAAAGCCCTTCTTCAGTCTCTGAAGCAGAGGAAGGAGACTGACTCTTTTATGTTTTGGATCAGAAATTTTATGAGTCAGTTCTGCCTTCAGCACATTGGCCAGAACTGGTCACATGACTGTAGCGAGCGGCAGGGAAGTGGGGAGGATAATGCTGCTTTTTGTCCTGAAGAAGGGGCGAGCTTGAACTTGACGTGGGTGGACACTAGGAGTCTATAGCACAGGAGCTCCCCTTGGCAGATGTCCTCTGAGATCACCAGCTAATGTGTACTGCCCTGTGATGTATACTGCACAGACCAAAACAAAGATGCACTTTAAACTTCGGGGGACCAGGTGTAGGTGCCTAATTCCTCTGTCACTTCATTACCCCACTCCCTTATCCCCAGAGCTGCCGCTCTACAAGAGGCCGAGGTATGAGTGGTTTCTCTGTAGATGAGAGGTTCCAAGACTGAAAGTCTGTGTTTCTTCCTTTTCTCGTGGTGAGTGGAATGGACAACCAGCAAAAACTTCCTCCCATAGTCCAGGTTTTTGGCCGGCAGAAGTACCTTAAAGGTTTAGGTTAATTTGCTTGCCTTCAAAAGTCCCTTGAGCAGTTAACACAAACCAGCAGTTTGCCTTATCTTTATGATTTAGAAAGTATGAGTATCCTCATGTCTTAATGCTGGAAGATTACTTTGAGATTGAGCAGAGCAGTAAATATTTCCCTGTGCTGATCCCTCCTTCCCTCCTTTGAGGGACAGTAGTTCTGGTTTTCAGCCCTGTCTGCCAAAAGCCAGGGTTACACACCGAAGTAATTCACAGTCACAGAGAAGGAGGAGTATAGAGGGGAGCGTCACTCTGCGCCAAGTGAACAGTCCCATCATCCTCTGGCCTAGTAGAGGAGTTCACTTACTTTATACATCAGCCAGAAAGACAGCTTATGTAAATGCGAGTCAGAATATCTTGGAAGATCTTTTTTTCACATTCAGAAGCTCAGTCATTTTTAAGCCATTAATTACATTTTTTAAAATATGTATTTATATATTTGAAAACAAGAATGAGAGATCTTCTATCCACTGGTTCACTCCTCAAATGGCCACAATAGCCAGATCCATGCCATAGCCAGAAGCCAGTAACTCAATCCAGGTGGTCTACATGGGTGGCCGGAGCCCAAGCCCTTGGGCCATCCTCCAGTGCTTTCCCAAGTACATTTGCAGGGAGTTCAGTCAGAAGCAAAAGAGACTCAAACTAATACTGTGATGTGGCATGCTAGCATTGCAAGTAGAAGCTTATGCCACAGAGCCCTCTCCCCATTCATTACATGTTAGTTTGTTTTAAATAATTTATTTGAGAGGTAGAGTTACAGACAGTGAGAGGAAGACAGAGAGAAAGGCCTTCCATTCACTGGTTCGCTCCCTAAATGGCTACAGTGGCCGGAGCTGAGCTGATCCGAAGCAAGGAGCCAGGAGCTTCTTCCAGGTCTCCCATGCAGGTGCAGGGGCCCAAGGACTTGGGCCATCTTCTACTGCTATCCCAGGCTATAGCAGAGAGCTGGATCAGAAAAGGAGCTGCTGGGACTTGAACCAGCACCCATATGGGATGCCGGCACCACAGGCAGAGGGTTAACCTACTGTGGCACCATTAATTATGTTTTAATGCCAAATTGTATCATAATCAAGTTCTTATCTTGGAGCAAATGGGATAAATTCAGGATACAGAGTATGTTGAAAGATATTCTTGCGGCTGGAGCCATGGCTCACTAGGCTAAACCTCCACCTTCGGCGCAGACACCCCAGGTTCCAGTCCGGGTTCTGGCACCAGGTCTGTCCCGGTTGCTCCTCTTCCAGTCCAGCTCTCTTCTGTGGCCCGGGAAGACAGTGGAGGATGGCCCAAGTGCTTGGGCCCTGCACCTGCATGGGAGACCAGGAGGAAGTACCCGGCTCCTGGCTTCAGATTGGCACAGTGCCGGCAGTATCGGCCATTAGGGGAGTGAACCAATGAAAGAAATACCTTTCTCTCTGTCTCTCACTGTCTCTCTCTCTCACTGCCTAACTCTGCCTGTCAAAAAAAAAAAAAAAGGATATTTTTGCAAAACAATCCATTGAGAAACGTGACCATAGAGAACACAGATAGCAACAAATTGATTGTATTCCTGCCCTCAAGAAGTTTGCAGTCTAGTGGTGTGAGTCAGGTATCCAACAGGTAACCGTGGTACAAACATCTGACCAAATAGAATGCAGGCAGAGGCGGCAAGCTGAGGAAGGGAATCGAAACGTTCGGGACTGGAGTAAGTGTCCTATAAGCTGATGTGAAGGGGTCGCAGGGTTTTGAAAGGACCTGTAGGGGAAAGCGTCTCCTAGGCCAGGGCGTGCTGAGTGGCAGCCAGAGGGCCCGGGCGAGAGCAGAAGCTGTGGAATGAAAGAGCAGCAGCAGAGGGAAGGCCAGGCTGGGCTGCAGGGAGGAGGAGAGGTGACGTCCCGGGCCCTGGAAGCCGAAGCCGGTGATTTCTGAAGCAGGGGCCGTCACACCAGGGAAATGCCCGGCTCTTCCCAACCCGAGTCCGCGACTCTTCGCGCGGTCAGAATTAGAGCACGCTCGTTCCTTGTCAAGCCAGCACCCAGCCAGGGATTTTTCAGCCTCCTTTCATTTGCTGTCGAACATTAATAAAGAGCCCAGATGTGCGCAGAATTGAGGTTACAACTAATCAGAATCAACACTGCCGAGCACGAGGAGGTTCTCGCCCCTGCTCTCAGGTAATCTTGGCCGTGAACATGATGTGCTTAGAGTTGTTTTTCACATAGTTCTGTTTTCAAATATTTCTCCATTTAAGCAACATTGGTATTTAATGCTGGCTGTTCTGCTGGCCTGGCACCTGGCTTCTGAGATAGAACTTTTTTTTTAAGTTTTAATCCCCCTTCTCATGATGGAAAAAATAATTTTGACCGCAAGCAAATTGGCACCTCTAGCATTCTTGTTATAGGCTCTGTGAGGGACCTGTTGGGGGCAGGGGGAGTTGTGACATGTATGGGTGTGGCCAGCCTGGAAGGGCACCCCATGCCAGGAAGTCAACACTCACAAGCCTGAAAAGCTTTTGCACATTGCATTTCAAGGGTGAATTACAGGGGTTTCTTCCCACAAAGATTCATATGCACACATAAAGCTGGCCCGTGGCTGGGCTCCAGCCGTCCAGAGCACTTGCCAACTCCAGACTTGCAGAGAATGAAGACACTCGTGCCCCGTCATCCATCATTTGTTTCTGTGAACCTTACAGCTGGATATTGAAAAATCTGGATTTGATCGATCTTTCTTTTCTTTCTTTTTTTTTTTTTTCATTTCAAGTGAACCGAATGGCCTCGACACATGGATATGAAGAAGAACCAGGAAGTATTCATGGCATTGAATCAGAACTTGAGACGTGAAGTCGGCCATTTCAGTGGTGTTTCTTATTTCTTTTTAATAAGATTTTGAGTATTCTTTTTGCAGGTCGTGTTCTTGACTGGCTTTGGCTCTGTGTATGTGGACGTTGTGCATCAGTGTGGAACAGTCTTCATCACTGTGGCCCCAGAAGGGAAAGCAGGACCTATGGTAACCATGACCAGCAGGTGGGTTCAATCATTTTCTGATGGCACTACAGGTAGCCTTCTCGTTACCAAGTCGTAAGCCTGCTCTGTACCATTCTTTGTTATCCCTGCACACATTGAAGTCTTGGTTAATGAATGGGTAATCCATAAGAATATGGGTATTGGGTACCTTTCCGTGTCATACAAGTTGAACAAACTGATCACACCATTATTATTAGCATGAAATTCAATATAGTAATTACACTGAGTAATTAGAATTTCACAAAATCTAAAACACCCCATAGAGCCACATTTCCCATTTGACCTGTTTCCATCAAGTTTTTAAAACATGAACCAAGGGACTGGCGCTGTGGCATAGTAGGCTAAGATTCTGCCTGTGGTGCCGGAATCCCATAAGGGAGCCATTTCATCTCCCAGCTCCTCCTCTTCTGATCCAGCTCTCTGCTATGGCCTGGGAAAGCAGCAGAAGATGGCCTAAGTGCTTGAGCCCCTGCACCTGCATGGGAGACCCCGAAGAAGCTCTTGGCTCCTGGCTTTGGAATGGCCTAGCTTGGCCGTTGTGGCCATTTGGAGAATGAACCAACAGATGGAAGACTTTTCTCTGTGTCTCTCCCTCTCTCTGTCTGTAACTCTGTTTCTCAGATAATAATTTTTAAAAACAACCAAAGGGGTTAGTATTCTTAATTTAAAGAACCCATATAATTCAATCAGAATAATGTAAAGATACCCTGTCCAAAACAAAAATAAGGGGAAAAGACATGAACAGAAAATTCTTTTTTTTTTTTTTTTTTTTTGACAGGCAGAGTGGACAGTGAGAGAGAGAGAGAAAGGTCTTCCTTTGCTGTTGGTTCACCCTCCAATGGCTGCCGCGGTCGGCGCGCTGCAGCCGGCGCACCGCGCTCATCCGATGGCAGGAGCCAGGTGCTAGGTGCTTTTTCCTGGTCTCCCATGGGGTGCAGGGCCCAAGCACTTGGGCCATCCTCCACTGCACTCCCGGGCCACAGCAGAGAGCTGGCCTGGAAGAGGGGCAACTGGGACAGAATCTGGCACCCTGACCGGGACTAGAACCCGGTGTGCCGGCGCCGCAAGGCGGAGGATTAGCCTGTTGAGCCACGGCGCCGGCCTGAACAGAAAATTCTAGGAAGAGGAAATATAAGTAATCAAAGAAATGTGAACAGACAGATTCACACACTCACACTTAGAAAACATTCCTAAAAGAATGAAAGGAAATGACAATCAAGTTGTTAATAGATGTAGGGGTTATAAGTGGTTATTTAATAATTTCTATATTTTGATTTTTAACTGTAGCATTTTATAATCAGAAAAAGGTTGAAAATTAAAACGTAAAATAATACTAGCTTTGATGCATTTGTTTAAAACCTTCTTTGAAAAAGTTACTTTGCTATTCATATATGGTTAAGAAGCCCATAATTTGAACTTTGCTGATTTGAATTTATAATATTTCAAACAGTGTTGGATAGTGTATTTTCTTTGCCTAAAAGTATTTGTGACAACTTCATAGACCAGGAACAGGCATTTAGCCTAGCAGTTAAGATGCCTACATCCCACATCAGAGTACCTGGGCGTGGTTCCTAGCTTCAGCTCCTGATTCCAGCTCCCTGCCCTGGCAGATCCTAGGAGGCAGCCATGAGGGTACCAGTAATTGGGCGTCTGCCACCCATGTGGGAGACCTGGCTCCTGGCTCCAGCCCAGCCAGCTCTGGCCCTTGTAAGCATTTAGGGAGTGAAACAGCAGATGGATGAGAGTGCTCTCTGTATGCCTGTCTCTCTGTCTCTGTCTCTCTACTGCTCAGATTTTTAAAATAACTCATTTTTAAAGACATCAGTTAATAGTATCACAAAATTAGAGACTCAATTTTAAATAGTGATCATTTCAAGCCTACAAAATGACTTCCAAACAGTTTATCTAGAGTATAAATGTTTGTGACAGTGGCAACATTCACATATTCCGTGGTATAAATAAAAAAGGTACACATTTACTTAAACTTCTTTAATTCATGCATCCAGCAACCCTTTCTCAAGTGCTTACTAGATGCCAGGTGCTGTTCTGGGCTTGGGATGCATCAGTGAATAGAAAGAGCCTCCTTCCTGCCCTTTGGTTGCAGTCCCATAGGCATGGGATAGAGGGAAAGGACAGAGGAGCAACATAAAGAAGGAGGTCTTGTGCTGCATGGAAGGTCAGCATCCTGCAGAGCTAAGCACAGAGCCCAGGGAGAGAGGTGGGGAGTGCCACAGCCTAGGGACAAGGAGACTATAGTGTAAAACAGACTGGCGTGGGGAAGCCTCACTGAGAGCTAACATTGGAGCAAAGCCTGCAAAGCGGCTTGGGGAGGTGACTGATGGATGAGCTGTCCACACCGAGGGCGGCCAGTCCAAAGGCCTGGAGGAGCTTGCATGGCAAATCGTAGGATTAAGGAAGAGGCCACAGTGGGCCCATCAGAGGAGGGGTACAGGTGGAGTAATCCATAACCAATGTGCTTGCAACCAGAGTGTTGCTGACTGCATTTCTCTTATTCTGGAATATTTGTATGTATTTAATGATATATCCTTGTGATAGGACCCATGTCCAAGCATGAAATCTAGGAGAAGTCATTTAGCCAGTGGTTAACACAGCCTTGTTTCACATTGGAGTGCCTGGATTCGATTTTTGGCTCTGGGTTCCTGTATCCAGCCTCCTGCCAGTGTAGACCCTGGGAGGCAGCAGTGATGGTTCAAATAATTGAATTTCTGACTCCCACATGGGAGTCTAGGTCTCCTAGATTGTATTTCCCACTTCTAGCTCTGGTGCTGGCCGAGCCTCAGCTGTTGCAGTCATTTGTAGGGTAAACCAGGATACAGGAGTGTATGTGTGTGTGTCTTTTTTATTTTTATATTTTTTAAGATTTACTTGTTTACAGGGAGGCAGAGGCAGAGGGAGAGGGAGAGGGAGAGAGAGAGAGAGAAAGAGAGAGAGAGGGATGGAGGGAGAGAGAGAGGTCGTCATCTGCTGGTTCACTCCCCGGATGGCCACAAAGGCTAGAGCTGCACTTACCCGAAGCCAGGAGCTTCTTCCGGTCTCCTACATGGTTGCAGGTGCCCAAGGACTTGGGCCATCTTCTACTGCTTTCCCAGGTCATAGCAGAGCTGGATCGGAGGTGGAGCAGCCAGGTCTTGAACCAGCATCCATATGGGATGCCAGCACTACAGGCAGTGGCTTTACCCACTACACCACAGCACCAGCTCCTGTGTGTGTGTGTGTTGATTACATAAATAATGTTGAAATAAACATGAAATTCATTTGTGTTTTATATATGCCTCATACCCATCGCCGAAAAATAGCTTTATACAATATTTTTAGCGTATCTGTGTTGTTACTGCAACCCCTCACGTGAGATGCAGTGTTGAATTTCATAATTATGACATCATGTCAGTGCACAAAAAGTTCTGGATTTTGACATTTCCAGTCAGGGCTGTCCAGCCTGTAGTACAGGAACCAGAGAGATCCAGCCTGAACGGAGGGAGACACATGGCGTAGGCCTTGGGGGTCGCCATGGTGAAATGAGCAGGTCAGAGCATTTGAGCAGGGCAGTTACAGCTGTGACCTAAACTTCCAGAAGCCCCTTTGTTGAAGGAGACTGCAGAGAAACACGGGTAGCAGCAAGCAGGGAACCGAGGTAGGAGATTGTGACAGGTACTCGCCCCAGAGCTCCCAGTAGCTTACACTGCTGTGGATGTATCAGTTGAGGTGGCAAGACAAGGCCAGGTGGTCAGATTCCCGATGTACCGTCAAGGAAGAGCCCACAGGACTGTCCCAGTGCATCGGAAAGCAGTTGAAAACAGAGGCGTGAAGGATGACTGCAGGATTTTGGGCAAGGCACTGGTAGGGGGGTGGTTGCCATTAGCTGAGATGGCCAAGGCTAGATGTGAGCTGAGTGGGGAAAGTCGAGAGTTTGGTCCCAGACACGGGAAGCTGAGATGCCGGTCAGACATCGAGCCACCACATGGATAGGCAGCTGCGTGTGCAGGAGCTGAGGGCTTCCGTGTTCCAGTGCCCTTTCAAGTCGCGAGACCGGATGCAGTCCCCAGGGAGGTCAGGGGCAAAGGGAGGGAAATGGTAAGGGGCTGAGCCTTAGGTCCTGTCAGGTCAATGGGTCTAGTGGAAAAGAAGGGTCTTATTCACTTGAGCACCTGCGGGTGAGTGGCCAGAGGGAAGGAGGCTCTGAGAGAGGATGGAAGTGTTGGCAGGAGCAGAGAGTTCCTGTCCTAGTCAAATACGCATGACTCTACTGCCCTGGACCAGGGCTGTTTTGTTAGTCAGATGGGAAGCAAAAGCCTGCTTGGAGCAAGCTTGTGACAGAACGAGGAGAGAAACAGGAGACTGAGTGTGGACGTTCGTGTGTGAAGAGGACCTGGAGGACGAGTGGAGAGACCTGAGGGGCGTCTGAGGGAGAAAGAGCAGGCATGGCGGGCTGTGAGCAATCAAGGAGGCCATCTAGAGGGGGCGGGACCTGCTCAGCACTGTCCCTGAGCAGGAAGAGCGGGGTGGCTCAGCGCGCAGGGAGGGGCGGTGCAGGGGGCGGCCAAGGCAGGCGCTGGGAGTGCTGGGAGTGCGTGCAGCATTTTCTTTGGTTTGCTCCACTTCTTCACTTGAAGGCGTCTTCGTTCTTTTCTTCTTTCTGCGCGGTGATTATCACGATAGAGAATGTGGGCACGGTGACTCAGGGGATTTGGGAGTACAGATCTGGTGTTGATAGGGGAGACACCTAAAGAGCCACGACCAGAGCTTGTAATCGTCCCATAGCGAACTTTCCCCAGGAGCGGTTGGCTCTGTGCAAACACTTGAGTTCTCACTGTGTCTTGTGAGACCCTGATGCCCCATCAGGAGGTGTTGAGTGAGGCACCATCGTCAACGGAAGGGAGGAAGGGAGAAGAGCCGGGGGCACTAAGGTCCTTTCCCCTTCTGCTCTAGGACCCTGGAGAAGATCGTTACGTTTAAAACGTTCGTCACGCAGCTGAGCCTGGCCGTGTTTGATGACCTCAGCCACCACAGAGCGTCCGCGGAACTTCTGAGGCTCACGCTGGACAATGTCTTGGTGTGCGCGGGCCCTGGGGCCAGTGTGCTGCCCGGGGAGGAGCCCGCTGCCACCCTCGTCCAGCTTCACTGTATAGAGGTCTACTGTGGGGACCTGCAGGTGGACAACCAGCTCTATAACAAGTCCAACTTCCACTTTGCGGTCTTGGTCTGCCAGGGAGAAAAGCCAGAGCCCACCCAGTGTTCCAAAACGCAGAGTCTCCTCGCGTCCGGCACCGACCTGGAGGAGTACAAGGAAAACTGCTTTATCAAGCTTTACGTCACCTTAACTGAGGGCAAGAGCTCCTGGCTTGATATTAACGAGTTCACCTTTGAACTGAAGCCCGCCCGACTGTACGTGGAAGACACGTTTGTGTACTACATCAAAACCTTGTTCGACTCGTACCTTCCCAGCAGCAAGCTGGGGGCGCCCTGCAGGGCTCAGCAGGAGCTGCCCGCGCAGGTAACCCAGCACGCCAGGGCCCTGGTGAGCCCTGTGAAGCTCCGCAGGCTGCTGATCCAGCCGGTGAGTCTGCTCGTCAGCATCCACGCCTCCCTCAAGCTGTACATCGCCTCCGACCACACGCCTCTCGCCTTCTCCATGTTTGAGCGAGGCCCAGTCTTCACCACCGCCCGGCAGCTCGTGCACGCCCTGGCCATGCACTACGCCGCCGGGGCCCTTTTCCGAGCAGGTAAGGACACGAGCTGAGGGCCTATGGTGCTCTCGGGCCGGGCAAAGATGACACGCCTTGGGTTTGCCTTCACTGTCTCGAGTTCCAAGGATGCAGTCGGTGAGAGGTGACCTGACAGGGGGCTTTCTCATGAAACAGAACAGGATCCAGATCTAGACGCTGCCACGTTAGATGTAAGGTTTGGGGCAAGGTGTTGAACCTGGCCGAGCCTCCATTTCCTCATCTGTAAAATGGGTTTAAGAGTTTTCAGGAGGGAGGAGCATAGTGAGAGACACTGGCTTTGCAGCATCACAAAGATCCCATCCCTCGTTTGTCAGAGAAGTAGTTTGGCGAAGATGGAAAAAGTTCTGGGCTGGAACGAGGCAGCCAAGTGAGTTCACTCACGTCTTTCCCGTGAAGTTGTAAGGTTTCATTTCCTCTCTTCGGAAGCAAAGCTCTACAAGATGTGGGAGATGGGGGGGGGGGGGAGGGGCAGAAAAAGAAAGAGAGTTTTGAGAGGATCCGATGGAAGTATGTCAAGTCCACAGCATTTGGCTTGGCTGTTGGTGAACACGCCGCTAAGAGCGGCTTGATATTAGCTGTTCCCTAACTCGGGCTTTCAGTTCAGTCTAGGAAATGCTTGCTTAGCCCCTTGCAGGCACTGAGGCCCTTTCTTAGCATCCCAGCACAACCGGAGAGCCTAGCGCCGGCCCTCCGTTCCCCAGGCCTAAAAGAACTCCAGTTGTAGCTGGTTGGGTTTCTTCCTCGCTGCTCATGAATAGCCGGAGGTGAGGAATTCCGAGGATTTGTGTGCTCCTAAGGTGCACAAAGAGCCCTCTACCTACCAACCCGCTGTGGCACTGCCCAGCCAGCCAGGTGGCAGAGGGACGGCTGTGGGCGTCTCGGCCTCTCCACAGAGCTGAGACCGCAGGGGAAGAAGGGCGCGTGTGCCAGGCAGGTGGCCTCCTGCGCCACGCACTTTCCAGTCTGGCAGGGCAGAGCTGCAAGGGGCGCGGGATATGTGGACAGAGTGCTCTACACAGAGTACTGTGCACGGAACACGGAGTGTTGCTGGCCGTGTGCACTCCCTAACGCACACGCCCGGAGTGGAGGCCCAAGTTCCCACTGCAAGGCCGTGCTAACGCGCTCTCGGTTTGATGACCTGCCTCCTAGTGGTCCGCAAGAACTAAGGTGGCCCGGTCAGGCCTCTCCAGCAAAGACCCTGGAGATCTGACTTTGTGAATGCGACAAAGGAGAGACCCCTTGCTCTGTCCTCTGAGTAGCGTCGTGTTCCGCAGTTCATCCCTGTGTAAGATTAAGACTGCGGCGGTGAGTGACCCTCGCTGCTGTGGGTAAGCGGCCAGGAACCCTGCCCTGCTGGTAGATTACGTTTTCCCCATAATGAAACACATACGATCAGCAGGGCCGTGCAGAACTCTTTTATAAAAGAAAATGACAAGATCAGGGAGAGGGGCCATGCCAGACGTGTCGTCGGGATGACTTGCACGACAGTGAGGAAAGTAGCTCCCTCTTGCAAAGAAATCATTTAAAAATAAGCAGTTAACATTTCCAATGTAATAGACGGGTATCGTTCCAAACTGTTCCAGAAACTCACTCTGCCAGGCAGGTTTTGCTGTTAACATGAGAAGCAGGCACGTAGGTTACTGAGCTCTGATTCAGGCTCCCACAGGGAGCACCTGTGTGACAAACTGGTAGAGGAGCTCCACCGTGGCCCCAGGGGCTGTGCCCCCGCCGCCCGCTGCTTGAGCGATCTCTTTGTGGAGCATTGTTCATGAGTTTCCACAGAAGAGTCCGTGTGGCTGTTTTTGTTTTTGTTTTGTTTTGTAATTCACCACCTAGAAATGCTGACTGTCCCAATCTTGCCGTATACCGAGACAAGGAATTCTAAGATAGAGGTCAGGTTTTTCGAACCCATTGGCAGCTCACTCACTAAACAATCTGTGGGCAATCTGAAGGTGACCTCAAAGAAAGCAGCAAAGGAGTGAGCAGTGGAAGGCAGCCAAGGATCCCCAGATCCCAGGTAGAGAAGGAGAGGATGGAGGATTATTCTAGTAGAGGGGGAGCCAGGGCTGGCCTGGGAGGGGCACACTGCCTCCTCATCTCACTGGGGTCAGCCCTCACCCATCGGACACGGGAAGCTTCCTGGCTGCCATTGTTGAAACACCCTGACCTCATTTCTTGTGCAGTCACTGGAAGGGAACTTAAGTAAAAGGCAGTTAGACATGAATAGCAACCTGTTTGCAGGAAAACAGGTGGCCTCATATTTCCTTGAGGTCCCTCTCCACCCCAAGTCTCAGTGTGATGGGAAGCCAGGAGACTCCCTTTTACAAAAAACTCCCAAACAAGTAAGCTAAAGACTCACACGTTCAACCTCCATATCCATGGGTTCAGCCCACCATGAACCAAAAATATTCCCAGACAATGCAGTTGACTGAAAATGTACAGACTTGCTAGTCATTGCAGTACAGTAACTGTTTACATAGCATCTACATCCTACTGGGTAATCCAGAGATGACTTAAAAATACATGGGAGGATTATACAGGTTTTATGCAAATACTGCCCACTTGCTGTGAGGGACTTGAGTGTCCAAAGATTTTGGTGTCCACGAGGCATCTTGAAGTCAATTCCCCACAGATATCAAGAGCAAATATATTTACTGTTGGTGGCAGTAACCAAATAAGGAGCACCTACTCTTTCTGCCCTTTCTGGCCAGCTCAGATGCCACTGAGCTTAGTTAGCTGTGGTCCACACACCCCCTCCCATTAGGTACTGGTCCTAATCCAGGAGACCCCCACCCACCTTTCATGGGGCTGGAAAGAGGTGGCCAGGCTGGGACATTTCCACTGCATGTGCCCACTGTACTCACCCCGGTGGCCTATGGGAGCGTAGTCTTTGCTTGGCAAGAGTTACTCTCCCTTGTACACTGTGTTTTTTTTAAAAGCTTTTATTTAATGAACACAATTTTCATAGATACAACTTTAGGAACACAGTGGTTCCTGTGTCCCTACTCCCATCCCACCAACTACTCCTTCTCTCATTCCATTCTTTAAAATTCATTTTTAATTAAATTTTTATACAGAAGACCAACTCTATATGAAGTAAGGATTTCAACAGTTTGCACACATACACACACACACAATGTAAAAAGTACTGTTTGAAAAAAAGTTTTGCAGTTAATTTTCATAGTACAACTCATTAAGGACAAAAGTCCTACATGGGAGTAAATGCACAGTGACTTCTATTGTTAATTTAACAATTAACACTCTTATTTATGACCTCAGTGATTACCCAAGGCTCTTGCCATCAGCTGCCGAGGCTATGGAAGCCTTTTCTGACCACAAATTCCATCAGTATTTAGACAAGGCCATAAGCAAAGGGGAAGTTCTTTCCTCCCTTCAGAGAAAAGTACATCCTTATTTGATGGCCCCCTCTTTCCACTGGGGTCTCATTCACACAGATCCTTCATGTAGCATATTTTTGGGATAATGTCTTGCTTTCCATGCCTGCATTGCTCTCATGGGCTTTTCAGCCACATACAAATACCTCAAGGGCTGATTCCGAGGTCATAGTGTTACTTAAAGTGATTGTCATTCTATGAGTGCTGTGTGGACTGCTTCCCTTGTTGGACATTCCCTCCTTTTTAATTCTGTCTATTGTTATTACCAGGCACTTGATGCTATTTCTATAGTTTCTTGAACACTTAATCCTATCTATAAGTTCCTTGTATACTCTTTGGAAAGAAGGAGAATTAAGAAGTCTCTAGGTCACCCTTCCTCTTTCATCCATCCCAGACTACACAGAATCTGTCCTTTCTTTACCTCCACCCCCGGGGCCCTCCCACAAGACTATTGCCCAGCACCCTTCATTTTCTTTGCAACCTGGGCTCCTGTTGGGGGAAGGGTGGGGCTTTGGAATCAGGTAACCCCAGCCCAAGCGTCTAACCAGCTGGCAGTTGTGAGTGTTGGACTCATCTCTGAGCTTCAGTTCCCTCCTTTCCCTGCCTGTCTGTGAGACCGAGAAGCCTGAGTAAAACTTCGCTGGACTTGCCTCTACTCCTGTGCCAGATTTATTCCCGGGCCCCACATGGCAGCTCAGTCATTGGCTTACTTGGCTCTGCTTGAAGGGGGATAGTTGTACCTGTCTCACATGGCTGCCGTTAGCATCGGGTGAACTCCCAGCACCTGCAGGTCCTCCCGCCACGTTCCTCCTCCTCTGGAACCCACACCTACTCTGAGCAGCCCCTGGTGTTGGCTCCCCAGTGTTGCTGTGACGAGGAGGGCTCGCAACAGGAGAAAGTTCCTGTCCACACCAGCTGGGCCCGGGAGCCCCGCGGGACCCTGCCTTGGCCTGAGCACTCAACCTTTGCCATCCTCTCAGACCAGGAGCTGCACGGAGGGCCTGCTGTGGAGGGAGAAATGGCCCTCGCTCAGGTCCTGGCCCCACGGCCTTCCCGGCAGAGGGGAGATCAGCGGGGTCCCGGAGCAAACTGCCTTTTCCGATTCCTCCCCTCTTTGGCCTCCTGCCCTTGCCTGTCCCTCCTGTCTCCTGGGCCTGCAGCCCCCGGTCCCCAGCCTGTGTGGGCCAGGGCAGCCCCGGGGGAACTCTGCACCCCAGCCTCATTCCCACGAGGCAGCACGCGCTGCACTCTGGCCGCTGCACAGGCCAACTCCTGGCAAGCCCAGGCCTCCACAGGAAACCAGATCCAAAGCCACCCTCCTGGGACTTTCCCAGGGAACACTCCCCTCCTGCTAAGCTAATCAGTACGTCCCTGTCACTGCTGTTTACACAACCGAAGCCGGGGTTGAAGGGGAGACATTTGTCTGGCTCTAGCTCTGCTCCAAAGGGAAGCACTCAACTTGGTAGGATTGGGAAAGATTAAAAATAACTCCTCCAGCCTTGTCAGAAGTTCGCATCCCCTTTGCAGTGCCCCACTTAGCATCTGGCCTCCTCCCCGGGCCCAGCCTCTCCTCCGGGCTGGGGCCTCGGCTGCCCTGTGGAGGTGGCAAGCAGACACCATCAAGGCACCTTCCCTGGGCTGGCCGGTGCACGGTCCCCGCACGCAGATCCCTTCTGCAGGCTCACGGGAGGCTCGGGCCAGGAAGTCTCCTGAAAGCTACCTGGGGCTGCCCGAGGACTGCTGATTTATAAAGCTCCAAGGTTTTCCATGTATGCGGTCACCCTGAATGAGCTCTTCCCATCTTCTGCCCTCGAGCCTAGTGTGAAAAACAGGCTGCAGGGAGAACGGGGTCGCAGCTTCCCGGGCCTTGAACGTGTGTGCGTAGGCGGCGCAGTAACCCTGCCCTCTGTCCCCCCAGGCTGGGTGGTTGGGTCCCTGGAGATCCTCGGCAGCCCGGCGAGCCTGGTGCGAAGCATCGGGAACGGCGTCGCCGACTTCTTCAGGCTTCCGTACGAGGGGCTGACGCGGGGCCCCGGCGCCTTCGTGAGCGGAGTCTCCAGAGGAACGACGTCGTTCGTGAAGCACATCTCCAAAGGTAGCGTCGCCGCCCGGCCTGGTGCCGCCGGCCTAGCCTTCCGTCCCCGGCTCCTGCTCCCTAAAGAGCGCGCGTTCCCAGCGCATCCAGCCTGCCCCTGCCTTTGGCTCGTTAGCGAGCAGTGCGTTGGTGGGTCTGTAACAAAGCTCGTATGCAATGGCTTATGTTTTAAACAGATCACTGCGTGCCTGTAGTGTGTGAAAATGTTTCAGAAACTTCAGAATTTTAAACCTCCCGTTGGGAAAACGAGGATTGGCCCAACTGTTCTTCCGTGTGATAAACACACAAATGTTAAAGGTGTTCGAGATTTCTGCTAAACATCAGAAATCCTACACCGCGTTGCCTCATCGCAGTTTTTAAAATGTAGATACAGTTACTTTGGTAAGGACCCGGACACGCGGTGACAAGGACTGGGACTTGGAGGGGGAACGGCCTGCTCTCCCAGGGAGCTGTGTCAACAGTGCCATCTTGTGGCCCACACGGGCGCAGGGCACCAACACCATACTGCCTCTGCCAGGAATCTGAGTGTGAGCCGAGTGCATTTGCTCGGTGATATTTTGGGCAGGTTGGCAGTGGCTCGGGAGCTAACCAGGGCCATGTGAGTCCCCTTTTCTTCTCCACGGGAGGCAGGGGAACTGGGCAGAGGCCTTCTTCCCATAAAAGGCATCCTCCCGTAGACAGTGCTGCCACTCCATCGTAAGTGGGCAGGTTGCGGAAGTCTCTAGAAGGCCTCAGAACACTTGGGTTTGAAATACGAGAATCCGTGATCCGCACAGGGGGGCCGGAGCCTCTGGGTAGGAGGTTGGCAGGAGGACAGCAAGAGGAAGGAAAACAAATTCCAAGGACAATGAAAAGGACCACTCCCCCAGCCCCCAAATCGCCAGGGAGGCCTGGGGAGGCCTGGGAGTGAGCCGCAGAAACGCCCGATGAGTCATCCGGACACTCATTTTAAAGTAAGACGATCAACACCTGCTACAGTGAACCTCGGCGGTAACTCTAGCAGCCTGGCTCACTGCGAGTTTCCTACACTTGTTCTCCCCTTCTCTCAGCAAGAGCCGTTTGGTTTGCTGGCATCTCTCTCTTCCCCCGCCCTCCCTCTCTTTTTCTCTGTGTGTGTGAGTGATCTTTTCAGATCACTGGTAGATATGCAAGTGTGACAGTGCCATCTGCCATTCCTTCCTGAAGCCAGAGATCTGAGAACAGCTGAGCTAGTCCGTGGGCTTCGGGCTGTGCCCGCTGATGCCCTGGTTTGCTGGTGAGATAGAAGCAGTCTTGCTGGAGGGGCTCACGGTGTTCTGAGCAAGATGCAGGAAGGAGCCCTTCGGAGGAAAACCACGCAGCAGCGAGCCTCGCACGCGACCCTCCCCCTGTGTGGTGCTCCGCGTTCCCGCTGCTTCCTGACTGTGGCACAGGGACTGCCTCGGAATGCCACATGCTAGGCTCGGTGCTGCCCTGTGCCACGACGGAGGCGATAAAGAGGGAATGCCTCTAACTCCTAAGGTGGAAAGCAAACCCTGCCCTTTAAAATCCGAGCAGGCAAATGTTACGCTTCCCAGCCTGGCCTTGGGGAGCGGGCCTTTAGCCTTAGAGCTAAGACATCCCAGCTCCGGCTCCTGCCTCCAGCTTCCTGCTAATGCTCCTCCTGGCGGTGGGGTCCCTGCCACTCACAGAGGAGACCTGGGTCGCATTCCTGGCTCCCAGCTCCAGCCCCAACCTAGCCCCAGCTATTGCAGGCGTCTTGGGGAGCGAAGCAGCAGATGGGAGCTCCCTGGCTGTCTCTCTTTTTAGGGAGCCTCACTGAGGACCTGGAAATTGGTTGGAGTGAGCCTTGACCATCCAGTGGTAGGAAAGGATGTGCAACTCTTGGCTTCTGTGTGGCGACAGGGACTCTCGCCTCCCCCTGGGAAGGGTGCTGCCCGCCTCCTGCGCCCGGGCGACTCCACCTTGTGGTCCTAAGGCTCCCGCGCCACATGACCCAGGAGAGGACATGTCCCGCCACTGACACGGAGGCCCACCCTGTGTTCTTGTCCCCTCAGGTACCCTCACGTCCATCACCAATCTGGCCACCAGCCTGGCCCGGAACATGGACCGGCTGTCGCTGGACGAGGAGCACTACAACCGGCAGGAGGAGTGGCGGCGGCAGCTCCCCGAGAGCCTGGGCGAGGGGCTGCGGCAGGGCCTGTCCCGGCTGGGCATCAGCTTGCTGGGTAAGGGGCGCTCTCCTGGCTGTGTGCACACAGGCTCTGCAGGCCGGGCTGGGCGCCGCTGGGCCTCCGTGGGCGTGGGGGTGGCAGGGAGCTGGCCCCTCTCTCTGCAGACAGAGCTGAGGCTCTGAGAGCCCAGGGGCCAGGAGCCTGCTCCTGGAGACCTAGACCCTGAAAGCAGCAACTGCCCGCACAGACGCACACGGCCTGCCCTCCTGTGCCTCTGCTCTCAAGTGGAGTGTGGGCCTCCAAGCGGCTCTCTAAAGGACCCAGACATTCCCTGGCTGTCCCCTGAGCACGGTGGCAACACCACAAGGACAGCCGCATGCAGCTGTGTGTGCTGCCAAGCACGAGCGAGCGGCCGCCCTCGGCCCTCCCTGGGGGAGACCCAGCAGGGGCCTGTGAGTGAGCAGCACCATGCCAGTGTGGTGCCAGCTCCCGGGAGGAGCCCGCCCCGGCCTGGGCCTGTCTCGGTGTCACAGTTTGCTGGCAGCCCCCTGGGACGCTGAGAGGTGCACGTTGCTGTGGCTGTTTTAAAATAGCACAAATGTTTGAAAATAAGAGACTTTGGAAAAATCTATAAAAAGGAAGCTTCAGTGCTGAAAGTTTACAGAGCAGGATTTTCAAGGGTAGTTTTGTTTATTTGCTTGCAAAGGAATTTAAAACTGTATGGCTTGGCCACCAGCCTGCCGCACATCTGAGCAAGTGTGCGCCTCCCGGAGATCAAAGCGGCCAGCGCAGCGCGCAGGGGAGCAAAGATGAGCTTGAGAGGCTGCCCTGCGCTCTCTCCCACCTTGGGTTCCCTGCACAGCTCTCGCCCTTGCAACTGCCGCCAGCTCAGGCTCTGGGAGGAAGCAGTAAAACGTTACAGGTTCAGGTTAAGTTACTAGAAACGGCTGTAACATTCTGTGGTGTGGGGCACTGTCATCTGATGACGCGTGGAAATGGGGACGCGAGTGAGCACGCACTGTGCTTGGCCCAGCAACCCAAGGCGGCCTGTCCGGGGAAGGTGGTAGGGTGCAGTGGGTAGACCACGTGTCCTGCAAAGCCGGAGCCCACGGTTGGGCATCCACGTCTCCTCTTTATGACCTCAGGCAATGCCTTCTCTTCTCTGAACGTGGGTTTCTCTCTTGTAAATTGGAGCCGCTGATACCACTATTAGAAATACGGGTGGCTGGGCGCGTGCCGGGCACACAGTGCCTATTTGGTAAACGGTGCCTGTCATTATTGTGTGATGACAGCGGGGGAGCGGGAAGAGTTGCCCGCCTTCAAAGAGTGTCCCAGTGAAGACAGGCGCTCAACGATGGGGCAGGGGCACTTTGGCTTTCGTGTAGTCCAGTGAGTGACATCGCTGTAGCCAGAAGAGGTGACAGTGGGGATATCTTGAGGACCACTGTCTGGGGACTCTGGAAGCTTCTTGGGCCCTTTGCTCAGTTCTACTTGGCGTTGCCAGGTGACCAGAAAGACATGAGCAGGCTGGCCTGTGGCTGTCCCCACCTTGACACCGTGAGCCCTATAGCCAAGGGTTGTGCGTTCTTCCCATCCAGAGAAGCCCAAGCCGCTGCTGCTCACTGCCACCATGTCAGACTGTACCCGATGGTGGCAATCAGTCACGTGAGGAGCCGGGACTGCACCGCTGATGTCACCTTTTGTTGTTTTAAGCTTTAATTTATTTGAGAGCTAGGTGTACAGAGGGAGAGAGAGGGGTCTCTTCCATCCGCTGGTTCACTCCCTAAATGGCTGCAATGATCAGGAGCCAGGAGCTTCTTCCAGGCCTCCCACGTGTGTGCAGTGGCCCAAGGACTTGGGCCGTCTTCCACTGCTTTCCCAGGAGCATTAGCAGAGCTGGATCAGAAGTGGAGCATTGCAGGTGGCCACAGCACCAGCCTCTGATGCCACCTTTTGGGCCGTGGCTCCTGTTGACACAGTAGAGAGCTGTAGAGCTCTGATCTGTGCTGTGCCTTGTACAACCTCATGCACACGGGGCATCCTCCAGTCTGTGTGCGGAAACAGCACATATGTGCGCACCTGTGATCTCTCCCCATCTCATTATTTCCAGAGACCTGTGCATTCTAGGGGTGACGTAATTACCTCCCTGGTGTATACCAGCTGCACCCACCAGCACTGGCCCACCCAGGGGCTCCTGGGAGCACGGGTCCTAGCCTGGCTCATGCCCTGAACATGCACCTGTTTCTGGACACCCCCCGACCCCCAGAGTTCCCAGTGGCCCTCCCATCTCCGCCTTCCTTGCGTCTAAGAGGTCAGAAGCCTATCTGTGTCCATATTCTCTCTGGATTCTCCCAGGTCTGCCCGGCACAGGGAGGGGTGAGTCTGCTAGCTTTGGACAGACTGAGGTCGAGCCTTTAGCACGCGGTACCTTGAAAGCCAGTCCCCTCTCCACGGGACCGAAGCTCTCAGGGCCCCAGGAGTGAAGCGTACTCGCAGGTTCCGTGTTGCCTAATTTCATCTTCACGGCCCCAGGTGCCCACGCTGAACAGTGAGCAGCTCAGGTCAGGTCAGGCCGGCAGCCAGGGCCTCTGCTGTGTCCCGAGGCCTGGAAGCAACTCAAGTGTGGGGACACCATGGGGAGACCTACTGGTAGAAGGCGGAAGGCCACACTGCCCACGAGCCTCCGGGGGCTCTGCGAAGCATGAGGCGAGAGTGGGGCTCTGTATGGCCCCAGGGCAGCAACGACCTTCCCTGCTGGCCCAGAGAGGCTGCTGAGGCTTTTGGATGAGCCCAGAATGGTGTTCCAAAAGCGACAGCTCTGGGAAACCACGGCATAGCCTGCAGAACTGGCATCAGCCTTGCCCACATTGACCAAATGCTATTCCCCAAACACCCAAACACCACCGTACCCAGAGCTGTGCGGGGAGGCAAGCGCAGCGCCTGTCCCCGCTCCCTCTGTGGCCCCACCCGACCCTGGTCCTCCCTCAGGACACCCAGGGCACACCCCCACAAGCCACCCACGGGAGGAGTGGCCCAAGGTGCCGCCTGTCGAGCTCTGACCTTTCTGGGCACTAGGGCTGGCCTGGGCAGGAAGGGACACCCACTCTGGGGCTCCCATTTGTGTCTGGCATAGGAAGTGCTCGCCTGGGGTCCTGGCTTAGGCCTGGTCTGTTGCTGTGACAGGAGCAGGTGGCAAGGCCGGCATCAAACCGGCCACGTGGGTGGCTGGGACCTGGAGAGACTGGTGGCCTAGCAATTTCGCCAAAGGCCAGGGAGCGAGTCCCAGGGGAGGGAAAGGGCACCCATGGAGTCCCCTGGCTCCCAGAGGAAGGCACAGGACACACAGCTCCCCACATCCTGCCTGCCCCAACATGGAGGCTGGGGGGAGATGCCCTCCCAGGTGCCCTGTGTCCCACACCTTGCCTCATCACGTCACAGCCGCCTCCATGTGGCTGCCCAGCCGTGGCCCGACTCCAGCCGACGAGGCTTGGGATCAGTTTGCGCCCCGTGGAGCCTGGGAGCCAGTCTGAGTGGATGACAGGAAGTAGCCTCCCAGCTCCCAGAGCCCGCCTCCCCACGGCGATGCCGCGAAGCAGCTGCTGGTCCCTGCCTGCCTCGTACTCGCTGGCTGTGGCTCCTGGTGACCAGTGAGGTGCCCGGGTGTGCGACGGGCATTTCCCCGGTGTGGCGCTGGGCTGAGGGCAGGTGACCTGGACCAGCCAGCAGCTTATCAGTGACCTGGAGAGCATGCGCCCAGCGGTCTGCTCTTGAGCACGGACACCTTGCAGAGAAATCGGATAAGGGGATCCCCAAGGCAGCTGTTCACTCGGAGCCCTGTGCCGTGAAAGGATCCCAAGAGGAGACCAGGGTTCCTGCCTCTGCCAGGGTGGCCCTGGGAGCCCCTTCTCAGAGCTGGAGGGCGGAGCCGCCGAATGTGCGGAGCTGCCCTGACCCCCAGCCCGGGGCGGCTGGGAGCAGCGCCCCCTGGGGAAGGTCTGGGTAGGGACGCCGCAGGCCGGAAGCAGCCCTGTCCCCTCAGTGCTTCTCCAACGGCGCTGTCAGAGCCTGGATGTGAACCCAGCAGGAGCACGCCCGTAGCGTGACTGGATTTTGTGCGGCGGACTATGGCTGGAAATGAGCAGGTCTCGCCTCGAGCCTGGGGACTCCGTTCTCCCAGGAAACCCAGACTCAGTGGCACCATGCGGTCTACACTGCAGGGTCTCCTCGGGAGGACTGTGCATCTGGCCATCTCAGCAGGTGGGAGTGAACAGAATCCTGCGGCGCCCTGGAAGGAAGGCCGCCGTTCTGAGTTGGGAACCCTCCATGCCGAGCTGCCCCGCCTTTGACAGCCCGGTGACCTCGGGAGCACCTGAAACTGCCTGCCTCGGTGTCCTCATCTGGGACACGATGGAAACAAAAAGCAAAACGAGGATCGTGAGGATGAGCTGATCCCATACAGGCAGAGCTCTTGGCACAGCCGCAGCACCTCAGCAGCACCCAGCGTGCATGAGCTACGTTAGAAACGGGTGTCACGCCGATGGCTGCCGTTAGCTACATTGTTATTTTTTTTAAGATTTATTTTATTTGAAAGAGTTACACAGAGAGGAGGAGAGGCAGAGAGAGAAAGAGAGAGAGGTCTTCCATCCGCTGGTTCACTCCCCAGAGGGCCGCAATGGTCAGAGCTGCGCCCATCCGAAGCCAGGAACCAGGAGCTTCTTCCGGGTCTCCCACGTGGGTGCAGGGACCCAAGCACTTGTCCATCTTCTACAGCTTTCCCAGGCCATAGCAGAGAGCTGGATGGGAAGTGGAGCAGCTGGGACTCGAACCAGTGCCCAGATGGGATGCTGCCAATGTAATCAACGGCTTTACCCGCTATGCCACAGTGTCGGCCTCAAACTACATAGTTATTACAAAGGGGCCAGCCCCTCCCACTCCTCTGCGAGCCCTGGCTGCCCGTGGCCCATGCTGCCTTCTGGAATAGTCTGACCGGTTGGCCACATTCTGGACTGACCCTCACAGACCCGAGCTGGGTGGGCCAGACCGGGTCTGAACATTGTTTTGGTGAAGACAGTGTCTGACTTAAGCAGCCCTCGGTTTCTCAGCCAAGTGGTACATAAGTGGATAGCAGCGCAGTGCGTAATGAGAATGGGACTCACTTCCCGTGCGCGAGACCGCACTCCCCACTCAGGGTCTCGTGCGTGTCGCGGCCCTGTCCTCACCTAGGCCTTTGTCCTTGCAGGGGCAATCGCGGGCATCGTGGACCAGCCCATGCAGAACTTCCAGAGAACGTCGGAGGCCCAGGCCTCGGCGGGACACAAAGCCAGGGGCGTCATCTCGGGCGTGGGGAAAGGACTCATGGGGGTGTTCACCAAGCCCATCGGAGGCGCGGCCGAGCTCGTGTCCCAGACCGGCTATGGTAAGTTGGTGGCGAGCCCAGGGGCCCGCTCTGGCACTCGGGGGCGCAGCGGACGAGCAGGTAACGAGTAACTTTCCCTGTGCCTGTTCACGGGGTGGAACCACACTAGTAACAACCAGGACACGGCTGAGTAATTTCACAATGTAGCATCATGGAACCTGTTGGCAGTACAATTAACAGACGTGAAGAGCAGTGTGGCCAATCCGTAGTAGCAAAGGAAAGAATCCCTCCTTTTCCCTGGGAGAAATGCGGGGGGGGGGGGGGGGGCGCAGGGGCAGGCAGGGAGTCTGTGAGCCGCAGAGGCCCGTGCGGGCTTTCTTCCCTGCAAGCGCTGTCCTGTGCCTTGGAGCCCTGCTGAGTCTCCCAGCCACGCAGAGCAGAAACACGCGGTCCACGGCTGCAGGGAGAGGGTGGGCCTGCGGCCCCATGTGCGTGTACTTGGGTGTGGGGCGCATGCCAGGGCCTCCCCCGTGCGCCCAGTGAGGCTCCGTGCAACCATGTGACGGAGACTCCGCTGTCATTGTTCGGGTCACGGGGCGAGCGGGCTGCCTGGCAGTGCCACACACCACGCGTGGGCTCTCCTGCTTGTTGGGCGCTGGGCACTCTGGGTGGCCTCCCACAGCTCAACGGGCAGGGCAAGGCGCCCTGGACACAGGCACACGTGGGCTCTGCAGGATGCCTCCTGGCAGGAACCCCTGCCCGCTGCCACTCCGGGCATCCTTTAAGAGACCACCCAGCCATAGGCACGTGGGCCTCCCCTCCCCGCCCCCTCCACCTCTCCCAGAGACATCTCCACTCACACGGGGGCTGCCAGGAGGACCCCCTGCAACTCCGAAGTGGAAAAAGTGAAGCCCTCCCTTATCAAATGGCTGCCCCTCCACGTGCACGGACCCAGGACGCTCCTGGACATGGCTCGGGCGAGCTCCAGTCGGCTCGTGCTCCATCAGTGCTCTGGGATCCGAGAACGCCCCACCCCTCCCCACGCGCTCCGTGGCCCACAGGGGCCCTCGCTTATGTAAGAGCCTCTCGGAGCAGGCTTCACACGGCCCTTTGGGTTTCCATCACTCTTGTAAAACTTTTACTGCCGCACTGAAGGTTTTACAGACCACTAACTCTTAGTCTAATGACTGTGCCTCGTTCATAAACGTTTACAAGGCCTCAGAAAGCACACAGCCGGGGCCATCTTTGGCTCGCGAGTCTCTTCAGGGCCCTGTGTGGCTGCTGCTGGGTGCCCTCATTGGGTGCTGGCCCCAGGGACAGCACGAAGCCGGCCTCGGCCCCCAAAGCTCACGTACACAGCCGCGGCTCCGTGCTCCCCAGCTGTGCTGTCCCCTAACGTTTAGTGCCACAGCCAGGCAGGCTGCGTGCCTGTGTGTGTGTGCTGTGTTCTAGTCTGTGACCAGCCCTAGCAGGTCCAGTCCAGGGGTACCGTGCTGCATGACGTCCGCTAACGAGCATGGTCACTCGGGCATCAATTCCGAGTGACGTGTGAGCGCGGCCACCCGTCTGTGCCTGGACTCCGGCACGTTCCTGCTTCAGTTTGCAGCTGATGTCGGGTCACCGGGGTTAAGAGCATTGTGATGGTTAGTGATCATCTGTGTGCCCGCCTCCAAAGATGTGACATCGTCCTGAATCTGTAACAGGTATGGACGCCTCTAAGCAGATGACGTCACTGCCGCTCCAAACCCCTCCTTCCTCTCCACAGGTATTCTCCACGGAGCTGGACTTTCTCAGCTTCCCAGACAGCGCTATCAGCCCGGCGATCTACGTGCTGACCAGGCCCCAAACAGCCACGTCAAATACGTCTGGTAAAACTGCTCACACTCGCTCGGCTTCATGTGCACACCGGAGGTTAACAGCTCCTGGCTTGCGGTCAGGCTAATGGGCCGTGTGCTTCCAGGGGGACCCAGGACAAGCAGCTGTTTTTGGCTCCGGCATCTTGAGCAGCAGAAGGGCATCCCTGAGGGCCAAGTGCAGCTGGCTGCAGAGCCTCAGGGAGGGGCTGCGCAGTGGCCTGGGGGAGGGGGCGGGCACCTGGTAGAACCAGCGTTCCAATTAGGGGGCCGCTTCTGATGGAAGGAAAGGCGCTAAGTGAGGTAGAGACAGGTTCTTTTTTAATTTATTTGAGTTACACAAATAGAGGAGAGGCAGAGAGAGAGAGGTCCTCCATCTGCTGGTTCACCCCCCAAGTTGGCCACAATGGCCGGTGCTGCACTGATCTGAAGCAGGAGCTTCCTCTGGGTCTCCCATGTGGGTGCAGATGCCCAAGGACTTGGGCCACATTCCACTGCTTTCCCAGGCCACAGCAGAGCTGGATCGGAAGAGGAGCAGCCAGGACTAGAACCGGCGCCCATATGGAATGCTGGCACCTCAGGCTGGGGGTTAACCTGCTGCGCCACAGCTCTGGCCCCAGAAATAATTGTTAATAGTTATCATAAAGGCCCTTCTCGCTCTGCATGGGGAACTTGTGTGGGTGGTCCCAACCCCGGGCAAAAGGAGCACTGAGCTCCTGGCCTTTTTTCTCCACTGCCACAGGAAAATGCTGCAGCCTCTGGGCCGCCCAGAAGTCCACATGGCCCTGGACGTGGTCCTGGTGAGGGGCTCGGGCCAGGAGCACGAAGGGTGCCTGCTGCTGACGTCAGAAGTGCTCTTCGTGGTGAGCGTCAGCGAGGACACACAGCAGCAGGCCTTCCCCGTCACGGAGATCGACTGCATGCAGGACAGCAAGCGAAACAACCTGCTCACCGTGCAGCTCAGGCAGCCGAGGGTGGCCTGTGACGTGGAGGTAGGTTCCGGCCGACGGGGTGCCTGGGGCAGGCTGCCAGGGAGGTGAGACGCAGACCGGTCACTGGCGCTCAGGCATCGAGAAGCTGTTGCCTTCACAGTGGCTGCTAGACAAAGGGAGACGGGTGGGGTCTGGGTGCCCTGCACAGGAAAGCCCGAAAGGCAGCCCAGGGGGCTGAGAGCCTGGGGCCAGGCACCATGTGAATTAAACAGGGCTGGGGCGCTTTAGTGGGTGGGACAGTGGAGCTCCAAAACGAGTGGGAACCAGCGAGGGTCACAGCAACAGTCCCAGGCCACTGCTCCACAAGGGCCCCAGGGCTGCCTGTGGCAGGTCTGTGGGTGCAAGAGGGCCCTGCAGGAAAGAGTTCAGCTCTCTCCCCACACCCGTCCCCTGAGACTTCAGGGGTCAAATGCTGTGATGGGGCTCCTCCTCTCCGGCCACCGCTTTGTAATCTGCGGCCATGTGTTCCCTTTCCCGTGGGATAATTTCCTGTCTCTTAAGTACCACGGGGGCTCCTGGGGCAGTTCGATGGCCCGAGATGTGCTGGCTGACAGAAGTGGAAGTGGAGGGGGTGCTCCCAGGGGACATACTGAGTGCCAGGGGTCAGAGGCAAGCCCTGAGCAGGTACACCCACTGCAAAACTGCTCTCTGCTCCCGACTCCTGGTGAGCGCCCGCTCCATGGGGCCTGCGTGCGACCTGCGAAGCTTCTTTCCCATGACGAGGACTGAGTGCCCCCAGCAGGCCCAGCCCGATTCCTCCTTTCGTTTTCTTCCTGATATGGGAGCTTGTGTCTCCCTCACACCCGTTTGGGTAAAATTATCTGAGAAGGTGGAAAGCAGCCAAGCACAACAACTCTGTAAGATTTCTCTAGTTTCTTGGATCCTAATCAGTCAGGCTTTAAGCTGGGGCTTGGCACCAGGACTACATTGCTGCTGCAAGTTGATGACTTTCTGGGAATAAACAGAGGTCAGATGTCCACGCTGATTTTATTACATCTGCCGAAATCTTCTGATCCAGTTGACAATAAAGCAGCAGTGACCTGGCTGCAGGACTTGGCAGGGATGGACTGGGATCATTATCTGCACGTCCTTACGCCGAGGCCCTAACAGTGTCTGTGGCCGTCGTCATCCCTTAGCTGCTTGGTCAGTATCTGACATCTTACAACTCCCGAGACCAGAAATTCAGCTCTTCCTGTTAAACTCTTTACTGTCTTCAGTTGTGAGCACTTGCATTTCTGTGTGAGGAGGGTCCTGTGAGGAGTTACCACTGCTTCTCCAGGGGCTGTTGGGAGGATCGCTGAGGTCACTGCCCCTAGAAACTGCCAAGGATAACCGAGCCCATGCAGCCAGATGCCCAGGACACCATGCACGGCGCTGCTTTTCCCTGGGTGTCCAGGCCCGAGGGTCAGGGTTGAGCGCTGGCTCCAACAGAGGCAGGGAAAGGTGGCTGTGGGGCAAGCAGGCTGCCACCAGAGACGGGCCCCGAGCTCCTCCAGCACCGGCTCCTGGGCCCGCACTGCCCCATGCACCTTCACCTGACGTCTCCTCCACTTGACCCATCCAACCTCCCCCCCAGCCCTAAGAAGATTCAAGCTGCCAAGCATTTTTGGTTAGAAACAAAGCTGCTTATCAAAGGTGCTGTGATCTAATGTATGTCAGGGTGTGGGGTGTGGTGGGTGTGGGGGTTCAGACTGCTTTGACAGTTTGCTTCAGTTGCCCTTCTCACATCAACACATAGAACAGGACGCACTTACGCAGCTTGGTTAGGAAGCCTGCTGCTGTCCTGCAGTCAAAACCACGAGTGCTCTTCCAAGATCTTTACATAAAATGGCTTTTCTGATTTATTGCTTTTGCCTTAGATGCTAAGAAACACAGCGCCTTTGAATTTTGGAAGGAATTAATTTGTAGATGACATCATTCAGTACATTCAAATATGGCAGGATTCAGCTTTTTTTTAAAAATCTACATTTGCTTTTCTTGGTTAAATGCAGCCATTTTTAGGGGTAATAATTGCTTAATATGCCTGGCACATTATTGAAATCCCTTCTGAGAGGCTCAAAATGAGTCAGAAGGTCAATTTATTCCTTGGCCAGGTTCCTTTCACAACACGGGTTTTCCTGTGCTGCTGTTCAGGAGCAATTAAGACTGTGTGTATTCAAAGCTCTCCAGCTGAATCCTGGCCCCATCAGATGATATCATCAGAGCTCTGGCTTTTGCCTGGTGGTACACAGCTTTCATCTGTCAGTGAATCTTTAGGGGCCTTCGTTTTCTTTCCCAAGCTGAAAAATACGAGACCCAAACTCTTTACGGATGCCCCCCATCTTCCTGACAGGCCCCTCTCCCATCTCACTGGCTTTCTGCAGCTTTTAAACCATTTTGGGCTGTATTGTTTCTGAGCCCCACATAGACATGTATAGGAATTCTTTGTTACCCCTACTTTGAGGATTTAAAAGCCCTTGTTAAAAGTTTACAACCCATGCGGAGTGGTTCTGCTAGGAGGGCAGCAGCTGCCTGCCTGGCCCAGCCAGTGGCTTGCACGGCGAACTCGCTGCTCCACCTGATCTGCACCCTAGCTAGCCCAGGGCTTGTGTGGGGAGAATTTATAGTCTGCCTGCCTTTGACGGGTACTTTCTCAGAAAATCTCACTTAAGAACTGAGGTAGTTTATCTCTGCTCTCCTATTCAAGTTCCACTGAAGATGAGCCAGACTTTTATGAACTATAAATGTACTTTGTATCCTCCCTTTTTCCATAAAAATTTCCCCTTCCTCTGCCCAGTTTTTCTATTTTCTCTGGCTTTAAATCCTTGTATTTATAAAAACAGAAAATGTTACAGTTCAAAAGGTATTTTTTTCAATGCTGTGTCCAAAGCCACTTTTACAAGAGGTGCCCCGCTCCACTCTTTTGGGGGAGTCAAATCAGATTTTACCTAAAGAGTTTTTTTGGGGGTTGGGGGTGCTGAGGCTGACACAGCTTTTACTTCCAGGAGCTGAGTTTACTGTGCGTCCGACCGCGCTTACCCTAACGGAGGCGGTCCTGATGTTCACGCCACAGCTGCGGGGCTAGAGGAGAATAGAAAAGGAGGCTGTTTTGGATAAAATGACTTTGTTAGATGACCTAACAGGTACAGGGGCAAAAGCCCAGGAATAATTTTGCTGTGAAAGTCTCATTACAAGGGTTTGGCAGGTGACGAATCTCTCTTGTTGGGTCCCAGGTGGACGGAACGCGGGAGAGACTGTCAGAGCAACAGTACAACAGACTCGTGGACTACATCACCAAGACAGCTTGTCACCTGGCCCCCAGCAGCTCTTCCGTGCAAACACCCTGCCCCGTGGTGGCTGTGGAGCCTCCCCCCTCCACTGTTAAAACCTACCATTACTTGGTGGATCCACATTTCGCTCAGGTTTTCGTAAGCAAATTTGTCATGGTGAAAAATAAAGCCCTGAGGAAAGGGTTCCCTTGAGACCAGAGGCACCGACTCCTGCTTGCGCATTTTATTTCTGAAAAGCAGAAACCTGGCTACAGCCAATGTGAATATAACGTCAACATTTACTATTTAGTAGTAACCTTCTCCCCAAAACACAGAAGATTCTTTCAAATCAAGTAACCAAAAGTTTGTTTCCCAACTGGAGACAACAGTGTACAGAATCCTTCATGTTGTATTTCTGCTCCATAATGCTGTCTCCAAAAACTTCCTCTATAATTTGGATCTGGTCACTCTCTAAAGCAAAATATGGTCAGGAATGAGTGAGGAGAATTGGAGTTAAAATTTCATTCCTAATTGCATCTAGTTGGGCACTCAGTGTGCAGAGGTTTCGATTCTTGTTTAACTTGTATGTGATGTTACTCTAACAGCTGCTATATACATACTCCCTTTGAAGTCTGCAAACTACTAGAATTTGCGAGTCTGATAACACTGCAGGTGCATTTTGGAAAACAAGTGTTTGTCCAACTTGTGTTTACTAGACAAGCTCACAAACCTTGTGTGTCTATCAGTACTCAGGAAGCTTAGTTCTGTGAAAAGAAACCAAACCTCCTAGGAACTCCCTGGGCACTGGAAGAGAGTTTAGAACCCCAGTGTTAATGCTGACAATAACAGAGGTCCAGATAGTTCACTCTGCTGAGTTGACTTGATAAAGCATAAAAATATTCCCAGTCTCTAAGAATGGGTTTGGCTCAAATTCCCAGATCACCAGAATTCTTCAATGTTCAGTAGCTATCTCATAGTCTAATGAAATTAAAACATGTTTTCATAAGACATCTGAACCTGGGACTAAAAATTTTGAAATACTAAGAAAATGCAATTTCAAATGTCCACTGATCTTTAATTCTCCCGTGTTGTTGGATGTAAGAATTAATTACATAACTTCCTGGAAACGACGACTGTAGAGACCATTCAGGGTGAATATGACAAATGGATTTAGGGAAGTGACAGTTTTATCAATCTACAGAGTATTTTTAAGAATGTAAATATGTATTCTTTTACCTTTTATGGCAATTTTGCATACTGCTTCTAAGAACCATTATATAAAAATGTTTAAAATAAAAGGTATCCTTGAATTACCATACATTTTAAATGTCTATTATCAGGGTTTTTTTTACAATGCAGTCTTTCACGGATACGTAAGTTTAATACAGGTCATGTCACTGAAAAGAATTTTGCACATGAGCAAGATAGTGGCTGAATAAGACACCAGCAGTCCTCCCCCTACAAATACACCAACATTCACAAAGCCACCTTGACAAGTGCCAATGCAGCCAGGTGAGAGTATAAGAGGAAGGAACAGTTGCCCATACACCCCCTCCCTGGCTCCAAGGAGAAAGAAAAATGCCTCCCACTTCGGGGAGGGAGAGCAAATTAAATCCAGACTTCTGACTTGAAACCTAGTACCAGGCCTGCTGGGTGAAACATAAAGCCAGACAGAGCCCCATGGCCTCTGGCGCCCCCTTAGCCAGACCACTTCTACACCCCTTCCCAGCCTCCAGTGGACAAGGCAGCAAGACTCCAGCTGCTGGGAAGTAAGGCAGGAAAGGGAGCCCAGTATCAGGCCTTCCAGGTGAAGCCCAGCAACTGACAAAGCCCAAAGGCCTCTGTCCCCAAGCCAGTGCTCAGACGTGGCCTCTAGACATGGCCCATATCAGGGGGAGACATGCCGGCAGGACGACAGAGTCCCGTTTCAGGCTGAGCCATTCCCAACAGGAAAGGCGAGCATCTGCGCGACAGCACAGGGCCCTCTCCTGTCACCCTGGGCAGCCAGAGGACTTTACCACACCTCTGGCAACCCCAGGCAAACAGCAACCAGGACTCCAGGCCACCAAACATGGGACTTGGTGCCATGCAGGTAAATCCCCACCACTGGGAGATCCTAACAGTCCCTGTCCCCAGGCCAGGACCTTCCCTGATAAAGTGAAGACATGCAGCCCAGTCAGCCAGACATCCATCCCAGCCAGCACCACTCGCAGCCGCGGACTGTAGTGTAGCAGCAGTCCAAGTAGCAGTGTGGGCCTTCATCGTGCGCTGAACCTGCACTAGTCTTGTGGGATGTAAGCTCCAGGTGTGATCTACCATTGTAGCCAAGGCATTGCCCCTCAATTCCTTCCCCACCCCAAGCAGCACAACTGGGAAAGACACGGATGTCAAGACATTACCCAGAAACCAGGAGCTGGTGCCGCCCCCGTCAGCCATTGGGCCAGCACTCCCATGACCCTGCCACTGCAAAGGCCCCAGTGACCCTAGACTCAGAGCCAGGAAGCCCAAGCCCACTCCACAGGCTGCCACTGAGCACCTCACGCCCCTGCTGGGAATGAGGAGTGCCCAACACCGCCAGTGTTGCTGTCATCAATTACAGTCAAAGAAACAGGGACACTACACTGGAGCAACCAGATACAACTCCAGCCAAAACAGCCTACCAAATGGAAGAGAATCAAACCTTACAATACAGCAAACTGGCAAACCACAAAGGGGAACAAGAGGGGAACAAAAGGACAAAGGATATTCAAAATAAGACATTTTTAAGAATCATAGGACTGAGTCATTACTTGTCAGTGATAACCTTAAATGTAAATGGATTAATTAAATCCCCCAATTAAAAGACTGGCAACTGGATTAAAAATCAAACAACAAAATGCTGTCCACAAGAAACGAACTTTAGTAAAAGCAGACACAGGCTTAAAGTCAAAGGATGAAAAAAGATACTCCATGCAAACAGAAACCAAAAGCAAGCAGCATTACCTGTACTTAGACAACAACTAAAAAAAGACAGGATCACTGTATAATGATCAAGTCACAAGATTTAACAATCATAAATATGTATGCACCTAATGCCACGTACCCAATCCTATAAAACAAAGGGAGAGACTTAAGTACCTCACTTTCACCAATGCACATATCATCCAAAAAAATCAAACATCAGAATTAAATTATACCACATTACTCAAAATGGAAGTTACCAGACATTAAGCACAATTCATGCAGTTGCTACAGAATGCACATTGTTTTTAACAGCACATTGAACATTCTCTAGGATAGACCAGATACTAGGACAAAAAAAAAATCTCAAAACACATTGAAATCCTATCATGTATGTCTTCTGACCACAATGGAATAGAACTAAAAAGCACGAACAAGAAACTTCAGTAACAAATCCATGGAGACTGAACAACATGCTTCCGGATGAACAATGGGATGCTGAAATAACAAGAGATATCTAAAAATTCCTTGAAACAGAAATGGAAACAATAAACCAAACGGATGAGATACAGTAAAAGCAGTTCTTAAGAGTTCGTAGCAATAACCATCTATGTCCAAAAAATAGATATCAAATGAACAATATAACAGGTCAAAAGGACCTACAAAACCAAGAACAAAACAAACCCACAGTTTGGAAGAAAAAACAAAGGTCAGAGCTGAAACAAATGAAAGAGACTAGAAGAATATAAAGGATTAGTGAAATGGTGGATTCATTTTTTGAAACAAAATAAACCTTTAGACTAATCCCCCAAAAATGAAATGAAAATGAAATTTTTCAGATGAAAAAAGGAGATATTACAAGCAATATGATAACAATACATAGTATCATTAGAAACTATTACGAGTAACTATACATCCAATAAATTGGAAAACCTAGAAGAATGGCTAAATTGCTAGACACCTGTAACTCCCCCAAATTTAAAGCATGAAGCAATGTGAATAGACCACTAATGACTGAGATTGAACCAGTCACCAAAAAAAACAAATTCCCAAAGAACAGCTGAGAAGTAGCCTCACTGCTGGATTCTACCAAACTTTGAGAAGAACTGGTATTGGTTCTTCCTTAAAACTATCCCAAAACGTTGAAAGGGAAGGAATCCTAAATTCCGTCTCTAAGAGGAACATTTCCTTTGATTCTAAAACAAGGAACACAAAACTATACATTAATAACCCTATGAACAGAGATGCAAAAATCCTCAATAAAATATTAACAAACTGAATCCACCATCACATCAAAAAGATCAGCCAGTGTGATCAAGTGGGATTTATCCCAGGGAGCCAAAGATGGCTCAAATCAAATACATCACACTGACAGAATAAAGGATAAAACTCATGATTTGGCTTGGCAGGTGGGGTGGGCGGTTTGGCATGGCATTGTGGCATAGCTTAAAACTCCGACATCCCATGTGAGTGCTGGTTCGAGTCCCTGCTGCTCCGTTTCTGATCCAGGCCCCTGATAATGAGCTTGGGAAAGCAGTGGAGGATAACCCAAGTACACAGGGCCTCTGCCACCCATGTTGGAGACCCAGATGGAGTTCCAGGCTCCTGGCTTTAGCCTGGCTTAGTCCCAGGCATTCTGCCCATTTGGGAAGTCAACCAGTAGATGGAAGAACTGTCTCTTCCTCTAACTTGGCCTTTAAAATAAGTAAATAAATCAGTCTTTAAAACATAAAATCACAAGATCAGAGTAGTGTCTAGCCTAGAGTAGGAGCAGGGAGCATCTGGCCTGCAGGCAGTAAAAAGCCCATGAAACCATCTGGACTGGCCCTGCCAAGGCAACTGCAGGCTCTTGGCAGAGAAAAGTTTCCCAACCCTGGCCTAGAGGTTATCAGCCTCGTTGGATTCCGTACTTGACTCTGGTTCCCGACTCCAGGTTTCTGCCACTCATGTGGGAGACCTGGAACAATTTCCCAGTGTGGGAAGAGAACCAGTAGATGGGAGCAGACATGCACGTATTCTGCCTTTCAAATATCTTTATCTCAATAGACCTACAATAAGCAATTAATAATATTAAACATCCATTCAAGATAAAAAAAAAAAGACCTTGAATAAATTACATATACAAAGAACATGCCTCAATATAATAAAGGCTATGCAAACCCAGGGCCAACACACTGAGTGCAGGAAAGGCTGATAGCATTTCCTGTAAGATCTGAAACCAGAGAATGGTGTCCACGCTCCCTACTCACATCCATTGTAGTATGGGGAATCTTAGCCAAAGCATTAGGCAGAAGGAGAAATAAAAGGCACACAGATAGAAGAGGAAGTCAAATTACCCAACTGCAGATGACGTTTCTTTACACAGAAAAACCTAGAGGCTTCACCAAAAGCTTCTAAGAAATGATAAATTACAGACCACAAAAATCAGCATTAAACATGCTAAGAATTATTTTTGACAGGCATAGTGGACAGTGAGAGAGAGACAGAAAGGTCTTCCTTTGCCGTTGGTTCACCCTCCAATGGCCGCTGCAGCCAGCGCACTGATCCGGAGCCAGGAGCCAGGAGCCAGAGCCTCTCCTGGTCTCCCATGGGGTGCAGGGCCCAAGCACTTGGGCCATCCTCCACTGCACTCCCTGGCCACAGCAGAGAGCTGGCCTGGTAGAGGGGCAACCGGGACAGAATCCAGCGCCCCGACCGGGACTAGAACTTGGTGTGCTGGCGCCGCTAGGTGGATTAGCCTGTTGAGCCACGGCGCTGGCCTCATGCAAAGAATTATAAAACTACTGCTATTCACAGCAACTCCCCCCACCCCAAAACAAATGATATAAATCTGGCCAAGCACAGGGAAGACATCTACAATAAAAACTTCAAGATGCTAATGAAAGAAAGTGAAGACAAGAATATGGGAAGACTCCCATGTTCATGGGTTGAAAGAATGTTATTAAAATGTACACACTACCCAAAGCAATCTATGGGTTTAATTCAATCACCATCAAATTACCAATGAGACTCTTCACAGAACTAGAGAAAAACCTTTCAAGAGTCATAAGGAAGTGCAAAAAACCCTGAATAACCAGAGCAATCTTGAACAAAGAGCCAAACTGGAAGTATCATACCACCTTATTTCAAGACCTACTACAGGCCAGCACTGCGGCTCACTAGGCTAGATGCCTGCAGCACCGGCACCCCGGGTTCTAGTCCCAGTTGGGGCGCTGGATTCTGTCCTGGTTGCTTATCTTCCAGTCCAGCTATTTGCCTTGGCCCGGGAAGGCAGTGGAGGATGGCCCAAGTGCTTGGGCCCTGCACCCGCATGGGAGACCAGGAGGAAGCACCTGGCTCCTGATCGGCGCAGCCATTTGGGGGGTGAACCAACGGAAGGAAAACCTTTCTGTCTCTCTTTTCTCACTGTCTAACTCTGCCTGTCAAAAAAAAAAAAAAAAAGACCTACTACAGAGCTGTTGTAATCACAACAGTATGGTACTGGCCTAAAAGCCCATATATAGACCATGGAACAAGGTAGAGATTTCAGAAATGAATTCACACATTTACAGCAAAGTGATTCACCACTAAAGTGCCAAAACCATACACTGGAGAAAGGACATTTTAATACATAATGCTGGAAAAAGCAGATATCCACATGCCTAAGAAAGACACTTGACCCTTTCTTCCCACTTCTTACTCTGTACAAAAATCTACTCAAAATGGATCCAAGACCTAAATTTAAGATCTCAGACAACAAAACTACCAGAAAAAAGTTTAGGGAAAACAGTTAAAGACACTAGCCTATACAATGATTTTTGGATACAACCCTTCAAAAATACAGGCAGCCAAAGCAAATGGGATTAGATCAAACTAAGTTTCTGCACAGCAAAGGGAACAGTCACCACAGTGAAGAGACGATACAAAGGGGAAAATATTTACAAACTTTCATCTGAGAAGGGCTTAATATCCAGAATACATAAAGAACTTAAAGAACTCAGCAACAAAAACAAAAGACATTTAAAAAATGGGCAAAGGATCTGAACAGCTCCTTCTTGAAGGAAATACAAATGGCTGGTATAAGAAAAAAATGCTTAATATCACTAGCCATCAGGTACATAAGCACCAACCAAAACCATAATGTGGTATCACCTCATGCTTGTTAGAATGTTCAATTATCAAAAAGACAAAAACCATAGAGGGAGGCTGCATAATGGACATCAAAACACAGAAGTAACAAGTTCTTTGTTCCATAATGTAGTAGGACAACTATAGTTTCCAGTAATGTAGAACATTATGTATAAAGTACTGGAAGAGAGGAGCTGGTAAGTGCCATACACAAAAAAACAGGAAACAGAGGCTGGTTGCCTGGTTGGATCAGTTTATGCAGCATACATATGTTGAAACACTGCACTCCCAAAAATGTGTAAATACATGTTAATACAAAAATTTAACTAAAATAATATTAAAAAAAAAAAAAAAACAGGGGCCGGCACTGTGGTACAATGGGTTAACGCCTGGCCTAAAGCGCCAGCATCCATATGGGCTGGCGCTCCAAGTCCCGGCTGCTCCACTTCCAATCCGGCTCTCTGCTATGGCCTGGGAAAGCAGAAGATGGCCCAAGTCCTTGGGCCCCTGCACCTACATGGGCAACCCAGAAAAAGCTCCTGGCTTCGCATCAGCGCAGCTCCGGCCGTTAGCCATCTGGGGAGTGAACCATCGGACAGAAGACCTCTCCTTCTCTGTGTAACTCTTTTAAATAAATAACTAAATCTTAAAAAAACACACACAAACAATGCTGGGGCAGTGAAGAAGAGGGAATCCTCATACATTGTTGGAATGCTAATTACTACAGCCATTTATGGAGAACAGTATGGAGGTTCCTCCCAGAACTAAAAACCGATCTACCGTATTACCTCGCTACACCAGTTCCGCATATATATATCCAAAGGAAATGAAGTCAGCATAGCAAAGAGATAAGAAATACTGTCACTCCCATGTTTGTTGCAGCACTCCCCACAAAGAGCCAAGATATGGAATCAACCTAGGTGTACATCAATGGATGGTTAAGAAAATACCGTGTGTATATACATATACATACACACACACACACACACAAATGGAGTATTATTTAGCTGCAGAAAAGAAAGAAATCCTAACAACTACAGCAAAACAGATGGAACTGCATATCATTAAGTAAAAAAAAGCCAGACAGCTGAATACCACACCATTCTCTCAGACACCGAAGTTTGAAAACATCCATCTGTACTTGGAATAGCGATTGCTAAAAGGAGGTTGGAATGAGTTACAAAACAGAAGTACAAGTTCTAGTGTTCAACAGCACAATGGAGCAACTATAGTTCACAATAATGTATTACATACTATATAAAGAACTGGAAGAGAGGGGCTGGTAGGCTCCCAGAGAAACAAGGAAATAGAACTATTAACTGCCTGACTTTATCAGTTTATACTGTATACATATCTTAAAACATAGTGTTGTACCCCATAAAATGTATGAGTATTGTAGGTTACAAAAAAAAAAAAAAAACCTGGTTTTAATTTTAACAAGAATCCTGCACTTGAGCTAAGAAGGATAAGACAGTTTTTATGCTACTAAAGTGATGGTCAGTGATTAAACCAGCTTTGGGTAAAATAAACAGTTTTTAAAGCTCTACTTTTATTACAACTAAAACATGATAATTAAAGCAGAGAAAGGTCCTAAGATCTCCATAAAAGAGTCAGCACACTGTTAATCACTAGCAGACAGTCAATTCTACTTACATAACTAAAACGACTATTTTTCCAGATTAGCTATGTATTCTGAATTCTGTATTCATACTGTGAGCTCTTTAATAAAGCAATACTGAATAAGGATCCGTATGTTTCAAATATCTACTTCTGTCTGGTAGTAGCAAGACTATTCACAATGAAGCCCAAGAACTGATTTTTATTGGAAAGGCTTTCTAAGATTTTATTTATTTGAAAGGAGAATGACAGAGTGAAATAGACACAGGCAGAAAAGACAAATCTTTCATCTGCTGATTCACTCCCCAAATGGTCTCCTACAGTTGGGACCGGGCAGGGTTGGAGCCAGAAGCCTACAATTTCACATGTGTCTCCTACATGGGTACCAAGGACTCAAATACTTGGTCACCTTCTACAGCTTCACTGGGGCATTAGCAAGGAGATGGATTGGAAACGGAGCATTTCAGACTCCAAAGTCCAAGCCAATATAAGACACCAGCTTGGCACAGCACTCCCCCGTTTATCTCTTGAAATCACTTCAACCCATGGCCCAGGACCAAACTAACTGCACCTAGGATTATCTCAGTGAAATGAATAAAATATCAGAGCAATGACAGGTGTATTGAAATGTTTATGAAATTTTAAAATCTTAATTATTTTCACATGACTCATAAATAGTTAAAATCCCCAAGCAATCATGACGCCCTGATTATCAACAGAATAATGATCAAAGACTTACTGTCCAGAGTATTTATTTATTTATCAAGAGAAACTATTCCTTAGCCCGTATATTTCATGTTTCATAGTCCGGGAACACAGGTCAGTGACAAACTTCTACAGCATTCAATCCAAAGAAATTCTGCAGAGAGAAACAGAATGTCTAAGTTAATGACAAAATCATTCTCTAATACCCACCATCCTTCAGGTCAGCTGAGATCTGTTCTTCCTAATGCATCCCACACTTTGACCACTTACCCTGAGCCCCAGCAGAGGCTCTGCTCAGCTGCCTGGGGTCCAGGGCCATCTTCCCCCAAGCTCCGTAATCACCCTGACTAGCAACCACATCCACTCTCTCATTCTTCACTTTCATTAATAAATTTTGATTTTTTTTTTCCTTCTCAAGCCTACCCTGGCTCCATTCTCACTTTCTTTAAAGAAAGTGAAGCTCATCTGTTCCAAATTGTTCCTGTCTCCAAACCTGTTTTGCTTTTTTCTTATTGGTTTTTAAACACAACCAACTTTGACTCAAGAAGAGTAAAAATCTAATATATTATATATATATTAGCCTAATAAAATCTTGATTTTTGAAACAAATTCCCACTGTAGAAAATCCTGAAAATTTCAAAGTTAAGAGAAAATAGCAATGTTAAGATTATAATGCAGGGCCAGCGCTATGGCTCAGCAGGTTAAAGCCCCGGTCTGCAGCGCCGGCATCCCACATGAGCACCAGTTCAAGTCCCAGCTGCTCCACTTCCAATCCAGCTCTCTGCTGTGGCCTGGGAAAGCAGTGGAAAATGGTCCAAGTTCCTGGGCCCCTGCACCCGTGTGGGAGATCCAGAAGAAGCTCCTGGCCATTGTGGCCAGCTGGGGAGTGAACCAGTGAATGGAAGACTTCTCTCTCTACCTCTCCTTCTCTCGCTGTGTAACTCTGGCTTTCAAGTAAATAAATATTTTTTTAAAAAGATTATAATGCAACCAAAATATTTTTTCCCTTTACCTTTTCCTTATCAACGTAAATCATCCTTTTAAGTTTCTATTCCATGTCATTTTGTGAATATCATTGCTACTGGACACAACATTCAATGGAATGGGAAAAAAATCCTAATTTTCAAAACATCAGAATTGCTATTTTCCTATGATAAATATACTCTGGATAGTTATCTACACATCTACTTTATTTCAGATATCTCCTTTAGGTAAGCAACAAGCTAAATAATGCTGTAGAATCAAATCTTATATTAGGAAAAGTCACTGACAATCTGAATTCCCGTTGAATCTTTAGAAAACTGATCTAACACAATAGGTCTCCTTTCCCCAGCCCCAGATCCTGGCACTATTTTTACGACAGTGCACTTGAAATGACCATTTGGGAAGTCTTCCTGGAAAAATCGAAGATTTTCATTCTCCATGTGACATCAAACTCATTTATAGGGCATTTTAAAGCCAGATTGAAGAGGCAGATATCAATCTTTCAACTATTTCAATTGTCACTTTCCCATTTGTTGAGATTGAATAAAGTGAAATACATGCACAGTAAGATTCCAGAACATGGAAAGTCTCATCAGGCACTTAAAACATACTTTAATAGCAGATGCCAATCAGTCCTTTCCTAGATATACAACCTTAATTTTCACTCTACCAGGAGGGCTGTTGCAAGGCAGGCCAAAAAGAAATCTTAGGAAAGCCACCAAGTCACTGTTCTGCTTTCCAGCAGTCATTTCTGAAAGTGTGATTTTCCTCAGTAACAGCATAATTGTTTTCAACATAAAGTAACTTCATACATCAGTAAGATGGTGAATTTCAAAGCTCTAAACCATTGATGTCACACAGCAAGACCAAAGAAACATATGGACCAGGAAAGCTTTGTGAGAACTCTGGAAACCATCTAAACTTCTGCAACCAAATGAACACCTAACCAAGGAAGACCACATTTGAAACAGTAGGGAACTTCTTGGCATTTCAGCTTGTCCTTTCTTCACACTCTCCTTTGTACAGTGCAGCTCAATCAGGAGTTAACAGTCCAATTCTTGGCTCCTCCCTCAGAACAGAAAGTAAAGGGTGGAACTTGCTTGCAACATAACATTACAGCTTGCAGGGGGCTGCCCAAGTGGCTGGTTTCTACCTTGCCCAGCTCAGAGCACTATTGGGAATGATGGCATAGTTTGAATTATCAGGTTGGAAACTGCAGAAAGCAACAGCAGATGCAAAAGCATGAGAGAGTTGTAAGGATACTGCAGACTTACAGGCATCTGTCAGCAAGAGATTGTGGGCAGAGGGAGATACTAGAAGAGCTAAGGTTCCAGGAGGAAGCAGGGGTGAAACTCGGCAAAGAACGCTAAGGAGAAGTTAGCAGTTGTGTAAGAGGACACTTGAGAAAATCCATGCAATGATGGCTTTAAAGTATCAGTTTGGGAGCAAGTGTTTAGACTGGCAGTCAAGATGCCTCATCTCATGCCAAGAGTGCTTGGATCAATTCCTAGCTACAGCTCCTGACTCCAGCCTCCTGCCAATGCAGCCCTGAGAGGCAGCAGAGATGGCTCGAGTAATTGGATTCCCTTGGGAGTCCCAGATTGCGTTCCTGCACCTGCACAGAAACCCAGCCCCAGTTGTCACAGGCATGTGCAGAGTAAACCAGCAGAATCCTCTCAAGTAAGGATTTTTGTGAGAGCGAGCGAGTGAGATCTTCCATCGGCTGGTTCACTCCCCTAAATGGCTCCAACAGCCAGGGCTGGGCCAGGCCAAAGCCAGGAGCTTCATCTGGGTTTCCAACTTGCGTACTGTTAACTGTATAGAGGCTCACTTGCACATGGTGATTTCCATTTTCCTTGCTACTTCCAAGATACCTTAATTTTTGACAGTTTAAGAATGTCTTGGTGTAGCTTGCTTTGGGTTTATCCTACTTGGAGTTTCTTATAGGGGTATATTCATTTTTGTCTTCAAATTTGGGAATTCGAACCTTAACATCTTCCAACATGCATACTGAGGGGGCCAGTCACCTCAGCTGTCTTCCCAGGGAGCTAGATCTAAAGTGGAGCAGCCAGTACTCAAACTGGTGCACATACAGGATGCCAGTGTCACAGGAGACGGTTTAACCTGTGCCACAAGGCCGGCCAAAAAAATGCAAAGCTTTTTAAAAATTTGTTTTATTTATTTGAAAGAAAGATGGAGATCTCACCCACTGCACCATAGCACTGATCCCTAAAGATTTTTTGGAAAATTGAGTTTATTTTGGTGCAAACATTTTTTGAAATCCATACATATAAGACGTCTTCATGGAAAATGTATACTATGAAAAAACTATACAAGGATTTCAAAAATCTTTTCTATCAAAATAGATACCTTGTAGGCCGGCGCCATAGCTCAACAGGCTAATCCTCTGCCTTGCGGCGCCAGCACACTGGGTTCTAGTCCCGGTTGCCCCTCTTCCAGGCCAGCTCTCTGCTGTGGCCAGGGAGTGCAGTGGAGGATGGCCCAAGTGCTTGGGTCCTGTACCCCATGGGAGACCAGGAGAAGCACCTGGCTCCTGCCATTGGATCAGCGCGGTGCAGCGGCCATTGGAGGGTGAACCAACGGCAAAAGGAAGACCTTTCTCTGTCTCTCTTTCACTGTCCATTCTATCAAAAAAAAAAAAAAAAATTAAAAAAAAATAGATACCTTGTAATTCCATTTTCCATGAACTTTTTGAAGTACCCTCATTACAGGGAAAGGAACAAAAGCATGTGCATGGCCCAAGAAGATACACTCCCAGGAAAACTGAGAGGACCCCCAAGTGTTTGCTTCAGACTGATTGTGAAGGTTTTCCCCAGCACAGAACCAGTCTAAGAATGGGCAAAATGACAGTTTTTCTCAAGTGACCAAATTTCAATAACGGATCACAGGCAAACAAAGAACTATGACTTAGCCAAAGGAACAAATCAAATCTTCACAACCCTCAAGAAATGTGGGTTCTGGGCCAGCGCCACGGCTCACTAGGTTATCCTCCACCTGCGGCGCCAGCACCCTGGGTTCTGGTCCCGGTTGCTCCTCTTCCAGTCCAACCCTCTGCTGTGGCCCGGGAGGGCAGTGGAGAATGGCCCAGGTGTTTGGGCCCTGCGCCTGCATAGGAGTTGAGGGTGTGTGGGTGTGTGTGTGTGTGTGTGTGTGTGTGTGTGTGTAGGAACCTGGCTCCTGGCTTTGGATCCACGCAGCAAACCGGCTGTAGCAGCCATTTGGGGGGTGAGCCAACGGAGGGAAGACCTTTCTGACTTACTGGACAAAATCTTTAAAACAAATGTCTTAAATTTTGCTAAGGCAAACAAGGAAAGACAACTAGATAAAAATCAGGAAAACAAAAGGAGAATATCAACAAAGATAATTACAGAAACGAAGCCAAGTCAAACCAATCCGGAGCCAAAAAACAGAACTGAAAAAAATTACTAAAAGGGTTCAAGAGCAAACTCAAACAATTAGCAGGAACAATCAGCAGACCTGACAACATCATTTTGAAAACTACAAAATCTGAAGAATAAAGAATGAAGGGAACAAACCCTAAGGAACATATAAAAAACACCATCCAGAGGACCAACATATGTATTACAGAAGTCTCAAGAGAAAGGGGACAAAGAGCTTATGTGAAGAGTAGTGGCTAAAAACTTCCCAAATTTGAAGACAAAAATGAATATACCCCTATAAGAAACTCCAAGTAGGATAAACCCAAAGCAAGCTACACCAAGACATTCTCAAACTGTCAAAAATTAAGGTATCTTGGAAGTAGCAAGGAAAATGGAAATCACCATGTGCAAGTGAGCCTCTATACAATTAACAGTGACTGCTCAGTTAAAACTTTGCAGGCCAGAAGGCTGTGGGATGATAATCATGAAAAATGGAAGTAAAAGATGTTTATTTTGGTCCAAAAAAGTTGGAAAGTCATATAAAAGGCCTTCAAAAATATTATGTCAAAATTTTTACAAAAATTGAGTTTTAATTCCATTTTTCTATAATGTTTTTGACGTACGTGCATATTTAAGAGAAAAGCAAATTTAACGTGAGTTTCTCACATGATATAGGAGCCTTCAGAAATGAAGACTCAAGAAAATAGAGATAACTACTTTTTTTAAAGTTTTATTTTAAAAAAGATTGGATTTATTCAAAGAGTTAGAGAGAGGAGGAGACAGAAGGGGTGAGGGGGAGATATCCATCTTCCATCAGCTTGTTCACTCCCCAAATGGCCACCAGGGTCTCCCACATGGATGGCAGGAATCCAAACACTTGGGCTATCTTCTACTGTTTTCCCATGTGCACTAGGAGGGAGCTGAATTGGAAGTAGAGCAGCTGAGATATGAACCAGAGCTCATATGGTATGCTGGCATTGCAGGGAGAGGATTAATCCACTGCACAACACTGGCCCTGAAAAACTGTATTCTTAGGCACAGACATGCATAAGTATGATGGGGAGGAAAAGTGCATGATATTTAATAGTAATAAATTAAAAGGAACTTAATAAGGCTTGTTTGTTCAAAACCTTCTCTGTATCCCTTTGTGATGAACTCATATTAAATGGGCTGGATAAGATAACTTCAACTGAGAATACTAGATGCAGCAGTGTCATCTTTTAAAAATGAGGAGAAAAAGGGGTCAGCATTGTGGTGCACTGGGTTAAGCCACTAGCTGCAATGCTAGCATTCCATATGGGCACCAATTTATGTCCCAGATGCTCTATTTCCAATTCAGCTCCTAGCTAATGGCAATGGAAAAGCAGTGGAAAATAGGGCTGACACCGTGACACAGCTGGTTAAAGCCGTGGCCTGCATCGCCAGCATCCCATTTGGGCAGTGGTTTGCATCTCAGCTGCTCCTCTTCTGATCCAGCTCTCTGATAATGTAGCTGGGAAAGCAAGGGAGGATAGTCGAAGTTGAACCCACATGGGAGACCCAGAAGAAGCTCCTGGCTTCGGATCAGCTCAACTCCAGCCATTGGGCCATTTGCAGAGTAAACCAGCAGATGGAAGACCCGTCTCTTTCAAATAAATAAAAAAATCTTTAAAAAAAAAAAAGGGGGGTGGGGAGCAGAAAATGGCCAAGAATCTGGGTCCCTGAGGCATACGTGGGAGACTAGAAGCTCCTAGCATCAGCTTGGCCCAGCCTTAGCCATTGCAGCCATCTGTGAACCAGCAGATGGAAATCTGTGTCCTCCTCTCTATATAACTGTGACCATCAAATAAATAAATCCTTAAGATTAAAAAAAAAGAGGAAAGATTAAGACACTCTCAGATTAATAAAGGAGATCATTATCACCACACTTGCCCTACAAGAAGTGCTCAAGGAAGTCCTTCAAGATTAAAAAAAAAAAAAAAGATACCAGACAGTAACCTGAAGCAATGCAAAAATAAAGTTCCTGGTAACGGGGAAATATAAAAATCTTGTATTTTAATTTTGACTCTAAGCCTACTTTCAATTCTTTATAGGATTTAAAGGACAAAAGTATAAAATAACCATAAATCTGTGTTAACAGGTATACAACATTTGAACACGTAATTTGTGAGACGAGGATTTAGCTTAAAGATTAAGACACCCACATCTCACACTGTACCCGGGTTCAGTTCCCAGCTCTGGTTCCTGACTCCATCGTGATGCCAATTGAGACCTGTTAAGCAGCAACAATGGCTGAGTAATTAGGTTCCTGCCATCCACATGGAGACCTGGATAGTTTCCAGCTCCCAGCTTCAGCCCTGGCCACTGCAGGCATCTGGGGAGTGAACCAGCAGATGTCTCTTCCTGCATCTCAAATAACTAAATAAATTTTAGAAGACTTAATTTGTTACATCACTAACAAAGTTAGATCATGGCAATGTAGAATTTATGCAAGCTTTTTTTTTTTTAAGATTCATTCATAGTTACACAGAGAGAGAGGGAGAGAGAGACAAAGAGAGGTCTTCTATCTGCTGGTTCACTCCCCAACTGGCCGCAATGGCGGGAACTGCGTCAATCCGAAGCCAGGAGCCAGAAGCTTCTTCCAGGTCTCCAACATGGGTGCAGGAGCCCAAGGACCTGGGCCATTCTTCTACTGCTTCCCCAGGCCACAGCAGAGAGCTGGATCAGAAGAAGAGCAGCCAGGACTCGAACCAGCACCCATATGGGTTGCCGGCACTGCAGGCAGCAGCTTTACCTGATATGCCACAGCACCAGCCTCTATGCAAGCTTTTGAGTGAGATCAAATTGTACATTCAAAATAGATTATCACTATCATATTCATGTAGTCCACAAAGAAAATGAGGAATATACATAAGAGAATTGAAACATACCACTAAAAATAATCAACAAGGCAGGCAGGAAAGAAGCAAAGAATTTTAAAAAGTTGTAGGACACACAGAAAACAATGTGACTGTAGTATGTCTTACCCTATCAGTAATTATTTTAAATGTAAATGGATTAAACTCCTAATCAAAAGATAAACAGTGGCACAATGGGTAAGCTGCTGTTTGAGAGAGAAGCATCCCAAATTAGCATAGGTTCAAGTCCTGTCTATTCTGCTTCCCATAACTCCCAGCTAACACTCCAGGGAAAGCAACAGAAGAGGACTAAGCTCTTGAGCCTCCGTCACCCATGTGGGGAATCCAGATGGAGCCCAGGCTTCTGACTGTGGCCTGGCACAGCCCTGGCTGTTGTGGCCATTTGGGGAGTGAACCAGCAGATGGAAGATCTCTTTCAAATAAATAAATATTTACAAAAACAGCAGAATGGATTAAAAACCTGAATCCAACTAGTAATATACTGTCTAAGAGACCACTTTAGGCTTAAGAACACACACATGCTCAAAGTGAAAGGATGGGGAAAAAATTCTACACAAATAATCAAAGGAGAACAAGGATGGCTAACCCAGTATCAAAATAGATATTAAGCCAAAGCATCTTACAAAAGGGACATTATATGATAAAATCAATTTACCAAGAAGCAATTAATTTGTAAATACACACATGCACCACGTAATAGCGACCCAAATGAACAAATACAAACAACTCAAAGGAGAACTAGCTCCACAATAGGTGGAAACTAGAATTCACCACTTTCAACAATGACCAGACAGAAGCTCAATGTGCAAACAGAGGACTTAAACAACACTCTATAAACCACTGGATCTAACTAAACACTCTACCCAATATCAGAATATATATATTTTTTTCATGTGCACATGGAGTGTTCCCCAGAACATCCTAAATGTTAGGCCACAAAACAGTCTTGACAAAAATAAAGGAAGTCATACAAAGTATTTTATTCTGAGCAAAACAGCATGAAACTGTAAGAGCAAAAAAAAAAGCAGGCAAATCCATAAATATTTTGAAAACACACTACCAGGGCCAGCACCACGGCTCACTAGGCTAATCCTCCACCTGCAGTACCGGCACCCCGGGTTCTAGTCCCAGTTGCTCCTCTTCCAGTCCAGCTCTCTGCTGTGGCCCAGGAAGGCAGTGGAGGATGGCCCAAGTGCTTGGGCCATAGACCGGCATGGGAGACCAGGAGGAAGCATCTGGCTCCCGGCTTCGGATTGGCGCAGCGCGCCAGCCATAGCAGCCATTTTGGGGGTGAACCAATGGAAGGAAGACCTTTTCCTCTGTCTCTAACTCTGCCTGTCCAAACAAACAAACAAAACAAAACAACACACACTATCAACCAATGAGTCCGAAATGAAATGTCACAAGGCAATTTAACAATCCAGTTAACCACCTAGCTTTCTACCTTAAGAAATCAAAACAAGGCACACTAAATGCAAAGCTAGCATAAGGAAGAAAAGACAGATTAACAGTAAAAAATAGAGTAAAGGAAAGATATCCCATGTTCAGGGGTTACAATACTTAATATTGTTAACATGTCTAGGGGCCAGCACTGTGTAAAGCTACCGCCTGCAGTGCCATCATCCAATAAGGGCACCAGTTCATGTCCCGGCTGCTCCACTTCCAATCCAGCTTTCTGCTATGGTCTGGGATAGCAGTGGTAGATGGCAGAAGTCCTTGGGTCCCTGCACCTGTTTGAGAGACCTGGAAGAGGCTTGAGGTTCATGGCTTCAGATCAGCCCAGCTCCAGCTGTTGCGGCCATTCAGAGTGAACCAGCAGATACTTTCTCTGTAACTCTGCCTTTCAAATAAATAAGTAAAAAAAAAAAAAAAGATGTCTAGGCCAGCATGGTGGCACAGATTAATCCTCTCTGCCCATTGCAACAGCATCCCATTTAGGCCCTGATTCTAGTCCTGGCTGCTCCTCTTCCAATCCAGCTCTCTGCTTATGGCCTGGGAAAGCAATGGAAGATGGCCCAAGTGCTTGGGCCCCTGCACCTGCGTGGGAGACCTGGAAGAAGCTCCTGGCTCCAGATCGGCACAGCTCCAGCTGTTGTGGCCAACTGAGGCATGAACCAGCGGATGGAAGATCTCTCTCTCTCTCTGCCTCTCCTTCTTTCTCTGTGTAACTCTGCCTTTCAAATAAATAAATCTATTTTTAAAAAGTCTTTTAAAAAAGATGTCTAAAAAGTAATCTATATATTTAATATCTAAGAAAATCTAATGACTTTTGAAGAAACAGAAAAATCCAGGGACTAGCACCGTAGCATAGCAGGTAAAGCCTCTGCCTGTAGTGCCAGTACCCCATATAGGCACCAGTTCCAGTCCCAGCTGCTCCACTTCCAATCTACCCCCCTGCCAAAGCGCCTGCGGAAGCAGCAGCAGATGGCCCAAGTGCTTGCGCCTCTGCACCCACATAGAAAACCCAGAGGAAGCTCCTGGCTCCCAATCAGCCCAGCTCCAGCGGTTGCAGTCATTTGGGAAGTAAATCAGCAGACAGAATCTCTAACTCTGCCTTTCACAGCCGACACCACAGCTCACAAGGCCAATCCTCCGCCTGCAGCATCAGCACCCCGGGTTCTAGTCCCGGTTGGGGCGCTGGATTCTGTCACGGTTGCTCTTCTTCCAGTCTAGCTCTCTGCTGTGGCTCAAGAGGACAGTGGAGGATGGCCCAAGTGCTTGGGCCCTGCACCTGCATGGGAGACCAGGAGCAAGCACCTGGCTCCTGGCTGCGGATCGGCGCAGCGCGCCAGCTGTAGCCGCCATCTGGGGGGTGAACCAATGGAAGGAAGACCTTTCTCTCTGTCTCTAACTCTGCCTGTCAAAAAAAGATAAAAAATTTAAAAATCACTTCACCCAACATTTAAATGAAAAAAGAATCTCTAACTCCACCTTTAAAATAAATAAATCTTTTAAAAAAAGCTTTTACTACTCAATTGAAAAAACAACCCAACTGAAAAATCAATCAGGCAACAGACTTGAATAAACTTTTCTTCACAGAAGATACATAAAAGGACAATCAGTGCATGAAGAGATGCTAAACACTGCAATCATTAGGGAATGGCGAATCAAAACCACAATGAGATACTACCTTACCCCATTAGAAAGGCTACTATCTAAAGGAGAAAGGGGGGGGGGGGGGGGTTTGAGGCTAATGCTGTGGCATAGCAGGTAAGAATCCACCTGTGACGCTGATATCCCATATGCGCACCGGCTTAAGTCCCAGATGTTCCACTTCCAAACCAGCTCTCTGCTATGGCCTAGGAAAGCAGTGGAAAATGGACCAAGTGCTTGGGCCCCTACACCCCTGTGAAAGACCTGGAAGAAGCTCCTGGCTGCAGGCTTCTGATTGGCTCAGCTCTGCCACTGTTGTAGCCATCTGGGGAGTGAGCCAGTGGATGGAAAACCTTTCTCTCTGTCTCTCCCTCTCAGCTTAAGTCACCACTTGGACACAGACATCCCATTTAGGAGTTCCCAGGAGTAAGTCCTGCCTCTGCTTACAATCCAACCTACTGCTAATGCACCTGGGAGTACTTGGATTTCTGCTCCAACATGGGAGACTGGGATAGAGTTTCTGGATTCTGACTTCAGCCTGGCCCAACCACATGTTACTGGCCTTTGGGCAGTGAACCAGGTGAGAGCTCTGTCTTTGTCTCTCCTTCTTTTAAATCAATAAATAAATCTTAAAACGTATCAATACACACAAAGCAGCAAGAGCTTTCCAAGATGTGGAGACATCAGAACCCTTTGTGCAGCGTAAGCAATATAAACTGCAGCCAATATGGGGAGAAGAAAATGAAAGACTTCACTATTACAATCTAGCAACTCCACTTGTGAGCATACATCCCAAAGAACTGAAAGCAAAGTCTTGAAGAGATATGTTCATAATAGTAAAAAGGTGGAAGCAAGCCCAAGTGTCTGAGAAATGAATGGCTAAAGAAAATAAGATATATACACAAAATGGAGTATTATTCAGTCCCAAAAAGAAATTAAGTTCTGGTACAAGCTAGAACATGCCTGCCTGACTCTAAGAGCATTATGCCAAATTTAAAAAGCCGGCCAAAACCAGACAATGTTGTGGGACTGCGGTTACATGAGGTATCTAGAGCAGTCACATCCAGACACGGTGGAACAGCGGCTGCTAGAGCTTAGGAAAGGGTACCCGGGAGTAGCTGTTTAATGGTATAGACTGAAGAAAGTTCTGGAGACTGGCTGTACAACAACGTGAAAGTACTTACCACTAATTAAAATGGGAAGATGGTAAATTGCACAATTAAAAGGGCTAAGATGGTGAATTATATGCTATTTGCATTTTACCAAAATTAAAGAAGAGTTAATTTCAAAAGACCACATTACCTTTACATCCCAAATCACTTTGCACTCTGGAAGATACCAGCTTTCTTCATCTCCTCAAAATCTTTCATGGAATCATAATTTCTGTAGAAATCTGCATAGGCCTTCTTTCTTGGTTCCGCCACTGCAAACTAAAAAGTAACAGCCTAGTAGTTTTCCAGATTATTGGATATTTAGTAACTGAAGACAAGGAAAATAATATAATGTTTGTGTCAACCTTTTAATGTGAACCCTACATTTCTTCTGACAAAGGGTGAAAGAGGTGACAAATCAAAGGAAAAAACAGTTTCATAGAACTATACCTTGGCTAGAACAGATTATACCTTTTTCTGGGTGTGTTTTGTGGGAGAGGGGTACAGACTGGCAAATCCTCTGGGATGAGACTCAAAAAGATCAAAGAGAAAATAGGGCAGCCTTCCCTATAGCAAAGCCTAAATATGCCACTCATGAGGTACAATGAAATATTCTGATTCAGTTTACAACACGATATGAATTTCAGAGGAATCTGAAATTGATTTGGTAACTATTTGTCACCTGTGAAAGGCACAGCAAACTTTCCATCTGCAAGAAGACTTTGGGGTAATTTATACCACAACATAGGCGAGCTTGTGTAAGTCCTCAGACTAGACACTGACCTGACCTACAAAAAATGACGGCTACTAATCACTTCCAGAGAAAAACTCCTGAATCTGCAAAGTCTATAGCATCATCAAGGAAAAGGATGGGAGGAAAGGGTTATGTTCACGTTTTTATTCTTTGAGGGCTCTGTATAAGGGAGAGGTCAATGGACAAAAGAATAAAGATTCAAGAAAGAAATGGAGACCTTAAGTGACTTGATCAAGGAAGGGAGCCAACGTTATAGCACAGCAGGTTAAGTCACTGTTCAGGTAGCAGCTGCTCCACTTCCAACCTTGCTAATGCCCCTGGGAAAGCAGCAGCAAACTGCCCATGGGTCCAGCGCTATGGTTTAACAGGTGAGGCCGCCACCTGCAGTGCCAGCATCCCATAAAGGCGCCAGGTCAAGTCCTGGCTGCTCCACTTCTGATCTCTCTCTCTGCTGTGGCCTGGGAAAGCAGTGGAAGATGTCCCAAGTGCTTGGGCCCCTGCACCTGTGCAGGAGATCTGGAGGAAGCTCCTGGCTTCTGATCGACACAGCTCTGGCCGTTGTGGCCAACTGGGAAGTGAACCAGAGGATAGAAAACAAATCTTAAAAAAAAAATTGCCCAAGTGCTTGGGCCCCTGTACCCATGTGGGAGACTTGGATGGAGCTCCAGGCTCCTTGGCTTCAACCTGACCCAACTCTGAAACAGCACACAGAAGATCTGGGGAGTGTGGGGTGTGGGGTGTGTGTGTGTGTGTCTTTGTCATCCTGCCTTTCAAGTAAATAAAAAAGTCTTTAAAAAACTCTAGGAAGAAACTAGCTGGCAGGTGGTTCAAGCAGATTCAATCTGCTTGCCATTATATGGAAAAATTTTAGTTTCCACAAAACACCGCTTAGTGAATTTCAACTTACGATTTGTTATCCAAATTCAAATCTCATCCCACATATAAAAACCAGTAAAGAGGGCAGGTGTTGTGGTGTCGCAGGATAAGTTGCCACTTAGGATAGCCACATCCCATATGGGAGTTCTTGGAATTAAGTTCTACCTCTGCTTCCAACCCTTCTTCCTGCTAATGTACCAGGGAGGGAGCAAATGATGGCTCAAGTACCTGGGTTACTGCCATGGTCGTGGAAGACCCAGACTGGAATTTCTGGCTCCTGACTCTAGCCTGTCCCTGCCCTCTAACTCTGCCTTTCAAATAAATGATCTTTAAAAACAAAAGAAACAAAAAATTATTAAGTAGGAACAGTTACAAAAGTAAGTCTTTGAATTCTCTCATGAGCTATTAATGACAAGATGGTGATATACATAGTATTATAAACTTTTGTAGCAATCATAAACATAACGCCCGGCGCTGTGGCGTAGCTGGTAAAGCTACCCCCTGCAGTGCCAGCATCCCATATGGGCAGCAGTTCCTGTCCTGATTGCTCCACTTCCAATCCAGCTCTCTGCTGTGACTTGGCAAAGCAGAAGAAGATGGCCCAAGTGCTTGGGCCCCTGCACGCACGTGGGGGACCTGGAGGAAGCTCCTGGCTTCAAATCGGCCCAGCTCTGGCTGTTGCGGCCATTTGGGGAGTGAGCCAGAGAATGGAAGACCTCTCTCTCCGTCTCTGCCTCTCTGTAACTACCTTTCAAATAAATAAGTAAATCTTTAAAAAAAAAAAAAAAAAGAAAAAGAAAAAGGCATAACTTTCCATCAATAGGTGGCACAGTATGAAGGTGCCATTCTGTGCTAATTCCTCCCAATCCCATACAGAACTGCCTTCCTTCCCCATTCCTCTACCACGGGCTAGACGGCGTTCTTTCAAAATTCACGTGTTTCGGCCTTACCTCCCAGTACCTCGGAACCTAAGCATACGAGGAAACAGACTTGCAGAGAGGTGAATCGTTAGAAATCGATCGTACCTTATACAGAGCTGCAACGCTCAAGGACACGGCAAAGGCTCCGACAATATGAAAGCGCAGGCGTTTGGCCAGAAGGCCCCGCATCTGAGGTTTCGCCAAAGCGCTGGGCGCCATGCTAGTTCTTGTCCTTCGTAGGCCAAAGGAAAGAAAAACCTTAGGACCAACACGGTATCGAGGGGACTCCTAAGCCTGATGCCTGTCCGACCTTCCTTCCGGAGAGACGCTCAGGACCACAGGCCACTGACTCCGCCCACAAAGCCCGGTGAGGACCGGCTCGGCCTCCATCTTTCCGTCCCCCAGCCCATATGATGAACCACCACCCAACTGAAGGCCAAACAGCAGCACCACACCGCACCCGTCGCCAATGAGCAGAAACTCCAAGAATCTCCCCGAGCCGCAGGCGCTGTAGGCTGCAGCGTGCCCATGCAAACTCCTTTACAGCCCTCCTCTAGACCTCCTAGGGCTATTCTACATCGCCGCCGCCAACCCTGTGAGCTAGGAGGTGCCGGGGTTTTCCAGGCTCACACAGCCAATGATCAAAACTCCGACCGGAACCCGGCAGTTGCCTCGAGAGCGCTAACTGCTCGTTAGTCCGGCCCCAGCCGGGGACAGTCCCTGCGGACCTTCGGCCTACGGAGAGACGGCGCGGGAGGGTGCAGGTGAAACCGATCTGCCTGCCTACATCACAGGGAGGCTGCGGAAGCCCACCTGCGACGGCCCAGGCGACCCTCCCCAGCTCCAGGCCAAACGCGGCAGCCAGCGGGCCCCGACCGAGCGCCGACGCTGCGGGCTGACCCATAAGCCTCTCCGCCCGCGAAACACTGGGGACGGGCAGGGCAAATGACCTACCCAAGGTCACAGAGACTACAGAGGGGGCTGGACGCCGGCCGGCTGACTCCGAAGCCTGCAGGTTCCTCGGGGCCCCTGCGCCCAACTCGGGCTTCCGTGAGGCCGCCTCAGCCCACCCGGTCCGGCGCCCGCCGCCCGCCGCCCGCCGCCCGCCGCCCTCCGGAGGTCGCTGAGGGGCGAGCGGAGGTCGACGCGGATGAGAGGTCCCAGGCTCCACCGCGACGGAGCTGCGGAGTCGCGACTCAACTCTGAGGCAGAGAGAACCGCAGACACCAGGTCTGAGGACCGAAACGCTGAAAGAGACAGCGACCAGACTCACCTCCACACCAACGTCCTTCCCGGTTGCTAGAGAAATGGACGACACGCCGGTACTGCGCAGGCGCATAAGGGAATTCGCGAAGAGGATCCGGCGACGGTAGCCGAAGGAGTCCAAACCTAGCGCGATTCCAGTCTTTCTCGTTCTCAAGTGCAGTTCATCAGCTTGTTCGGTTTCTTGTGTGATCTAAGAAAAAGAGGACTTGACTTCCTAAAACAGATTACTTAGTAAATTAATCTTTCTAATAACAGGGTTATGAAATTACTAGGGAATTAAGAAATATTTAATATGTGAAAAAAAGTTAATGTACTTAGAAATGCACCAGCAATCATCCTGGGCCCAAGAATTGCCGCAATTATGTGCACAAATGAGCGGGTTTTTGTTTGTTTTTAAGATTTATTATTTGAAAAACAGGGTTCCATCTGCTTTCCAAATGGCTGCAAAAGCCAGAGCTGAGCCAGATGGAAGCCAGGAACTTCTTCCGGGTCTCCGACGCAGGTGCAGGGACCCAAAGACTGCTCTCTCCGGCACACTAGCAGGGAGCTGGATGGGAAGTGGAGAAGCTGGGGCAAGAACCGGCACCCGTATGGGATGCCAGCATTGCAGGAGGCGGCTTTACCCACTATGCCACAAACCAGCATTTTCATTCTAGCCACTGTTACTCAAATAGCTGTTTGGTTTGTGCAAACGGTGAATAAGCTGACTTCTAGGAGCTCAAGTCTAGCAGACTGAGACAGACACAAAGAGGTTATTACCAATCCCTCGCAGCGGGCACTCCACAGAGATGTGACCCAGCTACTGCAGAAGCAGTTATCCACCTGACACAGCTGAGCAAGTTTTGGTTGGAAGGGCTGAGGCTTTTATTAAAAGACAAGTGTTTTGCAGGAAGGCAAATGAAAATTCGTAGAAAGTGGGGTAGGAGGGCAAGGCTCATGTGCCTTACGGATATCAGGCTCAGCTTTTATTGAAATCACCTAGATTTGCAAGGCGTTAAGTCAATTTAGCAAGCACTGCAGAAGATAAAACTGGGACATAAAGATCACACGACACAGATTCAACAAAGATTGATTAAGCGACTTCGATGTGCCAGGAACAGATCTGCCAGGAGAGGTATGTTTTTCAGGTAGTCTCTGTCTTCAACTTAACAGACACTCTGGGGGAGTCAAACCTTTCAGACACACAGAAGAGTGCTGAGTCATTAGTGGGTTTGGACCTCAACAATATTTTTTCTGGCCTCATATCAAGGGCTTACCTAGCTGAAAGTTTACAAGGAATTTGTCCAGGTGGAAGATAATGTGTTCCCACTCTCTCTCCACCCCACACACATCACTGGCCTAGAGAACAAGTGGTAAATTTCAGAGTTAACCACAATTAGTGTGTATTGAAACCATCAGGGAAGATATGGAAAACATGGAAGCAGAGCTGCATCTCAGTCTAATGGAAAAGTGGAGAAATCTGAGACAACACAGGGTACACAGCCTAATGTATTAGTCTGCTTTTGTTCCTACAACTGAAATACCCAAGAGGAGCTTCTTAGGAAAGAAAAAGTTTATTTCAGCTTACAGTTTAGAGCTTACATTTCAGGATCAAGTGGCCCCATGGTCTGTGCCCATTGGAAGCTCATCATCACTGGTGCAGAGGAACAATTGCGTGGTAACCCAGCAAGCAGAGAACAAGCAGGCCAAACCTGAACTCAAGTCAATCTTCTAGACACAACTTCTCTCCTCTCATGACCTAAACACTCCCCACCAGATCCACCTCTCAGATGCCATCATTAGATCAAGTCTCCACCCTGAATCCACTAAGACATTAAAGTTTAAACATCCGTGTGGGTTTGGGGAGCCAAATCCTACTCAGCCTACAGCACCTGGCCTGGATGTAGTACTGAGTGGTTGTTTACGAACAGTAGTTAGGGAAACCTGGATCCAATCACAGTGAGCACAGTGTGACTGAAGGTGGCAGGTGACTGGAACCTGAATGATGGAGGTGAGCAGAGAGCTGGTTGCTATGCAGTAGTTCTTCTGGAGCCTAATAGGCCTGGATTTGAGTCCAGCTCACTATCTCCTACCTGGCAAATTTCCTTAAAAAAAAAAAAGATTTATTTTAAAGTAGAACATCAGGGAAAGTAAGGGGGGTAAAGAGAAACATCCTCCACCCACTGATTCACTCCTCAAATGGCAGCAACAACCAGGGCCAGGCCAGGCTAAAGCCAGGAACCAGGAACTCCATCTGGATCACTGGCATGTGCAGTAGGGGCCCAACATCCGACCCATCATCCACCACCTTCCCAGTTTCACCGGCAGGAAGCTGGATAGAAAGCAGAGCAACTGGAATGCAAACCAGAACTGCAACATAGAATGCTGGAGTCACCAGTGAAAGTTTAACCTGTTGTGCCACAATGCCAGCTCCTATTGGTAGATTTCTTAATCTTTGTAAATCTGCTTTATCCTCTAAAATGGTACCCTCTTTGTTGGGTCGCAGTGCAAATTAAATGGGATAATGCATGTATGGTGTTTGATAAATAGATGCTCTGAATATGCATTCCTCATTCTGTCCTTTTAGCCAGCCCCGCCTGCCTGCCTGCCTGCCTGCCCTCCTTCCCTCCTTCCTTCCTTATCTCTTTCTTGTAGTAGTAGTACCTGATTGTCTTCCCAGGAATCAACCCTTCCTCACCTCCAACACTGGATTCTAGAAAAGTCAAACCCTATTCCAATTGGACATATGACTCACAAGTGGCTAAACAGTGTAGCTCATCCCTCTGGCCACAGTAGTTTATTGAAAATGAGCATGGAACTCTGGTCAATGAAACTTAGCTCTAGAAGTTTTGTTCAAAATACTGGGGGAGGCTGGCACTGTGGCTCACTTGGCTAATCCTCCGCCTGTGGTGCCAGCACCCCAGGTTCTAGTCCCAGTTGGGGTGCCAGGTACTAGTCCCGGTTACTCCTCTTCCAGTCTAGCTCTGCTGTGGCCCAGGAAGGCAGTGGAGGATGGCCCAAGTGCTTGGGCCCCTCTCCGCATGGGTAGGAAGGAGGAAGTACCCAGCTCCTGGCTTTGGATCAGTGTAGCGCCGGCCGTAGTGGCCATTAGGGGAGTGAACCAACGGAAGGAAGACCTTTCTCTCTGTCTCTCTCTCATTGTCTATAACTCTCTCTGTCTCTCTCTTTCTCTCTCTCTCACTATCTAACTCTACCTGGCCAAAAAAAAAAAAAAATACGGGGGGAAAAGATTCTCTCAGCAAGACAGGGGGTGGGGGACAGTGTTGGGTGATGACATAGGAGTCTTTTTTTTTAAGATTTATTAATTTATTTGTGAGGTAGAGTTACAGATAGAGAGAGGGAGAGACAGAGAGAGAGAGAGTGGTCTTCCATCCACTGGTTCACTCCTGAAAGGGCCTCAATAGCCAGAGCTGGGCTGATCCGGAGCCAGGAGCCAGAACCTTCTTCTGGGTCTCCCACGTGGGTACAGGGGCCCAAACCCTGGGGCTATCTTCCACTGCTTTCCTATGCCATAAGCAGAGAGCTGGATTGGAAGAGGAGCAGCCTGGACACAAACTAGCACCCATATGGGATGCTGGCATCACACGTAGAGGCTTAGCCTACTACACCACAGCACTGGGAGGTAGGAGTCCTGCAGATCTTTGAGAGTATGAAGCCAGAGAGTATTGTGTGCCTTTAATGTGCCAGGCACTGTTTTGGTGAACAAATGCTATAAACAGCCCATCTTCCTGAAGCTTAGATTCTGGAGGGGCTGAAGGAAACCAAGACACATCACATGGAAATAATTACAATGGAAAAAAGGAGCGTAGAGCGGGGTAAAAGAAGTTTGTGTGAAGAGGTCTCCCTTGATGCTGGAAAGTTGAGAATTACTGTAGCAATCTGACTTGAGCCCATGGCTTACACTAGAAGGAAACAAGGCTCAGTAGATGGGCTTGTTTCACTTGTCCTTAAGGAATAAACTAGACTGTCTGATGGAATATATTGAGATTTAGATTTCAGTTCAACAGGGACAGTTCTTAAATCAGCTGTGCCGTGAACAAGGATTTGCATTTAAACTCTTGGAGGATTAGCCTCCTGGGTTCAATTCCAGACCTCTGCTCCTGTCTGCCAATGCAGTCCCTGGGAAACAGGGCAATGGCTTATACAATCAGGTTCCTGTCACCCACATGAAAGACCTGGATTGAGTTCCTTGCTCCCCGTTCTGGCTTTGGCCCAGCCTTGGCCATTGTGGACATTTGGAGAAAGACCAGTGAATGGTCACGCCCTCTCTCTCGCTGACACAAAAATAATTTTAAAAATTCAAATAAAATGCTATGTATTAGAAAGTGCAATAAAATGCAAATCTCAACTAGCCATAAGGGTAAATGCTCCAGGAACCACATTAAAAAGTAAACAAACACAAGTGAAATTGATTTTAATACTTTTAGTCAAATATAGCCAAAATAGTATTCAATATGTAATCAAAATTAAACATTAGATGTTTTATTTTCTCATTTCATACTAAGACTTTGAAACTAATAATAATAATCCCATGAGAGAAACAGGCATCCTTGTTTTTCAGACAACAAATCTGAGAGTCATAGTGTGAAATAGGACTAGGATCTGTATTATGGGGCCCCAAGGGTTCCCTCCCATAGCAAGACTGCGGAGAGCATCTCCAGAGAACCAAATCTGTCTTGACACCATCCATTAGTCTACAGGGAGTAGCACACCTACTGTGTGCTCCGTGGTGTTGTCCCTAATGGCTGAGAGGATGGTGCCCAGCAGCCACTGGGGGTGACTCTTCAAAGCAGATCATTGTGCAGTCTTGAGTTTCTGTTAGTTGTGGCAAGATACCCTCCTAGGTTCGAACTCGGAAAATCTAAGGTTATTTATAATCAAGCTAATAGTGGAGAGATCTGAGCAGTAATGAAGTTCCACATGTTGCTGCTGCTTCGGGCATTTCAGAGCCAGGAGTTCAGAGAAGTTTCCCAGAATTGGGCTGGCTGACATCAGTCACAGAAGCTCTACCCAGAGATGTCCTGGAGTGATAAAGGCCCTTATGGAATGAAGCTGTTAAATCAAAGAGTCATGTTAAACTTGACTGCATTAAGAATAGAGACAGCGTGAAAGAATCAAAGTGTACTCAAAGATGGAAAACCATCAGGAAAGGGAAGGAAAATACCACACTTGAACTTCTGAGAGGATATAACAAAGTCAAAAGACATAAATTATTCTAAGATAGGATGCTTGATAATTATTTTTTTAATTGATGTAGGGGGGAAAAAGGATCTGTTAGTAGTTACTTCAGAATCCCACTTGGAACTGATGTTTATTTTAATTTATGAATGTGGTGAACCAATTGAATCCAGTAAACATGGCTATCCGGAGCTTCCACGTGGTCGTCTGGGTAGACAGCCATCAGGAGCCAACAGGACATGGTGGTAAGGACTGCACTGCCTCTCTGATACCATGTCACATTTACAATGTGGGGCCCCAAGAAACCTTTCCGGAAGCACCACCTTGACCTTTACTACGTGAAAAATGGGTAGGACTCCTCGCTTTAGTCTCCTCTGGCTTACAGATTATGGCATATGAAGGATGCACACATCTATGTGTAATGTTTAAACTTCATTTTCAAGAATAAGCTAAACCAAATCCCTGCACTATATTTCAAAAAGTATTTACTCAGCACCTGCTCTTCCTACCACGTTCCCTGATCTGTGCCAGCCATTTGGGGAAAGAGAGAGGAATTTTTCAGCCCATTAGCTCTAGTAGCTGGGAATTTTGCTAAGGAAAAGAGTCATGAAATCCAGTAACAGAGAAGAGCATTCCGGACAAAAACGAGATAGAAATATTTAATGCAAAAGAAGTCTACAGGATAGAAGAGGTCATTCATTCAATACTTACCAAACATCGGCCGCATGCTACCTACTGTCCTACATATTAGTTTGAAAAAGATAAAACTTCTTATTCTCCTGGAATTTATGTTCCCACATGGGACCCAGGGAGCACACGAATCAACAAATAAATGCTTCTGACAACTTCTGACAATGGTAAGTTCTATGAAGGAGTGAAGCAGAGTGAGGGCGGGCTGCCCTTTTAGACAAGGACCTCCTCCAACTGGGGAATGAACCAGCGAATGAAAGACCTCTCTTTCTCTCTGCCTCTGCCTCTCTATAACTCTACCTTTCAAATAAATAAATAAATCTTTTAAAAAGGAAGGAAGGAAGGAAGGAAAGGAAAGAAAGAAAGAAAACTGAGAAGTTATGGCCAGGAGGCAGTTGGAAATTTCAACAACTGATTATATTAAGGGATTATTGCTAAATGTTTTTAGAAGTGATAATAACTATTCATAAATACATATGGTAAATATGCGATACTTACCAATCAAATGACACCACAATAGTGATTGTCTTTGAAATAATACAAGTGGGATTGGTAGGCAGCAGGCAGGAGTGGGGTTGGGGGAGGGTTTATCATGGGGGAATAAAACCACAAAAAATCTTTTTTTATTTATTTTTTTATTTTTGACAGGCAGAGTGGACAGTGAGAAAGATAGAGAGAAAGGTCTTCCTTTGCCGTTGGTTCACCCTCCAATGGCCACCGCGGCCGGCTCGCTGTGGCCGGCTCGCTGCAGCCGGCGCACTGCGCTCATCCGATGGCAGGAGCCAGGTGCCAGGTGCTTTTCCTGGTCTCCCATGGGGTGCAGGGCCCAAGCACTTGGGCCATCCTCCACTGCACTCCCGGGCCACAGCAGAGAGCTGGCCTGGAAGAGGGGCAACTGGGACAGAATCCGGCGCCCCAACCGGGACTAGAACCCGGTGTGCCGGCGCTGCAAGGCGGAGGATTAGCCTGTTGAACCATGGCGCCGGCCACCACAAAAAAAATCTTAAAAGGGCCAGTTAGTAACTGTGGACAGAGGACTCTGTTGCCACTAACTAACTATTGTCATCAGAAAACAAGAGCAGTTACAGGTAAAATAGAAAGAAATGAGTGTGACTTTTTCAATAAAATTTATTTACAAAGTTAGCAGGGGGCTAGAGTTGGCCTTTGGGCCATAATTTTTTCACCCCTAAAAATAATCATTATTGTAGCTGGATTATGTGTACATGGGACTTTACTAAATTAATTTTTATTATGCAAAAAAGTTTGATGTTTTTCATAATAAGCTGTTTAAAACAATGGAATGTTTTTAGCATTTTTTAAAGCCTCAGACCACTCTTAGGCATTCTTGGTAATATGTTTATGGTAAGTAGTCCTCTTTATATCCCATAGCAATCACACATCTTTCATTTCTCCTTTTGTAAACAGGCTCTTTTTTAAAAAAAAGAATTTATTTATTTATTTGAAAGGCAGAGAGAGAGAGAGAGAGAGAGAGAGAGATCTTCCATCCACTGGTTCACTCCCCAAATGGCCACAATGGCTGGAGCTGCGCAAATCTGAAGCCAGGAGCTTATTCCTGGTCTCCCACGTGGGTGCAGGAGCCCAAGTGCACCATTTTCCATTGCTTTCCCAGGCCATAGCAAGAGCTGGGTTGGAAGTGGAGCAGCTGGGTCTCGAACCAGCATCCATATGGGATGCCAGCACTGTAGATGACAGTTTTACTAGTCACCAGATGAAGGTTATCAACACTTTGTCATTGCCTGCAGGGCCAAGTGCATGCTCCTAACATTGTTAAAGAATGGATTCCAGTCTACCTGTTCACTTCTTGCCTAGAGTCAACACAGTGATCACAATGAAGTTGATCCACCCTCATGATTATGAAATGAAACGTTACACGTGGGCTTATGATGAAGAGCCACAGGCCTCTATCTTCATACGCTCCACTGTTAGCACCTTTTCCATAAGCAGTTACTCCCACCTATGACTCTAGTTGATTATCCAAACATCTATAAACCCATTAGTCAGCTTCTCCCTACTAAAACGAAATAGCTAAGCCAAGCTACTTTTGAAAGAAAGAGGTTTACTTTGGCTAACAGTTTGGAGATTCACAGTCCAAGACCGGGTAGCCTCGTTGGTTCAGCATCTGGTGATGCTGGAGGCCCAAGGGAACATAAAGCATCATGTGGTAAGAGGGAGTGTGTGCCTGTCTACGTCTCCTCTTAAGGAGCTCTCATCATTTAGTCATGAGGGCTCCACCGTAACGACTAAATCCAACTGAGTCACTTCCCAAAGACTCCTCTAGATACCATAATTGGATTAAGTTTCCACCTTCTTAGTACCATTAAGACTTTGGAGACTAAGCTTTTAACATATGGGCTTTTGAGGTCACCCAAACTATATCCAAATCATGGCATAAATAAAATGCTATCACTGTTCAGTCACATGCCATTACATGGTGTCATAATATGGTATCAAATACATTTATCAATATGACATTATCTACTGACTTCCTACTCTGATAGATGAGCACTGAGCCCACTTATGCTTTATTATCCCTCCCTTGCTTCTCCCAATATTGCCTTCTTAGATACTCTATTAGTTACCACTAAATGCCAACAATATATATACCTCACTCATGTGTTAAATGCTTTTGTCCTCTTCCCTTTTTTAAAATTTCATGACATTCAGTTTTTAACTTCTCCAGCTGATCTCTCTTTTGGTAGCAGCCAGGGTTGGTCCTTGAGACTTCACGTGAAAGAACCCTAGAAAGAAAAGAAAAAGAAAAATGTTCCTATTTCTGAGAGGAGATTTTAAGACTATTTAGGAAAAGGTATCACGTTCCTACCAGAGACCGTATGACCAGGAACAAGGAAAACCCAGCCAATGCAGCCCTCGCCAGGACGCAGGGGCTCCAGGTCACCCACTGCTTCTTCCTGGGAAGCCACAGCATCTTAGAGCCAGGCTCTTCGAGGTGATGAACAGCCGCAGTACTCATTACTTTCTTCTCCGCTGTAGAAATTTGTGCAAAAATGGATCCAATTTTATTTCCTGCTACTAAAACATTGTAAGTTATTTGTATACAGATGTCTGAAGAATTATGAACTTTACAATCATGTCCTTTGAAATCTGTGACCCCTGCAAGTCTTCAGTTATAGTCGGCTATCTTACTCAATACTTCGGGCCCTACTTATTAATACTTAAGTTAATATCACTGTTTTCTGAAAATTGTAAGTAACTAGGAACTTTCTTTTACAATTTTTCTTCTTTGAGCAAGAAGGTAAAAGTGATTTTATGTATATGTTAAAAGTGTTATTAAATAAAGAGCTTGAACTCTGTTTTATTTGAATTAGGTTACTCTTAAGTATTACATTTTTCCATTTGTCTTTGGGTCTATCAGTTAGCAATATTTCGATTCTCCTCTTTTTAGACGATGATATAAATGATCTTACCTTTCCTTTCAGGTAGTCCTATCCCCTTCTACCTCCCAAATTTTATAATGTGTATTTTGATAGAGGGAGGCATTCTGCTCTCAAGGGTCTTTTTTCTCTCTCCCCCAGTTTTTAAAAAATTACATCTTATTTATTTGTCTTATTTACTCATTTGAAAGGCAAAGACACAGAAAGAGGGAGAGACAGAGAGAGATTGTTTATCCCTTGGCTTACCCCTCAAATGCCTATAACAGGACAGGCCTAAGCCAGGAGCCAGAAACTTTATCTGGGTCTTCTGCGTGAGTGGCAGATCCTAACATCTGGGCCTATCACCTGCTGTTCCCCAGGTGCACTAGCATAACTCGGATCAGGAGCAGAGCAGCCAGTACTAGAACTGGCACTCCAACATGGGACGCAGGTACCCCAGGCAGTGGCTCAATCGGCTGTATCACAACGCCTGCCCCAATAGTTCGATTTTAAAAGCTGAAAATTAACAAAGCTTTTACATTATCACAATTTTTTCAATATGGCTCAATTTAGAGCCATACTTACTTATAAAGTTCCTTTCTTACATTCTCTGCAGGGATGTGTGTCCATCGAATGTTCTGCCTATAGCCTTTCTAGCAGCTCCTATTCCTGCCCTCCTCGCAGGATCTGCCATTTCCAAGCCTCTCCAGGCTCTGAGTGTGCGGGTTCCCTCGCTACAGTATGTGTTTCCAGGAAGTGCTGCGTCCTCATTCAGTACTTACTCCATCACGCACTTCCAGGCTCCAGGCATTTGTTGGAATCTCTGATCAAGTGATGCCCCCTATTTATTTCTGTGGGTAACTTTAGCCTTCACAGTGGTTTTTAGGGGTTGAGAGGGAGAGTAGCTAAACACCAGTGCTTAAAACACCATAATGAATTTCATGTCTCAGTAAGTACTCTGACCATTTCCAGTGTTCCTTGGTTTTCTTGCACACGTGGGCTTCCACATGGGATCATTTCTATTCAGCCCTGGGAACTTAGTATTTCCTGCAGTGTGATCTCAGGCAACAAGCTTCCCCAGCTTTCGTCTGAAAATGCCTAGATGTAGCCATCACTTTTCCAGTTTTTTAAAATGTTGAACTTTGTGTTTACAGACAAATTGCAAGAATGGTACCCAAAACTCCCAACTACATTTTATAACTGATAACATTTAATTGTTAGCATTTTGCCACATTTGTTCAATCATCCTCTGTCTTTTCGGGCATGTGTGAGGGGGATTATAAAAGTTCATGGGAAATAGAAGGAAAAGATTAGTTTTGTTGCAAAAAAAATTTTGAAATCTTTGTATATGAAGGCTCTTCAAAGAGCTTATGGAAAATGTGTATTTTGAAAAACTATGCAAAAAATATTTTTGCACCAAAATAAACATCTCCTATTTCCATTTTTCTTAGAACTTTTCAAAAAATCCTTGCATGGGTTCTTCAATATATACACACACAATTTTTGAGCCAAAGTAAGTTATAAATATAATGACTGATATAATGAAATTCACACTGATAACAATGTTCTCACCTAATCCACATATTCCATTCAAATTTCACTTCTGTCCAGATTTTGTTCTGCTCCCCCTCCCAACTTTGTTAAGGTTTAATTGGCAAATAAAAATTCTATACATACATATTTGTAGTGTATAACAGATGCTTTATTTGTGTACATTGTCAAATGACTATATCAAGCTAATTAATCATCAAAATACCTTTTTTGTAGTGCAAACATTTAAGATCCACTCTGAACAATTTTCAATTATACATTATTATTGGCTATAGTCCCCATGCTGTACAGTAATTTCTAGAACTTATTCCTCCTGTCTAACTGAATGTTTGACATGCATCTTCCCCTCTGCCCTGCCTTCAATCCAGGTTCACACATCACTTTTAGTTATCATGTGTCTATTCCTTCAATCTGTGCAAATTCATCCATTGTTGTCTTTCACGGTCTTGAACTTTTGCCCAGTACATGCCAATTACTTGCTGAATATTATTCAATGTGGGCTTGTCTGACACATCCTCATTAGTCAAGACAGCTTACTCTTTGGGGGGGGAATGGCAGGAATGCTATGGAAGTGACGCTGTGTTCTCAGTGCATCACACCAGGAGGCACACGAACATCAACTGTCCTCATTACTAATGATGTTAACTTTTATTGCTTAATAGGGCCGCTGCTGTGGCGCAGTAGGTTAGTCCTCTGCCTGAGGCACTGGCATCTCATATGGACGCCAGTTCTAGTCCTGGTTGCTCCACTTCCAATCCAGCTTTCTGCTGATGGCCTGGGAAAGCAGTAGATGGCTCGACCACTTGGGCCCCTGCACCCACATGGGAGATCCAGAGGAAGCTCATGGCCTCAGTAAATGAAACCTTTTTAAAAAAAAAAAAAAATTAAGATGGTGTGTTTCCCCAGATAACAAAAACAAAAAATGAAAAAGGACAAATTAGAAGAGTGTTTTTAAATTTCAAAACGTACTACCGGTCTATAGAGATCAAAACAGTGTGGTAATGACATGAAGACATTGGAATGAGGTCGTGCTTTTAAGATGGCTACCTCAAAAAATGGTAGGAGTCTAGGAAACGAAGGCACTGCTTGCAGGACAGCCACGAAGGAAAGCTGATTCACTAAGACCACTGTGGGAAAGTAAACAAGCAAAAGCCAGTGACATCTCAGGCTTATAATAGTACAGCCTAGCCTAGCCTTACCAATGTATCCATCACAGCATGTAATAAGATTATTTTTTAAAAAGAAGGAAGTTACATAACATTCCTATTGTTATCACTCATGAACAACAATGAACCTATGCATTAATATTTGAATGGCAAAGTTTACATATGAAAGCCAACTTAGTACCCCCCCACTCATACACACAAATATGTAAGTTGCCATGTCATTAAAGTACATCTCAGAGTCTATTAAAAAAAAAACTTCCACATTTAGAAGATGGACATTCTCACTTCACACTTTGAGTTCAGTGACTAATCATTTTTATAGGACCAACAATATAAAATTATGCTTATAAGCACTGTGTTATCAATCACATTTGAATAGAAAAAAGACTACGTCATCAAAATCAGTACATGTGTAGGTCAAATATTACATTAGAGTTTAAAACCAAAGCCAAACAACACATTTAAAAAAAAAAAAACTTCTAAAAAGATCATTCTATCAGGCATGCCACGAAGATATGAGATCTGTACTTGCTACTTGATAGTCTATTCCACTTAAAGGAAACAGACAATGTTATTTTAAAGCCAAATGAAAACTGATCATTTGGGTTGATATGAAGCTTGGTTTTTAATTCTTCCCAACAATGATGCTAGTTGCCATGACAATGCAAATTTCAGTTGGTCTTTGAGGGGATCAAAAGAGAATTCAGGATGAAAAGTGTAATTCTTTTGGGGCTGGTGCTGTGGTGCAGTGGGTTAACGCCCTGGCCTGAAGTGCCAGCATTCCATATAGGTGCCAGTTCGAGTCCTGGCTGCTCCACTTCCGATCCAGCTCTCTGCTATGGCCTGGGGAAGCAGTAGACGATGGCCCAAGTCCTTGGGCCCCTGCACCCACGCGGGAGACCCAGAGGAGGCTCCTGGCTTCAGATCAGTGTAGCTCCGGCCGCTGCGGCCATCTGGGGAGTGAACCAGTGGATGAAGACCTCTCTCTCTGTCTCTACCTCTCTCTGTAACTCTCTTTCAAATAAAAAATAAAATCTTAAAAAAATGCCTTTTATTTATTTAAAAAAAAAAGAAAAGTGTAATACTTTCATGATAGAAGATATGACAGTATCACCATGGAGAAATTACTTCACTTCTTTGTTCCCTACTATCTGAGATACAAAATAATTTTTCCTGATAGTTCTAGTTGTTGTGAGGAATGCATAGAGCAGCCTGGCACATAAAAATGACTTAATAAATGTTTACAATCATCACCATCATTATCATCATCGTTGTCGTTGTCATCAATACCACCATCACTACTGTAAGGAAATCCAGATGTTATACTGACCAGAACTTTTCATTAACTTTGTGTAAAAACATGGAAAAATGTAAAAAATATTTTATATTTTAAAGCCCTTCTTCCCACCCCTTTAGGAAAAGAGGGATACTGTTATAAACGGCAAACGTATTAAAGCACCTGTTAGATTGTCACAGGTATTCTGAAAATAAGAGGCAGGGAATCGATGTCTCAATTAGATGTTTCCAAATTTTAAAAGAAACTTTCAATTAAATGTTAGAAAAATCAGAGCATGACATCTTGGAAAAGATCTTTAAAAATTATGAGGAAAACAGGCTTCAGTAAGCCACATACAGCTTTTCCCCTCATACTTTTAAAAACTGTTTTGGAACCAAGTGATCATTCCTTTGTGTTTGCGCACACATGCATCTGACAGAACACAGGGGCCATATTAACAGATACTGCCCATCAGAGCTCAAGGTAAATGTATTATAAATTATCTTTTCACTAGCTAATCCTAGAAGTATGGAGGAATCGCATTCATCAGAAGGTCTCCAGGGACACATAAAACTTTCAAATACATGAGGATTTGGAGAGAGAGAGAACCTGGCAGAGAGTTTTGAACTTGGCAGATGTAGGTTGCTACATCTACAGCACAGATTCACAAAGCATCCTTTCCCATCTCCTTTGGTTTATAGGCAGCAAACCTACATAGCCAAGTCAGCCCACTAAACAAGAATGTTATGTTCCAGGCTCAATGAATTTTGAGTTTCAGTAGTGGTTTATCTTACCTCTTTATCACTTACCTAGAGTTGAAAATTTAACTATAATCTCATAATCTACAAGGTAGAGTGTTTATGAAACCACCCAGCTATTTCTCCAAAGCACTTAAACCTACTAAATGGTTGCTCAAAAAACAATGACCTGATATCTACTGACATCATTATGAGACAGTGTGCAGAACAAGTGACCTAAGAGTCAAGAAAAAATGTCTGGCACCTTCTGGATCTCCTACAAACTTGGTAGGCAAATCAATACAAGTGATTTTAGGTTAATTGAATTCAGAGTAAGAAAGCTGTGCCACAGCACCAACCAAAGTTTATTGAGCTGAACCAAAGCTGCAAAGCTAAGCTTGGCTGCCTGTATAGGGTTTCCAGGCAGGCCAAAACCTATGGAACTGGAATAGTCTTTAACTTAGTATTACTTAATATAGTCATAAGGGATTTACAAAGCCTGCAGAATCACCCATTTTAAAATGGAGTGATGTTGGATTTTGCATTCTCGGGACCTTCAGAAATCATAAAATGGCTTGTTTTTTTCTTTATTGTCTTGCTTGAAAAAAACTGAATTAGGAAAACGTAGATCTCATATTTCTGTTGCATTGAAAGGTTTGGGCTTCATGATTAATAGTACTGGTAACATGTGACAGTGTAAACAATACTCTTTAAATGCATTTTGCTTAAATAAAATTTAGAGTTTCACTTAAGATGCATTTTGTTGTGTTCAGTATGATGGCAGACATGGGTGGAAAAGCAGCAGATATTTTTCCAGGGAGGAGACATGCAATTATTAAAATCTTCAGCCTCTACCACAGTATTAATTAATGTATTTCACCAATCAAGGCTGTAAGATTAGTAAATGAAATTCTAGAAGGGGCATCAAACTAGAACAGGATATGGAAGCCAAATGGAAAACATGAACCAATAAAATAAAAAAAAACCTTAAACTAGCTAGAAATCTAAGTTTAGTCTTTGAAGTCAGTTCAAGTCCTGCATGCTTTAGCTCTGATGTAATCTGAAAATGGTGGGTACAAACAAGAACTCAGAAACAGCTTTTGTAACTTTTGGACCAACTGCACATGAATCAATTCGTGAATGGCTGTAATGATTACACAGTGATCTTTAGTGAGTTCGTTCTGAATTGAAACAGCCATTCTCTTTAGGTTGACACATAACAATAAAGACTTATCAGTAAGAATGGCCATTGTGCAAACACATATACCCTGTACATACTTATAAAAGTTTTACCCAGTAAATTACATTTTGCTGGTATATCAAATTGTCTTAACAGCAGTATGCATGAGCTCTTGCACGCTAACACATTTTTCCTGTATGACAATGTGTTTGTTCCTTGTTCGTCCTGTCATTTGTCTCATTTCACATTCTAGTTAATGATTATTTTTCTGTGTGCAAAAATATTTTTCTGAGAAGAATTTTTTCTGGCAGGATAGGAACTTTTTTTTTTTAAAGATTTTTTTAAAAAAGTTATTTGGAAGGCAGAGTTACACAGAGAGGTAGAGACAGAAAGAGAGAGAGGTCTTCCATCTGCTGGTTCACTCCCTAAATGGCCTCAATGACCGGGCTGGGCCAGGTCGAAGCCAGGAGCCAGGAGCTTCTTCCAGGTTCTCCCACACGGGAGCAGAGGCCCAAGCACTTGGGTCATCTTCTACTGCTTTCCCAGGCACATCAGAAGGGAGCTGGATCAGAAGTGGAACAGCTGGGACTCAAACCAGAGCTCATATAGGATGCGTGCTGCTGGCTGGGGCTTTAACCCTCTGCACCACAGCTCTGGTCCCAGGATGGGAACTAGAAACCCATACTGAGTAAAAAAATCAGGCCCATAGTAGTCTTAGTGGACAAAAATATTCTTCAATTAAAATAACAATCCATTAAGTGCATTCTTCCTTTCCGTTAATAAGCCTTATTAATGAACAGAATACAAAATGAAAAGTGCATACAGATTTTTTGTAACAATTCATTTTAAAATCCTCTAGAAACTGATAAAAATAGGACCTTAAGTTTTACAAAGATCAAATGTATAGGAACAAGTGGTAAAGTGACCATATAGACATGATCAAGAGTTTATCATATTAATGGGACTAAGTGTGTGGAAACAAGAATAGACAATTAAAATGGAATGAGAGCTTCAACATGGGAAGCAGTCCATACAGAAGACTCATAGAAGGACAATTGCTTTAAGTAGCACTCTGACCTCAGAATTAGCTCTTACGGCACTCCAGTCTGGCTGGAAAGCCCAGGGGAGCATTTTAGGCATGGAAAGCCAAGACACTATGGGAAAAAATGTCCTACATAAAGGACCCCTATGGGTGAAACCCCAGTGGAAAGAAAGGGTCACCAAAGTAGGAGGTACTTTTCTCTGAAGGGAGGATAGAACTTCCACTTTGCTTATAGCCTTGTTGAGCTACTGGATCCAAAAGGTTTCCATAGCCATGGCAGCTCATGTCAAGAGCCTTGGGTGATCACTGATGTCATACATAAGGGTGTTATTTATTAAATAAACAAGAGTCACTGTGCACTAACTTCCCAGGCAGCACCTCTGTCCACAAAGAGTTGTGTCATGAGGCTTAAGAGTAAAACTTGTTCTCAAGAATCCCTTCTTTTTAGTGTATTAAATGGAGAATAATATTATGTCTCATAAGTTATAGTCATGTCTAAAAGCTCACAAAAGATGTATTACCTGGGACCAGTGCTGTGGCGTAGCAGGTAAAGCTGCACCACCACAGTGCTAGCATCCCATACAGCCACTGGCTTGAGTCCTGGCTGCTCCACTTCCAATCCAGCTCTCTGCTATGGCCTGGGAAAGCAGTAGAAGATGGCCCAAGTCCTTGGGCCCCTGCACCTGCATTTGAGACCCAGAAGAAGCTCCTGGATCCTGGCTTTGGATAGGCACAGCTCCGGCTAATGCAGCCATTTGGGAGTGAATCATTAGATGGAAGACTTTTCTTTTTCTCTCAATCTCTCTCCCCACCCCACACCTGCCTCTCTATAAATCTGCTTTTCAAATAAATAAATCGTAAAAAAAAAAAAAGATGTATCATCCTTGGGTTCTTCTTTAAAGACAATTAAGTTTCAAAAAGGAAAGAAGTGGGGGGGAAGGAAAAGAAGAAGCGGGAGTGGGGAGGGGGGGAGAAGTGAGAACAATTGCAAGAAGCAATAACAAAGAACAGCCTGAGTTCAGATTGCTGAAGAATTTTTGTTATGGTGGTACCCTACTCCTGGTAGCAATTTTTGCATTGGATAAGGTAAAGGATAAGATGTTAAAAATATATGAAAATTAAGTGACTCAAAAAGATAGGGATTTTTCTCTCACATAACAGTCTAAAGCAAGGCAGCTCTCCTTCATACGGTTACACAGAGACACAGGCTCCACAATATTTTTTTAAAGATTTATTTATTTATTTGAAAGGCAGAGCTACAGAGAGGCAGAGAGAGAGGGAGAGGGAGAGGGAGAGGGAGAGGGAGAGGGAGAGGGAGAGGGAGAGAGAGGGAGAGATCTTCCATCTGCTGATTCACTCCCGCAACGGCCAAAGCTGCGCTGATCCAAAGCCAGGAGCCAGGAGCTTCTTCCAGGTCTCCCACGTGGGTGCAGGGGCCCAAGGACTTGGGCCAATCTACTGCTTTTCCAGGCCATAGCAGAGAGCCTAATTGGAAGTGGAGCAGCTGGGATTTGAACTGGTGCCCATATAGGATGCCAGGACTGCAGGTGGTGGCTTTACCCTCTACACCACAGTGTCAGCCCCCTCCATAATTCCTTAAACATTTCAGCTACATGGTGGGGGCTTGACATACAGTCTCACAGCTGTGGAACAGTTTATAGGCAGGGGGCAAGAGAGAAAATGGTGACAAATATTTTCATTTTTATAAGATGTAAGTGGACATTATACACTTCTGTTTCCATACCCTTGGCTTGAACTTGGTTAGATATCTGTGAGGTAGCTTAGGAAATGACAGTCAACTCCATTTGGGTAGTCCCAGCTGAAACTTCAGATTCCCTTACTAGAAATAAGAGTACGAGGGATGTCAGCAAACAGCAGACTCTGTCACAATGGGAGTAGGGAAGGAGAGCACTATTTAAAATCTGCATATACTGGCAAATTTTTTACTAGGTGCATATATTGGTTTTATAGAAAAAACAATAAAGAAGGGGTTGCTAAAATACTGTTTCAGGCCAGGCACACACTGAGTATTTGACTTTAGAAAATAAGTACAGAAGTTGCATCATTCTTTTCAACTTTCAATCTAATTTTCTAATTAAAAATACAGAAATAACTGATCATTGAAGAATAGCTCAAAATGTTATAGACAGGGGTTGGCGCTGTGGCGCAGTGGTCTAACGCCCTGGCCTGAAGCGCCAGCATCCTATATGGGCACTGGTTCGAGACTCGGCTGCTCCACTTCCGATCCAGCTCTCTGCTATGGCCTGGGAAAGAGGTAGAAGATGGCCCAAGTCCTTGGGCCCCTGTACCCGCACGGGAGACCCAGAAGAAGCTCCCGGCTCCTGGCTTCAGATTGGTGCAGCTATAGCCATTGAGGCTATCTGGGGAGTGAATCAGCAGATGGAAGACCTCTCTCTCTCTCTCTCTGCCTCTCCTCTGTGTAACTCTGACTTTCAAATAAATAAATAAATCTTTTTAAAAAAAATGTTATAGAAGGTTACACATTAAACAGCTCTAATATTATAAAGTCATAGAACCACAAATTGCAGCTAAGAAAGGATCCTGAGTTCTTTACATGTAAGTGAACTAAGACTTGAAGAGATGAAATAGATGGCCCCAAATCAGAAAGGCAGCAACACACACAGGAATAGAATCCAATTCTACTGAATGACTGGATATATACCAACTGATACATTTTTGAGGCAGAAATTTCACAGTAATTTTAAAAAAGAATATGCCAGTTAAAAAAAGAAAGAACTATTCACATATCATGTGACATAATTTTCAACATGACAAATGATAAAGATGTACATTTAACAAACATGATGTGAATTAAGTTATGGCCTGATACTGCATTTGCCTTTTTCAAAATAGTAAAGATAAGTTGAATCTGGCCCAACTGGTCAATTTACTTTTGAATTACTTCACTATTGTATTTATTTCAAAATACATTTATGCACCCCAAATAATAATGTCAACAAGTGAATGTGAGTTAAATTTTCCCATGTTTTGAAGGGTATAGGTCGACATAGTATATACAGTCGCGAGTGTGCTTTTAAAGCCTAGGAAACTTCCAGAAGTTACCTTTTTTTAAAATGAGAACTCATAAAATCAAGAAGCACATTTGGTACAAAAATATAGCACAATTAGAATCTATTTAAGAGTACTTTTACGACTAACTAAAATGTAGTATATGCTACATAAAATTGTAAGGAAGGAATTTAAGTATTATTAATTCAACAAACATTGGCTGAGAATTTCTTTTAGGCATTATGCTTCCAAAGATGATGGAAGAGAACACACATTTTTCAAGTAATAATAATAATAATAGTGTTAGCGGAGATGGTGGTGGGTTCTTGTCTTCACGCAAGAAAGAATTCAATGGCCGGTGCCGTGACTCAACAGGCTAATCCTCTGCCTTGCGGCGCTGGCACACGGGGTTCTAGTCCCGGTCGGGGCACTGGATTCTGTCCCGGTTGCCCCTCTTCCAGGCCAGCCCTCTGCTGTGGCCCTGGAGTGCAGTGGAGGATGGCCCGAGTGCTTGGGCCCTGGAGACCAGGGAAAAGCACCTAGCACCTGGCTCCTGCCATCGGATGAGCGCGGTGCGCCGGCCGCAGCGCCGCAGCACGCCATCTGCGGCAGCCATTGGAGGGTGAACCAACGGCAACGGAAGACCTTTCTATCTGTCTCTCTCTCTCTCACTATCCACTCTGCCTGTCACAAAAAAAAAAAAAAAGAAAGAAAGAAAGAAAGAAAGAAAGAAAGAAAGAAAGAAAGAAAGAAAGAAAGAAAGAAAGAAAGAAAGAATTCATCATCAAAGATACCCTTGGCCGGCGCCATGGCTCAATAGGCTAATCCTCTGCCTGCGGCACCAGCACCTCGGGTTCTAGTCCCGGTTGGGGTGCTGGATTCTGTCCCGGTTGCCCCTCTTCCAGTCTAGCTCTCTGCTGTGGCCCGGGAGTGCAGTGGAGGATGGCCCAAGTCCTTGGGCCCTGAACCTGCATGGGAGACCAAGAGAAGCACCTGGCTCCTGGCTTCAGATCAGTGGGGTGCACTGGCCACAGCGTGCCTGCTGCAGCAGCCATTGCGGGGTGAACCAATGGAAAAAGGGAAGACCTTTCTCTCTCTCTCTCACCATCTACTCTGCCTGCCCCCCCCCAAAAAAAGATACCCTCAAGCCAAGTGAATCAATGGACATTTGGATTAACATAATTTTCTGAACCAATCTGTAATGGCTCACTTTGGTGTAACAATATGAAGGTTTGCCTATACAGAATTTATTTATTTATTTTTCATAAAACAACTCTAGCTGGAAAGCAGTGACATGAGTACAACTTTACAACTTGGCATCTTTTTATAACCTTCACATAATCTGAATTCACTCAGACGACTGCTATCTCACCAAGTTGAGACTCTCATCCTTTGAGTTCCAGGGATCCAACTGGAAGCCCCGAAGTCAGGAGACTCTGACAATTTAAATTCTAAACCGAAAGTCAAACCGTTTGGTCAAAATAAAATAGTACATCTAACCTGAGCATTGTAACCAAAGTTGTGAGACAGATCCCAAAGCTGTGGGTCAGAGTTAAGAGAATCATTCAAACATTACAAACAGGCAGAGAACAATCCACTCTAAGATTCAGTCCTCCCAATCCAGACTCAGTAATGGCAAAAGAAGAACACAAAGCCTTCAGGACGCATGAACATTCTCATTACCTAAGTCAGTTAGGATCGTACAGAAAAAAAGAAACATTGATGATCAGCAAATGAGCCCATTCCTCAGGACGGTGAAATACATCATGAAACCAAGAGGCTGTAGTCAGGGAAGTTCCTGTGAACTTTGGAGAAGGAAGCATCCATCAGGCCGGAAGGGGTTAACAGGTCAAGGTCTCTCTCCGACTTAGGCTTAGGTGGGAAACCTTTCTGGCCACCTGTAGCTGGCCATTTCCCCTTCCCTTTCTGCCTTCAGTGAGGCAGGGCAGTGAGCAGGAAGGGGACAGAGAAAGAGAGCCAGCGCCCTCCCACCTCTGGCTAGATAATCCTGGCGGGACCTGAGAGGGTGCAGCAAGAGACTGAGCAGAGGTGGCCCAGAACAGGAATGGCGGAGGTGGCTAGTTTAAAGGCAGACGTGGGCACACCGCGGTCCCCGGAAAATATCCCTAAGAGGACTGGCCGCAGGAATGGACAGGTGTGCCTGCAATGTGGATCTTGCAGCTGGTGGTGGCACCTGTTGATATGGGCAGGCAGATTACATTTAGATTTGTGAGCTGGAGACCACGCCTTCGCCCTGCCCCCTTTTGTGATCTCACGCCCCTGCCTGACCTCACCTGTACACCCACCTGCCAATCAGACTATATAACCACGCCCCTTTGGAAGTGAATAAAAGGAGCACCCTGGGTCCTTCTCTTATTATCCCTCTCCGCCTCTGCTTTCCTGCATGCACTTTGCTTCCTGTGGCCGCTCCTAACTGCGCACTTTGCTCCACATGGCTCCCGGCCTGCTCTCTGCCTGGTACAGACTTCTTTCTTCCCTAAATAAAGCCCTCACTTTTCTACGCATTTCTTTCACTGAATAAATGCTAAAAACTTACCATGTCGCCTGTTTTCTTCAAGCTGATATTCAGAATTCTTACCTAAATAGACAGCAACATTAAATATTATTAATTAAGGTAGCTGATAACACTGTCACGGGCACCCTAGTGGCATTTAACTGCTTGGTCCATACGTGAATGGGTATGGCAAGGAGACTTCTGGCTGCCAGAGAGCGAAACGGACAAAGCAAGAAGAGAAGGAGAAGCAGGCTAGCCGTGCAGTGTTCCTCAGGGGAGGCTGCCAGCACTTACCGCTGGTCCTCTTCTCTCCTGGCTGGCTCTGCCAAAAATGTTAGTGGAGGTGGGTGGTAAGTTTTTGTCTTCGCACAGAAAGAACTCAGACATAAGACAGAGAACAGCAAGATTTATTGGGCTGGGGCATCTGTCAGAACAGATGGGACAGAATACGAGAGAGCGAGCCCCGTCAGACTGGGGAGAGCAAGGTTATATGGCTGAATGCAGAGAATACACCTGGCAGGCCAGGGGGGCGGCTCAGGAGGGAGCTGAGAGCTGAGCGTGCAGTCTGTAGTCAGACCAAAGCTTATAAGGGAAAGGGGTCCAGTGCTTCCAGCCTTTTCTCCTTACCCTCCTCCAGGACAGAGGATGTGCTGAGTGTGAATCGGGTGAAATTCCTCCCAAGGTTTCCCTGCTCAGTGCTGTCAGACTGGGGAGCCCACCTGACACCGGCAGAGGAGCTTCCCCCGGGGTGTCTGCCTTGGGGGAAGGCTGTGAGGTTGTGTCGTCCAGTGCTAGCAGCTGGGAACCCATTTGGTGCTGAGGAGAGAGGATTCTCCTGGGGAGCTTCCCTTGTGGGGGAAGGCTGAGACCACCTGGAAACTTGTCCGGGTCTGGGCAGGGCTTCCAAGTGTGAAACACAAGGTGACCTGCTGCAGATGCTGTGTTTTCCTCATACACATAGGCTAATTTCTAACTTCCTACTTAACAATAGTCATATAGAAATATACACAGGCTAATTTCCAACTTCCTACTTAACAATTGTTATATAGAAACTAAAACGAATCATTATTGATTAGAAGGTACAATAGTACACTGCAATAGCAGTGTTATAGAACCAGGAAGTAATGACATTTCAAACACAAATGCTAGGGAACTAGAATTTAAAGTTTCCATTGTAATCAGAGATTCCCCAAAACAAAACATGTTCAAAAGTCTAAAGAGGGGCTGGTGCTGCGGCATAGTGCATAAAGCCTCTGCTTGCAGTGCCGGCATCCCATATGGGCGCTGGTTTGAGTCCCGGCTGCTCCTCTTCTGATCCAGCTCTCTGCTATGGCCTGGGAGAGCAGTAGAAGATGCCCCAGTGCTTGGACCCCTGTATTTGCATGGGAGACTCAGAGGAAGCTCCTGGCTCCTAGCTTCAGATCAGTGCAGCTCTGACCTTTTTGTCATCTGGGGAGTGAACCAGCTGATGGAAGACCCTTCTCTCTGCCTCTGCCTTTCTGTAACTCTGCCTTTCAAATAAATAAATACATCTTTGAAATAAATAAATAAATGAGTACCCTACAATGCAGTGGACAGTCCCAGGCCAACATGTAAGGAGCTTACAGGTCAACACTACCATCCTCAAAACAAGAAAGAAGCTGGACACACTGAAAATCAGTAACTCTTCTTAGATTCCTAAAAGAAAGAGACAAGCAGATGCAAAGAATCACAGTTTACCAGGAAAAGAAGTACCTGTAGAACTTGAAATTGTAATTATCAAATTGCTAGAGTCTTATGTAACACTGGCTTGAGAATTAAAAACTCTGAGGGGACCTATTTAAGGGATGCCCACTCACTTTCCCAAATTTTAGCTCTAGGAGGCTCAGCAGGTGCATCTGTGAACACAGAGAAAAAAATTCCTGCTTCTGGCGAGTAGAGCAGCCACTGAAACACATCCAGACTTCCCTGCTCTTTTTAACAAGGCCTGCCCTGAAGGGAAACTGTCTTACCAGAATCTAACAAAGGAAGGTGTTCCCGAAGCTCCACCAGCCTAGGGAAAGAAGTACTCATTCAGGCACATTCAAACACTGAGGCCTAACCACTGACACTAACATGCTTCTTCTCTCCCCATTCCCTACCACCACATTTACAGGGCTTCCGTATCATGTCAGGGATTATAGACAAAGGAATTTGAAGCTTCATGTTCTATTAAGGAGTATATAGGAAAACCCCCAAACAACAGGAGAGACAGAGATAAGGGCACAGAGGAAATTTCAGCCACTGACACCACAGCTACCACAAACAGGAAATATCACCTAAACCCTAATCATGTAAACATATACTCTCACCTTAAAGGTGTATCTACTTCAGCTACTTTCATCTGATAAATAATGTCTTACTTTCAATAACAAATTATGAAGCATGCAAAAATTAAAAAAAAAAAAAGAGAGAAAGCATCAGAATTAGACTCAGTTATGGCAGAGATGTTGGAATTATTAGAACACAAGTTTAAAATAACTATGATTAACACGTTAATGTTACTGGAGAAGGCAGAGTCCTTGTCTTCGCGCAAGAAAGAACTCAGGCGTGAGACAGAGAGTAGTAGAAAGCAAATAGCAAAGTTTATTAGGGCAGGGACATCCGTAAGAATGGATGGGCACCTCTCCAGACAGGACATGAGAGAGAGTGCCTGGTTTACATTTAGGCCCGGGTTTTTAAGGGGATGGGTCTTGCCTTCCTCTCTTCTCCTCCTGGAAGAAAGGACTTTTTGGATGTAAATATTAAAAATTCCTTTCTGAGTTTTCCCCCTGAAGTTATCAGACAGGAGGAAGCCTGGCTGGCGTTGCTCCGGTTAGAGGAAGGATGGACCCCCTGGAAGATCAGGATCTGGGCAGGGTGTTTGAAGTGCAGATACTGGGCTGCACCTGGAAAGTTATGGAGATGACTTTGAGATGCAGATGCTGTATCTAGATGTCAACTCTTTAGGCCTTTGTCACACACACATAAGCTCATTTCTGACTTCCTACCCAACATTAAGAGTTCCAGTAAAAAAGTAGACAATATATAAGAACAGATGTGGAATGTTAACATAGATATGGAAAGTGGGAATGCTAGAAATAAAAAACACAGTACAGAAATGAAGAATACTTTTGATGAGTTCCTCAACAGACCAGATACAGCTAAGGAATGAACCTGGAAAGAGATCAAAACTCAAAGGTAGACAGAAACAATAATGAAAAAGAGAGAATAGACTATCCAAGAACTTTGGAGGAATGACAAAAGGTGCAAATACGTGTAATGGAAATACCAGAGGAAAGGAAAAAGAGAAGAGAGAAATATCTGAAATAGTAGTGACAGATTTTTCCAAAACTAATGTCAGATACCCAATCACAGATCCAGGAAGTTTGGAGAACACCAAAGAAGAATAAATGCCAATAATCTACAATAGGGCTATCATATTCCTATTCAAACTGTAGAAAATCAGAGAGAAAGATCTTGAGAAGCCAGAGGGAAGGAATGGATCAAAGTATGTACAGAGAAGCAAATATAAGAATTACAGCTAAAGAAAAAAATATACTAAAGAAAAAAATATACTAAAGAAAAAAAATATACCTGACTCCTCTCCAGCAACTATGCAAGTAGAGAAGAGAGTGAAACTTTAAAGTATTGAAAGAAAAATCCTGCCAGTCCAAAATTCTGTCCCCTGTGAAATTACCATTCAAAAGTGAATGATTAAAAAAAGACTTTCTACGGCAAATTAAAATTTATATATTTGTCTCTAGTAGACCTGCTTTTTTTTGCAAAAAATATTAAAGGAAGTTGTTCAGAGGAAAGGAAAATTATATAGGTCAGAAACTCAGATCTACATAAAGAAAAGAAAGAGAACCAGAGAAGGAATAAATGAAGGTACAATAATAATTTGTTTCTTATTCATAACTGATCTGATAACATTTTGTTCAAAATAATGCAGCAATGTAGTCATTGATTTTATCTTATGGACAGGTGAAATGAATGATGGCAATATAACATGGGACAGGATCGCTTCTCAGCCTTTTGGCTAAGATCAAGTGTAATGAGGGATAGGAAGGAAGAATTGGGAATATTATAATAAGGCACTTGTTCTATCCATGAAGCCCTGTAGAGTTCTTTTAAAGTAGAATTTTACTAGTTCTAATTGTGTATTGTAAACTCTAGGACAACCTGTAAGAAATTTCTAAAAACAAGTATAGATAAGCAAGAGGGGGAGAGAAAATGGAACCACTAAAATGTTCAGTTAAAACCCAAGAAGGCTAATCTTCCACCTGCAGTGCCGGCACCCCGGGTTCTAGTTCTGTTTGGGGTGCCAGATTCTGTCCCGGTTGCTCCTCTTCCAGTCCGGCTCTCTGCTGTGGCTCAGGAAGGCAGTGGAGGATGGCCCAAGAGCTTGGGCCCTGCACCTGCATGGGAGGCTGGGGCGGGAGGGGGGGGGCGGGGGGAGGGCAGTACCTGGCTCCTGGCTTTGGATCTGCACAGTGCGCTGGCTGTGGTGGCCATTTTCAGGGGTGAGCCAATGGAGGGAAGACCTTTCTCTCTCTCTCTCTCTCTCACTGTCTAACTCTGCCTGTCAAACAAAACAAAATAAAACAACAACAACAACAACAAAAAAAAACAAGAAGGGACAAGAGTGGGAGATAAAAAAGGAAATAAAGAACAAGAACAATGAATGGAAACTGGCACAAACTCCACACGCACAGAGGATGGGGTACTGCAGGAGCATAGGGAATTATAGGATTCCAATGACTTTTTAGAAAGTGTTCCCAAACTCTCTGCTTCAGAAGAAAGACGATTTCGGAGGTATGTCTCCTGCAACTTCCCCCTTTAAAAATGTCTAATTCTTTTTAGAGAATTTAGAATGACAGTTGCTACTTTGAAGAAAGTTTCGAGGACTGCATAAACTAGAAGCTTAGCCTGATAATCCGGGTCATCGTCTGGACTTCCTGGGTCAAGAGGTCCATAGATTCAGGTCCTCCTAGGCCACTTCTCCCACACTGCTCTTTCCCTCCAGAAAACGTATAGAGCTGTGTGGGTTTGCTTTCCCCATGTGCAGCCCAGGAACTACTGAATGAGACTCTTGGGGAGTGGGTTCAGAAAATGTACACTGCTAGCAAATGTCACAAATGAGTCTTATGCGCACTGAAGTGTGAGAACTAATGCTTTGATTTACGGTTCCTGTAGAGTTGGGGATGAAGTGGGGGAAAGCTCTTCCCTTTATGTTTGGGCCAATTTATTCCTAGGAATATTCACCCCCTAACCACTTGAATGTATCTGCTAACCAAATATGGTAAATGCTCAAGGAATACTTGTTGAACAATTACTTCAGGACTGTGACCACCAAAAAGTTTGATTCTTCCAATCTAGATAGCGGTCATTTTATTCTAAATAAGTTTGACATTTTTTACAGTCTTGCATATCACATGTATATACTAGCAGCAATCTTAAAACTGTGGAAGTAAAACAAACCAAACTTCATTTAGATGCCTAGGCCTGCTTCAATGCAGACCATCAAAAAACCATTGGAGCTTCTCATGTCATTTAACTTGGATTTGAAAACATTCCTGCAAAAGAAAAACAAATGAAGAAAAACGTAAGCATATATGGAAACTATAAATCCAAAACAACAACAACAAATACTCACATGGAGTTTTCATAAGGACCAAGAAAGTAAACAGCTGTATTAGCATACCCAAAATGTTGGAAGTACTGTGTGGTTGGCCTAACAGAACCAGGAAGGGAGCAGTGGTTAGGGTAAACTAGAAAAAAAAATGAGGAGTGTTGGGGCAGGCGTTTGGCCTAGAAGTTAAGATGCTTGTTAAAATGCCCACATCCCAGGTACCTAGCTTCCACACCTACCTCTGACTCCAACAGACGCTGTGAGGCACTGGTGGCTCAAGGAATTGGGCCCCTGTCACTACTGAGGGAGACCCAGATTGAGCTCCTGGCTCCTGGCTTCCTTTTGGCCCAGTCCCAGTGACTGCAGGCATTTGGAGAATGAACTACCATATAGGAACCATGCGCTCTCTTTCTCTTTCAAATTAAAAAAAAAAAAAAATAGGGGCTGGTGTTGTGGTGTAGCAAGTTAACCCTCTGCCTGCAATGCCAACATCCCATATAGGTGCTGGTACAAGACTTAGCTGCTTCACTTCCGATCCAGCTCCCTGCTAATGTGCCCTAGGGAAGCCACAGAAGACAGCCCAAGTGCTCAGGCCCCTGCACCCACATGGGAGATGTGGAAGCGGCTCTAGGTTCCTAGCTTTGGCCTGGCCCAGCTCTGGCCATTGCAGCCATCTGGGAAGTGACCTAGTAGATGGAAGATATTCTCATTCTCTCCCCCCCGCCCCCATCTTCTCTCTGAAATTCTGCCTTTCAAATAAACTTTAAAAAATCTTTAAAAATAAAATAAAATAAGACAAAATAAATGAGTAGGCTAAGAATATTAAGACCTCCCAAGAACCAGAAAACTAAGGATTTTAAGAAACCAAAAAGCTAATCTGCAAGATGAAAGAGAAAGGGGACTTTTAACTGGGTTCTTAAAGTACTGGGTTAGTGAGTTACACATATACACTACATTATGCTGATAGATTACTTGGCAGAGGACTTGTTAAATGCTAACGTTAGTATTCAATGGAAACTGTATATTCACATCAATATTTGTATGAGAGGAGGGCACAAGCTTGATTTTTTATTTTATTTCCAGCTCCTTCTTTTATTCCCAACTTAGGAAAACTGAGCGAGAGCCCATTCTTCCATACATGTTCTGTATGGGGGGAAGACAAGACAAGTAGTAAGCAGAAAGGAATAAATGATCAGTCTGCAGAGGTCTTTCTTCCTAGGAGACTGTGCCATTCAAAAGGGAGGCAAAGTTCTCTTCCTACCATCGATTTGTTAGTGGAGCATATATGAGTGTGTGTGTGTGTGTGTGTGTGTGTGTGAGAGAGAGAGAGAGAGAGAGAGAGAGAGAGAGAGAGATGTGCAGCAGCGTGTGTACTAAAAGCTCATGATGGGACCAACTGTCAGAATACGCTGTTCCTTGCACCTTCAGCTGCAGGACGTATGTACTCATGTGAATGTTATCGGTCTGGAAAAAAAGCTGGAGTTTCAGGTATATTTTGGTCTTTCCTCCTCAGTAGGAGAGAGAAAACAAGAGACAGGACACAGACACAGTCACACACGCACACACACTCTACATTCTCCCAACATAGGGATCAGAGCAGTTAGGGAAAATCAGTTTTCCTCTCTTCCACCCATGAAATTCCAAATGGGCATGTAAGAGAAAGAACTCCAAAAATAAGAAAGAAATAGCTAAAGACATACTGTAACTGGAAACTCACTCTGGGCGGTGTGGGAAGACAGATTCTTTTTCAAAGACAGAGCTGAACCAGTAGACCTAAAATTCGTGAGAGATGGTGAGCCTGTACAAAAATAAGAGAAATAAGAAAAACAGTGAATTATTGACAAAGCCCTCAAAAATTAACCTGCAATAGAAGACAGCAAAGCAACTGTGCAAGCAAAAACCAAAAGTTACCTGCAAACAACTTTTTTTCCAATTCTTCTTGGATTTTAAGAAGAATTCTCTCCTGTTCCAGAGCTTCTATATACTTTGAGTAGCACCAGGTTGGCTGGCAAAACAATTTTCAAAGTTAATTCTAGAAATGTTTGCTTCCAGATATAAACTGAAGGTAAGACAGCTTATACCAGCCCCTTCATTTAAACTTGTATTGGAGTATAACATATTTAAAGAGAAGTGTACATATCATAAATTTATGATGATAATGGATTTTCACAAACTGAACTTGCAGCCTTTTAACTGGGTACCACAAATTATTATCAATTTACCTTACACTCCATTTTCATGAAAATATTTATGGGCAAGTGCTGTGGTATAGCAGGTTAAGCTGCCACTTACAACACCAGCACTCCATATCAGAGTACTGGTTTGGGTCCTGGCTGCTCCATTTCCAATCCAGCTTCCTGTTAATGTTTCTGGGAAAGCAGCCTGAGTACTTGGGCCCCTGCCAACCATTTGGGGGATTAAAATGGAGTTCCTGGTTCCTGGCTTTTGCTTGGCCCAGACTTGGCTGCTGCAGCCCTTTGGGAAGTGAACCAACAGATGGAAGACCTCACTTTCTCTCACTCTGCCTTTCATGTAAGTTACTAACAAAGTAGGTAAGTAAATAAATAAATTTTAAAATGAATATGATGAAATAAAGGTACATTTTGCTAGAGCCTTGATCTAAAATTATCTCAATTTTTGATATTCATTTATTTGAAAGGCAGAGTGACAGAGAAAGAGAGAGAGAGAGAAAGAGAGAAATCACCCATCAGCTGATTTATTCCCCAAATGCCCCCCACAGACAGGCTGAAGCCAGGAGCCAGGAACTCCGTGAGTCTCCCACATGAGTGGCAGTAACTCAAGAACTTGAGCCATCATTTGCTACTTCCCAGGCACATCCGCAGGGAGCTGAATCAGAAGCAAGGTAGCCAGGACTCAAATGGGTCCTCTGATATGGAATGCAGGCATTCCAGGTAGAAGCTTAAACCACTGTGCCACATTCATGCCCTTTGATCTAAAATTTTTTAATTCTCTGGTTAGAGTGCTGGTGGGGACATGAGAATAACTATATTATTTCTCAATAAATCAATGTCACAAAAACTTTATAGTTATCTTGATAGTTACTCAAGTCACATCTATCTATTATATTGAATTGTGAATTTCAGTGCTTTGGAAAGATCCAATTCTGTATTTGGATTAATTAAAAATATTTACTGTGAAAAATCTACCTAAAACAAATGCACACACAGGGCATCCATGCTTGTAAATTAGCAATGTACAAGTTGCCAGGGTAATTAAATAGCAATAATAATAATAATAATAATAATAATAAAATTTATATTTAAAAATGCCTTTGGTTTCCAAAAGCTTTTTAGTTTCTTTTTCCTTTTTCTTTCTTTCTTTCTTTTTTTTTTTTTTTGACAGGCAGAGTGGACAGTGAGACAGAGAGAAAGGTCTTCCTTTGCTCTTGGTTCACCCTCCAATGGCTGCCGCCGCCGGCGTGCTGCGCTGATCCGATGGCAGGAGCCAGGTGCTTCTCCTGGTCTCCCATGGGGTGCAGGGCCCAAGCATTTGGGCCATCCTCCGCTGCACTCCCTGGCCACAGCAGAGAGCTGGCCTGGAAGAGGGGCAACTGGGACAGAATCCGGCGCCCCGATCGGGACTAGAACCCAGCGCCGCAAGGTAGAGGATTAGCCTAGTGAGCCGCAGCGCCAGCCACTTTTTAGTTTCTTACAAGAATCCTGTGATGGGGCCAGTGCTGTGGTGCAGTGGGTTAAAGCCCCAGCCTGCAGTGCCGGCATCCCATATGGGCAAGGTTCAAGTCCCAGCTGCTCTACTTAGCTCCAGCCCTCTGTTCTGGCCTGGGAAAGCTGTAGAAGATGGCCCAAGTGCTTGGGCTTGCACCCATGTGGGAGACCCAGAAGAAGCTCCTAGCTCCTGGCTTCAGATCAGCACACCTCTGACCGTTGTGGTCATTTGGGGAGTGAACCATCAGAATGGAAGATTTCTCTGTCTTTCTGGCTCTACCTCTCTCTCTGTCTTTCAAATAAATAAAATAAATCTTAAAAAAAATAATCTTGTGCTATATGACAGGATCTCATCAGCATTATCGTCATCATCCCTTTCTCTCTCTCTCTCCAACACATAAGGAAATGGGTTCAAAGGGGATTATATGATTATTTTCAGATTTTTAGATAACAATGACTTATAAGAGATAGTAAAAATTAGAAGTCTGGTAACTAACTTCCCCCTTTATTTTTATAACATGCTTCCAAAATTTAATCTTAGTTGTTTGCTAACAAATATATTTCTACATGGTCTTATTAGATATATCTTTTTCACTATCTAGTTCTAGAAAATTGGCCACTTCTCTCGGTAAGAGTTTCATAGTCTATTAGTTAGTTATCTCAGTTGAGTAGTTGACCTTATTTGAGATTCCTAAATGCCAAAAGAGGCCAATGTTGTGGCACAGCAGGTTAAGCACCCAGCATCCCATATTAGAGCACTGGTTCAAGTCCCAGTGGTTCCATTTCAGATCCAGCTCCTCCTAATGCACCTGGGAAAGTCACAAAAGATGGCCCAAGTCCTTGAGCCCCTGCCACCTACATGAGAGACCAAGATGGACTTCTGGGCTTCTGGCTTCAGCCTGCACCAGCCATGGCTCTTGGGGTCAATTGAAGAGGATAACCAGTAGATGGAAGGGCTCTCTCTCTCTGCCACTCTGCCTTTCAAATAAATAAATTACTTTAAAAAGATTGTTTCCTTTTTTAAATGAAAAATTATCTAAGAGGCAGAGAGAGTTCCCATCTGTTGCACTCATCAAATGTCCATAGTGCCTGGGTCTGGAGTTGGGCTGACAGAGCGAAAGTGGAAGTTGGCAGCCAGGAACTCAATCAAGATCTCCCAAGTGAGTGCCAGGAACCCAGTGACTGGAGCTATCACACTGCTTCTCAGGGTCTGCACCGCTGGGAAGTTGCACTCAGTAGCCACGGGTGGTTGTCCAACCCAGGTACTCTGATACGGAACATGGGTGTCCCAACTGCTAGCCAAATGCCCGCCCCAGATTGACTCTTGAGCTGGTGTTAGACTCTAAGTCACAGATGCTCCCAGTACAAGTCACACACACAGAAAAATGACATAAATTAAAGTCATGAAACTTGATGAAAGTTATGAATGTGCTAGTTATAAATGTAAATATAAACATTAAAATTGCAAACACTGGCCAATCTTATGACCACTCAAAAGAATGAAAAATTGAGACAGCATTTGACATTCTTCTCCCATCTCTTAACTCAGAAATTTAACAAGTTATATATGCTCTGTGTTGTTCTATTATCTCTCTAATTCTCTTTTTCAATAAGATGGTCATTTCAGCTTCAATTTAAATCACCTTCATATGTATTGAGAAGTTATTTTCTGTGATTATGTTATCCAGGATCAGATAAACTTTTAATGTTCTATGAAGGCTCATGGGGATTCCCTTCCAATCTCTCCTGGTATTACAACTGCAGCCTCATTTTCAAATAAATGCAACTTTAGTTGCTGCTCTGCTACTCAACACTCTAGAAAGGAAGTGAGATCTGTGCCATCTTGCCTGCTTACCTGTCGGCCATATGCCTGCAGGTCTAGGAAAGAGTCATTGGCTATCACAGGTGTTTTGACAGTGGACCCTGCAGCAGCACTTGTATATTGTTTGATTCCAACCTGTAATTATAAGAAGTTAAATTATTCCAAAACAAATAATGCTATGTTAAAAGAAACTTATAGTTAAGGAGTCAACATCATATTAAAAAATATTTCATAGTTAAGTGCTAAACTTGAGGTTTCATCAAGGTAATAGTGACAGTCTACTGTTGGGCTGTTTAATTAAAAAAATAAAAGATTTTTATGGGGCCAGGACTGTGGTCCAGTGGTTTAAACCACCACCTGCAGCACCAGCATCCATATGGGCACCAGTCCTGGATGCCTGACTTCTGATCCAGCTTCCTGTTAATGCACCTGGGAAAGCAGCAAAAGATGGCCCAAGCACTTGGGTTCCTATACCCACATGGGAGACCCAGATGAGACTCCTGGCTCTTGACTTTGGCCTGGCCCAGCCTTGGCCATTGTGGCCATTTGGGGGGTGACCCAGAGGATAGAAGATATCTCTAGGTCTGTCTGTCTCTTTCTGCCTCTCCCTCTCTCTCTGTAACTCTGCCTTTCAAATAAATAAATAATTTTTAAAAATATTTATTTTTACTTACTTAAAAGTCAGAGAAAGAGAGAAGAAGAAACACAGAGATCTTCCATACTCAAGTTTACTCCCTAGATGGCCTCAATAGCCACAGCTGGATCAGGCTGAAGCCAGGAGCTTCACTTGGGTCTCCCACATGAGTGGCAGGGGTCCAAACACTTAGGCTATCTTCTGCTAATTTTCCCAGGCCATTATGGGGGAGCTAGATTGGAAGTGGAGCAGCCAGGACATGAACCAGTGCCCATAAGGGATGCTGGCACTGCAGGCAATGGCTTTACCTGATATGACAGACACCACAACACCAGACTCTAATTTTCTTTTCTTTGTTTCTTTATTTGAATGGCAGAATCAGAGACAGACAGAGAGAGAGAGAGAGAGAGAGAAAGAGAGAGATCTTCCATCTTCTGATTTAATCCCTAAATGCCTTCAAAGCCAGGGTCAGGGCAGGCTGAGGCCAGGAGCCAGACATTTCATCTGGATCTCCCACATGAGTGGTAGAAATCCAAGTAATAGGCCATGATATATATAACCTATAGGATATATATAGGATATATATGATATATATAGTGTTTATATATTATATATGTATAGTATACATATACAGTATGATATGTATAGTATTATGATATATAGTGTATATATATATATATATACAACATATATATATATTATACACACATACTGCCTCTCAGGTGTGCAACCCAGAACCCAGAAGCTGGATTGGAAGCAGAAGCAGGACACAATCAAAGACACTCTGACACAGGATGTGACCATCCCAAATGGTGGCTTAACCTGTTGTGACGTAATGCCGGTCTCAGTTCTTTAATTTTCTTTAATAGTAATATAAAATATTTAGAAATGAGAAAAATGAAACTGAATATAAAAATCACCCCCAAAAAAAGCTTTAAGGAAAATCACTATAAACATTTTACTGAACATCCATCCAGATTCCTCACTAGGGAAAATGCATAGATCTCTAATCATAATCTATAATTTCAATATTTACATTTTATTACACAAATTTCTATAAATGGAATCAATGTATAAGTGTTCTTTCTTAAATTTAATTTTACTTATTTTAAAGTCAGACACAGAGAGAAACAGAGAAAGACAAAGAGAGAGAGAGCTCCCATCCACTTTACTCTCCCAAATGCTTAGGTAGCCATGGATGGATCAGGCTAAAACCAGGAGCCAGGAACTCAATCCAGATCTCCCATGAGTGTGGTAGGACCCAAGTACTTGAGCTATTATATTCTGCCTCCCAGTGTGCAACCAGTAGAAAGCTGGATTTTGAGAGTGGAGCTGATACTTGAACCCAGGCACTCTGATGTGGGATGTATGTGTCCCAGGCAGGATCTTAATTAACTTTTATGCCAAATGGCCACCCCTAAGTGTTCTTTTCAAATCTACTTTTTCATGGACAATATGTTGTGCAAATGTTGCTATGTGAATAAATATAGAACTGTGATATAAGATGAACTTTTTTTATTATTTATTTTTTTGACAGGCAGAGTGGACAGTGAGAGAGAGAGAGACAGAGAGAAAGGTCTTCCTTTGCCATTTTTTCACCCTCCAATGGCTGCTGCGGCCGGTGCACTGCGGCCAGCACACTGCACTGATCCAATGGCAGGAGCCAGGTGCTTCTGGTCTCCCACGGGTGCAGGGCCCAAGGACTTGGGCCATCCTCCACTGCACTCCCTGGCCACAGCAGAGAGCTGGCCTGGAAGAGGGGCAACTGGGACAGAATCCGGCACCCTGACTGGGACTAGAACCTGGTGTGCCAGCGCCGCAAGGCGGAGGATTAGCCTAGTGAGCCGCGGCACCGGCCTAAGATAAACTTTTGTTATTACTTACCGTTGTATATCTACTTGTAGAACATTTAACATGCATTCAAATATTTGTTGGATGATGAAATGAATAAACTGCATATCACCAGTTTCTGTGGGTGGATGGTCTTAGCCACACAAATATTTGTTGCATGATAAAGTGAATAATCTATATCATCATTTTCAACAGGTGAGTAAAGGGATACACCATAGGTAACTTAATGCTTCCTCAAGGGGTCAGTGCTGTGGTGCAGTGGGTTAAGTCTGTGATACCAGCGTCCCACATCACACTGTTGGTTCGAATCCTGGCTTCTCTGCTTCAATCCAGCTTCCTGGGAAGGCAGGAGATGGCCCCATTTGCTTGGGCTCCTGCTATCGATGTGGGATTCCAGGGTGGAGTTCTTGGCTCCTAGCTTTGGTCTGGCTTAGAATGGGCTGTTGTGGCCATCTGGGGAGTGGATCCATAGTTGGAAGATCTCTTTCTCTCTCAAACTCTCCCTCTCTGCCTCTCTGCCTTTCAAATAAATAAACAAAAATAAATATTTTAAAAATAAGTGTCCTATTATAAATTAATTCAGCTTTTGACTATTATAAATGATGCTCTGTACACACATCTTTGTGCACTTTCTTGATTCTTCCTTTTAGAATACATTCTAGAAGCATATTTGCTAGATTAAGAAGAATGAACAATTTAAACAATATTATATCAACTGCCCTTTAGCAAGCAAGTACCATTTTATATTTTCTCCAAAATATATGAGCTTGCATGCCATTTCTCATAGCCTCAATCAATACTGGGTCTTCCAAAATTTTCTTCGTTGCCAGTTTTCATGTCTTTACCAGCAAGGCTGAACATATTTGAATGCTTTTATTCACTTGTATTTCATTTGTAAATTGCCTGTTGATGCTCTTTTCCTGGTTTTCTGCTGAGTATTTTTTCCTGATTTACTCTACTACTTACATCATACGTTTCCTAATTTGCCTGTTAATTTTGCTTATTTTTTTTTACCATTTAAAACTTGGGGGGCCAGCACTGTGGTACAACCACTGCCTATGATGCTGGTATCCAATATGGGCACCAGTTGGAGTCCCGGCTGCTCCACTTCTGATCCAGCTCCCTGATAATGTGCCTGGGAAAACAGTAGAAAATAACCCAAGTATTTGGGCTCCTGCACCCCCAAGACCCAGAAGAAGCTCCTGGGTCTTGGCTTTGGATCGGCCCAGCTCCAGCCGTTACAGCCATCTGGGCAGTGAACCAGCAGATGGGAGAACTCTCTGTCTTTGCCTCTCTTTCTCTCTGTAACTCTACCTTTCAAATAAATAAATTTTTTTAAAGTTGGAAATTTTTATTTAGTTAAGTCACTGTGATTCTTTGTTAAATTTGCTGCTGTTCATTGTCTATCTCAGAAAAACCACTACCAGAACATGACTGTGACTATAAACTTCTAGTTTAGGCCATTGAAGATTAGAGATGGGACTTGAGCACCCCCTTGACTTGCATCCTCTGGTGTATTTTAACAAAAACCAGGAGGAAAAGAAAGCCAGGCATCAGAAGAAATGTAAAGGTAGGTGGCAGGCCTATTAAAGGCTGCTCTGTACAGTGATCTGTCCTCAAAGAGACCCAACAGGCCAGTCCACTGCAGTGGCTTTCAATGTGGGAAGAAAGGGCTTCAACAGAAGTCAGCTTATGAAGAGCCCTGGCGGCTATGCCAGTCAAGAGTTGGATCACCGGAAATGGAACTGCCCCAGAGCCAAAGAGCCACAGATCTTGCTGGCTCTAAACTGAAAAGCCCTTCACTTGACCCAGCTTCCAAACCACCACTGCTGAAGGGACAGCCAAGTAGGGTCGGTAACATTGCAGACAGAACTATAAATTTCCTGTTAGAGATGCCACCTGCCTTTACCTGACCAGCTCTCCTCCCAGGCCAACTAGGTAATGAAAGTCAACAGGGTGCCTTCCCAAGGAGGTTCACACCTCCCTTAGGATGCACCCCATGTGAGGAGATAGATAGGTCTGGGCCTCATAACTGACAAGACCTTAAAGCTCACTAGATTATTATCAGGCCCCTTCTGTCAGTTTCTATTTGCCTCTCAACCGGAGAACTTACTTGTGGCTTAGACAGCACCTTTCTTAGGTCCTCTAATAATGACTCTGTCCTTTTTTCTAGACCCTGTCTAGCCCACTTGGGGCTTCATTCATTTGTAATCATAGCCTCTACTCTTACATTAATGGCTCTGCTCCTGACCTGTGTGTATTGATGGTCCTCTCCAAGACTTAATATTGTATAACTGTTCAGAGTTTCTCTACAGACAAACCCCTCTACCTATAAAAGATGACTGGCTTTTCTCCCAGTCTTGGTTGAGATCAGCTTTAAACCACGTCCATAAGACAGTCTTCACAAGGGTCCAGAGACCCTTCCTCATTTCCTCTCCTCGATGAAATCCTCTTACTACTTGGTTAATGCCACTACTAGGACCATTGGTTGCTCCTCTCACCCTGACCTGTATACTACAGTGTCTGTTTAAGTGTTTACATGAGGTGATAATGGAATGAACGAAGGCCTTCACCAGCCAGGCATCAACCAAATGCTGCTACAGGGATATACTCGGCTCCCCACCCAGGAGACAGTGGCTTGAGACATTGCCCCATGCCAGCAGAGAGTACTTCGTTGCCTCATGTCTGCAGGAAGTAGCTCTAAAGACAGATCATCATCCCTGTACCCCTCCTGATCTTTTGGTGCTAATTTAATCCCATACAACTCCTGCTTTATAAAAAATAAAAGGGGGGAATGTTAGGAAAATGGCGCAGTCTTATCTATGGTGCAATCTACACCTTGACACCATCCTAGGCTCTAGCCCCCGCTGCCATTGCTGGAAGCCAGGTGACCACATGGCCCAACCACTGGTGTTAGCTCCACCCCCATCCTAATGGGATTTGCTACTTCTACAAAGTTTTAAGAGGACCTGTTCCTGAACACGTGGCTCTGTCTCTCTCTGTCTCTTGATCTCTCTCTCACTCCCTCTCTCTCTCTTACACTCTCCTTCTCCCTCTTCCTTATTTGCCCCTTCCCTCCTGTCTGTTGGGTTTCCCCCAATTTTAAGTACTTGTTAATAAACTAGATTATATAAAACTAAATGAAACTTTTTCATGAGATTCTTTCTCCTATTATAACTTTCCATAGACTACCTAGTTCCATTTGATTTCCTGAAACAAATTTAAAAATGGGAGCTATATTTGATATTATTGGTTTTGATATGGAAGATAATTAATGAGATACTATGAATACTAGCATTTGCTTTCTGATAAGCATTATGCTTCACAGACCTTTCTTAATTCTATACCATAATGTAAGTTCTTTCACTATCTCCATGTTCCTGAAAAAAGAGAAAAAGTCTAGGGAAGTGAGTGGTTTACCTAATGCAGCTAACTGATATAAGGTCAGGCTTCAAAAGCAGATAGTCTGACTTGAGGCTGTTTTCCTATATCCACTATGCTATCCTATCTCAGAGCAAATGACCAAATAATATCTAACAAGTATATGATGGAACAGCTTATGCATATGTTTTATATACACATCAAGTTAATCTTTCCAAAAACATGTAAGATTAATAGTTGCCAACAGTTGATAGATAAAATTGAGATACACAGAGTTAAGAGATAGGCCCATAGTTATCCAGGAAAGTACAATGCTTTTTACAGTAAGAGATGTCTCTAGGAGAACACATTTTATATTATAAGAAAAATCATGGCTTCTTATGTTCATTTTTTCAGCATTTTCTCATCTGTCTTTATTAACAATAAAATTTTGAAAGAAACACCTGCTACTATATTGGTCTTCCTTATATCTTCCATGTTAAAATAAATGCATGTGTGAAAGTTGTATTTACTAACAATTAATAATAATGTTTATTGTTAATAAGATTACTCAAAAGAATTCCCTTTTTTCCCCTAAAGGATTATTTATTCTACAAAATATGTTGTTTTTCAATAGTCAAGATCTGGCCCTGACTCTGTTAGCAGTTACCAGTTAGTAGTTGCCAGATATGGGAAGACAAATCAAAGGCTTTTGCAATCCCACAACCAAAGGACAATCCGGATGATGTAAGCACACCTCCAGAATTTTCTGAAGCAGCAATTTAAGATTTCTCTACTGTTGTCAAGTCATACATTCCAACTTTCAGATATTATATTTACCACGTATCTTAGCAAACAGAAAAATACTTGATACTAGGAAGGCAGTGAAGTTCTCCTGTGGAGCTTGGGGAACACTAAAAGAACTTTATGTCTTCCTCACTTCTGTATCCACCCATCCAATAAAAATATACTTAGAACCATTTGCTAAACACCTCACTTTTTAAGGCTAATTCAAAAAGGTCTTTCCTCTCTTCTTTCAAAATAATTAATTGCTCATTTTTTGTGATCTGAAATTATTTTGGTTTATGTAGCTTACAGTTAAGTGTGTATGCGTGTCTACACCTTTACACTGTATGTAAATTCTATTCATGCCTCTAGCACCTAGAATAGGTACTATATGCAGTGGACAATCAATAAAATTGATAAAAGAAGAGAGAAAAAGACTAGGATGGGAAGCTCTGTTGCGAGCCTTTAAAGCCACATTAGCAGACTCACATGAGATTCATCTGATTGGTGAAGGACTCACAGGCCACAGGTGGAACCAGAGAATACTTGAAAAATATCTACCTGATAAATGATACGGATCCAGAAGATATAAAGGAAGGACTACAAAACTCCAATAACAACAAACAACCTGATTTTTAAAAAATGAGCAAAAGATGTATTTTACTAAAGACATACAAAAATGGCAAATAAGCATCTAAGAACAACAAAACAAACTACCTATCCACAATACTAAGTGTTGGCGAGGATAAGGAGTAACTTCAGCTCTTACACATCGCTGGCACTAGTGCAAAAAAGGAACAATGGACTCTGTGAAGATCTTTATGATATTTATAGCAAACAGGAATTTATATCCAGACTTCATTAAAAATAAAAAACTAGGTAAAGGCAAATATTCCACATCCCCAAATAGAGCAAAAGAACTCAACAGGCAATTACTAGAGTAGGAAATCTGTCTAATCAGTAAATACATGAAGAGCTGCTCTTACTAAACATTCGTTAGCATGATGAAATCCCATTTTAATCATCGAACTGGCAAAAACTGATATGAAATATAGATGAATAAATCTGAATACACCAGACAGGGACCACCAAATGGAAAAAGCAGTATTCTCATATCCTGCTGGGAGTAATATAAACTGATCCATTCACAGGAAAAACATTGTAGCACCTGGAAAAACTAAATTTTTTAAAAAAAAATTTATACATGTGAATATGGGGACATTTACAGGAATGCTGTCTGCAGTGAATGTGGTTTGGAAAGGTGAAAACTGGGCCAGGGGGGAACTCAACACTAAAGAAGCTGTTCTATAAAACAGTGCTATTCATATTCTAGAATGGAATACAACAATTAAATGAAATAAATTAGATCTAAGTATCACAGTGCAAGTAGAATTAAATGACATAAAGCTGAGTTTAAAAAGCAAGATAGAGAAGGACATGTTGCCCAACAAGTGTTGCAGACACAGCCGTGTCCCCACTCCTCCACCCTCGACCCGGGTTCACGTGTTGAAGCCCTGACACCCAAGTGGGACTGTGTCTGGAGATAGGGTCTTCAGGAGGTAATTAGGATAAATCCGGTCTTCACAATAGGGCGCTAACTGTGGCCTTGTAAGGGCACGGCAAGAGGGCTGGCTTTCTACCGTGCTAGGAAGAGAGCCCTCTCCAGGAAGCTCATTGGCTGGCACCTTGATCTGAAATCTCTGACTTCTAAAACCATGAGAAATAAGTTTCACTGGTTTAAGCCATCCCAAATAGGGTTATTTTGTTATGGCAGCCCCAGTAGACTACTTACTATTCAAGTATGTTAAAATATATACCTCATTCATTATGAATGCGTACACATGGATACAACAATCTCCTGAAAGAGCCGGAAGAACAATATGCTAAGCATTTAAGACACCAATCAATTCCAGCATCTTCAAATTTCCCTTTATGTGATTCAGCCCAACCATCACAATGAACATAATTCTCTAAGCACAAATTTGGCTATAATGCAACAAATGTTAACATGGAAAAATAATGTATTAACCCTAATGGAAACTAGTGAAAATGGGAATAAATCTTCTCTCAGATAAAGAGAGGTTAGATACTGGTAAAACAGTCCAACTAAGTGTAGTGCTTTTAATGTGTGAATTACTAAACCAGTAAATGAGTCTGACTATTGGTTTATAAGAAAATAAAAGAGCTAGAAAAATATCTCCCAAACTCAACAGTAGTGATTGAGTATAGAGATGATATAGAAAGTAGAACTGGGATTAAGGAATTTTACTCTATCTGTAAAATTTTATTTAAGGAAACAAAAAGTGATATGAAATATTAACCTGTGCAAATATGAGTTCATCATAATACCTTGGTATCTTTTAAATTTCTTTTAAAAATAGAATAAGCATAAGCTAATAAATAAGATGAAATATTTCACCTGGCAGCAATTACCCCTTCTTACTTAAAAGATAAACATATGAAAAGACAGATGAATGGATGGATAACGCCAGCCAACTTGTGGCTCATACTTACCAACTTCACAGTGATGTACCATTCTGTAATTTTAATACTTAAAAATTACTCTTCAAGCATGTAATATTAGCTCATTAATTCCCATTTACTCAAGACACAATGATTAGTAGTTGGGCACTGACTGAACATTAGCATGAGTGCTTATGAAATATGGGTGAATAAGGCATAGACTATTTTTGACTACCTCAGCCAAGACAACACAAGGCGAAACTTAATTACAGGACAACACAGAGTGTGTTCTAGGAGAAAGAGGAACACTGCAGGGGATGTGAGCTGCTACCATTTCCTAGGCGTATCAGGGAAGCCTTCCCAAAGAAGGGATGTATTCTGGGGAATTCAAAAGCAAGTCTGAAAGTTCCAAGTGAAGGCTTAAAAGCCACTCAAATCCGAATTCCACAATCCCTCTGTTTATTTCCCCAGCTCCAATCTTTCTATAAATTCACACATATCCCACACTTTTTAAAAGTCACATTCAACCCCAAATGACTCTGGTCTCACCTTTCCAAATTTTTCATCTTCTATGGCTGACAATTTCTTTTTCTGCTTATTATATTCTTGTCTTCTCTCTAAAACACTCATAATTTTTTCATCAGTTAAGTTCCTCCTAAACTCACAGAACTGAGGCCAAAACTTAAACAGAACTCCAAAAATTGTCATCTGTATAAAAAACAAAGTATGTCTCAGATTACAATTTTATACAAATGTACCGATTTAAACTCTAATTCACCATAATAATGGATTAACTATTCTATCTTTAATATACACCATGTTTCCTCTAACTTATTGTCTCCAGACTTCTTGGTACAGTTTAGCTCAGCATATGCTTATCATCAATGTTTTTTATTACCAATAAGAAACCTTTCTTTAAAAAAAATACACTAAATACACTTAAAAGTCACTTTATTCTTTATGTTTCCCTAACCAATTGATTGTATTAATAAAGAATCCATTAGGTCTTTTTAAATAAGAAATTTATGTTTTCTTTTAAAACATACACTAGTTGATCTGCCACACACTCTGCTGCTTTATGCAAGTATTCCAAATATTCAGTTCATCACGGGGAACCCCCCATCCCACCCGACCCCAACCCCTTTTTCTTTCTTTTAGAGAAAGGAAATACCATTTTGCCTCTGGAAAAGCTCTTAAACAAAGCTGCAGATCTGAGAATAAATCTTGAGTAACTTTTAAATGATATAATCTCCCTTTTATGTGAGAGCAAGAAAAGTAACATTTTAAAAAGCAGAATGGTATCCTGGACAAATGCTTTCTATGAGGACACTTTACATTAAGTGATTAATTGTGATATTTATAGAGATAAGAATAGTTGCTCTAATTCCCCTGCCAAGTTTTTCCATTAGTTCCAGAGACCTACATTACTTCCAAGAAGGTAAGACTTGCCACATCAGATCAAGTCCAACATCTTAGTGCTAGGAATGGCCTTTACCTAATGCCCTGGAGAAAAATGAACCATCCCATTAGGCTCCAAGCCAACTGTTCAGGGGGGAAAAAAAAGGAATTTCTAAAAAGTAAATGCTACAGCAAGCAACGAAGTCCAGAATGGGGTACATTTCATTATTCTTCTTTTCATACATGAATGTCATTAGTAATTCTAAAATTACTTATTCCTTCTAAAATACAGTTTTGTTACTTAATTCTATAGGCAGTATGAAGGTACAATCTGTCCTGGTAGAAGGGAAGAGAGTAATGTCAGACTGGAGATGACAGCAAGACTAAGCAGAGGGGCTGGCCAGCACACAGCTCACCCTCACGCGGGACGCTTTACAGCCTGGGAAGGTCTTTAGCTAAGGGCAGCAGACTGTCCCAGCTCCGCCCAGTAAGGCAAATGACCGACCTGGGAAAGCCCGCTGGACTCTAGAAATTCACCAGAGCAGTAGGCAGAGCACGTGAGGATCCACGTACTGACTGCACTGCAAGGGAGCCGGGGGCAGGACAGTGCGAGGTTACAGTGCAGATCAGTCCCAGAGGCTTTTACAGGACGTGCAGGACCCTTAGGATGGGCTGAGTCCAGCGGGCTTTGCCAGGCCAGTCATTTGCCTTACTGGGCGCAGCTGGGACAGTCTGCTGCCCTTAGCTAGAGACCTTCCCAGGCTGTAAAGCGTCCCACGTGAGGGTGAGCTGTGTGCTGGCCAGCCCCTCTGCTCAGTCTTGCTGTCATCTCCAGTCTGACATTACTCTCTTTTGCCAGGACAGATCTCTTCTCATCATTCATTCATGCGGTTCAAAAATGCCCACAGGAAACATCCTCTGCCTTCAATCAGCCTATCGTCCAATGGGAAAGTCAGAAATGAGGAGGTTCACTTTGTACTAAGTGTTGGAACAGTGACAAACACAGGGGAGAAGGGTGATTACTGCAGAAGTTCAAGAGGGAAAATAGTAAGGACCATTTATTGAACCACAGATCCTTCAGAAAGGCTAGGGGAGAGTAATAGGAGAGACACCATATGCGGGTATGTAGACTTCATTCTGAGGGACGTGTGGAGCAGCTGAAACTTTTCAGGGGCTGGTGCTGTGGTGCAGTAGGTTAAAGCCCCAGCCTGCAGGGCCAGCATCCCATATGGATATGGATTCAAGTCCTGGCTGTTCCACTCCCCATCCAGCTCCTTTCTACTGTGCCTGGGAAAGCAGCAAAGGATGGCTTAAGTCACTGGCCCCTGCACCCACGGGGGAGACCCAGAAAAAGCTCCTGGCTCCTGGCTTCGAATTGGCTCAGCTCTGGCCGTTGCAGCCATTTGGGGAGTGAACCAGTGGATAGGAAACACTTTCTCTAAACACTCTCACTCTCTCTCTCTCTCTCACTCACTGTAACTTATTTATTTATTTATTTATTTGACAGAGAGAGAGAGAGAGAGAGAGAGAGAGAGAGAGAGAGAGAGAGAGAGAGAAAGGTCTTCCTTTCGTTGGTTCACTCCCCAAATGGCCGGTGCGTTGCGCTGGTCCGATGGCAGGAGCCAGGTGCTTCTCCTGGTCTCTCATGCGGGTGCAGGCGCCCAAGCACTTGGGCCATCCTCCACTGCCTTCCTGGGCCACAGCAGAGAGCTGGACTGGAAGAGGAGCAGCCGCGACTAGAACCCGGTGCCCATAGGGGATGCCAGTGCCACAGGCGGATGATTAGCCAAGTGAGCCACGGTGCTGGTCCTTTCAAATAAATAAATCTTTCTTTTTTTTTAAAAAAAGAAAACATTTCAGGCAGAACATTGACATAATCGACATACAATCTGAAAAAGCTTGTTCTGCCTGCCATCAGCTGGATGGTTTGGAGAGAGCCCACAGACAAGGAGTTCTGGTAACGAATGTGAGACACACTGTAGATCTGAAGTAAGGTCAGGGCATGGAGTAGGGGACGAGTGAGTAGAATGACAGGCAACAAGGAGGCAGATGGGTACGTTTTGGGGACTGGTTAGATATGGGGTAAAGACAAACTTGAGCATGGCACTCAGATCTTTTGCTTGTATACCTGGGTAGGAGAGGACACCACTCCCCGAGCTTCCTTAGCAAACAGGAGGAGTCACAGACTCAGGGAATGAGGCCCCAAATTTAAATCCTCAATTTTAGATACTCCAAGGTCCATCTAGAAGATTTACTGGGTCTTGGTTTTAGGAAATCAGGTAGAAATTTTCGACTAGAGAACTCCAATAAAAATCATTGGCTCTAATCCCTGCAAGTGTGCAGTAACCAACCAGTATCAGCAGCTCTTGACATTCACTATAAGGCTCAACGTCATTGATATAAATGGGCAAGCTCTGGTCTCATTTAATCAGCAGTCCTAGGCTAGGCTAAGTGGTCTCTGAGATCTTTTCATTAACAGATGCTACAATGTTGGCACCGTATTCTCTTTCTCCAGCACATCCTCAATCACTCCTCCATATTTTTGCCTTTTTAATGCATAATTTGGATTGAGAGTCTACTTTCATTTCCACAGAGGACTTAGAACACAGTTGGCTCACGAATGAATGTTAAGGAATAATGGTCTTTTTCCATGCCTAAGGGCAATCATACCCTAAATCTCTGTTTCATGTCACTTAATTCATGACAAGGCCTTCCTTATTACCCCTATTATAATTTATTTTTCTTAATCATTTTTTAGGAACAACATCACTAAAAGGCTTTTCAAAATGCAAATAAATTATGTTCACCAAGTCAATGTTTTCTATTATTTATCTTAGAAAGAAGTAACTTGAGCAGGTTAACAGGCATGATTTTCCTTTCATGAGTTTGTGTACTTTATGTTGGTTGGGTACTTAAATCTCCTCTCACTTATTTTATGAGCTATGTGAATATCCAATCTTTGAAAATATACAAATCTTAGAACACACATATTTTATACATTTTTGTGGTAGCAGATTTTAAAATAGAAAAATGAATGGTGGGAAAGGAAGGAGGAATTAGATGGAGTTTTATAGGTTAGAAACAAAAAATGGTAACCATGGAAAGTCAAAGTGTAGAATTTATTTGCTGCTTATTGTCATAAACAAAATAACATACAGGTTACTAGTTTCTTACATTTTGGTGGCATATGCAAAGATTGTTTACATTAAATAAAATAAATTCCAGTACTGGGACTATTGGAACCTTGCGAAATATGAATAATGCAAAAGCTTTGAAAGAATATCTAGATTGTAATCTATTTTAAAATATGCCAAGCCATATGCCATGATCTCTTACCTGTGCCTCTCTAAATACATATAGTCCCAACTCCTTCCTATGTTCAATAATCTTCTGGGCTTGCTCTACTGGAATGTCAATTTGTAAAGCTGGAGGAATACTGGAGTTAATAAAGCAGTTGATTATAGTTGTGATCTTCTTCTGGATCATGGACTCAGCACAGTGAGAATGGCACAAGTCCTAAAGAAGGAGGAGGAACGACAGAATAATACATGATCTACATATTACGAGAACAGTTTGTGGAGTAGTGTTAATATGTATTTCAATTGATACACACATTTTAACTGCAGGTCAAGAGGGCTCTGACTAGGACATGTCAAGGCTATCCTTAAAAATCAGAGATTTTCTTTCTCTTGGATTTGAGAAGTCTAAGACTTTGACATATGAATCTTATGTAACCAGTTGTCATTTAATCCTGACCACTGGTTGCCCTATGCAAAGGAATAGCTTTAGCATCTTTGACTCATTTAACAACTGCACATTGAGTGCCTGCTATCTGCCAGACACCAAGCAGAGCCTTTAAGAAACAGTTCCTGCCCTTAAGGATTCAGTCTCTGTTGGAGGAGATGAGTGAAAACACGCTACTCCAATTCTGGAGAGTTACTAAATGTTATGACAGAAGTATGCCAAGGGCAGGGTCCTAGAAGAACACCAGAACAGACACCTAGCTCAGACTATGGGTGGATGCAGAGGGTTTCTTGTCCAGATGTTAAGTTCAACAGCAAGTTGATTTAGGCTCAAAAAGCTGAGCAACACAAGCAGGCCGGCTGGTGAAAAGCTGTCATTATACATCTTTCAATCTCTATATTGTTCCAGTTACCCCAAGACATACTCCTCTTTATGAAGAACTTAAATATGAGTACACAGTGGTGACTGCCAGGGGCGTCCTCTGATCCACTTTGTTGGTTGTTGTTAGGGAAGACTGAATTGTCTTGGAATAGTTAATAATGACACAAACAGTCAAGTGCTAGCCAGTGTGGCTGTCCAGAGTTTACGGCCTCACTGTGTACCTTTCCCCTTCTTGACGGATTTCTACCTATGGCGTTCAGGTTGGCATTTAATTTGTTAGTGTTGTTCTGCATCCTCCCTGGGGAGCAGAGACTTCCTGTGGTTTACAGCCAGTTTTCTGCTTGTTTTTCAGGTTTGTACTACAAGGTTTAATAACAAAAATAACTTTTTGGATAAAAATAATTACTATATATTAAAATGATCCAGTTTTAAAGTCACAAATGTACAGTTACTATTTTCTTTATTTTAGTAAATAAGGAGGTAACTTAGGATGAATTATGGCATCTCTTTACTAAAGACGTTGTTTCCTGAATAACTAGAAAGCAAACAAATTTGGAAACTTCTAACTCTAGGCCAAAAATGACTAAATATCTATCAAGTACCCAGTGCATGCTGGGTATTGTATTAGCTGTCTTAAGAATATTGTTAAAGAAAGAAAAATTCTCATTCCTGCCATGTAAAACTTTATGTACTGTTTGGCATAGTTATATGTGAAGAAAGCTTAAGATAAACCTTACACTCTGCAACAGGTAGCACTTCTTATTCAGTTTAGCATCACTTCAGAAAAAGCCCATTTATAACACCTGTGTTCCATGTGTTACTAAATGTGCATTTTTGCCATTATTAGTGAGAGTATCTTATATAATTATTGGTGAGCCTGTTTTTTTTTTAATTAGGGGAGAGTGCAAATGAGGTCACCCACTGCCACAAATGATGCAGTCGAGTTTCCCCCACGTGGGAAAATCGCAGGGGTCAGCACATCCAGAGTGCTTGGACGAGCCTTGCCCTGGGAAAACCACCTTCATGATCCTGGTGTCTCCCCTGCCAGGTAAGTATGAGCTTGTCCTATAATTAGGAACATAAGCTGTGAAATTAAAAAATATTGTAAACTGATGCAGCGTTAATTTCGAGTGAAAGGATATAATCCTAATTAATTTTTTAAAAAATTGTTCTGCCCTAATGTACCATTAGCCTGGCTAATTCCTTCTTAGTAGTGAGGTCTCTGCTTCAGCATACTTGGCACTAAGAAGCTTCCTGTGCTTTCCTCAAGCCTCAAGAGACGCCCCTACTATTTGTGCTCCCTACGCCTTCGCACTAATCATGTCCTTGCGACTTCCTTGTCTATTGCTCATTGTTCCTCCCACAGCACTGCCTTGATCAGTCATATCCCCAGGAGTTAGCCTTGTCTTTGTGAGATGCTCAACAAATACTCGTGGATGAAAAGCACTGGGACAGGGGCTGGTGCAGGGTGTAACACGTTAAGTGGCCGTCTGCAGTGCTGGCATAATATATAGGCACCGGCTGCTCCACTTCTTATCCAGCTCCCTGCCAATGCACCTGGGAAAAGCAACAGAAGATGGCCTAAGTCCTTGGTCCCCTGCACTCATGTGGGAGACCTAGAAGATGCTCCAGGCTCCTGGCTTTAGCCTTGTCCAACCATTGCCATTGAGCCCATTTGGGGAGTGAATAAGCAGATGGAAGAACTGTCTCTCTGTAACTCTTCCAAATAAATAGATAAATCTCAAATAATAATAAAGAAAAGCATTAGGACAGTATTGGGTAGAAGGTAAGCCCTTAAAGAGAGGAAGGCACAGAAGACTCATTAAGACTTTGCCAGGTGGAATGCCCTGCATCTGGCAAACTCACTCAAGACCTGATGCAAACAAACATCACCGCTTGTGCTGAAGCCTCCCTGGCCTTCTGATTACCCCACCCCCGTGATTCTCCACTCCGTGCAAAAACTACACCTAGTCAGCACACGAATCAGAATGAATGTATTGCATAATATTTCTTCTCCTAGATACCTCCCTCCCTGGAGGAAGGCAACATGTTGTATTCACATTTTTATTTCTACAATCCAGCATAATGCCTGGAACATTTGTTACTTAATAATGCTTGTTGAACAAATGTACTCCCATAGCACAATCTTTAGCTGTGCAGCATATTTTGCAAATGCAACTACCTGGAGCTAGCGCTGTGGCACAGTGGGTTAAAGCCACAGGCTGCAGTGCAGGCATCCCATATGGGCGCCAGTTCGAGTCCCGGCTGCTCCACTTCTGATCCAGCTCTCTGCTATGGCCTGGGAAGGCAGTAGAAGATGGCCTAAGTCCTTGGGCCCCTGCACCCACATGGGAGACCCGGAAGAAGTTCCAGGCTCCTGGCTTTGGATCAGTTCAGCTCTGGCCATTGTGGTCATTTGAGGAGTGAACCAGTGGATGGAAGACCTTTCTCTCTCTCTCTCTCTCTCTCTCTCTCTCTCTGTAACTCTGACTTTCAAATAAATAAAAATAAATCTTTAAAAAAATAAAGCTACCTAGCATTTTAAGTCCTTCCTGCAACACTCTGGAAAAGATATTAAAACGGAGCTCAAGTGCAGCTTTGAAGGAGAAACAATCGTAAAACCAAGAATTGACTGTGTGAGTCCCAACCCTGCTTCCAATTCCAGCTTTCTGCAAAATGTGCAGCCTGGGAGGCAGCAAGTGATGGCTCAAGTACTTGGGTCCCTATTATCCGTACGGGAGATCTGGGTTGTTGAGTTCTAGGCTCCTGGCTTCAACCTGGCTCAGCTCACCCTGTTGTACACATTTGGGGAGGGAACCAACAGCTGGAAGGTCTCTGTTTGTCTCTGTCACTCTGCCTTTCAAATAAAATGAAAACACATAATACATACATTTTAAAAGAATTTTTCCATTCTTTAGAATGAAAAATCGTCTTTCTCAATCTGCTGGTTTATTTATCTATAATCTCGTATCTTTGATTACTATTGCTACAAACATGGTTAAGAAGAATTCTTATAAAGATATCTTGATTCTCTGTATATACCAAATATCAGTATCTTCAGAAACAAAAATGTGTATCATACATGTACGATACATAGGAAATACAACTCTCTTCAGGAGGGTTCTCATTAGATCATAATACGTGTTATTACCTTAAAACCTAATTCTATCATTTCAGGGATCTCTTGTCCTCTTCCCTTATAATATTAAATGTATCTAAGCATTGCACAGTAATCACTTCAATGTTTACACATTGGTATGAAGAAGATGGCAATACTGGAATTTCTTTTATGTAAGTTCATAAACTTATAGTTAAGGCTGGATAGTGTTAATGAATTTCCTTCTCAAAAAGAGGTGCTTTTCTCCAGCTTCCAATACAGTACCTTATATTTTTGTACTTCTTGCCAAAAAAGTACCCCATTTCCCAATAAATCTCCTTTTAGAGCCACAAAATGTTGAAACTGTTTGGCAGTAACTGGATTCAATAATGCTTTACGAAAGGCAATTATTTCACAAGATGAAGATATCCATTTACTCTCCACAGGCTGTCCAAGACAGAGAACACATAAAATTAGCGTTGTTCTATAAAGTAATAATCAAGTCATTCATTAGGCTAAAAATTACCAATTTCCATCGTCCTTAATTTTGGCTGTTGAAATTTGTGGGATGGATATAACAGAATTTGGCAATTTTTCCTATTGTATTTCTCTTCTTTTGTCTTCTTTTTATTTTTATGGCAATTTTTTTTAAAGTAGAGAGTAAGAGAAATGACTGGACAATTAAGAACATGTATCTGCATTATGTAAGAATGTTAACAGTCACTACAGTTTAGAATTGGGTCAAAAACTACTTTTTGGTGCACAAAATGATTTTTGTTCTTAAACTGAACAAAAGAATCATCATGCTATGATCATACATTACATTATTACTATAACATATATAATGTATTAATATATACATATAATTCTGCCTTTTAAAAAGTAGAAGCAGTTTTTAAAGAAAAAAATCAAATCTAATTCAATAGTGAAAATAGAAAATTTACTTAGCCTTCACTATAATTCTAAACTGGAAAGATTATTTTTAGGAGAGACATTTAAATGTTAAATAATTTAATAGAAATTATGATTATGATTACTAATGTTTATTACTATGTTTATTAAAAATTAAAAATTACTATGTTTATTAAAAACAATAAAATTTCTCTTAAGAATTTACTTACATAACATAAAAGTGAGAAGTAGCCATGGTGTTTTAGTAATGTTTAAAGATATTTTAATTTTATTTTATATCTTCATACTTTTGAAATAGAAGCATTTACTTTTTTACTTTAACTATTTAAAACCACATACTCAACTTCTGTAACCCCTTAAGACGAAAAAGCATAGGAAACGGATTTTACTGAATTTACTGAACATGCTTTAGCTTTATTGAGGGTCCCCACAGCTGATTTTAGTATACAGATATGGGCTTAGGAATAATATTAACAATTAATATACAAGAAAAATATCCATTTCTGACAATGCATAAAATGAATTCCTTAAATCAAATGTGATCATTAATGGAAGGGATTCAGTGTTATTTAAAAAGTACCATGGAAGGAGCAACTAATTCAGCCCAGAAAAGTGAAGCCTGTATGTGGAAGGGCTTTAAGGATAGAGCCTGAGTTGGAAACTGAAGCATGAAGGTTACTCAGGCAGTCTAGGTGAAGGGGGATGCTGCTAACCCAGACACCGTGAAGAGATGTCTACCACTGTGTTAGTGAGGCACATGTCATGTTCTCTGGACAAAAAGTTAAGGCTCTCAGCATATGGGACATATTAAAATTACAGCCTATAAATAGAAACAACTATGTACTTCGAGTGTTTACTTAAAAACCACTCAACAAATAATGCTTTAAGATCTACTTCTTCAGAAACTCAAACTTAGTAATTAAACTAAAACCTGCAATTTAAATAGAAAATAATATATAATCATCATTATATAAGCCCAGCCTACTTAGTATTTCAGTAAAAAAATAGCAAGAGACAAATATTTAAAAAGTTTATTTCAAGAGGAAAATGTAGACAAGGGCATCCTAACAGGTAGACAGGCACACTCCTCTAACATTCAAACACATTTGTATCTTAGTTTGCCAGTTTGACATTCGTTCATATCCTGCAGAAGGGTAAGGACACACACACTTGTAGGCTCCTACAAGTTTTGCTTGGTAGGAAGAAAAATAGGTAATTCCTGGTAAGGGATCATGTTACTGTGGCTTTACTAATCACCCAGATGATAGTTATATTAGTTCACTGAAGTAAAAATGTAAGGGGATAACGTAAGAAGAGTTAGTCTGCTGATTCTGCAGCATGCCACTCGTTCTGCTGGCATACTCCACTCTCACCAAGAAACTACCTTTCGCTGGGAGGAACAGTGTATCTGAATAAACCACCACCAGCAGAAACAAGAAATATCTGTTTACTTAAAGGCCAATCAAACATTCTTAAGTGTGAGCAGGTCAAATTCTCCTCCACAAACAGAGCTCTGGTGGAGTCACACTTTCCCCCCAGTCCCACTTGCTAATTAGGAACAGAATTGGTGGTCAGCTCACGGTTTAGAAAGCAGTGTCCACGGTGCTGTGCAAAAAGAAACTCTTGGCAAAAGAAAGGTTAGGAAAAATAATACTTCGACAAATGAAACTCATAAAAGGAAGAATAGAACAATTACTTGCCTTCCAGACCCCGATTTTCCTTTCATGCTTCTGCAGTAAAAGCTCTTCTGCTATGTCTTTCATCTGTATCTAAAAGCAAAAGCAATTATCTTATTCTAGTTACCCAGAATGGTTAAGGTTTTAATTATTTACTCATTTAATAGCTTTTAAAAGTGGGGAGGCATGGGCATTGGCACAGTGGTTAAGGCACCACTTGGGTCGCTTGCTGGGGTCTGAGTCCCAGCTCTGCTCCCCACTCCAGCTTCTTGCTAATGCACACCGTGGGGGTGGGGTGGGGGGGTTGCAGGTGATGGTTCAAGTAGTCGGGCCCTTGCTATCACGTAAGGAAACCTGCACTGAGTTCTCAACCCCTGGCTTTGGTGTGGCCCAGTCTCAGCTGCTAAGTGCATTTGGGGAGTGAATCTGAGGAGGGGAGATCTCTCTGTGTCTCTCCCTGTCTCTGCCTCTCTGCTTTTCAAACAAGTAAAATAAGTTTTAGTGAGGGGAAGGTCAGCTTGAATAAGACAGAATGCAGGTCAGGAGAAAGAAGATCAGAATAGGGATAGAAGCTCCACAATCAGGTCTGTGGGTGAGTGACTCAAATTCGCTAAGAGCTTCCTCATCTGTAAAATTGAGACAATGCCTGACTGTATTGTCCCAAACGCAGAAGCTTGTTTCTTTCTTTCTTTTTTTTAAGATTTATTTATTTATTGAAAGGCAGAGTTACAGAGAGAGACAGAAAGAGAGAGAGAGACAGAGAGAGGTCTCCCATCCGCTGGTTCACTCCCCAGATGGCCTCAATGGCCAGAGCTTCACTGATCAGAAGCCAGGAACCAGGAGCCTCCTCCAGGTCTCCCATGTGGGTTCAGGGGCCCAAGGATTTGGGCCATTTTCCATTGCCCTCCCAGGGAGGGTAGAGAGCTGGATCGGAAGTGGAGCAGCTGGGACTCAAACTGGAGCCCATATGGGATGCAGGCAGGCAGCGGTTTTACCTGCTACACCAAAGTGCTGGCACCAGAAGCCAGTTTCACCTATGTTCACATGGGAACTGAACCTGGACAGACAATTATGGTTTTCACAGCTTTTTGTGTTATTTTCTGGCCATATGCTTCCAAAACAAATTTTAAAAGAGTAAGAAGTTCACTTTCAGCACAGAGGGTGACACAGTAAAGATGGCCCTTAGGATCCCTAGGTTCCATCCCTGCACATCCCACCAACTATAGACCAAAAATATTCTGGGGGAAAAACACTGTGTCTGTTTTGAATTCTCACAGACTTTTATTCATCTCTAAACAATAGAGTATAACAACGAGTTCCATGGCATTTACATTGTATTAACTATTGTAAGTAGTCTAGGGATGATTTAAAGTACACCTACTTGGGAAGACACGAATAGCATACATGTAAATTTGACATCTTTCAGCATCCACAAATCCTGCTACCTGCTTGGGGTGGTCCTAGAACCCAGGCCCTTCAGATACCAAGGGATAACTGTGTTTCAGGAGCTACTGCCTGCTCGTAACCGCTTCCCTTTCTTTGGAGCTACTCCTGCCAGATCTGTGCTGTGTGTTCCTACCTTCATGTCAGTAGCAGGGAGACCCCGGAACTGATCCTGAGAGGCAAGGAGCAGAATCACTGGGGCTGAGTCACTGACAGCCACAACAGAGAGCAAAGGTCTGAGAATTCTCACTGGGTCTCCAGGGCTGTTCTGGCATGCATCTTTTCTAACGCTTGGGTGTCAACTCTTCCCCTAAGGGGGTGAGATGCCCCAGAATGGTTTTTATAATAAATGCTCACTCTTTCATTTTGTCTTTGGCTTAAGGTTGCCAGAAGCAGTTGATTTTGCTGGCCACCCAAAGAATGCTAAGGAAATGACTGTAAGTTACAATAAAAATCACTGTGGCAAACATAATAAGAAATGTGGTGAATAATAATAGTGAGCCAATTGTCCTTTTACTTGGCTTAGGACAGAGAGCTGGAGTTATGCTGAAGAAAGGGAATGGGGAAATTTGAGTTTTCCCAGAGTTTATTTCCAAGAACTTTGTGCCTAAACCAAGTTGGCTCTTCTCCATCCTATAAATGTTGTCTTCTGCATTGGACTGTGTTTTACTAACATATGCTGCTCAGCTCAAAAGACTAAGGATATTATAAGACAAGTTGGCTTCAAAACGTCTGACAAACTGAATATAATATAGGGGGAAGTTTTTCATGCTCTTCTTGATCAGTGTTAATGGAATATGTCTTGGTATATTGAAGTCCAAAATGACGTGTTTTCTGACCCTTATGTTATTTTTTTATAAAGATCAAGTTTGCCTGTTCTCAGCCATGCTAGTGACATTTTAAATTATTAAAACTAATACTTGGTTCATATAAAATTAAAACAAAAGAAAATCACAAACTCATTTTACAAAGCAAATCCTTTTCACTCCTCAAATCCATTCCCAGGAGGCAGATTCTATTATACCTCTTTCCTTAAACACAAACAAAAGATAGATGAGCAGAGAGAAGGATGGATGAATGGATAGAGGTAGATAGACAGATAGATATGCAAATATAAAGAGATATAACCAAAAATGGTGGGATTATCTTTCGTATATTGTTCTGCATCCTGCTTGCTTCATTCAATAAATAAAATCTTTTGTATCAGTACATGTGGAAATTTCATTTTTATGTTTTAATCCAATTTTATATGGAAATCTTCATGGTTTTCTATAGTATGGAATTATCACTTATTTATTCCCCCATATCATATGCAGTGAATGTCCTTGTGTATTATTAGCCATTTATGTTAGTACCTAATAATATTAAAAATAACCCCATTTTGGGGGCTGCTGCTGTGGTGTCATAGGTTAACTTCCACCTGTGGTGGCAGCATCCTAAATGGGTACCAGTTCGTGTCCTAGTCGCTCCTCTTGTGATCCAGCTCTCTGCTTATGGCTTGAGAAAGTGCTTGGGCCCCTGCACCCACATGGGAGACCAGGAAGAAGCTGCTGGCTCTTGGTTTTGGATCAGCTCAGCTCTGGCCATTCTGGCCATTTCAGGAGCAAACCATCAGATGGAAGACCTCTTTCTCTCTGTCTCTCCCTCTCTCTGTCTGTAATTCTCTCTCAAATAAATAAATAAATAAATAAATCTTTTTAAAAGACAACCACTTTAATAGATAACATTTGAGCTTTTGCTGTATGCAAGCCCCATGCTAAGAAACTAAACAAACATTAATTTCATACCATTTTCACAACAAATAGCAATGACTATTATTAGTCTCATTTTTCAAATGATGAAACTATTTATGAAACTGGAAAGTAGTACAATTAATATGTGGCAGTGGTGAGATTAGAATTTGGAAAGTTTGGGGCTGGTGCTGTGGTGTAGTAGGTAAAGCTGCCACCTATGATGCCAGCATCCCTTACAGGCGCTAGTTTGAGTCTCAGCTGCTCCACTTCTGATTCTGTGCCCTGCTAATGCACCTGGAAAGTATCTGCAGATGGCCTAAGAACTTGGGCCCCTGCACCCACGTGGGAGACCCAGAGGAAGCTCCTGGCTCCTGGCTGCAGATCAGCCCAGCTCTGACCATTGTAGCCATCTGGGGAGTGAACAAGCAGATGAAAGATCTCTCTCTCTCTATCTTTCTCTCAATCCCTGTCAACTCTTTCATATAAATAAATAAATTATAAAGAATTTGGAAAGTTTAATTCCATGCTTTTTTAAAAATTTCATTTTATATATCATGTAGGATCTCTGTCCTTAATGTGCTATACATTGTGAATTAATACTATAACTAGTACTCCCACACTATTTTTCACTTTGTGTTGCTATGTGAGGGCAAACTGTTGAAATCTTTACTTAATATATACTAAACTGATCTTCTGTATATAAAGAGAATTGAAAATGAATCTTGATGTGAATGCAAGGGGAGAGGGAGTGGGAAAGGGGAGGGTTGCGGGTGGGAGGGAAATTATGGGGGGGGAAGCCATTGTAATCTATAAGCCGTATTTTTGAAATTTATTTTCTTTAAATAAAAGCGTTATTAAAAAAAAAGAAAAAAAATAAAAATTTCATTTTAATTTTTACTTAGTTTTTTTTAAACAGATTCAATGTGATTTATAGATTTAGTTCTAAGAACATAATGATATTCCCTTTCTCCCTTCCTAAGTGATTTTCGTTTTTAAAAAATTTTTAAAGATCAACTTTATTTCTTTGAAAGGCAGGGTGAGAGAGAGAGAAAGGGATCTCCCATCTGCTGGTTCACTCCCCAAATGGCCACAGCAGCCAGGGCTGGCCCAGGGAGAAGCCAGGAGACAGCAGCTTCCAGGTTTCCCACATGGGAGGCAGGGACTCAAGTACTTAGGCCATCTTCTACTGTTTTCCCAGGAGCATTAGTGGGAACTGGATCAGGAATGGAGCATCTGGGACTCGAATCAGTGCTCTGACATAGGATGCTGGTGTCGTAGGCAACGGCTTAAAGCACTGCGCCATGTTACCAGTCCCCATGGTTTCCTTTGTAAAGTTTATTCATTTATTTATTAAAAGGCAGACTGACAAAGAGCAAAAGCAACAGCACGTGTGTGTGTGTAGGGGGGAGGTAAGGGAAGGAAGGAAGGAGGGAGGGAGGGAGGGAGGGAGAATGTTTGAAAGATCTTTTACATCTATTGGTTCACTCCCCAAATGGCTGTAACAGCTGAGGTTCACCCAGGCCAAAGCCAACAGCCCACAACTCCATCCTGGTCTCCCACATGTGTGGCAAGGGCCCAAGTACTTGGGTTATCTTCTGCTGCCTTCCCAGACACATTAACAGGAAGCTGGACTAGAAACAGAGCAGTTGGGACTTGAACTGGCCATCCAACATGGCATGCTGGGATCAGAAGCAGTGACTTAACCCACTACTCTACAATGCTGGCCCCGACTCCATGCTTTTAGTAACCATACAGCAAAGTACAAAGGCTGGGTCAACAGGTATGCACTTCAAAACAGACATTTTGATAGATACTGTCAATAGCTCTCCAAAAAATTATAGTATCTTACATACCTTTATCTTTTGACGTGCTGCAAACTGTTCACTTGCAAGAAACAATGGCAACCACACATTTTCTAGCCTATTTAGGACATGCTTCTGAATTTCAACAAGAACAGACGCATCAAGCTGGTCATGGAGAATCTTCCCCCAACCTCCAGTTAAATGCATTATCTAATAGATAAATAAAAATGAAACATAAACTACAAACTTGTGCTTTGTTGAAGAAGCACTAACTGTCATTAATTCATTTACTCCAAACCATTTGCTGTACACATGACAGGTGCCACAATTTTCATTATATCATATGTATTAATGACAGACAACTCCCCTAACATCAAACAGAGAACCGCAGCTTATTTGGTGGTTGCTGTCTATGTATGATTTTGCTGGCATAGGATATATCAAAAAGAACACAAAAGAGGGATATTTATCCTTCATGACCATAAGCAACAGCATTTTTTTCTTCCATTGATTCAGTTTCTTCAACTGAAACATGAAGGCACTAGTCTTAGTTTTCTAAGTTCTCTTTCTAAGTTTGCAAACAGCCTAAGAGTCTGTGATTTTAGTCAAATTCACCTGTTTGAGGAAGTACTTGATTTTGTAGATGAGGCATTTACTAACTAATTAATTAAGAGACAACCTTGATTCAGGTATTATGTTACCAAAAACACTGGGTTGGAGATGGCAGATGACAGTGGTGGTAGCAATAGAGGGCTGTTCCAAAAGCTTCTAAGAGGAGAACAGAAGCAGTAGGAAGTACAGAAAAGTCATATTTTACAGAAATCAGTCACTAACTTGCACAGGTAGCACCACTTAAAAAAACACCATTTCTTTATGGGCCAAATTTTCTGCAAAATTATTATGCTAGAAATTATTCTATTTTCTACCTATTGTGTTGCACATCACTCAAAATTTCTGGATTACTCACTGAATAACCACATTCTTCTTAGTCCTCCTTTGATCGATAATATTAATAAAATATTACTAAAAATAGCTCTGTGTAAAAATACAAGAGAACTGCTTTTCATAGCTCTATTTTGATCATATTAATCAAGTAATAGCAAATATTGCTTTTGTTAAAAAAAAAAGATTACCCTGCTACTCAGACAGCAAACAGAAATTAGACTAGCACAATCAGTATAGAAATAAATGTGGGGGCCGGTGCTGTGGTGGAGGGTAAAGCTTCAGCCTTGACACCAGCATCCCATTTGGGCACTGGTTCAAGTCCTGGCTGTTCCATTGCCCCAGCTCTCTGCTAATGTGTCTGGGAAAGCAGTGGAGGATGGACCAAATGCTTGGGCCCCTGCATCCACGCAGGAGACCAGGATGAAGCTCCCGGCTCCTAGCTTTGGCCTGGCTCAGCCTTGGGGAGTGAACCAGAGGTCAGAAGACTTCTCTCTCTGGTTCTGACTCTTTGTCTCTGTACCTCTACCTTTCAAACAAATAAATACATCTTTAAAATAAATAAATAAATATGGTGTGGATATCCTTAAGTGAAAACTAAGTACATAAAAAAGTAAAGACAGTGATTAAGCAGGGTCATTGGACCAAGTCCTTTGTAGTAACCACAACTATCAGTTCCGACAGCAATGGGTGACTTTCAAGTTCTCAGTACGTTGTATCTACTATGGAAGATTCACACAGTAGCATCAGATACTATGAAACCTCACACAATGCAATAGAAGCCAGACAGAAACCAAATGCTTTCCATGTGTCTATTTCATACTTGTGCTTATTGAGTTACACAACCACTTTTGTTAACATGTCCCAGGTTTTTATCTTAGGGACCTAAAAGCAAGGCAGTTTTGTCAAAGCTGCTTAATTCTAGAATTTCTTCTCTCTTATTCCTAAAGACTTTCCCTTATTTCCCCACATTTGCTCCCAAAAGACCTAGCTTTTTTTTTTAAAGAAACCTCTAATTTAAGGTACATAAACTTCAATGCATTTAATATATACAAATTCAGAAACACAGTAATTCTTCTCACCCTATACTTCCTCCTGCCCACACTCCCACAATTCTTCCTCTTCTTTCTCATAGCCCCATCTTTATTTTATAGAAAGATCTATTTTCAATTACCTTTATACCCATTCAATTAACCCTACAATAAGTAATGAGTTCATCAAATAGTATGGAAAAATAAAAAAAAATCTGTTCCTCATAGTCAAGACAAGGGCTGTTCAAAATCATCGCATCTCAAAGTGCCAATATCAGTATCACTTCGACAGATTACCTTCTTGGTTCTCTATTAGTTGCCACAGATCAGGGAGAACATATGTTATTTGTCTTTTGGGGACTGGCTTATTTCACTAAGTATAGTGGTTTCCAGTTGCCTCCATTTTGCTGCAAATGACAGGATTTCATTCTTCTTCTTCTTTTTTTAACCACTGTGTGGTATTCCATGGTGCACATGCACCACAACTTCTTTATCCAATCTTCAGTAAACAGACATCTTGGTTGATTCTGTATCTCAGCTATTGTGAATTGAGCATTTTTTCTTTCAACGTGTATTGGGGGTGCACCGATTTCATTTCCTTTGGGCAAATTCCCAGCAGTGGGATGGCTGGGTCTATATTCAGATGGTAGGTCTGAATATGGTTATGTCTATATTCAGATTTCTGAGGTGTCTTCATATAGTCTTCCACAGCGGCTGTGCCAGTTTACATTCCCACCAACAGTGGATCAGGGTACCTCACCAGCATTTGTTGCTTGTTGATTTCTGTATGAAAACCCTTCTAATTGGGGTAGGGTGAAACCCCATTGTGGTTTCAGTTTGCATTTCCCTGATGGCTAGTGATCCTGAACATTTTTTATTGTGTCTGTTGGCCATCTGAATTTCCTGTCTTGAAAAAAATGCCTATTTAAGTCCTTTGCTCATTTCTTGACTGGATTGCTTGTTTTGTTGTTGTTGAGTTTCTTGAGCTCTTTATAGATTCTGGATATTAATATTTTATCAGTTGCATAGTTTGTAACTATTTTCTCCCATGCTATCAGTTGCCTCTTGACTTTGCTGAATGTTTCTTTTGCAGTGTAGAGCTTCTCAATTTGATGCAATCCCATGTGTCAATTTTGGCTTTGATTGACTGTGCTTCTGAGGTCTTTTCTAAGAATTCTTTCAAAACATTTGCCTATGCCAATGTCTTGCAGGCTTTCCCCAATGTTCTCTAATAATTTGATGGCATCAGATCATAGATTTAGGTCTTTGATCCATATTGAACGGATTTTTGTGTAAGGTGTAATGTAGGGGTCCTGCTTCATACTTCTGCATGCAGCGATCCAGTTTCCCCAGCATCATTTGTTGAAGAGACTGTCCTTGCTCCAGGGATTGATTTAGGTTGTAGATGCATGGTTGATTTCTGGAGTTTCTATTCTGTTCCATCAGTCTATCCATCTGTTTTTGTGCCAGTACCAAACTGTTTTGATTATAACTGCACTGTAATATGTCAATTTTAGCTCCTCTGTCAAAGATAAGTTGGATGTTGATGCATGGATTGATTTCTGGAGTTTCTGTTCTGTTCCATTGGTCTATCCATCTGTTTTTATGCCAGTACCAGGCTGTTTTGATTATAACTGCCCTGTAATATATCTTGAAATCTGGTATTGTGATGCCTCCAGCTTTGTTTTTGTTATATAAGATTGCTTTAGCTATTTGGGGTCTCTTGTGTTTCCATATGAATTTCAGCCTCATTTTTTTGGTACTCTGATTGGAATTGCATTGAATCTGTAAATTGCTTTTGGTAGTGTGGACATTTTGACAATAGTGATTCTTCCAATCCATGAACATGAAAGGTTTTTCCATTTTTTTTGTCTTCTTCTATTTCTTTCTTTAATGTTTTGTAATTTTCATCATAGAGATTTTTGACATCCTTGGTTAAACTTATTCCAAGGCATTTTTTTTTTTTTTGGTAGCTATTGTGAATGGGGTTGATCTCAGAAGTTCTTTCTCAGTCTTGGCATTGTCTGTGTATACAAAAGCTATTGATTTTTGTGTGTTAATTTTACATCCTGTCACTTTATCAGACTCTTTTTATGGTTCCAATAGTTTCTTGGTGGAGTCTTTGGGATCCCATATATATAGAATCATGTCATCTGCTAATATAGATAGTTTAACTTCCTCTTTCCCAATTTGTATCCACCCCTCTGATTTCATTTTTTTGCCTAATGGCTCTGGCTAAAACTTCCAGGACTATACTGAATAGTAATGGTGAGAGTGGGCATCCTTGTCTGGTTCCTGATCTTAGTGGGAATGTTTCCAACTTTTCCCCATTTAATATGGCTGTGGGTTTGTCATAAATTGCCTTGATTGTGTTGAGGAATGTTCCTTCTATACCCAAGACCCAGCTGTTTAATTCAGTTTGTTGTTAATTGTGAACAACTCTGAATTTTTCTATAATTTACTAAATATAGCATTAATCTGAAATTTAAATTTTATAAATATATGCCATAAAGGTATCCATTCTTTTAAACTATTAAAAAATCATATGCTGTATATTTGCTCTTCAGGTAGTAATATTGTACTAACAAACTTCAAACTAAATAATTATAATACTTAACTCTTTATACTTCAAAAGTACACAGATGAAGATACTTTATGAGATAAAAGTATTATATGAACACTCAACCCCACTGCTAAATCCCCATCTATTTTTTTTTCTCTGTAAATCTAATGATACTATTGTTATTAGTAAGTTGTGACAGCCACACGGTTGTGGCTGAGTGGTGCAGGCAAGGGACCAGAATGAGTTGTGATTTAGTACAGCAAAAGGGTAAAATGTATGTTCCTGGTCAATAAAAATAGGTTTGGGGGACAATTATTGACAGTATTTTCAAAGATCAGTTATGTTTGGAGTAATATCAATTAAGACAGAAACAGAAAAGAGGGAGACATTAGGCTTAATGGCTGAGAACGGCTGCTTTCCTGCTTGTTGGAAAGGTGCGGCGACATTGTCCATCTTGTCCCCATTTCATCCTGAGTATCTAGAACAGTGTCTGGCTTATCTCTTGTACTCATTTGTTGAACTAATGAACAACTAATGCAAGTACAGCAGACACAAAGTTGTGATTACACCCACAAATTTCTGAGCATTGTCCATAATGAGGACCTGGATAAATAAAAGTTATTTCTATTCTATAAATTACTTTTTTTTTTTTTTTGACAGGCAGAGTGGACAGTGAGAGAGAGAGAGACAGAGAGAAAGGTCTTCCATTGCCGTTGGTTCACCCTCCAATGGCCGCCGATGACGGCGCGCTGCGGCCGGCGCACCGCGCTCATGCAATGGCAGGAGCCAGGAGCCAGGTGCTTTTCCTGGTCTCCCCATGGGATGCAGGGCCCAAGCACCTGGGCCATCCTCCACTGCACTCCCTGGCCACAGCAGAGAGCTGGCCTGGAAGAGGGGCAACCGGGACAGAATCCGGCGCCCCGACCGGGACTAGAACCCGGTGTGCCGGCGCCGCAAGGCGGAGGATTAGCCTGTTGAGCCACAGCGCCGGCCTATAAATTACTTTTTAATGACCAACACATGTATATAATACATGAGTGGAATTTAAAGATGTTTAATTTATAAATATTTATGAATATCTAAAAATATATCAGAATTACCTAATATTTAAGTCATAAAAGCAAAACAAACAAAATTTAAAAAGAACAAAGGAGATTTTCAGGTTAGTGGCAAAAAGAAAGATTTCAAAATTTTAACACTTCAAAGTGAAAAATAGGTTTATATGTTGATACCTGGTTCTGCTGATTTACTGAAGCTGGACTGTTGGGTCCAAAGAAATATTTTTTGTTAAGGTATTTGTTTTTAATATATATAGATTTTGCCTCCCTTTGAGTCTGATCACTGTAAGTTATTCTTCGGAACTGTTCGATGTCTGTCCAGCACATGAGGTCCATGCTAGGATGAAAACAATAACAAAGTACTGCTTTTCTTATTTATTTCTCTAAATTCTAATAAACACTAAACAAGTTGTTGTTTTCACAGAACTAGGCTGTCTAGAAAAGTTAGCACAAGCGATTAGATCGTGGAACCAAAGGATTCAATTCTGTGTCTCTGATCCCTATCTGGGCCAGTTAGGCTAACTTCAATACACTCCTAATGCTGGCTAGATGCGTGAGTGTAGGAAGACAAGAAGTCCAGGATGAGAAAAATTTATCAGTACTAACTGAGAGAAGGCATTTCAGAGTTCTTCTATTAATAATAGACTCATATTATCAACTTAAAATTTGGGAAGATTTCCACAAATGGCATGTCTGTTTGACAACAGGCCAAATTTAGAATAATCCTCATCTCAGTGAAGGAAAACTACATATATGCTGTAAATATGTCTAACCAGTTTCTGTTAACATGGGAAAAAAAAGGACTAATATTTTAGCTTATATTAGATAAACATATTAAGAAGTACCAAGATTCTGTGTAAAACTAAAATATTTCCTTTATGTATTTGTTAATAAAGCATAAAATATGATAGTAATTTCACTGGCTTAGTGAAATATAAAAGAGACACTTTTCAGAAACAGTAATTATAGCAACTGTCTAGAGAAATACAAAAGAAAGAAATTGCAAAAAAAAAAAAAAGGAAAAAAATAAAGTGTACTGGTATTTTGAGTTAGCCAATGCTAAAAGTATGAACAAATATTGTGTAACAACTTAAAATAATATTTTGGAGGTTGCTACAATAAAATGCATTCCAACAAAAAATAATGCATACAGATTTCATATAATTATATCCATCAGTTTTTACCAATGTGAGTAAAATCTAGCATTAAATTACTATTTTAATATGTTGAGTCAAAACTAGTGTCTTAGAAAACTGAGAAATGCATTTAAAAATGGTAATGTTCCTCACCTTGAAGAATGAGCTTCAAGAAACTGACGGAAATGTTCAAACTCCAGTTTGTTGTTAAGCAGACTATCAAAGTTAAAATGCCTGTATTCTGCAGGAACGTTATTCCAATACTCTGTTTTTTTAGAGACACCTGAGAGTGATAAAATACTAGCTCCAGTTTCATCAGCAGTGTCCTAGTGAAATAATACTTTTCATTAAAAACCTCGGAAACAATAAGTCATTCATGATTTTACATTTTCATTTATTAATTTTTATGCATCTGAAAGGCAGAGACAAACACACACACATAGACAGAGACAGAGACAGGGAGATCCTGCATCCATTGGGTCACTACCCAAATACCTGTAAGAGTTGGGACCAGGCCAGGAGCTGGGATTCGACCCGAACACTTGAATCACAGTACACATTATCAAGAAACTCAGGAAGCTGGACGTGAGAGAGGAGCTGAGACTCAAACCTGAGCGCTCCAATAGGGAATGCGGGCATCCCTAGGCATCCTGCTCACTGCGCTAAACATCGCCTCCATGTACACTTTTAAAAAGAGAAACTATTAGGTCAAGGTGACTTAACCATTCAAAGGGAAGAATCTAGGTGGTTCAGATTCTCACATCAAATTCTTTTCCTCCTTTTTACTCCATTCCCTTATCACAAACATTTACAATATACAAAGCACTTGTTTCTAAAATATTGATTTTATTATTTTTCTTAGTATAGGAATGATATGTAGTTAAAAAATGATTGTAGTTAAAAACAAAACCATATGTAATACTACCACCAGAGATAACCACAGTTAATGTTTCTGTACATCCTTCAATCTCATAGAATTACATAGGTAGTTTTTTTTTAAATGAAGATAAGATTATGGAACAACTTTTTTAAAAGATTTATTTATTTATTAGAAAGACAGAGTTACAAAGACAGAGGGAGATACAATGAGGGGGGTCTTCCATCCACTGGTTCACTCCCCAAATGGCTGCAACAACCTGGGATGAGCCAAACTGAAGCCAGGAGCCAGAAGCTTCTTCCAGGCCTCCCATGTGCCTGCAGAGGTCCAAGGACTTTGGCCATCTTTCACTGCTTTCCCAGGTGCATTAGCAGGAAGCTGAATGACAAGTGGAGCAGCAGGGACTCAAACGGGCACCAATATGGGATGTTGGCATTGCAGGTGGCGGCTTTACCCATTGTGCCACAGAGCGGGATCCAATTTATGGTTTTTGTTACGTGTTTCTTTTTCTTGACAGTACATTATGAACATAAAACCTTCTCATATACATTATTTTTCTGAAGTTATACAATAACCCAAGGTACTGTCTAATAGTGTATCCTTCTAATGTAATATTCATATAAAAGTTAATGTCTAGGTAATTTAAGAGTTTTGCTGTTTTATGGACAATTTACAAATCCCAAGAGCTAAGAGACAGGGAGGCTTAGTCTTTAAAAAGCCCTTTCTTGGCTGGCGCCATGACTTGTTAGGTTAATTCTCCACCTGTGGCGCCAGCACCCCGGGTTCTAGTCCCAGTCGGGGTGCCGGATTCTGTCCCGGTTGCTCCTCTTCCAGTCCAGCTCTCTTCTGGGGCCTGGGAGTGCAGTGGAGGATGGCCCAAGTGCTTGGGCCCTGCACCCGCATGGGAGACCAGGAGAAGCACCTGGCTCCTGGATTTGGATCGCCACAGCGCACCAGCCATAGAAGCCATTTAGGGGTGAACCAATGAAGACCTTTCTCTCTGTCTCTCTCACTGTCTAACTCTGCCTGTAAAAAAAAAAAAAAAAAAAAAAAAAAGCCCTTTTTTGGAATCTGTGTCATGGTGCAGTGGGTTAAGCTGCTTCCCAAATCAAAGCAAGGATTCAAGTCCTGGCTACCCCACTTCAAATCCAGCTTCTGCTAACCCTCCTTGGGAAGGCAGTGGATAATGACCCAAACATTTGTGCCCCAGCACCCATGTAAGAGACTTGGATGGAGAGACTGGTTCAGCCCTAGCCAGTACAGCCTTTTGGGAAGTGAACCAGCAGATGAAGATTTCTCTCTTTGTCTCTGTCTCTCCCCCAACCCCACTTTTAAGAGAAAGGACAAACACAGAATGTATTCATAGCCTAACCCGAGGGGCCTAGCAGGAGGGGAGCAACATGCGCCAGTAAGTGTGCCCCACTTCCCAGCTGACAACTACCCAGCCCTCCCCAACCCAACAGCAAGGCCTAGCAATGCCGGTATTCCATATGGGCTGCTCCACTTCTGACCCAGCTCCCTGCTGTGGAAAAGCAGCAGAAGATGGTCCAGGTGTTTGGACCCATGCCACCCATGTGGGTACCCAGAGGAAGCTCCTGGCTCCTGGCTTTGGCCTGGCCTGGCCCCAGCTGTTGTGGCCATCCAGGGAGTGAACCAGCAGATTGAAGATCTCCCTCTCTCTCTCTCTCTTTCTCCCTCTATATAATTATTTCAAATAAATAAATAATAAATAAATATTTTAAAATAAATATTTTAAAAAATTCACTTGAAACTTTACTACTCAGAGCTATCATTAATATTTGGTATCTTTCTAGATATCTTTTTTCCATATATATTATATATATATCCATATAAAAATGTACATAAATTTTTATATAAATAGGACCATACCATTTGTTGTCCCTGTCTCATATATTTGTATATAATAATAATTTCTGTTCATTTTCCATGTCAATTAACTGGCATTTCTATATAGATGCACATATTTGATTTGATAGTTTTATGAATCGAAGTCTATCTGCCATACAAAACTTGACTCCTAGCATTCATATGAATACATAGCTTAAACACTCAATGAATGGTTTGGCATCCTATGCTACCTCATCTGCTTTGTGTTCTGGCTCTGTGGTTAAATGTATCAAAAAAAATGTGACACCTGTCAAATGCACCATGTAAGGCAAAGAAACAACAGAAAAGTCAAACTGCCCACCCCCTATTTTATCAACACATTATCTCTCACTATATGCTCTCTCTATCAGTATATACAGTGAGAACCCTGTCCAGGATAAAATTTTTTTCTAGGTAGAAAGTTATCTTACCCCAGTTTTCTTGGAAATCACGTCCTTATGCAAAGCCTGCAGCTTTCTGAAGTATGTGGAGTCCAACTGGCGGGTTTCTTCCTCCAGCTCCACCTAGGAAAATAGGAACAAAGCTTGTAACGCCAATAGCCCGTGCATTATGAAACAGTGGGAAACAGGATGCACAACCTGCTGATAAGTTGGCTACAAAATCAATACAATTGCCAAGAAAGCAAATTCTTCTGGGGACAAAAGTTATAGTTAAAAATGTTAGTGACAGCAAAGTCATACTTCAAATGCATGCCATAAAAGAGGCATACATTTCTCTGTAATGCTACAGGGGCATCAATGGTCATTCCATCTTTCTGGACACCTCATGTAAACTAACAGAGCAAATACGCATATGTGGGTCACATTTTCAGCTTCTATTCAACGTAATAATAGTCACGAAGTCAGACAGTGCTCACTTTGGGGACTAAATAATTCACGAAGAACAAGAAATAACCAACTCCATACTGTGATTAGTCTCTGGGCAAAGGCTTTCTTGCTTTAGCAAGAGAGGAGACAATCAAGAATCAAATTAAAACCTCCCAGCAGACCTCGGTCTCCAGGGCATAGAATGTACTATTCTGTAGACTCAGAAGAACAAGACCAAGACCACTCTCTGCTTCTCTACAGCAGGGAACAGCCAGTTTGGCTGAGTAGCTGCCTGAGAACTTTATGTATTAAATAGCCAGATTTGGTAATCTGCTTGGTTATTCTTTTTAGACAGAGTCTACATAACACAGTCAATTGGCTGTGGAGCTTCTAGAACTAAAAGTGAAATATTTATTTTTATTCTTATTGGAAATAATATATATTTTGCTCCATGAACTTTGTAAGAATTTTTGGTGCAGCTGGTTAGGCTACACTTGAGACATTGTATCCCATATCAAAATGCTTTGGTTCAAGTCCTGCTCCACTCTCCACTCCAGCTGTCTGCTGATGCTCACTGTAGGAGGCAGAGAGTGATGGCTCAAATAGTTCTAGCCCTGCCACCCACATGGGAGACCCAGACTAAGTTCTAGAAGTTCTAAGTTCATGGCTCTGGCCTGGTCCAGCCCTGGCTATTGGAGGAGTGAAAAGGCAGATGGGAGATCTCTTTCCCTCTCTATCTCTGTTTGTCTGTTCGCCTTTCAGATAAATAAGATACATGAGAAAGTTTTTTAAAAGAATCTTACCAATGCTAAAACTTTGGTTTAGGAAAGTCAGTCATAATTCCAAACCATTTTTACTATTGTGGGATCACTTCATCTATGCCACATATTATATATTTAAAGTAATGATTGGAAAGAATTTTTAAAAATTTCATATCCTAATTTTAGTGGTGTAATATATGCTTCTTTGCAGTAGGAAGAATGCTGTGCTAATTTTTCAGAACAGAGAAAACAGGAATGAAAATTAAATTATTTTGGTCATTAAATTAATAAACCCTAAGAGTTTTCAGTCACAATCCAATAAGGTAAGTCAATCCAAGGCAATTTGGCACTAATTTTATCTTAATCATCTAACCTATCCTTCCTGATATAAGACATAACTTTCTAAAAAGTTGCTAGGTAGATATGAACAAAGAATAAGAATCAACGATAGCAGAGTTCCACCTGGTATGACCTCATGAACAATGTACACGCATTAACTTAATATAGAAACTATCAAAGGATGGTTTTAATCTGTGATTCAAAAATAAATATTTAAAGTCATTTCCTCCATCCATCCATAAGAATAGTGAAGCTATTCAAGCACTGAGGTTTACAATGATCTCTTTTGGAATGGAGAGAGATGAGCTGCAACTTTTATCCACTCCACCAGTGTGACCTGCTGCACCTCTGGGGTGGGCTGCCTGCAGACAGCAGCACTGGGTCCGGGGATCTGCTTCCCATAACACATGTGGAATGCTTACATTTTCCATGGGTGTACTATCTGCTCATTCAGCATAATAGGAGGTAGGCTTTTCCCATTCATCAAAGTGAAGGCCACTGCTGAGCAGTGGCAAGAAGGCAGAAAGCCCTTTTGGCATATTTTACTGGTTCACACAAAACCAAAACTCAGATTTCCTCTTCTGAAATATTTGGTCAAGAAATTGAAAGTGACATAGATTTAAGTCTTGTTACGAGACAATAGGGAAACTGAAAAAAATAATAAAGTTCATAAATATTTCTCCTGCCCAAGTTTTGAGCCTGTCCAAGTCTTTTTTGAAAAAAAAAAAGATTTTATTTATTTGAAAGAGAGAAAGAGAGAGAGAAAGAGAGAGGGGGAAGGAGGGAGGGAGGTCTTCCATCTACTGGTTCACTCCCCAGATGGCCACAATGGTGCAATGGTTGGGACTGCGCCAGGCCAAAGCCAAGAGCCATGAACTTCACACATACAGGGGCCAAACACCTGAACCATCTTCTTGTTGCTTTCCCATGCACATTAGCAGGGAGCTGGATCAGAAGAGGAGCAGCTGGACCTCAAACCAGTGCCCATATGCAATGCTGGCGCCGCAGGCAGCAGCTTTACCTGCTACACCACAACCTCAGCCCCAGCCAAATCTTAACTCTAAATCCCTGGTCCATGCAAGACATTTTATAGTTATTCTCAAGAGATTTAACAACACTGCTTATCATTGGTTTTGCAGTAAACCCAACTGGCTAACACACAACGTATCAGTGCCGCAATACCTTTCCGTAAGCAAGTTGGTCTGATTTTACCATCTTTGTCCAGGGCTCAAGGAGGAGTAGCAGGATATATTCTTCTGCTATGTCAAAAAGGTCTTCAAACGGTGGCTGTAGGTTCAGATAAATGTCTTTTTTCTTCTCCTGTTGGAGTCCTACATCATGAGTGGCTGAAGGAGCAATGTATGTGGCAAAAAGATACTAAAGAAGAAATGGAGAGGGTGTTGGGGGAGACCACAGTGGTTGGTAAAGTCCTTAGTAAAGGCATTTACAAATGTAAAGAAAAGGCAAACAAGCTCAAGTAGGTTTTTTCTCAAAAGATGGCAAAACTAGGCCGGCGCCGTGGCTCAACAGGCTAATCCTCTGCCTTGCGGCGCCGGCACACCGGGTTCTAGTCCCGGTCGGGGCGCCGGATTCTGTCCCGGTTGCCCCTCTTCCAGGCCAGCCCTCTGCTGTGGCCAGGGAGTGCAGTGGAGGATGGCCCAAGTGCTTGGGCCCTGCACCCCATGGGAGACCAGGAGAAGCACCTAGCACCTGGCTCCTGCCATCGGATGAGCGCGGTGCGCCGGCCGCAGCGCACCATCCGCGGCAGCCATTGGAGGGTGAACCAACGGCAAAGGAAGACCTTTCTCTCTGTCTCTCTCTCTCACTGTCCACTCTGCCTGTCAAAATAAATAAATAAATAAATAAAGATGGCAAAACTACTTTAAGACAAAGCAATGTATTTATTCAAAAGACCTCCTTTTTCCTTTTCTTTTTCCATTTCTTCATTGGTAAATAGTCAATTAGCCATTTTTCCTCAGATTACAAAAATTTGGAGGATGTACAAGTTATTAGGGTGATTGATTTGAAGTTACAAATCTCATTTTCCCACTTGTGTTTACAATGTCTCCAACGCCTTTGTTTTACTTTCCAAAGCAGTTGAAATCCCTTTTGGAAACAAGGCTAGAATACACTGGAGTTGAAAATCTAGCTGCTAGTCTTCTAATCTAGAGAACAAACAGACCACCTGCTCTACCCAACTGAGCTGCTGAGTTCTTGAGATGGGGGCTAATTGTCCCTCTCTGCCCTAAGATGGCACCATCTGGTGGCCAGGGCCATGGAGGAGACAAAGGAGGTAATGAGAGGGAAGGAAAAGTCAGATGCACAACTTCCAGCAAGTCTACCAAAAATGCCCATTTTATTCCATTCATTTGCCTTGTCTTCCAATAATAGCCATTCGTATCTGAGAGTCAATTCAGTAACACCTTATTTTATAATTTTTATAATATTTAGATATCTTAGATATCTATTTTAGATATATTATGCCCAGAACATGAGATCTAAATGTAGCTTTTCTAAGAAATCTCAAAAATTGCATTTTATTTCATATACTTAAGTGTTGGATCTGACAGTGTTTAGATGCAAATGAAATAAAAACATTTGTATCAATAACAAATAACTGTCTTATTTAAAAGAATCTATTAAAAGTTGTAAAGGGGTACACATTAAAAACATAAACATGCCATATTGCACACATTTGGGTAGGTGTTATGTGCAAAAATGAATGAATAATAATAGAAAACATATGCCCTGAAGGAGACCATTTAATGGTGATATGGAGATGAAGATCAATGATTACAACACAGTATGAGAAGTACTGCACTATAAGTGAGCATTACAAATAAGATTTTCAGTGATGCCTACATTCTCTTAAGTTCATCTTCCATTAATCAACTTTTTTTCTTTTAAAGTTTATTTATTATTATTATTTTAATTTATTTGACAGGTAGAGTTATAGACAGTGAGAGAGAAAGAGACAAAGAGAAAGATCTTCCTTCCATTGGTTCATTCCCCAATTGGCTGCAACAGCTGGCGCTGTGCTGATCTGCAGCCAGGAGCCAGGTGGCCTCTTCCTGGTCTCCTATGCGGGGGCAAGGCCCAAACACTTGGGCCATCCTTCACTGCCTTCCCGGGCCACAGCAGAGAGCTGCACTGGAAGAGGAGCAGCCGGGACCAGAACCCGGTACCCATATGGGATGCTGGCGCCGCAGGCAGAGGATTAATCAAGTAAGCCACGGCGCTGGCCCCTCTTTTAAAGTGCCTCTCTTTTTAGATTTTATTTATTTATTTGAGAGGCAGAGCTATGGCAAGAGGGAGGGAGGGAGGGAGGGAGGGAAGGAGGGAAGAGAAAGTGAGAGAGAGAGAAAGAGAGAGAGAGTCAGTCTTCCATCCACTGGTTCACTCCCCAAATGGCCGAAATGGCCAGAGCTGAGCCATTGAAGTCAGGAGTCAGGAGCTTCTTCTAGGTCTCTCACATGGGTGTAGGGGCCCCCACACACTTGGGCCTTCTTCCACTGCTTTCCTAGACCACAGGCAGAGAGCTCGAGTAGAAGTGGAACAGCTAGGACACGAACCTGCGCCCATATAGGATGCCAGCACCACAGGCAGAGGTTGAAACTACTATGCCACAGTGCAGGCCCCCTGAATCTGTTTTCTAAAACCACTCTTGACAGACGGTAGATGTCCAAGACATTTACTAACTGTATTGACTTCACAGGAAAAATTCTTTTATATATTGGAATGGGAGGATGAAAGTGTTCCAAAAACTCTTCAGAGAGAATATAACTCTTAACCCAAATCTTTAGAGATGAGTTGGGAGTCAGACAAGAGAAGAGGGTTGATGAGAAAGATGGCCTAAGCAGTAGGAAAATAGGCCAATGCATAGAGGCACGAGGGCATTTACAACTTATGGAGAGATCCTAGGCTCCGTCAAGACGAAACTGGTTAAAAGACAGAGGTAGAACAGGAAAGATTCTGTAAAGGAGATAGAGATCAGAACATAGATATGATCATTTTTATCTTTTATTAAGAGATTTGCATTTTTGGGGTTGGCGTTGGAATGTAACAGGTTAAGTGGCCACCCGCAATGCCAGCATCCCACATGGGTGCTGGTTTGTGTCCTGGCTGCTCTACTTTCAATCCAGATCCCTACTAATGCAGCTGGGAAAGCAGAGGAAGATGGCCCAAGTCCTTGGGCCCCCGTATCCACTTGGGAGACATGGATGAAGCTTCTGAATCCAGGCTTTGGCCTGGCCCAGCCTCAGCCACTGTGACATTTGGAGATGAATCAGTGGATGGAAAGTATCTCTCTTTCTCCCTTTCACCAATCCCTGTAACTCTGCCTTTCAAATAAATAAAATAAATCTTTTAAAAAAGTCTTTAAAGGCCAGCGCCACGGCTCAATAGGCTAATCCTCCACCTGCGGTGCTGGCACCCCAGGTTCTAGTCCTGGTTGGGGTGTCGGATTCTGTCCCAGTTGCTCCTCTTCCAGTCCAGCTCTCTGCTGTGGCCCAAGTGCTTGGGCCCTGCACCTGCATGGGAGACCAGGAGGAGGCACCTGGCTCCTGGCTTCGGATCGGCACAGCGCGCCAGCCACAGCACATCGACCGGAGCAGCCATTGGGGGGGTGAACCAACGGAAAAGGAAGACCTTTCTCTCTATCTCTCTCTCATTGTCCACTCTGCCTGTCAAAAAAAAAAAAGTTTTTAAAAAAATAAATTTACAGTTTTACCTAAGATATCATGGGGAATCTTTGAAGGGTTTTAGGAGAGAAGTGACAGCATTAGAAATAGACCTTAGAAACAAACCTCTGTGGTATGAGGTGTATTTGAGGCAGTTTGAGAAGTCATTTTTTTTAAAGATTGATTTATTTTATTTGATAGCCACAGTTACACAGAGAGACAAGGAGAGGCAGAAACAGAAAGAGAGGTCTTCCATCCTCTGGTTCACTCTCCAGTTGGCCACAATGACTCAAGCTGTGTCGATCCAAAGCCAGAAGCCAAGGGCTTCCTCTGGGTCTTTGCACACAGGTACAGGAGCCCAAGGACTTGGGCCATCTTCTACTGCTTTCCCAGGCCATAGCAGAGACTGGATTGGAAGTGGAGCAGCCGAGACTTGAACTGATGCCATATGGGATGCCAGTACTGCAGGTGGTGGCCTTACCCACTATGCCACGGTGCCAGCCCTGGGAAGTTATTTCTACAGCTAGTGAGGAAGTTATGTGCCACCTTTACCTATTGCCTGCGTTTGTTTTTGCAAAAGCCTCTTAGCTGGTCATCCCAGTTTCCTCTTTGCTTTTTTACAGTCTATTCTTATCATAGCAAATCTATAAAATCCTTCTGCACACCACAACACTACTCACATCCTCCATCTTCTCACACAGAATAAAACCCAAAGTCCTTATAATCATCTGTAAGTGGAGATCTTTGGGAAGTTTTGTGATGCTAAGTGGTTAGTGAGTGTGGTTCAGGACCTATCAGTGAGGAAGCCCCTGGAAACCCCATAGACTCACAATATAATCCTAAAAGTAGCCATGGATTAGATACTAGTATATACTCCAGCCCTAAGTTTTTAAAGTGCCAGAGGAAAATCACTGTCTACTTGTCATTCTGTACCTAGCAAAAATATTCTTCCAAAATGAACACAAAACAAAGATATCATAAACCAGAGACTAAATCAGAATTCAGCAGCAGCAGACATACAATTAATAAAATACTAAAGGAAGGCTCTAGACCAAAGCAAGATGGACTAGAAAACAATGAGAAGCATAAACATGTAGGTAAATATCGATAAATACTCATTACCAAATAGAGTAGTATTAATAACTAATAAAGCCTGAGGAAACAGCCAAACAGTCTAAGGAAGAGAAGTCAGAGAGAGACAGAGGTAAACCAAGTCGGAGGAATGCTGCAGAAGCCAAGGGAAGAGGTAAGCTTGAAGACACAGAGAGTAGTAGACTCATTAGAAGATGCCAAGTGAAGTGAAGTGAAAGCAACAACAAACGGAAGGTTCTGGTTAAAGTACAATGAAATGATCCGCCCTGAGGTAGGAAACCACTGGGTCAGCTACATCAGGCTGTGGTTTAAAAAGATTTGATGTGGTACGTATCAAATTCTTGTATAGAGTAAGATAACTTCTTCAGTTAAAAAAAGAAAGAGAACAATGAGGAGTATGACAGAAGCTGAAGTGGTGAGTAGAATAACAGTAACAGGGAAAATGATGATCAGCCCTGGTAGACACTGGAGTCTATCTCCTTCGTTTCAGTCCCAGTCTTGCCCTCATTCTCTGCTTTCCCACTAAGATCTACTGCTCTCCTCAGTCTCGTGAGGGACTCCACGTGCTCTTCACCCAGTCTACCGCCATAACTACCGCGGTGGACACTTCAGGATGCCAGCTTAAAGCCAAGCTGCTGAATGCCATTCTACCCAACTGCCTGGCGCTTTCACTTTCTGGAATCCTGCTTTTTTTTCTTAAAGATTTATTTAATTATTTGAAAGTCAGAGTTACACAGAGAAAGGAGAGGCAGAAAGAGAGAGAGAGAGAGAGAGAGAGCAGAGAAAGGAGAGGCAGAGAGAGAAAGAGAGAGAGAGAGGTCTTCCATCCAATCCAACTCCCCAGTTGGCCGCAACTGCCGGAGCTGTGCTGATCCGAAGCCAGGAACCAGGAGCCTCCTCTGGATCTCCCACACGGGTGCAGGGGCCCAAGGACTTGGGCCATCATCCACTGATTGCCCAGGCCATAGCAGAGAGCTGTATGGGAAGTGGAACAGACGGGACTTGAACCGGCGCACATACAGGTTGCCAGCACGCCAGCGCGATAACCCACTGTGCCACAGTGCTGGCCTCTGGAATCCTGCTTTATGATTTGCTTGAGAATACGTTTCTCATTTACCATAGGAGTAGCACAACTACCTCTCTCTGATCCTACTTCTCATCCTTTTATGTCTCCCAGCAAGCTTTCCTTTATTTCAGCACAACCTGTAGCTTCTTCCCATTCTCTAAATAAGTCAGGACCACCTCGTTTTTCTTACGTTCGTAAATGATCTGACAGAAGACTCCTCTGTACCTTGGCTGTGCAGTTTGACCCAGGCTCGATTCTCGGTCAGCCGAATCATTCATTCATTTTCCCAACTCTATCCTAATAAAAACTATGATGACTGACTCCAATATAAAGAAATGCTTGTTTAAAAAACTTCAGCTGTGATCAAAACAGCTTATTACGTTTTCCGCATATTCTAATTTTTTGCATATTCTAATCAACTCCATTTCCCTGGTTTTAGACCCTGTCATCCTCTTTAAAGCTCCCAACTATACCCTCATGCTTATTCATTTAAATGAACTTGACCTCCCATTCACTGGTGTGAATGCCCTCAGCTTTCCTCCGGAGAGCTCTCCTAGATTGTTTTGTTTCTCGGATGTCTCAAAGGAAGACACTTTTCCAAGCCCCAAACCATTCGTACAAGTGCCTGACAGCATTCATGCAAGCCTATCACACTAACGATTTCCTTAGTGTCGCATTTCCTTAAGCCACGCTTCTAAGGACGGCAAGTACTTCCTTACACTATGAAGTTGTTCCAGTGAAATGCCTCCCCAATGCTAACATGCTTTTTCATTACCCCACTTCTCTCTCCCCCTCTCTAAAAGCAGCATGCTCACTCCTCAACCTGAAACCAATCTCTAAAATCGCTAAGGACCACATAATCGTCAGTTCAAAAGCTTCTCTCCTAAATCTTCATCCTGTTTGTTCCTTTGCGTAGCTTTGCCATTGCTGATTTTTTTCCTCTCGCCTATGACTTCTCCAACACTTTCTCTTGGTTTTCTGCCTATTTCCCTTCCTTCTCAGGCTCTTTTGCTGACCCCTTCCTCCTGCCCCTCTCTCCTTTTTTTTTTTTTAAAGATTTATTTTATTTATTTGAAAGAATTACAGAGAGAGGTAGGGCCATAGAGAGAGAGAGAGAGAGAGAGAGAGAGAGAGAGAGAGAGGTGTCTTCCATTCCTCTGGTTCACTTCCCAAACAACAGCAATGGCTAGAGCTGAGCTGATTCAAAACCAGGAGCCAGGAGCTTCTCCCAGGTCTCTCACATGGGTGCAGGGGCCCAAGCACTTGGGCCATCTTCTATTGCATTCCCAGGCCATAGCAGAGAGCTGCATTGGAAGTAGAGCAGCCAGGACTCGAACCAATGCCCATATGGGATGCCGGCGCTGCAGGCTGGGGCTTTAACTTGCTGTGCCACAGCAGTGGCCCCTCTCTTAAAAGACAGCACTCATTAAAGTTCCACACTCAACTATATTCTTCTCAGTTCACATCTCTATACCTTCTCACTGTTCAGGCACTCCTGACCAGAACTTTTGTATGGTGCCCTCCATGCCCCCTGCCACACCCTCTTTTCCTCTTCCACCAAATTCCTGTTCATCTGACAGGACCCATCTTCCTGACCTCTGAAGTCTGACTTCTGTGTCCTTTTTATGTGCTCCCAAAGACCCTATACATCGTGTTTCTCCCCCTTGAAGATAAACTCTATGAAGACAGAGACTGGCTCTATTTTTTAATGGCTATATTCCTTGCCAAGTTTCTATTCTCATTTTGTTCTATGGAGCCACAGGGGTCCATGCATATTATTTAGCTGCGTAACTGGTAATCTCAAGGGGCTATAATTAGGATAGTCTGCCCCCATTCTGGCCTAAGATAACTGTCTTGGCATAATTATTAATCGTTACACTTTCACTCTCAAAACATCTGGATCTAGATGATAAATTACATAGTTTCTCTATTTACTACTATTTAAGGACAGTTACGAAATTTCCCTAACAAGATTCCTAGAAGTTCTTGACAGACATTTAAAGCTGTAAATAAAGGAAAAATGAGAAGGGTCTTTGGCATAGCAGTTAAAATGCTATTCAGGGGCTGTCACTGTGGCATAGCAGGTTACCACCATCTGCAGTGGGCCCTGCTATGGGTGGGAGTTCAAGTCCTGGCTGCTCCACTTCCATTCCAGCTCCCTGCTAATTAGCCTGGGAAAGCAGTGGAGGATGGCCCATGTGCTTGGGCTCCTGCACCCCTGTGGGAGACCTAGATGAAGCTCCCAGCTCTGGCTTTGTTGCGGCCATATGGGGAGTGAACCAGTGGATGGAAGATCTCTCTCTTTTTTTCCTCTCTGACTTTTAAATAAAATAAAATCTTTTTTAAAAAAGTTTCAGCCCCATTTCTGATTCCAGCTTCTTGCTAATGCACATCTTGGAGGCAGTAGTAATGGCTCAAATAGCTGGGTACCTGCCACTCATGTGGGAAACTCAGATTGAGTTTTGAACTCCTAGCTTCTGCCTGACTCAGTCCTGGCCACTGCAGGAATTTGGAGTGTGAGCAAACCAACAGATGGAAGCTCTCTCTCTCTCTGCCTTTCAAATAAAAATAACTAAATAAATAGTTTTTTTAATAAAAGAATTGAAAGACAGAGGGTGTTCCCTGCTAGGAATCAGACATTTGTTTAATTTCCAATTATGTGAATTCAACAGCTGTTCTCAAAAGCCAAAATCTTGAACCAGTAATATTGTATTTAGAATGTGGGTTGAAGCATCACAGATTTCCTTGGTAAAAACAAATGCACTGGGCTGGTACTGTGGCATAGCAGGCTAAGCCTCTGCCTGTGGCACCCGCATCCCATACAAGCACCAGTTCGTGCCCTGGCTGCTCCTCTTCTGATCCAGCTCTCTGCTTATGGCCTGGGAAAGCAGTGGAAGATGACCCAAGTGCTTGGGCCCCTGCATCCACATGGGAGACCTGGAAGGAGATCCTGGCTCCTGGCTTCAGATCAGCCCAGCTCCAACCATTTTGGCCATTTGAGGAGTGAACTAGCAGATGGAAGACCTTTCTCTGCCTGTCTGTAACCCCACCTCCCAAATAAATAAAATCTTAAACAACATAATGCATCAAAGACTTCTCTCTCTCTCTCTCTGTAACTCTGACTTTCAAATAAATAAAAGAATCTTTTAAAAAATGCACTAAATGATTGCACCTACATGTTAGTATTCATTTGCCTCCCATTCTCCCTTCTTTGGTGCTGCTGTTTTTTATTTTTCCTTCCTCATAGCCAATTTGCCAGAACATTGGTCATTTTCACTTAAGCATTTTGTCTTTGATCAAGCAGCAACCCCCACTATGATAACCAGCATAAGCCTGAAAAGCAATATTCTGCCCCCATCTCCCAGGTTCTTTATCAGTCTTATTATGAAGCCATGGAACTGGAAAGATTGAAAGGGGCTTGCAAGGTCATCCGTTCTGGGGCATCCCAAGCCCACAGGGCACTCTTCCTTACCTCCCCAGGGTGCTAAAGACAAGGGTGGTTAAAGGGTAAGGACAAGAACTGTGAATTCAGCTGTAACTCCCCTGTGAGGCCACAGCGAAAACTGACTGTACATTCAACTGCATTAAAATCTGAGTATGTTTTTCTAATAACCCAGAGGCAATCTACAAGCATCAGTGGATAAATGACAACTAACTATATATATATATATATATATATATATATATATATACCAAACACAACAGATGTAATCATGTCTATAAAACAAAATAAAAAGCTAAACAATACCTTTAAAACCTTAACATCTTCATAAACATGATGGAAATCATTTTTAGGCTGACATCAATTGATTTTAAGATGAAATATAAAGATTATACTGTATGATACCTAAATAGGATAGTCTCATTATAGGTTAGAAACATAGTTTAAGTATCCTGGGACATTTGTTTCTTTATTGGCCACCCAGCTCTTCCTTTCCAGCCACAGAATAAACAACAATGTAGCTCATGCTGGAGGAAAAAAAAATGCTCCCTTCAGATTCCAGTTAGCTACTCTGATTCACATTAAATTGGAGATTCACTCACACACAGCTGTGGCCAACCTGGTTCCAATTTAAACACTAACCTAGGATGCTTGAACAGCCCAGCAGGAAAGTTTTTGAGAAGGAACACAAGCACTGCCTGTCCTGCTCAGGCTGCTTGGCACTGGACACAACACGGCTCTAAACTCCATCTCTCCTAGAGACGCTCAAAGGTTATGTAATCAGGAAATGCACGTTGGGCGGCCTGCCCTGCACCTCTCTACACCTGTGCCTGTGACTCACTTTCTTGGCATCAGGGGCAAGTGGAGGGGAGCGGGGGAGGACAGCAATGCCTCCTCCTAGAAATCTTTCACAGTCTTGAAATTCTTACACTCAGGACTATTTTGTAGTTCAAAAGATTAGCAAGACGAAACAGATGGGTAGATGGATACTGGGGAGACAGGAGGAAGAGTTGAACTGGAGAGGAGAAATGACAGAGAAACAAATTGGGAGAAATGGAAATCAAACGAATGGCAGGTGGGAAGTAGAAAAATGATACCCTGGAAAACATTTTGTTTATAAAGGGTGTTACAATGAAGAGCAATATTGTTGGCTAAAAAAAAAAATATCTGTTTGCCTCTTCAGGGGACTCTCTGATGTTTCATTTGCTGCCGACAATACCCTGCACACAACAGCTGAATTGTACCACACAGGAGATGGCGCAAACATGACCTCTCCCATTGCAATTTACATTTTTTCCAACCTTCTGATATTTTTCATGTAGGATTTCAGTATCCCATTTAATAGTTTTTCAAATCCACTTTGAAAGTGTTTGCTAATGAGCATATTCTTGGACAGAAGTGGATCCCAATCTCCTTTCAAATATATCAGGATGCATTCCAGACTTACTTTTACCACATCAATATTTTCTTATTCCATCATAAAGCCTAGATAAACATACCTGAGAAATGAGCACTGTGGTGGGCTTATTGATTATATTCTTGTTTTTAACACTATGAAGAGAAAAAAAACGTGAAATATTTTCCACGACTGTCTGTGCTATTTGGACTTCTCTTTGTATCAAAGACAAAATGATGACAGCTATGAGGTTTGAGTCCAATTATCATGCTGTAGATGCACCCAGCAAAGGATCCTTGCTGTGCCAAAGGTGAGCACAGCCTTTGGGAAGGCATCTTTTCCATAAGTAGTGGCCGTTTGATGAGCTGCAGCTTGACACTCGTGTGTGTTCCAACGAAAACAAGAACAATTTCTGTGTAGCCTTAAAAGGCAAAGTCAAGAATAATACCAAATGTTGTAGCACATGTGTTGATTTGTTATGTTACATTTCAGCTGTTAGTTATGTTAATGGAACGTTTCACATCTTTGTTTTGATGTATTTATTTTAATGATCATGTGTATGTATCTTTCTATGATTGCCTAGTAACACTGATTGCATGATGTTCTGCTGTCACCACCAGGCCAGGACTGGAAGTGAGAGAGACAGAAATGTAAAATTTTGGAACTGCGTGATTTAGAATGAGTCCCTCAGTACACTAAGGATCAGCATCAAAACACGTGTGCTGTGGGATCCTGATCTGTTTATAGGACACCCAACAGAACATATCACCAGGTTAAGTTAAATTGGGGACATCTGAAAAGTAGATTTTCAATATAACTTATTAAAGTATTTCAGAGGGAGGAGAAAACATTCATGCTTCAGCATTTAGTATCACTAAGTCCATTTTTCTTAGACTCACTCCTTGACTACAGTAGTATAAGAGAGAATTCTAATCATGTCAGTTGTAAAGAAGGTATTTTAATATGTATCTTTCAGGACCCACACTGTGGTATAGTGGGCTAAGACTCTGCCTGTGGCGCCGGCATCCCACATGGATACCGGTTCTTGTCCCACCTGTTTTACTTCCAATACAGCTCCCTGCTAGTGGCCTGGGAAAGCAATGGAAGATGGCCCAAGTGCTTGGGCCCTGTACCTGCATGGGAGACTGGGAAGAAGCTTCTGGCTTCAGATTGGCCCAGCTCTGGCCATTGCAGCCATTTGGGGAGTTACCCACGGAATTGAAGACCTCTCAGTCTCTCTCTCTGTCTGTAACTCTGCCTCGCAAATAAATAAATAAATAAATATTTTAAAAAATGCATCTCTCATATTCTTCTAGTAATTTTCCAAGATGTCCACCAAGAAAATATGAGAAATAAAGCTGTCTGCTGTTGCTATTCCTGTCTCCTTACAGGTAGTTTGCAAGAAATGAGGTTCTGCCTGATGGACCAACAGAGTGCTATCAACAAAGCCCCAGCTGGCAGCTCAGAAAGAAGACAGAGCCCACAAAACCCATGACCTTACTGCATATACTCTGAAGACAAAAAGAGGGAAAAACATGTTGTGTTAACTGAAATATAGAGATTTTTCATAAGTTCCTTCTTCAAGCTCATAGCAAAGAAACTGTGTAGAACATGACAATTCTACAAAAAGGGTGATGTGTCTTTCTTCTTAAAGATTTATATTTGTTCATGTATTTATTTGAAAGGCAGACAAAGCGAGTGAGCGAGAGAGAGATTTTTCCTCTGCTGACTCAATCTCCAGATGGTCTCAACAACCATGTTTGGGCCAAACCCAAAGCCAAAGCCAGGAGCCAGGAGGCAGGAATTTCATCCTGGTCTCCCACATAGGTGGCAGAGGCCCCAGCACTTGGGTCATCCTCCACTGTCCTTCCAAGCATATCAGCAGGAAGCTGGATTGGAAGCAGAGCAGCTGGGGCTCAAACAAGCACACACTCAGACATGGGATGCCAATGTTTCAAGTAGGGTCTTTATTGGTTGGTGCAAGCAAGAGAGGTTTATAAGCAGTCTCCAAAGGGTAGGAGACAAATTTGTAGGTGGGGGGCCAAGGTCTCCAGCTGTCACATTGTTAAAGCTTAAAAATGGAGAGGACTACAGCTCCTGCTGTGGCCCAGAAGCGCAGTGGAGGATGGCCCAGGCCCTTGGGCCCTGCACCCGCATGGGAGACCAGGAGGAGGCTCCTGGCTCTGGATTGGCACAGCACACCGGCCGTAGCGGCCACTTGGAGGGTGAACCAATGGAAGGAAGACCTTTATCTCTGTCTCTCTCTCTCTCACTGTCTAACTCTGCCTGTCCAAAAAAAAAAAAAAAATGGAAAGGACTAGAGTAAGTGTCTTATCCTTATCTCTCCACCCCTACTATAAGCAATGGTGGGCTGGAGCCAATCCCTAAATATCAGGAACTTTTTGAAACAGTTGTAAAACTCAGCCATTATCAAAAATTAATATAAAATTTAAAAAATTATATTAGGAACAATGAAGACTCAAAATTCATCATTTCCAAATGATTTTACTACTCTGCATGCCCTTCAGGTGATTCACCTCTCCTGCAACTGGACAGTGGAAACACTGCATGGCAGTGCGCTGGGGCACTCTTCCCACCCAGTAACATCATGTGGCAGCTTGGAGGCACCCACAGAAGGAGATTTATACCCCATACAGCACACAAACCAAGGCTTCTTTCTCCCTGGAGGGCTGATGGTCACATATGTAAAATCACACCACTGAGTATAAGGGAAATACACTTCTCTTCTCCTATCCTTGTATTAAAAACATGTAAATAAAGTAGTAAAAAGGCAAATGACACCAGCCAATTCAGCTATTCACTGGGGACAAAAGAACTTTCCAGAACATGGCAGTTCATACCAGACTGTGGTCATCTCTAACACAGTTTACTTACATGTTCTGTTTAACTGACATCCACCTTTAAAAACAGAATATAGTAAAGTCCCCTTTAATAATCAGGGTAAAGCTGAGCCAGGAATCCTTTCTTTAAATTGTTTGCATTCTGAACTATCTTTCCTTTAGGAAAGGACAAATGTTGATTTTCACCTCAGTCTGATAAGTGAATCAGAAGAGGTAAGGCCTTAGTGGGAAAAACTTGTTAACTTTCCCTCATGAGAAAGCAAAAAAGAGCAGTTTCGCAGAAGAAATATTAAAACAGAGGTGGCATTGTGGCACAGTGGATTAAGCCGACACTGGCACCCCATATAAGCGTCAGTTCTGTAACGGCTGCTCCACTTGTATTAGGTTTCCCTGCTAATGCACCTGGGAAAGCAGTGAAAGATGGCCCAAGTGCTAGGGCCCCTGTTAATCATTTGGGAGACCCGGAAGAAGTTCCTGGCTCCTGGCCCAGCCCTGCCCTTTGCAGTCATTTGGGGAGTGAACAGATTTCTCTGTCTCCCCTCCTCTCTCTGTAACTATGCCTTTTCAAATAAATTTTTTAAAAAACTTAAAAAAAATCTGGTTTCTTTCATTTAAAAAAGATTATTTGAAAAGCAGAACTACAGAGAGAGAAATATCTTTTATCTGCTAGTTTATTCCCCAAATGACTGCAATGGCTGGGGCTGATCCAGGCCGAAGCCAGGAGCCAGGAGCTTCTTCTGGGTCTCCCACATGGATGCAGGGGCCCCAAGTACCTGGGCCATCTTCCACTGCTTTCCCAGGCACATTAATAGGGAGATGGATTGGAAGTGGAGCAGCTGGGACTCGAACTGGTGCCCATATGGGATGCCAGTGCTGCAGGCAGTAGTTTAACCTGCTGTGCCACAATGCCAGCCCCCAAAAACCAAAATATTAAAACACATTATGAGAAATAAAATTGGTATTAATGGATCTTGATTCAGTGTTGGACCCCAAAGAGATTAAGATTATTTCACAGATAATCAAACACCAAGAACAGATGCTCACCAACCTGTAACAAACAACAAAACATACTGCTGTATTTGAAGGCAAACTTTAAAATAATATTGAGTCTTTTCGATTAGGCTCAATAACTCTATCCTTGGAATTCATATAAAATAATGAGATGAAACTGTTCCAAAAAGCTGAAGTCAAAACAGTCCCTAGAGATGTTTACAAAAGGAATATAAATGCTGTGATACAGGATACTTTCAGAAATCACAAAATATTTACTTCAGCAAAAACAGAAGTCTGTTTTTATATCCATCCACAGCTCTATTCTGTGGGCACAGAATATTATCTGAGTTCATATGAGGCAGAAAAAGAAAATAATGAGCAAATTCAAGCAATCCAATCTTTTTTTTCTGAAAAAAAAAAAGAGAAAAAAATGATGACTTTTAATGACCTCTCATATCCCGCAAAGAGTTCAACAACACTACTGAGGCTATGCCGAGAGGGAATAAATTACAGATGGAGCTCTCCACAAACGGATTTTCATGTGAAGGACTTTGGATTTTTCAATTAGGAATCTTAAGGATGGGATCTAGGGATTGCAACATCCTGATACTCACTGAGAGGCAGACTACTGCCCAGATCAACACGAGACAGACTTGCACAAAAAAGATAACGTGATGACAATTAAACGGAGAATGTCTGGCAATCGCTCAGGCCCTACTAATGAGAACTCAAAGCAAAGGAGAATCTCCAAAAATGCCAATAGGATAAAAGAATAAAACAGACTTGAATCATGTTGGACAGGAAGACAAGTCAGAAGGGAAAAACAGAACATGTTAAGTAAAGCCAAAAACAAACCATAAACTCAAGGGACAAAATAGACTAGGTTTCAAAGACTGATTTGGCCCATTGCTTAAGACATTTTAAGCAAAATCAATAAAGAACACGAAAGAATAAAATAAACAAGCACACATACACACAAACAGCTATCACTAAGCAATATAAGGCAACCTAGAGAAAAAAGGATTTTATTTTGTCAATTTTTTAACTCATTAAGACAAAATCTTTGATAACAGCAAGACATGCATTCAAGCTAAAGGAATTATTTAACCTCTAATAATAAATTTCTTGGAAATTAGTGAACAAAGAATAATGTGATGGGAAAGGCATGATTATATTAACATTTTGGCTTTAAAAAAAAAGAAAAACTTACAGGAATACTACTCTCTGCTAACAAAGCACTGACACACGAAACTAGGGCATCAAGAGATTATTAAGAGAAAATCAACCATCAATCAGCTTGGATATTTATGTTAACTAGCACAGCACCTTGGGAAGCAAGCTCACATGAACAAGGCGTGCTAACTGCATGATCCCAGGAACATGACCCGGATGAGCAGATGCTCGGAGCAAGATGCAGCTCAGAATGGTGCTGCGAGAGCATGGCGCTTCCCTTTCTGGGAAGCCACTGCTGACCAAGGCCTCTTCTTGCCTGGGACATTCTTTCTTTAGACGTGCTGGGACCCTCAGTACAAACCTTGCAAGTCTGTGAAGCCATTCTGGCCTAGACAACTGCTTCTATCTGTTTTGAATGATTCCATATTGATTCCAGAGTTTAAGTTTCAAAAAGCAACCTGATTTTTAGGTTCCTTGGGGAGGGGAGGGGAGGACAGGGATATTTCACGGTTGCTCCAGGGAGATTTACTAAGAGCTCTTTATTGAGAGCAAGCTTGGCCGACAAACATGGTATGTCTACAAAGACGAACACTGAACATCACTGAAGTGAGTGATGTTACATCATGATATCCTGTGGCTCATTAAAATTATTTTCACATAAATAATCATAAAGATAAAACACCCAGCTGACCATCACATCCAAATGATCAATGACTATTTACAGTTGGGTTTACAATCTGTTGCTAAAACTATTGACATGCCAGTTTATTCGGTAACTATCAGAGTACCTTTCAGATGCCACCTTCAATCCTGAACATACAAAGATCACCTCCGAGGACTTACAGTCTAGTGGGGAAAAATATTAAGGGTCAAATCTGACATTACATATTTTAAGATATTAAAGTAAAGCATTAAACAATACCTTTTCCTAGAGCCAATAATCTGAAAGCCACAACTTAGAAGAGTATAGTGTCCAGAGTCAGAATATTTGGTTCTAATGCCAAGTTCTCCAGCTGCTACAAGGATGGCCTCAGAAACGTAGCTAAATTCTCCAAGCCTCAGTTTCCTAATCTATACACTGGAGATAGTACCAGTATCTGCCTCTCAGGAGTGCCAAGAAATAAATGTAATTACCCGTGTGAGGTTATTACCACAGAATGCAGCAGATAGCAATCATTAAGTAAATGTCAGGTATAATGATTACATGGTTCAGGGCAGTTAGGATGTTGGTTTTTCTGGAAATAAGAGAATTAAGAGATGATCTTTGGAGATCCCTTTTTGGCCTACGGTCCTACAGCGTTTTGAGATCTTTAAGGCTGAGCGAGGGTGGCTGGCACAAACATCAGCAATAGGGCAAACGAATGGGCAACTGTAAGCCAGGAAGCTGCTGCTCCAAGTGTTCTTCCTGAATGCACTTCCCCAGCGCATGTGCACATACACACACAGGCACACGCACACACACACACACACACACACACAGATGCCGATTCTGTGCCCAGTGATTCACAGTGCCCGGGAATCCAACCCTGACTGCTACTTGGGACACCATCTCTCTGGTAACAAAGACAAATAATGAAACAAAGCCGGAACAGTAATTGCTCAGCACTCAAGAAACAACCTAATTATGAAGACAGTGAAATCTACCATGATGCTATAAAGAAGTACATGATTTTCCACATTCAATACCACACAACCTCATCGCTCACCTATGCCCATTCATCTTTAGGAAGTGCAGTTTGGTTCTTATGCTGCTACAGAGTAAAGAAAAAAAAGGAGATCTGTTAGTGCACCTGAAAATACACCATGGCCTGGAGAAGGAGCACTTAGCTCATAGCACTTTAATGAAAATGTCAGGACCACCCTGAAGTACTGAAGCCCTGCAAACGCCAAGGAAAGAGAAGCTAAACAATTAAGGTAATGGATGACAGTGAGCAAAGAAAAAAACAAGCTAATTATCAGACAAACATCTTCAACACTACCTCTCTTGTGTCATAAAAAGGTTTTCAAAGGAATCTGTGGTTAACACCCAAGGTCTTGATTACTTAAAGTTAGCTCAGACTTCTCGGGGGAATATTGTCAGGACAATCCACACTTAATGGGAAGGGAGGGCTTCTCTGGAAAGGTGGGCAAAAGAGCAGATTCTTACACCTGGACAGAAAGTGTATTTAAGGGGTAGCACCTGTGTGTGCTTTGTTCGCCAGTGTGATCATGCGAGCCTAGGATATGGCAGATGTTTGATAAATGTTTACAGAAATATCAACAAAAGTTTTTTTTTAATTTGTATTTACTTATTAGAGAAGCAGAGAGAGCTCCCATCCACTGTTTCACTTCCATAAATGCCCACAACATCACCCATGAAGTCAAGAGCTAAAAATTCAACCCACGTCTCCCACATAGCTGGTAGGAGCCTGCTCACGTGAGGCATCACCACTGCCTCCTGAGAAGCTGATGTCAGGAGCTGAAGCTAGGGACCAAATCCGAGCATCCCGACACAGGACGAGGGGCTCTCCACTGGCATCCAAAACACTGAAGTCAAACACTAACCCTCAGTGAGAGTTTGTAGGCTAGGAAATGAGTGCCTGTAACTGCTGGTCTGATATTCAGTTTATACCAATTTCCTGTTTCTAGAGTAACAGCCACAGGAGCAGGAGCAAAGGAAACAAACTGACATAACTGCAGAACCCACAGGCAGGGCTGCACTGCACAACCTGGTATTAACTGCATTTGGATGCACGCTGTATCTAAGACCGCCTACCTAACAGGGCACTGAAAGTATTTAGCGCCAGAAAGGATAAGATGAGGATAATAATCAATAACTGCTGAATGAACACGTTAGTGAATTCTCCATTGCTACTGCACCTCAATTTATGGCTTCCTAAAAACACCCACGCCTGATATAGGTCTGGTGACATTTACTGACTTGTGTTTCCTTTTTCTCTTGTGAAATTTTGCAAGCACAAGAGTGAACTTGTGACATTACTGCAAACCCTGGGAAGATGGGAGTAGTCATTTGAACTGACTTATTTGCCACGGGACCATCAAGTGACTTCTTTGTGGGAATGTGTGTACATAGAAACAAGAGTCTCTGAGCAGAGCTTTAGGCCAGAGAGTGTTTTCCAGCTGTCAGATCACTGGGTGGAGACATCAGGAGTAGGACTTCCAAATGCAAAACTGCATCTGATAGCCAGGGTTGACGATACTGGAAAGACTTGAGGTTTGGTCTGAAATTGTTCATATAAATAAAATAGTACACTACCATTGTTTTGTGTTTGTATGAAGGGTTGTCAACAAAAGAGAGATTTATTTGGTGTTATTTTACAGTGCATGAATAAGACTAAATGATAGCAGCTTTTGGCTTAAAAATGAGAATAAAGGAAATCGTTCCCTGACTCCTACAGGTATTTGAAAAGGGGCCGATGACTATTTGAGAAAACGATCACCAATTGCTATCTTCTGTGCAGACGGAACTTACTCCATGTTCAGTTCAGATGCTGTTATCTGGTGTGGTTTGGTTTTGGTGGGGTGGGGTGAGGGAAGGGTAATGTTTTGCTTTAAACATGATTGAAGTTCTTGAATAATTCCCTCTTTCCCACACTAGAGTGTGAGTTCTTCAAGCCAAGAACTTTGTCCTAATCATCTTCCTATTCACAGTACATTGCTTGGCACAAAACAAGTTCTCTGTGAATGTTAATAGACGAAAAACTGAGATTCTTAAAAGGTTATGATTCCATGTAGCATATTTTTATTTAACTGCAGTTTTAAACTCAGAATAATTTCTAGTATTGGTGAAGTGAGTATCTACTGACTTAAGTAATTGATAGAATCTTGAGAACTGACCCTAATAATATTAGTATCATTTATTTATTTCATAGAGTACTCTATACAGCACCATGCTACACTACAAAATATTTCCACCTACACCATCTTGTGTGACCCTACCAAAAGTTCTATGCGGTAAACTTGAATACTTTCATGTAACAGAGAAAGAAAGGCATAGCATTGCTTCTGTATCTCCCAACTGAGCTCAGTTTTGTCACTGGCTATGCAACCTTGACAAGGTTTACAATCCAGAAGCCTAGTTTCTTTTTATCTATAAAAGTAAGCATAAAAATATGTTATACGTATAATTTTTTAAAATATATTCAACAGCATATGCATTTCTATTTTTCTATTCTATATTTCATTCTTTGTGTGACCCTTTAAGGATTTTGGCATATATGCAGGTCTCAGGGTAATTTTTCCATAGTATGAGGGTCCAAGGCCTTGTCTCCCATACCTGTGGCTCTTTTTGCTTTTGGTTTACCCCATGGCAGTCTCAGCATCGGTTCATGCTTAGTGCCATACTTTTTACCACATTCCTTAATCCTAAGCCTATGGTGATTTCCCTTACTATCTCAACTATGTATTTAAAAAGACATTTTTAAGGGTAGGCATCTTATCTAGCAGTTAAGAAGTTACTTGGGGGGGTGGGGGCTGGCACTGTCGCGTAGTGGGTAAAGCCGCCGCCTACAGTGCTCGCATCCAATATGGACGTTGGTTCAAGTCCCAGCTGCTCCACTTCTGATCCAGTCTCTGCTATGGCCTGGGAAAGCAGAAGGAGATGGCACAGGTCCTTGGGCCCCTGGACCCACATGGGAGACCTGGATAAAACTCCTGGCTCCTGGCTTTGGATCAGCGCAACTCTGGCCCTTGCAGCCAACTGGGGAGTGAACCACCAGATGGAAGACCTCTCTCTCCCTCTCTCTCTCTGCATTTTCTCTCTCTGTGTAACTCTGACTATCAAATAAATAAATAAAGCTTTAAAAAAAAAAAAAAAAGAAGTTACTCGGGACACCAGCATCTGGGTTCAAGGCCCGGCTCTGCTCCTGATTCCAGCTTACTGCTAAATATGTACCCTGGGAGGCAGCAATGATGACTCAGATATTTGGGTCCCTATTAATCACATGGGATGCTCAGATTGAATTTTTAGCACCTGGCTTCAGCCTGGTCCAGCCCCAGCCATTGTGGGCATTTGGGGAGTGAACTAATGGATGGAAGATCTATCTATCTCTGCCTCTCTCTGCCTCACAAAAAAATAGAATTAAAAGTTTAAAAAGGATACTCTATCTAATATTTGTAGCTATTTTATAGAGGAAAGGTTTTCAAGAAATCTAGGCAGCCAAAGCACCAGAAAAGGAAGTTTGCAAGAAGCAATCACATGTTTTCATATCGAATAGTGACAGTAAGTAACAGAAAAGCAAGTTTCTTTACACTTCTGAAGCCTAGGAAAGAAAAAAGAAGCCTGCTTATCATAGCCTGATTCCATGTAATATTAAAAAAATACCTCTAGAGAATTCATTATTGAGAGTTTGTCCTCATATGGTTTTAATTGTCACTTGGCTAATTTCTCTTCTCTCCAAGATAAGAAATTAGTATTGAAAATGGGCCTAGCAGAAGCACCATAGATTAAAAAAAAAAAACAAAAAACCATTAAGGAGCTCATAATTCAAAATTACAAAACACAGAAGGAAAGAATCTACCATGTCAGCATAACCAATAAATAGCAGAACTAGTTCTTCCAAGAACTGCAAATCTTAGAACTACTGAATACACTAGCAACCAGATTCTCAGGTGGCCCCCATGAACAGTCTCTCCCAGCATCACGCCCTCTCATAACCCTCTCTCCACAAGAGTAGACACACAGTGAGGTTTGCTTCCAACCAGCAGAACACAGCAACAGTGATGATATATCTGATTACAAGTGCACGATCACATTACATCCGAGGGAAATGCCTGTCTCGCTCCGAAACTCCCCCTCGCTGGCCTGGAGAAGCTACCATGTTGCGAGCTGCCACATGGAGAGGGCTACCTGGCAAAGAGCTGAGGCTGGGCTTTAGCCGACAACCAGCAAGACACCTGGTCTGGCACCCGGTCTGGCAGTCTGCCAGGAACAGAATGCTGCTAACCACGGGAACCCTGAAGCAGATCCTTCCTCAGTCCACACCTAGACAAGAAATCAGTCCCAGCTGACAGCTTTATTACATCCTCGAAGAGGACCCAGCAAAGCCACACCCAGTACCCTGACCCACATACACCATGAGCTAGTGTGTGATGATTTAAGCTAGAAACTTAGTGATAATACTGTTATACAAGAATAGGTAACTAGGGCCAGCGCTGCGGTGTAGCATGTAAAGCCGCTGCCTGCAGTGTTGGCATCCCATATAGGTGTTGGCTTGAATCCCGGCTGCTCCACTTCTGATCCAGTTCCCTGCTAATAAGCCTGGGAAAGCAGAGGAGGATGGCCCAAGTCCTTGGGTCCCTGCGCCCACGAAGGATACCCGGAGGAAGCTCCTGGCTCCTGGCTTCAGACCAGTCCAGCTCTGGCCATTGCAGCCATTTGGGGAGCGGACGAAAGGATGGAAGATCTCCCTCTCTGTCTCTCCCTCTCCCTCTCCCTAGCTCTGGCTTTCAAATAAATAAAACTTTAAAAAAAAATAATAGTTAACTTACACAGTTACAGACTATAAAACATATTTAAAATTATTAAAGACATAAGAGAAATAAAATAATAAACAAGATAAAAGGAAAAAATCAAGAGTATTTGTAAAACACAAATATGTTTACATATTATATAGTGTATATATATTACATATATTCTCCAAAAAATGGAGAAGTAGAAAGACTGTCAGAAATACAGAGTATGGATTTTCCCAGAACTGAAGGATAGCATGATTTCTCTAATTCTAGAAGCAACTTAAACCCAAGAATGGTAATTGTAGGCTGGCGCCGTGGCTCAACAGGCTAATCCTCCACCTTGCGGCGCCGGCACACCGGGTTCTAGTCCCGGTTGGGGCGCCGGATTCTGTCTCGGTTGCCCCTCTTCCAGGCCAGCTCTCTGCTGTGGCCTGGGAGTGCAGTGGAGGATGGCCCAGGTGCTTGGGCACTGCACCCGCATGGGAGACCAGGAAAAAGCACCTGGCACCTGGCTCCTGCCATCGGATGAGCGCGGTGCACCGGCCGCAGCGCGCCATCTGTGGCAGCCATTGGAGGATGAACCAACGGCAAAAGGAAGACCTTTCTCTCTGTCTGTCTCTCTCACTGTCCACTCTGCCTGTCAAAAAAAAAAAAAAAAGAATGGTAATTGTAGTAAACACACTGAGGCAAGGTACAGAAATCAAATTCAAAGCAAATCACAAAAGCAAACAGTGAGGAAGAACAACAGCAGACTTGAGTACGGCAACAGAAGCCAGAGCACAGTATCTTCAAAGTGCTGCAGAAGAGCTGTCAACCAATTCCTACATTAAGCTAAATCACCATGACACAATAAAAGACACCTTCAGGGGCCGCTGCCTATAGTGCCAGCATCCCAGATGGGCTCCACTTCCAATCCAGCTCCCTGCTATGGCCTACGAAAGCAGTAGAAGATGGCCCAAGTCTTTGGGCCCCTGCACCCGCGTGGGAAACCCAGAAGAAACTCCTGGTTCCTGGCTTCAGATCGGCACAGCTCTGGCTGTTAGGGCCATCTGGGAAGTGAACAAGTAGATGGAGGACCTCTTTCTCTCTGCCTCTGCCTCTCTGTAACTCTGCCTTTCAAATGAATAAATAAATCTTAAAAAAAAAAAAAAAGAAAAAGACACCTTCAAGCCGGCGCCGTGGCTCACTAGGCTAATCCTCCACCTGCGACACTGGCACCCTGGGTTCTAGTCCCGGTTAGGGCACCAGATTCTGTCCCCGTTGCCCCTCTTCCAGGCCAGCTCTCTGCTGTGGCCCGGGAGTACAGTGGAGGATGGCCCAAGTGCTTGGGCCCTGTACCCACATGGGAGACCAGGAGGAAGCACCTGGCTCCTGGCTTCAGATCGGTGCAGCGCGCTGGCCATAGCAGCCATTTGGGGGGTGAACCAATGGAAGGAAGACCTTTCTCTCTGTCTCTCTCTCTCACTGTCTAACTCTGCCTGTCAAAAAAATAAATAAAATAAGATACCTTCAGACAAATAAAGCCTGAGATATTTTTACCACTTGTAGGCCCTACTGAATCAACATCTAAGAGATCTTCTTTAGAAATTAAGCCTGAAAGAGAGAATGCAATGAAAGAGTAGTGGTCAGCAAGGGGTTTTCTTGTGAGTAAGCTGACAGATACACTGATGGTTCTAAAAACATTTGTGACTGCTACTTGGAGGGTATTAAGCAAAATTAATACTTTTAATAAAAAGTATGTATAAAATGGGCAAGGTATGATAGAATTAAAGTATTCTTAAGATCTTTGAATTGCTTAAGAGGAGAATAAAGATAATGATTAATTTTGGACTTTGTTGATATCAATGCACATGTAAAAATTGTATGAATAGGGGCCAGTGCCGTGGCGCAGTGGGTTAAAGCCCCAGTCTGCAGTGCCAGCATCCCACGTAGGTGCCGATTTGAGTCCCCGCTGCTACACTTCTGATCCAGCTCTCTGCTATGGCCTGGGAAAGCAGTAGAAGATGGTACAAGTCCTTAGGCACCTGTACCTGTGTGGGAGACCCTGGAGAATCTCCTGGCTCCTGGCTTTGGATCACCATAGCTCCAGCCATCTGGAGAGTGAACCAGTGGATAGGAAGCCTTTCTTTTTCTCTCTCTCTGCTTCTGCCTCTCTGTAACTCTGCCTTTCAAATAAATAAATAAATAAATCTTTTTAAAAAATTGTATGAGTAAAACTAGAAATATCAGTCCAGAGGAATAACATATAGAACATTATCATTACCAATATTCTACAGAACACAAAATCAAGATTTATTAAAACTAACCAACTTGGTAATTGACTGATTTTTTCAATTAGTTACAAGAAGAATGTGATTGGCCGGCACCGCGGCTCAATAGGCTAATCCTCTGCCTTGCACACCAGGTTCTAGTCCCGGTCGGGGCGCCGGATTCTGTCCCAGATGCCCCCTTCCAGGCCAGCTCTCTGCTGTGGCCCGGGAGTGCAGTGGAGGATGGCCCAAGTGCTTGGGCCCTGCACCCCATGGGAGACCAGGAGAAGCACCTGGCTCCTGCCATCGGATCAGTGTGGTGCGCTGGCCGCAGTGTGCCGGCAGTGGCGGCCATTGGAGGGTAAACCAACGGCAAAGGAAGACCTTTCTCTCTGTCTCTCTCTCTCTCTCACTGTCCACTCTGCCTGTCAAAAAAAAAAAAAAAAAAGAATGTGATTTAAAATCATTTCTTTCAACTGCAACTTCCGTGACTTTTTTTCTTTTTCTGACCTATAGCATCTGATCTAGGTGATACATTCAAATAACATTACTTTCTGGAGGCCCAATTCAATAAGGCAAAATATTTACAGTGAAGCAAGAGCTATTTACGTTAAGTGGCACTATGTGGTAAAAGTTCTCTGTGTTCACCAGCAATCCTCTATTCCTTGTTTCCATTTCATGCTTACCTACCCTCTTCACTCATTAATTCCTATATTTTCCATACAATTCTTTTCCTGAACTCTAATTTTTACTGTTTTATTTTCATCCTCCTTCCTGTTTATCTTAAAAATTTGTGCATGTCTTTCTCTCTCTCTGTATATATACATATGTATATTATATATTTATCACACATGCATACTAATTTTTAGAAAATATATTTATGCACTCCCTTCATTGCAAATGGAGATAATAAATGGTACTTTCCTTGCACAGGCACTGAGAGGATTACTTGAGATAATACATGTCAAAAGCTAATTGTGGATGTTTTAAAATGTGTGCTTATGATTATTTCAGCAGACTGATTTTTTTCTAATTGTCACTTTGATTGAGTGATTGAGTTTCCCAATTCATGCAAGTAAGTCCATTTGTAGGTTAAATTTAATTATTGATTCACAAAACACATATTTACTTTTTCCGAATGTTAAATGTAACATCAAGCAAGGTTTTGACCCCTTTGTTTTACCCAATGAACTGAAAGTTAGAAACAAATGCCAAAATTATGAGGCAGAGTTAAGTACAATTCAGGTCATAAAGCATGATATTTAACACATCTGTTTGCCTTTGGAACATCTGGAAAAGCAACTACATACTAATTCTCTTAAAAATTATTTAAGCATTTGTGGTAGATTCAGGTCTGGGGTTTTATTAATTATTGGTGAAGTCCTTTTATTTCTTCCTAGTAATCAGCATAGTAAAACACTAAGGTGGGGCCGGCCCTGTGGCAAAGTGAGTAAAGCCGCCATCTGCAGTGCCAGCATCCCATATGGGCACCACTTCAAGAACTGGCTGCTCCACTTCTGATCAGCTCTCTGCTATGGCCTGGGAAAGCAGTAGAAGATGGCCCAAGCCCTTGGGCCCCTGCACTCATGTGGAAGACCAGGAAGAAGCTCCTGACTCCTGGCTTTGGATCAGCACTGCTCGGCTGTTGCAGCCAATTGGGGAGTGAACCATGGGATGGAAAACCTCTCTTTCTCTCTCTGCCTCTGCCTCTCCTCTGTGCAACTCTGATTTGCAAGTAAGTAAATAAATCTTTTAAAAAAACACTTTGGTGTAAATTATGATAGAAATAAAAATTAACAAATATAATTGTAGTTTTCAAATATATATATATATACATATATATATATAAATGTACATAGGTGACACCAACAGGATGGCTGACTAAGGGTGCCTGGCATGATTCTGACAAAAAAGATCCAAAACAAAGAAAATTCCATAGCTATTCCACCGGAGCATTTGAGGCCATGTTTCAGAGTGTAGTGAGAATGTAGAAAGATGTTGTGGGGGGCCGGTGCCATGGCGCAGTATGTTAATTCTCTGCCTGTGGTGCTGGCATCCCATATAGGCACCGGTTCTAGTCCTGGCTGCTCCTCTTTAAATTCAGCTCTCTGCTATGGCCTGGAAAAGCAGTAGAAGATGGTCCAAGTCCTTGGGCCCCTGCAGGAGACCCAGAAGAAGCTCCTGGCTCCTGGCTTTAGATCCACTCAGCTCCGGCCGCTGCGGCCATCTGGGGAGTGAACCAATGGACAGAAGACATTTTTCTCTGTCTCTCCCTCTCACTGTCTGTAACTCTACCTCTCAAATAAATAAATAAAATCTTTAAAAAATTAATTTAAGTCAAAATTGTAAAAAGAAACAGAGAAGGTTACCATTTAATAATAAAAACATCAATTCAACAACAGGAAATAACAATTGTAAACAATTATGCATCCAATTACACAAATATTTCTAGATCTAAAAGGAGAGAGAGATTCCAACATAATAATAGTTGAAGACTTCAATATCCCACTTTCATTGAAGCACAGATGACCCAGACAAAAAAAATGAACAAGGGGGGCCGGTGCTGTGGGGTAGCAGGTAAAGCCACCGCTTGCAGTGCCAGCATCCCATATGGGCACCAGTTCTAGTCTCGGCTGTGCCTCTTCTGATCCAGCTCTCTGCTGTGGCCTGGGAAAGCAGTAGAAGATGGCCCAAGTCCTTGGGCCCCTGTATTTGCATGGGAGACCAGGAAGAAGCTCCTGGCTCCTGGCTTTGGATCAGCGCAGTTCCAGCCATTGTGGCCAACTGGGGAGCAAACCAGCAGATGGAAGACTTCTCTCTCTCTTTCTGCCTCTTCTTTTCTCTCTGTGTAACACTGACTTTCAAATAAATAAATCTTAAAAAAAAAATCAACAAGGAAACACTAAACTATACTGTAGATCAAATGGACTTAACATTTATGGAATATTTCATCCAACAGCTGCAGAATTCACATTCTGTTAATCAGCATCTGAAGCATTCTCTAGAATATACCATTTGTTAGGCCACAAAACAAGACTCAACAGTTAAAAAAGGTAAGTACCACACAGACTGCCTTCTCTCACCACTATGAAATAAAAACTAGAAATAAAAAAAAGGAACGTCAGAAATTGTACAAACACTGGAAATTGAATGACATATGACATATAATCAATGAGTCAGTAAAGAAATCAAAAAAGGAAACTTAAAAATTTCTTAAACATACTAAAGTCACTGGCATACAGCAAAAGCAGTACTAACAAGGAAATTTATAACAGTAGGTGCCTACATCAAGAAAGAAAAACATTTCAAATAAACAACATATTTATGCAACTCAAGGAACTAGAAAGGAAAGAACACTCCCCCCAAAAGCCTCAAAATTAGTATCAAAGCAAAGCAAAGCAAATATATAACAACAATAATTTTGAAAAAACCCAAAAACTACAGACATATCCCTAGTGAATAGGGATGCAAAAATTCTCAATAAGACACTTGCAAACTGAATTGAACAGCACCTCAAAAAGTTTACACACCTTGATCATGTGGGACTCATTCCACAGATGAAAACAGGACTCATCACATGAAAATCAACAGGTGTAATGCATCACATGAATAGAATGAAGTACAAAAATTTCAATAAATGTTAACATTTCTTTATGATGGAAGCCTCAAAAAAATTAAATGTAGGAAGGACATACCTCAATACAAAAAAAAAGGGTGGGTATATCCTACAGCTTACATCATACAGCTAATTTCATTTCCCTTAAAGGATATGAAAAGCATGTCCATTTTCACTACTCTTATTCAATTTAGTATTGGGATTCTTAGAGAAATGAAGTAAGAAAAAGAAATAAACAGAATCCAAATAGGAAAGGAGGATGTCACCATCTTTGTAGACTGACATGATTTATACACAGAAAAATCTAAAGAAGTCACACACAGAACCTGCTCTAAATCATGTATGAATGCAGTAAGGTTGTACAATAGAAAATCAACACAAAAAATCAGTACTACTTTAATACATCAATTACAAAACTGCTGAGAAACTCCATTTACAACAGCTTCCCCCACAAGAAACACCTTAAGAATAAATGTAATCCAATAAGTGAATATTCTGTATAATGAAAATTACAAACATTAATGAAAGTATGGTACTGGCATAAAAACAACACATAAATCAATGTAACAGAAATTAAACAGGACTTTTTTTAAAAAATGGAGAGACATCCCATGGTAATGGATTAGAAGAATATTGCTACAATGTCCATACTATCCAAGGTGATTTACAGGTTCAATACAATTCTATCAAAATACCGATGATATTCTCCACAGAAACAGAAAAAAAAAAACTTAAAATCTGAATGGAACCACAAAAGACCCCAAATAGATTAAGCAACCCTGAGCACAAATAACAAAGTTGGAGGCATCATAATATATTACTTCAAAACATACCACAAAGCTATAGCAACCAAACAGCATGGTACTGGCATGAAAACAAGACCAATGTAGCAGAATAGAAAACAAAGAAATAAATCCTTGTATTTAGAGCTGATTACCAACAATGGCAGCAAGAACATTCGTCAGAGAAAGGACAGTCTCTTTAATATATAAATGGTGCTGGAAAACTGAATATTTATATGCAAAAACAAACAACAAACAAAATTAGACTCCCCTCTTGCATCTCTCCTCATACACAAAAATCAACTTGCAGTGGATTAAAGATTTTAAAATAAGGCCTGAAACTGAAACTATTAGAAGAAAACAGAGGAACTAGTACAGGACATTCATCTGGACAAAAAAAGAAGAAGAAAAGTTGGATGTGATCACAAATTACAGCAAAAATTAACAAATGGGATAACAAAAAAAAAAACATTTTTGCATAGCAAAGGAAGTGATCAGCAGATGAAGAATATCAGAAAATATTTGCAAACTATTCATCTGACACAGGATTAGTATCTAGGATACATAAGGAACTCAAACAACTCAACTGCAGATAAACAAATAATCTGATTTGAAAATGGGCAAGTGACATGAATTGACCTCTCTCAAAAGAACACACACACAAGTGGCAAACAAGTCCATGAAAAAATGCTCAATATCACTAATCAGCAGGGAATTTCAAATCAAACCACAATGAATTAGTGTCTAACCTGTTATAATGGCTATTACCAAAAAGCTAACAACCAATGCTGACAAGAACGTGGAGGAAGGAGAGTTCTTCAATACTATTGGTAGGAATGTAAATTTGTACAACTATTAGGGAAAACAGTAGATTTTCCTCAAAAAGCTAGAAGTAGAATTATATATAATCCAGCAATCCCACTACTGAGTGTAGCAAAGAAGGGCAAAAATGGTTCACAATGAATTGTACATTTAGAAATACCCAGTAGAGAGGATTTGGAATGTTCCCAGTACAAAGAAATGATAATGTCTGAAGTGTGGCTATGCCAAGTCCCTTGATCTGATCATTGCACTTTGCATACATGTATTGAAATGTCATACTGTACCTATACGTATGCACAATTACATGTCAACTAAAAATTTAAAAGAATTTAAATCAAAGTGCATTCTATGTAGAGTGGTAGATTCAAAGGTATAGTTTTATTCTGGGAACACCATTAGTTTGAAAGGTTTCATAGGGATGGAAGAAGGTACAAAAGACAGTAGAACCCACGAATGTTTCATTGTACTACAGTGCTGTCTCACTGAAGTACGTATGTGATGTCAAAAAGCTGTAGTGTTGTCTGTGGTGGCAAGCTGGTCTCCAAGTCTTAGTGCTGGAATGTGATCCCCCTGGCAAGCTGTTGTTAGCGTCAACAGCTTTTATTTCTACACTGTGGTGTTAAGAGATAACTACTTCTTCGAAGCTCAAAAAGAAACTCCTCTTCTATAAATGCATGGAAGTAGAGTTATTATTAACCAAAAGAGCCTCACTTAATTGAGCAGCTGAAGATCTTTGGAGGAGTACTTCTTTGTAGTCATGAAAACAATAAAAATAACAGATGGTACTTGAGCACACAGGGGCCACAGGTTAGAGAGGAGCACACATACAGAATCACAGGTAAAGTATTAACAGCAGAACGGTCAACTGTGTGGTTTCAGAAAGTGGTCTGGTTAATCAGAGACATCATTTTAGGATTTCATGGAGACAGATCTGGGCTCTCAGGAGCTGAGGCCTTATCCTCATGGTAAACAGCACAAAGCTCTATCACTGATTTACAAAGCACATGAATGCCAGAGTCAGGGTGGTGGCCGTAAGAACATGCAGCAGGATGCTCTGATGTCCTGAGTAAGTTTATGAGATAATAAACACGATGACCAAGCTAGTTTCCCCAGCACTGTTCAGGGGGAGGTCCTCTGGAGTGGGGTTATTCTGGATTCTAAGAATCATTCAAGTCATCAACAGATAGAGAAGTGATAAGCAGTTTTCTAGGCTTGGAGACTTCTCTCCATAAAAGATCAGAAGAACTTAAGAATAAAGAACTGGAAAGATAAGTCAGCTCAAGTCATAATTCTGTTCCCTCTCCTTCCTCCCCCAAAGCAGGCCTCTCCGTCTCCCTCTGCAGAGTATCCTCTGTTGCCCTCCTCTGTTTTATTTCCTTCCTCCTCTATTTGGCTTCGGGGTGGTCTTGAAACCTTCCTTCCCACCCCTGAGTGTCCGTCCTACCAGGCTACACTGGGCCTGTATCACAGAGTCAGCAAACACCCTTTCCTGCCCCTGAGACAGGTTGAGCAGTCTCCTGTATCCAACAGCTGAGGTCTGCAGGCAGCTCAGAGAACACTGGTCACTGCCACCGCTTCCAATCATTCCAATGATTTACTACGAGGCTCCTCTCAGGACTCTTTGAAAACACTCAGAACCAACCCCAAAAGGTATAAATTCAAAACAAAGATGAGATGTTCATTATTGGAAAAACAAGTAGTTGGCAGCAAAGCAAAATAAAGCAAACCAAATAAAATAGATAAAACTGGAGACCCACAAGTCAGATCATAAAACAATATTCTGCTGACATTTAAATAAAGAAATCCCATGGCAACAATGTAACAGATGCCTTTTTTTGCCTGCAATCCCAGATTTCTCTTGTTTGGGGCTGGACACAAATTTCATTTCTCTTTGTACTTAGAGCTTCACATGGAACCAACATTATTTACTACTTACTTGTGCTTGCTTGCATACTTTTAAAGGGTGAAGTGTTTCTTGGTAGAAAAGCTGATGATAAGCCTGTAGGTCAAACCAAAAGTACACACTGTTCTTCCATAACTGCAGATGGGAAAAGTACATAAATTATTACCACCCAGTTATTAAGGCTCTACGAAGCTTTAATTTCAAATAAATAATTGTTTAGCTCCTTACTGTTACCATAAATCAGGTTCAGTTAAGATGCTTTTAATCTTCTATCACAAACTGGCAATATACAAAATATGTATTAGTATTATCACTAGCACACTATATTTTTGCATGTAATTTTGCTTTTTCTCTCATATGACTAGTCACTTAAACAGTAAGTATTCTAGTTAATGGGTAAAGAGTTACCATATATTTCTGGCATGAAACCAAAATCTGAAAGTATTCTGATATATGTAAGGGCAAATGTATACCATAGCAGAATTATTACTCTAATAATTGAGCCAGTTAATATTCTTCATCTTTGCAAAATGAAAACTGATTTTTAAAAATGAGATAATTCTGGCATTCTTTATTGTAATCTGCAATGGATAAAATTAAAAATTAAAGAATCAACAGATATTAACTCTGAATTTAAAAAATATTACATTGAAATAAATTTATCTGAAAATAAACAATTGTTAGTAATACAAATCAATTCTTGTCTGTATTTTATTTTTCTTAGTAATTTTACTAGGATGGAAAACCAAAGAAAATTATAATTGAGATGCTTAGATTTTTACTAAGTATTAATATAAATTTTCTTAGCAGGTATAAAAATTTAAATACCAAATATTATTTGGGTACTGAATTGTTTCAATATTTTTTAAAGATTTATTTATTTTACTTGAAAGCAGTTACAGAGATAGAGAGTGAGAAAGAAAGACAGAGAGAGAGAGAGAGAATATCAATCTTCCATCCTCTGGATCACTCCACAAATGGCTGCAAAAGGCCAGGACTGGGTGGGCTAAGTCAAAGCCAGGAGCCAGGAATCCATCCTGGTCTTCCACATTGGTACAGGGACCCAAGCACTTGGGCACATTAGCTGGGAGCCTGATTAGAAGTGAAGTGGAGCAGCCAGGACTTAAACTAGCACCCATATGGGACTCCAGCGTGGGCAGCAGTAGCCACTGAGCAACAATGCCAGCCTCCACCACTTAATTTAAATAAAGAACAATTACATGTAAAGAATTATTTTCTACCTTGTTCCCTGAATGCTCGCAAAATTTAGTAAAAAAGAATCCAGCTCTATTTTCTACATACAAAGATTGCAACAAATTTTCCATGTCAAATCCTCCTAAGGCACCAACATCTGAGGTGGTTTTAACCTAGGGAACAAAACAGAAGTCCATTATCTACCGGAAAACATTGTATTTTTTTTTATGGCATGGCACAACAGAGCTTCACAGATTCTGCCAGACTATCATTTTCTCACTAGTTTATTTTGGTTTTGTCCTACAAATGCAATTATTAATGCTGTATGCTTGCATCTGTCATGTAAGTTCATTTATGAAGCCCAATTATAGCAGAATTCTTTTAATTATAAACCAACCTGATCTCAAGCTTAATACTGCAGCAACTTCCCAACCTCAATTATTTTCATGTTTCAGACAGAGTGATACCACTTTAGGAGTCTTCCAAATCAAGGTTGGTGGCCTCCTTCCTACATATTTACTGTTATTTTAGCCTTGAGGTGCTGCTATGACAGCTACAAGAGGGTTATAAAACGAATGCTCTCCAAGGCCTCTCAGTGCTGCTCGTTAACTGTCCTCAGGGGGGCTCCTCCTTGGACAGTCTCACCCCATGCAGGTCATGGCCTGCGGAGAGTAAACGGCAGTATAAGTTCTCATAAAACTGCTGTTTATGGCTTCTCTGCCAACAATGCTGGCAGCCCTAATATCTTTCTTGAAACACAGAGAGCCGGCTCTTTCTGCAAGCACAGGAGTGGCCCCAGAATAGGAAAGGGTATCCGCTATTCACATGAGGATCTTGCTATTTGTTTTGTATAACTCAGAGTTCCCTGCGATCTGACACAAGTATATCGTGAACAATTTGGAGTGTAAGCTTCTAGCTCTTTCCCTGCCATCTGTCTCTCCGCCTTCCTCTTTATCTGATTGATAAACAAATTGAGGTGAGAACTTAATGCTTTTATGATGTTTAACTATAAGCATTCCAAACCAAAAAAAAAAAAAAAAAACCCACATTATTTTAGTAAGAAAATCCTAATTAGAAGAAAATGAAATATTTGCTTAGAACAATACAGTTAGACAAAATTATAGCTAAATGTTCAGATTTGCCTTACACTGCTGCAGTTTCTACCTAAATGATATAATCCTTGGTGAATATGAAATTCTTACCTAGAATTGACACATTAAATCCACATCAACAGGGTATCCACCCTCTGGAAATACCGTGCTTTTTAAAAATCCTGTACTTCTGAGCCCAAACCCCTCCAATCTAAAGGCAGGACGCAGCCCCCTGTCTGTGTCCCTTAGCCCATGGTGTTTCTGCCTTCCTTTTATCAAAAGGAATTCACTGACTTGAGGGAGTGGTCCAGCTGGCCTGACAAGGTTCCAATCAATGGGCTCAAGTAATTTGCTTGTCCAGTAGACAGATGCAAAACTTGAGGTCAGTACTGTCTGGAAGCGTTTGTTTAGGAAACTAAAGACTGGGGCAGAGTGTAACTGCCACCTGCACATAAGTCCCAGACCAAGTGAAGCCCACCTGGCCCTCATAAAGTTCCCTCAACAGCAGGTATCACTGACCATTCAAAGGAGGGTCATGAGCACCACTAAGGAACCAGGAACTTGGACACCAGCTGATCACACACCTTGCAACCCCGATTTCAATCTAAAAGAACCTGCACCCCTAACTACTAACTATTCGGGGAGCCGGGGAATTAAGCAGGCTGGGAATTAAACCTGGGGATGCGCTGCCTAGCTCCTTGTCCTGCACTTTGCAATACATACTTTCTTCCACTACCCAGTGCCAGTGATTGATTTTCTGTGCATTAGGTGAGTGCACCTGGTACAGGGATTCTATGGCAACACCTTCAACTAGTTTGGAGTATTGTCTGGCAACAACATCAAATATCACTTTTACCACATTAAGACACTAGAGGATCTTATTTTGTGTCTGAGGTCTCATCATACCCAAAGTGGGACACAGTTTCAGTAATCAATGCAGTACACAGCAGTACAGTACACCGTATAATAAAAGGAAACTAAAGGGAAAATTTTGTGTAAATATCCTTTTGCAAGGAAAAATAAAATGTGTTGCTTAGTAAATATCAAGGTAAATCAATAAAATTCTCTAAAATCAGGGAAAATTGATCAGTGAAATTAGGAACCAGGTTCTCCAGTCCTTAAAATACTTACCTTTTGTTCTTCTGTGTAAGTGTATCTTCTATCCAGCTGGGGCTTCAGACATTCAGAAATGTCAGTAAAAGATGTTAAACGAACAACTTTGCTGTTTTTTGAGACGGGCTTTGACCTAAATTATAGGGATGAGAACATCTGAGGATAGCTTCTGAGCAATGTGAGGCGATCAGAAATGAGTAACAAACACACACCTGCTCCAACCCTGAAGAAAGGTTTGAGAAAATGAGGCCTCATTACACGGAAAGACAATTCTCAAAATAACTGCTGATTGAATGAGATTGAGTGTATGTGATAGGCAGACACCTCGACTCACTAGGCTAATCCTCTGCCTGCGGCGCCGGCACACCGGGTTCTAGTCCCAGTCGGGGCACCAGAGTCTGTCCCGGTTGCTCCTCTTCCAGGCCAGCTCTCTGCTGTGGCCCAGGAGTGCAGTGGAGGATGGCCCAAGTGCTTGGGCCCTGCACCTCATGGGAGACCAGAAGGACCTGGCTCTTGGCTTTGGATCAGCGCAGTGCGCCGGCCGCAGCGGCCATTGGAAGGTGAACCAATGGTAAAGGAAGACCTTTCTCTCTGTCTCTCTCTCACTGTCCACTCTGTCAAAAAAAAAAAAAAAGAGTGTATGTGATAGACAATATAATTACTGGAATGGATAATAAATACTATGGGAGTGTAAGAATGAGAAGTATTTTTGAGTTGTATTAGCTGGAAAAAGAAATGAATTTCCTTCTGAAAAATTAGTAGGATATATATTCTGTGTATGTATCTTTGTGTGCAGGAGGTTATTTTTTATTTTTAGATAAGGAGAATAGTGAGAAACAAATGAAGGTAGGTAGGAAAGTCCTTCCTTAAAAAGGCAGTGAAGTTCATTAATGGGCTCAAAGCATGAAGACACTAACAGTTAAGAGCGCACTAAATACCGCATATCATAGATTATGCTAAATGCAATTTCTAATATTCTCACAAGAAGTGGGATTTCTACGGAACTATAAGGGTATTTCTGGGGTGAGCTAATAGACGATTTTAAATTAATGACTCTAGACATTATCTTTTTACATTTTCCTATCCAGCTCCTTCCACACCCTACTGCAATTATTGCAAATCTTATTTTCTAGTGCCATAAAACATGCCTGCTCTACCTCAACAACGCACTTCCACTCCAGTCCATCAGCAGGTTGCCCTGAAAATTCTCCCCCAACAAATTGCAGGAACAACATCTTGAGTTTCCACTAAGCCCATGCAGCAGACATGGTTCGTTGGCTGACCCAACACCCATTCCCAAGGTCATGTTTCTATATCCAGCATGACTGAGTTTCTGAAGCTAAACATTCACTTTCCAAGACTCCCTTGCAGAGAAGGGGTAACCATGTGATTCAGCTGTGACTAACGAGATATAAAATGAAATTTGCTGGGGAGTTTCTAAGAAGCGTGTTATGTTGACAAAAGGGTCAGGGTTCATGGAAATTGCGATTCTCCCTTCCTTCTGACTTGAAAGCCTGCACCACTGATCATGAAGGAAGACCCAGGCTCCAACCTTCTGATTCACTGAACCAATACTGGCAGTCACCCGCCCTCAGATTTCCTGGTAGGTCAAAAAAATAAGCTCAACACAACTAATCCGTGGCTAGCCAGGTTTATTATTTGCAGTTGAAAGCATTCTTAAATAATGAACATTATCAACCACATCCATCTTTTTTTCATCTTGTCTCAGAAAGAGGAGCCCTACCTCCAGGCCATGGTTAATCTCGTTCTCTTAGTTCTTTAATCCTTCCCCCATTCCCTTTTGAAATGGAGCGCTTCTTTCTTTCTCAGGTGTCTCCAACTTCTCCATTTCCACTGGGTTCTAGTCTGTGTGTATCAATGGATCAAATCTCCTCTACCTTAACAATAGCCTTTCTGATGAAAACAGAAACATACCAAAATGTATGGGGTGTAGATAAAGAGGTGCTTAGATATGAGAGCTGTGGAAGCCAATATTAGAAAAGAAAAATATCTCAATAAAGTAACTTTCCACCTTAAAAAAATAGAAAATGAACAAATTAAACTCAAAACAAGCCAAAGAAACAATAAATATCAGAGTAGAAATAAATGAACCAGAAAAACAAAAGGAAAACAACTAGTGAAACCAAAAGTTGGCTCTTTGAAAAAATCAATAGTGTCAAAACTTTTGTTAGACTAACCAAAAAACAAAGAGGAGTCACATCACTTGAATCACAAATAAAAAACACGTCACTACTAACTCCATAGAAATAGAAAGGATTGTGAAGGAATACCATGACTGACTGTATGCCAAGAAATAAGGTAAATGGATTAAATGAACAAATTCCCTGAAAAAGAAAAATTACCAAAAATGACTATAAAAGAAACACAAAACCCAAATAGTTCCAATCAAAAGATTAAATTAATAACTTAAGATCACTGTACACAGAAAAAGCCCAAGTCCAGAATTGTTCACTGGTATATTCTTACCAACACATAAAGAACACCAAGTTTTCACTAATTCTTCCAAAAATTAAAAGAGGAAAGGACACTTCTCATTTATTCTATCAAGGCATATCATTCTGTGACACTAAAGCCAAAGATATGACAAGAAAAGAAAACTATGGATCAACAGCCTTCATGAATATAGAAACAAATGCCCTCAACAAAATACTAGCAAGCTGAATCCACAGAGATGTAAAAAATATCATACACCAGAGCAAATGAGGCTTATCTCAGGAATGAAAAGGTAGTGATCATCCAAATATCAATGAGTGCACATCACAGCGTGGATAAACATCAAGAGCCACATGGTCTCCTCAACAGATGCAGAAAAAGCATTTGACGAATCCAACGCACATTCATGATTTAAAAGCCAAACAAAATCCTTCCTCAACATGATGGAGAATCTATGAAAAAACCTACAGCTCACACCACACTTAGTGTTAAAACTGGGAACAAGACAAGAAGGTCTGTACTTTTTTTTATAGAAAGCTTTTATTTAATAAATGTAAATTTCCTAAGTACAACTTTCAGATTTTACAAGTTCTTCCCCCCCACCTCCAAACCATCCCACCTCCTATTCCCTCTCCCATCCCATTCTTCATTAAGATTCATTTTTAATTATCTTCATATACAGAAGATCAACTCTATACTGAGTAAAGAGTTCAACAGTTTGCACCCAAACACACAAAGCATAAAGTACAGTTTGAAGACTAGTTTTACTGTTAATTCTCATAGTACAGCACATTAAGGTCCTACAGGGGAGCAAGTGCACAGTGACTCCTGTTGTTGATTTAACAACTGACACTCTTATTTATGATGTCAGTGATCACCCGAGGTACTTGTCATGAGCTGCCAAGGCTATGGGAGCCTCTTGAGTTCACAAACTCCAACCTTATTTAGACAAGGCCATAATCAAAGTGGAAGTTCTCTCCTCCCTTCAGAGAAAGGTACCTAAGAAGGTCTGCATTTACCACCTCTACTCATCATCGTACTCTACGGTCTAACCACAGCAAAAGGTATCCTGATTTAAAAGAAAAATTAAAACAGTCCTTCTACTCAGACTATGTGTTCTTATATAGAAAAATAAGAGAGTCAGACAAAAGATTAAAATAAATTTAAGAAGACCACAGGATATAAAATAACTATATAAAAATCAATGCAGTAGGGCCAGCATTGTGGCACAGTGGATAAAGTCACCACCTGTGATGCTAGCATACCATATGGGCACCAGTTCATGTGTCAGTTGCTCTACTTCCAATCCAGCTCCCTGCTAATGTGCTTAGGAAAATAACAGAAAATGGCCCAAGTGTTTGGGCTCTTGCGACCAACATGGGAGACCCAGATGAAGCTCCTGGCTTCAGCCAGACTCAACCCTGGCTATTGTGGCTATCTGGGAAGTGAACCAGTGGATAAAGATCTGTCTCTCCTTTCTCTGTAGTTCTACTTTCAAATAAATATTTAAGAAAAAAAATCAGTGTACTTCTACACAACAACAAGGAACAATCCAAAAATAACATTAAGAAAACATTTCCATTCACAATAGCTTCAAAAAGAATAAAAATACTTAGGAATAACTTTAACAAAAATACTTTATCCTAAATCAATAATTTTTAACTATGATTCTAATTAACTCCAAATATGTATATTAAATTTTTCAAAAGGTAAACTATGGAATACTACTCAGTAATAAAAGGCGCCAACTATGGATGCATGCAAAAACTTCAACAGATCTCAAGAGAATTACACTGAGAGGAAAAAAAGTCAGTATCCAAGGTTGCATATTCATGATTCTATAACATCCTTGTTTTAAACTTTTACCTAACATACAATACTTGTACCTATTTGTGAGGTACAAAGTGATATTTTCATGTAAGTACACAAAGTATAATGACCTAATCGGGCAACTGGTATATCCACCATCTCAAACGTTTATTTTTTTTTTATTGGGCTGGGAACATTCAAAATCCTCCTTCCTAACTATTTTGAAATCCACAATTGTGGTCAACCCTAGTTACCCGACTAGATATAGTCTCATGATGACAAAATCATAGCTAGAAAATGCAGTCGTGGTTGCCAGTAGCTGGAGGAAGGGGGAAAGGGGGATGTAGCTGTGACTATGAAATGGTACTACAACGGATCCTTGCAACAAAACTGTTTACTCTCTCAACTCTGGTGACAGTCAAATCAAAGCACAGCTGTGATGAAATGGGACAGAACTCACACACACACACACACACACCTAGGGGCATATAAAATGTATGAAATTTGGTAAGGAAGATGGATTGTATAAATGTCAACTTCCTGGTTCTATAGTATGGTACAATTATGTAAGACATTATCACTAAGGATTCTGAATGAAGGGTATATGGCATCTCTCTTATTATTTCTTAAAACTATGTGTACCTACAATTATCTCAAAATGAAAGTGAGAAGAAGAGCAGACTATACTAATTGGTTCTTCTTCATCTCTAATACATCCTTTAAGCTACTGTCATCAGGCCTCTGACGCTTGCAATCTATCTTTGTAACAGAACCACTAACTGTCACTGACCATCAATGCAGCTATTATCTTGACTACTCTGCAACATTTAACCTCCTCCTGAAAGTCTTCCCTCGCTAGGCTTCCAGGACACCGCCCTTTCCTCTCCTGGGCATCTTCCACCCTCAGATGCCTCTTTCTTGTCCTCCTCTTCAGATTATTTATTCTCTGCCTTTATTGTAAAGCTTGACAACTTGGCTCTTCCTACTCTATACTACTCTTTTCCTTTCTCCCCATCATCTCATCCGCATCCCCAGCTTCAACTACAAGCTAAAGTGTAACGCTTGCCAGGGCCGGCACTGCAGCAAAGCAGGTAGAGTTGCCACCCACAGTGCTGCCATCCCATATGCGCGTTGGTTCGAGTCCCGGCTGTTCCACTTCTAATCCAGCTCTCTGTTAATGGTCTAGGAAAGCAGCGAAAGATGACCCAGGTGCTTGGACCCCTACCATCCAGGTGGGAGACCCAGTTGGAGTTCCAGGCTTCTGGCTTCAGCCTGTCCCAGCTCTGGCCATTGAGGCCACCTGGGGAGTGAACCAGCAGATGGAAGACCTCTCTCTTCTGTCTCTCCCTCTCTTTTGGAAACTCTTTCAAATAAATAAATATTTTTTAAAAAACAGCATAACGCTTCCCACAAGCCCTTTTTATTTATAGACTTTAATCTCTCTCCTGGACTCCAGAGTTTTATTTCAATTACTTTGGACATGGATATCTCAATATATAGCCTAATATATTTTATATTTTTACTGATATACAATTCGCATTTTCAGTATGTAAAATCTGTGTTGGAAAAGATGTGGAGAAATTAAACACAATGTATTTTCATCTCATCCTTCGAGAATATCTTAGTCTCTATTTATTCATTCAACAAATATTAACTGAACACATACTATGTGCCAGAAACTATACTATATACCTCAACACTTACGTAGAGTGTCCCAAACTAAATTAATCATCTACCTCCTCTAATTCTACTTTACCTCTTTCTGAGGACAGCAAGTTCACAGAAAATAAAGTAAAAACACATGAGAAAATGTTCAACTTCAGACAAAATCAGAACTACTATCTCTAAAATCTATCTAGGTAAGAAAGGTAGTACATAGTATGTTGGTGGTGATAACGGTTTAAAAAAAAATAAAGAAGCCACTTTCATATATGTTGCAGGGAGTATAAATTGTGACAACCTCCATGAGAAACCATTGGGTAATATCCACTAAAACTTTAAAAGCACAACAAATCTGACTCAGAAATTATATCATTTAAGAGTTTATCCTACAGTAATACACATGAGAAGACTTCAAAAAGATCATGGAGAATAGAACCAAAAGACTTTATTTTTGTGCAAAGATATTTTGATATCCATGCATAGTTTTTTCACAATGCACCATTTTCATGAACTTTTTAAAAAAAATATTTATTTATTTATTTGAAAGTCAGAGTTACACATAGAGAGGAGAGGCAGAGAGAGAGAGAGAGAGAGAGAGAGAGAGGTCTTCCATCCACTGGTTCACTCCCCAGTTGGCTGCAACAGCTGGAGCTGCACCAATCTGAAGCCAGGAGCCAGGAGCTTCTTCCAGGTCTCCCATATGGGTGTAGGGGCCCAAGGACTTGGGCCATCCTCTACTGCTTTCCCAGGCCAAAGCAGAGAGCTGGATTGGAAGCGGAGCAGCTTGAACCGGCACCCATATGAGATGCTGGCACTTCAGGCCAGGGTATTAACCCGCTGCGCCACAGTGCCAGCCCCTTTTCAAGAACTTTTGAAAAATTCCCCCAAAATATATGAATTTCAAAATCATTTTGCAACAAAATAAATTTATCTTTTAATTCAATTCCCCACAAACTCTTTGAAGTACCCTCCTGTATGTATGAAATAGCAAATGTAAAATATTCACCGTAATAGCAAAAAAAAAAAAAGCAAGTCATTTCATTCAACAGAACAAATATATAAAATGAAAGACAACCACCTTTAAGAGGAGATAAGACAAGAAAAAGTATGAGACTCAAAACAGACTGTGGTACAGCTATTGATATAGTTCATTCACTGCCAGGAAAGAAATTCTAAGATATGTTAATTTTTAATAAAAGAAAAAACCCAACCAGATACAGAATAAATGTATAGCATGCCACTATCTTTGAACGATGCGTTTACTTACAGTTTAATTTAATTTGAATGAAATGACACATAAAACTCTCAAGTTGTTATCTAGTACATAAAGAATAATTTCTGCAGCAGGTCTTGTGGCGCAGCAGATTAAGTGCACAGCCTGCAATGATGGCCTCCTATACTGATGCTGATTCAAGTCTCAGCTGTTCCACTTCCAATCCAGCTTCCTGTTAACGTGCCTGGCAATGCAACAGAAGATATCCCAACTACTTGGGTACCTGCACATATGTAGGAGACCCGGCTGTAGTTCCAAGTTCCTGGCTTTGGCCTGGTCCAGCCTGGGCTATTACAGCCATTTGAGGAGTGAATCAATGAATGAAAGATCCTCGTCTCTTTCTCCCCTCCTCCCCCATAATTCTGCCTTTCATATAAATAAATAGATCTTTTTTAAAGAATAACCTCCAAATTACTTAACATGAGATTAAAAATTTCACAGGCTGAACTTTATCTTTTTATTACCTTATCACCTACTTTTTGAATATAATATTCTACACTCTTAGTCATAACAATGTAGTTTTAAAAATTCAAATTTTCTCTTAACTCATATGTATTTTCACCTAAAGTACAGAGTCCCTTCTTCACAGGGACAGGGTAAGAATTAGATGACACAAGGCAAGCAAAGTGGTGAAACCATAAAGGTTATTTTGGGGAATGGAAGACAGGATAATTTGGACCAACTCTCGCACAGAAGACAACAAGGTAAGTGAGAAAAATGCAGACGTGAACCTGCTTGAAGGCGCCTGAGTACTCACAATGTAGTGAGGAATTACTGAATCGTGACACCACGGATAAACACGCACATGGAGACTCCAGCACTTGAAGCTGCTGTTCCTGAGGCCTGGCGGGTAAGCATGCATCTAGTAAACTCGGTGGCAAGTTCAGCAGGGTCAAGGACACAGGTAAAGGCCTGCACACCTTTGGCTGGCAGCCCCAGGGCTGCACACCAGGACGTAGACTAGATAGAGCATGCTAGTGTACCCTAAGGGTTTACTACAAGTACACCAGTCCCCACACACACTGCAGCATAACTTTGAATCATTTTGTTGGCTCAGAAAACATCCCTGGAATTGAATTCAGATGATCTTAGATTACTACTGCTTGAGTTGTCTGAGAAAAGCAAAGCAAAAAAAAAAAAAAAAAAATCCCCTTATGGAAAAATACAATGTGAAAACTGTAATAGATTCTGCAAATAATTTCTCAAGTGAACGATATAGCATAAAACAAAAACAAGACATAAAATAGGGAAAGACAACAAGAACAAAAAACAACTAAACACAAAACAATGGAAAGTCTCATAAGAGCTCCACATATGAAAAATATCATAGACTGTAAACAACTATGATCAAGGAGATAAAATATCAGCAGGATTTCAGCAGAGAACTAGAAACTATAAAATATGACGTGACATATAAACAAAGAGAAATGATAGAAATTAAAAAATACAGTGTCTAATAAAATTAAGAATTCAACATATATGATTAACAGTAGAGAATATCTAAGTTAAGAGAGATACAGTATATTAAAGATAAATGAAATAAAACTGGAGGAAAGCACAATGAGACAACACTATGGAATACAGAAGTATTAAAAAGTAAATTATGTTTAACTGAAATCCCAGAGTGAGAGGAAGGAATGGGACAGGAGCAACATTAGAAGAGGTAACAGCTGAGTTTTTTCAAAACCAGATGAAAGACATCAAAGCCACAGATGTAACAGTCCTACGCCGGCTACATAAAAGGAAACCAACACCTGAGCACATCAACCTCCAAAAAATCCAGAATCAGAAGATGAGCCCAAAGCTGCTGGACAAGAAGACATATTTTTAAAATAACACTTAACTTGACAGCTAATAGCACAATACCACAGAGTCTGAAAACAACAGTCCTGAAAGAAAACACTCATAACTACCAATCTGTAATTCTATATCCAGCAAAAAAACATTCAAAAATGAAAGTGAACACAAGATGAACCCTGCAAACATGATGTCATGCAAAAGAAGGCGGGGTGGGGGTGGGGGTGGGGTCGGGCATTTGGCACAGCAGTTACGAGGCTTCTAAGGACACCTGTATCCCACATCAGAGTGCCTTGGTCAAGGCCTGGCTCCACTTCTGACTCCAGCTTCCTGCTATGTGCACCCGGGGAGGCAGCAGACAATGGCTCCAGTTCTTAGGTCCCTGCCACCCTGGGAGACTCCAACTGAGTTCTGTGTTCCTGGCTTCACTTGTCCCAGCCCTAGTTGTGTGCATCTGAGGAGTGAACCAGGGTATGGAAGGCTGATCTCTCTCTCTCTCTCTCTGCCTTTCAAATAAAATGAGCACAGATCAGCGCGGTGCACCGGCCGCAATGTGCCGGCCGCGGTGGCCATTGGAGGGTGAACCAATGGCAAAGGAAGACCTTTCTCTCTGTCTCTCTCTCTCTCTCTCACTGTCCACTCTGCCTGTCAAAAAAAAAAAAAGTTAATTTTAAAAAATATAGACAAAAAAGGCCACATGCTGTGACTCCATCCACGTGAAACATCTAGAATATACAAGTCCACAGATACAGAAGGGCAGCTGCTGGGGGCTGGAGGAGGAGGAGCTCAGAGTGGCTGCTCCTGGGTAGGGAGCTTCTTTCTGGCGTCATGAAATTATGGGATTATATGGTGGTGCTGTTTGCACAACTTTGGGAATATTTAAAAAATCAGATTGTACACCAGTACAATAAGTGGTAAATTTTACTTCAATAAATAATAAAAGTGGGTAAAAATGATTAAGCAGAGTTGTTCAAAATTAATTCCAAAGGGTATCCTTCAGGCAGAATCAAAACAATCCCTTTGGAAATAAAGAAGAATAAAAGGGGTGGAGTCCCCATGACCGAATCTTGGTGACTTTATAAGGAGAGAGGGAAAAACCACCAAGACAAACGTGTGTGCACCCCGTTTCTTGTCACGTGACACCCTGTGCCACCTTGGAATCTGTCAGCAAGAAGACCCTGACCAGAGGCTGAACCAACGAGGCCTGCCAGGCTGGGGTTGTGAGCCTCCGGGATCATGAGCCTTTTGTATAAAAAGGCTAGTCTCATGCATTTCTTTACAGTAATGAAAAATTAACTAGAACAGTAGGTGTGTAAAAAATCTAAACAAATAAAAGAATATACATTAAACAATGACAATATTTTTTAGAGTTCTCAAATTTGAGAAATACTGAATCATGGAATAGAATAAAATAAGAATTAAAGGGTAATCTTTGAGAAGCCTTTTTTAAATTAAGGTTTATTTTATTTATTTGGAAGAGTGACAGAGAGAGAGAGAGAGAGTCTTCCATATGCTGGTTCACTTTCCAGATGGCCATATTGGCTGGTGCTGGGCCTGGTCGAAGCTAGGAGACAGGAGCTTCTTCCAGATATCCCACATGGGCACAGGGGCCCAAGCATTTGGACCATCCTCTACAGGAAGCTGGATAGGAAGTGGAGCATCCAGGACTCGACCCAGTGTCCCTTTGGGATGCTGGTGCTGCAGGCAGGGGCTTACCTCACTACACCACAACACTGGCCCCCGATAAGTCTTGATTGTACAGTTCCTCAGAGGCTGGAGATCAGAGGTACCATCTTTTTAAACTTACTGATATCTCTACTTTGACTCCTGATTTACAATAAGCATAGGAAGTACAGGCCTCTAATGGATATCACTGACATACAAGAACCCATATTTAAAAATCAATGTATTGGGCGGAGCCAAGATGGCGGAATAGTGAGGACGCGCACTAGCAGTCCACAAAAAAATAGTTTAATAAAAACAGAGTTACTGTAGCCTCAGGAAAAATCTCAGGGAAAAAAATGCAATGGAAATTCTTCCGGACCCAGTGAATGAGACACAGAGGACCTAGGGGAAAGTAAGTTTGCGAACGGCAAATCGTGCCATAGTGGCACGGGAGCTGCCGGGAGGGACGGGAACCGGACGGAACACAGTCGCCATTGGAATTGAGCGCTTGAACGGGAGCCGATACAGGGATCCTGAGACACTGGCGGGGGGAAACAGACCCCCACGGGGGAAACAGCACAATTGAGGCAAGCCCCCACGGACACTAGCCTCTCTCATCGCCCACTCTGCGAATTCGAGCTAGTTTGAACGCAGTGGGACGGCGCGCGCCCGCCGGCTGCAACGGAAGCCGGGCAGAACACAGTTGCCATTGGAACTGAGCGCTTGAACGGGAGCCGATACAGGGATCCCGAGACACTGGCGGGGGGAAACAGACCCCCACGGGGAAAACAGCACAATTGAGGCGGGCCCCCACGGACACTAGCCTCTCTCGTTGCCCACTCTGCGAATTCGAGCTAGTTTGAACGCAGTGGCACGGTGCGCACCTGCCGGCTGCGACGGGAGCCGGGCGGAACACAGTCGCCGCAAGATCTGCGCGCTTGAACGGGAGCCGATACAGGGATCCTGAGACACTGGCGGGGGGAAGCAGACCCCCCACGGGGGGAAACAGCACAATTGAGACGAGCCTGCACGGACACTAGCCCCTCTCGTTGCCCACCTTGCGAAGTCGAATTTGATTGAATGCAGTGGGACGCCGCACGCGCCCGCCCGCCCGCCCGTCACCGAGGCAGACGGAACCAAAAACCTGAGGCTGTAGAAACCTAAAGGGGATCCAAAAACTGGGAACACACCGCGCACACAAACTCCGTTACCTTGACAACCCAGAGAAAGAGTGTGGGAAAAAAAAAACGCCAAACAAAAACAGATTCCGAGGGAGCAAGATCAAGGAAGACGCTATGATGACCCCAAACGGAAAAGACACCCCAAGTCAGGATTATGAAGATAATGAGATAGAAGAAATGCAAGAAGCAGATCTCAAAGAATTGATAAGAACATTAAGAAGTTCTCAAAAACAAATTCTTGAACTACAGAAATCTTTAATGGATAAGATAGAAAATCTGTCACGGGAGAATGAAATACTACGGAGGAATCAAAACGAAACGAAACAACTAGTAGAACAAGAAGCTACGATAGTGACAAAAAATCTTAATGAATTGAAGAATTCAATAGATCAAGTGACAAGCAATCTTGAGGGCCTTAAAACCAGAATGAGTGAAGCAGAAGAGAGGATATCGGACCTAGAAGACAGAGAACAGGAGAGGAAACAGTCAAACCAAAAACAAGAAGAGGAAATTAGAAAACTAAAAGATATCATCGGGAATTTACAGGATACTATTAAAAAACCCAACATTCGAGTTCTAGGTGTTCCTGAAGATATGGAGAGGGAGAAAGGATTAGAAGGCCTTTTTAGGGAGATACTAGCAGAAAATTTTCCAGGCTTGGAGAAAGACAGAGAAATCCTAATCCAGGAAGCTCATAGAACCCCTAATAAACGTGACCAAAAGAGATCCTCTGCACGACATATTGTAATTAAACTCACCACAGTGAAACAAAAAGAAAAGATCCTAAAATGTGCAAGAGAGAAACGGCAGATTACTCTCAGAGGATCTCCAATTAGACTCACAGCTGACTTCTCAACAGAAACCCTGCAAGCTAGGAGGGAATGGCAAGACATAGCCCAGGTACTTAGAGAGAAAAACTGCCAGCCCAGAATATTATATCCTGCCAAGCTCTCATTTGTGAATGAAGGTGAAATAAAGACCTTTCATAACAAACAAAAATTGAAAGAATTTGTTGCCACTCGTCCAGCCCTGCAAAAGATACTTAAAAATGTGTTACACACAGAAACACAGAAACACGGCCATCAACATGAAAGAAGGTAAACGAAGGGAACCTCACGGCAAAAGATCACAGGGAATTCAAAGCATACATTAGAAAATATCTTTGGCAAATGGCAGGGCAAACTTCCCACTTATCAATAGTCACATTGAACGTTAAAGGTCTAAACTGTCCTGTTAAAAGACAGAGATTGGCTGATTGGGTTAAAAAACAAAAACCATCTATTTGCTGCTTACAAGAAACACATCTTTCCAACGAAGATCCATACAGACTGAAAATAAAAGGATGGAACAAGATATACCATGCCAACAGAAATGAAAAAAGAGCGGGTGTAGCCATCTTAATATCGGACTACATAAACTTTAACACAAAAACTGTTAAGAGAGACAAAGAGGGGCACTATATAATGATTAAGGGATCAATACTACAGGAAGATATAACAATTCTCAATGTATATGCACCTAATTACAGGCCACCGGTTTATTTAAAAAATTTGTTAAGAAACTTAAAGGGAGACTTAGACCCCAACACAATAGTACTGGGGGACTTCAATACTCCACTCACAGATATTGACAGATCGACAGGACAGAAGATCAACAAGGAGACAGTAGATTTAAACAACACTATAGCGCAAATGGATCTAACAGATATCTACAGAACTTTTCATCCTACACTTAAAGCATTTACATTCTTCTCAGCAGTACATGGAACCTACTCTAGGATCGATCACATATTAGGCCATAAAGCAAGTCTCAGCAAATTCAAAAGAATTAGAATCATACCATGCAACTTCTCAGACCATAAGGGAATGAAGTTGGAAATTAGCAACTCAGGAATCCCTAGAGCATATGCAAACACATGGAGATTGAACAACATGCTCCTGAATGAACAATGGGTCACAGAAGAAATCAAAAGAGAAATCAAAAATTTTCTGGAAGTAAATGAGGATAACAGCACAACATACCAAAACTTATGGGATACAGCAAAAGCAGTGTTAAGAGGAAAGTTTATATCAATAGGTGCCTACATCAAGAAAGGCACCAAATAGATGAGCTTTCAATGCATCTCAAGGATCTAGAAAATTTGCAGCAAACTAGACCCAAATCTAGTAGAAAAAGAGAAATAATCAAAATCAGAGAAGAAATCAACAGGATTGAATCCAAAAAAACATTACAAAAAATTAGCCAAACGAGGAGCTGGTTTTTTGAAAAAATAAACAAAATTGACACCCCATTGGCCCAACTAACTAAAAAAAGAAAAGACCCAAATCAGTAAAATCAGAGATGAAAAAGGAAATGTAACAACAGACACCACAGAAATCAAAAGAATCATCAGAAATTACTACAAGGACTTGTATGCCAGTAAACAGGGAAACCTATCAGAAATGGATAGATTCCTGGACACATGCAACCTACCTAAATTGAACCAGGAAGATATAGAAAACCTAAACAGACCCATAAGTGAGTCAGAAATTGAATCAGTAATAAAGGCCCTCCCAACAAGGAAAAGTCCAGGACCAGATGGATTCACTGCTGAATTCTACCAGACATTTAAAGAAGAACTAACCCCAATTCTTCTCAAACTATTCAGAACAATTGAAAAAGAGGGAATTATCCCAAATTCTTTCTATGAAACCAGCATCACCTTAATTCCTAAGCCAGAAAAAGATGCAGCATTGAAAGAGAATTACAGACCAATATCCCTCATGAACATAAGATGCAAAAATCCTCAATAAAATTCTGGCCAATAGACTGCAACAACACATCAGAAAGATCATCCACCCAGACCAAGTGGGATTCATCCCTGGTATGCAGGGATGGTTCAATATTCGCAAAACAATCAACGTGATACACCACATTAACAGACTGCAGAAGAAAAACCATATGATTATCTCACTAGACGCAGAGAAAGCATTCGATAAAATTCAACACCCTTTCATGATGAAAACCCTAAGCAAACTGGGTATAAAAGGCACATTCCTCAATACAATCAAAGCAATTTATGAAAAACCCACGGCCAATATCCTATTGAATGGGGAAAAGTTGGAAGCATTTCCACTGAGATCTGGTACCAGACAGGGATGCCCACTCTCACCACTGCTATTCAATATAGTGCTGGAAGTCTTAGCCAGAGCTATTAGGCAAGAAAAAGAAATTAAAGGGATACAAATTGGGAAGGAAGAACTCAAACTATCCCTCTTTGCAGACGACATGATTCTCTATTTAGGGGACCCAAAGAACTCTACTAAGAGACTATTGGAACTCATAGAAGAGTTTGGCAAAGTAGCAGGATATAAAATTAATGCACAAAAATCAACAGCCTTTGTATACACAGGCAATGCCACGGCTGAGGAACTGCTAAGATCAATCCCATTCACAATAGCTACAAAAACAATCAAATACCTTGGAATAAACTTAACCAAGGACATTAAAGATCTCTACAATGAAAATTACAAAACCTTAAAGAAAGAAATAGAAGAAGATACCAAAAAATGGAGAAATCTTCCATGCTCATGGATTGGAAGAATCAATATCATCAAAATGTCCATTCTGCCAAAAGCAATTTACAGATTCAATGCAATACCAATCAAGATACCGAGGACATTCTTCTCAGATCTGGAAAAAATGATGCTGAAATTCATATGGAGACACAGGAGACCTCGAATAGCTAAAGCAATCTTGTACAACAAAAACAAAGCCGGAGGCATCACAATACCAGATTTCAGGACATACTACAGGGCAGCTGTTATCAAAACAGCATGGTACTGGTACAGAAACAGATGGATAGACCAATGGAACAGAATAGAAACACCAGAAATCAATCCAAACATCTACAGCCAACTTATATTTGATCAACGATCCAAAACCAGTCCCTGGAGTAAGGTCAGTCTGTTTAATAAATGGTGCTGGGAAAACTGGATTTCCACATGCAGAACCATGAAGCAAGACCCCTACCTTTCACCTTACACAAAAATTCATTCAACATGGATTAAAAATTTAAACCTACGACCCGACACCATCAAATTACTAGAGAGCATAGGAGAAACCCTGCAAGACATAGGTACTGGCAAAGACTTCTTGGAAAAGACCCCAGAAGCACAGGCACTGAAAACCAAAATTAACTACTGGGATTGCATCAAATTGAAAAGTTTCTGTACTGCAAAAGAAACAGTCAGGAAAGTGAATAGGAAACCGACAGAATGGGAAAATATATTTGCAAACTATGCAACAGATAAAGGGTTGATAACCAGAATCTACAAAGAAATTAAGAAACTCCACAACATCAAAACAAACAACCCACTTAAGAGATGGGCCAAGGACCTCAATAGACATTTTTCAAAAGAGGAAATCCAAATGGCCAACAGACACATGAAAAAATGTTCAAGATCCCTAGCAATCAGGGAAATGCAAGTCAAAACCACAATGAGGTTTCACCTCACCCCGGTGAGAATGGCTCACATTCATAAATCCACCAACAATAGATGCTGGAGAGGATATGGGGAAAAAGGGACACTAATCCACTGTTGGTGGGAATGCAAACTGGTGAAGCCACTATGGAAGTCAGTCTGGAGATTCCTCAGAAACCTGAATATAACCCTACCATTCAACCCAGCCATCCCACTCCTTGGAATTTACCCAAAGGAAATTAAATTGGCAAACAAAAAAGCCGTCTGCACAGTAATGTTTATTGCGGCTCAATTCACAATAGCTAAGACTTGGAACCAACCCAAATGCCCATCAACAGTAGACTGGATTAGGAAATTACGGGACATGTACTCTACAGAATACTATACAGCAGTCAAAAACAATGAAATCCGGTCACTTGCAACAAAATGGAGGAATCTGGAAAACATCATGCTGAGTGAATTAAGTCAGTCCCAAAGAGACAAATATCATTGTTTCCCTTGATTGGCGAAGACTAACTGAGCACCAAAGGGGAAACCTGTTGAAGTGAAATGGACACTATGAGAAACAGTGACTTGATCAGCTCTTGTGCTGACTGTTGTTGTACAATGTAATACTTTATCCATGGTAGTATTTTTTTTTTTATCCTAGTACTAGTGGTTGAACTCTGTAATTAACAAACAATTATTCTTAGGTGTTTAAATTTTAACTGAAAAGTGATCCCTGTGAAATATAAGAGTGGGAATAAGAGAGGGAGGAGATGTAAAATTTGGGACATGCTCAATCAGAACTGCCCCAAATGATGGAGTTAGAATTGTGCCAGGGGATTCCAATACAATCCCATCAAGGTGACATGTACCAAGGCCATCTCATTAGTCCAAGTGATCAATTTCAGTTCACAATTGATCACACTGATAGGTCTAAGAGTCAAAGGGATCACACAAACAAGACTAGTGTCTGGTAATACTAACTGATAGAATCAAATAGGGAGAGAACGGTCCATCATGGGAAGTGGGAGACACAGCAGACTCATAGAATGGCAGATGTCCTAAATAGCACTCTGGCCTCAGAATCAGCCCTTAAGGCATTCAGATCTGGCTCAAGAGCCCATGAGAATATTTTAGGCATGGAAAGCTAAGACACTCTGAAAAACAAAAAACAAGAAGACCTAAATGAAAGATCTCTGTGAGTGAGATCCCAGTGGAAAGAACGGGCCCTTCAAAGAAGGAGGTACCTTTCTCTGAAGGGAGGAGAGAACTTCCACTTTGACTATGACCCTGTCGGAATAAGATCGAAGTCGGCGAACCCTAAAGGCTTCCATAGCCTCGGCAACTCATGACTAGAGCCTAGGGAGATTACTGACGCCATAAACAAGAGTGTCAAATTGTTAAATCAACATCAGGAGTCACTGTGTACCTACGTCTCATGAGGGATCTGTCCTTAATGTGTTATCCAATGTGAAATAATGCTATTACTAGTACTGAAACAGTATTTTTACACTTTGTGTTTCTGTGTGGGTGCAAACTGATGAAATCTTTACTTAGTATATATTGAATCGATCTTCTGTATATGAAGATAATTGCAAATGATTAAAAAATCTTGGTGTTAAACTGGAAATTGCATAGATAATTAATCAATTCTTTAAAAAAAATCATGTAGGATCTCTGTCCTTAATGTGCTGTACATTGTGAATTAATACTATAACTAGTACTCCAACAGTATTTTCATTTTGTGTCTCTATGTGAGGGCAAACTGTTGAAATCTTTACGTAATATGTACTAAACTGATCTTCTGTGTATAAGGAGATTTGAAAATGAATCTTGATGTAAACAGAAGGGGAGAGGGAGCGGGAAAGGGGAGGGTAGCGGAAGGGAGGGAAGTTGTGTGTGGGGGGGGAGCCATTGTAGTCCATAAGCTGTACTTTGGAAACTTATATTCTTTAAATAAAAGCTTTATTAAAAAAAATCAATGTATTGGTTTTCAATTTTTAATTTTGAAATTCTCCAAAAATCTTATCACTGCAGAAAAGCACTTTAATACATAAAAATTGCACCTACCCTTTCTCAGTCACATCATCCTTAGAAGAGACTGGATAGGAAGACACACTTTTCAAAGGCTTCTGAATCGCTGGTTTTACTCTAAGTGATTTCTTGGGAGATTTGGGAGATTGTAATAAATTGGTTTCCTCTTTCTAAAAAGTAGCAAAATAATGAACAAAGTGAAAAAAACAGGAGAGTAAAGCCCAACTCTGTACATATACCCCATACTTGCTTTGATCACTAGAGGGTTTCTTCCCTCACTCTACTTCCCTGTGAAACCTATTCTACCTTATGAAACAAAAGTATCTCTGGTCAATAAGAAAGAATGTATATCTTTTAAAAATAATTGTTTATTTATTTTCATTTTTATTTGAAAGGCAGAGATTCAGAAAGAGATAGATGGAGATAGATCTTCCATCTGCTGTCTCACTCCCTAAACGCACTCAACAGCCAAGGTTGAGCCAGACTGTCAGGAGCTAGGCAACTCAATCCAGATCTCCCACGTGGGTGGCAGGTCCCCAGCACTTAGCCCATCCTCTGCTGCTTCCCAGGAGGTTGGATCAGAAGTGGAGCAGCCAGGACTCAAACCAGGCACTCCAACATGGGATGTGGGTGTCCCAAGCGGCAACTTAACCAATGTGCAAAATGCCTACCCTGGAATTTTTATCTGCTTTAAAAAAAGATTTAATTATTTGAAAGGCAGAGTTACAGAGAGAGGTAGAGATAGAGAGAGAGGTAGATCTTCTATCTGCAATAGCCAGGGCTGAAGCCAGGAGCCAGGAGCTTCATCTGCATCTCCTATGTGGATGGCAGGGGTCCAAGTATTTGGGCCACCTTTCGCTGCTTTCCCAGGCCATTAGCAGGGAGCTAGATGGGAAGTGGAGCAGTCTGGACACGAACCAGTGCCCATATGGGATGCTGTTGTCACTTATGTCATTTAAATCCAGTCTATAAAATGCTACATAAATATTTTATAAAATACAAAAGTATAAAAGACAAAATGTCCAAATGGAAGAGAAAGAAATTATCTGAGTATGAAATATACATAAGTGTAGCACTATATGGTACTTTAAAATAGTAGCTATGAAAATGACACACATGCAAACATACTGATGAAGCTAAAAGAAGTAATTAGAAAAGTTTATTTGCATTAAAACAATAAATTCACAAGAAGAGGAGGTCTAAGAGCAAATTAAAAGTTAGTAGTTGTCTAGAAGTAGGTGAATCAGAAGTGATTTATCTATTTCCCCAGCTCCAAATTTATAAGTTTATTATTTTAAAAAAAAGATTTTATTTATTCTTTATTTGAGAGGTAGAGTTATAGACAGTGAAAGGGACAGACAGAAAGGTCTTCCATCTGCTGTTTCACTCCCCAAATGGCCACAATGGCCAGAGCTGCACCAATCTAAAGCCAGTAGCCAGGAGCCTCTTCCGGGTGTCCCATGCAGTGCGTGCAGGGGCCCAAGCACTCGGACCATCTTCTACTGCTTTTTCCAGGCCACAGCAGAGAGCTGGACTGGAAGAGGAGCAGCCAGGACTGGAACCGGAGCCCATATGGGATGCTGGTACCGTAAGTGGAGGATTAACCTACTGAGCCACAAAGACAACCCCTATTATTTTTATAATTTGAAAAATGAACATAAAAACATTTCTAACATGCCAGCTTCTAACAGATTATATTCATTGTAGGAAACATAGGAATATATTTATGATGTTTTATAATCAAGAACAAAGAATAAAAACATATATATGCTATGAATCTAATAACTAGTAATAATTTTTAAAGATTTCTATAAACATAATTAATTACTTAAGTAAATTCTATGTGAAACTTCCTAGCTATCATGACCCAAATCTGTGTTATTAATTCAGAAAACAGCACAGCATCAAATAGCCAACAAATGAGAGATAACACAGGAGGCTGGGCTTATAATTAAAAGTTTATCACACAAAAGAAGCCAAAGTTATAGAAAAAGAAAGTGAAATGATGGTCACCTGGGCTGGGAGAGGAGAGAAAAGAGAATTAATTTGTTATTTTATTTTTTTTTAATTTAACAGGCAGAGTTAGACAGTGAGAGAGACAGAGACAGAGAGAAAGGTCTTCCTTCCGTTGGTTCACCCCCCAAATGGCCACTACGGCCAGTGCGCTGCGCCGATCTGCAGCTAGGAGCCAGGTGCTTCTCCTGGTCTCCCATGCAGGTTCAGGGCCCAAGCACTTGGGCCATCCTCCACTGCCTTCCTGGGCAAGAGCAGAGAGCTGGACTGGAAGAGGAGCAACTAGGACTAGAACCCGGGTTACTGATGCCGCAGGCAGAGGATTAGCCAAGTGAGCCATGGCACCAGCTAAGAATTGTTTTTTAATGAGTACAAAGATTAGCAAGATGAAAAAGTATTGGAGATCTGTTTCATAAAATTGTGAATACACTGAACACTATCAAATTATACACTTAAAATGAGAAGATGATAAAATTTACCCTACGTGGGCTTTTTTTCGTTTGCTTGTTTGTTTTTAAGGGTTTGTTTACTTATTTGAAAGTCAGAGTTACAGAATGAGAGGGAGAGACAGAAAGAGAGGTCTTCCTTCTGCTGGTTCAGTCCCCATAGCCACATAGCCAGGGCTGGGCCAGGCCCATGCAAAGAGCCAGGAGTTTCTTTGGGGTCTCCCACATGGAGGGCAGGGTGCAAGCACTTGGGTCATCTCTGCCTGCTTTTTCCAGTTCCTTAGTTGAGAGCTCATAAGAATTGAAGCAGCCAGGACACAAACTGGCGCCCATATACGATACCGGCATCACAGGCAGGCAGCTTAACCTGCTACGGCACAACACTGACAATCTTATGTGTTTTTTTTCCCCCTGCAATAATAAAGTTTTCTGGGGTTAGTGCTGTGGCGTAGTAGACTAAGCCTCCGCCTGTGGCACTGGCATCCCATATGGGTGCCAGTTCACATCCCGGCTACTCCTCTTCCAATCCAGCTCCCTACTATAGCTTGGGAAAACAGGGGAAAATGGCTGTGTGGGAGACCTGGAAGAAACTTCTGGCTCCAGGCTTTGGATTGGCACAGCTCTGGCTGTTGCGGCCATTTGGGGAGTGAACCAGTGGATGGAAGACCTCTCCCTCTTTCTGTAGCTCTACCTTTCAAATAAATAAATAAAATATTTTTTAAAAAGTTTTTTCAAAATTAAATAAAATTTTTCTTTTTTTTTTTAAAGTCATTGTTACAGAAAGGCAGAGGCAGAGTTAGAGAAAGAGAGACAGAGAGAGAGGTCTTCCATCCACTGGTTCACTCCCCAGATGGCTGCAACAGCTAGAGCTGTGCTGTTTGGAAGCCAGGAGCCAGGAGCTTCTTCTGGGTTTCCCACATGGGTGCAGGGACCCAGGGACTTGGGCAATCTTCTATTGCTTTCCCAGGCCATAGCAGAGAGCTGGATTGGAAGTGGAGCAGCCGGGACTTGAACTGGTGCCCTATGGGATGCCAGCACTGCAGGTGGCAGCTTTACCTGTTATGCCACAGCACCAGCCCCAGAAATTTTTCTTTATAAGTGTATTACACAGGGGCTGGCACCAAGTGCTTGGGCCCTGCACCCACATGGGAGACCAGGAGGAAGTGCCTGGCTCCTGGCTTTGGATCAGCGCAGCGCCGGCCGTGGCAGCCATTTGGGAGGAGAACCAATGGAAGGAAGACCTTTCTGTCTCTCACTGTCTAACTCTGCCTGTCAAATGAAAAAAAAAAAGTATATTACACAGAGAAAGGCCTAAGTTACACTTCTGAGCTTGCAGTATTGTGTGAGCAAGCTAAAAAAGGAGCCCTAAGGAACTGATTGGGGGAAAAAAAAAAACCTGACAACAGGAAGCAGCAGAACTGAGGGGAAGGTGGTGTAAAGCAACAGCTCCACGTGGTGGCTATGATGCTTCTGGGACATACACAGTTGTCAACATTTGCAAAACTTTACACAAAAAGGTGTGAATTTTATTGTATATAAATTATACCTTAAATTTTTTTTTTGATAGGCAGAGTGGACAGTGAGAGAGAGAGACAGAGAGAAAGGTCTTCCTTTTGCCGTTGGTTCACCCTCCAATGGCTGCCGCGGATGGTGGGCTGCGGCCAGCGCACCGCGCTCATCCGATCGCAGGAGCCAGGTGCTAGGTGCTTTTCCTGGTCTCCCATGGGATGCAGGGCCCAAGCACCTGGGCCATCCTCCACTGCACTCCTGGGCCACAGCAGAGGGCTGGCCTGGAAGAGGGGCAACCGGGACAGAATCCGGCGCCCCAACCGGGACTAGAACGGGAGTGCTGGCGCCACAGGCAGAGGATTAGCCTAGTGAGCTGCGGCGCTGGCCCTTACATTTATCTTTTTGGAACTTACTTGTTTCATTATGCATAATAGTTTCCAGTTGCATCCACTTTGCTGCCAAAGACAGGATTTCATTCCTTTTTATGGCTGGGTAGTATTCCACAGTGTATATATAGCACATTTTCTTTACCCAGTCATCAGTTTATGGACATCTGAATTGATTCCATATCTTCACTATTGTGAATTGAGCTGCAGTGAACACGGGTGCAGATGATTCTTTTGTATGCTGATTTGATTTTGTTTGGGTAAATTCCCAAGAGTTGGATAGCTGGGTCATAAGGTAGATCTATTTTCAGATTACTGAGGAATCTCCATTCTGTCTTCTGTAATAACTGTACCAGTTTACATTCCTACCAGTAGTGGATTACGGTTCCATTTTTGCCCACATCCTCATCAGCGTTTATTGTGTGTTGATTTCTGTATGAGAGTCATTCTAACTGGGAGGAGGTGAAACCTCATTGTGGTTTTGATTTGCATTTTCCTGATGGCTAGTGATCCTGAGCATTTTTCCATGTGTCTGTTGGCCATTTGAGTTTCATACTATGAAAATGCCTATCTAAGTCCTTTGCTCATTTCTTGACTGGATTACTTGTTTTGTTGTTGTTGAGTTTCTTGAGCTCTTTATAGATCCTGGATATTAATTCTTTATCAGTTGCATAGTTTACAAATGTTTTCTTCTGCTCCTTTTCCAGTCCAGCTCTCTGCTCTGGCCCCGGGAAGGCAGTGGAGGATGGCCCAAGTGCTTGGGTCCTGCACCCCATGGGAGACCAGGAAGAGGCACCTGGCTCCTGGCTACGGATCGGCACTGTGCGCCAGCCGTAGCAGCCATTTGGGGGGTGAACCAACAGAAGGAAGACCTTTCTCTCTGTCTCTCTTTCTGTCTAATTCTGCCTGTCAAAACATTTTAAAAAAATATAAATACATGTTTTTTCTGATGTGTGGCAGTTAATGCATAATAGGAAAAAAATGCTTTGGAATGAAATGGACATCTTGTATATGATTGTTGTTTTTAGCTCTTGTTTATACCCCTGTGGAACTGTGGTCTTTATACGTTTTAACTTGTTGAGTATTATGGTTAGTGATGAATTAAGCCTGTGATTATAAACGGGAATGAAGTAGTTATGTCTTTGCAAAGATTAAACAAAAAAAAAAAAAGGAAGGAGGCTGATTGAGGGAGAGAGGGAAGTATGCTTATCATCTTAGAACTGTACCTATGAAATACATGAAATCTGTTCTCTTTATATTAATAAAAAAATTTAAATGCCTAAGCCTAGGGCAAGGGTTTGACACAGTGGTTAAATCACTGCTTGGGACACCACATCCCATATTGGAGTGTCTGCTTATTGTCCTGGCTACTCTGCTTCCAAGACAGCTTTCTTCTAATACACACCCTAAGAGGCAGCAAGTACTTGTGTCCCTGCCACTACATGGGAAACTTGGATGAGCTCTGGGCTCCTGACTTCAGCCTGGTACAACCTGGGCTGTTGGAGGCATTTGGGCAGTGAATTAGTAGATGTCTTTCTGTCTGTCTCTCTGCATTTCAAATAATGAAAGGAAGGGGTACAGTGCTGTGGCATGGCAGGTAAAGTTGCCATCTGCAGTGCCAGTATCCCATATGGACGCTGGTTCAAATCCCAACTGCTCCACTTCTGATCCAGCTCCATGCTAATGCACCTGAGAAAGGCAACAGAGGATGGTCCAAGTGCTTGGGCTCCTGCACACACATGGGAGACCCAGGAGAAGCTCCTGGCTCCTGGCTCCTGGCTCCTGGCTCCAGATCAGCCCCGCTCTGGCAGTTGCAGCCATTTGGGGAGTGAAACAGCAGATGGAAGATCTCTGTCCCTCTCTTTCTTTGCAGCTCTGCCTTTCAAATAAATAAACTTTTTATTTTTAAAGAATGTAAGGTTATATATTTCTTCTCTATAAAGTTGGTTAACATATCTTTGGGGACTTTTTCCTTATGTTTTTGTGCTATTTTGTTCTTCCCTATTCTCAAAGAATGCTCACTACTTTTTTTTTTTTTTTTTGACAGGCAGAGTGGACAGTGAGAGAGAGAGACAGAGAGAAAGGTCTTCCTTTGCCGTTGGTTCACCCTCCAATGGCTGCCGCGGCCAGCGCACTGCTGCTGGCTCACCGCGCTGATCCGATCGCAGGAGCCAGGTGCTTCTCCTGGTCTCCCATGGGGTTCAGGGCCCAAGCACTTGGGCCATCCTCCACTGCACTCCTGCTCACTACTTCTAATTCTGCTATTTCTACTTTACATTCAATCATCAGTTCATATTTACTAAGTAACAGCTATGTCCAGGCACTGTTCTAAGCATTGGGGATAAACAGTTAACAAGGAAAAGTTCCTTATACTCTAGTAGGAGGTAAAGGACAGTAAACAGATAAAGCATGCATATGATTTATGCATAATTGTACTCATGTATAAACCATGTCATAAGTACAATAAAACAAAATAAAGCAGGGCAAAGGGCACAAATAGTGAACAGGATGTGTGCTCTATGGAAGAGTCCAGGATAACGTCTGTGAATAAAGATGCATGCACAGACACCCAAAGGAGGAGAGGGCTGGGGAGAGACAAGCCACGTGGACAGCCAGAGGGAGAGTGCCCCAAGCAAGGGGAACAGCAAATGCAAAGCAGGGAGCTGCTTCTTTTGTTCAAAGGAGAAAAAAAAAAGACTAGTGTGGATGAGGTAGAGCAAATCAGAGAAGAGAGGTAGGAAATGAGGTCAGGGGTTAGCAGCGGATTCTACAGCTGTGTAGAGACTTTTGGGGGGGAAGTGGGTGCTGTGGTGTAGTAGGCTAAGCCTCTGCCTGCAGCACTGGCATCCCATATGGGTGCCAGTTCGTATCCCGGCTGCTCCTCTTCTGATCAAGCTCTCTGCTATGGCCTGGGAAAGCAGTGGAGGATGGCCCAAGTGCTTGGGCCTCTGCACCCACATGGGAGACCTGGAAGAGGCTCCTGGCTCCTGGCTTTGGATGAGCCCAGCTCCAGTCATTGTGACCATTTAGGGAGTGAACCAGCAGACGGAAGACTTCTCTCTGTCTCTCCCTCTAAATAAGATCTTTAAAAAAAAGATTATTTGGGCCGGCGCCGTGGCTCAACAGGCTAATCCTCCGCCTTGCGGCGCCGGCACACCGGGTTCTAGTCCCGGTCGGGGCGCCGGATTCTGTCCCGGTTGCCCCTCTTCCAGGCCAGCCCTCTGCTGTGGCCCAGGAGTGCAGTGGAGGATGGCCCAGGTGCTTGGGCCCTGCACCCCATGGGGAGACCAGGAAAAGCACCTGGCTCCTGGCTCCTGCCATCGGACGAGCGCGGTGTGCCGGCCGCAGCGCGCCGTCTGCGGCGGCCATTGGAGGGTGAACCAACGGCAACGGAAGACCTTTCTCTCTGTCTCTCTCTCTCACTGTCCACTCTGCCTGTCAAAAAAAAAAAAAAAAAAAAAAAAAAAAAAAAAAAAAAAAGATTATTTGGTTTTAAGCTAAGAGAAAAGACCACTACAGAATTTTGACAAGATTGTGTATTTAAATTTTGACTTTATTTTTAATTAATTTATTTGAGGGGCAGAGAAAGAGAGCGGGAAAATCCCCATCTACTGGTTCACTCCCCAAATGTACACAACAGCCGTGGTTAGGCCAAGCTAAAGCCAGGAGAACCCTCCCATGTGGATGGCAGGAACCCAATCACTTGAGCCATCACTGCTGCCTCCCGGAATTGGTATCAGCAGAAAGACAGAGGAGCTGGAGCTGGGTACTGAATCCAGGAACTCCAGTGTGGAAGGCAGGTGTCTTAAATGGCATCTTCAGTGCTACTAGGCCAAATACATGTTCTATGTATTTTGTTTTTTAAATATTTACTTATTTGTTTGAAAGCCAGAGTTACGGGGGGGGGGGGGGAGGGGAGCACTCAGATGAATTTTCAACCTATTGGTTCACTCCCTAAATGGCAGCAAAATGCCCAGGGCTGGTCCAGGCCAGAGCCAGGAGCCTGGAACTCCATCTGGGGTTTCCTATGTGGCTGGCAGGGGCCCATGTTCTTGAGCCCTCTTCCACCACCTTCCCAGAAACATTAGCAGGGAGCTGGATGGGAAGTGGAGCAGCCAGGATGCTGGCGTCACAGCAGCAGCTTAACCTGTTGTACCACAGTGCTGGCCCCCATGTCCCATGCAGGGTTAGAGGTTCACTTTGGCTGTACCAGGTACACTGGCAAGAACAACAAAGCTTATGACGAAACTTAAGTAACAGAGTTCAAGTACTCAAGTATGTAAATGTAATAGGGATCAAAGCATCAACTGTACACCCTACCTGAACTTCAGACATTTGTGGAATACAAGACTTAGGTCTTAATGGCAAGAGTGTTGCCATTTGAGGAAAAGGGTCAACATCCTTTCTTGGTTTTTCCTGGCGGAGGTGCCAGAATTTCAGCTCAGCATTCACATATTTTGTTGAGGATGAATGAGTGACACAGAATCTTGGTGCCCTGTTTTTTGGGGAAAAAAAATTAAGATTAAACTAGATAATAAACCTCAAAATTTTAAAGCCTACAAAATATCTAACAGTGTGCTAAAAGTTATCACTCTTGCTATCCCCCTTTTCTAATCATTTCTATTCTTTTCTGCGGGCTACCCTTAAAAATCAGTTTTCTATGGCATATCAGCTGCCTGAAATCCCATTCATTCATACAAAGAGCCAGTATACATTAGTGGAAAAAATAATTTAAAAAATCATGTTCAAGGACCAGCGCCGTGGAGTAGTAGGTTAATCTTCCGCCTGTGGTGCTGGCATCCCATATGAGCGCCGGTTCTAGTCCCAGCTGCACTTCTTCCAATCCAGCTCTCAGCTGTGGCCTGGGAAAACAGTGGAGGATGGCCAAATCCTTGAGCCCCTGCACCCGCATGGGAGACCGGGAACAAAGCACCTGTATCCTGCCTTCTGATAGGTGCAGCTCTGGCCATTGCGGCTATTTGGGGGAGTGAACCAATTTCCCAGAAGACCTTTTTCTCTTTGTAACTCTACCTCTCAAATAAATAAATAAAATTTTTAAAAGAAAAATCATGTTCATTATTAACTGCTTGATAAGAAAAAGTTATATATCTATCCAAGAGGAGGTTTTTGAAACAACTTCTAACTTCCAATAACATGAACATAAAATCTGTGACGATTTCAATATAGTTCAATACTTATAGTACTAGATAAAAACTGATATAATTAAACTAACATTTTAAAATATATGAAGATTTACACTGCTTAAGTTTGCTGCTCAATTTTATATGGTTACTATTCATATTATCTATTTCAAATCTTTAGTTTAAAAAAAAAATTTTACATCAATTTGTAAAAAGAAAGACCAACATGACTACCAGAAATTAGATGGATATCCTGCCCTCAGTCTGTGGGCTAACTCTGGCTACATGGTTAAATCCAGCTATCTGGGCTTGTTGGTAATTGCTTCTTGGACCAGGTTTTACCCATGATGCCATAGCTCAAGGACTAATTCCTGCTCCATATTTCAGGGTCTGGTAGGAAACGGCTTCCACTTAGAGTAAGAAGAAGGCAGAGACCTCCTGGGAGTGGAAGAGAATTGACAGTGCATTACTGGGTCAGGATCAGAAAGTACCTCGTACAGATGTGTGTGGTCATGCTATCCCGTATTGCAGAACCTTTAATTGCAGACTTAGAAATAGCCAACATTACTACTTATTTGCATGTCAACCAGTAAGTGGACATATCCACAAGACTCTTATCAAAAAAATCATACAGGTAATGGTCAGGAAATCAAGTACTTCAATTTTCTGATTGACATCGTTAGAGGATATTCATATGTCTCCACAAGTCCCTGCTGCCCTTACCATTTTCCTTTTATACTCTTACTTATTATAGCATTAATCTTTGTTTAGCCACTATATAAATTTATTAAGTATTATGGAATATTTCACAATAAGTCCAAAACTAATATTGTATTATTTTTATGCTACTATTAATTACATACATCTTAATTTTTAAGCTCTAACAAGTATAAAAAAATATTTGCCACAGGTCACCAACGATTTGCATCCAATACCTGTGTGTGTATGTATCTAGTGTAGTGGGTAAAGAGTTAAAAAACTTGCCGGCGCCGTGGCTCAACAGGCTAATCCTCCGCCTTGCGGCGCCGGCACACCGGGTTCTAGTCCCGGTCGGGGCGCCAGATTCTGTCCCGGTTGCCCCTCTTCCAGGCCAGCCCTCTGCTGTGGCCCGGGAGTGCAGTGGAGGATGGCCCAAGTGCTTGGGCCCTGCACCCCATGGGAGACCAGGAAAAGCACCTAGCACCTGGCTCCTGCGATCGGATGAGCGTGGTGCGCCGGCCCCAGCGCGCTGTCCGTGGCAGCCATTGGAGGGTGAACCAACGGCAAAGGAAGACCTTTCTCTCTGTCTCTCTCTCTCTCACTATCCACTCTGCCTGTCAAAAAAAAAAAAAAAGAGTTAAAAAACTCTGATTTTCTTCAACGGGTGAATGGATATAGTACATCCAAACAATGAAATGCCAGCCAGCAATAAAAATGAGCAAACTGTTGATACACACAACTCAAGCAGATCTCAAGGAAATTATGCTGAATTTAAAAAGCTAATGCAAAAGATTACATAGTGCATAATTTCAGTTGGTATTGATTTCCAGGAGTTGGGATGGGGTGGGGGAAAAGAAAGGGAAGAGAGGCAGGTGAGTGCAGTTATAAGAAGAAAGTACAGGAGATGCTCGTGGTAAAATGATTGTTCCCCATCTTGACTGTGGTTGGAAATGCATGAATCAATAACATGATAAAATGACAAAGAACTAAACACACACATGTGCATGTAAAACTAATGAAATATGACAAAGGTAGGTACATTTCAAACATGGCTGCTCCACTTCTGATCCACTTCCAATCCAGTTCCCTGCTAATGTGCATAGGAAAGCTGCACCCACATCAGAGACCCAGAAGGTAGTCCTGGTTCCCGGCTTCAGCCTGGCCCAGCCCTGACTGTTGCAGTCATCTGGGGATTGAACTAACAGAAGGAAAACTCTGGCTTTCAAATAAATAAATAAATAAATCTTTTTTAAAAAAAGTGAAAGAAAATAAATAACTTTAATTCACATTATTTTCCTTACCAATACAGAAGTAAAGGTTTTAGAACCTCACACTGAATATTTTTCAAATGTTCCTCAGTCCACTGAGATCCATCTAACAGATGAAATTTCGATAAGACTTCTGCAGAAAGGTAGTGCTCTCCACTGCTCACCAGATAGCATTTTTTCATCTTCTCAAGATGTCTAAAATAAAACACGTATACCCAATCACTGATAGAACTGTCAACTACCTAAATGTTTTTACTTAGAAAATGCTTGAGACAAGTAATGAACTATCTGAAAACCAACAGTGAGTTACAGGTGCACCAAACATATTTGTGCAGACAAAATATTTCTCACGGGGAAGGAAATGGAAAGGGTGTTTGTGGTAGGCTAAATAATGGCCGTAAGAAGCAGTCCTGATCCCAATTGCCTTCCATGGGAAAAGGGACTCTGCAGGTGTGGCTAAGTTAAGGCGTTTAAGGGTATCCTGGACCATTTTGGGTGGTCCCAGTGGAATCCCAATGACCTTTCTAAGAGGGCACAGAGTCACAGAGAAGATCTGAGAGCAGAAGCAGAGGTCAGAAGGAAGAGTAGATGCTGGGCTGCTGGCATAAACCAGGGAGCATAAACCAGGGAATGCAAGTGGCCTTCAAAACTGGAAAAGGCAAGGAATGGATTCCTGCCTGGTGCCTTCTGATCTCCAGAACTTAAGAAAATAAGTAAACTTAGTTACTTTAAACAACTAACTCTGTAATGCATTATGGCAACAGTGGGAGCCACATTATGGAGCCTGAGAAACCTATGCAGGTTACTCACATGTAACTTCCCTGATGTCACGGAAAGTGGTAATGACCTTTCACCCCTTCCTAGTAGATCACATGGTGACCTCTGCTTTTAGAATCATGTACCACAAGGAGCTCTATGATCTGAATTCCATTAAAACATTGGAACAGGTAGCAAATACTCTATCAAACCCTTCATGGGAATTGCAATCTACTACAGTTGATGTGCTTCAGAGCAGGTTAAAGACTTTCCTAAAGCAGGAACTTATTTAGGTTCATAAGTTTACAGTAACTAAAATATCCAGAGCTGGCGGAAAGAAGCCCTGAGCCCTATGAGACCTCCAGAGCAGGGAGACTCAGTTACGCGGCTCTATGGCATCTAACCAAAGAGCATGGAATCTGCTGACTAAGCAGGCAGCTCGGAGCAGCAGGTTCTTAGACTGCTCTAACAGATCTATCTTATGCTAGTATGGCTAACTAGGGAATTACTGTATAAAAAGTCTATATCATTAGAATTTACAGAAACAAAAATGGATTCACTTATAAGCAGCTCTAGGATTTATGGGAAGAACAAACATGCAAGTCCAAATGATTGCTACTATTAGTATCTGAAAACTATTAAATCAGAGCAGTGAAATCAAAATAAAATAAAATAAAATTTATTATTAATTACTTAAAAAGTATAAATTATACTTTTATGCTTACTTCAGGATTTCTGCCTGGGCCTGAATAACCCAGATGAGTATTTTATAATTTTCTTTAAAAATACTATTGAAAAAATAGAAATACCTTTGATGTCTTCCAGGGTCCTTAAGAACTTTTAACCTCTCAATATCCATCCATAGCTTCCAATATCTTTCTCCTAGTGTACCTTTTATAAATTTCTTAAATCTTTCAAATTCCTTTCTATTGCCAATGTCATAAGTTCTGTGAGAAATACACCAGTCCGCCCTACTCTCTGGGCCAACGCTCTCATTCTTTGAACTTAGACTCGTCCATTCAAGCATCTCCTCTGACTTTTCCTTGACAGCCTGAACTGGTTGACCAGCAGTGCTCCTGTCAGAGATGAACTCAAAATAATCATCAAATACCACTTGGGCTACATTGGTGAAGTTTACAAAGTCTGGGCTCTCTGATATAGGCTCTCCAGTAATTCGCTGAATTGCCATTTTCAAAATGAAGTGTATGTAGGACTTTAAAAACTCTTCGCAAGTTGAGAAATGCAAGGTCAGGTTTTCATCGACATCCTGCTGCCTTTCCAGGTACACTCGCAGCAGAGCTTGGGAAGGGGTGTCTTGCACAGATGCAGACCCTTCTTCTTCATCTTCTGCAGGTAACGTCCTGGTTTTAGATAGGCCTGTTTTTGTCCTGGGGTGGGCTCCATCATCAAAGATAAAACTCTCTGTATTAAATCATAAAAGGTCATTAGGTTAGATCTAAGTACAAATGTTTTCTTTATTAGTTACTGTTGAGACAGGATGCCTTTAAAGTGATTCTAAAGACCCATTTGGAACCAAAGGGGAAAAAATTGCCCACAGGGATTAGGAGAAGGGTGGTAAGTAGACTAAAATTGGGCATGCTTAACACTGAGGATATTTGAAAAAGACCTTATATCTTTTTTTTTTTTTTTTTTTTTTTTTTTTTTTTACAGGCAGAGTGGACAGTGAGAGAGAGAGACAGAGAGAAAGGTCTTCCTTTTGCCGTTGGTTCACCCTCCAATGGCCGCTGCGGCCGGCGCACCGCGCTCGTCCGATGGCAGGAGCCAGGTGCTTTTCCTGGTCTCCCCATGGGGTGCAGGACCCAAGCACCTGGGCCATCCTCCACTGCACTCCCGGGCCACAGCAGAGGGCTGGCCTGGAAGAGGGGCAACCGGGACAGAATCCGGTGCCCCGACCGGGACTAGAACCCGGTGTGCCGGCGCCGCAAGGCGGAGGATTAGCCTGTTGAGCCACGGCGCCGGCCAGACCTTATATCTTTTTAAGAGATTTATTTATTTGTTTATTTTTTGAGAAGCAGAATTACAGACAGAGAAAGGGAGAGACAGAAAAAAGGTCTTCCATCTGCTGGTTCACTCCCCAAATGGCCACAATGGCTGGAGCTGCGCTGAACAGATGCCAGGATCCAGGAGCTTCTTCCAGGTCTCCCATGTGGGTGCAGGGGCCCAAGCACCTGGGCCATCTTTCACTGCTTTCCCAGGCCACAGCAGAGAGCTGGATCAGAAGAGCAGCAGCTGGGACCTGAACCAGCACCCATATGTGATATTGGCACCACAGGCAGAGGCTTAGCCTACTAAACAGCACTGGCCCCAACATTATACATTTTTAAGTATAATATATCATACTGATATAGAATCTCAATATTTAAGGATCAACTGTATTAAGGTTTTAACATATACCTATTAAATGATTATATCTGATATAATATTTCATATTATATATAAAGAAAAAAAATTTACCGCAGATGATAATACCATAAAGGAACTGAAATTAATATCAGAGTTTTTAGAAAATTCAGTATTTTATCAGAAAAATTCAAATGCTGGGGCCGGTGCTTTGGCACAGTAGGTTAAGATACCACTTGCAGGCCGGCGCCGTGGCTCAATAAGTGGGTTAAGATACCACTTGCAGGCCAGTGCCGTGGCTCAATAGGCTAATCCTCCGCCTTGCGGCGCCGGCACACCAGGTTCTAGTCCCGGTCGGGGCGCCAGATTCTGTCCCGGTTGCCCCTCTTCCAGGCCAGCTCTCTGCAGGCCAGCTCTCTGCTGTAGCCCGGGAGTGCAGTGGAGGATGGCCCAAGTGCTTGGGCCCTGCACCCCATGGGAGACCAGGAAAAGCACCTGGCACCTGGCTCCTGCCATCGGATGAGCGCGGTGTGCCGGCCGCAGCGGCCATTGGAGGGTGAACCAACGGCAAAAGGAAGACCTTTCTCTCTGTCTCTCTCTCTCACTGTCCACTCTGCCTGTCAAAAATAAAAATAAATAAATAAATAAATAAATAAAATAAAAAAGATACCACTTGCAGCACTAAGATTCCATTTGGGTACCAGTTTGAGTTCTGGCTCCTCCACTTCTAATCCAGCTCCCTGCTAACATGCTTGGGAAAGTGGCAGAAGATGGCCACTTCTGCTTACCACCTCCTGGTATTCTTTTTCTTCATGTTTATTGTCTTCTTTCCACCAACTTTCTAGTGCAATATTTTGGTGAAACAGCAAGAAACCTATAAATCCAGCTATTTTTCAGTTAGGCAGAATATTTTTGCTTTTGCCTTGACTCAGGTTCAATGCTAAAGAATCTAGACTTCTCTTCCCCAGAGGCTGCCTTACTTTCAAAGGGATTAGAGGTAAGAACCGCTAGTAAATTCCCAAATTCTTCTAAATCACATCTACATGTTTTTTCTCCAGGAGTATTATAGTTAATAATTCCTATTTCTGGACAATTCCTTCTATTTTCATGGAAAGTTTGTACCACCTACAGGAGCTCCCCATGGTACAAATTTAATCATGATTCAAAGTGAAAAATAGTCTCAATTTAAAAATAGAAGGGAAACCCAATTTCCATCAATAACTATTTACTTTGAGGAAGAAACACTGTACCCATTCTATTATAAAGGATTAATGGGAATTTGTGAACTATGAAAGGAAATAAAGATACTCATTTAATGACTGCATATTCAGTACCAAGCACCAAGCCAGGACTGCTCCATACATTTAGTATGTATCATATTCTAATCTTGCGGATGAAAAAAGCAAGGTTCTCTAGAGCAGAGTAATTCATCAAAGAACACGCTGCTAATGAGCATCACAGCTGGCCTGTAAATCCATCCCTTTTTTCCTATGCCAAGCTGTCTCTCAAAAAATAGTATAAATGGAATGGGGATAATCTTTTCCCCAAAATTATTTTAAAGAACAAACAAAAGGATTTAAAGAGGAATTCTCAAACCATTCTTGTCCTTTTCTGCTTACCAGAAATAGGTGAAATACTGGGGGATTCAATTTTGTCGTGGGTTATACAACAGGGTAATGAAAAGGTGGCTACTGGCTGCTGACTTTGTTTTGCTAACGCGAACCAATCTTTTGTTTGAGTATAGGAAGCCTAGGAAGAAAGGATTAAGTTAGTTTAATGCAAATTTAAGAGTATTCCTCCAATCACAAACATGAACAAATTATAATTTGTGCAATGCAACTTGTCAAGGGAAAATTATCCTTGTAAGAAAACTGTGCTCAGAAAAATACATTAGCTAAGAGAACAATGCCCTCCTCCCCAACCCCACCCCACCCTCCTCCTCCTTGTGCTGTGGCATTGCAGATAAAGCCACCGCCTGCAACATCAGCATCCCATATGGACACTGGCTCAAGCCCAGGCTGCTCCACTTCTGATCCAGTTCCCTGCTAATGTCTTGGGAAAGCAGCAGAAGATGGACAAGTGCTTGGGCCCTGCACCCATGTGGGAGACCCAGAAGAAGCTCTTGGCTTCTGGCTTCAGATCTGCGCAGCTCTGGCCAGTGAGGCCATTTGGGGAGTGAACCAAATGGAAGATCTCTCTATCTCACCATGTCTGTAACTCTGCCTCTCAAATACATAAATTAAAAAGAGAGAGAAAACAATGGGAAGGAAATGTCAACCCAGGCAGTTTTCATATTTGATAATCACAAGGAAAAATGAGCATAATTCTCATCAATTCTTCTCCAGTCTTTACTCTCAGGCTATTGCTGATGACAGCAGGGCACCAAACCTACTTCCCGTATTCACCAGAGATTTATGCCATCTGACTCCAACTTGGCAGTAACTAAGGCATATTAATCCACTGCACATTTTTTACAACTTCTCCAATTTATTTCATGCTCTCAATTTTGTCTGACCTGGCTCAGTGTTTTTAACAACCTTTCTCTCAGTTGTTTTTCACAATTCTTCCGCTACTGAACACATCTGCAGGTTCAGCCAGCCCTCAGTTTTCACAACTTTGCTTGGATTGGATACTTCCTGGAGATGGATTCCCGACTCTGATATAGGAAATGACCCCTAAAATATATACAAAAATGTGGCCCCTTAAAGTTCCTCAGAAGTCCTATCTGGGGTACCATAGTTACCTAAATTTGGGGTGCCATATGATATCACTATATGATTATTAATAAATCCCCAATATTAATAAGCCCGAGAGGGTTCTTGCCTGATGTTTAGATAAGAATTCTAAATATCAGCATAAATAAATGAGGCAGCATGGTACATTTTAGGCTTTTATTTAGTGTGAAAGATGAATAGAAGGGTGAGAGCTTTATCTAAGAGAGAGGGTAATCTGGGTTCATACTGAGTACCGGGAACCAGCCACATGAAGGAGTATCTAGGCTAGGAAGCCTAGGGTGGGTGCAGCCAGCCCTCTCCTGGCAAGAGGCCAGGAAACAGAAGCTAAGGGTGGACACACCGTGGCTTTTAACCCACTTCCAAAGGGGAGTGGTTAATTAACCTGATTGGCTGGTGGGCACCCAGGTGTGGCCAGGTAGGGGCATGGGGTCACACAGGGGCGTGGCAAAGGCATGGTCTTCCAGCTCACAAACCTAATGGATTTTAACCTGTGTGCCTGCCTGCCTCAACTCCACCTGCATCTGGATGCAGCCATCAGTTTGTATTGTACCTCTGAGACAGCCAACTCAGTTCCCAAGCTGACTCACAAGCTCCTATCGCAGTTTTCCTGGGAAAACTCCTCTGCCTGCCTCTCTCAGTAATGTCTCCACCTTGTCTCCTGGAGAACCTAAGTTGCTCAGAGAAGGGGCAGGGTATTGTGACACAAAGTGTCAAGCTGCCTCTTGGGAAGCCCACATGGCATATTGCAGTACCTGAAAGAGCGTCCCGCCTCCTCTTCCAATCCAGTATCCTGCTAACGTACACCCTGGAAGGCAGCAGACGGTGGCTCAAGGACTTGGGACCCTGCCATGCACATGGGAGATGCAGATAGAGTTCCTAGCTCTAGGATTTGGCCTGGCCCAGCACTGGCTATGTAGACATTTGAGGAGTAAACAATAGACGGAAATTCTCTTTTTTTTTGTTCTACTTTTCAAACAAATAATAAGTAAATTAAAAAAAAAAAAGAGCAGAAAAGGGAGTGTCCAACAGTCTTCTCATCTCTCCTTTCTCAAACCAAATCAGCTTTCAGCGCTGAACCTAAGGAATGCTCACAAAGAAGCAAGGCTCAATGGAAGAGCCATTGTTCCCTGTCTCTTATGCAGAATTAATAGAGCAAATCATGCCACACAATGAGACCAAAGTGAAAGAAAGAAATGAGACGCGCCCTCCGTGTGGTCACTGGCCTTCTTAGAAACATGGTTTCTTATATGCAGAAAGCTTTAAAAGAGTCTAACTACGATTTTATTTATTTGAGAGGTAGAGTTACTGTCAGTGAGGGGAGAGATACAGAGTGAGATCTTCCATCTGCTGGTTCACTCCCCAAATGGCCACAACAGCCAGAGCTGGGCCAATCCAAAGCTTCCACTGCCTTCCCAGACCACAGCAGAGAGCTGGATTGGAAGAGGAGCAGCTGGGACTCGAACCAGCACCCAGATGTATGCCGGTGCTGCAGGTAGAGGATTAACCTATTGTGCCTCCATTCTGACCCTTCTAATTCACTTTTTTTAAAGAGATTTATTTTATTTATTTGAAAGGCAGAGTTAGAAAGAGAGGGGGAAAGAGAGAGAGAGAGAGAGAGAGAGAGAGAGAGAGAGAAGTCTTCCATCTACTGGTTCACTCCCCAAATGGTTGCAACAGCCAGAACTAGGCCGGGTTGAAGCCAGGAGCTGTTTCCAGGTCTCCCACATGTGTGCAGGGGCCCAAGTACTTGGGTCATCTTCCGCTGTTTTCCCAGATGTGTAAGCAGGGAGCTGGATTGGAAGCAGAACAGCCAGGACTCTAACCGATGCCCACATGGGATGCCGGCACTGCAGGTGGTGGCTTTACCCACTGTGCCACAACACCAGCGCCATCTAATTCACTTTTTAAAATCTTTTTAAAAAATTATTTATTTATTTGAAAGTCAGAGAGAGAAAGCAAGAGAGAGATTTTCCATCCACTAGTTCATTTCCTAATTAGCTGCAATGGCCAGGGCTGAGCCAGGCCGAAGCCAGGAGCCAGGAGCTTCATCTGGGTCTCCCACTGGGTTGGCAGGCCCCAAGCTCTTGGGCCATCTTCTGTTGCTTTCCCAGGCACATCAGCAGGGAGCTGGATTGGAAGAGGAGCAGCTGGGACACAAAACAGTGCCCATAAGGGTTACTGGGGTCACCAGCAGCAGCTTTGCTCACTATGCCAGTACAGTGGCTCCATGAGACTTTAATTCACTTTTGTACCTTTTTTTTTTCCTTTAAAAGCTAGTCATTTACTACCAACTATACATCCATTCAACATGTATTTATTGACTATTCTAAGCTGATATAGTAAGCAATAAGAAGAGGCCAAAATAATTAAGGAACGTTCAAGGAACTGATAAAAACCAATATACAGGTGTCCTTTCTATTTGAACTACACAAAAAGGATGAGGAGAGGGCTGGCGTTGTGGCACAATAGGTTAAGCCACTGCTTGCAATGCCGGCATCCCAACACCAGAGGGCTGCTTTGCGTGCCGGCTGCTCTGCTTCCCATTCAGCTCTCTACTAGTGCACCTGGGAAACAGCAGAAGATGGCCCCAGTACTTCAACCCTTGCTACCTTTGTAGGAGACCTAGATGGAGATACCGGTTTCCGGCTCCTGGCTTTAGCCCCAGGCGTTTGGCATTTGGGGAGTGAACCAGCAGAGAGAGATCTCTCTCTCCCACCCTGTCTCTGCTATCCAAATGAATAAATAAATCCTTTGTAAAAGGATGAGGGAGTAGAATTCTGAATTTTCAAACTTCACAGGCTTTACACATGAAGCATTAAAGTGAACAGAAATTATTTTTTTTCCACCTCAAAAACTATCAGAAGCAAACTAGCTTGGATATTGAGTCCCTCTATTTGATCCTATTAACATGTAGGGAATCATAACTCATTCCTGTGGACTGATTATTCTCTTTGCATGTTTATTGGCTTCAACTATCAGTACATATTGTTATCATATTTCTGGCATTTATATAGATGGTGAAAGAAAAAAATAAATACCAAAAATAAGTATAAGAAGAAAACGTGCCTTTAGGACATCGTGAAGCATAATTCAGTGGAAATAATGGAAGTGGGATAATTTTAAACATTTTTGACAAACACTGCTAACAGAAATGCCAAACTACAAAGTTAAATAGGAGCCAGACATGAAAACCTGTTCCTGTTACAAAAGATAAGTCTATATTTTACCAACAAAGATGGTGAAGAGGTCTCCTCTTGTATGACATCTTCCATCAATTCTAAATGCCTTCCAAGAATAGTATGTTGGAAAGAATTTGAAACCAAGCCCTAGCTCAGCAGAAAAACTGTCACAGTTGGACAGCAATGCCTGTCATGGACAGGGACCAGAGTAGCAGCAGTACAGGGGCCACATATTTGCCATTCTTTTTTTTTTTTTTAAAGATTCATTTATTTGAAAGGCAGAGTTAGAGACCAGAGCAGAGAGAAAGAGAGAGGCCTTCTATCAGCCTCTTCCCAAGTGGCTACAACAGCTGGAGCTGAGCCAATTCGAAGCCAGGAGCCAGGAGCTTCTTCCGGGTCTCCCACATGGGTGCAGGGGCACAAGGACTTGGGCCTTCTGCTGCTGCTTTCCCAGACTGCAGCAGAGAGCTGGATCGGAAGTGGAGCAGACGGGACTTGAACCGGCGCCCATATGGAATGCTGGCACTGCAAGCAGCAGCTTTACCCACTACGCCACAGCCTTGACCCCTGTCATTCTTGATTTACTATAGACCTTGTACTGCAAGTGTGTTTCCTAAGATAAGATCTGATCATTAAAGGAAAAAGATCAAACAACAGCTTTTACTACATTGTGCTGCTCCAAAAGGACATGTAACTCTAGATAGCATCTCTTCCAATGCACTCACGCAACCCCGCATTTCTGCAATCATAAAATCTGACGACAGTTCAACAGTAACCCATCTTACTACTACAGAATAATCCAGACAATAGAGAGAAGACCCGATTTATCATTTTCTGTACAAAATAACAAATTCAAATAATAACAATTTTGAATAAGCAATGAAACTGTAGATGTTATCCCTGCTTCCTATGTGATACTAAGCATGTTCTTCAATCCTTCTTTGTCTCTTGTACACTAGGAAAGAACAATTCTAATTACATTTCAGGTGAAAGAGGACAGAGCAAATTGGTCAACACAAACTCACACAAATTAATGCTAAATCTGCTTTGGAAGTATTTAAAAATATTTTCCTGGGGCCTGCATTGTGGTAGAGCAGGTTAAGCCACCACCTGCAAAGCTGGCATCCCATGTGAGTGCCAGTTCTAGTCCTGGCTGCTACACTTCTGATCAGGTCCTTGCTAATGTGCCCAGGAAGGCAGAGGAAGATGGCCCCTACCACCCACATGGGAGTCCTGGCTGGAGTTCCAGGCTCCTGGCTTCAGCCTGGCCCAGGCCTGACCTTTGTAATCATTTGGGAAAGGAATCAGAAGGAAGATCTCTCGGTCTCTCCCTCTCTGTCAGTCTTTTAAACAAAGTTTTTAAAATCTTTTTTTTAAAAATTAGTTTCCCTGTTCCAGTGAAACAAATGAAATTCACACCCTTAAAATAAGAAGTTTCATTGAAGTGCCAAGTCATGAAAAACACTTATATTTTTTACCTCTCCAAGAGAAATGTAGAACTTTTTCATAATTACAAGATTGCCTTCATTTTCAACATCTGGAGGCGGTGGACTGGGTATTTTCTTCATGACCCAGGAAGAAAAATTTGTACCTACTGTGAAGTTCATGCCTGATTCACTCCATCTTACTTGTGAGACCAATTTGGCTAACCTGCATTTTAGAAATCATATAATTTCAAAATAAGTTTCAAATATAGTAGAATTCAAAAAAGCTAAAATTTTACTTGTTATTCAAACACAACATCCCTTCTAACTCCACTGGATGATTCTCTTAGGCTCTTCTAAAATTAATGATTTACCTCTAGGACTATTCATTAACTCGTAAGTATTCTGTTCTTAAATGTTTTGTTTTGGGGCTGGTGTTGTGGCACAGTGGGTAAAGCTGCCGCCTGCAACACGAACATCCCATATGGATGCTGGTTTGTGTCCTGGCTGCTCCACTTCCAATCCAGCTCCCTGAAAAGCAGAGAAATGTGGCCCAAGTCCTTGGACCCCTGCCACCAACATGGGAGACCTGGATGAAGCTCCTGATTTCTGGTTTTGGCCTGGCCCAGTCTTGCCCATTGCAGTTATCTGGGGAGTGAACCAGAGGATGGAAGATCTATCTATCTATCTGTCTGTCTATCTTTCTTTCTCTCTTTCCCCCCTTCTCTCCCCACTTTCTATAACTTTTTTTTTAAGATTTTATTTACTTATATGAGAGGCAGAGCTACAGACAGTGAGAGGGAGAGACAGAGAGAGAGGTCTATCTATTGGTTCACTCCCCAAATGGCAGCAATGGCCAGAGCTGCACCAATCCAAAGCCAGGAGCCAGGAACTTCCTCCTGGTCTCCCACATGGGTGCAGGGGCCCAAGGACTTGGGCCATCCTCCACAGCTCTCCCAGGCCACAGCAGAGAGCTGGATCAGAAGAGGAGCAGCCGGGACTAGAACCAGTGTCCATATGGGATGCTGGCACCACAGTGGAGGATTAACCTACTGTGCCATGGCATCAGCCCCTGTAACTGTTTCAAATAAATAAATAAATAAACCTTTTTTAAAAATTATTTTGCTTTTGTTTTAAAAACAGCTGTTCTAAGCAAAGGTCAAATTTTTGTAAATATCTTTAAAAGTCAGGAAACATAAAGGAAAAACTTGGTCCTACCATGTAAGATTGTGTTTTCATGTCACACCGTTAGTCATTTTTGAATAGTCAGCACATAAACACCATTTTAACTAAGAGATAATTTTAAAAGTGGAATGATCAAAGCACAGCCAAAGTAAATTTATTAGGTACTGTTTCTGCTAATCTCTTTGAAGAAGCTAAATTATTTTTGCCAATGTTCCATCACCCTTAGTCTAGAACAGGTGAAATTTAAACTCTAATGAACATATAAAAGCATATAACACACACACACACACACACACACACACAAATGCTTTTAGGTTAAAAAAAATCGGGATAGGTATATTGATGGGACTGAAATACCTGTATTCAAAGTAGCAGTCACTTTCCAGAAATGCTGGAAGTCTTTCTTTTTTGATCCACTTAATTCCTTGTTCACGATTGAGACACTATCAGGAGAAAGTGAAAAAAGAAAAAGAGTGTCAAAGACATTCAGCATTTAGGACGACTGAGGCCTAATCATGCGGGCAATAACGACCTCCAGCAGTTGCCGGAGCCCTCCCCTCCCTGCCTGCACAGAGGCAGCGATGACCCTGAGCCACAACTGTGCAGCCACCTCTTGCCTCTCAAACCTCTTTAATTTTGTCAACAACCCTGTGTCGCCATTTTACAGATTAACACTTTGTTTCCAGAAGAGTTAATTTTTTAAAAGGAGGAGTAATGAGATGAAAGTCAGCCAGTCTCAGTATTTTCATAGCCATAAAATGAGTTAAAAAGCATTACAAGGGGCAGACATTTCGCACAGGGGTTAAGATGTAGCTTGGGATGCCCACATCCCATATCAGAGTGCCTGAGTTTCCAGATCTGCTTCCAGTCCCAGCTTCCTGCTAGTACACACCTGGGGAGGTACAGCAGCTGGCAGCCAAAGTACTTGGTTCCCTGCTACCCACTTAGGAGATCTGGATGGAGTTCCAGGCTCCTGGCTTTGGCCTGGCCCAGCCCTAAATGTAACAGGCATCTGGCGCGTGAACCAGGCAATGGAAAATTTCTCTTTCTCTCTCTCTCTCTCTTTCTCTATTTCTCTACATGTGTGTGTCTGCCTTTCAAATAAAACAAAATAAAAATTTATAAAAAATAAAATTCAACTGGAATAATCCCCAATATACCCACATTTTCTACAACGAATCTCAACCATAAAATAAAAGATATATTTTATACTGCCTCGGACTAACCTGATATCCTACATATTTAAGGTAAATTATTTAGATCTTGTTATATTGATCATCTAACATCAATAAAGCTGCCAGCCTAAAATAGCTATGAACAGAAGACACAGCCAGGATGTGTAAATATAACATAAGTTAACAGTTACATTTTAGAAAGGGAAACACAATGAACTTCATGCAATCTCACCAAGTGCTTTATCGAATAAGAAATAAACTCAAATGTAGTTTCTTACCATAATATTGTAGTTGACGTTAATGGTCTCATCTTCATAAGGGGCATTAATCTGAACAGGTTTAACATCATTCTTTCCTTTCCTTACAACGTCATAGATGGGATTTCGAGGCTGGTGGTTTTGCAGGATTTTTTTCAGTTGTTTTTCCAGATTATGTGGAGCATTGTTAACTACCTCAAACACTCCAAAATCCACATTAAATCTAATTGCCTCTGAAAATGTCTGCAATATATACATGAGAGAATTAAAATATTGTAAAATCCAGAGTGGCTGTCTCTGAGAAGCCTTGATGTTTACACACATGCCTATGTACCTACACAGAGCTCATGCTCTTAACCACACACTCTTCCCTTTCAGGAGCTTGGAAACCCTTGGCGAGAGGTTCGGGATTCCAAGTGGGTGCATCCCTACCAGTGTACCTACACCAGAAGGCAAGCGTCAGGGTGTGCGGTGACAAAGTTCTCTCTGCGTAAACATCTTGCTTCTGGGGCTCTTTACAGCTAGAGAGAAATACACACGAGGTCTCTAGGAAGCAGTCCTCTCAGGAGGGGGTGGGGTAGCAAGGGAGAAAGAGTAAGGGAAGAAGAAACTGCGCTCCTGTTATCTCTTTCATCCCCAGGAGCCAGGAAAGCCAGCAGCGTCTCTTCCCAAAAGGAGAACATTAAGTACAATGTGTTTTTAATTTAAGACTATTTCAACACCATTCCTTCATGCTGTGACAGAAAAAAAAAAAATAAAGACTGAAAAAGAGTAACATTTCTGAGCTTTCTCAGTAATTACTAAGTGATGCCAATTTTTATTTAAAGTTAGCCAGTGAATATACAACAGTCAGGAGTTGGGAGTTTGAGTGCCAGCTTCCCAGTAAGTAGCTCTGAGACAGTGAATAAATCACTGAACATCTTAAGCACCTCTGTCTCTGGGAGAAGTAAACAGAGGCCCTATCTTTTCTTATTTTGCCCTCCAAATCCAGAATCAACTCCCTTTTTTAGGGGCTAGCTCTGGGCACAGAGGGTTAAGCTGCACCCTGTGATGTTAGCATCCCATATGAGCACTGGTTCAAGGTCCTGCTGCTCAGCTTCCAATCCAGCTCCCTGGGAAGGCAGTGAAGGATGGCCCAAGTACTTGGGTCCCTGTCACCCACATGGAAACCCAGATATAGTTCCTGGCTCCTGACTTTGGTCTGACCCAGCCCTTACCTTTGTGGCCATTTGGGGAGTGAACCAGCAAATGATAGATCTTTACATCTCCCTCTTTCTCTCTGTAACGCTGCTTTTCAAATAAATAAACATAAAAATTTGAAATTCCCCCTCTTAGACTATTCATTCACTTTAGGATACCTCCAGTGAACTACTTGTTCATGTAGGTTAAATTATACATGTTTAGTCATGTGGTAGAAGACATTAAACTCCCATGGTCAGTAAGTGTCCTAGTCACAACATGAACTCTTGAATTTTACTAAGTGCCTGCAGACCAACTGTAGTTAAAATTTGATAACTGGCATGTCCCTTCAAAATTGAAGCTAAAAAATATTTTTTAATGTCAGATAGTATCTCTAAAGTATCAGTGTCTCCCCCTTTAAGAATTAAAGTGCATGTATTAGCAGAGATGTGTAGAGTAGGTTCTTGTCTTCATGAAAGAAAAAATTTAGACAAGAGACAGAGAGGAGTGGGAAGCAAGGCAGCGAGGTTTAATGGGGCAGGGCATCCACCAGAATGGATGGGCCCCTCTCCAGACAGAATCTGAGAGAGCACCCAGTCACTCAGACTGCAGAAAGCAAGGTTGCATGGTTTAATGGGGAGACTGCACCTGGCAGGCCAGGTGGGCGGCTCAGGAGGGAGCTGAGTGCTGACTGTGATGTCCGTATTCAGACTGGGGCTTATAAGGGAAAGGGGTCCAGTTCTTCCCGCCATTCCTCTTCCCCTCCTCCTCCTCCAGGACAAAGGATGTGCTGAGTGTGAAGTACATAAAATTCCTCCCAAGGTTTCCCTGCTCAGTGCTGTCAGACTGGGGAGCCCACCCGGCATGGGCAGAGGAGCTTCCCCCAGGGAGCCTGCCTTGGGGGAAGGCTGTGAGGTTGTATCACCCATTGTTATCAGCCGGGAACCCATCTGGTGCTGAGTAGAAAGGATTCTCCCAGGGGAGCCATCCCTGGGTGGGAAGGCTGAGACCACATGTAAAGTTACTGGGGTCTGGGCAGGAGAGGCTGATTTCCAACTTCCCATCTAACACATAGACAAGATGAGTCAAAAATCCACCCCCCCAAAATGATATGCAGAGCTCAACAAACAAGTATGAACAGTTACCAGTAAATTGTGTACAAAGTTTCTTGAGTAAAGAGATCTCATTGGTTGCCCTCTGCACCTGTCTTTCAAACATGGGTTTCAGGCAAGTGCCACTTACCTAAATGTCATAAACAGTATCCCTGAACTATACTATGATTGGACAAAAGAGATAATGGAGTCTGCTGACATGAAGTCCAGATTTATATGACTGAAGAAAGGAAATAAATTAAACTTGGATGATGATGGACATCAGCTATTAATGGGGTGGCAGACAGCAGTCTCATGGGAAAGATCATCTGGGCAAAGTTTCTTCTAGCTCTGAATATCCACAGAGTAAGAGGACAAGTTTGAGCTTCACTGCCTTCTTTCTCTCTTTTTTCTGCTTCCTACCCTCACACCTGGTAGCTGGAGGAACACAAAGCTGTGGTAAAGCAAAACAAAGAACTCCAATTAGTCCAATGAGCAGAGAAAATATTCTCTAATAATCAAGTAAAAGATGCTCAAGTAAAAAATTTTAAAGGTACTGCAACACTCTGAGATCCTCGGTAACCAATGTTAGTCATAAATAGTTATAGTTTGCAGAAATGACAGGGGGGTGGAGCTACGGTTTGCTGGACATCTACCATGTGTTAGGTGTGTGATAGATGATGTAAATACACCATCTTGGATTTTTTTGCATACCCAGCAGAGTTTAAAAAAAATGAAGATTGAGATGGTTAAGCGATGGCACATGGACTCAGAGCTACGAAGTACTAGATTAGGGCTCCAGAAACAAGTCTATCTGGTCCCAAAGATAGCACAATCCACCTTCCATACTACATTGGTTAACATACGATAAAACTGGCATAATTGGCCACTTCCTGTAAACCAGGCACTGTGCTAAGTAGCAACCCTATGAAGTGAGTGAAGCTAGAGTTCAAACCCGAGGTACTTTGATTCTAAATCCTATGCTCCTATTGCTCTGGTTTTACTAGTAAAGGCACAGAGGTACGAAGCAACATGGTGTTACATGGCTAACTCTAAGCAGTTCAATGCAGCTGAAGTAGAATAACTACAGTTGTTATAGCTTAAGAAACAGAGACAAAAGAATCGAGATAGATGAGACAGAATTACATCATGAAAAGCTTTGCATGCTGTTTTAAGAAGTATGGGTTTCCTTTTGACGTCCTGAGAACAGGGAGGCATGGTAAAATCCTATGTAAGGGAGTAGCATGGTCTTCCAATTCGTGTATTGGAAGATTCTGTGGGTAGCAGCTGGATGATGTCATGTTTGTTCACCAGCTCATGAGTCGGGGAGGGACACTGCCCATACCCCACGAGTACAGCAATCACCACAGTCCATGGAGCTGGCTCTTGTCACACCTGGGTTCATGTGATCATTAAACCACCTCTCTGGATGGGTACTGTCCCCATCACACATAGGTGCCAGGGCACTTTCTAAGGCAATTTTTTTAAAGTATATAATTTTTTAAATTCTGAATTTTTATTTATTTATTTATTTGAGAGGCAGAGAGAGAGCAAGTGAGTGTACTTCTGTCTGCTGGTTCACTCCCCAGGTGCAAACAACTGCCAGGGCTGAAGTTGGGATAAAGGAATTCATTCCAGGTCTCCCACAAGGGTGGCAGAAACCCAGTTACTTGAGCCATCATCACTGCTTCACAGGGTCTGCATCAGCAAGAAGCTAGACTAAGGAGCCAGAACCAGGAATCATACCCAGATACTCCAGTGTGGCACAAGGGCATCTTAACATTGGGTTAAATTGTCCATCTCTTATATTCAACTCACAAAGCAAAACTGCAACTGAGAAAGGTTAAATGATCTCTTCACTACCTAACGGCAAGTTCCCTAAGGGGCTTACTATAGAACTCTGGATTTATGGCTACAAAGCTGCCTTAAGCCTAGGCTGACACATAATTTCAGTTAGGGTTTCCAATGGAGACTCTCATTTAGGATCCATCCGAACCTCCTAAGATGTAAAGCCTGGGAAACCAAAGACTGCATTCCCAGAGTTCCTGTAACTATGGCTTCTTGTGTGATTCAGGTTCTGCTACTCATGTGCACTCACGAAAATACTTGAATTGTGAATGGAGGTCAATGGGGAAAGAGCCAGAGCATCTCCATTCCAGGGTAGAAAAACTGAAGAACCAAAGTGCAAGAAAGTGAGAAAAGGAACTGGTCAAAAATAAGGATTTTATAGAAAAACACAAGGAAAAACAGCAAAGGAAACTAAGAATTGTGTTTATCATGAAATGTTCCTACTTATAAGAAATGTAAATATATGATATGTTAAAATATTTATAAATTTAAATTTAAGAATTCCTCTTTGTGGAATTAATTAAAATGAAACAGAGTCTTTGTCAAGGGTAAATAAGTGCCTTCCCATTTTATAAGTCACAGGTTAGAAGAGATCTCAGAAAGCTCTTAATAGCACTGTGATTCTAAGATTATAAAGGTGGAAAAAAACTGATTCAAAGCTTCTGCCATTTCAATAATATCAAAATTTGTGAATGCTCATATGCCAATTATTGTTCTAAGCATAGAGGGTATAAAGATGAATAAAACACTGTTTCTGCCCTTGATCATTTTATCTCTGATGAAAAGTATCAACAAAATATAGAAATATGTTCAAAAATAGTATAAATGCAAATGCAAAAGGGGAAGTATGTTCACAAAGAATAATACAAGATCACATCTGTTCTGGTTATACTTTATAAGAAATCTGGCAAGGCTGGCGCTGTGGCATAGTGGGTAAAGCCACTTCCTGCAATGCCAGTGTCCAGTATGGGTGCTGGTTTGAGTCCCGGCTGCTCCTCTTCTGATCCAGCTCTCCACTATGGCCTGGGAAAGCAGTAGAAGATGGCCCAAGTGCTTGGGCCCCTGCACCTGTGTGGGAGACCCGGAAGAAGCTCCTGGCTCCTGGCTTTGGGTAGGCCCAGCTCCTGCCATTGCAGTCATTTGGGAAGAGAGCCAATGGACGGAAGACCTCTCTCTCTCTCTGCCTCTGACTCTCTGTAACTCTGCCTTTCAAATAAATAAATAAAATAAGAAAGAAAGAAAGAAAGAAAGAAAGAAAGAAAGAAAGAAAGAAAGAAAGAAAGAAAGAAAGAAAGAAAGAAAGAAAGAAAGAAAGAGAAAGAGAGAAAGAGAGAAAGAGAGAGAAAGAAAGAGAAAGAAAGAGAAAGAAAGAAAGGAAGGAAGAAAGAAAGAAATCTGGCTAAGAGGGCCAGCACTGTGACTAGTGGATAAAGCCTCCACCTGTGACATCAGCATTCCATGTGGGCGCTGGTTCGTGGCCCAGCTGCTCCACTTTTGATCCAGCTCCCTATTAATTGCCTGAGAAAAGCAGCAGAAGATGGCCCAAGTACTTGGGCCCCTGCACTCATGTGGGAGGCCTTATGAAGCTCCTGGCTTCAGCTTGACCCAGCACTAGCCATTATGGCCATTTGGGAGTGGACCAGTAAAATGATCTTTCTCTCTGTCTCTCCTTCTAACTCTGACTTTCAAATAAATAAATAAATCTTTTTGTTTTTTAAAGAGAGAGATCTGGATAAGAGAAGCAGAACGATTAACTAGAAGAAATAGGCAAAGTAGTTTGCCTTTTTGAGACATATCGATAAAAAGTGGTTTTAATAAACTAGATAATTCCACACCTGATAGTCTGATGGCCCATGACTGAACCTCCAGGCAAAGAGTCTACATCTTCAGTTCTCTAGTAAGATCACCCAATTTCATTGTTCCTTTTGTTAGTGCTTTCATTTGTTCAACAAGTATTTATCAAGTCCTTATTAAATCAGATATGAGTAAGACATGGATCCCGCCTTAGAGTACATACAATCCAGGAAGACAGATAAGAAATGCATACAGATAATAAAGACCCACTGCACTGGGAGGACAAACCCTGAAGTCAGCACATAAGGTGAAATCACATTTAGCCAAAATGATCCCGTCACATTCTTGGCAGCACCCACACAGTTCAATGCTGTCATCAACACTGCTCTCAAGAAGCCCATCACAGGCGGCTTTCCTCCCCAGCACGGAAGTGCACCGCTTTCTTCAGTTACAGAACTAGTGTGCTTGTGTTTAAAGCTCAGATTGTACAAAATCAGAACATTCTGACACCAGGATCATCCTTAGCATAATAAGATGACTACACTATTGAGAGGCAGGTAGGATGAGACCCACTGAGGGGACAGTCTCAGCTGTCATCTCACACATCTCCCATCCTCTCCGGTACAGGCATTCACGGAATGGCATGGCACAAAATCATCTCCACCCTTTGTCACCCTTGCACTCTCTGCAGTGCACAAATATCTGGATTTGTATAACAATGCAAGGATAGCACAACTCCAGACATTTATAATAAGCACGACAGAAATAGGAAAAAGTGGTGGGAAGGCAAAGAAGGACTCCTTAACGACCTTTAGGAAACTAAAGAAGACATACTGAGAAAGTAAAATGCAAAAGTTACATCCTGAAGAATGAACAGCACTCACAGGGCAGAAAAAGGGAGTGAAGTAAACTCCACAAAGGAAAGAGCTGATGAGCCAAGATATAGGAGCATACAACACTAGGGCCCTTTTGGCTAACTGCAAGCAGTTTCACACTGCTGAAGTTGAACATTTGAGGGAACAACAGCGAGATACAGCCTGGAGAAAAGCAGAGGACTAGTTCATCATGCACCTTCTATTAAATGCTGTAGCTCTTAAGTTATTCCTTCAAATCAATAGTTCTCGGCAGCAGCAGTATCACCTACAAACCTGCTACAAGTGCAAATTCTCAGACCCCCCTTAGAATCAGAAACTCTCTGGATGAGGCCCAGATGTCTAAGCTTGCTTTCTGTTTTTTTTTTTAAAGATTTATTTAATTATGGGGTTAACACTGTGATGTAGTGGGCTAAGACTCTGCCTGCGGCGCCAGAATCCCACATGGGCACCGGTTTAAGTCCTGGCTGCTCATCTGACCCAACTCTCTGCTATGGCCTGGGAGAGCAGTGAAAGATGGCCCAAGTGCTTGGGCCCCTGCACCCTGGTGGAGCCCCAGAGGAGGCTCTGGCTCCTGGCTTCGGATTGGCACAGCTCCAGCTGATGCAACCATCCGGAGAGTGAACCAGTGGATGGAAGACCTTTCTGTCTCTCCCTCTGTAACTCTACCTCTCAAATAAATAAATAAAATCATTTCTAAAATAAGATTTATTTATTTATTTATTTGAAAGGCAAAGTTATGGGAGGGGGGAGACTCAGAGAGAAAAAGAGAGAGGGAGGGAGAGAGAGAATCTTCCGTCCACTGGTTACTCCCCAAATGGCTGCAGAAAAAAGGTTCCCCGTTCCTACAAGAACAATAGGAAGGAAGTAAACAGCTTTTAGCTGGAGACGGGCAGAGTCTGGGTTAAGACGCATTTCAAGGTCCCCATTCTGTCCATTCCTTCAGGGCGATTCTCAGGGTACTTCGTTTGTTTGCTTGTTTTAATATACAAGGGAACTTCAAAAAAGCTCACAGAAGGGCCACCACCTGCAATGCTAGCATCTCACACTGGAGCGCCAGGAGTTCAAATCTTCACTGCTCCACTTCCAATCCAGCTTCCCACTAATGTGCCTGGGAAAATAGTAGAGGATGACCCGAGTACTTGGGACCCTGTCACCCAAGTGAGAGATCCTGCCTTTGGCTTGGACCAGTCCTGGCCATTGCAGCCATTTGAGGAGTGAACCAGTGAATGGAAAGATCTCTCTCTCTCTGCCAAAAAAAAAAAAAAAAAAAGGAAAAAAAATAAAATGGCATTAACAATAAACTTATTTTACCAAAAAACAAGAAAAACATATTAAATAAATAAATAAGAAAACAAAAAAATACACTTATTTTTGGTACAAAAAATTTTTAAATATTTGAAAGTCACAGTTACAAAGAGAAGAGAGAGTGATAGGTCATTTTTCTATCCATTAGTTCACTCCCCAAATGCTGCAACAGCCAGGGCTGGGCCGGACCCAAGCAAGAAGTCAAGGGCTTCATCTGGGTCTCCCAAATGGATGCAGGAGCCCAAGTACTTGAGCCATCTTCCACTGCTTTCCCAGGGGCATTATCAGGGAACTGGATCAGAAGTGGAATAGCAGGGACACAAACTGGTGCCCATATGAGATGCTGATGATGCAGATGGTGGCTTAACCCTGTATGCCACAATGCTAGCCCTGTTAACAAAAAAATCTAAGATTTATTTATGTATTTGAAAGAGTTACAGGGAGAGAAGGAGAAAAAGACAAATCATCCATCTGACTGGTTTACTTCCCAGATGGCCACAATGGCCAGTGCTGGGCCAGGCTGAAGCCAGGAGCTTCATCCAGTTTCCCACGTGGGTGGCAGGGGTCCAAACACTTGGGCCATATTCCACTGCTTTTCCCAGGCCATTAGCAGGGAGCTGGATAGGGAGTGGAGCAGCCAGGAGTCAAACCAGTGTATATATGGGATGCCGACATCATGCCACAATGCCAGGCCCCCCAAAATTTTTTTAAATCCATGCATAGGAGGGAACTTCAAAAAGCTCATGGAAAAGGCATCTTATGAAAAAACTATGGATGGATTTCAGGGATTTTTTGCACCAAAATAAACAGTTTAACTGCATTTTTCCATGATTTTTTTTCTTTTTAGATTTATGTATTTGAAAGGCAGAGATGCAGAGAGAGAGAAGAGACAGACAGACAGAGGGATCTTCCACCTGCTGGTTCACTCCCAAAATGGTCACAACAGCCTGGGCTGGGCCAGGCCAAGGCCAGGAGCCAGGAGCTTCTTCCAGGTTTCCCATGTGGGTGCAAGAGCCCAAGTATTGGACCATCTTCTGATGCTTTCCCAGGCACATTAGCAGGAGCTGGATCAGAATGGAGCAATTAGGACTCTAACTGGCACCCATATGGGATGCCAACACTGTAGGCAGAGGCCTAACCTTCTATGCCACAGCACTAGCCCCTCCACAAATTTTTGGAAGTACTCTCATATGTGATGGTGCTAGATGTTTATTTCTACACACAACAAAGTAACCTGTGCTGCATTATAACCCAAATTACTGTTGTCTGCTCAAAAAGTATTTCTCTCATACATTAAACCCTTTGTTTTAACCATTTCTAAGGTTATCTACAAAATTCCCAAAGTTAGTTTAATATGTAATAACAAAAGACACATAAAGGGGCAGGTGTTATGGCACAGTGGGTTAAGCCACCACAAAGAACACCCTCATCCCATGTGGGAGTGCCTGGGGTCAAGTCCCACCTCCATCTACCAACCAGCTTCCTGCTAATGCAGCTGGGAGTCAGCAGATGATAGCTCAAGTGTTTGGGTCTCTAACCTCAACGTGGGAGACTCGAATAGAGTTCTAGGCTCCTGGTTTTAGCCTGGCCCAGCACTGACTACCGCAGGCATTTGGAGAGTAAACCAGCAAATCTCTCTGGGAGGTGTGTGTGTGTATGAGTGAAAGACAGACAGACAGACAGAGGCAGAGAGACAGAGACACAGAGAAATTCTGCCTTTCAAATAAACAACAACAAAAAAGATACATAGAGTAAGGGAGATTAAAATGAATGGCAAGGAAAGTGTCTTCCAAAAAAGCTGAGTAGGTGGATATAGAGAATTCTCAGTTTTTAATCATATGACAGGAAAAATCTTCAGTCCGAGGCTCAAGCCCAATCTACTGCAAGCTGTTACAGACTGCCCTTTTCCTTACTTAATTTTCGTATTTCAAGGGTATCATTTTCCAAATGTTCTAAAATGAATTGACCCGAAGGTGGTGAAAGCTAACTTTGTAGTACCAGTCATCCATGTGCGAAAAATATTTTCACAGAAAAAGCAAGTGCATGAAAATATTTTTACCACAATAAATTGCTGGTTCCACAATTCTTTGAAAAGAGAAGGAAAAAAAAAACCTGTGAATAATTAGCGATGTGCTTTAACTGCCAGGCCAGCACCACTGAAATGTCCCGGGTGCCAAATTATTTAGCTGAACAGTATTTAAATTAAAAACTAATGACTAGGTTAATTTAATACATGTTCATCTCCGCTCCAACTCTGTCTCAACTAATTGAGCTCCAAAGCTATATTTTAAACATGCATCCTAGTCAGTGAATAAAAAACATCTGACTACTTAAATGTAATAAGTCAGTTGCCAATAACAACTCTTAATGTAAGTTTTATTGTCATTTTAGATGTTTAATCATAAGCTGTTTACTATACATTCACCAATGGGATGGAAGGAATTATGTGTCACATAAAATGTATAGAAAATATCTTTAATTAAATGAGTTACATTAGGTGATGAAGCCTCTGTGTTTGAGCTACAAGGTTACCAAAACACCCAGCGATCTACCCTGTTTATACAGCTCCAACAACTCCTCCAAAAATCAATCTCTGAGTATTTAGATTCTGAGAAGGGAATACCAAACCTCTTTATTCCCCCTTTCTCCACTCGCTCCCCAAATCTATATTCTTTCCCTAATCTCCCCCTAAATCCACCTACAATATAACTCCTTCATGAAACTGAAAGAAATTATAATAGTTTACAGATTTTAAAAAGTGTGGAGAATCAGCCCAAAAAAAGAAGTTAGGGTAAAATTCCAAAAGCACATAGCTAAGCATGGTCTGGCGAACACATGACATACCTATCCTTGCGAGGAGGGTATAGAACAGGCCACCCCTTCAGCTGCTGCAAACCATAAATGTCACAAACATTTGAAACCACCCACAGAGCACCAACCTAAATCTATGTGGGCTCCTCTACTCTATCCCACAACAGTCAGTGAGCATGAAACACACAAAACAAAACCAAAGGGGGGAAAATGTTTTCACACTATAGCACAGAAGAAAACTTAATAAGCAAACACTTGTCCATAAAGAGTTGACAGCAAACAAAACAAAAAAACAAAACAGAAAAAAAAAAACCTCACAGACACCAAATGAAAACAATATCTGAATGTGAACTTGGCCCAAGAACAAACAGAATGAAGTTATGAAAGCTAGGATTTGGAAAGTGCCATAATCATTTATAATAGCGGCAACTGTCCTGGATTCCCCTCATCAAAAAATAACATGGAGGCAGGCTACCAACCACCAATTTCTGGATCTCACAATAAGTCCCAAGGATGTAATGGTATAATGGAAAGGAACAGTGAGGGAGTCAGAAAGACTGATTCCTGGGCCCATTTCTGCCACAATGCAACTGTGGGATCTTGGGCATTGTCACTACAGATGTACAAAAAAGTACATCAAAAGTCTCAGAAATCTAGATGACCAGACAGCCATAGCTACACTTTCAGGCTTAGATTACTGTGGTGGGAGTGAAGGGGCACAGGTGGGAGAGAAGGGAAGAAAAAATTAGGTTCATTTGTTTATTTCAAGATCTTACCTGGACGATGCAAAAACAAAAACAATCACTGCCCACAGGAAATTTATAATGTAGCTTGTGAGAGATACTGAGAAGAGGAATTAATCAAATTTTCTTTGGTTGGGAAAGTCCCGGCTCCCGCCATATAGGAGTATGCTTGGAATTCAAAACTTTTTGCACCAAAATAAACTTATCTTTTCATTATGGTTTCCACAGACAATTTGAAGTACCCTCATATACACGCTTACACACAAGTGTACTTCAAAAAGGTTTGTGGAAACTGGAAGTAAAAGATAATCCATGCACATCAGAATTCTTTAAAAAATGCATAGAAATATGTACTATTAAAAAGTTGCCAAGGATTTCAAATTTTTTGCATCAAAATAAGTTTATCTTTTAATTCCATTTTCCTCAAAACGTTTTAAAATACTTATAGGTATGCGTGTGCACACATGCACACACACACACATATGTATATACGTTCCCTGTACAAATGTAACATTCCTGTAAGATGATTTTCTAACTTCTGCCTGTATACCTTGAACCGCATGGAGTTTAGTCCTTCACAAGCCAGTCTATCTTACTGTTAGAAAACAAACGTTACACTTCCTTCTTATAGTGAATGAAGATCAGTTTCCCTCATGAAACTGGCCCTGGTTCTGTCCTCCAGTTCCACAGAATACACTAACCCCTCTTCTCAATCAGATCTTCACATATTTGCAAAGGACTGCACCATTCCGCCCCTGCCATCTCTCCCGAAGCCAGGTTAAACACCCACACTTCTTTCAACCCCTCCTCATCCGACATGCATGTGCATTGGCTGAGTCTTCCTAAGTCTGGTTTGGCAGAACAACTCTCAACATATGGCACCGAAAAGGAACACAATATTCCAAATGTGGTCTGACAACTGAACCCTATTCAAGAAAACACTCACTGAGGACCTTCAGATGAATGTTGTTCTTGATCTTGACTATTCTTCTATTAATGTATCCTAAAACTACATGAACTTTGTTGTAGTCCATTTCATACTATGTGTCAGGATCAAAATGAGTCCAGAATGTGTTATCCAAATGAACAGTTTATTCTTCTGCCACCAGTTCTGTAAACATCATAACAGAGGACAATCAAAAGCTTCTGAGCCATGTGGCCCTGGGTGGACCCTGTCACTTACTAGCTGAGTGACCTTAAACTGGAAAAGCATTGGTTCTTTTGTAAGTTTCCGTGCAAGACTCTGATAAAAAAAAAAAAAAAACCACAGTTTTTAAGAGGCAAAAGTTGATGACAGATTTGTGCGGCACAGATTATTGTCTAGATAATACTCCACCAGTCCTATCAAGGAGTGAGGTCCAGTTTTGTTTCAGAAACACAAGAGGAAATGGTCTAATTATTATTTTTTATTATTTTTGACAGGCAGAGTGGACAGTGAGAGAGAGAAACAGTGAGAAAGGTCTTCCTTTGTCGTTGGTTCACCCTCCAATGGCCGCTGCAGCTGGTGCACCGTGCTGATCCGATGGCAGGAGCCAGGTGCTTCTCCTGGTCTTCCAGGAGAAGGGACAACTGTAGGGCCCAAGCACTTGGGCCATCCTCCACTGCACTCCTGGGCCATAGCAGAGAGCTGGCCTGGAAGAGGGGCAACCCGGACAGAATCCGGCGCCCCGACCGGGACTAGAACCCGGTGTGCCGGTGCCACAAGGCGGAGGATTAGCCTGTTGAGCCGCAGCACCAGCCATGGTCTATTTAGTGAAGGGAAATGAAAGAGATGCACCAGTGGCACAGCAGGCGCCCAACACACATCGCCTCACTTCATAGCAATCTTGTGAGAGTTACGTCGTCTCCACAGAGAAATAAACTGGGAATTAAGTAGGCAGGCAATGCTTCTAAGCTCTCAGGGTAATGTGTGGAGAGGCTGGACTCAAACACAGGAACCCATCCTTCCTGTGACTAACCACGACATGGTGAGACCCAAGCACACGAACAGGAACTGTGGGCAAGATGGGTTGGCGGATTGGGGCAGACAGAAGGGTGTGTAGGGAGGTGCAAGTAGCATGAAGCTAGAATGGCGAAGTCAAGGTCAAATTGCAAAGGATCTTGAGTTCCATACTAAGGAATGTGGAGTTCAATCTGTAGGCCATTAGGAGTCAACTCCCATTGGTTGCAGAGATCAGTTTAAATAGCTGAAAATTAATTTCACAGATAATAACAAGGGCTTTAGAGACAAAATAATGGATGCAGAGCACGTGTTGGAGATGTTATTTTAGATGGGATTGGTAAAGGAGGGCTTTCTGAACAGAAGCAATTAAAGTCAGGGAGAAAGGGATGCAGATCTCTCATGCAAGTGTGTTCCAGGCTGACAGTCCAGGAGGATACTTGGCACATTCATGTTTGAGAAACATGAAGCAGGCAGGTTAGCCTTCAGTTGGATGAATAAACAAGAGGAGAGGGGTAGAAAATCAAGACTGAGAGATGGGCCAGCGCCGCAGCTCACTTGGCTAATCCTCCACCTGTGGCACTGGCACACCGGGTTCAAGTCCCAGTTGGGGCGCCGGATTCTGTCCCAGTTGCTCCTCTTCCAGTCCAGCTCTCTGCTGTGGCCCAGGAGGGCACTGGAGGATGGCCCAAGTGCTTGGGCCCTGCACCTGCATGGGAGACCAGGAGGAAGCACCTGGCGGCCATTTGGGGGGTGAACCAATGGAAGACCTTTCTCTCTGTCTCTCTCTCTAACTCTGCCTGTCAAAAAAAAAAACAAAAAAAAAACACAGAGATGGCAAGAGGCAGATCATGTTGTATTTTGGATTTTATTCTTAGTTTAATGAGGAGCATACTAAACAGTGCTTGGAGCAGAAGAGGAAGTAATATGATTCAATGTATTATTTTATGATACTTTTTTATAATTTATTTTTATAATACTTTGCTGAAATCATAATACACTAAATTTATAGTTCCCTAAAATACCAGTCCATAACTATCCCCCAAAAGTGAGATTAGTTTGGCACACTTGTTCTCAGTAAACTCAGGCTGGCTTCTAATTCTCAGCTAAGTGCTCATAAAGCAAATATTAGTAATCTGTTTGAGAGTCGTGCCAGGCACTTGGTTTGATAATCCATCATTCCTTTTCCTCTCTGCCCCCAAATTCCTGTGACAACATTTTTCCTTCTTTCACCTTGGGGTGTGAAGAATGGGGAATTAAAAGGCAGACTGTGGGCACTAAATACACATGAAAAGGGACCTTTTCAAAAAGGGGTATGCACAGGAAGATTTGTGGAGAGACGGAAAACACAGAAGAGGTGGCCCAAGTGGGCTGCGTGGGACACATGATGGAGTCAGACTGCAGGTATCCTCTGTGGATGGACGAAAAACATGACTACAGAGAGCTCCACAGAAATCACACCCTGCACTTTCATGCAAAGCCTAAAAGAAAACATACAAAGATGGTAATCCATTTTGACTGGATGATAGGATTATGGCTGAATTTGTCTCACATTGTGGGTAAACTGTCTTTATTATTATTATTGTTACTTCTCTAACTTAAAGGAGATTTTTTAAAAATTAAAAGAAAGAAGAACTCATTTTCCAGAGCAAGTAAAGGTCAAGGTAATCACAAATCTTGAGCTTTAAACTTTAAATGTTGGGCCGGTGCCGTGGCTCACTTGGTTAATCCTCTGCCTGCGGTGCTGGCATCCCTTATGGGCACCAGGTTCTAGTCCCGGTTGCTCTTCTTCCAGTCCAGCTCTCTGCTGTGGCTCGGGAAGGCAGAGGAGAATGGCCCACGTGCTTGGGCCCTGCACCTGTGTGGGAGACCAGGAAGAAGCACCTGGCTCCTGGCTTCGGATTGGCACAGCTCCGGCCATAGCAGCCATTTTGGGGGGTGAACCAACGGAAGGAAGACCTTTCTCTCTCTCTCTCTCTCTCTCTCTCTCTCTCACTGTCTAACTCTGCCTGTCAAATAAATTTTTAAAAAATTTTTTAAAAATTTTTAAAATTTAAATGTTAAGAAACTGCAATTAGACTTCTTTTTTTTTTTTAATTTTATTTATTCGTTTGAGAGGTAGAGTTACAGTGAGAGGAAGAGACAGAGAGAAAGGTCTTCCTTCTGTTGGTTCCTTCCAGAGCGGTGCTGAACCAAAGCCAGGAGCCAGGAGCTTCTTCCGGGTCTCCCATGCAGGTGCAGGGGCCAAGCACTTGGGCCATCTTCCACTGCTTTCCCAGGCCACAGCAGAGAGCTGGACTGGAAGAGGAGCAGCCAGGACTAGAACCGGTGCCCACACGGGATGCCCGTGCCGCAGGCGGAGGATTAACCTACTGCGCCATGACGCTGGCCCTGTAATTAGACCTCTTTAGAGAGTTTTCTTTTTGGACTTTTACAAAAATGTATTTTACGTGGAGGGAAAATGGAGACTGCAGAGCCCTGAGGCAAGACCACACAATCTGGAAAAATAAAATTCTGGCAACTATGTGATTTATGCCGGGTTCTTTATAATATACAACTGGACGATGAAAGTTGAGAGATCAAATAAGAACTCCCTGAGCATCCTTGCATAGGCCTGTTCTAATTCTTATACTAGTTCCAGAGACCCAGTTATGCCAAGGAGCGAAGAGAGCACACAATTCTTTTGAGGCGGTAAAAGTCACACACACAACACACGCATGCATACATAGATAAAGACATATGTACAAAATCTCAATTGGCAAGAAGCACTGAAGGGTATTTTCCTGTCAGAAGACATTGTCAGTGTGGTTAGGTTGTAAAAGATTTCACTTCCTTTAAAATCACTTGTGACTTCTTTATATTTCACATTTTCCCTGGTAAAAATTTTAATGAAAAAGCTTTCATAGTACATAATAAAAACCTAGTCTTACCTAACTTTCTTTTAACTGCCATTACTGATTAACCTCACTCTCACACAACAATATAAGAATTTTTATGAACCCTCATTTCATTTTTCCTAAACCTCTGAATACTTTGTCACTGCTAAGACTGGTGCCCATCTACATATGACAGCGGCATAATGAGTTTCATTTACTACTGATATAAACTCCAGTGGCCTTGGAGCGGCTGTTGTGGTGCAGTGGGTTAGGCTGCCACTTGGATGCCGGCATCCAGTCATTAAGGGAGGCTGGGTAGGAGTCCTGGGTACTTCACTTCCAATCCAGCTTCCTACTAATGCACCTGGGAAAGCAGCAGATGATGGCTCAAGTACAAGGGTCCCTGCCACCCACGTGGAAGACACAGATGGAGTTCCTGGCTCCTGTCTTTGGCCTGGTCCAACTCTGGCTGTTGTGACCATTTGGGGACTGAACGAACAGATTGGTGCTCTCTCCTTTTTTCTCTCTCTCTCTCCTTCTCTGTCATTCTGCCTTTCAAAAAAATAAATCTTAAAAAACAACCCAAAAAACCTAGTTGCCTTAAATACAAATTCCACTTTAATAGCTACACCAAGAAAATGACAATAATTGCCTAGAGGCAAGAAATTTACATTTTTTGATACACTGTCATCACCTCTGCTCACTTACTCCTGTGTCAGATTTTATACAGAATGCTTCTTCATGGTTAGAAAAGTTCCAGCTTTCTTCAATAAGAATAATTTATAAATAATGCAAACCCAAATGAGTAGAGAAAGATGAAAACTTTATCTAAATACTTTCATTAATATTTTAAGAAAATATTACTGATAATATTGTCTCACAAGATAGTTCATGATCAAAACAGTTTACTTTGATAACATACTCAAAAGAACACAATGCTGTACTCACTGGAAGGCTTAGGAATTCATTAAAGTAGTCCACAAGGAAATCATCTGTTGCCAAAGAATCTTCCTGCAAAAACAAAATCCAATACTATGATTATTCTAAAATGATAAAAACACACCTACATTATTCCCTAATTCTGCTATCCATTTACTATCATGGAGACCTTCAAACCTTTTTCACAGTCCGTCAACAGTGAATTCCAACTATAAAGAGAAACAGTGCTAGCACCTCTGGAAGGAAGGAGTAAGAAGATGGAATGGGGGCCGACACTGTGGCACAGCGGGTTAACGCGCTGGCCCGAATTGCCAGCATCCCCTTTGGGCACCGGTTCTAGTCCCACCTGTTCCTCTTCTGATCCAGCTCTCTGCTGTGCCCTGGGATAGCAGTGAAAGATGGCTTAAGTCCAAGTCCTTGGGCCCCTGTACCCACATGGTAGACCCAGAAGAAGTTCCTGGCTCCTGGCTTCAGATCGGAGCAGCTCCAGCCCTTGTGGCCATCTGGGAAGTGAACCATTGGATGGAAGACATCTCTCTGTCTCTACCTCTCTCTGTAACTCTGTCTTTCAAATAAATTTTTAAAAATCTTAAAAAAAAAAAAAAGAAGATGGAATGGAACATCATCTTAAAGACCCTTCTATTGTACTCAGTTGGAGAGCAGAAGACATGAAATACACAGTACAGCACTCCAATGAAACATCAACAAATACAAAGTGAGTCCACCACATAGTACATTTCCAACAGACCTATTTGAAATACACATATTTCATAAAACTAAAGACAGAATCAATAAAGAGAGAAGCAGTGTTTGGGGTTAAAATGAAATTGAGAATGCAAATGTCCTAAATGAAAGCAACAAGCTAAGTGAAGCAAATGTTCTACTGCCTCTCCCTCCGCAGGAGGCACAGTTTTCACAATGTGGGTCCAACCTCACTTCTACATAGCAAACTTTGAAAATGTGCATGTTCTAAGCATAAAGATTGTATACATTTTTTCCGTAACGATCTCATCCACCAGTGTAACCACTTTTAAAGTTGGCAAAATCGAAAAGCCACTGCCAAAACAAAATCCGTCTTCCAAGTCATAAAACACCTTATTTTATTAGTAATTGTTTCCATTGTGTCAAAAGCATATGATGGCACACTCTGTTGTATAGTACATATGTTTATTTTGTTCTTCATAATTATATTTCAATTTTGGAAATCTAACATGAAAGTTGACAATATGACTCAATGCTATTATTTCCATATGGCTGATTATTTTGTTATACTGGCCAATTTTTGAAAAATTCACTGAAATACAGTGCTATAGGAATATAGTATATTACATTTACATCTACTTTTGAAAACAGATATTCAGGGTAATTTCTTTAAGTAAGTACAGTGTCACAAGAGAGTTATAAACAATCACAGAATTTATATCAAGGAACTTATAGAAATCTCATCTGAGATTTAGGATTTAGTTTACTAAGAATCTCAAGTGATCAAAACAACAACTAAGAATTTAATAAATCCACTACCTTAGCAGTGGTGCCTTAGTAGTTAGTATATGCTCAAGTGAAGTTCTAAGCATATACTATTACAGAGCAGAACAAGTCAGATATCAATTTGAGGGAAGTTATAAATATAACAACCTTTCAAACTATAATTTTCTGGCCTGTATTTGCTGGACTATTTTCTACTAATTCTTATGAGAAAACATCTGAATTCAATAAATTTTTAAAAGACTTTATTTGAGAGGTAGAGTTACAGACAGTCAGAGGGAGAGGAGATAGAGAGAAAGGTCTTCCATCTGCAGGTTCAGATAGTGAGAGGGAGAGACAGAGAGAAAGGTCTTCCATCTGTAGGTTCAGTCCCCAAAAGGCCACAAGGGCCAGAGCTGTGCCAATCCAAAGCCAGGATCCAGGAGCTTCTTCCAGGTCTCCCACATGGGTGCAGGGACCCAAGCACTTGACATGCTATCCAGGCCATAGAGAGAGCTGGATTGGAAGAGGAGCAGTTGGGTCTAGAACAGATGCCCATATCAGATGCCAGCACCTCAGGCAGAGGATTAACCTACTACACCATAGCGCCAGCCCCCAAAAAATTTGTTTTAGTATTTTCTATTTAGAGGGCACTGTGCTAAAATAAGGGTAGCCAAATTTTGCAGTACTGGGTCACAAAAGAAAAAAAAATCCATGAATATGAAGAGTGTATTTTCTCTTAAAAAATTGTTATTTACTTATTTATTGGAGAAGCAGAGACACAGGTCTCCCACATAGATGGCAGGTACCAACTCCTTGAGCCTTCTCTACTGATTCCAGCAGGAAGCTGGAACTGAGTGTGGAGCTAGGACTGAAACCCAGCTCTCCAACATGGAATGTAAGCATCCCAGGCCACATCTTCACTAACAGACTCAGTGCCTGCTCAAGGGTATTATGCTTTTAATCAGTAATAGTAAGGTAGTATCATTTGTTAGTTTTTATAAAATACGCATTTTATTTTTAATTTTTTAGCCATCGAATGTGCATTTCATAGAGCTTAAATACTGCCTAGGACTTGGCCAGTTACCCTGCCAGAAAAATTCTAGAGAATCCTCGGATTCATACTTGTATATTCATTTCTAGATGCCTCATACTTCAATAAACTATCTGCAATGAAGTACCTGTTTTAGTTTTTTTTCTTAATCCGTTTCAGAGAGGTATAATCTTGTAAAATTCAGCAAGAATGAATTACGCAAAAAGAGGAAAAAATGCATTGTAACCTCAATTTCTTAGTATTAAATTCAACAAATACGAACCTACTCTGCTTCTACACACAAACTCCTGATTTCTGAGGTCAATCTCCAAGGACTGCTAAGTGTCCTCAGCAGCACCGCCTTCTACCCTTGGTGATGTGGCATTTCCTGAGTGTCTGCTCACATCCTCAGCTTGCACCTACAACTGCAGAGCCGTAAAGTACTCAGGTACATGCAAATCTTTACTTCTATTCTGAAATTGCACCTTAATCTCTATCAGTATTAAACACAGGGAATTCTGTTGATATGGGGCTGTTCCGCAATGGGAAATCAGCGAAGGCCCCAAGCGCCATGTGTTTGATTTTCTCATGGATGGGAAGACCTGCCCCTCTCCAAATGAACGAGCATGCTCCCACACCACAGTCCTAGCTCCTTGTGTTCAACCATCTTGTCACATCACAAGCAAACAGTTGTGTAGACTAATGAGGATCAGATAAGCCCTTTACTCTCCAAACTTTTTAATCACAGAAATTATTTTAAAAAGACCTTGACCTGAAGAAGTAGCTCAATTACTATAACCCACTTACTTGGATATATTAAAATGAACTAAATAGGGCTGGCATTGTGCAACAGTGGGTTGAGACACTGCCTGCAACACAAGCATCCCATACTGGCACTGGTTCAAACCCAGCTGCTCCATTTATGATCTAGTTCCCTACTAATGGTCTTGGAAAATCAGCAGATGATGGCCCCAGTGTTTGGGCCCCTGCCGCCCATGTAGGAGACCCGGATGGAGTTCCCAGCTCCTGGCTTTGGCCTGGCCCAGTGCTGGCTATGGCAGCTATCTGGGAAGTGAACCAACAGATGGAAGACCTCCCTCTCTCTGTAACTCTGACTTTCAAAATAAACAAATATTTTTTAAAATTAACTAAATCGCTATACTTGGGCTTAATGTCTTCCAAATAACCAGTAAACAGGTGATGGTTAATGGTACAATCAAGAAAACTGAGTTCCAATCAATTCCTCCATTACATCATTCCATGAACCTGACTGCAAAATTTGTAACACAGACTCTCTGTTGAGTGATGCAATGGAAGGTACGAACACTGCTTCAGAAATGAGTCTACTCTGGAAACCTGGCTTTTCATGTATTACAGGTGTGCCATCTGTGAAAGTGAAGTCAGCTTTTCCATTTTTAGTCCAAACTTCTCAAGTTCCTTACTTTTTAAAGAGAGTTAAGCAAAAATAGCTTATGTGCTTGCTAATTACGACAGGTAAAATTCTTTGCTTAAAAAGCTGTTTGGCTGCACCTTGAAATCAGATAAAATGTAATTTCTTCACAACTCTAATAAAAGATGCAAGAAATCCAAAGAAAGCCTTATAAAGGAGAAGAAGGAAATAAGATAAATACACACGCAAAAAAAAAAACCCACGGTCCATTAACGATTATAATACATGCCATGAGAAAATTACAATGTAAACCGTTTCCTCCATAGGAGGAAAAGATGTGATCTGGCAGGAAGAACCAGAAGAGACTCAAGTGGAGAAAACAGCATTTGAAGCACATTTCAAATCCCTTCAAAGTCTACACTGAGAAACATCACTAGGAGAAGCAGCGACACAGAAGACAAGGAGAAACGCATGAACAGAGAAGAAACGCTGGGAAGCAAAACGTAGGCCAGTGGTCGTCTCTAGGAAGTGGTAGCAAGAATGAACCAGGAAAGGGCTTCAGGAAGCTTCTAGGGTCATGGAAATGCTCTATGTATTGGCGGCAGTTTGGACTATACAGTATACACATATGTCAAATTTCACCACATGATGTCCTGAAAACTTTTTGTTTTGGTGTATACATTTTCCATCAACATAAAAAATAAACTAATATCAAAACTGGTTCATGATACTCATGGAGAAGTGATTAGGAGTGAAGTGTATCAGTCTTTTTATTTTTTTGACAGGCAGAGTGGACAGTGAGAGAGAGAGACAGAGAGAAAGTCAGTCTTTATAACTTACTTTGAAATGCATTAAAAAATAGAAGACGAGTTGATGGATAGATGGTAGGATAGAAAGAAGACATAAATGTGAAAAAGTAATGTAGCAACATAACTGAAATCTTGAGAGTGAGTCTATTGGTGTCCACTATATTCAACTCTTTCTCATGTTTAAAAATGTTCACAATAAAATGTGTAGGAGGTGTACTTATGTATTAGGAAACAAGATCAAGTTTCTTGGCTCCTTATCAACAGCTTTCTTAGCCTCCTGTGTCCCAATGGAAACATCCCAAATCACTATCATCGCCCCCAGAGGAAATTCTTGGGTATCTGAACAACTTCTGAGCAGCAGGATTAAAGGCCAGAAACCTGAGCCCCCTGGTCCAGCCTCCTGTCCATAACACGCCAACCTTCACCTCTCCCACCTTCTGAAGGGTGCACTTTGGCTCCTGCCCATCTGTTCAGCCTCATTTCAAACTCCCATGCTCCAGTCACAGCAAGTTTTTTATAGTTCTACCCTGTTGCACATTCTGATGATCTGCCTGAAAAAAATTTTTTGTCCTTTATCCATCCTTTTTCATCGTCAAAAATCTAGAACAGTGTTTCTCTAGAAAAATCCTTATCACTTCATACTATAACTGTGTCTATATGTCTCATACACTTCCGAAGGAAAAGACTACTTCTTGGGGCTGGCGCTGTAGTATAGTAGGCTAAGCCTCTGCCTGTGGCACCAGCATCCCAACTGAGCACCTCTTCAGATCCAGCTCTCTGCTAAGGCCTGGGAAGGCAGTAGAAGATGGTCCAAGTGTTTGGGCCCCTGCACCCATATGGGAAATCCAAAAGAAGCTCCTGGCTCCTGGCTTCAGATCAGCTCAGCTCTGGCCAAAGCCATTGTGGCTACTTGGGGAGTGAACCAGTGGATGGAAGACCTTTCTCTCTGTCTCTCCCTTGCTCTGTCTGTAACTCTACCTCTCAAATAAATGAATAAAATCTTTAAAAAAAAAAAAAAAAAGCAATGAGGCTGGCGCCGTGGCTCACTTGGTTAATCCTCCACCTGCAGCACCAGCATCCCATATGGGCACTGGGTTCTGGTCCTGGTTGCTCTTCTTCCAGTCCAGCTCTCTGCTGTGGCCCAGGAAGGCAGAGGAGGATGGCCCAAGTGCTTGGGCTCCTGCACCCACGTGGGAGACCAGGAGGAAGCACCTGGCTCCTGGCTTCGGATCAGCACAGCATGCCGGCTGTAGCAGCCATTTGAGGGGTGAACCAATGGAAGGAAGACCTTTCTCTCCGTCTCTCTCTCACTGTCTAACTCTGCCTGTCTAATAATAATAAAAAAAAGCAATGAGAAATGCCAAAATTGAATAACTGAAGAGAAGCATTCCTTTTATCTATACTATTTGAATTATTTATAAAAATAAATGTACTCACATATTGCTTATGAAATTAAAAATATATAGACCCAAAGAGCTAATAAGAAAACTGAATATATTTAATTTTTATATATATTTCCTCTAAGAAAATTATCAAAGATACCATACCATAAGAGAAAAACACCAGAAGACAGGTGCTTAAGACACATGTAATACACATAAAAGGAAATTTTGCAGAAAAATAAATAACACTAATTACTAAGTATGAAATTATCAACAAATATATATTAATAAAATGCCATATCCTGGACACTGTGATCCACACTGCAGGAAATAGTCAGGTGTGCTGAGACACAGGGCTAGCCCCAAGGAACTCCCAATTTTGTTAAGAAATTAAATTTCACACATAAAAAGTTAAAATATATACAAAGTAGTGTTTCCCCGACAAACATTTTTTTGTAAGTGAGCTATTTTATATTTTGAAGATGAAGACTTCATATTGAGGTGGAAATATTTTTCAAGTGTCCATAATAGTGCTGTACTTTTAGATCCACAGATTGAGAAAATACAATATGAACAAAGTCACTATGAACACAGAAGCACAACAACAAAGCACTATTTAAATAAAACTGAAGTTTATTTCTCTCGTGTGATCACCAGCAGAGCACAGGACCCTCTCATGTGTGACTGTCTGTCTCCAATACCACTTCTACTTCATGATCCAATTGACTGCTACAGCTCCAGCATCACATCCTTATTCCAGCCAGTAGAAAAGAATCCAAAGGATGCCTTCTCTCTCTCCACACTTATCCGTGCAACAGTCAGAAAAACCCAGCTTCTAATTATGGCTCAACCAGCTACTAGCTATGTGATGGGAGGGTCTGTTATTTGGTCTCTATAAATCTTAGCTTTCCAGAAGTACCACAACTTGCATCCTATTGGCCAGAATCTGGTTACATGACTAGCTGCAAGAGACATTAAAGGGGCCAGCACCATGGCACACTAGGTTAATCCTCCACCTTCGGCGCCAGCATCCCACATGGGCGCCGGGTTCTAGTCCCGGTTGCTCCTCTTCCAGTCCAGCTCTCTGCTGTGGCCTAGGATAGCAGTAGAGGAGGGCCCAAGTCCTTGGGTGCCTGCACCCGCAAGGGAGACCAGGAAGAAGCTCCTGGCTCCTGGCTTCGGATCGGCACAGCTCTGATGCATTGGGCACTGAAGACTGTGCAAGACTCTGAAGTAGGTGAGGAAAGGCAACTGAGACAAAACTCACCAGCAAACGCAGGAAGGCAAACAGGGCAGTTTGGCCAGAGTGGAATGCATGTGGAAGTAGTTTTATAAACCAAAAACAGGACAAATGCCATCCTTATCAGAGCAGAAAGTACTGGGAGGTATGGTTAAAGAGGACTGAAAAGTTCGAGAAAAGGTTTTGAATGCTGACGTGTGGTGTGGAGTTTGACATTCTGGCTCTGCTGGTTACTAACGTGTAGCCTCAGGCCCAGTTAGCTAACCTCTGTAAACTTCCTTTCTCAACTGTGAAATACAGGTAATAATCATGACTTAATAGGGTAGTTTTGAGGTTAAATACCAGCATGTAGCCAGCAGTCAATAAATACTAGCGAATAATAAAAGTTCTGAGCAATCAAGGAACAGGGTCATTTCTAGGGTTAACAGCAAAACTGGGGCAGGGCAGGAGTAATGGCACACAGGGAAAAAAAAATCTAAAGGTACGCAGAACAAAGCAATAGCAAGTAATCCAGTACAGCTGATGCACAGGAGTTTGCACTTTATGCTTTAGAAAAGGAAAAATTGGAGTTGGCAGAGGAATTACTGGAGGAGGTGATATCAGTTAGGACCACTGCCAGAGTCCAGCCCAGGGATGCAGGGCCTGAAATAAGACAGTAGCTGGGAGGATGCAGGAAAGGATCTGGCTATGAAACGAACCCGGTAAATGATTTCAGGTGGACGGGAGGCAAATAAAAGAAAGGCTCTGGTTCGGGCGACTGAACTGCCAGTGGTACCATCAACCAGAAACAGAAAGAAAGAAAACAGGTGGTGGTGGGGGGGGGGGGGGATGAATTCAGGTGAGACTGCTGAGTGATTCAGAGACATCCAGATAATGTCCGATAACCCAGAGCTGGTATCAAAAACAGGTGTGTTGACCCAGCGCTCCCAAGAAACAGGGGCAGCGGAAAATACAAGAGCAGACGAGGAGCGCTCCCAGACAAAACCTGCTGACCAGAATCTTGACGAAGTCAATACTTTCATGGGAAAAAGGGAAAAACAGCCAGAAAGGGGGGAAACACACAGGAGGGATGGGAGAACTGGGAGATAATAGTGTCAAAGGAGGAGGTGTGGCTAATAGTCTTCAAGCTATTGAGAGTTGGTGCGTGGGGCCAAATGCCTGGAACGGTTAGCAAACTGCTCAAATATGCAGCAGCGTGTTGCTGACTGCTCCTCACACAGCCCGTGCCAGAAGTGTATGGGAAAGGATTAGCTGGCTCCAGAAACGCTCACCTCCTGCTGGAGGGAAGAGCAGTTCGGGGAGGCCTGCAGCAGCTTAAGGACATTTCCCGATAAACAGAGCTCTGCCAACAGGGTCAGCGGACCGGGAAGAATTTCAAATAAGCCCTGCGTACCTCTACCGTGTGTGCGTGCACATGCGTGTGTGTGTGTGTGTGCGTGTGTGTGTGTGTGTGTGTGGTGTGTGCCTCTCTCAGCAGTGGACCAAAGGTCTGAAAAGGTAAAAGCAGAAGTCGCCGGCGAAATACTCTCTCTCTCTCTCTCCCTCTGTTGAACTAAAAGCCAAAAGTAAATACGATGATTGGCCAACAAGAGAAGTAAGTGCTGGAGGACATAAGTAAAGAGTTCTTGGAACAGGACTCCGACCTTAAGCAGGAATTAGGCTCTGCTTCTCCCTATCAGTCTGCGTTGGGCATTTGCTTAATATGCCATGGGAACTACACTAGGACCTACAGCACATGCTGAAATGACTACACACGCATCTGGCAAAGTACTTAATATCGCTCACCATCTCCAGAAGCGTGAGCTAAGCACAATATTTAGCACATTTTAAGTGGAATTATAAACTGACCACTCATTACCAACCAAGGCGATCTCCTAATGTTTACCGCGACCAGGGACTGCACGGCACAGCCCAGTAAAACCATGGCGATAAAACCGGCCTCTCACAGAGACGTTACAGAGCTGAGAGAAATTACATGAGGTCATTTCTGAGAAAGAACCTTAACCACGACCAGCATCCACCCTACAAATCAACTGGCCCTTCTTGAACATGGAACCTATGTTAAAGAACAAAAAGGTCTTGTGTACACATTGTCACCATGGTCACCAACCCACAGCTAGCACTGTACTCCAGCAAAAAAAAAAAAAAAAAAAAAAGAAATGAGCAAAGGAAAAAAAAGTAGCCGGTCTAAGTCATACTTACAAATTTTTCTTCTGTAATGTCTGGTGGCTCTGAAACGAGATAAAATATCACATTATCTCACTCAAGTCTGGCTTCCAATTAGCGCAGGTGAAATCATTGAGACAGCACCTAGCCCTCTTCACTCTCTGCACACGGGTGGGATCTTAAGTGGGAATTCAAGATGGAAGAGCAGGAAAGGGCTCCGGAACCCAGCTTGGTCCCTAGTCCTCTTGACCCTCAATAGAGGAAAGCGGCCATTATTCCCGCTGCAAAAGGGAGTCCGGAGGGAGCCGAAATTCCTGAGAAACAAGGCCACGGCAGTGACGCCCGTTTTTCGAATGTTGGGGAGCCGAGACGCCGGGGGCCAGGAGTTCAAGTCCCGAGGGCCCGCGGGCCCGTCCCAGCCCCCGCAGCCGCGCCCGCCGCGCCCGGCCCGCCCACCTACCCGCGTCGAGCCGCTTCTCGGGCATGGCCGCCGCCGCCCGTCAGGGCCGCATCCCCGCGCGCCCAACGCCCGGCCCGGCCCGGCTCTGCCCCGGAGCCGACACGGAGGCCGGAGCCTCGCGTGGCCCCCGCCTCGCCCGGGTTGCTATGGAGCTGAGACAATGCGGGCGCCCGAGGCCAAGGCCGGGCCGGCGGTCACGCGCCTTCCCGGGCCCCTGGCTCCCCTGGGCCGAGGCTGGGGCTCCCCCGCCGCCGCCTCCAGTGCCCAGTCCTCCCGCTCCGCGCTGACCCTGGCGAGCCAGCCGCCTGTGAAACCCCGAAGGAACCAGAGCTCGGCGGTGGCCACCGTCCGTGCCTGCCCTCGCCAGGCTGGGGAACGCCATGTCCCCTAGCGAGGAAAGAACCGGCCAGCGCCTGGGAGAGGCTGGGAGGCCCGAGCGGGAGCGAGGAGAGAGGGGCCAGCCGGGCCTCGTCCACTCAGCTCTTGATCTAGTTCAGTGGCAACGATGGCCATGTGAAAAGTGAAAACTGTGGGGTTTAGGAACCAGAGCTTCCCCCCACACTGCCGTTCCAGTCGGTTAGGACGGCTGCGCTGCCCAGATATCTAAGCTTTAAAAATGGTTTCAGGAGTCTGTTGAAGAGGAGATGATAAATTGATAAACTAATGTGTGAAAAGGTTTGATGGAAGAGTTTTCAGTTAAAAAAAAAAAGTGGAATTTGAAGACCACAGTATTTCTGATCAGAAAAAAAATGAACATGAATGGCAAATGGTAACTCAAATTTCTAGCCCACTCCTCTCACCCTGAGCCTAAAATCCCCAGTCTTGGTTGAGCCCTTCCAATGCAAAAGTCCAAAAGGACTCAGCATCTCCTCCATTCCTGACCTGCAGATCTCACCTTCTGGTATAAGTCTGGTGTTCTCTAAGGGACACCTCCATCTACCAAGTGACTCAAGCCAGACTCCTGCAAAATTTGCCTCTTAAGCTTCTCCCCCAAACTCTGTATTCAGTCAAGCACTGGGTCCTGCCAATTCTGTGTTCAGCTATTTCTAGAATCTGGAATGTCCTCTCCACCAGCAGAGATAGCCTTAGTACCAGGCGCCCACCTGGACTCTTGTAAAACCTTCTTAACTGGCGTCCTCAAATCAGTTCTCCATGCTGAAAGCAAGATCTAGCTAAATGGGAATCTGAGCTATTTACAAAATTTCAGTGAGTCCAAATTCACTCCCTACTGTATGGGGAACACTCCAAGGCTGGTCAAAGACCCACAAGTACATGAATGATTAAAGGAGCAAGGAATATGGCAAGAGATGTTTACATTGCGAGAAGCCCACACCTTCCTAGGTATGTTTATTGCTGTTTCGGTATTGCATAGGCAAGACCAAAAACAAAATAAACCGATCTGTGGGCTAAAGCCAGAGGGCTGAGTGCAATTATGGAAGGGCAGTAGAAGACAACCAAGAGGTAAAGAAAGGTGGAGACGTTTGTAGGGCTTGCTAGGGACGCTGGCTTTCACTGGGCGTGAAATGTGCGCTGGAGGAGGGTGTGAACAGAGAAGTGACTTCGTGAGAAGGACGAGCAGGCATGGAAGCAGACAGGAGCTGATGGTGGCTCGCACTAGCCAGCACAGGTTTGACAAGGGCACAACCCACTGTTTCTTAACATGTTCAGAGTTGTGCAGCTGTCACTATCATCCCGTTTAGAGCATTTCATTTCTCGGAGAGCCCCAAACACTTTAGGCCATCACTCCCATTTCTTAAGCAACCACTTATCTATCTGTTCCTAAGCAACCACTCACTTACCTATTGCCTAGTTTGGACATTTCTTCTGAATGGAATCACACCACATGTGTTTGGCTTCTTTCATTTAGCATCATGTTTTTATGGTTTATCTGTATTATGACACATTTCAGTATTCCACTATTCGGTATTCCACTGTCGTGGTTACACCATATTTTGTCATATTTTGTCTGTTTATCAATGGACATTTGGGTTTCCATTTTTTGGATAATACTTTTATGAGCATTTGTGTACAAGTTTTTGTGTTCATGTATGTTTTCATTTCTCTTAGATATTGTTACGCTTTGAACAGGGTTTGTTTTGAATTCTTGTAGCGCTTTAATGGTTAATGGGTTGATGTTAGTGATTGATGGATTAGGGGTGGAGTCTTGATCCAAACATGGTATCTGGAAGTGGAGCTTTTGGGAAGTAATTGGGTTAGATTAAGTTGCTATGGTGGGGGCTGGCGCTGTGGCACTGTAGATTAATTCTCCACCTGTGGTGCTGGCATCCCATGTGGGTGCTAGTTCTAGTCCCGGCTGCTCCTCTTCTGATCCAACTCTCTGCTTCAGATCGGCCCACCTCCGGCCATTATGGCCATTTGGAGAGTGAACCTGAGAATGGAAGACTTTTCTCTCTGTCTCTCTCCCCCATTGTCTGTAACTCTACCACTCAAATAAATAAATAAAATCTTAAAAAAAAAAAAAGTTGCTATGGTGGTGCCCCATGACCAGGTCATGATGGATTTATCAAGCGAGACACCCGGACATGGAGGACAAGCATCTTTCCTGTCTCCCAGTGTTTCCTAACTCTCCGAGCGATTATTCCTCTACCATCTCCACCCTCACCAGACACCTAACACAATGAAGCCGCCCAATCTTGGACTGTGAACCTCCAGAACTGTGAGCTGAAGTAAACCATTATTTCTTCCTACGTAGTTCCTCTCAGGTATTTTAGCTAAAGTAATGAAAACGTAACTAATGCAGGTATCCACGTAGGAGTAGAATGCTGGGTCTGATGGGAACTCCATGTTTACCCTTTTTGAGAAACAGACTGTTTTCCAAATCAGCTGCACTGCTTCACCTTCCCAGCAGCAGTGAACCAGGGCTCTGGCTTCCCCACATGCTGGCCAGCACTTACCATCTGACTTTTTATCATCTGACTTTTTCATTATAGCTATCCCTTGGGGTAAGAAGTAGTGTCTCTTTGTGGTTTGGATTTGAACTCCCTGATGATTAGATCCTGTTTACTTTTATCAATTATATTTGGTTTCTGCCTGCTCCCATGATAAAACCTAGGCAGTTTTCCCAAAAAGAACTTTTTCCACAACCCATCTCTATCATTGTTGAAATTAAAATACAAAGATACTTTTAAAATCTCATGGAAAAATCAACTTATGGAATAAGTTCATTTTGGTGCAAAACAGTTTTGAAATCCATCTGTACAAATAATCTTTAAAAAATTAATGAAGAATGAATACTATGAAAAACTCTTGCATGGATTTCAAAATTTTTGTCACCAAAAGAACTTTACTGCTTAATTTGTATAATATCTTTTAATACATTTTCCACAAACTTTTCAGAGTATCCTCATAGTTTACAACCAAAGGATTTAATGGGAAACACCCACATAAATAGAATTAAGTATCTGTTTATTTTTTTCTCATTAAGGACACATAGCAAATTTGAAGGGTTTGTTTGGAATGACTTTACCAAACGACTTTTTTAAACACTTAGAATTCAGCTTAGGGAGGCCTGCAAAGTATCTGAAACAGTCTCCCCAGAAAACAAAAGCTGAAGATTTGATATAATGAGAAGCCAGTGTAATTGTGGAGTAATACAGAATTGACATCATGTTAAGCTGCTACACATAGACAAAAACCACATGGTTCCAAATGTGAGCCCCACACCAAAACATCAAGAAAGGACTGACCTCGTGAATTGCAAGGATTAATTGGCATTAGAGCTATGTAGCCTGTTGCAGGGATTTAGTGAATCTTCCAGGGACTGCCAGAGAGACTGGCTAGGATATGTCTGTATACATCTCTCCTGGCAACCAAGGGTATGTTTTCAAGGATCTTATCTGTCATTTCATGATTTAAAAATACCAGTTCTTCCTTGGATTTTGTGTGGTAGGGTCCAAACTGAAGTCATATTTTATACTTTTCTGAGTATGAACATGAATAGTACCAAAGGATGAAACTCATATTGTGTGAGTTCAATTTTTATAGTAATGATATATATTATATATCTGAAAGTCTAAATAAACAATAAGAAAATGGCAAGGCCACATACAATAATAAGACTCTGACCCTTAACCTCTGAGGCAACCAGCCATGGATGCCAAGCCACAGGCTGGGCAACAATAGGTTCAGTGTGGTCAGTAGCTGCTGGCTTCCCCAATGTAGCCAGGGGCGATCAGAGAAAGCCAAATACGTTCTGAACCAATCATACAGGAAGCCCACTAGCTACTTTAACCCACCTCCGGCTTCCCATGCCAACACCCTCTACTCAGAATCCACCTGAAGCCCTCCTAGCCCCGCCCACTACCACTTAAAAGCTTTCACTCAACTTGCCTGTCTTCGAATCTCTGTGAAACCTAAGCAATGGGTTGACTCCTTTGCTATGGCAACCTCTGAATAAATAGCCTCTGTTTTTTCTCCTTTGAGTTTTCTTTATCTGCAAATACTGAAACTTTTTTGAAATTTTACACATAGAATTCTGTCTGACAGGACAGTGCATTATGGTGTTTTTCCTAGGAGCTGGGTGGTAACTCAACATCTAATGTTGGTTGATACCAGCCTTCACATTCCAATCCTTATGATAACTGCACGTGTTGGAAGGAGATTTAGAAACACGCATCATCAAATTTATATGTTGTTTATTTCCATTCCCTTTTTGATATTCATTGATTATCATTCCTTTTTGTTAAATTACGTATCTTATCCATTTTAGATAACAGCTACCCACATCCTTATTACATTTAACTGGGAACAAGCATTTTTTCTATCTCCTAACAGTTCATAACTCTCTCCCCCACCCCTTCCTCTGTGTGTGTGTATATGCATGTATAACTCTGCCTTTCAAGTAAATATTTTAAAAAGAAGGTAATTTGTTCAATATATTCATTATTTTTAAGATTTATTTATTTATTTGAAAGTCGCAGTTACACAGAAAAGAGGCAGAGAGAGAGAGGTCTTCTATGCGATGGTTTATTCCCCAATTGGCCACAATTGCTGGAGCTGCGCCAATCCAAAACCAGGACCCAGGAGCTTCCTCTGGGTCTCCCACGTGGGAGCAGGGGCCCAAGGACTTGGGACATCTACTGCTTTCCCAGGCCACAGCAGAGAGCTGGATTGGAATTGGAGCAGCCGGGTCTTGAACTGGCACCCATATGGAATGCTGGCACTTCAGGCCAGGGTGTTAACCCACTGGCCACAGAAATTATGATATATATACTCTATGGTATATCACACAGTGGTTTAAAAAAAATGAAATCCTGTCATTTGCAACAAAATGGATGCAACTGTAAACCATTATACTTAGTGAAATAAACCAAATACCATATGTTCTCCCCAATCTGTGGTAACTAATAGAGTACCTAAAAGGCAATCAATAGAGGTGAAATTGATACTTTTTGATGCAATGATTTTGAAAAGCCCTTGTCTCAACTGTTGAGGAACAGTGTTTTTCTTTTTTTCCTTCATACTATTTGTTGAACTCTTTACTTACTGCACAACTAATCTTATGAGTATAAACTTAACTGAAAACAGATCTTTATAAAAAATAAGCATGAGAATAGGAGAGGGAGGAGGAAAAATGGTGGGAGTGCAGTTGGGAGGGAGAGTAGGGTAGAGAGAATCACTGTGTTCCTAAATCTGTAATATGAAATACATGAAGCTTGTATATCTTATATAAAAGGCTTCTAGGTGAGAGAAAGAAAAGAAATGAAAAGGAAAGAAAGGAAAAGAAAAGGAAAGCAAAGAAAAGAAAAGGAAGATAATTTGAGCCCCAAAGGATGTTTTTGATCCTCTGTGTGTGAGCTCCATCCCTCAACCTGAGCACCTACAAAAAGCCTGACACCCTGCAGCAAATATTCACTATGTGTTAAATGAATGAACCAGGGGTCAGTGTTGTGGCACAGTGGGTTAAGCAAGCAGGCATCCCATATGAGTGCAGATTCAAGTCCTGGCTGCTGCTTCGGATCCAGCTTCCTATCAATGCTCCTGGGAAAGCAGCGGAAGATGACTCGTGCTTGGGTCCCTGTACCCACTTGGAGACCTAGGTGGAGTTTGTGTGTGGGGGTGTCCCCGCATGCCCACATGTTAGCTCTTTGAAAAACAGATAAGGGTAATTGAAAGTCCATATGCCACCAGCTTAAAAAGGAAATAAAACTGAGATTGGCATAGAAGGTGTTTTCATGGGGACAATCAATAATGATTTCAGCCATTCGTGCACATTATGCATATTATAACATGTGCCAAGGCCCTGTGCTACAGGAGCTAGTAGAAAACAGTTCTGGAGTTGGCACCGCGGCATAGTAGGTAAAGCATCATCTTCAGGGGCAGCATCCCATATAGGCGCTGGTTCGAGTCCCAGCTGCTCCTCTTCCAATCCAGCTCTCTGCTATGGCCTGGGAAAGCAGTGGAAGATGACCAAGTCCTTGGACTCCTGCACCCACGTGGGAGACCCGGAAGAAGCTCCTGGGTCCTGGCTTCGGATAGGCCCAGCTCTGGCCCTTGTGGCGATTCTGGGGAATGAACAATAGGATGGAAGACTTCTCTCTCTCTGCCTTTGCTTCTCTGTAACTCTGCCTGTCAAACAAATAAACAAATCTTAAAAAAAAAAAAAAAAAAGGAAAAAAGAAACCCGTTCTGCCTTTAGGAGTTTGCTTCATGGTGGAAGATAAGAATTTAATGCAAACCAAGGCTTGCCAGAGATACCATAAGAAAGGTATAAATAAACACAAGATCTAGAGAAGGTGGAAATTCTGCCTTGTTGGAGAGTTCAGAAAATGATTCATGGTAACAAACAAGATTAGCTAGATTTTGTGGGACTTTAATATGGCAAGAGAGGAAGGAAGTGGGAGAAATCCCATGCGGAGTTTAGAAAACAGCAAGAATAGTTTGGCTGTAACAAAGCATACAGAGGGGAGTGGTGAGAGAGACTGCTAGGGCCATTAAGAGATCCTAAATCCCGATGTATTTTTCGGAAGCAACTGCAGTCAGAACCGCATAGGAGTACCAAGAGCCTGGCAATGGATCTCCAGGAAACATTCAAATGGGGAGATGTGAGAAGCAAAGAAACCAGCTAAGAGGCAATCACAGTGATCTCAGGAGGCTGTGCCTAGGACTTCAACAGAGCGTCGCCTCTCTGCAGGAACCGCACTGCCCAGGGGAAATCATTGGTGGGAGGATGACTCCATTCATAACCCATCTGCCACGAATCCAAGGCTCCTTCAGCTGCCCTGGCTCTGCAGCCCGCGAGGAGGCAGCCAGGAGCGCAGGACCACCGCCAAGTAAACACAGATTGCCCAAGTACCAACCAGGGCCTGCCCGCAGGGCGTTCTGTGAGAAGGCATCTGGGAAAATAGTACAAGCTTGCAAGCCAGATGGAGTATTTTCATTAGCACTGAGTAATAGCTATTAGCAAAACTTTATCCCATATACACTTAAAAAATTAAGTCAAGCAACATTTCCCCTCTTTGGCAATGTCGCAGCACATCAAGGTCAAACACGTACAAGCTAAATTTACTTTTTTGAAGAAAAGCCAAAACTACCATAAATGAGTCTTTGGTGCCCCCTTGTGGAATGTTGAGTGAAACCTTTCAAATCTTTACACTCCTCCATTCAGAAATAGCGTGTACTTCCTTCTTTTAAAATGTTTATTTTGAGCTAAAATAAAAGTAAAGCAAATCCACAATAAATAAATTTGTGAATCTAGAATGTTACAGATTAAATTTTAGATATGTTTAGTAAATTTTTGTTATAAATGTATAATACTGCTTTGTGCTATAAATTAAGGAAAGATAATGGAAAAACTCAGGAGAGGTGAACTTAATCTGAGTCTCCTACAAATAACTTATTTTTTGAAATACTTACTTGAAAAGTATGACTTATGTTTATTAACTAAGACCCCCATTAGGAATAACTACATGTGCCACATAGTTTATGTTTTGTGTTGTCTTAGTTTTCAATGTTAAGTAAATTTTACTTAACCAGGAGTCTACCCAAATATGTGAAGACAAGGATTGAAATTATGGAGTGATTTTAACAGGACTTATGAATTCATTCTATTTACGCTTAATCTCAGTCAAGTATTCATCTCCCAAATCCATAAGGCTAAGGTCTCAAAATTTTTAATGTTATTTAGAATATTATTTTCATGATTGAAACACATTTCAGCACATAATGATGAAATGCACAAGTTCAACATGTTACATGAAACAATGAAATACATACATTTGACAACACTGAAAAGTCTTTATTTAAAATACCAAGATGTTAAAATAAATAAAAACGATATAGTCAAATAAAAAATTTGTAAAACTTAATGATTTAAAACATACAATGACATGGATTAGAATATATACAAAACAGGAAGTAAATCATCATCTGTTATTAATGGGAAGATTGGCATGTGTTTAAAATAGTCATAATTTCAAGTGAGAAATTTCAAGTGCTTCTTTTCCACTTAGTCTCTTTAGAGGCGTTTTAAATTCCGCTTACTCTGGGCACTTCCTGGGACAGCGTCTTTTCTACTTCTTGCCTTTGTTGTTCCTCTACTACATTCTTCAGACCCATGATAAGCACACAGACACAACACACAAAAGTCAAAACCACAGGCCATGCGGCTACACAGTCCCCTTTTCTTATATGGCTGGTACTTAGCAGGGGACTGGCACCGCGGGCAAGGTTTTAATGCTTCGTCAATAAAAAGTGTTTTGGCAACCTGCGGTAAAAGCACACACACTAAATCCTCCGGGCTCACAGGTAGAGTCACTTTATTTCTGTCAACGTTTACTTCTGATAACTTAGGACAAATACTCACCTTGACATATTCCTCCTGCTTACTACTGGTGTGAACAACGGAAGAGCTTGCTATGGGTGTCAAGACTTCTCCCCAAGGAGATAATGTTGGAACTTGCTCTTTCTGAGAACCGGGAGTCCTAGCCTGTGCTTGCACTGATCTTAAAGCTGAGCGACTTACAAGATGAACCCGCGTGGCAGCATCCTCCACATTTAACACAGCCCCCTGCAGTAGAAGTCGAGAGTCAACACCGGAACATCAAACACATTCCAGAATAGCTTTGCAGTGCACATAGATTGAAGTGGAAACGATTTTATACCACCAGAACTTTCTCCTTTGACTATTCCTTTTTAGAAAAACAAAGCCAAAAACATTTTCTCACCGAACATGAAAAGTCTAAGAAATATAAAAATAAAAAATTAAAACTATAAATTCTAGCTTTATGTTTGCATGATCAGTATTTCTCCATTTATTTCAAGGCTTGGTTCAGCAAACTTTTCCTGAAAAGGGCCCCATGGTAAGTGTTCTGGATTTTTCAAGCCATATAGCTACGTTATTCAACTTTTGCAGTTAGAGAGAAAACAGCTATAGACAAAACATAAAATAAGGAGTGAGGATGTGTTCCAATAAAATTTAGTTTAAAAACATGGATGACATCAAAAAGATTTCTGTGCTTGCCTGTTTACTGCTGCACTATTCAAATTAGGCAAGAAAGGGGATCAACCTAGGTACCATTGACACACGAATGAATAAAAAATAAGTGTATGTATATACATACACAGTGGAATACTATTCAGTCATGAAAAAGAATGGCATTTTGTCTGTAGCAATCTGGATGGAACTGGAGGACATTAAGTAAGTCAGGTATAGAAGGACAATTCCTGCATAATGTCACTTACATGTGGAAGCTAAGGAGTTAATCTTACAGAAGTGGAGCACAGAGCAGTGGTTCCCAGGGTCTGGGGAGTGTGTGGAGGACCAGGGATGAAGAGAGGATGGTTAACAGATGCAGGGGCACAGCTGGAGGGGAGGAGTAACATCCAGTGTTCTAGAAAGCACAGTAGGATAACCATGGTTGACAACGATGAAGAAAGTATTTCAGCATAGCTGTAGGAGATGATGAGTGTGCCTAACACACACAGAAACACAGTAACCATCCAAGGGGCATACACATGTACTGAACTGTCACACGTGCCTGAGGAATATGTACAACTGCCATGTGTCAATTCAAAACAGAAATGTGTATTTTTAAAAACCTACGTAGGCAATGGACAGGCTCTAGCCCACAGAGCAGTCTGTATGCCCTATTTTAAAGCAGGGTCTAAGAAGAGGGGAGTCTTTACTGCAGACTAGCGTGGAATTCTTTGAAGGTTTCTCACCTTATGGACATGTCAGAAAAACTAGGGGATTGCTTAGATGGTGAAACCCAATGCCTTGGGCTTATTTTTGCAAATAACCTGGTGGTAATTCACTTGAACAGCTTTGCTATTTGAAAAGGAAAAAAGAAAAAAACCCTCTCACCTGTCCTACATTCATGCAGTACTAACATTCAGTCAGCACATGTGTTTATTAGGAGCTGGCACTGTGGAACAGCAGGTCAGGCCGCTGCTTGTGACAGCAGCATCCCGTATCCCAGCGCCTGTTCCAGTCCCACGTGCTCTGTTTGCCATCCAGCTCCCTGCTAATGTGCTTGGGAAGGCAGCAGATGATGGTCCAAGTCCCTGGGTCCCTGCCACCCATGTGGGACACCAGGATGGAGTTCTTGGCTCTTGACTTTGGCCTGGCCCAGCCCTGGTTGCTGCAGTCATTTTAAGGAGCAAACCAATGAATGGATGGAAGCCCCCCCCCACCCCGTGCCTTTAAAATAAGTAAATAAACACACATTTAAAAAAAAAAAAAAGGCCGGCGCCGTGGCTCAACAGGCTAATCCTCCACCTTGCGGCACCGGCACACCGGGTTCTAGTCCCGGTCGGGGCACCGGATTCTGTCCCGGTTGCCCCTCTTCCAGGCCAGCCCTCTGCTGTGGCCCAGGAGTGCAGTGGAGGATGGCCCAAGTGCTTGGGCCCTGCACCCCATGGGAGACCAGGATAAGCACCTAGCACCTGGCTCCTGCCATCGGATGAGCGCGGTGCGCCGGCCACAGCACGCTGTCCGCGGCAGCCATTGGAGGGTGAACCAACGGCAAAAGGAAGACCTTTCTCTCTGTCTCTCTCTCTCACTGTCCACTCTGCCTGTCAAAAATAAGAAAAAAAAATATGTTAACTATCTTGACTGGATAATGATCTCACAATTTACATGTTTATCAGAACAACATGTTATGCACACCTTAAGTATATCCAATTTTCGTCAATTATACCTTAAAAAAGCAGGAAATATTTACGTAATTAAAAAGATAAGGAAGGGCTGGTGCTGTGGCCTGCAGCACAAGCATCCCATATGGGCACCAATTCCTGTCCCAGCTGTTCCTCTTCCAATCCAGTTCTCTGCTATGGCCTGGGAAAGCAGTAGAAGATGGCCTAAGTGCTTCTGCACCCACGTGGGAGACCTGGAAGAAGTTCCTGGCTCATGGCTTCAGATCAGTCCAACTATGGCCATTGAGGCCATTTGGGGAGTGAACCAGTGAATGGAAGACCTTTCTCTCTGTCTCTCCTCTCTCTCTGTAACTCTACTTCTCAAATAAATCTTTAATACATATATATATATATATATATAATTTTTCAATAGAATATCCTTTTAGCCTTCTATTCTCTTAAGGTTGGTAATGGGGGAAAAGAAAGACTTTTTCAAAACAAATTGACCTTCTTAAATAATTATCAGGAAAAAATGCACTATGGGTGAATTTCCTCGCATGTCTACCTACAGTTGTGCTTACTCTCCCTTGAGAGTCTCCTTTAGCCACAAGTGCTCCTAACTGTGGGGAGAGCTAAGACATAGGAAATTACAGCAGCATAAGTATGAGGGTACTGCAAAAGGTTTGTAGGAAACTGAATTAAAAGATAAATTAGGTACAAAACTTTTGAAATCCATGCACATGAAGGTTCTTCAAAAATTTCATATATTGCACATTATGAAAACATTAGGCATGGATTTCAAATGTTTTTGCTCCAAAACAAACTTTAAAAAAATTTTGTTTCAATCTTTAAATGATTCTATTTGTATAGTTAGCAAGTTGAGAGACAGAGACAGACAGAGCACCCCCCCTCTGGTTCACTACCCAATTGCCTTACAGCCGGAACTGAGAATCAGAAACTCAATCCAGATCCCCCACATGGGTGCAGGAACCCAATTATCTGAGCCATCACTGTACCTCCCAGGGACTGTATTAGCAGGAGGCTGGAGTCGGGAACTGAACTCTAGCTTTTTAACAGGGGACTGGGGCATGTATCTTAACTACTAGGCCTAATGCCCAACCCTGAACTTATCTTTCCTTTTCTTTTTTCTTTTTCTTTTTTGTTTGTTTGAGCAACAGAGAGAGATCTTCTGTTTACTCATTTACTCCCCAAATGGCCACAACAGCTAGGGGTAGGCCAGGCCAAAGCCGGGAGCCCAGACCTTAATCCAGGTCTCTCATATGGACGACAGGGACCCAAATACTAGAGACAACATCTGCTGCTTCCAATGGTGTGCATCAGCAAGAAGCCAGACCAGAAGTACAGGAGCTAGGACTTGAACCAGGCGCTCGGATTTGGGATGTGTATGTGTCTTAAACAGTGACTTAACCACCATTCCAAACACCTGCCTCCTAAATTTATCTTCTAATTCCATTTTCCATGCATTTTTGAAGCACTCTCATATCAGAAATGAGGTTAGCCAGCCATGAAAATTACACAATTAGCAGTTTTTAAATATGTGCCTAAGTATACTAGGCAAATACTGGGCCTCCGAAATTAAAATACAGTTGGGCATGAATTCACTCAAGAACCCAACCAGGAGCTTTCAGTGACAGTATGTAGACAGGAAAATCATCAGACGACCTCGCTTCACAGCGTTCTGCTTTGGTTAGTGATACCTGGGCCAGTTCGGGTGGCAAGCAGCCAGTCCCTGTCAGAATAGCAGGGCAAAGGGCCCCGGAAGAATCTCTGAGGCTAGGGAGAAACAGGTAGGACACAGGGTCTGTTTGCACTCACACAGAGGAGGCCTTCCGTTCTGGTGGGGAATAGGAGATGAGTCGGGGATCGGTGCAGAGGAAACACTGAGCAAAACAAGAGAAAAACTTGGGCAGTTATCATTGTCTCCGGGGGAAGTGGAGGAAGGTTAGCCAGGAAGGAAAATGTAAGCAGAGTAGACAGCATGTTTCAGGCACGCAAAGCCAGGAGGATCGCCACAGTCTCAACGATGTCAGCAGCTAATCGCAGGCCTTCCCAGATGCTGTAAGTATATAGTCAGGAGATAGGAGCTGGAGACAGAGATGGGGCTGGGGAGGCTGGGGAGGCAGCAGTAGTGGTAGGGAGAAGTTGGACGACTAATATAATTCCCCTGTAGAAAAAAAAATAGCTGTAAAAGCATGTTATTTACAAACATGGAGATGAATATTAGGAAAGAAACAACAATTGAAAAGGTGAAAGCAATTGCCTTGTTGGACCAAGGGACAGGGGGAAGCGAATGGTTTGTGTTAGAAGCCTTGCAATCCAATTTGAGTTTTTAAGCCATGTTTTTGTATTACTCTGAAAAATGTTTTAAAAAGCAAGACATAATAATAAGTTAAAATAGGGAAAAAGTATAATCCTTTAAGAAGTTGAGTTTTTTTTTTTAAGTCATGGCTAGGATATGAGGATGGGATAATTTTTCTAGAATTGCCTGAGGGGTTGCCAACATACCCACATATTTCTTTCTTGGAGCATTAAGAAGTACATGGAGCTAAGAGAGTTTAAATATTAACAGGTGCTTGCTTAAAAATGTTTTTAAACTCTGTCCCTAGCACGTAGGGCAGCGCTCTGAAACGCTGTATTAACAAGGTGGTTAATATATCATCGGCATTGCCAGAAGCTCCCGGAGCCCGCTGCTGCCGCAGTGCGTAGACTGGCGCTCGCAGTAAGTTGTCCTGAGCAACATCGTGGTGAGAAGGCAAGTCTTTTCTTCAAAGTAAAGAGGAAACTTGGCATCGTAACTAATGGCCACCCCTAACACTCCATTGTCCTGAGAAGCCCATCCGCCTGTTTCCAGGTGGTCACTTTGGTTTGTGCCCCGTGTCACCTGCACTGGTGTATTTAGTCATATCAGAAATGTACTTCCACTGTCATTAAGTACTTTTTACTACAACAAGAATAAGGTAGTGAAATCAGCACTGGTGCCTACGAAAGGTGGAATCTACCATCAAATTGGGGGGGGCCAAGGTCATCAGGTGCCTGTGACACAAAGCTGCATCCCTGGGGGCACAAGTTCCCAATGCTCCGCAGGTAGTAGCCTGCTGTGCTCACTCACCTCCAGGCCTGTGCGTGTGCTGTTCCCTCGGCTGAAGCGCTCTTCCCTGTCTTCTTCACCTGGCTAACTGCAACTCATCGCTCGGGTCCCAGCTGAGCCGTACTTCTCTTGATGCCCAAGTCCCAGTGCAACACTCCTTTGAAATGTCCGAAAGAATGCTGGGCTTCCCCCCGACCACGCCTGTATTGTCGTCACCCGTCTACTTGTGTCACTCCCTGGATATGAGCTCCAGGAGAGCAGGGAGCAGGGATCACATCAGAAATGTATGCATTGCAGTCTGACAAACTGGCACAGTTACCCACACGTAGAATCCACTCGAAAGACCGGGATGAAAACACCAGCATAGGCGTTTGTCCTAGAAGATAAGAGGCCACTTGGGAGGCCCACATCTCATATTGGAGTGCCTGGGTTGAAGTCTCTTCCAATTCTAGCTTCGGATTAATGCACTCCCTGGGACATAGCAGGTGGTGGCTCATAGACTTGTATCCCATCCACATGGGAGAGACCTGAATTGAGCACCTGGCTCCCATTACACTTTGCAGAGTGAACCAGTGGGTGAGAGGCCTCTCTCTCTGTCTCTCTACCTCTCAAATAAATAAATACTTTTAATAGGTACACAGGTATCCAGTTATGCATAGGACTCAACATGTCATTGGTATCCAGAGGCTGCCGAAAGTATATAAACTTAAACAGCAATAAAACCCAGCCAAGATCTTCCAGGTGCTAGGTAGTCCATTCTACTTTATAGACTGAGTGGAAATGGAGTTTAGAACAAGAGTTTGTGAGTGGATATTTGCTCAATGTAAAAGGTTAAAAGATAACAGGAAAAACCAAATTAGGTTGCCCAGCAATGTGGAATGATGAGATATTTACACAAATCCATTCCAAAGAAGTATTACATACATTACCTCAGAATCTGTTTTCAGTTGTGTGATATAAAATTTCCTCCTCCAGTATGCTTTTTTATCTTGAACAATAATTTCACGCCAATTTCTGCTGACTTTCCAAACACTAAAACAAAAGGATGTCCTTATATTGTATATATTTCAAATAAATAGCATTTTTGTATATGGTAATTAATAAGAAAAAATGTTTTTAAAGTTTAAGCAGCAGCGGCTAGACAGTAAACTTAAATTTTGCCTAAAATTTGACTTAACCAACATTGTTGCTTCATGCTGATTCACCAGATGAAAGAATTGCTATTAAATATTTATTAATTTATTTAAAAGGCAGAGTTACAGGGAAAAAGAGGAAGAGCCACAGAAATAGAGATCTTCCACCTGCTGTTTCATCCCCAATGGCCTCAATGGCTGGACTGGGCCAGGCTGAAGGTAGGAGCCAGGAACTTCATCAGGGTCTTCAATGTGGGTACAGGGGCCCAAATACATGGGCCATCTTCTGCTGCTTTCCCAGACATATCACAGGGAGCTGTATCAGAAGTGGAATAGTCAAGACTTGAACCAGCTGCCCATATGGAATGTCCTTGTTGCAGGCAGTGGCTTAACCAGCCGCACAACAATACTGGCCCCAAGAATTCGTATTTCAGCATGATATTGGTAGATCACTACTTTATAAATGGGCATTTAGTCCCAATGGAAGACTGATAAAGAGGATTTAACTTCACATGTGACACTAAGATGAAAAATTTAGAATGTAAAATGCAGCAATTATCATCTGTGGAGAAGTTTTTTTTTTTTTTACAAGATTGATTTACTTATATGAAAGAGTTGCACAGAAAGGCAGAGGCAGAGGCAGAGAGAGAGACAGAGAGAGAGAGAAAGTTTTCCATCTGCTGATTCACTCTCCAAATGGCCACAGTGGCCAGGGCTGGGCCAGGTCAAAGCCAGGAGCCAGGAGCTTCATTTGGGCCTCTCATGTGGGTGCAAAGGCCCAAGGTCTTAGGCCATCCTCTGCTGCTTTCCCATGTGCATTAGCAGGGAGCTGGACTGAAAGTGGAGAAGCTGGGACTTGAACCAGCGCCCATATGGAATGCTGGCACTGCAGGCAGCAGCTTTACTCGCTATATCACGGCTCTGGCCCTTGTAGAGATTTTTAAAAACAATGCTCCTATTCCTTTTTTGTACTTAGCAAATCTCTGCAATGTTGATCAAATAAATATAAGCAAAATTAATTCTTCAATGGAAGACCTAATTGCCAGATAAATACTATTACGAGGGCTGGGCGTTAGCAGCAGCCTACACCACTGCTTGGGAGGCCCACATCCTATGTTGGAGTGCCTGGTTGAGCCCCATGTGCCTGCTTCCTGCTAATGTGCTGGGAGGCAGCAGATGATGGAACAAGCGCTCGGGTTCCAGACACCCATACGGGAGACCCAGCTGGCATCTGGGCTCCTGGCTTCAGCCTGGCACAGCCCTGGCTATTGCAGCCATTTGGAGAGCGAACCAGCAGATGGAAACTCACTCTCTCTCTCTCTTTTTCTGTCATTCTTCCTTTCCAATAAATAATTTTTAAAATAAATGAACAAATTCTGTTAAGAAGAACACCACAAGGTTTCTATTTTATTATTCAAACTGTATGAGAAAGAAGCAGCAAAAGAAAAACCACAATTTTTATCCAGTGATCGCTTATTTAATCAATCATGTCTACCATATTAATTACATAGGAAAAAAGTGATCCTTCAACAGCTATCTAGCCTTTTTAAATACTCTAACAAATTCCTCCAAAGGAATAAGGGCAGGGAAAAATCGAGAAGCAGAGGGACCGGGTACGGCAGTGACCCTTGAGTCGTCAGCACCAAAGCTCCCCCGGTGAAGGCCACTTCTGTTGCCACTGCCTCTCTTATGGCCGATGCTTGTGTGCTTTATGTCAGAGAGAAGGAAAGGAGGAGGCAGAAAGTCAGCAATTCATGAGAAAGAGATCAACCATAGCATTGATTCTATTCAATATTCTCCCTCGCTATTTCAACTCACCATCATCCCTCATACGACCAACAGCACTGCCAGCATTCTGAGTACTCTGTGTCTGGAGGGTTGGAATATGACTGAATCTCAACTGCTCACATAAGTGAGCACCACATTTTTAATTTTTTAATTTATTTTTATGATTTATTTATTTATTTGAAAGGCAGTGTTACAGAGAGGCAGAGGCAGAGAGAGAGAGATCTTCCATCCGCTGGTTCACTCCCTAGATGGCTGCGCCAATCTGAAGCCAGGAACCAGGAGCCTCTTCCAAGTCTCCCACACAGATGCAAGGGTGTGGTGGAATGAGAAGGCCATGCCAAGGTGGCCACTGGCAAGCAAGTGTCAGTTACTCAGGAATGGCTTTGAAACCCACCTGGCAACAGAGCCTGCCTGGCAACAGGCTGTGATTGGATGGATTTGAAACTGCCTGGCAACAGGTTGTGATTGGATGGCTTTGGAAACTGCCTGGCAACAGGCTGTGATTGGTTGGGGCATAGACCACCCCTTGACCAGATTGGCTGGTCTTGGCTATATAACATGTGGTTCTAACTATAATAAATGAGTCTGTGGGCTGCTCGCCTCAGGCCTGCTTTCATTCAACTCCCAGGGTCTGTGTGGTGACTCCGCGCCTCTTGCCCCCACCGCGCTCCTCCTCTCAGAAACAAATCCACTGCAACATTGTTGAGAAATCAATGGCAACACAAGGGCTCAAGGACTTGAGCCATCTTCCACTGCTTTCCTAGGCCATAGCAGGGAGCTGAATTGGAAGTGGAGCAGCTGGGACTCGAACTGGTACCCATATGGGATGCCAGCATTGCAGGCAACAGCTTTACCCTCTATGCTACAGCACCAGCCCCCACATTTTTAATTTTAACCAGTCTATATATAAATACTAAAGCTTATAAAAATAGCATTCCTATATCTCAATTGTCGTATCCAGAAGATTTATCATTTGATCATTTTTAAAAAGCGTAAACATATGGGTGCACTAATCTATTATCCTACTTGGGTTACACGAAATACATTCCCAACAAGTCTGTTCCAAAATTTACACCATAAATAGGAGCTTGTGGGAAAATCCTGGATTAGAAATCAGAGAGCTCGGGGCCAGCACACAGTGGGTTAACGCCATGGCCTGAAGTGCTGGCATCCCATATGGGCACCGGAAGGAGACCCGGCTGCTCCACTTCCGATCCAGCTCTCTGCTGTGGCCTGGGAAAGCAGTAGAAGATGGCCCAAGTAGAAGGGGCCTCTACACCCACGTGGGAGACCAAGAAGCAGCTCCTGGCCCCTGGCTTCGGATTGTCACAACTCCAGCTGTTGCAGCCAATTGGGGAGTGAACCATTGGATGGAAGAACTCACTCTCTCTGCCTCTCCTCTCTCTGTGCAACTCTTTCAAATAAATAAAATCTTTAAAAAACAAAACAAAACAAACAGAGAGCTCAATTGTGGCCCTAGATCTACTCCTATCCTCTTGAGAAGCTGCTGGCAGGTCACTTAACCTCTCTGAATCTTAGTTTCTTCACCTGCAAAACACAGTGATTGGACCAGAAATTTTAGAAAGCTTCTAATTATAAAATTCTACAATTCTGTACAATATCCCCCAGTTACTAATTGTGGGGTGAGTGTGGGGAGAAGAAAGAAGAAAAGATTTTAGCAGAAGCAGTGGCCACAAGAAGAGCAAAGACTGTGAACTAACTCTTGACGTACACCTGGCACGAAAGAGGTTCACTAACTCTTCGCATGTTCTCCCCCCAACCATCATGTTGCAGAAATCCTGTCCCATGTGACTTCGCTCCTTCCTGGCCATGACGTTCTCAGGGGTCTTGTCTCCTGGTAGTCTTGCAGCTCCTCCAAATTGCCAGCATGAACAAACACAATTGAGTCTTTTTAACAACAGCCCACCCTCTGCTCCTAAATGTCTTCAGTTTCTCTTTAATTATGTAGCAGCATTCAATCTCCTGAACTATCTGTGAATAAAAATTCTTCAGTGTCCGGTTTCTTGAAATTCCCCAAAGTAATTAACTTCCCCTGCCATGTTAGCAATCAAAACGAAATAATACTCGTGCATATTCCCTTGGTCTCTGGCCAAACCCTCAAATGAAAGCTAACCATTGTTCCTGGGCTCTAGAATGTTGATTGAATAATTAAGTGCTAACCTTTGTATGTTGCCATTTCTCAGTCACCACAATGTTTTTCATTATTTCTGGCCAAATTTCAAAACCTTAATACAATTTGCAGCTGACAATAGATGTGGACTATTAAATAAATCATTAAACAATTTCTGTGGAATAAAGCTTGCCATCTTGGAAATGTAAAGTTCAACTTTTGGGACCGGTGCTGTGGCATAGTAGACTAAGCTTCTGCCTGCAGCGCCGGCTTCCCATATGGGCACCAGTTCCTGTCCTGGCTGCTCCTCTTCAGATCCAGCTCTCTGCTATGGCTGGGAAATCATTGGAAGGTGGCCCAAGTGCTTGGACCCCTGCACTCACATGGGAGATCCAGAAGAAACTCCTGGTTCCAGGCTTCAGATCAGCCCAGCCCCAATAATTGTGGCCATTTGGGAAGTGAACCAGCAGATGGAAGAGCTTTCTCTCTCTCTCTCTCTCCCTCTATCTGTCTGTGACTCTACCTCTTAAATAAATAAATAAAATCTTAAAAAAAAAATAAAGTTCAACTTTTAGGCAACCTCTTCCCAGATGGCAGTGATTAAGATCTTTATCCAGGAAAAATTATATTGGTGCTTTTAAACAGAAAAAAAATCACACTAGCAAGCTCCATTAGAAAGTCCAGTGAAACTGCTTTTCACCTCATGTTAAGACAACCAAAGGTAGAAATAGCAGAATAAACAATACACCAAGACAATCAGTCAAATCACAGAAAAAAAAACTCTACAACTTAAAAAAAAATGATAAAAGGGACTGGCATTGTGGTGCAGTGAGCTAAGCTGCTGCCTGCAACATAGGTATCCCATATTGGAGCACCGGTCCTGGTCCCAGCAGCTCTGTCCCATCCAGCTCCCTGCTAATGCACCTGGGAAAGCAGCAAAAGAGGAACCAAGTACCTGGGCCCCTCCCACCCCTCCCACCCTGTGAGAGACCTGATCAGACTTCTAGGCTCCTGGCTGTGACCTGGACAAGCCCCAGCCGTTGTGGCCATTTAGGGAGTGAACCAGCATTAGGGAGTAAACCAGCAGATAGAAGATATCTCTCTCTCTCCTCTCCCTCTCTTTCAACTCCCTCCCCCCCAAAAAAAGATAAAAAGTTTTTTTTTTCATAACTTTTCTTACCTGCATAGGCTCTCTGCAGTCAAGGAATCTAAAACCATAGCAAGAAGATGCTTTAAATTTCTATATTTTAACTCTGTTAAGATGTCCAGCTTTTCTATACCCATTTTCTTGCCAATCAGTCCTGCGAGGACGCACTTCAGAACAGCTATTTTGCCCCCATCCCTTTCTTCTGAGAATTCGTGGGCGCCGATCTGCTGGAATCTTTTCCTTTTGGTTTTCATGAAGAGCTCGTGCACCAGTTGCAAGGCTGGCGTCTTGGATAAATCCGTGAAGGCTGACGACAGTTCCCCGCTCCGGTCACTGCGCGGCTGACTCTCGGGGAGGTCTGACTCGGCCGCTGCTCTTTCAGAGCTGGAGCACACGCCCTGCCCTTCCTCCTCCGTCTCGGACTGCGAGCCTTGCTCCCGGAGGGTGGACAGTCTCCTGGACCTGCCAAGGCGCCGCGACTTTCGGACGGTGTCCCCTGCTTTGAGAGTTCCTCTGTGCTTCTGAAGTAGTTCCTGGAAAGAACCTTCCTGGTCGGAGAGGGAATCTTCTGACTTATCCAAGCTAAGCGAGTTAAAGCCGCTGTCTTCGGGGGTTGAAATGTCACCTCTCACCTCCGTTGAAGGGGAAAGGGTGCCACTTGCGTGGAATTTAATGCTGGCCACGAGATGACTTATTGGCGTCACAAATATGTCCTCATCTGTCCCACAGGTGCCTCCACTGCTGGAGGAGCCCAGCAGCTCAGGACAAGTATTTTCATCCACACTTAAACTGCTGTCGCTGAAGTCGTAGGCGATCGAGTCTTTAAAATGATTGCCCCGAATGGGCGATAGGCAGTCCACTTCAAACAGGCTGTAGTCATCTTTGGCATCATCGACCGTGGAAGTCTTTTGGTGAGAAAAAGCTAGTCTCAAGTTCTGACTGTTGGACGTCACTTCCTCTGTCTTTAAAGTGCTAGTGATCGCCAGAGGGCTATGCTTACTCTGCCTTGGAAGACCAGAAACACTGCCTGGAACAGGGTCTCCTAAGTGGGGAATCTGGCTGACGCCACTCTCTAGAGAATGACTTTGTGACTCCAAGTCCCCCTGTAGGGGAGGGAAGGATACATGCAGCCGTCTGGGCAACAGACATTTTTTCCTACTGACTTTGGGAGTTTCACACAGTTCTGGGGACTCATCCCCTGCCTTTGCAGGGAAGACACATCTCTTTCTTTGAGCGGGAGTCTCTGACGGACGGGCTAAGCCCCAGCCTGAAGCTGCAGGGTGCTCGTGGATTAATGTTGGGCCTTTCTCCTTCTTCCTCCCAAATTCTTCATCTGTGTCATCGAAGCAGCAAGGTTTGAAGGACTCCTTGTAGCTGCCATCTCGAAATGAAGATGTAGAAGACAAGTCTCTGAAGCTGGAGTGCCTGACGCTGACCGTAGGAGAGTCCACTTCATTTCCTGCTCCGGTGGTGGCTTGGCCTGAGTGTCTTTGTGACATCTCCAGAATCTCTGTTTCTGCAAAACGAAAACAAATCTAGTCTTCCTTTGAAAAACACCAGGAAGCTTGCCCCAAAATATATTACTGATTTGGAGTACAGGTAATATTGGAAACTTGTATGACAATTTTTTAGAAGTTGACTTTTAAAAAAATCAACTCCACAATACACTGATACATATGTTATGATGTATACTACTCCATAATACACTGATGTATATGTTTCAATATAATAATATTCATTGGGGCTGGTGCTGTGGTGCAGTGGGTTAAGCCCTGGCCTGCAGCACCAGCATCCCATATGGGTGCTGATTTGAGCCCCAGCTGATCCACTTCTGATTCAGCTACCTGCTAATGCACTTGGGAAAGCAGTGGAAAATGGCCCAACTCCTTGGGCCCCTACACCCATGTGAGAGACCTGGAAGAAGCTTCTGGCTCCTGGCTTCAAATCAGCTCAGCTCTGGCCATTGCGGCCATTTGGGAAGTCAACCAGCGGATGCAAGACCTCTCTCTCTCTGCCTCTACCTCTCTCTGTAACTCTGTCTTTCAAATAAATAAATACATTAAAAAATTTAAAATGAAAATTCCCTGAACCATAATCTAAGTAGTGTGCAGAAGCATTTTCTTGAATTACTCCTAGAAAGAAAAAAACCTAGCAACTTAATTTTAAATTTATTTTATTATCTCATGATTTTAAGAGCACTAAAGCAAATAATTCAGTTCTAATGCTCTAGCTTATTTGGTATGGCCTTTATTAGTCAGTTGGTTATCCTTTCAAAGTTCAGAGATGTAGATAAATATACTTTAAAAACACTATGCTGAAGGCCGGCGCCATGGCTCAACAGGCTAATCCTCCGCCTTGCGGCGCCGGCACACCGGGTTCTAGTCCCGGTCGGGGCACCGGATTCTGTCCCGGTTGCCCCTCTTCCAGGCCAGCCCTCTGCTGTGGCCCAGGAGTGCAGTGGAGGATGGCCCAGGTGCTTGGGCCCTGCACCCCATGGGGAGACCAGGAAAAGCACCTGGCTCCTGGCTCCTGCCATCGGACGAGCGCGGTGCGCCGGCCGCAGCGCGCCGACCGCGGCGGCCATTGGAGGGTGAACCAACGGCAAAGGAAGACCTTTCTCTCTGTCTCTCTCTCTCACTGTCCACTCTGCCTGTAAAAAAAAAAAAAAAAAAAAAAAAAAAAAAAAAAAACACTATGCTGAGGCCAGCACTGTGGTATACCATGTTAAGCTTTTGCCTGTGACACTGGCATCCCATAAGAGTGCAGGTTCAAGTCCAGCTGCTCCACTTCCCATCCAGCTCCCTGCTAATGTGTCTGGGAAAGCAGTAGAAGATGGCCCAAGGACCCTGCACCCATGTGGGAGACCCAGATGAAGCACCTGGGCCAGCCCTGGCCATTGTGGCCATCTGGGGAGTGAACCAGCAAATGTAAGATCTGTCTTGCCTTTCAAATAAATAATAATATATAAATATATATTATTATATAATGTATTTATATATTATATAAATATAATAAATATATTTATATATTTATTATATATTTATATATGTAAATTATAATAAATAAATAAAAAGCTAGTTCTTAAACACAGCTTTGGAAAAATGTGTCAAATAATGGTTGCTCCCACTAGCTCTAACTGCAATCAGCATGTATATATTCATGCACATGTATTAGGTCTGCTGCAGAAATCCAGTTCCCATTCAATAGGTCTGAATTCCCAGGCTGAACACTTTTCAAAAGGACTCTAAGGGTGGGCATTCGCCTTAGTGGTTAAGACTGCTTCCTCTGCCCGTGTTCAGTCTATGAGCCTGACAGCAGTTGGTCAACCTCTATGGATTTATTTTCTCTGACTAAATTCGGCCTGGCTGCAAGTTTGTACCCTGTCTCCTCCCTGTTCTGTGCCCCCTTTTTCCTTACATTTTGGTGCCCTGTGTGAGGAGGGGAGCAGAGGACCTGGTCTCTGGGTAAGAGCTGTGACCCCCCCCCTTCCTCTGACCTTTTTTCCCCTTTCCTCAACTCCTTCCCCTTTTGACTCTGTGCGCCCCTCACCTTCTCTTTCCTACAACCTTGTTTCTCCCTTCTGACTTGGGTGGCTGAGACACCTCTCCAGAACATGTTCTCACTCCCGCTTGCATTTCTTATTTCCCAACAAATCCACAGCCAGAGCCTTTTCCAGATCTCATTGCTCCATGCCCACGTCGGACCTAATTCTCAACCCACTGGATTGGTAAGAGAGGTCTCTGTCACCTCAAGTGCACTGGGACAATGCTCATGACCGGTTCATCCCCTCTCCTAGGGCCTGGGTGTTAGGTTGGTTTCCCTTAATCAGGGGAAATGCTTGTCCATCGCAGCTTAGAACTGGGTCGCTGGTCTAACTGTGGGGATTCCTTCTCACTCCTCTTTGAGGACTCAGAACTTAGGTTCTCCACTGGGGTGATTCTCTCTCGGGGGACGCCCTGTAAAAGGACCCTCTTCCTTCAGACCCTATTTTGCTTAATCCATGAGTTCCAAATTTTGACTCTCCTCTGGCCTGCCTCTTCAAAGACTCAGCAAGCTGAGCCTGAAGGGGGAGATAAAGTGGAGGCGATTAATCCATCTCCGCACTAAAATTTGGCCTTGATATAATTGGACAATGATTCTAATTTGGCATTTTCATCTCAAACTTCTCTTAAGATTTTAATAACTCTACACAGAGAATCAGCAAATGGTCAGAGGTCCCCCACATCCCAGGCTTTGTCCTCTTCTGAGGTTGACTTTCCTCATTCCAAGCCCTTGGGCAGGAGACAGACTTGGAGCCTCCTCTCGAACCCTTAACTGTCTCCTCTTCCACTCTTGCGCTTCCCTCAGGGGTGCTGCCGCCTCAGGAGCAGAGCCTGTCTGGCTCCCCCACTCCTCCTCACCCTTTCTCTCATCTCCCCGCCCACCTTATCAGCGACCATGCGGTGCTCTGCAGCTCCCCAACAAGCAGCCAGAAAGGACTCTGCCTGCTGTTGAAGGGCAATGAAGCCTGACTTCGACATCCCCACCCCAACTCCAACTCCGCCCTCTCTCCCCTACTCTTCCCTTACCCCCCATTCTGTCTTGCCTAAAATAAAGTCTTCTTTAACCAGTCACCTCCTCTTCTTCCACAAACACTAAACTCCTAAAACCTAACATAATGGAGCCACACCTCGCACGAAGATGAAACCTCCGTTCCAGCCGTCTCCAGTAATATATTTGGCGGGGCTAGCGAAGAAAAACCCAGAACAGTGGTAAGTCCTGAGCAACTTCACTCCAAAGCATGTTCCATGCCTCGCCTTCTTCTATCTTGCCCCCTGCCTTATGTAGTGGCAGCCAAAATCTCTTTGCTAATCACTGAGACTGTTTTGTTGCTCTCTCCTGTAATGTATTATACATGTGTACACACTGTGTGTGTACATGGGAAAATTTAGTAAGAGCTCTGTTTTAATTGGCTTACACTTGTGTTAGATATTCAAGAAATATTTCCAACTACATGTACTCTTAAAAACATAGAAGGCATTGGACCTTTTGGTAAATGTTTCGTAGGTTATTTGACAGTTAAAATTGTTACTAAGTTTTCACTTGATATTAAGCTAGCTGGGAAGCCTGACTTGTACCCTCATTTCTCTAATCTCTTCAAGATGGAAAACTCATTCTGTTCTGTAGGACTCTCCATCAGGATGTCTGATCTCTAGACCTCGTACAAGACACTTTGGATAAGGTGGTCTTAATGTTTTGTCTTACATAGAAAGACATAGCTTTCCTCATGGGCATTGTCTTGTTTCATAGGAAGAATATTGTCATGCCTGTGACCACAGATTTCTAGTTCAGGCCACCAAGATTAGGGACAGAATTGAGTGCCCCTTGGCTGACATTCCTGAAGGCTTCCTCTGTGTTCTACTTTAACATAGACCAGGAGGAAGAGGAGAGAGACAGCAGGAGCAATGTAGGGATAGGTGGCAGGCCAATTAATGGCTGCTTTACACAATGATCTGTTATCAAGGAGACCCACAAGGCCAGTCCACCCCTAAATGGCACCTGTTTTCGATATGAGGAGCCAGGACATTGGGCCCAAGCTGAAAAAGCACTTCACTCTGCCAGCTTCCAAGGTAACCACCACCATCAGGAGGACAGCCTAGGGCCAGTAACAATCAAGGCAGAGCTGTAAACTTTCTTTTAAAGATGCCACCTATTGATGCTAACTGCCTATGCAGGCCAGCTCTCCTCCCAGGCCAGCTAGGTAATGGAAGTCAACAGGGTGCCTTCCCTAAGGAGGTTCACACCTCCCTTATGATGTCTCTTCCAGCGAAGAGAGGGGTCTGGACCTCATATATACCTGGCCAGGCCTTAACGCCCACCTGATTATTATCAAGCTCCTCTTGTCAGTTTCTGTTTGCCTCTCAATGGGAAAACTCCCTCCTGGTTTGCACAGCACCTTTCTTAGATTCTGTAATGACTCTGTCTTTAGTTTTGGAAACAAAATGGGAGTGTTCTGTCCCTGAGGCAACCAGGCATACACCTGTCTTCCCACTAACTGGACAGGACTCCTGCTTTCCTATTTCCCCCTTTGTCCTCCTCATTTTGTCCATCTTTTCCACCACGGGCAAGCTCTGATATCCCCTTTCATCTTCATAATCATAGTGCTCCTGTTTCCACCATGGGTAATTAACTAATTCCAAAGAGTCTTGCAGGAAGGAATGACTTCTATATCCCAAGCCATCACACAGGAACAACACAAGACTGCTCTTCAATCAGTCTGATCCGGGTGTATAGATAGATACCAGGTCCTGCATCAACACCCCATATCAGCAGGAAGTAACCAGAAATAAAATGATCTCCTTATCTATACTCAGAGTCAGAATTGATGGAACAAGGACAGAAGCCTCAGCCATTCTGGGTTCTAGTTACCCCTGCCTTCTCTCAAGAGACCAGTGCAATCTCACCCCCTGCATTGCTCCCCAGGTTTAGAAGCCAGTGGGACAAAACTTAAGACCAGTATGGAGAAGCTCATAGCTGCCTACTGCCCCTCCTCCCCAACCCCTAGGCCCATAGCCCTTTTATAGGGCCCAGCCTGCTGGGGTCAAGGCCTCTGCCACCTGTGCACTCTGTGAGCATGATGGCAGTTGGTCAACCTCTGCAAGTTTATTTTCTCTGGATAAATTCTATCTGATTGTGGGGGAAAAAAAAAAAAAGACTGCTACATCCCGTGTCACAGTACCTGGGCTGGATGCCTGCCTCTGACCCCGCTCCAGCTTCCTGCTGGACCCTGGGAGGCAGCAGTGAAGGCTCAGGTAATTGGGTTCCTGCCACCTGTGTGGGAGACCTGGATGGGGCTCTCAGCTAGGAGATTCAGCCTGGCCTACCTCTAGCTCTTGCAGGCATTTTGGGAAGTGAACCAATGGATGGGCACTCTATCTGTCCCTCTCTCTGCCGCTCAAAAAAAAAAAAAAAAAAGACTATCTCACTGCTAAATTACGAACATTCTTCTTTAGCTAATCAACATGAATCACTGCACCACAGATAGGGGGCTGCTTCAAACTTGGCACGCCACACCAACTCATGCCTTCTACATGGTTTTTGAGACCTAAGCTCCAGTTTCAGACTTGAATTAGCAAATAGACAACTATTTGTCAGGGTAACCACTGTTTATAACACACTTCAAGTTGCAAATAATGAATTCAAATCAATTACTTAAAGAATACTCAGTAATTATATGGATAAAGATTAACACTAGGCAATATTTTACTCCTTAACTTTTTCAACAGTATATTCACATTCCTTCTTTATTTGTGGGGCCAGCACTGTGGTACAGCAGGTTAAAGCTCCAGCCTGCAATGCCGGCATCCCATATGGGAGCTGGTTCAAGTCCAGGCTGCTCCACTTCAGATCCGGCTCCCTAATGATGTGCCTGGGAAAGCAGTGGAGAATAGCCCAAGTCCTTGGGACCCTGCACCAATGTGGGAGACCCGGAGGAAGCTCCTAGCTCCTGGCTTCAGATCAGCACAGTTCCGGCCATTGCGGCCATCTGGGGAGTGAACAAGCTGATGGAAGACCTCTTTAACTGTCTCTACCTCTCTCTCTAACTCTGTCTTTCAAATAAATAAAATAAATCTTTTCTAGAAAAAGAAATTTGAATTAACTCTTAAAGCAAAGATAAGAAATGTATTACAGTTTTTGATACCTCTCCAGATTATGAAAAAGACATGAAGAAAATTATCATTCCTTCAGTTTTCTGCAGGCCAAAGGCATGATTTTTTTCCTCTATTAAAAGATTTGGGCAGGAACAGTGGTGGGGTGTTTGGTGCAGCAATGAAATAGCTGCTTGGGACACCTGTGTCCCACACTGGAATGCCTGATTCGAATCCTGACTGCTCGACTTTCAATCCAGCTTCCTGCTAATGTGCATCCTGGGAGAGAGCAGGAGACAGCTCAAGTCCTTGGGCCCCTGCCACCCATGTGAGAGACCCAGATGGAGTTCCAGGCTTCTGGCTTCAGCCTGTCCCGGCCCTGGCTGTTGTAGTCATTTGGGGAGTGAACCTGCAGATGGAAGATCTCTCTCCTTCCTCTACTTCTCTCTGCCTTTCAAATAAAAATAAAAATTAAAAAAAGAATTTAAAGATATTAAGAAAATTTATTTTAGTGAACTATAATGGTATAGTAGTTTATTTATGCCTAATATACAACAGTTAAATATGTAAGAGAATGGGCTTGATACAAAATCAAATTGTTGACCCGGCATTGTAGCATAGTGGGTAAAGTTGCTGCCTGCGACATTGGCATCCCATACAGGCACTGGTTCGAGTCCCAAATGCTCTACTTCTGATCTAGCTCCTTGCTAATGGCTTGGGAAAGCAGCAAAGGATGGCTGAAGTCCTTGGGCCCCTGCACCCATGTAGGAGACCTGGATGAAGCTTCTGACTCCTGGCTTCAGTCTGGCCCAGCCCTGGCCTTTGCAGCCATTTGGGGAGTGAACCAGTGGATGGAAGATCTCTCTCTGTCTCTCCCCTCTCTCTGTAACTCTGGCTTTCAAATAAATAAAGTAAATCTTTAAAAAAAATGCTAACTTGAAACAGAACAAAACATTTCTTTATGGTATAATGATCATTGGGAGATCATTTTTACCGGGGAAAGTATCTAACCTTTTAAAACGATACTCTCAGAGTGGGCATTTGGCACGTCAGTTAAGACGCCACAAGGGATGCCTGCATCCCATTTCAGAGCACCTGTCTTGGAGCACTGGCTCTGTCTCAGACTCCAGTTTTCCACCAATGTGCACCCAGGGTGGCAGCAGGCAATGTCCCAAGTATTCGGGTCTCTGCTATCCATACCAGAAACTGGGATTGAGTTCTGGGCTCCTGGCTTCAGCCTGCTCAGCCCCAGCTGTTGTAGGCATTGGGGAGTGAGCAAGTGGATGAAAGATCTCTCTGTCCCTGCCTTTCAAGCCAGGGGCTTTCAAATAAACAAAAAATAAAAAATAAATTTAAAAAAATTAAAGCAGGGCGGGCACTGTGGGGTAGCAGGTAAAGCTGCCTCCAGTGATGCTGGCATCCCTTACAGGTGCCAGCTCATGTCTCAGCTGCTCCACTTCCCATCCAGCTCCCTGCTAATGGCCCAAGGAAGGCAGCTGAAGATGACTCAAGTGTTTAGACCCACCACCCAAGTGGGAGACCCATATAACAGCGTGGCCTAGTGCTGGCCGTTACAGCCATCTGGGGAGTGAACCAGCCGATGGCAGATCTCTCACTCTTTTCCTCTGTCTACATCTCTTTTAAAATACAGAAATCTTCTTAAAAAATTAAAACAGAATCATATACCCCCTTAAAATTATTTTTTTAATATTTATTTTTCATCTACTTAAAAGGCAGAGTTTACACAGAAACACACACACACACAGAGAGAGAGAGAGAGAGAGAGAGAAAGAGAGAAATCTTCCACCTGCTGTTCACTCTCCAAATGCCCACAACAGCCAGGATTGGGCCAGGGCAAAGCCAGGAATCTGAAATCCCCTTCAGGTCTCTCACATGGGTGCAGGAAGCCAATTACTGGGCCATGATGTGCTACCTCCCAGGATGCATTAGCAGGCAGTGTGATCAGAAGCAGAGCAGCTAGCACTTGAACTGGCACTCTGGGAGGGCATGTGGGCACCCCAGGCAGCAGCTTAACCAGCTTGGGCCACAACACCTACCCCTTCCACACCTCCTGTAGATAAATCTCACACATCTTCCTTTTTAAAAAAGGATTTATTTATTTAGAAGGCAGAGTGACAGAGACAGAGGGAGAGATGTACAGAGATCTTCCATCTGCTAGTTTACTCCCCAAATGCCCACAACAGCTGGGGCTAAACCAGGCTCAAGTCAGGAGCCTGGTTCTCCTACATGGGTGGCAGAGCCTAAGTACTTGACCATCACCTGCTGCTTCCTCAAGTGCAGTAGCAGGAATCTGGATTGGCACAGCTAGGAGTCAAACTGGCACTCCGGAAAAGTGACACAGATGTCCCGGGCGATGGCTTAAGCCCGAGCCCCAGTGCCCACCACACATATTCCTTAGCTATCTACATGCCCTCAGATCTGTGCTAACTTCTGCATACATGTAAGAGCCAAAACAATGATCAAACTTTGCTTTCTACAATGTGTTTTAAAATCTTTTTTGTTTTCCAAGTATTAATAATACAGACTGTGTTTTCAAATTACATCTTAATTTCCTCATCTCTGAGAATCGTATTAAAAAACATTGTATTAAAAATCATTGTATTAAAAAACAGGGATCTGGTGCAGTGGTTAAGATGCCCCTTGGGGTAGCAGCATCCCTTATCAGAGTACGTGATTCGTTTCCTAACAATGTGTGACTAGGAGGCCGCGCTCCTGGGAGACTTGGATGGCTTTCCTGGCTCCTGGTTTGGCCTGACCCCGCCCTGCCTGTTACCAGCATTTGGGGAGTGAACCTGTGACGCTGTCTCAGATAAATAAAATGTAACCGTTCTGCTATTTTACCACTAGGTGTCTCACTATGCTCGAATTTGGGAAACCGAGAGGCAAAATGGTTAGAAACGAGGCGGTAGTATTATCCCCTCCCCTAAAACCACAAGCTACTGACATCACACACACAGACACACACCCCTTATATTTTTCTGTTCATCTACACATTTGCAGAGGCCTCCAACGAGCTTTCCCTGTTGTCATCCTTTTCATCTTTGACTACCCCGAAGATGGTCTCAAAACTTGATTTTCCAAAAACTCGAAATTCTTTAAAAGCATCCATGCAAAAATCAGGGAATGTTCAGGGACCGATCAAACCAGTCTGTGTCAGTCGGCTTTTTAAAAACCCGGCTCCCGATCAAGTGTTAAGAACACATCTCTAAAGCGCTCTTTTTTTTTTTTTTTTTTTGGAAAAGCATCTATCAAATCAGAAAACCACACATTTGCTATTTAACCGTATTCGAATCGTCTTCCTTTGTCAAGGAGGCGGCTCTTACCATCAGGAAGTCTCGAGCGCTTAGACGTCAAAGCTACGCAGCCTTCCAAATCAGAAAACCTCTCAGCTCTGCCTTTCAAATTCATGCCACAGTCATGTCCCTCCAAGGGCAGAAGAACAAAACCACCCTCAGGTTGAACACGTCCTCCCAACGCGACGGCAGCGGCTTAGCGCTGCGACTACTCGGTTCCACCGAGCTGTGCGCCGCAGGGGTCGCTCCTAGCGCGTCCAGAGGCCCGGAGCCGCGATCCCTCGGGGTGTTTTGTTTTTTCCTGCAGCCCCTCCAGGGAACAGGACGCTCAGAGCCGGGTTTCTCTCCAGAGCAGCTTCCCCAGCCGGGTTTCCGGACAGGCAGCGGGAGCCGCCGCTCCCGGCCCCTGAGGCGCTGCCGGCGGCCGGCCGCGTAACGGTCTCACCGGGGCGCCGGAGGATCCGCTCGAGCCCTCCCGGGCCGGGCCGGCGGCACCTGGAGCAGAGCAGGCCCTGGCACCTGGGAACCAACACCGTGGGGCGCGGGCGTGGGGGCGTCCGGGGGCCCGTTAGCCGGCGCACACCTGGGGGCCCTCGGGCCGCCCACCTTGAGGCCCGAGGCGCGGCGCCCGGGCGGGACTGGGGGCAGGGGAGCCGGGCGCGTCGGGGAGGAGCCGCGGCAGGGCCCCCAGGGATGCCGGGCTATGGCAACCCCCACGCCAGGTCCGCTTGGGGCCTCGCCGTTCCCTCCTTCCGTTTGAACTGCCCGCCGCGAGTAACCGCTGCGCGCAGCCCCGCCCCGGCCCGCGCCGCGCCACGCCTCCCCCCGGCCCCGCAGCGCCCCCAGCGGCCGCCCGAGTACCCGCACCCACCTCCCTGACCCGGCTGCAGGAGCGCCCGAGCGCTCCCTGCTAATGCGTCTGGGAAAGCAGTGGAAGATGGCCCAGGTGCTTGGGCACCTGCACCCGCGTGGGAGGCCTGGAGGAAGCTCCTGGCTTCTGCCTGGCTCAGCCCTGGCCGTCTACAGCCATCTGGGGAGTGAACCAGCAGTTGGAGACCCTTCTCTCTGTCTCTCCCTCTCTTTTTCTGCAACTCTGTCTTTCAAATAAATAAATCTTCAAGAGAAAAAGTGAATTGTTTTTGATAGTTTAAACTTTTTTTAATATTTATTTATGTATTTGAAAGTCAGAGTTGCACAGAGAGAAGGAGAGGCAGAGAGAGAGGTCCTTCAGCTACTGGTTCACTCCCCAGACGGCCGCAACAGCTGGAGCTACGCCAATCTGAAGCCAGGAGCCAGGAGCTTCTTCCTGGTGTCCCACAGGGGTGCAGGGGCCCAAGGACTTGGTCCATCTTCTACTGCTTTCCCAGGCCATAGCAGAGAGCTGGATGGGTGGTGGAGCAGCCAGGACTCAAGGGGTGGCTATATGGGATGTCGGCACTGTAGGCAGTGGCTTTACCTCCTATGCCACAGCGCGGGCGTTTGATAGTTTAAACTTAATCCCAACCCTAACCAAACTCCCAGATACCCTCAGTGCCAAATAAATTTTTTAAACTCTAGGTTCTAGGTTAGGTTCAATGAGTGTTTACTGGCTATCTATTTTTATTTATTTTTTAATTTTTTGACAGGCAGAGTGGACAGTGAGAAAGAGAGAGAGAGAGAGAAAGGTCTTCCTTTGCCGTTGGTTCACCCTCCAATGGCTGCCGTGGCTGGCGCATCGTGCTGATTCAAAGCTAGGAGCCAGGTGCTTCTCCTAGTCTCCCATACGGGTGCAGGGCCGAAGCACTTGGGCCATCCTCCACTGCACTCCTGGGCCACAGCAGAGAGCTGGCCTGGAAGAGGGGCAACCGGGACAGAATCCAGCACCCCGACTGGGACTAGAACCTGGGGTGCCGGCGCCGCAGGCAGAGGATAGCCTATTGAGCCGTGGCACTGGCCTTACTGGCTATCTATTATATACTAGGCACAGTCCTGCCCTTGGCAGCTTCGAAGACCCCTTCTTTCCCCGACCTGCTCTCTAAATGAGACCTCCTTCTTCAATATTTAGCTTCTATTATCCTATGCTACATAATTCTCACTCAGAACTCATACTGCCACATTAAAACCAGTAACAGCCACTACTACCTCTCTCTCTCTCTCTCTCTCTCTCACACACACACACAAACACACACTCACACGTGTGTGCTTGAGTGCGCTTATGCTCTTTGTGAATGTCCCTTGGCCATCCTAAATGAAGTATGCTCAAAAAACCACAATAATTGGGGCTGGCACTGTGGCTTAGGGGGTAAAGCCACTGCCTGCAGTGCTGGCATCCCATATGGGTGCTGGTTCGAGTCCTGGCTGCTCCACTTCCAGTCCAGCTCTCTGCTGTGGCCTAGGAAAGCAATAGAAGATCTCTCAAGTCCTTGGGCCCCTGCACCCACGCAGGAGACCTGGAAGAAGCTCCTGGAACCTGGCTTCGGCGCAGCTCCGGCCATTGTGACTAACTGTGGTGTGAACCAGTGGACGGAAGACCTCTGTGTGTGTCTAACTCTGACTTTCAAATAAATAAACAAATCATTTTTAAAAATCACAATAATATGACAAAGTTCCAGCTATGTGCCAATTACTGGGCCAAGCACAGGGCAAGCTAAAGGGAGCAAGGCCTGGCTACTGCTGCTCAAGGCCTCATTGGTACAAGTGTTGTGGCACAGGAAAGCGGGACCAACTTGGGAATGCTACTTGGGAAAAGGGTGCAACGCTACCTTCATAATGACCATGACATGAGGTGGATTTTGGTGGGACAGGGAGCAATTTAAAACGCAGACAACAGGGAATTCCAAGCTCAAAAGAAAATGTGCAAGAGCAGGAAAATTCCAACAGTTGGGCACATTAGTGAAACGGCACATAATTTTTTAGAGCTAAAGACTACGACTTTAGGATAGGGCAAGAGAAAATTCTTGAGAAGGGGCGGAAGGCAAGGTATGAAGAGTTTGGGATGCATGTTGAAATTCTGAAGTTTACTAGGTAACACAGAGCAATTTAGAAAGACTGCTCTGAAGACAGGCTGGAGGACAGAATTAAGAGAGGTGAGGGTGGCTACAAGGAGACTCGCTGGGAGACTGCATTACTCTGGAAGGTAGTAGGGGTGGAGAGGAACCTGAACTTGACAATTCAGCTGGCAGAATCAACTGCACGGCCACAAGGTGAGAGGGTGAGGAATCCAGGCTTGGGAGAAACTAAGGGGGTTGCCAAGTTTGAGGCACCAGGAGGACCTGAGGTGAGGAATTGGTGAATTACACTCAAAACAGCACCTCTTTAAAGCTGTCCCCACACACAATCCCTCTCGGAGTGAATGGTACCCTTGCTAGCTCTTCAATACAAATCTCTGTGACAATCATCTCATCCGGTCTCTCGGCTAAATTTCCTCTGTGTTATCATCTTCAGAAACATGCCAGTGGGAGACCAGGAGAAGCACCTGGCTCCTGGCTTCGGATCAGCGTGGTGCACCGGCCACAACGGCCATAGGAGGGTGAACCAACGGTAAAAGGAAGACCTTTCTCTCTGTCTCTCTCTCTCACTGTCCACTCTGCCTGTGAAAGAAAGGAAGGAAGGAAGGAAGGAAGGAAGGAAGGAAGGAAGGAAGGAAGGAAGGAAGGAAGAAAGGAAGAAAGATGCATGCAAGTATTGATTTATTTGTTTAATGTCTGCTCCCCACCCCCATCCCAATGTAAACAGGGCAGGGAATGTTGCCTGTGGGTAAATAAAATCCACATAACACCCCCAAACTCCATTTATTCTTTTAAGGTTTATTTTTATTTATTTGAAAGGCAGAGCAGCCAAGAGAGAGGGACACACACACACACACCCCTTCCATCCACTGTTTTACTCCCTAAATGGCTACAACAGCCATGGCTGAACCAGGCCAAGCCAGGAGTCCGATAATCAAAAATCAATCTGGGTCTCCCACACGGATGGCAGGGCCCAAGTACTTGAGCCACCTTGCACTGCGTTCCTGGATGAATTCGCACAGAGCTGGATCAGAAGCAGCTGGAACTTGAAGCAGATTTCTGATGATACATGGGACTCACCCACTGTGTCACAATGCCGGCTCCCCCACAAAATACTATTTAAAATAAACATTGCCCTTTTCTCTTTTTTTTCCCCAGTAACTTATTTTTTCTTGAGATAGTATGATTGAAGAGCAAAAGATCATATGATAACTTTTTATATTGCTCAATGGGTCAAGTTCATCCCTCTGCCCCCCAAAAGGCAAAAAGACATCTAGTTACATTTACATTGAACTTATTTCATATATACTCCACCTTTAAGCTACTGAGCTGTATTTTTTGTTTTTTTTACCCATCACAGTCTTTTTTTCCCCCCTCTTCCCTCTCTTGGGTTTGGTGTCACCACACCATTGACTCTGAATTCTGAAACCCACCTGCTTTCCACAAGAGCTCACATTTCCTTTGGGGACCATTCAGAATAATGTAATGGGAGAGTGTTCTAATTATTCTAACATACAAATGATATAGCTATACTTAAAATATAAGCAAGAAAAAGGAAAGGTATTCAAGACAAAAACAGCAACTTCCATCTCCATAACCATATTAAAAGAAGTTAAAAGCACTTCTGTTCAAGATGGCAAGACAACCACCCTCATTAGCACAGAGCAACGCAGTGATGTCCGCCATGTAGTAAGTACTCAAGAAAAGTTAGCTCCTATTGACAAAGGGTAGTTTCTACAGAGCATGCTTCAGCATGCTATAGAGTGACGCTGAAACTACTGGTTCCAGCTGCTAGGAAGGTAGGTGTCACACTGGGGACTAGCACTAGTGTACAAGTATGTACACTTGTAGATTTGAATCTCTGTGCTATCATTTGTCACTACCCTACCATTTCATAGGGTACCAGGCAGGATCTATTCAAATTCTACACAGGTTGATCCATTCATCTCCACGCATCATCAGAATCACCTTGATACTTTGATTGCTGTTAGAAAACAAGACAGCTTGAAACGAGTTTCAGTTCTAGAACCACTCTCTCATCTTTATCCTAAGATAATGACTTTGTCTATACATCTCATACAGAAGCCTATTGCGACTCGTGTATTGAATGACTGCTTCCCTTTGATTGTAACAGGGGTGATGGTCATATTTATGCTGTGTTAGCATGTTTGTGGAGGAAGAAGCAGGAAATTGCTGTTTCCCCAAAAATATTTGATTTTTTATGTGAAAATCTCCATTTAAAAATATTTATTTATTTGAAAGGCAGAGGGAGAGAGAGAGAGAGAGAGAGAGAGAGAAGTCTTCCATCCACTGGTTCACTCCCCAAATGGCCTCAATGGCCAAGACTTGGCCAGACCAAAGCCAGGAGTCAGGAGCCTCCTCTGGATCTGACATGTGTGTGCAGGGGCCCAAACAGTTGGCCATCCTCTGCTGCCTTCCCAGGCACACTAGCAGGGAGTGGGATTGGAAGAGAAGTAGCTGAGACTCGAACCACTGCCCATATGGGATGCTGATGTCACAGGCAGTGGCCCTACCTGCCACACTGCAATGCTGGCCCTAATATTATTATTTTATTACAGAGGCACAGAGGCAGAGTGAATCAGCTGGCTCACTCCCCAAATGCACACAACAGCCCTGGTTGAAATCAGGAGCTGGTTACTTAATCCAGTTCTCCTATACAGGTGGGAGGGAATCAAGTACTTGAGCCAGAACCTGCTGCCTCGCAGGATGCCCATCAGCAGGAAGCTGGAATTGAGAAGTGGAGCTGGGCTAGGCCAAACTCCTGCCCCCTGGAAAGATGGGAAAATCCCAGCTGGATGTCTCAAGTTGGTCTGTGGAGATGCAACCACACAGTTTGAACTTCTGGAAATGAAAGGTGAAGCTAAAGTTCTCAAGTTGATGGATGGAGTCCTACTTAATAAGATACCAAAGACACAGTGCATGTGGTGGAAGCACGCCTGCTTCTACAATTACCTTTATAATAACTATTAACAATTATTTCTGGGGCCAGAGCTGTGGCGCAGCAGGTTAACCCCCGGCCTGAAGTGCCAGCATCCCATGTGGACGCCAGTTCTAGTCCCAGTTGCTCCTCTTCCAATCCAGCTCTCTGCTATGGCCTGGGAAAGCAGTGGAAGATGGCCCAAGTCCTTGGACCCCTGCACCCACATGGGAGCCCAGGAAGAAGCTCCTGGCTTCAGATTGGCGCAGCTCCGGCCGTTGTGGCGAATTGGAGAGTGAACCAGCAGATGGAAGACCCCTCTCTCTCTGTCTCTGCCTCTCCTCTCTCTGTGTAACTCTTTCAAATAAATAAATCTTTAATTATTTCTATAAAGTTGTAATAATTTCATTTTCTTAGCTCTGCTTCCATTCTAAGTAAAATATCTTTTGTGAAAGAAATAAACGAATGCAAATGTTCGGAATCCAATCGGCATTTATGCCACTGAATATTCTGATCTTTGAAAGAATGCAACTCCCACAAGCACGTCTTTTTTTTTCTCCTAGCAGGAATACATGGGAGCGAGGGAGGGTCAGTGAATCGCTAAAGCTACCAAAATCCTTTAGCTTTAAGTGCGAGGTGTCGAGGGCGCTAGCCCCGCAGGTGCGCCTGCGCTATAAAACGAGTAGCAGGCGTGGAGGCGAGGGAGAAGCAAAGGGCTGGAGAGCAAAAACGCGACCAAGCATGACAAGGACGGGAGGCGGCTGGCACACAGCCCCAGCACAGGTACCCAACAACCTGAAAACAGCCTAGAATGTGCTTTTCTACGGGGTAAAAAAAAAAAAAAAAAAAAAAAACCACTGGTTAACCGAGCCTAAGTCACTAGAGGAACGGCGCGTTCAGGATTCCACCGGCACTTGTCACCTCCGTCCCTCTTCTCAGTCCCGGTCCTTCCGGAAAAGCGTTCATTTCTGCCAATCTCACGAGTCAGAAATACAAACTTCTTTTGAAGAACTGTTAAAATGATTTTCTTTCCTGAAAAATGAGAATAGCTAAGGGTTAAAAAAGGTGCTTGATGTCCACAGAGTCCGATGCGAGCAAAAAACCGGTTTTAGAGCCTTGCGCAAACTCGGTTTCCGGGCCGGGGCGGAAGGGGCGGTGCTCGTCTTGCGTCACAAGCCAGCGCCGGAAGTTGACAGCGACACTGCGTATTGGGAGCAGATGCGGAGTGTCTCCGTGCTACACAGGTAAGGAGTTGTGGGGCTGCTGGGTCTTAGGTGTGGGTGTTTGAGCCAAACCAGAAAGACACTTGGGAGCTAAGAAGGTCCAGTGCGAGGTTAGAGTCAGGAGATGCTGGTGGAGGAGTTGGTGCCGTCAGTCCTTTGCCTGGTTTATTTTAGTTGAGCTGTTTAGCCATTGGGGATTATTTTAGTATTCTTCCCGGCGGTTAGTCTGTTCCCTTTTGGAGGGATATACATGTGTTAGATGAGAACTCGAGTTTTGCAGCCGAATCTAAGTCCTTTTGCCTTTAGTCGTTGAGTAATTAATTCTGCGCAAACTAGTATCTCTCAGCCTCGCTTTTTTCGTGTATAAAATAGGAGTGACATTTGAGGGTTGTTGTGAAGATTATAATGAAGGAACAAAATGCGGATCATTTTCTATCGTGCCCAGTTTGGGGTCGACTCTCAGGACTTGTGTGTCTCTGTGTGGTTTTCCCCTTAGACCTAACTCCCAGGCACGGAGAAGAGCGCAGATGAGGGGGAACTGGGATTTCTTGCAGTTTTTCCTGAAAAAACAAGGGGAGGGAAGGCTGTTCGGGTTTGTGAGGAACCCCTTTATAATACTGAGGATTTGATTCTGTGATTGCAGGGACTGACAATGGACGCCCAGAAAGACGTTCAGCCCCCGAAGCAGCAGCCAATGATATATATTTGTGGAGGTAAGGATAACGCTACATAAAGTAAGAGTATTTTGCTTAATTTGTTTTTGAAATTATTACATTTATCCTTTGAATGAATGAGTCATTGGTGTTTAAAGTTATGAAGGAGCGCCTCGTAACACCGCTTAAAATTCTTGTTTGCTCTGGAAAAACAGCATTGCGCACAACTCTCTTCTTTCCCATTTAGTATATTTTGTAATATCATACCCTTGCCTGATATGGTTAAGATAATTTGCCTGTCTGCACTGTTTTCCTTTTAAATTTGAGTAAGCCTTTTTTTTTTCTCCCTAGAGTGTCACACTGAAAATGAAATAAAATCCAGGGATCCAATCAGATGCAGAGAATGTGGATACAGAATAATGTACAAGAAAAGGACAAAAAGATGTATCCTTTACTTTTAAAATCTGAGGTAGGAGCCAACTGCAGAGTGATGCAGGGGTTGATAGAGACTACTTCTGGTAGAAAGCGTAAGAAATTTGAGTTAATTAAAGAGATATGATTAGCATTTTTCATAGACCAGAACTTAAGCACTAAATAATTGAAATACTAGTTGATTTTGATTCTCATAAGTTTATTTTCCAGAGATTCTGTATTTACATAAGAACTGATTGTTAAGCCTGACAAATAAATTATACAAGGAGTAATACAAATATTGTGTATGCTACTTGGTGGGAAAAAGTGGAGCCAACACATTAGACCAAATACCGAGAATGAGTTGTAATTTGCTAACTTAACAGTTTTTTAAAACCACAAGTTATTACCTTTAGCATTCAGTGCTTTTTGATACATTGGGTTTTTTCCATAGGTTGGAGAAAGTACTAATAAAAATTGAAAGCTTTTATTTACTTTACATGTAGTTGTCATAATAAATAGTGAATTCCAGGTCTTTGTGCATTTTAAATTAACAGACTAGGTTGTTGCACATATAAAGTGATTTGAAGTTTTGTCTTTTTATATAATTTTCAACTACATTTTTTTCCCTTAACTCAGATGAATACAGTGGTGGTCTTTGATGCGCGTTGAAATGTGCATTCAGAGGAATATCTTCATTTGTTCTTGCATTTGCTGTTAATGTTTCTCATTGTTGTATGGCTTTTGGTTTAGCATCTTTTTGAACTACATATGATTTCATTTTTGAACCATATTGTATTTAGGTATCTTTTAATGTAAAGAAGTTAAATTACATGACTTATAATTTAATTTTATTGTTTATGTAATGTGACGCAAATGAAGGTTAAAATTACTCTCTTCAACTATACTTGCATTCAAAACCTAGAATCATCTGGGGTCCTTGTAGAAAATGCAGAGTTTTAGAGCCCTCTGAAAGTCTAATTAAATAAATTCCTTGGAAATCACTGTGTCATGTGATATTTGTGAAATTTCCAGTGTCTTTGGTACAGAGTGTAGCAGTATATTTGCTGTCAGCGTACGTATTGAAGTTCTGTTTTTCATATACTACTTGTTCTGTGGTAAGTAATAGGCCTTTCTGTATACTGTGTGAGTATTTTTCAAATCTTGGGTGAGGAAAGGGAAATGGTTTAGTGGTTGATTTTTTTTTTTTTTTTTTAAGATTTATTTATTTGAAAAGCAGAGTTGCAGAGATAGGTAGGGAGAGACAGAGAAAGAGATCGTCCATCTCTAGTTCTCTCCTTAGATGGCCACAACAGTCAGGGCTGGGCCAGGCCAAAACCAAGAGCTTCTAACTGGGTCTCCCATGTGGGTGGCAGGGGCCCAAATGTTTGGGCCATTTTCCACTGCTTTTCCAGGGTCAGGGAACTGGATCGGAAGTGGAGCAGCCAGGACTTGAACTGGTGTTCCTATGGGCTGCTGGCATCGCACGTGGCACCTTTCCTGCTATGCTGCAACACTGGCCCCATTGGTCACTTTCTGTGAAACAAAATTGACCCAAGCAAAGTGGATGACGCACACTGTTCTATCAGGTACAGTTTCCCAGGTGCAGTCATTCATTCAGGCAAAACAGTTCTGCTTTCAGAATATAAAGAGAATAAGGATTGGCCTCCCTTGAATTAGATAAATGTTTAAATCTTTCACTGCAGTGTTTGACATATGGAATTGATTGTCCAAGATTCCATCATTGTGGAAGGTCATATTGGCCTCAACATTATGTACAAAGATTAAGTATATTCCAGCTTTATTAATACCTATGTCTGTCTCTGACATTTTATAAAAATTATTCATATCAGTTTTTTTAAAAAGATATACTTATTTATTTGAAAGCAGAGTTACAGAGAGAGAGAGAGAGATCTTCCATCCGCTTGTTCACTCCCCAAATGGCTGCAATGGCCGAAGTTGGACTAATCCAAAGCCAGGAACCAGAAGCCAGGAGCTTCTTCCAGGTCTCCCACGAAGGTACAGGGGCCCAAGGACTTGGGCCATCTTCTGCTTTTCCAGGCCATAGCAGAGAGCTGGACTGGAAGTGCAGCTACTGGGACTTGAACCAGTGCCCATATGGGATGCCAGCACTGCAGGTGCAGCCTTACCACTACACCACAGTACTGGCCCCTCCATGTCAGTTTTAAAGAAAAGACATGTTTCTACTGCCATCCTTGTATACTTACTAAGTTGAATGAATTTAGATTTTTAAAGAACGCTTCCATGGTCCAGACTTTCCTTTATATATGGCTTTCATAATCTTAGAATTCTGTTATAACCTTTGTCTTCTTTAGACATGTATTTAAATATACACATATAGTATATGATAGCTCTTTATTATAGTCCTCTAAATGATAAACTCTAAGTTACTGATAATGTAATTATAGTCCTTTAATTTCAGCAATTTAGATCATTTGCATATCAGTAGTTTAGTGAATATCAATTTGTTTAACTGGACAGAGCCACTTAATGGAAAAAGTTTTTTTTTTTAAGTTTTATTTATTTATTTATTTGAAAGCGTTACACAGAGATTAGGAGAGGCAGAGAGAAAGAGAGGTCTTCCATCTCTGCTGGTTCACTCCCCAGTTGACCGCAAAAGCTGGAGCTGTGCCAATCCAGAGCCAGGAGCTTCTTCTGGTCTCCCACGCGGGTTTAGGGGCCCAAGGACTTGGGCCATCTTCCACCGCTTTCCCAGGCCAGAGCAGAGAGCTGGATTGGAGGCGGAGCAGCACCTGTATGAACCAGCACCTGTATGGGGTGTTGGCACCAGGGCTTTAACCTGCTGTGCCACAGTGCTGGCCCCAAAAGTGGGTTTTCCCTGTGTGTGTATTTTGTCTTTTTAAATTTTTTGATTAACATAACAATGCTTGTACATTTTCACGGGGATGATTATCTTAATTAAGGTGTTGGGCCATGTGATATTCAGGAATAGATTAATATGTTTCCTACACATTAATTATTAATTACAAAGAGACAAATATTAGCCATTACCACAGAGAACTCCCACAGACATTTTTCTCTTAATGACAAGACTGGGACAACCTGCCACCACTGCCTCCAGAATAGTGCCAGCCTACATGACCAAACAGTCAGAAAACCCAGACTGGGGAACCTTACGTTAACATTCTGTTGATGTTAACTTTTCAGTTTTGATAATTATAACATGGTTATAGAAGTAATTTTTTTAAAAAAGATTGCTTATTTGAAAGGCAGAGTTAACAGAGACAGAAAGGGGAGAGAGAGAGAGAGAGAGAGAGCTCCCACCTTTGGGTTCACTCCCTGAATGGCTTGGGGCTGGGTCAAAATGAAGCCAGGTGCCAGGAACTTCTAGGTCTCCCATGTAGGGGTGTAGGGGCCCAAGCACTTGAGCCATCTTCTGCTTTTCGCAGACCATTAGAAGGGAGCTAGATCGGAAGTAGAGCAGCGGAACTTGAACCGGAGCCCTTATGGGGTGCAGGCGCTGCAGGTGGCAGCTTATGCTACGCCACAGCACTGGCCCCAAGAAATAAATCTTTTTCAATGCATTTACTTATTTGAAAGGTAGGGATAATTATTTTCCATCTGCTGTTTCAGTCTTCAGATGGTTGCAACACAGCTAGGGCTGGACCAGGTCGAAGCCAGGAGCCTGCAACTCCATCTGGCTCTCCCACATGTGTGTGGCAGGGGCCTAAGCACTTGGGCCATCTTCCCAGGTGCAATAACAGGGAGATGGATCAGAAATCAGAGGAGCTGGGACTCACACTTGCACTCTGATATAGGATGCCAGCTTCCAAGCTGCAGCTTAACTCCTCCACAATGCCAGCCCCAAAGTAAATCTTAGGAAATGCATACAAAAGCATTTAGGGATGAAGGAATTTGATATTGCAACTCTCAAGTGGTTCAGAAGAAAAATCTGGATTGACTGATGTACCTGCTGAATGAATGAAGCTGCCTCTAGCCCTTAGGGAACCTGCCAAAGGTGTGAAGATTTGGCATCTTCCAACTCACAGGTACAGGCTCAACTCTTATTCAAACCCTTAAAGAGATGCAATGTGGTTAGTGGCCTTGAAACTCAGAAGCACTCAGAATTCAGATGCCTACTAAGGCAGCTCTCCACAATGAAATTCTTTATATATATATATATGTATATATATATATGTTTTTCTTTAAAGATCACTTATTTACTTGAAAGGCAGAGAGATTTTTCCATCCACTGATTCACTCCCCAAAAGGCCACAATGGCTGGGACTGGGCCAAGCCAAAGTCAGGGGCCTGGAACTCCATCATGGTTTCCCATGTGGGTGTAGGGGCCCAAGCACTTGGGCCATCTTCTGCTGCTTTCCCAGGTGCATTCGTAGGGAGCCACATTGGATTTGGAGCATCCAGGGCTCAAACCAGCGTTCGTACGTGATGTGATGTGGCGTTGCAGGTGGCAACTTAACCTGCTGTGCCACAACACCAGCCCCCACAATGAAGTTCTTAACACACAGCTGATGGCAGGCTGTTTCTTTCTCTGGCCCTTCCTCCTCACCTGTCAACCCAGGAACAGTGCCAGAGGGAGCCAAGGCTGATACCTGATCAGGCTGAAGGAAACCAAACGTAAAGGTTACCATTTTACCTCATTTGCTTTTCAGATGGCGGGGGTGCGGGGTGAGGAAGGGAGCAGGAGAATGAAATCTTTTTTCCTAAACCATATGGCAAAACAGACTTCTTAAAAATGGAAGATAAGGTGTAGACCTTAGTATATTAAAAGAAACATTTACTTGCACTCTAAACAGAATTTTAAATTAAGTTTTATTTACATATTTTAGTACTTTAAAACTTTGTTCCTTATATATCTGAATATTTTCAAAACCCTCTAGAAGTCCTTTTAGTAATTCTAAACATTAGCAGCTCTCAATTAGCATCTCAAGAAGTCCACAGACTTACACTCCAAACATCGATTGTCTAAGCATTTGCTGTTTTTCAAATGTAGGAATTAATGTGACCAATTTTCAAAACCTATATATATATATTTATATATTTAAAGATTTTATTTATTTGAAAGGCAGAGGCAGAGAGAGGTCTTCCATTTGCTGGTTCACTCCCCAAATCGCCGCAGTGGCCGGAACTGGGCTGATCCAACGTCATGAACCAGGAGCATCTTTCGGTCTCCCATAGGGTCCAGGGGCCCACAGACTTGGGCCATCTTTTGCTTTCCCAGGCCGTAGCAAAAAGCTGGATTGGAAGTGGAGCAGCCAGGACTTGAACTGGTGCCCATATGCGATGGCAGCACTGCAGGCAGCAGCTTTAACTACTATGCTGCAGCGCCAGCCCCCGGAAACCTTTATATTTAAAAGCAATACTGAGGTCTCACACTTGGTCAAGATGTGTTTATCATTTATTCTAAAGTATTACCATCAGGTGATAACCCATATTTTGTTAAAAACTACACGCATTGAAACAAGGTGTTTAGCCTAGTGGTTAAGACACCTGCATCCCATTTACTTTATTTACTTATTTATTTGAAAGACCTACAGAGAGAGAGGGAAAGACAGAGAGAGATAGTTTATCTGCTGGTTCACTCTCCAGCTGGCTGCAGTGGCCAGACTGGGCCAGGTCAAAGCCAGAAGCCAGTCTACAATGTGGGTGGCAGTGGGCCAAGCACTTGGGCCATCTTTTGCTGCTTTCCCCAGACCATTAGCAGGAAGCTGGATAGGAAGTGGAGTAGCCAGGACACAAACTGGCACCCATATAGGATGTTGGCGTTGTAGGTGGTTGCTTAACCTGCTACACCAATTGGGACTCAAGGGGATGGTGTTGTGGTATAGCAGGTAAAGCCACTGCCTGCAGCACTGGCATCCCATATGGGTGCCAGTTCAAGTCCCGGCTACTCCACTTCTGATCCAGCTCTCTGCTCTGGCCTGGGAAAGCAATAGAAGATGGCTCAAGTCCTTGGGACCCCACACCCATGTGGGAGACCTAGAAGAAGCTCTTGGCTTCTAGTTTTGGCTCTGCCCAGCTCTGGCCATTAGGGCCATTTGGGGAGTGAACCAGTGGATGGAAGATCTGTATCTATCCTTCTCTCTGTAACTCCACCTTTCAAATAAATAAATAAATCTTAAAAACAACCTTGGAACTCAAAATAGCTGTTTTCAGTCAGCCACCTATCTCTTTATGACTTTTCGTCTACGAAATGGAAGTAATTTTACCTCTTAACAACTTGGACACTTTTAAGGAAAAAAGGTGATGCTTTATAAAGATCCTTTTGAATGGTTTGCTAATACAAAATTAATAAATTTGAGTTTGAAATTAACCCATAACCTGCCCTCTGAACAGCAGTGAATGGAGGTTGCTTCTAGATCCAGCTTTACCACTAAGGAACTGCCTGATTCATTTCTTTTAACCAGCTTCATTGTCAAAGTGGAAGAATTATAATTGATCTGAGACTCTGATCTTGAAAGATTGAGCTTTTGGAAATTCAAAAGCAATAGGTGAAGTAAACTAATAGAAATGTAAAGAGTTGAGGTTAACATTTTGCCTAGTAGTTAAGTCTAGGCCATATCAGAGTGTCTGGGTTTAAGCCATGACTTCCTACCGATGTGCACACTGGGAGGCAGCAGGTGATCCAAGTACTACTGCTACCCAAGTGAGAGACCTGGATTAGGTTGCTGCAGGACTCCTGGTTTCCGTTTGGCTTGGCCCTAGCCAGTACAAGCATTTGGAGGGTGAACTAGTGAAAGAGGACACACTGTCTATCAAATAAATAAAATCAGAACATCTAAAGAGTTGGCTGAGAAGGTGTCACGGCAAGAGCCTCTTCCCATAGATGAACACGTACATGTCTCCATCTCTCCTAGAGTAAATTCTGTGTAGGAAATTAGTGATGGTGGGGAACAGGTGTCCAGCCTAGTGATTGAGATGCCTGAGTCCCACCCACAGCACAGGGCCTGGGCTCGAGACCTAGCTGTGCCTCCTGCTGAGATAGACCCTGGGAAGCAGCAGTGATAGCTGGGTAATGGGGTTTCTGCCACTCTGGTTAGTTGGTGGTGCTCTTGACCTTCCTTTGATTGGTGCTGCCGTGCTGTTTAGGGAGCTTTTGATGGCTAAGTGAGCCCCAGGTGGTCTGCGGCTGTTACATATAGGTGGTAGTCACCACCTGCCCCAGACCCAGAATTCCCCTACCCGTACCTGGAATTCCCTAAACAAAGCCCTCTGGACAGTACTGGCCAACAAGGTTTTATCTGTTGGAGAAGCAAATGACTTCTTGAGTCTGGCGATTAGAACCTTGTAGCTGTGTTGCTGCCTTACTTCATTGAATTCCTTTTGATACAGAACAGTCAAGGACGCTTTGTGCTAAGGGAGACAGGTGAGGGGCTGGGTCTTGCTTTTATATTAAAGGGGTTTAGTCTCATACTAATTAAGGCTAATGAGAATGGTGACTGGACCAGGGTGATAGCTATGGAAAGGTTGTATGATAGATTTTTTTAAAGAAAAGATTTATTTATTTATTTATTTGAAAGGCAGAGTTACAGAAAGAGAGAAGGCAAGATCTTTCATCCGCTAGTTCACTCCCTAAATAGCTGCAAAGCTGGTTCTTGGCCGATCCAACAACAAGAGCCGGGAGCTGCTTCTAGGTCTCTCACATGGGTACAGGGGCCCAAGCACATGAGCCATCCTTTGCTACCTTCCCAAGTGTGTTAGCAAGGAGCTGGATCAGAAATTTAGCAGCTGGGACTCGAACCAGCACCCATATGGGATGCTGGGTGTCGCAGGTGGCAGCTTTACCGGGTATACCACAGTGCCAGCCCCATATGATAGGTTTTGAAATTGAACCATTAGGGTTTATAGATGGGCTAGTTGGTAACTAAGAGCTCAGTAAACAGCATGGCCTTTGGTTATAAGGCTTTGGGTCCGAATACCCACACTTTGCCTTATTAGCTGGCTGTGTGACTTTACCAGGCCTCATATATACAGATTGAGCATCCCTAATCTGAAATCCTAAATGCTCCAAAATCCAAAGCTTTTTGAGCACTGACATGACCCTCAGAAAGTTTCAGCTTTTGCGTTTGGATTTTCAGATTGGGGGTGTTCAACTGGTAAAGTCTACAAATGCTCCAAAGAAATCAGAAATGCTCTGGTCTCTAGCATTTTGGATTAGGGATTCTAAACCCCTCCCCTCTCCCTTCCTCCCTTCCTTTATTTCCCCTCTTCTTCCTATTTGAGAGGCAGAGAGAGTTCCTTCATCCCCTGGTTCACTCCCCAAATGGCTACAAAAGCCAGGGCTGGGCCAGGCCGAAGCAGGAGCCTGGAACTCCACCCAGATCTCCCATGTGGGTGGCAGAAGTCCAAGTACTTGGGCCATCTTCTGCTTTCCCAGGTGCATTAGTCTGGCAGCTGGAACAGAAATGGGGCAACTGGGACTCGATCGGGGGCCCTATGGGATGCCGGTGTCACAGGCGGCAGCTTAACCTGCTGCTGCCACAATGCTGGCCTCTAGCTCCATCATTTTCATTTCCCAAGTAGTCTGTTTCCTTCAAGTTGCTTTTTATTTTGTTTATTCAGCATCATTCTCTATATAATTATGAACAGAAGAAACTGTAAGTGTAAGTGAAGAGAAAATTAGAGTATGTGGAATGGTAACCAATTCCCAGAAACTTAAAGGATTTTTTTCCTATGCTGGAAGTAACATGAGATAGGCTGCATGTTATTTTGGAGAAAGTTTGCTGGTTGGAGTGAGGTGTAAAATAACTTTAGGAACCGGCGCTGTGGTGTAGTGGTAAGGCCACTGCCTGCAGTGCCGACATCCCATACGGCTGCTCCACTTCTAATCCAGCTCTCTGCTATGGCCTGGGAGAGCAGTGGAAGACTTCTCAAGTGCTTGGGCCCCTGCATCCCTGTGGGAGACCTGGAAGAAGCTCCTGGCTTCAGCTTGGCCTAGCCCCGGCTGTAGTGGCCATTTGGGGAGTGAACCAGCAGATGAAAGATTCTCTCTCTCTCTCTTTCTTTGGAACTCAGCCTTTCAAAACAAATAAATAAATCTTAAAAAAAAAAAAAAAAAGGACCAGAGATGGTGCTGTGGTGCAGCGTGTTAAAGCCCTGGCCTGAAGTGCCGGCATCCCATATGGGCGCCAGTTCTAGTCCTGGATGCTCCTCTTCTGATCCAGCTCTCTGCTATGGCCTGGGATAGCAGTGGAAGATGGCCCAAGTCTTTGGGCCCCTACACCCATGTGGGAGACCTGGAGGAAGCTCCTGGCTCCTGGCTTTGGATCAGCACAGTTCCAACCGTTGTGGCCTTCTAGGGAGTGATCCAGCGGATGGAAGACCTCTCTCTGTGTCTCTACCTCTCTCTGTAACTCTGTCTTTCAAATAAATAAAATAAATATTTATAAAAAACCCCAAAATACAGGACCTGGGGCGTGTGATGCTGGCTCCCGGGACAAAATTTAATAATCAACCTAAGGTTTATTCTGAAGTTTGAATCTGTGTTAATAAACTTGCAAATTTAACATTCTCCAGCACTGGCAAGGGAAATAGTGTAATTAATCAGAACTTGAGTGTTAGCATTTTTACCAACAACAGTGCCTTCTAACAGACTGTAATTTATTTTCTTTGAAGGTTTATTTATTTGAAAGAGAGATCAGGCCGGCGCCAAGGCTCAATAGGCCAATCCTCCGCCTAGCGGTGCCTGCACACCAGGTTCTAGTCTCGGTCGGGGTGCTGGATTCTGTCCCGGTTGCCCCTCTTCCAGGCCAGCTCTCTGCTGTGGCACGGGAGTACAGTGGAGGATGGCCCAAGTGCTTGGGCCCTGCACCCCATGGGAGACCAGGAGAAGCACCTTGCTCCTGCCATCGGATCAGCGTGGTGCGCTGGCCGCAGTTTCCGGCAGTGGCAGCCATTGGAGGGTGAACCAAAGGCAAAGGAAGACCTTTCTCTCTGTCTCTCTCTCTCACTGTCCATTCTGCCTGTCAAAAAAGAAAAATGAAAGAGAGATCGTCCATTTTCTGGGTCATTCCCCTGTGGCAGCAACAGGCAAGGCTGGGCCAGGCAAAGGCCAAAGGCCAGCAGGAGCTAGGAACTCCATCTGGGTCTCTCACATGGGTGGCGGGAGCCCAAGCCACTGGCGTCCTCTGCAGGTACCTTAGCAGGGGACTTGTTGAAAAGCATTGCAGCCGGGACTCCAACCCTTGGAAGCTGCAGCTCACCTGGCTGCACCACCGCTAGACATTAGGCCCCCCTAATGTCTTATTCAAGCCCAGAAGGCCAAGAGAATCTATTAAACTCCTACTGTGTGCCAGGCACTGCCCTAAGTGCTTTGTGTTCATTATCTATCTTAACTAGCCTGAAATCATAAAACAGGGTTTCCCACAGAAAATGTGGGATGCATGAAGCAGAAGACGGAAGGAATTTATCTTTCACTTACTCTTTTGTTTAAAGGGAGGAGGTAAGTAAATTTAGGTTGCAATGCAGGCTCTCAAATTTTAATTTCATTTTTATAGTGAAGTAGAAACAGATACCGATTGACCCAGCAGGCGGTACAGCAGTCCGGAATATCAGTAACAGCGCTTTTAGCTCGCCCTAAAATACATTAGCGGAATGGGAATTCTCTTGTCTGCGTGGGCCTGCCGGCTGCTCCTTCGTCCCGGGAGTAGACGGGGAAGCGGGGGCCTGAGCGGCCAATCAGCGGGTGGCAGGTCTGGGAGGAGCCAGTCGTGCCGCCGGGGGGCCTGGCCTCGGTCCCGGGCGGTCGGCCTCGCCCCGGCTCCTGGCCCCTGCCCTGCACCTGCGGCGCGGCTGGCAGTTCAAGGCTGTTCTGAGAATCAGGTAAGTGCTCAAGTGTACCTGGCGCCCGGGAATAAAGTCCATCTCCCCGTGGCACTCCCTCCCTCTGGGGGCAGAGGTGAGAGTCCGAGGCCGAGAAGCAACGGCCCGTCCAGACTAGGGAAGGGCGTGCTGTGGGATAAACGTCCCTCGGGATCGGGGAACCTAACCGGGGTTGGCCAGCCACAGGCAGTGGCGGGTGTTGGGGCGAGACCGCAACCCGCGAAGTGCGGGTGTCTGCCCGCTGCGTCAGCCGTGAAGACCCGAGCCCCGGGGCCGGGGAGCGGGGTCGGACCCTCGCAGGTCGGCTACAGGGCCCCCAAATCCCGGCCTGCAGCTGGCCCGGCGGCCTCTCGGGCGGCGCTGTACACAGAAACCGTTGCTATGGCCGTTTCCTGCGGTCTCGGGCGGCACCGGGCCTCTCCCCCGTGGGTTCCGCAAAGGGGTCTCGGTGCGCGGTGCCCGGGCTTTCGCGTGGTTGATTTACCGAGTCCGTAGCAGTTCGCGGGGAACGTGTTGCTGACAAGCTGCTTGGGGAAAAAAGGGGAAATGCGTGTGCATCAGGATGGTGAAACAATTAAATCCAGCTGGGACCAAAGGCGGTCCTCAGCAGAGAGAGATTTCAGGTGTGAAAAAGGTTTAGCGCGCAGAAAAGGATTGTGTAACTTTGCGTGTGTGTGTGTGTGTGTGTGTCTTGGAACTTGAGAATTCACCTTTGGTAGTCTTGAGAATGTATACCCCACAGGAAAAAAGGAGTATGGTAGTTTTCAAAAAGGACTCTCGGAGAAAGGTTACAGCTGTTCAGAATGAAATCATGTGATCAGCTCAGCGATGACTCGTGTTTTTCATTAGATTTTATTCAAATTATGACATGTCCAGGGTTGCAAGAGCCCTTCCCTTGAAGGCTATCTATTTTAATTCTCTTAGATGTTTAAATCCCTTTGGCCAGAGATCCTGCACGCCTGGAACAGTTCTTCTAAGGCAACCCGTTCTCCTCTGGCAGCATCAGCTTCAAGGTTCTTCTTGCTTCCCTGTAACTTCTGATCCTTATGATGGTAGCCGGTCGTCATACGGGGCCCTGCAGGTTGAGGGGAAGCTGCTGATTTCTCGGCTGGGTCTCATCATCTCGACTCTACCCCCACATCAGAGCCCACAGGATATGGAGGAGAGGCTGACCTATGACCTGGCTCCCAGGGGGCAGTCATGCTGAAAGAAATATTTCTGTGAATTAGACTCATTGCTGCTCTTTGTAATTTTTTTTTTAAGATTTATTTATTTATTTGAAAGGCAGAGTTACAGAGAGGCAGAGAGAGAGGGAGTGTCTTCCATCCACTGGCTCACTCCTCAACTGGCTGCAATGGCCAGAGCTGCACGGATCCAAAGCCAGGAGCCAGGAGTTTCTAATGGGTCTCCCACATGGGTGCAGGGGCCCAGGGACTTGGGTCATCTTCTACTGTTTTTCCAGACCATAACAGAGAGCAGGATCGGAAGAGGAGCAGCTGGACACGAATCGGTGCTTATATGGGATACTGGCACTGCAGGCAGCGGCTTTACCCGCTATGCCACAGCACCGGCCCCTCATTTTTTTTTTTTTTTTTTTGACAGAGTGGACAGTGAGAGAGAGAGAGACAGAGAGAAAGGTCTTCCTTTTGCCGTTGGTTCACCCTCCAATGGCCGCCGTGGATGGCGCGCTGCAGCCGGCGCACCGCGATCGTCCGATGGCAGGAGCCAGGAGCCAGGAGCCAGGTGCTTCTCCTGGTCTCCCATGTGGGTGCAGGGCCCAAGCACCTGGGCCATCCTCCACTGCACTCCTGGGTCACAGCAGAGGGCTGGCCTGGAAGAGGGGCAACCGGGACAGAATCCGGCGCCCCAACCGGGACTAGAACCCGGTGTGCCGGCGCCGCAAGGCGGAGGATTAGCCTGTTGAGCCACGGCACCGCCCCCCTCATTGTTTTTAAAATAATCACACAATAGGTTTTAGTGCAGTGGTTTTCAAAAACATTGAAAGTGACTCACAATAAGAAAGATACTTTAATTTGCAATCATGTATATACAAATACACACATAATCCTCACTCAACAGACCCTAAATACAAATTTTTAAATAAAATACTTAATGTTCTATGCTAGGTAATCTTTTTTTTTAAAATTCTGTCTTACTATGAAGCAATGGAACTCAGTAAATTGATTTTTTGGATTGCTACCTATAGGTTGAAAAGCACTGGTGTGATGGTTAAGTAAGCAGGCTCCATAGTTACCCTACTGCGATTCATATCCTGTGTTCACTCTTCAACTTGCACCTCTGTAAAGCAGTAGTAATTATTAATGTTTTTGTTGACTGATTTTCAAATAAAGTGGAATCATCTATGGAACATTCCTTTTTAACCCCATAAATGCTAATATTACTGCTCTCTACTTAAGACCTTCATGATACAGTAGTTGAAGAGTTAAATAAGGTGCTATGTGTGAGTACAACATATTTACTTATTTATTTATTAAAGAATCATTTTATTTATTTGAAAGACAGAGTTACAGAGAGAGGTAGAGCCAGAGAGAAAGAGGTCTTCCATCCCTCTGGTTCACTCCCCAAAAGACCGCAATGGCCAGAGCTGAGCTGATCCGAAGCTAGGAGCATCTTCCAAGTCTCCCAAGCAGGTACAAGGGCCCAAGGACTTGAGCCATCTTCTACTGCTTTCCCAGGCCACAGCAGAGAGCTGGATCAGAAGAGGAGCAGCTGGGACTTGAACCAGCACCCATATGGGATGCCAGTGCTGCAGGCTGGGGCTTTAACCCACTGCGCCACAGAGCTGGCCTCCAAGTACAACATATTTAGAATGGTGCCCAGCAGACATTAAGAACACAGTAAGGGTACTGGCTTTGTGGTGCAGTTGGTTAAGATGCCACATGCAACGCCAGCATCCTGTATCAGTGTCAGTTCCAGTCTCTGCTGCTCCACTTCCTATCCATCTTCTTGCTAAGACCCCTGGGAAGACAGCAGAAGCTGTCCCAAGTGCTTAGGCCCCTGCCACCTACATGGGATTTCCAGATTGAGCTTCCGACTACTGGATTTGGTCAGGACCAGCTGCAACCATTGTGGCCATATGGGGAATGACCCAGTGGTTAGAAGATCTCTGTTTCTTTCTATGTCTTTCCCTCCCAGTCACTCTGCCTTTCAAATAAAGAAATCATAAAAAGAACACAGTAAGTGTTGTCATTATTACCATCATCATTTGAGTAAAACTGCTCAAGGCCTCTTTTTTCACAGTCTTATTCAGTTTAACAAGTGTTTTTTAAGGAGTATAAAGTGCTATTATTGTGTTAGTCCTGGAGCTAAAGTGATGAATAAAGTAAGATCTCTCACAGCCTGGAGGAGAAGGCAAAAGGAACACAATTGCATGCTGTGTGCTGTGACAGAGGTATGTACAGTGTTGTTAGAACACAGGTCTAGGGGTTGGTGCGGTGTAGTAGGTAAAGCTGCCATTCCAGCTGCTCCATTTCTTATCCAGCTCCCTGCTAATGGCCTGGGAAAACCAACGAAAGATGGCCCAGGTTCTTGAATCCCTGCCACCCACATGGGAGACCCAAATGAAGCTCCTGGCTTCAGTCTGGCACAGTCTTGGTTGTTGTGGCCAAGGGAAGTGAACCAGTGGATGGAAGAGCTCTGTCTTGCTCTCTCTAACTCTGATTTTGAAGTGAATAAATAAATATTTTTTAAAAGATTTATTTTATTTATTTGAAAGATATGGTGGAATGAGAAGGCCATGCCAAGATGGCTGCTGGCAAGTGAGGATCCGTTACTCAGGAATGGCTTTGAAACTCACCTGGCAACAGAGCCTGCCGGGCAACAGGCTGTGATTGGATGGCTTTGGAAACCACGTGAAAACGGAGCCTGCCTGGCAACAGGCTGTGATTAGATGGCTTCAGATACTGCCTGGCAACAGGCTGTGATTGGTTAGGGCATAGACCGCCCCTTGATCGGATTGGCTGCCTTGGCTATATAAGCTGTTGTACCAACTGAAATAAACAAGTCTGCAGGCTGCTGGCCTCTGGCCTGCTTTCACCTGACTCTCGGGGTCTGTGTGGTGACTCCCCGCCTCTTGCCCCCACCACGCTCCTCCTCTCAAAACAAATCCACACAACACCACCTCCTTTCTTTTTCTCCAAGATTTATTTATTTAAAGAGTTACAGAGAGAGGGAGATAGAGAGCGAGAGAGAGAGCGCTTCCATCTGCTGGTTCACTTCCCAGATGACAACAACAGCTGGGGCTGGGCCAAAGCTGAAACCTGGTGCTTCCTCCAGGTCTCTCACACGCATGCAGGGGCCCAGGCACTTGGGCCATCTTCTGCTGCTTTCTCAGGCCATTAGCAGAGAGCTGGATCTGAAGTGGAGCAGCTGGTCACGAATCAGCTCCCATATGGGATGTCAGCATTGCAGGCAGAAGCTTACCCTACTAGGCCTCAGCGTCGGCCCCCCTCCACCTCCTTTGTACAGAAGTACCTAGATGGTTACTGCTACCCAAACTAGTCTATACACATGCTAGGTTCATTGCTGTTTTCCTCTGCTCTGTTTCAGTCATGACTACCAAAGAGTATCCGTCACTGTGGGGCTTTGGAACAACAAAAACATTTAAAATTCCCATTGAACATTTGGATTTCAAGTATATTGAAAAATGCTCAGATGTGAAACACTTGGAAAAAATCCTTTGTGTGCTCAGGTAAGCCTTTAAGTTGTTTAATGTTTTGGTATGCCAAGTTTAAATGCGGTTGCCTTCTAAAAGACAAAGAATCTCATATACTGAGATTGTTGTTTTTCCCATGGTGGGTTTCAAAATAGTGCTTTTGATTCCAATAGAGCATTTTTGCTTGCTTTGGTTTTCTTCCTCCAGATATTCTTTCTTTCTTTTTTTTTTTTTTTTAACAGGCAGAGTCAGACAGTGAGAGAGAGAGACAGAGAGAAAGGTCTTCCCTCCATTGATTCACCTCCCAAATGGCTGCTACAGCCAGCGCGCTGTGCCGATCTGAAGCCAGGAGCCAGGTGCTTCTCCTGGTCTCCCATGGGGTGCAGGGCCCAAGCACTTGGGCCATCCTCCACTGTACTCCCGTGCCACAGCAGAGAGCTGGACTGGAAGGGGGGCAACCAGGACAGAACCAGCGGCTCTAACTGGGACTAGAACCCGGGGTGCCAGTGCCGCAGGCGGAGGACCAGTCTAGTGAGCCGCGGCGCCGGCTCTTTTCTTTCTTTTAAATATTTATTTTATTTATGTCAAAGTCAGAGTTAGAGAGAGAGAGAATGAGCTTGCATCCACTGGTTCACTCCTCAAACAGCTGCACAATGGCCAGGGCTGAGCCAGGTGAAAACCAGGAGCCAGGAGCTTCTTCCAGGTCTCCCACATGGGTGCAGGGGCCCAAGGACTTGGGCCATCTTCCACTGCTTTCCCAGGCCATAGCAGAGAGCTGGACTGGAAGTGGAGCATCTAGGACTTGAACCAGCGCCCATATGGGATGCTGGCACGGCATGCGGTGGCTTTACCCACTATACCACAGTGCTGGCCCCTCATCTTTTCTGAAATAAAAAGAAGAAAAAAATTCACATTACTGTTTTTTCTTGTTTTTCTCAGCAGACTATTGTCATGTATATTTCATCAAGGAGGGACTGATTTTAAAAGACGAGGTTATGAGATGGCAGAGTTTGAGGGCCGGCACTTTGGTTCACTTGGTTAATCCTCCGCCTGCGGCACCGGCATCCCATATGGGTGCCAGGTTCTAGTCCCAGTTGCTTCTCTTCCAGTCCGGCTCTCTGCTGTGGCCCGAGAGGGCAGTGTAGGACGGCCCAAGTGCTTGGGCCCCTGCACCCACATGGGAGACGAGGAGGAAGCACCTGGCTCCTGGCTTCGGATCGGCACAGTGCCAGCCGTAGCAGTCATTTGCAGAGTGAACCAATGGAAGGAAAACCTTTCTCTTTGTCTCTCTCTCTCTCTCACTGTCTATAACTCTACCTGTTAAATAAATAAATAAAAAGAGTTTGAAATACACAATTGTAATGTTGGTTCCAAGAAACTCTACAGATACCTTAATTAAATTATATTGTATTGACTTGAGATTTTTAAAATTTAATTTGGAAATAAGATTTAGTTTCCCAGAAATTTAAGAATGAAGAGGCCTATAAGAAAAGGAGAAAAGATTGATTTTTCTTAAAAACAAAGAACAGATGTCTCTGTTTAACTCTCTAAGGAGGGAATTCTCTTCCTTGAATGGTTGAATTTGGGTTTTTTTGTTTTGTTTTAATAGATTTATTTTATTTTTTTGAAAGGCAGAGTAACAGAGAGAGAGAGGGAGGGAGGGAGGGAGGGGGGGGGGGGAGAGAGAGAGAGAGAGAGAGAGAAATCTTCCATCCACTTGTTCACTCCCCAAATGGCCACAGCAGCAAGTGAGGATGGAGAGAGGGAGGAGGGGAGAGGATAGGGTGTTCCGCCAGGAGCCAAGAACTCCATTAGAGTCCCCCATTAGAGCCAGACACTTGGGCCATCCTCCTCTGCTTTTCCCAGGCACGTCAGCAGGGAGCTGGATCAGAAGTGGAGCAGCCTGGGATTGCAGCTGGTGCTCTCCTATGGGGTGCTTAACTTACTGCACCACAACACCAGCCCTGTTGGGGATGTCTTGTGCACCTTATTTCTCTGCCATTTTCTTCTTCCTTTCCCTTTGAAACAAAAATTGAACTATGAATAGAAACTTCTTGAAAAGGAATTTCAAGTTCTCTCTCTGCCTATTTGTAATACTGAATTTATCTTTATAAGTTTAAAATTACTTTATGTACAAAGTGAACATATATGGGGCCAGTGCTGTGGCACAGCAGGTTAATACCCTGGCCTGAAGTGCCGGCGTCCCATATGGGTGCCAGTTCTAGTCCCAGCTGCTCCTCTTCCGATCTAGCTCTCTGCTATGGCCTGGGATAGCAGTGGAAGATGGCCCAAGTGCTTGGGCCCCTGCACCCATGTAGGAGATCTGGAGGAAGCTCCTGGCTCTTGGCATCGGATCAGTGCAGCTCTGGCCATTATGGCCAATTGGGGTGGAAGACCTCTCTCTCTGCCTCTCCTCTCTCTGTGTAATTCTGACTTTCAAATAAAAAAAATAAATCTTAAAAAAAAAAAAGCAAAGTGAACATATATATGATAAGGAAGATGTAAAACATTATTTATTCGACTTTCAAAGTGTGTGATGGTTTCTTTGGAGTTAGGTTCTGGGGGCATTTCAAACTCTTCATGGAAAATGAAATTTAAAAGATAAGTTCATTTGGATGCAAAATATTTTTGAAATCTGTGCATATGAGGGGGTTTTTAAAAAGTTCATGAAAATGCATATTAGGTGAAAACGATGCATAGGTTTCAAGGCCGGAAGCCCACAGCCCACCTTGCAGGCTTGAGATGGCTGTGGGAAGCCTGGGCACCCAGCTGCCCGGCGTGCGAGCCGGTATTCTAGAGGACCTCTAGACAAGGAGCTAACTCTGAAACTGTGATTCTTTTTAAAGGTCTGGGGAGGAAGGGTATTATCCTGAACTCACAGAACTTTGTGAAAAGCGTCTTCAAGGCTTGGCTCCTCGAAGCAGGGCTCTGAGGAAGGACAAGCCCGCAGCCACAGCATCCAGTTTCACAGCAGAAGAATGGGAAAAAATTGACAGTGACATAAAGGTAGAGAGTAACTCTCGCTATCGGTAGACATCGTAGTGACACTTTTGTGTGTAGGTGTGCGTCTACTTGTTGGTCGGTAAAGGGTTATCGGTGTTATTTACTTAATATTGGTTGCATCAGGTGCTTCTTAGACCCAGGAGAACGGTGTGAGTTTGTGGGTGTGTGCGTGTGCAGCACGTTATTTTACACGGCTGAATAATATTCCGACCTGTAAAAGAACTGTGATTTCATCAGCTTCTATAAATAGAAGAATACGTTATAAACATGTTTGTTTATACATTTTTTGGCACCTTTCTGGCTATTTCCTCAAGATAAATGATTAGAATTGAAATAGCCTGGTCAAAGGACTTGAATGTTTTTAGGCTCTTGAAGGCTACTTTTATGTTCTCAGTAAAGTTGGGCCTTCATACTCTCCCAGGAATAGTGTCTCAGAATGCCTGTTTTCGGGTACTCTTCACTGGTATCTTCACTGGATACTGTGATCATTTTGGATCAATTAAGTAGTTGAAAACATGATAGTGTATTTTAATTTATTTATTTTCATTTACTTGAAATGCAGAGAGACAGATCTTCCATCTGCTGGCTCACTTCCCAAGTGCCTGCAATAGCCAGGCTGGGCCAGGCTGAAGCCTGACTCCTGGAACCCAATGCAGGCCTCCTATGTGGATGGCAAGGACCCAAGTACTGGAGCCATCACCTGCTGTCTCCCAGAGTGTGCATTTAGCAGGGAACTACCATTAGGGGCAGAGCCGGGACTCAAACCCTGGCACTCTGAGATGGGGTGCAGACACCTACGCCTAAATTGGAATGCCTGGGTGTGATTCTCTGCTTCAGCTCGTTTCCAGCTTCCTCCTAATGTGTACCCTGGGAGGCGACAGGTGATGCTCAAGCACTTGGGTCCCTGCTACCTGAGTACTGTAGGAGACTCAGATGGAGTGTCTGCCTCCTGACTTTGACCTGGCCCAACCCTGGCTATTGTGGACATTTAGGGAGTTAACCAGTAGGTGAGAGTTCTGTCTGTTTCTCTCTGTGTCTTTTCCAAATAAGTAATAAAGAAGGAGAAAGGTTGGCACTTGCTTTGCAAATGTTTTCTGATAATGATACTCTATGACTTGTCTTTTTTTTTTTTTTTAAGTGTCTTTGAAAGGGCAAAAGTTTTTAATTCTGGTGAAACCAGTTTTTCTCTTACAGTTTGGGCTTTTGTATTCTATTTAAGAATTCTGTCTAAAATCTCCAGGTTTTCTCCTAGAAAGTTTGTAGTTTTAAGATCTTTTATTTTTTGGAGAAAAATACATACACACACATATGGAGCTGCTTCAGAAAGTTCATGGAAAATAAAATTAAAAGAGTTTATTTTCGTGCAGAAAATATTGAGATCCATGCATACTCATACACACACACACACACACACACACATAATATCTAAAAGTAACACGTTTAAGAGCCATTGAAAGAAAGATTATCCTTTCCCCACTGCACTTCTTGGTACTGTTTTCAGAAATCGGCTGGCCATTTATCTGTGTGTCTATTTCTTTCTCCCCCTGTCCTGTTCCATGTTCCATTATCCTGAATGCTTGTCTTTGATATATCATTGTCTTGATCGCAGTGGTTTTACAGCGCCTTGAAACCTCATAGTACAAATCCTCCAACTTCTTTTTTCTTTTCCAAGTTGTTGGGCTATTCCAGGATGTTTGCTTTTCAGTTTCTGCTTGTTTGTGTTTGGACCGGAATTGTGTTGAATTTGTGGATCAATTTTGGAAAAACTGACATCTTCATATTGATATTTCTGATCCATTATCTACTTTATTTATTTTGGTATTTAAGTTTTTAAAAAGATGTACTTATTTGAAAGGCAGAGTTACAGAGAAGCAGAAGCAGAGGCAGAAAGAGAGAGGCTGAGGTCTTCCATCCACCAGTTCACTCCCCAGATGGCCGAAACAGCTGGAGCTGTGCTAATCTGAAGCTGGGATCCAGGAGCCAGGAGCTTCTTCTGGGTCTCCCATGTGGGTGCAGGAGCCCAAGGACTTGGTTCATCTTCTTTTGCTTTCCCAGGCCGTAGCAGAGAGCTGGATTGGAAGTAGAGTGGCCAGGTCTTGAACCTGTGCCCATGTGGGATACTGGCACTGCAGGTTGTGGCCTTACCTGCTACGTCACAGCACTGACCCCAGTATTTAATTTTTTTTACAGTAATATCTTGAAGATTTTTGTGCTTAGTTTTTGCATATTTTTGTTAAATGTATTCCTAAGTATTTTACATATCTTATGCTATTACAAATGTTAATATTTTTTATTTCAATTTTTTTGTTAGTCTATGTAACCCCAGTTATGAAACTTTATTTTTATGATAGTAGAATAACATAATTTATCATACTAGCCATTTTAAAGTATACAGTTCTGTAATGTTAAGTATAGCCACATTGTTATACTGTCGATCTCTAGAACTTTCTCACCTCGTAAGACTGAAACTCTATGCCCAGTAAACAACTCTTCTCTATGTACCTCTCTCTCCAGCCCCTGGAATCCATCATTCTGTTTTCTGTTATAAGTTTCATTACCCTTAGATACTCCGTGTCAGTGGAATCTGAATGTTAATTATACATTGCATGTTTATAGTTATCTAATTGATTACTTAAATACTGGCCTTGTATCTTGCAATCTTATTAAGTTCATTGATTAATTCTAGGACAGTTTTTATAGATTCCTTGCATTTCCTACCTGCAAGATTGTGGCTGTGAATAACAGATTTTGACTTCTAAGGCAGGCATTTGACCTAGCAGTAGAATGATGCTTGGGACGCATATCCTGTATGGGAGTGCTGGGTTCTAGTCCTAGCTCTGCTCCCAAATCCAGTTTCCTAAATGGTGTTCACCATGGGAGGCCATGGTGATGGTTCAAGTAGTTGACCCCCTACCACCCATATGGGACACCTGGATTGAGTTCTCAGCTCCTGGATTTGGCCTAACCTAACCCTGGTTGTTGTAGGCATTTTAGGAGTGAATCAATGGATGAGTTCTCTCTCTCTCTCTCATTCTCTCATTTCTAGCTCTCAAATAAATAAATAAATAAATACATAAATAACTAAATAAAAATAGAGATGTACTTCTTTTCAAATCTGGCTGCCTTATTTTTTTTAAACTTGCCTGTTGAACTGGCTAGAACCAACAGTACAATGTTGAGTAGACAGAGCACATATCCTTGTCTGCTTCCTGATCTTACAGGGAAATCATCCAACCTTTTACCATTAAGTACCAATTAACCTTAGGTTTGTGTTAAATGCCCTTGAAGAAGATGAGGAAGTTCCCTTTTGTTTCTTGTTTGAAGAGAATTTTTTTCATGAAGAGGTTTAAGTTTTATGAGACGATTTTTTTCTGTTTATTGCAGTGAACCTATGATTTTCTTTGTAGTCTGTTCATTATAGTTAATTATGTAGACTGTTTTCAAATGTTATACTAATCTTGCACTCTAGGATAAGCCCTATTGCCAGATTTGGTTTGCCAAACTTTTGTGAAGGATTTTTGTGTCTAGGTTCATGAGAGATACTGGTCTGTGGTTTTCTTTTTTTTAAATACTCTTGTCTAGTTTTGGAAGCAGGGTAATGCTAGCCTTATAGAAGGAGTTGCAATGTATTCTCTCCTCTTTGATTTTCTAGAAAAATTGGTGTATAACTGGCATTATTTCTTCCTTAAATGTTTGGTAGAATTGGCCATTGATGCTGTCTGGGCCTGGGGTTTTCTTTGTAGGAAAGGTTTTAACTATGAATCCAATTTCTTGAATAGATTTGGGGTTATTCAGAACCTATTTAGAGAGCTTTCTCTCTGTCCAGCTCCCTCGTCTGCAGTACTTGGCCCTCAAAATCCTCGCAGTCTTCCGAACTCTGTCTCTTGGCTTCAGTGAGCGCCCGTGCTGCAGCCTGCAAACTCTGGGCAGTAGCTCGGGGCAGAGGTGGGGCCTACCCTGCTTTGGTTCTCTTTTTCCAAAGATCATTGACTTGTTCTGCCTTTCGTGCACTGTCTGGAAACCATTGTTACAGACATTTCACCCAGCTTTCTAGAGCTTAGCGAGAGCGTAAATCTAGTCTCTGACTCTGTCAAGTCAGAAGTTCCTTTACTGGTTTTTCTATTGAGACGTTAGAGTTTTGTGTATTTTAAATTTCCCCTCAGTTTGTTGTTTGCTTTCTGGATGTTGTGTATGGAGTTTTTCACGTTCACAGTTTAAAAAGAGGTTTTTTTTTTTTTTTTTTTATAAAATCACACTCTAGATTTTATCATTTATGATCTTTTTGTTTGCTTTATAGTTAGGGAAACTTTCTCTCCACCGGACAAATATTGACCTGTGTTTTCTCACCATTCCTGTGAAGTTTCATCTTGCCTAAGAAATTATTTTTATTCATTTTTTCCTGTGTATTTATTGTTTTATCTGCCATCTTTTATTGGGTGTTTGCTCTTAGTTGTGCTGTTAAAGAGTTCAGACACAACAGGGCTCCTCACAGAGGGTCAAGGTCAGGAACGCAGAGTTCGCCCTTGGCATTGCTGTCTCTCCGGCGGTGCTGGCATCACCGGGTTCCTTGTAAGAAAAGCAGGACTTGAAAAGCTCCCGGCTGGTGGGGCCACACCGCCTGCAGTGCCAGCATCCCACATGGCTGCCAGTTCGAGGCTTGGCTGCTGCACTTCCGATCCAGCGCTCTGCTACGGCCTGGGAAAGCAGTAGAAGATGGCCCAAACCCTTGGGCCCCTGCACTCATGTGGGAGACCAGGAAGAAGTTCCTGGCTCCTGGCTTCCGATCCACCCAGCTCTGGCGGTGGCAGCCATCTGGGGAGTGAACCAGCGGATAGAAGACTTGCCTCTCTCTCTTTCTCTCTCTGCCTCTATGCCTTTAAAATAAATAAATAAATCTTAAAAAAAAAAAAACAACAATTTAAGGTCTATATATTTTCTAACTCAGAATGCTATTTTTTAATCTTTCATTTTTTTTTCATTTTACTATTTTATTGACTTGCATTGGATAATCTAGTAATTAATCTCCAAGTCAAAGATGGCCCTTTATGTCTGGAGTTCAAGGTCTTATTTTTAGAGCCCAGGAAGCCTGGTTTTGGTTGCAAAACCTGCCTTCTTCCTGTCTGCCACCTCCTGAGTTTGTCTCGCTCTCTCTTCCTGGTCTGTCATGAGTCCTGTGCCCCTTCTCCCTTCCCTGTTCTCTCTTACTTACTGTCTACTTTGAAATTCCTCTTCCCTTTTACCTTTCTTTGCTCACTTTTCATCCTCCTTGTCTTTTATACAAATAAGAAAGATAACACAGATTATTGCTTATAGGAGTGTCTGACAAATGTTAGACTCTCAAGATAACTTGCTGAATGATAAATAATAGAATTTCACAGATAATAAATCTCTTACTCATTTTTTTCCTGCTAGTTATGACAATTCAGTTGATTTTTCTTTAGTAGTCCAGAGGTCTTTTATTTATTCTTTTTAAGGGTTTGTTTATTTATATGAAAGGCAGAGTTACAGAGAGGCAGAGGCAAATTGAGAGAGAGAGAGAGAGAGAGCGAGCTAGCGTGAGCTTGAGTGAGGGAGGTCTTCCATCCATTGGTTCACTTCCCAAATGGCTGCCTTACTGGTTCACTTCCCAAATGGCTGCCACTGCCAGAGCTGGGTGTATCAGAAGCCAGGAGCCAGGAGCTTCTTCCAGGTCTCGCACATGGGTACAGGGGCCCAAAGACCTGGGCCATCCTCCACTGCTTTCCCAGGCTCATTAGCATGGAGCTGGGTCAGAAGTGGAGCAGCTGGGTCTCTAACTGGTGCCCATATGGAATGCCAGTGCTGCAGGCTGGGGCTTTAAATTGCTATGACACAGTGCTGGCCCCTGTTTTGTTTTATTTTTTACACTCACCAAGCCTTGCATTCACAGGGAATGGGTCCCAGCAGCTGCGGCTCCTTTCACTGGGTTCTGACAAAGGGGGCTTCTCTGGGTGGAGAGGCCAGTGCCTCAGTTGAGCCCAGGTGCCTTGCTCTCTGGCTTCCCTCTCTTTCTGGTCACTTCCCACTTTTCAGGGAGCTGTCTTGGCTCCAGAGTGCTTAGTGTGTTCAGGATGTACATTTGTTGTTTCGGTAAGATCTTACCTGAACTTGTGTGTTTGCCACAGTGCCGACAGCATGCTGGGTCACACTGCAGCCTCTTCCAGTTTTGCCATGGTACCATTTATGGGGCACCCCTTTGTGAATAGTCCCCGTTCCCTTGATGTCTACAATGTCACCTTCCTTGTAGATGTGCGTGTGTGGCCAAAGGCACAGCTCCATGTTTTCTAAAAGGCCCGAGAACGTGTATCCGGTGCCTCCCCTCCCTCTCTTTGTGTTCATCATTTTGGGGAATTAGTGGCAGATGGAGGTTCTGGCCAAAAGGCTGTTTGCTTATTTTTACAGATTGATTGATTGATTTGAAAGGTAGAGTGACAGAGAGGAGGGCAGGGAGAGAGAGAGAGAGAGAGAGAGAGAGAGAGAGAGAGAGAGAGATCGATCCTCCCCTTGCTGGTTCACTCCCCAAATGGCTGCAATATCCAGGGCTGAGCCATGCCAAAACCAGGAGCCTGGAACTCCATCTGGATCTCCTACATGGGTGGAAGGAACGCAAGTACTTGGGCCATCATCTGCTACCTTCCCAGGCTCATTAGCAGGGAGCTGGATCAGAATCAGAGCAGCTGGCACTGGAGCTGGTGGTGCTCTGGTATGGAATGCCAACGTTGCAAGTGACAGCTTAGCCCGCTGTGCCACAACACTGGCCCATGACAATTCAGTTTAATAAGCATTATAACAAAACTCTTGGGGTCGATGCTGTGGCATAGTGGGTTAAAGCTCTGATCTGCAGCACCAGTATCCCATATGGGCTCTGGATTGAGTCCCTGCTGCTCCACTTCCAATCCAGCTCTCTGTTGTGGCCTGGGAAAGCAGTAGAAGATGGCCCAAGTCCTTGGGCCCTTGCACCCACAAGGGAGACCTGGAAGAAGCTCCTGGGTCCTCTCTCTATCTCTGCCTTGCAAAAAAAAAAAAAAAACAAAACTGACTATAGTGTCCACTTTTAAGTATACAGTTCAGCATTCAGTATATTCACATTGCTGTTTCCCTTTCTATTTTTATGTTGCAAGATCATATTCATTGTCCCTTTCAGCAAGCTTCCTGATTGGGTAAAAGTATTAGCACCTCCCCCATGTATTAGCATACAGATTTTGAATCAACTATGTATCGTTCATCCTCATCTAGAAACTCCTTGAGGCCAGGGCATATGTCTTATTTTCATCTTAGTGATTCAGGGTCTGGCATAGAGGGCATATAGGAGTTTCTTTTCTTTCTTTCTTTCTTTTTTTTTTTTTTTAAAGATTCATTTATTTATTTGAAAGCAGAGCTACAGAGAGGCAGCGGCAGAGAGAGAGAGAGGTCTTCCATCTGCTGGTTCACTCCCCAGATGGCCTCAGTGGCTGGAGCTGGGTGGGTTTGAAGCCAAGAGCCAGGAGCTTCTTTCCGGACCACCCACGTGGATGGCAGGGGCCCAAGGACTTGGGCCGTCTTCCGCTGCTCTCCCAGGCACATTAGCAAGGCACTCAGATTGGTGTCCATGTGGGATGCCAGCCCTGCAGGCAGTGGCTTAACCTTCTACAGCATAGCGCCAGCTCCACAATGATCAACTTAACATCATGGGTGTTTGTTACAATTTTTTTTTTTTTTGACAGGCAGAGTGGACAGTGAGAGAGAGAGACAGAGAGAAAGGTCTTCCTTTGCTGTTGGTTCACCCTCCAATGGCTGCCGCGGACAGCGCCCTGCGGCCGGCACACCGCGCTCATCCGATGGCAGGAGCCAGGTGCTAGGTGCTTTTTTTTCCTGGTCTCCCATGGGGTGCAGGGCCCAAGCACTTGGGCCATCCTCCACTGCACTCCTGGGCCACAGCAGAGGGCTGGCCTGGAAGAGGGGCAACCGGGACAGAATCCGGCGCCCCGACTGGGACTAGAACCCGGTGTGCCGGCGCCGCAAGGTGGAGGATTAGCCTGTTGAGCCACAGCGCCGGCCACAATTTTTAAAAATGTAGAAAAGGCATTCCAGATAGAAGGGTGTGACCACACCGTCTCCTAAAAAAACCAGACTCCTGGGAAACTACGATGTAAAATGCTTCCTTTACACCTGGTTAATTATTTCAGACCATATATTTGTCTCCTTTTCCTCCATTCTTCTCAGAGCTGGGTGTCAGAAATTAAAAAAGAAGAAGATAAAATGCACTTTCATGAAACTGAAAGGTTAGCAGTGATGGAAGGTAATTTGCCTCCGGTCCGTGGTTCAAGCAGCTGTCTTCAGGTGGGCAAGGTAGGCCGCTGGGGCTGGGGCCGGGGCCGGGGCCGGGGCCGGGGCCGGGGCTGGGGCTGGGGCTGGGGCCGGGGCCGGGGCCGGGCCGGGGCTGTTGTGGTTTGCTAAGAGGCTAACTCACCTCAGTCAGAGTAGCCAGCGTGTGAGTGTGACGCCCTCCAGGTGAGCCATGGTATGTTTGCCGTGGACCTCCGGGTGTGTGACCTTCTTCAATCAGCTGCGTCCATCACTTGGAGGTGAAAATGAGACCGCGCTTTTCTTTGAAGACCCGCATCTTGGGTTGACTGCCTTTTCTCTTTTGTCTGGTGCTGTTCTGTCTCTTCTACTCTGACTGGTTTTCGCAAAGCTTGTAAGGTCTCATTCAGTGTGCAGAAGTTTCAGGGACCAATTTTATATATCCAGTAGAGGCATAGAAGATATATCTTATTACATATTCTCATTAGCTGTGGATGTAAATGTTAAATAGTTACTTTCGAGCACTTGTCAAAGTCATTTCTCTATTTAGTGCCTTTACCCCCTCTTACCCCCATTTCTCTGTGATTGGTTTCCATTAGTCTTATAGAAGTTTGCTTTTTAACCCACAGGCTCTATGGAGAAGGGGTCCCTTGGAGTTTCAGGTGCATTCTATTTGACCTCAGGTTGAAAATGGGTTTTGGGCATCCACTTGGACATGTTATTTGTGGCAGGGTGACAACTCGAGTCTTTCTTGGGGGTTGACTCATTTGTGTTACTCTCATCTTTTCTTTGAATCCTTTTCTTCCTTTCTTTTTCTTTTTTATGTAGGAGGAAGAGGGAGAGGGAGAAAGAAAAGGATCTTCCATTCACCCCCTAAACACCTGCAGCAGTCAGTGCTGGGCCAAGCCCAAAGTCAGGGCCTGGGAACTACACCCAGGTCTCTCATGTGTGTGGCAGGAACCCAGGTAACTAAGCCATCGCCTGCTGCCTCCCAGGGTGAACACTAGCAGGAAGCTAAAATTGGAAGTGGAACTGGGACGCAAACCCAGGCACGCCAGTTTGGAATGTAGTCATCCCAGTGGCCTCTTATCCTCTATCCCAAATGCCCATCTCCTCAATTGTGTTTAACAACATCCATAGCCCTTCCTCCCTCTGACCTCTGGAAGTTTGTCTTCCTGGATCTTTTTACTCCCCATCAGGAATAGCAGTGCCTGAGTATAGGAAACTGAGGTGCGTAGTGACATGGTGACGATGCCACAGTCTGTAATCATTAGATTCGTATTTGCAGAATTCCCACCATGTGCTAAGTCCATGCTCTGGCAATATAACAATGAATAATATTTGGTCTTTGCTCTCAAAGAGTGTATAGTCCAGGAAGCAGCTAAAGTATTGGTACCCGGTTCTCAGATGGTGGTCTGTGTTTCCAGTCGCAGAGGGCAGGGTGGTTGCTGGAGCGAGTTTTGTGGATTCTTTTGCTCAGCTCAGTATAGAAATAAAAAGCTGGGAAATGATTTGTAAAGAAGCAGAACCTTTTATTTCATTGGCAGGCAACAGGAAAGTTACTAGTCCAAGAGGAGACCAGGAGGAGTGCCCAAACAGGGACACTGGCTTTAAGGAAATGCCCGGGGTTTTTAAGGCATTACTATCTGTTCATTGGATCATTCTATGGTGGGTGCCCATTGGATGGGGATTTCACATTTGGTTCGTTGATAGGCTTGGGGCTCATGGAGATAGTGGGGGTCTGTTGGAGACAGCCCAATTCTCCTTAGGGACTTAGCCCCCTCCTCTGTTAGCTGTGGATGGAGGATTGCAGCTAACTTGAAGGCTGATTTAAAACCACAGGGTCACACATGCAGCACGGGAAGCTAGAGTGGGGGAGATGCCGGCTGGTCTGGAGACAGGCTTTCCTGCCACAGCTGACAGCCTACTTGTGAAGGACATTCTACCTACGCCTGAGGGGCCCACAGACCCCCAGCCCCACTGGGTGGCCTCAAATCCCCCCTTCTTTTAATCCACACCCTACTACTGTAGGGACCCGGGGCGTCGATGTTGTCCTGGCTACTTCCTGCTGACAGGCAGTCATCGCCCTAGGTGCCCTTTGGGTGTAGAAGGTTGAGGTGGTGGTGGCGGCCATCAGGTAGCTGTGAATGAATGCAGTCTGCATGTGGGGCTCCATCTGGAGTATCATTTGCATCTTGATGGATTCTAACCTTTGAGAGAGAAATGGGACAGGGAAGTGCAGGATACATGGGCCGAACATTAGAGTATGAAGTGGCGTACAGAATGGGCCCAGCAGAGAAAGGACCCATGCCGTGGATGGTAAGCAGGATTTTAGTTGTTCCCAAACCTGACCTGTCAGGTGGGTTTTCACTGACAAGCTTTTTAACCACACCGCCTTTTGTAGGATATGATCTGTGTGTGTGTCTACACCTCCTGAAGTGCTGATATAGAAAGCAACAACAGGTGTTTGCTACCACACATACTCCTCCCTGTTGAGCTAGCCTATAGTCAAAGCAAGTCTGTGGTCTGGGACCATCTGGCCTAGTGAGTGTAGAGACTTTTGTAAGTCTCTGAAGTTGAAGCCAGCTTCTTGGGCTAGGTCACCCACAGTGGTGGTGATGTCGGGGACCTGCCGGTGAGTGCTAACCACTCCATATGTCAGCCCAGCTGAGGATGCCACCAGGGCAGTCACACCTAGCACGATCAGGGTCCCTGCTTCTCTTTGGACTCGGATTTTGGCGTTAGTTGTTGAGAGGGCCTGGTAGGTGTCTTCAGTCACTGATTCAGAAAGAAGATTCCCTCTGAGTCTGGCTCCAGTAGGCCTAGCGCCCAGCATCCTCGAGTTTTTCCTGGGTGTAGACATCTTACACCCCATGCCTCTTTAGACTGGGTATTGTAGCCCACAAAGAGCCTTCCCCATCTCACTGGTTTCCCAACTGTCCACACTGCAGGATCAATGTCTACCTCAGTTAAAGGAAAACAGGCACAGACCTCAGGGGGAAGAACCAGGCCCACGTGCACCTTGGCTAGAATATCCCTCCCCAAGAGAGAGGGGCTGAGGTCTCAGGGATTATAACCAAGGAATGCTGGAAGTAGAAGTTGCCCCAGGAGCAAGCCAAAGGCGAGTAAAAAAGTGTGTTTAAGAGGCCCGAACGGCCTCCTTATGTGTGGACCCAGGTCCAGGAGAAGAGGGCGAAGCTGAAAATCTAGTGCCAGTGTGAAGCAGAAACCTTACTGCTTGTGAGCCCACAATCAGAGAGACCCAGGGCTTCTCGGTGGGAACCCAAGTGGTGGGAGCCTGGAGAGCAGGGCTGGCACCCGTCAGTGGGATGCCTGGTCCAGTGGCCCCTGCTCCCTTCGGAGCCTGGGACACTTGGATTCCCTGTGCTCCCCCTTACAGATAGGACAGGGTCTAGGAGGTGGTCTCTTTTTCCAGGCTTGGGATAGTCTGGAAAGTGTCCCAACTTTCCATAGCTGAAGCAGGCTGAGGGGGCCACACCCATCGCAGGGGTCCTGAGGGGGCCACACCCATCGCAGGGGGCCTGAGGGGGCCACACCCATGGCAGGGGCCTGAGGGGCCTGAACTTAAATCACTGTCCCCTTGAGTTTTTCTGGGAAGGTCATGGCAGGCTCAGATTCCCCCTGGTGCATATGTTTTATTTTTGCTCTTTTTAGTCCCTCAAAGAAGCAGTAAATATAATGATTTCATTCCACTCATCCCTCACATCCTCGGGATCCCAATCAGGATTTTTAGTGGGGATCACCTCGACCCCAATTAGGATTTTCAGACGGTTTCTCTGTTTTACATTTTGGGAGTTAAAATAGTCATTGCCTGCCTCTCATGCCTTTGCTAGCTTGTTCTCTCTTTCTCTCCCCCCACCCCCAGTGGCATTAGAGTCTGATCAAGGGATAAGGTGATGTCTTTCCATGTCAGATCATATCATGATTTAGGTTGTTCAAAAGGCTGCACATACTGGTCTGGGTTGTCTGTGTACTTTCCCAGGTCTTTTTTTTTTTTTTTAAGCTCTTTGAATTCAGCCAGAGAAAAAGACACAATACTAATCTCTGGGCCAAATTCACCTACCCACACCACCTGCAAGGGAAACACTCCATCTCCTTGCATGCATGGATAGGGCCGAGGTGCCTTTTTCTGTCTGGGACTTGGCCCATGATAAGGGGGACAGGGTTGACCTTGGGACTCTGGGGGGATAAGGGGACTGCAGGGGTGACCTTGGAGGCGCCTGGACTGGTTTGTTCTTCTTCATACTCAGCTTGTCTCCCACCACCTGCACCTGCACTTTCGGTACTCTATACATTTGTGACAAGTCTGGGTGCTCTCTAAGATAGAAGAACAGCTGGACATAAGGAATTTCTCCCACTTGCATTCACACCTACTGCAAAGATCTAGTTAGAGTATGGGGTTGTAACTGAGACTTCCCTGTGGAGGCCAGGTCTCCTCATCATTAAGGGGGTAGTTGGGCCAGGCCTCAGTGCAGAAGAAAGTCAGGACCTTCTTCCTGAGGATCTGGGGGTCCAAGTGGTCCCTACTCTTGAGGATGCGTGCAAGAGGCGACCAGGGATCTACCCATGAGGATTGAGATCCCACTGAGTAATAAAGGGGAGAGAATAGGGGTTGGCCAGAGAGGTCACCTCCTCTCTCTGTACAACACTAACATGAGGACTGAGCCTGGCAGGCACTGAGAGGCGAGCCCAGTCCGGCCCTGGTGATGAGTCCTACGTGGGTGATCATTGCAAGGGTGGCCATGCTGTCCCCTGGGGCGGGCCTTCCGAGTGTGGGGACTGCCGCTCCTACCCCGTCTCGGTTTATCCCGCCTCTGGTCTCCACTCCTTTGCCTCTCAGGACAAGGGCCTTGATAAAACGGCCTATTCCCCCGGGAACGCTGCTGCCTCCTACTCTGAAAGCAGTCTGACTCTCACACCAGCCTGTGGGAAGGTGGGAGCCGGTCCTGAGTGGTGACATCTCAAAGACCTTCAAAGTCCATGCCTCCCAGGGACTCCCTGTTCTTTCAGGGCTTAGGCAAGTGAACAAAACCTACTGCGACCTCCGAACTGGCTCCTGTTTTCCTCCCAGGCTCTTTACAATCGTCTGCCTCAGGACCTCTTGTGGGGACACGGGGAGTATGTACAGTGGCTGACAGAGAGGGTAAAAGTCTTTGAGGACTTATCTAGCATTGTACGCATAGCGTCCTTTTACTGTTACAGCAACCTGGGCTGGGAAAGTCTCTTCATCCACACAGGCACCAGAAACAGTGGAGGACCAGGAGGAGTTTGCTGGGGCCGGTGGGCTCAGTGCGGATTGTTGCCTGAGCCTGAGCCCTGAGCCCAGGTTTCTTACAATCTTTATAGTTTCCTCAGCATCACACCTTAACTATTACAGCGCCGGTGGGTTTCAGTCGTACCTACGTGACTTAGGACCGCACTTCCAGTTGGTCTGGTATGTTTATAAAAGAGACACCTGGGGCAGATTATAGGACAGATTTATGAGTGGAGTTACAGAAAGCACAGCTTAGGGCATCTTCCCTCCCTAGACAAGGTAACCGCACACAGCTGCTTCACCAGATAGCTGGGAGCAGCTGCTTTTCAAGGTTAGCATCGGGGGTCCGCTTCCCTCCTTGGCCTCTGGCTGCGGCTTTATTTCCTCTACATTCCGTCTCTACCAAAAATGACTGCCACTGGCGACTGGGACAGAATCTCCTGTTGCTCATGACCGCCCGCTGTCTAGATGTCTGAGTAATACTGGAGGGCCAGTATTAGCCTGGGTCCATGCTGAGCTTCGCTCGCGGGGCAGTAGGCAGCATGACCAGGCGTCCCTACAAGAGAGAAGCAAGGTTCTTGGATAACAGTCTGGCTGCTGGAAAGCCAAAGCGAACTCAGGGGGTCTCAGTATAGAAATAAAAAACCGGGAAACAATTTGCAAAGAAGCAGGAACTTTTATTTGACAGAAAAGGTGTCTGGTCCGAGAGGAGCCCAGGCAGAGTACCAAGCTGGACACTGGCTTTGAGGAAGTGCCCCAGGTTTTGAAGGCATTACTATCTGTTCATGGGATCGTTTTATTGGGGTGCCCATTGGATGGGGGTTTCACATTTGGTTTGTTGGTTGGCTTGGGGTTCACGGAGACAGCGGGAGTCTCTTGGAGACAGCCCAGTTCTCCTTAGGGACTTAGCCCCCTCCTCTGCTAGCTGTGGGTGGAAGGTTGCAGCTAACTTGAAGGCTGATTTAAAACTGCAAGGTCACATGCAGCAGGAGAAGCTAGAGTGGGGGAGGTGCCAGCAGGTCTGGAGAGAGCTTTCCTGCCACAGGCTGGCAGCCTGCTCCAGTCCGACATTGTATCTACCTCTGAGGGGCCCACAGACCCCCAGCCCCACTGGATAGCCTCAGTCTGGAGACCCTTAAAGTCCCAGAGAGCCTTTCTTTTTTTTTTTTTTTAATAGAAATCTTTTATTTAATAAATATAAATTTCAAAAGTACAACTTTTGGATTATAGAGGTTCTCCCCCCCCCATACCCATCTTCCCTCATGCAAACCATCCTATCTCCTACTCCCTCTCTAATCCCATTCTTCCTTAAGATTCATTTTTAATTATCTTTATATACAGAAGATCAACTCTATGCTGAGTAAAGATTTCAACAGTTTACACCTACAAAGACACACAAAGTATAAAGTACTGTTTGAAGACTAGTTTTACCGTTAATTCTCATAGTACAGCACATTAAGGACAGAGGTCCTACATGGGGAGTAAGTGCACAGTGACTCCTGTTGTTGATTTAACAATTGACACTCTTAGTTATGACATCAGTAATCACCCGAGGCTCTTGTCATGAGCTGCCAAGGCTGTGGAAGCCTCGAGTTCACAAACTCCGACCTTACTTAGACAAGGCCATAATCAAAGTGGAAGTTCTTTCCTCCCTTCAGAGAAAGTACCTCCTTCTTTGATGGCCTGTTCTTTCCGTTGGGATCTCACAGAGATCTTTCATTTAGGTCTTTTTTTTTTTTTTTTTTTTTTTGCCACAGCTCATACATTACTTTCCATGTCTGAGAAAGTCTCAGGGTTTTTAGCTGGATCCAAATGCCTTAAGGGCTGATTCTGAGGCCAAAGTGCTCTTTAGGGCATTTGTCATTCTATGAATCTGCTCTATATCCTGCTTCCCATGTTGGATCATTCCCTCCTTTTTAATTCTATCAAGTATTATTAGCAGACAGTGGTCTTATTTATGTGATCCCTTTGACAGTTAATCCTATCTTTATGAAGAGTTATGCACTTAAACTGATCACTTTAACTAGTAAGATGGTATTGGTACCCGCCAACTTAATGGGATTTGGATTTCCATGGCAAGTTTTTAGCTTTACCCTTGTAAGTCTGAGGGAGCATGTGCCAAACTGTATATCTTCTCCCTCTCTTATTCCCACTCTTATTTTTAACAGGGATTAATTTCCAGTTGGGTTTAAACACCTAAGAATAATTTTGTGTTAATTAAGGAGTTCAAACAATGGCATTAAGTAGAAAAAGAAAATACTAAAAATTAATAAAACAGTAAGCTGTTCCTCAACAGTCAGGATAAGGGCTGATCAAGTCACTGCTTATCATAGTGTCAGTTTCACTTTAGGTGCTCAGTTAGTTGTCACAGATCAGGGAGAACATATGATATTTGTCCCTTTGGGACTGGCTTATTTCACTCAGCACGATGTTTTCCAGATTCCTCCATTTTGTTGCAAATGACTGAATTTCTTCCTTCCTTCCTTCCTTCCTTCCTTCCTCCCTTCCTCCCTTCCTCCCTCCCTCCCTCCCTCCCTCCCTCCCTCCCTTCCTCCCTCTGTGTAGTGGTACATAAGTTAAGTTGCTGCTTGGGATGCCCACATGCCACACTTAAGTGACTGCCTCTGCTTCCAGGTGCAGCTTCCTGCCAATGCAGACCTGGGAGGCCATGGTGATGGCCCAAGCAGTTGGGTCCCTGCCGCCCAGGGGGAGCTGTTGACTGAGTTCCAGGCTCCTGGCTTTACGTGGTCCAGCCCAGGTTATGGGCATTTAGGAACTGAACCAGTGGATGGGTGGTTCTCTGTCTCTGTCTCTATCACTCTGCCTTTCAAATAAAAGTAAAGGACTTATGAGCTGAAGTTAGCTACTTTTTCCTGGGACACAGTTTTTACTTGGGGGGGGGTGGGGTGGGAATGACTGACAAGCGTGGTATTCTTCACCTGTGGGTTTTCGTTAGGCACTTTCTTGAAAGTCAGTGAAGTAGGCCTGGGGCCGGCTCTGTGGATTAAAGCCGTTGTTTGTGATGCTGGCATCCTATATGGGTGCCAGTTCTAGTCCTGGCTGCTCCACTTCCAGTCTAGCTTCCTGCTAATGACCTGGGAAAGCAGTAGAGGATGCCCTGAGGAGGATGGGAGACCTGGAGGAAGCTCCTAGCTCCTGGCTTTGGTCTGGCCCAGCCCCAGTCATTGCAGCCATTTGGGGGGGGGGGGGTGAACCAGTAAATGGAAGATCTCCTTAGGGTGCCCACATCCTATATCCCAGTGCCTGGGTTTGAGTTCCACCTCTGTTTCTGATCCAGCTTCCAGCTAATGGGCAGCCTGGGAGGTAGAAAATGATGGCTCGAGTACTTGCATCCCTGCAAATCACATGGGAGACCCAGATGGAGTTCTGGACTCCTGGTCTTTTGCTTAACTCAGCCTTGGCTATTGCAGGAATATGGGGGCTGAAACAGTCGACGCAAGATCTCTCTCTTTCTCGCGCTCTTTCGCTTTCTCTCTGCTTTTTGAATAAGTAAAAATATTTCAATAAACGTTCAGGGAAAGACAAAATGTCAGAAGACTTAGTTAAATGATCGAATTGGCTCTTATTAGCCACTCAGGAATCAGGTGGCATCCTTACTGAGGGTGGAGACAGGAGTCACTGTGGTGGGAAGGCCTGTGTGGTTGTGATCCCAGGCTGCCTGTAGCCATGGTTCCTGCTATAAGGAGAAAGCAAGTAGCTGTAGTAGAAATGCAACCAGCAGGCAGAGAGGAACAGAGAGACTAGGGACAGGGGGAGAGGGAGAGCAGGAGAAAGGGCATGAGAAGCCTGTATCTAGCAGTACCTCTGTCCTTCCGCTAGTTTGGCTGCCAGATGGCCACAGCAACTAGGGCTGGGCCAGGCTAAAGCCAGGAGCCTGCAACGTCATCCGGTTCTCCCACGTGGGTGTCAGGGGCCCTCACGTTGCACCATTTTCCACTGCTTTTCCCAAGCAATTAACAGGGAGCTGGATCAGAAGTGGAGCAACTGGGACTCAAACCACTGCCCAAATGGGAATGCAGGACCACAGGCAGTGGCTTTACCTGCTATGCTACAACACCGGCCCCATATTTTTCTTATAAGAAAATCAGTAATCATATTTTACAATGAGTTTTTGCATTTAATATATATGTAAGTTTAAAAGCTGAAGATTATCCCTAGAATAAACTATAAATTTAAAATCCTTTCTCTTACCTGTTGTATATTAGGCTTATTATAATACTGAGGTTATAATACTCCAGGGGTATCTGTTTTTCTTATTCATTCCATTTGTGTATCTTAAGCCAATGCATTGCATTTAAAGTCAAACCTGTGGATTGTAAGTAAATCATTTTATTCTTCCAGGAAAAATCTTCTGAAACTAGATCAACCAAAAAGAAAATTCCAAGAGATTATGCAGAATGGGATAAGTATGTTTGTGTTTTTTTACATAAAATTGGCCACTGAAAAATTCTCTACCATTAAACACTTTCATAACTAATTAAATAATATTATAAACCTTAAAACATTCAGAGTACTAGATTAGTTTAGCAGAATGCCAAGAATCTCTTGTCTAAGCATGCTGGTCTTGTTTTTTTCATTAAATAAAAACCTACATTCTTCTTTAAAAAAAAATTTATTTTGAAAGACAGAATTAGAGAGAGAGAAGAGAGGTCTTCCATCCACTGGTTCGCTCCCCAAATGGCCACAATGGCTGGAACTGGGCCAATCCAAAGCCAGGGGCCATGAGCTTCTTCCTGGTCTCCCCCCTGGGTACAGGGGACCAAGTACTTGGGCCATCCTCCACTGCTTTCCCAGGATCATTAACAGGGAGCTGGACTGAAAGTGGAGCAGCTGGGACTTGAACTGGTGCCCATATGGGATGCTGGCATTGCAGGTGGCAGCTTAACCCACTATGCTATAGTGCCAGCCCCAAAGCTACATTCTTTATTATTTATGTAAATAAATAATGGAACCTTTATATTCATCTAAAATAGTGCAAAAATTTTAGATTGAGAAAAATTAGTCACAGTTTTTTTTTTTGTTTTTTTTTTTTTACAGGCAGAGTGGACAGTGAGAGAGAGAGACAGAGAGAAAGGTCTTCCTTTTTGCCGTTGGTTCACCCTCCAATGGCCGCCACGGTCGGCGCGCTGCGGCCGGCGCACCGTGCTCCTCCGATGGCAGGAGCCAGGAGCCAGGTGCTTTTTCCTGGTCTCCCCATGGGGTGCAGGGCCCAAGCACCTGGGCCATCCTCCACTGCACTCCTGGGCCACTGCAGAGGGCTGGCCTGGAAGAGGGGCAACCGGGACAGAATCCGGTGCCCCGACCGGGACTAGAACCCGGTGTGCCGGCGCCGCAAGGCGGAGGATTAGCCTGTTGAGCCACGGCGCCGGCCAGTCACAGTTTTAATAACAAAGTTGTGAACGTTTCTGATTAATATCTAAGTCCTCACTTGATTGCATATTTTTGTTTTTTAATGCCAGTGGCTTTTTAAAAATATTAATTATTTATTTGAAAGGCAGAGTTGGAGAGAGAGAGAGAGATCTTCCATCAGCTGATTCACTCCCCAAACAGCTGTAAGAGCTGGAGCTGGGCTGATCTGAAGCCAGGAGCCAGGAACTTTTTCCAGTTCTCCCATGTGGGTATAGGGGCCCAACAGCTTGGGCCATCTTCCACTGCTTTCTACAGGTACATTAACAGGGAGCTGGATTGGAAGTGGAGCAGTGGGGACTTGAACTTGCTCCCATATTGGATTCCGGCACTGCAGATGGTAGCTTTACCCAGTACACCATAATGCTGGCCCCAATGCCAATGACATTTTTTTTTTTAAAGATTTGTTTATTTGGGCCGGCGCCGTGGCTCAACAGGCTAATCCTCCGCCTTGCGGCGCCGGCACACCGGGTTCTAGTCCCGGTCGGGGCTCCGGATACTGTCCCGGTTGCTCCTCTTCCAGGCCAGCCCTCTGCTGTGGCCCGGGAGTGCAGTGGAGGATGGCCCAGGTGCTTGGGCCCTGCACCCCATGGGGAGACCAGGAAAAGCACCTGGCTCCTGGCGCCTGCCATCGGACGCAGCGCGCCATCCGCGGCGGCCATTGGAGGGTGAACCAACGGCAAAAGGAAGACCTTTCTCTCTGTCTGTCTCTCTCACTGTCCACTCTGCCTGTCAAAAAAAAAAAAAAAAAAAAAAAAGATTTGTTTATTTGAAAGTCGGAGTTACAGAGAGGTAGAGACAGAGATGTCGAACCCTCGCCAGCGAAGGTCCAACGGAATCACGACACGACCGCTGTTGATCGGTTCTCGAGGAACTTTTATTTTAGTGATAGCAGAAGGAAAGGAGAGAAAGAAAGAGAAGAAAGAGAAAAGAAGCAGAAAGACTAAAGAGACTGCCCCCCCTTTTCCGCCCCATCCTGGTCTTTTATCCATTCTCAGTCCCCTAGGGCTAGGGCGAATAGTCCATCAATCAGATCAAAAGGCACACATAGCCTCAGGTCAAGGTGTATCTCATCCCATCAGGTTGTTTGCAAGTCTTTTGTTCAGCACTTCCTTGACCTTGTTCTGCTCTGCAGGATGAGGCAGTGCAATGAGGAGGTCCCCACACAGAGAGGCCTTCCATCTGTTCATTTGCTCCCCATATAATCCCATTGGCTAGGGCTGAAGCCAGGAGTCAAGAACCCTATCCAGGTCTCTCCCATAGATGGCAGGGGCTCAAGTACTGGGGCCGTCATCTGATATTTTCCCAGGCACATTAGCAGGGAGCTGGATGGGAAGTGGAGCACCCAGGACTTAAACTGGTGCTCATAAGAGATGCTGGCGCTGCAGGTGGTGGCTTTACCTGCTGCTCCATAATGCTGGCCCCAATTGCATGTTTGCTTAAGAGAGAGTGCAGATGACTTGAAACCTAGTATGCATTTCTGGAAATGTATCCAAAGGCATGGTACAGATGGAGCTTCCCTAATGTGAAAATCTGAAACGCAAAATTTTTAAAGCACTGACCTGGTACTGTAAGAGGAACATTCCACACCATGCAATTTTGGCATAAAATTACCTTAGGCTATGTGATTAGATATGGAACAAAACATTTCATGTTTAGACCTAGGTCCCATCCCCAGGATGTATACATTATGTATGTGCAAATATTGCAAAATCTGAAAAAAGTCTGAAACACTCTAGTGCCAAACATTTCAAATAAAGGATACTCTTCCTATAATACAAATAAAAAAATCAATAAGAAGTTTTCTTGTTTGTATTTTACTTGTCCCCACTTTTTGTTTTTCTTTATTTTAAGATTTGATGTGGAAAAGGAATGTTCAAAAATCGATGAAGATTACAAAGAAAAGATTGTTGTTGACAATAGGGCACATCTGTCTAAAATTGAGACAAGAATAGACACATCAGGTAATTGGGGAACACAGGAGTCCTTTAGTGGTCTTTACATTTCTTGAGTTACAACAGAAGCTGTCAGCCTAGAAGACAGTCTCTTGGGTGCTGCAGATTCCCATTAAAAGTTTAATGGAATTTTCTAGAATTTTCTCCCAGAGTTGACTACCCCTAATACATTCATTTCTTTTTTAGCTACCTAGTTTTATGAAATAGTTAAAATATTTAAATGTAATGAGACTCCCAAATATTCACCTGTCTATAGGTTTCTATTTCAAAATATAGACCAATTTTTCATATGGTATTTCATTTGTTTCCATTCCTTTTTTTCAATATTCTTTTTCTTCCAAGTTCCCAAATTTTTTTCGTTTTGCCTCAAAACATAGAGATGAGAGCTTGTTTTCATTTGAAGTCCATAGAGGACCTTTCAGGCAAAACAGAACCAACTATAAAAACATTCTAAATCCTCAAAAGTTGTGAATGATTAACAAAAGAAAAATATCCCTAAATTTGGGGTTTTGTTTATTTTATGATTTTCTGCTTCTGTTACAATAAGCACTCTTGGGTTTAAGCTTTTAAAAAATTATATTAAATGTTATTTTCACATAGATTAATTATAAAACAAATTTAGCAAGACTTTGAAATATAAGCCTACCTATTTATTTCTAGGTCTGTAATACTTACTTCTAGGTCTAACTGAGAAGGAAAAGGGTCTTCTAGCTGCTCGTGAAAGGGAAAAGGGAAACGAAGCATTCAACTCGGGAGATTTTGAAGAGGCTGTGATGTATTACACCAGGTGAGTAGCTGCTTGCTGTGGGTTGAACTTGTCAACATTTTACAAAATGATAAAGTTTTAATGGTCAAAACAATATAAATGAGCTAAATATGTCAGAATCACTTAAGGTATTATACTTGTGATGTTTCATGAATTCACTTATCTTGTTTTTTTAATACTTTTCTCAAACCTGTAAGCTCGCACCCCACTCTTACTTTTAACAGAGGATGTAACTTTCCTATTTTACAGAGAAAGCATAACATAAGACAGAATGAACAGATAGCACAGAGGTGTAGAACTTGGTTTCTGCAGTCCAGCTGTGTGGAGATAATTCTGAAACTTAACGATGCTCCTTCTCACCACAGGGACTTTGCACATGTCTGCAATGCTATTGCTCATTATCTACTTAATTCTCACTTACCCTTTAGATCTTAGCCCATGTATTATATCTTTGGGGAAGTGTTCCCTGACCTCCTGCAATAGGTTGAATCTCCACTCCTCCCCAGTCTCCAATTTATGGGATCTTATAGCAATCTTACCTCTCCTTTATAACACTTGTCAGAGGTACAATTCAAGTTTGTGGAGTTTGATGCTAACTGGATTATAAGCTTTGTGAGGGCAGAGCCCACTCAGCAGTTTTTATACCATTGTATTCCCAAAGTACCTGGTTCATAATAGATGATCAATAGATCGTTGTATAAACCTTTGAAATTTTTATAATCTATGAAAAACAGGCCAAATTCTTAAAACACCATTGCAAACAAACTGTGCTTAAAGGATCACTAAGGGTGTCTTAGAACTGAACTCTTACAATCTTCATTCTACCTTTGCAAGGAAGATATATATATATATATATATAGGCAATATATATATATATATGGATATATATATATCCATATATATATATATATGCTTTTTCAATGTTGTCTCTGTCCCTAAAGAAGTATCTCAGACTATCTGAGTGAATGTAGAAGGTCAAGAAGCCATTTGCTGTGTCATTCATGCAGTACCGCCCCCCCAGCTGAACGCCAAGGTAGTTGGATGAATATCAGCCCTGATGTTATTCTCTCTGTCTCTGTCGACCTCCACCAGTGGAGATTCTCTTGTCTGTCGCGGGGAACCAAAGCTTTCTTATGCTCTTTTGAGGAATCGTATAGCTGAAGAATTCGAGCAGACTGGTGATGGTTGCAGGAGCGCAGACCTCAGCAGGTTCTCCCCTCTCCTGCCTTCGTTTCCTGCGTGTGCTGAGGCTATAAAGTGCCTACCTCAGAGCCGCTGCGAGGATTCAATAGAACAGTGATAAGATCCCAAGCACTTGGCCGTCGTCGGCTGCCTCCCACGTGCACTAGCAGGAAGCTGGAGCAGAAGCAGAGGAGCTGGGACTTGGACCGGCGTGCTAACACGGGATGAGGGCATCACGAGCAGAGGTTTCACCCTCTGGGCCGCAACACCTGCCTCAGTTTGCTAACCTTTCACCATTTGAAAGTCAGAGAAACAGACACAGACATCTTGCATCCTCTGGTTTACTCTCCAGATGCCCACAACACATCCAGAGCTGGGCCAGGCTGTAGCCAGGACCTTGGGGACCCAGTTATGTCTCCTGCATGAGTGATAGGGATCCAACCACCTGAGCTATCGCTTCCTGCCTCCCAGGGGGCACATTAGCAGGAAGCTGGCGTTGGGAGTGGAGCCGGGACTCGAACCCCAGCACTCTGATACAGGATGTGGGTGTCCCAAGTGTTGTCTTTACCACTGCCAGAAGTGCCTGCTCCTGATTGCTTAGCCTTCCTGATGCCTCTGTTATCTCATCAGTAGACTGGGAAGAGCAGTAGTGTCTCCTCTGTGGATTGTGATGAGGTTTCGATGCACTGTGTCTGTAAACCACCCAGTGCTTGGCTGGTGGGAAGTCCTCAGCATTAAGTCCTCCTATTGCCCTCGTGTGTCTTCCGTGTTTTGTGTTCCCTACTGTGTGACTTCTTTACGTTTGTCTTCAGTGATCTTAGTAAACTGATCCTGTTGATGACTGCCTCATTTTTATCTTCTATTCCCGCTCTGGGTTTAGGTAAATTCAACGTACTAATACCCTATAGGTACTCATTATTCCATGACATTCCATGACATAAAATCAACATTTTAAGCAACAGCCTAGTAGATTATGTGTGTGTGTATGTGTGTGTATGTATACACACATACATACACACACATACACACACACATATATATGCACATGTATTTATTTATGTTTATATAATATATAAATATTACATATAATTACTTGGAATATATAAATACTTGAAAGAGTTACAGAGAGACGGAGAGTAAGAGAGATCTTCCTTCCACTGGTTCACTTCCCAACAGGCCTGAATGGCCAGCACTGGGCCAGGCAGAAGCCAGGCAGAAGCCAGGAGCCTGGAACTCCATTCAGGTCTCCTACATGGGTGGCAGGGGCCCAAGGACTTGGGCCATCTGCTACTGCTTTCCCAGGCCATAGCAGAAAGCTGGATTGGAAGAGAAGCAGCCGGGACTCGAAGCCCATATGGGATGCCGGCACTGCAGGCGGCGGCTTTATCCGCTACACCACAGTGCCAGCCCCACCGTAATAACTTCCTGAAAATCCCTGTCTCGTCTCGCAGTAGAACCTCTGCCTGAGATACAGCGGGGCTGGGGCTTCAACAGAGGAGTTGGAGGGGACCCAGTTCAGCCCGTCCACGGGTGATAATTATTTCATTTACCACTTCAGCTGAATTCCTCTCTGTTCTTATGTTTGCCTCAAGCCCGTTGGTTGCCAATCCATGTTTCTTTTGTAGGAGCATCTCGGCCCTTCCCACTGCAGCTGCCTACAACAACCGAGCGCAGGCCGGGATCAAGCTGCAGACCTGGAATAGTGCTTTTCGGGATTGTGAAAAGGCCCTGGAGTTGGAACCTGGAAACATCAAGGGTAAAATGCCCGCGAGTGCCTGTAGAGTTCCAGCAGGACCCGTCCAGAACCATCTGTAGACACTTACTCCACTTGCATTCAAAAGCCTCAGATAAACTGGAACTTCAGAACTCGGAGTTGGTTACCGGTCGCAGAGGGCAGGGCAGTTGCAGGAGCGAGTGTCGTGGGTTCTTTTCCTCAGCTTAGTATAGAAATAAAAAGCCGGGATGCAATTTGCAAAGAGGCAGAAGCGTTTATTAGAAAAGGGACTTTTATTTGATTGGCAAGTGACAGGGAAAGTGTCTGGTTAGAGAGAAGAACAGGCAGAGTGCCCACGTGGGACACTGGCTTTGAGGACGTGTCCCGGGTTTTTAAGGCATTACTGGTTTTTTTCTATTGGGTCATTCGGTGGGGGTGCCCATTGGACAGGGGTTTTACATATGTATGTTGATTGGCTTGGGGCTCATGGATGTAGCAGGGGTCTCCTAGAGACAGTTCATCCCCTTAGGGGCTCAGCCCCCTCCTCTGCATGTGATTTAAAGCCACAAGGTCACACATGCAGCACAGTAAGCTGTTAGTGAGGGAGATGCCAGTTGGCCTGGAGACAGGCTTTCCGGCCACCGCTGACAGCTTGCTTGTGAAGAACATTCTGCCTACATCTGAGGGGCCCACAGACTCGCAGCCCCACTGGGCGACCTCAGAGTTTAACCCCCTAATTATTTGTACCGAGGTAGCTAACAATCCCAAGAAATGAAGAAAAATATATGTATGTGTCTTCAAAGAGAAATAGCTCATACTCTCATTTGTATTTTTATCTAAAAATCTTAAGTATAATTTACTATTGCGTTTCTGATGTTTCTGATTTTTATTGACATATTAAAATAATAAGTCCACACTGGGACCCATGACCCTTCCAGGGGTTTTTTTGTGGGCATTTCCATCTAGATGGCCATGGATGTAATTTCATATTTATTTCAAATTAATAAGAAAGCATTCAGTTTAGTTCAATTTGTCTATAGCGGATTGTGTCTTTCTACCAACAACCTGCACTCTGTCTCCATTCCTGCCCTAGTGACTGGCCGTCTTGTCATGGTCTAAGCCTGAAGTCACTCTGCTCCCTTTTCTCATTTCTTAATTATTCATTCATTCATTCATTTGAGAGGTGGAGCATCTGCTGGTTCACTCCACAAATACTTGCAGCAACAGGAGTTGAGGGGGTAGCAGAAAGAGTGCATAAACTCAGGAGTCGGAAATTCAAGCCGTTTCCCATGTGGGTGGCAGGAACCCAAGTACTTGAGCCATTGATGCTGCCTCCCAGTGTCTACAAAACCAGGAGTGCTGCAATTAGGAGCAGAGCCAGGAGTTGAACCCAGGCACTCCCATGTGGGATGTGGATATGCTAATCAGCATCTTTTTTTTTTTTTAATTAAGATTCATTTTACTTACTTGAAAGGCAGAGTTACAAAGAGAGAAGGAGAGACAGAGTGAGAGATCTTCCATCTGCTGGTTCACTCCCCAAATGGCTATAATGGTCAGGGCTGGACCAGGCTGAAGCCAGGAGTCTGGAACTTCATCTGGGTCTCCCACATGGGTGGCAGGGACCCAAGCATTTGGGCCACCTTCTATGGCTTTCCCAGGTGCATTAGCAGGGAGCTGGATTGGAAGTGGAGCAGCCAGGACTCCTAAGTGTTGCTGGTTTTGCATGCTGCAGCGTAACCTGTTGCGCCACAATGCCAGCCCCTAAAATATATCAGATATAAACTTCTCAATTTTCAGGATTACCAAGCCTGATCCTTTACAGAATAAGGGCTTATTATACAAGTTCTCTTGTGTAATGATAGGACAAGAAAGATATTCATGGCCAGTATTAACTAATTCGATTCTTTGAAGCCTACCAAAACATCTGATGCCAAGTGCTCAAATTCTGAACCAGCCTCGCTGGCTTGGTCATCAGGTGCCCCGCGGGCCCCTTGTTAAGTAACTTCTTCTCAGCATTGTGGAGCTTGCAGTCCAGAGTCCACTGATGAGTCAAGTTCTGAGCTCCGTGTAGGGCAGGAATAGGCTACACTTCAGTAGGGGCTTCTCTGAGTTTGCATAGCAGAGTGAAGTAATGCCCTGACGATTATGAGAAGAGAAGCATTATTGTTTAGTGATGGTCTTCTGGATCCTGGGGCCTGGGGTGGGAGCTGGCGGGCTCCCGGGTTGCGAGAGGGCCAGGTTGTTAGAAGGGCCAGTCGCTGAGGCAGCCTCTTCTCTCGACCTCAGTATAATTTGCTGTGTGTGTTGCACCGTGAAGGTGGGTGTTCTTCAGCTCTGCAGAGTTACTGCCTAGGATTCTGTGCTACTTATGCTCTTGACTTGCAACATATGTCACACCTATGCTAGCTTGTAGTAAAATATGTCACTTTCAGGGCCGATGCCATGGCTCACTTGGTTGGTCCTTCACTTGCGGTGCCGGCATCCCATGTGGGCACCGGGTTCTGGTCCCGGTTGCTCCTCTTCTGGTCCAGCTCTCTGCTGTGGCCCAAGAGGGCAGTGGAGGATGGCCCAAGTGCTTGGGCCCTGCACCCGCATGGGAGACTGGGGAGAAGCACCTGGCTCCTGGCTTCGGATCGGCGCAGCGCCGGCCGTGGCAGTCATTTGGGGAGTGAACCAGCGGAGGGAGGATCTCTCTCTCTCTCTCACTCTCACTCTCACTCTCTCGCTGTCTGTAGCTCTACCTGTCAAATAAATAAATAAAATCTTAAAAAAAATATGTCACCTTCGCTTTGGTAAATTTTCAGCTCTTCTGCGCCGTGCCACCACGTACAAACACCAAAACAAGCTCCAGGAAGCTAGAGACGATCTGAATACAGTACTGGCTGTTGAACCTGACAATGATTTGGCCAAGGTAAGTACACAAAGTGACTTCTCACCTACTTCTGTAGTTGGCCATTTCTGTATTTACGTGACAATTGTATCAATTGTTTTAAAAAAAGATTTGCTTGTGTATTTGAAAGGCAGAATGACGGAGAGAGCGAGCTAGGGACAGAGAGAGACCATCTGTCTGCTGGTTCACTCCTTTAAAGTTGCGAAGGCTGACCTTGAGTCAGGCCAAAGCCAGGAGCCAGGAACCTCCTTTGGTTCTCCCACGTGGATGGCAGGGACACAAGGACTTGGGCCATCTTCCTCTGCTTGGCTCATTAGCAGGGAGCTGGATCAGAAAAGGCACAGCCGGGACTCGAACCAGCACTCTGATATGAGATGCTGGCATTGCAAATGGCAGCTTAACCTGCTGCACCTCCGCACCAGTCCCAACATAGTTTTGGTCTTGCTGAGTACGTTATGTGGAGGATTAAGTCACAGCATGTACATCCCAGATATCCCCAAATGTTAACATCTGTTTGTGCTGGAAGAATACAGGCTCTTAAAGATTGTCCCAAACTATAATCCTACCTCTGAAGGGCAAATTTTTCATTTTTCCCTCATAGCGTTGTAGGTCATGCTTTCCTCTGAGCCCATCACAGTTTATTCTGCAGAGTGGTCTAGAAGTTTCCTAGGTAGGACTTGGGTGAGCTCCAGGGCCGTAGCAGAGCGTTTGTCTCCTGCTAGTACAGTCAGTGTGGCGCGGATGAAAGGTGTTCTTCCTCACTGAGCGGACCGCGTGGACACACGCAGAAGGGCACCAGTAAATTAAGGCCTGAAGAGAAGAGCTAAGCGCCGAGAACTGTGAAGGGCCTGCCATTTTACCCCTGGGGAGGTGGCCTGGGGCAGGCACAGAAGACTGATTTCTCCTGGCACACCAAGCTGTGAGCTCCGTGTTCCTGGCAGGGCCCCTGGTCCTACGCCCCTCAGGGCTGGCCCAGACTGGCTCAGTTTGTTCAATGGATTTGAGTGACAGCTGAGGAATCGGAAGTGTAGCAACTCCCATCTTTTATGATGGGCTGTAAAGAAATCTGCCCAACCTGTGCTCCAGACGAAAAGATGGTTACTGTACTGGCGAGCTCACGCACGTGCCCACTCCTCCGCAGAGAAATGCACATGCGGCTGCCCAAGGCTGTTCTCAGTACGAGCACCCTTCAAAACAGCCGAGAGCAAGGAGCTTTGAAATGTACTCAGAGCTGGGAGAAGCCCATGGAGACCTGCCTTCCACATCCACCTGCTGTGTCACTTGTCTGGCTGGCATTTCAGAGGATTAGGCTTAGAGTCTGGTTTTGGAACATCTCTTTTCTCCAGAGTACTTTCTTTCTGTAACGCTGTCATTAAAAAGTTAGTGTAACAATATTCTTGTATGTATGTATGTAAGTATGTATGTATGTGTATATTTCAGAGAAAGAGAGGGTGGAAAGAGAGAGAAAGAAATCTTTCAACCACTGGTTTTCTCCCCAGATGACCACAATATCTGAGATTGGACCAGGCTAAATCTAGGAGCCTGAAACTCCATTCTGGTCTGTCTCGTGGGTCTCTATGGCAGGTCTCCATGGGCAGGAACTCAAGCACTTGAGCTATTATACAGGGCTTCCCAGGCACTTTCGCAGGAAGGTGGATTGGAAGCAAGGTTGTGGAGGACTTGAACCAGCACTCTGGTATGAGAAGCAGGTGTATTAAGTGGCAGCTTAACTAGAACACCAGCTCCTATGGCAATATTCTAAAGAAAAAACTTCAAACAAAGATAATCACCTTTGATTTTACTACCAAGATAATTTCATGTTTATGTATTAACCTTTAGGCCTTATCCAAATACATTTTTATCTTAACCATATGCAAAGATTAACTTAAAGTCGATCATATACTTTAATATAAAACCTAAACTAAAAGGCTCAGAAGAAAACACAGGATAAAATCCTTGTGACCTTGATTTCCTGCATAGGATATGGAAATTACAATCCATAAAAGAAACAGTAGAGGGGTGGTTCCAAGATGGCAGAGTAGGGAGGGAGCTTACTGCTCTAGTCCAGGAGAAGATAGATTAAAAAAAAGTAGAGAGTGCAGTCTCAAGGAAGAGTTAGAGAGAAAACAGCAGAGGAAACTCTACCAAAATTAGAGGGACATGGTAGACCTATGTGGAGGGTTGGGCTCCCATGGCTCAGGACTCCAGCAGCCAAGAGCCTATGTACCAGTGTTGGAGACTGAAGTGAGACCATACTGCAGCAGCCCAAGCCACTGGCAGAAAAGCTTCAGGAAGAGCCTAGAGAGAACCCGTCTTGGAACCCTGTGGGGGATTGTGTACCTGCCAAACTAGAGAAGAAAAAAATAAAAAAGGATGGGATGGACATGCTTCTCTCTCTCTCTGGTCACTTTACAATCGCATCCTGTAACAAGCCGATAGAGCAGGCGCCATTTTGGACATACGTAACAGCTGTGCCAGCTCGCGTCTGCGTCCAGCAACCAGCCGAGTGGAAACTCCTGACACCTGACTCCTGACTCTGGTGGGGAGAACTAACAGGGGGCCTGGGGCTTGTGACTGTGTGAGGATTCTGTACCGCAACTGTAAAAAAAAAAAAAACAAAAACAAAAAACTGAAGGTGTGTGTGATTGGGACATTGAGCAGCCACAGTGGGAGACTACAGACATTCAGGGCTTCCTGGATACCTGGTGAGAGACATTGCTGGGGAATCTGAACTTACACTGAGGACTGCACAGGTTCTTTGATCCTTGGGACAGAGCAGACGAATATTATACCCACTGGGGCTAGCACTCAGGCACTGGTCTCCTTTGAGGAGAGGAGCTCAGCTGAACAGAATAAATTTCCCTCCTGATGTAAAAAAAAGATTTACCACACCAAACCTGGGTGTGTCACCTTATGCACACCCTTAAACCTGGAGAACTGCACAGAGCTCTCTAGCCACACCTACTACAAGCCCTAGATATTCATTGAAAGCAGACATTGCACATATCTGCAAAGTCATAAAAAGCTACAACAGCAAAGAAAAAAAAAAAAAGAACCCAACAAGTATCTCCATAAATGCTGAACAAATGCTGAACAACAAATGCACTAATTCAAGAATCAAGAGTAAGGAGACAACATGACACCCCTAAAAGAACATGACACTTAAATACCAGATTATGAAGATGATGAGAAGGAAGAAATGAGAGAAATGGAATTCAAAAAATTGATTATAAGATTACATAGAAATAATCAGAAGCAAATGCACGAACTACTGAAATACGTATAGGACATGAAAGAAAATTTCTCCCATGAAATTGAGATCTTAAAGAGAAATCAAAATGAAATGAAAAATTCAATATAACAAATAAAAAATACAGTTGAGAGCCTTAACAACAGAATTGATAAAGCAGAAGAATATTGGACTTAGAAGACAAAGCACAGGAAATTATACAGACAAACCAAAGACAAGAAGAGGAAATTAGAAATCTAAAAAACAATGTTGGGAATCTACAGGATACTATAAAATGGCCCAACATATGGAGTATAGGATTTCCTGAAGGCATGGAAAGAGATAAAGGATTAGAAGGCCTTTTTAGTGAAATAATAACAGAAAACTTTAGTAATTTGGAGAAAGAAAGGGACATTCAAGCACAAGAAGCACATAGAACTCCAGAACCAGAAAAGGTCTTTACCACGACACATTGTAATCAAACTAACCACAGTAAAACATAAAGAGAAGATTCTAAAATGTGTATGAGAGAAACGCCAGATTACTTTCAGAGGATCTCCAGTCAGACTCACGGCTGACTTCTCACCAGAAACCCTATAGGTTAGGAGAGAATGGCCAGATATAGTCCAAGTCTTGGGAGAAAAAAACGTCAACCTAGAATATTATACCCTGCAGAGCTCTCATTTATAAGTAAAGATGAAAAAAAGACCTTCCATGACAAATAGAAATCGAAAGAATTTATCAGTACCTGTCCCGCCCTACAAAAGATGCTTAAGGGTGTGTTGCACACAGAAATGTGGAAAATGGTCATCACTACAAAATAAGGTAAAGGAATAAAATCTTTCAGTAAAAGTTCAAAGGAAATTCAAATTAAACATTAGGAATATTTTTGGGAAGATGGCAGGGCAAAGTCATTCCTTATCAATAGTCACCTTGAATGTAAATGGCCTCAACTCTCCAGTTAAGACACAGACCAGCTGAATGGATTAAGAAACAAAACAATCTATTTGCTGCCCACTAGAAACACATCTCTCCAACAAAGATGCATGCAGACTGAAAGTGAAGGGATGGAAAAAGATATTCCATTGCCAATGGAAACCAAAAAAGAGATGGTGTCGCCATCCTAATATCAGAAAAAAATAGACTTTAACACAAAAACTATTGAAAGAAACAAATAATAGCACTATGTAATGATTAAGGGATCAATTCAACAGGAAGATGTAGCTACTATTAAATATATATGCACCTAATTACAGACCACCTGGCTGTTTAAAAGAAATATTATGGGATTTAAAGGGAGACATAGATCCAGTACAATAGTAATGGGGGACTTCAGTACTTTACTTTCAGCAATGGACAGATCATCCAGACATAAAATCAGCAAGGAAACAGCAGAGTTAATCAGAAATCTACAGAACTTTTCATCCTTCAGTTGCAGAATACCTGTTCTTCTCAGCAGTGCATGGAACTTTCTCTAAGATTGACAACTTACTGGGACATCAAGCAAGTCTTAGCAAATAAAAAAACATCAAAATCATACCATGCCATCTTCTCTGACAACAAAAGAATGAAGCTGGAAATCATCAACTCAGGAATCTATAGAACATATACAAACACATGGAGACTGAACAACATGCTCCTGAATGAACAGTGGATCATGGAAGAAATCAAAACAGAAATAAAAAAATTTTGGAAACAAATGAAGATGACAACACAGCATAGCAAAACTTATGGGATACAACAAAAGTAGTGGTAAGAGAAGATTATAGCAATAGGTGCCTACATTAAGAAATTGGAAAGGCACCAAATAAATGAGCTATCAATGTATCTCAAGGACCTAGAAAAACAGCAGCAAACCAAACCCGAAACTGGGGGGGGGGGGGGGGGGGAATCATTAAAATTAGAGAAGAAATCAACATAATTGAAACCAAAAACAAGACAAAAGATGCATAACAAAGAGTTTGTTGTTTGAAAAAATAAACAAAATTGACATACCATTGGCCCAACAAACCAAAAATAGTAGAGAGAAGACCCAAATCAATAAAATTAGAGATGAAAAAGTAAATGTAACAAAAGACACCACAGAAATAAAAGGAATCATCAGAAATTACTACTACAAAGAGCTGTATGCCTACAATCTGGGAAACCTAGAAGAAACAGGTAGATTCCTGGGCACATACAACCTACCTAAATTGAGCCATGAAGACATAGAAAACCTAAACAGACCTGTAACCAAGATGTGAATTGAATCAGTAATAAAGACCCTCCCAACAAAGAAAAGCCCAGGACCAGATGGCTTCAGTGCTGAATTCTACCAGGCACTTAATGAAGAACTAACTACAACTCTTCTCAAGTTATTCAAAAGAATTGAAAGGAAAGGGAATCCTCCCAAACTCCTTCTATGAAGCCAGCATCACCTTAATTCCTAAACCTGAAAATGATAAAACAGAGAAAGAGTTACAGAGCTATTTCCCTGATGAACATAGATGCAAAATCCTCAACAAAGTTCTAGCCAATTGAATCCAACAACATCTACCTGACCAAGTGGGATTTATCCCTCATACGCAGGGATGGTTCAGCATTCACAAATCAATCAATATGATATATCACATTAACAATCTGCTGAACAAAAAACATATGATTATCTGAATAGATGGAGATAAAGTATTTGATAAAATATAACACTTTTTGCTGATGAAAATATTAAGCAAATTAGGTATAGAAGGAACATTCCTCAACACAATCAAGGTGATTTATGACAAACCAATGGCCAGTGTCCTATTGAATGTAGAAAAGTTGGAAGCATTCTCACCTAAGGGTACCAGACAGGGATGCCCACTTTCACCATTGCTATTCAATATAGTCCTGGAAGTTTTAGTCAGAGCCCTTAGGCAAGAAAAAGAACTCAAAGGGATACAAATTGGGAAGGAGGAAGTCAAACTACCCTATTTGCAGATGACATGATTCTATATATAGGGGATCCAAAAGACTCCACTAAGAGACCATTGGAACTCATAGAAGAGTTTGGTAAAGTAGCAGGATATAAAGTGAATGCACAAAAATCAACAGTCTTTGTATACACAGACAGTGCCACAGCTGAGAAAGAATTTCTATGGTCAATCCCATTCACAGTAGCTACAAAAAATCAAATACCTTGGAATAAACTTAACCAAGGATTTCAAATACTTCTATGAGGAAAATGTCAAAACATTAAAGAAAGAAATAGAAGAAGATACAAAAAATAGAAAAATATTCCAAGTTCGTGGATTCGAAGAATCAATATAATCAAAATGTCCATTCTTAGAGTAATTTAGAGATTCAACATGATACCAAAAATACAAAAGACATTCTTCTCAGATCTAGGAAATTGATGCCTAAATTCATATGGAGCCACAAGATACACCGAATAGCTAAAACAACTTATACCACAAACATAAAGCTGGAGCCATCACATACCAGATTTCAAGATATACTACAAGGCAGTTTTAATCAAAACAGCCTGGTACTGGTACAAAAACAGATGGATAGACCAATGCAACAGAATAGAAGCACCAGAAATCAATCCAAACATCTGCATTCAGCTTATATTTGAGTGAGGAGCTAAAACCAATTCCTGGAGTAAGGCTAGTCTCTTCAATGGTACTGGGAAAACTGGATTTCCACATGCAGAGGTATGAAGCAAGACCCCCTAACTTACACTTTACACAAAAATCCACTCAACATGGATTAACAATCTAAATCTACGACCTGACATCATCAAATTATTAGAGAACATTGGGGAATCCCTGAAAGACATTGGCACAGCAAAGAGTTCTTGGAAAAGACCCCAGAGGCACAGGCATTCAAAGCCAAAATTATCAAATGGGATTACATCAAATTGAGAAGTTTCTGTACTGCAAAAGAAACAGGAAAGTGAAGAGGCAACCCAAAGAATGGGAGAAATTATTTGCAAACTGTGCAACTGATAAAGCATTAATAATCAGAATCTACAAAAAGATCAAGAAACTCCACAAAAAGAAAACAAGCGACCCAGTTAAAAGATGGGCCAAGGACCTAAATAGACATTTTTCAAAAGAGGAAATCCAAATGGCCAACAGACACATGAAAACATGTTCAGGATCACTAGCTGTCAGGGAAATGCAAATCAAAACCACCATAAGGTTTCACCTCACCCCAGTTAGAATGACTTTTTTTTTTTGTCAGTCATAGAATGCTTTATTTTAAACTTGCTGTTCAAACTTTCAAATACAACACATGTGGCAAAGAAACGACAGTTAACACACAGCATCTGCCACAATTCTATCTTTGAACTGCCTTTTCTATTTTATGTGATGTGCTACCATTTCTTACATTCATGGTATTCTTAAGGCAGCAGTGCCGATTTTTAAAACTCCTTTGAAAACAGTTTTGTTAATGTTCTGAGATTCCTTGAAATGACAACTTTGTCCTTTTAGTATTCTGCTGCTGCCCACACAAGTGACCATAATTCAATATGTTACATGCTGTTGACATGTACACTGTACTTAATAAATCAATTCCCAACTCTATGTTAAATTGAAGTTCAACCTGGAACGAGCATTTTCCTAAATCATTATACTCAACTGCTTTTCTCAAAAATATTTCCATTCTGAAATAAGTTTTTTTTTGTGTGTGAGATACACTAGTTTCATCTTTTATTCCTAACAGAACTCATGCCGTACTTTTTTTTTTCTCAAAATATATTTGATATATTCTGTGCAAAATGTTAAGTTCTGTATAGGTATGTACCTTATTTTGAAAAAGTTTATAAAATATAATTCCTAAAAACAACCTCAACATTAGACAATAGAGGAAGAAGAAACATACCAGACAAAGCCTAAATTTTCACATGAGAAATTAAGTATGTTCTTAAAGCTCCAGTAATACATTCTTTGAGAAAACTCAGAATGCATTTTGGTCATTATTAAACATATTAGCACTGAGGCAAATAAAACAAAATGCTTCCAGTTGTCTTCTACACAAAAAGAACTTACTGCATGGTGAGGCTGAGCTGAGGCTGCCCACAGGAATGGCAAGAGCACGCTGATGTGGCATGGCTCTGTTCTCCACACAGAATGGCTTTCATACAGAAATCAACAAACAACAAATGCTGGCGAAGATGTTGAGGAAAAGGTACACTAATCCATTGTTGATGGCAATGTAAACTGGTAAAGCCACTATAGAAGACAGTATGAGGCCGGCGCCGTGGCTCAACAGGCTAATCCTCCGCCTTGCGGCGCCGGCACACCGGGTTCTAGTCCCGGTCGGGGCACCGGATTCTGTCCCGGTTGCCCCTCTTCCAGGCCAGCCCTCTGCTGTGGCCCAGGAGTGCAGTGGAGGATGGCCCAGGTGCTTGGGTCCTGCACCCCATGGGGAGACCAGGAAAAGCACCTGGCTCCTGGCTCCTGCCATCGGACGAGCGCGGTGTGCCGGCCGCAGCGCGCCGACCGCGGTGGCCATTGGAGGGTGAACCAACGGCAAAAAGGAAGACCTTTCTCTCTGTCTCTCTCTCTCACTGTCCACTCTGCCTAAAAAAAAAAAAAAAAAAAAAAAAAAAAAAAAAAAAAAAAAAAGAATGAGGTTATGTTAAAAAAAAAAAAGAAGACAGTATGGAGATACCTCAAAAATCTGAACATAGGCCTACCTTATGACCCAGGCATCCCCCTTCTGGGAATTTAGCCAAGGGAAATGAATTCAGTAAATAAAAGAGCTATCTGCACTTCAATGTTTATTGCAGCTCAATTCACAATAGCTAAGACATGAAATCAACATAAATGCCTATCAACCAAAGACTGCATAAAGAAATTATGGGATATGTGCACTATTGAGTAATAACAGCAGTAAAAAAAAATGTGAATCCTATTATTTGCAACAAAATGGATGAATTTGGAAAACATCATACTTAGTGAAATAAGCCAGCTCCAAAGGGACAAATACCATATAGTCTCCATGATCTTTGAGAACTAATAGAGCACCTAAAACTAAAACTGTAGTAGTGAAATGACACTTGGAGAAGGGATGACTTGAGCTGCCCTTGTCTTGACTGTAGAGGAACAGTTTCGTTTTCTTTGTTTTTTCATCTTTTTTCCTTCTTACTATTTGTTGAACTCTTTAGTTAGCATAGAGTTAATTATATGTGTATAAAGTGAATTGAAAATAGATCTCAGTTAAAGAGTGGGAATAAGAGAGGGAGGAGGAAGTTAGTAACTGTAGAACTGTATAGTTCTGCATACATTTCTATGGAATTACTTCTAAGTGTAGTTTCAAAACTTGTCATGGGACTCTAAATCCCATTAAAATTGGTGGTAAAAATGCCATCTTAAGTGGTACAGTGATCATATTAAGTGTTAAAGTGAACATATAGATAGGATTAAGTGTTAAAGAGATCATATAAATAGGATCAAGTGCCCTATAATAATAATAGAATTAAAAAGGAGAGAATGTCCAACATGGGAAGCAGTTCACACAGCAGACTCATAGAATGACAATTGCTTTAAGTAGCACTCTAACCTCAGAATTAGCCCTTAAGGCTTCCTAGTCTAGCTGAAAGGCCTGTGAGAGCATTCAGGCCTGGAAAGCCAAGACACTGTGGCAAAAAAAAAAATTTTTTTTTTACATGAATGATCTCTATGAGTGAGACCCCTGTGGAATAGAATGGCCATCAAAGAAAGATGTACTTGTCTCTAATGGGAGGAGAGAACTTCCACTTTGCTTATGGCCTTGTCCAAATACTGACAGAGTTTATGGACTCAAAAAGTTTCCATAGCCTAGGCAGCTCATTTCAAGAGCCTCTGGTGATCACTGACATCACACATAAGAGTGATAATTTTTTTTTTTTGGCAGGCAGAGTTAGTGAGAAAGAGACAGAGAAAGGTCTTCCTTCTGTTGGTTTATCCCCCAAATGGCTGCTCTGGCTGGCGCGCTGCGCTGATCTGAAGCCAGGAGCCAGCTGCTTCCTCCTGGTCTCCCATGTGGGTGCAGGGCCCAAGCACTTGGGCCATCCTCCACTGCCTTCCTGGGCCACAGCAGAGAACTGGACTGGAAGAGGAGCAACTGGGACAGTACCGGCGGCTTTAACTGGGACTAGAACCTGGGGTACTGGCGCTGCAGGCAGAGGATTAGCCTAGTGAGCCATGGTGCCAGCCAAAGAGTGTTCATTGTTAACAACAAGAACCACTGTGCACTAACTCCCCGTGCAGTACCTCTGTCCTCAATGAGTTATATTGAGAGTTAACTGTAAAACCTGTTCTCAAACAGTTTTTTGTGTATGAAAGTGTGTGTACAAATTGTTAAAATCTTTACTTAGCATAGAATTGGTCTTCTGGGTACAAGATTAATTGAAAATGAATCTCAACGGAGAATGGGACTGGCAAGGGGAGAGGGAGGAGGAGATGGGGTGGGAGTGTGAGTGGCAGGGCTGATATGCTGGGAAGAATAATTGTGTTTCTAAAGTTGTACTTATGAAATTTGTGTTCCTTAAAAAATAAAAATGAAATAGTAGACAAGTTGGGCTTCACAAGCTTAAAATGTCTCTCTGTGAAAGACACTGTTGAAGAATGGAAATATAAATCATTTTTTAAAGAAAGATTTTATGTATTTATTTGGGAGGCAGAGTTACAGAGAAAAGGAGACACAGAGAGGAAGTTCTTCCATCTGCTGGTTCACTTGCCAAATGACTGTAACGGCTAAGCTGAGCCAATCTGAAGCCAGGAGTCAGGTGCTTCTTATGGGTCTGCCATGCTGGTGCAGGGACCCAAGCACTAGGGCCATCTTTGACTGCTTTCCCATGCCATAGCAGAGAGCTGAATCAGAAGAGGAGCAGCTGGGACTTGAACCGGTACCCATATGGGATGCCGGTGCTGCAGGCATTGGCTTAGCCCACTACACCACTGCTCTGGCCCCAATAACATTTATTTTTGTACTCTATATCTGTTATCTCAAATCAGGGAAAACATGTAATAATTGTCTTTTGGGAACTGCCTTATTTCACTAAGCATAATGGTATTCAGTTCCATCTATTTTGTTGCAAAAGACAGGGTTTCATTCATTTTTATGGGTGAGTAGTATTCCACTGTGTTTATACCACATTTTCTTTATCTGGTCAACAGTTGATGGATATCTGGTTGGATTCCATATCTTAGCTATTATGAATTATAGCCTTTGTTTATACTCTTAAGGAACAGTGGTTTTTCTACTTACTACTTGTTGAATACTTTATTTAGTGGAGTGCTAAACTTGTGATTAGAAAGTAAATTGAGGCCGGCGCCGTGGCTCAACAGGCTAATCCTCCACCTTGCGGCGCCGGCACACTGGGTTCTAGTCCCGGTTGGGGAGCTGGATTCTGTCCTGGTTGCCCCTCTTCCAGGCCAGCTCTCTGCTGTGGCCAGGGAGTGCAGTGGAGGATGGCCCAAGTGTTTGGGCCCTGCACCCCATGGGAGACCAGGAGAAGCACCTGGCTCCTGCCTTTGGATCAGCATGGTGCTCTGGCCGCGGCAGCCATTGGAGAATGAACCAACAGAAAAAAAGGAAGACGTTTCTCTCTCTCTCTCTCTCTCTCTCTGCCTGTCAAAAAAAAAAAGTAAAATTGCAAGTATTTCATTGTAAAAGTTAAAAGTAAAATAAGTAAAGAAGGAGAAGAATGGGAAGGAGTGAGAGTAGGGTATGGAGTATCATTATGCTCTTAAAACTATATATATGAAACATATGAAATTTGTTCCCCTTATGTAAATTTTTTAAAACGTAAAAACAAAACAATAGAAAAAAAGGCCAGGGGAGGAGAGTGGCAATTGGCCTTAGGAAGGTCTTTAGAGTGAAACAATGCGAGCTTTTCATACAACTAGGAAAAAAGCTGTACCTAGGACTTCAGTACAGTTTGTCAAAAATAAAGTAGTCCAGAGATGTGCATAATAAAGAGGAAATTACAGAGTAGAAGAAGATATTTTGTCTCTCATAGTGTCCATTTCACTTCAATGGGTATCATTTTAGATGCTCATTTAGTTGCCATCGATCAGGGAGAATATATGATATTTGTCCCTTTTGGACTGGCTTATTTCACTCAGCATGATGTTTCCAGCTTCCTCCATTTTGTTGTAAATGCCTGGATTTCATTGTTTTTTACTGCTGTCTAGTGTTCCATAGAGTACATATCCCATAGTTTCTTTATCCCGTCATCTGTTGATGGACATTTAGGTTGATTCCATGTCTTACTATTGTGAATTGAGTTGCAACAAATATTGAAGTGCAAATGGCTCTTTTTTTCCTCCCCTTTAATTCCATTTGGGTAAATTCCAAGGAGTGGGATGGCTGGGTCCTGTGGTAGTGCTATATTCAGGTTTCTGAGGACTCTTCAAACTGTCTTCCATAGTGGCTTTACCAGTTTGCATTCCCACCAACAGTGGATTAGTGTCCCATTTTCCCCACATCCTCACCAGCATCTGTTGTTGGTTGATTTCTGTATGTAAGCCAATCTAACCGGAGTGAGGTGAAACCTCATTGTGGTTTTGATCTGCATTTCCCTGATGGCTAGGGATCCTGAGCATTTTTTCATGAATCTGTTTGCCATTTGGATTTCTTCATTTGAAAAATGTCTGTTAAGGTCCTTGGCCCATTTTTTTAGAAGAAAATATTTTGAAATCATGTATCCAACCAAGAATTTGTATCAAGAATATATAGAGGACTCTCAGAATTCAATCATGAGAAAATAAATGGCTAAAAAAAAAGTAAGCCAAATATTTTACCTGACAGTGTATCAAAAGAGACGTGTGCTTGGAAAATATGCATCTGAAAAGCAGCTTAATATCATTAGTCATTAGGGAAATGTCAATTTAAAGCCACAGTGAGATGCCGCAATGAGCAGGCTGAGCCTGCGAGGTGATGAGGATGTGCAGCTACTGCCGCTCTTGAGAGTGTGCAGTGACACTGTCACGGGCATAAGATCTCAACTTTTTTTCCAGGTTCTTGCCCCACAAAGATAAGAATGCAAAACAGGGCCATAAATACCATGCACAAGTGAGAGAAGTATTTACTTAAAAATGAAAGAGTGAATACACATTCACAAGAGAATGTGGGCCACCCCACACTGTGGCCCAGCCCTGGCCATTGTGGTCATTTGGGGAGTGAACCAGTAGATAGAAGATTTCACCTCTCCTTTTCTCTTTGTGGCACTTGGCCTCCCAGATAAATAAAAATAAAATCTTAGGGAAGAATATCCATCAACTTGTACACTGTATGTACATGAAGCTTGTATCAATTATATCTCAAAAAAGCTGTTAAAAATGAGATGGTGAAGGAGAATGGTTTGATGGGTACATTTTTCATTGTACTTGGCATAAACTATTGAAGAACTTTCAACATTACTCTAAACAGGATGGGCATCATGATTTCATTTGTATAAAACTACCTCTTTGTGTGCCCCAGTGCAAAGAAACATATCCTTAGAATGTCCATAGTGATATCTGAGTGACAGGAGTTTAAGTGACTTTTTAATTTCATTTTTATGCTTGTTATTCTAACTTTTTTTTACAGTGGGCATATATGATTATAATCAGAGAAAGGAGTCAAGTTGTTCTGGTAAAGAAATAAAGACTTGACACCATAAGAAGCCTTATCTTAGTTATCTTGATTAGTTTTTAAATATCTTCATATTCTTTCCTACAAAAACAGTTGTATTTTTTTATTAAAGGAAAACATTTTTCTTAACTATGTTGCAGAAAATCTTGTCAGAGGTTGAAAGAGATCTTAAAAATTCTGAACCTGCACTTAAGACCCAAAGCAAAGGGAAAAGGATGGTCATCCAGGAAGTAGAGACCTCGGAAGATGAAGACAGAGAGGAGAGCTCCAGGGCCCGCGTGGACGGCAGTGCAGCTGAGGGTAACACGTCTTTTCTATTTTGGTTCTGCAGAAAACTTCCTGTGTTTTACATGAACTGGCTTGACTGTTCTGTGTGTTCAGAAATTCTTAGTCTACCAGGCTTTTTCTAGCTTTGCCTTGTAAATCTATAAATAAGTTTGGCTCATCTACTTCTTAATGTGCTCTCCCAAGCCCATTTTCTTCTAAGTCTGGCATCTATTTCTAGTCCCAATTTAATTCCTGATTATCACCCTTTAACGTAAGTGGTTATGACTCAGTGACACCAACAATTTGCAAGTCAGCCTTAACCTTCCCTCTTAGATGAGTGCATTTGTCCACTTGGTTTGCACACAAATGTGCTGCCATCAGATAGGCCTGGAGGTAGCCCCCATTTATGGACATTCATAAAAGAATATGTTATTGGAAAATGGTTATGCATGTTTCTCAAAACAATTTTTTTAAAAAATACCAAAGAAATATAGTTTCACTTTTGAAACATAATTGAGATTAGGTAAAGCTTCATCTTCGTAACATAACAGAGTGAAAGTTACATCAGATTTGGGGGGAAATTTTGTGTACTTGCTTCACCAGGATCATAAAAAAAATTGTCCCCACTTCTTGAGAATGTGTGAGCAGCCAAGGGGAGAGTATCAGCTTTGAAAATCATTCATGAGTAAAAATCCATAAGTAATTTGACAGAATATTTTAATTTTCAGAGAGAAACTTTTAAAATGTTCCATTCACTGAATTTGAACAAAATATAGAATAAGAAGTATATAAGTCTTACTTTTTTCAGTAAATAAAGCATAATCTAAAGTGTCCATATCAGATGAAAATATGATCAATTAAGGTGGGATACAAATGAAGGAACAGAAAAGGAGAGAGGGAGAAAGACAAAGCTACAGAGAGTAGGAGACAGCTGGGAGAAGAGAGATAAAAAAGGGAGAAATTGAACAGTCTTTCAAGGACTGAAGCACCCCTTTCAGCTAGAAAGAAGCAGCAAATGTTCTTAGGGTTTACATGTCGTGTAAGATAATTAGCAGGTGTCTTAGAGTTAAAGGAAATAATTTGCAATCTTTTTTTTACAGTTTTAAACTTCATACATTTCATAATTACAACTTTAGGAGCATGGTAATACTTCCCAATGTGTCTGCCCTCCCATCCACACTCCTACCCCGCTTCCTCCTCCCTCTCTTATTCCTACTCTTACTTTTTTTTACTAAGATCTATTTTAAATGAACTTTATACACAAATAATTAACTCTATGTTAAGTAAAAAGTTCAAAAAAATAGTATGAAGAAAAAAAACCTGTTCCTCAACAATCAAGACAAGAGCTGTTCAAAATCATTATTTCTCCAAGTGTAGATTTTACTTATACAAATTGCCTTTTAGGTGTTATATTAGTTACCGCAGGCAAGGAGAACATATGGTATTTGTCCCTTTGGGACTAGCTTATTTCACTAAGTATGATGTTTTCCAGTTTCATTCATTTTGTTGCAAATGACAGGGTTTTGTTTCGTTCTTTTTTTCTTTTTTTACTGCTGTGTAGTACTCCATGGTGTATGTATCCCATAATTTCTTTATCCAGTCTTCAGTTGATGGGCATATGGGTTGATTCCATGTCTTAGCTATTGTGAATTGAGCTGCAATAAACATGGGAGTACAGGTAACACTTTTATAGGCTTATTTAATTTTCTTTGGTAAATTCCCAGGAGTGGAATTGCTGGGTCATATAGTAGGTCTGTGTTCAGACGTCTGAGGTATCTACATACTGTCTTGCATAGTGGCTGTACCAGTTTATATTCACACTGCATTAGGAAACCTTTTTCCTCACATCCTCACCAGCATTTGTTGTTTGTTGATTTCTGTATGAAAGCCATTCTAACAGAGATGAGGTGAAACCTCATGTGGTTTTGATCTGCATTTCCCTGATGGCTAGTGATCCTGAACATTTTTTAATGTGTCTGTTCACCATTTGGATTTCCTCTTTTGAAAAATGTCTGTTTAAGTCCTCTGTCCATTTCTTCACTGGGTTGTTTATTTTGTTGTTGTGGAGTTTCTGAATCTCTTTATATGTTCTGGTGATCCTTTATATGTTCTGGTGATCCTTTATCAGTTACACAGTTTCCAAATAATTTCCCCATCTGTGGGTTGCCTCTTCACTTTGCTGAGTGCTTCTTTTACACTGCAGAACCTTCTCAATTTGCTGTAATCCCATTTGTTAATTTTGGCCTTGATTGACTGTGCCTCTGGGGTCTTTTCCAAGAACTCTTTGCTGTGCCAATGTCTTGCAGATCATAGCTTTAGGTCTTTGATCCATTTTGAGTGGATTTTTGTGTAAGATGTAAGTTGGGGGTCTTGCTTCCCAGTTCTGTATATGGAGATCCAGTTTTTCCAGCATCATTTGTTGAAGAGACTGTCCTTGCTCCAGGGATTTGGTTTTAGCTCCTTGGTAAAAGATAAGATGGTTGTAGATGCATAGGTTGATTTCTGGCATTTCTATTCTGTTCCAGTGGTCTATCCATCTGTTTTTGTATGGGTACTAGGCTGTTTTGATTATAACCTCCCTGTAGTATGTCTTGAAATCTGATATTGTGATGCCTTTAGTTTTGTTTTTGTTATATTAGATTGTTTTAGTTATTCAGGGTCTCCTATTTCCATATGAATTTCAACATCATTTTTTCTATATTTGAGAAGAAGTTCCTTGGTATTTTGATTGGTATTGCATTGAATCTCTAAATTGCTTTCAGAGAATGGACATTTTGATGATATTGATTCTTCCAATCCATGAACATGGAAGGTTTTCCCATTTTTTTATACTTTCTTATATTTCTTTCTTTAATGCTTTGTAATTGCAATCATAGAGATATTTGATTTCCTTGGTTAAATTTATTCCAATGTATTTGATTTTTTGTAGCGATTGTGAATGGAATTTATTGTAGAAGTTCTTTCTAAGCCGTGGCATTGTGTGTGTGTACAGGGGCTGTTGATTTTAACGTGTTGATTTTACATCCTGGTACTTTACCAAACTCTTCCATGAGTTCCAATACTCTTTTAGTGAAGTCTTTTGGACCCTCTATATATAGAATCATGTCATCAGCAAATAGGAATAGTGACTTCCTCCTTCCCCATTTGTATTTGGGTCAATGCTGTGTCAATTTTGTTTATTTTTTCAAAAAACCAGCTCTTCATTTTGCTAATTCTGTGTTTTTTTGTTTCAATTTTGTTTATTCTATAATTTTAATGATTTATTTTCTCTTACTAGTTTTGAGTTTGATTTGCTGTTATTTTCTAGGTTCTTGAGAGGAACTGATAGCTCATTTATTTGATGGCTTTCCAATTTCTTGATGTAGGCACCAATATCTATAAACTTTCCTTTTAACACTGTTTTTGTTGTATCCCATAAGTTTTTATATATTATCTTCATTTATTTACAGATTTTAAAAAATTTCTCTTTTGATTTCTTCTATAACCCACTGTTCATTCAGAAGCATGTTTTTCAGTCTCCATGTATTTGTATATTTTCTAGAGATTCTTGAGTTGTTGATTTCCAGCTTCATTCTATTGTTGTCAGAAAAGATGCATGGTATGTTTTTGATTTTTTTTGAATTTGCTGAGACTTGCTTTTGCCTAGCATGTGGTCTATCTTAGAGAAAGTTCTATGCACTAGTGAGAAGAATGTGTATTCTGCAACTGTACATTGGAAAGTTCTGTAGATATCTGTTAGGTTCATTTGGTCTATAGTGTTGATTAACTCTGCTGTTTCCTTGCTGATTTTATGTCTGGTTGATCTTTCCATTGCTGAAAGTAGAGTATTGAAATCCCCATTACTATTGTATTGGAGTGTATGTCTCCCTTTAGATACATTAACTATCTTATAAATAGCCAGGTCTCCTATAATTAGGTACATATACGTTTATTATAGTCACATCTTTCTATTGAATTATCTCTTACTCATTACATAGTGCCCTTCTTTGTCTCTTTGAACAGTTTTTGTGTTAAAGTCTATTTTTTCTGATATTAGAATGGCTACATCAGCTCTTTTTTGTTTTTGTTAGTCTGGGATATCTTTTTCCAACCTTTTACTTTTGTCTGCATGTATCTTTGTTGGTGAGATGTGTTTTCTGCAGGCAGCAAATAGATGGGTTTTGTTTTTTTAATCCATTAAGTCAGTCTGTATCATTTATCTGGAGAGTTGAGGCCATTACATTCAAGGTGACTACTGATAAGCAACAACTTTGCCCTGCCATTTTTTCATAAATATACCTATTTTGTAATTAGGATTTCTGTTGTACTTTTATTGGAAGATTTTCTGCCTTCAGTTTCTTTCATAGTGATGACCATGTTTCTGGGTGTAGCACATTCTTTTTTCTTTTCCCCCAAAGAAATCTTTTATTTAAGGAATACAAACTTCATGCATTTCTTAAGTACAACTTTAGGAATATAGTGATTCTTCCCACCATAGCTGCCCTCCCATTGACTCTCCCAATCCTCATTCTCTTCCCTCTCCCATACCCAGTTCTATTCTCCACTATGATTCATTCTCAATTAGCTTTATACACAGAAGACCAACTAAGAAAAGATTTCAACAATTTGTACACACACACAAACTGAGAACAAGTTTTACAGTTAAATCTCATAATACAACTCGTTGAGGACAGACATCCTAGATGGGAAGTTAGTGTACAGTAACTCCTGTTGTTGGTTTAACAATTAAAACCCTTCTGAATGACTTCTGTGATCACCTGAGGTTATTGACATGAGCTGCCTATGCTATGGAAGCCTTTGGAATCCACAGACTCTGTCAGTATTTAGACAAGGCCATAAGCAAAGTGAAAGTTCTCTCTTTCCTTGAGAGAAAAATACATCCTTCTTTGATGGCCACTTCTTTCCACTGGGGTCTCACTCACAGAGATTTGTCTTTTAGCTTGGATATTCTTTCTTCTGCCTTACCAAGTCTGTTGTTAAGGTTTTCTTCCACATTTTTATTTAATCTATTGAATTCTTCATTTCTAATATTTCATTTTGATTTATCCTTAAAATCTCAATTTTGTGGTAAAAATTTCATTCCTATCAGGTGTGGATTTCTTTAATTCATGGTTTTGCTTCTCATTGCTTCTGAGTATTCCTGTGATTAATCTTTTGAATTCTGTTTCAGGCATTTCATCAATCTTTTCACCTTCACATTCTTTTTTTTAAAAAAAGATTTATTTAATTATTTGAAAGGCAGAGTCACAGAGAGGCACAGAGTGAGAGAGAGAGTGAAAGAGGGGGAGAGAGAGGGAGAGAGAGAGAGGTCTTCCATCTACTGGTTCCCTCCCCAAATGGCCACAACCGCTGGTGATGGGCTGATCCAGAGCCAAGAGCCAGAAGCTTCTTCCAGCTCTCCCACACGGGTCAGGGACCCAAAGACTTGGGCCGTCTTCTACTGCTTTCCATCTTCTGCTTTGCTGGATCGCAAGTGGAACAGCCGACTTGAACCAGCGCCCTTATGGTATGCCTTCACTGCAGGCAGTGGCGTTACCTGCTATGCCGCAGCACCAGCCCCTTGCCTTCACATTCTAATATTGAAGTGTTATGTTCCTTTGGGGGTCATGTTATCTTCCTTAATCTTGCTTCTTGAATTTCTGTGTCTATTTTAGGCATTTGTGCAGATACTTGTTGTTTTTTTTCTCTGATGGCTTTTATCTTTGAACTATGCCTTTGTGGCTTAGTGGAAGGTCTGCACTTTCAGTGAATACCCAGGGTATGTGTGGGTGTGGCCAGGAGGGGAGAATATGGTCACCTCTGTTGGCGTAATCACTCCCTCACCTTCTCTTTTCCAAGGTGATCCATGCCTGGGTTTTAGCCCTCATCGGGTGCAACACTCATCCATGCTTCTGCATGAACTGCACAACGGACCTGTGCAGTCCTCAGTGTGAGCCTGGATCCTGCTGCAGTGACCCAGCCCAGGCAGTCAGGGAGCTCTGAGCGTGTGGAGCTGCACAGCGTGATCCACCTAGAGACCCAGCTGCTTGCTGCATCCTCTCATTCCATCACAGAATTCCCGCAGTCTTAGCTCTCAGGGCTCCCCCTGTCAGGGCGTACACAGGATCCACTCTGCCCCACTAGCCTCTCTTGTCCATAGAGAGGCTGAGGCATGCCTAGAGCCAACTGCCTGTGGGTGCTCCGCCTGGGCGGTTTTAGCCCCAAGCCCTGGAGCCTGTGGTATGTTGAGAGGCTGGTGGCACCTCAGAGTCAAATGTGGGTGCCCAGCCCCCTGTCAGTACTCCCAGCCAGACTCAAAGTCAGTGGGGAGTGTGAATTTTTCCCTCTGGGAAAATCGCAGCATTACACACATGCACAGTACCCACTGGCTGCAGCCCTACTTATTCTACAGTCGTGCTGGGCTTGTAGAAGAGTCTGTGTGCATTGGAGCTGCTGACAAGGTGGCGACTGTCTCCGCCAGTTGCTGGGTGTGTGTACAAGACCTGCAGCAGCTGCTACCTAGTTATTTTTTTTTTTTTAATTTACTTATTTATTTGAAAGGCAGAGTTACAGAGAGCCAGAGGAAGAGAGAGAGGTCTTCCAACTACTGGTTCACTCCACAGATGGCTGCTATGGCCGGAGCTGCACTGATCCAAAGCCAGGAGCTTCTTCCAGATCCCCCATGTAGGTGCAGGGACCCAAGGACTTGGGCGGTATTCTACTGCTTTCCCAGTGCATTAGCAGGGAGCTGGATGGGAAGCGGAGCAGCCAGGGCTCTAAGTGGCACTCTGATATGGGCAGCTGGTGTCCCAAGCAGTGGCTTCAACTGCTATGCAACAACACTGGGCTCTCTCTCTCTCTCTCTTTTTTTTTTTAAGATAGTTTTTGGAGACAGAAACTTAGAATATTTTAATCTGAGGCCTTGCTCCCCTAATATAAGCCTTTGATGCTTTAAGTATCCATGTGAGCACGGCGTTGGCCACATCCCACATACTTTGGTGTGTATTGTCATTTGCAAATGATTTTCTAATTTCCTTTGAGGCTCGTAAGGCATATTTAAGTTTCAAATATTTTTGAGATATACCATTTGTCTTTCTATTATTGATCCCTAGTTGGCTCTTGGTTAGGGTCAAAGAACACCCTTTGAGTTATGTCAGTACTGCTAAGTATGCTGAGGCTGGTGCTGTGACACAGGGCATGTTCTTCCTTGATGACTATCTCGTGCGCACCTGGAAGAATGTAGACACCCTGCCGGCTGTTGTGTTGGCGTTGAAGTATTCTGTGGGTGTGAATTAGATCCCACTGCTGGGTGGTGTCGCTAAGTTCTCCAGCCCTGCTGATTCCCTGTTTACCCGTTCTTTACTAAGAGAACAGTACTGTGGATTTGTCCATTTCTTTTCTTGTATCAGTTTTTGTTTCACATGTTGTGAGGCTCTGTTGGGATGTGCATGCAGATTAAGGATTTCTGTCGCTTGTTGTTCCATTGATCCTTTTAGCATTATGTATTATCCCTCTTTATCTCTGATAGTTTTACTTGCTTTTACTTTACTTTGATATTAGTAAAGCACTTCTGCTGTTTTTGGATTAATATTTGCATTTTCCTATCCTTTAACTTTTAGCCTACCTATGTCATTAATGTGTGTTTCTTTAGATAACATGTAGTTGGGTCTTGACTTTTATCCAGTCCTACTAACACACACACATTTTTAGTTAAGTATTGATATGTTTATATTTAGGTGTGAGTACTGATGTGGATGTAGTTAGACACTTCTTTTTCTGTTTGTGCCCTCTTTCCCGCTGTGTCCACTTTCCTACCTTCTTTCGGATTACTTGAACATTGTTTATACATTTTGGTTTATTGATTGAAGCGATCTAAATACATGAATGCGTACTTGGCCTTCTGAATCTTTCTCAGAACTATCTTACCTCTTCAAGTGTAATGTAAAACACCTTCTATCAGGGTCAGACCCTTTGCCCCCCTCCCCACCCGCCCTACTTCATGTTATAATTCTCTATCATGTATATTACATTTACATCCATCCAAAACCCCATCAAACAACATGATAATTTTGCTCTCAACCTTTCTACATGTTTTAAAGAATTTAAGAGACAAAAAGCAGTTTACTCAGATATTTATCATTTCTGCTTCTCTTCCTGGATTCCTAATGTTCCAGTTTTTTTTTTCTGGTGTCATTTCCTTCCATCGGAAATATTTTCTTTCTAGCATTTCTTTTCTTTTCTTTAATACTCCAGACTTTTTGTATTTAAATTTTTATTTATTTGTGAGGAAAAAAAAGAGAACAATACAGAAAGACACAAAGAGAGTTCCCACCTGCTGCTTCATCCCCACATGCCCACCAAAAACAGGGCTGGAGCCAGGAGCCAGAAGCCAGGAACCAGGAAGAGACTGGCAATATAGGAAGATGCAAAAGGGGATCTTAAAAATTAAAATGTGGGAAGGAATACAAATATAGTTTTTTACTAGTTTTTAAATCTTTGTTTTCCTGTCTTTGTAATCAATATTGCTAGAATTTCCGAGTAGCTTGTCATAACCAAAAGATATGTATTAGTTAACTAAGTTTCATGGTAACCACAAAGCAAACAATCTATAATAGACACAACAAAAACAATAAGCAAGAAGTCAAAACACAGTTCGACTGTTGTGAGTACGGCAGGACTTGTCCGCCCAAAACTCATGCAGCTGTTTCACCTCTGATGTTTTTATGGGAATGGTTGACTGAGTTAGGGTGGACGCAACCGACACAGGCACTCCAGTTTGGGGTGTGAGTGTCCCAAGCAGCATGTTTTCCCTCCCAGAAACCTCTTATTTAAGGAAAACAAACTTCATACGTTTCATAATTACAACATTAGGAACATAGTGATTCTTCCCACTGTACCTGCCCTTCCACCCCTCTTCCTCCTCCTGCCCCTATTAACATTCTTATTTTTTTTTAACTAAGATCTATTTTCAATTAACTTTATATACATATGATTAACTCTATGTTAAGTAAAGTGTTCAACAAATAGTAGAAAAAAATGTTCTTCAACAGTCGAGACAAAGGCTGTTCAAAGTCATTGCTTCTCAAAGTATCAATTTCACTTTTATAGATTACCTTTTAGGTGATCTAATAGTTATCACTGGTCAGGGAGAATCAATGATATTTTTTCTTTTGGGACTGGCTTATTTCACTAAGTATGATATTTTTGAGTCTCAGATATTTTGTTGCAAACACCAAGATTTTTCTTTTTTTTAACCACTATGTAGTATTCCTTGCTGTACATATATCATAATTTCTTTATCCAGTCTTTAGTTGATGGGCATTTAGGTTCATTCAGTATATTAGCTATTGTGAATTGAGCTGCAATAAACATGGGGGAACAGATAGCACTTTCATATGCTGATTTCATCCCCCTTGGGTAAATTCCCAGGAGTGGGATGGCTGGGTCATAAGGTAGGTCTATATTCAGATTTCTGAGGTATCTCCATACTGTCGTCCACAGTGGCTGCACCAGTTTACATTCCCACCAACAGTGAATTAGGGTACCTTTTCCCCCACAGCCTAGCCAGCATCTGTTGTTTGTTGATTTCTGTGTGAAAGCCATTCTAACTGAGGTGAGGTGAGACCTCATGGTGGTTTTGATTTGCATTTCCCTGACAGCTAGTGATCCTGAGCATTTTTTCATGATTCTGTTTGCCATTTGGATTTCCTCTTTTGAAAAATGTCTTAGTGTTTAAGTCTTTTGCCATTTCTTCACTGGGTTGTTTGTTTTGTTGTTGTTGAGTTTTTTGATCTCATATATTCTGGTTATTAATCCTTTATCAGTTGCATAGTTTGCAAACAATTTCTCCCCTTCTGTGGGTTGCTTCTTCACTTTGCTGAGTGCTTATTTTGCAGTGCAGAACCTTCTCAATTTGATGTAATCCCATTTGTCAATTTTGGCTTTGACTGCCTGTGCTTCTGGAGTCTTTCCCAAGAACTCTTTGCCTGTGTCAATGCCTTGCAGGGTTTCCCCAAATTTCTCTAATAATTTGATGGTATTGGGTCATAGATTTAGGACTTTGTTCCATTTTGAGTGGATTTTTGTGTAAGGTGTAAGTTGGGGTCTTGCTTCATGCTTCTGCATGTGGAGATCCAGTTTTCCCCACACCGTCTGTTGAAGAGACTGTCCTTGCTCCAGGGGTTGACTTTAGCTCCTTTGTCAAACATAAGGTGGTTGTAGATGCATGGGTTGATTTTTAGCATTTTAGCAATTCTATTCTGTTCCATTGGTCTATCCATCTGTTTTTGTGCTAGTATCAGGCTGATTTGATTATAACTGCCCTGTAGTATGTCTTGAAATCTGGTATTGTGATGCCTCCAGCTTTGTTTTTGTGGTATAAGCTTACTTTAGCTATTCGGGGTCTCCTTTGTTTCCATATGAATTTCAGTATCATTTTTTCTATATCTGAGAAGAATTTCCTTGGTAGTTTGATTGGTATTGCACTAAACTTGTAAATTGCTTTCAGTAGTATGGACATTTTGATGATATTGATTCAAATCCATGAACATGGAAGATTTTTCCATTTTTTTGTATCTTCTTATATTTATTTCTTTAATACTTTGTAATTCTCTTTGTAGGGTTCTTTGACATCTTGGTTAAATTCATTCCAAGTTATTTGATTTTTTGTGGCTATTGTGAACAGGATAAATTTTTTTAAGATTTATTTATTTATTTGAAAGTCAGAGTTACAAACAGAGAGGGAAGGGGGGGAAAAAGAGAGAGAGAGAAAGAAAAGGGGCGGGGGTATCTTCCATTCACTGGTTCACTCCCCAATTGGCTGCAATGGCTGAAGCTGCACTGATCTGAAGCCAGGAGCCAGGTGCCAGGAGTTTCTTTCGGGGTGCAGAGGCCCAAGGTCTTTGGCCATCCTCTACTGCAGAGAGCTGGATTGGAATTGCAGCAGCCGGGACTTGAACTGTCATCCATATGGGTTGCTGGCACTGCAGGCAGTGGCTTAATCCACTATACCACAGCGCTGGCCTGGATAGATCTTAAAAGTTCTTCCTCAGCCATGGCATTGTCTATGTATACAAAGGCTGTAATTATAATTTTTGTGTGTTGTTTTCATATCCTGCCAGTTTGCCAAGATCTTACATGAGTTCCAATAGTTTCTTGGTAGATTTTTTGGGATCCCATATATATAGAATCATGCCATCTGCAAATAGGGATAGTTTGACCTGCTCCTTCCCAGTTTGTAACCTTTGATTTCGTTTTCTTGCCTACTGGCTCTGGCTAAAACTTACAGGACTATATTGAGTAACAGTGGTGAGAATGAACATCCCTGTTTGGTTGTGGATCTCAATGGGAATGGTTCTAACTTTTCCCCATTCAATAGGATGTAAGCTGTGGGTATGTCATAAATTGTCTGGAATGTATTGAGGAATGTTCCGTCTATAACCAATTTCCTTAACATTTTCATCATTAAAGGGTGCTGTATTTTATCAAATGCTTTCTCTGCATGTATTGAGATAATCATATGGTTTTGTTCTTCACTTTGTTAATGTGATGTATCACATTGATTGATTCGCAAATATCGAACCATCCCTGCATACTAGGGATAAATCCTACTTGGTCCAAGTGAATGATCTTTCTTATGTGTTGCTGGATTTGGTTTGTTGAAGATTTTTGCGTCTTTGTTCATTAGAGAAATTGGTTTGTAGTTCTCTTTCTCTGTTGTAGCTTTTTCAGGTTTAGAAATTAGGGTGATGCTGGATTCATAGAAGGAGTTTGAGAGGATTCCTTCCCTTTCAATTCTTTTGAATAGCTTGAAAAGGATTGGAATTAGTTCTTCTTTAAATGTCTGGTAAAACTCAGCAGTGAAGCCATCTGGTCCTGGGCTTTTCTGATTTGATTCCATCTTGGTTATTGGTCTGGTTAGGTTTTCCATGTCTTCATGGCTCAATTTAGGTGGGTTGTGTGTGTCCAAGAATCTATCCATTTCTTCTAGGTTTCCCGGTTTGTTAGCATATGGCACTTTGAAGTAATTTCTGATTTTTTTTTATATTGTGGTATCTGTTATTACATTTCCTTTTTCATCTCTAATTTTTTTGGGTCTTTTTTCTCCTTTTTTATTGGGAGATTTTCTACTTTCACCTTCTTTCATAGAGATGACCATGTTTCTGTGTGTAGCACATCCTTAAGCATCTTTTGTAAGGCTGGGTGAGTGGTGACAAATTCTTTCAAATTCTGTTTATTATGGAAGGTCTTTTTTCATCTTCATTCATAAATGAGAGCTTTGCAGGGTACAGTACTCTGGGTTGACAATTTTTTTCCTCTTAAGACTTGGACAATATCTTGCCATTCTCTCCTAGCCTGTAGAGTTTTTGTTGAGAAGTCAGCTGTGAGCCTAATTGGAGATCTTCTGAAAGTAATTTGGTGTTTCTCTCTTGCATATTTTAGTATCTTTTCTTTATGTTTTACTGTGGAGAGTTTGACTACAATGTGTCATGGTGAAGATCTTTTCTAGTCATATTTATTAGGAGTTCTGTGTGTTTCCTGTACTTGGACATCCCTTTATTTCTTTAAATTGGGAAAGTTTTCTGTAATTATTGTGCTAAAAAGGCCTTCTAACCTATTCTCTCTTTCCATGCCTTCAGGAACTCCTAAGACCCTTATCTTGGGTCATTTCATAGTATCACATAGATCTCCAATACTGTTTTTTAGTTTTCTAATTTCTTCTTCTTCTTCTTCTTCTTCTTCTTCTTCCTTCTTCCTTCTTCCTTCTTCCTTCTTCCTTCTTCCTTCCTCCTCCTCCTTCCTCCTCCTCCTTCTTCTCCCTCCTCCTTCTTCTCCCTCCTCCTTCTTCTCCCTCCTCCTTCTTCTCCCTCCTCCTTCTTCTCCCTCCTCCTTCTTCTCCCTCCTTCTCCCTCCTTCTTCCTCCTTCTTCCTCCTTCTTCCTTCTTCCTCCTTCCTTCTTTTTTTTTGGTCTGACTATAATTTCCAGAGATTTGTCTTCTAACTCCAATATTCGTTCTTCTGCTTCACCAAGTCTGTTGTTAAGGTTTTCCACTGCATTTTTATTTGTTCCAATGAATTCTTGATTTATAAAATTTCATTTTGATTTCTCTTTAAGATCTCATTTTCATGGGAGAAATTTTCTTTCATGTCATGTATAGATGTCATTAGTTTGTGGATTTGCTTCTAAGTCATCCTATGATCAATTTTTTGAATTCCATTTCTGGCATTTCTTCAATCTCTTCATCTTTACATTCTAGTATTGAAGTGTTGTGAGTTTTTTTTTTCCAAAGATTTATTTATTTATTATTTGAAAGGCAGAGTTACAGAGAAGCAGAGGCAGAGAGAGAGAGAGGTCTTCCATCTGCTGGTTCACTTCCCATATGGTTATAATTGCTGGAGCTGAGCCAATCTAAAACCAGGAGTCAGGAGCTTCCTCTAGGTCTCCCACGTGGGTGCAGGGGCCCAAGGACTTGAGCCATCCTCCACTGCTTTCCCAGGCCATAGCAGAGAGTTGGATTGGAAGAGGAGCAGACAAGACTCAAACTGTCACCCAAATGGGATGCAGGCAGTGCAGATGGTGGCTTCACCTGCCATGCCACACTGCTGGCCCCATGTTGTGTTCTTTTAGGGGCATCATGTTGTCTTCCTTATTCTTGTTTCTTGAATTGCTGCATTTATTATTAAGCATTTGTGGAGGTACTTATTTGTTTCATTTTTTTGTTTTGTTTTGTTTAGTTTTTCCCTATGATGGATTTTACCTTTGGACTATGCCTCTGTGGCTTATTGGAGTGTCCACTTTTCCAGTGAATACCCAGAGGTGTGTGCTGGGTGTGGCCAGGGAGCTCTATTCAGTACCCGAGGGTGAAGGGAGTGTCCAAGGTGACACTCATGTCAGGTGTGGTGAACCCCCTCTTTTTTTTTTTTTTTTTTACCAGAGTGAAAGTTTGTTCTCTGTTTTCTTAGTATCATACTCACCTCCTCTCCTCAAAGGAGACCAGTGCCTGGGCACCAGACCCAGTGGGTATAATATTAGTTTATGCCATTAGAAGAATCACACAAAGGATCTGTGCATTCCTCAGTATGAGCACAGATCCTGCAGCAGTGACCCTCACCAGGGAATCAGGGAGGCCTGTGGAGCTGTACACAGTGACTACTCAGTATCCTAGCCACACCCATGCCTTCCCATGTAGTCACAGTGTTTTCACAGTTTTGGCACACAAGGCTCCCATAATCACGAGCACTCAGCCCCTTGTCAATTCTCCCAGCAGACTCAGGCATCTCTGTTAGGCTGGTTGTTGTTACTTACATCCAAAATAATGCCTACCCTCTCTCAGCTTGTTACAGGATGTGGGTGGTCGGAGAGAGAGAAATGTGAATTTTTTTTTTCTCCTTTAGGTTGCCAGGTACACTGTCCCCCCCAGGGCTCCAAGTTGGGCTCACACCAGGCTCTTCCTGCAGCTTTATTGCCAGTGGCTTGGGCTGCTGCAGTCTGGTCTCACCTCACTCCAAAGCTGGTGCTGAGGCTCTTGGCTGCTGGAGTCCTGATTTGTGCTTGTTCACAGATTCCATGTAGGTACACAGTATCCTTCTGATTTATGTAGTTTCCTTTGCTGTTTTCTCCCTAATTCTTCCCTGAGGCTGTGCTCTCTCCAATGTTTTTAAACTATCTTTCCCCTAGACCAGAGCAGTAAGCTCCCTCCCTACTTTGCCATCCTGGGTTTCCCTCTCTTTTTTCCCAAGCAGCATCTTAACTGCTGTGTCAAACACTCCCCACCACCACCACCACAACAGAATTTTTTTTTTTAAGATTTTATTTATTTATTTAAAAGTCAGAGTTACACACACATACAAAGAATGAGAGGCAGGGAGAGAGAGAGAGAGGTCTTCCATCCTCTGATTCACTCCCCAATTGGCTGCAATGGCCGGAGCTGTGCCAATCCGAAGCCAGGAGCTTCCTCTGGGTCTTTCCATGGAGGTGCAGAAGCCCAAGGACTTGGGCCATCTTCTACTACTTTTCCAGGCCATAGCAGAAAGCTGGATCAGAAGTGGAGCAGCCTGGTCTCAAACCAGCAGCGTTATGGGATGCCAGCACTGCAGGTGGTGGGTTTACCTGCTACGCCACAGCGCTGGCCCCACAATAGACTTTAAATCAAAAGCAGTACAAAGAGACAAGGAAAGTCTTTTTGTAATGAAGAAGGATCAGTTCAGCCAGAGAAAAATAATTATAAGCATGATGTATCTTCAGAAAGTTCATGGAAAGTGCAGATTACTGTTTAATTGTTTTTCCATGAACTTTTTAAAGTACCTTTGTAGATATGCCCAATATCAGAGCACTCAGATATATACAGCAAATAGTAGAAGATCTAAATGGAGAGATAGGTTCCAGTACAGTAATAGTAGGAAATTTGAACACCCCACTTTCAGAAATGGACAGATTACGCAAACAGAAAATCAACAAAAAACGGTTAATCTACATCTTGGACCAACCTAGAACAGTCAAATTTAACATTTTTAAAAAAGATTTATTTATTTGAAAGTCAGAGTTACACGGAGAGAGGAGAGGCAGAGAGAGAGAGGTCTTCCAGCCACTGGTTTACTCCCCAATTGGCTGCAATGGCCGGAGCTGTCAAATAAATAAATCTTTAAAAAAAAAAAAAAAAAGAACATTCCAGGGGCAGTGCTGTGGTCTGAAGCACCGGCATTCCATATGGGCACAAGTTCTAGTCCTGGCTGCTCCACTTCCAATCCAGCTCCCTCCTATGGCCTGGGAAAGCAGTGGAAGATGGCCCAAGTGCTTCGGCCCCTGCACCGCGTGGGAGACCTGGAAGAAGCTCCTGGCCCCTGGCTTCAGATTGGCATAGCTCCAGCCAGTGCGGCCAATTGGGGAGTGAACCATCTGATAGAAGACCTCTCTCTATCTCTTTCTCTCTCTCTCACTCTCTCTCTCTCTCTCTCTCTCTCTCTCCCTCTCCCTCTCCCTCTCCCTCTCCCTCTCCCTCTCCTTCTCCTTCTCCCTCTCCTCTCTCTGTTTAGCTCTGAATTTCAAATAAATAAATAAATCTTTAAAAAAAGAACATTCTATGTACTGTTAGAAGAACATATATTCTGTAAATGTTAAATTGGGGGGCTGCGCTGTGGCGCAGCAGGTTAACATCCTGGCCTGAAGTGCCAGCATCCCATATGGGTGCCAGTTTCTAGTCCTGGCTGCTCCTCTTCCAAGTCAACTCCCTGCTATGGCCTGGGAATGCAGTAGAAGGTGGCCCAAGTCCTTGGGCCCCTGCACCCGCGTGGGAGACTGGTAAGAAGCTCCTGGCTCCTGGCTTCAGTCTGGCCCAATCCTGGCTGTTGCAGCCTTTGGGGAGTAAACCAGAAGATGGAAGATTGTCTTCCACTCTCTGTCTCTCTCTCTCTCTCCCCTCCACCACCCTCCTTCCCTCTCACCTTCTGTCGTTGTGTCTCTGCATGTCAAATAAATAAATAAATTTTTAAAACAAAGAAGGAAGGTCATAGCAACCAAATACATCAAAAGCCCAAAAAGATTCAGATAAACAACCTATTACTGTCCCTCAAGGAACTGGAAACTGGAAAAACAAAAAGAAACCAAACCACAAATTAGTATAAGGAAAGAAACAAATGAACAAAATAGAGACCTAAAAAAAAAAATACAAAAAGGTCAACAAAATAAAGAACCAGTTCTCTAAAAAGATAAAATTGACAAACCTTTAGCTAGACAAAGGAAAAAGAAAGACTCAAATAAAACCCAGAGATGAATAAGGAGACATTATAACTGGCATCACAAAAATATCAAGTATCTTCAGAGAGTATTATGAGCAACTGAATGCCAGCCAATCTGATACCCTAGAAGAAATGGACAAACTCCTGGATACATACATCTTATCAAGGTTGAATGATGAAGAAATAGGAAACCTGAACAGACCAATGAGTAATGAGATTGAATCCGTCATGATAAGCTTCCCATCAAAAAAGCCCAGGACTGGATGATGTCACTGTTGTATTCCAAACACGTAAGCAAGACCTAAAACCAATTCTTCAATTATTCCAAAATACAAGATGAGAAGGAATTCTTCAAAACTGTATGAAGCCTGAATTGATACCAAAATCAGACAAGAACAAAACAAGAAATGAAAGCTCCAGTCCGAAAAGCATGATAGGGGCTGGTGTATAACTGCATGCATGCAGTGCCAGCATTCCCTATGGGCGCTGGTTCAAGTCCTGGCTGCTCCACTTCCCATCAGCTCTCTGCTATGGCCTGGGAAAGCAGTAGAAGATGGCCCGAGTCCTTGAGTCCCTGCACCCATGTAGAGGACCCGGAAGAAGCTCCTGGCTCTTGGCTTCAGATTGGTGCAGCTCTGGCTGTTGTGGCCAATTGGGGAGTGAACCAGGGAATGGAAGGACCCCCCTACCCCGCCTCTGCTTCTCTCTCTGTGTAACTCTGACTTTCAAATAAATAAATCTTTTTTTTAAAAAAAGCATGATGGACATAGAAAATCCTCATGTATAACAAACCAACAGCACTTCATAGTGATGGGAAAAAGCTAAAGGCTTTCTCTATAAAAATGGAATCCTGGTGCTGGAAGTCTTACCCAGTGCAATGAGGCCAGAGAAGGAAATAAAGGCTATCCAAATGAGAAAAGAGAAAGTCAACTTGTCACTATTTGTGAATGACAGGATGTTATATATGGAATTCTCCAAAGGCCCCAACTAAAAGCTATTAAAGTTTTTTTTAAAAGATTTATTTATTTACTTGAAAGGCAGAGAGAGAGAGAGAGAGAGATTGATTGATTGATTGATTGATTGATTTTCCATCCACTGGTTCACTCCCCCAAATGGCTGCAATGGCTGGGCTGGGCTAGGTTGAAGCCAGGAGCCAGGAGCTTCTTCTAGGTCTCCCACATGGGTGCAGGGACCCAAGAACTTGGGCCATCTTCCACTGTTTCCCCAGGCCATAGCAGAGAGCGGGATTTGAAGAGGAGCAACCAGGACTTGAACTGGTGCCCATATGGGATGCTGGCGTCACAGTTGGAACAGCCTTAACCTATTATGCCACAGTGCTGGCCCTGGAAGACCTCTCTTTCTGTCCGTCCTTCTCTCTCTCTAACTCTGCCTCTCAAATAAATAGATAAATCTTAAAAAAAAAATACTAGGAGTAAATTTAACCAAAGATATCAAGTATCTTTACAATGAAGAGTATAAAACAATGATGAAAGAATTTGAAGGAGATAAAGAAATGGAGACATTCTATGATAATGGATTGAAGGGATCAATGTTATTAGTATTTTTAAAACAGACTTTTTAAAATTTATTTGAAAGAGGAGAAACATAGAGAGATGTCTATCCACTGGTTCACTCCCTAAATGGCCTCAATGGCTGGGGCTGAGCCAGGAACTTCATCTGGGTCTCCCATGTGGCCGTAGAGGCCCAAGAACCTGGGCCATCCTTTGCTGCTTTCCCAGGCACATTAGCAGGGAGCTGGATCAGAAGTGGAGCAGCCAGGACGTGAACCAGTTCCCATGTGGGATCCTGGCACTGCAAGTAGAAGCTACAGTGCCGGCCCCGAATCTATATTATTAAAATGTGCATACTTTCTCCAAAGTAATCTACAGAGTTAGTGATCTCTATCAAAATACCAATAATGCTCTTCAAACAAATATAGAAAATAGTTCTAAAATTCATGTGGTTGGAATCATGAAACAGCCTGAAGAGCCAAAGCAATAGCAAAAGGAACAAAGCAGGGAACATTATGGTATCTGACTTCAAAATGTATTACAAGGCTGTAATGTGTACAAAGCGGTAATAATTAAAACAGCCTGCTATGGGTGTGAAAACAGATGCATAGACCCGAGGAACGGAATTGAGAGTGTAGAAGTAAACGCATTTACAGCCAATTGATCTTTAGCAAAGGCACTAAAAACACTCGTTGGAGAAAGGCCAGGGTATAGTAAGTTAAGCCTCTGCCTGTATCGCCAGCGTCCCATATGGGTGCTGGTTCGAGTCCCGGTTTGCTCCACTTCTGATTCAGCTCCCTGCTAATGGCCTGCGAAAGCAGTGGAGGATGGCCCAGTTGCATGAGCCCCTGCACCCAAGTGGGAGACCTGGAAGAAACTCCTGGCTCCTGGTTTCAGATCGGCCCAGCCCCAGCTGTTGTGGCCATTTGGGGAATCAACCAATGGATAGGAGATTCTCTTTCTCATTCTTTCTCTCTCTTCCCCTCTCTCTCTAATTATGATTTACAAATAAATACATCTTTAAGAAAATAAAGGCTGTTCCCTTCAATAAATGATGCTGGGAAATTTGAATATCCATATGAATAAGAATGAAGTTGGACTCTTACCCGTGTCCTCTCATTGTGCACAAAAATCCACTCAAAATGGATAAAAGACTATAACTGTAACACCTGAAATATCAAACTCCTAGAGGAAGACATAGGGGAAGTGCTTCAGGATTTTGGGATGCGCAAGTGTTTTTTTTGGATAAAACCCTTCAAAAGCACAGGAAACAAAAGCAAGAAATAGACAAATGGGATTATATCAAACCGGAGAGCTCCTGTACCACAAAAGAAGCAGTCAACGGGGTGAAGAGACAACCTACAGAATGGGAGAAAATATTTGCAACTTACTTAGCTGAGATGGGGTTAATAACAAGAATATATGAGGAACTCAGACAACTCAGTAGCAAAAAATCCAATTTAAAATGGACACTAGATCTAAATAGACATTTTCAAAGGAAGATATGCAAATTGCCAATAGGTAGATAAAAAAATGCTCAACATCACTGAAAATCAAGGAAACACAAATCAAAACCACCGTGAGTTAAGTGAGTTATCATCTTACTCCAGTTAGAATGGCTTTTATCTATGCACTGATAAAGAGTGCTGAAGACGATGTGGAGGCAACATAAATTAGTACAGCCGTTACGGAAAGAAGTTTGGAGCTACCTCACAAAACTAAAAACAGAACTACCTTAGAAACCAGCAATTGCACTATGAGTATGTATCCAAGGGAAATGAAATGAGTGTGTCGAAGAGATGTCTGCATTCCTGTGTTTTTGCTGCATTATTTACAAGGGCCAAGAGATGGAAGCCACGCTGGTGTCCATCCAGTGATGAGTGGATAAAGCAAATGTGGTACACCTACAGAATGGAATACGATTCAACTGTAAAAAGGATGACGTGTGTCATTGTGAGAAGTGGCTGGGACTGGAGGTCATTATGTTAAGTGAACTAAGCCAGACCCAGAAAGACAAATATCACATGATCTCACTCTTGTGGAATGTTTTTTTAAGAATTGACTTGGCTTGCCTTTTACTTTCATTTTCCATAAGCTGTTTTTTTTTTTTTTTAAGTTTTATTTACTTGAAAGGCAGAGTTAGAGTTAGAGGCAGAGAGAGAGAGAGAGAGATCTTTGATCTACTAGCTCATTCCCCAAATGGCTTCAATGGCCAGGGTCAGGCCAGGCCAAAGCCAGGATCCCGGAACTTCATCTAGTGTCCCATGGTGAGTCTCAGGGGCCCAAGCTCTAGGGCCATTTTCCACTGCTTTCCCTGGTGCATTAACAGGGAGCTGAAGTGGAAATGAAGCCAGGACTCAAAGCAGTGTTCATATGAGATACCAGCATTTTAGGCAGTGGCTTAACCCACTGCGCCTCAATACCGGCTCCTTATGTGGAATCTTTAAAAAAAAAGTTGATTTTAGAGAAGTTGAGGGTAGAATGGTGGTTATCAGAGGCTTAGGAGGTTAGGGGGAGGTAGGGTGGGTAAAGGTTGATTAACAGGTACTAAGTTACAATTAAAAGAAGTTCTTGTGTTCTATCGTACAGCAGGGTGACTATAATATACTGTGTGTGTGTGTGTGTGTGTGTGTGTATCTGTGTGTTTAAAACTAGAAATAAGAATTTCAGAAGTTTTATTTTACCACCAATGATAAATATTTGAGGAGATAGATATGTTTACCCTGATTTGAACATTCCACCAGGTATACGTGTGTGAGAACCTATATACCCCTTTTTATGTATCAGTTATAAATAGATAGCCTATAGTTTACTGTCATAAAGTGTACAGGAATCTATTTTAAAAAGTTAAAATGTATCAAAACATGCACACGCAGGTGTACGTGGCTTCATTCATGGTTGAGAGGAAGAGACAGACAGATGCAGAGTGTGTAGTGCATGTAACAACTTCAGAGCCACCTCCTGTTGCTGTTGCTTCTGCTCAAGTGCTGTGTCTGCTTAAAACACCACGTGACACAAATCGCCTCCGTATGCGCAGTGTCTCTGCAGTACATTGTGCATTGCAGGAAAAAGTGACCTTTTGTGGTTCTTGTGTGTTTCTGATCATATATGATACATGTAACATACATACAAAATATATGTTGATAAACTGTTGTCACTAAGGCTTCTGGTCACCAGCAGGCTATTAGTAGTTACATTTTTTTAAAGTTTGTTTTTTATTTATTTGAAAGCTGGAGCAATGGGGGAGAAAGTGAGAGAAAAAAAGAGAAAGAGACAGAGATCTTCCATCTGCTGGTTCACTCCCAAGTGCCCACAACAGGCTGGGTTAGGTGAGGCAGAAGCCAGGAGTCCAGAGCTCAATCTGAGTCCCCCTTGTAGGTAGTAGGGAACCAAGCACTCAGTCCATCTTCTGCTGCCTCCCAGGTGCCCATCAGCAGGAAGGAGGCGGGACTCCGTCTCAGGCATTCTGGTATGGAATGTGGGCACCTCGAGCAGTGGCTCAACCCCTGTGCCACAACGTCCACCCCAGTGGTCAAATATTGAGGGGTGGAAAGTTACACGTGGAATTCTGACTCCACGGGCTGGTCGATGTCCCCAAACCTGTCACTGCTGAAGTGTCAGCTGTATCTGGAAACTCGTAAGTCATCCTTTCACCCCAGGAGCCAATGATAACAACTGAACTAGCTAATGCTTACTCTCACCTCTGCCAAGCTACATTGCTGGGTAACGTGTAGAAAGAAGTCCTAGGGTCTTGGGCGGTGAGAGAAGCAATCCGAGTTGCTCTCAGGCAAAGAACGTTAAAGCTGAGGGCAGTTGCCAAGTTGGAATCTTCGCCAGTTGTTCACCATGTCACCACATTCCAAGAAAGAATTCCTAGTCATTATGGGGTGTGTCCCAGCGATCCTGAGGGCCATGGAAAACTGCAGCCTTTAGTGACCTTGGCTGATACTGCCCCTCCTTTATGGGCTGCGCTCCAGATGGCCAGGCCCAGGTTGTCCAGAGGAAGCGCCACGTCACCGATGGATTTAACAACTGACAATAACTGAGCGCCAGCCAGGTGTCAGGTACTGGGATGAGACCGCTGATAGCTTTCTTCATCCATGCTTCTGCAGACCAGTGCCAAGATGACAGGGTCAAGGGCTTTGTGTCCGTGGGCTTGCTGTGGGAGGCTGCCTGTCGCCTCGCGTCTTTCCTTGGGAGAGAGCAGTTAGAAGCGGCTGTCATAGGGCCGCAGGCAGCTGGCAGAGGCTCTGGTGTTTATTCTGTCTCTGTCCTCACAGTCAGGCCTCCCGTGTGCTGCTGGTGCCGATTTCTGACTTGAAAATGAAATAGAGGACAATCAAGCTGTCACAGACAGAAGAAAATACAGATAAATCCTTCTCCTGCCTAGAACTGGCAGGATCAGGAGGGGGAAGGCGGGAATCTCTAAGTGTTATAATAAGAGACAATTGGAGCAAAGTCATTTCCTCGGATGCTGCCACCCCAAATGGGCACCCACTGTTGTTCCAGCTCCCTGCTGATGGCTTGGGAGAAGCAGTGGAAGATGGCCCAAGTGTTTGGGCTCCTGTCACCCACATGGGAGACCCGGATGAAGCACCTGGCTTTACCCTGGCCCAGCCCTGGCCCTTGAGGCCATTTGGGGAGTGAACAAGCAGATTGGGGATCTGATCTCTCTGTCTATTCCTCTCTCTGTAACTCTTTCAAATAAATGTTAAAAAATAGAAACCAGCACAGTGGCTCACTTGATTAATCCTCTGCCTGTGGCACCGGCATCCCATATGGGTGCAGGGTTCTAGTCCCCGTTGCTCCTCTTCCAGTCCAGCTCTCTGCTGTGGCCCAGGAGTGCAGTGGAGGATGGCCCAAGTGCTTGGGCCCTGCACCCACATGGGAGACCAGGAAGAGGCACCCGACTCCTGGCTTTGGATTGGCATAGCTCCAGCCGTAGCGGCCATTTGGGGGGTGAACCAACAGAAGGAAGACCTTTCTCTCTGTCTCTCTCTCTCTCTCTCACTGTCTAACTCTGTCAAGTTAAAAAAAAAAAAGAAAAAGGTAGCTGAAGTTCACTGAGAATGTTGCAGTGGTTTTACCTGTTCAACTACCATGCTTTATTAAGAAAAAAAAATTGTAAAGAGAAAGGTAAATACCTTTGAATATATAAAAATGAAAAACTTGTACCTGGTAGACACCTTGGGGGGGTGGTAAAACACTAATAGACAAGTAACAAACTAAGAAGAATGGCAAGGGCTGGCGCATGGCTTACTTGGTTAATCCTCCGCCTGCATCGCTGGCATCCCATATGGGCGCCGGGTTCTAGTCCCAGTTGCTCCTCTTCCACTCCAGCTCTCTGCTGTGGCCCAGGAGTGCAGTGGAGGATGGCCCAAGTGCTTGGGCCCCTGCACCCACATGGGAGACCAGAAGGAAGCACCTGGCTCCTGGCTGCGGATCGGCATAGCGCTGGCTGTAGCAGCCATTCGGGGAGTGAACCAACAGAAGGAAGACCTTTCTCTCTGTCTCTCTCTCTCATTGTCTATAATTCTACCTGTAAAATAAAAAAAGAAGAAGAAGAATGGCAGAAGGATAATAAACTTACAATATGAAGTTTTTTTTTAAACATTTGTATGTATCTCATAAATATATTAGGAACATAGAAATTCTTCCCACTGTATCTGCTCTCCCACCCATTCTTCCCCCCCCCTCCTGTTTTATCTGAGAAAGAAAAAGGAAAAAAGAATGAATGGAATGAAAAAAGCTAAGAACTGTTCCTCAACAGTCCGTATAAGAGCTGTCCTGTGTTGTTGCTTCTCGAAGGTGATTTTATTCTTTTGCCCTCTTCTTCTTTTCCCTTACTTTCTTCCCCTTCTTTCCTTCTAGAAGCTTAATTGTCTTTAAAGAAGAACCCAAGGATGATACATCTTTTGTCAGCTCTTAGACATAACTATAACTTAAAAGACATAATAATATCTTCCATTTAATACACTAAAAAGAAGTGATTCTTGAGAACAAGTTTTACTATTAAGTCTCATGATACAACTCTTTGGGGACAGAAGTCCTGCATGGGAAGTCAGTGCACAGTGACTCCTGTTGCTTATTTAATAACACTCTTATATATGACATCAGTGATCACCCAAGGCTCTTGACATGAGCTTCCCTGGCTGTGGAAGCCTTTTGGATCCACTAGTTCAACAAGGTCATAAGCAAAGTGGAAGTTCTATCCTCCCTTCAGAGAATAGTACCTCCTTCTTTAGTGTCCTCTTCTTTCCACTGGAGTCTCACCCACAGGGGTCCTTTACTTAGGACATTTTTTCCCATAGTGTCTTGGCTTTCCATGCCTGAAATGCTCACCCTGGGCTTTCCAGCCAGACCAGAGTCCCTTAAGGGCTGATTCTGAGGCCAGAGTGCTACTTAAAGCTATTGTCATTCTATGAGTCTGCTGTATGGACTGCTTCCCATGTTGGAGCCTTCACTCCTTTTTAATTCTATTATTCCAAACACTTAGTCCTATTTATATGATCACTTTATTTCTTGATCCTATCTATATGGTCACTTTACCACTTAATGCTATTCATTTGATCTTTATAACACTTAAACTGCTATTTTTATCAGTTAGCTTATGGGATGTTGGGGTCCTATGGCAAGTTGTTAAGCTGTACCCTTAGAAGTAAGTCCATAGGAAAATATGTAGGACTATACTGCTTTGCAATTACGAACTTCATACATTTCACCATTACAGCTTATAGTATCTTGGTAATTCTTCATGCTGTGCCTACCCTCCTGCCTACACTCCCACCCTCCTTCCTCTTCCCTTTCTTATTCTCACTCTTACTGTTTACTAAAATCTGTTTTCAATTAACTTTATACATATATGATTAACTCTATGTTAAGCATAGAGTTCAGTGATTTGCACAAAAGAAAAATATAAGGTAAATATTATAAAAGAGAAGATAAACAAAAATATAGAATAAAAAGCTGTTTCTAAACAGTCAAGAGAAGAGCTGTTCAAGCTTCTCAAAGTATCAATTTCATTTCTACATGTTGACTTTTAGGAGCTCTATTAGTTATCACAGGTCAGGGAGATCATATAGAATTTGTCCCTTTGGGACTGGCTTATTTCACTAAGTATGATATTTTCCAGTTTCATCCATTTTGTTGCAAATGAATAGACTTTTTTTTTACTGCTGTGTAGTATGCATGGTATATATATCCCATGATTTTTTTTTAATCCAATCTTCAGCTGGCAGGCTTTTTTTTTAAGATTTATTTATTTATTTGAAAATTAGAGTTACATAGAGAGGAGAGGCTGAGAGAGAGAGAGAGAGAGAGAGAGAGAGAGGGGTCTTCCATCCATTGGTTCACTCCCCAATTGCCTGCAATGGCCGGAGCTGCACCGATCCGAAGCCAGGAGCCAGGAGCTTCCTCCATGTCTCCCATGCGGGTGCAGGGGCCCAAGGACTTGGGCCATCTTTCCCAGGCCATAGCAGAGAGCTGGATCAGAAGAGGAGCAGCTGGGATAAGAACTGGCACCATATGGGATGCCGATGCTTCAGGCCAGGGTGTTAACCAGCTGCACCACAGTGCCAGCCCCAGGCATTTGGGTTGATTCCATGTCTTTGCTATTGTGAACTGAGCTGCAACAAACATGGAGGTGCAGATAATATTTTCATATGCTGATTTTATTTCCCTTGAGTAGATTCCCAGAAGTGGGATGGCTGGGTCATATGGAAGGTCTATGTTCACACCTCTGAGGTATCTCCACATTGTCTGCCATAGTGGCTTTACCAGTTTACATTCCCACCAACAGTGGATTAGGGTACCTTTTTCCCTACAGCCTAGCCAGCATCTGTTGTTTGTTGATTTCTGTGTGAAAGCCATTCTAACCGAGTGAGGTGAGACCTCATGGTGGTTTTGATTTGCATTTCCCTGACAGCTAGTGATCTTGAGCATTTTTTCATGATTCTGTTTGCCATTTGGATTTCCTCTTTTGAAAAATTTCTTAGTGTTTAAGTCTTTTGCCATTTCTTCACTGGGTTGTTTGTTTTGTTGTTGCTGAGTTTTTTGATCTCTTATATATTCTGGTTATTAATCCTTTATCAGTTGCATAGTTTGCAAACAATTTCTCCCATTCTGTGGGTTGCTTCTTCACTTTGCTGAGTGCTTATTTTGCAGCGCAGAACCTTCTCAATTTGATGTAATCCCATTTGTCAATTTTGGCTTTGACTGCCTGTGCTTCTGGAGTCTTTCCCAAGAACTCTTTGCCTGTGCCAATGCCTTGCAGGGTTTCCCCAAATTTCTCTAATAATTTGATGGTATTGGGTCATAGATTTAGGACTTTGTTCCATTTTGAGTGGATTTTTTGTGTAAGGTGTAAGTTGGGGTCTTGCCTCATGCTTCTGCATGTGGAGATCCAGTTTCCCCAGCACTGTTTGTTGAAGAGACTGTCCTTGCTCCAGGGGTTGATTCTAGATCCTTCATTGAAGATAAGTTGGTTGTAGATGCTTGGATTGATTCTGGGTGTTTCTATTCTGTTCCATTGGTCTACCTATCTGTTTTTGTACCAATACCAGGCTGTTTTGATTATAACTGCCCTGTAGTATGTCTTGAAATCTGGTATTGTGATGTCTTCAGCTTTATTTTTGTTGTATAAGATTGTTTTATCTATTTGGGGTCTCCTGTGTTTCTATATGAATTTCAACATCATTGTTTCTACATTTGAGAAGAATGTCTTTGGTAATTTGATTGAAATTACATGGAATCTGTAAATTGCTTTATGAAGAGTTTTTAAAGAGCAACGAGCAAAAGATGAAGAGCCAGTACAAAAATGGGCAAAGCCTATGAACAGAGAAATCACTGATTAGGAACTATAAGTGATCCACACATTTTTATTGCTAACTATTAAAAACAGATTTATTTGAAATGCAGAGTAACAGAGAGAAAGAGATGGTCTGCCTGTTGCTTCATTCCTCAAATGGCTGTGATTGTTGGAGCTGAGCCAGGCTAAGGCCAGCAGCCGGGAACCCCATCTGGGTCTCCTGCCTGGGTGGCAGGGGTCCAAGCACCTGAACAATCTTCTGCTTTCTCAGGAATATTAGCAGGAAGTTGGATCAGAAGCAGAGAAGCTAGGACTCAAACTGATGCTTTGCTATGCGATTCCTGTGTCACAGGTGATGGCTTAAACCATTGCACCACGATGCCAGCCCCCATTTTTTATTGCTAATTTAAAAAATGGAAATTAAATGTACTTTTTTCCTCTCATCAAATGCGCCAAGAAAACAAAGAGCTGCTTTTGTTGTCAATGATGAGGTGATTTAAGCACACTTTGTTTAAACATCGAGATATACTTCATAGATCTTAAAATTCATCCTTTTAATACAATTATTTGAAAGGTAGACAGAGAAAGCTCTCACTCATTGGTTCATTCCCCCAATGCCTGTAATACCTGGGGCTGCACCTGGGCCAGAGCCAGAGATAGGAGCCAAGAACACAATCCAGGTCTCCCAGGTGGGTGGCAGGAACCCAGCCAACTATTTGAGCCATCACTCCTGTCTCCCAAGGTGCACTGGCAGGAAGAGTGAGTCAGAGCTGGAGGTGGGGATTGAACCCCAGCTTTCTAACGGGTCTTAACCACTAGGCTAAAAGCCCACTTCCGTAACATTCATCCTTGTCAAAATCACTGGACTTTAGTGTATTCACAATGCTCTACTGCTGTCCTAACTGTCCTATTACAGGACATTTATGTCATTTCAGAAAGAAACCCCATACCCATTAGCAGTTACTCCCCCCATTTTCTCCTTCCCCCAGGCCCTGGCTGCTTTTGGCAAAACCGCTTTTGTTTCTGTGGATTTGCCTGTTCTAAATATTTCACGTCAGGACTGGCATTGTGGTGCAGCAGGTTAAGCATCTGCCTGATAACGCTGGCAACCTATATGAGCACCAGTTAGAATCCCAGCTGCTCCGCTTCTGGTCCAGCTCCCTGCTGATGCACCTGCGAAGGCCGCAGCAGATGGCCCAAGTGTTTGAACCACTGCATCCACGTGGGAGGCTCCGATGGAGTTCTGGGCTCCTGGCTTCCTCCTGGTCCAGCCCCAGCCATTTCAGATTTTTAGGGAGTCAACTAGTGGATGGGAGATATATCTTTTTCTCTCTCTGTCTCTCTGTAACTCTCCCTTTAAAATCAACGTTTCCTATAAGGAAGCCTTTGTGTTTGTCTTCTTTCACTTAGCATGTTCTCTTCCATGTTGCAGCCTGTGTCAGGGTTTCATTCCTTTTTATGGGAAAATAATACTCTGTCTGATGGATAATAGCACATTTAGCACATTTTCTTTATTCTTCAGCTGATGAGCATTTGAGTTTTTCCACTTTGTGGCTTGTATACATAATGCTGTCCTGAGCATTTATGTGTAGAGTCTATGTGAACTGATGTTGTAAGCGTCCTTAAGGACTTGGGAGTAGACTTGCTGCGTAACATTTTAACTGTGTGTTTAACCACTTGGTGACCTGCAGACTGTTTTCCAAAGCGATTCTGCCATTTGACAACCAGCAAAGCACAGAGAGCCAGTTTCTCTACATCCGCGCTAACACATGTTATTGTCTGCCTTTTGATTTATGTGCAAATGCTCTTTCGTTATGGTTTTGATTTGTATTTTCCTAATGACTGGTGATGTTAGCTATCCCTTCACGTGCTTCTTAGCTATTTGTATCTCTTCTTGGAGAATGGTCTCCTTAAGACCTTTGCTCAGTTTTAAATGGGGTCATTTGCCTTTTTATTGTTGAGTTGTAAGTAGTCCTTTTTTATATTCTGGATACTAGAGTCGAACCAGATACATTACTTGCAAATATTTTCGCCCATGCTGTGGGTTGTCTTTTTACTTTGTGGAGAATTTCCTTTGATGCACAAATTTTTAATTTTTTAGAAAAATTTTAGTAATTATACATATTTATGGGTTAGAGTATGGCAACTCAATACCTGCATACAATGTTTACCAATCAAAACAGGGTCATCAGCATTTCCCTTTCTTTGACATCACTGGAGGCTTGAATCTTCCACCGTTTGCTCATACAATGTATATTAGGTTGTTGTGAACCATCGACTCCCCACTGCGCTGTGTCACACTAGGAATTATTCCTGTGATCTAACTCTGATTCCATTTCCGTTACCCACACCCCCTCTACCCTCTCCTCCCAGCCTCTAGTAATCTCCCTCTGTGTTCACATTGAGGTATTTTCCTTTTTCTTTGTTTGTTTCTTTTTAGCTTCTACATGCAAGGAGAACGTGTGGTATTTCTCTTTCTGTGACTGTCTTATTTCACTTAATATGATGTCCTCCAATCCCATCCATTTTGTTACAAGTGGCAGGACTTCCTCCCTCCCTCCCTCTCCCTCTTGCCCTCTCTCCCTCTCTCCCTCTCTCCCTCTCCCTCTCCCTCTCCCTCTCTCTTTCTAGATTTATTTATCTATTTGAAAGGCAGCATTACAGAGAGGCAGAGAGAGACAGAGGTCTTCCTTCTACTGGTTCACTCCTAAGATGGCTGCAGTAGCTGGAGCTGAGCTGATCCGGAGCCAGGAGCTTCTTCTGGGTCTCCCACACGGGTGCAGAGAATCAAGGACTTGGGCCATCTTCTACTGCTTTCCCAGGCCATAGCAGAGAGCTGGATCGGATGTGGAGCAACCAAGACTCAAACTGGCACCAATATGGGATGCCAGCACTGTAGGTGGAGGCTTAACCTTCTATGCCATAGTGCCTGTCCCAGGTTTTTTCTTTTCCTTTTTATGGCTAAATAATATTCCACTGTATGAATGTATTGCATTTTCCTTCCAGTCTTCTGATGATGGACATCTTTGTTGATTCTGTGTCTTGGCTGTGGTGAACAACACAGCAGTAATCATGGTGGAGCAGTTATCTCTGATACAATTACTTCATGTCATTTGGATATGTACCCAGGGGTGGGTTACTAGGTTCTGTGGCAGATCTATCTCTAGTTTTTTTAGGAAGGTGCTATACTGTTTTCCATGGTGGCTGCACTAATTCACATTCTGACCAACAGCGCAGAAGAGTCCCCTTTCTCCATATCCTCACTAACATTTGTAACTTTCTGTGTTAACAGAGGTGATGCAGGTAATTAATTGTGGCTTTGAAAATTTCTAAATTTTTAAAGATTTATTTATTTATTTATTTAAAAGGTAGAGTTCCAGGGGAGAGGAGGAGCTAGAGATCCTCCATCTGCTGGTTCACTCCCCAGATGGCTGTAATGGCCAAGACTGGGCCAGGCCGAAGTCGGGAACCAGGAGCTTCATCCGGGTCTTCCACGTGGGTGGCAGGGGCCCAAACACTTGGGCCATCCTCTGCTGCTTTTCCCAGGCCATTAGCAGGGAACTGGATCAGACGTGGAGCAGCTGGAACACGAACTAGAACCCATATGGGATACCAGTGTCATAGGCAGCTGCATTACCCGCTATGCCACAATGCCGGCCCCCCTGAAAATTTTAATTTTGGAAGCAGAATTTTTTTTTCTTTTGTTCCTTGTGCTTTGGTTGTCATACATAAGAATCCATTATCAAATCCAAGGTCATGAAAATTTATCCCTATGTTTTCTAAGATTTTTATGATTTTAGCTCTCATATTTAAATTGATTCAGTTTGATTAATTCATATATATGATGTGAGGTGGAGTGTGACTTAGTTTTTTTTTGGCATGTGGGATACTGGTTGTCTACACCATTTGTCAAAGGAGCTGTTCTTTTTGTATTGAGTGGACTTGACACCCTTGTTGGGAATCAGCCACAGATGTATGGATTTATTCTGAACTCAATTCTGTTCCATTGGTGTTTGTGTGTCCTAGGCCATCAGCACACTGTTCTGATGATGTAGTTTGCAGGACATTTTGAAATAAAAATGTGTGAGTCCTTTGATTTTTTTTTTAAAGATCATTTTGACTGTTATGGACCATTTTTAATTCATTTGACTTTGAGGACTGGTTTCTCCATTTTCACAAACAGTTTGGATAGGGCTTATTTTGAGTTTGTAAATTGCTTTGGGTAGTATTGATATCTTAGCAACATTAGGTCTTCCCATTCACCAGTCACGTCCAAGATAAATCTTCCCCTTTTTTCAGCAATATTTTGCAGTTTCCAGTGTATAAGTCTTTTAGCTCTCTGGTTAAACTTATTCCTAGATATTTTACTCTTTTGGACGCTATTATGAAAGTACTTGTTTCCTTATTTCCTTTTTGGATTTTTTTGTTGTTAGTATCCACAAACAAACTAATTTTTGGTGAGTTGATCTTGTACTTTGCAACTTTACTGAATATAATTATCAGATTTACTAGGGTTTTCTATTTTGAAAGTAGATTCTTTGGGATTTTTAATATATATAAGATGATGTCACTTACGATCCTTTCCAGGATAGATTCCTTTGCTTTCATTTTCTGGCCTGATTAGATGTGAACTTCCAGCAATAACAATGGTGGTGAAAATAGCAGGTGTTGTCTTTTTGAAAGCTTTCATTTGTCACTACTGAAGGAGGTGTCTGCTGCGGGTTTTTCATGCATGTAGTTTATCATGTTGAGTTTCACTTCTGTTCCCAGTTTTCCAAGTGTTTTTATCATGAAAGGGTATTGGGTTTTTTCAGCTGATAACCATGTGGCATTTTTTCCTTTGTTCTTTTCACATGATACATTGGCGCTGCTCGCCTGACATTGAACTACCTTGGCATTCCCAAGGTAAATCCCCCTCGGTCCTGGTGTATAATCCTTTTAAAATGCTGCCGAGTCAGGCTCTCTTGTATTTGTCGAGGACTTTTGCACCTGTCAGCTACCCAAACTGCCCAACCCACAAACTCCACTGCTGAGTGTTCCTTCCTTTGAAATTTGTGCTTGTTGACCCCTTCCTTCCTGACGCCCTCCGGCGTGTTCTCTCCTTTCTAGGCATTCCCCGGTCTACATGAAGAGTCTTCCTCTCTTCATTTGTTAGATGTTAGCATCCTCAGGGATCCGAGAGCACTTCCGAGGGATCCCCTCCACATGCACCTCTCCCATCAGTGTGTCTTGGTAAGGCGTCCAGCAGCCGCTCAGTACTCCACAGGGCTTCACAGTCAGACCTCCGTCTGTCTTTCCAGGAACTGCTCAGACTGGCCAGGAAGGAAGAAGACACGGCTTGGCATTCAGCTCAAAGCCTGGGGAATGCTGGTTTCCAGCTCCCGGCTCCTGGGCAGATTCCTTAGCTTCTTCCTTGTTTGTCTGGTGTCTCGTTTGTAGAGTGGGAAGGGTAATTCTTGGTATGAGCACTGATGATAATATACAGAAAGGTCAAGTTCTAAATCAACTGCGGTGATGTAGTAACAGTCTTGGTCAGCCGTGGGGCGATCGCACACAAGGGGAAGGCAACAGTCCCGAGCTGTCCATTGCTTCTGCTGCCGCCGACTGGGGGCTCCATCAGGTTTTGGGGTGAGGACTGCAGTAGCAGGTACTAGACAAAACCTGGGTGAAGTCACTACCTGTGATGCTGGCATCCCATAATATGCTCCATTTCCAATCCAGCTCCCTGCCAATGCACTTGCGAAGACAGCAGAAGATGACCCAAGCGCTTGGGCCCCTGCACCCACGTGGGGGGCTCTGGGTGAAGCTCCTGGCTGCAGTAAGCAAGCAAACAAATAGAATCTCTCTCTCTCTCTCTCTCTCTCTCTCTCTCTCTCTCTCTCTCTCTCTTTCTCTTTCTCCCTTGGTCTCTGTTAACTCTGCCTTTCAAATAAATAAATATTTTCAAAAGATCTTATTGGGTCCAATCTGGGGATTTCTTTTTGCTTTAATAATTCAGCTCAAATTGGACTGCTCCGTAGAGCACGGTATTGATGTGCCCTTATCCTTGAAACCTGCCTTAAGGTGACCATCCTGATGTTCACTTCGGTAACTGTGGCTGTGTATTCCTTTGTGCTGCGAGTCTTGGCTTTCCCACTGATAAAAGAGTGGAAAACAAACCTATTAAGAATCTTTAGAATGTTTAAAAAAAGAAGTCTTGATATGTAAGTGATTTTCAGAGCTTTGAAATGATTAATTGCTTTAAATATTGATAAGATCCATGGATGAAATATTTATATATTATTTTCAAATCTGTAATTAACAAACAATTATTCTTAGGTGTTTAAATTTTAACTGAAAAGTGATCCCTGTGAAATATAAGAGTGGGAATAAGAGAGGGAGGAGATGTACAATTTGGGACATGCTCAATTGGACTTGCCCCAAATGATGGAGTTAGAAATGTGCCAGGGAATTCCAATACAATGCCATCAAGGTAGCATGTACCAAGGCCATCTCACTAGTCCAAGTGATCAATTTCAGTTCACAATTGATCACACTGATAGGTCTGAGTCAAAGTCATCACACAAACAAGACTAGTGTCTGCTAATACCAACTGATAGAATCAAAAAGGCTGAGAATGATCCAACATGGGAAGCGAGATGCACAGCAGACTCATAGAATGGCAGATGTCCTAAATAGCACTCTGGCCTCAGAATCAGCCCTTAAGGCATTCGGATCTGGCTCAAGAGCCCATGAGAGTATTTTAGGCATGGAAAGCCAAGACACTCAGGGAAAAAAAAAAAAAAAAAGTAAATGAAAGATCTCTGCGAGTGAGATCCCAGTGGAACGAATGGGGCCATCAAAGAAGGAGGTACCTTTCTCTGAAGGGAGGAGAGAACCTCCACTTTGACTATGACCCTGTCGGAATAAGATTGAAGTTGGCGAACCCTAAAGGCTTCCATAGCCTCGGCAACTCATGACTAGAGCCTAGGAAGATTCTTGACGCCATAAACAAGAGTGTCAAATTGTTAAATCAACATCAAAAGTCACTGTGTACTTACGTCTCATGTGGGATCTGTCCTTAATGTGTTGTCCAATGTGAAGTAATGCTGTAACTAGTACTGAAACAGTATTTTACACTTTGTGTTTCTGTGTGGATGCAAACTGATGAAATCTTTACTTAGCATATACTGAATCAATCTTCTGTATATAAAGATAACTAAAAATGAAAAAAATCTTGGTGTTAAATTGGAAATGGCATAGAAAATTAATCAATTAAAAAATATATCATGTAGGATCTCTGTCCTTAATGTGCTATACATTGTGAATTAATACTATAAGTAGTACTCCAACAGTATTTTTCACTTTGTGTTGCTATGTGAGGGCAAACTGTTGAAATCTTTACTTAATATATACTAAGCTGATCTTCTGTATATAAAGAGAACTGAAAATGAATCTTGATGTGAATGCAAGGGTAGAGGGAGTGGGAAAGGGGAGGGTTGCGGGTGGGAGGGAAATTATGGGGGGTGAAGCCAAAAAAAAAAAAAGAAACTACTATTTCAGCAAGTTTGAAATATGTTCTTAGAAGGATATTGATTCAATTCATATAATTTTAGAAATATTAGCCCTTTATTTTATTAATAAAATTAACATGCTGATAAAAAATAATAAATTTCGGTAATTAGTAAGGCTACTATTATCTAAACTCAATCATAATCAAGGAAAGTTTTAGTCTGAATAAGGCATTGGAATGGAAAACTTGCTGAGTTTACAGGCGTCCTTTAAAAACTAGGTTTCTATTTGATGTGACTTCTTGATTAATTCACTCTAGAAATGACTTTTAAAAATCGCTTCGAATGTGTTTTTCTTTCAAATGGTCTTTTTCCTCCCCATCCTTTAAAATAAGAGCATCCTAACTCTGGGTGCAGCTATTGGATTCCTCAAGTTTGAGTAACTCCATTCATTCATTCCAAAGTTGCACACGGAAGGGAAAAGTATCCCTTCGTTAAGATCTGCCCCGACAGGTGCGGCTGGAGGCAAGGTTGGAAATGCACCCCAAGCCTGTGGACGCTTTGGGGGTTCCACCGCGGCGCGGCTTCAGTCGGGAGCCCCGCAACTCCGGAAGCCGCGGGGCCGCGGGGGACGGGACGCTCGGGCCGGGCCCGGGCAGCGCCGCGAGCCCTCGGCTCCGCCCGCGGGGCGGCGCCCGGCCCGGCTTCCCCGGAGCCCGCCCCTCGCGCCGGCTCCCCCGTAGTAGCCCCGGCCGATGCCAATTCTCACTTCCCGCATCTGCTTCCCCACAGCGGCCGCCGAGCCCGCGCGCACCATGGGCAACATCCAGAAGAAGCTGTCGGGCAGGAGCGACGGCGCCAAGCGGCCGCGGAGGACCCGGGCGCCGGCGGCCGGCGCGGAGCAGCGCGGCGGGACCCCGGCCCCGACCCCGGCTCCGGCCGCCGGCGCCAACGCGCACCCCGGCCCCGGGGACCCCGCGGCGGCGGCCGACGCGCCCTTGGGACCCGGCGCCCCCGTGGGCCCCGCCGACCTCAAGAGCCAGGGCAACGAGCTGTTCAAGAGCGGCCAGTTCACCGAGGCGGCCGGCAAGTACTCGGCGGCGATAGCGCAGCTGGAGCCTGCAGGTGGGTGAGCGGCGGCCCCGGGGCTGCGGTTCCCGGCACGCGGGGCGGGGGTGTCCCCGCGGGCGGGCGCGGCCGCTCCGCCTCCGCCTCCGGACGGACGGGCGCTGGGCTCCCGCGTTCCTGCCCGGTGACTCAGGGCGCCGAGCGCCTGACCTGCGAGCAGAGCGCGGAGCGCGTCCCCGGCCCGGCGCGCTCGCCCTCGGGGGCCACTGCGGAGGTGGGCGGCTCCCCGGAGTCTGCAGGAGGAGCCGGCGCGCGACTGCGGTGCCGCCGCCGACTGTGATTCTTGCTAATGGATTGTAACTGTGTCTAATTACATGTGATTTTAGGAAGTGCCAGCGCAGATGACCTAAGTATCCTATATTCAAATAGAGCAGCATGTTACCTAAAAGAAGGCAACTGCAGTGGCTGCATTCAAGATTGTAACAGGTAAACCCGCACGCGCTCTGGGTCGTTAAGACACTGCTGTCATATCCGGGTGATGAACGCAATATCCCATGTCCTGAAATTTCCGCATAGGGGATGGTGATGGATTCCTGTGCAAAAACCGGTAACCTCTCTCCGGGTGTAGACAGTCGCACTGCTGGTACTCTTAATTCAGACTCCTTTCCTAATGACTACTTCTGATCCCCCCAACCCCCCGGGGGCATCAGATTAGCTTTTCCTGGTGCATGATTTTGCTGGGATAGTTTTCAGACAGACCTTCCAGGTGATAATTATAAACGTTTCTCTCAGTCACCAGATGCCCCTCCTCCCCCTAAACAAGCTCTGTGTAGCCTTGTGGTCTGCCAGGACTGCCCTGGCCACGAGCCGGGTTAGGCTCCTGCAGTCCGTGCTCCGATGCTGTCCTCTCCGGCGTCCTGGGTGCCCCAGGCCCCCTGGGCATCTGCAGGTCGCCCCTGGAGGTCCTTGTGCCTCTGCTGCGGTGGATTTCGGCTCCTTCAGGTCAGGGCCGGGTCCCCTATAGCCTGGCACCACCTTGCAGCAACGTAATCGCTGTTGGTGCCCCGGAAGGAGGCACCCAGGACGGATGAGTATATATCCTTGAGTAGAACATACCCTTGCCTTCGTCATGGAGTAAATGAGCCTGTTGCAGAAGTTGCCATTGGTGCACCTAAAAAATCCAGAGGCTTGCTTCGTCGTCTGGTCTCATGGGATTATGGCTATCCGTTTCACTCTCAGGAGCCCCAGGTGGAGTCCTGTGGCCGCTTGTCTCTAAGGTGCAGGATTTGTTACTTTCGCATTGGCAGTACCCAATGAAAACTGACACATCACAAGCCTGGGCCAGTTGTAAAACCTCCACCACCGGCTGTAGCTAACTGACTAGAGCTTGGTGATAGCAGGCATGGGTGCTTTGTGGCCAGCAGCCCCTCAGCTCTGGGATCCGGGTGCAGGGTGTTGCCCTGCAGGCTTCTCTCAGCCATCATCCTGCAGTGAGCAGAATCAGGATGCTGCGGTTACAACTTTGGGGTCCCTAAAGTCAGGGGTCCCTAAAGTCAGGGCTCCTGCAAACTAATGGGGTCCCGAGAGGAGGTGCGCAGGTACTGGCTGAGATTCACTGTGTGTCAGGGTAGACTCACAGGGAAAGCACGCTGGGACTCCAGGGAGGCCCCGGGGTGGGGGTGGGGGTGACTGGTCCTCAGGGAGTGCAGGGGGAGGGCGTGGCTTCAGGTAGGGTGTCCTTGGGTAGGAGCTGTGCTCTAAGCCAAGGAATCCGGCTCTGCTGGTCAGCGCTGACCTGCACAGAGAGCGACCTACTTAGATGTTGGCTTGGATAGCTGCCGTGTGAGTCAGGGGCGTGGAGAGGACGATGAGCAGGAGGTGAGTTTACTCCGGAGCAGAGATTCTCAGACTTGTTTTCAATCCCGGAGGAGCCCCGATGCACCTGTTGAAATACGGCTGTGTTTAAACCTGGATAAACTGGGACTAACTTACTAGCAGAAAGTTTGGCCATCCCTTCACCTCAGATTGCAAACATCTTAAAGGGATCCTTTTGTTTTCGAGGTGGGGGGTGGTTCTTAAGGCCATTATCTCTGCTCTCTGGAGAGTTCCATGAGTTCTTCTGACCAGACAAGTCAAACGTTGAAAAAGAAGAACCTGGGGTGGGATTTAAAGTAAGGGGAAGGCGAGAGACTTTGACCTGTGGGAGGAATGTTTATGTCTTTGGGGTTTATGACCGAGGTATTTGATATGGATGCCTGCACCCAGGGGGTCGTCGGGGTGCCCCGGGGTGGGTTTGGACATGCCTGGGGCCTAGGCCTTCAGGTGCAATACAGAGGGCTTGTGATGCCCAAGCAAAAGTTTGCAAGTCATTGTTGTAGACATTTTTATTAGCGTCATTGTTTACCAGTGAAAGCTAGAAACCTTTACTTTCCCATCTGCCAGGGAACCTTGGCGTGGTATCCAGCCACTCCAGGAACCTCCGCGTCTGTTCCGACAGGCTAAACACACAGGAGGGGTGCCTGGGGTTCTCCACTCCTCTTGCACAGGCTTGAACTTGGATGCTGCAGGGTCTCCGCAGTGCCAGTAGGCGGCCTGTTCTCTGTGCGCCGCTTTCCAAGTTGGCTGTGCTTGTTTAGTTTTAGGCGTGAGTGCTTTCTTTTCCTTCGTGGGGGTTTCTGTTCTGGTGCTCGTCTTCATTCTGAGGACTGTGGTCCAGGGGAAAACCCCTCGCGTCGACCAGGCCCGCAAATGCTGAAAATTAAATGCATCCTGCACACTTGCTTGGGTCCGTCTTGATTGGATGATGGTACTCCGGGTGTTGGAAGGCTCTGGAGTGGAGAGAGCTGTGTGCTTGTGAGAGGGCCGTGTTTATAATCTGTGTTTGCAATGCACAGGGCCTTCAAAAAGTTTGTGGAAAGTGTGTGTGGTTTAAAACAACAACAAAAAACTGTGCCTGGATTTCAAATATTTTTGAGCCAAAACAAATGCATCTTTTACTTCTGTTTTTCCACAGAATTTTGAAGTCCCTTTGTATTCCCTCAGAATTAAGCTTAGCTGGGTTTCAGACAGGGGAATGGGGGTCGGCCCTGTAGTGCAGCGAGTGGGGTCCCATACAGGAGCACCTGCTCTGCTTCTGGTCCAGCTCCCTGCTAATGGGCTTGGGTCCCTGACACTCATGTGGGAGACTTAGATAGAGTTCCTGGCTGCAGCTTGGCACAATCCTGCCTGTTGCGGCCATCTGGGGAGTGAACCCACAGATGGAAGATTCTCGCTCCCCCTCCCCTTTCCCCCATACCCCTTCTCCATTCCTGCCCCCCCCTCCACTCAGTCTTTCAAATAAATAAATCTTTAAAAGCAAAGTGGTATAGGTGATAGATCCTGATGCCTGAGGACCTATTGCCTGGTGTTTTAGTATTCTTTTAACTTGATTTTTATTTGCAAATAACCTTTAAATAGGTAGCATGTACCTATTATAGCAAACGTAAGAAAGCCAGCACAGCACACAGGTGGTCATTAAAATCACCCACCAGGTCCTAACACCCAGGCAGGGCAAAACTGGTTGTTTTTCAGCAGCTACCAAGGTTTCACAGTGTTTCTAATTATTTATTTACGTATTTATTTTACTTGAAAGGCAGGGAGAGAGAGGGAGAGACAGACTAACAAATATCTTCTGTATGCTGGGTTCACCCCCTAAATACCTACAATGGCCAAAGCTGGGCCAGGCTAAAGCCAAGAGCTAGGAACTCAGTCTGGGTCTCCCACTTGGATGGCAGGGACCCGAGCACCTGCTGCCTCCTAGGTGCGTTAACAGGAAGCGGAGCTAGGGCTCAGACCCAGGCACTCTGATACAGGATGTGCACGTCCTCAGAGCATCTAAATGCTGCCCAAACCCCGTCCCTGACTGCACTTCCAGAATAACTTCTGTGGCAGAGTGCAGAGGGCTGCCCCACTCCTGGCTGCATGAAGGAAGGTGAGTGGTAGGTGACTGGGAGCTCCCTCACTGGCAGTGCAGCTGTGTGTGCTGCAGGGGGCGCCGCTCTTAGAGTCCCCCCAGGAGGTGCTTGCTCAATACCTCTCCTGACCCTCTCTGGATCCAGGACTGGGAACGCCCATAGTGGTGCTCAAGACAGGAAGTGCACTTTTCCTTCTCGCAGCTGATTTGTTCTCCAAATGGCCACGTTGGCTGGAGCTCTGGACCAAGCTGAAGCCAGTAGCCTGGAACTCCACCTGGGTCCCCCACATGGGTGGTAGAGACTCAAGGGCTTGAGCCATCACCTGCCGCTTCCCAGGTGCCTTATTAGAAGGGGGCTGGATCAGAAATGGAGTAGCTGGGTATCAAACTAGGGACGCAGGTGTCCCAGGCCGTGGGCCACCCCACTGTGCCACACCACCCTTCCCTAGACAGCACATTTTTAAGATTACTAGTGGGGAGTTAAACAGGCAGGCTCCAGTGCATCCATGGTTCCCGGGCCCCCTGCACCCAGGACAGCTTCACTGCATCACGAGTTTGTTAAGGCAGAGGGTACGTTGTTTGCAATGCGTGTGTCACTTCAGAATACAAAAGAGTCCACAAGTACTGAAATAGCTTGACACAGTTGCTCCAAACAAAACCTTGAAACACGAGGGTATTTCAAAACGTTTGTGGGAAAATGGAATGGAAAAGTGCAGAGTAATAAATTTTGAAATCCACGTGTAGTTGTTTTTCCCCACACACTAAGTTTTCTATGAACCTCTTTCTACATTGTGTTTCCCTTTGAACAGCCCTTGTATGCATGGATTTCAAAATTTTTGTACCAGAATAAGCTTTTATTCCATCTTTCTGTGAAGTATCCTTGTACGCCTTGAATGCTACTGGAAACACTTCATAGACTAAAAAGTGCAAAATGAAAATCCATGACTTATTAGAAATTGTGTATTTGGTTCTTTTCCTGCCCTTCTGGTTTATTCTTGAAGACTTGGCCATGGCTGAATCAGGATGAACTGTACTCAGTCCTGAATAGCTGTTTTTTTTTTTTTTTTTTTTTTTTAAGATTTATTTATTTGAAAGGCAGAGTTACAGAGAGGCAGAGGCAGAGAGAGAGAGAGAGAGAGAGGTCTTCCATCCATTGGTTCACTCCCCAGTTGGCTGCAATGGCTGGAGCTGGACCGATCCGAAGCCAGGAGCCAGGAGATTCTTCCGGGTCTCCCATGCAGGCACAGGGGCCCCAGGACTTGGGCCATCTTCTGCTTTCCCAGGCCATAGCAGAGAGCTGGATCAGAAGTGGAGCAGCCGGGACTTGAACCAGTGCCCATAGATGCCGGCACTGCAGGTGGCAGCTTTGCCCGCTATGCCACAGCGCTGGCCCCAGCTAGTCTTCAAAATGTAGTACAGGCTCATGTGGTTCTCAATTAAGGTTCTGCCTTAGATACACAGTGCAAGTAAGACTTTATCTATTGGGATCGAGAATCTGTTGAGATCCTGTTCTGTGCCAGGTGCCGTGCTGGGCTCTGGGACCCTGGGGAGCCCACACATCACTGGGAGAGGAGGACACACATGGTGTTTCAGTTCTGGTTTGAAAGACAGCGGCCACACAGCCAGCCAATTGTTCTGCCCCTCCGAGTTTGCCTGCCTTGCGTGTTTCCAGCGTCCCCAAGACGAGCTGTGATGTGTGCAGGCATTTGCAGGGTGTGGTCAGTCGGGTGGAAGCTGACAAGCGGAGTCCCCACACGTGACGCGGGATCCTTCTGCCTCCTTTAGGGCCCTGGAGCTTCAGCCTTTCTCTGTGAAGCCTCTTCTGCGGCGAGCCATGGCCTTTGAGACCTTGGAGCAGTACGGGAAGGCTTACGTGGATTACAAGACAGTGTTGCAGATCGACCACGGAATCCAGCTAGCCAACGACAGCGTCAACAGGTGAGCCAGTGTCGGGCAGACCCCTCCAGCCTGGCTGCCTAAAGATCTGTGGTATTAGGTGTGTGCACTGGCCTCACACACCGGAACTCATGGAAGGATTGGGTCCGGAGATGCAGTGTAGACTGCCGAGTTGAATCTTCCCTCCCCACAGAGCGTGCAGGAGTCTGTGGGTGGAGACATGTCTGTCTCTCTCCAGGAGAGCCAACTTTGGCTTGGGCGCGCTGGGCATTGGTGTCGCCTGCCTTTGCAAATGGGTCACCTGTCTCGGGTGGTACTGAGTTATAATGCTGCAATGGCTGAGACTTTGCATCCCCGATTTTGTTGTGACCTGTTTACCCTTCAAGTGAGAATGGGAAGGCAAGAATGCCTGGACTTTGTAAATTGCTCTCAGGTGAAATGTGACAGTCGCGCCTAGTGCAGCCTGCGGTCCCATCATTCGCCCCAAGAGTCATTTCTCAGATCCCGAGGTGCTGACGCTGTGCCCTGTGCTGGTCCCGGGTGCCATGCCCCGCTTCCCCCAGGAAAGCCAAAGAGGGGAGAAGTCGCCACGCTCTCGGATTGTCAGCCGATCGGAACGTGGCCGGGGTACGCTTGGCGTGAGGCAGAGGCCCCCCCACGGGAACATTGTTAGTGAGCTGTGCCGGCCCCCACGGCCATCAGGCCCCCTTGTCTGTGCGGGCTGTGGCTGTTGCAGAGAGCGAGCGCCTGAGGTGGCTGCTGACGCTGGACCTTGAGGACCCTGGAGAGACGGGCAAAGGTGGGTTTCGCATCGCTTGCTTTCTAAATCGTGCATCCCCCCCTTCACGGGTCCCAGCCCACTCTGGAGACAACCACTGGAAAGATAGGGCCGCCCTCGGTGCCCACCCCCTCCCCGGAGCCCGTCCGATCCCAGCCTGGTGAGAAGAAAGGGCAGTGCTGTGTAGTGGTTACTTGTGGCCGCGTGGGGCGGGCCCAAACCCCAGACGTCTGCCGAGCTGATTGGCTGCCTCACCACGTGCACCTGCTGCCGCCGCCCGAGCGCCCTGTCCCCTTTTCTCTGTTGACTTCCCTCTCATCCTTTAGCCGAGGCTTCAAAACGCCGGCCCTGACCCACCGTTTCTCCGCCTTAGGTTCCCGTTCACATGGCGCTGGGCCTTGGTGCCCAGCTCCCACGGTGCTTTTACAGTCTCTGCGGTGTTCTCTTTTTGCCAAACTTCTCCTGCCGCTCTCCCGAGAGCGCCTTGAGGTCAGCCACGTGCCTCATCCATCTCTGTGACTGCCACCCCACGCAGCCCCAGTGAAATCAGGGGCGGGGCGTGGTTCTCAGCAGAGAAAGCGCTGTTCACGCATGCGCTTTGCGAAGGGCTTGGCTTTGAAGGTAACAACAAAAACAAAAACCTGGAATGTATTTAGGAAGCAGATGCAAACAGAGAGGAGAGAGCGAGCGAGCAAGCGAGTGAGAACAAGCAACACCTATTCTCTGTTTCGCTCCCCACATGTCCATAACTGCTGGCGTTGGGCCAGGCCAAAGCTAGGAGCTGGGAACACAGTCCAGGTCTCCGGGGAGCGTGGCAGGGACCCAGGTACTTGGGGACTCCCCAGGGACTCCCCGGGGTCAGCACCGGCAGGAAGCTGGAACCAGGCGCTGGAGCGGGAGTTGAACCCAGGCACTTGCCTGTGGGGCGCTCTCTGATTTTGCCCCATCGGCTGCCTGGTGGCTTGCAGAAGTGGGATCGTCTTGGAGGTGACAAGGTGACGGAAGTAGCTGCCGGGGAGCAGGGCCTGATCCAAAGGCACTTGGGGAACCTCGTTAGCTGTTGGCCGGGGATTTGAAGCGAGAATTGGCTGAGGCTGGGGCTACTCCCATTGCTGGGCCGTTTAGAAATGGAGGTAAAGCATGAAGGGAGCGGGAGCGGACCCCCGGGGCATTCAGCGTGCTGTACGGCGGCCCTCGTCTTTCCCGTGCCCATTCCCATCACCCTGGAGGGAAACCCTGTCCGGTGTTATCCCCGCCCGGATCTGCTCCCTGGCCGTGGGGACGGATCTAGAGTGGAGAGCCCATGCAGACGGCAAGGTCGACTCAGGGACTTTGCCGTGCGACATGCGTGTCCGCCCTCGCTCCTCGCGGTCACTGGCTGGCTCTCCCCGGAGCAGCTATGTGCTTTGCTCCTCGGCTTTGGGGTCGTTCCCAGCCATCGACTTCTGTGAGCAGCGCTGCCGTGAGCACTCATGGGCCAGTTTTGCTCGCTTGCCTGTCTTCAGTTCCTTCTTGGGGATATACCGGGGAGCAGCATGGCTGGGTCGTTTGGTAATTCTGTCTGTCAATGTTTGAGAATTGTATGATAGTTTTCTGTGTGTTCAAGAAGGCTCTTCTATGTCAATCGGTCATTTTAAAATTGAGAATGGGTCTTGCTGATGCATTTCCCAAAGTTTGGAGGCTTTGCCTGGTTTCTTATCTCAAGTTTCAATTTCAAAATTTTCACTGTTCCTTTTTTATGAATCCCATATTTTTGCTTTCCCCATCTATTCCAGTTCATTATGGAAGATTAAGCAGCAGCAGCTGATTATTTTCATTTGAACACCTGCGTTTATTTTGTTCTCTCTTCCATTAACCATATTCCTCTCTTCCCTTTCCAGGAAAATTAATCTGTTAAATTTCCCTGCATAAACTTATTTAGTCCCTGGCAACACATCATCTCTTTTTCTGCTTCTTCTTTCTCCCTCCCTGCTGGTAATACAGGTTTTGCTTAACAATTCTTTTTTCTAAAGCTCCTTTTTCTCCCGCAGTAATGGGTGGTGGTTATACATTCACTAAAAAAAAAATTTTACACTAAGATATGAGATTTAGTTCTAACCAAAGGTTGCTGTTGAAACTTGTTTGAAGAGAGTGTAGTGCGTTGTATTTGTGTGTTTGTAAACAGAAACATTTTTCACACAAAGAATATGTAAGACCACAGAGGTGGTCGATGTGAATACATTTCACCAGTTAACCCTCTCTGTCTTGGGAGCGTCTTTCATAACCAGGGTCATCCCAGAGGCATAACTGAATTTGGTTGTTAAATCTTAGTGTGACATCTCGTGTGTCTAAATAGTGAGAGAGTGGAGATCAAGGATGCCAATCTGAATCTTGGGCTATTTAGCCAATGTCATTCCTTCAAAGGCCCTTGGAGAAAATGCCAGGGGCCTGTTTTTTATCTTTACTCATATGAAAACAAGTCACGGGAGATGCCAGAATTACAAGGAGAAGGAGTATTTGAGCCACGTGTAAACACTGTGATGGCCAGCCCGCATCCATCTTGGACCTGTCTTCAGCCACGGTCCTGTCTGCTTTGGACAGAGAAATTGCACAGTACTTCTGATTGTTGTCAAGAGCAATGCACTGTTGTTTTAGTGGCTGTATTAAATACCACAGGGATGTTTCTTCTCTAGGCCTTTTACATTTTAGTGTTATATTCCACTTTCTCAAAAAATGGAAATTTATTGTGTCTAAGTTACAAACTTTTAAACAAATTACAAATTAAAGTTATTAATACTTTAAAATGTCTTAATCTTTATTTTGGCTAAAATATGGTCTTAAGGTTACATCCTTTATGGCAACTTTTTTGAGTCCTTTTGAAACTGTGCCTGTGCAAGCTGTACACACGTGCAGATCACGTGGTCGACGCAGCAAACGCATGTTCTCTTTAGAATCACAAGAATCCTAATGGAGCTGGACGGACCCAGCTGGCGGGAGAAGCTGTCACCCATCCCTGCTGTGCCCACTCCTGCCCCAGTGCCAGGCTGGCGCCCTGCTGCAGAGACAACCCCCAACCAAGAGGGAGACTTCGGCGGCCCCCGCCCGCCGGACAGCACAGGTTCGTTTCCGCCGAGGTTGTCTTGGGTGCTGCGTGTGCGTTCACAGTGGTGTGCAGATGGGAGCACGTGCTCTGGCGTCAGACTGGGTTGAAGTTGATCCCTGCTCTCCCTCTTTAGCTACATGGTCTTGGGGGTTGCTTCATGCTCCCCATGTCCTCGTGTATATGAATGAGGAGGAATATTAATAACCATCTTGGGGTGCGGGGCATTGTTAGGAACAAGTGGAGCTATGAGGGATCTTAGGAAAGTTCATGAATATTGTAGAAAAAACTGGGCATACGTTTTTTCGTGTATCACACTTTCAGTTCTGTTTTCCATGAACTTTTTGAGGTATGGGTGGATGTATAACATAGTAGTACACCTGCTGACTGTGTCAGCCTATGGTAACCTCTTACGAAAGGTGAAGTTAGTAGTAGTGTTAATAAGAAGAAAACAGAACTAAGTAGTATATGCCTCTCTAGCAGACCATGTGTATGATGAGGCTAAAGGAGAGACTGATGTGCTTAATAAAATAAAACCCCATATTATAAATCTAGCAGGGTCTGCTCGCGCCTTTTATCACGGTTGGCATTCTCATTGTGGCTGTGCCTATAGTAAGTCTTTTTTTAATTTTTATTTATTTATTTATTTATTTATTTATTTATTTTGACAGGCAGAGTGGACAGTGAGAGAGAGAGACAGAGAGAAAGGTCTTCCTTTGCCGTTGGTTCACCCTCCAATGGCTGCCGTGGACGGCGCGCTGCGGCCGGCGCACTGCGCTCATCCGATGGCAGGAGCCAGGCGCTAGGTGCTTTTTCCTGGTCTCCCATGGGGTGCAGGGCCCAAGCACTTGGGCCATCCTCCACTGCACTCCTGGGCCACAGCAGAGGGCTGGCCTGGAAGAGGGGCAACCGGGACAGAATCCGGTGCCCCGACCGGGACTAGAACCCGATGTGCCGGCGCCGCACGGCGCCCGCCACCTATAGTAAGTCTTTAATCAATGGCAATTTACTCCTGGTTTCTGCCTTAAAGCCACAATCCCACAGCGCCCGTAGGTTTGGGAATGTGCCTTGTCCCCAGCCCGGCTTTGTCTGGCAGGGGCCTGGAGGTTCCTGGCTCACGATGCCCGACTCTCTGGGGTGGGACCGTCAACCCTTGGCTGCCCACAAAGCTCGGCAGGGAACGCCTGCCATGGCTTCCAGACGGCCCGGCAGTCCTAGGAAGTGGCGGGCACTGGCGCCCATGATGCGTAGGGCCAGACCCTAAGTGTTTGCTCAGTGAGGGGCGGCTGTCTCTGCTCGCAGACCGCACGCAGAGCAGTGCAGCGGCCAGTGGGCAGCACGAGGATGAGTGAGAACGGACGAAGATGCTGGAGCGCAGACGCTGGACGGCAGTCTTCCGGCAAGTCGAGGGACACAATTCTCTGTGATATTGTTCTGTTTTAGACTTTGTATGCCAGGATCCCAGGCAAGTCTCATGTGGCTCCGTGGTTGCTGTGAGACCTTTTGAAATGTGAAACATAGGCAGAAATATTCTGTGACTTGAAATAAAAGATGAAAAATTAACTTTGTGCACAAGGACAAGTAAGATCATTTAAATTGCCAGTTTATGTTACAAATTCATTGCCTCAGAAGATTTTTTTTAGATTGCAGTACTTAAGGTATGTTTCAAATTTTAATTTATGGATTTCCATTATGTATCAAGTTACTCCATAGGATAATGTAACCGCATAGGTTTAAAACCTTAAGTTTTAATACTTCCTGTGTGTTTGAAAACTTGGCTTTGCAAGTTCAACTCTAAGGGGCAGTATTGGTTCACACAACTGCAGGGCCCCAGGCTACGGCAGAAACAAGAGAGCAGTAGCCGGCGCAGGCATAACGTCACACACACCGGTGTGCCAGGGGAGGGAGACCCCCGGTGTCCTTGGTGGCATTCGGTTAATAATGGGGGAGTCTGTTGCCCCCAAGCCCACCCGCTCTCCTGTTGGTCTGAATTGGGCCACGTGCCTGCTCCCGAGCCAGTCTCTTTGATGAAGAAAATGTCATGCGCTGATTGGCTTTGGCCTGGCTCCCTGATCCCTGGGATCAGCCTCTCTCAAACGCGTGGGCTGAACAGGTGGTAGCTGGATGAACGTTGAGGGCCCCTGTGGAGCCAGGCCAGCTGTGCTCACCATGACGTCATAGGAATGTGCTGTGAACAGTAGGGGCACTTGGGCTGCAGGTAATAGAAAGCCCAGGGTCAATGGCTTAAACACAGAACTGCCCACTGGTGCTGGCTGAGCATGAGTCTCCCCATAGCTGGCTTCAGGACCCAGAGGCTCTTCTGTGCTGTCCATCCAGGCCTCTCCCTGGCTCCATGGGCCTCATTCTCATAGCTCAGCGAGAATTACTGCTGAGAATCTGCCACAGGAATCTTCCTGTGTTTGACCGGCTCTCCTAGCCCATCCCTGCCCACTTGGCTTATCATGCTCAAGGGAGCAGGAGGTCCTGACTGTGAGGGATCACCGCAGAGGGCTGGGCTGGGCTGGGCTGGGAGCTGCTTTACCTAAAGCACAAGAGCAGAGCGCGGAGGAGGTGTGACCCCCGGGGGAGCTGGGGCTGCCGGGTAGATGTCCACCTCGGACGTGTTCGTGACCAGTACAGTAGTTCCTGAGCCGGCAGCTGCGTTTTGTAGACTGCTCCTGTGATATCTACAGCCTAGCCTGAGCCCGGAGCGGCCCAGGGCTGCTGGGGAAGCGGGATAGGCCTCGGTGGGAAGCGGGATCCCAGGAAGTTCCCAGGAGCAGCCGTGCTGGAGACTGGTCCTGCTGTGCTGGGGCGCTCACCTGGCTGGGTTCTGTCTGGGAGGTGGTTCTGGCCTCTTCCTATTTCCAGCGTCCAGGGGAGCCTAACAGAACTGCTGCTGTGTCACTGCCTCGTTAGAAAGTAGCAGTCTTAGAAGGAGGTCCTCATCTTTGCTTATAGCCAGTTGTAGATGGCTGTGTTTGGACTGACCTTGGTCCGTTTGCAGTGCAGGGTGCACCTGCAGCTATGCTGCAGCCTCCAGAGAGGCGCTCACCTGAACCTGAACCTGAACCTGAACCTGAACCTGAACCTGAACCCCTCCTCTGGTTTGTTTTTTTCTTATTTTTGGTCCCCTAGATGAAAGCATGTTTAAAGCCCTGAAGGAGGAAGGGAATCAGTGTGTAAAGGACAAAAACTACACAGACGCCCTCAGTAAATACAGCGAATGCTTGAAGATCAACAACAAGGAATGCGCCATATACACGAACAGGCAAGTCCTGGGTGGCTTTTCTGTGTGGTGCTGAGGTGGTCATGAATAAGATAATTAGTCGCCAGAGTGCCTCATCTTGGTTCCAGGAGTTTATCCAGTAGGTGGTCCTCAGAGGGTGCTGCGGAGAGGAGTGGGGCGGGAAGGGGGCTCGGAGGGGTTGGAAGCAGGCGGCAGGTGCGGGATGGGGGGTCTGGCTCTGCGTCACCAGGTTCCTGCAAGCTGCTGTCACGCGTGCCGCTCTGCTTTGGTTTCCTTTGTCCGGCCTCGCAGCAGCCGGCTGCAGGGACATGGTGCCATATAGGAGGAGTAGCAGCCAGCAGCCTTTCAAAACGGGCTCTATGGAGTAACACCCTTTTCCTTCTCTGTGGAGGGAAGGCGCTGGCATCTTTCATCATCATTGGTAGGAATAGACAGGTAGTTCTAGAGTGCTACTCAGCTACCATTTTAGTAAGATTGATCATGTGTTTATTTGAAAGGCAGAGCATCAGAGAGGGGGGAAGAGATTTAGAGAGAAAGATCTTCCAACCACTAGTTCACTCTCCAGTTGGCCACAATAGCCAAGGCTGGGCCAGGTCCAAGCCAGGAGTCTGGAACTCCATCCGAGTCTCCCACATGGGTGGTGCAGTAGCAGGGAGCTGGATTGGAAGCAGGGCAGCCAGGACTTGAACCCATGCACCCTGATGTGGGCGAGCAGCATCTTAACTGCTGTGCCAAATGCCTGCTCAGTGGAACGTCTCTTAATTTGCCGAGAGCACCGTGCTCTCCCCCCATGTGGGCTGTGCACCTGCGGTTCCCCTGCTGTGCCCTGGGAGAAGTCTTGCTTCACACTCTGGATTTCTACTTAAATGTCACTTCTTCAGGGAAGTCTTCCCTGACTGCCCCCGCCCTCGCTCAGCCCCACCAGATCTGCTGCTCTCCGCTGTGGGCACCAGAGCGTCCCTTGCAGGTTTTGGTGTTTGCTTTTGGTTGTCTCCTGGTTCCTTTTGCTGGAGTGCATTCCTTGAGGCCTGGGACTGTTTTGTGTGCAGCCCTATCCCCAGGGTCCTAACTTCACATACGTTGGAGTCAGATGCTACATTTTTGTTGAAATAGCTTTTAGCAACAGATTTTTTCTTTAAGTTTATTTATTTGAAAGAGTTACAGAGAGGGGAAGACAGAGGCAGAGAAAGTCTTCCATTTCATGGTCCACTTCCCAAATGACCACAATGCCCAGGCTGGGCCAGATTGAAGCCAAGAGACAAGAGTTTGATCTGGGTCTCCTGTATGTGTGCAAGGGCCCAAGCTCTTGGGCCATCTTCCACTGCTTTCCCAGGTGCATTAGCAGGGAGCTGGATCAGAAGTGGAGCAGCCAGGACTCAAACCAGCATCACTGACGAGAGTGGCTTAACCCGCTACGCCACAGCACTGGCCCCTAGCAACAGACTTACTGAGGCAATTTCTGGTGTCTCTATGCTGTCTGAATTCTCGGACCTGCAGGCTTGACCCTTCCTAATACCGGTTCCGTGCCATCACACAGAGCTCTGTGCTACCTGAAGCTGTGTCAGTTTGAAGAGGCAAAGCGGGACTGCGATCAGGCACTGCAGATGGATGCCGGGAACGTGAAGGCGTGCTACCGCCGGGCGCTGGCTCACAAGGGACTCAAGGTGAGGACGCCGCCTCTTCAGGGCACGTGTGCGCTTCAGCCCGGGAGAAACCAGGATCCCGGAGTGGGGCTGCGGCAGTCCCGGGGTCTAAGCCTAGTACTGTATACTACCCAGCCCTGCCGCCTGGAGTGGACCTCAGGCCTCTCCCTGCCTCTGCTGTGGGGCTTCGTCATTTCCAAGGTAACTTCCAGCTTGCAAGTCAGGGTTTAGGGTCACGTGTTGCTTCCCGACGACGGGGTGTTCTGAGCAATGTCGTTAGGTGATTCCGCTGCGTGACCACCACAGACCATACAGTACGGGCAGCTATGTACCTGGGCTCTAGGAGGACCTCAGCGTCCACGTGCATTTTCCAGTTTCCTAGGAGGTGCTCCTGGTGACAGTAGGTTCGCTTCAGGGACAAGGACGTTTTGTTACTGAATTAGTGCAAGCCTGCAGTGTGGGCACTGGCTCTCCCAGTGAGGACAGGGGAAGGCATGCTAACGGAAGAGCGCCACCCAGTGGAAGTCAGTGGCGGCACTTCACAGGGCTGGAGGCTGCTAGTGGGCGAGGCCTTAAGCTGTGATTGGCCAGTGACATTCCTCTGAAAAACCATGTCAGTAGTGTAGCAGAAAGAGGGTGTTGTGCCATTACCTTTCTTTATGCAGATTCCTCTTAATAAATGGGCACCTATGTAGAAAATACCTCCTCCATGAAAAACCAAAACACATTGGAAAATGGCATTGCCCCAAATGCTATTTGCCTAAACTCAGTTTTATTAAGGTCTGGTTTGCACTTTGTAGGTCACTGACTCTTGGTAAGTGTATATCCCTGTAGCCATCATTCCATTCACAGTAAAGAACATCTGCATCTCTAGAAAGTTCCCTGCCCCTTTGCAGTGTCTCCCTCCCTCCTCCTCACCTGCCCCGTGGCAACCACTCATTGATTCCACCAGTACAGATCAGTTTGCTTCCTTTTGACCTCAGCATCAGTACATAGAACATGCAATCTCCCTGGCTCCTTTGACTCAGCATAATTTGAACTTCACCCATATTGTATGAGTTTCAGAACCTGTTCATCACTGGGTTTTTTTGACAGGCAGAGTTAGACAATGAGAGAGACAGAGAGAAAGGTCTTCCTTTTTCTGTTGGTTCACCCCCCAAGTGGCCGCTACGGCCAGCGCGTTGCGGCCGACGCGCTGTACCAATCCGAAGCCAGGAGCCAGGTGTTTCCTCCTGGTCTCCTATGCGGGTGCAGGGCCCAAGGACCTGGGCCATCCTCCACTGCACTCCCAGGCTACAGCAGAGAGCTGGACTGGAAGAGGAGCAACCGGCACCCCAATCTGGACTAGAACCCAGGGTCCTGGTACCGCAGGCAGAGGATTAGCCTAGTGAGCCATGGCGCCGGCCCATCACTGAGTTTTATGAATCTACCATACGTGTTGGCGTATTCACCAGCTGATGGTTTTCAGTTTGGGAATGTTATGAACAAAGTGACTGTGACACTCCTGTGCACGTATTTCATGGGCTTGTTCCCAAATCATACAGCCAGAGGCCAGGAGCAGGTTGGACTTCATCCTGTAAGTGATGGGGACCCCACAGAGGGTGGATCAGAGGGGACTATTTGGAGCAGGATGACAGGAGGGCCCCAAGGCCCCTGAAGGCAGGAGAGAGAGGTGTGTTCAGTGGCTAGAGCTGCTGAAACAAGGCATCAGGAACTGTGTGGCTTAGACAACAGAAACTGATTTTCTCAGTTCTGGAGAAAACCGGAAGTCTGAGATGAGGCCAGGGCTGGTTTCTTTGGACGCCTCTCTCCGTGGCCTGTAGGTGGCCACACTGTCCTGTCTTCACACGGGCTCCCCCGTGTGTAGCTCCAGCCACATTTCCTTTTGGAGAATGCCAGTTGTACTGGGGCAGGGGCCAGCCTCGTGAGCTCCTTGAACTCCATCACCTGTAAAGTCCGTGTCTCCAGTGGATACAGTCCCGTCCTGAGGTCCTGTGGCTTAGAACGTCAACATGCAGACTTGTCCGGGGATGGAGGTTGGCCCACACTGGAAGCGAGGGGGCCGACTGGAGGCTGGGTTAATGGTAGAAGCTGATGGGATCCAGAGAACAGAACACACTGGGGAGATGAGAGGGGCGCATCCCAGGGCTCAGGCCCAGGAGGCTAAACGGCACAGCTGACGGTGGGGGGCGTTCAGGAGGAGGAACAGGTTTGAGGAAGAGGCGGAGTCCAGAGTTTGAGATAAGTCTTCTAAGCCCATGCCCAGGGCTGACAGGGGAATAGCTAGGTTTTCCTGGGAGGGGGTGGTCGTGCAGTGGCATGCGTGTCTAACGCGGGCAGTCTGTGTGCATGAGCACACTCATGTGTAAACCCCAGGTGAGGGGTTCCTGGATGGCGGTGGCAGCACGAATGAAGACAGGCTTGGAAAATTTCCTCCGCTCTCTGAGCTTAGTGATCTGAGCACATGAGGGTAGATCTGCATGACTCATACGCTGACTTATGTCCAGACGTAGAGCAGGCTCGCCTCGTGCTGCCTCTCTCAACCTGCTGAGCTGACTCAGAGGTTGGAAGGTATACTCAGCGAGACTGGAATGTCATACTTCCAAGGGATGAATTCTAGAAATTGATGATGCAGAAAGATAATCCCAGTTGTGAGTAATCCTGTTAGCTGATGAGGCTAGTGGCTTGGTTTTGGGGGCTGATTTCTTACAGCTTGATTTATATGTCCAGTAGTCTGAGCTGTGTGCCAAGTGAATTCAATTTCAGAATCTTCAAAGACTACAACTGCTTACAAAACGGGGGGGGGGGGGGACTGGAATCTATTTGCCCCCTAGCCTGTGCTGAGGAAGCGGCGTTGGGTGACCGGGGTTCACCAGCCGTAGCAGGTGCACTGCCTGCGGGGTCCAGCTGAGCACTCTGCTCTGATCTTTTGTTTCCTAGGAGGCTTGTGTGTGCTAGTTGTAAACACTACAGGCTTTCCTTCAGCATAGCTGTTTCTTGGAAGGAAAGGTAACAATTTGCCTTCATTACAAATTATTGAGCTTCACTTATGTGCTAGGCACTGAGGGTACGGAGGTAAGGCATGGAGCCCCCTAGGGATTATTTCCAGCTAACAGAGGGTACTATGAGGCCAGAATCGTCAGGATGATTTCCTATAATTACTGCATGTATGGTTTTTGCATATTTGTTTTTTATAAGTTTATTTATTTGAAAAGCAGAGTTACAGAGAGGCATATGCAGAGAGAGACAAAGAGGACTCCCATCTGCTGGTTCACTCTCCAGAGGGCCAGGAGCTTCTTCCGGGTCTCCCATACGGGTGCAGAGGCCCAAGGACTTGGGCCATCCTCCACTGCTTTCTCAGGCCATAGCAGAGAGCTGGATGGGGAGTGGAGCAGCTGGGATTCCCATATGGGATGCTGGTGCTTCAAGCCAGGGCTTTAACCTGCTGCGCCACAGCACCGGTCCCTTGTCTACCTATGAATGGTAAATACTGTCAGACACATGGGATTATATTGACTCTTTCTAAAAAGGCCTGCTGCTGGGCTGCGGACAGCACCTCAGCAAGTCCACACTTCGTCCTTAGGCTCTGCCCCCTCCAGCCTCTCCCTTGTTAATACCCATCTCAGCCCCCGCCTGTCATCACTGCGCCAGCCCATAATTACTGTATTCGCTTTTCCCTTCATCGGATGTAACCTTCTGCGGTGGTGTGGTCCAGCTGTGGCGGTCCCTGCTCCCGGCACAGGGACGAGCTCAGTGATCATCTGTGAAGGGAGTGAATGCGGCCCCTGCTCTGCCGCTGCCTCTCTCGGCCCTCGCCTGCCCCCGTGCTGCTACCCGCTGAAGGGTGCTGAGCAGGCAGGGTGCTGCGTAGGCCAAGGCAGTGATGGGGGCCGCTCCTGTGGTGCTGGACTTCTGTTTCAGGATGTGTCCAGAGCTCAGGGGTGTTAGGCTCTGCCTTCTGAGCACTTCCGTCTCCTCCCCTTTTTTTTTTTTGACAGGCAGAGTGGACAGTGAGAGAGAGAGACACAGAGAAAGGTCTTCCTTTGCCATTGGTTCACCCAGCAGCGCACCGCGCTGACCTGATGGCAGGAGCCAGGTGCTTCTGCTGGTCTCCCATGGGGTGCAGGGCCCAAACACTTGGGCCATCCTCCACTGCACTCCCGGGCCACAGCAGAGAGCTGGCCTGGAAGAGGGGCAACCGGGACTAGAACCCGGTGTGCTGGCGTCGCAAGGCTGAGGATTAGCCTAGTGAGCCGCGGCGCTGGCCTCCTCCTCACTTTTTAAGGAAGGGCCGGTAGAGGTTAGCACTGGCAGGGCTGACGTGGGAGTAGAGCGCCTAGGCCGCTGCAGCCTCACGCCTCCTGCCGCCACGTGCAGGGTTGGCCGGGTGCCCGTGTCTCAGTGGTGTCTGTTGCTGGTGGTACCCCGTGTACTGTCGCGTAGATTGCATCAGTTCCAGCACACTTGAGGCTGTCCCTTTCAACAGTGTCATCCCTGCTGGAGGATGGGGAGGGACGTGATGTGGCGTCACAGCGAGACCCTCCGGAGTGTCGCAGGACCACCGGCTCACCTGCTGTGTGGCTCAGCCCCCGGTCGCGCATACAAGGGGTCACACACTTCACTGCAGTTCTTCGCCTCCTCCCAGTGTGGGTTAATCGAGGGGGAGCTCTGACTAGTGGTTCTGGGACTCTGCGGTGTCTCGGTAACCTAATTCCTCTTTGCAAATTATTTTCTGACTTGTGGAGGACTGACTGCCGGCTCTAGCTCCTCTTGAGTAGTGGCCAGTTCTGAAGGGTTTAGTGGAGCGTGAGTTCACAGTGGCACTCCCATTTGTGTAGCCACTTACGGCCTGAAACCACTCATTTATGGATTCCTTGGCACAGTCTTGTGAATCGCAGAGTGTCTGTCCTCTTACAGGTGAGAAAACTGGGGCAGGCGCTAATGCAAGATGCTCACTCTTCCATTCGCTCAGCAGGCAGATGCCCGCCACACGAGGCTGTGGCGATCCAGGATCGAGCTTTCCCACGTGGGGTTCTGTGCTCTGCCTTGGAGAGGATGTCCCCTGGGTGATGGACTATCACCCGGTGCATCTGTTGGAAGCCCTTGCGCACACTGCATGACTCACGTCCTCGCTCACCCCCACTCGGGGTAACTCAAGTCCCAGCCTTGTATTTATGGAAGTTATTTTTGCTGTCTTCCCACTTCCAGAATTATCAGAAAAGCTTAACCGATCTCAATAAAGTTCTCCTACTAGACCCAAATGTTGTCGAGGCAAAGATGGAACTGGCAGAGGTCACCAGATTCCTTAATACTAAGGATGACACGGCATCACTCAGCAAAGGCAAGGAGAGGAAGAAGATCGAGATTCAAGAGGTATTTGTGACTGATCATTACTGCAAGTACTCTTTGGGGCTCCTGTACGAGACTCTAAGGTCATACTCCTCAGAGTTCTACATCACTGGAAAGGTTGTAACGAGTGACACAGACGACACTGCTTGCAGGGAGAATGAGCCGGTGTTTCCCCGCGCAGGCGCACCGGCCGTGCTGGCAGTCTCCGCCCACCCGCCATCGGGCCTGTGATTCGCACAGTTTCCACTGCAGGGCAGCCCTGGGACTCCTGACACACCAGACTGGGTTTCAGGGGCCCCGCAGGCCACACCCCGTGGAGAGTCTCCCAGACCTTAGCACTCTGAAACTGACCTCAGCATCTAACCTGCCTCTCTGACTACACAGAGCGCCCTGATTCCCGTGGCCATTAGTGAGGACTGGCAGGCCCTGGACTCCTGGACAGTCCTCAGTGTTAATATCCCACCCCAGTCTGGTGCTCCCCCTCCGAGGCCAGGAGGAGAGAGGACTCTGTTTCCCTTAAAGGAGAAACACCTGTGTTAAACGATAAGGAACTAAGAGTAAATGCAGTATTTTCATAACGATTATTTTACAGGCCCAAAGATAAAATTTTATATTTTCAACGTCAGAGTTTTTAAAAACTTTACAGAGGAGTACTTTCATGAACTGGGTTCTTACACCCCAATGCTTCTCTTCCTAAAGAAATTACTTGGGGGTCTGTGTGGTGACTGCTGCTCTGTCCCTCCTGCAGGTGACTGAGTGCCATGACAGGGAGCCCCAGCCAACCAGGGAGGACGTCCTCGCCACCAGCCCGGCTTCTGAGCGGGGCGAGGAACGCAACGGGCCGCTGGAACGCTCGGAAGGACTTCAGCTCGCCAGGCCACACAATGCCTACGAGTTCGGCCAGGCCATCAGCGCTGTCAGCCTGAGGAGAGACAGGGCAGCCTGTGCGCACCTTTTAGCCTCCACTGCGCCGGAAGAGCTGCCCACGTTGTTGAGTAACAAACTTGAAGGGGACACGTTCCTCCTCCTGGTTCAGGCTCTGAAGAACCATCTCGTTGATGAAGACCCCTCCCTGGTCTATCAGCACCTTTTATATCTGAGTAAAGCAGACAGGTTTAAGGTAAGTGGAGAAGTGTTAAGAGAGTTTAGGAGTTCCTGTAACTTTAACATGCTGATTTAGGCCGACGTAACTTGTCCCCGTTTCAGATGATGCTGACGCTCATCAGCAAGGACCAGAAGGAGCAACTCCAACAGCTCTTCGATGCCCTGGCGGACGCAGCGCACGGCCACTTTACTCTGGAAGACGTGCAGGCCCTGAAAAGCCAGTATGAGCTTTAAACCAAGACTGCTGTTCGAGGCCTGCCGCGCATGGGTGCACAGTTCCGTAATGCTGGTGGCACGGTGTTGTAACCGCTGCAGAGATAAAAGCTGGCTTTCACGACTAGAAAACATTTTGCTTTATTTTTATAGACAGAAGATGTATATCCTATGATCTGCTTTTTATTAGTTGTAAATATTTTCTTATGTACCAGAGCCAACATCTTTATATTTAATAAGTACATTTGGAACTTGTTAAAATTTTTAATTTATAGTACACGTTTTCTTTTAATAACTCATCTGTTGAAACTGAGCTAAATTGCATTTTCTTTGAGCTAAGGTGTCCTCTAAAGTTTGACAGAATTAAACTTTAAAGTTTTTTTCTTAAATAAGCGTATCACCTTATATCCTGCTAAGGTATACATAAAGTCCCAATTTATACTTGTGGATTACAGTTAGTTAAAACATACCACTCAGGTCTATAATATGAAATGATTATTAAATAATGTTTTTAATTTAGAGCTGTAAGAGGACCTCATTTTTCTAATATGGAAGCATTGCCTAATAGTTAAGAAAATTGCCAGAAATTTATACCACTTTTTACTAGATTTTAAAGCTACCTCCCCTTATAAAAGCAATAAAACAGCCAGGATATAAGAACAAACGCAGTCTGCATTTGTACTGGAAATGCCCCCTCCTCCATCTGTTTTTGCTCTCATGACTATATTTATTTCTTTACTGTAAATGGGAACGTGAAGTACTCTTCTACCAAAAGCTCCTTTATTATCTGGGTCAGAGTAAAAGGTATTTCTTACACTAAAACTCTCAGGTCTCTGTCATTTATTTTAGTCTATAGTCAATTCCCCTTTTCTTGAGCAATTTTATTTAGAAGTGAAGATGAAAAGATTAATCTTTTATAATTAAAATGCTACTAAATAGTGAATATGGAAATAATTATAGAATACTGTTAAAATCATAATCTAGAACCTTCCAAAATGAGCAGTTTTTCCCTTAAGCTGTTCTCTCCCCTACTCCCAAGTAAAATTCTGTAATGGGTACTTTAGGCTACTAACAAAAAACTGCTTCTCCTTTTTAGTGCTATTAAATTTTCATGAAAGTAAATGAATGGATTCTGTTAGAACCATATCTTGTGTGTGGAGTTTACTTATAGAAACGAACCATAGTTTTCCTTTATGAAGGTATTTCAAAATTTGTGGAAATGGGATTAGAAGATGTTTGCTTTGGTGCAAAAAATTTTTTTTGAAATCCACAGTTTCATAAACATTTTTCATGAACTTTTTGAAGACCCCCTCATATGCATGGATTTCAAATTTATTTTACTCCAAAATAATCTTTTACTTGCATTTTCCACTTTTGAAGTACCCTCATATGTAGGAAAACAATTTGAGATTGACTTTAGAAACAAAGAGAACTTCCTCTCTTCTCGGCAGCTACATGCCCAGCTTCAAGCACACTGACAGAGTCATGCAATAACTGATTTTTTTTTTTTAACTTTCACTTTGTCTAACTTACTCCTCAAAAGAGCTGTTATAAACGAGGAAGCAAAGGCACAGAGAAGGCTACGTAACTTACCAAAGATTACAGATAATACAAGGGTTCCATCCAAAATCCAGACCTGGGCATGTGGTGGAATGAGAAGGCCATGCCAAGGTGGCCACTGGCAAGCGAGCGTCAGTTATTCAGGAATGGCTTTGAAACCCACCTGGCAATGGAGCCTGCCTGGCAACAGGCTGTGATTGGATGGATTGGAAACTGCCTGGGAACAGGCTATGATTGGATGGATTGGAAACTGCCTGGGAACAGGCTGTGACTGGATGGATTGGAAACTGCCTGAGAGCAGGCTATGATTGGATGTATTTGAAACTGCCTGGCAACAGGCTATGATTGGATGGATTTGAAACTGCCTGGTAAAAGGCTGTGATTGGATGGCTTTGGAAACTGCCTGACAATAGGCTGTGATTGGTTGGGGCATAGACGCCCCTTGACCAGATTGGCTGGTCTTGGCTATATAAGATGTTGTACCAACTGTAATAAATGAGTCTGCGGGCTGCTCGCCTCGAGCCTGCTTTCACCCGGCTCCCGGGGTCTGTGTGTTGACTCCGCGCCTCTTGCCCCCACCACGCTGCTCCTCTCAGAAACGAATCCACTGCAACATTGTTGAGAAACTCAACTGCAACATGGGCAGTCTGTCTTCTGACGTCACATACACTGCTGTACAATGGAAAATATTAAAGATCCGAGGGGGATGAGGAGGAAGGTGCCTGGCCTTTCTTGCAGTCGCAGATAAGGGGAGACAATGGACTTGTGAACTGCCAAGTCCGGCACACGAGCAGAGGAATTTATAGTGACAGCCCAGAGTCAGAAAAGTGTAGGGCAAGGTTTTAAGGGGTAAGCAATTGCAGCTTGAGAAGGATGTGCCAGGCAGAGAAACCAGGCCGTGCAGAGGCGTCTGGGACATGTGGAAGGTAAGGTCGCAGTTTCCTAGGGAACTGCAGGCTGTCTCACTACCGTGGAACATGGGGTTTGCAAGCTAAGCCTGAGGATGATAGCTGTATACACCAGCTATATATGGGATATATGTATTTGGGATATAAAATGGTAGAAAATATCAGTTTCAATGATACCCGTAGTTCCTTTTCGAATCAGGCATTGCCATTCTTAAAATACCTGGTTTTCTACTCCTGGGCAGAGGAACAAGACCATACTTCACAGCTTTGACATTGGCTGGGGCCACATGACCGGTTTTATCAATAGGGTTTAGGTCATTTCCGAGCTCACGTAGGCAAGAACTGCCACAGACCCTCCCCACGGTCTGTCCCCTCTCTGCAGTGACTGAGAAGGGGCCCAGTTCCAGCGAGTGCAGTCACAGATGACGGCGCCTCCATGTGTGGTTTGCATGTATGAACTTATGCTTTCTTATGTTGAGACACTGAGATTTTGGATTGTTTTAACTATATTCAGTGACTCACCTCTCAGTCTGCTCCTGTGCCCATCTTCAGCCCTAAAGTCGTTCCTGACTGTCTTCTCCACTCGGCTGTCTTCTCACAGGTGCCTGAAACAGAATACGCCCTGGAACTCTGTGGCTCAGGCTCAGGCTTCATCTATGCCATAGCTCAGTGGGAGGTACCAGCCCTTCCACGCAACGGCCTCAGCCAGAAACCTGGGCTTCTACGTGGGCTTTCCTAGCTCACACAAACTCCACATCCAGTATTTCACCCAGTTTCACTGCCTGAACATGGCGTACTCACCCAAGACCGACTGCTCTTGGCACAGGGTGTCTTTCCACATTGGTTCGCTGTTTACTCGTTTGCTGGGAAATGACTGCTTTAGTTCTGTCTCCCATATCGCTCAGCAAAATGCCTAGCGCAACAGAGATTCAATAAGTATTCATGAATAATTTGCTAATGTTGTATTTTTTGTTTTTTGGTGTATTGAGGTTTTTCAGTGGATTACTGCTTGTTACATCTAATTGGCTGCTGCAAATCATGCACTTGTAAGTAGAAAAGCCTCAAAGACAGTAATTCTATAGTGTGGGTTTATTTATCATCAAAGTTTAACTTAAGCCTTAAGGGACATCAGTCCGTGTTTCATTACTACAACAAAATACTTGACACAAGCTACTTACGAAGGAAAAGAGGTCAACTGTGGCTTACAGTTCTGAAGGTTAAAATCCAACACTGGGCAGCGCCTTTGGTGTGGCGTCTGACAATGGCATCCTGCTGGCAGAGGCCCGAGGCGGCACAGAGCATCTCGTGGTCTACTCTTATAAAGTCATCAGGATTTCATCCTGGGGGCTCCATCCTAATAACGCAATCCAATTCCAGAGGCACAACCTTCAAATACATGATTGGATGAGTTTCCACTCTTATTGCCATTAACATAAAGACTGTGGAGACCAAACCTTTAACACATAGGCCTGGGTGGGAACATTCAGCCAAGGTATTATCTAGACCACAGCACAAAGTTTCTAGATAAAACTATATATTAAAAATTTTATTTGAAAGGTAGCATTATACAGAGAGAGAGGATAAGACAGAAAAAGCTTCCATCCACTAGGTCACTCCCCAAATGGCTGCCATGGCCAGGACTGACCCAGGTTGAAGCCAGGAGCTTTCCTAGGCACACTATCAGGAAGCTGGACAGGAAGTGGGGCAGATACGACTCGAACCAGCATCCTTATGGGATGCCCACATCGACCTGCTCCAGGCCAAAAACTCTAAAAGCAGTTAAAGTCTCCTGGGGGCTAGCACTGTGATGCAATGGGTTAAGCTGCCAGTTGGAACCCTGGCTGCTCCATTTCTAGGCCAGCTCCCTGCTAATGCACCTAGGAAAGCAGTGAAAGATTGCCCAAGTACTTAGACTCCTGCCATCCACTTGGGAGACCCAGTAAGCTCAAGGCCTTGGCCTGGCCTAACCCCTGCCATCGCACCCATTTAGGGAGTGAACCAGTGGATGGAAGACATCTCCTGTTACCTCTATAATTCTGCCTTTTAAATAAATGCATAAAAATTTTAAAAGCTCCTTAATTAAAACCATATGTGACAATTATTTGCAAGGTGTAAGACATCTAAGCAAATCACAGTCGCCCTGGGCTTAAGTCTGCTTATTTAAAAATATTAGTAAATATCATTGAAGTGGATGCATCATGTTGCTAAGTAACATGACAATGCTTTCTGAGCTATACACAGACTGTCACTGTTATTTCTGGTTCACAGAGAATATGAGATGCAGGTGTACAGATCTCAGTCTAGAGCCCACCTCTTTCAGCTTCTGCAGCCGTTACATGATCCCGTGGTCTACCACCACAGTCCCCCTCAGCCTCCTGCCCGCACCAATCAGCTTCCCTTCAACACATCAAATGTCCCTCCTTCTCTCTCCCACAAAGGAGTCTTGACCTCCTTCCAAGGGTAACACCTCCACCTTTCCAGTCTGCAAGATCTCCTTCCCACTGCTGCCTTCCTGTCAGCCTGTAAACCTACACCGCTCTTCACCCCAAACCCACTTTCAACCGTGAGCTTCCGTTTTCGTTCCTGTCCATTAAAAACAACAACAAAACCACTTTCTTCAGATTTCCCAATTCCCATTTAGTCCTTTTCTGGTGGACTTTTGGCTCCTGCTCCCGTTGCTGCTGAAAATCCCTCTCCACAACCTCAAAGCCAGCGGCTTTTTCTTAATCACGGAGCTGAGTGACTGCAGCCTGCAGGTTTTAGAGGTCGTCCCATCTGAAGCGGACTCTCTCACTTACGTTGAAGCCCAGCACAACTGAGAATGCTGTGTGTTCTGAAACAGCTTGCACCGGTTTTGTCTTTTTGCTGAGATTGGTGGATAAAGGAGGTGACATCTGGAAGGTGAAGGGACAGCTATGTTATTAAATTTAAATAGGCTGTTGTATTTCTGAGCTGCTCGGACTGAGCCATGATCTCATCCAGGCAAATTCACAGACAACCTCTTTCTTGAGCAAAATCTCAAAATGCAAGGGGCTCTACAAGTTGACAGTGCCAAGTGATGGATGTGTTGAGAACTGGAGGTTCTGCAAGAAAGCCTCAAAGACACGGAATATACAGTCAACCCTTTCATGTCCACCACCTGGGGCTCTCCGTGTCACCTCCCTTTATCCTCCCAATCAGTGGTGCCTCACCGTTAGAAATGGCGTACTTTCCACTAGAGGCCTCTCAGGCAGCAGCACAAAAGCAGAGATTAATCAAGACTTAAGGCAGAACACAGCATTCGGGATCTCAAAGAGATTTTTTTTAACTGTTTTGCCAACACATTATGGGCTTCCTTATCTGGGAAAAGGATGTGCAGCACAGTATGTTCACTTGGAATTTTACTGTCTGTTGGTCTCTAGGTACCACTCAAAACAGAAAGACCCCTGCAGACTGATGTGCAAGTCCCAGGATCCTGCCTGAGTTTTCACCACGGGGTATCTAAGCAGAACTGTCTCCAGAACACAACAAATCCTATCAAGCTTATAGGTTCTGATGCAGTTTGCCAACAACCCAAGTAAAGAGAGGGTGGAAGGCTAGCTGATGGTAGGGAACGACAAAAAGGAGGACACTGAGTAGGAGACACTAGCTCCTGTTCCTTTCTCCGAGAACCTACTTAAAAGCAGTCTTTGAGATTCCAGTTCTAACCAGCTGTACGAACTTGCAGTTTTAGGTTCCTTATCTGCCAACTGTCTTCCTGTTCAGGGTTGTGTTGACGCCTGGTGATGCCGAAGAAGTGCCTTATCTTTCCTTCCTTGGGTGTAACTGCTTCTTCCCATAAGTATGATGACTGAATCTATTCTGTCAAAAAAGGAGAGGGGCTGGTCTTGTGGCATGGTGGGTAAAGCTGACGCCTGCAATGCCAGCATCCCACGTGAGCACTGGTTCATGTACCCGCTTTCTTCTTCTGATACAGCTCCCTCCTAATGGCCTGGGGAAAGCAACAGACGATGGCCCAAGTCCTTGGGCCCTGGCACCCAAGCCAGAGACTGGAGGAAGCTCTTGGTCCCTGGCTTTGGCCTGGCCCAGCCCTTGCCATTGCAGCCATTTGGAGGAGTGAACCGATGGATGGAAGATCTCTTTTTGTGGCTGCGATTTTCAAATAAATAAATACTTAAAAAATTTTTAAATAAAATTGTACTTTTCAAATACTGTGGACATTGTTTTATTGGACAGACACACACATTAAGATCCTTCTGACAGAAATGATACCTAGAGAAAGGGGCCTCTGGTGCCTCTCCTGGAAATGAGTCCTGTTACAACAGTTAAGAGACGACTCCACAGGTTATGCAGAGAGTTGGTTTGTAATCGCAAGCATCTCTCTTTTCCAACCTGTCACTGTTTAGAAGCGGAGTCCACACACAGACAGCTGAACATTCTGTCTGGCAGAGGCTGGGGGGTGCTTAGTGTTTGCTGAATGGATGAAGCTGGAGGACACTGGCCGAAAAGGTGCTCTTATTTCAGGCTAGAGATGTTCCTGTTGTTACTGAGAAACTCAGAATGGCACTTTAAATGTTTCTCAGTCATTCTTGGAGGTTTTGCATACAGTCACATGACAATGTTAGGGACCAGAGGATTGGGAATTTAAAAATAGCTCTAGTGATTCTCAGGAAGTTCCAGTTTATGACTCACTGGCCTAGAAGCTGAGTGTGCACGAACATCTGAACTGTGTAAATGTAAATGAACTACTAATGACTCTTCAAATAAAGTCCTGCAGGGGAGATACCTATTTATATAGAAGATACTCTGCTTTAATGAGCTTAATTTGGGGGGGAGGGCCGGCAATAATACCAAGTACAAGTAGGAAAAAAAGCATCAAATGTTCAATTTTTACAGGTATTAAAAACCATGTAGAATAAATCAAGAATGTTTTCAAGAAGAGGTAAAATTTGGGGCCAGTGCTGTGGCATAATGGTTGTTAAGCCTCCACCTGTGGCACCAGCATCCTAAAGTTCTGGCTGCTCTGTTTCCTATCCAGCTCCCTGCTAGTGGCCTGGGAGGGCACTGGAGGATGGCCCAAGTGCCTGAGCCCCTGCACCCAGAAGACCCAGAAGAGGCTCCTGGCTTCTGATTGGCCCAGCCTGGCTGTTTGTGGCCATTTGGGGAGTCACCTAGCAGATGGAAGACTTCTGTCTGTAACTCTGCTTCTCAAATAAATCTTTTTTGTAAAAAAGACGACGAGGTAAACTCTATGTCAGACTCAGGTCAATGAGAAGAAGAGCTCGCATGATAGGTAAAACAGTCATTTCCCCCAGTTATTGTTTATAGCCATTGTCTATATTCCCACTAGAGTCTTTTTACTTGTTAAACTTATTCAGTGAAGTATTAAGCCTTTTTACTCTAATGTAAATATAAAATGTTTTCTCAAAAAAAGGGGGAGAAGCAGAAGGAAGAAAGGAATATCATTATATTCTTAGAACTGTATCTACAAATCCATTCAAATCCTGTTAAAAATGAATTCAAATTAAGAATTTTAACTAAAGTTATATAAAAGGTATCCAGGTTGGAAAGGAAGAAGGAAAACTATCTTTGCAAACATACTATCTACAAGGGTACTTCAGAAAGTTAATTTTAAAATGGAATTAAAAGGTTTGTGTAAAAAAATTTTAAATCCACATTCTGTTCATAATATGAACGTTCATGAACTCTGAAGACCCTTTATATGCAGGTTTGAAAAAATTTTGCATTAAAATTAACTTACCTTTTAATTCCACTTTCTATGAACTTTTTGAAGTACCACTGTATACAGAAAATCTTACAGAATCTACAAAAACTATTAGAAATAATGTGACATAAGATTGTAGGATTCATGATCAATATACAAAAATCAATTATATCTGTATGTATCAGTGAACAGTCATAAACTGAGATAAAATTTGAACATTGAAAATTACAGAGCATTGTTGAGAGAAACTAGAGAATGAGATAAAACACTATCCTGCATTCATGGACTGGAAGACTCAACACTGTTAAGATGCCAATGTTCCCCAAAATTGGTATATGATTCCTAATCAAAATTCTGGCAGACTGTTTGGTAGAAACCTAGGGATGGATTCCAGAATAAAGTCAGTATTCAAATCAGTGGGAAAAGGAAATATTAGTTACCAAATAGTACATCATAAATGGTTTTTCATAAAGAAAAAACAAAACTGGACCTCTGTATTATATCAAGTGCTAAAACAAAACCAAGGTTTGGGTCAGTGCTGCAGTGCCTGCATCCCATATGTGTGCCGGTTCAAGTCTTGGCTGCTCCACTTCCAATCCAGCTCTCTGCTATGGCCTGGGAAAGCAGTGGAAGATGGCCCAAGTCCTTGGGCCCCTGCACCCACCTGGGAGACCCTGAAGAGGCTCCTGGCTCCTGGCTTTGGATCTGCTCAGCTCTGACCATTGTGGCCATTTGGGGAGTGAACCAGCGGATGGAAGACCTCTTTCTCCCTCTCTGTAATTCTATTTTTCAAATAAATAAAATAAATCTTTAAAAAAAACTAAGGTAGATTAAAACATTAAAAATTAAACAAGAAATCTAAGAGGTTAGAGTACAATTTCAGATCAGGAAAGAACTTAACTATGACTAGAAGGTCTACAATATTATAATTAGATAAACTGACAATACAGGTTTCAAAGTGCAAAAAAAAAAATGTTTTAAAATCCCAAAATAAAAAAAAATATTTAAGAATGACATAGAATGAACACAAAAATAATAAAGAAGCAGGTTTGGAAAAATAAAACCAAACTGTTAACAACTATACAAAGATCTCTTTCAAATGGAGAACTACCACCTCCTTCCTAGGCAAAGGATGTAACAGCCAATTTAGAGCAACCAGTTCAAATGTTACCCCTTCCCTCAACCAGCCCCCGCCCCCACAAACACAAAGCATGGAAAGATGTACTAGTCATGAAAATGTAAAATCAGGTAATAGATATTACTTTATATAAAAAATAGCCTTGTGGGGGCTGGCCTGGTGTGCCGGCATCCCATATGGCTGCCAGTTCGAGACCTGGCTGCTCCACTTCTGATCCAGCTCTCTACTATGGCCTGGTAAAGCACTGTAAGATGGCCCAAGCCTTGGGCCCCTGCTCCCGCGTGGGAGTCCCAGAGGAAGCTCCTGTCTTCGGATCAGCGCAGCTCTGGCCGTTGCAGCCAATTGGGGAGTGAACCAGTGGACAGAAGCTCTTTCTCTCTCTGCCTCTCATCTCTGTGTAACTCTTTCAAATAAATAAGTAAATCTTTAAAAAGAAAACCTTGTGAACATTATCAATCTCTAGTACTCACTGGAGGAATTCAGGGAGAGGTAGGCTCATGAACCTTTCGCAGACTGTAACCTGTGACGGCCTTTTCTTGCAGTCTGGCTACAATTATTAAATGTTCACCTAGCTATTTGATTTCCACGATCTATCTCCTATAATGAAAAATATCCATAAAATGAGGACTTAGGTATAAGGATGTTTCTGCAGTATTTTGTAGGGAGGAAGAAACAAAAAGCAGAAAGTGAATGCTCGTCAATTTGAGAATGTTTCAGTAATATAACCTATCTATACCACAGAATTATAATGCCGCTATTTAAAATCACTAGAGCTACAGTTGACTTTAACATATTTCCTTAAGATATTGAGAAAAAAATCAAGAAAATAAATAATATATATCTGCACAGTGACTATATGAACAAGAAGAAAACTCATACACTTGGTTGTTTGCATTTGTTATGGGAGAAGGTAATGTGCTAAGGGGCACAGAAAGAGGTAAACAAAGCAAAAGTAAAATCAAAGGCGGGGCAGGGTGAATGGGAAAATAAATTATTTTGTGTACATGACTTTCAACAGTAACTACCTTTACAATATTGGTTCACTTGTTCCCTCTGAAGCAACCATTTCGTTATGCAGCTGAAAATATTACATTTTCTTTAAACAACAGAAAGCCCACAGAAGCACAACTGAAGTGCTTTGGTTACATTAAAACAGAAAAATTACGTTCCAGTGGCTGTCATATCTTCTAGGATTTTTAAGACAATGTCTTGATCTCAAGAGTCCAGGTTTTTTTTTTTTTTTTTTTTTTTTTTTTTTTTTTTTTTTTTTAAGCATTCTGTCTTCCTAATATCATTAGTTCGGAGGTAAGGATTTGGAGGTAACCTGGCAGACATGGTGTGGTGTAATATCTAAGTTTTAACTGCTTCATGCAAAACAAAAAGTAGAAATAGATCTTCAATAGTATGTAGGCAAAAGGCTGAAAAGAAAAAAGAAAAAAAGTAAAAGCAGGACTACATTGTTAACAGCCAGCCCAAACATTCTAGAATTAGTAAACTTTTACAGATGAAAGGGCTTGCCTAATTACTTACTGCTCAAATTACAGACTCAAATGAGCTGTTTACTAACCCTGATAACCTGGCTGTCATTCAAGCCCAGAGAGACAGCAATTTCTACCAAGCATTCAAGGAAGACATAATTCCAGTTTTACATACCCTGATAATCAAGTTCATCCCACATTAACACTTGGAAACTACAATTCACCAGATTAAAGAATAAATCACAATTATATGACAGATGCTCACTTCCCTCCAAATTAAGAGTAGCCAACAAAATGCAACATATTTTCCAAGGGAAGAGCTCTTGGGCAAATTAAGAATTATGAGAATTTACTTCATTTGGTAAAAAGTATTTACATATACAAGATATTCCAAAAAGCTAATGGAAATAGAAGTTTATTTCGGTGTAAAACATTTTGAAATCCATGCATTTTTTTCATAGGATGCATTTTCCACGAACTTGTGGAAGGCTCCTCGTATATATGCAGCAAATATTATAATGGTTGACGCACTAAAACGTTTCCCTTGGCGATTAACTAATCAACAACGCTCCCTTTAGTTACTGCTATTCAGCACCTTCCACTAGAAGACCTAGCAAGTGCTGATGGCCCAGAATAAGAAATCATTTCACAATGTGAATCCTAGCTCCGCCACTTACGAGCTATGCAACTCTAGGCCAAGTACTTACCATTTCTGTGCCTCAGTAACCTCATCTTGAAAATGTGGATCATGAGCGCACCCCCTCCACAGGTTGTTCTGAAGAGTAAAGTTACTATTTTGAGACAGAAATTAGAAAGTGACATTTCAAAGCACTGGTTGTTAAACAAAAATATTCATAAATATTCATAAATGATGACTGAGTACAGCTATCCTTTTCAATCTAGAGATATGCTATTAGAAGATTCAATGGACAGGAAATTAAGTTTTTTAGATATATTACTTTAAAATGTGTTTTGTTCTATCTACCAAAAGGCAGAGAGAGAGAGAGAGAGAGAGAGAGAGAGAGAGAGAGAGAGAGAATCTTCCATCCACTGGCTTACTCCCCAAATGTCTGCAACCGCCAAGACTGGACCAAGCTGAAGCCAGGAGCCTGAAACTCCCAAGTCTCCCATGTGTGTGGCAAATTCTGTCAGGGTCTCCCATGTGAGTGGCAGGGGTCCAAGCAGTTGAGCCATCATTTGCTACCTCCCAGAATGCATCAGCATGAAGATGGGTCAGCAGCAGAGGTGCCAGGACTCAAAATGGCACTTTGATATGGGCTGTGGGTAACCAACTACACCACAATGCTGGTCCCAGATATAAAATTATTAATACCAAAATCAATAGTATTTTCATACACTATTAGTACCAAGCAGAGAATGACATTTTAAAAAGACACCATCCCAACAGCATAAAAAATAATCAAGTATCAAGATGTGAAAGACCTCAATAGCACTAATTATAGATTTAATGTAATCTCAATCAAAATTGGTGAAACTCAACAAGATGGCTCTGTTCATGGAGACGTGAAGTGCCAAGAACTACCAAGACATTCTCTAGGTGGCAGATGTGACCTACTACAGAGCAAACTCAGATTCCAAGGGTGTGGTCTAGACTGTCCACTAAGCCACATAAGAGGTCGGTTTCTGAAATGCACACCGACCAGGCACGTCTGCGTGGTTCCTTCCTCACTTCCTTTGCACCTTGGCTCAGAGGACCCCTAAGCAGACCTTGTCTGTCTGTCCTGTATAAAAGAGTTCTTCCCACTATTCCAGCCACTCTGTTGCCACCGACCACTCATTTTTCATAGCAATCACCATATTATTTTAACCTAGCTATAGGTTTATTATTTGTGTCTTTCTCCCTACAATGACAAAAGACTTTTGAAACCAGAGTGTGTATTTATTTGGTACTAAATGATATCTTCAGCATCTATTTTGTAACTCTGCTGAATGAACAAGCTGGTAGAAGTCACGAAGACTGATTAACACATGAGGCATGGTGATTCAATCTCAACTCAAACTGCAAACCTCCTTTCGCTCTTCACCTATTAAATGATAGTTACATAGAAGATTAACTCTTCTTGAGCACAGAATAGCATGTTGGATATTCAAATCACCCAGTACGTAGACTCACTGGCTTTAGCAATGATATCTCACTCTTTAATGAAGGAAGGAAGTGAAACAACAAATCCATTAAGAGGAACCATATGAAATACAGCTTTGAGAGTCTTAACGTCTCTCACTGGAAAGGCAAAATGATCTATGGATCAGGAGTTATTTGATCATGTCATGCAGGAATTAACAGCTCTTATGGTTTTCAACATACTCTTTATCTTTTGGTGATCTAAGTCTATATTCAACTAAAAGGTTTTATAGTCTAACTCAATTTCCAAAAAAAAAATAAAGAGTAATGGATTATATGAATTTAAATAAAGAGTGATAGATTCTGTGAATTTAAATCTATCAAAAAGTTAACTAAAATTTGATGTTCTCAGGCTGGGAAGTTGCAAATTTCAGAGAAGCCAGTTAAGCTGGTGGTATACATGATTAGCACTAGGATGTACTGTTATAGTTGTATTATTTTCTCTCACTACCATAGGATTTTTTCTGAATACAAAGGGTTTGAAAAAGATTGCTGTGAGTTTAGCTTGGTTTTGAATACCTGGGGTATTTCTTACTCTAGTCTAGCCCAGAATTGAGTTCTGGGGAATTTGGCTTGGTTGTGTATTAAGTCAAGGTTAACAGATCTGGGGTGACAAGCAACTTTTGGAGCCAACTGTAAGGTCCGGACATTTTTTAAGGTGAGACCGAGGACATATTGTTGGGGGAACAATAGGAAGAGGGAGGGGGTGGACCAAATGCACTGGCCACCCACATGACACCACTTCCACTGTATTCCTATCACTTACTTTCCATCTCATCTTTAGCCTTTCACAGAAATGTCAGGGCAGTCAACATTATTTTCATGAGATACAACAGATTTTCAAAAGTTCATGAAAAAAATTTTGCACCAAAATAAATGTATCTTTTAATTTTCCCACATACTTTTTGAAGTACCCTTCTTTTAACAATGTTCCAGGAAAACAGAAAAAAAAAATCTGCTATGCATTTTATAGGGCTACAATAGAAAGCATCTGATTATTTCTAACTTGAACTTATGTGGCTTCCATTTTCTTCAACAAATGTTGTCAGGGCAGAATCTCTTAAAAACAGTCTTTATGATCTTTTTCTAAGATGAGAATTTATAATATGGATCCCATTTCACAACGTAATGATTCACTTACTGAAGATAAATTCCATCAATTTACTTAAAAAATGAGATTTTTTTTTATGAACACAGCATCTTGCAAGGCAAATGGCATGAATTACAAGACATGATAGTTTCTAACACTATTGAAAAGTTCAGCAAATGCATCCCTTTGAGCCGAGACCAGAAGGTAAAATCATTTCAATGTCTTGTTATATTTGAGTAATACCATTAAACAAATGAACACACACGTGCACACACTAAACAGCAGCAGTACATTAGTATTTACATTTATTTCTCAGAAGCATTTTACACACTCATTGAACAAAATTGGAATGCAAACAAATATACAAATACCATAGTAAACTTTATCAAATAAAATAACTGGCACTAGTGTTATAAGCATATTATTGGACCTGGTGAGAAGTGATGAAAGCCTGCAGCCCATGACATTTTTCTTTTTATCAAAAGAAAATGCTCCATAGCACCATAATGGTAATACTTAAGAGAAACATGTAAGATGGAACATTTTAAACTGCTATAATTGAGGTTAGCCTGCTTTATTTAAGAGAATTATACCAGTTAACAGGACAGGCAGTATTTTGGCCAACTTCTGCTTATGTCAATTGAACATTTTCCATCAATAGAAGCAAAAGAAAATAAAGCCAACCATAGGGACCTTTTGTCCTTGGTACAAGCTCTGCACCATGCTTTGCTTTCATGGCTGGAGAACATATGCATGTATTCAAAACTGAGGTTATGTGGCATTGTTCACTAAAGCCTGAGCGTGTCTTTGGTAGGCTAATACTTTTTCATTATGTTTATTAATCACATTTGTGTTCATCTATTTCCTGTGTTTTTCTATATAATCCAAGTGATAGGACATTATGGAAAACAATATGGCAAAATCCTCAAACAACTAGGCTCTTAAAACCCAGCGTGTATCCCAAAGACATCAAGAATTGATAAAAAGTGACTTCTTTGTAATACTTACATAGCCTATGGGATTTTATTTTGCAGTTTTATATATCTTATTTGTTGCTGTCAGTATACTTAATTACCTACCTTTACATTTTTCTTCTAAGATGGCATCAACAAGATACAAGATATATAGAGTACCAGCTATTTCTATTTTGAAGTTGTGCAAAGACTGCCACAATCTTGCTCAAAGTATCTAAGTATCCAAATGGTAGCCAATGGGCTGCATTAAGCTTTATATATCCACATAGCAAATGAAGGGAAAAAAACAAAGTTTATGCCCCATTAGGAACAGGAATATTACAAAGAGTATCATATATTAGAAGAACCTGCCAAGTTCTTTCACCCAGTATCCTTTAGTGGTTTCAATAGAATATCACTAACCACTTACCCCGATCCTCAACTTTTCTTCATAAGAATGCTGTAGAACTCCATTAGTATTTTATATTGATTATAAATAAAGCCAAACTTCTTCTATCTAAAGACACAAAAATGTGTTTTAAGCAATGTTTTGTGTCATACACACAGAACATGCTTTGCTCTTACAGATTTATTATCTTTACAATAATGCACTTTTAAAGCCTTCATTTCATAGTTTGGTAATTATGATCCACACGAAACACAATACTTATTGAACACAGAAAATGTATCTGCATTAGGATTGTGAAACCTGACTTCTGTAGTCATGTGTAGTTCAACCAGCTCCAAACAAGGTTGTTCAGTGGTAATTATTTTGCAGCATTTATGGGCCTAAATTTCAGTCTGAATTGCAACTTTTAATTCCATTGTCGGAAGTGAGTGGTTGTTGTTTGTCTCTTTTAGTGCATCGCCAAAATATAAATCAACATTGGGTCTTATTGCACTGTTACCATGTTCTTCAGCAATATGATTCAACTGTGGAACTTCTGAACATGAAGCAGTGTTGGTAAGCACAGAAATGCTACACTGATGCGGGCAATTCTCCAGACGGTCATTTTCCACCTCAGGAAGAATGTTAACAGTAGCAAAGCGGGCATGGTAATCACTGGAACCATGACTACATGAAGTTTTCATGCTTTCAAGGTCAGAACAACTAAATTCAGAAAAATGACTAGAGTGGGAATCGGCTACAGATGGCATACTGTCACTGAGGGACGGAGCCTCAAATTCGCTGGAGTTCGTGCTTTGTTGTTCTAACAACTGAGCATCCATGTCCTCTCGGGTTTCATTTATCTTCATGTTACCCTTTTTCCTCGCTTTACCACTTTTTGATTTTTTTCCTGCTGTTGCTTCTTTGGGCCACTTGGTGGCCCCGGATTTACCTTCAGGCAAGCCACCAGCTGAGCCAGCAGCATGACCCCGGGCGGCACTGGCGTCATCCACACTGCTGCTTCCACTGTTGTGCCTGAATTTAGACGGCTTTGACTCAATGTCGACCTGCACTTCCATACTGTTGCCTTCTCTGGAACACAAGAGCGACAAGTATAAGCCTCACTTCTGACTTCCTTTTCATTTTTATTCAGATGACAGAAAAGGAGAGGTTTCTGTGTGAAAAATGTTAAGCTCATATAAAATCAGTCAGAACATATAATGAAGAACATGTTCTAGTAAAATACAACTTAAGATTGTTTTCATACTGCTTCAGATTTCTTCAGTAACATGCATTTACTGCTTATGCTATTCTTGGAACTATGTGCTTTTCTTCCCCCTAAGAACAGTTTTATTGTGATATAATTTATATACCATGAAATCATCCTGTTTAAAGTGTGTAACTCTGGTTTTTAGTATATTCAGTTTGTGTAACCATCACCACTACCTAACTTCAGAACATTTCATCAATCCAAAAGAGAAACCCTGTACCCATTAGCAGTCAGTTCCCATTCTTCCCTCCCTTCAGCTCCTGGCAACCATGAATCTACTTTCTGTTCGCTTATTTTAGATATCACCATTTTCTTTTCCCAGGGAACTGAATAAGTGGTAACCATTATTCACTGATTAATTTAGTCAAATGATAGGAATAATTCCTCTAAAATTAATTTAAAATATTTCTGATTTTATAACACTTTTTCCTTACTTGTCCAATGGGATGTAGGAATTCAGAATGGATCCTGCCATTGCTTTGGTACTGGCATTATCACTGACTGTTCCCAAGCTGACTGTGCCAGATTCGCCACTTAGACTGTATCGTTCTTTCTGTACATCCGCTTGTACTTCCAACCTTCAAGAGGGGGATAGCAGATAAAAACCAACGTTTATATAACACCAGCACTGCTGTAACAGTTACCTTTAAGTAATTCAGCTAAGAAACCCAGTAATGAGAAGTTACATTTAATACAATTTTTTTATTATAGCACACTAAACAGTGCCAATCATCCAAAGGGAATGGGAAAAATTACCTGTCTGCCAAGTAAAGTATGAAGGGAATAACAAAAAAGACACAAGATTTCAAGTTAAATACTCTGCATTATTCTCATTCAGGACGTGGCAACTTTGTCACGTTTCAGGATAAAGCATGAAAGTCAGAATATGTCATCAGTCATTAAGCATGACAGATCAGTGAGTCAAAAAAAAAATCCTGGACACCTATATTAAGAATGATTCGATAAATAAAATGACTTTTAAAGCAAGAGATAACATGTATCACTGTAACAAAGAGTTTCAGTTTCAATGCAGACTACTCAAAAATAAAATAAACATGATGGATTTATCTTTTAATTCATCATTCTCCCTTTTTTAAAAACATAATTAAGGCTAATAAATAGAACAGTTGAGTCAAAGAAGAAATAAGAAAAGATGAAAAAAACACGTTAATTTCTCCTGCTTATCCATGTGGCTGCTGGTAAAGACTTGGTGAGAATGAAGTGCTTGTTAATACATAAAAAGGCACAGCACCCTGGCCTTGGTTCACGGATTCCTGGATGTCCTAACTCTGGGCTCCCCAGGCCACAGCCAAAGGCTCATCTCCTAACACCCAACTGTTGTTATCCCATAGGTAAGGGCTAGGCTGAAGCACTGCCTTTACTTCAGGGACCCCTGAAGCGGCTCCAGCATTGCTTATAATATGAAATCTGACAGGTGCACTGAAAATATTGCTAGAGTGTTATTCCTTAGAATTAGTCTTTACACAGTAAACTTCTCACTGTATACCACTAATGTTCAGTTTTTAAACATTATTTTCGGGGCCAGTGCTGTGGCTGAGCAGGTGAAGCCGCCCCCTGCAGTGCTGGCATCCTGTATGGGTGCCAGTTCAAGTCCCGGCTGCTCCTCTTCTAATCCAGCTCTCTGCTGTGGCCTGGGAAAGCACTGGAAGATGGTGCAAATGCTTGGGCCCCTGTGCCCACGTGGGAGACTCAGAAGAAGCTCCTGGCTCCAGACTGTCCCAGCTCTGGCCATGGTAGCCATTTGGGGAGTGAACCAATGGTTGGAAGACCTCTCTTTCTCTCTACTTCTGCCTCTTTGTAACCCGGCCTTTCAAATAAATAAATAAGCCTTTAAAAAACAAACAAAACCCCATATTATGTTCAACACTGACATATTAAGGTTCAACATATAAAATCATGCTTTGTGTTCAAAATTCTCCTCACCTACTAGTGATTTATAGGTGACAGAAGGCAGAAAGAAACCCAACTAAAACACCCTATTTCTTACCTGTTAAAACAGTTTACCATGGCACTTCCTGACAGACTCCCCGTTATACTCGCTCCTGCTAGCGCCATGGTGCTGGCTGTTTCACTCAGGTTGTCTCGAATGGCTCCTATTCGATCCATGTGGCTTCCACTTGCGCTCAAACTGCCAGTCAGGCCACCGACACTTCCCTCCCCTATGCTGGGGTTGTGTCTTGCCTCTGCTACTGATGTTGTGTCTAAATGCAAATATTTCAAAGAAATTAAACAGGTATAGTCATTAATATCTTCCTTTTTAAATCCCTCCATGACTGCAGGTAGAACATTTACTAAAGTATAAAACATCCACAGGAATAGAAACAGATGTTTGGAGGGTACACCTGAGAGTGAAGGGAAGTGCCTGAGAGAGTACAGCTGGAGCAGGGACTGCTCAATTTTAAAAGGTCATTTAAAACAAATCACTACGATTCTGGAATACTGTTGAAAAATTTAGCTGACTTAAAAGGATAATTATGTGACTGTTTTCAAGAAAGATGCCTACTCTCTAGGCTAGTCAGAACAGGCCAAAGGTTGATTTCTCTATGTATTCCATTTCTAATTATCTACAAGTGATTATAAAATTTTATAACATTATGTTCTGGTCAGTATTTCTTATATGCTTTGTACTTAAGTGTTCTTTTATTCATGCTAATATTTGAGTTCCTATTATATATCTCATGTTGCTAAATGCTATCAGGAAAAACTAAAGCAGAGTATAAGGGACACACACATATGGACATGCCTGTGTGCCACTTATGTAATGTGATCGGGGAAGGACTCTGGTAAGGTAACACTTCTAGAGAGCAAAGGAAGTGAAGGAGTAAGCCAGGAAATTATCTGAGTAAAGAGTTTTTCAGGCACATTTAAAAACCTAGAAGTAGTAGCATGCTTGGCATCCTCAAAACCCAAGGAATAGTACAAAATAGGAGGGTGACGAGAGATTAAGCTCAGAGACAGGCCAGATGTGCAGGGCCTTTGGGACAGAAGGGCTTCAGATTTTCTCCCCCAACAGTTAAAAGCCCTGCAAGGGGCTGAGCACCAGAGGAACATCATTTGCCTTATGTTTTAGAGATGTGACTATGGTGCACCGTGGCACAGCGAACGGACACAACGAAGAAGCTACTCCCATGGAAAAAGACGGGGCTTGGACCAATGGAAAAGCAGTGGAGAGGGTAAGAAGTGCTTAGATTATGGCTACATAATGAAGGAACCAGCAGAATTTGCTGATAGATCAAATGTAGGGTATGAAAGGCAAAGAGAAGAGTCATTTTAAGTGCCTAGTTTTTGCTCAAACAACAGTAGAGAAGCCGTTTAGGGAGTAACAATGACTTAAAAGGACAGTTCTAGAGACAAGAGTTTAATATAGACAAGTTAAGTCTGACCTTCCGTTTAGACACCAAAATGCAGGCTAAAGAGAATTACAGAAGCTGAAAGGTTAGGGAAGAGTTCCAGTTAGATTAACTTTACAGAGAAATGTCAATTATTACAAGGGTATCTTTTTAATTTTTTTTTTTTTTTTTGACAGGCAGAGTGGACAGTGAGAGAGAGAGACAGAGAGAAAGGTCTTCCTTTGCCGTTGGTTCACACCCCAATGGCCGTTGCAGCCAGTGCGCTGCGGCCAGCGCACTGCGCTGATCCGAAGCTGGGAGCCAGGTGCTTCTCCTGGTCTCCCATGTGGGTGCAGGGCCCAAGCACTTGGGCCATCTTCCACTGCACTCCCAGGCCACAGCAGAGAGCTGGCCTGGAAGAGGGGCAACCGGGACAGAATCCGACGCCCTGACCGGGACTAGAACCCGGTGTGCCAGCACTGCAAGGCGGAGGATTAGCCTATTGAGCTGCAGTGCCGGCCTACGAGGGTATCTTAAAAAGTTTGTGGAACATGCAGATGAAAGATGTTTGGTACAAAAAGTCTGAAATCCATATATAGTTTTTTTTTTAATTAAAGACTTATTTATTTATTTGAAAGTCAGAATTACAGACAGAGAAGGAGAGAGAGAGAAATCTTCCATCCACTGGTTCACTCCCCAAAGGGCTGCAACGGCCACAGCAGGGAAAGGCCAAAGTGAGGAGCTCATCTGGGTTTCCCACATAGATTCAGGGACCCAAGAACTTGGGCAATCTTCTGCTGCTTTCCCAGGCACATTAGCAGGCAGCTGGATCAGAAATGGAGCAGCTGGGACTAGAACCAGTGCCCATATGGGATGCCAGTGCTGCAGTGTCTCAACCAGCTGTACCACAGTGTTAACACCTTGCCTACAGGTTTTTATAATACATACTTCTAAGAACTTTTTGAAGGCTTCTCATATCCAACAGGTGAGATTACCTAAACCCTGAATGTAGATAAGAGTCCTGAGACAGAACAGAGCCCTAGGAATCTTAAACATTTACAACTTGAGAGAAGAAAATGAACTAGCAAAGATAACTCAGGAGTGGCCAATAGATGCAAGATGTGCTTTCCCAGATAACAAGTGAAGAAGGGTTCAAGAGAGAGAGAGAACATCATTTACTACGTCAGGTATACTATTATAATATAGTTAAATGAGAAGCAGTCCACACAGCAGACTCATAGAATGAGAATTGCTTTAAATAGCACTCTGACCTCAGAATCAGCCCTTAAGGCATTCTGGTCTGACCGAAAAGCCCATAAGATCATTTCAGACACAGAAAGCCATGACACTGTGGCAAAAAATTGTCCTACATGAAGGATCTCTGAGAGCTCAGTGGGAAGAAGTGGCCATGAAAGAAGGATGTACTTTTCTCTGGAGGGAGGAGAGAACTTCCACTTTGCTTATGGCCTTGTCTAAATACTGAAAGAGACTGTGGACTCAAAAGGTTTTCACAGCCATGGCAGCTTATGTCAAGAGCCTTGGGTGAACACTGATGTCATACATAACAGTGTTAATTGTTAAATCAACAACAGGAGTCACTGTGCACTAACTTCCCATGAAGGACCTCTGTCCTCAATGAGCTGTATTATGAGAATTAACTGTAAAATTTGCCCTAGATAGTTTCTCTGTGTATGTGCAAATTGTTGAAATATTAACTTAGTATACAGTTGGTCTTCTGTGTATAGTTAATTGAAAATAAATCTTAATGGAGAATGAGACTGAGGTGAGGAGGAGGATGAGGTAGGGTGGGAGTAGGGGTGGGATGGCAGGTATGGTGGGAAGAATCACTGTATTCCTAAAGTTGTACTTATGATATTTATACTCGTTAAATAAAAGGTTTCATTGGGAGAAGAAAAAAAGCAAATGCACACAAAGTGGGAAAAGAAAATAATACAGTTGAGAACTAAGAACTGACCACTGCATTTAAGAACAAGGAGGCCACTGGTGACTGCTTTAGTGGAATGACAGAGATGAAATTCTGGAGTAGTAAGACAAAAATCTGATTGAAGTTAGCTCAAGAAAGAATAGGAGGTAAGAAAATGAGCATTATTTTATACAACTGCCAAATTATTTTCTTACAAAAACAGGTTTCTTTTAATAAGAATTGCTAGCATATAGAATGTACACATTTTTATAAAAGGTCTATTAGCTTATACTCCCATTGGAAGTCTTTTAGGGACTATTTTGCTAATTATCATTCTAACTCACATTTCTCTGCACTAAGTTGAGCTGAAGAACTTTTTAACTTATTAGCCAACTAGTTATCTTCTTTTACGAACTACATTTCTCTTCATATCCTTTTCTTACTGATTTGTAGTGTTTTAAGCAAACTTGCAGATGAAAAGTTTAGGATTTCTAAGATATTATTTTCCCTTTAGAAGTTAGGTACTCAGAATTTTTCCAGTCTCTTTCATCCAGATACCCTTCCATGGCAATTCATTTCACTGATACGCTTCTGTGTGGACATGATTATACTAATACAAGGAGGGCAATGCAAATTCTGACTTGTATGTTATCTATGGCTTCCTCCCACTCGAGCTATCAATACATACATTTTCTTCCTTTGCTTAAAGGACTTACCTACAGCTGTGTTCGTTCCACCAACATTTATATCATTTTCGTCATCAAATTCAATCCTGACACCTTTTCCATTTCCTGCTGAGACTCCACAACCTCCACTTCGGCAGAGAGATATTGGAACAACACCATAGACATAAGCTAACATAATAGGAACACCAATACCTAAAAGAAAAATTAAATTACTTATTTTAAACCAAAAATTAAATCACAGAAACGAATTTTTTTAATGTATTTTTTTAATTTAGTTTTTAAAAATTTTTTTAAAATTTTATTTATTTATTTGAAAGGCAGAGTTACAGAGAAGCAGAGGCAGAGAGAGAGAGAGAGAGAGAGAGAGAGAGAGAGAGAGAGAGAGGGGTCTTCCATCTGCTGGTTTACTCCCCTAATGGCCTCAATGCAAGAGTTGGGCCAATCCGAAGCCAGGAGTCTGGAGCTTCCTCGGGATCACCCACATGGATGCAAGGGCCCATGGACTTGGGCCATCCTCTGCTGCTTTCCCAAGCACACTGGCAGGGAGTTGGATGGGAAGTAGAATAACCAAGACTTGAACTGGCATCCATATGGGATGCCGGTATTGCAGGTACAGCTTTGCCTGCTATGCCACAACAGCAGCCCCCAAAACATGACATACTAAAAGTGGAGGGTTCTGAGTATTTGGCTGGCACATTTGCCAAAACTGGATTTACCAACAGCTGATACGTGACACAAATAAATTAAAGGCCCCAAACCCTTCAGGTGACGTGCATGGGAGGGGTACAGGAAAGGAGAAGAGCCAAAACTGTTTTCAAGTGCCAGGCCTCTGAACTATAATTTCTGGGTGGGAAAGGGGAGAGGAGGATTATCAAGCACAAACAATTTACCAACTACCCTTAAAACTAGGCTCCTGAGACATAAAAACAAAGCAGTTGCTGAATGATAGATTTTCTGTAGGGTTACCTTAAATAATTTAAAAAACCAACACTCCTTTCCGAACAACAGTGAAACATTTTAAAAAAATCATCCCACAAAACTTCAGTATTATTAAGCATGTCCTCACCTACAGTTACTGCAGCTACTACTGGAGACACAATCACAGACAATGTTACTCCACCTGCTATGGCCAAATTCCGTTTGTGCTTTGAAATATCCTTGCCTTCATATCGATTGTGAATCTTGAATTAAAGGAAGAAAATGGAAGAAAAGGATTATTAAAAAGAAAATACTTCACATACTTCTAATAAGCATTTGCTAGAAGTTTAAACTGATTTCTTGCACAATTTCATAACCGAGTATCCTAAACTCAAGGTAAATTTATTATCTGTTCTTGTTATATTCTCTCAAATAATTGTTCCTTAATAATAACTTGCATACATAAGACAATTATTTAATAGATTTTACTTTTAAAACAGTCGGGTGAAATAGTTTTTATAATTTTATTCAATCGTAGTATAATCATAGTCATTTATTCAGCAATGAAGAAATTAAGATTATTCTCAAGATAGTCATGAGTTGGGTGTTTTGCTATAGGATGCTTTAAAAAAAAAAGCTTTATTTATTTATTCGAGAGGCAGAGGTACAGAGAGAGGAAGATATATAGAGAGAGGTCTTCCGTCCACTGTTTCACTCCACAAATGGCTACAACAGCTGGAGCTGGGCTGATCCGAAGCCAGGAGCTTCCAGGTCTCCGACATGGGTACAGGGGGCCCAAGCACTTGGACCATCTTCCACTGCTTTCCCAAGCCATAAGCAGAGAGATGGACTGGAAGAAGAGCAGCTGGGACACGAACTGGTACCCATATAGGATGTCAATGCCACAGGCGGAGGCTTAGCCACAGCACTGGCCCCTCGTAATTTTTTTTTTTAATGATTTTATTTACTTGAGAGACAGAGAGACGTCTTCCATCTGCTCGTTCACTCCCCAAATGGCCACAATGGCCCAAGCTGGGCCAGGCTGAAGCCACGAGCCTCTCTTCTGGGACTGCATGTTGGTATGGGGGCCCAAGTACTTAGGCTGTCCTTTGCTGCTTTCCCAGGTGTTAGCAGGGAGCTAGATCAAAAATGGAATAGCTGGGACTCAAACCAGCACTCATATGGGATGCTGGTGTTGCAGGTGATTGATTTAACCATAATGCCGGCCCCAATAATAGGCTATTTCTAGGAATGTTCTCATTCCACAAGTTTGTATCTCAGTAAGATGCCCCAAATGGTGAAAATTGGCTCTAGGGGTGGGGTTTCCATAACATCTTAAAAAACTGACCTTAAATACTAGTTCTAATAAATATCACTAATAAAATTGCTTCTTTTCTCAGATTTCTTTATAAGAAAATATTAACAAGCATTTCAAAACTTCCAAGTTAAGGAGAAGGAAAAAAGAGAAGAAAATATGTAATAGCTAGCAGAAGACAGAAGCTGTATGTACTTAGTATCTCTGTACAGTTATAGATGTTAATAAACTGGATTTATATCACCATGGAAGTAGCTTGTGGAGTCGTTATTGAACTTTGGGAAACACTCTGGTACCTTAGTTCTCAGAGTTTGTAGAGACTAAAGCTAAAAAAGCATATCCCTCCTGCAGTATGTATGTATTTGCGAGGGAAGGAGGGAGGTGTGTAGAGGGGAGGGGGAGGGAGGAAGGGAGGGAGGAAGGGAGGGAGGGAAGGAGAGAGGGAGAGGGAGAGGGAGACGGAGAGGGAGAGGGAGAGGGAGAGGGAGAGGGAGAGGGAGAGGGAGAGGGAGAGGGAGAGGGAGAGGGAGAGGGAGAGGGAGAGGGAGAGGGCCAGGGCCAGGGCCAGGGCGAGAGCACGCGCTTACAAGAGTGAGCAAAAATGCCCACTTGTCGGTTGACCCCTCCAAATGCCTGCAACAGCCAGAGCTGCGCCAAGCTGAAGCCAACAGTTGGGTACTCAACCCAGGCACTTCTATATGGGTTGTGGGCACCCAACCAGCAGCTTAACTGCTGGGCCAAATGCTTACCCCCTTCCCCTTCTTTTTCAAGAATATACAAAATATTTGACTTATAAACAATACTACAGGTTAGGCATAATAAAACAATCTATTATTCTGTGGTCATTTTGCAGGCTGTAAAGTACAGGGAGTCTTGTGGGATAAACAGTGAAAAGGCTGGGTGCAGGAAGGTGGGTGCGGACATATGGGACAAGAAACATTCCTGCCAGAGCTGCCCAGGATATCCTTAGTATCGCAGCTAATTTCTGCTCCTCCCACTTCTATTCCTTGGAAACTTAGCACTGAAAAAGAGAAAAGCCAAGAGCCACAGCTTCAAACTAATAGAGTAAATCTGCAAAGGCAGGTTGCCAAGAACAAGGAGTATTCCAGAAATTCTGCATCCTCGAACACCAATGCTCAATTACAGAGGTCAAGTCATCCTTCCATTTCTCGTCCAACTTTTCTTTTTGCCACATTTTCTATTCTTTTATTGTAAATGAAGGCTCCGCTTTTGCATACTTTATCGACTCTTCCTGTGGTGGTCTGGATCCCTAAACACCACAAAACATTGTTTCAACAGAAAACTAATTCATCAATTTGCAACCCTTTGAATATGTTTGAAAAAAAGACTTGTGACTATAATTAAAACTTGAACAATGAAGTAATATCTCCTCTATAATTATTTGTAGGTCTGTGCAGAATAGTGTTTTTCCCTTCTAAGTATCTGAATTGACAGTTCCAAAAACCTTGCTTTCAATAATTACAAGAAAAATTACCATCAGCTGTTGTATGAGATTTTTAAAAGCTAAGATTTACTTACTTAAAACTTTCTGAAATAAAGATTTGGCTTATACATATATAAATGTTTGTTGTCAGTTTCAAACTCATTTTTTAAAAAATTTTGTTTTCCTGATTTTAACATTTGGCTGTTACATGGAAAAGGATCAACTTTATTCTGAGTTTGAGTCCAGAAGTAAGAAACAGAATTAAAGAAAACAAGCTAGAAGGAAATGATTCTGAGTCAATGTAAGAATTTTCTAACAATTAACAGCCATTTGACAACAGAGTGGTTGTCAAGTCTTCATGAATTGGTGATTTCCCAATGATTCAAGTGTCCAAATGGCTACACTGAAACTTATCAAGACCTGATATAAAGATTCGAATCCAAGTTTGGATTCAAATCCCACTTCTTTTTATATCACAGAACATAAATTATATGAGTTTTTTGACCAAAACAATTATTTATTTGAAAGGCAAAGACACACACATATACAACAACCCCTTCCCCCCAAGCAAACAAGCACAAGAGTCAGCTCCCATTCATTGGATCCACTCCCTACCTGACTGCAATGGCTGTCGGGCACAGGAACTCAATCTGGGTATCCCACATAGGTGGCAGGGGTCCAACCAGTTAAGCCAGCACTCGCTGCCTTTCAGGGTATGTATCAGCAAGGAAGCCACATCAAGAGCAGAGCTGGGACTTGAACCCAGACACTCTCATATGGGGTATGGGTATCCCAACCAGCATCTTAATTGCTTTGCCTAATGCCCACTGCCACATAAAAGTTTTTCCAGACCTCAATATCCTAACAAATTAAAAACTAAAGTACCTAGTTTGCTGCATGGTTAAAATAAAGTCAAAAAACATCAAACATCTGCAACAAAGTTTAGAGTTCCAAAAATTTAGTTCCCTTTCTGAAAACTGCTATCTTCATTCTCCTAATGTACAAATTTGGGATTAGATAATTCTATTAAATTTAGGTAGCAGCGACTTGTTAGCACTGCACATACTATCACAATAACCCTTCAAAAACAATTACTTGCTTAGCTAATGAAGTATAATTCCTCCACCACAGGTCTGTGGTAGTCAGTACTGCTTGAAATTTCACTGAACCATTAATGACCTGCAAAATCGCATACTTGCCAACAGCAGTAATCCAACATTAAAAAAAAAAAAAAAAAGCTTTGAACCAAAGTGGAAATAATTCAAGAAGTGGTTACTTATCTTAATGTATCTATTAATTTCTATTAAAAAGATCTCACAGAGGTAGGATTGTGGCCTACCAGTTTAAGACAGCTGGGACACCTGCATCCCCCTCTGGAACACCAGGTTCCCATTAAGGTGCATCCTGGGAAGCAGCAGGTTACAGCTCAAGTGGTTGTGTTCCTGCCACTCGTCAAGGAAACTTAGACTGAATCTTGGCACCTGGCTCCAACCTGAGTCACTGTGGCCCTCTGGTAAGTAAGTAAGCAAATAGGAGCTCTGTGTCTCTGCCTCTCAAATAAATTAATTTTTTTTTTTTAATTTCTTTTTTTTTTTTTTTTTTTGTGACAGGCAGAGTGGACAGTGAGAGAGAGAGACAGAGAGAAAGGTCTTCCTTTTGCCGTTGGTTCACCCTCCAATGGCTGCCGCGGATGGCGCACTGCGGCCGGCGCACTGCGCTCATCCGATGGCAGGAGCCAGGTGCCAGGTGCTTTTTCCCTGGTCTCCCCATGGGGTGCAGGGCCCAAGCACTTGGGCCATCCTCCACTGCACTCCTGGGCCACAGCAGAGGGCTGGCCTGGAAGAGGGGCAACCGGGACAGAATCCGGAGCCCGGACCGGGACTAGAACCCGGTGTGCCGGCGCCGCAAGGCGGAGGATTAGCCTGTTGAGCCACGGCGCCGGCCAATAAATTAATTTTTTAAAAGATGTAACAGATTTGTCTTTACAAGGATATACCTTTGAGAAAAATGTTATGCATCTTTCACTATTTTATACCCAAAGTTAGATGTTATTCTAATGGAAATGTACTAAAGTTCAGATAATTCTGAAGCAAGTCTTCTTTTTTCATACATAAGCTTATCAAACACTGAAAATTTATTGCCTTGTGAAAAAACAGTAACTAGTTCATATGGAAGAAACTAAAATATCCTTTGTCCAAAAACAAATGAAAAAGGACACACCTGGAGATTTAGAGAAAAAAATTAACTAACACGGAAGTATGCCTTTACCTTACGGCCTACATACACAGGAATGCCGATGATCATGGCGGGGATAGCAATACCAGCTATTAACGCAATTCCCACAGGAGCACCAACAAGTGTTCCCAGCTGCCACAGTATCTTCTTCTTTCGGCTCCAGGGTTTCTTTCCCCAAAAAGTACATCCTGATGGACTAAAGGAAAAAAGTTACATAAAGGAACTGCTGCAAACTTTCACAACAAATTACCACATTAAAGCAGTAACTACAAAAATGTTTTATTCCCTCTGAATTCTGAGTTCAATAAAAGCTAACAATTAAATTAAGACCCACTATAAATTATATTAACAGAATACTGGTACGTGGGACTCAGGTTAAAAATTTATGCCTTTTCATCTTTACCTTCAAAACTTTAAGTCACTTTTTAAAAAGTAAACTGATGAAAATATGTTTATTTTACCCCTGTTGTAGGCATACAATTATCTGATTATATCAGAAAGATACTTTATGGCCTAAATTCGAGAATTTTAAAGAAAATTAAATACTATCATTCAAGTTTAACAAAAACAGAACACAACTGGAAACCTCCATTTCCTATTTCTGACTAGTTATTGATTCCAAATGACTAGTGTAATAATTTAAGTAATAAATTAATAATTAAGTTTACCTCACTAGAGTAAAACCAACCCATTTCAGTTTCTTATAAATCCCAAACTGTAAAATTTACTTATAAATAGCTCCTTCTATAAGCTTACCTTAGATAATGTAAATCTGAGATTTCTTTCATGCATAACCAACAAAACTCACAACCACAGACAGCACAAGTCATGTGATTGCAGCTCCCATCATTCATTTTTATTATATAAGCAGCGCATCGTGGACATGGCTTTATATCATCAGCTATTAAGAACACAGAGGAACATGTTAAGTATATAAAATTGGTCTAAAAGTAATTTCTAGATTATCAACTGCAGCACTAACAAAAAACCTTAACATACTTGTATGTACTATATTAACTGACAACTTTATCCTGCTGCTTCAATATTAGAGCAATTTTTTTCCCTTCTGAGAGAGGGAACATAATTTTAAAATTTCAAGTTGTAAACATTTTTCAAACACATTAGCAAAACAATGAGAACAAAGAAATAACAAAAAATAAGAAAAAGAAAGAATTAAGGACAGTAGGAGGTAAATTGTGAACTATACAAAGTTTATCTTTGTCCTGACCCCACAGCTATCTTCTTTGAGTGGTACTTCCTGTTCTAGAACTTTTCTAACTAGCTTCACTTAACTCAAATGTAGGTAAATATTCTGTATATTATTTTTTCAGTGAATGAGCACTAGCAGAAAGCGACAGATACACGAAGCACTGAGTTCACTTCTCTCTTCTAACATCAGGCACATGCACTGTAAAATAGCAGTACAGGTGTCTTGAGAAAAGTAGCCCCCTTCCCATATTTTTTTATTTTATGGTAGATGGACCGTGCAAAGAATCAGAATCCAGAATAAAAGGGAGAAGATACCAAGATTAAGGAAGGGGTACGTGGTTCTAACTCTATAAATCACAGAAAACAATTCAGAGTAAATGCAACCAACTGTCAGTTATACTTATGATGGCTGTAATTAGCTCTTTGTCCTCTTATTAACTCATTCATTCAAATGTTGTTGGTGTATGCTCCTTCTATATAATATGGTTACAATGCACAATGGTGCCACATTAGAACCAAACGGTATATCATGCTGGGAATCTGACAAATTAACAGTTACTTCAGATTATTCAAGTATTTGAATTTTGGCATCTATTCAAATAACAATCTGTAATTATTTTCCTGTTAATATTAGATAGCAGTATTTTCTGACAACTATAGTTTATAAAAGATATTTTTAGTGCAAACCAATGAATTTAAGTATGTGTTTCATTTTCTTACACTATAAGCATTAAGCTATATTTTATTCTCCTTTCTGTAAGTTTCAGGGTCAAATTTTACCTGTGCTGTATTAGTGATTTCAGGTTTCCTTAGTTGTTCTTCTAGGGCCAAAGCTTTTTTTTTTTTTTTTTTTTTTTTTTTAACTTAAGAACTGGTCAATGCTCACAATAAGTGTTTTAAAGATTCGAGCAATTCTGAGCAAACTGATAACTCTATGCAGCCAGGCCAAGACAAATGTTACTAGAATATAAAAATTGAAAATATCCGTAAGTCATGTTTTAAATGATTTGAAGAACATCAAGTGTGCATTAGAATTTTTTTAAACACTCAGATGGGAAAAGAAAAAAAAACTGCTGGCTTTAACACCTGATCTACCATTTAGTTCATCAAACTACACAAATAATCCTATCCACCTAAGCTGTATATTAATTGATAAACTTCCTCACTCAAGAATATATTCAAGTATCAGATGATCTCTAGTTGGGGTAAAGAGATTACAAGCTTTGATTCTGATTAGTGGAATGTCTGGAATTTAACGGCATCATTCTCATTTATTCTTACAGTTCTAAAATCAGAGATGCTTCTCAATATGCCAAGGTAGCATGTTATAAAATTAACACAAGTGAGGTATTTTTGATAGGTCTCTTTATGTATCTGCACCCATGTTTTCATTCTCTGTATAGATATTTATCTATGAAAGGCTGTTTTATTTGCTTTGTGTCTTTCCTCAAATCAGCGAATCAGAAAAAAACCACAAAACTTACTGTGTATATTATGTATTTTTCACAAAATATTCTCATAATGCAAAAATCTTGAAGAAAATTGCTTTACTGATTAGATGGTCAACTGACCCCACCCCCATTTCCCAAGCATCAATTAAAACAGTTCCTTAATATTAACAAAAAGCTTCCCATTCTCATTTAAAGTGCTTAAACTTTATCTTTGTTGATTACTGTATTTCTGTTTGCTGTTAAAATAGAGGCCACTGTCACATTAAGAAAAAAACAGGTTACAAAACACTATGATCTCTTAGAACGGTTGTAGCAAGGGATAGAAGTGAGGTAGGGAACCAGTTAAATACCACATTTTTATAAAAGAAACATAGTAACAAATGAAAAATAAGTGGTTCATTTAAAATGTCACTACAAATGCGTAAATTCCCTAGTAGCTACACGATGGTCTCATGAATGCAATAGTAACTGTTTAAAGACAAATATTAAAAATTATTTAATGCACCTTATAAGCATAAGCATATACTTTTTCATACATAAGTGTGTCATACACTGAAAATTTATTGTTTTATGAAAAAAAAACAGTAACTGGCTTATACAGAAGAAACAAAAATAACCTTTGTCTAAAAACAAAAAGGAATACACCTGAAGATTTAGAAAAAAAATAAAGTGTCTAGTTAGATTTAACTAATTATTCCTATACCAACGAATTAAAAATGCACCCAATTTTTCAATGTATCATAACGACAAACAAAAAAATGAGAATATCTGGAATAACAGTAATTTAACAAAATAATTTTAGATAGCTCATTTTCCCTTTTCTCTTTCTATATGTCTGTGCGAAGTCAAGTTCAAAATTTTAATTTTTTAATATTTGCTTCTGTAACCATCCTACGAATTACTAATACTACCTCTGAGTTCCACCTAAATCTTCAGGAAAGGAAACAGAAACAAGTCAATCAGAAAATACACTGCTAAGAATGTAAATTATGTTCTCAATAACTTGTTTTTCCCAAATTTTTACATTATTGTCAATGTGAAAAAACTTTCCTAAAAAATAAAAATTGTCAACACAAAATACTAATTTAAAAAATTTTTATTCAAAGAACATTAGAATATCCAGATCTTTTAATTTCTGAGTTTATGAGATGTATACATGGCTTATTTATAGACAGTGCAGACACCTTAACGCTTAGAGTCCTTCTAATAAAGGTATTACTTGTATCTGCTAGATCCTAGGATTGAATGAGACATCTATAAGCAAAAAAATGTAAGTCACAAAATATTTAAGTGAAAAAGATTCCAAGAATAAACACTACTGAAATCTAATTTTTAAATTTTGTGATACTTACATAGTAAAGAATATTCTAAAGGTGACATATACTCAAAATTTTCATTTTATTAGAAAATATTTCCTATGTTTTACATAAAATACATTTATAAACAACAATTTCAGATCATCTTTTGTCATCAGTTATGTAATCATCATGACACTTCCTTTCTATGGACAATAAAATCTTTCCTATCTCAAAATCACTGTTGTCCACATGAAAGAATGAGAATTCTTCTGGGACACAATGCACTTACAACATAAAACACTTTTGAAAAGTGTAGTGAGAACTAGACAATAACAGGAACTGAATAATACTCTACTTTTTAAAGTATCTATTATCCAATGTTGGTGTCAAATAGTGTATTAGAGTAAATCAGACTTAAATACCTGCTGCTCCAGATTCTTGACTATAACTAATAGATGAAGAACGTATAGTTCTCAAACGTAAACTCTGGGCTCTCTCTTGTCGAGCAGCATCACAGGTCTGGTTGGGGTGCCAAATCTGTTTACAGTGGTAGCAAAACTCTGTTCCACAGCCTTCTCGCCCACAAGTTAATTTTGGACAGCTGGCACATCCAAATGCTATCACAGCGTATCTTGAAAGAACAAGAAAAGTGATTTTAAAATGTTATATAAAACAAGAGATAGTCATCAATTTAAAAAATTATCCAATTAAAACATCATTCCTGAAGAACAACTTCTATTTATGCATTAGCAAATAGTCATAAACCCTAACACTATCTCACCAATATAAAAATGAGGGGAAAATAAACAGTTCACAAATGAAGACAAATAGTTAAATACATCTTTTAAAAGTCAATTTTAACCTAAGTTTTAAGCAGAATAACAAAATGTCTTGAGCCTAATCTCCACTTTATAGAACTGAATTAAATTAGTATTATGCACACAGAGGAAAAGACTAGAAGTAAATTCACCAAATCTTAAATGATTTTCTTGGTATTGGGTTTTCATTTTCTCCTTTATGTATTTATACGTTCACAATTTTCTAAATTAATTTTGGTTAAGGTTTATTTACTTATTAGAAAGTCAAAGTTACAGTGAGAGAGAGGGAAAGAGTTCTTCCATCTGCGAGTTTACTCTCCTGATGGCCACAACAGCCAAGTCTGGGCCAGGCCAAAGCTAGGAGCCAGGAGCTTTATTCCGGTCTCTCCATGGCCTAAGCATCTGGGCCATCTTCTGCATTTCCCAGGATACCAGCAGGGAGCTAGATCAGAAGCAGAGCATCTGGGACATGAACCGTCACTCATATGGATTGCTGGTGTTGCAGGCAGCGGCTTCACCTGCTGTGCCACTAGGCTGGCCTTGTACACCTGTACAATTACTTATTACTTTTGAAGTAAGAAAAATTAAAGAAAATGAGCACCTGTTTAACAAATGTAATGGCTGAATCAGCTACATCTATGTTAAGGGCACACTGTGTCAATTTACTGTTTTGAGATAAAAATAGTCTTTGATGCCATTCTCCTCCCAAACAGTATACAAAACTAAATTTCTCAATCAAGAATTTTGGGGTTTTAGCTTCATATAAAAGAATGACTGAGAACAGATTTATAATTGATCTTAACATCTATTCCCTGAGTTAGTATTTTTGGCACTTTAAGAAATAAGAAATTATGTTTACATGAAAACCTGTAGGGGAATGTTCACAACAACTTTATTTGTAACAGTCAAAAACTGGACAGACCTAAGATGTCCTTCAACAGGTAAAATGTAAAATAAATTAAGGCATATGTATATGTATGTATATACACAAACACACATACATCATGGAATACTACTTATAACAACAAAAAGAAACTGATACAGCAGGTACGGTGGGAAGAATCAACCATGTTCTTAAAGTTGTAATTATGAAATATATTAAGTTTGAATTCCCTAAAAATATTTTTATAAAAGATTTAAAAAAATGATACAGACAACAACTTGGATGAATCTTTGGTGAAAAAAAATCTTTTCTTTTTAAGATTTATTTATTTACTTGAAAGAGTTACACAGAGATAGAAGGAGAGGCAGAGAGAGAGAGAAAGAGAGGTCTTCCAACTGCTGGTTCACTCCCCAACTGGCCGCAATGGCTAGAGCTGTGCTGATCTGAAGCCAGGATCTTCTTCTGGGTCTCCCATGTGGGTATAGGGGCCCAAGGACTTGGGCCATCTTCTACTGCTTTCCCAGGCTATAGCAGAGAGCTGGATTGGAAGTGGAGCAGCCAGGACTCAAACCAGCGCCCATATGGGATGCCAGCACTGGAGGCGGCAGCCTTACCCACTATGCCACAGTGCCGACCCCAAAGAATCAATCTTAAAAAAGTTACATACTATACATTTCCATTTATATAACATTTTTGAAATGACAGAATTTTAGAAATGCTGAACAGATTAGTAGCAGCCAGGGCTTGGGGTGGGAGGTAGATGCAGTAGAGACAGTGCTGTGATGGAACTGTTCAGTATCTTAAATGCAGTGGTGGTGAATATATAAACCAATGTGGGATAAAATGCTAAATACACACATGTACAATAAATAAATACAAGTAAACTTGGGGAAATATGGGCAAGGTTAGTAAATCCTATCTATGCCAATATCCTGTTTGTGACAGTGTTCTACAGTTTTGCAAAGTGCTACCACAGAGCCCAAGACTGTGAAGATTACACATTCTTACAACAGAATGTGCATCTACACTTAAAATCTTCAATTAAAAATTTCTAGAGGTTTTTGGTTCTGTTTGAAAACAGAACCAAAACAAGTTATATCCAAAATATCCAAACAAACAAGTTATATCCAAAACAAACAAGTTATATCCAAATATAAAAGGCTTTTGTAAATATTAAATACTTCCTGTTGCCTGGAAATTTACAGGAGTTTTTGGGTCTGTGTTACTGGCAGTAATTATAACAGATTTTATCCAGTTGAGATAATCTATAGATTATATATATGCAAGATGACCCACAATGCAAGAGTTTAAGGATCAGGGTGCTCCTCCATTTTGGACCTTTTGCTCCTTCAGCATCTCACCTTTTAAACTTTCTATCTTAAATTTCACTTTGACAGACCAATGCTCTAATCACCGTATTGGATGCTAGCCCACAGACCATACACTACAATGAAGTATTTTTTTTAATGGAAGAGCTAAAATGTCCCTTCTCAAAATTAATCATTTAAGTCTAGCAAATCTATGTGAAATCCAAATAGAATGATCAATATTATCTTGATAATCAATGTTATTTTGATCAGTACTGACCACAGGTGAGCATGTGGCCTAGCTTAAGGTTAAGATACCAGTCAAGACACCCACATCCCGTATCAGCATGCTTGGGTTTGAGTCCCTGGTCAGCTCCCCAATTCCAGCTGCCTGCTAATGTAATGTGTACCCTGGTAGGAAGCAGATGATGGCTCAAGTTCTTGGTTTCCTGCGACCCAAGTGGGAGACCAAGATGGAGTTCCAGGTTCCTGGTTCAAGGCTGGCTGAGTCCTGGCTTTTGTGGCCATTTGGTGAGTGAACCAGTGAACAGAAGCTCTCGCTTTTTGCTTCTCAAATAAATACTTTAAAATACTGAGAAAATGTTTTCATAAATTTGTATTTTGATGACTAAAACAGGTAGTTTATCTAGATTTTTCTTATGCTGATAATTATTGTATGCTCACTATGTGTTTCATGTTCACAGGGAGTCAATCCTAACAGTTACTGTAATAGGTACACTCTGTAATATGTCGAAGAACTAGATGTACATAAGCATTCACACTGTGAAAACAAAATGCTTGAATCTCTTGAAGATGATGTTCAGTGTGTGGGAGCCAAATTTATTTTCCATTGGAAAATAACTCTCAAATTGTAATGGGAGAAAATGGCAAAACTAGATTAATAGAACGCATTTGCTTTACAGAAAACTTCGAGTCTGTACTCTGGTGCAGCAGGCAACATTTGGAAAAAGAACAGGCTCAGCAGGACATACAAGTGAATAATACTGGTGAACTAAACATGTCTGGCTTAAACAGCACTCAAATCTTGCTTTAGTAAATTTTCTTCGATGGCCCTTTACTTAACTCAGATCTTACTTTCCTTTTCTATTCTTGAGATGAAGGTATTTGAAATCCTTAAAACCTCCCTACTTAGCAAGAGTGGAGAGAAAGGATGGGACTGAAGTAGGGCAGTCTTGCAAGAGGTAGCTTCCTTTAACTGGACTGTAAACAAATGATCCACACTAAGAAAGGACCCCGTGGTAAAGTTAGAGAAATGCTAAGCAAACAGTTTTGTTTTTTAAGACAGGATTTGCTAAAAGAATTTTTAACATCCCAATTTTCAGAATTTAGTATGCACTATTTCCTGAATTTGACCATGATATTTATTACCTGGGAGAATTTCACAGCACTACTATTCCACAAATCATTATTACTGAAAACACTGAGAAGGTAGGGATACCAGTGGGGGTGTACAGTCTACCTGGAACGAATTCCTTATGAAGTTACAAACAAACAAGAAAAACAAAAAACCACCTAACATGAAATATAATCCTAAGAAAGATGTGGCTGTCCCAACAAAGATTTTGATTAAAAACTGAGAATGAATGATTATCCAACAGCCCAAGATTTTTTTCAAAGTACAGAGCTTCCAATATACCTTTCGAACACAAAAAGAATATAATCAGAATAAGGGGAAAGTCCAGTTTAGGCTCATGTTCCCACTTTCAAGAAGCTAATATCATTCCAATGAAAAGGCACCAGCTTACTCATCGAATCTATCTGGAAGGTTCAGACACAGCGAGTCTCAGCTCCTGGTTCCCTCTTTTAGGATGAGCATCCTGCGCAGAAGCTGCTTTCTGTTCCGTTTTCTATGACATGCCTCAGGGGACACCTACAGTTGTTTAGAACTGGGTAAGATTCTGTGGGGGAAGTCTAATTTAGTGATGGAGCACCAGCAAGCCATTTGGTGGCATTGTCTAAAGCAACATTCTTGGCCGGCGCCGTGGCTCAACAGGCTAATCCTCCGCCTTGCAGCGCCGGCACACCGGGTTCTAGTCCCGGTCGGGGCACCGGATTCTGTCCCGGTTGCCCCTCTTCCAGGCCAGCCCTCTGCTGTGGCCCAAGAGTGCAGTGGAGGATGGCCCAAGTGCTTGGGCCCTGCACCCCATGGGAGACCAGGAGAAGCACCTGGCTCCTGGCTCCTGCCATCGGATGAGCACGGTGCGCCGGCCGCAGCGCGCTATCCGCGGCAGCCATTGGAGGGTGAACCAACGGCAAAGGAAGACCTTTCTCTCTGTCTCTCTCTCTCACTGTCCACTCTGCCTGTCAAAAAAAAAAAAAAAAAAAAGGCAACATTCTTTAGTCAATGAATCAGAGAAAGCTGATACGTATCCTGTGTCATATGTTAACCAAGTTTTGAACATTGATGTGAGGAAAAATGTTTTTTTTTTTACTAATTACCTAAATGTTCACCAAAATCTTACCATCAATTAAGAATATTTGAAATAGGAGTAATATACATTGAATTTCTTGGTATTAAATATAGCTGGGTAGAGGGCAGCATTGTTGCATAGGAGGCTAAGCCTCTGCTTGTGAGCACCAGCATCCCAAGTGGGTGCCAGTTCAAGTCCTGACTGCTCCTCTTCCAATCCAGCTCTCTGCTTATGGCCTGGGAAAGCACTGGAAGATGGCTTACGTACTTGGGCCCCTACACCCACATGGGTGACCCGGAAGAAGCTCCTGGTTGCTGGCTTCGGAATGGCCCAGATCTAGCCATTGAGGCCATTGGGGAGCGAAGCAGCAGATGGAAGACCTCTCTCTCTCTCTCTCTCTCTCTCTCTGTAACTCTGCCTCTCAAAGAAATAATAAAAGCTTTAAATACACACACACACACCCCTGGGTAAATTTTTAGGAAGAATAAATTAAAAAGAATAAACTCTCAGTTCCACCTATTAATTCTTAAAGTTAAGTCCACTGAGGGTCCGGGATTGGAATCTGTTCCGTACGCACGGCTCGGCGAGCATCAGCTCCCAGGACCCCTCCCGCTCGCGGCGCTGCCATGGCGCAGTTCGTGTTCGAGAGTGACCTGCACTCGCTGCTGCAGCTGGACGCACCCATCCCCAATGCACCCCCTGCGCGCTGGCAGTGCAAGGCCAAGGAAACCGCGGGGCCGGCCCCGTCCCCCATGCGGGCAGCCAACCGATCCCACAGCGCCGGCAGAACCCCGGGCCGCACTCCTGGCAAGTCTAGTTCCAAGGGACAGACCACCCCTAGCAAACCCGGCGGTGACCGCTATATCCCCCAACGCAGCGCTTCCCAGATGGAGGTGGCGAGCTTCCTCCTGAGCAAGGAGAACCAGCCGGAAAACAGCCAGTCGCCCACCAAGAAGGAGCATCAGAAAGCATGGGCTTTGAACCTGAACGGTTTTGATGTGGAGGAGGCCAAGATCCTTCGGCTCAGTGGGAAACCACAGAATGCCCCAGAGGGTTACCAGAACAGACTGAAAGTACTGTACAGCCAGAAGGCCACACCCGGCTCCAGCCGGAAGACCTGCCGCTACATTCCCTCCCTACCAGACCGGATCCTGGATGCCCCCGAAATCCGAAATGACTACTACCTGAACCTCATGGACTGGAGCTCTGGGAATGTTCTGGCAGTAGCACTGGACAACAGCGTGTACCTGTGGAGTGCAAGCTCTGGTGACATCCTGCAGCTGTTGCAAATGGAGCAGCCTGGGGACTACGTGTCCTCTGTGGCCTGGATCAAAGAGGGCAACTACCTGGCTGTGGGCACCAGCAGTGCCGAGGTGCAGCTCTGGGATGTGCAGCAGCAAAAACGGCTTCGAAACATGACCAGTCACTCTGCCCGAGTGGGCTCCCTGAGCTGGAACAGTTATATCCTCTCCAGTGGTTCACGCTCCGGCCACATCCACCACCATGATGTTCGGGTAGCAGAACACCACGTGGCCACCCTGAGTGGCCACAGCCAGGAAGTGTGTGGGCTGCGCTGGGCCCCAGACGGACGGCACTTGGCTAGTGGAGGCAACGATAACTTGGTCAATGTGTGGCCTAGTGCTCCTGGAGAGGGCGGCTGGGCTCCCCTGCAAACATTCACCCAGCATCAAGGGGCCGTCAAGGCTGTAGCTTGGTGTCCCTGGCAGTCCAATATCCTGGCGACAGGAGGGGCACCAGTGATCGACACATCCGCATCTGGAACGTGTGCTCCGGGGCCTGTCTGAGTGCTGTGGACGCCCATTCCCAGGTGTGCTCCATCCTCTGGTCTCCCCACTACAAGGAGCTCATCTCAGGCCGTGGGTTTGCACAGAACCAGTTGGTCATCTGGAAGTACCCAACCATGGCCAAGGTGGCTGAGCTCAAAGGTCACACAGCCCGGGTCCTGAGTCTGACCATGAGCCCGGACGGAGCCACAGTGGCATCAGCAGCAGCAGATGAGACCCTACGGCTGTGGCGCTGCTTCGAGCTGGACCCTGCACAGCGGCGGGAACGGGAAAAAGCCAGTGCATCCAAAAGCAGCCTCATCCACCAAGGCATCCGTTGAGGCCCGACCCATCCCCTCAGTTTTTTATTTTTCTAATAAAGTCATGTTTCCCTTTCAAAAAAAAAAAAAAAAAGTTAAGTCCACTGAAACCTATTTTATTCTTTACAGCTTTTACACACAAATTCTGTTTTTAAGTCACCTGTATTTACTTCCTCTGGAGAAAATCAAAGTTGGATCCGTGATCTATATAAAACTTGAAAAGGGTCACTGACAAAAGCATTTCCAACATGTCAAAGAATAATCAAGGTATGGCTAAAATCTTCTTTGTAGGAGGGAGGCGAGAGCCCATATGGACATCAGTTAGAATTCTAAAAATACATGTTCTTAGTTCATAAGCCTATGACCCCATTTTTTTTTCCATCAACAATATTCTCTGCCAGAGTAAGTTTCCACTGAGAACCATTTAAATGTAATAGCAGACGAGGTTGAAGCTATACAAACCTGATCATGGTTGATCAGATTACCCTAAGATATATGACTTAGTGGCATATAGTCAGGCTGGTTCATTCAGCAATTTTTTTTTAATTAAGCATGAGTTTACCTGTGGTTATCCATAAAAAGGACAACTAACTTTTTAGCCTTTTAGGGGCTCACAGACATTAAATCATTAATTAAATTCTAGTATATAAATGTTCCTGAATATTTAAAGTTCCCCAATGAAGTCTGAAGCACTCAGCACGAGATGACAAGGATAGTGTGTGCTGGGTGACCTTGGCCAACAATGAAACAGGTGGTGACAGAAATGAAAATGCCAACTTTTAAGCATCTGCCTAAATAATGGATAAAGCAGGCCTCCTGGACGGAAGGTTATCAGATGTTTTTATCCAGGACACGTTCTGTGCTTTCCCTCTTACATGTTCCTCACTCTTTCTCCCCAGCCATGGCCTAACTTTTCTTTGACCCTGAGGACTGGAGTATTCTAGAAGGAAGCTAGCTAACCTCACTCTGTCTAAGTCAAAGCACTCAGATTTGGCTCTCCAGGCACCTTCTCAACAAGGGTTTTAGAAATATCATTCTGTAAACAAGCTTAGCCTGACCCTCGAATGAGTGGAAAGAATATTACCTCAGAGATCTCAAATGAAACCAGGTCAGGCAGCACTCTTCTCTACTCTGAAGTATGAAGAGTATTTTTCAGGGTGTGTTAAACTACATTTTTTTTTCCATTTATTTTTGACAGGCAGAGTTAGACAGTGACAGAGACAGAGAGAAAGTTCTTCCTGCTGTTGGTTCATCCTCCAAATGGCTGCTACGGCCGGCCTGCTGCGCTGATCCAAAAGCCAGGAGACAGGTGTTCTTCTGGTCTCCCATGGGGTGCAGGGCCCAAGGACCTGGGCCATCCTCCACTGCCCTCCCGGGCCACAGCAGAGAGCTGGACTGGAAAAGGAGCAACAGGGACTAGAACCTGTGCCCATGTGGAATGCTGGTGCCGCAGGCAGAGGATTAACCAAGTGAGCCCCTAAACTACATATTTAAGGTAAAACATGTCAGTTACAGAACATGGCCATACAGATGAATACCAAAAGTAAATGGAAAGATTTTTAATTTAATATTTAGCATTTCTGGAAAAAATCTTTTCAAGTATATTGTACAATGAAATGGGTTAAATGCTATACACCCACACATATATATGGCATATATAGCTATATATATGTTAGACATATATATGACATTTATAAAAATGCTTAACCATAGTACCAAGTGTGTGTGTGTGTATATATATACATGAATTTATATTTGTGAATTCATAAATATGTGAATATTTGGCAATTATTTAAATCTGGCATAAGGAATACTGGTAAATATGTGAATATTTGGTAATTATTTATAGAAATGCTTAACCACAATACCAGGTATATATACGGTTAAATATTTCTATAAATAATTGCCAAATATTTACATATTTACCAGTATTCCTTATGCCAGATTTAAATAATAAATGGAGTTTTGGTGTGGGGGGGGTCCCTTTTAAACTCCAAGAAGACAGGCAGTTTATCTTTTATGCATTACTAAATCTCCAGTACCTAATACACAAGTACATTAAATACATAAAGGACTATGTGATTAAAAAATAAAATAAAATTCAGAATGGAAATAACGAATAGTAAGAGCTATGAGAAATTTCTTCTGCATTAGGCATTTAGCTAGTAATAACATGCAACAACTACCCCACTTACTCCTGACACCAGTATGGCAGGACAGGTCTGCACATGCTCCTAAAAAGTCAAACGTACTTAATGAAAGCCCACACAGAATTCTATTTGTTGCAAGTACACATATGAATTTGAGGCTACTGGGTGATGCTTTTGACATGACACAACCATAAATCTGTACCATCATTAAAGATATCATACATACTCTTAACTAAAGAGCAAGCATAAGTCTAATACAAATGAAAATACATTAGTAAAAGCAATTAATCTCTAACATGTTTTTTTCTGTCTTGTGGGTAAGATGACTAACAATCATCAACACCAAAAATTAATTTAAAAAATTCCTTATTAAATCTATAATGGTTATTTTCATAGAATCTTATAAAGTAGGTGTTTATTATTTTACAATATTTTATACTTAACATTTATCTTCTCTAAATTATTTAGAATGCTGAAGCATTTTACTTTTCAACAAGGTGTCAACAAGAAAATTATTCCCAAATATGAGCTTCCAAAAAATGTTTGAATTTTACTAATATCATACTTACCAAAGGCATGTAAAGAATAAAAAAATGAATACTACTGTATCTACCACATAAATTTTTTTTTGACAGGCAGAGTGGACAGTGAGAGAGAGAGAGACAGAGAGAAAGGCCTTCCTTTGCCGTTGGTTCACCCTCCAATGGCCCCCTTGGCTGGCGCACCACGCTGATCCAAAGGCAGGAGCAGAGCCCAAGCACTCGGGCCATCTTCCACTGCACTCCCTGGCCACAGCAGAGAGCTGGCCTGGAAGAGGGGCAACCAGGACAGAATCCAGCACCCCAACCGGGACTAGAACCCGGTGTGCTGGAACCGCGGCGGAGGATTAGCCTATTGAGCCAGAGGATTAGCTGCGGCGCTGGCTTAGATAATATCTTTAACATACTGTTACTTGCAGTACAAGTTCTCTATAATGTCGGACAGTATAATTCTAATTTGATATCAAATAGTATTTTTGACTCTTACATACAATTAATGAATTCACAAAATGTTAAATAATTAAATAATTTCTCAGTGCTGTGCATTATACGAATTCCTTGATAAAGTTGACATCTGAGAAAGTTAAGATTTGTGGGCAAAAACCACTATTTTTCTCATTTAAAATTGTGGAATACAGGGTTGATACAATCTGAAAATTTACTACCCAACATTTTCTATAATGGACTTGATTCATATGAATTCTGAAATCATAATGATAAATTAAACTCACCTTCCAGTCTTGCCTCTGAGATTGTACCCAGTTAACCTTAAATTCTAGGTTTTCCCGAACTCTTACTAAGGTATGCTAAATCTGTTTGTGGGTTTTACTCATACTTGAAGAACATGAGTTTTTTTCCCTAGTTCTGACAACTACATAAGATATGCTATTTAAATATGATGGCTGGGGGTGTAGCGGGTAAGGCTGCCGCCTGCTGTGCCAGCATCCTGTACGGGCGCCAGTTCAAGTCTTGGCTGTTCCACTTCCAATTTGGCTCTCTGCTATGGCCTGGTAAAGCTGTGGATGTTGGCCCAAGTCCTTGGGCCCCTGTACCCACATAGGAGACCTGGAGCAAACTCTGGCTCCTGGCTTCGGATCAGCACAGCTCTGGCCACTGCCGCCAAATGTGGAGTGTACCAGCAGATAGAAGATCTCTCTCTCTCTCTCTCTGCTTCTCTGTAACTCTGCCTTTCAAATAAAATCAATCAATCAATCAACCAATCAAGAACCTATTTCCAGATAAAATTTGCTAATAAGATGGTTTGCTAATAAGTAAATAAGATGGCTGTTGACATGAACATATATAAGCAAAATGATTATTAAAATTTTTAAAAAATTTATTTAAAAGGCAGAAAGGAAGAAACAGAGAAATTGATTTTCTATACACTGGTTCACTCCCCAAATCCCTCAAAATTCAGGGCTTGGCAAGGACTCCCCAAATGCCTGCAAAATTCAGGGCTTGGCAAGGCTGAAATTAGAAGCCTAGAACACCATCTGAGTGCGTCTCAATGGGTGGCAAGGGGTCAAGTGCTTGAGCCATCATCTGCTGCAAGCCAGGACACACAATAGCAGGAAGCTGGATTTGAAGTACAGCAGCTAGACTTGAGCCAGGCACTCCCAAGCATCAGGAATCCCAAGCAGCAAATTAAAGCTGATGCACCAAAAGCCTCTATTTTATTTTAAGTGCTGGGAAAATGGTATTTTAATTAAACTTGCGGCAAATAAAGTATTACATAACCCCCCCAGCTCATGAGATTCGCAAATGCTTATGTATACCAACATGAACCCATCATACTGTGGCATTCGTTAAGATACCTTTCAAAGGGGTTATTTAAAGTTAATCACCAGAAATAACCTCCTTATTCCAATATAAGAAAATCTCCAAATGGGTGGAGAAAATCAAGTTTGCATATCCTTTTCTTCCAAAAATGCTGTTAAGTGAATATGTAACTGCTGAGATAATATAAATACGACAGGATTCCTGCTTTTAACAGCTAACACTGTGCCTGACATGGTACACACTCAAAACATGTTTCTTAAATGAATGAATTCTCTGGCATAAGATTTTTATTTTCAGTAAGAATCAGCGAATTCTTATTTTATCCAAAAAGAAGAAAAAATTTATTGAAGAAAAACCAAACAATATCTTCTTACCCACAGTCTGGAGCGGGACACCATCTACAATCAGGATCTGCAACAAGCCATCGTCGAAGCATAAATTCTTCATATTTTTCCATCAGGATATCATCACTTAATATCAAGCGAATATCATGGGGATTAAACCGTTCAGTACATTCTGGGCAACTGATATTAACTCTGCTTTCAGAGATTTCTATCCTTAGATATTGTCGTAAGCAATCCACACAAGATCTATGGTGACATGTCATTATATCAGGAAATCTGTCTTTAGAATGCCGCAAGAGGCACAAAGGGCACTCTATAAAGTCTCCAATTTGTTTGCTGATGGAAGTTAATCCATTCTCAGAAGAGGTATTTGTAGAGAAAATGGAGTTCTTATCAGTACACATTTCAGAATGTATACTTTCAATACTCGCAATTCCGTCCACTCCGCCATTTAGCTCCCTTGATTTACGTTTGGTATCCTTTTTCCTCCGAAATAGAGCGCCTATTGAAATTCTTCTTTTTTTGGGTGCCTTTTTGACTGAAGGCAAGCTCACAGATGAAGCAGAAGACTGAAGGTCTCGATCTGAACCCATTTGCCGATGTAAACTCATGTCTAAAATGTTCATTAGAACTGAGTCAGGGTCAGTGTTCACACACAGCCCTTCATTATATTTAGATACACAACTTATTTCTTGTTCTTGCATTCAAATTAAGTCATGATGTAAGAAAATCCTACTTTATTCCTTTAGAGAATTCTTGGAAAAGTTGAATTTACAGAAGGCTGTTATCACAGATGTCCTAGGAGAGGAAAAAAAACAAAACACCAAGATCATTTAATTGGATTAGTTCTATGTTTACATAAATGTATAAACTATGAAAACTCAAGTAAGTGTATTCTTCAGCCATTAGTGTTTTTTTTTGTTTTTGTTTTTTTAAAAAAACAAGACTAATTAAGTAGTCTACAAGGGAATATAAGACGAACGCTGAAATAGCAATGAGGACATTGCTTAATCTTAATAAAACTTTCTACAATTGAGCTGACTTAATCATCACCAAAATCTCAGATAAAACTTCTGCTCATTTTCACTCTGGCCTCAATGATTGCTCACTATCTTTATATTTTGTTTTTAACTGACAACAAAATGTACATACAAAAGGTATAAGAATACCATAAACAATTCTGAAGAACAAAGTGAACAGAAGAGTTATAACATCTTATAAGTTATAGTATTAAGTATTCATTACAGTATTCATTCACAAAGATGAATACCAAAGACCAATGGAATAGAACACAGGGAGAACAAGGTCCCATACCTGAAAATACCTCAAAAAGTTCCTGGAAAATTGAATTAAAAGTTTATTTTGCTCCCCACAAAAAACGACCATAAATCAATTAATACAAGGGCTTTAAAGCATTTCATGTAAAATATGTACTATGAAAAACTATTTATGGACTTCAAAAATTCTTTAGCACCAAAATAATGTACCTTTCAATTCCATTTTTTTCACAAAACTGTGTGTGTATACCCGATTGTTGATTTACGACAAAAGTGACATTGGTGAACACTAAGATTGGCCTAGAAAAAGTGCTATGTCTACTGGTAACCCATCTGAGAAAAGGAACTTGATCTACAGTTCACCCCATACACAAAAATCAGTTTCATGTGTTTTACAAATCTAAATGTGAAGAGTAAAACCATAAACTTTCTAGGAGACAACAGAAGAGAATATTTCAATAAAAAGCTTTCTTAGACACATGAAAAATACTAACCATAAAAGACTAAGTTGGACAATAAAAATCAAGAGAGAGTAATTAAGTGTAGAGAAGACATCTACCATTTATAACCAACAAAGGGATAGTATCCACAATATGGTAAAAGAAAAACCAAGTCAGTAATAAATACAATCCAACAGAAAAATGGCAGAGGAGTTAATAGGCACTTTACAAAAGGATATATAAATATTGCCAACTTTATTGGTCATCAAGGAAAAATATATTGAAGTCACACTGAGAGATTACTACACATCCAGTAAAATAGCTAAAATTAAGACTAACATTTCGGGGCCGGCACTGTGGTGCAGCAGGTTAAAAGCCCTGGCCTGAAGCGCCGGCATCCCATATGGGAGCCAGTTCGAGTCCTGGCTGCTCCTCTTCTGATCCAGCTCTCTGCTATGGCCTGGGAGAGCAGTGGAAGATGGCCCAAGTGCTTGGGCCCCTGTGCCCATGTGGGAGACCCGGAGGAAGCTCCTGGCTCCTGACTTCAGATCAGCGCAGTTCCAGCCGTTGCAGCCATCTGGGGAGTGAACCAGCTATGGAAAACCTCTCTCTGTGTCTCTACCTCTCTCTGTAACTCTTTCAAATAAATAAAATAAATCTTTAAAAAAATAAAAGACTAACATTTCCAAGTGTTGACAAGGTTGTGGAAGACTAGTTCCCTCACAGTGGCAGTGGGAGTGTAAAATGGCACAACATTGGGAAACTGTTTAAAAATATGAAGGGTCTTCAAAAAGGCTGTGGAAAATATATTTTGCAAAAAAAACTATGTGGGTTTCAAAATTTCTTTTGCATCAAACTTACAATTCACATTTCCATGAACTGCAAAATGGATAAGTTGTAGTAGATTCATACTCCAGTGAATAAGGCAGTGAAAATGAACAATACTGTTATACACACAAAATAAGAAAAAAATCTCACATAGAATGTGCTATATGATCCCATCTATATAAACTTCAGAACAGGTAGAACTGCAATGTTAAGACTGTGGCTATCTTTGAGGGACAGGGGAGCAAAGGAAATTTTCTTGTGTAGTAGATTCAACAATGTTCACTTTGTGATAAACAACTGACAAACTCATGGTTTATGCTCTTTTTTGGATGACTGTCACAACACAATTAAAAAGTTAAAAAAAAAAAAAAGAGAGAGCTTCTGGAACTGATGATGACATAGCCTTAAGAAAGTCATAATGGTTTTCCAAGACAAAATCTGGAAAAATATTTCACTCAGCCAAAATTCATGAGTGTCCTCTAGCTTATTTTCCTGTTATTTGCAGTATTCCGCCTCAAATTTGAGGGAAAATATATAGTATAATGGTAGATTTCTCTAAAATCATCTGCCATTTTTTCCTTTGCATGTTTTTACTTTATCTCACATTTCAAAATTTTCTCTGTACTGAGTTCAATATATGTGTTTTGTTTTTAAAGACTTATTTGAGAGGCAGAGTTTCAGACAGAGAGAGCAGTCTTCTGTCCGCTGGTTCACTCCCTAAATGGCCACAGCAGCTGGAGCTGGGCTGATCCAAAGCCAGGAGCCAGAAGCTTCTTCTGGATCTCCCATGCTGGTGCAGGTCTCAAGCACTTGTTCCATCTTCCACTGCTTTCCCAGGGAATCAGCAGGAAGCTGGATAGGAAGAGAAGCAGCCAGGATGTGAAGTGGCACTCATACCGATGCTGGTGCCACAGATGGAGGCTTAACCTACTACGCCACAGCACCAGTCCCTGTCCCCGGTAAATGTACCATGGTAAAGGTATAGCAAGCCCACCTTGGGTCATAAGACTTTTTGTAAAAAAAGAATTCTTTACATTTCATACTTTAAGATTTATTTACTATTTTGAAACAGTTACAGAGAGAAGGAGAGGGAAAGACAGTGAGAAGGAGGGAGGGAGAGAGCTTCCATCTGCCAGTTCACTCCTGAGATGGCCACAATAGCCAGGACCCGGCCAGGCCGAAGCCAGCAGTTTCATCCAGGTATCCCACATGAGTGGTGGGAGCTAAACACGTGGGCCATCTTCTGCTTTTCACAAGCCATTAGCAGGGAGCTGGATCACAAGTGGAGCAGCTGAGACAACCAGCGTCCATAGCGGATGCCAGCATTGTAGGCAGCGCTTTACTTGCTATGCCACAATGTCAGCCTCCTTGTTAAACCAATGGTACTCAAACCAAATAGTACTCAGTATCACTTGAAGAATCTTTCAAAATACTTTCAGAAATTCAACAAACACATAAATTACTATCCAAGAGAAAATCATGTAAGGAAAGTGGAATATCCTATCTAGGAGGCCTTAACCATTGCAAACACATGAACAAGATTCAAAATAAAATAAATAAATCTGAATATTAAAAATGTGGTGGTTTTTTTTTTTAATATTTTATTTATTGAGAGGCAAAATCACAGACAGGAAAAGGGGAAGACAGAAAAGTCTTCCATCCACTGGTTCACTCCCCAAATGGCTGCAACAGCTGGAGCTGGGCAGATCCAGAGCCAGGAGCTTCTTCCAGGTCTCCCACATGGGTGCAGGGGCCCAACAGCCTGGGCCATCTTTTACTGCTTTCCCAGGCCATAGCAGAGAGCTGGATCAGAAGAGGTGCAGCCAGGATATGAACTGGTGCCCATATGGATTGCCAGCACTGCAGGTGGGAGCTTAGCCTACTATACCACAGCACCAGTCCCAAATGTAGTGTTCTTATAAGATAAAAAAATACTATACACAAAGTAAGAGAAAACAAGCATATGAAAGACTAATCTTCCTTATTGTACTAGTAGCTTTTTTAAAAAAAAATCTACTTGAAAGTCAAGTTGCACAGATAAACAGAGAGAGAAGGAGAGAAATAGATATTCCATCTGTTGGTTCTCTCACCACATGGCTGTAACAACCAGGGCTGGGCCAGGCTGAAGCCAGGAGCCAGGAACATCATCCAGGTCTCCCACGTGGGTGGCAGGGGCCAAAACACTCGGGCCACCTTTTGTTGCTTTTCCCAGGCCATTAGCAGGGAGCTGGAACTGAAGTGGAGCAGCCAAGACACAAACTGGTGCCCACAAGGGATGCCAACATCACAGGTCGCACCTACACCACAATGCTGGCACCTGTACAAATATCTTTCAAACGGTAAGAAAAAGACTTACAAACTAAGAATAAAATGAGCTAAGATGCAAAAGCCTGGAGGAAAAGAACTACAAAAATTAGGAAGACAGCAAACAGTATTCAACAATTAAAACTAAAGAAATGAAATTTTCAAACATCAGACACCAACTTTCTGCATATCAGGTTGACAAAGGTTATAAAGGGTTGATGAATGTATACTCAAACAAGTATCTGTATGCTGCTGCAAAGTATACAAATCCCCACAATTTTAGGGAATCAATATGGCATTATATAATAATCTTTTCAAAAAAATAAAAAATTTAATTATTTGACAGGTAGAGTTACAGACCGTGAGAGAGAGAGAGAGAGAAAGGTCTTCCTTCTGTTGGTTCACTCCCCAAATGGCTGCAATGGCCAGAGCTGCACCAATCTGAAGCCAGGAGCCAGGTGCTTCTTCCTGGTCTCCCATGTGGGTGCAGGAGACCAAGCACTTGGGCAATCCTCCACTGCTTTCCCGGGCCACAGCGGAGAGCTGGACAGGAAGAGCAACCAGAACTAGAACTGGCGCCTATATGGGATGCTGGCGCTGCAGGCAGAGGATTAACCTAGTGTGCCATGGTGCTGGCCCCAATATATTAAACTTTAAAAGGGAAATAAATGTTTTTCGACCCAGCAATCTTACATGTAAAATTTACCCTTCAAGATACAAGGATACAAGTTTACATACTGTGCAAGGAAACCCATCAGTCTAGTTGACAGAAGCAAACAAACAAAAAACACAAAAGAAATAAAACTATATAAAACCTAGAAAATGGGGCTCTTAAATGAACCAACCACAATTTAAGTGTAATGAAATGAGGATTTAGGGCTGGAGCTACGGGGCACAGGGTTAAGCCATGCCTGACAACCCCTACATCATATATGGGTGTTGGTTTGAGCCCCTCCGAGCTGCTCCACTTCCAATCCCACTCCCTTCTAATAAGTCTGGGAGGCAGCAGATGACACAAGTGCTTAGGGGGCACCCCTGCCACCCATGTGGGAGACTCACCTGCAGTTCTAGGCTCCTGGCTTCAGTCTGGCCCAGCCACAGACCTTGATGCCATTTGGGGAATGAACCAGCCAACGGAAGATCTGTCTCTCCCTTTCTCTCTGTAACTCTGCTTTCCAAATAGATATTTAAAAAAAAATGTTAGTATCTAGTAAATGCTTTATTAGTTAAAAAAAAAAATCAACATTCTTACATAGAATGCTGACTGAACAATGAAAATGGCAAAACAGTATTATAGCATGAGCCCATGTGTAGAAAAAAAACAACCACACAAGCTTACATATGCATATACAGTTTCTGGAAAAATATGTTAAAGAAACCAGTAACAGATGTGGGCATTTAGCCCAGTTGTTAAGACATCTGTGTCTCACATTTGTGGCTCTGATTCCTGACTACCTTCCTGCTAATACAGACCCTAGAAGACAACAGTGATGGTTCAAGTAAATGGATTCCTGACACCCACACAGGAGACTGGGACTGCAATCCCAGCTCTTGGCTTTGGCATCAGCCCAGCTCAGGCTATTACAGGCATTTAGAGAGTGAATCAGGGGATGGCAGCTGTCTGTATTTCTCAAAAACAAACAAAAAAGAAAACATTAACAATGATTACCTTAGAGTATACCCTGCAATCTTTAGTATTTACTATCTGCCTTCCACATAGTTTAAAATTGCATATTGTACATCTATCACTAACAGTTAAAACCAGAATCCCACAAACAACAAAAAATTAGCACTATTCAACCAAAATTTCTGGGAATGGGGTCCTGAGCTTGCACAGTTTAAAAATATTCCTCAAGAATTTAGTTAGACCCTCTGGTTAAAAACCACTAATACTAAAGAGACTTTGTTAAACCTTTTCACTTAAAACCAAAATCCTATAGACCTGGCACCCAAAGCAAGGCTCCTTATTTTTTATTACTTTCAGTACCAGTGAAGAACCCCTAAACAAACTACAGTATGGAGAAAAGACACTTTAAAAATAAAAATCACATAAATTAATGACTATTCTCTATATTAATACTGAAAAGAATATGTATTATATATAATGTGTATGACTGAAGAGGATTGGGAATGCCTCCATCATGTTCTGTGGCCTAACTGTGGAGTTGAAATTAGGTGAACACTGAGGTCCTCATCATTAACAAGACAAATATCCCTCATCCTCACTGCGACTATCTAAAGAAAGAACATACTAACCTAAAACCAGTAATTACAAAGCTGTATATATAAAATATTCTGTCTCCCACCCAGTTTTCACCAAATTTAGACGGTATTTTCGAGATAGTACGATAAACTGCGGATTAATACAGAATTCACTCCCCTCTCTTCTCCTTCTGGAATTATTTCCATGCTAGTTTAATTTGGCCTCAGTGGCCACCAAGGCTCTGTTCATTTTTTGTAATCCTTTTTCTCCATTCTGTAGATTGGGAAGCTATTATTAACTAATTTTCAAATTCACCAACTCTTCCCTCTGTTATCTCCAATCTGCTGTTAAAATCTACTCAGTAGGCTGGTGCCGAGGCTCACTAGCCTAATCCTCCGCCTGCAGCACCAGCACTTCAGGTTGTAGTCCCGGATAGGGTGCCGGATTCTGTCCCGGTTGCTCCTCTTCCAGTCTAGCTCTCTGCTGTGGCCCAGGAAGGCAGTGGAGGATGGCCCAGGTCCTTGGGCCCTGCACCCACATGGGAGACCAGGAGAAGCACCTGGCTCTTGGCTTTGGATCAGCGCAGCGCGCCGGCCATAGCGGCCATTTGGGGGGTGAACTAACAGAAGGAAGACCTTTCTCTCTGTTTCTCTCTCTCTCTCACTGTCGAACTCTGCCTGTCAAAGAAATAAATTTAAAAAATAAAAAAATTTTAAAAATCTACTAAAAATTTCATTTTTAGATATTGTAGTTTTCAGTTCTAGAATACCTGATTATTCTTTTTGACAGTTTCTGTCTCTCCAGAAAAATTACCCATCTGCTCACTGTTCCCCTTATAAGCTCTTAACTTTCTTATAGCTGTTTTAAAGTCTGCCCATTAATTCTGCTAATTTTGAGGTCTGTTTCCTATTTGGTGGGGAGGCGGGATGTTGACATGGAATTATAAATTCCTTCCTTCTCACACTAAAACTGAACAGTGTCTCTTAACTTCTGAACATTGAAGAATTTTAGCACGTAAATCACTGGAGCCTTGGTTTTATGTTTTTAGTGGATCTGTATAAAAAAGAATGTTTATGAAGCCGCTGAACCTTGATAGTAGATAATTAAACACCAAATTATCTCCATTGCAGAAGGGAGCAGCTGAAATCTCCATCCAGCTGCTTCCGCCTTTCAGCCGTTATTTTCCATTATGCTCCTTTAAACAACTTCCCATACACAGTGAAGGGCTGTCTAGGTATTTCAGGAAATTTTTTTTTGGCTATCCTATTATAAGCTCCTCCTTTCTGAGAGTTATCCAATTCCCAGCCAGTGAAGGAGTCTCAAACTCCACCCTCACACATACTTTGGCTTTCTGGCTAAGTTTCAGTTTTCCTGTTTCACATGAACTTCTCGAGTGCAAAGATATGTGTGTGTGTGCTCGGGTATGTGTATAAAATGTTTGCCAGTTTTCCAAAGAGCATCTTCCTCTAGGCTCCGAGAAACAATATTTTTTAAAGAAGATGTTATTTGTTTGAAAGGTAGGATAATAAAGAGGGAGAGACAGAGAGATCTTCCATCCACTGGTTTATTCCCCAAATGGTAACAATGGCCAGGGCGTGGCCAGGCTGAAGCCAGGTACTGCATTTGGGTTTCCCATGTGGGTGGCAAGGACCCAAGCACTTGATCCATTTTTCCCTACATTCCTAGGTACACTGGCAGGGAGCTGGAAGTGAAGTACAGCAGCCTGCACACAAACCAGTGCCCAAATGGGATGCTGGCATCTCAGGCAGTGGCATTACCCACTAAGCAACAATGTCAGCCCCAGAGATACATTGTTCTTGACTACATACACTGCTGTAACAGGAAACCTGGGCCTAATTTTAAATAATGCATTTGTGATTTTCACAATAAAAGCATTTACTAAACTGCTTTTTAAAAATTATTTAAGTTTCTCAAGGAGAGCCTAAAGGACCCTGGGCCTTAATCTCTATCCTGACACAGGAGTCATGCAAGGCTATGGACTCCTTGTTCCCTTGGCAAAGCTGTGGAACCATAAGCTGACTCAGCAATAAAATATTTTTGGTCTTAAAAACAAATAAATAATAAAATTATAGTTAAAAGTTTTTTTTGTTTTTTATTTTTTGTTTTGCACTGTTACACACTTGCAGGTGTGAGGGGTGATCCTGTGCCTGGCTGGAGGATTGCCTCCTGGCCCATGCAGGAGAGGTTAGGAGGGCATGGAACACCATGCCTCCAGCGAAGGCCTGACTGCTGGTGGGGGCAGGAGCCTCAGGCACATTTCCCCCACCACCCTCTGCTCTCTGTTGAAGGGTCTTGTAAACAGCTCCCAGGTGTGGTCCAGGCCCATCAGGACCACCTGGAAAGCTACTAGGCCACATGACCTTCAAGCTGTTTGGAGAAGCACAGTAGAGCCAATATCGGCTTTATCCTATAGAATTAGTGTTGCCCTGAATTATCTACGCCCCCTCTGCCTGCCCTTTAAAAGCTTATGCTTTGTCAGGCTTGGAAAGCCAAGACACTGTGGCAAAAAATATCCTACATGAAAGATCTTTGTGAGTGAGATCCCAGTGGAAATAAGAGGCCATCAAAGAAGGAGGTACTTTTCTCTGAAGGGAGGAGGGAACTTCCATTTTGCTTAAGGCCTTGTCCAAATACTAATGGAGTTTGTAAAGGCTTCCATAGCCTCGGCAGTGCATGCCAAGAGCCTCAGGTAGTCACTGACGTCATAAACAAGAGTGTTAACTGTTAAACTAACAGAAGTCACTGTGCACTTACTCTCCATGTAGGACCTCTGTCCTTAATGAGTTGTACTATGAAAATTAACTGCAAAACTTGTTCTCAAACAGTACTTTATATGCTTTGTGTGTGTGTGTGCGTGTGTGTGTACACTCAAGCACGCGCAATCTGTTGAAATCTTTATTTAGTATAGAGTTGGTCTTCTGTATATAGATTAAAAATGAATCTTAATGAAGAATGGGATGGGAGAGGGAGTGGGGGTGGGAGGGTGAGAATGGGGAAAAGAACCACTATATCCTAAAGTTGTACCTATGAAATTTGCATTCATTAAAAGCTTTAAAACAAAACAAAAAAAGCTTATGCTTGATAGTTAATAAATGGGGCATGTTCACTGAAACTTGTCTCCAGTGCTTCTTGTTGAAGAATGCTCTCGCCTCACCATCCCAGAAATGAATCTGCACAAGTTTAAGGTCTTCTAGGATTAACTAAATTTGTTAAAATTTTTGCTCCAAGTAACCTGTATAACTATTAACATTTATTCTTGCAAAGAAATGTATCCAGTGCCTACCATGTGCCAGATATTCTAAGTGTTAGATATTCAAAAGTGAACAAAACACACAGGGCCCCTATTCTGTGGAACTTTCATTCCAGTACATCTAACCTAAGCACTGAAGAGACATTTCAGACTATATCTTTTTTTAAGATTAAAATGGAATTAACTAACTTTATTAACTTGCTGCTATTTCAGATATATGTGAATGAATTATACTTCAAGCAGAAAATATAATTTTCTACTAATATTTATTGCACATTTATAGAAATTGGACATATAATAAGCCAAAAAGGAAATCAAACAGCAAATTTACAAGATAATTATTTGACCATTAGCAACACAAATTAAGAACAAGATATAAACAAAAATGTGGTTACATAAATTAAAAAATTAATCTTATAGTTAATTCTACTTTCAAATGATTTTCTTCACATAGAAAGACTAATGACTGCATAAAATTTATGAAGTAGATACAAAGATAATTTATGACACAAATGTGATTTTTTTTTGTTAAGCAATAATAATTGGAAGTAAAAGAGGAAACATTCATCTTTAGAGTTTGTACTTTAGAAGAGGAATGGCAAAATGCATCTAAATAAAACTGAAAGTAGATCATTGTATAAATTAAGAGAGGAAATAAGAGGAAGGAGGAGGAAGAGTTGGATTGTGGGCGGGAGGGAAAGTAGGGCGAGAAGTATCACTATATTCCTAAACCTGTATGTATGAAATATATGAAATTTGTTTACCTTAAATAAAATGAAAACAGGATGAAAGATTTTAATTAAAAATCAGATGAAGTATAATACACACAATCTTCTCCAAACAGTAATATCAAAGACTCACCAAGGTTCTAAATCTTAATAAAGTGATTTATTCTTTTCTTCAGCATACTTTTTAAAGGAAATAACTTGGTTTATATTTAGGCATATACGGTAACTTCCTAATTTAAACAAGTAATCATCAAAAATCTGTCTTAATTTTCTTTGTAATTGGTTCTAAGTATGTTTGACAGCATTCTATTATTCATAGAGACAATGGTTTTCTACACCCTAACACTTTGGCAGACAATTTAAATTGAAAAAAAACAAAAACAAAAAAAAAAATTACAGTTGTTTAACTAAATGATTTAGGATAGAGAATACTCATTTAGTTCACTATATGTGAACCAATTTTAGCAGAACAAGAACCAATTTTAGTAGAACAGTGGGGCATGCTTCAAAAATCTCACTATTTTTGCTCTGCTCTGCCTCTAGTGTTAAGAGGTTCTTAAGACAATGAGAAAAGCAATTATCTTTTTTGTGACATCTCCTATGTATTGTTGCAAACATCAACTTAACAAATTTGAATGTAGTCATATATAATTTACTGTAATATTTGACTAACAAAAAACCAGAATGATCAGAATTCATTCATTTATCAGACCACAACTACAAGTAATGTATTAGAAATTATATATTTAAAAGAAATGATGTATTTATTTTACAGATGCCAATTTTGGCTCAAAGTAAACAGCTTCAGTAAATGTGAATCACAACATTTTAGTCTTTAAATTGTTTAGGTTGTCATGTATGTCTTACTTAGATCACTAAAGTTCACTGTAATCAAGTTAGTTTAAGGGTTATTTAAATGTTTAAAGTTATCAAGTCTACGCCATCCAAAATCTAAATATCTCTTTATAAGACTTTAATCTAACAACCTCAAATTGGGAAATGCTATACTTTCCTCTAATAAATAATTCCCCAACAAATTTAGATACTAAGCAGCAATGCATTTCTCTGAACCTAACTCTTGCTATACAATTAATAGTGAGGAGACATATTTTCTTTAAAAATTGATTTATTAAGGGGCCAAAGATGTGGCATAGAGAGTTTTGTCCTTTTTAAAAAAAGATTTGTTTATTTAGTTCAAAGGCAGAGTTAGAGAGAAGGAGAGGCAAAGATATCTTCAATCTGCTGTTCACTCCCCAGATGGTTGCAACGGCTGGGGCCAGGCTAAACCAGGAGATTCTGGGTCTCTCATGAGGGTACTGGGGTCCAAGCACTCGTGTCATCTTCAGGGTGGCCTGCAATGCCAATATCCTATGTGGGTGCTGTTTTGAGTCCAGGCTGCTCCACTTCTGATCCAGCTCCTTGCTAATGTGTCTGGGAAGGCAGTAAAAGATGGCCCAAGTGCTTGAAAGAACCAGATAAAGCTCCTGGCTTCTCTCTGGCCCAGCCAAGTCCCACCACAGTGGCTGTGAACCAGCAGATGGAAGATCTCTCTCCATCCCTCCTCTCTCACCTTTTCTGTAACTCTGCCTTTCAAAGAAATAAATTTTAAAAATGAAAACTGACATTAAAAATCTCTTTATACAGCATATTAAAGTAGAAATATAATAGGAGCAATACATTTTTGGAAAAGGATAGGAATGTTTAAAATGATTAGCTAACACATGGATTACCTTCAGAGAAATTAATGAAATCTCATACTGCATACTAAATTGTGAATATCACATTCTAGTGATGGGATACATCCTGGCTTAACAAATTTTCCAAGAAGTCTAAAGTCTAAAGGAAGGACTATTACTATGTCAGAATTTAACCTATACTTCTGTAAATTTTCTATTAGTACAATATTCATACCTCTACCAATTATAAGCTCAATTAAAACATACTTCCACTCCATTAAAACCTGAAACTGCAGCTATTTCTAAACGAGCTTTTAGGAAGGTCAAAAACAACCCCAAGCAAATGTCTACACTCACCACTCACCAAATGTTAGGTAGTAGATGCTTCTTCACTTGTACTGAAAATAGCCATATAACATTTTTAAAAAGGTTAATCAATATTGTATGTTCAAAGGGTGATTAATTTTAAATATGCATAAAGAAATTTCAGTCCTATTATTTCATCTTCCCAATGGCAATTAAAACTGAAAAGTGTTTTTGAGTTCATTATTCCTTGTAAGTCAATTAACAATGTCTCTACGTAAAATATAATGAAGAAACACATTTAATGTCTACATATGAAATGCAGCAATAGTACTAGAAATACAACCTAAATGCTTTTTAATTATTTCTTTTTTATTTATTTATTTTTATTTTTTTTTAACAATTACAAAATGTTTATTTGGGTTCAAAAAATGTTGAAATCTATGCATCATTCAATTATTTCAATGTCTCCTGAGAAACATGAGCATATTATATGCTGACCAAAGGAAATCTTGTTTCTGTGGCTCTCTACCAAGTGTTTTTTTTTTTTTAAGATTTATTTATTTATTTGAACGTCAGAGTTACAGAGAGGGAAGAGAAGGGGGGTGGGTGGGCTTCCACCCAATGGATCACTCCCCAATTGGCCACAAAGCCAGGAGCCAGGAGCTTCTTCCGGGTCTCCCATGCTGGCGCAGGGGCCCAAGGACTTGAGCCATCTTCTTACTGCTTTCCCAGGCCATAGCAGAGAGCTGGATAGGAAATGGAGCAGCTGGGTCTTGAACCAGCACCCATATGGGATGCCGGCGCTTCAAGCCAGGGCATTAACCCACTGTGCCACAGCACCGGCCCCTACCAAGTGGTTCTGTTGCTTTAGTTTAGTTGCAGCCTTTTTTAGATCATCTGTGAAATAGGGAAAACAAACTGTGAAAGAGATACTGTATGTGTGTCTTTTGTGTGTGTGTGTGTGTGTCTGATTTTCCTCCTGTGCACAATGAAGGACTACATTTTTCATCCTACTGCTAACAGTGAGGTGTAGCCATACAATTAGTCCTGGCCAATGCCACTGACAAATGACATCTCAAGGACTGGTCCTAAAATCACTTCTTCAAACATACTTCACAGTCTGTCTTCACTCAGTGCTTGGCTAACTATAGTAATGCTGTGGGTGACTCCAAGTAGACCTGAGAGAACAGCAGTCAGAAGATTTAAGGAATCTAGGTATATGAGTCAGACACATAGTTCTCTGTGTGAGAAATGAATTTTTACTGTGTTCTCTCATGAGATTTTGGGGTTGTTTGTTTCAAACATAACTATGTCTTATCCACCTGAAAGCAGAGAGATAAAGTGAGGTAATAAAATTTAGAATAGTTGGGGGCAAAGTTTTTAAAATGAGTAATAGAGTTATTTTATTAAGAGAGCAATGCATGCATCAGAATATCTTGGTTTAAGTTCAGCCTCTGAGACTTAAATAGCTATGTTAACACTGGGTTAAATTACTAAGATTTAATTTCTTCAACTATAAAAATGGGAGTAACAATAGTATCTAGAGTCCACAGACTATGAAGATGAAATAAAGCATACAAAGAACTCAGGATAGGATATGGCAATACTGATTACTTAATAAATATTAGCTATGACTATTATAAATATCTGAGAAGATGGCACAAGCATATTGTTATGGTTGGAGAGACCTGCCCCCCTCCCAAACACTGTAGTGCAATTTAACTCCCATTTTGAAGCATTAAAAGAGTGGAAATTTAACCCATTCATGGTGTTTAGCATGTGCCTTCAGGAAGTGATCAGGATTAGATAAAGCTATTCAGAAGGAGCCCCTGTGACTGAATCCCGGCAATTTAATAAGAAAAGGCAGAGACCACACAAAAACATGTGATTCCTATCTCTTGCCATGTGAACTCTGCCATTACCTGTAGGTACAAGCCCATAAACCAAAATAAACCCCTTTCCTTTATAAAGTAGCCTGCTGTTATTTTGTTATAGTATTGAAAAACTGACTAATGCATGCATCTAAAGCATTTTCGAGATGAAACTGTTAGAACGATTATCATACGTGAGGTTAGAAATAAAATGAGGGGCCGGCACCATGCATGGTAGATAAGGCCGCTGCCTGCAGTGCCAGAATCCCATATGGGCATTGGTCTGAGTCTCTGCTGCTCCACTGCTGGCTCTGAAATGGCTTCCTACTATAATCACAATAGTTAGCCACCTGGATGTTTAACATATATTATTATAGTATGTGAATTTATTAAAGGCAATATTAAATGTTTTTCAGTTATATTTATATAGCTACAAACCTAACTCAAGTGATCTAATATTAAAACCTCAATCAACTACTTATGAATGAAGATGAAACTCAATAAATCATTAGCGCAGCCAAGTACAAGTTTCTGCCTATCAGTTTCTATTTTTGGGAGACAAATGCTTCTTAAGAGCCAAAAACACTACTTTGAGATCTACCCTTAAGGCAGTTTCTGTGTTTTGTCAACCTTTGCTTTATACCTTTGTCAAACCAATGGTTAAGAATGTTATATGAATATAGTTTTAATGATCTGTGTTTACTTTAAAATATATGGGTGAAATGGTCATGTTTCCATTTGGTCACTGTTACTATATTCCTGCTAAACTACAGCATTTTTTTTACTTGTGGAACTCTTCATTTGGTGGAACATTAAGCCCTTGACTATTAATGTATTTTTTTATTTTTTAAAGATTTACTTATTTGAAGGTCAGAGTTACACAGAGAGAGGAGAGGTAAAGAGGTAGAGAGGTAGAGGTAGAGAGGTAGAGAGAAAGAGAGAGAGAGAGGTCTTCCACCACTAGTTCACTCTACAATCGGCCACAATGGCTGGGGCTGACCCTATACGAAGCCAGGACCCAGGAGCTTCTTCTAGGTCTCCCACGAAGGTACAGGGGCCCAAGGACTTGGGCTGTCTTCTACTGCTTTCCTAGGCCATAGCAGAGAGCTGGATCAGAAGTAGAATAGCCAGGACTCAAACTGACACCCATATGGGATGTCAGCACTACAGGTGGTGGCTTTATCCCCTACACCACAGCTATGGTTCCTATTAATGTAATTTAAAAACATGTTATCTCGGGGCCTGGGTTGCAGCACAGTGGGTTGTTTTCACCTGCTATGTCAACATCTTGGGTGCAGGTTTGAGTCCTGGCTGCGCCACTTCCAATCTCTGCTAATACGCCTAGGAAAGCAGTGGAGGATGTCCCAAGTACTTGGGTCCCTGCAACCATGTGGGAGACCCCGATGGAGTGCACCAGTGGATGAATGTGCTCTCTCATACTCACTCATTCTCTCTCTCCCGCTTCTCTGTATCTTTCAAATAAGTAAATAAATCTTTTTAAAAAAACACATTATCTGAAAAAATAAAAGTGAGCTAAACTAAAAGACCAATAAGCAAGGCTGAGACTGAATCAGTAATAATAAAGAAACACCCAGAACTGCAGAGGACTTCACTGCTGATTTACATCACACTTTTAAAGAACTATTTCCAATTCTTCTTAAACTATTCAAAACTGAAAGGGAGAGTATCCTTCTAAATTGGATGAGGCAAATATTACTTTAATTCCAAATCAGAAAATGATACAGCCAAAAAAAGAGAACTACAGACCAATATCCTTGATGAACACAGACGTGAAACTCCAGAACAAAATAATAGCCAATCAAATCGAACACGTCAAAAAGCTCATCCACCTGGACAAGTGAGATTTATCCCTGGTATATACGGATGGTTCAGCATATGCAAATTAATAATTCTGATATATCACATTAACAAACTGAATAATAAATTTCATGATTATCTCACTAGATGCAGAGTAAGCATTTGATGAAATATAACATCCTCTCATGATGAAAAGAAATCTTATGCAAAATGAGTATAGAAGAAACACATCAACATAATCAAGACAATATATGACAAACTTACAGCCAGGATCAAAGAAATCAAAAGGATACAAATTGGAAAAAAAAGAAGTTAAATTAGCAGATAATGATCCTATGCATAGGGGAACCAAAAGATTTCACTTAGAGACTATCAGAATTATGTATAAGAGTTTGGCAAATCTGCAGGTTATAAAATCAACACACAGGGCCAGTGCTGTGGTATACAAGGTTAAGCCTTGGCCTGCAGTGACAGCATTCCATTTGCACGCCAGTTCAAGTTCCAGCTGCTCCACTTCTGATCCAATTCTCTGCTAATGCACCTGGGAAAGCAGAAGATAGTCCAAGTACTTGGGCCCTTGCACCCAGGTGGGAGACCTGGAAGCAGCTCTGGATCCTAGCTTTAGCCTGGCCCAGCCCCAGCTATTGAGTCTATTTGGGGAGTGAACCAGCAGATGGAGAGTGATCTCACTCTGCCTTTCAAATAAATAATTTTTTTAATCAACACACAAAAATCAATAGTATTTGTATACACAAAAAGTGCCATGGCTAAGAACTTGTAGGATCAGTACCATTCTCAATAACTACAAAAAAATTAAATACCTTGGAATAAATTTAACTAAGGATGTGAAAAATCTCTACAATGAAAATTACAAAACATTGAAGAAAGAAATAGAAGATACAAAAAAATGGAAAAATCTTCCATGTTTGTCGATTGGAAAAATTACTATCATCCAAATGTTGATAGTATCTAGAACAATTTAGATTTAATGCAATCCCAATCCAAATGCCAAGGACATTCTTCTTAGATCCAGAAAAAATGGTGCTAAAATTCATATGGAAGCACAAGAGACCCCAAATAGCTAAAGCAATCTTAAACAACGAAAACAAAGCCAGAGGCATCACAATACCAGATTTCAAAACATTCTACAGTGCAATTATAATCAAAACAGCCTGGTACTGGCACAAAAATAGACATGTAGACCAATGGAACAGAATAGAAACCCCAGAAATGAATCCACATATCTACAATCAACTAATCTTCAACAAAGGAGCTAAAATCAATCCCTGGAGAAGGGACAATCTCGTCAACAAATGGTGTTGAGAAAATGGAATCTTTGCTTGCAGTATGAAACAAGGCCCCTCCTTTACTCCTTATATAAAAATCAACTCACAGTGGATCAAGCATCTAATCTATATCCTGATACCATCAAATAACTAGAAGAAAACATTGGGGAAACTCTGCAAGATACCGGCAGAGGCAAAGACTTCTTGGAAAACACTCTAGAAGCACAGGCAGTAAAAGCAAAAACAGACACATGGGATCGCATCAAGCTAAGAAGCTTCTGCATAGCAAAGGAAACACTCAACAAAGAAAAGAGTCAATCAACCAACAGGAGAAAATATTTGCAAACTATGCAACTGATGAAGGATTAATATCCAAGATATATAAAGATCTGAAGAAGCTCAACAATAAAACAATCCAGTTAACACATGGGCAAAGGACATGAATAGGCATTTTTCAAAGGATGAAACAAAAATGGCCAACAGACATATGAAAAAATGCTCGGGATTTTTTGGCCATCAGGGAGATGCAAATAAAAACCACAATCAGGTTTCACCACACCCCAGTTAGAATGGCTAGTATTCAAAAATTGAAAAATAATAAATGCTTGTGACAATGTGGAGAAAAAGGTACCCTTATTGCACTGTTGGTGGGAATATAAACTAGTACAACCATTATGGAACACAGTATGGAGATTCCTCAGAAATCTGAATATAGATTTACCATATGACACAGCCATTCCACTCCTGGGATTTTACCCAAAGGAAATGAAGTCAGTATATGAAAGAGCTATTTGTACCCTTGTGTTTATTGCACTTGATTCACAATAGCTAAGATACAGAATCAGCCTGGATGTCCACCAACTGATGACTGGAAAAAGAAAACATGTCATTAATATACAATGGACTACTACTCAGTCATAATGAAAAATGAAATGTCGTCTTTTGCAACTAAATGGATGCAGCTGAAGACCATTATACTTAGTGAAATATGACAGTCCCAAAAAGACAAATATCATGTTTTCTTTGGTATGTGTAAGAATGAAATTGACATCTTATGATTTGATTATTGTCTTTAGCTCTTGTCTATACTCCTGTGGTACAGTCGTCTTTCAACTATTTACTTGTTGAGCATTATGGTTAAGTGGTACACTAAGCCTGCAATTATAAAGTAAATTGAAATTATGTTATTGCAAAAATTAAAAAGAAAAAAGAAACAAAGGGAAGACAGGGGATTGAGAGAGGGAGGGAGGAACAGGAAGACAGGGAAGTATGGTTATCTTAGAATTATTTCTATGAAACATATGAAATTGGTTCTTCTTCTATTAGTAAGTTTTTTAAAGCAAAAAAAAAATCTCAAAAACTGAAAGAGACAAGGACGGAGAGAGGGAGGGAGGGAATATTTTATTCTTTGAATTGTATCTATGAACTAAACTGAATCTATTATAAACAATTTTTTGTATTAAAAATATGGTTTCTGCAATTTTTGAAGTAGAAACCAAAAGTTCAGAATAAATTATTGATCTCATGGTTAAGATACTGTTTGAAATATCTTCATTCCATCAGAGTGCCTAGTCCCTACTACAGCTTCCTACTAATTAGCATTTAGAGGCAGCAGGCCACGGCCCGAGTGGTTGGAACCCAACCACTCACATGGGAGAAGTTCCTGGCTTGCTTTAGTCCAACCCTGGCTCTTGTGGGCATTTGGAGAATGAACCAACAGATGGGAGCTCTTTCTCTACCTCTTAAATAAATAACTGTTTCAGTATGCTACAAAGCCTCCCAATAGAGATGGCTCTTCTTAAACAGTTTCACAAACATGCACGTGCCACATTTATGTAGTTAAGCCTATTCTTGATTGGGGGGTATAACAAAATGGTGCTGTTTACATAATACTCATTACCCAATTTATTGCAAAAAGTAGCTGTTACAGAGAGGAGGAACTATTGCTCATCCCCTTTTCCTCTTTAAAAAAATTAAAAATATTTTGGCTTGCTTATTCCAGGTCCTCTTTCATAAGAAGGGCAAACAATACACCAACAGGGAAATAGTAGAGATAATAGTGTGTAAAATGCCAGACATAATCAAATACTCAGAGACACGCGACTTTAAATAAGTTCATAAAAGGTATCTAGCTATCAAATTTCCTCAGCCAGTTAAAATACACATTGTTGTATATCAACAGAAGAGAATGTTAACCTAGTTAGTATGAGCTCTCAGTCAAGTCTGTCCAGGTTTTCTGAATTTCAGTTTAATTATTTGAAAACTTAGGCAGTAAGCTCAGTTAACATCTCAGGTCCCTTAGTTCTAGAGAGCTATAATTCTAATGAAAACATACACACAGTTTTAATACAAAAAATACTCTAGAGTTAAAAGTAGATAATGGACAAGAGTCTCAGGTGATTACTGATGTCATAAATAAGAGTGTTAATTGTTAAATCAATAACAGGATTCACTGTGCACTTGCTCCCCATGTAAGACCTCTGTCCTTAATGTATTATACTATGAGAATTAATGGTAAAACTAACCAAACAGTACTTTATACTTTGTGTGTCTATGTGGGTGCAAACTGTTGAAATCTTGGCTATGGAACCTATCCTAGTATTCTAAACTAACCTTTACATTTTATAAGTGAGAAAAATGAAGCCTAGAGCTACTTTGGTCCAGTATGTCACCATTATTTACATGAGGCTATTCAAATTTTTATTTTTCATTTTATTAGTGAGGAGGAGGAGGAGGAAGGTGGGTGGGAAGGGGAGAGGTATGGGGGAGAGGAGAGAAGCATGGAAACATACCCTGGTTCACTTTCCGAATGTTTGCAATAGCCAGGGCTGAGCCAGGAGCCAAGAACTCCATCCGGGTCTCCCGCACAACACAGGTGGCAGGGATCCTAGTACCAGAGCCATCACCTGCTGCCTCCCCAGGAATGCATTTGCAGGAGCTAATAGATGGGACTTGAACCACATACTCTGAGATACAGGTGTCCCAAAAAGCAACTTAAAGCACTGCACCGAACACCTACCCACACATGAGCTATTTAAATTTACCTAGATTTTAATTTCAGCCCCTCAAGTGCACTAGTCACATTTCAACTGCTCTATAGTTTTATGTGGCTACTGGCTGCCACACTGGACAGCAAACAAAGCTCTACTGGAGAACACTGGTCTACAAATTAAGTGATTTATCTACACAGCTAATGAAGCAAAAGCAAATTCTCAGTACTCTGCTACCTGACTTCATAGACCAAACCTTCTCTAACCTGCTGGTGTCTGATTTATCACATCGCCCTCCTTGCTTAGGAATTACCACTGGTTTTCCAAGAATAAATCTCAAACTTTACATGAAATTCAAAGCCCTCCACAGACTAAACTTAGTTTCTCATCTTTCTCTTACACAAAAACCCCACACACTAACCAACTGACCCATTTGCTAAATATCAAAACAAAACCTTTGTAATTTCACCTCCATGACTTTTACTATGCTTGTCTCTGCCTGGAATACTCTTCTTCACCTTTTCTAATCAAAAGTCCTTACTGTCTTTCACAGACCAAGTCCTATCTTATATCCATAAACCTTTCTAGCTCAATAATTATAAATATACACTAATAAAATTGCTTTGTTTTATATAGAAATTTACAATTTTTTAAATTTTTCATCTAAATTTTTTTTGACAGGCATAGTTAGACATTGAGAGAGAGAGAGAAAAGTCTTCCTTCTGTTGGTTCATCCCTCCAAATGGCCACTAAGGCCAGCACGCTGCACCAATCCAAAGCCAGGAGCCAGGTACTTCCTCCCGGTTCCCATGCCAGTGCAGGGGCCCAAGCACTTGGGCCATCCTCCACTGCCTTGCTGGGCCACAGCAGAGAGCTGGACTGGAAGAGGAGCAACAAGGACAGGATCCAGTGCCCCAACCAAAACTAGAACCCAGGGTGCCAGCACCTCAGGTGGAGGATTAGCCTAGTGAGCTGCGGAGCCGGCCTCATCTAAATATTTTAACGTGATTTTTTTCTTTGTGCTAAAAGGTGGAAAAATACTCAAGCAAAGTAAAAAAGGTCAGGAGTGTAAGTTAGTGTTGATTATCATTTTCAATAGGCTGATCAGAGTCTTACTGAAAAGGTAACACTTAAGCAAAGATATGAAAGAGGTAAAGGAGTTAGCCCTGTGGAAATCTGGAGAAAGAACATCCAAGACAGAGGCAACAGCCTCTGCAAAGGCCCCATAGGAGGAACACGCCTGATAGGACCATAGGAAGCTAGAATCTGGCCAAAGGGAAATGAGCAAGGCAAAGAATATGAGATAGGGCAGAATGCAATGGGGCCAGGTTGTATGGGTTATCAGTCACTGTAAGTACTTTGGTCTTTATTCTAAGAAAGAAGGGGAAACTCTGGGTGCTTCTAAACAGATTAAGACAGTTTACAACCTCCAAACAGATGGCGATAGTTTAAATGGATTGTTTTACTGTAACAGGGCAGGCATTTGGCCCAGCATCCCAATATCACTGTCTAGTTTGAGTTGCAGCTCTACTCCTGATTACAGCTTCCTGCTAATGTGCATCCTGGGAGCAGCAGGCAATGGTTCAAGTAGTTGGGTACCTGCCACCCACATGGGAGGTCTGGGTCGAGTTCCTGGCACCCAGCTTTGGGCTATCTCAGCTCCAGCCATGGTGGGCAGACAGGGAGTGAACCAATGGATGAGAGCGCTCTCTCAATAACAGGGGATGGGGAAAATGCAGTGGCAGGGCAAGGGAGACGGCATGAACAGTGTAATAACCACTGCAATTTGGGCAGGCATTGTGGTACAGTGGCTTAAGTCATGACTTGGTGTGCTCACATCCATACTGGATTGCCTGGGATCAAGTCCCACCTTCACTTCGGATTCAGCTTCCCGCTAATGCACCTTCTGGTAGGCAACAGGTAATGACTCAAGTACTTGAGTCTCTGCCACACACATAGGAGACCAGGATTAAGTTCTTGGCTCTTGGCTTTGGCCAGATCCAGCCTCAGCTATTGCAGGCATTTGGGGAGTGAAGTAGCAGAAGACAGAGTGTGCTCTCTTCTTCTCTGCTGATCTGTATTTCAAATAAGTAAACAGGGGCTGGAGCTATGGCTCAGAAGGTAAATCCTCTGCCTGTGGCGCCGGCATCCCATATGGGTGCCGGTTCTAGTCCTGGGTGCACCACTTCCGATCCAGCTCTCTGCTGTGGCCTGGGAAAGCAGTACAAGATGGCCCAAATGCTTGAGCCCCTGAACCTGTGTGGGAGACCCGTAAGAAGCTCCTGGCTTCGGATGGGCTCAGCTTTGGCCGTTGGGGAGTGAACCAGCAGATAGAAGACCTCTCTCTCTCCCTCACTGTAACTCTACCTCTCAAATAAAATCTTTAAAAAAAAAATAAGTAAACAAAATATTACTGCAATAATCCAGGAAAGAGAAGGTGATGGCTTACCAGGGAAAGCAATGAGGATATATTTTGATGTACATTTTGAAAAGTGAACTGTTAGCATTTCTTGATGGATTGCAAACAGGATTTTGGCCTGATTAACCAGAAGACTGAAAGTGCAACCAACTGAAAGGGGAAGGCTACAAAAAACAAGTTGTGGGGAGAAACCATGACCAGGAGTTCATTTTTCAGATTTAAATTTGATGTCTTTATCTAGGTGGAGTTATGTACCCGAACTCCTATTTGACCAGCCTGGAATTTAGGACAAAAGTCTGGCCTAGAGATGTAAATCTGCAATTTGTTGTTATATGGATGGCATCTTTAATCATGAGTGTGGATGAAATCATGAAGGGAATAAAAAGAGAAATGTAGGGAGTGAGCCCTGTGGCATTCCAACACTATGATGTGGAAGAGAGGAGGACCTAGTAAGGAGAGAAAATATAGCTGAGAGACTGTTAAGGAAGTGTATCTTAAAACCTGTTAAAACATAAACCACATCTTACAAAGTAAAGAGTAAAAGGGTAAACTGGGAGAATAAAGGAACGGTATGAACAAAAACAATGTATTTTAAAGGGTATAATCTTTTTTTTTTCCACAGGCAGAGTTAGACAGTGAGGGAGAGAGAGAGAGACAGAGAAAGGTCTTCCTTCCGTTGGTTCACCCACCAAATGGTCGCTACAGCTGGCACAATGCGCCAATCCGAAGCCAGGAGCCAGGTGCTTCCTCCTGGTCTCCCATGTGGGTGCAGGGCCCAAGCACCTGGGCCATCCTCCACTGCCCTCCTGGGCCACAGCAGAGAGCTGGACTGGAAGAGGGAGCAACCGGAACAGAATCCAGAACCCCAACCGGGACTAGAACCTGAGGTGCCAGCACCCCAACCGGGACTAGAACCTGGGGTGCCAGCACCCCAGGCTGCTCTGGCCAAGGGTATAATCTTTTTCTTAAGTTCACTTAGACTGGAGGGTATTAAGTCACCTTCTCTGTTACTTCCAAGAAACATTTAGAATTCTAAAGGAAGGATGTCTGTCTCTTTTTTAAGATGTATTTTTATTTATTTGAAAGCCACAGTTAAAGAAAGAGAAGGAGAAACAGAGAGAGATCCTCCACCCGCTGGTTCACTTTTCAGATGGCCATAACAGCCTGGGCTGGGCCAACCAGAAGCCAGGAGCCTTTCCTGAGTCTCCCATGTGAGGGCAGGGGTCCAACCACTTGGACTGTCTTCCACTGTTTTCCTGGGGACACTAGCAGAGAGCTGGATGGGAAGTAGAGCAGCTAGGACCCAAACTGGCGCACATACGGGATGCCTGTGCTGCAAGCTAGGCATACAAGCTAGCATAGTGCTAGGCTACTATGCGGGCCCCATCTGTCTCATGATAATCACAATGGATGACATCAAAGATAAAGAACAGACCTTTGGCTTACTGTAGACTTTTGACTACTATTAGTGTCCTCTGGCCACTGTAACAAATCACCACAAACTCGGTAATTTAGACAATATAGCTTCATTCTCAGTTTTGGAAGCTAGAATTCCAAAATCCAGCCAGGGATGTTTCCTCCCAGAGCTCTGGGGAAGAATCTGGGTTTTGCCTCTTCCAGCTTCCATAAGCCCACTGTAAGCATTCCTTGGCTTGTGGCTACATTAGTGTAATCTCTGCTTCTATGGCCACTGCCTCCTCTTCTAATATCCCTGTGCTTTTTGCTTACAGGGTAACTTGTTACTGCATTTGAGGAGACCTGGGCAATAGAGGATGATCCCATCTTAAGATTCTTACTTACATATGCAAAGATCTTTCTTCCCAAGTAAGGTAACACTCAGATTCTGGGGACTGGGATGGGCACATATCTTTTGAGGTGGAGCTATCATTCAACCCACTACAACATTCCAGGAATATTTGCTAAGAACTTCAGGAAAGAATCCTACATTTATGCAAAAAGCCAAAATTTATTTCAGAGGAAGAGGCAGAGTGAGAGGGGAGCTTCCCCTTTACCTACCTATTTCACTCCATAAATGTCCACAAGGACCAGGCAGAGCTCGGAGCCAGGAACTCAATCCAGATCTCTGACGTGAGCAGGAGGGACCCAAGCACTTGAGCCATCATCTGCTTCCTTCCAGAAACCACATTAGTAGGAAACTACTGTCAGAGCTGGGAGTTGAACCTAGACACTCCAGTGTGGAATGTGAGTATATTACCTGCAAGGCCAAATACCCAAAAAAGGGTATTACATGCTTGCCATAGTAAAAAAAAAAAATACTTTCAAAATTAGAAGGTATAGATGGGGGGCTGGTGCTACAAAACACAGGTTAAGTCATAGCCTGAAAAGCTGGGTTCAAATCATAGCTGCTCCACTTCCAATCCAGTTCCCTGCCAATGGAACTATGAAAGCAGCAAAGGACGGTCCAAGTACCTGGGCCCCTCCCAACCATATGAAAGACAAGAATGGAGTTCCTGGCTCCTAGCTACTGCCTGGCCAGGTCATTGTAGCCATTATAGGGAGTGAACCAACAGATGGAAGATCTCTGTCACACTGATTTTCCACTAAAAAAATTCATTTTCTAAAATTTAAAGGTATGGCTATAAGAAGATACTATTTGATCTGGCTAAGTGTATAACCAGAAGTCTCTCAACTGCTTACCAGGTCACCACCACCACCCTTGGCCTGTATAAAAGAATTACTGTCACTCTGCTATACATCACAAACCCTGAGGTGACAGCCTTTCCTAAATGGTTAGTTTACTTTCCTCTCCAACCAACTCACACTACTTCCCTCTTTCCAAAGGGTCTTATTTCATGATTTTGATATAAGGATGCCCATAAGACAACCCAGTTATTGTAAAAATAAAACCAGTTCTGACAATATTTAAATAGATGAAAGACAAGTACTGTATGTTCTCATTCATAAAAGAAAAGAAAAAAAACCAAGATCTCCAGAAGTTAAGCAGAATGGTGCACACCAGAGATAAGGGAGAATAGGGAGGAGGGAAGGAGAGGCAAACATTGCTTAACGGGTACTAAATGACAGAAGAAGTTCTGGTGTTCTATTGCATAGCAAGGTGACATTATTATCTATAATAATGTACTATAACTATTTATAAAAGCCAAGAGATGATTATGAATGCTTTCAAAGAGTTATGTTTGAGGAGACCGTCATGTTTACCCTGAATTGAACACTGAACAAGGTAGACATAAAAAAAAAAAAAAAAAAGACTGCTTGGAAAGAAAATATAGATGAGAAACTTCAAATTTGGTGCTCAAACCAACAGACTCTCTTTAATTACAAGAGCACCTTGTATTGATTTATTCATTGTAACTGATTCCAATGTGAAAGGTAACAGGACACTCCATATGCAGTAGTCTCAATGGGACTTCCTTTTTTTTTTATATTGAGCTTTGCTAAGACAAGTTACTAATAATAAAGAGATCTCTTTCATAACAGTCTTATCTAAGCAGTTCAGAATGTTTCAAAGGCATAATTAATTCATACTAACCTAATAAAACAGACAATAGCAGATAGTCCCTCCTTTTACAAAAAGATAGTGAGGCAATCATTTGGGAGTTATAAAACTGAGAAGACAGGTACCCTGATTTTCAATTCAACTTAGTAATTCTAGTTCAATAACATATACAATTCTGTATTTGGCATCAAAAAGCAGTTAGAAAAAAAAACTACAAAAAATGACTATCAAAAACAGATTTTTCCATGGAAATGGACATGTCATATAAAAGGTGGCTATACACTATTCAGTATATAAATAAAACAATGTAAAGTCATGAATTAATACATGTTAAAATTTTTTTGATGTTGAGTTAAATAATTATGAAAATTAATTTCATTGGTTTCATTTTATTTTTTCTATGGTACAGAAAATCTTGTATTTGCGACTCGTGTTATATTTCTATTGGACAGCATTGCTGTAGAGAAAGTTATGAAATAAGCATCATACACCATAGATACTTTACTCAGCAAATACTTAGTCAACACCTATTATTGTCAGGCTTTAGAGTAATTGCTGAGACCTTAAGACTGAACAAAAAGAATGGGTCCTGCCGTCATGGAGCCTGCACTGTTTCTTACACTTCTGCACTTTCACATATCTCATTTTGAATCAGGCATAAGAATAATTTCATTTAGGGGGGACAAATGACAATATTATGAAGTCACAAGTACATTCATATTAATGACCATCTATTTTGTGACAATTTCTAATATTTTGACATATTATCTTGAAGCCTAACACTAGTACATTCCGGAAGGCTTCTACTGTTTTCTTGCTCTTTCTAATTAGTTTGCTCCTTCCTTCTAGCTCACCTCTACCAGAGTGTCTGTTCAACTGGCAACCTGTCTGCAGCTAACTTTGTGACAGCGCTATTTTTACTCCTAGGGGTCCCCAGAGCAGGACAGAGATTGAAAATGATAAGTGTTACATAATTTTAAGGGACCAACTCCGTTTTTTGGAGCAAAGATTCAATTTTCAAGTTTCTTTTGGAGTAAAACAAAAATAGGGTTATTTCTGAATAGAATTTTACTTCATAATTTGATGTACAAACAGGATTAAATCAATTCCTCATCAGTTATGTCTTATTGAAAATTTCACATAACAAAATCTCCCTGAACAGAACTTCTTTTTTTTTTTTTTTTAACAGAACTTCTAATATAAAATACTAGCTAGCATCAACAGACCAAGGCTACCTAATGGTCTAAGGCTAATGGCATGGCTTAAGAAAACAATGTTACCAGTACAAAGTCATCAGGTATTACTACAACAGAGAGCAACGCAAGCAAAAATGACTATCAAAATGTGCTAATTTTTCCCACTTTAATTTGCAAAGAATCACTGACATAGGATATAGCTCTTGAAAAATAAATGAAGTATCCAGGTTTTAGACACCCAGATGATTTCACTACCATGTCCCCTACCACCATCTGAAGTACAGATGTGTTTAGCAAAGGAATATGACTCCTCAGTCCTTGGCTGTGCAGGTGTGGTTGTGCATATATTATTTCAATGTTATGCATCTTCTGTCAGTTAACGGACATCTTCAACTTAAATATATTTTAAAAGACCACAGAAAAACAGTTAAAGACTTTGGGGAAAAAAAAAAAAAAACTGCCCAGGTAAGGACAACCTAGCTATTCTCCATTAGTAATACCATTAACATTTTGCTAAACAGGAGTTAACCAAAGCCATTACTTAACCTAGAGTACCCCATGTATGATCCTAGGTCCTTTCAGACAATCACCAAACTGCTACTTTGCTATAGTGTGCTCATTTGCCAAATACAATAGAAAGTGCAATTAAATATAAATTTAGAAGTTCAACTTTACTTTGGCCTTCAGCCCAAAATAAGCTAAAGTTTCTGGACCTCATTTATTTAAGAAAAAGGCAATAACAAAAAGAGCATGAGCTTAGAAAGAAGCAGCTTGTAGCTGACAATCAATTGTCACTTGTTAGTGCCATCAGAAAACACAATTTCCCAAGATTTCCTGTAGAACTTGAGTAGAGAAGATGTAAGTGAGCAGTTGAGATGTAAATGCAGCAAACTCCAGCTTACTCAGTGCCCAGCACTTGTCTAGGGACTTTTATGTTATCACGGATAGCTTGCCTTTTTTCCTCCCCTTGGAAATTCCAGAAAACTACATTTCTCAATCATCAGTGCCCTCCAGACTAAAAAAGAAAGAAAATGTGTAAGAAATGATTAGAAACCAAAGAATTTCTGGAATAAACCTAAGTGTTTAAAATAAAATCAGAACATGCCATAATTTACTCAGACTATTTAAAATGTTCTAAAAATGCCTCAACTTACCCATATTTAATTCCATTTAACAACTTAATAAGTAGTATTCTTCCATCTGAACCTAATAGAGAGGTGACCACAAGGGTCTTACAGTCACAACTGCAAAAATAACTGCTTTATGACTTCACCTATGTTCACACTTGAGAAGAATATTTACTTTCCACTAAAATGCTGAGGTATTTTAAAAAACAAATAATCTGAGTGTCCCTCATGTCAGGAAGAAAATAAAGCAACAGTAAGAAAAAAAAGGTACCAAAAATTCAACAAATCATCATTAATATTTAAAAAGCAAACTCCAACATGGGTTTAATAAAATGCATAGGTTTTTGCATTAATGCTAATGATCAACTGAAATATAAAACAATAATTTCAAGTAGCTACTATCTGGACAGTAAAAACTGGGCTGTGTTTCAACACCTAAAATGATGTTGCAATTTTAAAAAATTAATCTTAACGGAGCACTCCTGGAAGACTGAGATACTGGAAAAAAAACATTAAACGTCAGTTGCCAAGTGTAATTTTTTTTCCTTAGAAAGACACCTTTCAATGATGTTTAAATATTTTCCATGCACACATGAAAGTTAAAACTTTAGTTATATCGTATACAGTAATAAAGAACATTACCAAGCAGAACAAAAAAAAATTAACGGATAAAAGAAGTGGTTTTATTCTTTTTTGCATAACTTGCTTTTTTAAGTACCAAGAGTTAATTCTAAATCCTTACCATGGAATTGCACACAGCTGGGAAAAAACATTTAAAGATAAGATCACCATTTTCTATATAAAGAAATTTTTATATTTTTATTTGATTCAGACAGTTCAGCATTAAAGACGCATTAACAGGCAAATACGGTAGCGACTTGAATTATAACGAGAAGTGATTAACATGTGCCCTGACATGGTTAAAGGCAAAGCTGAAAACTTGGGCATACCATCAGGTTTCATCGAGCCAAAACGGTCAATGAATCTAGGTTAAAATAAGAAAAGCAGCCAAGAAAACAATAGAAAGACAGCCATGTTCTTACCAAGAGAGAGAGAGAGAGAGAGAGAGAGAGAGAGAGAGAGAGAGAGAGAACGGAAAGAAACGATCACAAACATTTCACAGCAGCAGATCTGGGCAAATCTGCTTTTCGCCTCCACTGTTTACTAACATTTAAGGCCAACATTTCCAGCCAACACCTGGGGATGCCCTTTCCAACGTCAACGTAACAGAACATTCTGCCACATTTTGAACAGCCAATATTAAGCAGAGTGAGCAAGCATCCTTCATGTATTTCTACCTCCGAAGGCCAGCGGGGGGGAAAGCCCACCGCCCTCTCTCCCACAGACCTAGCCTTCGCCACTCGCTTCCTTCTTCTACGTGCTGCCCTTGACGCGAGGTTACCGAACCCTAAACTACTTTTTCTGCGGTCCCTCGGTGGAAAGGGCGGGGCTGGGGTGGGGGGCGAGGGCAGGGTGGAACCCGGCTGATAAAAGCTGGAAATGCAAAGTCGGGGCATTACTTGCTGGGTGCGGGCCGGGAACACCCAGACGAAGGTCCAGGGGAAGACAATCCCGGAAGATCCCGAAGCCACACTGCACGGTTCACCGGGGGTGTAGCTTGCTCGGACCAACCCGCCCCCGGCTCCCGGCTTTCCTGCCCTACAGCCGCAGGCGTTGGGGGGCCGACCTCCCCGGCCCCCCGAATGTGCGAGCCAGGCCCGGAAGCCGGTCCCGTTAGAGCCGATTTCACCCGTCAGGAATGCGCTCCGCCCCCGCCGCCCCGCCGGGGCAGCCGCCCTCCGGTCTCGCCAGCTCCGGGGGCTGGGCGGGTGCTCCCGGGGAGCACCGCCTCGGCAGTCACAACACTGCCGGGCCGGCTGCCCGCTCCGCCCCGGCCCGCGCAGCCAGCCCAGGGGCCAGCGCTGGGCCTGACCCTCGAGGCCCGCGTCCCCCCCACGCCCCGGGCCGGCTGGCCGCGGCCCCAGCCCCGCGCAGGGCGCCGAAGGGTGCGCCTTCTCGCTCCCCCCTCCACCCCCAAGTCCCGGGGCTTCCGAATCCATTTTCGTCCCGGGGAAGGGCGCGAGGCCAGAGCTCGTCGGGTCGGAAACCGGAGCCACCCTGCCCGCTCCCGGGTGCAACCTCCTGCGCTGCCCGCCGTACCTTCACTCCTCAGAGCGCCGGCGACGCAGAGCTGCGGGCGAGCAGGCCCATCTCCCCGGGGCGACGGCAGGAACCCGAGCAAACGCTGGGGGTGCGGCGGGTCCCTCAGCGGCGAGCGGCGCCTCTCGGCCGGGGCGGGGAGAGCGGAGGGACCGGGGCCCGCCGGCCGCTCCCCAGACCTCCTCCGCAGTTCTGGCTAGAAGGCTGCTGGGGTGAACCAGCACCACAACTGCCATTCCCCCTCCCTCAGCCCCCGCTTTCCCCGCCTCCTCCTCCCACTTCTTCCTCTCGCCCCCGCCCCCCGGCCGCCCCGCCCCGCCCCGCCTCGGCGCGCCACCCACGTGCCTTGCGTCATGGCGTCACGCCCACCCGGCCCGCCGCGGGCGGCTCTGGGACTCGGTTCGCCGGACGCCCGCGCACCTGGGCTGCCGGGCAGTCACCCGTCCTCCCGCGTGCAGAGAATCGCCCCGAGTGGGCTGGGCTGCGGGGCAGCGTCTCCCCGCCCTCCTGCGAGGACAGGTGGGGATGGCTGGAGCTGTCAGAGCGAGGGACGCCGGCTCCTGGCTTTTCGCACGGCGTTATTTATTCCTTGTGTGCTCTCTCGGTTCACCTGCTTGATTGGCAGCACCCGGGAGAGCGGGGCCGCTGCGTGGCCCAGAGTTCTGCTCTGGGCGCGGTACGTCCGCAGGTGCCCTCGGTCAGTTTTAATGGCCCTTGGCCACAGTAGCACCTTGCGCGAGGGTGTGGAGACTCCCTCGGACTCACCTCTGTCATTCTGTATTTTGGTACTTCACAAAGTCGGATGCTCATTGAGAATTCACATTTCAGTCCTCATTGGTCTCTGCTACTTTCTGAATTACTTTGATCTAGATTTAACTGTTTCATCACCTACCTTTTAAGCCAGCCAGACACCACCACCCCCCCTTTAATTTTTTTACCTTACACAAGACTTGGTATAAATTCTTAATTGAATGAACGAAGTCAGGGCCTGGTCCATTTCCTCCTGGTTTATTTCTCATCAAGATATGGATCAGTCTTCTTTGGAATACTGAGAAATGAATATGATGGATGCTGGACAGACTGCATTCGCCATCTGTTTCTTAACTAAATATATCACCCTTTCAATCCTTGTTTTAGTTTATCTAATTGAAATTAGATACAAACCAGGGAGCCATGGTCTTTCCGACTGTGGTTGGTATCGTTGGTAACCCAGTCATGTTTACCAATTAGAAAACCGAACAAGCAAAGCAGTTGAGGTCCAAGTATCTTTGAACGTTAATTTTAAAGGAAGTAATTATGGGTCTGTTTATTTTCATTTGTCAGAAATTTGCAAACTGTTATAGATGCACCTTTAAATGCTATTTTAAGGCAGCCAGCAGTTTATGGGATACTTGAAGCCTACAGATAGTATAAGAATAGTACGTTGATGGAACAGTACTCATACATAATATAATCCTTGAAAAGATATCAACATGTTAAACAACATTTCAGCACAGATGGAGATTGGCGTGAAAGGGGGTTTTGACGACAGTTCTGCAGAATGAGGATGGTTGTGTACTCTGTACAGTTGTATTTTCCAGAGATGCCTTTTCCAGCTTCCGGAAAGTTAGACTTCCTCCTCTTCTCTAGGCCAACGTAAATCTCCAAGGAAACAAACACATATTGAACGTCTCCACCCACATCCCCACAGGCACTTCAAACTGAGCCTAACGTGGAGTTTACCATGGAGTTTCCTTAGCACTGTTTGCCTCTTCCATTCACTGAGTGCAGAGCTGGAAGTCTAGGACTTTTGCCAGGCACTCTCTGTCACTCCCAAACCACCATTAAACACCGCATTCCTTAGCTTTTCGCTTCTATAACAATTATCTCACACAGGCTGCCTGTGAAGGGAAGAAGTTCGTTTTGGCTCACGGTTTCAGAGGTTCACAGTCTAAGAAATAGCACAGGCTCCATTGTTTTGGCTGCCTGGTGAGACAGGAGGATAGCAGTGGCCAGTCCTGTGCAAGAAGCGATAACGTGGTGGTCCAGAAAGCAGAGAGGACAGCGAGGCCCAACTGGGCCCTTGTTTTGCTCACCAGAACACCCAGCTCCTACATAAAGCTGGATTAAGTTTCCACCCTCTTAGTGTCTCAATGTATGACTTTGAGGTTTTAACATCTACATGAATTTGAGAACCATATCCAGTTCAAACTATAGGAACCACCAAATCCTGTTCATTATGTCCCTTAAATACCCTGTGTTCTTGTCTATGAGGGACCTTCAAAAAGTTCATAAAAATGAATTAAAAAATAAAGGTTTTAGAAAATGTACATTATCTATCAACTTTTGCTTTTCAGTTTCCAGATGGTCATTTTATCAGATAGTTTGAACATTAAATTTATCCTTGTTTGCCATCCAAAATCGTTCCCTGAAGTTTGCTGTAGTGTGTGTGTATTTACCGTTATGGTATGTTACTTTCTAAACTCTTTGGCACAATTTTCTGAGGACATTCAGGCTGCCACAATACGAGTCAGGAGCGAGCGTTCCTTTCATGCTGCCAATTCTGAGCATTTAAATTCTGGTTTGTTTGGGTTGTGGCTCTTTTTGTTTTTGAAGTCTGTATTCTTTATTTGTAACAATTGTACTTTTATTTTTCTATATCCTCTAACTCCAGAGTTTTCTCCTTTCCCCCTCCCCCCGCTTCTAGATTCACAGTTGAACCATATTATTAGGAAAGGCGCCTTGATGAAAAGACCAGGATAGGACACTGACCATTCATCAGTGTTTTCCCCAAAATAATTAAAAACAAAACAAAACCTTAAGAGCATCTTTCCATTTTTTAAAAACACCTCTTGTGCTGCAGCAGTAGACAGAACTTGGGTTAGTTTATGAAATGCAACATCTAACCCCTTGTTTTCTGGGAAAAAGAAACTGCAACGACTTGAAGTTGAGAATGTGGATACCGCCTCACTCACACACACTCATTCTCAGACTGGACAAACCCCTCCCTCGCCCCCTCCTCCTGGCTGGTGCACACACTGGGCCGTGTGGCAAAGGTACAGCGGAGGTGGGCTCGAGAGCCAGGCTCCCTCTTTCTCCTCAGTAGCAAAAGCCAGGCTGCCTTTTACAACAAGCATCACAGCCGGACCCAGTCCCCATCTTCTCTCCCAAACCAGTCATTCCACTCGATACCGGCCACAAGACAGAAAAGCTACTTCTAGCCCCTCCCCGGGAGGAGACAGCTTTTTTTCTGTTATTACAAGTAAGTAAATCCATCGTTTCTTTTGCAAGGTGGCCGATGTTGTGGTTTTCTATGAAGTCAGTGCTTGCTTAGCTCACTAACAGCGCTGCTGGTGTCTACCAGCTTTTTGAAGTACCCTCATGTATCCCCCTCTGACTTTAGGGCGGCATTTTCACCGTGACTGCCTATTCATGTCCCGTGGAAGCACCTGCTAATTAAATCAGACTCTCAGAGGATGCTGATGCTCAGGCATCAGGAGTTTAAAAAATTCCCCAGGTGATTCCAATGAATAGCAAAGATTGAAAGTCACTGTTTCTAGCTGGGTTACTGTAAAAATGAATGGGCCCAAGGTGGCTTAAGTTTTGGCAGCATTCTCCCATATTTGCCTACTGTCGTCTAAGTCATTCACCATCAGTTAAATATTTGGGTGCCTGCTATGTTGAGAGACAGTGTTTGCTATGATAGGCACTGGGAACATGGCAATGAAAAAGACTACGTGTCTAGTAAGTTTATCAGAGTAACATAATAGAAACCAGGGAGGCTGTTCTCTCAAAGTCAGCTCCTCTTACATTTCCACTGGGTTCGACAAGGCAGGAAAGAGGCAAACAAAATAAACGGTGGAGAACATTGAGAATGACAGGTGCAAAGGTCCTATGGGGAGAGGAGTGTGAGCTGGGGTAGAGAGAAGAAGGAAGGAGGAAGGTTATTCTAAATCTTTGAGTCTTGATAAAAATCATGCTAAATGATTGATATGGTGTACATTGAGATGACAGAAGTATGTTAAGCAGAGTGACATCTGATTTAGCCTGAAAATGATCACTCTGGCTGCCCTGTGGATTAGATTGTTGCACAACAAAATGAAAGTAGAACCGTTAGGAGGCTGTTCCAAGAATCCAATAAAGAAATAATAGTTCTATGAACCAAGGTGGAGTCTGTGGAGAAGTGACGATTTTGGTATTTGTTTCAGAGGTATGGTTGGTAAGACTTGGATGGAGTGGAATAAAAGCAGGAAGTAAGAGAAAGCAATGGGGTTATAATAAAAGCTACTTTTATTGAGTAAATACTACATTACAGGCACTGTTCTAAGTACTTTTTAAGTATTAAGCCATTTAATTAGCACAAGAGTCCCCAAAGGTAAGTGTTATTATTAACCCATTAACAAATTAGGATCCAAGGCTCCAGAAGTTAAGTGGTTTCCTCAGTGGAATAGCTGATGATTGGCAGAGGTGGGATCTGGACCTTCATTGGCTCCAGACTCTTCTCCCACCCCTACCAAAGTCCCCCTCCATTGATTTAACAGTCAAGTGAAAATTTCTTTAGCTGCACTAAACTACTTTTGGTACTGCAGATTCTCCTCTCCCCCCTTCCTCCCCCCCATTTCTAGCTTTCTTTGTAGTTACTACTAACTTTGTAAGTGCAATTCTGCCTAGAATAGTCCCTTCCCCTCTCCTCTGCCTGCTTCATTTTATCAACCTTCAGTGGTCCTTATGGGTGAAGCTTCACCCATCTTTGGCTCTGCTGCAGCCCTGTGCTTCCCTCTATAGGTTTATGTATAAAGCACTGCATGACCACTATTTGTAGGTCTTTCCCACTGAACTTTGAAGGCAGGGAGCCTATTGTCTGACACATAAAGAAGAGAAAGCAAGCAAACATGCCTTCCTTAGGCACTGGGACACACAAATATGCTATGAAATTGTTTCCTTGCCCTCAAGCAGCTTATAAACTTGGCAAGGAAACAGACACATAGAAAATCACTCTAATGTAAGGCCCAAGAGTATGCTATAAACAGCAAGTTACAGAAGTACTCGACAAGGTGCCATTAATTCTGCCCAAGGACCTGGGAGGCAAGGTGCTTTGCCTTTGGTTTGTTTCAGTGGGGAAAAAATGCAAACAGAAATAGAGAGCTTGATGACTTTTTCTCTACCATCTTTAATGTGGTTTGGGGAGGCAATCTTGGGCCTTGTCCAGAAGGACTTGGGGGTTACCTGTCTTATGTGACTAAATATACTGATTTTTTTCAAGTTGGCCTCTTTCTCTGGTAGGATCATAGAAATTTCTTCTCTTACAGTTTCTTCCTTTTTCTCATCTGTGAACTTCAAAATCTTCTGTTTTGGCTATGAGACTCTGAGAAAGTCCCCAATCCTCTATGAGCCACATTGCCAGGATGAGTGTGTGCATTGCTGGAGGGTATGCTGTGGACTTTAACCACACTCTGTTGAATGCCCCATGGATGTGCATCACAGTGGCCCTCCTCAGTGCACCCAGCCATAAAATGGGGGTAAAAATAATACCTGCCCCACAGGGTTGTCCTCAGGACTAAACGAGTGAACTGCAGGGACAGCATTCTGACTTGGCACAGAGGAAATCATCCCTACATGTTTCTGGGTAAAGGGGAGCTTCCTGTGGCTGGGGGCGGGGAGGTAATTCCAACTAGGATTTGAAAACTAAGGTCATCTGGCTTGGGTGGTTCCCTTGGTAGTCAGGACCGTAGGGAACCTGAAGAGGAGAGATCTTTTTTTTCCATGTTGAGAACCAAGGCCCCTTGAGGGGAAACTCCTTCAGATGGCTATGGTTGAACTCTGATCATCCACCTGTCCCTTCTACCACACCCCATCCTGTCCCCCGTTTCCCATTTCCACAGGAAAACCAGAAACTATACCTCCCACCAAGCCTGGCCCAAAGGGCCCTTTGTCGTGGGAAGGTTAGGTTCCCCAAAGGGCTATATGAGCAGTGTTTACAGTGGTGTATTTCTCAAGGGTAGACTCAGAACCGGCATCACCGGAATCACCTGGAATGCTTTGTTGCATCAGATCACTGGGTTCCATCTCAGATCGATGGACTCACTATGCATTGGTTTGGACTCCTGGGATCTCATTTCTAATAGGCCCAGCAGGTAATTCATATCATGAGGCACTGCAGCCATGATGATAATATCCCAGCTTCAAGAAGTTTTCGTCCACCGTATCTCTCCTTGGACCCTTCACAGAAGGCAGGGCTAAAGGTAAGGAAGGTGTTGTTTTGTTCCTCATGGGACCTGTGCAATTACCTACAACCTCACTTATTCCCTATTCCGTTCTCTGTCCATTCTCTGGACATCTCCCCTACACCTGTTCCTCAAGCCACCATTCCCAATTGCTTGCTCCAGCCTTCCTGCACTACCATCCCTGTTTGGCTGAACTACAAGCAAGCCCACCCTGTGCTGGTGACTCTGACCCCTATAACTACAGCAGGTTGGGTTCACTTCATGTTCATGTTTTGTAGGACGAGTTTTGCTTACTAAATCCACAGTAGTAAATTGTACTGGGAGCAGGATCTCAACAGGTCAGGAGCAATGACAGAATGGCCACATGCCCTGGGTCACTCAGGACAGTCATGGCTTATGCTTGTTCTGGGGACATAATTATTAGCAATGCCACCTTTCATTATGAAAGGGTCCTGAGTTAGACAGTCAATTTCATGGACATTCTGGTAAAGCCAGGCCAACTGTTTAAATGTTTTAATTCCTGGGTCGTAGGTAGACCATCCTCTTCCTGCCTTGTCCAGCCCCAAATTCCCTGCCATAGTGCCTTCCTCCCTTCCTTCACATATTTCTTAAATGACTTCAGTTTGGTATTATTCTTAAGATCCACATTAAGAAATTTATAAGGAGTTGTGAAACTTGCTGCTATATTTATTCTCCCTGACAGTATCTAGGAAATGTTTTTCTTTGGTTTTAGCACCTGGCATAATTGTGTTTCCCTTGTTTATCATCCCCATTTTTTTTTTTTTTTGTCTTCTAGATACCCAATTGTGGAACTGTCAGTATTTTCCTTGGCTTTAAGAAAATGCAGAGCCATATATGTCATATCCTTGAGCCTGTGCATAAGATTTAACAGGATGTACTGTACACACGAGTACCGAACTCACTCCTGGCTTAAATCCTCAGTTCCTATTTCTTCACTAACTTCACACTGAATTTTTCTGGTGCTATATCAAATCTGTTTGTAACTCGTCCTTGATCATTTTTGAAAGAAGGCAGGTATTTTTAAAAATGGATGAACACCTGCCCACAAACCGGTACTGATTACATGTTATAAGCAGAAAAGGATTATGCTTAAATACCTACAAAGAATTCCTTCATGTCTAAAACATACTCTTAACAAATGGGTACCACTTTAATGTTGCCTTTATCGTTCCTCAACTACATTATTACCTAAAGAGTGAGGAGACTCCAAAAAAAAAAAAAAAAAAAGCAAACAAACAGGAGATTAGACAAATTTTCCATTTTCAAGCTGGTACATTTTTAGATACGACCCAGAACCTTGATAACGTAATGAAGAACACTCACCCCGGAATTGCTCAGCCTAATTAGATAGCTTTCAGGGGTGTTGCCTTCACAGTGAAGTCCTGTGCTCTTAGAGATGAAGAAGGGGAGAGGAGGAGGGAGGGTTACAGTCATCAGATTTGAGAAAGCACAGTCCAGGTGATAACGTTGACCCCCCAGGAGGAGTCTTTGCCAGAAGCCTGTGGTCTCTAACTGCCTCCGAGCCAACTGTTCCTCCTCACGTCCTAGCTAAGGTGGTGTGGGTGGGTCGGGAGGGTGGGGCCTGGGGGACAGGCACCCTGTGGTTTGCAGCTAATGTAAAGTCCGCTAACACAAAGCCAAAGAAAGAAATTTATCATCAAATGACTGAGGAATGAACTTTACAATTCATTTATTTTGAAGACACAGTGAACTTAGAAGACTCATAGATATTCTGTGGTTGGAGTACTGAGTTATGGGGTAAACTAGGCACCTAGATAAATTTTTAGTGTTTTTAAAATTTATTTTTATTTATTTGAAAAGGAGAGAACTAGAGAGAGAAAGAGACAGAGACAGAGACAGAGAGAGAGAGAAAGAGAGAGAGAGATCTTCCATCTGCTGATTCACTCGTCAAATGCCTACAACTGCCAGGGGTCAGCCAGACTAAAGCCAGGAGCCAGAAACTCAATCCAGAATTTTCATATAGGTAGCAGGGATGCAAGTACCTGAGCCTCCCAGGAAATATTAGCAGGAAACTGGATTCAGAAGCAGACCTGAGATTTAAAGTCAGGTACTCTGATGTAGGATGCAGGCACACCAAATAGCATCTTAATTGCTGCACCTAATGCTTGCTTGGCTTCAAAAATATTTAACCTAAAAATAGTGAGGTCATCTCTACCCACTGATTCCCATTCTTCTTTAGCAGGAATATAATTGTTATATTTTTCAGGGTGGAAATAGATTTTTTTTTTTTTTAAGATTTATTTATTTGAAAGTCAGAGTTACACAGAGAGAGGAGAGGCAGAGAGAGAGAGATATCTTCCGTCGGATGGTTCACTCCCCAGATGGCTATAAGGACTGGAGCTGCACCAATCCGAAGCCAGGAGCCAGGAACTTCTTCCAAGTCTCCCACATGGGTGCAGGGGCCCAAGGGCTTGGGCCATCCTCCTCTGCTTCCCCAGGCCATAGCAGAGAGCTGGATCGGAAGAGTAGCCAGGACTCAAAACAGTGCCCATATGGGATGCCAGCACTTCAGGCCAGGGTGTTAAGCCACTGCGCCATAGCGCTGGCCCCAGAAATAGTATTTTAAATAGAGAAACCTTTAGAAAATAAGGCAACAAACCAATGTAGACTCTGTAAGAATAATTTTTATTATATTTGAATTATTTTTTGAAGAAAAAGCAATGAGCCATTAAAGACATAAAGCCTGCTTGTATCTTCACCTTGCCCTAATTCCTTCCTCCCTGAAGAACTGTTATCCCTAGCTCACTTTTTTATACTTATAAGTATGTATTCACAAAGAACAAACTATTGTTTTGTTTTAAACATAATCTTGGGGCCGGCACTGTGGCGCAGCGGGTAAAGCCACTGCCTGCAGTGCCGGCATCCCATATGGGCGCCAGTTCAAGCCCCGGCTGCTCCTCTTCCAATCCAGCTCTCTTCTATGGACTGGGAAAGCAGTGGAAGATGGCCCAAGTCCTTGGACCCCTGCACCCACATGGCAGACTCGGAAGAAGCTCCTGACTCCTGGCTTCGGATCGGCGCAGTTCCAGAAATTGAGACTACATGAGATGTGAGCCAGAGGACAGAAGACCTCTCTCTCTCTCTGCCTCTGCTTCTCTGTAACTCTGCCTTTCAAATAAATAAATCAATTTACAAAAATAAGTAAGCATAATCTTTACTAAATAAGATTTTCGCATAAATGATTTTGTAATGAATGCTTTCCTCTACAGTGTTAAAAAAAACTCAACATGGTTTTCAAGATCTACTCATGTTGTCACATGGAAACTGAATTTATTCATTTGAACCACTTTATAAATGAGCATTCTTTTTAAAAATTGAGAGAGAGAGAGAGAGAGCGAGAGAGAGAGAGCGCAGAAATAGAGCTTCCATATACTGGTTCGTTCTCCAAGTACCTGCAATAGCCCAAAGCTGGGAGCCAGGAACTCAGCTTAGATTTCCCAAATCTCCTACCTACTTGAGCCATCCCATTGCCTCCTAAGGTCTATGCTGGCAGGAACCTCGAGTCAGGAGCTAGAATCAGATATGGACCCAGGTACTCCAGGGTGGCACATGGGCACCCTAACTGATGTCTTCATTGCGGGACCAAATGCCTGCCCTCTACAGTGGTTCTTTTTGCACATTCAGATTTTCCCTAAGGGGTGTAGATTTATACTGAATTACTAAAGAGACCCTTCTAGAAGGTGAAAAGTGCTATAACCACCATCCTTCTTCCCATACTTGGAGGTGCTAATATTCAATTGGGTAGAAAAAAAAAAATAACATGTACATTGGGATTCTCAAAGTCCTTCTGGGGAAGGCGTTCAGATGCAGTGGTTAAATCATTGCTTGGGACACCCACATCCCATTTTGGGTTGCTTTGAGTTGCAGCTTGGCTTCTGATTACAACTTTCTGCTAATGTATACCCCAGGGGGGAGCAGGTGATGATTCAAGTATTTGAGTCCCTCAATCCACATGGGAGACCCAGACTGAGTTCTCGACCCCTGGCTTTAGCCCAGCCCTGGCTTTTGCAGGCATTTGGGGAGTAAAATGGTGGATAGAAGATTGAATCTCATTCTCTCTCTCTCTCTCTCTCCCCTCCTCTTCCCTCCCCTTCAAAGAAATAGAAAATAAATAAAATAAAGGTTTAGAATGGGGGCCAGAGTTGTGGTGTAGCCAGCCAGTAAAGCTGCCACCTGCAGTGCCAACATCCCATCTGGGCACTAGTTGGAGTTCCTGCTGCTCCACTTCTGACCCAGCTCCCTACCAATGGCCTGGGAAAGCAGCAGAGGTGGCCCAAGTACTTGGGCACCTGTACCCACGTGGGAAACCTGGATGAAGCTCCTGGCTCCTGCCTTCGCCCTGGCCCAGCCCTGGTCATTGTGGCCATCTGAAGAGTAGATGGAAGACCTCTCTCTCTGTCTCTTCCCACTCTCTCTCTCTCTCTGTAACTCTGACTTCCAAATAAATAAATAAATAAATATTTAAAATAAAAAATAAAATTCAGTAAATCTATAGCAGGCTATTTTTTTTAAAAATTTAGAATAAAATACTCTTCCAGTAAGAACTCTGAAATTATATATATATATATATATATATATATATATATATATATATATATGTTCTGTTTCCTCATATTAGAATGAGGGTGATAAAAATACCTCCTTCACAGAGCTTCTGTAAGGATTTGATAATGTAATCAGTATAAAGCATTTAGTACCATATCTGGCATTTAGTAATAGCTCAATAAATTCGCTATTACTCAGTAGGATCATTTTAGGATGAGTGGATTCTGGATACAATGGCTTTTATTTGAAGACAGTGTATCATGGAAAGTTTCTAAGGAAGAAAGAAAACTGTTTCTCCCGGTGATGTCATTTTTGGAAATTTTGTCTTTTCCTTTCAAAATGTGTTTAATAGTTTTTGGCAGAATCTCAGCATTGAAATACTAAGAAGATACGAGGCACTTAAGTGGGGAAAGGTGACTAGGTAGGAAGTTGCCCTTGCTGGTTCCAGACAGCCTGTCCTACAGGGTGACCATCTTACACCATCTTTTCTGCCATCCTTTCTGTTCATTGGAATTGTGATTTTTTTAGCTTCATGTTTGCTAGCCAGGAAACTCATCAGCAATTACCAAAAACAATTCTGTTTCTAGTATGGTTCCAATTTAAAAAATCCCATTTACCTTTGCCAGGGGAATCCCATTAAAAATGTGTTAAAGGAAGACATATTTAAAAAGCTATTTCCTACAAATGTGGTCAGGATCCAGAATGAAAGTCTGCATAATATAAAAAGATAGGCAAAAGATGACATGTAATGCCTTGACTGCATCAACTGAGAGATAGTTAGGGGTGCAGGGAAGGATGTAAGACCCTTTGTTAACTTGTTGAAATTTATACTTGCGAGTTTTCAAAAAACATCACAAGTTTGGAGCTCAACTGGCTGTGCCAAGCCAACATTCCTATCAGTGATCAAAGAGAATAAGATTTTAAAATAGTTGGATAACCAAACAGGGGAGTCTCAAGTCCAGAGTTCTGTATTCAATTTCAAATTGTTTCTAAGTGGTTTAATATCCTGGGATGAAAGCAAAGCTTTGTACAATATACTTCAAGGACATTTAGGGAAAACCTAACGACAGAGCTGTGCTTTGGAGACGACTTGGTTCAAATAAAAATTTCTTCACACTGAAGTTGCTCCTAGAATTTATTTTTTACCAAGAAGAGGAGGATGCTCAATCTAGATTTTGTAAAATGTTAGTTCCATATACCACAAGAGTGCTTTCAAATTATCTTTTCTGTGTTTCGCTGTAGGATGGAAGAGGAATAATTTAGTAGCAAGCATTTTGGGGTTTGGAAACAGTACTTGAGATAATCTATTTTTCAGAAGTATAACTGCAACACAATCAAATGCAAGGATTTGGGTGGCTAAAGTACATAATTCATCACAAAGCATATTTCTCTTGTCCATACCTTACTATTTTACTGATTTGTAGACCCAACAGGGAAACAAATACGGAATGTTTGCTTTCCTTTACAATGAACAATGGATTCCCTTGCTATACTACATTTGAACACCCAGGAAGTCCGGAGCAGAGCTGATGTTCCTTTCAATCTCTTTCCTCCCAGTTCCTACTCTGCTTCACTCCCACCTAACAAGGAGTTACCTTTTTGTTAATGAGGAGTCTAATGTACCTTTCTATCGATTTTTCAAAAACCAAGAATTTCTCATCTGAAAAATAAAAATATATAACTCTAAGTATTTGCATGAAAATGATTTAAAACAAATAAAACAAACCTCATAACAAGACCTTTCAACAGAGTTAGTAGGAAAATTAATTCAAAGATTTCATTTCTTAATTAAAAAAATCCTGGAAGGGAAACATGTTTGATCCTGAAGGCAGAAAACATAAAAAGCTGAAGGGTCTTAGGAGATGGTGTGATTTTTGGGGTCTTCCGAAGAGGCAAACACACAGTAATTCTGGACCTGCCTGTATGGTGCCTGCTAATTTGTCCTTCCTTTTGACCTGGCCAGTCTCACGGTCAGAGAGTCATCCCAAGGCCCTCTCTTTTCAGTAGCTGACTGCTGGGCAAGATGATTCCATCCCCAGGTATTTGGTTCCAGTCCTCTGCCCTCAGCAGTTCCAAACAGCCAGCCCGCCGCTGGGTCCTCAAGCCCTGTTTTAACAGATCTTGCCCCCATCCCACAACACAGAAGACAAAACACAGTGCAACTGATGGATTGTCTAATCATTGTTATCAACCACAGTATTGCAGAAAATATATACAGATGTTTATGGATGGCATGTGTCCTACGTACATATGTATGTATTATATGCACATCCACATATTGATATAGAGATGCTTCAAGAAGTTTGTGAAAAGATAGAATGCAAAAAACTGAAATCCATGAGTGGTTTTTTCATAACACTAATTTTTCATGAATTTTTGAACCCCCTTCATATATTTATACACATATAAGATGTGAATAACTCATAATTTTAATAGACATAACACATGTCAGGCATATCTGTAACTCATTTCCTTCCTTCTTTCCTCTCCCTTTTATCATTCCAACTAACAAACTGGGCTACAAAAGAAAACAAGACCTGATCCATGTCCGAACACCCATAGAATTTAGAGTGAACACTGGACTTGGATGCTTAGCCGAACACATCTATATGCTGCAAAGCTATTATAAGCTCTTTGCCTAACAACCTCAGGAGCACCTATAATCTCACAAGGCTGCCAGTCTGCGGCTGCTCTTTGTCTGTCTCCACCCTTGACCTCACCTCCAGCTGGCCTCCATCAGCCTCGCATGCATCCTAGACCCTCTGACTCTTTTCCTTTCCACTCAGCTGGTCATGTCAATTCCCATCTGTCTACTTTTTCTCTTCTTGCTTCTAAACTACAGAAAAATGCTGATTCAGTTCTCTCTAAGTGCATACCACCAAACCTCAGCTTAGCAACCCCATTATTCATTTCTCATTGATTCCTGAGCACAGTTGTTGGTAGCATAGCTATTCCCAGCATTTCCCATCTTTCTAAGTACCTGATGCCTATACTCTCTCATATATGTTATTCAACAAATATTAATTGAGATAATACAATATGCCGTGTACTGTGCTGGGCAGTGGGTATCAGGGCAGAGAACAAAACAGATCTCACAGTCTAGTGAGGGAAATGGAGCGAGACCCTCTCTCCTTCCTGCTTGACTGAGAACATGCAGGGAGGAGAAGACACATCCACCCCTCCAACTTCCTTTTTCCATGCCAGGTCTCTCTGCTTCCTCTTCAAGACTGTTCACGGTCCCTATTTCAGTGGAAGAGCTGGTCTTATTTCCTTCCCTTGGGCCCTTGAAGTCATTCTCTTCCTCTCTCTCTCTCTCTCTCTCTCTCTCTCTCTCTCTCTCTTTCATTTATTTGACAGAGTCATGGACAGAGAGAAAGGTCTTCCTTCCGTTGGTTCACCCCCTAAATGGCCGCTACGGCTGGAACTATAGTGATCCGAAGCCCGGAGCCAGGTGCCTCCTCCTGGTCTCCCATGGGGTGCAGGGCCCAAGCACTTGGGTCATCCTCCACTGCACTCCCGGGCCTCAGCAGAGAACTGGAATGGAAGAGGAGCAACCGGGACTAGAACTTGGTGCCCATATGGGATGCCAGTGCCACAGGCGGAGGATTAACCTAGTGAGCCACAGCGCCGGCCCCTCCTCGTCCTCTCAACATTTTCTCTTCTGAAATAGATGATATTCATCTTATACAGTGTGTATTAGCTGCAAAGCTGTATTTGGACTCTCTTTGATGAAAAAAATGCTGAGTACATTTGCTAATATCTTCAAATTAAGCTTTAGTGGAGTTTCTTCGAGTGTCATCTCACATCCTTTTCCTTTTGAAACAAGTGTTTTGCCCCCAAATAACCAGCATAGGAGCCGCTAGATTGATATCTTGGATCTGGTGCACACATTCCAATGAACGGTTTCTCTGCGGATATGTCAGCATGCCTTCTTTTGAAATGATTTTATTTGGAGAGCCTTCCAGGTACTTTCTGTTTTGTTATGAAAAGGTCCACATATCTAGGCTTGGTTTTTCAGTTGTGGATTTGAGCTTATGAATGTCAAGGAAAAATGTTTTCATTTTCTGGCTTACCCATTTTGAGTTTGTAAGGGTTTATCTTGGTATTCTTATAAAATGTCCTGTTAGATTTAACAATTACTTCTTCTTTTTTTAAAAGATTTATTTATTAATTTGAAAGTCAGAGTTACACAGAGAGAGAAGGAGAGGCAGAGAGAGAGAGAGAGAGAGAAAGAGAGAGAGAGGTTTTCCATCCACTGGTTCACTCCCTCAATTGGCCACAATGGCCAGAGCTGCGCCAATTCAAAGCCAGGAGCCAGGAGCTTCTTCTGGGTCACCCAGGTGACCCAAGCACTTGGGCCATCTTCCAATGCTTTCTCAGGCCACAGCAGAGAGCTGGATCGGAAGTGGAGCAGCTGGGACTCGAACCAGAGCCCATATGAGATGCTGGCACTGCAGGAGGTGACTTTACCTGCTAGATCACAGTGCTGGTCCCAACAATTACTTCCTCTAACCTACTTGCTGTATTGATCCCTGAAAAGCTTTCTCTTACAGATGGTGTCATCCATGCCTTTATGTGTCATAACCTGGGAAATCCCAAGTAGATGATCCCTCAGTTCCAGGGTCTTATTTTTCAGGAAGAGGGTGTTAGAAATTTCCCCTTTGGAAAACATCTGGTTCCTCTTTTGAAAAATGATACATAAAGGACATCACACAAAACAAGTCTGGAAAGGTGACGAGAGCATCCCTGGTGGTTCTGCCTCACCATCACTCCCCAGGGTGGCATCTCTTGTTCAGGGTCTTAGAATATGTGAATGTTCAATCTGACAACAAGTTATTGTAGAGCTTTGCGAGAAAACTGAGAAACGAATCCTAGCAAGTAAGCACTTCAGATGTTTGAGGAGTGAGTCACACACCGGAGTGAGAGTCTGAGAACTTTGTCCTTTTTTTCAAAGGTGGCTGTCTTTGTTGTTGAATGCATGTATATGTGAGGCAGGGTATTACCCCAAGTACAATGCACTTCTCTTTCTTTGGGTCAGGGAAGCAGCTCCACTTTCAAACCTACCTTCTGCCATAACCCCTGTGTCCCAATTACACATTCACTTTAATTATCAAAATGTGATCATTAGAGCCTCGAGGTGGTCACCTAGGGCCTCCTGGTGGAGAAGGAGGCTCAGGAGTACAGACGGGCAGTGATGGACAGCACGAACAGTGGAGACTAACTGAAGCAAAGGAGCTAGCCTGTGTCAGGGCAAGATCATCAGTGGAAATCACCAAGTCCAAGGTACAGGGTGAATGCTAATTCACTTTGAGATGCATTTATGTGCAAAAGACTCCAGTGTAAGAGGCCTGGAACAGGGAGAAGGAAAGGGCTGCAAGGTGTTAGCATCTTAAGATGGCAAAAGATTGTACAAATGTGAGATTGGGGAGTCCCTTCAAAATTTTGGAAGAAGGTTATAGCCCTAAGAAAATGGACTTCTAGAACCAAATGAGGGAATGATATGGGGCTTAGGACCTCCAGACAACACAGATAGAGGGCTTCAGTCCCAGGAAAGACATGCGAGTGGGAGGAGGAGGCTAGGAATGAAAGGCTTGGGTGGCAGACTCTTCGGACAGTTTGGCTACACGGTGATAATTCGTTAGGACTCTGAGAATCCATGCCTAAAGCACAGGGCAGATGTGACAAATTCCAAATCCCTCCAGAGCTGTCCTGGCCGCCACCCTTTGATTGACTACGGGAGAGGGTAAAACAGCTTCCAGGCACCAACGTGTCTGTTCACCCAGGCCAACTGGCACAAAGCAAGAGTGGGGGTAAAGGTTGGCAGTGACTGACCTGAGGCCACAGGTCAAAGCTCATCATCACGCTCACTGCGGACTGCAAAGGCCAAGGCATGGGCAAGGAGCAGGAACCAGATTATTCCAGAATCAGGCAGAGAGTGGTCGTGCTTATTAAGACCAAAGTTGTGCTAATGGGATGCTAGAGGGTCCCCTCCTTGTGCAGAAAGGTCTACAGGCCTTATAATAGTGGATTTTAAAAAGCCACATCTTGGCAGGACAAGTCACAGGAAGGAGTCTGAAAGAAACAACAAGAAGAGATTTTGAAGGAAGTTCCATTCTTTTGGCTCAAAAAATACCGCTTGCATAATTACAAAATCCTGACCTGGCAGCCGTTCGTGAGAACAAAAAGACTTAGGGATTTTGTCGGTTGTAAGCTCCAAAACGAATGAGTCCTAATACAGTATTGGGGGAGAACAAAGCCAGTGAAATCTGAAATTGCATTAGCAAAGTATAGTGTCCAGATAAGCTGAACTCTGTCCACAATCAGGTCTTATCTAGAGGCTTATATGTAAGCACATTTTAAAGAGATATACACCAGCAGGAATCCAGAGAAGAAAGATAAATAGGCTACAGAAAGGCCTGGAAACCACATTGTCGCCTGATCTGCGGTCGAAAGAACTGGTTGTGCTTGGCTGAGAGAGAAAAGACTGGGGCAGAAATGAAGTGTCTTCCAACACACAAAAGATTGTCTGATAAAAGAAGGAAACTTAAGTTTTTTGTTTGTTTGTTTTGCCTACAGGGAAAACAGAGAACTCATTGAAAAAGAAACATGTTTTAAAGAATCAGATTTGTATGACAATCAAATTAGACCCATTAAAAAAATCATGAACTATCCATTACCAATAGAATTGGAATGTCCAGTAGGGGAATCCTAAGTTGTGGTTTTAAGTACCTCCCATACGTCTTGGGTGTTGGCTATTCAGTGGGGAACACAGCGTGAATGCCCCCACCATACTGGGCTTGTGGTGCACAATAGAACAATGCCTGCTGCATTCATTCCAAATCACAACTCAGAGTTGAACCTTGACTTCACTTGTGTAGAGAAGCCATCATCACTGAATAGTTATATTTTCCTATTGAACTCCTTTTAACACGTCTCACTCACAATAGAAAGAGCATACACGGCAGAAACAAAAGGATAGAGTGAAAGGTATCCTTCCCCTCCCCGTTCCTGTTTGAATAATACATTTAAATAAATCATAGATTTATTACGATCAGTTTCTTATGCATGGATCTAAGCAGGTGTGTCTACAAGCAGGTGTATATGTACTCTGCCCAGACCTATCTACGCCTCTAGCACGGTGCTAACCTTTGGGCTTGTTTTTTTCTCCTAAGAATACACCTTGGAGAAATACTATATTATACCCATGAAGCTTCCCTATTCTTATTTTTTTTTAAGATTTATTTATTTAAAAGTCAGAGTTAGAGAGAGGAGGGAGAAAAAGAGAGAGGAGAGAGAGAGAGAGAGAGATATTGATTTTCCAACTGTTAGTTCACTCCCCAAATCGCCACAATAGCCAGAGCTGGGCTGATCTGAATCCAGGAGCCAGGAGCTTCTTCCCAGTCTCCTGCATGAGTGCAGGGGCCTAAGCACTTGGGCTGTCCTCTGCTGCTTTCCCAGGCACAGTAGCAGGGAGCTGGATCAGAAGCAGAACAGCTGGGACTTGAAATGGTGCCCATATGGGATGCCAGCAGTGCAGACAGCAACACATACTGAATTATTTGTAAGATAAACTCCTAAAAGTGAAATTGTTGGGTCCAAGGATATATCCATTATCCACACTGATATCTATTTTATCTTCCAAAGTGGTCACTTTAATAATACACTGTTCTCAACAATATGTGAGTGCCTGTTTTTCAACATCTTCATCAAAGTATATTATTAAACATTTTGGTCTTTGCAAATCTGTGAGATAAAAATGCTACCTAATTTTCATTTTAACTTGTGCCTTTTATTGTGAAGTTGAGTATCTGTCTTTAAAACCCACTTGCGTTTGCTTTTCTAGAACTATTTGTTCATGTCCTTTGCCCATCTTTCTATTAGGTTATTGACCATTATTGATTGGTATAAGTTGTATACACTTTATGGAAATTAGTTTCTTTTTTTCTATATGTGTTGCAATTTTTCTAGATTGCTATTTAATTTTTCATTTTGTGTATGGATTTTTTTTTGCTTTCTCTTGCTTATATTTTCCAAAGACATGACAACTCTCAGTCTTTTTCATCCTCAGTGTATTATGAAGTCCTACAATTTATTCTTTCTTGCGATTTCTATGAGGAGAAAAGAAAATGAACAGATCATTCATAAATGAAGACTTACAAGGGGCTAATAAACACAAAAAAACTTCAACCTCACAAGTAATAAAAAATAAATTAGATTTAATCTCTCCAGTTAAATTAGCAAAGATAAATAGAATGAAATCAGCATTGTTATACTGTGTTGGCAGGAGTGCAAATTGGCTCAATACTTTTGGAAAGCTATTTCTCAGTAAGTAGCAAGAGCTTTAAACTCTTTTGTCTTTATTCAGTAACAGCATGTGTAGGAATCTGTCCTATGATAGAACCATCTCAAGATGGGCAGATTAATGCACAGAGATTTCCTCTACACAGTCTTGTTTTTAGTGGAGAAAAATTGAAATCCATTTGAACAGTGTTTTCCCATAAGTAAACCACAGTGCATCCATACCAAGGAAGGCTACACAGCTACAAAAACAAAATTTAAAGTGCTTAATGACATGGGAAAACATTCATACTATTAAAGACAGAATACAAAATTGCTTATATAGTAAGATCACAACTATAGAAAACTATATCAAAAATGGGAAATAAAATGTCAAAGCACTGGTTAATTGTGTTTAGAAAGGCTGTATTTTTCTATTTCCTTTGACTTTTTTGTCATTTCTCAAATTTTATAATATGCATGTTTTATATGGTTTGGAAAAAGCCTAAAAATCAAAATAACACACAAACCTGGAATGCAAACCTATTTCGATAATTCATATTTTTTCTATCTGCTTCTGCAGTGACCAAATAGGCCTTCATTTTTTTTTCCACATTCGGATTCTTGTAACAATCTATTACAATCATAGATTGTTATTCATTTTTTTTTCCACATTCGGATTCTTGTAACAATCTATTACAATCATAGATTGTTATGAAAATCTATTATAATCATACATTGTAATCACAATCTATTATTATTATTATTATTATTACAATAATAGATTGCTATGTAATCTACCCAATCTGTTTTCTTGCATTAGATTACTCAAAAGCACTGCTTATGTGTCTACTTAAGACCTCACTTTGCCTTTCTATTCCATTTTACATGTTACTTAAATTACTCAGGGCAGGGGGAGCCTGTGGTCATGTGGCATGGCAGTTAAATTGCAGCTTGGGAAGCCCACGTCCCATATTGGAGTGCCTGATTTGAGTCCCAGCTCCTCCCCTTTGATCCAACTTCCTGCTAAGGTACACTCTGGGAGGAGCAGGTGATGACTCAAATACATGGGTCCCTGCCACCCACATGGGAGACCTGAATTGAGTTCTAGGCTCCTGGCTTCAGCCGAGCCCAGCCCTGGATGTTGTGGGCATTTGGGAAGTGAACCAGTGAATGGAAGATATTTCCATATGTCTCTCTGTCTCTCTACCTTTCAAACAAAATTAAAATAAACAAAACTGAATTTCTCAGCCTAGTACACCAGCCCTCTATCATTTGATCCCTAGCTACTGAAATTATCCAAGTATATTTCCTACTGTTGCCCAACCAACAGCCTCCACTGTAGTTGGTATTCTTGTCACTGTCCCTACACTGTACCCTTTGTTCAACCGCTCACTGTTTGCAGTGTACTGATAATGCCCTTCCTCATGCTCACTTCATGCCCAAGTCCTGCTCTTCTTCAGGAGATCCCACCTACTCCAGCTTGACTTTCACCTTGCCCTTGGCTATACCCTCAGAGCATGTCCTTTTAATCACAGCCACAGAAGAACGCTTCATGGTTCCACCACCGTTTCTTGTGTGCTAATTTTGACTTCCCAACTGTTCTGAAAGCTCTGTGAATGTAAGTAATGTTCATCACGGTCTTGTCCTCACCTCCCGCTCAGTTTCTGCCCAGTGCTGAGCAGAGGGCAAGACCTGGCAAACCTTTGGCTGCTATGATGGGCAGGTTCCTGGACAAAGTCCTCTTTTCTCCTTTGTTCTTGCCTGGTAGCCTCTCTCCTGAGCAGAGCCCGTTAGCAGAAGTAAATTAGCTGAAGCCCTAGAATAGTGGGGTTCTCAACCCTGGCTGTGTGTTAGAAGATTTGAGAATCTTTTAAAAATATGAGAGCCTGCCTTCTTGCTTCTCCAGCTCCACCCTGGGTTTGGAATGTAATTGGTCTAAGGAGAACCAGGCTTGGTATGTTTTCTGAAGCTCCCTAGGTGGTTCTAAGAGGTTCACTGAGTTCTATTGCTTCCAGGCCCTAGCTCTTTTGGCATTCGGCACTTTCCTGTCTTGTTTCCAGGCAGGAAGACATTCTAGAACTGGCCAGAGACTCCAGAGAGACTGTCTTTAGATAAACGCTTTGGCAACAGCTATTGCCTTTGTTGTTTTCAAAGGTGTTTATTTTCAAACTCACAACTGTCTGCACTGGAGCCTGCTCTGAGGGTTGCCTTTCTGTCTAGGCATGAAGATAAGCTAACAGAGAGATAGACCAGTGCTCAGGAGAGACAGCTCAGACCCCCTACACAAAGCACTGTGCTTATCCAGTAAAGCCACCTGATTGGAGCAGTTTGTTACGTTTGGAAAGGCAATGCACAGAACACAATGTCAAAGAAAGGAGAATCTGGAATTTGATCCCCAGCTACTGAATATATCTGTTTCATTTTTTAAACTTTCTAATGCACAAATAGGAAAATCTCAACCATTAGCAATCATTATAATAATACAAAACAACAGCAGAAGCATGAAGGCTAACAGTCAGCAACTTTCAGCATCCACACAGAGCAGGTACTGAGCTCATCCTGAGTGTTTTACTTGGATTTTCTCATTTAAGCTGCCAACCCTATGAGAAAGTATTGTTCTTATCCTCATTTTACAGATGAGGAAATTATGGCACAGAATTACTGAAGAATTTTCTAGCTGTTAAGTGGCAGAGCCAAGATTAGAAATCATTCAGAGTTTATGTTCTTAACAATTTTCCAGGACTAATTCCAATTTCAAAGGAAAATTAAAAAGTTTCCCAAATATCTGAGTACAAATATAAAAAAATCTCTCCTTATATTTACTTTTATAATTTTCAACAGAAATTATTCCAAAGTGTATTATACATATCACGGCTTCGAGTCTAGATGGCACCTGATGCCCTCAGGGTTTTTCAGGTTTGAAGAGCTGGGTCATCCTCACCCATCGCACTGGACAATTAAAATATCCACCTTCTCAGCCCCTTCTGAAGGTGACTGCATTGCCCACAGCCCCTGCTGAGACATCAGCTGATTGACAAAGAATGGATACGTGGTGTCTAGCAGCTCTACCCTAGGCTGGCTCACTTTGTTCATCGAGAACGAGTGGGAAGAGTTTAGCCCCACACAGACAGTAGGGTCTGGATTCTCTCTTTGCGGAGTTTGAATTGGGAAGTATTGGTTAGTGGAGGTTGAGCTATAAGGATATACACAGAGAGCTAATAGGGTGGAAGAAGCAAAAGTTACCAAAAGCCAGATTTATGATAAGCAGAGCTACAAGGTAGAAAAGACAGAGGGAGCAGGGGTCCCACATGGCTTGCATGCAAATGAGAGAAGAGCCCGTGAGGAAGGTCACGGGCATGGCCAAGATTGAGGACTGCCAAGTCCATGCCACGCCAAAGTCGTTGGCATTCTAAACAATGCTTTGGCCCCACGCAGGCCCAACAACATGCATCTGCAGGACTGAAATAGGTCCTCAGCTGCTGGCTTGCAAGATTCCAAAGAAAGGATGAGGAAGCCACTTAGGGGCAGGCAGAGAAACCGAAAGACACTGACAAGCCCGGAGGGCGGGCGAGCTGAGTCACAGAAATAACTCAGCCCTGAGGGGGCCGCTGGATGCTGGAGTCCTGGGGTAACCCTGGGCTCTCCGTGACGTCCGGTTCCGGTGCGGGCTTCACGCGGTCTGCTCACGCAGCGCCTCTTCCTCCAGAGCCATGGCGATCGGGCGGGTTCCTGGGTTCCCAGGAGGCCCTGTGGGGCAGAGAGCCCTGTTTTCTTCTTTCCTTGTAACTTCTTCCCCTAATATTAGAAGTAACTTGAGCTGTTCCTCAGAAGCCAGAGAGTGTTCCGAAAACAATCCTCAATGGCCCCAGATTGCTTCCCCCTCCCCTTTGGAGTTATTGTGCTCCTATTTATAGTTTTTTCTGTTTCCTCCTTTGCTGCTAGGCTGGCTGTCGCTGTAATATACTTGTTTCTGCTAGTCATTCTGTCTGCTACGAAAGCCACTCCTAGACTTGAACACTGGACGTGGAAGTTCGATGGAATTAAAAGAATGATCAAAAGTCAACAGGCCATGAAAGAGAGGTGCATTTTATAGTATGTAAATTGTATTTCAAGACACTTGTTCTAAAAATTAAATGAGTGATGAAAGATGTTGGTGTCGCATGAGCTTTGGGATGAGGCATTCTGGAAACGCAGTCTGATTTCAGGTGCCTTTCTTGTTCACGTTTTTACATTGGGTTCTGGTGCAACCGATGGATGTCTCGTTAAAGTACCCTGTCGCTCTGAGGACTGAGAATACACTGAAGCCAGCACAAGCATAGAGAAAGGGATTTATTTTAAGATAAAGAGATCTCGGTGAAAGGAAGCGCGTTGAACATGGCAGCTTGTCTCTGCGCCTCTCTCTTTTGCTCCCTTTCTGTTTGCTTTCCTAATCTCTCGCTGTCCTTGTTTCACAGCTGTTCCATTTCCCTGTCTGCAGACTCCTTATTCTGCATCTCTGCAAGGTTTTTAGTTTCTTTTCCCTTTTCACACTGGCTTGCTTGCTGTGTTGGCCTGCCATGCTGTCGATTCCGGTAACCACTATTCATGACCGTGCAATGCCAACACCATTCAATTAAGCCCCCAAGTCTCGGAGAGGGTGATTACTCAGTTTTGAGGCAAGAATCCTGGCCAAGTGAACTGGCCAGAGCGCGGGGAAGGGACGCCCCTGACGGAGGAAATGCTGGGAGGTTCTCCCCGGAGGCTTTGGCGTGGGAGAAATGACTGGTGTTTCAGCCAGCGTGAAATCCCTACACTTCAGAGCAGTGATAGATGATGTCTTATGACATATTCATTTTTCCTGCTTTTTGTCATTCTTCATTCAGCACTTCAAGTCTTGCCACCAATACACAAATTGTGCTGATACCACCTATCACCAGCCGGAGTTAGATTATCTACTCCAGCCAATGATTGCTATCACTGTGTCCATTCATGAAAAAATACAAAAACTGCTAAAGGCAAGTATTCCTTTCAGTCTTTCCCATTTCTCAAAATTGTTACTCAATTATCTTTGTAAAACTTTAGTTCTTGTTAATACAAAACATAATGCAAACTTCATTTTTAAGAACATGGTTAAGATTTGTTCTTGATGTTTCAGTGCAAAACTGTTCCACACTCTATATTGTATCTACACAATGACACTTTCCTGACCAAAAGATCTTTATGAGTGCAGGGTTGATTGGACAATTTGTCTAAAGTCACTACTTTCTCTCAGGCTTCCTCTTAACAGAGCGATGACGTATTGATAAGTCAACCACAGGGTACAAGAGTTTATTATTTGATTTTCAAAAAATTGCAAGTGTAGGCTGGCGCCACGGCTCACTAGGCTAATCCTCCACCTGCGGTGCCAGCACCCCGGATTCTAGTCCCGGTTGGGGCGCTGGATTCTGTCGCGTTTGCTCCTCTTCCAGTCCAGCTCTCTGCTGTGGCCCAGGAGGGCAGTGGAGGATGGCCCAAGTGCTTGGGTGCCTGCACCTGCATGGGAGACCAGGAGGAAACACCTGGCTCCTGGCTTCCGATTGGTGCAGTGCCTGCAATGGAGGCCATTTGGGGAGTGAACCAACGGAAGGAAGACCTTTCTCTCTCTCTCTCTCTGTCTAACTCTGCCTGTCAAAAATAAATAAATAAATAAATAAATAAAAGATTGCAAGTGTCAGGCAAATTTTTTTCTGCTAGGATAAGACAAGAGCCTATTCTTCAAGTTCTATTTTAAAGCAATAAATTGCAAATTAAATGTCTTCTGCACTTTTAGTCTAGTGTTTGAAAGGTGCTAAGCAGTTTACAAAACATTTTCTTAATACTCAAAATAATGTTCTGGAGTTGGGGATATCATTTTGTACCCTGGTTCCAGCGTCAAAGAGGCTGCATGTCTTGTCCAGACCCCATGGTACTGTGTATCCCAGATAGAAAGAAGTCGTCTTACTCTAAATCTTGTGGGTTTTGCCTGGCACTTACTCTCCCTGTATTTTAGCCCTGAGATTTGGGAAGTGGATAGAGGACATTAATTAAGTGCTGAATGTAAATGTTTCAAAATCCACAAATTCTCAGTATAAACTTTCAGTATAATCCTGATTTGTTCTTCTAACCCCACGGCCCGTACATACACATTATGATATGACAAACAGCTGCCTAATTATTCATGATAAATTCACAGTGATAGCTTGAGGGTTACCGCAGCCTGGGACAATGTCGGACCCTATCCTTCACAGCTGAAATCACATCCTATTTTAATTCAGTGCATCCCTTTCCAACCCTTTCTAAATTTGTTAGGCTTGTAACTCTAATGATAGAGATTAAAATAACTTAAAATGTAAATCTCTAAGAAAACCATTCTTGGAAGGAATAACTCTGACTGCTGCATCAAAAGAGCAAATTACTCCCTGAGGTGGGAGCTCTGCTGGTGTGGTTGTGGTGGTTACGATGTTAGCCTTCTTAAAAGAAGAAATCGGTTTGAAGGAGATAAGTGCATTTGCTCTTTATACATAAATACAACCTACTAACTACCCACAGTGTTATTTGACCATTAAAGTTAGCAACTGAGGCTTCTACTCAGGAAGCTCCCCCGAATGTCCAACATCCTACAGGTATCTCAAGGTGGCACAGCGATGTGGCTTTTGATGTATCACCTCCAATTCAGACTTTTCACGAATGGACATTAGATTTTCTCTTACTCTGCCTAAAATGAGCAAGATTTTGTTATGTTTACTAGTAGACTAAGGGCAACTGTTAGGTTGTCACTTGGGTCTTCCATGTGTACTATTCACTAAATTTTATTAAGGTAACATTTGATGCATACAATAGGATACTCAGGACCATGCCATGTGGAAGAATTCTAACAATTCCTAGGACCTAAGGAGTCTGAGCAAGAAATAACCCACATGTAATCAAATACAAAGCGATGGAGGGCATTTGCCAACACGAATTATTTTTGTTTCCGATTCTGACTTATTTTTCCGTGGATGACATTTCTAATCCCTTTGCTTAAAGGCATTTAGGAGCACTTTGAGAAGAAAAATAATCTAGACGTGTGGCTAATATTTTAGGAGGAAGCAAAGGGAGTACAACTAGTGAGAAGGGCTGGAGGGGGAGAGCTGAAGTCAGCAGCGAGAGGGAAAGCTAGAGGGAAACGTGAGAGGCACAGCAGCACTGGAGGTTTCTGAGTACAAGGATCAGGTGGGGTTAGGGAGACATTGAGCTGTTTGTATAAAATCACAGGATTGGAAAACTTGGAAGCTAAAGAGAGGTAGTGAGTCCCCTTTTCATGTACAAGTTTGTGAAAATGTGCATTTAAATCAAATGTGTGAACATTGAACAATAGAATTATGTGTCAGAAGGGAAGATTTGATCATTTAATATAGATAATTATATATATATCATAGTGACATGTTTTAGATACTGTGTAGATATAATCTTTGACAATACAGTTCTAGCATTTTACTCCTTCTCAAGTTTGCATTTTCCCATCACAGCTGAGCAAGGATTAACCAGTTTACATTTAAAACGTGGCCAGATGGCTGATGGTTTGTGTCTTTCTGACTGCCACAGTTGTAGTTAGTTTATGAGACCAGTGCTTCTAAGTCCCATTATTAACACTGTTATTTTGTATTTTAGCCTTGGTAAGACATTTCGTTAAAATGTATTTATCTGAGAGAGGGAGGGAGACAGAGACGGAGAGTTCTCCCATCTGCTGGTTCACTCCCCAAATGCCAACAATGGCTGGGTCTGGGTTGGGGCCAAAGCCAAATGTTGGAAACTCAATCCAAGTCTCCCGCTTTGCTGTCAGGAACCCAGTCACTTGAGCCCTTACCATTGCACCCCATGAACAGGAACCTGGAGTCAGAATCCAGGTCAAGGAACGAAACCCACATACTCCAGTATGGGACACGGACACTTTCACCACTAGCTGAATGCCTACTTCTTTATACACCTTTAATGACATAAGGGCAAAATGCAATAAACTATTCAAATAATTGTCTAAGCATTGTGAGGCACAGGAAGCTGGAAAAGCATCTGAAACCAACCTATGGCCTAACAGGTAGTTCCCCTCGCTGAACTCAAATATCCCTTTGTTAGATAAAACACAAATGGTCCAAGTTCAACACAGGGAGGTAATTTAGAGACATTATTTAACATGTGACTATGGACTAAAGTCAAGGCAGTCAAGTACATGGGAGGCCTCAGGTTGAAATTATTTTTGCTCAGGAATATTTCCAATCTATTTTGTATATAATATTAATAAGAAAAAAACAAGAGACTAGATAAAAGGAATATATTTACTTTAAATTTTTTTTAAAAAAATCACTTTCATTGTACTTGAAAGACTGAGAGACAGATATACAGAGATCTTCCATCTTCTGGTCCTTTTGCCTAATGCTCTCAAAAGGTGAGGCTGGGCCAGGCTGAAGCCAGGAGCTCAGAACTCAGTCTGAATCTCCCTTGTGGGTGGCAGGGACCCAACTAGGTAAGCCATCACCTGCTGCCTCCCAGATCTCAGTCAGCAAGAAGCTGGAGTGGGAAGTGGAGCCAGGGCTCAAACCAGGCACACTCCCATGTAGGTGTCCCACGTGGAGCCTTAGCTGCTGTACCAGATGCTCACCCTGAAGGAAGGGAAAGGGAGAGGTGGTAGAAATCTAGCACCCTCTTTCGGGATGTGTGTGTTTTTGTTTTTGTTTTTGTTTTTGGTTAAGGACACTTTTCTAGAAGCGGGATGTGACTGACACTACTCATTGCCTAGGCAACAGTCCTGTGTCCACACTGGTAAAGCCATCTCCTAGTATAGAAAAGGAAGCCCCAATACTTTATGGCCTTCATGAAAGATGGTCATACGGCTCAGTCCCAGCACATGAGAACTGAGGGAAATCTACTGAAGAGAGGACTTCTGGGAAGATTTGCCTTCATGTTAAGGGGGAAACACATGAAGCTAAACCTTTTTCTTCCTTCTTACCTTTGAAAATGATCATGAAAACATATGATCCTTGGAGTCTTGGTGGCATTTTGTAATTGTGAGATTCAATCAAATCAAGACAGTAGCAGAGACATTGCTACAGAATCCTGATATTGTGCACATTTTTAACTATTCCCAAGGCTTCCTACTTCTATGATTATTGTTATGAAAGAAGAATAAAACAGAGAAAAACTAAAACCAAAAGAGATTTCTGTTGTTACTTTTATTTGTGTAGACCATGCTTTTTTTTTTTTTTTTTTTTTCCTGGCAACCAAATGCATTGTAACTGATACACAGAATGTGTAATTTGATCACACAAACAAAATTTACAGAATAATCTCTGGATTTGGGGTTTGCCATTCAACCTGCGCCAGACCTGTAGTCCCCACAGCCCTCTCTTGTCTCATGCTACCAGTCCTCCCTAGGCTTACTTCCTCTTCTGTCTAATCAGGACTATGCCTCATCAATCTCTCGGTGAATTCACTCTCCTCCTCTTCCAAGTTCCTCCTTGTGTTGGCTTTCATCACTGCTCTGCTGATGGTGTTGAGCAATTCAACGAAGGAAAATTACCTAATTGTGAAACTGGAGAATACACAATTACCCTGTTCCCAGCCTCACCCAGGGCCTTTAACATTTAGTGTCCCTTGTGTTTGGTACCAATAATCTCTCTTTCCCATTCTCCATAGCATCTGTTCCAGATCTTGTTCTTCTCCAACCTATTTCCTAGCCTTGCCTCTCTCCTCTGTCTTTTTTGTTTTTTTAAGATTTATTTATTTATTTGAAAGACAGAGTTACAGAGAGAGAGACTGAGATCTTTCATATGCTGGTTCACTCCCCAAATGGCCACAATAGCCAGGGCTGGGACAGGCTGAAGCCAGGAGCCGGGAGCTTCATTGGTTCTCCCACATGGGTGGCAGAAGCCCAGACACTTGGGTCACCTTCCACTGCTTTCCCAGGCTTGTTAGCAGGAAGCTGGATCAGAAATGGAATTACTGGGTGCCCAGATGGGATGCTGGCACTGCAGGTGGGAAGCTTTACCTACTATGCCACAACTCTGTCTTTTATCAGATTTTCTTCCAGAAAAAATGAAAGCCAAGGTGTGGGATCCCAATTAACTCCTCGCTCTTCCACTTACAAATTTTGCCTTAATTTCTTTGCTCTCTGTTTTAGTGAGAAAAGAGGTTAATTTCTACCATCGTGAATTCCTGTTCCAATCTTCTGCCTCTTTGCATTGGCAATCTTCCATTATTGTCTTTCTCTAACTATACATATATTTTAATTCATATCTCTCCATATATAAACCTGACTGAAAATAGATCACAGACCTAAAAGTAAAATCTTAAACTGTAAACTTTCTAAGAAGAAAACAAAGGATCTTGAGTTAAGCAAAGATTTCTGAGGTAGGATAACAAAGTATGAACTATATTAAAAAAAAAGATACATTGCATTCCATCAAAAATTTAGAACTCTTTAAAAGGCACTTAAGAAAATGAAAAGAGAAGCCACACACTTGAAGAAAATGTTTGAAACATATCTGATAAAGGATTTGAATCCAGAATGTGTAAAGACCTTACAACTCAACAAGAAAATAAACAAATCCAATTTTTTAAATGAACAGAAGACCTGAACGGACATTTCACCAAAGAAGAGGTACAAATGGCACACAAATGCTTGAAAAGATGCTGAACATAATTAGTAGAACACAAATACAGTGGGAGATAGGAGTTAAGACCACATCTACAGATATTACCACAGATGCTCTTAACTTACAGTGGGGTTATGTCCTGATAAGCCCATCATATGTTAAAGACATTGTAATTTGAAAATGCATTTAATACACCTTATCTACCCAATGTCATAGCTTAGTTACAAGGTAAAATAACAATTGTTTCCCACCAGATCACATGGTTGACTTGGAGCTATGGTTTACTGCCATTGCCCAACAGAGAGAGAGAGAGAGAGAGAGAGAGAGAGAGAGAGAGAGAGAGAGGTCTTCCCAAATGGCTGCAGCACCAGAGTGGGTCCGATTTGAAGCCACAAGACTGGGGCTTCTTCTGGGTCTCCCATGAGGGTGCAGGGGCCCAAGGACTTGGGCCATCCTCCACTGCTTTCCCAGGCTATAGCAAAGAGCTAGTTCGAAAGTGGAGCAGCCAGGACTCGAACTGGCACCCACATGGGAAGCCGGCACTGCAGAAGGCAGCTTTACCCACAACACCACAGTGCCGGCCCCTATAAAATTATTATTTATAATTGCTTATGCCAGAAGCAACCCAAATATCCATCAACTAAGAAACAGACAAATTGTAAGATAGCCAGACAATGGACTACTTACTCACCAACCAAGGAAATAAACTGCGACATTCAATGACATGGGTAAACCTTGGAAGCATTATACTAGACAAAATAAACCAGACAGACAAGATACTGGGTTGATTGTCAAATGAACAAATTCCTCCTGGAATGTCAGTTAGTAGTACATCCTCAAAAAGTTAAAATTATGGGGACAGAAACCAGATCAGTGGGTACCAGGGAATGGAGGTCGGGAAAGAAGCCATTAGAGAACTTTTGGGGGATGATTAAAATATAAAATAACTACAATCTGTTGTGGTTTCTAAGTGACTGTTTTTGTTCATCAAAACTAATGGAAGTGTATGCCCAATATAAAGAGCTTGAAAAACTGTATCTTCTATCCCAAAAGAAACATTTCTTAACTAAGCATCTTGCTCTACTTATTGACTGACGTACTTGAGTGTGAGCTCTCCGAGGGAGGAAACTTTCTCTAATTTGCATTCAGCTAATATTTATGCACCATTTACCATGTGTTAGTATGCATTAGCTTCTGCAGATTCAACTGAGCCCTCAACAGTCTGAGGGTTAATTAAAACTTGATCTCATGCCTTTTCTTTTCTAGAAAACTTATAGAAGAGTCACCTAAACTTAATGCTCATATTTTGTCCTCTCTTTTGTCCTTTATCTCGTTGCAGTGCAGTTTTCTCTTTCATTTTAATGAAATTTCTCTTGGAACTCCAAGTTGACCACTTCGACTCAATTCAATGGAGGCTTCTCCATTCTTACCTCATTCAACGTCCTTATGATGTGTGGACAGTTCATTCCATTCTCCTTAAACTCCTTCCTTTCTTTGATTTGGGAGGCATCACTCTGTGTTCATGTTTGATTCTTCAGACTCTAGAGTGGTAACTGTCTTTTTGCATACTTAGCAACTTTGTGTCCCTCAGGGCCCCACTCCTTAACCCTTGTCTCTTCTTAACACCACATTCTTCCCAGAAGGGAGGGGCAAGAGCACCTGCTCCCCTGACCCCACTGATCCCTATGCCTTTAATGAGGCCCGTCAGAAGTCCTACAGAACACACCTTATATGAATTTACCACAAAATCACAACTAGACTGGCATCCGTAGTCCCCTGTGTCTGGTAGTGTTATGGTTTGAACATGTCATTCAAATTCATGTGTTGGAATCTTAGTCTCCAGTGGAACAGGGTTGAGAGGTGGGACCTTTAAGAGGGGATTAAATCGTGAGGGCAGAACGCAGAACCTTCATGGATTAATGTAGTTATCATGGAAGTGGTTAGTTGCCACAGGAGGGGTTCTGCCCTCTCTTACACCTTTGCCCTTTTTCCTTCCACGCTGGAATGACTCAGCAAGAAGGGGCCTCGTTAGATGCCATCCCCTTGATGTTGGACACCCCAGGCTCCAGAATTGTGGAAACGACCCGTCTTTCTTTGTAAATACTTGCTCTCAGGTATTCTGTTATAGTAGCATAAAACTGGCTCTGGAAGTACTAAGTCCAGTTGAAAGCTGATTCTGGTGGATGGTGAATTTGGAAAATGACTGCTTCGCAAATGTTATGGTAAAGGTTGATCTGCACAAGAATCAGACAATACTAAATCAAGGAGGAACTTTTTTTTTTTTTTGAAGAGTAGAGCATTTATATAGTCTTAAACTATTTCCCCCACAGAATGCTTACTGGCAACAAGTTGGGGTGATGGTAACTGTACAGTGGAGAAGCCAACAACAGCCTGACTAGATAATTAAGAGTGAAATAGAGGTGAGCATTTAGCCTAATAGTTAAAATGCTGCTTGGAATGCATGTGTCCCATATCAGACTGCCTGGGTGATGCCCAGCTCTAGCTCCTGGCTCTGGCTTCCTGTTGATGCAGATGCTGGGAGACAGCAATAATGGCTCTAGTAGTTGGGTTCCTGCCACTCATGTGGGAGCCCTGGATTGAGTTCCTGGCTCCTGGCTTCAACCCAGCCCGGTCTCTACCACTGCAGATATCTGAGGAGTGAACCTGGGAATTGTCTGTTCTTTGTGTGTGTTTCTTTATGCTTCTCTGTCTTTCAAATAAAAAAGTGATTAATAGATTAATAATACCCAATGAAGAACAAATGGACATCAGGTGGCCTCCAGATGTGACCCTAAGAAGGATACAACATTGCTTATGTGGTATTCCCGCTGGAAATGCATAATCTGAATCATATCACGAAAACACACCAACAAACCAAAATTAAGAAACAGTCTATAACTGACTTATGCTTTTAAAACACATTAGGGTCATGCAAGATAATGAAAAGCTGATGAACAATTCCAGATTAGAGGAGACTGAAGAGACATAACAATAAAATGCAATATGTGATCCTGGACTAGATCCTAGACTGGAAGAAAATGAAATGCTCTAAAGGACATTATTGAAACATTTGACTAAATTGGTAAAGATAGTTCAGAGAAAGAATGAAGAAGATCTGGCGACTAAATGTTGAATCTGTCTTCTTCTCTGTGTGCCCACAGCCACTGCCCTAGTTCAGGCTCTTAGCAGTTCACCCCTCAACCTATTTCTAGAATGTTCCAAATGATATTGCAAAGTTTACTGCCTTTCCCTTCCAATCTGCCCTCCATGTTGTCAACGAGTGATTTCTTCTCACACAGATCTGCTCACACCCTACTCCAAATTAGAAAAACATCTTTGGCTTGCTGTTGTCTTTTCCTCATCTAGAATATTAGATCCTCCTCCACGTGGACCCAGAGTTCTTCCTGCACTCACATCTCAAGTGGTTCCAGCTATTGACCTGTCCTTCCACCCTCAGTGGTCATGACGTAATGTTCAGTGTGAATAATAAAGACGAGGATGGGCTGGAATAATCCAACAAGAAGGATAGTTATTTTAAAGCTTTTTACCTAGCATGAAATATAGGCTGGCCTGTCAGGTGACATGATCTCATTAAGTTTCTTTAAAAGACTTTTTTTTCTTGAGAAATAAATAAATGTCTACTGTTTGTGCCAACTCAAAGGAAAGAACAAATGAAGATGGGTTTGTTGGCTGACTTCCATCCTAAAATTTCCTGTGAAGCTATTAGATGCAGCCAGCTAAGGATCTCATTATCTGAGTCAGAATTATTCTATCAACAGCCCTTTTTCCCTGTCACAGCTGGTGCTGAGAGCCATATGTCATAAGACTCCCTCTATTCCCAAACTTTAGAACCCTGGCTGAATGGAAAATAAACCACTGTTGTTGAATCAAGTGACCCATGGGTTCCCTAGAGGGTTTTCCTTTATATTTTAGTTATGTGCTGAAAACTCATGATTTTTCTTATCCATGTGGCTTTTCTCCCATTTCCCATCTGCCTAGTCCCCATAGTTTTGCCAAAATGTGATTCCATCATTCTGTTCAATAAACAGAGAGCTTCCTCGTTTGCTCTCAGGAATGAGAAAGCCTCACAGGAATTGCATTTAGTGGTGAATTGATACAATTCATTAACTCTTATCAAATAAGATGATCAGCAAGCAAATTCTTGTCCAGAATTAAGAAAGAAGATCCAGCTATTATATAATTAATATTTATTCCACGAATCCATATATGTATTCAAACTCACATATTAATATATCAGCTTTAACTACAGTGAAACATTCCTCTAAGACTACATTAGTACAGTGAACAATAAAAGGTTGTGCGTATAATTTGGCAGTACAATTGTGAATTGCAAAAGTGAATGTCATTCCTTCTGCATCACGTAGTCTGCAAAGTCAAGTGGAAGTCTGATCAAATAACCATACTTGCTTCCAACTAGGAGAGATGACCTATTTAGCATGTCACAGCTTTGTGTGAGAACGATGCTGCTAGATCAGTTTATGCCTCCTCTGTGTACATGGTATGTCTCTATTTCTACTTCGCTCTAAATACAGAAGTCACTTACCTTAGGTATTTGGAATAAATGACGTAAAATATTCTTTGTGACAGTAGCAATTTTTAAGCTATAGATCCATTTATTATAAGTTATTATATTCTTAGAATTTAAAATCACCCAAGATTTACAGTTAGACTCCAGGACGTGGATGAAGAAAAATCTCGGTTCCCTCTTGCCATCCCAGTGAATACCACAGGTTCATCAATATCCATGTAAGTTTCCTGAGAGCTGCCAACATTCTAATGCATCACATGGTCCCAAGTGCAGTAAGTTAGTGATTGTTTTTTCAGATGATATCTGCTGTATCTACTTTCCAGGCTTTGAGAATCTTACAAAATCACTTACAAGAAAAAGTATAAAGTGTTATTCTAATGTTAGACACTGTTCTTAAAAATAGCAGTTGCCTAAGTTACAGATATGATCAGAGAAATACACATCTTAATGGGAAACCATGTAATATTACTTTCTGAAAACAAGGACAAATATATTCTGTTCACAAACCAGGACAAGTCAGTTCCAAAACTCTGACCTCATTGTTTATTGTCAGTCGACCAGGCTTAGTAACCTGCATTGAGCTGAGCCTTCTAGGGCCCAGAGTTTACACCACACCCCCTTGCCTAGCTGGAAATATCTAGGTAGGGGGCATCTTCAACTAAGTCCTCATTTTACCCATTCTCAAAAATAAGTCAACACCTGCAACAGACTCAGCAGTGGAGGATGAGGATTGGGAAGACTTCCATGTCCAATAGAACCCAAGCTACTTGCTTGAGGCAGGCAAACATTCTCATTGATCAGAGCCTACTGGAAAATCCTATGAGGTGGGTATTGTTAATACAATCATCCCTTCCTTTAAAATTAGAAACTGAGAGGTTGAATAGCATAGGCAAGGCCACATAACAAATAAATGCCAGAGCCAGTATTTGAACTCAGACAGTCTCTCTCCAGGCTCTGGGCTCTCAACCTGGACACTAATGACAAGTAGCTGAACGTGAGGTTCTGTGGGAGAGTCCTATCCAAGATATATAGGGGAATCAGACCCCCAAAGAAGACCTAGATGGACTATCTGTAACTGAATAGCCTGCATTTGAGCTGCAAAGGATCTTAAAAAAATAGACTGATGTTGTGATGATTAATTTCATGTGTCAACTTGATTGGGCTAAGGGATACCCAGATGGCTGGAAAAATATTATTTCTGAGTGTGCCTGTGAGGGTGCTCCAGAAGAGATTAGTATTTCAATGAGTGGACTGAGAAAGATCACCCTCACCATGCAAATCGGTATGATCCAATCCACTGAGGGCCTGAATAGAACAAACAGGCTGAGAGAGGGTGAACTCTCTCTCTCTCTCTCTCTCTCTCTCTCTCTCTCTCTCTCTCTCCCTCTCTCCTCTTCAGCTGGTATATCCTCCTCCTTCTGCCCTCAGATGTTACAGTTCCAAGTTCTCAGCACTTACAGCACCAGGATCCATCTCCCCACCCCTAATTCTCTGGCTTTCAGAATGGGTCTGCATGACACACTCGTTCCCTTGATCCTCCAGCTCACAGATGCAGGTGATGACACTTTTCTGCTTCCACAATCATGTGAGCCAATTTTTTTTTGAAAAATGTATTTTGTTTATTTGAAAGGCAGAGTTACAGAGAGGCGGAAGCAGAGAGGGAGAGAGAGAGAGAGAGAGAGAGAGAGAGAGAGAGAGAGAGAGAGAGAGACCTTCCATCCACTGGTTCATTCTTCAAATGGCTGCAATGGTCAGGGTTGGGTCATGCCAAAGCCAGGAGCCAGGAGCTTCATCCAGGTCTCCCATGAGGGTACAGGGGCCCAGGTACTTGGGCTATCTTCTGCTGGAGGGAGCTGGATCAGAAGTGGAGCAGCTGGGACTCGAACCAGTGCCCATATTGGATGCCAGTGTTACAGGTGGCAGTTGACTTGTTATGCTACAATGCCAGCTGTGTGAGCCAATGTCAATCTCTCTCTCTCCCTCTCCCTCCCCACCCCTTGGTTCTGTTTCCCTAGAGAACCCTGACTAATGCAGACCCTTTCATTTTACAGGAGAAGAAAGTGAAGGATCAGAGAGGTTGTGTGAGTTGCCTGGGATCCTACAGCTCGTTCATTCGTTTAATCACTCCCTGGGTCTGTTACATTGCTGTGTGCCAAGGAAACAATCATAACAGCCACCTTGCCTGCATTCAAGAAAGTTGCTTTTTAATTAGAAACACACACAGGGAAAACCCAAATTATGAAACAGAAAAGAGAACAAAAGGGGCATGAGTAACATGTATGAGAAGCCCGAGACTTGAAGTTTTCATTTCATACTGAGTCCTGCAAATTATGTAGCTGGTCCTGATTTGCCTTACAGAGCTCCTTGCTTGTAAGACTGAAATCACTTGCAGTCTTGGAATGGCAAGATCCTGGGCCAAGAGATCTCTGGCTGAGTTTCCATCAAAAATTAAACTTAAGATTTCCCTATGGTGGCCACAGGTTTACTTCCTCCATCCCCATCTTGCTCCAGGAATTACTGGTGTTGTCACACACCAGTAGGTTCCTGTAACTCACAGAAGTTGTAGACATAAACCTGAACTGATCACTAATTATAACATAAGCCTAAACTCAGGAATAACACTGCACCCCCCAAACAATTGATTGCATCTCTCTTTGCATGCTTTGGTCTCTCACTTGCAATTCACTTACTCTTTCTTCTTTCCATTTCTTAGATAGAGGGGGAAGCGGTGAGCTGTTTGTCCCTGGGGCAGAGTTTGTGGTAGAACCGGAAACAGGAACCCCTGTGACCCTGCTTTTCGAAATCGTGATGTAGGCATCTGGATTCTAGATTCTTCCATGGCTTTTGCAGTCTCCCCAGTATCTATGAAATCTATATGCTTTCTCTGTGCTTTCCCTATAGAAAAAGTTACAATCCAAGAATTTTAATCGAAATTGATGACAATTGATTAAATTGATTGATAAGAATTACTGTGCACCTGTTCTTATATTTTTGTTCTAACTTAATGCAAAACTCATTTTTTTTTTTTTGAGGATGAGGAGCTGATAGAATTCCACGCTAGTGAGCAGGTAGGGGCTATGGGCCCCCTGGGGGAGGGATAGGGGAGAGAAGTGAGGGGAAGGGAGGAGAAATCGTTCACTGCTCCTGATTCTTACAGGAGTGGTCCCAGAAGGCCACTTCTGCCTGGGATGAACTAGAATTGCTTTGAAGGTGGAGGATGTGGGCCAGGTAGAAAAGTTAAACCAAATACTAGGACATGGACTTCAAAACCCCCCAATAAGAAAATCTGTGCAATGGTAACGAGGGCGCAAACATCTTTGTGAATTAGCGCTCTGCCAGTGCCCAGTTCCAGCCTTGTTCTGACTCAGACGGGTCTTGGGGTGGGGGCAATCTATCTACTGGCCTTTCTTTTCCATGATTGTCCATCTTCCTTTCCTATAAGCCCCTTTTGTTGCTGGCTAATAAGCTATGTGTTCACACTATTGTTGGCCTTTGGTAACTGCGCCTGCCATTTCAAATAAAAAACCAGAACAAGAATGTTTTGACTATGCTGGACCAACAGTACCAAAATATACAGCACAGAGAGACAAGCATCTTTAGTTAATTCAACAAAGTCGGCTTGCCGGGAAGAACTCTTGCAGGCAAGTGAACTGGGGGATGGTAACTTGCTTTTCTCCCCAAATTTTGTTGAGTTTAGGCAAAGTGTAATGTTACTGAGGCTTTCAAAGCAAAAGGCATCAATGTCGTGTGGCTCAATTTGTTCACTGAACTTGGGAAGACTCCCTGGGGTTGGGGACCAGAGGAGACCGCTGGAAGGGGAGAAGGAAGCAGGAGAGCAGGAGTTGGCAGAATCACGGAGTTGATTTGGGAGGACAAACTTTCCCCTTCAAGTAAAGTGGGGCAGGGTGCATGGGACCAAGTGACATGGCTGTGAGAAGAAAGCCTACCCCAGTTCGGGGAGGGCTGCAAGGTGTGACCCTCCCATAAATGCTGTGGCTTCCTGCAGACTGGGAGGGATGACAGGAGTGAGCGGGAGTGTCCATCCTCTGGTGGACACAGTATTTAGTAAAGAAAAGAGACTGAAAGTCATATAAGTTACCTTTAGGGATGCTAAGCGTGGCAAGTGTTAGACTATGGAGAGCATCAAAAAAGACAGACTCAAATGACTGTGCCAAAACCTCGTGTACTCCTTGGGGGCATCCTGGGTCACAGTCCCCGGGGGGAATTGCAGGCACATTCCTACCCACTAGGGCGGAAGGCGGGCAGTGGCAGTGGTGCTAGTGGTGTTAAGCAAGAGGTTTTCCAGCAACACAGCAGAGAAAATGATCAGGTTGTATACGGCAGGGGAAGAAACGCTGCACTGGAGTTGGTGTGCTCGCTGGGCAGGAGCTTTGGGGTGGACGGGGAGGACACACAGGTGGGTTCCAGTTGGTAGGGGAGGTGCAAGGTCCCTACACACTTTGGGTAAAGTAGACTACTTTCAAGCTGGACAGACTTTGAGGCAGGGGCCAATTTCGATTGGGCAGAGTCTGCAGAGCTGGAAAATCTGTGCTGTTAGTAGTTTTGGGGAAGCCGTGTCATCTCCAGTTTGTGGAGCTGAGAAACACCTATTATATAACCTTTGTACCACCAAATGAGAATAACAAACCCAAACCTCCCTCCTAGGACAAAGTAAAAAAGAATGCTTAGCAGAAATTTGTTACTTACAAAAATTTTCTATCAAGTTCAAAGCTATTGTACAATTAAATCACAAATCAAAATGTGTACTCCCTTTTTTGATTAATAAAAAAAAAACTGCAGAGGGCTATAAGATAAATAGAACCCTAGGCTAAAGGTAGGGTATTCCTTATCTGAAATTCTTGGGATTAGAACGGTTATTTTTTTTTCAAGATTGATTGATTGATTGATTGATTGATTTTATTTGAATGGTGAAGTTACAGAGAGGGAGAGGGAGAGGGAGAGAGAGAGAGGGAGAGAGAAAGGTATCTTCCATTTACTGGTTCACTCCCCAGATGGGTGCAAAGGCCAGGGCTAGGGCAGGCCAAAGCCTGAAGCTTCATCTGGGTCTCCCACGTGGGTGCAGGGGACCAAGCACTTGGGCCATCCTCTGCTACTTTCCCAGGCACATGAACAGGGAGCTGGATTGGAAGTGGATCAGCGGGTCTTGAACTGGTGCCCATATGGGTTGTTGGCGCTGTAGGTGGCAGCTTAATTTTATACATCACAGGCCAGCTCCCAAGAAGTGTTTAGAATTTCAGATTTTTTTTCCAGATTTTGGAATATTTGCATGTATGTAATGAGATGTCTTGAGGATCAGACCCAAGCCTAAACATGAAATTTATTTATGGTTCATAGACACTCTATGTACATGGTCTGTAGATAATTTTATAGAATAGCTTTTAAAAATTTGTGCATGAAACAAAGTTTCACGGTGTGGAATTTTCCACCTGTGGCACCATGACAGAGCTCAAAAAGTGTTGCATGTTGGATTTTCAGAGTAGAGATTCTCACCCTGCATTACCATAACTCTCCATAAAGTAACTAGGACTTGGACAAGACATTGCAAAAGAGAACTGCCGGAATCTGGAAACAAACTACATATGGAGGATGAGGGAGAGAGCAAACAGGAGCAGCCAGTTAAGGGAGAAACAATGCATTTCGTTTTAGACATGACCTTCAGCTGGTGGTCCACTGTCCATGTGGAAGCAGGCACCATGCCTAGGGAGAGAGTGGGACTGACGTTGTCAAAGAGGGTCAAGCTGCTTAGAAACTGGTATGAGGGTGGGCGGGCGGGCCCACGAGGGGGCAGTGAGAAAGAGGAGAACGGTGGTTAGAACAGCACAGATGGCCACGACTAGGAGAAGGAGAAGAGGAGCAGACTCGGGGCACCGAGGAGGGGACCAGCAGATTGGCAAGGAGAAAAGTCCTTGGACTTGGCAAAGTGGATGACGTTTTGGGGCAGCTTCATTATATTCTGAGAACGGAAACCAGACTGCTGGGGGCTAAGGTGTAACTGATACAAAGAAAGAAACTTCTTTTGTGAAGTTTGATTTATAATTCCAGTGCCAAAACGCAGAGACCAAAGGTCTGAGTCATTGGCATGGAGTTAGGTTTAGAACGACTCTGTGGATCTTTAATTTTATAGTCCCCCATTGCATCCTCACAAGAAGCTTCTGAATGCAAGGACCAGCATTTCTATCTTATAGTCGAAGACAGGAAACCTCCAGGACGCGGTGTCTTGCCCAGGATGTCCCAGCTGGCTTGTGCAGCAGCGGGACTCAAATCCCGTCCCTTTGTCCCCTGTGCCCTGTGGTTTCATTTCCACCCCCAGTTTATGGACAGTCTTAGGCAATGCACTAGCACGTGGCGTCTGAGGGTCTCTGCTCTCGGCCCAAGATGTGAATGGTGTCTGTCCTCACTTTTTGGAGTGATAAAATATGTTCACTCCCCCTTCCCATGGAGTGGAGCTGGAAGAACTGTTTTGGGCACCCTCAGTGTCCATTTGCATGCCTGAGTCCCAAATACTTAAGGGATACAAAGACTGGGCAAGTCCCCTGCCAGGAACAGGCAGGGAGTAAGGCAGAGTTATATAAAGATACGCAATCACTATTATAATGGTAAAAATGGCTTGGAGGAAATGATTAGCCAATTAAAGGTTGCTTTGGCAGTGTTTGGCACATAGCTTTGCTTGTGAACGTGTGGCTGTGAGTGGAAGATAGTTCATGAAGATTTCCTGGCATTCGGCGGGGTCAGTGGAGAATAACGAACAAGACTGGAATGTGTACGTTGGTGTTGATGCTGGAGAGATGGGGTGTGGTAGAAAGAGAGGAGGTGGGCAGCGCGGCCCCGGGCTCAGTGGTGCTGGGGTACCGGATGGACATTAAGAGGACAGCATGGTGGACGTGAGGCCGGGAGCGCGGAGACTCAGAAGGGAACAATGAGAGAGCAGTGACGAGCTGCCTACCACGTCCGCCTTTCCACATCTTTGAAGGATGCTCACCGGCCCCTCCTCATCAGCACGCTCATCCTGAAGACTCACTCGTGGTAGGAATTCTAAGTCCAGCACACCTGCAGGCCAGTTAGCCTGGCTCCTCTGGGGCTACTGTGACTGCACGGGCCTGGCCTGGCATCCAGCAAAAACCTCGCCACGGGCTGAGGGAGGAGGATACGTCCTTGCACGGGGGGAGCCTTTCAGAGTAAACACCACCATCCTTTTCTGAAAAAATGGCGCTTGACGCAGCCACTAAAGGACAACACAGTAGGCTTTGAATGTTGGCCAAGCAAGATTCCGTAGTTTAATTTTAAAAGAGCAAAGGAACATCACCCTATAATGCACGAACCGTCACCACCTTATCCTCTCGTGTACTGTGTGGCAGGTATTTCTTGCTTTCTATCTTGTAAAGAGAACGCAAGGTGTGTGCAAGCTCCCTAACCTCTTGCATGCACTTCATTTCCCTCCTCGGAGGGGCTTACTGAAAATACCAACGAAAGAACAAGATGCATTTTTTTTTTCAGGAATAGAGGAATCCGAACGGCAGTGACACGTCCAAGTGGATATGGAAGACACATACATTGCATCTTGCTGTCAAATCCCTTTGTTTATACTCCACAAGGAAATGTCTGTGGGATGTGTAATATCTGGCCTTCTCCGATGGCACTGTTTTCCTTACTGATAACATTTGAAAAGGGCACACAACAGACTAACAAATGTCTCCGTTCTCAGGGGGAAGGGGTGTCAGTCTATGCTGACTTGCTCTATTTCAAACTTCAGATATTTTGGCAAAGAAGGCTTTAACTTTAGGCTGACTCTTCTTCATAAAGCTGGTTAGATCTATTAAAATATATAGCCCCTTAGAGTGAAATATCAAATTCCTTTTGCACCATAGCTCTTTGCTTAAAATATCCAGTAGCATTTTCAATGTTTTCAGATAAGTGTTACAGGAATCGGCTCCCTATGTTCAAGGAAGCAGTGTAGTGTAGCATGGTGATTAAGAGAATAAGTTGTGAGTGGTTAAGAGATACAGGCTCTGGAGTTAGACTGTCTGAGTTCAGATCCCAATTCTACCACTTATATTATGTGACCATAATCTGCAAGGATAACAACACATACCTTATAGTGTTACTGTAAAGAGAAAATGAATTAATATGTAAAAATACTTAGAAAAATATAGCCTTTAATAAGCACTCAGTGAATGTAAAATATTAATTAATATGAAATAAAAGGACTTGGTTTAAATTACTAAACCTGACACAGATCCACCATATATAATACTCTGAATTCTATTTTTGTATGACATCTTATTTAAGAAATAATTCACACAATAAAATTCACCCCTCCAAGGTGCATAATCGGTGGTGTCTAGTGTATTCAAAGTTCTGCCACCATAATCACTATCTAATTTTTAAAACATTTTCATTGCTCCCAGAGAAACTTGAAACCCTGCCCCTAGTGACCTTATCATTTTACATGCCCATTAGCAATTGTTATGGTTTGAGTACAATTTGTTTCCCAAACTCATGCAGATATTTTCAACACTAAAGTCATAAATTAACTAAGAGGATGGAAACTTAATCCAAGTTCGTTGCTTGAGAGAGGTACTAGTCCCACTTTCCATGACTTTTACCAAAATACCTAAGCGGAGCTTCTTTGGGGAAGGAAAGGTTTACGTTAGCTCACAGATTGGAGATTACAGGATCAGACATCCCGGAGGTCTGGTGTATGAGGGAGGCAGTTCTAGGCAGGTGCAGAGCGTGCTCACTGCAGGAGCCAGCAAGGGAGACAGCAGAGGCTGGGCCTGAGCTGAAATAATCAAACCTCTGAGAGAACCACGCCCCCAATGACCCAAAGCCCTCCCCCAAAGCGACCTCACAGACGCCATTGTTAGATCAAGTCCCCACCTTTAATCAGTCAACCATTAACATGAAGACATCAGAGTTTAAACAGCTGGGGAAGTTCCGGATTGACAAATCCCACTCCATCTGAAAGAGGAGGCAAGCCCGGAGGGAGCTCTGTAGATCAGGAGGGGGCCTGCTGCCCTTGATGTGCGCCCTTGGAAGGTATTGCTCACAAGAGGGTAGATTTAACAGCCTGAGCTGGGCCCAGTGGCTCACTGTCCCAGCCTTTCTGTGCACCTGCTCTACCACTGCCATCTGCTCATCAGAGGTCAAATCAGTGGGGCCACCTGTTCTTGGGTTGGATCCTCCAACCCTGTGAGCTAAATAACCTTTCCTCTTTATAAAGTTGCCTCAGGTATTTCAGAATAGTGACAAACATCTGCCTAATAAAACAATGCTCAAAGGTCCCAATTTCTGCAGTGCTGATCAATATGTGTTATCTGTTACCCTACTTCAGCCGCCCTTTCGGGTATGAAGTGATGTCTCCTTAGGGTTTTGATTAGAATTTCTCTGATGACTGATAATGTTCAGCATTTTCTCCTGTGCTTACTGGCTATTTGTATATCTTCTTTGAGGAAAAACCTATTAATTCCTTTGCCCATTTTAAAATTGGGTTTGAACTCTTTCTAAAAAGATTTATTTATTTATTTGAAAGTCATAGTTACAGAGAGGAGAGAGAGGGAAATAGAGGGGGGGAGGGAGAGGAGAAGTGGGAGAAAGAGAGAGAGAGAAAGAGAGGGAGAGAAAGAGAGGAGGAGAAAGAGAGGGGGAGAGAGAGAGAGAGAGAAAGCGAGCGAGCGAGAGCGCTCTTCCATCTGCTGGTTCACTCCCCAGATGGCCACAATGGCCAGGGCTGAGCCAGGCTGAAATTTGTGGGTGTTTGGGGAGTGAACCAGAAGATGGAACATCTCTCTTCATGTGTCCTTGTGTCTCTCTGCCTTTCAAAAAAAAAGTAAAAATGAAATTTTAATTAAAAAATTTGAAATAGTAATTTTAAATTTCAGACATTTAACTTGAGCATTTGGAGTATTTAATATCACCGACAATCAGCATTTCAAATGCCAGTTGTCCTTTTGATGATTCAAGGAAAATGATGAGACTGTCTTTGAGCTCTGGATTTAGGTGGCAGGCAGAATAGTGCCTCCCACAAATGGGTTCACATTCTAATCCCTGGGACCAGTGGACACGGCACATACATGGAGTTCTGGCTGCTGATCCGCTGGCTTCAGCACAGGGCTGCCATCCTGGATTATTCACGTGGGCCCAACGCAGTCACCAGGATCCTTAGAAGAGGAGGGAAGCAGAAGGGGAGTGAGTGTCAAATCTGACAGCAGAAATGATGGGGGAGTGGTGTGCTGTCATCAGGACTTGGCCTGATGTTATTGGTTTTCAGAATGGAGATGAGGACCATGAGTCAAAGAAGGTGGGCAGCCTCTGGATGCTGCAAAAGACAATGAAATGGGTCCCTCTCTGGAACAGCCAGCCGGGAATATGGCTCTGCTAAGACCTTCACGTTAGCCCAGCCGGTCCCATCTTGGACCATGGCCCTCCGAACTGTGGGCACTGAGTTCGTGGTAACTGGTTACAGCAGCAAGTAGAAAACCATATAACTTGAAAATGCGCAAATGTGGTGCTGAGTCATGTACTTTTTCCCATTAACAAAACACTGTAGCTGTGAGTGGGAATATTTTGCAAAGGTTTTGCATCCACATGCTGTCCCAGGACTGTAGCTGACAATTCTTTTGACAATATTTTCTTTACCTGTCCAGCACCAATCAAGTAAGAGCTTTTTCCCAGAGTCCACTGCTCTTGTAAGCATTGGCAAATCAGGGGCAGGCATTTGTAGCAGGTGTCGAGACACTGCTTGGAACACCCACCTGCTTTATTGGAGTGCTTGGGTTCAAGGTCCAGCTCCACTTCAGACTCTAGTTTCCTGCTAATGTGCCTCCTGGGAGGCAGCAGGTACTTGGAACCAAGTTCCAAGTACTTGGGTCTCTGCTACCCATGTGGAAGACTCAGACTGAATTCCAGGATCCTGGCTTTGGCCTGGCTCTGCCTTGATTCTTGAGGGCATCTGAGGATTGAACCAGCAGACGGAAGATCTCTATCTGTCTGCTCACTTTTCAAATAAATCAATGAATAAACACTGGAAAATGTGCTTAAGCTGCACAAGGACACTGAGTGTTAATTTTTTTTTAAAGATTTATTTATTTATTTGAAAGTCAGAGTTTCACAGGGAGAAAAGGACAGAGAGAGAAAGAGAGAAAGAGAGAGAGGTCTTCCATCCACTGGTTCACTCCCAAATTGGCCACAATGGCTGGAGCGGCGCTGATCAGAAGCAGGAGCCAGGAGTTTCTTCTGGGTCTCCCACACGGGTGCAGGGGCCCAAGGCCTTGGGCCATCTTCTACTGTTTTCCCAGGCCATAGCAAAGAGATCAATCGGAAGAGGAACAGCTGAGACTCGAACTGGCACCAATATGGGATGCCAGCACTGTAAGTGGCGACTTACCTGCTATGCCACAATGCTGGCCCCCTCAATGTTAAATTTTAAAAAAATGATTTGTGGGGCCAGCAGTGTGGTACAGAAGGTTAAGTCTCTGCCTGCAGTGCCAGTATCCCATATGGGCGCTGGTTCAAGTCCTGGCTGCTCCACTTCCAATCCAGCTCTCTGCTGTGGCCTTGGAAAGCAGAAGATGTCCAAGCGCTTGGGCCCCTGTACCCACAAGGCAGACCCAGAAAAAGATCCTGGCTCCTGGCTTCAGAGTGGCGCATCCCCTGATGTTACAGCCATCTTGGGGGTGAACCAACAGAAGGAAGACCTCTCTCTGTCTCTCCTTCTCTGTCTGCAACTCTACCTCTCAAATAAATCAATCTTTTTTTAAAAAAGTTGATTTGCTAAGTGTCGCTTGGTTCACCATGCTTCTATTCTGCAGGGATGTGTCACTCCTTCGGCCACAAAAGGAATGATGCTGCTCGCAGTTAATCAGTCTTCAGTAGACTTTTACTTAGAAAGAGTGGGGGACAGGGAGAAGGGGGAAAGATGGCGCACACGTTCCTTAAGGGAGAAAGCTGGCGTGCGTGTTCCCTCTCCTGTGGTCCGCTTATATACAGAATTCAACCAATCACAGTCCATGCACGGAGCTCTCCAACCCGGCACTTGATCATGCTCAGCTGTGGAGTCACGCAGAAGCTATATCAATCAGCTGTGGAGTCACGCAGTGAGCAGGGCATTAACGCCATCTTGTTGTTTACCACGATCCTCAGCTAGATGGAAAGTTCAATCAGCTGCTACATCCGCATTACTGCTATAAGCCAAGCCCAGCATGGGGGGTCCCATGGCAGGTGTATCCATGGGTCCCCACAGGATGTCTCTGGGTCTCTTGTTAATATGGAGGCAAAGATTGTCATGCCACATGTTAATTAGTGAACAATATTCTCTTTCAAACGCAAATCCCATCACATGCTGCTCAAGTAGGTACTAGGTCTCCTCATGGTTACAGGTCCTGGCTCAACTATTTGGTGTAGGACTAGCCAATAAGGCAGTTTGTCTCTGATACCTCTGACCCTAGGATATGAGAGCAAGTGTTCCAGTCTCTCTCTGGTGGTGAATCAGTGGCAGAGGCAGAGGCACTTTGTGGCTCAACCTACAGAATAAAGCCAAAGGAAGAGTGAGCAAGCAAGAGAGGCCAAGAGAGAAGACTCACGGGTTTGAGTTCTTAGCACTAGTCAGACTTGAAGCACAATTGCATTGCACACACTGCTCCCCCCGAGTTTATATGAGCAAAGAAGTTCTTGGTTTGTGGCCTAACCTAGTCTGAGTTGGTTGGGTTTCATTCACTTGCAAGGAAACCCCAATAGCAGCCTATAAAACTCAATACTGAGTACTCTTGCTTCCAACTATGGCTTTGAGATTTCCCATTCTGCTAAAAATGATCTCCAAATAATCAGTAAGTCCCTGTTACACATTCCTTGGCAATTTTACAAAATCCTTCGCAAGTCAATCCCATCCTTGTGTTTTAGATTCAATGATTCTCAGAGTATTTTATAGAACCATGTTTACGTAAAATGGTCAGTGGAAAAATGAAGGTTTATAAATGATACCAATCAGATAGCTTATAAAAATAACTAATGGCTTTTAAATGTATGAAAAAAGTTTGCCATCGCCTGTAATGATTAAATGCAAATTTAAAGAATACTGTTTAAATCAATGGCATTGGTAAAAAAAATTTTTTTTTGGCAGGCAGAGTTAGACAGTGAGAGAGAGAGACAGAGAAAAAGGTCTTCTGTTGGTTCACTCCCCCAAATGGCTGCTAGGGCCGGTGCACTGTGCCGATCCAAAGCCAGGAGCCAGGTGCTTCTCCTGGTCTCCCATGCAGGTGCAGGGCCCAAGCACTTGGGCCATCCTCCACTGGCTTCCTGGGCCACAGCAGAGAGCTGGACTGGAAGAGGAGCAACCGGAACAGAATCCAGCACCCTAACTGGGACTAGAACCCAGGGTGCCAGGCGCCGCAGGCGGAGGATTAACCTAGTGAGCCACAGTGCTGGCCAAGGTAAATTTTTTTTAAAGTGTGTTACTATATTGGGGTAGGGTATGAGGCACGGGAATTTGCTTGCATTGTTGAAAGCAGTGTAAGTTGCTATATTGTCTTTTGAGGACAACAGACAGTATTTATGAATGATAGCTATGCACAGAATTTGATACTTGCATTCCACTTACAGAATGTTCTCTTATATACTTGTACATTTGTACAGTTTCTTTTCAGCTTTATTTTTCTAGTAAAAGATCTGAAATGATCCAATTCACCACTAATATTGTAATGATGATATAGTTAGGAGTCACCCATGTAGTGGAATGGTAAGTGATCATTTAAAAAAAATGCCCAAGTCTAAATGAGGGTTTCTCAATGACAGCATTGTCGCTTTGGGCCTGATTATTCTGTTGTAGGAGGCTGCCTGGTGCATGGTAGGATTTTAGCAGCATCCCTGGACTCTATTCCCCATCTGTCGGTAGCACCCTGATTGCCACTTTCCCAGGTGTGACAATCAGAAGCACCTATAGTGGCAGGTGTTGTGGTACTGCAAGTCAAGCCACTGCTTGGGACACATGCATCCACATCAGAGAGCAACAGCTCCAGCCCAACTTCCTGCCAATGCATCCTGGGAAGGCAGCAGAAGATGGCCCAAATGCTTGGGCCCCTGTCACCCCCGTGCAAGGCCTGATGGAGTTCCTGGCTCCTGGCTTTGGCCTGGCCCAGCCCTGGCCAATATGAGGCATTTGGAGAGAAAGCCAGTAGATGGATCTCTCTTTTTCTCTCTCTCTGCCACTGTGCCTTGCAAATAGATGAAAATAATTGAAAACATTTAATCATCCCCAGTTGTAAACCACAGATTTACATGAATGTATATTTCCCCAGGATATATTAAGTCAATGGCAAAAGATAAACAAGTGTTAATAGTACACTGATGAGCTAAAATGCTTAATTATGTGTGCAGTGGCTCCAAAAAGATACACAAGAAATTAATAACAATTCTTGATACTGTGGAGAACTGGAAGATAGAAGGCGAAGTGAGAAGAAATCATATTTTTCACTTTGCACTCTTCTCTGCTGTTTGAATTTTATCATGTACATTTGTGAGTTGCTGAATGGCAGGAATACGTTCTTAGAAGTATGTCATTAAATGATTTCATTATTGTGTGAACATCAAAGGATGTAATTACACAAAGCCCAGTACGATGGCACCAGGCCATATAATCATCAGAGACCACTGTCGAATACTCCATCTGTCATTGGCCCTTACCGTGGTACATGATTTTACGGGCATAATTTTAGGAAAAAGCCTAGAATTGGTTTAACTTTGCTTAACCCAACAGAAACTATATAATTCCATAATTCTTCTTCCCCAAGTAACAGCCAGAATGCACTTTGAGGAAAATTTCCTTGGTTTACTTTCATTATTTCATTTTTTATGATCCAGTAGTTTTCTTGTTGGAGTCTAGGAATGTCCCAGTTTTACTGGGGACAACAGGGTGGCCCATCTTAGGAACTTGATTTAAGCAGAAACACTGTAACTGATTTCAAGAACACCAAAAGGCTAAAGGGCTATTAGTCCTGCCTCCCTTCTAAAAAAATTTGCTGATGCAAATAGTAAAGTTATTCTTCCATATAGCATTCCCTTTGAGCTCGTTGAACATTTTTCCCTTTCTCTATTTCCTCTAAACCCAGCTTCCAGTAGTTCTGTGTTGCTATTCCAGCATTGGCTCGTCCCTTGCTCAGCTCCTGGCTGTATAGGATCGGTGATGCCACTTTCTTCTTATTACTCTGTCCTGAGATAGACCAGTCTGCATTAGCCCCAGGACACTGTCAGTGCGGGCCTAGCACTGTTTCAGGCACACTTTGCAAACTTGACCTCTTTACTTACAACAGCTTTGCAAAGATGACACTGCACAACTTAAACCGATGACAAAGCTGGACTTCCACAAGTGATGTCCCAAGGTTATTCACCTTTGAAGAGACGGATCTACGATTCAAACTCACATCTCTTACCTCCCAGAAAGCTTGTGCTCTTTTTGCTGACTCCTCTGTTCTGCTCTCTCGGGTCTTCTGTGTCTCTGACAATTATTTTTCTGCCACTTTATATGCATCCCAAGCAAGATTTTTCTAATTCTTCAAGGACTGTGCTAAAAGCAGCCAGAGGTTGCTAAAAATGCTACTAATGTGTTCCATAACAAAGCCGTGTTGTGAAGATTCAAGACTTATCCCTTGTCATCTGTTATATTTTGAAACAAATTTGCAAGAAAACTGCCCGGTCTGAATCCATTATTATTTTAATCTCTGTTGAGGAGATGCGACTGCCCAAGCTGATTAAATTAAGATGCAACGTAGACTTGACCGAGTGGCATGTCTGAAGGAATAGAATGTGCCATTTCTCATACACGAGTTCTAAATATTCCAGCTGTCCGAGATACATTTGGGTGTCTGCAATTATTTGCAAACTGAATTGTCTTTGTTCTTGAGGATAAGAAGGATTTATTCATCTCGGCATGAACTAATCTCAACCAAATATTCATCGTCCACCCCCCAAATCTGTGCAACTTCTCAAAAGGCTGAGACACAAATGCCTCTTGTTTAGCAATGGAAGACTCCAAGCTAGCCTCATGTTAATAGTTTCCTGATCCAGCTCCATTTAACAAGATACCACAGTCCATTAGGCTCTCGTGGAAGGCCTCGGGCATCAAATGAACATTTTTCAGTAATTAGTTTGGCAGAATTTCTCGCTGTTGAGAACCCTGCAGCAACCGGTTAAAAAAATCAGCAATAGCTAATTAGATTGTTTGCATTGTGTTTCTCTGAACTTGACTGGAGCGGGCGTTCCCGTTAGCGCTTTTCAGCTAGGCTCATCCTCTCCTGAGATTGCATAAATGAGTGATCTCCAAAATGTCTCCGGAGAGGCTGGCCCCAAGAGGTGTGCTGCAATGAGGCTTTCATAATCAAAGTTTGGCAAATGCTGCGTTTTACAGTGCTATTTGGGGTAGCGGCCATGTGCAGAGCACAATGAAGGCTCTGAGACGGCCAGTGGTGAAGAAAGGTGTTTCATTTCTTATAATCTAGCTTTTCTGAAAATGTTTTAAATATATATATATATATATATATATATATATATATATATTAACTTGAAAGGCACAGCATCAGAGAGAGAGAGAGAGAGAAAGAGAAAGAGAATCTTCCATCTGTTGTTTTACTCCTCAAATGGCCACAACAGTCAGGTGGCGGGGGCCCGAGCCCCTGGGCCATCGTCTGCTGCTTTTCTAGGTGCATGAGCACAGAACTGGATTGCAAGCAGAGCAGCAGGAACTGACAGCAGCACTCGGAGAAGGGGTGCAGCAAAGACAGCAGCAGCTTAACTTGCTGTGCACCACGCCGGCCATCACAGATGATTTTAGATGGAAGAGCACGCTCTTGTTTGTCCTTTTTTTTAAAAAAAGATTTATTTATTTACTTGAAAGGCAATGCTGGGGCCAGCGCTATGGCATAGAGGTAAAGCCACTGCGTGCAGTGCCGGCATCCCATATGGACACTGGTTCAAGTCCTGGCTGCTCCACTTCCTGTCCAGCTCTCTGCTATGGCTTGGGAAAGCAATAGAAGATGGTCCAAGTCCTTGGGACCCTACACTCACGTGGGAGACCTGGAAGAAGCTCCTGGCTCTTGAATTTGGATCAGAACAGCTCTGGCTGTTGCGGCCATCTGGGGAGTGAATCAGCAGATGGAAGACCTCTCTCTGTCTCTACCTTTCTCTGCCTCTCCTTCTCTGTGTAACTCTGATTTTCAAATAAATAAATAAATCTTTTTTTAAAAAGGCTGTGTTATAGAAAGGAGAGATGGAGAGAGAGAGAGAGAGATCTTCTATCTGCCCAAATGCCCACAATGGCCAGGGCTGGGCCAGGAAAAACCAGGAGCCAAGAGTTTCATCCGAGTCTCCCACATGGGTGCAGGGGCCCGAGGACTTGGGCCATCTTCTGCTGCTTCCCCAGGCACATTAGCAGGGAGCTGGATCAGAATTGGAACAGCTGGGACTCGAACTGGTGTCCATATGGGATGCCAGCACTGCAGATGGCAGCTTTTCTAGCTACAGCACAGTGCCAGCCCCTCATTTTTCTTTTTTCATCAGTACCTATTAAATCACTTAGTTTCACTTTGGAAGTGACTTGGGCCACTTCAAGGTCAAAGTGATGATGTCCTCCCTTAGAGCTTACTGTAGTGACACCTCTGGCTATTCTGGATTACGAACTCACCCAAACTCCAGGTTCTGAGTGAGCTTCCTGGCCCAGTGCCTCATAGACGTGTAGGCACTCACTAAACATCCCCTGAATGACTGATTCTGTAAGGAAGTGTATATATTATGGGTACACTACTTGACATTTTGCTATGCATACAGATAGCGAAATGATTACTATGGCCAAGAAGAGTAACATGTCCAGCTCCCTTCATAGTTACCTTGCTTTTTCGGTGGTGGTGATGAGAGTACTTGAACGTCACTTTCCTGGAAGATTCTCAGTACCCAATACATTATTGTTAATTACAGTCATCACACTGTGCATTAGTTCTCTAGACCTCTTCTTCCTGCCCAACTGCAAACTGATTAACGGCTCCTCATGCCCCCTTGCCCTCTTTAGAATCATTGTAAATGCACAGAGAAGTTATGGGGCCAGTACAGAGCCCCCCTAGGTTCCCCTCTTGGACCAGTGTCACAGATTTGTCACACTGAGCATAGCAATATAGAGACATTGTTATTAACCAAGGTGCAGGTTTTATTTGCCGCTCTTCAGTTTCTGTCTCCCAGGCAGGTGGCAGGGACTCAAGTACTTGCATCGTAGGCCCCTGCCTCCTAGGGTGTGCATGAACAGGAATCTGGAATCAGAAGCGCAGCCTGGGGGCCAGCACTGTGGCACAGCAGGTGAAGCCACCACTTGTGACACCTGCTTGTGATCAGGACCCGGATGGAGTTTTGGGTTCCTGGCTCAGGCCTGGCCTAGCCCTGGCTGTCATAGCCATTTGGGGAGTGAACGGGCCAATGGAAAATCTCTTTCTATCTTTGTCTTTTCCTCTCTCAGTCACTCTGCCTTTCAAATAAATAAAGCAAATCTTGAAGAACAAGCAGCAGAAGCAGTAGAATCAGGACTCAAACCCAAGCACTCCAGAATGTGATGTAGGTGTCCCAAGCATTGTGCCAAATGCTTGCCCCAGGACTTCAAATTTTTATTTTTAAAATAGTGTCCTTTTTTTCCTCCCAGGATTTTCCTAGTTGATCATTATATTCCTTCCACATTAGGGTTTTAATGCTAAAATTGCTGCTTGCTTTCTTAAGGGATCCAGTAACTATTGTTAAGATAGTTTTTTTTTTTTTTTAATTTTACAGATAGTGAGAGAGAGAGAAAGGTCTTCCTTCTGTTGGTTTATCCCATAAATGGCCGCTACAGCCGGTGCGCTGCAGCCAGCACGCCGCGCCGATCCAAAGCCAGGAGCCAAGCACTTCCTCCTGGTCTCCCATGGGGTGCAGGGCCCAAGGACCTGGGCCATCCTCCACTGCCCTCCTGGGCCACAGCAGAGAGCTAGCCTGGAAGAGGAGCAACCGGGACAGAACCCGGAGCCCATATGGGATGCAGGCCCTGCAGGCAGAGGATTAACCAAGTGAGCCATGGCGCCAACCCCATTAAGATAGTTCTAACTGCTTAGCTGTGTTTGCCAGGACAGCCAAATTTTGCCAAGGGTTTTGAGTTCATCTCCGTCAACTGGTCACTTCCTAAACTGAGTAAATACTAAACCTTTCCATCAACAGTTGCTTGAATAATCATTTTCTCTGCCGTTCTAACCTCTTGTTGCCACGTTGCCAAAGCTCTTGGGCTTTCTGGAGGGAGTGATGACATGATTGTCTTGGTCACAGAGACAGCAGTAGCGTTTCCAAACTTCTGTTAAACTTTTCCCTTTCCTGGCTTTTTGTGGACTTTCGGTCTGAAACAAATTTATTTGTGACTTTGCTTATTTTTTTATTGCCTCCCTCTTTCTCTTCTTTCGCCCTCCACCTCTTGTCTAGTTTCGCCTTCTCCCTCCTTCCTCTTTCGTGCAGGGCTGAGGGGTGATTAAGTCAAACGAGATGGAATTGGGACTGACGTGTGCCTGTCAGCTTCCCAGGGAGTATTTGCAATTTGTCAATCCAAAAGAATTTCTGCCTTCAGACTACACTTGAGGACGGGGTGTAAAAGGGAAAGGGGAAGGGGAAGGAGCCTGGTTGGGTAATTCTGCAAGGAGAATCTTCTGCTATTTGCTGTACTGGGTTGACAAACTATTCCTGTAAAAGGCCATGGAGGGACTATTTTTAATTTTTCTTTTCTTTTTTTTTTTTATAACACTTTTATTTAAAGAATATAAATTTCCAAAATACAGCTTATAGATTACAATGGCTTCCCCCCCCATAACTTCCCTCCCACCCGCAACCCTCCCCTTTCCCACTCCCTCTCCCCTTGCTTCACATCAAGATTCATTTTCAATTCTCTTTATATAGAGAAAATCAGTTTACTATATATTAAGTAAAGATTTCAACAGTTTGCCCTCACATAGCAACACAAAGTGAAAAATACTGTTGGAGTACTAGTTATAGTATTAATTCACAATGTATAGCACATTAAGGACAGAGATCCTACATGATATATTTTTTTAAAAAATTGATTAATTTTCTAGGCAATTTCCAATTTAACACCAAGATTTTTTTTTCATTTTTAATTATCTATATACAGAAGATTGATTCAGTATATACTAAGTAAAGATTTCATCAGTTTGCACCCACACAGAAACACAAAGTGTAAAATACTGTTTCAGTGCTAGTTATAGCATTACTTCACATTGGACAACACATTGAGGACAGATCCCACATGAGACGTAAGTACACAGTGACTCCTGAAGTTGATTTAACAATTTGACACTCTTGTTTATGGCATCAGTAATCTCCCTAGGCTCTAGTCATGAGTTGCCAAGGCTATGGAAGCCTTTAGGGTTCGCTGACTTCAATCTTATTCCGACAGGGTCATAGTCAAAGTGGAGGTTCTCTCCTCCCTTCAGAGAAAGGTACCTCCTTCTTTGATGGCCCCATTCGTTCCACTGGGATCTCACTCACAGAGATCTTTCATTTGGGTCTTCTTTTTTTTCCAGATTGTCTTGGCTTTCCATGCCTAGAATATTCTCATGGGCTCTTGAGCCAGATCTGAATGCTTTAAGGGTTGATTCTGAGGCCAGAGTGCTATTTAGGACATCTGCCATTCTATGAGTCTGCTGTGTATCTCGCTTCCCATGTTGGATCATTCTCTCCCTTTTTGATTCTATCAGTTAGTATTAGCAGACACTAGTCTTGTTTGTGTGATCCCTTTGACTCTTAGACCTATCAGTGTGATCAATTGTGAACTGAAATTGATCACTTGGACTAGTGAGATGGCCTTGGTACATGCCACCTTGATGGGATTGTATTGGAATTCCCTGGCATGTTTCTAACTCCATCATTTGGGGCAGTTCCGATTGAGCATGTCCCAAATTGTACATCTCCTCCCTCTCTTATTCCCACTCTCTTATTTCACAGGGATCACTTTTCAGTTAAAATTTAAACACCTAAGAATAATTGTTTGTTAATTACAGAGTTCAACCAATAGTACTAGAATAAAAAAATTACTAAAATGGATAAAGTATTACATTGTACAACAACAGTCAGCACAAGAGCTGATCAAGTTACTGTTTCTCATAGTGTCCATTTCACGTCAATAGGTTTCACCTTTGGTGCTCAATTAGTTGTCACCGATCAGGGAGAACATATGATATTTGTCCCTTTGGGACTGGCTTAATTCACTCAGCATGATGTTTTCTAGATTCCTCCATCTTATTGCAAATGACCGGATTTCATTGTTTTTGACTGCTTTATAGTATTCTATAGAGTACATGTCCCATAATTTCTTTATCCAAATGTATGCTTTGAATTCCCTGTGATCTTTTGCTGTGAGGTTCCCTTCGTTTATCTTCTTTCATGTTGATGGCCGTGTTTCTGTGTTTCTGTCTGTAACACATCTTTAAGTATCTTTTGCAGGGCTGGACGAGTGGCAACAAATTCTTTCAATTTTTGTTTGTTATGAAAGGTCTTTATTTCACCTTCATTCACAAATGAGAGCTTGGCAGGATATAATATTCTGGGCTAATTTTTCTGTGTATTTGGTCTCAATCGCGACTACCCGACTTCTCACTGTCATAGGAGAGGAGCTGAAGTAGAAATGTAGATGGTCCATCAGGGCTGCGTCCCAGTAAAACTTCACTTACAGACATTGAAGTGAGAAGTTCACGTCCCAGGACATGACATAGTACTCTTCTTTTGATTTTTTCAACCATTTACCAATGTGAAAGCCATGGCTATTTCACGGGCCACACCAAACGGGGCAGAAGGGCCAATGTAGCCTGTAGGTTCTAGCTTGTGGATCACTGGCTTGTACTAAGGGTTCAAGATTCCCCTTTATCCCAACCACCTACAAAATAAACAAAGAGCAAACAAACCATGCCACAGGGTTAAAGGAGCTCAGGGAGGGTGTTCTGGGGGTGATTTTGTCACCCAGGTTAGGTAAAGCTCTGTCTCCAGTGTGAAGGGACAGGGCTGTGTCTGAAGCCTTGTACAGGCTAACGCCTAAGAGAAAGCCAGCCCGCCAGGGTTGCTAGCGCAGTAACAGCAGCACCTGCCAGGCACCAGAAGCACCAGGCATCAGTCACACCTGCCCTTGACCAAGCACTCCCTGGGTACAGCTCCTCCTCTGGACATTTCTGGTTTCTTTCTTCACTGTCCTGTGCAATGGGGGTGCTTGTACACAGAGCTGCAGAACAACTTGCCAGAGTCACCTAGCTGGGAAGTGACAGAATCAGGATTTGAACCCAGGCCTGGCTGACTCCCCAGGCTATTACCACCCCCCGCCCCCCTCAATCCCGGCTTGCCTCCTCTAGGAAAGATGGCAGAGAATGAAAAGCGTGGCTGACTCCACATCAGCATTCTGCCAGAGCCAACCAGAAAGCAGGCCCTACCAGGCCAGACAGGACACAACTTTTGACAATTGGCCAGACCCATAAGGATCAACAAGGCCTTTCACTACTGACTCCTTTCAGCCCAAGTTAAAGGAGGAGACAAAGAGATATGAAGAGACGGGCCACTTGAACTGGACTCCTGGCTCAGGGGTTCACTATCTGTGTGGCCTTATTTGGTTCACGTAATTCCCTGAGTCCCAGTTTCTTCTATCAAAAAATGAAAAAATATCCGTAACTGTCCAGCAGGATCAGGAGAATTCAATGAGACTTGGTGCAACCCACTGGCCTGGTGCTTGTCACAAAGTGGGTACTTGATCAAAGCTGACACGCTTCAAGCAATGACTGTTCACTCATTTTCTGAGCACCTACGAGCAGCGCCTATGTGCCAGGCACCATGGAGGCACTGGATAAACAGAGGAGTCACCCAGCTCCTGCCTCCAAGGAGCTGTCAGTGTAATAGAATAACAGGTGAACCTCAAACACACTGGACCAAATAGCACAGGACCATGTTGGGGCCAGAGCGGGAGCACAAAGGGAAGAAGCGGGTATGTCCAAGTGGACGAGTGAGGGACCTCGACTGGGTTTCAGAGAAGAGGTACCGGAGTTTATATTCCAGTAACTCAAGCCACTCCCGTGCAGTTCCTGTGGCTGACTGCTCACCAACATAAATCTCATCTCGTGGAAAAGAAGCAAAACAAAACAAAGAAAAAAAAAGTTTCCTAAAAGCACTTTAAAAACATCTATGCAAATTTTAGAAAGCAAAACAGGAAAGTAAATTATAGGCAAGGGCACACACACCTTCCTCCTCCAGTTGCGCATGCTTGTTGCAGGCGCCGATAGAAGTTTCCTGCCAGGATGTTGACCGGAGTGAGAACAGCCTGACTGAGAGCCGTTTGTTCTCTCTGAGTGTCTTTAAAAAGCAACCGATTTCATTTGTTTCACATTCTCTGTAACCTTGGGAAACACCTCCTATAAAAATAGACACATTCCAGAGATTCAGGGAGAAATGATTCCTTCTGGGTCTGAACTGTCCATATGTAACACTGGCTCCCTGCCTTTGAGTTTAAGCACTGAGTTGTTACGTACAGCACATGACAGTGAGAGGGGCTGGGGCCTGGGGGCTGGGCACTGGCTGCTTGGGTTGAGTCTCATCACCACCACTCACTAGGTATGCTGCCTGGTGGCTCCTGGGGGAGAGAAATGAGATGACGCCGGTCAAGTGAGTACCATGATACCTGGTCCAAGATACGTTCACATTTTCCTACCAGTTCTCATTTTGGGGGGACATGGGGGAAGGCCACATGGAGGAAGGGCTCAGGCCTGGTGCCACTTAAAGCTAAGCTCACAGAAGGAGGCTTTGTAGTGCAACTGAAAATCAGAAAGAAGTGGTGCTGGGTAATGAAGTCCCAAAGGTAGGGAACAGGAAGGACACGTGACCTGGGGGGACTAGTGGCAGAAGACGGACCAGAAAGATGATACCTTCAGTGAAAGCCATCAGCGGATAGGATGAAGATGGCCCATCTAGATATGGTAACACTGACTCCTCTGTGGACTTCCAACTCCCCCAGCAGAGCTACCATGCCCCCTCTGGATCGAACAGAAGGAAGCAGTAAAGCTGGGGGTGAGGATGGAGAGAGGAAAGCAAAGCAAATACAACCCGTCACCGATCTGCATGTTCACAGCTTGCTAGTTTTTATCCTCTCTGCCTAGATACTCCTGGGACAGCTGGTGTACCCTATTCCAGTGCCCTTATACCCCTGGTGGTTAACTGTCTTTTATTTACCAGATAGTTGTAAAATACCTGGATAATCCTGCTGGAGTCAAACAATAGGAGCCAACCAGTTAGTGGCTGCTACTGCCCCAGACCCAAGTTTCATTTTGTTTCAAAACTACAAGATCATCCACGCTCTCCTAAATCTCTCCAGCAGTATACAGAAAAAGTCAAATTATGCCATTTTTGGAGAGGTAGACATTCACGCACACATATTTGCCTGGATAGTGGGACCACATGGCACAATACTCAATCCCTGAGAAATATAGCCATGTCCAGGAAATGTTCTGTCTATGTGGCCCAATGACTGGGGGAACATAAAGTATACAAAAAGAAAAGGGGGAAGCCATAGCTCCTCCCCCGGAGAGCAGGAGCCATGCCTCTGTCCTATCCCAGAGCCTTCCAGAAGAGTAGGCATGGGAAGGTCTGCCAAGGAAGGTCAGTGGAACTGAGCAGAACTTTGGCCAGGAGGAGGGCTGACAGCCCGGGGGGTTGATGCAGGTCGGAAGACTTCTGGGAGTGGCTTTGGAAACTGTCTAGACAGAAGGGGAGGAAGAACAGAACTGGGATGCTGACGGCAGCTTCAAACTAGGGGAAGTGAGTTTGGGGAAATTTATGTGTGCCGGAAACTGGAGGAGGATCGCCACTTCAAAGACCCCAGGCCGTGTCAAGTGTGGCATGGCCTGATGGTGTGGGTGTGACCCACAGCCCCAGTTGTAAAGTCTGCTCCTCAGTGACAGAACAGATGAGGTGAAGCACTCTCAGTTGGACTTGGAGGGAGAATGAAACCAAGAAGTATCTTGTGTCACTTATACCACGTGAAAGTCCTAACAACATAGTCTAAATAATGAGAATATGGGGCTGGCATTGTGGCGCAGGGAGCTAAGCTGCTATCTGCAATGCCAGCATCCCATATCGAAGCACTGGTTCAAGTCCTGGCTGCTCGGCTTCTAATCCAGCTCCCTGCAAGCGTGCTTGTGAAGTCGCAGAAGGCGGCCCAAGTGCTTAGGCTCTTGCCAACCATGTGAGAGACTGGGATGAAGTTCCAGGCTCCTGGCTTTGGCTCAGTCCTGGCTATTGTGACCATTTGGGGAGTGAACCAGCAGATGGAAGATCTCTGTTTGTATCCCTCTCTCTCTCTCTCTCTCTCTCTCTCTCTCTCTCTCTGATGCTCTGCCTTTCAAATAAAATATATAAATCTTTTAAAAATGAGACTGTGTGTTTCTGGGGATGCTCACCACTGAGTGTGGGTTAATCAGACAAGACCCCATTTAAGAGGGATACCAGGGAGGGCAGATGGAGAAAGTGGTGTTAGGAAACAGTGTGGCCCTTGAAAAAGACATCCGTGTGTTCAGGCATACCCATGGGAAGTCCGCTGGCTACAGAGCCTTCCACTGGGGGAGCTGTGTGGGCTGTCATTTCCAACTCCTTGTTCTTTGGGGACAATTTGCAAGCCTGAAATCAGAAAGCCAGTGGCTCTTAACCTACCTTAATTGCAATGTGGACAGTGAAAGTCATACAATAAAAAGTAAAAGAACAGCCCTTGACTGGCTATGGAAACTTCATCTTGGGTACTGGCTTCATAGCATCATTTCTGCTGAACTTACATACCCATGGGGAGATATCTAAAAACTCTGTCGACGTCTGATCATGCCCTTCAGGAACTCAGCACCACGGCCCTTTGGTACTGTATCATCTTTTCATAATATGGAGACTAAAGGAAAGTTGGGTTTATTATTCCTTCTATTTGGTGAGTGGACATCTGGGAGCCCTAGGAAGAGCTGGGAGGAATTCCTGGGGAATGAAACACAGCCAACTGAGCTCAAGAAAGCCAAGTGCATCACAGCAAGAGGCAGATGCTGCAAAAAGAAAAGAAAAACAAGTTTTTGGAAAAGAAAATGTGAATAATGTCACGGAAGAGTGATCCTGACTTCATTCATTCCTTGTCACAATCTGTAATTTAAATCACTCTGTGAGCATGGTGCTTAGCTAAAAACTATTGGCAGTGAGGTGGTGGGTGTGAAGTGCGAAGAAATAGGAAATAAGTTGAGAACACAGTCTCTGATAGCAAGGGGCTACAATTTAACAAGAGAGGGCAGATAAACAAGACGGAATCTGATTGTCTTCACCATCGGTAAGGGCTTTGTTTCAGAAAGAACTAGAGGATACAAGCCAGTGTGAACAGTAACAGCCAAACAAAACCAATCAGCAATGAGTTCTATCACCTTCTTTCAGTGCCAAGGAGTGTCCTCCACTCAATTCCAGAAACAACTATTTGGCATCTATCTTAAAGGAGAATGGTGTAAGGGCAGGAGAGTTGACACACATGAGTAAGCCTAGTTCTGATTTCACAAAACTTGCTATGTAGGATGGGAATAAAACCAGGTCAGAATAATGAAAGGGCACCGCAGGCCGGCGCTGTGGCTCAACGGGCTAATCCTCCGCCTTGCGGCGCCGGCATACTGGGTTCTAGTCCCGGTCGGGGTGCCGGATTCTGTCCCGGTTGCCCCTCTTCCAGGCCAGCCCTCTGCTGTGGCCCAGGAGTGCAGTGGAGGATGGCCCAAGTGCTTGGGCCCTGCACCCCATGGGAGACCAGGAAAAGCACCTAGCACCTGGCTCCTGCCATCGGATGAGCGCGGTGTGCCGGCCGCAGCGCGCAGTCCGCGGCAGCCATTGGAGGGTGAACCAACGGCAAAGGAAGACCTTTCTCTCTGTCTCTCTCTCTCACTGTCCACTCTGCCTGTAAAAAAAATAAAAAAAAAAAAGGCACCGCAGAGCATCATGGGGGAAGTGAAGAATGCCCAGTGCCATACGTGTAGCACAGAGAAGGGGAGCCCATTGTGTAGACAGACATCTGCATGGGAAGAATGCCATCTGAGTTGGGTCTTGAAAGACACAGAGAGGGGACCAGCACTGTGGCTCAGCAGCTTAACCTGTCACTGCCTGAGATGCTGGCATCCCATATTGGAGTGCCTGGTTCAAGTCCAAGCTGCTCTGCTTCCAATCCAGCTCCCTGCTCACGGTATGTGGGAGGCAGCAGAGGATGGCTCAAGTACATGGGCCCCTGCAATACACGTGGGGGACCCAGATGAAGCTCCTGGCTCCTTGCACTTTGGCCTGACCTGGTCTGGCTATTCGGTGAGCAAAACAGGAGATGGAAGAGCGCACTCTCTCTCTCTCTTTCTCTCTCTCTGTCTCTCCCTCCTTCTCTTAACTCTACCTTTCAGAAACAAACAACAGCAACAGCAACAAAACACGTGGAGAACTCTGACAGACTGAGAGGGCATGGGCATTCCAAGGGAAGATCAGCCACAGAGGGAGAGGTGGGAGGGGGGACAGAGAGCTGGAAACGCAGGATGCAGGCAGGTTGAAGATACGGCCACACAGCGCCAAACAGGTGCACCTCGGCCTGAGGGAAAGGAGCGGGCGCTGGAGTTTCTCCAACATGGGTTACGGGGACAGAGGGGAGATGATTTGGCCAGGACATCCAGGATCATTTCTCAACTGCCCGTGAGACAAACTGTGGGGAAGAAAGAGTGAGCAAGGAAATTCTTCGTAATAGGGTGGGTGAGAGATAACAGAACAGAATTTTACTTTTTGTCTCACTGAGGATTAGCTTTGACTCTAAAAGTAGCATAAAGCAGCCTCAAAAGACACTCACATAAAATACGGGGTTATTTCTGCTTCATAGCAGGGCCCAGGCTGGTGTGGCAGCTCTGCTCAGCAAAGAAGGCAAAGAGCGGGCACAGGGTGTTCTTCTGAGGGACGGTTCCAGAAGCTTCCACATGGTAGCCTGCCCTTGTCTCAGCAGTAAGAACTTGGCAGCAGGCTCACATCCAGCTACGGACGCCAGGAGATGAGTTATCCATGTTCCCAGCCAAACAGCCAGGGGTCTGTTACTGAGGGAGAAAGATGGATGTAGGCAATCCACTGGCTTCCCCTGAGATAGTCATACACATCAAAATAGCAAGGATTGGAGCCGACAGCCTCATAACGGCTGAACATGATTCTCTGGATCTTAATGAAAAGAAACCTTAAAATGAAGTTTCTTAGAATCTTGCCTTAAAAATAATCACCCTTGAGACAAAATAACGTCCTTATCCTCAGATAACACTGAATTTGACTCAAGTGGCTGAGGCCATCCAAGGCGTTGAGATGGTTGGTTTGTCCAGGTCTTCACGACCCTGCCTTAGTAACCATCTCGCCCAGTTGTTTACAAAAGGAAAATAAATTCCTCTGTCATCATCGCCCTGTTGAGTGCAGCGGACTGTAACCCATCAATGTCTGAGCAATATGAAAACTCTGTCCTTACTCAATGGAAACACGGCTCTGCAGTACACTCTCCATTCTTTGGGCTCAGAGCTCAGAGCTCAAACAGTCAACTCCCCTGCTGCACTTCCCATCACAGCTGTTCGAGTATCTCTCCCCTCCACGGTCCACCCTACCTACCACGGCCTGAAGAATCTCCTTTTTAAAAATGTTTTGTTTAGTTATTTACTTGAGAGAGAGCGAGCAAGCGAGCAAGCTCCTACCTGTTGTTTACTCCCCAAATGCCTGCAACAGTTGGAGCTGGGCCAGGCTGAAGCTGGGAGTTAAGAATTCAATCCAGGTGTCTCATGTGGGTGGAAGGATCCCAATTACTTGAGCCATTAGCACTGCCTCCCAGGGTCTGACTGGCAGGAAGCTGAAGTCAGGAGCCAGAGGTGGGACCCGAACTCGGGCACTCTGCTATGGGATGTGGGTGTTTTAACTACTAGGTCAAACGTCTGCCCCTGGAGCATCTTCTTGAGACACTGATGACCTGTAACTGGGTTGCCCAGTGCTCACGACCTTAAATAGCTCCTTGGTCTGGCCTCCCATATCCTCCAAAATCTCACCCACCCGACCAGTTCAACTAGACTTGGCTCCGAGGTGCTGCTACTGCATTCTGGTGGAGTGAGGGAAACACGCAGGTATTGTGGGTATTGTGTGCTGTGTCCATTGCCTCTGGCTGCTGTCACTGGGACTAGTGACAAGTAATACAATGGGGCTTTGTGGCTGAAACAGAGGCAGGTTTCCCGGGGAAGGAACACACCTGTGTCTAAACTTATTAAATTATATTTATAATGATTAACATATACTCACTATTAGCATGGGTAAATAAAGCAATGTACAAGCTAGAAAAAATAATTTAAAATTTTGATGTACAAATAAACCATTGTTTATTTCTTAGCTTTGTTAGGACAAGTCTATGCTGGCCCACTCTCAATCAATATTGATATATTTTAATCTGGGAAGATCTCAGAATATTATCATCATGTTATTACTACTTTTCTCCTGCTGTTACTGTCCAAAATTCATTCAACAAATACTTAACCAGTGCCACTATGGTTGCTGGGGATTCATAAGGCGAAAATTGCAGTTTTCCTGGCACTTACATTCTAGAGTGGTGGTCCCATCCTGGGAAGAGCCAGTGCCCCAGATGGCTATGGGTGCTGGGACTTGAGAGGGTAGAGGCAGGAGGTGGTGTTAGTGCGACTCTGTTCCTCACCCTCTCCTGTCCCACACTGGACACTGCAGCCAACCCTTCCCCTCCCCCTTCCTCACTGGTCTTACCCCACACTGCTCTCACCTCCACCCCTCGGGTCTTTGTCTTTGCTGCTCCGCCCTTTCTGGCGTGAAGATAATGATAATTATTGTGACAGATGTTAAGGTCTTGGGACACCAAGCATAGGCTCCAACTGTCGCTAAAGGGCATCCACCTCTCCAGAGCCCGGTGTGTGTTCCTTCTGCTGCCCCGGGTGCTGCTTGTATCCGGTGTCCATTCTACTCCCTGTCTCAGCACTGAGCAGCCAGACGTTTCCGGTTTGGCCTCCCTCGTCCTCCCGCGGGCTCCCAGAGCTGCTCGGTCAGCACAAGGCCCTGGTGCCCGTCTCAAGTCTTGGTCAGACACGTTTCCTGCGGCGGCGGCTGCCCCGGCTCCCCTTTGCCCTGCTCTGGGAGAATTCCCGGAGCCAGCGCGAGTCTGCCTGGGGTCGCAGCCCTGTCCTACCTGTGAGGAAGTGGGCTTCCAGGACAGGGCCCTTCCTGTGGAGGCCCCAGCGTGGTCCAGTGTCCCAGACCCTCCCAGTGTCCTCCTCACTCCAGCTCCCCTGCTCCCCAGCAGGACTCAGCTGGACCTCTTGCCTTCTGGGGGCAAAACACGGCAACACGGGGGCTCAGATCAGACGGCCATTTGCAAAGTCGTCACTTCCGGCTTGTGAGTCGGAAGTCAGCCCCTAGGGTCAGGTTCTGCTTGGAAGTTCCGGGCATCTTGAGGTCTGAGGAGACCCCCAGCAGAGCGAACTTCTTTTGTTTCCCCCAAGTTCTTAGGGTTCACTTTCTGAGAACTTGATGTGGACACAGAACAGCAGCTTTACCGTACCTGGCATCGCCGATGTCTCAAAGGTTCCTTTCTACACACCACGGGCCCAGCCTTGTACCACACCTTGAAAGGGACTCACATATGTATTTAGCGTTGCTACTCTTGTTACGCTTGCCTTTTTATTATATGTCTATTACTTTTCCCTTTCCCCCTCCTTATTCCTATCAATTAGGCCTCTAATTTTAATTTATAGGCTGCCAAAGTGAGCACAATTAGGTCTTTTTTTTTTTTTTTTTTTTAAGATTCATCCATCTATTTGAGAGGCAGAGCTACAGAAAGGCAGAGGCAGAGAGAGGGAGAGAGGTCTTCCAACTGCTGGTTCACTCCCTAAAAGGCTGCAACAGCCAGAGCTGCACCAATCCAAAGCCAGGAGCCAGGAGCTTCTTCCAGGTCTCCCACGTGGGTGCAGGGGCCCAAGGACTTGGGCCATCTTCCACTGCTTTCCCAGGTCATAGCAGAGAGCTGGACCAGAAGTGGAGTAGCAAGGACTCCAACAGGCACCCACATGGGATGCTGGCACTGCAGGCAGTGGCCTTACCCGCTAGGCCACAGTGCTGGCCCCAATTAGGTCTCTTAACAGTTAGAGATTTGTGAGTAAAAAATGAACTATTTATAGCTACTTTAATATTCAATTTATTAATATTTTAGTTTTTTTATTCAAGTTTAACCTATATTTTATTTGTAAATATAGTGATTTTCATATAAAAATGACAATTGCTTTTCCTTTTTGTTTGATTAGTGTTCAACTTATAAATATAAAACAATTAAATTTCTTCAAACAACTGATCACTTTTATACAATGTAGTTAAATTTCCTAAAATTTGTTTAACTACCTTTAAGATATTTAATAAGTTTGATTTTCTGGGGGCTGGTGCTGTGGCATTAGCGGGTAAAGCCACCGCCTGCAATGCTGGCATCCCATATGGGTGGTGGTTGAGTCCCTGCTGCTCCACTTCTGATCCAGCTCTCTGCTATGGCTTGGAAAAGCAGTGGAAGATGGTCCAAGTCCTTGGGCCCCTGCACCCATGTGGGAGACCCAAAAGAAGCTCCTGGCTTTGGATTGACCCAGCTCTGGCCATCACAGCCATCTGGGGAGTGAATCAGCAGATGGAAGATCTGTCTCCTTTGCCTCTGCTTCTCTGTAATTCTGCCTTTCAAATTAACAAATACATCTTTTAAAATTTTTTGATTTTCTGAAACACTTCAAATGCCTTATGGGACACCATTTATAAACCTATCAATAATATCTTTCCACAGCTCAGTTAACTATTAGAATAAATCTAGCTTAGAAATGTAGTAAATGGGACCTGCACTGTGGCGTGTGGCAGGTAAAGCCACTGTGTGCAGTGCCAGCATCCCATATGGGCGCCAGTTCAAATCCCATCTGCTCTACTTCCAATCCAGCTCTCTGCTATGGCTTGGGATAGCAGTAGAAGATGGCCCAAGTCCTTGGGCCCTGGAACCCATGTGAGAGACCTGGAAGAAGCTCCTGTCTCCTGGCTTCGGATCATCTCAGCTCTGGCCATTGCTGTCACTTGGGGAGTGAACCAGCAGATGGAAAGACCTCTCTCTCTCTCTGCCTCTGTGTAACTCTTTCAAATAAATAAAATAAATCCTTAAAAATGTAGTAAGTTAGATTTCCTTGAACATTCAAATACTATTTAAGAATGTATTCAATTATTTTATAATTTTAAAGAGAAAAATAACAAATTCACAAACTGAGTGTTGATTTTTTCATTTCAAAATAAAATCAGAAGGCTAATGTGCCAGATTCTTTTAAACAACGCAAGCTTCTTAAATAACAAATGCAGACTGATCACGATGATTAGAAAACTCCCTCCCAAAACTTAACATGAAAGTAACAACACAGGGAATGGTGTTGGCTTTCCCACTTGTTTCCTACACCTTTCTATGGAAGCAGAGTCATTTTTACTAGTCAATGGGAACAGGAAGGCATTTCAAGCAGGCTGGAGTTACGTGGAACTGGGACCCAGATTATCAGTGAGATATGTGAAACCAGGAGTTTTTCCAGGGTGGTCTTATCTGAGCAACAGGTTAACACTGAGCTTATTTTTATAGCTGATTCTGCCTTCTGCGTCCCCAGGGTGTTCTTCAAACTTCATCTGCATCCTATTTTTATCATGGCCTCTTTCGCTTCTTAACACGTCATTTGGGCAGATAGAATTCTCCCTTGGGGTGTAGCCTATCTTTTCATTAATTGGATTTTCCATCCCTCTTCAGGCTGTAACACTCTCTTTGGCTCTTTCTTTATTATCTCTTTTCACTGCTGGGCTTGACCGGTCTCCAAAAAAACTGCTTCCCCAGCTCGTTGGGCACCAAGATAAGACTTCATTTCCCAGCTTCCTTTGCAGTCAGCGTGGTCATGCGACTGAGTTTGGGCCAATGAAATATGGGAATCCTGGACCCTCCCCCCTGGGCTCCATCCTCTATGGTCTTCCCTCTTCTGCAGCCTTGATGCAGAGCAGCAGGGCCATCTTGGCAGCTACCTATAAACAAAGGTGAAGCCACAATCCAGAAGGGAGTCTGGGTTGGCAGACAGCTATAGGCTGATCAGAAACACCCATATGGGACTTCACTTGAGTGAAAAGTAAACTTCAATTGCGATATGAAAGCAATTATATATTTTTGGGGATTGATTACCTTAATTTAAATGACCACTAACCTCTATTTATTGTCGTTGTAACAAAAATCCCAAAAGTTGGTGATAACAAAAATGAAGCGCTGAAGATTCAGATGCTGTTAGTTAACATTGCATAGGGTGAGTCCAGGCTTGCAAACCTCCAGTGAAGCCGGGCAGTCACCCTGGGCCATCCTATGAAAACCTGACTTCATCAACTCAGGCTTTGCTAATCGGAAATAACACCCTGGGAGGTGCTCATGTACCTTGTGCACCTTTCTAGGTAACTTTTTATAAAGAGCACCTAATGAAATAAAATCCCTTTGACAATTCAATCACCTACAATAGTCATGAGATAAAAATAAATGGATTGCTCAGGTACAAATATTTGTAGTTCTATGGTCAGACCGAGAATTTTCCCCCATGAGTCCTGATAAACAGGAAGCTGCATAATACAATGGCCTATATCCTTAGACAAAACAATGTCAACTACCCAGAGTCCTAAAGAGCCCCCAGACAGATGCAGAAGGAATTAATTGGAAAAAAAAATCTTAAGTTTTTTTTCTTCAAAAAACTATAAGTCTCTTTCAACCATGTCAAGGTATAGCTATGTAATGAAGATCAATGATAAGGCCTCCATTTTCTTTTCTACTTATTTCACACTCTGTGGTCGCAAAAGGTTATGGGTTTCCAATAGCATTGTCTTATTCACCAAGGAGCCAATCAGCCAGCAGTTTTGGACCTACAGGTACAGTCACAGTTTCCCCTTCCTTCTCCCACACCGACCCATTCTGTCATGCGTGGGTTGCAGCTGCCCTAGGAAACATCCTTATCTAAATGGAGCAACACATATTAGATTTCGAAAATGAAACTTTACAAATATATTTCTTTCAAAATGAATTTTGTAAATGATTGTCACAAAAGTTCAAACTGAAGCCTCTGTGCCATTTCCATGAAAAGAACCTGCGAGGTTAATAAAAGCAGACCTGAGAAGGTACCCAGGAGAGAGGGAAAGAGGGAAATGGTTGGTTTTTAGGTCGAAGCATGAAACACTAGTAAGGATATGTAATGAAGTTCTTCTCCTCAGTTATTTCTATGAGCAGTAGCCAAAATCCAGCAAAAGGGGACTTTAACAAAGAGGAATTCACATTTAGCAAACAATGTGGAGTCCAGATCCAGGTAGTCTATGGCGTTGGTTCATGTAATGTCCAGGTGATGGCCATTCCTCATCACAGCAAGATAATTCCTTCAAAAAGGCTGCTATAGCTCCAGGTATCACATCATTTTCCAAGAAGAGAGAGGAGAAGGCCAGGCTCACACTGATAACATTGTCTTCTTCATTGGAAAAACAAAGGCTTTCTAAGTGGACCCGTACCACATGGCTTTTCCTAGCTGCAAGAGAAGATGAGAAAGAGTATTTAAGGAATGGAGACAGGCTGATGAGACTGGGGAGGGCACAGCTGGTGGGTTAGCCCAGTAGCGGTGGGTGCTCCCAGAGTGGCTGGATGATCTCTCACAGACAAATCATGCCATAAGACATGACATCCTTAGTGCTTGTTCACGTAAGAATCACAGTTAGCTCTTCACGCTTCGGAAGAAAACAAAGCCAGGCTGTCCCATTCACCATCTGTCCCACCATCAAGGAGCCACTCACTTATCTCCTTCCTCCCCACCTCAAACATTCAAACCCTCACAATGAAATCTCACCTATCTTACTCCCCAGGAAAAAGTGCCAAATTACCCATTAACAAGAATGAGGAAACATCTCCTGATTTCCAAACGTTTTATCTGTTCCAAGGAAGAGCCTTAAAAATCAGGTAGCAAAGGAATTTCTAAAACGTTAACAAACCCAAGGGGGAAAAAAAAGTCAAACAAAACCCCCAAATTCCGAATGCTTTGTGTAATCTGTCGAGAGAGGATCTGAGATCGAAAAAATAAAGCCATGGCTACATCCCTTTGTACCAGGAGAGAAAAAAGCACCCTATGCATAACAGAAGCACTGCTTTTCCAGCTACAGATCCTGCAGGGTTTTTTTTTTGGGGGGGGGGGGAAGGGGGAGGCGGTAGGAGGTATTTTGCTCTATAAGAAAAGCATAGCAACTCCCTGCCCCAAAAGAGCAGTGACAGCCCACCCCCGCCTCGGGCCCCCAGCTCTGAGCATTCCAGCACAGCGGGAATTATACTGCGCTGTAGCTGAGCGGGCCTGGCTTACCTCCAGGCTCACGCTGCGTGTGCTGGGGCGTGTGGCACAGTCACCTGGGCTGCGTTCGGTTACAGGCGAGCAGAATTTCCCTTCTGTGTTATCTTAGTATCGTTCTTCAAAGGAATTCATCACAGAACACACCCGCCAGCACGATGACACCCCTGGGTGCTGTTCCTCCCAAAGCCCCGACAAGGGGCCCTAATATCTGGGTTTGAAAGTGGGCCCCTCTGTGAACGGGGCCTCTCGGGCTGAACGGGGTGGGGGGGAGGGGGAGCGCGCACAAACGGAAAGACAGAAAATGAGGTCCATGTGGCCGGCTGTGCGCAACGAAGCCTTCTGGAAAAGGCTGCTGGCTCCCCGCGGAGCCCTGCCAGACTTCTGCCTCCAAGAGAAAATTCTGCAAGGGAAAGACTCTTATCTCTTGGGCTGGAATCCGCTTGAAAGAGCCCACATGGGTAGCCATAAAAAGGAACAGAGAACTGATACACGCTGCAATATAGATGAACTTTAACAACGTTATGCTAAGTGAAAGAAGCCAGACGCACAAAGCCACCTTATCATGCGATTCCATTTATACGAAATGTCCACAATAGGCAAATCCAAAGAAAAACTGGATTAGTGGTTGCCAGGAGCTGGGGGAAGGAGGGGAGGAGTAACTGCTAGGTATGGGGCTCCCTCTCCTTCTCCCTCCTCCCTCCTCCCTCAACCCTCCTCCCTCTCCCCCCTCTGTCTCCTCTAAATACTTGATGTGCTTAAAAGTGTCCATTTAATAGATGAGAACTGTTAGCACAAACAATGCAATTATATTTTTGCTAACTCCCCTCTCTCAATGTTTTATGTGATAAAATACTCCCAAGGGAAAATTGACCATTTTCACCGTTTTTAAGTATGCACATTTTCAAGAACCCGTGGTGTGAAATATGTTCACAATATTGTCTCCAGCCAGGCTCCAGGCTCCAGCCCTGCAACTCCTCTTAGCTTAGGAAATGACAACTCCTTGCTCATTAAACAGAACTGCCCATTCCCTCGTCCCAGCAGTCCCTGGCGGCCACCATTCAACTTTCTGTCACTAACTTGGATGGCTCTGAGTACCTCATACAAGTGCAATTGTGTAACCTTTGTCTTTTTTTTGTGACTGGTTTATTTCGCTTAGCATGCAGGTTTGTGTGTGTGTGTGTGTTGGGGGGGGTTGATGGAAATGTTCTGGAGTTAGGGCGTGGTGGTGGTAGTTGCACAGCCCAGTGAATGGTTAAAAACAAGCCCATCCGTGGGAGGGGGATAAATGAAAAGCAAATGATGAATATACAGGTTCGCAATCAGGGTAGAAGAGCACGTAGGAGGTCGGCTGGTATGATCATAAAAGCCTGGCACTGGAAATCAGGGGCCTGGGGAGCTTAGTGTCTTCAAGCTCTCCGGCCTCAGTTTTCCTGTCTGTCAATAAGACGCGTGGATGGGAAAAAGCCTAAATTTCTTCCCACTTTTTATACTGGATGATTCCAGTGTTTCCTTTGAAGGCCCCTTCTTCCCCTCCCCCACTGTCCTGCTGGCTGGACTTGGCCTGCAGGGTCTTGCCCCCTCCAGACATGGTGAAGCATCACCATGGGAGGTGGGTGAGCCCTCTCCAGAATGAATTTCCCACTTTGGAATGGGTGCTGCTGAAGTGTGGTCTGTCCCCAGCAGGTCCACAGTCACTGTTGCTTCCTGGGGACACGCACTTGCAATTAACGTTGGATCAGGGCTATTTGCTCCACACTGAGACCCGGGAAAATACATCAGAGTTTGGCTGGCTTTTTTTGCTCATAATCTCCAACTTCTTTGGGTAACCCAGCAAGGTTTTACAGCCTTAACTTCATCCTATGGGAAGGTCTAAAGAGTTGTTTAGTCACAAGTGGGAAGATAAAGAATGTCTCCAAAAAGCCCAGGGAGAACTCTGAGTCAGATGTGCGAGCATGCGTGTCTCTGTTTTGCTTGGCACTTTCGTGCACACATGCCTTAGCGCTCCTTACAGGGTGCAGTGCAGCAAACCCGGGACAGAAGGAGCACCAGCCGGAGAGTCTTGACAACGTTCGCTCTGCCTCTGACGCACGCAGGCTCTTCACAAATTCCCGTTCTGTGATTGACTCAACGTTAGAGCCTTTGTGAGTCTATGAGTATGCCTGCAACAGAGAGAGCTATAAAGGAGAGCAACCTTCATACCCACCTTAGCGGTCACCTTATTTAAAAAATAAAGGCCTTCGGATCTCTCCCAAATCCCCAAGGGCTTCCCCCTGCCTACAGAGCAAAGCGCAGCCCCCTTGGGAAGCCATTCAAGACCCCCAAGAGTAAGGCTCGGGGGCCAGCGTTGAGCAGCGGGTCAAGTGCCACTCACGACAGTGGCATCCCCTACTGCAGTGCTAGTTCAAGTCCAGGCGGCTGCTCCACTGCCCATCCGGCTCCCTGCTGAAGCACCTGAGAAGGCAGCCGAGGATGGCCCAGTGCTAGGGCCCCTGCACCTATGTGGCCATTCCGGGAGTGTGCCAGCAGGGGAGCAAAAATCTCTCTCTTTCCTGCTTTTTCTGCCACTCTGCTTTTCAAGTAAATAAATAAATAAATCTTTAAAAGAAAAAAAAAATTTGAACTGCACTAGCCCGCAGGCTGTCTTCGTGGCATCTGGAGGGGCATCCCTTTCTCGGGGGACTGTGGTTGGCAGTGCTTACAGTGTCAGCCACAAACGGGAGGTGAGATGGCTCCAAACCCTCCTGGTTCTGTCTTCCGCTGTGTCCCTCTACCCCCCTGCCAGGCACACACGAGGATTTCTCCTACCCCTGAGATTTGCCTTACACGTGGATCGGGCTCCTCATTCTCTGCCAAATTGCCCGTCCCCTTTCAAGCCTTTTCTGGTTGTCCTTGCAGTCAGCATCCCCACCCCCCATTCCCCGACCCCGACACAAACACACCATCCCACCCCGCCGCCACCGAGCCGTGGTATTTATCCTGTTTTTGAAAGGTCATATTCTGGTCTGTGTTGTAAGCTGATGTTGGCGCACGTCTCTTTCTTGCTCGCCAAGCTGATTAGATCCCTGATTTCAGAATTTACGCTCGATGCACAGCTCTAATGCTCACGAGGCCTAAGAGAGGGCCAGCCCCCTGTAGGTGCTTCGTATTTGATCGCTGAATACAAACCAAGAGATGACTACCTCAAGGCAAAACCCCGAGAACCACGGGAAATAGAAGAAAATCTAAGACATCTCGTGCTTTCTAGGCAGGTGTTCTCAACGTCTTAGACTGGGATTTCAGACACATAATTCCGACCAAGTGGGGCACCATCACGCCAGGTGTGACTATTAAAGACTGGATTTTCCCTAACAGCGATCATCAAAGAGAACCTCTACACGTTGGTGTTGGCAGCTCTTTGAAGGATTAAGGGTATAATGCGCTTGATCCCTGGTGCTATTAGGAGAAAGAAATGTCATGTTCTCTTAATCTCCAAAATCAAATGAAAGCTGACTACTAGGGTTGGCAGGTATGCTGAACTGACTGAGGCCAATTTGAGTATTCACAATTCTGGGTTCTTCAACTAAAAACAAAATTTAAACATCGGGGCTGGCGCTGGGACATAGTGGGTAAAAGCCGCCACCTATAGTGCTGGCATCCCATATGGATGCCAGTTGGAGTCCCGGATGCTCCACTTGCGATCTAGCTCTCTGCTACGGCCTGGGTAGAAGCAGTAGAAGTGCTTGAAGCCCTGCACCCATGTGGGAGACCTGGAAGAAGCTCCTGGCTTCTGACTTTGGATTGTTGCAGCTCCGGCCGTTGCATCTGGGGCTTGAACCAGTGGATGGAAAACTTCTCTTTCTCTGCCTCTACCTCTCTGTAACTCTGCCTTTCAAATAAATAAATACATCTTTTAAAAATTTAAACATTTATTTATCTGAAAGATAGAGATCTTCCAACTACTGGTTGAGTCCCTAAATGGCCACAATAGCCAGCTCTGGGCCAGACTGAAGCCAGGAACCAAGAATTCCATCCAGGTGCCCTACATGGGTAGCAGGGCCCCAGGGACTTGGGCCATCTTCTTTCCTAGGCACATTAGCAGGAAGCTAAATCAGAAGCAGAACAGTCCAGACTGGAACTGGAGCTGTGCTAAGCGGCAGCTTAACTCCCTATGCCGGAACACCAGTCCCATAATTGGCAGTTCTTATTGGTAGCCATCAGGATGGTTATGGCTAAGGCAGATGACAGCTGCAACCACATCTGCTCCTTATAACAACTGAGTTTTAGCCCGGATTCTGCCACACACCCAGGAGCCAATGATCAAGCACCTACAACCACAGTCACACAACTTGTTCTGCAGGGTTGGTAAAGTCCCAGACTTCAGACTTTTAAGATGCTTGAAAGCGGTATACACGAGGTATATCTTGAAAGCGATATACACGAGGTATATGTGTGAGGGTTTTTTTTTTTTTTTTTTTGTGGCAGGTGTCAGCTAACCTTGCACTTGGAGTCTCCAATAAGCATGAAAGAACCAGTGCAATACCCTAAGGAGGGCACCATTTTGAAGGGTGCAGGAGCAGAAACTGGCTCACTTGATTTTTCAGGCCCTGTTCATGCAAGGGCAGGTGTGCCTATTGTAGTATTTCCTGTCAGTCGCCAGAACCTGTCCACCATTCATTTCTCCAGTGTGCAGTCCTATCCAACATCCATTTTACCAATTAACAATACCTCTGGTGCGCTGAGACAAAACCCATGGGACTGTGTTTCTAATCAGAGCCTTCAAATGCTTACAAGGCATGTGGAGCCTGTATTCTGGTTCAGATACTTCAAATATCAGCCATCTGTCCCTAGAGTTCAGAGTAAGACTAAGGTGCACTCTCTGTGTTGAACTATTTTGAAACAACGTACAGAGAATATGACAGCAGGGAAATCTAATCTCAGTCAAGAGGTGGGGGGCGTAGGAGCTGCAGAGGGAAGATCACTCCCTTTGTGTTGAGATGCTGCTAGGATGCTGGGTTCGTGCATCCAGAAAGCATGAGAAAGGGTCTCTGGTCCCGAGTGCCTCCTGGTCATCATCATAATGCTTGTGAGGTAGTCCATGTTGCCCATTTGAAGGCCAGGGCTCGTGGCGTCCACACCCACTGCACCAAACTTGGCCACAGATGTCCTTATGGAAGCTCCTGGTTCCCAGGCATTACACAGACAGCTCCAGCAGGGATCCTGTCACCTTTGAGGTGCTCTGTGGGAGGGGCTGGACCCCACCTCTCCACAGTCCAGTTCTCTGGGGTCCAGTGCTCCTGGGAGCCAGGCCACCTCCTTCCTTTCCCTGCAGTTTCCCTTCCCCTCAGCAGGGCAACCCAAGTTTAGGCATTGGTGAGCCAAAACCAAGAATTGCAATCCTAGGGCCCATGGTCAGGCATGAGAGCCACAAGCGAGTTTTTCAACATTTTAAATTAAATGATGATATATACAAAATTGGGGGATTTCACACACAAAAACCCCAAACATCTATTGCAAAGAGAGCTGTGCAGCATTAGGCTGCGTGCCCATGTGACAGTGACGGGCTTGGACTGAGCAGGGGCTTCCCCTGTTTACACAGGCCATGAACACTACAGCTCTACCCATCGCCATTGCTTCTCAACCTGGAGTTCACCAATCATTGGCTTTCTTTTAAAATTTTTTCATTTATTTATTTTTACTTGAGAAGTAGAGATTTGGATATATGTCATTCTATACTCTCTGTATCTATCTATCTATCTATTAATCAAGAGGGCTCCTATTTGCTTGTTCACTCCCCAAATGTCCATAATGACCAAGACTGAGCTAGGCTGAAGCTGGGAGCTAGGGACTCAGCCACCACCTGCCATCTCCTAGGGTGTCCAATAGAAGGAAGCTAGAATCAGGAACAGTGCCAGGACTTGAACCCAAGCACTCTGATATGGGAAGTGGGAGTCTCAACTGGGTTTTAGCCATTGCACTAAACTCCCAGCCCTGTTAGTATTATTAATCTCACTTGTCCTATTTATTATCCCACAATAAAGAGGCAATGAAATATTTCTTATATCTGCATCAAAAAGTTTTACATCGGGGACAGATGTTGTGGCACAGAAGGTTAACTCCCTGTTGCAAGGCCATTATCCTATAGCAGAGTACCAGTTTGGGTCCTGGCTGCTCTGCTTCTGATCCAGCTCCCTGTTAATGTGCCTGGGAAGGCAGCAGAAGACGGCCCAAGTACCTATGGGAGCCCCGGATGGAGTTTTAGCTCCCGGCTTCAGCCTGGCCCAGCCCCATCCATTGCAGCCATTTGGTGAATGAGCCAGAGGATGAAGTTCTCGCCCCACCCCACCCCAACTCCTCACTCCGCCTTTCAAAAGAAGTTTTATATCTGTTCTCCCTCACTCCTGTAAATAATTTGCTCCTGGAAGCACATGTATTTGAAGTCCTTGGCCTAGACTTTGTAAATAAAAACGTAACCCTTGGAAAACCCAAAGCTCCAGGACAGAAATATGTTGAAGATAGTAGTTCTCAGACAGGCATGGTTTTGCATTTTTAGATTGAAATGCCTAGGGGCTTAGGACTGGCACCTGGTGAGTACCAGTGAGGAGTGAGGCTAAATATCCTGTAACACACAGGACAGCCCTAACAGCAAAGGATTAGATAGTCCCCAATATCCCCAATTAGATAGCAGTGATAAAGTTGAAATTCCGTATTCTAGGGGATGTGTTGGGAGGGAGAGGGCGTTGTGAGCCATGGGGCCCAGCTGGGCTAGTCCAGGCTCTTTGTTCCACACATGAAAGTTCAAGGGGGAAGCATAAAGGTGTGCAGGGAAGTGGGATTTATTTCAAGTAAAAATGCATGCTTATGAACTAAGTTCAGGACAGAGAGAATGGAAAAAAAAAAGTGATCCCCATCTACAAAGTTCAAGCCATCCTTTTACACTATCAGGAGGCACAGGGGGTGGTGTCTGGGGTGGGGCTTAAATGAATATTCAAATAGGTAGTTTGGAGTGGGACTTGAGTGCTGCCCATTTCTGTTACCCTGTTTTGAAATATTGGAAGTGTCATTGCAGCAGGTGCATGATGGGAGTAGGAGTGTCCCCATGATAATTTTATTATAATGACATGATAATGACCTTAAGGTCGTTGCAGAAGCACACTCTGCAGCCATATTGGATATTTGCAGCTGGCTCTGGTTCTATGCTCGCCACATTGGGGAACCCATGGTTTCTGCTACATGGGAAAGGGAAGGGCTTACTTGGTGGTGCAGAGAGAGGGAGTTGGTGCAGAATGGGCTGGCCTGTGGGGGCTGCTGCATGGACTGGTTGGAACTGTCAGCAGGGGGATGGTGGGTTGGCCACAGCTGCTAAATGGTGGCCCACACTATTGCGTGGAGTGGCTGGGGCTGTCAAACCTTAGCTCCTTTCTCGAACACTCCCTATATCAAGGGAAGCAAGACCCCAGTCTTTTCTCAATCCATTGATTAGATCAGGGACTCAGGCGGGGACTCCTCTGCAGGATAACTCTCATCTGAGTACATAAATTCTGGCAGCTTAATTAAAGACAAAGAATTAACTATTGCCTAGCAACAATAGTTCAGTCTTGAAAAAAGAAAGGCATTACCCAAACTGATCATGGTCTTCACGGAGCCATCAGACTTGGCTCCAAATGACTTCTGATTATCCCAAGAAAGCGATTTAGCTTCAGAAACAATGATTTGCCATCACTGAGGATATTCAAAGCAATGCGATGCACATTGTAATGAAATCTTCCACTTTAATGGGATTTTAAGTATGAATGGCTAACATAAAATTGCAAGAACTTTAATTTGCTGAGATTGGTTAGATCAGGAAAGCATTTATATTGTTATAAGGAAAGAATTATACAATTACTTTCATAGAGTTTCTTGCTCTCTAAGTAAGCATATAAACATGGACATTTTTGATCTATAAGTTATAAATGCAATTTTTGTTTTGATGAATGTTAAAATATGTACCTGTATTCAATTAAAGAATTGCTATATTAACAAAGAAATATGAAACAGTAGCTGAAAAATATTTCAAACAAATGCAGCATTATCACAATAAATGTATACTCTCTCAAGATGATCAAACGGCTAGATCGAAGCTAGGAACCAGGAGCCTCACCCTCATCTCCCACATGGGTGGCAGGGGCCCAAGTATTTGAGTCCTCTTCTGTTGCTTTCTCAGGTGCATTATCAGGCCGCTAGATGGGAAGTAGAGTAGCTGGGGCTTGAACGAGTGCTCATATGAGATGCCAGCATTGCTGATGGGAGCTTAATCTGCTGTAACACAATGCCAGCCCTAAAGCCATGGTATTTAAGACGGAGTGCTACTAGCCTTAAGAATAGACACATAGGGGCCAATGCTGTGGCGTAGCAGGTTAAGCCACTCTCTGCAGTGCTGGTGTCCCATAAGGGTGCCAGCTCAAGTCCCGGCTACTCCACTTCTGATCCAGCTCCCTGCTGGTGGTCTGGGAAAGCAGCAGAGGATGGTCCAAGTATTTGGGCCCCTGCACCCACATGGCAGACCTGGAAGAAGGTCTTGGCTCCTGGCTTTGGCCTGGCCTAGCTCTGGCTGTTGTAGCCATTTGGAGAGTGAACCAGTGGATGGCAGATCCTTGCTCTCTGTCTCTACTCCTTCTCTAACTCTTTCAAATAAATAAATCTTTAACAAAAATAGACATATAGATTTTTCAATGAAATTGAGAGTCTAGAAATAAACTCTGACATTAACAATCAGTCAATTTTTGACAGGGTACTAAAAACAATTCAATGGGATCAATAAAATATTATCTTTTCAACAAATGTTTCTGGGATAACTGGACAACCATACAAAAAATAACTAAAAATACATCAAAGGTGTAAATGTATTATGTAAAACTACAAAAAATCTTTGAAACATAGGTATAAGTCTTTTTGACCTTTAGTTGTCAATGACTTCTTAGATATGTCACCGAAAGCACAAACAACCAAAGAAAAAAGAGAAGAAATTGGTTAGGAGCATTTCCCCAACAGTACCAGTGTGCTGCACCTTCTGTTCAGCCAGTAGTTCCATCTGAAACACCAGTTTGGATGGATTACAGAACTGCTCTTGTTAACATCCTTGGTTAGGGCACATGGATCACAGGCTCACCTCCGGATACTCTAGTAAGCTGTGTGTTCTCTGGCCATGACAGCCCAAGACCCGACAGAGCCTGAGCCCCTGTAAGTCTGTTTCTTTTTTTAATGTAAAAATGTACTTATTTAATAGGGAGAGACAGACAGACAGACTACGAGACACTCCTATCTGCTGGATGACTCTCTGAATGCCTGCATCTCCAGTGAGGGTAGAGCCAGGAGGTGGGAAGTCAATTCAGATCTCCAATGAAGGCGGCAAGGACACGGTTACTTGAGCCATCACCCCTGCGTCCCGGGGTCTACTTAGCAGGAAGCTAGATTCAGGAGCTGGAGCCTGGAATGGGACCCAGGCACTCTGTTCTGTGTTTTTTTGGTTTTTGTTTATTTGTGTGTTTGTTTTAGATTTATTTATTATTTATTTGAAAGTCGGAGAAGGAGAGGCAGAGAAAGGTCTTCCATCCGATGGTTCACTCCTCAGTTGTTTGCAATGGCCAGAGCTGTGCTGATCTGAAGCCAGGAGCCAGGAGTTTCCTCCCGGTCTCCCACGCAGGTGCAGGGGCTCAAGGTCTTAGACCATCTTCTGCTATCCCAGGCCATAGCAGAGAGCTAGATTGTAAGTGGAGCAGCCGGGACTCGAACTGGCGCCCATATGGGATGCTGGTGCTTCAGGCCAGGGCGTTAACCCGAAGTGCCATAGATGCTGATATGTAAATCAGCATCTTAACTGCCGGAACACCCACCGGCCTGTGTAAGCTGACATCTGATGGTGCTGTGTGGTGTCCTGTCCCCTGGTCTTCTAGCCAGCACCTCTCTGGGTTCTAGTAAAACAGTCTTTGCACGCCCTCTCCCAGAAGGAGGGTGCTGGATAAGTTTCCTGAGGACCTCACTGGCATTTGGCAGGTGAATGTAATCACTGGTCAGCCATGGCTACATTTCTTATGCACTCCGACTTTAAACCGTTGCGCTGTTCCAAAAACCATCGCGTGCTGGTTTTTTCTAATTAATGGTTTTCCGTTGCCTGTTTTCCCCTCACCCTCGTGTGTGACCAGGGCAGCCTGAGGAAGGCCTGCTTCCTGCCTTGTGAGCTTTGGGTACGGAAAGCTCTGTTTCCCAGTTCCTGAGGGCTCTGGGGCCCCCAAGGAGGGCTTGTGTGAGAAGGGCTGCCTGGCAACTCAGCCAGCAGGTGCTCTGCTCTCAGGAAAGATGGCTGCTCTGGGCCTCGTCACTCTGTGCAGAGGCAGCTGCCTGCTGGCTGGCCCTTCCTGACTGCTGAGAGCAGGCAGGCAGGCAGGGGCAACCGTTCTCTTTTCCTCCAACTGGACCAGAACCCATGACATGTGGGGATTTCCTCCAAGGTCCAGACTGGCTCAAGCAGTCAAATGCATTTATCTAATGCTGTCTGCTTATTTTGAATGAAATGAATGATGATGGAGAAAGGGATAATTTTCTCAAACTAATATTGCGCACAAATGTAATGGTCTAAACCATAATGCAGTGGTTATAAAACATAGGTAAAGTGAGTTGGGGGTGCCACAGGGTTTTGATACAGTGCTAAGAGCAGGCACACCTGGATTCGAAAGAAATGCCTGCATTTCTTTCATTATAGTTGGGTCACTTTATCTGCATAGACCTGAGTAGTTTTCTTAGCCTTTTATGAGTGTCAATGTCTTTATCAGGAAAAAAATAATATTGCTTGCCTTCTAAGTTTGTCCTAAAGTTTGAATTAAACTTTAAACAGAAGCACCTAACATGGGATCTGGGCATATATTAGGTGCTCAATAAATAACTCACATATAATGCAAACTATGAACCTAAGGCTTGACACACACCAATTTTTTTCATTCTCATGAGGGCTCAGTGAGGCAGGCAGTGTTATGATCTCCACTGTACAGATGAGGAAGCCTAGGCACAAAAGGTTAAAGCAGCGTGCCCAAGGTTATCCAGCGACAACCGCAGTCAGGATTCGAATCCTTCCCAACTGACCCAAGCTTTTGTGTCCTCAACCGTTTGTACTAGTGTTCTTCTAATGCATCTGAACTTTCTTTTTAACTTTCGCCTCTGCTCAGATGACAACGTGCAAACTTCCAGGCCCTTTCAAGACCCAAAAAGCAGCTGTTTTGCTCGGAGAATGTGACCTTCTGCTTGTGGGTTCTACGAACCCGTCCCTGTGTCACGGGGTCTTTCAGCTATCCTGAGGGGTGGCTCGCTGCTTAGGTCAGATGGCCAAGGTCAAGATGCCAAGTGCCTCTGCGTGCCTGCTCTGAGGCTTCAGCCTCTTCCCCTTAACGCTCCCCTTGTTCTCCTCCATCCCTGCTTTAGGCTGCAATATTGCAAACCACATCCCTTAGTAGTGGCTGGACCCATTCAAACTTATCAGCACCAGCAGTGTCTTTATGGGACAAAGAATGCCATTGTTATAGCCATGAATGGCCCTTCCTCTCCTGCCCCTCTTCTCTGCTTACAAAGAATTTCAGGAAAATCTGCTTTGCCCAAATCTTCTTCCATTTCCCTGCGTGTGGGTTTTCTACACCTGCCCCTCTACCACAGCTTTTGTTTAGGGGACCTGGCGCGTGTGTCGGTGATTTATGAAACAGTGCAGGAAATTGGCATTGGTTCCAAGGTTACGTGACGACGAGACTCAGTGGAGTTGAAGCAGGAAAGGTTTAGGAACTCAACACATCTGAGAATCCCTACCTCTGTGTGCACAATCCAGTCTTGTGAAAAACTGCCCCCTTTGAAAAATGTCCAATTAGCCTAATAAAAATCTCTGGGGGCAGGAAGCCAGGACTAAAACGAGGCATACCAAACATTGGCAAGGCTGGATTTTCACCAGGCAATTTTGAAAATTGCATTGTAAAAAATAATCTCACAGGCTGAAATGCTATGGTATAAAATAATAAGTACCAAGTCCTCTTAACAACTGGTAAATGTCTAAGCATTTTTGCGTTCATATAGAAGAGAAAATAACGTTAGTGGAAAATTCTGATTAAGGCCAATTTTGTATCCAATAAATTGTGCTTGCTAGTTGCCTGTTACTATAAACTTAAACTTGACCTATGAGCCTTTGGCTTTGAAAACTTTTTTTTTTTTCCTCTTTAGACTCTTTTGAGGATGTTATGAAAACACTAATTTTCATCGCTGCTTTTTGAAACCTTTTAACTCCTCCGAGGCTTGGTTTCCTAGGCTGTGCCACTGTGGCTGTTTTCTCAAACACACAATGGGCTCCCATAACCCATATGCCTCGCTCTTCACCATTGTGCTGCGGCTAGATTTCCGAAAGTGCCCAAAATCCCTCTTCCCTGAACTGCCCTAATGGATATGATGGGGGAACGACTGCATTTTTAAAAAGCATTTTAAAAAGCATTTGTAGGACCCAGAAGAACTCTTCATGATGGTGTCTCAAATTGAGTCCAATTTACTGGTCAATCAGATGAGATGAGCCCTGAGTGGCTAGTATGCAATTACCCAGGGAAGATAAGGTAGGCAGCTCATCACGACATATAAGGATTCATGCTTCACTTATCTCATGCCAAAAAATGATTTGCCCTAAATTCTTCCAGGAATGGGAAGCAAAGCCTGCCTTTTTCCTTCAAGTCATGTTTGTGGATTTCTCAAAGAATTTCCTTTCAATGAATTATTGAGTGAGCTCGCCCACGAAGGAATTCTCTATGCAAATGTAAACAGAGAGAAGCAGGCTCTCCCTTAGGTTGGCGTTCATAAACCTATTTCCTCATTTCTAGTTTTGGGCATCAAGATGAGCCTTTTGTCTTTTATGCCCACAGCGGGGGCTCAAAAAGGCTCCTCTCTCTGTGTTAGACCCGGAGCCCCGCCCACGTGCTGGGGTGGGGTTGGAAGTGGTCCAAGGGCTGTCCAAACGGAACAGTGCTATGGGGGAGGCACCCTCGGGAGCTCATGAGATTGCAGTGACATCTTGGAGGGAACTCAGGGTCTGCGTCATTCTCCAAGAGAGAGAGGCCCCGGGGGATTGCCCATGCGTAGAATACATCGCTTAAGGACAGAAAGTGGAGGCTGTGTGCTTTAGCTGCCTTGGAAAGCACTTTGGTTCCTGGCACTGCTCGGGCGGGATCCAGCCACTGCGTCAGCCAGTGTTGGGTGCACTGCCTATGGTGGTGGTTACACGTGGGTGCTACCCCCGCGGTTACAGGGACGTTGGCACTGCGTGAGGCGGGGCGAGCTGTACCCCACCAGCAGGTGTAACTTGGGATCCACGAACCTCACCCGATGCTGGCGTGACTGCAGGAGACAGCGTGAAGGAAGCACAAAAAACCACACCTCCTCCTCTCCCCATTCCTCGGCACAAATACGATAATGGTGTGTTTGCAGCCCAGCGCAATGACGCCGGTCAAAGGGTTAACCTGGCGATCCTAACACCAAAGCCCGGAGCTGGCGGTCCCTGCTCTTGCCAAGTGGGTACCACAGAGGCAGAAGCCAGCAGCGTGTCCATTCCTGAGCTGCAGTGGGCTGGCTCCCCTCTGCTTCCGCCGGTGTCTGGCAGCCAGGTGGAGCACCGGGCTGGGGAAGCAGACTGGGGCTCTGCTGTGTCCCCTTCACCCTTTACCTCACCCATGTGGGTGCCTGTGCTGGAATGTTGGAGCCGCCCTCTTCCCTAGGAGTGGAGGTGGGGCCAGTTGAGGATCCAGGCCGGAAGCTGGTGGGCCTGCAAGGAGGGGAGCCCAGTGGGCACTGCACAGACCTCCACCTGGTGCTCATTCTCTGCCCTGTGCGGGAAGGGAGGTCAGCCCCCGGGCCCACAAAGCTGCGGTCATTCCTTCTCACTGTCTAGCCAGTAAAGGGCAGCCCTCCTGGGTCAAGGCCAGGAGTCAACTCCTCTCTCAGTAGCTGCAGGTGGCCAGGGGGGCCCTGGGAAACTCTGCCATATTCTATTTATTTCCCCCTCCACTATGCTCTTGGCTGTATTCAAGTCTCAGCTTGTATCTGTCAAAACACCCTGTGTGCTATCTTTTGATTATCTTTTCATATTTTGTTTCCAAACCATCTTATTGATCTTTACACAATCAGAATCCAGGCACAGTATCAGTTATTTGGACAGCTTAGATAAATAAAATGTTGCCTTCAAGTTAAACAGAGCTTGTCTGGAGAACAAAACCCTGCAGCTTCCTCCCCACCCCGCCCCCCCCCGTGATGCACTGGGACACACGTTTCAGGTCCTGCCCAGACAACTGGAAAGGAAATCCGCCAGGCCCGGCATTCCAGCATCGAGGTCCAAGGTGTTTCTATTTCCTACCCTGTACGTGGATGCCAGCACGGAGAAGAGAATGACAGCAAAGTGTCAGCAATGGGTATCCCTGCGATAACGAGCAACTTTGACAACCAAGTCAACGTCAGTATTTGGGAAAGCAAGATGACATTGTTGGTGTGGGCTCCCATCCTTGTCAGCTGGTGTTCTCCAGGGCCGGCGCTATGGCATAGCGGGTAAAGCCGCCGCCTGCAGCATCAGCATCCCACATGGGTGCTGGTTTGAGTCCTGGCTGCCCCTCCTCCAATCTAGCTCCCTGATGGCCTGGGAAAGCAGTGGAAGATGATCCCAAGTGCTCAGGCCCTAGCACCCATGTGGGAGACCTGGAAGAAGCTCCTGGCTTTGGATCAGTCCAGCTCTGGCCATCGCGGCCATTTGGGGAGTGAACCAGCAGATGGAAAACCTTTTGTTAATAATATGGTGCTGTCTATGCCCAGATGCGGCCATGGGCTCTGATCCTTGTGGCCCCCTTGCACAGTCAGCTTCAGTCCTAAGCTCCATGGCCCAACACATTTGTTAGCTCTACCCCCACCCTAAATGGATTGGTAACTCCTACTTCCCTGCCCCCTGGAAAGCATATAACAGGACCTGCCTCTAGCACACATGCTCTCTCCCTCCTGATTCCTCTCTCTTACTCTCTCAATCTCCCCCCCCCCCCCAGCCTGTTGGGCTTTCCCCCACCCAACAATAAACCTTTCCCTTAACTCTGGTGTTTGGTGTGTTTTGTGGTAGCCTTATACCTTTCTGTCTCTTCCTTTGTCTGTAGTGCTACCTCTCAAATAAAATAAAATAAAGTCTTCCAGAAAATTCTGTGAACAATCTAGGCTTGGGAGCTCTCCAGAGAACAAATGTCATATCCCATTGGATATGACATTACAGCCACCTCATCTACACACACACTTTCCTTTTTCCTGCTACAAGAGCAATATCTATTCATTGTAGAAGTTTATATATATATATATACATATATGTGTGTATATATATATATATATATATAATAAGAAAGAAAAATAATCCAGATTTTCACTTTCCTGAGAAAGACATATATCAATCAGGAGATCTCCTTTCAAGTCTTGTTCATGTCTTACAACACAATGTGGACCATACTGTCATGAGGCACAATATTGAAAGGACACTACGCTTAGTTCTAGCAGCTACAATGCAGATGTGCCACACTGCTGGCTGGTGAACTTGATCCTTGGGTTTCCGGACAAAGAAGGGGAAGCTTAAGTATCTAGCCAGTAAGCTTAGTTCCAGTCTAAACAAGAGCTCAGCTGGGTGACTTCACACTCAGGGTATAACTCAGGTTCCCCAACAATGACTTCCGGGTGTCACCAGGAAGAACTAGCTCTGATTCCACAAAGCGTATGGAATTCCAGGGAATGTGTACTGACAAGCATTCTAGCTACGAAGGAGCCATTGGAAAATCAGGTTCCCTCCTGCCAGACACTCAAAAGACTACAAACTCTCAGAGACAGATTGAGTCTTTCAGTACTGAGGGCTGTGTTGAAAAAAAAAATGCAATCTTATGTGGTTTGGAACTTGTGTTGAGAAAATACACACTGTCGACAATGGTTTCGCCCCATCGTCTGCAGAAATAAACACGTACAAAGAAGTGGCTGGCCTCGTTTATTAAGTACCAGACTGGAAGCCAGGAACTCAGGCCTCTCGGGCTGACTTATTACACAGTCCTCACCTCGTCACTTTTCAATCTCGTTTCTAAGGAAACTGCACAGATTGATAAAGTGATCAGCTATGGGTGGCTTGGCTTTGGGAAGGTCAGGTTTAGGGGTTCAGTCTTCTTGCCAAAGTTCTTCAAGGCCATTTCCAGATGTCATGTGGTTCTGCACTAACACAAGATCCTGACAGATGAAGTTCATGGCTGTGTGTTACGGAGGTGGTTTTGGCCCAGGCTTCAGTCATAAGACTGTTCGGTTTCAGCTCAGCAGTGCGCAGCTGTCCAGAGCCTTGCTCTAACTTAGCGTTATCTCAGGGAGGGTTTGGATAAACACAAAGGCCTTTGTAGCACCAGCCCGAGAGCAGTTCCTGTAAGCAAAGGAGAGGAATTCTCTTCAGTCCTGCCATCTCCTTGGGGCAGCTGCCAGTGCGGAGTTCAGTCTCCTTTCTCAAGAGCGCTTGAAGCGTTTGCTGCAAGCCAAGGGTTCCAGTCTGTTAGAGATGGTAGAAAATGTGCTGGGGCTTTACTGTTTGGGGAAATGTGTTTTTGTTCACTCGCTCTCATTATAGCCATGGCTGTTATCAGCAGGGCAGGCTGTGTCTTAACAGGCATGGCTTTCTGAAGTCTGGAGTTCTCTTCCATGATCTGTTGGCTGGGGGGATCAAACGGTGCAGCCAGAGAAAAGCCAGCCTTCTGGGACTGCTGATAACGCCCGTGGGGCTACTCTGCAAGGTGTCAGTCTGGGCCTACACCTGTGTGTGCTCTCTCCACGTGGGAAGCCAACCTGAAAGTGAATCTTTTGTTCCTGGCTTCTCAGGTGAGCTACCAAGTTCAATCCATCCAAAATGCCTCGCTTTTTCTACCTTCTGTCTCCACAGACAGGCTTACCTTCTTCTTGGCTGTTTCCTAAGCTGCTCTTCTGTGGCTCGGTGGTTTGCAGTAATGGGATCCCTCAGTGTTGGGATTGCACAGAACCTCAGGATCCTCCAACCAGCAGCTTCTAAGCCCTGTTCTTGGGAGGAGGTGACTCTGGGCCAGTAACACAGGGCATCTCAGTCTGATTTCTCTTGCTATTACAAAACACCTAAGGGCGGGTCCTTTATAAATTAAGCGGTTTCTTTGGCTCACAGCTTTGAAGGCTGGAGGTTCCATCTGTGTGGCCCCTGGCGAGGCTTTCTTAGCTGCATCACCACATGGCGGAGGGTGTCAAGGTGGGAGCAGTCACACAGTGAAAGTCAAGGTCAGGCCCACTCTTTCATAACAGCTGGCTCTATGAGAACCAACTCTCTCCACGAGAGCAGCATTCATCCCTCCTAAGGGTGATGCCCCTGTGACAGAATGACTTTGCATAGGCCCCACCAGCTTTCACCATTGCTACAGGGGGGATCACGTTTCCACTGGGGCACACTCTCAAACCGTATCCGAAGCACAGCAGATAGGGGCTTCAGAATGAACCAATGGCACACCCTAGGCCTACTGCACACACACAGGGACATACACTGGCTTCCTCTCGTGTGTGGAGCTTCAACACAATGACTAATTTGAACAAAAGTGGCCAAATGAAGTTTGAAACCCCAATACATCCTTCCACATAATTTTACTGGTTAAGAAAGAAAATCCTGGGGCTGGTGTTGGGGTGCCATGGGTTACGTTGCTGCCTGCAATGTTGGCATCCCATATGAGTGCCGCTTCAAGGGCCAGCTGCTCTGCTTCCAATCCAGCTCCCTGGAAAATGTACCTGGAAAAGCATCAGAAGATGGCCCTTGCCACCCACGTGGGAGACCCAGATGCAGTCGTGGCTCCTGGCTTCAGGCCCAGCCCAGGCCATTGTGTCCATTTGAGGAGTAAGCCAATGATAGACGTTCTCTCATTCGCTCTCTGTGTAACTGCCCTTCAAGTAAATAAACAAATCTTTAAAAACAAAAGAAATAAAACACCAAGGAGGTTAACTGACCTACCTAATGATTTGGCTGCTTTTTGACAAAGCCAGGACCAGAACCCTAGGGCTCTCACCAGCTTTCATTCATTCATTCATTTATTCATCCACAAATGTTTCCTATCCCAGACATTGCACTAACTGTCATATCCAAAAGTCTTTTTAAATAGTTTACATGAGTCACTTCTATTTGAAAAAACTATTTTCCACCAACTTGAGCTTTAGCTTAGCTCCTAACTTATCTTTCACTAGCTTCTTTGAAGGATTTTCTTCATTAAAGATCACATTTCTTTTGATTCCAACTGAGGAATTTGTGGTCAAGTCATATTACCATTTAAAATATGTGGACTAGATTAGCATTTGAAAACCCCATTCATTGTAAAAGCATCTCTGTGGTTTGCTAGTAGGGTCACAGTTGGCATGCGCTCAACTGTATAATACCACGTGATATATATACTGGGTTTCTTTCAATGAAGGCAACGTTTGCAAAAGGAACGACCTGTCCAACTGTTTTTGCTTTTCCGGACCCATACTTTTGCACTCATCCTGTCTTGTGAGAGTGATTTGTGTGGTTATGATGGGCTATGCAGACCACAGTCGTGTATGACCACCCATTTCCTACTTATGGGGCTGCTTTCCCCTGTAGGCTAGGAACTGCTTAATTCTGAATTCCCAGCGCAGCTCTGAGCAGGTTCTCAATAAATTTTGGGGAGTTAGGAGGGTTGGGAGGAACAGGAGTTGTGTGCGATGTCTCCCTACAGAGACATATACAAACTGAAGTGCTCTGTTGAAACCAGCCCTCTTAAACAACAATACAGTATCACTGTTCTTGAACGAAAATCTTATATTTTGCTTTTTAAGATTGAAATCAACTTTCCAAATGAAAGTCGTTTCACACAGAGGAGAGACAGAAGCCTCAAGAAAGTTCACCATCTTCTCTCTATCCACCAAGTATTTTCATGACAAAAAGAAAATGTAACATTCCATTCTCCTCTTTAAACATTTATCTATCTCTAGGGAAACTATACTATGATACACATACACTCACACACTCACACACACACACAAATGCCTTTATAATGGACATTATCAAATGTCCATGGAAGTAGAGATAATAGTATCAGAATCCCGGTACCCATCAACTAACTTCAACAATTATCAACCTTTGGCTACTCTTGCTTCATCGCTTACCCCTTCCATTCTAAAATTATGTTAACATGATAGATGGGGCTGGCGCTATGCCACAGCCGGTTAACGCCCTGGCCTGAAGCGCTGGCATCCCATATGGGTGCCGGTTCTAGCCTTGGCTGCTTCTCTTCTGATCCAGCTCTTTGCTGTGGCCTAGGAAAGCAGTAGAAGGTGACCCAAGTCCTTGGGCCCCTGCACCCATGTGGGAGACCTGGAAGAAGCTCCCGGCTCCTGGCTTTAGATCGACACAGCTCCGGCCATTGCAGCCATCTTGGGAGAGAACCAGCAGATGGAAGACCTCTCTCTATATAACTCTTTCAAATAAATAACAATAAATCTTTAAAAAAATTAACATGATAGAATATCAACTGAATATTAAAAAGTATACGCAATGGATTATAGTCAAATGTGGCTACAGTTATATACAATACTACAACCACTCAAAACATATAAGATTTGTGATATCTATATAAAATGATAACAGATAAGGAAGAAGAAAATTTGGGTTAATTGAAAATTATAAAGGATTTAATGTTTATCTGGTTCACAGCTGATATCTTTGAAGTATTATTTAAAAATCTCTCTTGCACACACATATAAATTTTTTAATCATTATAATATGGAACGTTATCTAATTATCTGAGATTTCAAGATTTCTGGGGGCTGCCTGTGGCATGGCAGGTAAAGCTACTGCCTGTAGTTGCCGGCATCCCAAATGGGCATCAATTCGAGTCCCTGCTGCTCCACTTCTGATCCAGCTCTCTGCCATGGCCTGGGAAAGCAGTAGAGGATGGCCCAAGTCCTTGGGCCCCTGCACCCACGAGGGAGACCTGGAGGAAGCTCCTGGCTCCTGGCTTCAGTTTGGCACAGCTCTGACTGTTCTGGCCAGTTGGGGAGTGAACCAGCAGATGGAAGAACCACCCCCCAACCCTTCTCTCTCTGTTTAACTCTGACTTTCAAATAAATAAATACATCTTTTTTTTTTTTTTTAAAGATTTCTGTTTGCTCCTAATATACATTCTCTCTCTCTTGCTAATAGAACCCTCTACTTTCAATTGGGCAAAAGGTCACCTGGAATCAATAGTGAGTTTCCCTACTCTTTTGCTAATGGATGCAGACATATAGTTAAAGTTCTGGCCAACAGAATGAAAATAAAGGTGTCATGTATAAATGTAAAGAAATGTCCTCAAAAGGCATGAGTATACTCTGTCTCCTTCCTGCTTCCTGTTGCCATAACACAGATATGGTTGCTGGAGCTCAAGCAGCCACCTTGGATCATGAAGTAGAACATGCCAAGAATGAAAATGCAGCGAGAAGGCTGAGCCGCTGATGACTTTGTGGAGAATTCCATCAGCTCCCAACTTCCTCCCTCCAGATTTCTTTTACATCAAGAAGAAATAAGTTTGTATCCTATTTCTTAGGCCCTTAATCTTTAAACATTTTTTAATTAAAAAATTTTACTTGGACATCTACTAGAAGTCCATTTCCTCACTTAGTTTTTTGTTTTATTTTTTTACTTTTAAAAAAAAATTATTTATTTGAAATGCAGAGTTACAGAAAGACAGAGAGAGCGAGCGAGAGAGAGAAAGAAAGAGAGAGAGAGAGAGAGGAAGAGAGGTCTTCCATCTGCTGGTTCACTCCCGAGATGGTTGCAATGGCCAGAGTTGGGCAGATCTGAAGCCAAGAGCTTCTTCCAGGTCTCCCACGCAGGTGCAGGGGCCCAAGGGCTTGGGCCATCTTCTACTGCTTTCCCGGGCCATGGCAGAGAGCAGGATTGGAAGTGGAGCAGCAGGGACTTGAACCAGTGCCCATATGGGTTGCCGGGACTGCAGGAAAGAGGGAGAGACAGAGAAGAGACCAAGAGATCTTCCATCCATTGGTTTACTCTTCAGATGGCCTCAATGGCCAGGGCTGGGCCAGGTTGAAGCCAGGAGCTTCATGAGCGTCTTCCATGTGGGAACAGAGGCACAAATACTTGGGCCACCTTCCACTGCTTTTTCTTGGCCATTAGCAGGGAGTCTGATTGGAAGTGGAACAGCTAGGACATGAACTGGCACCCATATAGGATGCCAGCATGGTAGGCAGTGGCTTTACAGTGCCACAATGGCAGCCCCCATACTTGAATTTTAAAAGAAGCCATCCTTTAGACAATAACTTTAAAAATAATGAACAAAACTGAGGCAATCCCTTACAATGTGAATAAAGCTCAGGCTAAAGATGAACAACATTTTAAAGCAATTGCCCTTGCAAGCTGATATACAGAAAAGCCTTGTGGTGGGTCATGTGTCTCGGGCTCACTGCACATCAGGTAGTGTGAGTAGTGTTTGTTCTGTGATAATGAAGCTGTACTCCTGAGATTCGCCCACTCCCATGAATGGTCTCAGGAGTTGCATATAGAAGGGACACTGTGGAACAGCCAGGGAAGAAGGAAGGCTGGCGGGAGTGACACTGTCAGTGCCAGGAGTATGGAGGATGACAGCTGGGGAGCACTGTTGGGCTGTTCTTGAAAGGGGAGCCCTGCCTTCCACGTTGTCTCAGTCTTGCCTCTCTCTAGGTCTTTGTATATATATACTGCTGTAGAAGCCAAATAACATGGCCCAATCCATATATTCACTCGGTGTGAGTGGAGAATATGTTGTTTGCGTGCCAGCATCCAATTCCCACCCTCCAGCCACAGCTTCGCCTGTACAAAGCCCTTGGTCTGTCCATGCAGTGGTGTGGGTGGGGTGTGCCATCCCCAACTCCCAGCATGAGCCAAGCAGTCTATCACACGTCCTGGGTCACCAAGATTGGCTGGATGGCGGGCAAATGACCTAAGCTGATCAAATTAGAGTGACTCTTGAGTTTTGTGGGAGCCTTCAGAAAAACAACTTTTCATTTTTCAGTGACTCAGAATTTTAAGCAAATGAGGTTAAAAAACTACAGTGATCTCACCACCAAAAGGACAGAACCTTATCTAAGTATGTAGGTGACCCACAAGAGGCTGACCCGGAAGTGAAGGAAGAGGAAACTCTCTTGTTGGTGACATCATTCAGGCCCCAGCGTCAGGCGATGCTGGAGCTGACCCAGCTCTGGCCTTCTCGGTTATAGAAGTCATTAAGTTCCAGGTTGTTACTGTTATTGTTGTATGCTTTGGGACTAGGGCTGCCAGATAAAACACAGGACAGCTAGTCAAATTCCAAACTCAAATGCCTTTGAAAAATTATAAGCATGTTCCAAATATTGCATGGGGCATAGATAAAAATTGAGTCATTGCTTATCTGGAATTTAAATTTCACTGGAGGACTATATTTTTCTTTGCTAATAATTACCAACCCTCCTTGTATTAGTGCTGGGTGGTGAAGTGTTCATGAGAGAGTGTGAAACATCTGTTGTTTGGGTGAATGAAATGGGACATTAGAGGCCTTGGCCAGGCCTGGAGATTACTGAATGACAAAGCCAGCGTCATTTCCGAAGCAAGGAGCCACACAGTGGTGTCAACAGTACCGAGGAGAGGCAGGGCGGGCAGCCACACAAAGGTCTCAGCTGAGCCAAGGATTAGCAACCTGGACAGCCTCAGGAATGGAGGATCAAAGCAGGGGCTGGCACTGTGGCACAGCAGGTAAAGCCGCCACCTTCAGTGCTGGCATCCTAGATGGGCGCTGGTTCGAGGCCCGCCTACTCCACATCCCTTCCAGCTCTGTGCTAATGCACCTGGGAAAGTAGTGGAAGATAGTCCACATTCTTGAGCCCCTGTACCTACGTGGAGACCTGGAAGAAGCTCCTGGCTTCAGATAAGCCCACCTCCGGCCTTTGTGGCCATTTGAGGAGTGAACCAGTGGATGGAAGACCCCTCTCTCTCTCTCTGCCTCTGCCTCTCTGTTGACTCCGCCTTTCAAATAAATAAATAATCTTTTTTGAAGTACATTGGAGACATATCCACACCTTATTTAACTTATTTTGTATGCAGAGGCTAGTCAAGGCAGGAGGCGAGAAAGAGGGAAAATAATCATTGAAACATTGTAGGGGCCACAGGTCCTGACAAGAACTTAGCAGGTGGCGTGAGTGGCCTGTCCCCTGTGGGCCTCTCAGTGCGGGCATCTCTCTGGGTCCTTGGGGTGGTAGTCAAAATGTTTGTCACCAGGTACTGCCAACGTGTACCCACTGGCTCAGGCTTTCAGGAGCCGAGCAATCTCCCCCGGCACCGTGGCCCACGGCCCTTGGCCTCTGCATAAGCGGTCACGCCACTTGAGAAAGTGAGAAATGAGACGAGGTAGCAGAAATGAGAGGTCACGCTGCAGGGAGGCCGTGATCCGCGTGCAAGTCGGAGCGCCTTCCAGGGATGCCCTCTCGCAGCCTCGTGTGGGCCCCCACTGCCTTCCCTGACACAACACTGCGTGGCCCTGGCGGCACCCCCTCCCCTTTATGGACAGCTCTCGCCCTCCTGAGGGTCTCCAGCTGCGCCTTTGATTCCTGTAGCTTTGGCTCAAGTCTGGCACTAGTGGGTTTCACGTTCCCTGTGGCGCCTCCGCCCCCGAGGGCCCACGTCAGCATTGTCAACACCGTCGTGTGACATCCTGCTTGGGAAACCACCGGGTTGGATCAACTCTTCTATGACAGCTGTGGATTTTCCCAGACCCCAAACTTTCCAAACCCTCAGCGTCAAGCTGTGCGCGAAAGTCAGCCTTGCTATTCACAAACAAACAGAGAGTTTGAAAAGACAGGAAAGTCTGCTGTTTTGGTGCCCAGCCATCGCGTGGCTCCGTGGTTGCCTGCTCACCTTTTGACGGGAGGTCGGCAGCAAGGACCTGCTGGGATGATCACTGGGCGAGTGCTTGGGCCATGGGTGCTGAGGGGCTCTGATCACCACACATCACACACTCCAATCACCGTGGCACAGTAGGCGCCTTGTCACCAACTTCTGCTTATTTCACTGAGGTGTGTGGGAAGAATGTACCAACTGGAAAAAATTAGGGCACATGCTTCAGCTTGTAACATAGTAAGATAAGCCCAGCATTTTTATGCATTTGCTGTGCCACTCAACTATGCCCAGATCACACTAGCCCGTGGGTACCACGGAGGCCACAGGGACATTGGACTTGGGATGTTTCTAGGCTCAGGAAGAGAGCAGCTCCCAGGTGGCTGGGAGAGGCTACATGGAGCCAATCTTCCAAGGATGTAGTGCTGCTGACACAGTCGTGATCGCTGTCCTAATCAATCAGGCCATGCATTTGTGACCACTGCGCTATTGTCCACCAGGCTGAAGGACTCGGGCTTAGCGAAGACTTCCCGAGGAAGGACCCAGTGGGGTTGCTGTGAGATACTGATGCTACTGCATCAGCAGTAGCGGGCTCCTTCCCCTCGGGCTTGCCCAGGTACAAGGCACCTTTCCTGGAGCCCCTTCCTCACCTGGCTAGGTACCCCTTCAGAACCAGCGGGGGCAACCTTCCCTAAGCATTGTCCCGTCTGCACTGTAGGCGTGTGTTCCACGGGGTTTCCTGAATACCGAAGGAGCAGCAGATGTCTCACCCACAAATGACCCATGTCCGCCACCACTGCCAACTTTCCTAACACCCTAAGCACCCACAGTCACCTACCAGAAGCTACGCTTTATTTGGGGTGCAAATATGCTCTTGAATGAAGAACTAAGGCTACAGACCATTCTTCTTAGCTTCATTTCGCTTGCCTGGAATACCTTCACTGAGCACAAAGGAGCGGGGACAGGATGCAGTAGCAGCAAAGACAATGATGAAGAGGAGGAAAGGAGAGAGTGAAGGTGGAGAATCAGGCCTGCTTCTCTCTCTCAAGAGGCCCCCTTGCAGGGCTGGTGTTGTGGCATAATGGGTTAAGCCACTGCCTGCAGTGCCAGCATCCCACATGGATGCTGGTTCAAGTCCCAGCTGCTCCACTTCTGATCCAGCTTACTGCTAATATGCCTGGGAAAGCAGCGGAGGAGGGCCCAAGTGCTTGAGCCCCTGTACCCATGTGGGAGACCTGGAAGAAGCTCCTGGCTCTTGACTCTTGGCTTTGGCCTGGCCTGGCCCCGGCTATTGTGGCTATTTGGGGAGCGACCCAGCGGATGGAAGATCTCTCTTTGTCTCTGTTTCTCCCTCTCTAACTCTGCCTTTCAAATAAAATAAATCTTAAGAAAAAAAAGAAAGGAGGCCTTTCTCTTCCACCTCTAGTCACTCTCCATTTAGGATGAATCTGGAACAGCCCCTATTCCCAGGCCTTTACCTGATGGCAAAATAGATTAAAAGAATGTTCTCCGTTCTCTGCCTCAAAGCTTGGCCTATGGTTGCTTCTTCCTCCAGTCTCCTCTCTCAAGCTCTTTTTTTTCTCCCAGCAGGCCCCATGGCCAAGACAGCCTGGGTGCCCCTGCAGCTTCCCAGCCAAAGCCCACGAGGGTTTGGGGCCTAGACTCTGCTGCTCTCCCAGCCCACTGCTCTTCTCTCCCTGAGTGGATCGCTGGGGGCTAACTCAGCTATGAGCCAGGAGAATCCCTCTTCAGCCCCTGGCCTTCTCTCCGCAGAAGTCAGCGTCAGCACTGTGCTCTTTCTCTTCCTCATCTCCTCCCCTAGGAAAGCATCCCTTGGAAAACACAACAAGGGGCATGGGAGGCCTCCTGTCTGTGTCCAAGAGGACAGGACGAGAGACTTCACATCATCAGACTCCAGAGCCATGACTTGAAATCGACCCAAGTCTCTTCCAGTGGTTCTTCCTCTGTCCCACTAACACCCACTGTGGTCGCCAGCTCTTGGCCATTATAAAACTGCTGGGGCCAGCCTAGCTTTATATAGGGAAAGGGTTCATGGTTCTGGGCGCTCACAGTCCAACATGGGGTGTCCCCACTGGTTGGCCATCTGCTGGTGGGGTACCAGCTGGCGGAGTCCCGAGTTGGCACAGGGGTCTCTACGTAGCATCTTCTACAGCCGCAGGATCTCATTAGGACAGCTCTGTCCTAACAATTCAACCCAGGCACCTCCCCAAAGCCCTACCTCCAAGGACTGTAATTGGATTAAGTTCCTATCCTCCTAGTACTATTAACACAAAACTGTGGGGACCAAACCTTTCACACGTGGGCCTTTGGGGGTCCTTCAATATCCAGACCATAATAACTGTCCCCCTCCCCCACTACCCCTGATCAAAACTGCCAAGCAGTTCACTTACATCACAGCTCTCATTTGCCAGTGGTTCATCAGGCCGCATGATGCGGCTGCAGGAGACAGAGTCCCACCTGATACGAATCAGGTGCATCGGAGAGCAGTGGTTGTTTAGAAGCACACATCCTGGACCCAGACTGTGTGGATTAAGTCCTAGCTCAAGGGGTGGGCGCTTGGCCTAGCAGTTGAGATGCTGCTGGGGACCCCATACCCATGTGCTTGTGTTCAAATCCGGGCTCTGCTCCCAATTCTTGCTTCCTGATAATGTAAACCCTGAGAGGTAGCTGATGGTGTTTCTGGTACTTGGGTCCTTGCCATCCACGTGGGAGACCTGGACTGAACTCCCAATTCCTGACTTTGGCCTGCACCAGCCCCAGCTACTGTGGGCATTTGGGGAGTGAACAGTGGCTAGGAGATCCCTGTCTCTCTTTCTGCCTTTCACGAGCATCTTTACATTTTTTTTTTTAAATCCCAGCGCAAACACTTAGTAGCTGTGTGCATTCAGGCAGTTCGCCTGATTGGCCATCTGTGAAATGGACATAGTAGTATCTACCACGGTGGAAATCAAATGAGATAAGACACCTAAATGGGGGTGTGGCACAGTAAGCGCCACACATGATGATATGGTTTTTGTTTTAAGGATTTCTCCTGGGACCCAGCTTAGCAGTCACCTTTTTGAGCGTACCCTTTGGGTTATCCAGAGTAACAACTGTTTACCTAGGACTTGCTCTGTGTTAGGTATCAGGCATCATCCAGAGATGCCTTCAAGCATTCGGGAGGATGGGCATGGGCTGTATGCAGATACTGTTTCATTTTCTATAAGGGGCTGATGTGGGAATCAGAAGGGAGGGGCTGGAACCAACCCCCTCCAGACACGGAGGCACACCTGCATAACTCCCCTGTATCTTTCCAGTATCACCCCCGAATCAATTCGTGCAGCCTTGCCGCAGTTCCTGGCTCACGTTATGTTCCCTCCTGACAAATGCTGATGACATCAGCACATCACCAAAGCACATCTACAACATTCAAAGCATCTACAGGAAAACGGAGCAACACAAACCATAATAACGTGTGAAGCCAGATTTTTCTAAAGATAGCTGTCAGCCTATGCCTCAACGCCCAGCCACAGTGGTAGGATTTCATCAGGCTCTCTTCTTGTTCCCATGGTAACCAACATACATGAGACGCTTATAAACAAAGATGAAGCGAGAGGGTGAGTGGAAAACACGCGGCGACGAAGTGAGCAGAGCCAGGTCTCGCCCCAGCTCTGTGGCTCATCAGCTGGGTGGGCTGGGACAGCTATTTATATCTGAGTGGCTATTTCAGACTGAGAAGTGTTTCTGAAAGCCCGGGCCTCAGGTCACCTACGTCAAGATCAGCAGCGATGATTTTTCAAGTCCACATTAGGGAGATCCTGCAAACGACTACATCCGAATCTCTGAGCATGGGAACGAAGAATCATACTTTAAACAAGATCCCTAGGTGATTTCTTTTTTAAACAGAGGAAGTAGGGTATGTGTGTATAAAATATAAACGCCCATAACCATAGGGAATGGGCTGGGTCAAAGCTGAGAGACAGGAAGTCTGTCTCGGCCTCCCAGGTGGGAGAACCATATCACTTACATCACCATTGCTGCCTCCCGGGCTCTGCACTAGCAGCAAGCTGGAGTCAAGAACCAGAGGCAGGAACTGAACCCAGGTACTCTGGGATCTTAAGCCACTGTCCTAACCGCAAGGCTATACACCTGCTCCCTCCGAACAGATGACTCTTTTTTTTTTTTTTTTTTTTTGACCGGTAGAGTTAGACAGTGAGAGAGAGAGAGAGAGAGACAGAGAGAATGAGCTTACTTTTTCCATTGGTTCACCCCGCAAGTGGCCACTATGGCCAGTGCGCTGCGACTGGCATGCTGCGCCGATCCGAAGCCAGGAGCCAGGTGTTTCCTCCTGGTCTCCCATGCAGGTGCAGGGCCCAAGCACTTGGGCCATCCTCCACTGCCTTCCCGGGCCACAGCAGAGAGCTGGACTGGAAGAGGAGCAACTGGGACAGGATCCAGCACCCCAACTGGGACTAGAACCTGGGGTGCTGGCACTGCAGGCAGAGGATTAGCCTAGTGAGCCGTGGCGCCAGCCAACAGATGATTCTTAAACACACTAAATCTGAGAATCACAAGGCTCTGTGATACCTCCTCCAACATGTTATTGTTCCCCACTTACTCATGGAGGTCAGAATTTGATTGCTCTGGATACAAAGAATCGTTGCAAAAACCATTGATTGACAACCAGACAGAATACACTCTTCAAAATACTCTTTCACTCAGCATCCAAGTACCCTGTACTTTCTCTGTGTCAGCTATTGTTCTGGGGCTATACCCGTCGTAAGAGATGAAAATGCCTGCCCTCATGAGGCTTACCTCCTAGTGTGTGGGTTGGGAAAAAAGAATACAGCAAGGTAGGGGATCAGGATGGAGGACTGTTCAAATTTCTCCCAAATTGTCTGCATCCGAAAAGATCACCTGATACATTTAATACCCAGTCCTGTTAGCCAGGCCCGACTGCATCTGGAAAGAGACCTGGGAATGCAGTAGCTGGCTTCCTTAGGCATGGCTGCTCTCCACCTGCCACCCACCCTTTCCAGGACCCCACCTTCTCACCCCTGTTTCCACCCCCTGACTAGTGACTGAGGGCCCCTGGCCTCCAGATGGGGTGGACTTGGCGGGAGTGGATGTGGGGGTAGAGTTAATTTGTGCTCCCTGAGTTCTCATGGGGAGGCTACACCCTTGCTAGCTTTCCCCTACCCTGTCCGGCTTCCCCCTACTCCCCACCCCTTTTCCCGGGAGCACTCTCTGACAAATCCCTTGCATCAGAATCCCTTTCTCCAGTTCTGCTATTCTGTGGAATCCAGTCTAAGACAGGGTCTTGGAGCCGAAGGAGAAGATAACTTATTTCAGTGGGGGGTCTTGGTCCACTTTGCGCTGCTGGAAGCCACACATCCGACACTGGGTGATTCATAAAGCACAGGGCTTTGTTTGGAAGGCTGGGAGGTTCAAAGGCATGGCCTTGGCTCCTGGCTGTACTTGGTGCTGCATCATTCCCTAGTGGAAGGCGGAGGAGCAAGAGAGCGTGCGAGAGCGAGAGAGGCAGGCACCGGCATTTAGATCCACCTGCTCTGGAGAGCCAGAACCTGCTCCTACGTCACAAGGCTGACCCACTCACGAGGGCAGAGTCCTCACGACCTAATCACCTTGTACTGGGCCCCTTCTCTCTCCACCTTTGCCTTAGGAACTCTGTTTCCAATGTGTAAACTTTAGGGGCTGCCTTCCCACCGCAGCCGTGGGGTTCTACAGAGTCCGGTGCCTGGGGGTCATCAGGGCTCAGGTTCCCCTAGATCCTCACTGTCTCATATTCACCCTCAGCTTGCACTTCGGTGTGCAGAGTCCCCGGGTGGTGCCTGACGTTCCGCTGCAGAGAAAAGCAGCCCACATTCTCTGGGATGCGTTGCCGGCTCCTCGCCCTTTGCTTCTCTCATTCCTTCCCTCCTCCAGCCATGGGTGTTTCCTTAAACCTACACTGCCTGTGGCAGGAGCTGCATGGGGCTTGGGGGCTCACAGGAATGCAGGAAAGTTCTCGATGTCATTTAGTTTTTCCATCAAACCCTATTAATACCTAATCCTTGAAAATGCCCACACGGGCTGGCGCCATGGCTCACTTGGTTTATCCTCGGCCTTCGGTGCCGGCATCCCATATGGGTGCTGGGTTCTAGTCCTGGCTGCTCCTCTTCCAGTCCAGCTCTCTGCTGTGGCCTGGGAGTGCTGTGGAGGATGGCCTAAGTGCTTGGGCCCTGCGCCCGCATGGGAGACTAGGAAAAAGCGCCTGGCTCCTGGCTTCGGATTGGCGTAGCTCCGGCCATAGTGGCCATTTGGGGGGTGAACCAATGGAAGGAAGACCTTTCTCTCTCTGTCTCTCTCTCTCTCTCTCACTGTCTAACTCTGTCAAATAAAAAAAAAAAAAAAGAAAAGAAAAGAAAACGCCCACACTTGGTGAATAATCAGCCGGGTTAAAGGTCATGTTCATGGAACTTTCTTATCCGTAATTGCTTTTAAAAGCCCACCTGACACATCTTTGCTCAAATAAATGGACCTTCCCATCTGCTGCCTTGGAGCACACAGAGCAGGGCCAGGGCCAGGGCCAGGGCTCTAAGGCAACCTGCTATGACCCCGAGCACGCCAGCGTTGTTTATCACAACCGGAAAAGACTTCCCCTTCCTGGCTCCACGCCACGGCCCACCTTCCCCACGCCCGAGACTGATTTCTCTTTGTAGTGTTGCCGATGGACGCCGAAGCAGACACGCTGCCCAGTCTGGACAGCACAGACATTCTTAAAATATTTGCAAGATTGAAAAAATTGCCTGGAGATTTTTCCTTTCAAAGAAATGTTGCAGTATAGCCGTTCTGTGCTCCGAGCCTCTGGTGGGGTAACACAGGGGAAATAAAGTGGGGCCGCGCTCTGTGGGAGCCTGCCAGGGACCCCAATGGCTCAGGGCGACCTGCCTGCCAAGTCCCTGAGGGTGGGGTGGGCTGGGGTCTTGAACCTCCCTGAGGCTCCTATTTCATTTTCTGTTGAACTCGATTTTTCTACTTAGCTAACTAAAAGCAGGTGAGGTTGTCTCGGAAGCGTCGCCTGCTGCCCCACCTCTGCCTGTCTCATTCCTTCCCTCCTTTGGCCACAGAGGTTTTCAGAGGACCCACGCCACGGCGGGAGCTGCAGGGGCCTCACCGCCACCTCGATCGGTACGTGGTGAGCCATCGGTTTGTAGTCACGGGCTCCCTCCTGGCTACACAGACATGGCTTCCAGCAGCCAAGAAAGGAGTGAAGAACTTTGCAAGGCTTGAGGGTGCAGGCCCTGGTACCCCAGCTGGAGAGAGGAGGGACCCACGGCATGAGAAGGCAAGGAGTGACAATGACTCACGGTGACAAGGTGCCCGCAGGCAGGAAGTGTGGCTGTGTTACTCACTTGTGACTTTCCCTTGCGTCTCTTCAGAGTCCCACAAAGGAAAGTGCCTGCACCGGCTCCCCCACGCCTCTCCCCTCCCAACCAACAGGAGGCCTAGACCAGCCAGCTCAGCAGAATCACCTGGGATGCGGTGGTGGTGGGGGAGGATGAAAAGGCAGAGTTTGATTCCATAGCCCTGGGGAACCCCACACCGGGTGTTTCCAGCAAGCTCCACCTAGGTGATGGCAATGCTAAAAGCACACTGGGCTCTAGCAATGACCTAGCTCATTCAGAACCACCTCTCGGGAGGGGTGGCGGCCAGCTGGCTCCTGTGGCCATCAGGTTGATTGGGGGTTTTCTTCTGGTGACAGCAAATCTCCTGACCTGTCCTTGGGAGCTGTGCCGGTGGCTTGAGCGCCACTGGCTGTGTCTCTTAGGGCTTCCTCCTTATCCATCACAGCCAGGCGATACCTGGTGCCCTGGCCTCCTGGGAATGAGCAGGGGAGGCCTGGGGAAGAGAAGGATTCTCCATGCACAGACATATAATAGGCAAACTCTCGGCTCTGCCACCTGCCCTGCTCCCGGCTGGCCCAGTGTGCTGTTCACTGCACAGCCCCTCCACGTGAAAGGGCCATGGGCTTCGCCATTGCATAGATGGCTATGTCTTTATGGCTCTCCCCACGGGGGCTGCCCTACCCTCTGTGTGAAGTGCTTCCGGTGTGCAGTTTTCCAAGCATTGTTCATTGGCCATAGCTCTCAAATGTTCCCTCTCCATCTCCCAGCTTGTCCCAGTGAGCGGGGGCAGGGGTGCTAATTACAGCAGCTGAGAGCAGCCTTGGCGGGAAGCCAGGGGAGGTGGTGATGACTCAGGGGCCACAAGAGAACCTGGGTAAGGTGTTGTCTGGGTGGCCACAGTCACCTGGCTGGACTCCTGGGTGGGTGTTCACTGTCACTGTGCAACCACGGTGGCTCCCAAGCAGGGAAAGGCCGGCTGACACAGACATGAAAGCCGTGCAGAGTGAGGCACGCCGTCGGCTTCATCGCCAGGACCGTGTGTCCTTGCATTCCCACCACGCAGGATGGAGCAGGTGCAGGCTGCTGTTCCAGGCATGCTAGCATGCAGTGAATCAGGGAATGAGAGAGCAGGCGATTGCTCCAGGAGGGAGAAGACAGTCCCCTCTCTTGGAGACCACTCTAGTTCATCAAGACTGTGCACTTGGCAGTTGACTTCTACAAGGCACAGCTTCAAGGAGCTGGGCGGAACACAGCTTTCCTGCCTAAGCTCACTAGGATCACTTGGGAGCGTTCTCAGAGGCATAGGTTGGGACCTGGGTCTGTGCTAGGTAAAAGGTCTTTTAGGTCCATAGGGAGGGAGTCAGCACTTTTAAAGAGCTTAGGTCACCGTACAGAGTCCAACACATCTAAGTCCTGTATAAACAGCAGTTATATTGGGCAGTCATATGCATTCCAGGGGTGTCCCCAAACCCACCTGAAACAGCAGCATTAGTCGGCCGGAAGTGAGCGCCCTTTACGTTTAATCAGAGCCTCCCCAGCCCATCCTGAGCCATGTAAGCCATGCTTCTGTGAGTTCTTTACCCACCAAACAGTAGATCTTTGCCATTGATCTGTGTCTTCTAATGAAATAACTGGGTTGAAACGGATTTAGAGTTGCCACCTCCGTAGTAGAGAACATTCGCGCTGGCTCTCCGGGAATAACACATCACCCTCCCCACGTTGGCTGTGCTGCACAGTGTGGTGGTGTTCTTGGCACAGACACTGAGGCCCCCCCTGCCTGATTTGTCTCTTGGCTCCCACCGGTCACTAGCTGTAGGCAATAGCTTTACCTTCTTCACCCCGTCTGTGGGAATTGGGAATAGTAAGAATACCCCAGGGATTGTGCCAGGGACTAAAGGCATTCCCAGGTGTAGAGCAGTTAGCACAGGGCCTGGCACATCCCCTGTGCTAGTGTACTTTCACCTGTAGGAGGTGTTGGGTGTCATTTGTTTTGTGTCTACCCATAGGGAGATGATTGGGAACCACTAGACTAGACCATTCCATCAACAAATTGCTCAGGGTTTATCCAGGACTTCCTTGTTTGAAACCTCTGTGTTTCCCTTGCAGGAAAACCAACACTGCCCATTGGAGTTTCCAAAAATGAGAATTTGGGGGTTAAACATATGCCAAAGGCTTATCTGCTGCTCTTACAAAGATTCAGTGTAGACATGCTTTCAAGACTCCAGCTATTGTGGGCAGTCTCGGTGTAACTCAGTGAACCCGCTGACTTTATATGAATTGTTCAAAAATATCTCTAGAATTTACCCTACCTTTTCACTATGAACCAAATTTCAGAGAATCAGAAAAAAAAAGCCCTAGTGGATAAAGGAAAGTTCTTCTATATCGAAATTATCGACAAATTGAATGACAGAGGAAATGACAGATTTAGAAAATTTCCATTTTGTAGTCACTAGTAAACAACGGAGATAGGTAGTGGTTATCAACAAAGGGCGCAGGGTTTTGTGAATGAGGAATCTTGGAACAGAGAGATGAGGACGCCATCACCAGAAACCACCGACGAATCTTGGTGTGATTGAAAAACACATCCAGCCAGTCTGTACCTCCAGGTGTGACACAGAGAAGTAACCAGTATTACCAATGGAGTGTGCCTGGAAAATAAATAAATAAATAAAAGATGAACCTGAATTAGGCCCAACCATTCATTTTATTTCTGGTCTCCATTCATTTTATTTCTGGTCTATACAAAATAGAAGAGGGAGAGGCGTATGTTATATGACATCACAAGAGAGGAATCTGGGAAAGCTAGACTGTGGAACATTCTAGAAAAACTGACTTCATTTCTTCCTGGTTAACTTGTAAACACAGGGAGGACTTTTCTGGATCAAGAGAGATTTAGGGACTACTTAAGAGCCCCATCAGCCAAACACGATGAATGGACTAGATCTTGATATGAGTAAACAATTGTAAAAATAATTTTGAGGACTGGGAAAATGTAACTGTGGCCTGGTATTACACAGTAATGAAGGATTCTTTTTGTTCATTTTGGTAGGTGGGATAATGGCATTGTAGTTATATAAGAAAATATTGTTTGTTGGAGAATCATGTTGAGGTTTTTAAGGATTGAATGACTTGATTCTAGAATCTCTTTAAAATACGTGCTCCAGTAACAAATAAAACCACCACCAAAAACAAGGAGTGGAGGGACAGAGGAAATAAGTACAGAAAAATATGCTGGGTGTTGAAGCTGGCCGCTAGCGCGTGGGTTTCTGGGTGTGTGTTTATTTGCTACTTTGAATGATTGGGGAATTTCATGATTACATTTAAAAGTAAACCTCAAACCTTATCAAAATAAAAAAATGTCCAAGTCCTTAGGCTCCTGTACCTGCGTGGGAAGACCCAGAGGAAGCTCCTGGCTCCTGGTTTCAGATTGGCACAGCTCCTACTGGGGAGTGAAACAGCAGATGGAAGACCTCTCTCCCTCTCTCTCTCTCTGCCTCTCCTCTCTATATGTAACTCTGACTTTCAAGTAAATAAATAAATCTTAATAAAATAAAATGGCATTCAATCCTTGTGTGATCCCCCTGCTTCTGTTATGGGCTAAATTGTGTCCCCCAAAATTCGTATGTTGATGTCCTAACCCTTAGGACCTCAGAACGGGACTATATGTGGAGACAGAGCCTTTGAGGAGGTAATTAAGGTCAACTGAGGTCATCAGGGTGGACACAAATCCCAAATGGCTGGCTCTGATTCTTGCCCAGCCACCATGGGCCCTATGCCCGCTCTGTGCCTCTGTGCCCAGAGCAGCCTGCATGAGGCTAGCATCTGTTACACAGGGGTCTGAAGAAGCAGAGTGTATGTGAGGTTGTGGGGAAGGGAAATGTGGTTAGGAAGAAGTCAGAGCTACTGTAGGGGACATGTGCCACACCTCCTGGCTGTACAGCACCTGCTAAAAACCCTTGGAGAAAGTCCTGCCTCAGGAGCCCTGGCTCCCTAAGGCGGAGCTCTGCTTGCATTTTCCCAGGCTCCCTTGCAACTGCAGGCCAGAGGTGGCATCTGGGCTTCACTAGTCTGACACACCTGCTAAGACTCCTGAAGGGGATTTAACATGAGTTTGCATTGAAAGAGGACAATGACAAGATGTCAGTGCCATCCAGAATCCATTTTCTTGGGAAGAGGGTAGAGGCGATTTTTGCACTGGCAGGGGCTCAGAGGTCAAGTTCTTGGTGCAGACGTGTTACTGGTGTGAAAGGCAGCAGCAGTCATGGTAAAGCGAGATCAGGGTTTAGGGACCCATGTTTGGCTTAGAAGTTAAAAGAGGACCACATTCCATATCAGAGTAGCTGGGTTCAATACCCTCTTCCAGCTCCTGAGTCCAGTTTCTGCTCGTGCTCACTCTAGGAGGCAGTGCTGATGGCTCAAGTCATTGGGTTCCTGCCACTTTCGTGGGGGATCTGGATTGAGTTTTGGGGTCCTGGCTTTTGTATGTGGTTAAAACACATGGAAGATTCACTATTTTACCCCTTTTACATGTACAATTTGGTAGCCTCAGATACATGCACTATGTGACGTAGTCATCACCACTACCCATCTCCATCCATAACTCTGAAAATGAGATTTCTTCACTTGGGTTCACATCTTTGAAAAGGCTAGGTTTCTGTGCCACTTTTAATTCCAGACAGCAAACATTGCATTGACCTCTGCGACATACGCACTGCAGCTCCGGTGTTTACTGCTGCGCTGTCAGATGGGTAGTGGCTGCAGTTCTTTTACTGTTGATGAGCGTCTGGGAGATTCCTGAATCCAGGGCCCGTGCAGTGTCTAGGCATTCGGACAGGATGTTGGCAGGGGTGTATACACGCTGGGCGTGGGCAGCCGCTCCTTGAGGGACAGGACGTCATTGAAGGCTTGAAGCAGCGATGCTCAGCCGTGCTGTGCCAGTGGCCCGGGTGTCGAGGTTGGAAGGCGAGTATGAATTACTCTCTTACCTGGAACGAAGCTAACAAGGTCAAGCAGAAGATCTCCCAGGTGGAATTATAAGTCAGTGAGGGGTCATCAGTTTTTCACTTCTTGGAAGCTCAGACTGGCTCCATGATAGAATAGGAACATCTTAAGATTTCGGGGGGGGGGAATTAATAATAAGAGGTGATGACAGAGTTGGGGGGGGCATTCAGTGATTCATTCTGTTGTATTTATTGAGCAACTGTTTCCTGTCTGATTCTGTCCTGGGTACTGAGGTGTCTGCAGCAAGCAAAACAGACAAGTGCCTAGTATCTAGACACTGCATGCTAAAGAAGACAAAGAGCATGGGGCTGGTGCTGTGGCACAGCAGCTAAAGCCACACCTGAGATGCCAGCATCCCATATGGATGCCAGTTCGAGTCCCAGCTTCTCCACTTCTGATCCAGCTCCCTGCTGATGTGCCTGGGAAAGCAGCAGATGATGGCCCAAGTCCTTGGGTCCCTGCATGCATGTGGGAGAACCAGAGGAAGCTCCTGGCTTTGCTGTTGCAGCCACCTGGGGAATGAACCAGTGGATAGAAGATCTTTCTTTGTAACTTCTGCTTTCAAATAAACAAATCTTTAAAAAGAAACATCAGATACATCTGGTGGAGAAAGCACTAGAAAGAAAACTAAGACTGGGTGAAGGCAGAGTGAGCAGAAGTGTGTGGATTTTTATGGTGTTGTCACGAAGGGTCTCTGAGGGTGGCACCTGCGCAGGGACCCATGGACATTCAGGTGCTCCAGACTCAGAAAACAGAAGTTCAAATCTATGGTTGGAGAGTGTGTGGCAGATCCCAGGATCAGCAGGGACATGGCCAGGGTGGAGATGGACCCTGGATGAGTACTGCCTGGCTGACACCCCACCCCTGACACACACATGGGAATGTGTACCACTGCCTATAGGCAAGAGGGGGGACAGACTCTGCCGCCCTGGTCTTCCACGCCGTGGGACAGCTTTCTGCCGGGAGCCCTGTTATCATGGCAGATCACCGTTTTCACTTGCTGGCTGCCCAGGCTCACGCCGACTTGTGTGCCAGTTAAGGTGATGACCGTAGCCTTCGGCAAGCCCTGGGCAGAGTCCTGCCCCGATGCCTGGCATGGGACTCACTGTGAACCTTCTCCACAAGGTGAAGGTGCCTGTGGGAGCAGCACAGGGAAGCTCCCCAGGGGAAGAACAAAGGGAGGAGTGGTAGCTCCGGGCCAACCACGGCTGAGAGCCAAAGGCAGTGGGGCAGCATCTCCCTGTCCCCTGCCGGGGTTTCTTGGGCTTCTTGCAAATGATCCCTTTCATTTCTGCCTCATGGTTTCCCATGAGTTTTCCGGGTATGAAAAGACAAGACTTGCTGGAGCTGAGCAGGGGGTCTAATGAAAGCAGCAGGTGTCCCGTGTTCTTTCCCAGAATGCCTCGGGCCTATGGGCTGTGTCATATTTGAAGCTGGCATTTTGTATGGCCAGCCTTGGTCATGCATACCCCCTGCACAGCTGAACATCTGGTTAAATACCGGAGGCAATTATGCTGTTTGCACTCAGCCTGCTCTTCGCTGACACAACCAATTCTTCAACACAAAATTAAATCCATCAGAATGAGCAGCTCCTTGATGGGAAGGGCCATGGTTTCTTTCTGTCTGCTGTGTACTCTCAGTATCTCCAGGTTTCCCCAGACTTCTGTGAGCCTGTTGTCTTTTTATGAAATTTCATAGCCTGAATCCTTGCTCTGCATGACTGTAGGACATCAGTGCCCCCAGGATGTTGGGAAGGCGTTTGGAGGTGCTCCCGTGCCCAGGGTGTCGCTTGTCACTTACCCCTCACTGTCCACCCCACGGCACCTTCTCCTCTGCCCATGGCTATGCCCTCTCTGCTCTGCTTCACCCCGCGTGCAGACACAACCTTTTCTTTTACATCCTTCCTTGCTTCCCAAACCAATGATGTGTATAGAGGCAGAGGCGACAGTCAGACTCCTTAATGATTGCCATGGCCAGCGCATAGCCTGTCAACCCTACAGGATCCCTTCTGGGCCAGGTGTCACCCTTTGGTTTTGGGGGGAGGTTAAGGAGCCTGCAGGTTCTCTAGGTGAGAGTGGGCATGGGGAGGTAGACGAGAAGGCCCAGGGCAGAGGCTGTCTACCAACTAGCAGGAGACGTTCTCATATTTTAACACCTATGATAGCTATATGGTGCAGGTTTACTAAATAGCCTTGTGTAACGGATTTGTTGCAGGATTGGGCATAGTGCTGGGGCAACTTGGAACGAGGCTTAGATTTCTCCCTAGTCTACAGTCACACACACACACACACACACACACACACACCCCGTCCAGAAGGAGCTCGTCATCGGTGGTCTCTCTCCTGTGTTTTAAATTTGTTTTTCTTTTCATCATATTTGAAAGGCAAAGACCCAGAGAGACAGATCTTCCATCTACTCTTTCACTGCCCATCTTGGCCGGGGCTGGGCCAGGCTGAAGCCAGGAGCTTAATCTAGGTCTCCCGTGTGGGTGTCAGGGACCTCAGTACTTGAGCCATCATCTGTTGTCATCCAGGATGTGCATTAGCTGGGAGCTGGAACTGGGAGTAGCTGGCACTGGAACCCAGCACTCTGCTATGGGACACAGGCAACTGCAGTAAACCCCACCAGTCTTCTCTCTCCTCGGCATGAGCTGGCTCCCACGATCCTGGGGTCTTTTCCTTCAGAACCAAGTTCCTTCTCAAATCCGCTTTCATTCTCAAGTCTGGAGCTCCCACCCCTACCCAGCTCAAGCCGGAAACTATACATTTGTCAGGGAAAATTGAAAAGCACCAAATAGGCTGCCCAGTAGGGTTGTAGTCATGGTTTTACTTCGTTTACGAAGGGCAACCTCAGCCTAGCTTCCCCTTTTTGCGTGGCCAAGTGCCATTGTATACTTTCTAAGCACTGGAGAAGTTTCAGTTCCAAGGTTAATTCCATCCCCACGCGCTAGAGCAAGAGGTACACCGTGCAGCCATGTTGAAGTTACATTTTGATTTTCCTACACATAACAAGTACTTTCCCAATGCCTTGTTGATAACAGAGGCTGAATAAATGATACTTTCTTCCATCACTCCTTCACCCCAGCACTTAGTAGGCTTCTCAATAACCTCACCGAAGCAGTGGATCCATTCAGTCCCTCATCGAGTCAACACATAGGTATTGAGAGCCAACAACGTGCCAGGCACTGTACTCATTTGGGGCGGCAGGAAAAAGCTCTTGTAGAGCTTACGTTTTAGCTGGGGAGACGACAATCAGGAAGTAGATGACGGGACCAGTCTAACCCACTGCACACCACAGCAGCCTTGTCGCTTCCTTTGTGACACAGAGTTTTTCCTATTTCTCCAAACGAGTACAATGCCTGGCCCACTCCACTTCCCACTCATCTCTCTGTTAATGTGCCTGGGCAGGTGGAGGGAGATGGCCCAAGTCCTGAGGGGGGTGGGGTCCCTGCCATCCCCAGGGGAGACCTGGATGGAGCTCTTGGCTCCTGGCTTTGATCTGTTCCAGTCCTGGCTGTTGAGGCCGTTTGGGGAGGGAATCAGCAGATGGAAGCTCTCTTCCCTTCCTTCTCTTTCCTTCTCTGTCTTTCAAATAAATAAACATAAATCCAAAAAAAGCAAAATATACAGCAAGTGGGATAGTAATAAAGACAATCTAAAAAAGCAGGAGAGAAGCCGAGAAGTGTTGAGGGAAGCGTGCAGTTTTAGATAGAGAACTGGCGAAGTGACAGCCAAGTAAAGACTTGGAGGAGGGGAGAGGGAGCTAAGTTGGTAACTGGGGGTGGGTTGGGGACTAGAGAACCCATCCTCCATTGCCCCTGGGCAAGCTAAGCCAACAATGTTGGGAAGGCTCCATGGATGACAAGGGTCCAACCAACTCGCAGACAAGCCCCCAAGGTGGACCTTGAAGGAGCTTCTCTCTCAGTGCACTTGGCAGTCATCACCTGTTCCCTTTCGTCTCATTCCTCCGTAGAAGCAAAAGCGTCTCAGCACAGAGGGTTGGACTGGTTGTGGCAGGCAATGAAAACAAATGTGACATGTCTTCTGCCAGCGTGCTGTATTTTTCCCGGGAAATTAATCACAATGGCAAATTACTCATGGGCTGCATGTATACACCTGAATCAGGTACCACTGTTCCAAACAAGTGCACACTGACGTGGCCCAGTGTCGAGTGCTTGCTGTCACAGTTTAAGAAACACATCTGCCCTGGGCAGTTCTGTGAGCCCATAAATCGCACAGTTGCCTGTGGCCGGAAGGGTTCAGATTTAGGCTCACAGAAGCCTGGGAGCAGGGATGAAATTGGAGGATTTCAAGGTTGCAAAACAGATGTGTCCTCCAGCAGCTCATGTGCCGCTCACATCTGTGCCCTGTAAGGTCCACGTGTGTGGCTCTGGCCGAGCAGCCCAGGGCCTGTTTGGTGGTCTATGGCCACAGCCACAGTTATTTGTGGTTCGAGTGACTGCTGGGAGCTTTCCTTCTCTGCTCTGTTGTCCTTTAGGAGTTACATCTTTGGAAGTAGCCAACCCACTCGCAGCAGCCATGCACCTGGCCCAACCAGCCAACCAGCCAGCCTCTTTTTATTAAGCAGTCTGATTAAGTTACAGGCCAGAGGAAAGTATTGTTGAATGGTTGATCCTGGAAAAAGCAAGTCAGTACAACTCACACTAATGAACAGGGTTGTCATCCCAGCTTCCTTGTTTATTTGAATGAGTCATTTCATCCCGCCGAGCCACAGTTTCTATCTGTAAATTAAGAAGAATAATATGAAGCTCGCAGGGCCCTGGTATCAGTTAAATGAAATAATGTGCATAAAACATCCCACATGATGCCTAGCTTGACAATAAATCAGGTCATTTTTATGATCAAGTGAGATCATAGTTCTGAAGATACTTTTCCTTGGTAAAGAATCATCATGGGGTGGGGGCAGCGCTGTGGCGTAGCAGGTAAAGCCGCTACCTGCAGTGCCGGCATCCCATATGGGCACCGGTTCTAGTCCCGGCAGCTCCACTTCCGATCCAGCTCTCTGCTGTGGCCTGGGGAAGCAGTAGAAGATGGCCCAAGTCTGGAAGAAGCTCCAGGCTCCTGGCTTCAGATCGGCACAGCTCCGGCTATTGCAGCCAATTGGGGAGTAAATCAGCAGATGGAAGACCTTTCTCTCTCTCTCTGCCTCTCCTTCTCCCTGTGTAACTCTGACCTTCAAATAAATCTTTTCTTAAAAAAAAATCATCACCACCACCATGATTCCTATGACCACTGCCGCCACCATCGTTACCATCACCACCACCGCCATGATCTCGAGAGTCACCCAGGATCCCTGTCTTCTGCACACAGTTACAGAACCTCTCCAACTAAACACAGAGCTCAGACTAGCGAGGGTGTTTAATTACTATTCCTTCATGACGATGTTGACGACGCCGGCTGTGATAACGAAGGACTTGAGACGAAAATACGAAGCCTTCCATTTGCAGGGGCAATTCTCCACGGAATCTGCATGGGGCCTTGAAGAAGTCACTTCACACTGAGCTTTATTTCATTGTCTGTAAAATGGGGGAGCCGGACCCCCCAGATTTTTGACAATACTATGGAAAGGCGAGAACTGGAACCGGGCATGGAGATTTCTGTGAAGCGAGAGCTTCGGGAGGTTTCAGCTGCAGCCTCAGCTTCCTTATTCTCCGGACTTTCCGTTTCAGCCTAGTCAGTTTATTTTCCACACTGAGCCAGCTCTTTCTGAAATGAAAACTTGATTATATCACTTGCATAAAATCTATCAGGGACTTCCCAATACCGTCAGAGTGAAATCTAAACTCCATGGCACAGCATTTGCAAGACAGTTTGTAACCACATCACAGTGCACAGATAGATCTCCTACTGAGGACTCAAGTAAAAGGCAAAAAACAGTATTTCAACATATGCAATATACTGAATTCGTAAGTTATGACAACACTGTGAAGACTAGGTAGCAATATGGAAAGTGATTACAGCGAAATAAACAAAAAGATGAAAGCGAAATATTTTACATATGACTATCATCATGTTAAAGAAGACAGTATAGCTTACTTTTAAAAGATTGAGTTTAAAAAAAAAAGAGTTGAAAGACTGGTTTAACAGAGAGAGAAACAGAGACAGAGACAGAGAGAATCTTCCATCTGCTGGTCACTCTCCAGATGGCCACGATGGCCAGGGCTGGGCCAGGCTGAAGTCAGGAACCAGGAGCTTCTTCCAGGTCTCCCACATGGGTTCAGGGGCCATCTCCCACTGCCTTCCCAGGACATTATCAGGGAGCTGGAGCAGGTGGGACACAAACTGGCACCCACATGGGAGGCTGGCATTGCAGGTGGCAGCTTTACCCACTATGCCACAGCGCCCGCTCCAAACAACTCATTTCTAAGACACCCCAACTATGAGTAGCAACTGACTTGAGCAATCTTTCCTCCTTTGTAACTCTACTATATTTTGAAATTTTTTCTTTAATGATAACACATTATTTTTCTTAAAGGTTTTTCATTGTATTATCCCAAAAGTAAAGCATTCTTATTCTCAAACCTTCAGAGAATCCAGCTAATAGAGAGCAAGCACTCCCTGTACTCATGGCCTCTCTCAGAGAGCCCCTGCTAAATCCCAGGTACATTCATAATCCCATACGTTCTCATTTTTTATATGCTCATATATGAAAATTAAAAACATTTAAAAAAAATCTCATACTCAGAATGACCCCAACTGGGTGAGCAGGCTTCCTCCCAGCCGGGTGTTGTGGCTTATGTCTTTCATGCGGGTTCTTGCATTTCCTGCTCTGGGCTGGCAGAGCCTTCTTGCTTCCGGCAGGATTCACGTGTTGGCAAGTGCTCCTGGGTTCCAGAGAGGGAAATGGTTTCCTGTGAGAGAGGGTCGGATGCCCTCTTTTTCTCAGTTTGCTCTTTAATGCTCAGAATCTAACTTCAGAACTCCCAGGATGAGACAGCGCACAGGCACTGGCCAAGGGAATTAATCATTCCTTATACGGACATCATCAAGCCCCTGGCCGCCCTTACAAGTGCTGTTTCTTAGGTTTTCTGGCTAGGAGACACCTGCTGTCACCGAGGCTGAAGAAAATGGAAGGGGAATGGAGGGAGACTTTCCTTGGGGCTCCGTCCACACGGTTCATAGCTGGATAACTGTGGACATAAAGAGAGACTCAGGAATCAGAGTGGCAGGCACATGGATAGTTTTACCAAAATTGGACCCCCGTGGGAAGACTGTAATAGAAACTCAGCCCACTCATCAAGTCAGATCCTACCAGGAACCAGGCTTTGGGGTTTGCCCAACCAATTGCGAAGCTCAACATTCACTTGAATTGTGACTCAGCTGCACCAAGAGTCAGGTGCAGTGGCCATGAAGACAGTGGACTCTCCTCAGGGAGTGGACATGCCCCCTCCTTTCAAGAAAAAAAGATAAAGAATTCCCACAAGGAGTCATAGGAGGGCTGTTCAGGCAGAAGCCAAACAGAGATGGTGAAGTTGGTACAAACGAGGAATTAAAACAAGACCAGAGCAATGTTAGAGATGTGAAGGGGAAGTGGCAGAGGATGAGGTGGAACTGGCAAGGGACTGAGGGCCTTGGTGCAGGGCAGGGAGGGTGCCATGCTTGGGGGAACTTAGCAGAGGGGACGGACGAGCTTGGACGCGGGCCATTCTGGCCTCCCTTTCAGTCCTGTCCAAGGCGTCCCTGTGCCCACCTCAGGTACCTAGCTCTCTAAGGCAACTTTCAATCCTAAGAGGCCAAATGCAGGAGACACTCTCAGGATTTGTGCTGGAATGGTAGCTCAAGTCTTAAGGACAAGGCTGAACACCTGCCAACGTGGGCATTGGCTGGGAGGTAGGAGAGAAGTGGTGGAATATTCCTTAATCATGGGTGCTTCTCTCAGCAGATCACACGCTTCACAAAGCACCTGAACTTGGTGCCTGCAGGGCCAGGATTACACGGCAGAAGGGGTCCTTGAGCTCCCTGGGCCACTGCCCACCCATCACCCCGGCTCTTCTGAAGGGCACACTGGGCATTTCTATGGCAGATTCGAATGACTGGCATCTCACGGTCTTTTCTGCCTCTTGACCGTCTTCTGAGAGGGGCTAACGAGACAGCAGGGTCCGGGAACCCACAGAGAATCTCAATGTCTGCAAAAGTGATCTGGCTGAATGTGTGTCGTGGCACAGGCCACCAGCCTCTCGTATCCGAGTGCCAGTTACTGTCCTGTCTGCTCCACTTGCAACCCAACTTCCTGATAATACATGTGGACAGTGAGAGAGAGAGACAGAGAGAAAGGTCTTTCTTTGCCCTTGGTTCACCCTCCAATGGCCACCATGGCTGGCGCGCTGTGGCCGGCACACCATGCTGATCCAAAGCCAGGAGCCAGGTGCTTCTCCTGGTCTCCCATCGGGTGCAGGGCCCAAGCACTTGGGCCATCCTCCACTGCACTCCCTGGCCACAGCAGAGAGCTGGACTGGAAGAGGGGCAACCGCGACAGAATCCAGTGCTCCGACTGGGACTAGAACCCAGTGTGCCGGCACTGCAAGGTGGAGGATTAGCCTATTGAGCCACGGGAGTTCTTTGGTTTCTGGCTTCAGTTTGGCACAACCCTGGCTGTTGTTGCCATTTGGGTTTCTGTACCTAGCCTTCCATCACTCTGCTTTCCAAATAAATTAATTAAAAACAAGTGGCCCATGTTTCATTTTCACGATTCATAAATGTAAACCTTGACTGACCAAACTGAAATTCACCACATTATCTCCCTCTTAGTCTTATCAAGCATGGCTTTGGGGGTTTTGTTCTAAAGCACCTTAATCTCCTTCAGTTCTCTGAAATCTTACCACGTAGCTATTGCCATGTATCTTTTGAATTATGGAAAATTTAATGCAATGAAGCAGCCAATCAGCTGTCACCTGAAGACAGCATCAGATACTGTCAAGAGGATCCCTGATGTCAAGTAAGAAACATCGGGCCATTGCCATGGTATAGTGGGCTGAGCCTCTGCCTGGGGCATGCTAGTACCCTATAAGGTTTGTGTCCCAGCTGCTCCTCTTCCGATCCAGCTCTCTGTTATGGCCTGGGAAAGCAGTAGGGGATGGCCCAAGTGCTTGGGCCCCTGCACCTATGTGGGAGACCCGGAAGAAGCTTCTGACTCCTGGTTTCGAATCGGCTCAGCTCCGGCCGTTGTGGCCATCTGGAGAGTGAATCAGCTGATGAAAGACCTCTCTCTCTGTCTCTCGCTCTCTCTGGAACTCTACCTCTAAATAAATAATCATACAAAGAAAAAAGAAATAAATGTCTACTCTCTCTCCCACCTGCACATTCACATCCTTCCCGTACCCGCCCTCCCCGCCACCCACGTACACATCTTACCCTGCCTTCCTCCTGCCGCTTCAAGTCACCAGCTATGCCTTGGCACCGTGGGACTCCCCTGTGTCAACCATTCAGCGCTGGCTTGTGCAGGGCTAGCAACGAGATGTTCCATCTGCTCTGTAAAAAGTTAAATGTCACCCTGTGATGTTCACTAGCTTTGAAGTCCCCTGGCTCGGCATGTGGGGAAACTCACCTGCCTCCGTCACACCCCCAACCCAGCAAGCCCTGCCCCGTGGGCAGATGGGCACTGCGGGTGGGGATCACTCATTCCTACCCTCACACCCTTTCCGGGATGGGGTTTCTCGTGGTCTCATTCACAAAAAGAGCAGCAGTGCTTCCCCGGGGACTTCCTAGGGGCCACACACTGTTCTAAGCACCATTGTGGACCTTAACCCATCCAACCATTACAAACAAGGAAACCCACACAGAGAGGTCAAGTCACCCACTCAAGGTCACCCAGCCACTAAGAGGCAAAAGCTTAGCCACTGGGGCTCTTCCTTCTCTGCTTCTCATTTTCTTATCTGCCATTTGTCTCCTAGTCAGCTGACTTCAGCCACACTCAGCTCTCTGTGCCAGACGCCAGGGTGTCAGGATGAATTAGTTGGAAGCCTTGCCCACAGTCTGGCTGAGGAGGGCTGGGTGGGGAAGGAGGGGCCTGGACAGGGTGTCTCAGGAGGACTCTGAGGGGCCCATGGGAGCCTGCAATGCCCCAGCTCTGCCATTTACGTGGGCGTATGTGCTGGCCCTCTTTAACATCTTTTCCACTGGAAGATGTCATTTTGTTTGCTGTTTCTCGCTTCAGTTTTTGCAATGTCCATTTTCTTTTCTTTTTGTCCCAGGAAAGCAGTTTTTGAACTTGGCTGTGCATTAAAATCTCCCATGGCAGCAATGGATGGCTGATTTTCTTTCCGGCTATGTGGCTGACCCATGTCTCAGTCCCTTACGCTCAGTGTCTGCCCAACAGAGTCGGGACAGAAGTGATGCCGTTCACCAGCAAGCCTGGCCTGTTACATCTCCCTAGAATTCTCCTTCCCAGCCGGCGCCGTGGCTCAACAGGCTAATCCTCCGCTTTGCGGCGCCGGCACACCGGGTTCTAGTCCTGGTCGGGGCGCCAGATTCTGTCCCGGTTGCCCCTCCTCCAGGCCAGCTCTCTGCTGTGGCCCAGGAGTGCAGTGGAGGATGGCCCAAGTGCTTGGGCCCTGCACCCCATGGGAGACCAGGAAAAAGCACCTAGCACCTGGCTCCTGCCATTGGATCAGCGTGGTGTGCCGGCTGCAGCGCGCCGTCCGCGGCAGCCATTGGAGGGTGAACCAACGGCAAAGGAAGACCTTTCTCTCTGTCTCTCTCTCACTGTCCACTCTGCCTGTCAAAAAAAAAAAAAAAAAAGAATTCTCCTTCCCTTGGGCCCCTCTCTGGGCTGAATCCCAGCAGCCAGTGGAGGTCTTGGGGGGATTCCAATGGATCTCCCAGTCGGAGGATCCTGAACCCAACCCATTTGTTTCACTTCCGCACCAGCTTTGCCTCAGCACGTGCCTGGCTGGATGTTTCTCGGTGGCTCAGGAATGCAGGCTGTTTTATCCCTTCACTTTTCTCTTAGAAAAACACTCCCTTGGCCACTGTCTGCTGTTGGCTTTATTTTATATATTTTTATTTATTTGAAAGGCAGAATTAGAGAAAGAAAGAGAAAGAGACACAGAGAGGGAATCTTCTTCTTTTTTTTTTTTTTTTTTGACAGGCAGAGTGGACAGTGAGAGAGAGAGACAGAGAGAAAGGTCTTCCTTTGCCGTTGGTTCACCCTCCAATGGCTGCCGCGGACGGCGCACCGCGCTCATCCGATGGCAGGAGCCAGGTGCTAGGTGCTTTTCCTGGTCTCCCATGGGGTGCAGGGCCCAAGCACTTGGGCCATCCTCCACTGCACTCCTGGGCCACAGCAGAGGGCTGGCCTGGAAGAGGGGCAACCGGGACAGAATCCGGTGCCCCAACCGGGACTAGAACCCGGTGTGCCAGCGCCGCAAGGCGGAGGATTAGCCTGTTGAGCCACGGCGCCGGCCGAGGGAATCTTCTATCCACTGGTTCACTCCTCAGATGGCTCCAATAGTCAGGGCTGGGCCATGTTGAAGCCAAGAGCTTTTTCTGGGTCTCCCATGTGAGTGCAGGGGCCCAAGCACTTGGGCCATCTTCCACTGCTTGCCCAAGCATATTAGCAGGGAGCTAGATCGGAAGTGGAGCAGCTGGGACTTGAACTAGCACCCACAGGGGATGCTGGCACAACAGACGGAGGCTTTATCTGCTATGCCACATTGCAGGCCCCTTGTTTATCTTTTTAAAAAATTATATTTGAAAGGTAGGAAAGATAGAGACAGAGACAAAAAGAGGGAGAAAGTTTTCTACCCACTGATTCACTCCCTAAATGTCCTTAACAGCCAGGGCTGGACCAACCAACCAAGCCAGAGCCAGGAGTCTGGAATTCAACCCACTTGAGCCGTCACTGCTGTCTCCCAGGGTCTGCACTGGCCGGAAGCTGGAATGAGGAGCAGAGCCAGGACCCAAGCTCGAGCACTTGGACACAGGACGCAGGAGTCTGAAGCAGCGTCTTTTCCGCTAAGCCAAATCCTGCCCCTGCCACTGGCCTTACCTGTGAGCAGATGAGCTGCGGGTCCGAGGGCCTCCCATGCAGTTGGGCCAAAGACTATTTTCCTTTGCCTTAGGTTTGGAATTATGATGTACGTTATGAAGGTGGAGACACTGAGGTGACTTTGATACTGTCTTTGGACCTATGAATTTACTTTCCATTATAAAAATAAGAGTCCTGCTTTAATAGACTGCAATAAGCGTGATTACATACATGTCTGACTATAGTAGTATTTGAGCATCTAATATACGCCACAGACCATGTTAAACCTCTACCCTGTAGTAACTCAGGACTCCTCCCCACAGCTGCGGGAGGCAGGAATTCTTATTATCCTGCTGTGCGAGTGACATGAAGGCACAGAACTGCGAAATGACTTGCCCAGGGTCCCAGGACAAGGAGGAGCAGAGCCAGGCACTGAAAGGCCATCTGACAGCTCCGCAGGCTGCCCTGGCCCTGCTCCGCCACCACAGCCGTCCCCTCTGCCCCTCTGGGTCCTTTCCTGGGCCAGATCTCACTGCCGTAATTCCACGCTCTTTGCCTGCTGCTCCCCACACTTTCTGTGATTAACATTTAGTCAGTCTGAACAAAACCCCCGGACCTGGCGATGCTGCCTGGTTTTCTCCAAACAGTTTGAGATGCTCCGTCACCATGGAAACCAGATTCTTGGCTGCAACCTGGTGCCTGGAGGTAAGGAGATGCAGAAAGGAAGGGAAGTACCACCATTGCCAGGCCCCTCCCCTCCTCACCCTCCCTGTTCCAGGGCCTTTTTAACCACCCGTGCCCTCTGAGCCCCTGAGTCGAGGAGATGTTGAAGTCCCTCCCCTCGCTGCCAACAACCTGTAGGGAACTTTGAAGTAGGAAAAGAAACTGCACCGTTGACATTGATGCCTACAAAAAAGGCATGGGAATTTCATGAATATGTTGGAAACTCATAAAACATTCATGATGCTTCAAAACAATAAGGCTGGCTTCTCTTCACAACGGTTTTCCAGTTTGCATAGCGATTGCTGAAAAATCAGAGCCAACCGCAAACTGAATGTATTCCTTGCGGGCAAATTATTTCAAAAATATAATTATAGAAGTTAATATATATATATATATACACATACATACATATTTTGGCAGCCAACATGCTAACAAATATCACATGCTCACATTGGCCAAACATATAATACATGAGACGAGATGTGGATGCTTCTTAATAGGATACGGGGTGGAGATGTCAGGGGGAAGGATTCCTTGGATCCCCTTGGAATTGTATCACCTTCATCAATCTTGAGAAAGCAAGCTGGATGCAAGAAGGGGCGAGTGGCCTATATTGCGGGCCCCTCTCAGCCCTGAGATGGTGGCCCAGCTGGGGGCAGACCATTCTAGAATGAAGTGGAAGCATTCGCCCAGCCAGCCCACCATGGGGGAGAGACTACATTGAATGTGTCCAACAGGTTCCAGCTGCCCCAGCTGGCAGCCAGCCAAGCAAAGCTGCTTTCCTTCTCCCTTCCCTGTAGGGGACTGGGAGGTCTGTATTTTTAGAGGGGAAGCGAGAGGGGCTGCAGCCATCCAGTTCTTTTGGCTCCTTCAGCGAGGTGGGGAGCGTGCCTTCCTGTGTTGGGTGCCGGCCGAGGAGCTCAGCTAGCTCATCTGGACTTGCAGACCCCACAGATGCATATCAAGTTCCATATCCAAGCCCTGGGCCCGAGGGAGAACGGAGCAGCTATTCCCTGCACATCAGAGCTGGCGCTGGGGGAGCCGCCTCAGTTCCCGGTCTCAGCCTGTACCTCCCAATAAGGCATGAGAGGAGCAGGAGCCCCTGGGCTAGGGCTCAAGCCTGGATGTGAGGCTCAAGTCTTGGGACCTTGGCTTTCTCGCCTGCAATGAGGTTAATAATTCCTGCCACCTTTTCTTAGCAAGGACAATGTTGGTCAAAATGGGATACAGGACTTGCCTTCAGAGTTTTGCGACTCTGCTTGCTCAAAGTGTGGCCCTCAGATCAGCAGCTGGAACCTCCCTTGTTAGATATGCAGATTCTCAGGCCCTGCACTGTGGCACAGCAGGTGAAAGCTCTGGCCTGCAGCGCCGGCATCCCATATGGGCATCTGTTCAAGCCCCCTCGGGACCCACCCCAGTCCCACTGGGCCAGAATCTGCATCCAACAAGAGATCAGGGGATCTGGATGCAGATGAAAGATTAAGAAGCACTGACTTCAAAAATTCTGCAACTGTACCTTGGAAGGTATCCGTGGCTAATGATTTGCTCAGTATCGGTCAGCTCTATTCACTCCATGAGGTTCAGTGGCTTGTTCCCTACCACGCCCCACCTTTTGGCCCAGTGCTTGGCATGGAATAGGCACTCAGTATGTATTTGCTGAATTAATGAGTAAGCCTTATAGCCCATGTGACCGACCCCAGAGGGTGGTAAGAATACACAAGACATTGAACTTGAGTCTCAACAAGCAGTGCAAACCCACCTGCATTGGGCGCCTGGAACAATGCCCAGTGCCGTGGTGCACAGGTGCTTCAACTTGACCGTGCCCCAGAATCACCTGGAGGCCCTTTTAAAAAGCAGATGGCCGGGCCCCACCTGCAGAGATTCTGATTCAATAGGTCTGGCATGGGATGAAGAATTTGCATTTCTAATGAGACCCAGGTGGTGCTGATGCTGCCAGCCAGGGAGGCTGCCTGAAGGATGCAGCCCAGTGACTGTGATAAAGCCCGAGAAAGCGTCGTCTTTAATTACAGAGTGTGAGGCATTCACAGCGACAAAAATATCAAACTGGCAGAAAAAGAGCACTTGCAGACCAAGGGATGTGGCTGCTATTTCAGACACTGCCTGGGACAGCCGAGATGGGGCAAGGTCTTGGCCCAAGGGACTTGGGCAGTGAAGGGCAGGATGTTACTGGTGGCCACAAGTTTGTGATTTAGAGTTCAAGAGTGTGATTCCAGGCCCTGTCTGGCTGGCCATCAGGGTCATTTGTGTAACTTTTTTTTTTAATTCATTGTTTTGAGAGACAAAGAGAGCAGCCATCTGCTGGTTCACTCCCCAAACGCCCACAACAGCCAGAAATAGGTTGATGCTGGAGCTGAAGTCAAAGCCAGAAGCCAGAAGCCGGAAGCCAGCGTCTCCGACTACATCTCCCACAGAAGTGGCAGAAATGCAACCGCTTGAGCTGTCATCACTGCCTCCCAGGATCTGCAAGAGCAGGGCGCTGGAGCCAGGAGCTGGACGCAGGTCTCAAACCCAAGTACTCCAACGTGGGGTACAGGGGTCTCAGGTGCTAAGCTGAACACCCACCCCGTGTGCAGCTCTCAGAAGCCATGGTGTTTTCCCATCCCCAGCTTCCCGAATTACAAGGGCTGGGACTCCGGTGTGAGACAGGCATTCTTGGGTTTTTCACTACCAACAACAGCAGCAATGACAACCCATTTCTTACATGCCAGGCCTTGAGCTAAGTCCTTGACCCAGGTCGCCTCATAAATGTGTCACAATAGTGCATGAGGTGAGCATAGCAGTTTTCTCCAGCTATTTACCTACAACCAGTTACCACCGTGCTGTAAACTGACACCCCTGTGTTATGGCTGTCCCGGATGTTAGAAATCAGGCACACCTCTCACCAGGCTGAAGTCAAGGGTTGGCAGGGCCCCATGCCTTTCCGGAGGCTCCAGGGGGAGAATCCACTTGCGAGCCCTTTCCAGACCCCAGAAGTCACCCGAAGTCCTTGGCCGAAGCCACCGTTTCGGAAGCCAGCAGTGTTGCATCCCCCCGTGTCTCTCTTCAACAGTCACATCACTCCTCTGTCTTCTGCTATCCCATTTAAGGGGGCCTCAATTGCATCGGGCCCGACACTTCCTATTTTTGAGGCAGCTGATGCACCCCCTTATTCCATCTACAACCTTAGTTTCCCTTTGCCATGTTGGGATCTGCCACATGTGTAGTTGCAGACTCCGGGGTGAGGATGTGGACACCTTCGGGGATCATCCTCTGCCTGGAGTATGAGCTCCAACCGAAGCAGAAAGGGGAGCATGGTTCTGTGAAGGGGACTTGTGGGGGGCAAAGTGGGGAAGGGGGAGGTACAAAGATGCGACGTCCAGCGAGCCATCGCCGGAGGACAGGCCCTGGGGTAAGAAAGCGGAGCCTCCAGGTTCTAAGTTGTACCTGCGGAGCACTGAGGTCAGAACAGGTGGGGTGCTGTCAGACGGCACCTGTGCGGGCCTGGGGGCCCTCGGCTGGCACTGCTCACCAGCCTCCAGAAGACGCTGGAATAAGACCCAGTGGAGGATGAGAGGCTCTGAAGGGTGGCAGGTGCACATCTCAAGCCTGTCACCCCAGGCAGTATGCACCTACCTGTGACGTTGGCAGTGCCAGTGAGCTGTAGTGGCTGTGACCTCCCTGAGAAGGCCAGCCCCGCTCCTTGTGTCACTCTTGACACTCAGGGGAACGGGCCCTCGCTGGAGCATTCTGGTGCCTGAAACCTCTGTGTTTGGGTATGTACTCCAGGGCCTTTCCTTGAGACTCCTCCCCACCCCACCCCACCCTGAGGGTCTGCCCACCCCCCTGGGGGCTGTGGTGGGAAGTACAGAGAAACCCAGCCCCCGTCTGAGGGTTCCCCATTGTCAACCCGCACCGATAGCTTCATGAATCGGCCCAACCATTCTAGTAGGCAGTGTGGTTGGAATGACCAGAAGCTTTTGAAAATAAAAACTTCTGATTTTCTGGGCATTTTTTCCTGTAGAAATAAAGGACACAAAAATGACAAGGTCTGGGGCAGGCATGGTGGTGTAGTGATTTAAGCCGACACCTAGGAAGTCTGCAACCCACATCGGAGTGCCTGGGATCGAGTCCCACCTCTGCTTCCGATCCAGCATCCTGCTAATGCGCACCCTGGGAGGCAGCAGGTGATGGCTCAGGTACTTGAGCCTCTGCCACCCACATGGGAGACCTAGATGGAGTTCCTGACTCCTGGATTCGACCTGGCTGTTGTGGGCATTTGGGGAGTGAATCAGTAGATGGAAGATCTCTCCCCTTGTTGCTCTGCCTTTTGATAAATAGAATTTTTAAAGACCACAAGGTTGTTCAATGTTGGGTCTGATGGGGGTGCAGAAAGCACTTAATGCCCACCTGCTGGGGGCCCCTCAGCTGGGAAGCCCCATTGTCGGCCAAGGTGTCTACACCACATTGCTTTGTGGAAACCTGCCCCTCTTCCTACCCTCTTACTGCAGATATGAATTTCCAACATTGTTACAACAAATTCATTTGCTTTTAAGGGAAAAAGCTTACTTTCCATTAAAACTAAAACCTCTCACCCTCTCTTCTCGGCTACTCAGCTGGCTTTCATGGGTTTTCCCCCTAATGACTCTTCAGAGAGAAACCCCACATTGATGGCTACAGTTCCGGATTTCTCTCCCGAGTTCACCCCCAGCCTTTCGGTGGCCTGCTAAGGATTTCCACACGACCATGTTGCTGCCATCTCAAACCTCACACGTCCCTGGGGAACGTTCCTCCCACTTCCGCCCTGAGTCATTGTGGTTGACTTCCTTTCTTTATTTCTTAAAAAATGCTATCTTATGAGAGAGAGAGAGAAAGAGAGAGGGAGAGAGAGAGAGAGAGAGACTCATCTACTGGTTCACTCCTTAAATGTCCACAATGGCTGTGGCTGGGCAAGGGATGGGAGAAGGAGCTTAACCCTGGTCTCCCACATGAGTGGCAGGAACCCAATTACTTGCATCCATCAGGGTCTGCATTAGCAAGGAGCTGCAGACGGGAGCCAGAGCAGGACTCTAACCCAGCTATTCTCATGTGGGATGCGGCTGTCTTTATTTTTACTATTTTATTTATTTGAGAGTTACGGGGGTGGGGGGGATCTTCCATCCACTGGTTCATTCTTCAAACGGTAGCAACAGCTAGTGCTGAACCAAGGCGAAGCCAGAAGCCAGGATCTCTATCCAGGTCTCCCACATGGACTTGGGCCATGTTCTGCTGCTTTCCCAGGCCATTAGCAGGGAGCTGGATCAGAAGTGGAGCAGCCGGGACTCGAACAAGTGCTCATGTAGAATGCTGACAGTGCAGGTAGCAGCTCAACGCCCTGTGCCACACCAGCCCCGCTGGTGCCTTACTTACCAGGCTAAACACCCACTCCCGACGCTTCTCTTTCTTTTCCAGACCCCTGGCCCTCCGCCCCTGCCATGATTCCACCACCACCAGATTCCTAATGATGACCTGGCAGGCCTGAGGCTCTGGCCCTGGTGTCTTCTCCCTTCCTCTTTGTCCCAGCATGGGGATTGAGAAGCAGCATCAGCTCCTCCCTGGCTTAGAATCTACACACCGGCTGTCCCTTCTGCTTGAAGTGTCCCCACCATGCCACCATAAACATCCTCCCACCCTGCATGTCCAACCTTAGCAGCTCCACCTAGTTCCTCAGTGCAAAGTCACCTCCCCTCTGCTTCCTCCCAGCGCACCTGTTCTCACCACCTGCCCTGACACAGCACAGTGATGGTGAGCCCACGCTGGCCTCAGCACAGATGGGAGCAGCTGGGTCTGTTTTATTCCACCTCAAGCCCCATCATGGCAGAAGTGGCCAAGCCCCCTCCCTTTGGTTCAGAGGGGCTTAGTAGTACCTGAACTGCAGAACAGGGGTGAGCTGTGTGTGCACATGCGCTTACATGTGCGGGTAGGAGGAGCCTGGCTCAGGAACTGCCCAGCTGCTCCCCTCCCTGGGCCTCCCCTTCCCCTCTGGAGTGCAGACCCTGCGCTACTTTCTCCCCAGCCGCCCCTCTTCTGGCTGCCACACTGTTGTCTCTAGGCCTGGACTTGTCGTGTGGCTAGGCGAGCGCAAACAGTCCCCATGAGTGGTGTGCACCCTCCTGCTGCACCGGGAGGGAATGAGGAATCTTTGGGTTTTGCTTCTGCTCCTCTGCAAGCCGACTTGGTGGACCAATATGGAAACAGAGAAACCCACCAGGCCAGTGAACTCTTGCCATATGGCCCTGGCCCACAGCTATTCGTGTGTGCCTACTGGCAGACACCTAACGCTCTTTGCTGGGTTGAACAGTGCCTGTGTCCAACCCCTAGAATCCATGTTCCCCTGGAACCACAGGATGGGACTTTCTTTTGGGGAAATAGTATCTTTGCAGATGAAATCATACTGGATTAGCATGGATCCTAAGTCCAATGACTGGTATCCTTGTAAGAGGGAACTGTGGACACAGACACAGAAACAGAGAGGCCGTGGGAAGACAGAGACAAAGGTGGAGGCGAGCCCTCTGCGAGCCAAGGTACACCCAGACCTGCCAGCAACCTCCCAAAGCCGGAAGAGGTAAGGAAGGATGCTCCCCCAGGAGCCCTTGGCGGGAGCATGGCTGCCCACACCTTGATTACAGACTTCTGCCTCCAGAACTGGGGAGACACCACTTTCTGGTTTTTTTTTTTTCAAGCCCGTCACTCTGAGGTCCTTTGTTATGGCAGCCACAGGAAGCGAAAACACTTTCAAGGCGCTTGAGGGCTGGGCCACAGTCCCCCTTGTTCACTGTTGGAGCCCCTGCATCTAGCAGCGTCACGTGCATCAGTGGTTCTCAGGACATTTTATTGAATGAAAGTCACAAGGACTGTTGATGTGCTTGGTCTCCTGGAGAAAAGCAGCAACAACAGAGTGAGAAATTGTTTGGCTCGTCCTTCCCGATCTCTCAGATGCCAAAATGACTATTTTTGGTGAATGCAAATCATAGCTGTGGCCAGTGTCTTCAATCCAAGGCCACAAAGGCGTGCTCGGAGCCAGAGCACAGTTTATTTTTAAATCACCAGGCTCGACTCTCAGGCTTAGACTCAGACTTTCCTGGTTAGGGCCACCCCAGCATGGCCAGCAAGCCTCAGCACAGCAAACCAAATGTTCCCAATGGGAGAGGCCTTCAGCCTGCTCCTCCAGCACAGCTGGGGAGTACCTCCCCCGCCGCATCTGTCACCAACACACCGGCCGCTTTCTGACGAGTGTGACATGCACACATCGTAAGCTGTTGCTCTTGGCTGGCAGCTCCGGGTTCTGGAATTATAAGTGTGAGCATGGGGTGCAGCCTGCAGGGCCGGGCTGGGGCAGAAAGCTCCTCCTGGAAGGGACAGGAAGGCTTTCTTCAGAACTGTTGTGTTGTCCCTGCTGTTCACTGAGCCACAAGTAAGCAGTGATCGATCAACTGTCTGCAGGTAGGACTTGGGTTGCCAAAGCTCAGGATTCTCCTTTGTCTCAGGGGGGTCTGCCCAGGTCCAGATTTGAGTACACATCACTCAATGACTCCATCAGGATTTGGGGGAAAAAAAGGGGCGTAGGGGAGATAGTATTAATCTGTGGGATTCAGAGTGAGTCTTGTTTTCTTTTTCACACATTGTATTTTCCATCTTTAGTCTTCACAGCAATAATGACTCTGACATCCTTGAAACACACACACACACACACAAACACACACACAGGTTGGGCCCCCCTGGGAGTCTGCACCCCCTTTCTGTGCCCATCCTGCACCTGTCACCTTCTTGAAATATTTCAACAGAAAGCTCCTTGCATCTGACTCCAGAAGTATCAAGGAAAAATGTATACTTTTCCTTTTTTTTTGACAGGCAGAGTGGACAGTGAGAGAAAGAGACAGAGAGAAAGGTCTTCCTTTGCCGTTGGTTCACCCTCCAATGGCCGCCGCGGACGGTGCGCTGCGGCCAGCGCACCGCGCTCGTCCAATGGCAGGAGCCAGGTGCCAGGTGCTTCTCCTGGTCTCCCATGGGGTGCAGGGCCCAAGCACTTGGGCCATCCTCCACTGCACTCCCGGGCCACAGCAGAGGGCTGGCCTGGAAGAGGGGCAACTGGGACAGAATCCGGCACCCCGACTGGGACTAGAACCCGGTGTGCCGGCGCCGCAAGGCGGGGGATTAGCCTGTTGAGCCATGGCACCAGCTATTTTCCTTTTTTCTTTTGTCTGAAGATTGATTTACTAGAAAGGCAGAGTTACAGAGTGATCATGGACTTGAGCTCACACCTGGCAAGGCCTCAGGTTCTGCCTGGTGGGTTTAGAAGGCAGCGTCTAATCTTCCAAGGAATGGTCTGGCTGAGACCCAGGAACAGGCCTCACGCTGTGTGGGCAATGGATGAAGAATTCCAGACTTAGCTGGGCCACTGTGGCGGGGTCTAGAATGGTATGAATGGATGGTTCATATGTACTCAGGAACCAACCCTGCCCTGCCCACGTGATGTGCTGAGCTGTCTGCTTGGTGATGAGGGCCCTGTGGTGTATACAGTTCCTCCCATCATGGAGTTTACAGTTGGGGGGTGGGGTGGGGAGGACACATATCAGTGGTCCCGTTTCTAACACCGCAACTGTGAGGGTGGACAGTGTTCCAAAGAGACACCGCATTAGCAGGGAGTCTGATGAGCTGTGGTGGGGAGAGAGCTCACTGGGGCTTCCCTGGGAAGGGACAGCTGAGCCAAGACCTGAAAGATGAGAAGTTAGCTGGACGAGAGGACAAGGGTCTAGGGAGAGGAAGAGGATGCAAGACCAAGGGGGCGTCAGTGCAGGAAGGAGGAGAGCCTGTCCTGGGAACCTGGGCAGAGAGGGAGCAGAGGCGACAGGTGTGGGACAGAAGGAGCAGCGCACGGGGTGCAAGTCGGGGGCTGCTCCCGGTGGGCGGATGCCTCTGAGTGGGGCCGAGCCCTTGGGTATCAGTAACTATGATAATAATAACAGCAATAACTACCCTGTAGGGGCTCCTTTCTGTGTTCTACATGTTCTGTATGCCTCATGGTCTTCAGTCCTCACAATCCTCCTAAAGAAATCTTTCCATTTCACAGATGAGGAAAACAGGGGTTAGAGAGACGTACCAACAAGTGGCCACACAGCCTCCAAGCACAGGAACTCAAACACGACCCACGGATGGCTGGCTTACCAGAGCCTCATGACTGCCTTTTGGTATCAGGAACTCTTGCTGGGAGCAGCACCAAAGACCACGCCCATTGCTCCAGCTCCCTTGAGTGCTGAGAAGGGCGAGGGGCTGGAAGCGGGCTGGGGCACAGGGCGGCGGCGCTGGCAGTGGTGGAGGGCCGTCGGGAAGCACTGGGGTGGGTGCCCCCAGCTTGTCCAGGTGCATGATCTGAAGCCGAAGGCTTGGCAGAGGCCCACTGCGCAGCTGCAGAAGGCTGTGCTGGGCATGTACTCAGCTTGGAGCTACGAGGGCTGGATTTTATTTTTTCCCTCATGGTGACGTTGTGAACCAGGGAAGGCAGACCAACTTGTAAGGATGACTTTCAAGTGGAAAAAAAACATCTTCTCTAAGGCTTGCAGATGGCTTTAGGGATGTGGAAGAAAGACAAGTGGGAGGATTTATGAAGCCCCTGAGTGGATGTGCCGAAGCCGGGATGCCTCACCAGCAGAAGAGACCTGTTCACACAATCACTAAGGAGCGCTGCGAGGAAGGCACATCTCACGGAGGCCATCAGGGCTTCCTGCTCGATCCAGAGAGAGCCCGCAAGCCCTGTGGGCACAGCGGAGTTGCAGAAAACCTAGAGCCACTCTGGTGAGCTAGACAAAAACCATTTCAGAATTTAGGGCTGTCGTGGCCCTGGAGGCGCGCGCCTCTGTAATCTTGGGGGTGTTGGAGAAGTTCTGTGTCTAGATGCTGCCCACTGCAGTGTGACCTTGACATTAGTGGTGCAGGTGCAGCTGCTGCCCAGACACCAAGAGGTGGGACAGAGATGGAGCCTAGGACCTGGAAAGGACTTCCACGGATCGATGCACCAGAATTGCTGACTATTAGAACGAGGCATCCCCGAGGCCTGCTATGTGTTTTATTTTTTTTTTAAATAAGCATTTAGTTATTTATTTGAAAGGTAGAGAGAGGAGAGAGAGCAAAACAGAGAAACAGAAATTTCGCATCCATTGGTTCATTCCCCTCACAAAGCCTCCAGGAGCCGGAGCTGGGCCAGGCCTCCGCCAGGAGCCAGGAACTCCACCCTGGTCTCCCACCCACGTGGGCAGCAGGGACACAACTGCTTGAGCCGTCAGCTGCTGCTTCTCAGGACCTACGTGAGCAAGAAGCCGCAATGGGGAGTGGAGCCAAGACAAACACGGGCACCCTGATCCTGGGTGCAGGCCTCCCAACTGGTCTCTGAACCTCTGCACCACTGCCCACCCTGTATGTATTATCTTGAGTGGCCCTGGGACCAGTACAACCCTGTGTTACTGCAGATTTGCAGGCCCTCTTGCCCAGGGTCCCCAGTCATTAGCACCCATTTGTGTGGCTGGGAATGATGGGGTTCCTTTCTTCTTTGAGGAATCATCAGTTCATCAAGAACCGGGTATGGGGTATTCTAGGAGACCTCTGAGCATGGGGCTCTGCCCCAGCTTCTGTAGCTGGAGTCTCAGCTTGAGGAGCTTGTGGGCAAAGGGCTCTGGTGTTCCCACTGCAAACCCATTTCCTGGGCGTGGCCTTGGACATGGCCCTTGTCAATGAGCCTAACTTTCCTTGAGTGGACAATCAAAGCAATTAGACTTTTCTCTCTGGATTACTTGGAATAGTACATAGATTTCAAATTGTTTTGCACTAAAATAACCTTATCTTTTAATACCATTTTCCACAAATGTTCTGAAGTGCCCTCATAACAAGCAGAAGGATTGAGGGCAAATCTTAATTATTTTTATATGCAATTTCTGGTACATTGCAAATTTTCTAAAATATGTAGGTACTATAATTACAATCAGACACTTTACAATCAAAAATGAAATGAGGCTTGCATGTCTACAGATTTGACTGCAACGCTTAGCACACAGCAAGCCAGTATGAATAACCAGCAGGATGCCCCCTAGAATACAGAGGAGTCCAGGCAAATCTGGGGAGCCTGGGGGGCTAGCCCACTGCAGCTGTATTTGCATGATGGTCTGAGGTTCTGTCTGGGAAAGAAGTTGTACTCAAGGAAGAGAACTGCAATTCTTAAGATCGATCAAGGGCAGTCGATGACATCTGGAGAGGACAGGTGTCTGGGTCTGTCACATGGAGGTGCAGACCCCTGTCCTAGCCCCACAGGCTCCTTCCTGCTTAAGCTTTAGGGAGAGAGAAGGACAAAACTGGAACGTTGTTAAGTCACTTCCTAAATCTCTGCTAGACTTTGAGAAGTTTAGCCAGTGCAGCTTATGACCTTTTGTGTAGTGTAGGCCTCCCTGTCCCCGGAGGGCTGGCCTGGAGTACTCAGAAACAGCTGGTGTGCAGGAGTCTACAGGGCAGCCTTCACGGTGGGGAGACAAGGAGAGGAGGACGGCAGCCATGTGGGACCTGAGCACCTTACCTGAGCACACCTGGGACACCTCTCCTGGCGTCCGGAGCAACGAGTTCATCCGGGACACCGACAGCCTGGGGCAGGGCCAGGCACCGTGGATCTCCTGAGGGCAGGGCCTGCTCTGCTGGCTGATGGGCCGCTGAGTGCCTTGTTTGCCTCCGAGCTGGATTTTCCTCCGATCTCTTACCCAGTTACCTTCACAAAGGAGCTGACAAGGCATTGCTTTGGGGGCGATGCTCTCAGAATCAAGAGCACCCCCCTCCCCGCCCCGTCACACAGCTATACTTAATCAACATTTGCTTTTAGAAAATGTGATCAAACATCTATCCCATAAAACTCATCATTTTAATCATGTTCCGATATACAACTCAGCGGCATTCATTACACGGGCAGTGCTGTGTGACCGTCAACACAGTATTGTATTTGCAACACTTTTCCAACACTCCCAACAGAAACACTGCGTGTAATCATCACACAGCCACCGCCCATTCCCCACCTGCACCGCAGCCCCTGGAAACTGTTCAGCCACCTTCTGTCTCTATGAATCTGCCCAGGTAAGTAGGAAGTCACAGTGCTTGTCCCTTTGTGACTTGCTTATTTCACCTAGATGATGTTGTCGAGGTTCGTCCGTCTGCAGCAGGTACCAGGGCTTCTCTCTACTGCACGGCTGACCGGCACTGCGGTGCGTGTGTGCGTGTGTGCGTGCATGCGTATGCCCCCACACTTTGTTCACCGATGTCCATGAGTGTGTTGCTTGCACCTTTTATTATTGTGAACCCTGCTGCAAGGAACACAGGCGTAGACATATCTGTGAAAACACTTGTTTTCAGTTCTTTGGAAACTTTTTTTTTTTTTTTTTTACTTAGGAGTAAAATTGCTAGGTCATAGGGTAATTCTAGGTGTGACTTTTTGAGAAACCACCAAATTGCTTTCCACAGAGGCGGCACCATTTTCCGTTCCCACACACACTGTACAAGGGCTCCAATGTCTCCAAATTCTTGCTAATGCTTGCTATTTGCTATCAAAAACCAAACTACAGCCACCCAATGAATAATATAGTACGTCATGGTTTTGACTTTCATTTACCTGATAAGCAATGATGAGCCTATTTTCAAGTGTTTGGTGGTCTTTTGTGTGTCTTCTTTGGGGAAATGTTAAGTTAATATGTTTGTCATTTTTTACTGGAAATTCTTTTTTTTTTTTTAAGGTTTACTTATTTGAAAAGCAGAAGCAGAGAGAAAGAGAGAGACAGAAAGTCTTCCATCTGCTGGTTCACTCCCCAAATGACCACAATGGCCAGAGCTGGGTGAATCCAAAGCCAGGAGCCAGGAGCTTCTTCCCGGTCTCCCACGTGGGTTCTGGGACCCAAGGACTTGAACCATCTTCTACTGTTTTCCCAGGCCATGGCAGAAAGCTGGATTGGAAGCGGAGCAGCCAGGACTCAAACCGGTGCCCACATGGGATGCCGGCACTGCAAGTGGTGGCTTTACCCACTACACCACAGTGCCAGCCACTAGAAATTCATTTTTATTTATTAATTTTGACTTTAAAGATGTATGTATTTATTTGAAAGGCAGAATTACAGAGAGGCAGAGGCAAAGAGAGAAAGAGACACATCTTCCATCTGCTGGTTCACTCCCCAATGGCTGCAACGGCCAGAGCTGTGCCGATCTGAAGCCAGGAGCCAGGAGCTTCTTCCAGTCTCCCACAGGGGTGCAGGGGCCCAAGGACTTGGGCCATCCTCCATTGCTTTCCCAGGCCACAGCAGAGAGGGAAACTGAAAGTGGAGCAGCCAGGACTCAAACCAGCACCCACATAGGATGGCAACACTGCAGGAGGCGGCTTTACCCACTATGCCACAGCGCCGACCCCGCATTTTTATTCATTTACTTGGAGGGCAGAGTAGCAGAGAGAGGCAGAGAGACAGAGTTCTTCCATTCACTGCTTCACTTCCCAAATGGCCACAGAAGCCAGGGATAGCCCAGGCTGAAGCCAGGAACCTGGAACTCCATCAGAATCTCTTATGTGGGTGGCAGGAGCCCAAGTATTTGGGCCATCACCTGTTGCTTTCCCAGGCACGTTAGCAGGGAGCTAGATTGGAAGTGGATCAGCTGGGACTCAGTATAACTCTTCAATACAAGATGCAGGCCTTAACCCACCGCATCACAACTCCTGCCCTGGCCTCTTCTCAATTTTTGAATTGAATTCTTTTGTTGTTGTTATTGAGTTGTAAGAGTTCTCTGTATATTGTGGATATTCTGGATATTAAACTCTTACCGAGTATATGACTTGTGGCTGTTTCCTCCCACCTGTAGATTGTCTTTTCCCTCTCCTAAAAGTGTCCTTTGCAGTACAAAAGTTCTTAATGTTGAAATTCAATTCAGCTGTTTTTCTTCTGCGGCCTGCATTTTTGGCATCCTATTCATGGAATCTTTGTTAAATGTGAGGATGTCCTGCGAGGTTTTCAGCTAAGTGCTGCAGACTGTTAACTCTTCAGCTGAACCCTCTTGCATTTGGAATTAGTTTTGTAGATGGTCTAAGGGGCTAACATTTGTGTGTGCTGTCTTTTTAGCTCTTGCAGCTCCCTTCTGGCTTCTTGGGATCTGCAAGCTGAGGTGGTTTTACCTCGTCCTTCCTGTTTGGATGCTGCTTCTTTCTTTTGTAGCTGGAACACTCAGGACAGAGTTGGTGTAGGAGTGGAAGTGGACAGCCTCATCTTAGTCCTGATCTTGGGGGAGAGCTTTTGGTCCTCGCCTTTGAGGATCATCTGTGGGTTTATCAGAAATGCAGTGAATGCTGTGAGATAGCTTCCCCCCATTCTAGCCTTCTGGATTTTTAAATCATAAAGACATTACAGTCGTCCTCCATGATCATCTTCTGTGTTTCACTGGTTTTTTGGTAGTGAATTATTTTGATTCCCTTCTCATTTACTGTTGTTTATATTCTGTAAATAATTTGTGTTTATCACAGGGATTACACTTAATACCTAAAATTTTAACAACCTAATTTGAACTGATACCAGTTTCACTTTAACAGCAAAAATCTCTGTTCCTATATAGCCCTGTTCCCCTCCTTATGTCACTATTGTCAGAAAGTGTACTTTTAAACATTGCATCCCCAGTAACTACATTTATTTTCTATGTGTTCACCTTCTAAATCATATATGAAATACAATTATAAACACAATTATAATTATAAATAATTATAAATACAATTATAAACACAAAATATAAAAACATTGGCTTTCACATTGTCCAAGAACTTGGATTTCCCAGACAACGTTTTATTCCTAATGGCTCCTGTTTATGTCTAGAATTCTTTTTCTTTTCTTTTAAAGATTTGTTTATTTGAAAGACAGTAAAATAGAGAAGGAGAGAGAGAGAGAGATCTTCCATCTGCTGGTTCATGCCCTAAGTGGCTGTAATGGTCGGGGCTATGCCAGGCTGAAGCCAGGAGCTTCTTCCATGTCTCCCACATGGGTGTAGGGGCCCAAGGACTTGTGCCATCTTCCACTGCTTTTCCAGGTGCAGGGAGCTGGATTGGAAGTGGAGCAGTCCAGATTTGAACTGGTGCCCATATGGGATGCCGGCACTGCAGGTGGAGACTTAGCCTTCTATGCCACAGTGCTGGCTCCTAGTATTCTTTATCTTTTCTTCTCTTGAAAGGCAAAGTCAAAGAGAAAAGTCTTCTACCTGCTGGTTCATTCCCCAAATGGCTGCAATGGCCAGAGCCTGGGCCAGGCTGAAGCCAGGGGCCTGAACTCAGCCTGGAACTCCTTTCAGGTCTCCCACATAGGTGGCAGGGGCCCAAGTACCCAGGCCATCTTCCACTACTTTCCCAGGAACATTAACGGGGAGCTAGATTAGAAGTGGAGCAGCCAGGACCTGAACCAAGTCCCAGATGGGATGCTGGCATTGCAGCTGGTGGCTGTACCTGCTATACCACAGCTCCAGCCCTTGCCTGGTCTTCTTTATGTCAACTCTGAGAATAGTTCCTGCAGGGCTGCTGCAGTGAGTAGACTCCCTTTTGTTTAGCAGCACAGGGTGAACACTTGGGGTCCTCTCAGGCATTTTCTGATCCTGTGTCTGCCCCAGGGCATGGGCATGATGGGTTCTCGCATTCCTTTTGCACCCAGCTGCTTTTGAACATTTTAATTTCCCAAGTAACTGCCCCAGCTTTGCTTCCTGGGTCTTAGGCAGTCTGTTGCGTATGGGCACCATGACCTTCCCCCGCAGGCTACTGTGGGTTATTAGTTTGTTTTCCACTGTTTTTGAGCAATGGTCACTGCTTTTCTGGCCCAAAGCCCAAGTTAGGCAAAAACCGAAGCGAGTACCTGGTGTCAGTCTTTGAGGTAGTCCCCAAACAGGTCAGCACAGACATATGCGTGATTTGGGAGTGAGATCCACCCCGTTCCTTCTGGAACCAGGAGCTTGTGTCCCACACGGGCTGCCACACTGGGGAGTGAGTGCGCAGGGCAAGAGAAGGCTGGCTCACTACTTCCAAGGTGCTCCTTGTTGATCCCGCACTCGTGTGCTGGCTGCAAACCTTTGGCTGTTTCCTCTAGAGTTCTGACAAACTTGGTTCTGATACCTCCTGCTTGTTTTGAGGAGCTTCTGTAGGGAGACAAGAGCTTGGAGCTACTCGCTCTGTCATTCTGTGGACATCACTACACAGATATCCTCTTTAAAAAAAAGCTTTATGTATTTTATTTGAAAGGTAGAGTTACAGAGAGGAAGGGAGGAGGGAGGGAGAAAGGGAGACAGAGAGATGCTAGCAACAGCCAGAACTGAGCCGATCTAAGCAGCTGGGAGCTTCTTCCAGGCCTCCCATGGGGCTGCAGGGGCCCAAGCACTTGGGCCATCTTCTGCTGCTCTCCCAGGTGCATTAGCAGGGAGCTGGATGGGAAGTGAAACAGCTGGGACTCAAACCGGTGCCCAAATGGGATGCCGGCACTGCAGCAGCGGCTTTACCCACCATGCCACAGAGCCAGCCCCACCAGTACCCTTTCACTAATGACCCTATTGGGGCTGGCACTGTGGCACAGCAAGTTAAACCACTGCCTGCAGCGCTGGTATCCCATATTGGGAACGATTCGGATCCTGGCTGTTCCACTTCCAATCCAGCTCTCTGCTAAGGCATCTGGGAAAGCAAGAGAAGATGGCCCAAGTCCTTGGGCCTCTGCACCCCCATGGGAGACCCAGGTGAAGCTCTTGGCTCCTGGTTCCTGGTTCTGCCTGGCCCAGCCCTGGCTATTGCAGCCATTTAGGGAGAGAACAAATAGATGGAAAAAAAATCTCTCTCTCTCTCTCTGTATCTTTACCTTTCAAATAAATAAATCTTTTTTAAAAAAATTACCTTATTTTCATCTTTGTACCAATGTGGTCTGGTGCCAGATGACACCTGTAAAACTTTAACCATAGCTTGAACTGGTGGATGATACCTATTTTTTTGTGGAGTTGAAAAAAAAAAAAAAATGGGAAGCAGACCAGAGCCAAACAAAAGAATCAGTCTCTATAGGGCATCTGTGCATAGGTCTAAATAATACTGTGTAGGTGGCATCTACCTTGCTAAAGACAGTCTTCATTTACAATTCAGAGTAAAGGGGCACTTTCTAAAATGTTTGCATGGATGTTCAACAGTTGTCATTGGTCCCCTGGATCTGGGCTGCAATGGGTTTCATCGCTTACGGTGATGAGTGCATCATGCCACGCAGAAGGGTTAAAAGCCAGGTCCAGGCTCAGGAGACATGAGTTCCACAAGCAATTGGTGGTGTTTAGCATGGGCACAGAAGGGTGGAGTGGTGATGTGTGTCTACCGCCTTGTAGTGAAGTACCCCAAAAGGTAGTGCCTTAAAGCAACATTTACACTATCTCTCTAGAGTATAGGGATGCTCTGGTCGGTCTTCAGATCATATAAATCTTTCGCCTTCAAGTGTAGGGGCGCAGTCTGATTACCCTCAAGATGCCTGCTGGAATTGCAGTCATCTGAAGGCCTGTCTGGGCTGGAGGAGCCACTTCCGAGATAGCTCACTTACAGGACTAGCGAGCTGATGACAGCCGCAGACACATGTGGCTCTTCTCCACCCGAGCCACTGCCGAGGGCTGTGCAGGTGTCTGACAGGATGGCAGCTGGCTTCCACCAAACCAAGCAGCTTAAGAGGTAGAAATGAGCATTTGTATGACCAAAACTCAGTCACACGACATCAGTTCTGCCACGTTCTATTCATCTGGAGTAAGTCATCAAGGCCATCCGTACCCAAGAGGAAGGGGATTAGGTGCTACCTTTGGAAGAGAAGTACGACAAAGGGTTTCATGGACAGATTTTAAAGCTGCTGCACAATGCTGTGGCAGGGGCTGGCTGCCTTACTTTAGGACCTTCACACAAGCTGGGGGACAGAAAGCATGGACCTGTTTCTGAAGGAAATTAATTAAAAAATATAAAAGTAGGGAGTGTGTGGGTGTGGGATGATGTGGGTGTGGGTGTGTGATGGAAGATGAAGACAGCACCTGGTTTCTTGGAGAATTTACTCAGAAATAGCTTAAGGGAACTCCAACCATGCAAGTGTACTTCAGAACGTCCATGGTAGGTGTGGGCGTGTCACCACACTTGGAATGCCTGCATCCACATCTGAGTGCCTAGTTCAAGTCCTGGGCACTCTGCTTCTGATCCGGCTTCCTGCTAATGCACATCTTGGGAAGCAGCAGATGAGGGCTCAAGTATTTGGACCCCTCCCACTCACGTGGGAAACCTGGAGGAGGTTCCAAGCTCTTGTCTTCAGCCTGGCCCGGCCCCTGCTATTGTGGGCATTTGGGAAGTGAGTTAGTGGGTGGATGATCTCTCTCCATTTGTCTCTCTTACTTTCAGATATATTGAAGATAAATAAATGTTTTTTTTAAATTCATGGAAAAAATGGAATTAAATAATAAGTTAAATTTTTTGCAATTTTATTTAAATTCATGCCTTCTTTTTTTTCCATGATGTGCATTTGCATAATGTGTGTTTCGATACAAAAAGATTTTGAAACTTATACATGGTTTCTTCTATAATATGCATTTTCATAATATATTTAGTGCAAAAAACCTGAAATCTATGCAGGTTTTTTAAATAATAAGCAATTTCATAACACATTTTCCATGAAATCTTTAAAGACACTTTGTACAATAACTCATGTTTTCAGGACTGTTTTGTCTAAAATCCACGATGAGGACAGGTAGAGGAAGGCATGAAAGGTTCTGAATATGCCCTCTTCGCTTCTGTCTTTCCCTCAGAAGAGTCTGCCTTGTGGTCAGGATATTAAGTCCTGGGGAGGCTGTAACTTGAAAGCAGGGTATTTGAGCGGAGCATCCCAGTTAGGTCAAGCCAAGGTAAAGAGGTCCCTTGCTGACAGAAAGGACCCAACAAGCCAATGGCATGGCAAGGAGAACTGCACTGTAGGAAGAACGTATGCAAATGAGGACACCTGCACTCAATATTTCTCATTTGGGCTCAAGAGAAAAACAACCAGCCAAGCACGAAATGATGAGCCTGTTTTCTGAACATTTGGCCCTGAGAGTCAAATGATGTGTGGTCTCTTAGCTTTCAAGCTTATCTACTTTTATTTGAAGTTGATTTCTCTTAGCAAGAGATCACTGTGTACACGCCAAGGTTTTCAGAGCTGAGTGAGAAGTTGTGTTGACAGCCCTCTGCTTGCCTAAAGCAGCGGGTTGTTTACTTGGGCTGCAGCACAGCTTTGTCCAGGCACGGAGTCATGGTCCCATCAGCAGGGTTGCCTAGTGACTGATCTATCTATGCCACACCACACAGCTGCAAATAGGACTGGACCAGGATAGGGGTGGGGGGTGGCATGGCGCTGTGGCGCTGTGGCATAGCCGATAAAGCTGCCACCTGCAGTGCCGGCATCCCATATGGGCACCAGTTTGAGTGCTGGCTGCTCCGCTTCTAATCTAGTTCTCTGCTATGGCCTGGGGAAGCAGTAGAAGATGGCCCAAGTCCTTGGGCCCCTGACCTGTGTGGGAGACCCAGAAGAAGTTCCTGGCTTCCTGCGCAGCTGCAGCCATTGCAGCCATCTGGGGAGTGAGCCAGTGGATGGAAGACCTTTCTTTCTTTCTTTTTTTTTTAAAAAGATTTATTTATTTATTTGAAAGATAGAGCTACAAAGAGAGGTAGAGACAGAGAGAGAGGTCTTCCATCCACTGGTTCACTCCCCAGATGGCCGCAATGGCCGGAGCTACGCCAATCTGAAGGCAGGAGCCAGGAGCCTCTTCTGGGTCTCCCACATAGGTGCAGGGGCCCAAGGACTTGGACCATCCTCTACTGCTTTCCCAGGCCATAGCAGAGAGCTGGATTTGAAGAGGAGTAGCTGGGACTAGAACCGGCACCCATATGGGATGCCAGTGCTTCAGGCCAGGGCTTTAACCCGCTGCACCACAGCGCCGGCCCCAGACCTCTCTTTCTCTCTGCCTCTGCCTCTCTGTAACTCTGCCTTTCAAATAAATGAATGAATGTTTCAAAAAAAAAAGAAAGAAAGAAAGAAAAGAAAAAGGGCTGAGCCACACGTACACGTCTGGGGGATTTCCAGATGACAATCTTTCTCTCACTTTGTCATATTGCTCCTGAAATTGGAGTCACAGAGTAAGATGCAAGATTAATTGTTTAACACCCACCCACATTCTCTTCTTTGAAAAGTTAAAAAAAAATTGTTGGTCGAGTGTGTTTCTTTAGATACAAGTACTAGAGACTAGAGACTGGTGACTCTAGATTGTTGAAAATATCTAATTTTTGTTTGAGTCTTATTATGACAAACCTGTTTAACATTCAGTAAGGTAGTGAAAGTGTACAATGACCATTTTGTCTATAAAGATAATGCATTTTTAAAATGTACTTGGTCATTAGAACTATTATCAAGAAAAGAGATCATATATAAAAGCAGAAAGATGTTCTATACAGAACAGATTAAAGGGCTTGGGTATGACATACAAACAAAACAATTAAATTTATGAATTAAACATTTATGGAATGCCTCCTAAATTAGACTTTGTAGCTAGAAAAGTTAACAAAACATTTGCTAATCGCCTCCCTAGCGGTTCTACTGTGAGATGAGGCAGATATAAAGAGGTGACTCTAAATGTTGTGGAGAAAAATAGAATGAGTGTTTGGGACTCATAGTCTACACAGGGAGGAATTAGAGTAAGGAAAAAGGGGCTGGAGATGAGAAAGGGCTTGGGGATGCCCCCTGCCGATAGGTGATGCTGGGGTTTGCAGATGACCCCCCCCAAGTGCTACTGAAAATAGACCCAGCTCTACAAGCTCCTCCCACTACCAGCACAAGCTGGTATAGGATGATATTTTTTGTGGTGTACCACTGTGAACCCCTGTATCTTTGTAGGAAAATTGCTGTTGACATTGGTCTTGCTTTGCATTATTTATGATTTTAAAAAGCAGTATTGATTTTATAATAAAGGGGCTATTTTTCCGTGGAGGATTTGTTGATTTATGTTTGTGGCTGAAGTTAAAAGTCTCTATGTAGCAGTTACTGACTTTGGTCACTGAATCTTATCAACTGTGTTTTTATTAGCTACTGTGCATTTTGTATGCAGGAACTCAACATTAAGTGGATTTATGTTCAGAGCAGATTGAAGGCTTTGGTTAGAAATTACGTGTATTTTATCTATTTCAGTCTTTAGACAACCTTTGTGGTTAAATTCAAGGTTAACAGGTTAATATCAATCTATGCCAGTTTGAGTCTTTAACCAAAATATATACAAAGTAGATCACTGATCTTGAAATATTGGCTCTATTACCTCTTTTTAAAAAAGATTTATTTGTTTACTTGAAAGGCAATTATGGAGGGAGGGAGGGAGGGAGAGAGGAGGAGGAAGGGAAGGAGGGAAGGAGGGGGAGGGAGAGAGAGAGAAAGAGAGAGAAAGAAATATCTTCTATTTGCTGGTTCACTCCCCAGGTGACCACAATGGCTGGGGCTGGGCCAAGGTGAAGCCAGGAGCCAGGGACTCCATTGAGTCTCTCATGTAGGTGGCAGGGGCCCAAGCACTTGGGCCATCTTCAGCTACCTTCCCTGGCATAGTAGTAGGGAGCCGGATTGGAAGTGGACCAGCTGGGACTTGAACCAGAACTCATATGGGATGTTGGTGTTGTAGGCAGGAACAAGCCAACTGCACCATAACACTGGCCCTCTATTACCTCTCTGAAGCCATAAACCAAGGCTTCCCAACTTGCTTCTCATAGTAACTTTGATGGAAACAGATGCAGCGGATTTGGGGTGTATCCTTTTGAGTAATGGTAATGAGATAGTCATTGCTGTTAATTACAGAACCATAGCTAACATTAAGTAGTTAATTCAACTCTAGCCGTGTTTGCTAGCTATTTTTAACTTTCTGGAGGTTGCCAGTAGTTCATGTTTATCTGGGATAGTTGAAATATTCAGTTCAAGAATCATTTCCAATCATAGTTGCATATTTTACTTCCTAGTGAGGGTAGATGGAGGAGCAAGGGCAGAGAGGAAAGGACCAGTAAAATAGATTTGAAGTTGAGTGACACAGTTGGATCACTGATAAATTGTTTTGAATAAATAACAATAAGTAGGAATCTTGAAACAGGTCAGGATAATGAAGGAGTTAGACCAGAAAATCATGATAGGGCCAGTCTATTAATAAAATTGTACCATTTTATATTTAAAGAAGAGAAAAATAAACAGATGTGTTTTTTACCTACTCAATTTAGCTCTGGTTCCCATCTTTGTATGAGGTTCAAATTTCCTAGTACAAAGTGTATTCTTGAACTCTGGGGTTTTCTCCAAAATGGATCATCATCACTGGTTTCCTAATGCAATGCCAAGAACATCAATAAATAAAGTTTAATTATTCATTGCTGTTCTTTTTCCTTAGCTTTGTTTTAAAAATGTTCTCAACGGTGAGAAATGGCATATTCTTCCTTTAATGTCACATTCCTCCTTTAACATTGAAATCATCTCAGGCATTCTTTATCTTCTGTAAACATTTGACCTATAATCTTCAATGTGTAGGTGCTAAGAATTAGAAAATTGTTTCTATTAACTTGCTGGGAAGAGAAATAGTTGCCAGATCCTCTACATTTTGGGTCCCTTTGGGGTTGATCAGACCTGGGTTCACTCTAAGTAACACTTCGTTCTACCAACCTTGTGCTTCATAGTCATGTAACCTTGGGAAAGTCATTTAACTTTGTAAAGGTTTCATCACGAATCTGAAAAATTAGAAGCTTGAATGTCCCAACATATGGGACTGTGCTGAAGGATTACATTCAAGTTGAACCTTCAGGATTCCAAACACTTAGTGAGCCTTTGGGAAATGCTAGCTGTTATTGCAATTATCACCACTAATGCTTGTGATGGACTGAATTGTGCCTCACCCCAACTCACACACTGAAGTCCTAAACTCTAATATCTATGAATGTGACTGTATCTAAGATAGGGCCTTTCAAGAGGTAATTAATGTAAAATGAGATCACTGGGAGTAGGCCTTAATCCCATTGGACTGGCATCCTTATCAGAATGGGAGATAAAGATGCATACACACACACACACACACACACACAGCAAAGATTGTGAAGATATAGGAAGAAAGCAGCTGTTTGCAAACCAGGGAGAAAGGTCTCAAAGAATAAAACTAGGGGCTGGCACTGTGGCTTTGCAGGTAAAGCTGCCACCTGCAGTGCTGGCATCCCATATGGGCACTGGTTCGAGTCCCGGCTGCTCCACTTCTGATTCAGCTCTCTGCTATGGCTTGGAAAAGCAGTAGAAGATGACCCAAGTGCGTGGGCCCCTACACTTGTGTGGGAGACCTGGAAGAAGCTCCTGGCTCCTGGCTTCAGACTTCAGACTTCAGATCCACCCAGCTCTGGCGACTGCAGCCATCTGGGGAGCAAACCAGCGTATGGAAGACCTCTCTCTCTGCCTTTACCTTTCTGTAACTCTGCCTTTCAAATAAATAAATAAATCTTTTAAAAAACAATAAAACTAACATTGCCAACAATTTGGTCTTTGTTTTTTAGCCTCTTGAATTGTGGAAAAATAAATGTTGGTGTTTAAACCACCCAGTCTGTGGTCCTCTAAACAATTAACTTAGTACTACTGACAAAAAGAGTATTTTTAAATTATGTGTTAGCAGTATAAGATCAACAACATTTCCAAAAGCTACTGTGTTTGGTCTGCTTTTTATATTTTCTGGCATGGGGGTGGGCGGAGGAGGGAATCTAAAAATCCACAGCCTGTTCTGTCTCTGTGGGGTTTGGCTTGGCCCAAGCCAGGACTCAGATTCGATATAGACACAAAGGTTGCCTAGAGCCCCAGGGCATAATCTCAGCGGATCACAATCCTGGTGGGAGGGGTAGGGCCAGGGTAAGGGAGGCAGAGGTGAACCTGTGATTGAGCTCCCGTTTAAACACCACTCGGTTCCAGTGCCTGGTGCTCTCCAAGCACAGCTAAAGATACCGTGTGTTCACTCTGTGTTATTACAGGAACAAAATCAGTGAACGCTGTAGGTTTTATTTCCCTTAGCCCACATGGAGTCCTGATTGCACTGGAACTGGGGAGAACAGTGCTCACGTGAACGGCCCATTGCTCTCGGTGGGCGGCTCCTCTGAGCTCGGCCTGAGTCTTTTCCCTTCTTCTCAGCAGCTTGCTCTCCTTTGCATTCCTGGTTCGGGCCCTTCCTTGCTGGCCGCCCTTCGGCCCCACCTAGGCAAGGGGGGAGCCTGTGGACGACACTGAAATCAGGGGATGCAGGCTGCCCGAGTCATTTTGTCCGTTCACTTAGCCCAGCCTCACCAACTCTGGAGAAGGGAAGCCAAGGACTTGCCCGTCTCCACTTGCTGGGGCATCTGCAGCTGTGCTGAGGCCCTGAAGCCTCCCCAGCCCATTCAAAACAGCTTGTCTATTGGAGGGGAAAGTAGGGGTGGAAATCCTGAAAACACCAGCCAGGAATGTTTAGGAGGACAGCTGCCCAAGACCACAGCTTATAAATTGCAGGTGCTGAGGGGCAGTGTGGACTTGAGGACAAGGGCAAGGTCAGCTCCTGATGGCCAATGACTCCATGAATTCTGCATCCGAGACACTTGGTGGCCTTGCTCTAGTCTTGCTTCCCACCCTTGGCAGCATCCAGCAGGGAGCCCCTGGCAGAGGAGGACGGGCCCCAGCCCTGCACCCAGGAGCAGGGGAGGACTCTGCACTCTGGCACTTAGCTCAAACCTCATGCGGCCCCAGAAGGTACAGCAGGTGCTGTCACTCCATTCACAATCCGCTCTCTGCATCTGTGGGCTCTGCACCCAAGGAGTCAACCAACAGCAGATGGAAAACGTTCAGAACGAAAACTGCATTTGTACCGAACATGTGCAGACTTTAATGGGTCATGATACACTGAGCAAGAATGTAACAACTATTTACACAATGTTCACAATGCATTAGGTGTTGTAAGTAATCTAGAGATGACATTAAATGTATGGGGTGAGGCAGGGCGGGCATTCGGTGCAAAGACACCACTTGAGACTTCTACTTGTCACATCAGCGTCCCTGGATTCGAGTCCCAGCTCCGCTTCCAGCTCCAGTGTCCTGCTAATCTGTGCCCTGGGAGGAGGTAGGTACTGCCTCCAGTACCTGGCTCAAGCCCTTGGGTCTTTGCCACCCATGTGGGAGACTGAGATTGAGTTCTGGACTCCTGGTTTCAGCCTGGCCCAGCCTTAGCCACTGCAGGCATTTGGGGAGTGAACCAGCAGGTGATAGCTACCCCTTTACATGTGTCTGTCCTTCTGCCTTTCACATAAATTAAAAATAAATAAAGTCTACGGGGGGGGGGGTATGCAGAGGTTATATGCAAATATGACACCATTTCATATAAAGGACTTTGCACATCTGTGGATTCGGGCATCCAGAGGGGGTCCTGGAACCCATCCCCCACAGATTCCGAGGGATGGCTGTGCTCAGTCCAGTGACTTGTTGAGGTCTTAGGAGTAGAGCTGGTATGGGGCTCTAACTCTCGTGTCACCATGCTCAACAGCTCCTCCGATCACTCCAAGGAGGCAGCTGCCCACTCAGCTGAACTCAGCCTGGCCCGGGCCCCTCTCTCTGTCAAGAGCTCCATGGAGACTCGCCACATTTTCTCCAAATGCAGCCTGCACAGATAGCCTTGGCCAGTTTCTATCTGCATTTTTTTTTCTTGTAGCCCACAACAATTTAATCTGTGGAGAACTTTTATTATTGCTGGATATCTGAGGGCTGTCTGGAATGTTCCATGCATTGCATTTTCCAGAGGACAGATGAACAGGAAGCCCTTTATTGCTGCCAGCGAGTGTCACCTGAATTTCCCTGGCAAGACAACTGTGTGTCCTGAATACTTACACCCTGCACCCAGAAAAGGAGGTACATAGACTACAGGCTGGAGGTTCAAGTCCAGGGCCCAGATTCTTCCCAACGCAGAAGGGCCAGTCTAGAAATTATGCCAAGGGCCCTGGTAGCAACTAAGACTTCGCCTGCCTCTGCTTCGTGGAAGTAGCTTGGCCTGGTAGAAGCTGCAAAAAAACAAATCAACAAACCAAAAACACCATAAACATTGACCTTGAGCCTGTTGAGTGATTATACACTTGGGCCAAAATCTCTTATGGCTTGGCCTGCCTCTTCCGAACTTACACAATCAGGCATATTTCTGAGTACAGGGAGTTGGCTGAGGTCATGGTGTTGGGGAGAGAAAACCAAGAAAACCAACACACTTTGTGCTGAGCCTCCTGCTCTGTGTGCCAGTGTTCTTGAGCAACTGTAGAAGGAGCCAAGCTCAGACAGCATGAGATCCCTGGGTTTGGAATTCCCCGAGATTTTCATGGAGAGAGAGTGAGAGAGAGAGAGCTGCTCCTTCCCTCCAGACCCAAGCATGGGGGGAGCCTGGGGAGCTTGCTAAATGATGAGAGGGTATCAAGATGACCTTCTTGGAGCTGGTGTGGGTGGGCTCCATGCGTGCTTGTAGGAGACGACCTTGGGAAGAAAAGCTGTCACTTAAGTGTCAGCTGTAAGGAGTGTTTTGGTGGGGTCTTCTCTGGACAGGACACAAGCCTCCTGACTTGTGACTTCCCAGTGCCATTCCCAGGTGCCCTGGCTGCTCCAGCCACATTCTCCAGGGTTTGCTGGGATTTGGGCTGGAGACAGCAGAGAAGCCCAGAGGTGGAGGCGGAGGTGCCCAGGTTCAGGCCTGGATGTGGCTGAGCTGGTAGTTGCTGTCCACGGCCTGGCTGCAGTCCCAGCCATGGGCCTTACGGAGCCCTGGAGACCATCACCCGATCCACTCAAGCCAGGAGCAGAAACCCAGAGCGGGCAGGCCTTCAGTGAGACTCACTGCTGGGCAGGTTAAAATGTCTGGACCAGAGGCAGGGATACTGTTGGCCAGAACACTTTGAGCCTATCTGTTCATTCATTTATTCAGAGCTAGTAGACCTACCATGCATGGAGGATGTCAGGCCCTGAGGACAGAAAGGTGAGCAGACCAGAGTCTCTGCTGAGCCCCAGTGGGGAGCAGCAAGTTTAAGCAATTATCGCCCAGTGTGGTAAGTGTTGTGATGGGCACCTGGCCCAGAGGCTGGGGATGCACTGGAGAAGAGAGCCTCCTAATTCAGCCACGAAGATCAGGAAAGACTCCCTGGAAAAGCAGCAGAGGAGTGGAGACCAGGGGTCTGGTTCAGCTCTGCAATCCCACTTCATCTGTCTGAGCGGCCCACTTTGGTCTTGTACTCAGCCTGGCTTTCCCCAGGCACCACCCCTCCCATTCTCCTTTGCTGACCCCCTTTCTTGTTTGCCCTCCACACCAAACTTCTTTGATTGCTAAATCTTTCTTGAATGTTGACCCTGCCAGGCACTGAACTAGAAGGTTTACAGATTCCCTTACAGCAGCTCTGTGAGATGATGGAGCCAGACTGCCTGGGTGCAAACCACGGCCCTGGAACTGTGGGTTAGGGCCCATGGTTAGGACACCTGGGAGCACTTGGGAGCAAGTTTCACCTCTTCTTCTGATCCAGCCCCAGTGCTCATGCACCTGGGAAGCAGCAGGTGGTGGCCCAAGTTCTTGGGCCCCTGCTCACCCGTGTGGGAGACCTGGAATGGAGTTCTTGACTTCTGGCTTCGGCCTGGCCCAATGCTGGCAATTGTGGACATTCTGGGACTGAACCAGCAGATGAGGATCTGTCTCTGTCTCTGCCTTTCAAATAAAAATTTAAAGTGAATAAGTGGACATTTAACAAGTAAGAAGTTAAAAACAGAGTACTTAGTGAAAGAAATCCCATCTCAGCCACAGCAAGCCATGAGATCTTAGGCAGGCTCTGTAACTCTACCGACGATCATAGATAGCACATGCTGCATGGTGTTAAATGAGTTAACACATGCAAAGTGCTCAGGACAGCACCAGGCACACAAGGCTACGTCAGAAATTTCACGGGAAAATGGAACTAAGAGATAAGCTTATTTTGGTGCCAAACATTTTAAAATTCATGCTTAGTTTCAGCACAGGATGCATTCTCCATGAAATTTTGAAGCCATTTCATATAGTCGGAGCTACCTAAGTGTTGCCTATTACTGTGGTTTGAACGTGGTGTGTTCCCCTCACATTAAGCTCAGTTACTCCATGTGGCAGCGTCAGGAGTGGCGCTTTCAAAGGTCATAAGGTCATGGGACCATCACCATCATGAATACATTCATGCTTTTACTGAGAGGCTGGGTTGAGTCTCTCAGGAGTGAGTTGGATATCACAGGACTAGGTTAGTTACCACAGAGAGAGCTGTTAGAAACCCAGGTTACCTCTGGCATTTGGGACTCTTCTTCCATGCCCTCCTGCCTGCCAGTACACCTGCCTGACCTTGAACTTCCTTGCCTCTGGCACTGTGAGCTAAATAAACCATTTTTTTGCTATAATTTACCAAGCCTCAGATTTCTTTTTTTTTTAAAGGAACCTCAACTTTTTCTTTCTTTTGTTAAAGATTTTATTTATTTGAAAGGTAGTTACAGAGTGGGGGAAGAGTCTTTGATCTGTTGGTTCATTCTCCAAATGGTCGCAATGGCCAGGGCTGGGCTAAGTGGAAGCCAGGAGTCTGAATTCCAACTGGTTCTCCAACATGGGTCCGGGGCCCAAGCACTTGGGTCATCCTGCACTGCTTTCCTAGGCCTATAGGTAGATGGATTAGAAGTGGAGCAGCTGAGGCTTGAACCAGCACTCAGATTTTTTTTTTTATAGCACTACAAAATGGACTAAGACCTCTATTTCATAGATAAGAAATCAAGTCATTTGTCTATAAAGTCACACAGCTGGTCACTGCCGGAAGCAGACTTGGACGTCATGGTCTCTAACTTCTTGTCCAGGTTGCTCTTTTCCTTGATTCCCTGGCTGTGTCTGCTTTGCCTGTCTGCAAAATAAACTCTGGTTCTGATTCCAACTGCCTCTGTGTCCTAGGAGCTGACCTCCTGCCTTGCTGGCCTCTGTGGACTGCTGACTGCTTGTGGCAGCCCAGCCTGGTCCAGCCCAGCACAGCGCACAGTGGGCACCCATTCCAACTGGTTGAACTTGGGCACAGATGTGGACGGGTCACCTAGCAAGGCTGAGCAGAGGGACAGAGGCAGTCAGAAGACAATCAAGAGTCGTACAGGAGTGTCGTGGAGAAGGGAGGAAGGGGGACCAGAGGAGAGCAGGCAGGTGGAGGGATACACAGCAAAGGTTCCTTTTTGGCTTGCTTTTTGGTGGTTTTTAAATGTGACCGCTTTAACTCTAAGAAGTGAGCATCGGTTTCAAATGGCGATTCCTTCCATCGTTCTGATCTACCTTGCTGATCCACGTCTTGCTGAGTAGGAAGGCGGGACTGACCGGGGACCTTGGAAGAGGCGCTCATCTTTCAGAGTCTCTCTCCTCATCTGGGATCCGAGGGCAATGTTGCTGTGCTCCTCCTGGTGGTACTCTGATGGGTGCTTATAGCCTATTTGCCATGTATGAAGAGGCAGAGGCACAGGGGAGCTGCCCTCCAAAAACACACCACTCGTGGGCTTCACACCCACTCCTCTGTCCCTACTGGGGCAGTTTCCTTACGAGGGGCCAGGTGAGTCCCAGTGGAGTAAATATCGTTTCCATCCCCTCCTGAAAACAAGACCCGCAGTTCTTTATTTACGTGGGCCATTTCAGCCCACTACCCGTTAGCTGGGCAGTGAGCCTGTGCTCAGAAATGAGAATCAGCTGACCAAACACACAGTCGCCTGTGGAAAAGCAGCAGGAAACGCCTCTCCAAAACTAATAATATTAACAAGCTTCCAAGGGACACACAGTCCATAATTAATGACAATTTGGGGGGAAAAAAAAGACGTTAAAAAGTTGGAATTTGAAATATGACTCAGAACAGCCTGGTGGACTGTCCGCCCTTTTTGCTGGCCTCTCTCCCTTCTGACAACTGTACAGTCTGCAGATTTCCATCAAGGGACTTGATCCTTGCTGCCTGGGCTCCCAGAGCGGCCGGCCAACAGGATCTTACTAAAAACCCCAGTGAGTCACGTGGCTGGACATAAACGACTCCAGATAAAGCCACAGGAAGGACGAACTTGCTCTCAGAAGGCTGCGCTGGGGGTCGCATTCAGGGACATGGACACTATGCCGGGGCAGACCCCAGTCAATGTGCTTAGACCAAGGCTCAGCAGGCCGCAGGTGCCTGGGGAACGGGCCCCGCCTCCTGGACCCACTGCTGCTGCAGCCCACCCAGGGCCCACGTGGACATGCTGCTGGCCAGCACTTGCCAGGCTCTCCTGTCACTCTTACACCTTCTCTGCAGATGGCTAAGTGACTTCTGAAAAGTCAAGGTGTCCTTGACCTCCAGAAGATAAACTTGATGTTGGGAAGCAGCCGATTGGCCAGGGGCCATGTTCCCCAGCCCCTACCCCACCCTGCATCATTGCTCTGGCCAGTGGGACCGCAGCCTGAGGAATGGGTCACTTAGGTGTCTAGGATGTGTCCCCTTGTATCACTAAGGGGCAGGGGCCTGGATCCCTGAGTCTCTGTGCGGAGCAGGGCCCTGGGAGAGCTGATGCATCAGGAACATCTGGTTAGAGTGTGGTTTTTAAATGTGACTTTTGAACACCGTTTAACACTGGTTAGAGTGTAGTTTGTAGACTTGCGTGTGCGCCGTTCTGCAGTGGGGCTGTTTGTGATAGCAGTGCACCTGCGCTGACCAAGGCATGCCCGAGCAGCATTGCCTGAGCCGGTGTCTTATCCTAGTGCCATCTCCCCTGGCGCCTATCTTGCTCTGTGCAGAGAGCACCAGTCCCGCCCGTGTGCACTGTGGCCTCGTTTGCGTCTCTGTGTCTGTGTCACCGCCCTCCCACAGGGAGCCTCTCCTTTGCAGGACACAGTGGAGCTGGGCAGAAGTTAAGAGTCAGACTGCTCAGGTTCAAATCCCAGCCCCACCACTGACTGCGATGTGGGCCTGGAGCTGAGGCTTTAACTCAGGACTTGCTTCACGTTGCTTCTCTCCTGCAGCAGGAGCTGGGATGCAGACTTAGTGAGACCTTCGTGTGCACTGGCCTAGCCACTGATGGTACTGTTGGTACTGTGTGGGTTATCACACACTGAGCTGGTGGCAGCAGAGCAGACGGGCGGACCGACGGCCACCACTTGCCCCTTTTGCTCTTGGTGTCACCAACGCCCACCAGTGACTCAGAACAACTTCTTTTATCGGTATTGGTGGATACCAGCCACATTCTAATTCTTGACCCGAGGTGCTACAACCAATCTAGAAGTATTGTTCAGAACAAGAAAGGAGGGCCCCAAATGAGGGCACTCAATATGTGTTGGGTGAACACTTATCTGCTTCCCTGGCTGCCTGGTCCTACCTCCGCCCTCCCTACCTCCACCTAGGGTTCTGTGTCGCCAGCCCAGCTATTAGGAGCATTGGTAACACAGGAAACTAAGGGTGTAGAAGGAAAAGCAGCATCAGGTTAATATTGGAGAGGGTTTTCCCCAAGATTTCAGAGGGAAGGGAGGCCAGAGCCATCATGGGGTGGGCAGGAAGCGCATGGAAGACAGAGGAAAGGTGGTGAGCCATGCCAGTCGGTGGACAGTACACAGTCGGCGCCGTATCCCTGCAGGTTTGCAGCCGCCACTTCAGTCAATAGTGGAGAGGAACTACGTGGGGAGATAATGCACTTGGTCGGAACATGTGCAGACTTTTTTCTTGTCATTATTCCCTAAGGACACAGTGTTAACAACTATTTTCACAGTACTTGCCTTGCACACACATTGGGTATTATAAACAACCTAGAGAAGATTTAAAAGTCCTTAGAAGGAGGTACATGGGTTATGTGCAGGTACAGCACCCTTTTCCATAAAGGACCTGAGCGTGCACAGCTGTGGTATCTAGGAGGTCTCGAACCAATCCTGTGAGGATTCCCCGGGGTGACCGTATCTCGTTTTTGATAGTTTGTAAACGCAGATAGGGACTGAAGTTCTTTCAAACAACTTCTCGGTGGCTGAGCCCATGGTCTCATTTCTGAGACCAGACCATGAACGCTGCAGCCTCAATGGTGTCAGAATACATCTTTTCAAACGGCAGCATTCATCTATAATCAAGTTTAAAAGCATATTGTAAAGGAAAATAGCTCTCGCAGCATTTGTTCCATTGAGGGACGGGTGGAGTCTGCTGGGGGCCCAGGTGCAGCAGAGCGGTGAGAAAGGTGGGCAGGTGGAAAGGCGCGGCGGCGGCTTTCTCAAAGGCGGGCGTGGACAGTGACACAGATGTCCCTGGAACAGTCTTCTTGGGAGGGTCACCTCCCGAGGCAATGAGTGAGCCAGCTCTGTCATCTGAGTATCTGGGCTCTTGGCACCGGAGCCGACTCTGGGGCCCGCTGCAGATGCCGATTAGAATTCAGAGGGATTCCCAGCCGCGGAGCTTGGAAGCCCCAGCTGGGCCCGTCTTCAGGGCTGTTGGCCAGTGGCTCTTCAGGGACAGTGCCTCCCCTGCAGGGATCCTCCCAGGCGTGGGCCCAGAAAGGGGTCCGTACAGCTCCACTTGCTCCTGTCAGGCAGAAGGAAGCTGGAACTCATGGACTCTCCTCCTTGAACACACGCCTGATAACGGAAGCTGAACTTGGCTGGTGGCGTGGAGGGGCTGGTGTATCCCTGGGCTCACTGGGCCCCTGGGTACTGCAGCTTCCCAGTCATGGGCTGGGGCGACAGGGAAAGTGGGCTCCCCTCCTCTGGCCTGGTGCTCTTAATTGCTTGTGAGCGGAGGGCCTCAGGTATCCATCCAGGTGCAGGTGCCACCGGGCTGCCTGCTCTGCCCACTGTGTTATCATGGCTGATGTGGAGCTTCCTGGGAAATGCTGAGCTGATATCGAGCAATCCTTAGCATGAGGGCTCCAAGGGGACCAGACTGTCACAGCAGGGGGCTCGGTCTTTAGGCTGAAGTCTTTGTCCTCTATTAAAATGCACACACCTGTGTCTGGTGCAGTGGGTGAAGCTGCCGCTCCAATGCTGGCATCCTACCTGGTATGTCTCATGCTGGTTTGTCTCAGAAGGCAGTGGAAGATGGTCCAACCACTTGGGTCCCTGCCACCCATGTGGGAGACCCTGATGGAGTTCTGGGATCTGGCTTCTGCCTGGCCCAGCCCCAGCCATTGTGCCCATTTGGGGAGGGAACCAGTGGTTTGCTGAGAAACTGTAGGTAGCATTCACAAATTCAGAGCCTCAGCCTGTGGGTCAAAGGCCACTGAATCTCTGAGGGGCCTCCAGTGCTCCTGGGATCCTCACGTCAGCAGAAGAGAATGAATGACCTCCGACATTTGACAAGAGTCATTGTCCAGACGGCAGCTTGCGGAGCAGTGGAGGAGGAGAGGAACTGGGAGACGATGGGCCCTGAAGGCGAATTTTGCCATCTGGTTCAGGGCTGCTCACAGCCCAGAGTCCACTGATGCTGTCACTCTGGACGGCTGCTTCTTGAGCCTTATGAGGGGCAGCCCTGTCCAAGGATGTGACTCCCAGAATCCCATGTCCCTGTCCCTTAGAGGAAGTGGGAAAGATGGTTCTGAAATCGCCCCTCTCTCCTGTGTGGGGTTAATACAGAGGCCAGCTCACAAGCAGACATGCCCATTGGGTACTTGACAATTCCTTAAACTCACCAAGCAACTGACCCTGGAGGGTTTTATGCCTAAATCATTGCCACCCTCTCCCCTTTCCTCCAACCAAAGACGAGATGGCTGCACTTGCCCATTTGTTTGGCCTCTGCGGCCCACTGCTGTCTGGCTTTAAGTTGCCTCCGTTGCAGGCAGAGGAGCAGTCCTGGGGCTTTCCTGGGGGAGGCAGAGCTGAATCGGAGGAGGCACAAGAACTCGTTACTGTTGGTGTTGTGTGGAACGTGTGCATTGGCCTTGGGCAAGCGAGGGGGAATAGTGAGACAGACAGCAGCCATTTCTCCTGATGGCTTACTTGGGAAATGTCCAGCTTTATGAGTTTGACTTTTATGGTGAAGAACCCAGAAAAGTCAGCTTGCAGACTCCTGTGCCGTGAGAACCCAGGTGTCACGGGCAGGGATCCCTGACTCCAGGACCTGTGCAAGGCGTTGACTTGGAAGCAAGCACCTTAGGCAGCTCCGAGGAGATTTCTTTTGGAGGAAATGGGCCAGAAATGGCATCGGTGGGGTGAGCAGCTGCAATGCCAGGGCTTCATCCTTGGGCAGTTCTGTGGCATGGATTTGGACGTCATTCTGCAAAACCAGGTCTCCAGGCTCCACGGACACTAGGAGCTAGTCAGTTCCTGTTACTGTACTGCTTTCTGCCTGATGACCCTGTGGCACACTGTTGGGGCCCCACAGGACTCAGCAATGAATACTAACTGGAGGACTCCTTCTCACGGGTCCTCGGAGGACTGAGCTGTCAACCACAGCCCAGGGGTTTCATCCAGATCTCCCAGAGTTCCCCTCCCCAGGCCTCTGTCCCCCCACAGGTTTCCTCCTGTCTGTGCTTCCCTCTCCAGTTCACCCTCTCAACAGCCACTCTGGGAAATGGATGAGTGGGAGGTCTATAAACCCATGGGATGGGGCCAACACTCTGGTGCAGGTTAATCCTCCACCTGCGGCGCCAGCATCTCATATGGACGCCGGTTCTAGTCCTGGCTGCTCTTCTTCCAATCCAGCTCTGCTATGGCCTGGGAAAGCAGAATGGCCTCCAAGTCTTTGGATCCCTGCACCTGCGTGGGAGACCCAGAAGAAGCTCCTGGCTCTGGGCTTTGGATTGGTGCAGCTCAGGCTATGTGGCCATCTGGGGCGTGAACCAGCAGAAGGAAGACCTTTCTCTCTGTCTCTCCCTCTCACTGTCTGTAACTCCCTCAAATAAAAAATAAATAAAATATTTAAAAAAACAAAACATGGGATCACCTGAATTGCCTTCAGCCTGGTTTCAAAAAGCTGGTCGTTTAGGGGAGAGGCACAAGTCTCCTGAGACAGAGGCCAAGTGTGTGTCCAGGATGGCTGCTCCCATGTAAGCTGCTTTGGGAATTTCTGTTCAGGTTCTAAATTCTTGGCCATCATGCATTTCCAGAGCTTTGCATCTTCTTGCTCAAATAATGCACCGTTACAACTAGCCGACGGCAGAGCCCACAGAAATGGCCAGGTAGGTAACAGGTAGGCCTCGTCACCAGGGAGTTGTTACAGAATGAGAACTCCACAAGGACACGGAAGTGCTGGTGGACACAGTCACCCCGCATCCAGAACCATTCCTGGCACATAGTGGGTGCATAGTCAGTTGCTGCTGCATAGACTATGAGCAAAGGTAGGCACTTATTTCAGCTGAAATCTTTCTGCCAGAGAATGGACTAGAACACACTACGGCAGGAATGAACAACGTGGCTCCAGAAGTTTAGTGCGTCTTAAGAGATTTGTAAAAAAAATGTAAACATGGAGAGATCTCCAAAAAGTTCGTGGAAATGCATATTATGAAGGTGCTATGCACAGAGTTCAAACACGTTTTTCACCAAAATGAGTTGACATTTTCATTCCATTTTTCCATGAACTCTCCAGAGTACCCTCACATTTCTATCTGCCTCTGCCAGAAGCAGATACTCCTGGAGGGAGAGGCCTACTGCGAGACCTTAGAGGAGGAAGGATGAGTTACATCTTTGTGATATTTGTTGGTACCACCCTCTACGCCAAAGCTGTTGACACTCGGAACAGTTTTATTTTGGGCTGCCACTCCCTGTTCCAGATGTCTATTCTCTGCAAAGAATCCTGTCTTTGGAGAAAATAAGACAACCATGCATAGTGGCAACTTGAATTTGAAGCCTGCTGGAAAACGATCTCGAATGTCAGAACCTAAACACAAGCCCCCTGACAGCGTCAGGATGGGACCCTTGGTGGGGGACTGTGGTCTTCTTGAGTATGGCCTTTGGGGGCTGATGGAGATTCCTGTGTCAGTTTAGTCTGTGGCTGACACCAAGCTTGAGCTCTTTATCTAAGGATCTGGAAGGACAGAAGTCATGTAACAATTTTCATTTTTTTAAAGATTTTATTTATTTTATTTCAGAGGTACAGTTACAGGCAGTGAGAGGGAGAGACAGACAGAAAGGTCTTCCCTCCGTTGGTTCACTCTCCAATTGGCTGCAATGGCCGGAGCAGCATCGATCCGAAGCCAGGAGCCAGGCGCCTCTTGCCAATCTCCCACGCGGGTGCAGAGACCCAAGGACTTGGACCATCTTCTACTGCTCTCCCAGGCCATAGCAGAGAGCTGGACCAGAAGTGGAGCAGCTGGGACACGAACAGGCACCCATATGGGATGCCAGCACTGCAGTCGGCAGCCTTACCCGCTAAGCCACAATGCCAGCCCCTCTATGAATTTTTTGAAGACCCCTCCACACAATTGCAAATTATTAAAACCAAGAATCTCTAGAAAATTATCTGTGTGCTCATTTAACACAATATAAAGGCTCAATTTCCTATCTTCTCTTTTCAGTAAAATGTCCTATGTTGGGGCTGGTGTTATGGCATTACAGGTTAAGCTGATGTCTGCAATGTGGCATCCCTTATGGGAGTCAGATCAGATCCTAGCTGCTCCACTTCTGATCCAGCTTCTTGCCAATATGCCTGGGAAAGCAGCGGAGGATGACCCAAGTGCCTGGGCTCCTGCACCCATATGGAAGACCTGGAAGAAGCTCCTGGATTCTGGCTTTGGCCTGGCCCTGCCCCAGCCATTGCAGCCATTTGGGGAGAGAACCAGCGGACAGAAGCACTCTCTCTTTGTAACTCTGCTTTCAAAAAAATTAAATAAATCTTAAATGAAATGAATAAATGTTTTTTCAGATGCCTCGAATGCATTAGTGGAGAAACGTCCTGTCACTGTCCTGAGGCCCAGGTATAACATGGACTTTGCTGAGATGTCGGGGTGCTGAGAGAGGCTAATTTCTCAGAGTCTCCGATCTTTACTCCTTCTCTTTCCATACCAATGACGTGGACCCTTCCTTTCTTAGACCAACGTGCCCAGAGCATCCTGCGAAAAGGCAGCCCCGACTGGCCAGAATGGAGTGCCTGTGGGAGCCCTCGGCCTGCTCTCTTTGTTCTGCCCCCAGAGTCAAACCTGAACCCACAAACCCGAGCTTATACAGCCAATACCCAGGCAAAAAACAAAATCAAAACCCAAGGTTCATTTCCACTTCTCTGCCACATTAGGAAGTCACCCCCATAGAGGCTACCGATGCTTAAGTTTCATATAAAAGGCAAGAAATGGCGGCAGCAGCAGCCCTGCCTGGGGGAGGCCGCCTGGGGAATGCTTCTCACACTCAGGGGGGCTTGTGAAGGGGGCTGTCTCGTCAGCTGCCAGCGGTGGGGGGTACCAGCCAGCAGTCCCTGGGCTCCCCTAGGCAACCAGAGCTGAACAAAGCCCCTGATGGCTTTGCCATGGTCACAACTTAGCATTTTTCCTGGAGCTGGAAAAACGGCTGAGAATACTGGGCAAGTCCTTCTTGCTCATATGATTCCCTTATTTTGGTTTCTTGTCTACTTTTTTGAAAGCCGGGACCAGCTCCAGCCCTTCCTTACAAGGGTGGGGCCAGTGATTCGCTTTCAGTTTGGTTTATCCCAGTACCTAACACAGTATGGAGTTCAGCAAAGAATTTTATAAACACTTTCAGACGCTAATGATATGTGTCTTGCAATCTAGACATCTGGACCTGATGTTAAACAAACATCACCCACCACAAAGACCAGTTGCATCTGTTTGTAGTTATTCAGCTCGGCTTGGCTGCCCAACAGTTCCTTCTTTAACAGCCCTGGCCTGAGACCTGTGGGAAGCAGCTTTTTACCCATCAGGCTGCTGGCTCCGTGAGAGACAGCCGCTGACTACCATGCTGCTGGACGGCCCAGCCCCTCTCTGCTTGTGACTGTTTCTGCTGAAATACTCTCCTTGGAGCCAGACTGGCAACAAAAACAATGCAGCCCCAGGACAGGAGTCCCCTCGTTCAAAGAAAGGTCCGAGAAGACACAGAGAGACGGGAGGTGTTTGGGAATGGGCTTGCGGAAGTCTGTCCCTGTGGGACCTCACCGCCAGCCACCGCCACCTGCTCTGAATTTAACAGAGAGATGACACAGTGACTGGTGCACCAGCATTCTCTGGCCAACTTCTCCATACTTGTTCTCATGTCACCCATAATCCTATCACTGTCAATAACCATAGATATTGTTTATTAGCCAGTTGATTATATATATATATATATATAATTTATATATCAAGGAATTTAAACACACACACACACAGAATTGTTAGACGTTTTAGAAAAGAGATTGATTTAAAAAATTTTTGAGAGGCAGACAGAGAAACAGAGTGAGTACTCTTGTCTACTGGTTCAGTCCCCAAATGCCTGTAAGAGCCAAAGCTAAGCCCAAGGCCAGAGCCAGCAGCTGAGAAATCAACCCAGGTCTCCCATGTGGGTGACAGAGCCTGAATTACTTGACTCATCACTGTTGCCTCCCAGAGTCTATATTTGCAGGAAATGGGGTCAGGAGCTGGAACTGGGGGTTGAGCCCAGGCACTCCAATGTGGGACACAGGCATCTTAACTACTAGGCTAAATGCCTGTCCCCACTAGGACTCCTGCATGCATGGTCTCAGTCCCTTCTCATAATGACCTGTGAGATGGGTATCACTGTCATGTCATTTTTCAGATAAGGAACTAATGAGGAACACGGTGGACCAGCTTCCACAAGGGCATACAGTGTGTGAATGGCACAGCTACCACTATCCCAGATCTGTCTGACTCCAAAATCCATGCTCTTAATCATGACCCTGAACTTCCTGTTAAAAGGACCAGTGCTTTGGCTGTGAGTTTGAGAACGTCCAGCCACCAGTACCCAGACACATAAGGGATAGGGGACAGCAGTGGCCTGGTCAACTGCATGACGTGCTTAATCAGTCCTTTACCATTCTGGCATTTACAGTCTCAAAGAGGTATATGTTTTGTGATTTTTAAAAAAAAATATTTATTTTCATTTTACATGAAGTAGAAAAAAAAGAGCAAGAGAGAGAGCAAGCAAGATTTCCCATCTGTTGGTTTGATCCCTAAATGCATACAATAGTCAGGGTTGGGCCAGGCAAAAGCCAAGAGCCCAGAACTCCATCTGCATCTCCCTCCTGGATGGGCAGGGACCCAAGCACTTGGGCCATCATCTGCTGCCTCCCAAGGTGCCTACTTAACAGGAAGCTGGAAACGGAAGTGGAGGTGGGACTTGAACACAAACTCTTCAAGAGATCACTGCACCAAATGCCTGCCAGAAGTATATGCTTTGTGGACTATGCTCCCAGCCCTGTTTCCATCCAACAGAAACTCGCAGAAGCCCCTCCCACCTCCTGTACCTCAACCACACAACAAAGAACGCACCCGGGTATAACTCGAGTTTGCCGCCAGCAGAAGCTTGGGTCAGAACCCTGCTGTGGCAAGGGCTCAGCCTACAGAGACCCCTTTCCCTCTGGGCCCCTTTCTGCAAGATGCTGCAGTGGCTTGTGTGTTTTACCATAAATAATTAAAACCAGGTTAACTTTGTTAGAAATAAACACATGTGGCCTGGGATACGGGAGAGCCCTGGGAGCACGCGTGTTTGTGTTTCTTGCTGATTCATAAACCCTGGTGATGCATAAGCCACATTCCAGGGTCACATTCCGTATCTGCTGGCATAAACTGAAACATGTTGCTGTGAGTTCTTGTCCTTCAGCCTAGGAGCCACCTGGAGGAAAGGGTGAGTGGGCACTGCCCATGTGCCCAAGGGTAACTGTGGGCTGTAAACCCATGGGTCTGGGTTAATGTTTGCTTATGTTTATACCTTTCTTGATAGGCGAGTGGAATTTGCCTAATGAGTGTGTTTCCCTGAAGTTAATCAGTGTCTAGCAGCCAGTCTCAGACCCCCTGGGAGGTGCAGTGAAGTTGGACTCCAAGTACTTGGACCCAAAGGCCACCAGTGGATGTGACCAGAAGAACCTGGGGCTCTGCTCTTGGTTGGCTGTTGAACACCTTATGCCAAGCCCTAGAGTCCAAACAGAAGGGACTCACTGCCAGCGCACCGTGTGACCTAGTCCAGACGGCACAGTCACCTGCAACCCTGCTTTCCTCGGGCTCTTTTATCACCTTGACGACGAGACCTTGTGCCCTCCTCTGCAGGACTTTGCACAGTGGAGTCATCAGCCCCAAGGGGCACCTGCCTTCCTGAGAACGTCCATGAAACATGTATCACGTGCCAGACACCGGGGTGCCGGGAGCCAGTGGCTGAGGTGCCAGCGGCCAGGCTGCTGGTAGTTGAGAAAAGAGAGGCCAACAGTCTATCCAGGGAGGACCCACGACAGTAAAGAGTCTGGCTAGGCCGGCACCGCGGCTCACTTGGCTAATCCTCCGCCTGCGGCGCCAGCACCCCAGGTACTAGTCCCGGTCGGGGCGCCGGATTCTGTCCCAGTTGCCCCTCTTCCAGGCCAGCTCTCTGCTATGGTCCGGGAGTGCAGTGGAGGATGGCCCAGGTGCTTGGGCCCTGCACCCCATGGGAGACCAGGAGAAGCAGCTGGCTCCTGGCTTCGGATCGGCGCATTTGAGGGGTGAACCAACTGAAGGAAGACCTTTCTCTCTGTCTCTGTCTCTCTCTCTCTCTCACTAACTCTGCCTGTCATAAAAAAAAAAAGAGTCTGGCTAGGGGCTGTGGGAGAACAAAGGAGGCCTTGGACATAGCTTGGCGGGAGACTCTTAGAAGAGAGTAACAAGGGCCTATGGTGAGGCGCATTAGGCTAATCCTCCACTTGCGGCGCCAGTATCCCATAGGGGCACCAGTTTGAGTCCCAGCTGCTCCTCTTCCGATCCAGCTCTCTGCTATGGTCTAGGAAAGCAGTAGAAGATGGCCCAAGTGCTTGGGCCCCTGCAGAAGCTCCTGGCCTCAGATTGGCACAGCTCTGGCCATTGCAGTCATTTGGGGGAGTGAACCAGCAAAAGAAAGACTTCTCTCTCACTCTTAATGTCTGTAACTACCTCTCAAATAAATAAATAAAATCTTAAAAAGAGAGAGAGAGAGAGAGAGAGAATAACAAAGTCTGAGCCAACCCTGGAGCCCAGATTGGGGTTTTCCAGGTTGGGGGGTGTGGCAGGCTGAGTGATGGACCTCAAAGATATCCGGGTGTTTGGTTCACCAGTTAAGAGGCAGCCTGGGACACTCACATCCCAGATTGGAATGTCTGGGTTCAAGTCCTGGCTCCACTTCTCATGCAGCTTCTTGCTGACACACACCCTGGGTAGCAGGAGATGCTGCTGCTCGGGTCCCTGACACCCACGTGGGAGACCCATGTGGGAGTCCCGGATGGAGTTCTGGGCTCCTGGCTTCCCAGATGTTACAGGAATTTGGGGAGTGAACCAGTGGATGGAAGATCTCTGTTCCCCGCCTTTCAAATAAAATGGAAGGGGAAAAATATATCCACATCCTAAACGCTGAAGTTCTGAATGGCACCACTGGGCCACATGGGACATTGTGGGTTTGACTGAATTAGGGATCTCAAGTGAGAGCTACCCTGGGTCATCCAGGCAGCCCTACATCACAGGTGCCCTTATAAAGGAGCGGGAGGGAGATTGGACCATGAAGAGGAAAAGGCAGCGCGACCCCACAGGCAGAGACTAGAGCGAAAGCGGGAAAAGCAGGAACAGAACCCAAGCAAGGGGATGGATTCTCCCCCTCAGGGTCTCCAGGAGGAACCCGCCCCGCTCACAGCTCGACTTCAACACTGTTGGCCAAGTGAGGCTGACTTCAGACTTCGGCCCCCTGGAGGCTGAGAGAATGAATGAGTTTTGCTTTGTGCCATGGAGTCTATAGAAATCCGTTCCTGCAGCCACAGGAATCTACTGCGCCAGGGTGGGGGGTGGGGGTGAGCAAGAGTGGCCCAGGAGGAGGGAACGGCAGGTGCACTGGCTTCCTGCGACCCCTCCTGTCAGGGAGGACGGGGCTCGACAGCAGAGGCAGGGAGGCTGCAGCCAATCAGCAGTCCTGGGGCTGTGGCTCGAGCTGCTCCCATTGGGTTGCCACACTCTCCTCTGAAGTTCCAGGCACCCAGATTAACTCTTGTTCATTGACAAACCCCAAGTCATCCCTGACTTGTAGGCAAGAATCCAGCTTCCTTCTCTATGGTAACTGCCTGCAGATGATACCATTAGGCTTGAAACAAAGTAACTGTGGGAGGGGCTGGGACTGGGCAGGGATATGGGGTCTAACAAGCATGTTTCTCTTTGCCTTCATCACTCTATTCCTAGTGACTCCATTCAGGTGTGAATTTACTACTGCTTATGCTGTCCGATCTCTGGACTATTTCCTTGTTGCTAAGGCCTGAGCCCACTCCAGTTTCTCGTCTTACTCTTCTGGATGTTAGCACTAACTCGCTGCAAAACCACACCCCTAAGTGCCTACAGGGGCCCATCAGAACCCCGTGGTGCTGGGGCCCGGGACCAGAGAGCACCTGTCTTGCCTAAAACTTTTTGAATCTAAATGTTTAAAAATACATTGAAAAATACATTGAAAAATACATTCACCTTCAGCCCAGTTTATAACCCTGATTGAAGTATACCCTTTTCAAATCATCCTTCTCTCACAGTCTCATCAGAAGGCAGTTATTTTTATTTATTTTTGTTCAGTTGAAAAGCAGAGTTACAGAGAGAAACAGAGAGGATGGTCCAGGTGCTTGGGCCCTGCACCCCATGGGAGACCAGGAGAAGCACCTGGCTCCTGCCATCGGATCAGCGTGATGCACCGGCCGCAGTGCGCCGGCCACGGCGGCCATTGGAGGGTGAACCAACGGCAAAGGAAGACCTTTCTCTCTGTCTCTCTCTCTCACTGTCCACTCTGCCTGTCAATAAATAAATAAATAAATAAATAAATAAATTTTAGAAAAAGGGACAAGTGCTAGCATCTCCTTGCTGTATGGGCTGGGACAACCTGACAATGCCAGTTCTCACTCTGCCACTTCCGGCTCCATCAGCCAAGGTTAAGAAGTCATTAATTCACTCAAAGGTACTTCAAAGCATTGTGGAAAGGCAGAATTAAAAGATATATTGAGGGGCCAGCACTGTGGCACAGCAGGTTAAAGCCCCGGTCTGCAGTGCTGGTATCTCATATGGGCACTGGTTTGAGTCCCGGCTGCTCCACTTCTGATCCAGCTCTCTGCTATGGCCTGGGAAAGCAGTAGAAGATGGCCCAAGTCCTTGGGCCCCTGCACCCACGTTGGAGAAGCTCCTGGCTCCTGGCTTCAGATCAGCTCCAGCTGTTGTGGCTGTCTGGGGAGTGAACCAGCAGATGGAAGACCTTTCTCTCTCTCTCTCTCTGCCTCTCTGTAACTCTGCCTTTCAAATAAATAAATAAATATTTTTTTAAAAAAAAAAAAGAGATATATTTAAGTAGGTCCAAGATGGTTAAACAAGATATAGCCACACTAACTTAAACTACTCTGGCATATAAAAAGAATGAAGGAAGCGGGCCAGCAAAACTGTGGCTGATGCCTGAAGTGCTGTCATCCCATGTGGGTTCCACTTTGAGTCTTGGATGTTCCACTTCCAATCCAGCTCTCTGCAATAGCCTGGGAAAGCAGTAGAAGATGGCCCAACTCCTTGGACTCCTGCATCTGCATGGGAGACCAAGAAGCTCCTGGCTCCTGGCTTTGGATCAGCGCAGCTCCAGCCATTGCAGCCATGTGGGGAGTGAACCAGTGGATGGAAGACCTCTCTCTTTGTCTCTACATCTCTCTGAATCTCTATATTTCAAATAAATTAAATAAAAATATTTAACAATAAAAAAGAATAAAGAAAGGACCACATTTCCAGAGGTCTGAATGATGAAAAATTTTGGCCAAGAATTGGAAAAAAAGCAATGAAGACTCCATGTGGCAAGAGGAGAGAAGACGGGGCCACTGCTGCAGCCAGCTGTCGGCTGTGTTTCACCATGTTAGCACTCCGAGGTAGGAAGAAATTAGCAGGTGTCTGGCATCTTGCATTTTTAGCTGAGCGGGAGCTCCACAGTCACCCCCTGACTTCTACTCCAGCCTGGAGTGCTGACTGGGGTCTGAGCATCTTCCAGGCTGGGAGCAGGGAAGCTGCCTCGCTTCTTTCCCCTCCCCAATCCCACACAGTGCCATCCTCAGCAGCGAGAAGTATCACAGCACACCCCTCTTCTGCTCCCACCAGCATCAGAGTCAGAGTCAGGGCGACATGTGGGGCAAAGGACAGATCCCAGCATCCTGCAAGTGCGGGAGTGTTTGGGCATCAGGCCCAGAGTTATGTTCATGCCCTCTACGTGAGCCAGGGGGATTCACATAAGCTAACACCAGAAGCAGCCCATAAAAAAAATGGGCTTCCACCATGCGAGATCTGGGTAATGACCTCACTATATCCTGCAACACCAGGACTGTAATGATTCGTTCTAAATTTCTCAGTGCCACTGGAATCTATGCGGTGGACATAGGCAGACCTGCATTCCATCTCTCTGGACTCATGCTCCCCAAAGTAAAATCTCCTGTATACCTTGTAGTCACCCCACAGAACTGGAACAGGGTCCACTTCGCAAGGCCCTGGCTATCACATTTGCCAGGGAAATTAACACTGAACTTTCTGTGGACCAAAGATACACATCAAGAAAACCCTTACTCATCTCAAAGCCACACTCTATCCCTACAAACTGCAGCAGATTAGGTCTCTGTGTCACTTATAGACACAGCCGACATTAAGACAAAAGAAATCACTCAGCAACTACCCTTGTGGGCTCACCTACAACCAAAACCAAAGCAAGAAGACAAATGATACCCTGCATTCCATCTAAACCATAAACCCCTTAACAATAAAACCTACTCCATAAAGAAGGAACGAGTACACCAGATGCACAGATGTTAACGTAGAAACACAAGAGGTATGAAGAAGCAAGATAGCATGATGCCTTCAAAAGAACACAGCAACTCTCCAGAATTTGAGCCTGAGCTGAAGGAAATCTGTGAAATGACAGCTGTAGAATTCAAAATAGTGATTCTAAGGAAACTCAATGAGATGCAAGAGAATGTAAAGAAATAAGGAAATCAGTGAGTGACATGAATAAAAATATTACTAAGAAATAGAACTCATCAAGAACTAAATAGAATTTTGGAGATGAAATCATCAATTAGTGAAATAAAAAATATGATTGAGAGCTTTAATAGCAGAATAGACCAAGTAGAAGAAATAATTTCTGACCTCAAGGACATGAATTTTGAAATAACCCAATCAGGGGCCGGTGCTGTGGCGTAGTGGGTAAAGCCACCGCCTGCAGTGCCAGCATCTCATATGGATGCCATTTCGAGTCCCGGCTGCTCCACTTCTGATCCAGCTCTCTGCTATGAACTGGAAAAGTAGTGGAAGGTGGTCCAAGTGCTTGGTCCCTGCACCCGCATGGCAGACCTGGGAGAAGCCCCTGGCTCCTGGCTTCGGATCGGTGCAGCTTCGGCTGTTGCAGCCAATTGGGGGGTGAATCAGTAGATGGAAGACTTCTTTGTCTCTCTGCCTCTTGTTCTCTCTCTGTGTAACTCTGACTTTCAAGTAAATAAATAAATCTTTAAAGGAAAAAAATATATAACCCAATTAGACAAAAATAAAGAGAAAAGAATTAAAAAGAAAAAGTTTATGCAAAATATGGGATACCATCAAACAACTATATATTCATATTATATGTATTCCTGAAAGGAACACAAAAGGAAAAAGGCATTGAGAACATGCTAAACAAAGTAATAGTTGAAAATCTCCCTGGTCATGAAAGAGACATAGACTTCCAGACACAAGAATCTCGAAGCACTCCCAGAAGACTAAACCAAAACAGGCCTTCTCCAAGGCATATACTGCCATCAAATTGTCAAAAGTTAAAGACAAGGACAGAATCCTAAAGGCAATAAGAGAAAAACATCAAGCTACATATAAAGAAAAACCAATTAGATTAACATCAGACTTCTCAGCGGAAACCCTACTGGCCAGAGAGTGTGGGAGATATATTCAAGGTCTTTTCTTTTTTAAAAAAGGTTTATTTATTTATTTGAAAGTCAGCATTACACAGAGAGAGAAGGAGAGGCAGAGAGAAAGAGAGGTCTTCCATCCACTGGTTCACTCCCCAGATGACCACAATGGCCAGAGCTGCGCTGATCTGAAGCCAGGAGCCAGGAGCTTCTTCCAGGTCTCCCATGTGGGTGCAGGAGCCCAAGGAGTTGGTCCATCTTCTACTGCTTTCCCAGGCCATAGCTGGGAGCTGGTTTGGAAGTGGAGCAGCCGGGACTCAAACCAGCACCCACATGGGATGCCGGCACTGCAGGTGGTGGCTTGACCCACTACACCACAGTGCCAGCTTAAAACAAAACTTAACACTTTTGTCTTAAAACAAAAACTTCCAACGGAGAATATTATAGTGAGCAAAGCTTTCCTTTAAAAGTGAAGGAGAGGGGCTGGCATTATGGTATAATGGGTTAAGCCCCAGCCTGCGATGCCGGCAACCCATATGGGTGAGGGTTAGAGCCCCAGATGCTCTATTTCTAATCCAACTCCCTGCTAATGCACCTGGGAAAGCAGCAAAAGATGGCTCAAAAGTACTTGGGCCCTTGCACCCATATGGGAGACCCAGATCAAACTCCTGTCTCCTGGCTTCGATCTGGCCCAGCCCAGCCATTTGGGGAGTGAACCAGTGGGTGAAAGATCAATCTCCCTCTCTCTCTGTAATTCTACCTTTCAAATACATAAAATAAATCTTAAAAAGAAGTGAAGGAGAAATAAGGTATTTTCCAGATAAGCAAAAGCAGAGAGAATTCACCACCACCAGACCAGCCTTACAAGAAATTCTGAAGGGTATCCTGTATTAGAAGTGAACGTGAAAACACAGGACAGCACCAAATTCACTAACAGGGCAGGCAGAATCATCCAATCAACACAATGACAGGTCGGAGTTCTTATCTATCAATACTAACCTTGAATGTAAATGTATTAAATTCACCAGTCAGAAGACTTAGGTTAGCTGAATGACTAACATGACATCACCATAGACTGCCTCCAAGAAACTCACTTCACATGAATACACACAGACTGAAAGTGAAGGGTTGGAAAAAGATATATGGGGAGGCAAATGGATACCAAAAGCGAGCAGGTGTAACTATTCTCATATCAGATAAAGCAGACTTTAAATCAAATATTGTAGAAAGAGATAAAGAAGGACATTTTATTTTGATAAAGGGTTCAATTCAGCAAGAAGATATAAAAATAATAAGTATATAGGCACCCAACACAAGACCATCCAGATATATACAGAAATATTATTAGCCCTAAAGGGAGAGATAGACTCCAATACAATAATAGGCGGTGACTTTGACCCCCAACTCTCATCAATAGACAGATGACCCAGACAAAAAAATCATAAAGACACATCAGAATTGAAACAAACTATTGAGGACCCAATGCAGTGTGGCAGGTTAAGCCACAGCCTCCAGTACCAGCATCCCTTATAGGTGCCAGTTCAAGTCCCAGCGGCTCCATTTCTAATGCAGCTCCCTGGTAATGCACCTGGGAAAGCAGTGGAAGATGCCCCAAGAACTTGGGACCCTGCACTCACGTGGAAGACCAAAAGAAGCTTCTGGCTCCCAGTTTTGGATCAGCTTAGCTCTGGCCATAGTGAACCAACAGATGGAAGACCTGTCTCTCTCTCTCTCTCTCTCTCTCTCTCTGGCTCTCTGTAACTCTGCCTTTCAAATAAATAAATAAATCTTTAAAAAAAAAAAGAAAGAAGAAACGCTATTGCATTATTGAGCAAATGGACCTAACACACATTTACAGGACATTTCACCCCACAGCTGCAGAACACACATTCTTCTCCTCAGCATATGGAACATTCTCTAGGATAGACCACATATTGGGCCACACATCTGTCTGAGTATATTTAAAGAAATAGAAATCATACCAAGTATCTTCTCAGACCATAAAGGAATAAAAGTAGAAAGCAACAACAAGAACAATAGAACACTCATACGTGCTTGAAAATTAAGCAATGTACTACTGAATAATCAATAAGTCGTCAACTTAAAAAAATCAAAAAATTTTTTTGAAATAAATGAAAATGAAAACAACATATCAAACCTATAGGATACAACAAAATCAGTATTAAGAGGGAAGTTTATAGTATTAACTCGCTACACTAAAAATAAGAGAAATGTCTCAAATTAAAAATCTAATGATGGGGCTGGCACTGTGGCGTAGTGGGTAAAGCCGCTGCCTGCAGTGCTGGCATCCCAAATGGGTGCCAGTTCAAGTCCTGGCTGCTCCACTTCCAATTCAGCTCCCTGCTATGGCCTGAGAAAGCATAAGATGGCCCAAGTCCTTGGGCCCCTGCACCCACATGGAAGACCTGGAAGAAGCTCCAGGCTCCTGGCTTCAGATTGGCACAGCTCCATCCATTGCAGCCAATTGGGGAGTGAGCCATTGAACCAGAGGATGGAAGACCTCTCTCTCTCTGCCTCTCTTTCTTTCTCTGTGTAACTCTGACATTCAAATAAATAAATAAATCTTAAAAAAAAAGATACATCTCAAAGACTAACAATAACAAACCAAGCCCAAAATCAGCAAAGGTGGGAAATAATAAGGATCAAAGCAGAAATAAGTGAAATTGAAACTAATAAAAAAATACAAAAGACCAACAAAACAAAAAGTTGGGTTTTTTTTTGAGAAGATAAACAAAATAGATAAACCTCTAGCAAGAAAAAACTGAAATAAATAAAATTAGAGATGAAAAAGGACACATTACAACTGACACCACTGAAATACAAAGGATAGTAACAAACTACTACAAAAAACATATGCTAGGGGGCCGGTGCTGTGGCGCAGTAGGTTAATCCTCCACCTGCAGTGCCAGCATCCCATACGGGCACCAGTTCTAGTCCTGGCTTCCAATCTAGCTCTCTACTATGGCCTGGGAAATCAGTTGAAGATGGCCCAAGTCCTTGGTTCCCTGCGCCCATGTGGGAGATCCAGAGGAAGCTCCTGGCTCCTGACTTCTGATCAGCCCAGCTCCAGATGCGCTCATTTGGGGAGTGAGCCAGCGGATGAAAGACTTTTCTCTGTGTCTCTCCCTCTCACTGTATGTAACTCTACCTCTCAAATAAATCAATAAAATCTTAAAAGAACTATATGCTGGCCGGTGTCGCAGCTCACTAGGCTAATCCTCCCCCGGGGTTCTAGTCCCAATCGGGGTGCTGGATTCTGTCCCGGTTGCTCCTCTTCCAGGCCAGCTCTCTGCTGTGGCCCAGGAGTGCAGTGGAGGATGGCCCAAGTGCTTGGGCCCTGGAGAAGCACCTGGCTCCTGGCTTAGGATCAATGCGGTGTGCCGGCCGCAGCGCGCTGGCCAAAGCAGCCATTGGAGGGTGAACCAACGGCAAAAAGGAAGACCTTTCTCTCTGTCTCTCTCTCTCTCACTGTCCACTCTGTCTGTCAAAAACAAATAAACAAACAAATACAACAGCCTGCTACTGGCATAAAAAGTGATACATAGATTAATGTAACAGAATAGAGAGCCCAGAAAGTAACCCACATGCAGACAGCCAACAGATTTTTGACAAAAGTGCTCAGACCATACAGTGGAGTAAGGATAATCTCTTCAACAAATGGTGCTAGCAAAACTGGATGTGTATACATAGAAGAATGAAAGTAGATCCATACCTCTCCTCATATAAAAAAAAATCAACTCATGATGGATCAAAGACCGAAATTTAGGACCTGAAATCCATGCATAGCTTTTCTATAGTACACTTTTTCCATACATTTTTGAAGACCCCTCTTCTGAAGCAGAGTCAAGGTTTACTAAAATGTCCTGGGGACTTTAAAAAATATGGATATCTAAACCGCTGTCTTCAAAAAACCATAAAAAGTCTATTTATTTATTTGAAAGGCAGAGAGAGAGAGAGAGATTAGAATCTCATATACACTAGTTTATGACAGCTGGGACTGGGCCGGGCTGAAACCGGGAGCCAGGAACTCCCTCTGGGTCCCCCATGTGGGTGGCAGGGGCCCAAGCACTCCAGCTGTCACCTGCTGCCTCCCTGGTGTGTGCTGGCAAAGCTTGATTGGCAGGAGAGGCAGGGACTCGATCTGAGGCATCCGACATGGGATGTAGGCAGCCCAAGCAGCGGCTTAACCTGCTGCAACACAGCACCCACCACCCAACTGTCCCCTTTGAAGTCCTGACTCTGTGTAACTGGGATGGATCTGGAAATTATTTTTTTAAAGATTTGTTAATTTATTTGAAAGTCAGAGTTACACAGAGAGCCAGAGAGAGAGGTCTTCCATCCTCTGGTTCACTCCTCAATTGGCCGCATTGGCCGGAGCTGTGCCAATCCAAAACCAGGAGCTTCTTCCGGGTCTTCCATTCAGGTGCAGGAGCCCAAGCGCTTGGGCCATCTTCTACTGCTTTCCCAGGCCACAACAGAGAGCTGAATCAGAAGTGGAGCATCCAGGACTCGAACTGGTGCTTATATGGGATGCCGGCACTGCAAGGGGCGGCTTTGTTCACTACAGCACAGCGTCGGCTCGGGAATCATTCTTAAAAGCTCACCAGGTGACCCCTGAGACCATCCATATGAGGAACCACTGGTCTGAGGGGCCATCGTTGCTTTTACCTACAAGGAGTATGGTGGAAGACACCACACGTGAGCAAAAACCAAGTCTTCATTCCCAGAGATCTCGCTCCACCTGGCTAACCTTGGACTTCGAGAACAGTGTTCCCTGAGCAATTCGCAGCGGGTTCCAGTTTCTTGCTTGAAAACATGGGCCCTCCTCATGCACTTGTTCAGAGGGGAGCAGCAGCGATATGGCGCACTAAAGGACCAGTAGGGTTTCTGGGGGATGCTGCAGAGCTGGGGCTGCCGGTGTGTCAGACCGGGAGCCTGAAGAGGGAGTGCTGGCTTGTCTGGGAGGCCAGGCCACCTCCTCACCGTCAAGCCAGCTACCACCCTTGGCTCGTTTTGCCCAGCCCGCTTCTCCACCTACCCCAGTCCTCCACATGCTTCCGTCCTGGTGTGGGCCGGGCATGCGCCAATGTTTTTAATCCAGGCTCTTGCCTCCCACAGAGACAGAAATGCTAATTGGAGAGAGGCAGGTATCCTGCAATTAGGTACAGAGTGTATTTGGTGGTGACGGACTAAGTATGCACACACACGCGCACACGCGCACACACACACACACACACACACACGGGTGCCTCCCTTCGGCCCACCTCTTTTTATAAGGAAGTGGAGGCACCGCCCCTTTGGATACGTACACAGGGTGGGGTCTTAGATTGCGCTCTGGTCCCGGATGTGACAAGTGCATCCTGGGAAGGTGGACTCTGGTCCCGGATGTGACAGGTGCATCTTGGGAAGGTGGGCGTAGCAAATCGACAGTTAAAGAGCGAGCATTGCATTATAGCTCACCTAAACTAACTTCCTGCCTATTTATCCCACATCAGTCCCCCCTTTTTCTTTAAGACTCCCCCAACTCCCACTGAGCAGTCTTACTGCCTTACTATCCCGCACACAATTCCAGTTCTGCACAGTTCTGCACAGAAGAAATGGTTCTTCCACATTCAGACTTCTGTTGCCATGGTGAACGTTGGTGGTTTGCCTGCCCTGCATCTGAACCCCTTCCTATGTTTGGAGTATTTTCTTCCTCATGCATGGGTGCTGGCCTCCCACTAAAAACCAGGGGTTCCCAGAGGCTCTGTTTTCCAGCCTCCCTTGCAGCTAGGCTGTGGTCGTGTGGCCCAGGGCTCCTGACCCTGACTTAGATTTGGAAGCCGATAACAAAAGGAGACAGTGTTTGTGGAGCGCCGTTTTGGCTTCAGTACAGCAGGGTTCCACATCAAGCCGGGGAGGGTCAGCCACCCAAGCACTGTCGCATGACTCACCCCCCAAGAACAAAGCACAAAACTGCACTGGGAGGCTCTCTCTGGCCAAGCCATTCAGGTCACTCGCTTATCAGTATTGGCTCGGTCTTGGAAAATGCGCCTGGGGTGACACCTGCCATTCCCCGGTGATGCAGCACAAGGTGTCTCTGCCCAGCTGAGAATCTGCGCAGTGTGAACAGGGATAAACGGCTTCTGTGGAGCAGCCTTGGGGGCTGGCTGTTAACTGAAAACCTTCCCTCTCTTTGTCCTTCTCTCTTTACAAATGTGGCCTACGTCAGTCTACGGTCTGGGCTCATCCTGGCCTGGCTGCAAAGACCCTGCAAGGCTGCTGGTTTAGCTCAAAGAAAGTCACAGAATTCCTACTGTGGCAAAATGGCACAGGATGAAGAATCGCAGTTGTGAGGTGGGTCCCCACTGTGCCCCACCCCTGACCTGACACCAATTCCCAGGCTCTGCTCTCAGAGGCTCTGGGGGAGCAGGGGGAGCAGGAATCTGCATTTCAACAAACGCCCCAGGTGTTCCCGGTAGTTCAAGAAACTTCCACCTCTAGGTGCACCTGGGTTGAAACCGACCCAGACTGCTTCAAACCGCAGTCTATCCGCAAAAGGGAAGCGATCAGTCTTTTCTGGCCACGGTCACGCGAGTGTGGATTCACCAGGATTTCCGCACCGTTCACCACGGCAAAGGCAGGGTGTGGCCCCCCTCCCCCCCACTTCGCTTTGTGGTTAGAAGCTCCCATGAGTTACCCAGGAGGGCAGTCTCATCCCAGCAGCATGTGGCCGTGTGTGTGTGTGTGTGTGTGTGTGTGAGTGTTGGGACAGGGTGGGGGGTCAGTCCCTTTGGATTCTAGTAGTAGTTTTCTTTTCTTTTTTTTAAAATATTTATTTATTTGAAGGTCAGAGTTACCAGAGAGAGGAGAGGGAGAGAGAGAGAGAGAGAGAGAGAGAGAGAGAGAGAGGGAGAGATGGAGGGAGAGATAGAGAGGGGTCTTCCATCTGCTGGTTCACTCCCCAATTGACTGCAATAGCCAGAGCTGAGCCGATCTGAAGTCAAGAGCCAGGAACTTCTTCTGGGTCTCCCATGTGGGTGCAGGAACCCAAGGACTTGGGTCATCTTCTACTCCTTTCCCAGGCCATAGCAGAGAGCTGGATTGGAAATGGAGCAGCCGAGTCTCAAACTGGCTCCCATATGGGATGCCGGCACTGCAGGCGGTGGCTTTACCCGCTACGCCACAGCGCCAGCCCCTCTAGTAGTAGTTTTTGCTGCAGAACACCTACAGGTCTTGCCCCAAGAGGGGACTCTGCTTCCGGCCTAGTCACCTCTGCCTGGTGACAGCCACCCCAACCCCACCTGGGTCCAGGGGCACTCAACAATCCAGCACAGACCTGGCGCAGGAGCTCCAGAATTGGCCCTTGAACGAGGAGCCCATTTGCCCAGATGACAAGGAGCAGGTCAGGAACCAGGCTGGGAAAAACCCAGGAAGGAAGACATCCGTGTGGCAATACCCTCGGTGCACGGGAGCCCTCCCGACCCCCGGCCAGTGGGGAGTTGGAGTGGGGGAGGACAGTGAAGCAGGGCCCCCACTGCAGACTGCTGATAGAGGGTAGGCTGTGTGTGGGGGGGGAGGGTGGCGCCGCAGCTGCCCAGGCCTGGGGGACCCAGCATTCAGACAGCAGCCCAGGCACTTGTACCTGCGGGGGTCCGGTGTCGGGGAAGGGGTGGCAGCAGGAAGCACTCACAGGGAATTTGGAACAGAGGTCCAGGCAGGGGACTGAAGCCGTGGGGAAGACGGAGCCTGGCACTGGGGCCTTTCCAGAGTCATACACAGAAAAGCGTGACATGAGGCTGGCACTGTGGCACAGTAGATTAATCCTCCTCCTGTAGTGCCAGCATTCCATATGGGCACCAGTTCGAGACCCGCCTGCTCCACTTCCGATCCAGCTCTTTGCCATGGCTGGGAAAGCAGTAGAGGATGGCCCAAGGACTTGGGCCCCTGCACCTGCATGGGAGACCTGGAAGAAGCTCCTGGCTCCTGGCTTCGGATCAGTGCAGCTCCAGCCGTTTCAGCCACTTGGGGAGTGAACCAGCAGATGGAAGGCCTCTCTCTCTCTCTCTGCCTCTCTTCTCTCTATGTAACTCTGACTTTCTGACTTTCAAATAAATTAATTAATTTAAAAAAAGAGCATGACAGGTGCCTGCACTCTGACCCCAGGGAAGTATGCGGGCCAGGACAAGGGGAGCTGCGTTGGTGGGTTAACAGCAGAAGGCAAGCCCTGACAGAGATGAACTCAGCCCTAGATGGGGGATGTAGCAGGAGACCTAGGAGGAATCTAAAGAGGACGCAGGGCAATGCAGGGCCACAGACAACCTTGCTTTTGTGTGAGCAGTGTTTGACTGGGCTGTGGTCCCCACCAAAGGCCGCAGACCCTGCCACCGTGGACAGCTTCTCTGGTCGTGCCTGCGCGGCTGTCCAGGCCAGGCAGGGCCCAGGTGTCAGTGAGCTCCCGGTGGAGAGGACCAACACCTTCGTCCGTGCCCCAGGAGGCAAGGCAAGAAAGACTGCAACCCAGAGCCCTTGGGGGACCTGTCGCAGTAAGCAACTCAGGACTGGCTCAGACAGCGTGGGGGACAGACAGCTACGAGGTCGGGAAGACTCCAGTGGTGATGGGAACTTGTTCCCACTGGGCGGTAGGATGGTGGGGTGGTTTATGAAGGGCTTCCTCTGCTTAGCATCGAAGGCACTGGGTTTCCTTGCAAGGGAAAAGGAAACTCCCAGGAGAGCGGTCACACGGTGCTGCCGCCTCCTCTCCCCAGGGCACCTCTGCTGGCCAGGAGCTCCTGTTACCATGTGCCCTCCCAAGCAGCAGGTTGCTGGCTGTTTTAAAATAGCATCTATTTAATTTACTTGAAAGGAGTGAGACAGAGACAGAGACAGAGAGAGTTCTCATCCACTGGTTCACTCCTTAAATGGTCAGGGATGGGTCGGGCTGAAGTCAGGAGCTGGAAACTCAATCCAGGTCTCCCACGTGGGTGGCAGGAGCCCACTTTCTAGAGCCATCATCTACCGCCTCCCAGGGTGCACGTTAACAAGACGTTGGGATTGGGAGCTGGGCTGGGAGTCAAACCCAGGCTCTCCCCTATGGGTGGGTGTCCCACCACTTGCCTGCCCCAGTGGGATGCTCTTGGACAGAAATGGCAGCCAGGAGGGAGGCTGAGCTGCCAAGGCCACTGTGACCACCTGGACTTTCGGAGACTTCAGCAGGTCTCCTCCTCCAAACGGGCCTCCGGCGTGGTTGTCCCCCAGCCCGGGCCCAGCCCTCCCTGGCTTCCTCCCCTTCTGTAGCCAACCCCACCGCTGTGGCCCCCAAGGCCTCAGCCAGAAAACCGCTGCCTGTTCTGCCCTTCCGAGGGAGGAGGAAATGAAGCCTGTGGGGAAGACGCAGAGCATGGGAGTGGGGTCAAGGGCAGCAGCACCGGATTGGCCCTGGGCTGCAGCACGAGGATTGGCGATGCCCATCTGAGAGGCGGCATGGAGAACACGCAGACTTCAGAGACGCCCCTCAACAGTGGCCAACGGGTGAGAACAAAGGACATTGCATGGTGTTTGGACCAGTGCCACCAATCTGTGGGTCCAACCCACAGTGAGGCTCGGCCCAGCCAGCCCTCTTTCTAGAAGTGTGGAGATGCCTTCCACGGCAGTGGCTGGGAATCCGTTGTGATGGTCAAGGTCCTTCTAACTTTTGGCTTAGGGGGTCTCATGCAATGGTCCATCATCTCAGTGCAGGGGATCTGCTGGCTTTGTGCACCTGCAGGCCAAGGGAAAGTCTTATTTGAGAGACCTGGGTATAAGAATAATCACAAGAGGGGCCAATGTTGTGGCACAGCTGATTAGGTGGCGGCTTGCGACAGCACCCTGTATCGGAGAGCTGGTGTGAGTCTTGGCTCCTCTGCTTCTGATCGAGCTCCCTGCTAAAGCGCCTGGGAAGGCAGAGGACGGATCAAGTACTTGGGTCCCTGCCATCCATGTGGGAGGCCCAGATGAAGCTCCTGGCTCCTGGTTTGGCCTGGCCCAGCTTTAGCCATTGTGGCCATTTGTGGACCGCCTCCATGGATAGAAGCTCTCTCTCTCTCTCTCTCCTTTCGAACCAATAAATAAATCTTTAAAATGATCACAAGAAGTCACAAGACAGGATGATTTCTCTGCTGGACAAAGTGGAGAGAGAGAAGAAAAGGAACAGAGGCCCTTGGGGTGCTTGTAATTATAGCAGTTAGGCAGAATAAAGGGAACCCCAGGTGACCAAAAATGGGGGGGGACCTCTCACCCAAAGACAGCTGTGACAACCTCCAGCTGGACAAATTCCCCCGGCGCCCAGGCAGTTTCCAGAGATGCCAGCTTTGATCCCATCTTCTCCTCTGAGCCTTCCCATAAGGGAGGCAGACGGACACCCAGCAAGTGCCCAGCACTCCCCTAAATCAACTTGACTTCTCTTGCTCCTTGACAGGTGGGAGGGACCAGGCTCAGCTGGAACAGGGGTGGAGGCCACGGAACCCCTGTGCCAAGGGCTGTAGCCCCCTGTCGGGTTCTGTTTCCCGTCAGCAAGGCAAATGTGTCTGGATGGGAGCCAAGCAATCCATCCAAAGATTCCTATCACAAGACTGATGTTAAGCTGGAAGCTCCGTGATGTATCTATGCTTAGGGAAGATGTTTGCTAATGTTTGGTTTTTATTTCCCTTGGAGCTGGTACACATCAGTGAGGTCCTGGGATAATGAATAACAGCACGTACAATAAATTTTAAAACAAACAAAATAAGAACTCAAAGAACGCTAATGCAGACCAGCGCCAGGATGTGGAGTGTGTTCCCAAGACAGTAATAAGTCCTCCTTGGTGAGCAGATTCTATTATCTGCTCCTTAGAAGCAGTAGGTGGCTGTCCCTTGATTGTGTTAGTTCTGGGTCGTAAACTGCTCCATGCTTTCTCTGGTGAGTGGAGTAGATGGGGGAGGAGGCAGGAAAGGGAAGGTGGATTTGGGAGGAAGAAGAAAGGGGAGCAAAGGTGAAGAGGGCCCTGGAGCCCGTGGCCAGGACCTGGGATGCCTGAATTGGGGTCCCTGACATAGCAGGGAGGGGTGGTTTGTTCCTTCCCTGAGGTGGAGGGCTGGTGAGCTGAGCCACTCGTGGGTCAGGAGGAGGAGGGACTTGGAGCAGGCCCGGGGGTGGGGTGGGGTGGGGTGGGTGTGGTGGTTCGATGCATCCCACGCTTGGCTCGGCCACACCCCATATTGGAGTGCCTGGGTCCCAGGCCATCTCCACTTCTGGATTCCAGCTTCCTGCTAAGGATGCAGCAGAGTAGTTGGGTCCATGCCATCCACAGAGGAGCCCTGGAGTGGGTGTATGGCTCCTGACTTGGGCCTGGCCCAGTCCTAGCTAGCATTCTGTCTTTCTGCATTCTTTCTCTCCAATCAATCGATCAAAGTTAGAAAACATAAACAAAAACTATTCAAACTAAGTTTAAACTACACTTTGCTAAACAGTGCCTCACCATCTGTTTCCATGATTGCACTCCTTGGCATATACCTGAGTTGAAAGTGTATCTTCCATACAGAAGGCAGCACACAGATGCTCCTCAAAGCTTCGTTCATGATGGCCAAGACTCAGGAGCATGGAGGGGGGCCTTCCATGGGTGAATGGGTGAACAGCTGTGGTGCACCCATCCAGACAGTGGAAGACTATCCATGCTCAAGAGGAACAAGCTACCAAGGCACGAGAAGATCTTCAAGGCCTGTTGCTAAGAGGAAGGAGCCAGCCTCGAAAGGCTACAGAGCTCCATGACTACACGGCACTGAGGAAAAGGCAAGAAATGACAAGATCAGTGGTTGCCAGGGAGGGGTTAGGAAAGAGAGAAGGGTGGAAATGGGAGCACAGAGCATGCTCAGGGCAGGGAAAATACTCGGAGTGATTGCTGTCATGGTAGATACATAGCGTTATGTGTTTGTCAAAACTCAGAGTGAATAACACCTGGAGTGAATTTAATGTAAACGCTGGGCTTCAGGCAAAAACGACCTATCTACCCTGGATGTGCCACTCCAAGGCACAAGTGGAGGTCCTCCTGGTAATTTCCTTTGCTGTAACAGAGCTAACGTGGGTCCCGCAGACCAGCGGAGGCCAGACAGGAGGTGGTGGGAAGCCAGACAGAATTGCATCGTGGAGCTAGGCTGGCTCGGCTGCTGAGCCCTGCCATGGGTTCTCAGCACCCTGGTCCTCGCCTGCCCAGGCAGGAGCTGAGTGAGAGGAAGCAGAACTGATACGGGAGGAAGGAGGGAGCAATGGGATGCTCCCAGATTCTGGGGCAGCAGATCTGAGCTATAGTCCTAGGTCTCCCCTTATTCATCTGCAAAATGGGACAACAGTGTACTCATTTAATTTCATTCTTACTTCTAACAGAGACATGAGATGTTAGTTGCAAGGCATTGCATACAGTATCTGCACATGGAAAAGTTAAAGAAGTGTTGCCAATGTATTGCTATGACGATCCTTTCCTCCTAGGTTTTTCGCAAGGAATCGGTCAGAGGGGAGAATACATATGAAAACACCTGCAGAGACGGAGCACAGTATATGGCCAGGCATGGCAGCTTCCTAGCCACAAGGCATGGCCTGGTCACAGCACAGGATGGCCACAGATGCTCAGAGGACCCGCGGTGGGTGGAGTCCTGCTGGGTTCTATTCATGAAAACAAATGTGCTGATGAAACAGCTACCAGAAAATCCCATGGGACGTTGCATTCTGTTCCTGGGCTTTGATGGGATGACGATCACTTGGGTGACATTCCTGGAATGATGTAGTTTCGGCATTTCCCTCCCCGGCTGGCCTCCACACCCTCTCCGTGGGAGCGTGCTCATGCGAGAGGACAGGGGAGGGCTCTACAGCTGCGCGGCCTGGTGCCGCCCCCCAGGGGCTGCAGGAGAGGGAGAGCTCCTTGCAAAGCTCTCAGCAGGGCCCGGCAGGCTGTCACAGGCGTCCTCTGGTGACCAGCTGTCCTGGCTTTGCCAGACTTGGACTCCAGCAGCCTGGCCCTGGGGGCAGAGGTGACCTTGGGTCTCCAGGCGGCTGGGCCTGGTGCCCTTGAGATTTCTGGCTTTGTGTTGTTTGGGTGCAGGAAGCAGAACTGGGGATGGCAGAGCCTACACTCCTGCTGCTTGGAGGGCTGCCTCTGTGCCCTGAGGGCCCTAGGGACGCTTTGTAAAGCCTGGTCCAAGGAGCGATAGCACAAGGGGAAGCACCTTGGGCCCCTGACCAGAGAACCTGGCCAGTGGCATGGGCTGGTAAACAATGGCTGGAACACTTCCAGAATGTTCCATGCAGACAATACAAGGGGACAGTGTGATGGCAGCTGCTCACCCTGTACAGCTCGTGCAGTGACTGGACCATCCGGCTGCTCTGCTGCTGGGATGAAGCTCTGCCGAGTTCACAGGGAAAACAATGCCCGCCCCAGGTAACATGGCGATGTGCTCCAATGCATGTCGGGCAGGGAAGACCAAGGTCCCAGCCCAGTCCTGTGCTTTCGTGCCTTTCTAGAGAGCAGAGGGAGGTAAGAAGGGAAAGGAGATGGAGGGAGACCAGGTCTGTTCAGAGCCACGCCCTTTTCTGGGACTGGCCCGGGCTAGCAGCCATATGAAACCAGTTCAAGCACCACCACAAAAGGATGCCAATAGGCTCAACAGGCTAATCCTCCGCCTTGCAGCGCCGGCACACCGGGTTCTAGTCCCAGTCGGGGCGCCAGATTCTGTCCCGGTTGCCCCTCTTCCAGGCCAGCTCTCTGCTGTGGCCAGGGAGTGCAGTGGAGGATGGCCCAAGTGCTTGGGCCCTGCACCCTTATGGGAGACCAGGAGAAGTACCTGGCTCCTGCCATCGGATCAGCGCAGTGCACCGGCCGCGGCAGCCATTGGAGGGTGAACCAATGGCAAAAAGGAAGACCTTTCTCTCTGTCTCTCTCTCAGTGTCCACTCTGCCTGTAAAAAAAAAAAAAAAAAAAAAAAAAAAAAAAAAAAAAAAGGATGCCAAGTGTGGCTGTTGTTTAGTGGAGCTTCCAACGTGCTGGACCGCACAGAGCCTCGGCAGGAGATGCTGCAGAGCTGATGTTCAGCAGACACTCCCTGGAGCCGGCTGGCATCCATGCGAGAGGCTAGGGCCCTGGCTGGGGATCAAATGTTTTCAATATCAGCCCTGGCTGCTGGCTTCCAGCCTTGTACTGCTTGGGAAACTGAGGTAGAGAAAGGCTAGCAGACTTGCCTGGGATTACATGGCCTTGGTTGGAAGCCAGGCTGTCAGAGCTTAGCCTGAGCCTCCCCGGGGTCCAGAACTCGCTCTCCAAGGGCTGGCCAGCAGGCACCACTCTGGCCCGGACAGCGTGGGGAGGAGTGGACTCCTGGCGACTGCGATGTGTTCCTGCAGCTCAGGGTCCTCCACAGCTCAGGGCAGGGGGTTGAGGGCAGGAGCAGCAGCCTGTCCACAAGAAAAGACCTCTAGGCTCGAGAAGGAAAAGAGGGGAATTGAGGCAAGAGGGACACCTGCCCCAAGGCCTGTCCTCTTGGAAGAAAACAGTGCAGCCCGTGAACCACCTTCCACCAGGGTCCCGAGGCTGGGATTTCACCGACTTGCTCCTCCTCAAGCTCGTTACACACGCTGGGCGCTGTGTCCAGGGCTCTGCCTGCACTATCTCATTTAAACCCAAGACAGGGGCTGGTGCTGTGGTGCAGTGGGTTAAGCCGCCGCCTGCAGTGCCGGCAACCCTTATGGGCACCGGTTCAAGTCCCGGCTGCGCCTCTTCCAATCCAGCTCTCTGCTGTGGCCTGGGAAAGCAGTGGAAGATGGCCTAAGTGCTTGGGCCCCTGCACTCATATGGGAGACCTGGAGGAAGCTCCTGGCTCCTGGCTCCTGGTCTGGATAGGCACAGCTCCAGCTGTTTCGGCCAACTGCGGAGTGAACCGGTGGATGGAAGACCTCCCTCTCTCTCTTTCTCTCATACTCTCTCTCTCTACCTTTCCTTCTCTCTCTGTGTAACTCTTTCAAATAAATAAATAAAACTCTTTCAAATAAATAAAAAAAAAAAAAACCCAAGGCAACCAACGTAGGCGAGTTGCTATCTCTGTGTCTGTTTTGCTAGTAGCGGCAGAGCCTGATCACAAGGCAGATCTGGCCGCTAAGGCCCTGGTGTTTGTAGACGTCGTTCTGTGCTGTCCCTTTTAGTATTCTCAAGAACACAGCGGGCAGGATTTGGTTTGTGGCTTTCCTATATGTTTATATTTATACAGAGACACTTCCTTAGCACCTGCTATGACCTCATTCAGTAATTCAGTGGATTTATTAAGTCTTTGTACCGGCCAGGCCAGCTGCTGGGTACTCGGGGCTGGAGGTCAACAGCTTGCAGTAGTCGGGGAGGAAGTGTAGGAAGTCTGGTTCACGTTACTGAGAGTTTCCCATGAGCCACTGCGCGCCACACTAAGGGATTACACCTTCTTGCTCTCCCAATAGACCTTTAGGAAGATAATCTTACTATGTCCATTTTACAGATGGGGACATTAAGACTAGGAAGAGTCAAGGCTCAACGCCAGTATACAGTGGAGCTGGGATTCAAACAAGGATCTAGCGCCAAAGCCTGTGTTTTCACTTCCTCCCTCATGTGTGGCGTGTGAACCCCCAGCCGCTCTCGGCCACATGTAGCAGAGGGAGGCCCACGCCCAGTGGGCACAGGGCCTTGTCCAAGGTCTCTCTGGTCCAGAGTGGGGAGCTGAGCCCGGGCCTCCAGTGCCAACTCTGGGTCATGCTCGCTACTCTGCAGTGCCTCTCTGTGGGGGAGGGGTAACAGCTTCCCCCAGCTCCTGGCCGGCCTTGTTCCCACCCTGAGAGCAGGGTGGCTGGAGGCGGCCTTGTTAATGTGCGTGGGGTTGGGATGCAAACACTTCTGATGATCATCTCTGGGAAGTCGGGGAGGCAGAGGGCAGTGCACTGAGGGGGTGGGGATGGGGTGGGGGTGGGTGGACCAGAGACGGTGTCTTTGGAAGCCTGCTGTTCACCTGTCCTCCGTGCCCATGCAGAACCCCGTGGTCGGCGTCACCCCTGTATGAGAATCGAGGGGCTGCTGACTCACAGGGAGAGGGAACTGCACAGGTTCTGAAACTTACTGTTTGCTGTCTGCAGATACCCACAGTATGCAAACATCCTCACTCTCCAAAACTGCTGGCGTGCACCCCTCCCCCTTCGACTCAGCCCTGTGCCCAGTAAATGGAAACTCGGTGCCACCGCTGTGGGGGCCAGAACACCGGGAGGCCCTGCTGTAGGAGCGTCTGGTCATTGAACCAGCAGGCTTTGCGCTTGGGTGAAGAGCTTAGCAGATGTGCCTTGCAGGTGTGCGCTGGCTCTGGCTGGCGGCCCAGGACGGGTCGGCTTCCACACAGCAGACCCGGGATGCAGATGTGTGAGGGGTCCCATCCAGGCCCTCGGGCCCCCGCCCCCCTCCAGCAAGGGAATTCCGTTTCCTCCTGGCTCTGTTCTCTTCCTCTCGGGGCTCCCTGGCTGCTGCCCGCAGCTCCCAAGCCAGGAGAGAGCGGACACAATGAGAGACGGGGATTGTTTCCTGTTGGCCCGTTGTGACCTCTCTGCGGGCCTCTTTCTTCCAAAAGAAGTTCACGTTCAAACCGAGACAGCAAGCAGCCGGCAGGCCTGCTCCCTGCTTCCATAGTACAGCGACCTCTGGCACAGGCCGGAGACCCCGCCCACGCCCCCCCCCCCCCCCCCCCCCCCGGGCCACCGCTAGGCAGCTTTGAAAAAAGCTGAATGCAAACTTCGGTTTTAATCGGTGAAAGTGAAAACAACATGTGACTTCCAGAAAATTCTCATCGATTCAAAAGAACTGGTCTCTGTAATGAGTTAAGTAGACTCTTGCAACAGTTGAATGCTTTTGTCACACTCACAGCAGCCTGAGTTAGGGGAAATGGTTATAAATGGCTGCAGGAGACAATTTGGTTAGCTCTAAATTAATTTTCCCCCATTTTATTCTTTAGTCTCTAAAACTCTCACCTGGGTGGGGTGGGGGTGACTTTTCCTCCTGCCATGGGCTGTGGTGGTAGCCCGGGAGTGGACTTTCAAGCCCTAGGCCAGGGCCTGCCCATCACAAAAGGGAGTAGCCAGGGATGGAGCGTGGGCAGGACAGGCCAGAGGGAGTGAAACCTGGGCTCTCCTGTTTACCAGCTTGTGAGCTTTGCAAACCTTGCAAAGCCTCACTTTTCTCACCTTTAGAATGAGTTTGTCCTGGGGATGGACAGGGACCTCATGTTCACAGAACAGCAAGCCCAAGACCTGGAGCCAAGGACAGAGCCACTAAGAGGAGGCGTCACAGTGACCGGAGACGACCGAGACACTGGCCACTCTCCCTGCTGCAGCCTCCATCCCTGCAGTGGGTCACAGGCACCTGCAAGGTCCTCAAACAGTCCCTAAAATGTGCCATTGAGGCAGGGGGGTGCCTCAAAGCCTGCTTGGGTTTAGGAAGGGCTGTAGCGAAACAGGAGGGGTGGAGGGCGAACGTCTGTGTGTGAGGGTTTCTTTCTGTCTCTTTTGAGGCAACTGGAGATGGCTCAGCATTGACCCTGATGCTCACGGGTGAACTTGACCCACTGGCTCTTTGCAGGCTTGGGCTGTCAGGAAATGAGGGCTCAGCCTAGTGCTAGCCTTGTCCTGCAGAAGTGAGACAAATCCACAGAAAAATGGAACCAAATGCCCTAAAGCATAACTCACTCTAGAGACAACAGCGTCAGCCTGTGTGGCCACTGAGCACGGGCTGGGACCTCCCTCCACCTGAATACCCCGTGGCCCTGTGGACATGGAGACTGTTGTCTCGCTAGGGTAACTGCTGGTGACTGTCACGTCTCTGCTATGCACCAAGCACCAGGCTGGGAGCTTTGCCAGCAGGGTTTCATCAAATCCTCCCAGGAGCCTCTTGGGCAAGCCCCAGGATTCTCATGGGCCAAGGAAGCCAAGTCAAGTTCAGTAGAATCTGCAAGCACCCAGTATGTTCCGGCTGCTGTTTGCTGGGTTGTAAGTCTCGGCCTCCAGCCAGGAGGGATTAAACAGTTCAGGAGGTGAAACACACAGCCCCTCCCACCCCCGGGTGGGGGGGAGGAAATGAGGATGCAGATGAAGCAAAGCCCAGCTGAGAAACAGAAAATGAGCAGGGTGACTTCCTGGAGGAGGGGGAAGGGGAATACAAGGGATGGATTGGAGTGTGTCCGGGGCTCGGGGATGGAGAGAGTGTGGGTGTAGCAAACTTTGGGAGCGCTGGGCTCAGTCCGTACAGATAACTCTTTCATATGCTGATTTTATTTCCCTTGGATAAATTCCCAGGAGTGAGATGGTTGGGTCATATGGTAGGTCTACATTCAGATTTCTGAGGTTTCTCCATACTGTGTTCCACAGGAGCTGTAGCAGTTTTCATTCCCATCAACAGTGGATTAAGGTACTTTTTCTCTCCATATCCTTGCCAGCATTTCCTGTTTGTTGAGTTCTGTATGAAAGCCATTCTAATGGGGGTGAGGTGAAACCTCATTGTAGTTTTGATTTGCATGTCCCTAATGGCTAATAATCCTGAACTTTTTTCATGTGTCTGTTGGCCATTTGGATTTCCTCTTTTGAAAAATGTCTGTTTAAGTCCTCTGTCCATTTCTTCACTGGGTTGTTTATTTTGTTGTTGTGGAGTTTCTGGATCTCTTTATATGTTCTGGTTATTGATCCTTTATCAGTTGCATAGTTTCCAAATATTTTCTCCCTTTCTGTCGGTTGCCTCTTCACTTTGCTGAGTGTTTCTTTTGCAGTGCAGAAGCTTCTCAATTTAATGCAATCTCATTTGTCAAATTTGGCTTTGATTGCCTGTGTCTCTGGTTTCTTTCCCAAAAACTCTTTGTCTATGCCAATGTCTTGCAGGGTTTCCCCAATGTTCTCTAATGATTTGGTGGTGTCAGGTCATAGATTTAGGTCTTTAATCCATGTTGAGTGGATTTTTGTGTAAGGTGTAAGTTGGGGTCTTGCCTCATGCTTCTACATGTGGAGATCCAGTTCCCCAGCACCATCTGTTGAGACTGTCCTTTCTCCAGGGATTGATCTTAGCTCCTTTGTCAAAGATAAGTTGGTTGTAGATGTGGGTTGATTTCTGGTGTTTCTAATCTGTTCCATTGGTCTATCCATCTGTTTTTATACCGGTACCAGGCTGTTTTGATTGTAACTGACTTGTAGTATGTCTTAAAATCTGGTATTGTGATGCCTCTGGCTTTGTTTGTGTTGTATAAGATTACTTTAGTTAATCAGGCTCTCCTGTGTTTCCATATGGATTTCAGCATCATTTTTTCTATAACTGAGAAGAATATCCTTGATATTTTGATTGGAATTGCATTGAATCTGTAAACAGCTTTTGGAAGTATGGACATTTTGATGATATTGATTTTTCTAATAAATGAAAATGGAAGATTATTCCTTTTTTGTATCTTCTTCTATTTCTTTCTTTAATGCTCTGTAATTCTAATCATAGAGATCTTTGATGCCCTTGGCTAAATTTATTCCAAGGTATTTGGTTTTTTGCAGCTATTGTGAATGGAATTGATCATAAGAGTTCTTTCTCAACAGTGGCATTGTCTGTGTATACAAAGGCTGTTGATTTTTGTGTGTTGATTTTATATCCTGCTACTTTCCAAACTCTTCTATGAGTTCTAATAGTCTCTTATTGGTGTCTTTTGGATCCCCTATATATAGAATCATGTCATTAGCAAATAGGGATAGTGAATTTCTCCTTTCTAATTTATATCCATTTGATTTTTCTTCTGGATTGGAAATGGAGGCAAGACTTGACCCATGCACTCTGAGATGGGATGGCTGAACCCGCTGTGCCACGACACTGCATTTTTATGGACAGCTATGCGGAAGGAGGCCTGAGACAAGGGGATATGACCTAATGGTAATAAACCAGGGGAAACTTAGCAAGGTCTCTCTGTTCAGATGCTTCCTGGCATCTCCGTCTGCATTTCCTTCCTCCAGACATGGGGGACTTCTCTGGAATGAAGCCTCAGGGCTTCTTGACTGGAAGGTCAGAGGACTCTCTTAGGTCTGCTTCTGGGAGAATGGAGGAGAGGGTCGAGGAGAACTTGCTACTTTCTTCCATGCCAGGCGCCACATTTTGGGGTAGTGGGCCCAGAACCCTGTCCGTGAGAATCACAGCAGAGGCAGGAGGGGTGGCGGCATGGGGCTGTGTCTGATGAAGCGTCACCCAACAGGACTCTTGCTGACCACAGGCCCGGTAACCAGGTCTCCCCCAGGGGTGCCGGGGTGATGCTGGGGAGGGGTACCTGGCTGAGAAAGAGTTGAGGGAACCCTGAGCACAGAACTTCGGTCACTAGCACAGTGACTGTGTGTTGAACGAGGTAATGCACCTGGCAACTGGCACGATGCTGCGAGGCACACATGAGGAGTCCCCTGGGGGCTGCCATGGGACGACAGGTGCACACTCCAAAGACAGTCAACTTCTTTTTTTTTTTAAGTTTTATTTTATTTATTTGAAAGAGTTATAGAGAGAGGCAGAGAGAGGTCTTCCATCCATTGGCTCACTCCCCAGATGGCCACAACAGCCGGAGCTGTGCTGATCCAAAGCCAGGAGCCAGGAGCTTCCCCTGGGTCTCCCACATGGGTGCAGGGGCCCAAGGACTTGGTCCATCTTCCACTGCTCTCCCAGGCCATAGCAGAGAGCTGGATCAGAAAAGAAGCAGCCGGGACCAGAACCGGCACCCACATGGGATACCGGCGCTCTAGGCCAGGGCTTAACCTGCTGCGCCACAGTGCTGTCCCCAACAGTCAACTTCTCCTGGAGCTGGGCTCTGTGTGTGTGCTGGGAGTGCAGCCCTGTGCCCCGGGCATTCAGTGACTCTATGTGCACACAGGCTGGCATCTTGCAGGTCCCAGCAGTGGTGCTGGGTGGTGCAGGGGACAGCAGCTGAGGCCCTTCTTCCCGGCCCGCACTGCCCCGTTTCCGGGAGTCCCCCTCCCACGGGTCGCCTTCCGCAAGATCAGAGAGCCGACGCCTCCCCCTGGCTCTGCCTCTTCTGACTTCTCTGTGTCCCTCTCTCTCTGGCAGCTGTTGGGGCTGAGCGCCTGAGAGGCAGAGTCTACCTTGCAGGAAGTCTTGCAGAGGCTGGGCACAAGCTGGTTCTTTTTCACTGCTCTGGTGGCAGGAATGTGCCGATAAGGGAAGGAAGATAAAAATCTCCCGCCCACTAGGGCCTGGCATTTCCCCACTCCTGAGCCCTGGCTGTCTGGTCGGAGAGACTGCGTGTGCCTGCCTAACCAGAATGCAGGAACTACCGACCACCGGGGGATGAACAGAGCCACCAAGTCATTCCCCTTATGCCTGCACTTGTGGTGGACTGAAAATCCTCAAAGGATCCCATGCTGGCTCCACACTGGGCTCCAGGATCGGAGCTCTGGGAGGCTCCAAACTGTGCCTCCAGCTGCAGTTGTCTGAGCCGGCCCCGCCTCGCTCCTCACCACAGCACCGGGATGGCTCGCGCCGCCCTGCCTTTTGCCAGGGGTGCCCTTTCCACCTGTCCTCCCTGGCCCGGCCCTGCTGACCTCCAGGGTGCCACCCATGATCCCTTGGGGCTGGCTCAGCACTTCTTCCCTGCGCTCCCTGGGGCTGCCTGCACCCTCCTCTTCCCTAGTGCATTCCAGGTTGGCTGGAATTTGTGTTCATCTCCCCGCTGGCCATCGGCTAGTTGAGGACGATCATCACACCTCCTCTGTCGTATTCTCAGATGTGAGATGAACAGGAAACTGACCTAAAGGCTCCTCTGCCGCCCCCGCCCCGGCCTGGCCCTTTAACCTTCACGCACTTGAAGAAAGGGTGTAGAGCAGTAACGAAGCGCCTCACTCATGTGTTCCCTATTCAGGTCACGGCAGGTCGGGGATCCCCAAGCTTTAGGCCTGAAACCGTGGGTCTCAGATGCCCGTCGGAAACTTGGTCCCCCAGGAAAGTGGAGGCGTTTGGCAATCACAGGTGCACGAATGAATCAGTGTTTGGTGAGTGATTGTTAAACTGGAAGCATGTGGGCTTCTCCAGCTTGAATGTGCCCACGAATGTCTGAAGAGCAAACACATCCCTTCGCGCTGGACACGCCCTGAATCACAGTCACTCCGGGTGGGGCCCGCGCACCAGAAGCAAAATTCCAGGTAAGGGAAGCCAGGCTCCGGGCAGTGAGGAGGACGTGAGGGAAAGCCACGGCGGTGGTGTTGAGGCTGGCGGCCACAGCGCGGTGGTGCACGCTGGGCGAGCTCGAGGGCCACACTTGTGTAGGTGTGTGTGGGCAGACGTGTGTGAGGAAATACACCGAGACGCTCAGAGTGGCCGCGGGGGAGGATTTTCCCCTTCTCTTATTTAAAAGTAAATATTTGTGTGACTTGTCAAATAGAAAAATACATGTATTCATTTCCATACTAGCTGGATTATGAATCATCTCCCTCCTTTCTGCAATTTAAACACACATAGTTGTATGATTTACACAATAGAAAACGCACATATTTGATTTGTAAACTCGGTTCTGATTTTACACTTTCAGGGGACAAGGGGGCTGGGCCGGGGTGGCTGCTGGTGCTTAGGCCACGCTCAAACGACATGGGGGGGCCAGCAGGCAGGTGGGGTGACCATGCCGGCAGGGTGCTTACTGGAATAACATTAGTGAATGTGACCAAAACCAGCCTCCAAGGGGCCTAAGCCAAAGTACATAGGAAAGAGAGTGAGACAGGGGAGGGAGGGAGAGGTGGAGGGAGAGGGAGAGGGGCCGGGGCGGAGGGGAAGGAAGGGACTGTTGAAAGACGGAATTATATGACATTTAATGAAATAATCTAGTTGGCTTTTATTTGTGATTCAGGAATCAGGGCTGCATCTCATAAAAATGTAGAAAACAAGCTCCAATGAGCTGACCAGAGGAGGCTGGCGTTGTAAAGGTTGGAGAGAGTGGAAGGAGGGGACACCAAGCAGACTGGTCAGCGTCACGTTCGTCCAGGCTACAAGCAGACTGGTCAGCGTCACGTTCGTCCAGGCTACATCTCCCCCTTCTCCAGAGTGGTTGGTGGTCTCCCTCCCGCCTCGTGGGGACAAGCTTGGGGTTGCGGGAAGCCATCTGCTTCCTTGGGGGCGGTGTCCAGCAGCCCGGAAGTCGTGAATCAGATCCTGCTCGCAGAGGGTGCCTCTGTAAACAGGGGCCGTTGGCTTCATCTTGATTCCGCCGGCCCCATGCTGCAGAGTAGTTCGTCTCCTGACTTCAGGTTAGCGTGGCCTTGTGCAGTCCACGGGGGCACTGTCCACACACTGTGGTCCTTAACCTCATCCTCAGTGTGGGAGCTGGGGCCTTGCCAGGCTTCTTGGAGGTGCCACTGAAGATCAGGCAAAGAGGCCACCATGCCCTTCGGATGCCTGGGCCCACTGCACCTGCACTGCTGCCCGCCTGGCCCTGCAGCCTCAGCCCTGCCGCCCACTCCTCATGCTGGGGCTTCGCTTGGCCGCGGCCACGTCCCCTCCTTGCCTTGCGAAGCAGCTCCTGGGCTAGCTTGTTTCTCGGGAGCTGGTCTTGAGCGCTGCCAGACTCCGTCACTTCTCCCCAGGGCGTCTGGCCCTGCCTCAAGCTGCTGCTTGTCTTCTGGCACCTTCTAGGGCTCGAGCCGAAAAGCGGACCTTGGGAATTTTATTTGACAAAGACAGGCGGGAGGGAGGGAGGGAGGGGGGAAGAGAGGGCCTCTGCCTGTAACTGGAAAGACCGCTGGGTGCGGGAGCCTCAGGGCTGGGCCTATTCCCTGGCGGGCCCTGTCCCACCCTCCAGTCTAGCACACAGACAGAGGCCAGCAGAGCCACTGTGGCTGGAGGGAAACTGAGGACAGGGAAGCTGGGCAGAGCGCACAATGATCACATCTCTCTGGTCAGTCGGGTGTCGGGGCGAAGAGTCTGGCAGCACCCAGGGTCTCGGCCATGCAGGAGCGAAGCTGCCGTGGGAAGCGTGGGGCCCCCGTGCGCTGCTCTCCGTGGCAGTGGGGATTTCCCCACGGTGGGCTCCCTCCCCTGTGCAATGAATGACTCTCTTGAGAAACCCGTGGGCAGCTGCTGGAGAGAGGGGTGTTCTCTGAATGACAGGGAGCTCGCCCCCTTTCTTTCAATGGTGAATGTTTTGCTCGTGTCACCGCAGGGTAGGGGCTGACTCAGACACAAACAGACCCCATACTGCTGCGTACCCGGGAACCATCTCTGCCGCTCAGCATGGCGTCACCAGTGTCACAGCCACGCTCCCCGCCATCACCTCCTGGTGAGACTCCCTGTGTGGTAGGGGCTGGAGAGGCTGGGAACCGGGGCCAGTGACCAAGGTCCCAGCCAGTGTCTGTCCCAGGCTGCTCTGCTGGGCTGTCTCTTCCACCCCTGAGTTCCTGACCCGTGCCTACCAGGTCTTTAAGCGCTCGTTCCTCCTCTGCCCTGGGGGCTTGGGGTTACCGCCCCCCCCCCCCAGTTCCCCACCCAGGACTAGAGCGCTGGCCACGGTCATGAGTTCCATCCTCCTAACAAGGGCACGGAAGAAACACAGGGCCTCTGTTCTGGGTCCTGAGTTGGAGCCAAGGAGCTCCATCTGCTGTTTCCTTCCCTGAATTCTCCCTCAAGGACCTGCAGCCGCAGCTGCCCCAGGCGCTCATGACAGGACAGCCATCCGGCCCTCGGCTGCCTCAGGCCCCCACGACAGCCATCCGCCGCCCCAGGCGCCCATGACAGCCATCCAGCCCTCGGCTGCCCCAGGCCCCCACGACAGCCATCCGGCCCGGCTGCCCTTGACTCTGGAATTCCCCTGCAGTGCACTCCCGGGGCCCAGGCAGTGTCAGGGGTGGGGGTGGGGGCAGGGGCGTCGCCTGGGCTCTCGCTGGACGCCCAGACCTGCTGCCTAGCTCCGTGGGACCGGCCCCCAAACCCCTGTCTTGACCCCATCAGGGCCTCCGACTTCCCCCAGGACCTAAGGAGACAGAGTCATGGTGAAAAGCAGGTTTTTAAAAGGTGTGATGGACATCTGACAGTGAAAAAAAAAGTCAACATTTGCTGAAGAAACTAAAGAAACTTTTTCACACACACACACCCCTTTCTGTTGGGTCGTTTCCATGAACATACAAATGAGCTGTTGCTTTCCCTTTTTTTTTTTTTTTTTTTTGACAGGCAGAGTGGACAGTGAGAGAGAGAGACAGAGAGAAAGGTCTTCCTTTGCCGTTGGTTCACCCTCCAATGGCTGCCGCGGCCAGCGCACCTTGCTGATCCAATGGCAGGAGCCAGGTGCTTCTCCTGGTCTCCCATGGGGTGCAGGGCCCAAGCACTTGGGCCATCCTCCACTGCACTCCCTGGCCACAGCAGAGAGCTGGCCTGGAAGAGGGGCAACCAGGACAGAATCCGGCACCCCAACCAGGACTAGAACCTGGTGTGCCGGTGCCGCAGGCAGAGGATTAGCCTGTTGAGCCGCGGCGCCGGCTGCTTTCCCCATTTTTTAAAGCTCTCTCTATGTAAATGATTCAACAAATTAATACAGGAGAAGGCAGGAATCTCCCCAGTAGAATTCTAAATAGTAAAAACAGTCTCTCTCTCCCCTCCAAGGACTTGGAGCCTAAATCCTGTCTCCCTGTGGCTGGGCTAGACTCGGCACGGGAAGGGAAGAATGGGAATTCTTTAGGGAAGAAATCTGAGCGACGCCATCCAGCCACGTGGCGGAGGTGAGCAGCCCCCGTGCTGAGTCGGGCTGCTATCTCCCACACCCCCATCTGATCCAATGACACGGTGCTGTCTTCCTGGGTTTTCCTCCTTTCTGTCAATCTAACGTGATTCAAAAACCTATTAAAAAATCAGAGAGCCTTCCTCTAAAATTTAAAGATTCCCAACATTGGGTGGCTGGTAAATCTGGAACGCATACCCCATGGTGAGAATTTAAAGCTATGTTACCATTTTGGAGAAGCTTACACTTGGTAGTTTCTTATGAAATGAAATGTACATTATTACATGACCCCAAAATTCTACTCCTTGCCATCAACCCAACAGAGAATAAATTTTTATCTATGTAAAGACTTCAGGCCGGTGCCGCGGCTCACTAGGCTAATCCTCCACCTGTGGCACCAGCACACCAGGTTCTAGTCCCGGTCGGGGCACCGGATTCTGTCCCAATTGTCCCTCTTCCAGGCCAGCTCTCTGCTGTGGCCCGGGAGTGCAGTGGAGGATGGCCCAAGTGCTTGGGCCCTGCACCCCATGGGAGACCTGGAGAAGCACCTGGCTCCTGGCTTTGGATCGGCACAGCGTGTCTGGTGTAGCGGCCATTTGGGGGGTGAACCAGCGGAAGGAAGACCTTTCTCTCTCTCTTTCTCTCACTGTCTAACTCTGTCTGTCCAAAAAAAAAAAAAAAAAAAAAAAAAAAGACTTGAATACAAATGTTCACTGCATCTTTAATCATAATAGACAAAAACTGGAAGCACCTTGAACATCCAAGAAGAAGTACTGGTAGTTCAATTGTGATAAATCCACGCAAAGGACAACAACTCAGAACTAGGAGGGAAGAAACCCCTGGTACTTACAGCACCATGATATATCTCAAAAATACGTTGATCGTACATCCTATGATTCTACTTAGATAGAGTTTTAGAAGAGCAAAACTAACATCACAGACAAAAAAAAAGTAGCTCCGTGGGGGGATGGTAACGGGGGAGACTATCAAGAGGCAAAGGGAGCTTTTTGGGGTGGTGTCAGGGATACATCTCTCGGTTGTTGTGCTGGTTACATGGATGCATACATTTGTCAAAACTCATTGGGCTCAATTCAAATACTCCACATGCTAAGTGTGCCTCACTAAAGTTGGTTTTTAAGCACTTTTTATTTCTTGATTTTTCAGTTACTTGAAAGGTAAAGAGGCAGTGAGAGAGACAGAGACAGACTGAGGGATCTTACATTTGCTGGGTGACTCCCCAGATGCCTGCAGCCAGGACTGGGCTGGCCACAGCCAGGAGTCTGGAACTCACTCGGGGGCTCCTCTGTGGGTGGCAGAGACTCAGCCACTTGAGTCACCAGCTGCTGCTCCCCAGGGTGCACATCAGCAGGAAGCTGGCATCAGGAGTCAGTACGCACACCGGGCATGCCAACACGGGACGTGGGGGTCCCAGACTGTACTTTAACTGTTGTGCCAAAGGCCCCCTCCAAGGAAGCTGATTTTTTTCAGGTTTCTTCGTGACTCCACTAACTCTGCCAGCAGCCCCTCTGTGAGACTCCCGAAGGAGCTGTCTACACTCACTGCCTCCACTTTCACTGGGCACATTCCCTCTGAAGCCCACCTGGGCCAGGCCTTTGTTCCCATGGTGCTCTCGGGAGGAGAGGAGGTGACCTCTGTGTGCTAAGTCCAGGGCTGAATTCTCGTTTCTCAGACACATACTTGACCCATCAGGAGTGTTCCAAGAGGTTCACCCCTCTCCCTTTGGCTTCTCGACACAGCAGTCCTGTGGTTTTCCTTGTACGGGATTCTTCCTCCTTGGTCTCCTTATCCCCCCAACCTTGTATTGTCGGTGTGCCTTGGGATTCTCGTCTCCCCACCCACTCCTCCATGAGTTTACTGAGGCTCAGAGCTCTGAATTCTACGGACGCATACACACGATGAGAGCCCTCCAAATCCCTCTCCAATTCTTGACTCCTGATTCCAGTGATCTACTTGACACTTATTTCTCCATGGATTTGAATAGGCATCTTAAACCCGACATTCCCAAAACCAACTCCTGGTTTTCTCCCATAAGCCTGTTCCAGCTGCAGGCTTTCTGTCTGTAGATGGCCCTGACATCTTACCATTGGCTCAAAAAAAAAGGGCATCCTTGATTTTTCACATACAACTGACTTCACTTCAAAATATATCCATGAGCTGTCTGCTCTTTATCACCTTTGCTGGCCCTTCATCCTGCTGAAGACGATTGTCACCGTGGACTTCTAACTGGTCCCCTCCTCTACCGTCACTGTCCTCTGTTCTCAGCTCAGCAGTGGAGAATCCTGTGAACATCTGCCAGACCACAACACTCGGAATTCTGCAGCAGTTCTTCAGTTCTCTCACTAAAGCTGATGCCCTCGCAGGGGGCCCAAGGTGGGTCACCGGCCCCCCACCCTGTCTGACTGCTATTTGTGCTCTATCTGCAGACACACTGGTCTTTCCCAGGGGTGTCCCGGGCCTCTGTGCCAGCTATTGTGTAGGGAATGCTCCTCTGGCCAACTGCCTCACCCCCTTCAACCCTTGGGACACAGACCTGTTCAAATCTCACTTCCAGAGCAGGCTGGCTCTGATCACAAAACATATTGTCACCTGCCCTACCCCCAGGCCCCCCTTATTTCCTTACCAGGCCCTATTTTCCCTCGCTTCCACAGCACTTGCCACTTTCTAATATACCACTCGGTCTACTCGCTCGCTGTCTACTTTTTCTGTCTATTGAAGGGCAAGAATCTGTCTTGTTCACTGCTGAATTCCAAGTCCTAGAACAGCACCTGGCACTTTGCAGCTGTCCGGTATTACTGAATCAATTAACAAAACTTTACCAGAGGGAGTCGACTTCTACCTCTGGCCTATTAACCCAGGTCTCACCAGACTGACTCAAAGACAACAGAGGAAAAGGAGATCTGGAGGAGTGCTCTCCCACTCAGGGCTGAAGACACCGGGAGGCGCTCTGGCCGCCTCCTGGATTGTTTTTGTTGTGCCTCTGACCTCAGACAGGGCTGCAGCTGTGTGAGCAGAGCCACTGCCCACTTCCCGGAGTCCTGTCTCACAGGCAGCACTGTGTACTACAGGAATACACCCATAGATGACATCTGTCTAGAACTGCATGGTCCAGGGTACCAGGCACTAGTCTCACGTGCCTACTGAGTGCTTGAAATTGTAGTCAGTTCGAATTGAGATGCACTGAAAGGGTAAAATTTCAAAACTCAGTACAAAAAAAAAAGCATGTTAAACAGATCCTTGGGGTCGGCACTGTGGTGCAGTGGGTAAAGCCGCCGCTTGTAGTGCCGGCTCTCATATGGGCACCGATCCAAGTCCTGGATGCTCCACTTCTGATCTAGCTCTCTGCTGTGGCCCAGGAAAGACCTTGGGCCCCTGCACCCGAGTGGGAGACCCGGAAGAAGCTCCTGGCTCCTGGCTTCAGATGGGCACAGCTACAGCTGTTGTGGCCAATTGAGGAGTGAACCAGTGGATGGAAGACCTCTCTCTCTCTCTCTGCCTTTCCTTCTCTCTCTGTGTAACTCTGACCCTCCTCAAATAAATAAATAAATCTTTAAAAATAGATAATTAATAATTCTAATATTTATTGTATATTGAGATGATATTATTTTGCATATACTGGGTCAAAATACACTGTTAAGTTTACTCATTTCATATTACTTTTTAAAACTCTTGAGCCTATAGTCCAGCTTTTTTAGTTTTAATTTATTTGAAAAGCAGAGAGACAGAAGTACGGATTCACTCCTCAAATGCCTGCAAGGACCCAGCAGCCTAGGCTAGGCCAAAGTCAGGAGCCCAGAACCCGATCTAGGTCTCCTACCTGGAGGGCAAAGGCCCAAGTACTTCAGCCACCACCTGCTGCTCCCAGGCCCGTGTGCATTAGTAGGAAGCTGGAAGCAGAAGCAGAGTTGGACCTCAAACCCAGGAATTCTGATATGGGGAGTGGGCATCCCAAGAGGTATCTTTTTCTTCTATTTTTTTTTAAAGATCTATTTATTTATTTGAGAGGCAGAGTTACAGACAGAGAGGGAAAAACAAAGAGAGAGGTCTTTCATTCCATGGTTCACTCCTCAAATGGCTGCAATAGCTGGAGCTGGGCTGATCTGAAGCCAGGAGCCAGAAGCTTCCTCCAGGTCTCCCTCATGGGTGCAGGGGCCCAAGCACTTGGACCATCCTCCACTGCTTTCCTGGGCCACAGCAGAGAGCTGGATAGGAAGAAGAGCAGCCGGGACAGGAACCAGTGCCCATATGGGATGCCAGCGCTGTATGTGGAGGTTTAACCTACTACGCCATGGTGCCAGGCCCCCACCAAGGGGTATCTTAGCTGTTGAGTCAAATGGCCATCCCTCTTATTACTATTTTAATGCAACTCTTAGAAAACTCAAGTGGCTTGCACTGTATACTGACATCTAGGAATCAAATCCCAAGACTTTGGAAATTCACAATTCCTAAATCCAACTGACGGCTCCTTAATTTCAAGTCATACCGAGTTACAGTTCAAATTCCATTAAGACAACAGCCCCTTTGGGATTTGACTAATTGGGTTAATGGAGACTTTTTAAAAAGCTTTGGCTTTGCTTTTATTCTCATATCATCTTGTGCAGCTTTGCGTGGAGGGCAGAAAGCCTAGTCCTCTCCATGGGCTCTCCCACACACACTGAACTCCCACGGTCTGCCAGGCGCTGGGTTAGGAGTGGAGGACCCAGGGTTAAACGAGGCCAGCTCCTGCCTTGCTCCGCCCAGCACACTGCAGCCCTGGGTCACCTACGCAGGCTCTAAGCGGGTGGCCGCACTGTGCCCGGGGCAGGGCCACTGCGGGCGTGGAAGTGGAGCAGGAACCCTGAACTCGGGCCTTAGGCTGGCCAGTGGACTCGTGGACGCCTAGAGCGCTGTGGGGGGTTCCAGAGGGAACCCTGTGCCATGAAGAGGTTCAGGACAAGCCACGGGGCCCCAAGGGCTACGCTGAGCTGAAGACATCTGAGAACCAACAGCTGCGGGAAGAGGGATATTTTTCTTAGCTCCTTTTATTTCCCTAGAAGCAAAGGTTCCCAAAAGAAATCACACTATATTACAGAACCCGTCCCCGGAAGTTTCACAGTCAGAGAAGACTGACTCTTACCACTGAGAGGAAGTCAACACAAGCCAGTGCCTGGATAAGAAATCACCCAAACAAGACAGTGTCTGAAAACTATCTTATCTCCATCTACTCTCCGCAGGGTGCATTGACTTTTTCCTGAGTCATGTGTTCTCCCGGAAGTGCACGCTGGCCTTCCCTGCTCCATATTGAGATGGATTTAAGTCTCAGGTTCTAAGCGCCTCCTTCATCACCTACAGGTATACGTATAATAAAAGATCTGACTTTTCTTTTGCCGATCTGTCTTTTGTTCAGTTTAATTTACAGGGCCCTGTCCGCAGAACTTAACAGGGTGGAGGAGAAGTCTTTTTTTCTGCACTGAAGTTGCACAAGGGCCGCCCAGAGATCAGCAGGTGCTGTAGGCCCAGGGGAAGGGGCTTGGCATTCAGGACTAAATGCAAGCGGCCTGTTGACTCTAGGAACTGATTTTGGGGGTGAAAATAAGAGGCGAAGGCAAGGTTCCAGGGAGGATCCAGAACCTATGGTGCTCTGTGGCGCTGTGACAAGGGGAGAAGGGTGCCATTCACCAGTGGAACAGGGAGGACAGAACGAGGGGCTCCACGACTCAACTGGTCTGAGCACCTGGAGGACACACTCCAGAAAGAGGGACCGGGCTAGGAAGACTTTTGTCCATCTTCCGGAATGCCGTAATCTTGCCAATATTGTTTCGATGTTATAAGGGAAAAGCAAACGTGGAAGGGAACCCAACATCTCTTGAAAAGTTGCTCTCTGGATCCAAGCTGTTTGTCCCTGGGCCTTCCTAGCCCTGGCCAGTGGCTGCTCCTTCCTGACTCGGGGCTCAAGATCTGCTCTGGGCACTATACTCCCAAGTCTCATGAAAAGTGTGATAGAATGTACCCCCGGTCTTCTGCGTCTTTCTCATCAGAGGGACCAAAGGAAAGAATAAGAAAAGCGAAAGGGATTCACAAGGCTAGGAAAGGCTAGAAGAATGGAAAACAACAAACTAAAATGCTATTTTTCATTTGCTCTAAGAGCCACTCAGAAATACAGGCCAATCCTAGCCAGGAGGGAAGTGGGCGGGGCTGAGCAGGATGCTCCCGAGTGGGTGGGGCTCCGGGCTGGAGAGCGGTGAGGGGTTGAACCTGGGCGAAGCAGGAGACCTGGCCAGGGCTGGACCCGGCGTCTGCTGGGGAAGGGAAGCCGGCGGTGGAGGTGTGTGCGGGCGAAGGGGCCCAGCCTCCGGGACCAGAACTGCCTTTTTCTGCGCGGGGCCGCTGTCTGCCTGCGAGCGCGCTTTCAGCAGCTGCAAACTGTATTTATGGCTTCGCGGAATTTTCCGCATGAAGTAACTATTTTCCCCAGACCATTTTCTTCACCACTGAAATCGGATCCCCACAGTCCATGGAGACAAACAAAACAGCGTGACATCACCCGCCTGGGAGCTGTGGATTCAGACACCATCGAAGCCTTTTGTTCAAGTTCAAATGGATGTGATTTGTCTCCTGGAGGTGGCCTCCGGCCCAGCCCGGGGAGAAGAGGGTGGTGCTCTGAGCCCAAGGACCTGGGAGGCCGGCTGGGAGGGCGGCAGGCGCTGGGGCTGGACAAGGGGTCGGCCGGCAGCAGGTGCCCCTGAAGTTCAGAGGTGAGAGTGGTGAAGGCAGATCTCCTAACCCCCAGGCCTGCCCTCAGGGGCTCCGATCTCTTGGGCTCCATGATGGCAGCAGGGAACACTGACCTGATTGGACAGCCTGGATTCAGCTCTGTCTTGCCTTATGAGGCTTCCAAGCCTGTGTCCTTTGCTATAAAGATGGAGAAGGTAAAAAAATCCCACTTCTGCTACCCTCCCGAGATCCACGCCAGGACAAGTGAGATCTCGAATGAACACAACTAGGAAGCACACAGTCTCGCACACCCCCTTCTGGCCCCAGCTCGCTCTCAGCACTCACAGGACAAATGTCCTTGGCTTCCTGGGGGAGGCGCTGGGGAAGGCAGGCAGGGCCTGTGCCCAACATCCTCTCGCGCTAATGACTGAGGTATTATTTAGTGAAAGTTCGAGAAAGAGTTGAAGCTGTCCGGGATCCTGACCACTGATAGAACAGGGGTTGTCCCGCCTTGCAGCACACAAATCCCTCCTACTGGGGCATGGGGGGTTTCCACAGTTCTGGGTGGCGGCTGGTCTAAAGCGGACGTACTCATAATTATACTGTTACAATGGAGAGCCACGGTGTCCCCAGCCCGGCACTGAACATTTCAGGTGTACATTTTACCTGGTTGGATCTTCTGACTGGCGTTACTATGCCCATTTATTAGACGATGAACCTGAAGCTGGGTGAGAAGGGATAGGTCGCCTGTTCAAGGCCACTCCAGCATAGCTGGAGGCTTGGGACCTGAACTCAGGTCTGCCTGGCTGGAAGGCCCCGGGCTCACCACCCCACCTTGCTGCCCCCCAGACACAAACAAGATTGTCTGTGAGGATGTTTGGCTCGTTCGCTTAATTTCACATGAGTCCCATAGACGGGGAGATGGGGAGAGGGGTCCTGTGGTTACCTTGGGGTGCCGAAGGGGAAGTGTCCTGCCTTGTCCTGTCATGTCTGCTCCTGTGGCTCAGAAGCACCGCACTGCTCCTCTGTCACAAACTCATTCTACCCAAACTAAGTGATCAAGAAGAACTGTACATCCATACATTTTTTTTTTTTAAGATTTATTTATTTGAAAGTCAGAGTTACACAGAGAAAGGAGAGACAGACAGAGTCTTCCATCCACTGGTTCACTCCCCAGATGGCTACAACGGCCAGAGCTGTGCCCATCCGAAGCCAGGAGCCAGGAGCCAGCAGCTAGGAGCCCCTTCGGGGTCTCCCATGTGAATACAGGTGCCCAAGGACTTGGGCCATCTTCTACTGCTTTCCCAGGCCATAGCAGAGAGCTGGGTCAGAAGTGGAGCAGCCGGGACTCAAACAGGTGCCCAAATGGGATGCTGGCACTGCAGATGGCAGCTTTACCCGCTACGCCACAGCGCCGGCCTCCATACATACTCTGGAAGGCTGTCATTGAAGGTGGCTGCGTCTGTTCCACAGCTGGGAATGCTGCCGGAGCAGCCAGAAACCAATGCATCGGTCAGGCTGCTGTGGGAGTCACTAGGAGCCCACTGAAGACCATAAAGGATTTCAATCAGCAGGGGCAAAGGGGCTCAGCCGAGTAAGGCCAGGACCAGGATCACGAGCAGAGGCTGTGTTCTGGGCAGGGCAGGGGTTTACTCTGCAGTCTCGGCGGGCAGGGCTCCAGGACTCCTGCTCACGGCACCAGGGTAACTGCTCACCTCCCAAGTCTCTCTTCCAACTGCAGCCCAGAGCTAGGCCAGAGCGGGTCTTGGAAAGGTGTATGCTTTGTCACAGGGGAAACAGGACAGGACAGAATTTGTCAGTGTTGGGCACTGGGCTGCCACTTTGCAGAATGGGGACTGGCCCACGGCTGAAGGATCTCCTGTGACTAAGACTTAACTCTGTGAAAATCCTTAGGAAGTATAGCAGGTGTCTGCGCTCAGCCATTAAAACATTCTTGTATAGGCAAGACGATGCCACCACAGCGCTGGGATCCTGCAGTGCCAACATAACTGCAGACAGAAAAATGATAAGCACAGGCTTCATGCTTGCTAAGCAGAAAACTCCAGAGAGCAGACACAAGCCACCATAATTCTCACATGCTCTGTTAGCTCTAACAGTGGTTCTAATAGAGGAAAACCTTCAAGGTGAAGGTCACTGCTAATGTCTGAACCCTTTCTCTTAGAACTCAACTGAAATCATCCTCTAGGGTCTCACAGGATACGAATTTGGCATTCCAAAACTTTACAAATGGTACACACACACACACACACACACACACGCAAACCAGTATGCACTCTCTGGCTCACAAACCCACGCTTGGCCGGCTCAAAGGTTAGGAGCTTGGGCACTTTGCTTCTGCCAGCAAAGAGGTCTGCAGGCTCCACTCATGGGTACGGAGCTCCCATGTTGAGTTGGGGCTGCCAGAGTTAATGAGACAATGAGGGAAGGCTCTGTGGGGTTCTCCCCAATGGATAAGAAAGGCCATTGCCATGAAAAATCAAGGACAGGGTTTGTAATTAATAAAGTGGCTAATAACATGTCCTTACCAAGTCAGAGATTCTGTAACACTAGGCAGATGAAGTTGAGCATAAAAAGCTAGAGCGGTAAAGCACATAATGTCTTCTGCCATGAGCGGATACCCGGCGGGCGTCCCTATAAAGTTCCTGGTACTTTTAGGTGCAGGAGGGGCACGGTAGGCAGCCCGATGACTGGGAAGCATGCCACTGGAGGGGGTCAGACCACCTCCAGACGTATGTAGCTTTTTAAGCCTCCTTTTCCTCATGAGGACAAGAACAGGATCAACCCTTGCGGGGCCTGGTAAACGAACAGCTCTGGAAAGGGGTAGTTATTCATTTTGCTGCAGGTGGAGTGTCTCTTATCTGAAATGCTTGAGGCCAGAAGTGCTTCCAATTCCAGAGTTCTCCCACAGACTTCGCCAGTGAAGATCTGAAAGAGGTTCAGGTTTAGGGGCATCTTAGAGTTGGGATTTTTAGGTTGGCGGGGAGAGTGTCCTCATCCTGTACGTGTAACAAGGCTGTGACGTCACCGTTGTTTCTGCTTTACACACGGAAACAGAGGTGCAGAAAGCTTCATTGATTTGACCAAGGTCAGTTCACACTAAGCAGAGGTGGGATCTGTCAGCCTGCAGTCCCATGTTCTCCAGTATAACCACAGCCTCCACCGTGTGACCCAAAAATAGGAACTTACTTAAAATAACTAATAAATGTGGACTGCTCAGCACCATGGATTACAGAACAGACTGCGTGTGCCTCTCCTCTCCCCGAGTCAGGGGACCCGCTGGAAGAGAGGAGCACTGTCCGTGCCCAGGCCGACCCGGCGGGAAGGCGCAGGGCCGTTCAGGCCATGATGGACACCTGAGGGTCCCCTCGTCTCGTTCTCTCCTGAGCCTGAACCCCCATCTCAGGACACAGCCTGTGCGGGAGGAACTGTGCCGACTACCACTGTTCACAGTGAGTTGTAGTTGCTCGCCAGCTTTCTGTGCCAGTGACCTAGAAACTTATTTTTATTTCTTAGGGACTGAAATTACAGCAAAACACAATCCAGCCAACTGTGGCCCAGCGTCTTCAAATTTAGCAATTAATTCCCAAAGAAAGGGAGTGACTTGCTGTGCCAGAGGATGACCTTCTCCTAGCCCAGTTAGAGGAATAACTAACTCTGCAATGCCACACTTCGAAATATTTGCAATTCATAGGATGAAGAGTCAGGAGATTTAGCTAGCAATTATTCTTGAACCTCTAAAAGGAATCTGTCCTATGGACACAAACACATTCTGTACAGCTCATGTTGCATGGCATAAAATTTTAACACAAATAAAAGAGTACCATGAAAGAGAAGAAAACAGATATTTGCTGAAGTAAATCTATTCACAGAATAATACATGCATACATCACTTTACAAATTCCACAAAAATATAATGGATCTTTTAAAAAAAAATCTCAGACTTAACCAGTGTGCCTTTCAAACTGGAATTTCACTAGGTCAGAGGTTATTAGCTTGATTCTTTAATTCAGACATGAAAAAAAATCTCAGGTTAAAAACAAAAAATACTAACAATAAATGCTGAAGGAGAAAGGGGGGGGCAGACGAGGAGAATTTATCGCACAACTCCAAACAAGTGATCCCCAGGCAGAGAGATGACAGCTTTACCCGGGGTGGGGGCGCTTCCAGCTGTGCACACATCTCACTGCCTTCTCAGATGTGCAGGGAAGGGCCTACGGGAAGGCGCGCTGAAGAGCCCCCTTGCCCACGGGATGTCTCTGGCACACGGGAGAGCAAGGCAGTGAAAAGCCGTTCTTAAAATGCAATCAAGCTGGGCATGTTGTAACCCAGGGCTGAAGATGCCGAATGCTTCTGCAACCACCGGTCTCCAGTCTGAAGCGAAATGATGCAGCCAGGCGCTGGAAGGACCCCTGCTCTTCACGTGAGCAGAGTCCTGTCACTCACCAGTGAACACGTGCCAACAGCATCCTTGCTATTACAACGCCGGAGTCAGCGTCCTCAAAGCATGTCCATGCTGCACGGTGCCCCTCAGAGGAGCACGCTATTTTGCAGGGACTTTATTTCGAGAAGTGGGAAGATTTCTGAAGAGAAACTGTTTATCAAGAGAAGATGATGGGCTTATGGAGATTCTCCTGTGATTGAACCAATGGAGGCTGGATTAGAGGACACTCCGTCCTTGGCTTATGACACTATCAGTCCGATGAAAAGGTCAGCGCTTGCTTTCATTATTAAAGTGCACAGGCCATCAAAGAAGGCAGTACCTTCCTCTGAAGGGAGGAGAGAACTTCCACTTTGACTATGGCCTTGGCTAAATAAGATCGGAGTTGGTGAACTCAAGAGGCTTCCATAGCCTTGGCAGCTCATGACAAGAGCATCGGGTGATTACTGACGTCATAAATAAGTGTCAATTGTTAAATCAACAAAGGGAGTCACTCTGCACTCTGCACCTACTCCCCGTGTAGGACCTCTATTCTTCATGTGTTGTACTATGAGAATTAATGGTAAAACGACTACTCAAACAGTACTCTATACTTTGTGTGTCTTTGTGGGTGCAGTCTGTTGAAATCTTTACTTAGTATATACTACGTATATAATGTATATAGAGATAATTGAAAATGAATCATGATGAAGAATGGGATGGGAGAGGGAGTGGGAGATGGGATGGTTGCAGGTGGGAAGGAGGTTATGGGGGGGGAAAGCCACTATAATTCAAAAGTTGTATTTGGAAATTTATATTTATTAAATAAAAGTTGAAAAAAAAATAAAGCGCACAGAACACAAAGGCAAAAAAGTCTATCTCTGTGTATCTAACACCAGACACGTGTATTTCAAAATAAAACTCAGAATGACATATGGTGCAGAGGGTGACGGAGCTTTGTCCAGAGCCGTACGGAGGAGGTCAGAGCAAAGGGCAGTGTCTGGGTTCGGATGACAAGGGTGCCCCTCTCTGGGAGCTCCTGGGCTGCCCATTCCCTCACCGGCTGAGTCCTCTCGTGCCTCTGCAACTCTATGGCTGCAGTAAGTTACTGTCTACTTTTCAGGCTTCACCCAAATGAGCATGAGAATGCTAGAACAGAGCCTCCTAGGACATTGGATTTCCATAGCAGAGAACACCACCGGCCAATCTAGCCAAACGTGGACGCTTCTGCAACAAAGACACATAGGTAAGATAAACTGACACAAGTCTGCCAGAAAGCATAATTGCATTTTGAATGGGAGGCAACAAAGTACTGGTTCCAATGGTCAAATAGGACCATGGGTCTATGTTTTTTCTGCTGTTAGGATCCAGAAATCAAGAGGCAGCTATGTGATGGTCTTATGCTAACAAGAATATGCGTCTGTCCATCCACCATCATGATCTAAAAATGGTTTAAGGAGGTCTAAATAATACAGAATAGCATAAATAAAAAGTGACTAGAACAGGAAAACAAAGCTAAGGATGAAGATGTCACATAAACCGGAAACGAAGCTCTAGGACATCACCCTAATCATCTCTATCGCAGCTGTTTCCGGTGGAATCCGAGGTTGGCAGGGAGCATCTCAGCAGGCAGTGTGGAAGAGGAATTCTGCCCGCTCGATGTCACAATTCCTGGGGAACACAGACGAAGGCAGAGGAACAGCTCGGCACGGCTACAGCTGTCTGTGGTCATGAGAGGCACAAGCTGCCACCCAGGGTCCCTGAGAAAGCACTGTGTCATCGACACCCTCAGAACTCTCCTTGCAATCAAAGCAACAAGCAGAGCCACGGGGCGGCAGGGCACGCTCACTCCCAGACAACGGTGTCACAACAGAGCACAGCCACCACAGCAAGACGGCCGGAGACCCACATGGCCTGAGTTCAAATCCCAGCTGTGCCACTTACCAGCGGTGGGACCTTGATGCTATCCGAACTTGCCTAAGGTGCCTTGGTTTCCCAGTCTGTGAGAAGGGGCAATAGAACTGTGTACACTAGGAGAATTAACAAGTGCAGTGTGAGGATACTTCAAAAAGTTTGTGGAAAAAATGGAATTAAGAGACAAGTCTATTTTGGTACAAGTAATGTAGAATTCAGGTATAGCCTTTTCATACTATGCATTTTCCATGAACTCTTAAAAAGATTCCTCATACTCATGAACTTAAAACATTTTTGCACCAAAATATACTTGTTTTTACATTCTATTTTCCAGGACTTTTTTGAACCACTCTCATATTATGTTATCATTTATCAACAAAGAATTTGGTAAAAGTAAATGGAGGGGCAGGCATTTGGCAAAGTAATGAAGATTTTGCTTGGGATGTTGATGTCTTACATCAGAGTGCCTGGGTGTGAGTCCCAGCTCCACTCCCAATTCCTGGTGAAGTGCACCATGGGAGGGAGGCAGCAGGTGAGGCCTCAAGTAGTTGAGTTCCTGCCACCCATATAGGAAACCGGGATTAAGCTCCTGGCTCCCGGCTTCAGCCTGACCCAGCCCTGGCTGTTGCTGGCATTTGGGCAGTGAATCAGCAGATGGGAGATCTCTGTCAAATAAATGTGTAAATAAAAATTTTATAAAACTACTTGGTGGGCCAGCACTGAGGCACAGCAAGTTAAAGCCCTGGCCTGCAGCGCTGGCATCCCATATGGGTTCCGATTCGAAGACCTCTCTCTGTCTCTACCTCTCTCTCTAACTCTTTCAAACAAATAAAATAGTTTTTTTAAATAAAGAATGCAATATTAGTATCTTTATGCTGACCTGACTTAAATCCAAGGCAGATTTCAGAACAGTATGGTCCAAAAGAACTTTCTGCAAAAATAGGAATGGTTTACATCTGCGTTGTCCTATCAAGCACTAGAAATGTGGCTGGTATTAATGAAACCTCAGTTTCTGATTTGAACAGCCATGGGTGGCTAGTGGCTACTGCACTAGAGAGTACAGTTAGGAGAAAACTGCCTCCCTGCAGCTTGATTGGTCAATGCTGATCTGAAATACCCGTCCTCTCTAAACACTGTTATCAGCTACGTTTCTTATGAAAACTGGTTAACAAGGAATTCAGACTGCAGTCCCTGGCATGTAACTGGGGTGCTGACAAATCTCTATTCCCAGGTCAGTGGAGAGCCCACAGTCCCTGGCTGTGATGTGAAAAGCCCAGAGGAACAGCCGAGCTGAACGCCAGCCCATGTGCTTTGAAGGAAGTCAAGGGCGTATCCACAGCAAGGCCAAGATCTTCCCTAGGAAACTGTGCCGGACCCACTCTGGAGCACAAGGAATGGGCTTCTGCCAAAGTCCCACTTCACCTAGCACAGCTCAGGCTGCTCAGGCCTGAACAGCTTTACCAGGCGGTTTTCACCAGATACCTGCCACGTTCCACTAACTTTGGGATCAGCTACTTCCTGGTATGCCTTCCGAGGTAAACCATGTGGGAAAGGTACAGCAAGATAGCTGAATAAGATAAGCTGTAGTGTGGGTCATAGATAAGAGGGAGTCAATCAAATGAGTTCACCCAAGTCATGTCATCTTAAGGCAAGGCAAAGTGACAGCAATGCATAATGAAATGCCTTTCAATATGGAAGTGTTCGAGCACAACAGGAGGAGAAGTATGAAGTCACCAACACCTATAGTAGAATTATGTAGGTGACAATGATCACTTGTAGCACTGCTGTTACTAACAAGAATTCTTAAAACAAGTATACTTTCTTGGTCAAGTTTTGACCAAGATAAAATCAAACAGAATGAGGGGCAGCGCACTGTGGTGTAGTGGGTGAAGCTGCTGCTGGCAGTGCTGGCATTCCATATGGGCACCAGTTCAAGACCAAGCTGCTCCACTTCTGATCCAGCTCTATGCTTTGGCCTGGGAAAATAGCAGAAGATGGCCCAAGTCCTTGGGCTCCTGCACCCGCATGGGAGACCTGGAAGAAGCTTCAGGCTCCTAGCTTTAGATTGGCATAGTTCCAGCCATTGCGGCCATCTGGGGAGTGAACCTCGGGAGACCTCTTTCTCTACCTCTGCCTCACTCTAACTCTGCCTTTCAAATAATAAATAAATCTAAAAAAAAAAAAAAAAAAGGCAAATAGAATCTTCCCTTAATTACCCAGTAGTGGTATTCTTGGAAAATTCATGACACATTAAAACTATACCCCAAAGTTTTTAACACAAGAATGACCAATAGGACATTCGGAAATCATACAAGACATGTAACTACCGTGCTGTGTTAAACTGTCCCTCCCACTGATTGCCAGTGGTGGCCTCAATCATTTTGAAAACATGTCAAGCCAATCAGATGAATTCTACCCATCTCACTGCTACAAAGGACTGGCTCAGCATTCCAAGTGGAAGTCAGCCAGTGTACAGCATTGGTTCAAGACTAACGTATGGGACACGTGGTCCAAGAAACAGAAGGAGTTTCCTGGAGACTTAACAGCAAAATCTCCTTGCCCGGAGTCATGGCGAGGTCCACCTCGCCATCTCAGCGCAGTTACAAATGGATGTGATGCCTGCAAATTCTGTACTCACGCCAGTACCAGCTGCAGGACACCATCAGCCGAGCAGGAACGCAGGGCCAAACACAAGGAGACCTGAACTAGAGACTTCACGCTGCCTTCCTTGGGAGCTCTCCTACCTCTGGACTTCCAGAGATGAGCATCAACAGACTTCCTGCTGCTGGAGCGGCTCTGAGTCTGGATTTCGGTTCTTGCAGTTAAAAGCACCTTGACATACGTGTAAACCCCTTCACAAGTCACAGATTGAGGCCCATTAAAAAAAAAATCACCCCCACTAACCAAGGTGACTAGTGTTCCTCTGCACAGTGCATGTGTCAAGAGGCAGGCAAACTGTGGGAGAAAGACCAGCAGAGTTCACATGGGCAGCTTGTAGAGAATAAGGCCACTGAATCTGGAGACCAAATGCAGCTACAGGTACAAAAAGTAAACAATGCTACGGTATTCCTACACAGGAGCTCGGCAGGATGCACTGTGGATACAAAATGCTGGAAACAGAATCAGTCCCTGCTCTCGGAAAATTTCTAATTAGAGACAAAAGGGGAAAAAAATACATGTTTGTGTAGGAACAGACCAAGAGACGCACAATAAATATAAAATAGTATGATAAGCTCTGGGAACTGACATGGGGGGGGTGGCAGCCAGACCTGGGTACCTGCGGGAGGTTTCCTGAACACGCTAGGGTTTGAGCTCGCATGGTGAAGGCTGTAACACTGGGAGGACGGCACTACGGTGCACCGGAGGAGGAGGGGGAAATGCGCACAGAGGAATGGGTGAGGAGACAGTCGCAGCCTGCTGGCAGGGCAGCGGGCCAGGCTCTGGATAAACACGGCCCACTGCCGGATTCCCGCCAGCCAGAGGGCAGCAGGAAAAAACAGGCTTACACAATTGGGACAGAGGCTGGATCGGGACTGCTGCTCCCCCACGACCCAGCTGTCTGACCTTGGGGGAGTTACTTCACTTCCCTGCGTCAGTTTTCTCGTCTTATGAAATGGGGCCATGCAGGGCCCAAGGGAGGGCCAGGATGAAATGAGATGGGGCGTGCCAAGTGACCTGCGTAACTGTGAGCTGCCGGATTGTAGTAGTTATGTCACCCAAATTTGTTTCAGAGCACTTTCAAGGCAAACGTGTAGGAAAAGTCAATACACCCATTACAACAGGTTTGGAAAAAAGCTTCGTTTTTTTAAACAACCTATTTTGATCCATCACAAAATCCCCAAATCAAAAGAAAAACCACGACACACTAAGAAAATGAATTGTGATTAAGGGATTCATAAATACATTTATTGGTTTTATTATTGAAAGATGAATGCAGAGAACAGACTTCAAGGAAATCAGCACTTAAAAGGAAACGTTAATCGTAAAAAAACGTAATACATTTACATAATTCACCAGCTGTGCATATCTGCTTAGATTTATTAAAAAGAAACAAAAAAGTCATGCAAATCCCAAAGCTCTCACTCTGAACTCTCTGCATCTGAGTTCTAGTGTTCTCCATTCTAAAGCCAGCTGTTTTTGCTGCTGTTACATCGAGCCTAAAAGCAACATATGGCAGGGGGCTAATCCTGAGGCTACAGCTCTTTAACAGAGAATAAAGCCGCACGAAAGAAAAAGCCTTAATATCAGATACACAAATATAAGAGAAAATATCAAGGAGCAAAAGAATCACAGAAATGCCAATTCTATCCGAAACATAACCTCTAATTCCAGCAGCAGCTCCCTTAGCAGTAGCTGAGGGGCCTTTGTCTTAAAAAATAAAACCATTCATTCTTTGATTACAATTTCCTGATTCAAGGAGCAACGATCAAGCTTTCATATGTTTCCCCTAATAACCCAAGACTATGATTTACATGCTACAGAACCTCGAACAAAAGAGGCCTCCAAGCTCACTGCGGAGACCCGCACCCAGGCTGGGAGCCAGATTCTCCCTGTACACGATGTGACTGCATGGAGCGACTACGACCCCCAGTGCCATATGGCTCAGCACCATGAACTCATTCTCATCAGCAGAGAATTACTGATACGGAAGGCACTGCTAACCGACAGGGCCTCCCAACAGGGCTGCACATGAAACAGTTACGATAAAACTGTGACAACACAGCTAGCTTAGAGCACTGAATTTTTTTTCACTGCAGTAACACTATATAATTATAGTGGCAGTTCAAAATCAGAATTATTTTTCCCTGCTAACTCTTCAGTTAACAAAAGGGGAGGTGGTTCTGACTGGTTTTGATGAGCAGGATACCTTTAAAACAAACACGAAGGGAAACTAAAATAGATATCAAAATGACTCCCTCAAGCTTTTCTTCATCAGATATTAACAAGCACAGCAGTTTACAAAACAATCAATTATCCCCAAAACAAATAAATATAACACCAAATCAATCATTTTTGAAGAAAACATAGCTCATTTTCTGAAATTCTATTTGGCTTGTGGCTAGTCTTGAAAATATTCAAATAAACCAGCTAGATTCTAACAATACTAATTAGCTGTCCAGGACTTGAGAACAGCACTTCAAGTTTTAATCTGATATGTTTCACTTCCTCTCCATCCCCAGAGAAAGTAAACAGAAAGAGAAAAGGGAAAACATCACACAAATAAACACAATCAAAATCAAAGCCTCCAAGAAAAAGTCATCACGTAAGAACCCTCGTCTTTCTCCACACTTCAGCTGGCCCTCTCTCGGGGGAAGCTCCCAGCCCAAGGTCGTCCTCCACTCTTCCTTTACCTTCCATTCTCTGGTCATGTCCAAGCTCTCATCAGACAAGGCTATGTGCAGGTATGTCCTTAGATGCCAGGTGGAGTCAGAGGTAGTGCTGGGGTCAGGGTATTTCAGTATGGTATGTAGTTAGGTTGAATGAACACATCCTTCTTCTACAAGGATTACAACGGGGGAGGATGCAAAAGGAAAGATGTACAGCCCTCACTGCATTGCACTAAGAACTCTGAGAAACTGAGAACACACGTGCGCTTGCCTCCCGTCTCCCTCGAGCGCCTTAGTGTACCAGTTCAGGCTGGTTCTCCACAAACGGCAGCACCCCACTCACGTAGTAGGCAATGCCCAGAGACAACAAGGCAATGACAAAGATCAACAGCAGCACCCTCCAGAAGCCCAGGTCCTCTACAAACTCCTGCCATGTGGTGCGAAAGCTGGACAGGACTCCTTCGCCTTGCTGTAGGTTGGGATTGAGGAGAGAATGGCTTTCCATGGCACTAGGAAAGGAGGAAAAAGAGAGGGGCATGAAACAGCACACTCCACCCAGTTCAGAAGCAAAAAAACAACAGGGACTGTATAACGTGGAAAAGACCAACCTCATAACACAGCACTTGCAAGGAGAAAGCTGACTTACATAGTCTCTCCACACTTCTGTATTAACCTACAGATCCCTTTGTGTCTGGACAGTCACCAGATGGTAAGCCGGTACACTGCAGCCATTACACTTGTGGGTTAGCAGCTGGTCTTCAAACAGGTAAAATGAGTTGTTCCATCAAGATATTGAGCCAAAATGTATTTTGGTTATTTTACATTTAGAGGATTCAGAATGAAGATTTGAAACTGGAGATTCCAGGTTAACAGAAATAGGTAAAGATGGGTAAAACTGGTGTGAATCTTGGAGGCAAGTGGGAATTTTTATTAACTTACTGCAATGATCAGACCTGTCTCCCTGCTTTAACTGTAAGCCTTGGACAAGGGCAGCTTATTCCTCAGTCTACGGCACATGTGGGCTGGCCTAGTCACTGACATTTTTTTTTTGACAGGCAGTTAGAGAGTGAGAGTGAAAGAGAGAGAGAGAGAGAGAGAGGTCTTCCTTTTCCATTGGTTCACCCTCCAAATGGCTGCTATGGCCAGCATGCTGCGCTGATCCGAAGCCAGGAGCCAGGTGCTTCTCCTGCTCTCCCATGCGGGTGCAGGGCCCAAGCACTTGGGCCATCCTCCACTGCCTTCCCGGGCCACAGCAGAGAGCTGGACTGGAAGAGGAGCAACCGGGAGAGAATCTGGCACTCCAACCTGGACTAGAACCCGGGGTACCGGTGTCGCAGACGGAGGATTAGCCTAGTGAGCTGTGGCGCCAGCCCTGAAATTCTTTCCTTCTATTGGCTTTCATTCTATCTTGTAGCATAAGACAGAATACATTTATTTCTCTTCTGCATAATGGCCGAGTGTAGGTGAAAGCAATGTAGTACAAATACTACAAAAACACTGATTCTGGTTTTCAAAACTATAGCAATGAGAAATACAACCACCACAAAGAGAAAACAGGATATCTGACTTGAGCAGGCTACACTGTGATGAATGGAAAGCTCTGGGGATTAGTACTCGCAGTCATGTCACATCAGGCAGGCCCAGGAACAGGGTGTCATTTAGATTAAAACCACAATGACCATAATCATATGTCTCGAGCATCTACTGGCTACAAAAGGCCACTACTGCTCCTCCTAAACCCCTTCTCTTCTCTTCTCCAACCATCCACACAGAACAGTGAAAGCAGCATAAAACATCTTAGTGTCTTGTTCTCTATGAACCACATAGGAACTGGCAGTTTTTATGACCTACAACTGTATTTACTTCTTGACCCAAAAGTCCTGTGGCCTTTCTCAGTGTCCAGGGCTCCTCTGAACCATGGAGGCTGACTCACTCATGGGCTGGTCTGTTTGACATTCAAAAAGAATATTTTTAATATTAACAGATGTTTTATTTCCTAAGAGAAGATTTTTTTCAGTGGGAATTTATAATACAGAAACTTGAAAAAATTCAATAAGCTCGAAACTAAGATTAGAACTTTGAGAAGGCCTAACTCACACACAGACACAAGTTCAGAAGAGGCTGTCTGACCCCTGGTCTTGACCTGACAAGCCCTCATACTCAAAGGCACCAGACTCAACATGAGAACTCGATGCACATCCCATGACAGAGCTGGGGACCATCTGGCCCATTGGCCAGGCCCTGCCAAGGCAACCACAGGCAGGACTCGAAATTCAGTAAACCCGTAGCAGGCTGATTTTTAAAGAATATTTATTTATTTTATTTGAAAGGAAGAGTTACAGAGAAAGAGGGAGAGAGAGAGAGAGAGATCTTCCATCTGTTAGTTCACTCCCCAAGTGCCCACAACAGTCAGGGCTGGGCCAGACCGAAGCCAGGAGCCCAGAACTCCATCTGGGTCTCTCATGTGCGTGCAGGGGCCCAAGCACTAGGGCCATCTGCTGCTGCTTTCTCAGGTGCATTAGCAGGGAACTGGTTTGGAAGTGGAGCAGCCGGGCCTCAAACGGGTGTCCATACGGCATGTCAGCATTGCAGGCAGCAGATTAATTCACCATGCCACAATGCTGGGCCCCAGCAGGCTCATTTTTTGGTTGATAATTTTGTATGGCCCATGAATGATGCTGTAAATACCCAAATGGCCCTTGGCAGAAAAAAAGGTCCCCACCCCTGCTCTAGAAGCTCACGAAGCTCCGCCAATCAGCAATTTCTAAAGAGCCTCTCTCCAGTGGAAAAGCTTTCTACTTTCCGATTCCAGCAAAATGGGCTGAGTGTGGATAATCTTTTCCTTCACTTTTAAAACACATATTTCACCTATATTGTGTTATTCCATTTCTACATAGTAAGAGAAAGAACTTAAACTTCAGAAAATATAAAGGAGTAGGGAAATATTTTTCATCAATTTGATTTAAAGGCCTAAGCAAGGCTGACAGATGTTATGCTGTATCTCAAGGAATCCTAAGGGAAATGGAAAATCTTAGAGTAAAAACATTTGAAACTGCTTTATGGTCTGCTCTAGGAAAGTAAAATTCTAGCCAATCCCTTTAAATGCTTTCCTACTTTTTATTGAGATATAATCCATATACCACAAAATTTACCTTTTAAAACTATAATTCGCCTGGTGTAGCGCAGTAGGTTAATCCTCTGCCTGCAGCACCGGCATCCCATATGGGCACCGGATCTAGTCCTGGCAGCTCCACTTCCAATCCAGCTCTCTGCTATGGCCTGGGAAAGCAGTAGAAGATGGCCCAAATGTGTGGGCCCCTGCACTCCCATGGGAGACCCGGAAATTCCTGGCTCCTACCTTTGGATAGGTACAGCTCCGGCCACTGTGGCCATTTGGGGAGTGAACCAGCAGAAGGAAGACCTCTCCATCTCTCCCTCTCACTGTCTGTAACTCTACCTCTCAAATAAATTAAGAAAAAACCTATAATTCAGTAGGTTTTAGCATTTTCACAAACTTGTACAACCGTCTCCACTACCGAATTCCTCTACACTTTCATCTCCTACATAAGAAACTCTGCCTGCAGCAGTCACTCCTCACTGCCCTGCCCCTCTGTTCCAGGTAACCACCGAACTACTGGCTCTTTGGATTTGCCCATTCTGGATATTTTACATAAATGGAACCATATAGCACGTGGCCCTTGTGCCGGGCTTCTCCCAAGTCACATGTTTTCAGAATTCATCCTTATGGAGGCATGCATCATTACTTCACTCCTTTTTGTGGCACAGCAACACCCCACTGGGCGGAGAGATGATACTCTGCTCATTCATTCACTCCTCAGCTGGATTTTCAGGTGGTTTCCGTGTTTTGGCTTCTATGAATATGGCCACTATGAACGTGCCTGTCTAAGTTTCTATATGGACATATGGTTTCAATTTTCTTTGGTATATACCTTGAAATGAAACTGCTGGGTCAGATAGTAACTCTATGTGTAACTTTTACAGAAACCGCCAGCCTATTTTCCACCATGGGTGAATGACTTTCTATACCCAGCAGCAATATCTGAGGGTTCTTAATTTCTCCATGTTCTCCATAACAGCTTTCATGGTCTGCCTTTTTGATTACAGCCACATTGGAGGCTGTGAGCTGGTACTTCATTGGCTTTAATCTGCATTTTCTTAATGGCACTGCTGTTAAACTTCTAAATTAAATTTTCGGCCAGCGCCGTGGCTCAACAGGCTAATCCTCCGCCTTGTGGCGCCAGCACACTGGGTTCTAGTCCCGGTTGGGGCACCGGATTCTGTCCTGGTTGCCCCTCTTCCAGGCCGGCCCTCTGCTGTGGCCCAGGAGTGCAGTGGAGGATGGCCCAAGTGCTTGGGCCCTGCACCCCATGGGAGACCAGGAAAAAGCACCTAGCACCTGGCTCCCGCCATCGGATGAGCGCGGTGCGCCGGCCGCAGTGCGCCGTCCGCGGCAGCCATTGGAGGGTGAATCAACGGCAAAGGAAGACCTTTCTCTCTGTCTCTCTCTCTCACTGTCCACTCTGCCTGTCCAAAAAAAAAAAAAAAATTTTTCAAGTACTGCATTTCTACCAAGATAGTGAACTTGTGGTGAAGTAAGTTCCTACCTTATGCCTCACGACCGGCATAAGATAGGGTAACTAGGTAATAAAAATATTAATAAGGCCGGCGCCGTGGCTCAACAGGCTAATCCTCCGCCTTGCGGTGCCGGCACACTGGGTTCTAGTCCTGGTTGGGGTGCCAGATTCTGTCCTGGTTGCCCCTCTTCCAGGCCAGCTCTCTGCTGTGGCCCGGGAAGGCAGTGGAGGATGGCCCAAGTTCTTGGGCCCTGCACCCGATGTGAGACCAGGAAAAAGCACTTGGCACCTGGCTCCTGCCATCGGATGAGCGCGGTGCGCCGGCTGCAGCGCGCTGACCTCGGCGGCCATTGGAGGGTGAACCAACGGCAAAGGAAGACCTTTCTCTCTGTCTCTCTCTCTCACTGTCCACTCTGCCTGTCAAAAATAAAAAATAATAATAATAATAATAAATTAATAATTTAATTTTTGAAGAAGTAGTTTTATATAATGCTGTAAATAATACGCTTTCTCACCCAGAAGTGAAATGCCAAGAAACAGGAATCAATATTTTCTACTGAGCTGCATAAACAACTTATGACTTCTAAGTTAATAAGTGACTAAAAAACAAAGCCAAAAATGTGTTTCTTTTTCTTTCTTTTTTTTTTTTTTTGGACAGGCAGAGTGGACAGTGAGAGAGAGACAGAGAGAAAGGTCTTCCTTTTGCCATTGGTTTACCCTCCAATGACCGCTGTGACTGGCGCACCACGTTGATCCGATGGCAGGAGCCAGGTGCTTATCCTGGTCTCCCATGGGGTGCAGGGCCTAAGCATTTGGGCCATCTTCCACTGCCTTCCCGAGCTACAGCAGAGAGGTGGCCTGGAAGAGGGACAACCGGGACAGAATCGGTGCCCCGACCGGGACTAGAACCTGGTGTGCTGGCGCCGCAAGGCAGAGGATTAGCCTATTGAGCCGTGGCGCTGGCCCAAAAATGTGTTTCTGATAAATAAGTGCTAAGAAACTGGTTATGAATAAAGTAAGGGGGGGCCAGCATGGTGGGTAAAGCCACTGCCTGCAATGCCAGCATCCCATTTGGCGCCAGTTTGAGTCCTAGCTGCTTCACTTCCCATCCAGCTTCCTGCTAATGTGCCTGAGAAAGCACTGGAAGACAGTCCAAGTGCTTGGGCCCCCGCATCCATGTGGGAGACCAGGAAGAAGCTCCTGGCTCCTGGCTTTGGTCTGAACCAGCCCATTGCAACCATCTGGGGAATGAACCAGCAGATGGAATCTCTCTCTCTATATATATATCTCTGCCTTTCAAAAAAATCTTTTTTTAAAAAAATATTTATTTATTTGAAAGACAGAGTTACAGAGAGAGCAGATTGAGAGAGAGAGAGAAAGAGCTCTTCCAACCGCTGGTTCACTCCCCAAATAATTGCAACAGCCAGAGCTGATCCAAAGCTAGGAGCCAGGAGCCTCCTCCAGGTCACTCACGTGGGTGCAGGGGCCCAAGGACTTGGCCTGTCTTCTACTGCTTTCCCAGGCCACAGCAGAGAGCTGGATCGGAAGAAGAGCAGTCGGGACTCAAACTGGCACCCATATACGATGCTGGCACTACAGGCTGGGCTTTTACCCCCTGCACCATAGCACCGGCCCCTCAAATAAATCTTTTTGAAAAATAAAAAATAAATAAATAAAGATAGAGCAAGAAAAAATATATTCTTGAACATTTTTTATGGTAAAGCTTAATGTAATTTAGTATTACTTTCCATTTTATAGAAAAATGAAAATAAATGTCAATTTATTTTGGAGAAACATGAATTTGTTTGTAACAGTTCAATATCGCTAAAATGCTACGGGCGTCCTGTCGACCCCAGGTACACTGTGAGGAAGGAGGGCCGGCAAGGGCTTCTCTGACTCCCTGCTCGTTTTATTTCTCTGCGGGCTGTCAGTGATCACTCATGAGAAGCAAGCACCATTTTAGCAATAAAACTCTAGATTTCTTTAGGACAAGAATAATGCTTCAAAGTATCCAAACAAATAGGCCTGTCCTTGAAAGTACAATTCATGGCACCCAAGGAGCACACCAGCCAGCATACAAAGGAGGAGAGAAGCAACCACGGTACAAAGCAATCACATGAAACAAGAGCAATGAAAAGAAGCGGATTTGGAGCTCACAAAAACAAGGATCCCAACGAGGATCCTCAACAGTCTACGTGATCCTGAATTTACGTGCGGATCAATCAGCTATTGGGTCGTCACCTGATGCGGGTGCCTGTTTATTCTACTCATCTGCCACCTGAAGCTTCGGGAAGAGATGCTAGTAGCCTTTTGCCCCACTTGTGTAATCTGGAAGGCTGAAGCTCCACGGCGGTCAACCAAGCCCAGTGCTATAAAACTAGTCTGGCCTATTGACATCACCTGTTGAGCCGTGGAGGCCCGCGAGAAAAGATGGCCTGCCGCCTTTTCAGAATTGCCTGACCTGTGTTCCCTACCGCTCCTGGACGAAAATGGATAAGGGACTTCAGACCCCGTCAGCCCTGACATCTTAGCCTCAGTTACTCACAGGAGCCCAAATGCCTTCCGTTCCAACCAGTGGGAAAGTCACTTTCCCTTATGTTACCAACAGTGTCTGTGCTAATCCTTGTTACCAACAGTGTCTGTGCTAATCCTGTTTCTCAGCACTTGAGACTACCTTTCTTTATTGTCCAGGTTTCCAGTCTTACTTGCATTTGATTCATTTTTTGAAACTCCTTTCTTCCTGGGGTCTGTACTTAAAATTCTCTAACTCCCGTTTCCCTCCCTTAGACTCAGTTCTGAGTCCCATACAGGCGGTGGCTAATAGAAATTTATGTGGATGTGGGGACGCAGTATTTTCTAACAGCTTCTCAACTGCGATCTCTCAATTCTGCTCTGAAGCCATAAGGGCCTTTCTATCAAGTTCAAAGGCTATCAGAAACCTGCACTTGAGAGCAAACGAGCACAAAGTTCACAGGGCCAGCACAGAGGACCCGGCCGGGACAAACAGCATACTCCTAAACATTCCATCTCAGGTACCTTTCGCTCTCTGCAGTCTGCATGGTCTCCAGTTTTGAGTGTGTTCCTCTGTTAAATCCTTTCACTTCCTGTTCTTCCAAAGACTCCAGCAATCGGATGACATCTTTATTCACTCCCCTGCGCTTTGCCAGAACTAAGGGAGTAGCACCTTGATGGTTGCTAAAATAAAAGAAAGAATAGAGAGGCCATGATAGCAGTTACACCATATTGTTAGTACCTGTTTGCATAGGTCTCAGTAAAACAGGGACGCGCCTGCTACCTCAGAGTTAAAATACAAAGCAGAGTCAAAATCCAAGCCAGAAGTTGAATTTTTCATTAATTCATTTTTTTCCTTCCAAGGAAAAAGAAAAAGAGAATATGCAGATAAAGAGTGGACAAAGGGCAGTAAACAGAAGAGCACCTTCTCAGATTAACTGGAAAGTCCAGTTCTGGATTCACTCTTATCTGACATTTGTATTTTATGGGAAAGTCTATGTAAACAAAGGCCAAGAATTTAGAAAAGAAAGAACCAAGGAAGCCTCTTTGGTTCACTGTTATTTAACACGAATCACAGAAGAAAAGCCAAATCATGCTGAATCTTGCAGAGAACTCCAGCCACATTTTGTCCTGTGGCAACAGAACCATTCACAGGCTGAGTACCCCTTCTCTGAAATGCTGGGGACAGAACTGCCTCGGCTTTTGGGACATCTGCATACACTTTACTGGTTGAGTAGACCTGAACCTAAAATTCACAATGTGAAAGCTTCAAAAATGTGAAACTCGGGCACCATGTTGGCCCTGTGATTTGGAGCATTTCCGACTTCTGCTGTGCAGCCTATGTTGTCTTATCAGATCCAGGGGCACTGCACTGCGTATCACCAACACAAACAAACAAACAAAAACCCCATGACTTCCTCAGATTGTCCAGTCTGAAACGGACTCTGGACCCCAGAGGGTTATGAACCTGGTGTATTATGTGACAGAAGGCACGCAGGCTCTGGAGTCCTGGAACCAGTTTCAAATTCCAGTCTGTCACCTACAAGCTGTGTGAGCTTTGTGACACTAACTCTTCTTGTGTGGACTAACTCCTCTGTCAAAGGAAGGTAACACCTACCACAAGAGTACTCATTCTGGAGGCTAAGTGAGTTGACATAGCTAACATAGTCCCGCCCATGGGGTTCTAACAAACCTGAGCTTGTATCTGCCCTTTCCCTAGCCTTACGCTACACCTTTATGAGCAGAAACTGGCCACTGTCTTCACAGAAAAATTTATACTTAAAATCAGTGCCTTGTTCACCTGCCTAACAAGGTTTCACCATCTTCAATGCCTTCTGGAGCTTGTCAGTACAAGAGATCAGTGAGGAAACAGTCAATGGACTCCGAGATTAGACAACAGTTGAGGGACTGATGGGAACCACAGAGGACTTACCAAATATCGATTTTGAGTCCATTGGAAACTAAGAACTGGATGGTATCCACATGGCCACAGAGGTGCAGTGCTGTGTTTCCTTGGTAATCTGTGGCCAGAAGGTCAGCACCGAATTTATGCAACAACTGGCAGATGTCCACGTTGCCCCGGGCTGCTGCGAGGTGCAGGCCTGTTCGGCCCCTGCTGTCACGGATATTTGGGTCAAAGCCACTTTCCAGAAGCCTCTTGGAATAATTGAAGTCTCCATCAATACACGCTTGTAGCAAAGGTACATTCGTCTGGGAAGAATCATTGACGAAAACGTAGGACATTGTTCTGAGGTGCAGATGGACTATGCCTGTAACGAAACAGGAGGTGAGTGAGAGCTGAGGAAGCCAAGCTAAGCCCAGAGAGTACAGCACTTACAAAAGCACTATCTCTTATCCTTCTTGGCCTCCTGCCTCTAATAAATTATGTTACCAAACCCAGACAGTTCATATATTTTATTTTCCATTAAAGTGTTTTATTTTCGTCACATCTGCTAAGTCAAAATTGCAAGTAAATTTACTGTAAATTTACTCTTTTGTTTTTCACCATGTCAAACGATCAGGTATTTGTAAATGGGGGTGGGCACCTGGGGCTGTGGTTCTGTCCCTGGCTGAGATGCCCACACGTTGTGGACCAGCAGGCTAAGATCTCGTTCTCTCTCTCTCTGCCTTTCAAATAAAATAATAGGATGAATTTAAAACAGGTTATCACTGCTTAGATAAGCTTACAGTACTGTCAGAAGACACATAACCTGTTCTTTATACTTCAAAGAATTACATTTATATAAACGCTACTGCTCGCAGGAATTCCTGTTGAACACAAAGTCATTCCTTTTCACATATTTGCTTCTCCTTGTTCTTGAGCTATTCTGCATGGTAAACAGAACTACCTGCATGGAAAAAATCCAACAGCTTGCTGTCAGTACGGACCTGCCAGAACACTGTGTTTGCAGCCTAAATTTCAAGTGCTCACAGAAAGAGGGAAGCCAAGCAAAGTAACAAACTGAATTTAAAACTTGGAAATATTAAGAAGCCAATTCAGATTATCCTTCTTTTTACAATATTAATCCTATTGTGCATTGCCTGTGGCTACCTCATTATGTGGTTTTGCCAAGACATGAGAGATGAAGTCTGAAGACGAGCGATGAGGAAAGATAGTTATGCCTGGAAGACAGAGGTAGGACAGCACCAGCAGCCTCAGCTGTGTCACCGTGAGGCCTCCTGTCGCCGACTAAGCAGGCTCGCCAGTCTGCCTGCACCTCTCTCGCTGATACCGCCTGGCCCACTGGCATGCCTGAACTCTCAGAACACTCTGCTTACCACAGGGCAAACAACTGGACCTCTCTCTTCTCCTTGGTTCATTAAAGAACAAGTCAAAATTTGTCAAGACAAACTTTATTAGGAAATTGGAAAGAAAGAAGATAGGCAAAGAGAAGGGCAGAGACTGACGCAGTTTGAGGGATGGCTCCCTCTTCCTAGGAAGGCAAAAAGCATGGTCACAGCTGCGCGGCCTGCACAGCTCATCAGGAAAGCCTGCTTCTGGGGAACACAGCTGATACCAGACGCCTGACCAAGGCACTCTGGCGTCTGACCTCCAGGGGGTTCAGGAAGGTGTGTTTGCGGAGTCTGCTGAGATCCCCGGCCCCTGGTCCTCTCGGCCTGGCTTCTCAGCAGAGCTGCTGTCCCTGTGTCCTTGGCTGCTTTCGCCGCACTATGAGGCTGCCATGGGCCTCTGTGGGAAGCAGGGGAATGGGGCTGTTAATGGACTTTATTCCCTCTCCGTACACTTGACTGTCAGTGAGAGGCACTGAAGGACTGCACACCAAGGACACAGCACAGTCTTACAAGTCATTAGACGGATGGCTGCACAGAGGGGCGAGACGGGAGGCAGGGAGGCACATCAGCAGGCAGTGTCACAGCCGAGGCGAGAAATGACGAGGCTGGGCCCAGGCAGTGGCAGGCAGAGGGGGCCGCTGGCCGGTAACACAGAAGACACACTGCGCACAGCGTCAGAGTCAGCGGCTGTGGAGGGTGAGGAGCAGTTAAGGATGATTCCAAATAAGGGAAAAATCTGCTTATGATTATGGGTTCAAGAGCTCTGGTAAAAATAAACTGCAGATTAGGGTGTTACACAACGATCACAGACCTAACTCACGGAGGAGGACCTACACGCTGAAACAACCACGCCTGCTTGGTGGAGGGCAATCTCCCCATTTCCCCTCCAGTAGTGGCTGGCTTGGATCATGAGAAAGACAAAGCTCTCGCAAGCCTTTTCATGGAGAAGATACCAGCTATCGGGCGCTTTTCAAGAGACAGTGTGTTTGGCTAAACTCTGCAAGAACAGACAACGATTCCCACACAGCTACGGGTGCTGTGGCCTGCAAGCCGGTCCCTGCCCGCGGGCTCAGGGAGAACACAGGCCTGTCTGTCTGCTTCTCAGGTGAGAAGCGGTGCAGTGTTTCTGTCAGCTGCTTTGTGTCCTTGAGAAACTGCTGACCTTACCCTCACATCTCACGAGCCCGGCGACAGACGACGTTCTTCATCCTGATCAAGCACTGATCTGCAAACCACAGTGCACTGAAGGTCTCACGGCTGTGAGGAAGCCCGCGGCAGAGAACGCTCGCGTCAGCTTGAGGTTAGATCTTTCCTCCAGCAGTCGCCCGCCCGCCCGCCCGGCAGTTTCTCTGAATTCTTAAGAAGCCTCCACGAAAACACCCAGCAACCGGCCGGCAGGAAGTGCAGTGCCAACAGGGGGCAGGAGGGGGGCGTGAAGAAGAACCTGTCGCTCTGTGGAGTTGAGACAGACGCCCTGCAGGGCACCCGTGGGTGAGGCCCAGTCAGGCACCCACCAGCGCTGCAGCGGTGGGAGGACGAGAGGAGCTGCTCGCGGACCAGCACGGCACGGGCACACAGACCAAAGGGAAAGGATCAACTGCGTGCCATCCGCGGAGCACAGACCGGACTCTGAAACTCGCTCACTGTTTGGAATTCAGAACGCATAGTTTTCACATTATGAATGGAGGCTAGATTCCAGACTGGTCCACAGAAGCACTTTTTAGAAATGAAATACTATTCATAATGGGGGAAGAAGTAAAAGCAGCCAAGACTTCTATTTAAACCACATAGGGTACAGTTAAGAAAGACTATTTCTAATCTATCTCGGATGCTGGCATTTAAACCTGAGACTGTCCCCTCCTTTTCCGCACGCAGGAAAGTCAAGCCCCAGGCCAGCCGCGGTGCTCTCCACAGGGCCTGCCCCTCCAGATCTGCGGTGCTGCCCCTGCCTGCTTTCGCTGGGCCCGCACAGGCCACACCTCTGTGCACAGGCAGAGCCCACAAGTACCCTGTGTGCTCTCTCAGCTCTTTCCCAGAGGGACCCAACCACTCGAGCCATCACCTGCTGGCTAATGTACTTCCCAGGAAGTAAACTACTTGAGCCATTACCTGCTGCCTCCTGGGTATGCACCAGCAGGAAGCTGGAACGGGAAGCAGAGCTGGGACTTGAACCCAAGTTCTCTAGTATGGAATGTGAGTGTTCCAAGCAGCATCCTAACCACTTACCAAATGCCCACCCCAGGATTTCTTAAGTTAAACTGGAGATAACTGCAGATTCCCATGTACTAGTAGGAAATAATACACAGAGATCCTGTGTACCCTTCCACCCAGTGGAAACTTCGTGCAGAACTAAGGTTCAACATCACGACCAGAATACTGACATCAAGATACCGATGGTCACCACAGCCAGAAGGAGCACTTGTTTGTTACCCTTTTCAGCACGCCCACTTCCCTCCAACCCCACCCTTTATCCCCAGAATCCACTACTTTCTCTTCCATGTCTGCAATTCTGTCACTTCAACATTGTTGTATAAATGGAACCTTTTGGGATTGGCTTTTTTTACTCACCATAATTCTTTGGAGACCCACCCAGGTGGTCATGGGTAGCAGAATGTGTCCTTTTTATTGCTGAGCAATATTCCACAGTATGGAACAGTGCCCCTACTAAAGGACATCTGGCTGTCTCCAGGTTTTGTGTGCAGATTTTTATGTGAGTTTAAGTGCTCGTTTTTCTGGGACAGATGGTCAGGAGTGAACGGCTGAGGTTTCTGAAGAGTCTGAGTAGAAGAGTGAGCTTGAAGGGGCCGAAAAGCATGCACGACCACCTCTGGAGTCATCATGTGGTATCAAGTTATTCATGGAAGAGCCTGTAGGGCCAGGCGTTTGGAAAGGGACCAGCAGACGCCCTGGAATCCACCAAAGTGACTGCTTAATGAGAATCATTCCACGAGCAGAGTGAGACGACTAGTAGGAATTCGAGCAGTGAACCAGTAGCTGTCAAGACTCACAGGGGGCTGGGTCCCCTCCCCAGTGAAGGCTGCTTTTAGAGGTGGGGAGGAGATGTGACAGAGATGGACCCCGCTGCCCTGGGAGGTGACTCTCCCACTGCTGACAGCCCTTAGGAGGGTGTGGCTACTGCACCCAGATGCGTCTGCAGCTGCACCCCCTGGGTCTGTGCCCCAGCTCACCTACTTACTCTCCGTATAACAGGCACCCAGTAACAATGCTCACCCTTCCCAGGTTGAGCCCCGTCCCCTGCTGTTCTCAACAGAGCCTGAATACAGCACGGCTCGCCCTGGTTAACAGAGCCGTTCCTGGCAGTGGGGTGACACCTAGTGGGCGGGGAAGACTTTCAGGAAAGAGAAAGAACCGGTTCCTGGAGGAGGGAAAAACCCACGGGGCCCAGGGCTGGCATAGTCCGTCGTGGGTACGGCCACGCCCCAGCTGGCATGCTGGAGGCTCAGCAGCGCCTGCCTCCTGAGAGACAGCGCCTGCAGTGGCGTGTCCACGGAGTGCACAGTCCGTCGTGGGTACGGCCACGCCCCAGCTGGCACGCTGGCAGCTCAGCAGCGCCTGCCTCCTGAGAGACAGCGCCTGCAGTGGCGTGTCCACGGAGTGCAAAGTCCGTCGTGGGTACGGCCACGCCCCAGCTGGCACGCTGGCAGCTCAGCAGCGCCTGCCTCCTGAGAGACAGCGTCTACAGTGGCGTGTCCACGGAGTGGCTCAGAGGCTGACTCGTGGGACTGCTGAAAACAGCTCTGGGGCTCAGGGCTCAGGGCACCGGCGCAGCCCACCATCCAAAGTCCTCACTCACCCACTCACTACGTGCTCTGTGGCACTGCCCGAGACACTTCGCGGGGAGGGGTCGTCACTCTTTGGGATGAAGCACTGAGATCTCAGCAGCAAGCACTTCTAACACAACCTGTGATTGTCTCTACCCAGACGACACAGTGAGGGTTTGGTGGGAGCTCGTATCGCTGACTTGATGGAACGTTCTAATATTCTTTTACATTTGTATCTCAAACTCTGCATCCTCAAACTTAGGTCACTCTATCAAAATAGCATTCTTGATGGTTAAGAACTAATACAAGGCCAGTGCCATGGCTCAATAGGCTAATCATCCGCCTGCGGCGCCTGCACACCGGGTTCTAGTCCCAGTCGGGGCGCTGAATTCTTTCCCGGGTGCCCCTCTTCCAGGCCAGCTCTCTGCTGTGGCCAGGGAGTGCAGTGGAGGATGGCCCAAGTGCTTGGGCCCTGCACCCCATGGGAGACCAGGAGAAGCACCTGGCTCCTGCCAATGGATCAGCACGGTGCGCCGGCCGCGGCAGCCATTGGAGGGTAAACCAACGGAAAAGGAAGACCTTTCTCTCTGTCTCTCTCACTGTCCACTCTGCCTGTCAAAAAAAAAAAAAAAAAAAAAAAAAAAAAAGAAAGAAAGAAAGAAAGAAAAGAAAAGAAAAACAGAGAAAGAGATTGTACAATTAAAAAAAAAAACTAATACAAATGGAGAGAGGGTGGCACCATGGCACAGCGGGGTTAAGCCACCGCATATGGCACCAGCATCCCACATCTAGCACCGGTTCAGGAAAGTGGCAGAAGATGGTACTTGGGCCCTTGCCACACATGTGGGAGACCCTGATAAAGTTCCAGACTCCTGGCTTCAGCCTGGCCCATCCCTGGCCATTGTGGCCATCTGGGGAGCGAATCAGCAGATAGAAGATGTCTCTACCCCCTCCCCACCCTGTCAATTGGCATTTCAAATAAATAAATAAATCTTCAAAAAACATACACTTATATACTGTACTCATAATTTTAAATTAGTTTTCTATATCTAATATCAATAACCATATACAATAATTACTATTTTTGAAGAATTATTATTTATTTGAGAGGCAGAGACACAGAAAGAGCCGAAGAGAGATCTTTATCTTCCGGTTTACTCCCTAAATGACCACAGCAGCTGGGGCTGAGACAGGATGAAGCCAGGAGCCTGGAACTCCATCTGGGTCTCCCACCTGGATGGCAGGGGCCCAAGCACGTGGGCCATATTCCGCTGCTTCCCCAGGCACATTAGCAGGGAGCTGGATTGGAAGTGCAGCAGCCAGGACCTGCACCGACTCTCAGATACAGGATGCTGGCATCACAAGTAGCAGCTTGACCTGCTGCAGCACTACACCAGCCCCATGATGTATTGTTTTTCACTGTGAAAGGTGATTGTGAAAGGCAAGACTAAGTGCTATATTCTTGGTTCAAATGGACTGACTACTCTATGGCTACGTAGCAATTCTGGTCAGACAGCAATGCACCATACACTTCAGCAAAATGCAAGGAGAGATACTCTGTCAAATCTTTATTGCCTATACTCTCCACTGTCAAAGACACACTAAACCAAGAACATAAATGATGCACAGTAAATGGAACCTCTAAATCTGGATTCTCTAGACCTCATTTGGTTATTCTTATCCATCTAAAAGCATACAGTTGCAAGACACAAAATAATCTCAAAGAACCAAAAGCAAGAACTCCCAATTAAGTTGTTAACTGCTAACTGCCAGTACTTTAGAATTACTGCTCTAAAACCTAAGCTCTGAACACATGCTCAAATGTTGGGCAAGGAAAAAGGCCAGGGACAAAAGGAATCTAGCTGTGAGAACATTAACAACAACTTAAGATCTTTCCCAAACATTAATAATACTTTTCAAAAAATATTTGAAAGGCAGAGTTACAGAAAGGGGGGTGGGGGGTGGGATCTTCCATCTGGTTCACTCCCCAGTGGCAGCAATGGCTGGGCAGCAATTAAAAAGTGGAATTATAGATGAGAGAGAGAGAGAGAGAGAGAGAGAGAGAGAGAGAGAGAGAATCTTCCGTCAGCTTGTTCACTCCAAAAATGGTCACAATGACTTGGGGTGGGCCTGGCTGAAGCCAGGAGCCAGAAGCTTCTTCCAGGTCTCCCATGTGGGTAGAAGGGCCCAAGCACTAGGGCCATCTTCCACTGCTTTCCCAAGCCATAGCAGGGAGCTGGATGGGAAATGGAGCAGCCGGGACTCGAACGAGTGCCCACATGGGATGCAGGTACTGCAGGCGGAAGCTTAACCTTCTATGCCACAACACTTGCCCTAACAATACATTTTTTCAGCCTGCTGGTCTTCAGCAGAGGCAGAGGCTCAGCGAGGTCACCCTGCGGTACGTGACAGAGGTCTGTGGTGTTCCTAGCGAGCCCTCAGCTTCCAGACAGGTCCCAAGACAATCAGGAGAAACGGCTCAGACAACGGTCCTGCCTGCCCCTGCAGACTGCACGGTGCCAGCATGTTAATGTCTCTGGAAGTCTAGACACAGGAGAATCCAATAATTCTTTCCTGAACGTACGCTCAACTAAGTGCACTGTCACAAGATTTTAAAAGTAATATTTTTTCTTATATTTTTACAGTGCTTTGAAAAAAGTTTTAGAAAATAAATGGGGGCCATCATTGTGGCATAGCAGGTAAAGCCACTGCCTGAAATGTCAGCCTTCCATATGGGTGCCGGTTCGTGTCCTGGCTGCTCCACCTCCGACCCAGCTCCTGCTAATGGCCAGGGAAAGCAGTGGAAGATGGCCCAAGTGCTTGTGCCCCCACACCAATGTGAGATGCCCGGATGAAACTCCTGGTTCCTGGCTTCAGCCTGGCCTAGCCTTGGTTGTTGTGGCCATTTGGGAATGAACCAGCAAGCAGATGGAAGATCTGTCTCTGTCTCTCCCCCACCCCCGTAACTCTTTCAAATAAATAAATTTTTAAAAAAGAAGATAAATATGAACAAAAGAAGAAAATAAAATGATAAATAATCCCACCAACTACAATTAACTATTAGTAATATTTTGGTGCTGTGTACCTCTAGCTTTCTCCCCCTACAATAAATACTATATTTAATCCATACCATATATATCAACGTTAAGCTTTCTTATCTACTACACCGCAAACACCTTCCAAGTTACCAGCGTTATATAACGATTTTCAACAGTTGTAGAGTATGCCTTCTTCGCACATTTGTACCACAGCCACAGTTTTTTTTATTTTTACTGAATTCCTTAGCACATTAAAATGAATGTGTCCTATATTTTTCCTATTACATAAATTCAAACTCATTGGCATTTTAAGCCAATCAAAATGTAGACAATCTAGGGGAATTTTAAAAACTATTTTTGGCTAGCTTCTGACTATTAGAATGGGATCTTCAGCAGTGTGCCTGCAATATCTGACATGGATGAAGCCGACTGTAACACAGGGCTATGGAACGGGTCCCATTTTCTCATGGGTGAACCAACAGTTTTGCTGTGGCAGCAATCTTGATGCGATGTCATTTTTGCTCACTATAAAACTTCCAAGATTCTGGTTTACAGTTCAACTTAAACTGAGCCGGATTTATGATTCTTTTAAACATATTTTTTAGAAGGGCCGAGGAAGTAAATTCTAAATGATTACATGGCTAGGATGCCATTTTAACCTTTGAATCATCTGTCCTAACTGAAACAAATTGTGAATTTTACTTAGGGTTCTTCAGAAAGCATTGCAGCAACGAAATAAAAGGGGAATTGAGAGTACCACCCTTGCAGGGTATCCCTGTACTATGAAAAACTCTGGCGGGACAAAGCTTTTAAGTAGACCCTTCTGACTTTTACTTCCAAGGCTCAAGCATTATATTAGGTGAAAAAGAGTATTTTTTAGGAAGATCTGGATCCAACGCAGATAGATTTTTACTTTATATCTCAATTTATAGAGAATTCACATTCTGTGGTATTTGTTTAATTTGGGGCTGTGTCTAAAAATCTTTTGTCTATCAATCTATTTCTCTATGAAACAGAAAGAAAGAGTTCCTACTCAAATGTCCATGGTGGCTGAGACTGGGCTGGGCCAAAGCTGGGAGCCAGAAACTCAATACAGGTGTCCTTGGTGGGTGGCAGGGACCCACCACTGCCGCCCAGGGTGTGAGTGAGCAGGAAGCTGGAGACAGGAACCGGGGCTGGGTTACCAAATCCAAGTCTTCTGATGGCGGAGGTGGAGGTAACCAGTGTCTCAGCTGCCAGGCCAAATGCCCACCCTTAGAATTCTTCACTTTGTCATTTCTTCAATGCCCAACTAGCAATTACATCAAAATTAAAACTTCATTAACACGGCAAAGATAAGGTTAATCTGGAATGTGTAAACGTGAAACAGGGAACAACCCTTCCAGAAAGTCCGGGTCATTGCATTTAAGCTCCTGTAACAGTTAAAACCAGGCTAACCCAGATGACTCAGGAGAAGGTCTTAGGGTACTACCAAGCTCACCAAGAGGGGGAAAGAGGATTTCTTGTCTGCAGGTCTGCTCTTAGCCCGCAGCCACGGCTCAGTAACATGCGCGACAGCTGTCAAGGTTTCCGACTCCAGGCACTGCTGAAGCGTCTTCCTGTAATAACTTACTCCTCACAGAAACCCTATGAGGCAAGTACTGTCATTACCCTCACTTTATGAGTGAGAAAATCCAATTTATCCCCTAAGACTCTTTTCTTGCATAATAAATTACGTGGAAGATTAAATGAGGAGAGGCGCTGATCTAGCATGCACATGATGATCTCCAAATTCAAAGTGAAATTTTTTAAACTGCAAAAGAGTAAATATCTAGATGGGTTTCTTACTGCCCAGAAGATAGTCCAGAACACATATGCTGACTTAACTCCTTCTAATCACCTCAAAGCAAACTTTTCAAAGTGGATGAAAACAACAAAGTATTTGTAAACGTCTTCTGCCGTACAGGAAGTGACTAGTCTCTGGCCTGATCATTCTCAGGTATTTCTTACTGGCTGGGATACCAGCAAACACCCAAGTTTTTCTTCCTCCATCAGGAAATCAAAAAACACCAAACAGGATTTTGGATATATTTCCAACAATATTATTCTATTTAATGATTATTTATTTGTATTATTAAAGCTCACTTACAATTCAAAGATATTTGTTTAAAATAAATCAAAATCAATTGTTCACCAGTGCTTTGGACACTTGTTTTTGGATGTCTTTCAGCAGTTTTCAAAATCTTCAGGGGCTTCCCTGCCAGGAAGTCTCCGTTTTACACTCACTAATTCTCTGATAAAGACACCAAGCAAGCAGGGGTCGACCTGCAGTCTTCATACACGCATGGCTTTGAAATAAAGTGATTTGTTTTTTAAAGTGACTTTTTTTTTCCTAGCAACAACAGCACTTTACATGGGTACTTGGTCTAACAGTGCCACCTCGTGGCCTATCTAGACTTCAAGTTCAAGCCCAGTGTCTGGCACAGGTGTAAAAACAGAGGACCAAATTTTAATTTCTCTTTATTTCATTTCACAGTAATCATTCTAACTATGAACCTGTGGGAAATCCTGAGTTGCGATGAACTTAAGTTTCATTTCAAAAAAGTTTATCAAGAAAATTAGCGGCATAAATATGATTCCAGATATCTAAACTTAAACTCACCTCAGCACTTGATTCACATAAAGGGCTACTTAATTCGCATTCTTATTCACCTATTCAGCATTGGTTCAAAATACCAGAACTACCATTTTTTCCCAAAATATTCCTTATTTTCTAAATTGTTTACAAAGTTTAAACTGGATCACTTCAAAGAGTTTGAAGGAATGAGATAAACTAAGTTATTAGAAAAAACAACTTTTTTTTTTTTTTGACAGGCAGAGTGGACAGTGAGAGAGAGACAGAGAGAAAGGTCTTCCTTTGCCGTTGGTTCACCCTCCAATGGCTGCCGCGGCCGGTGGCCGGCACACCGCGCTGATCTGAAGGCAGGAGCCAGGTGCTTATCCTGGTCTCCCCCATGCAGGTGCAGGGCCCAAGCACTTGGGCCATCTTCCACTGCACTCCCTGGCCACAGCAGAGAGCCGGCCTGGAAAAGGGGCAACTGGGACAGAATCCGGCGCCCCGACCGGGACTAGAACCCGGTGTGCCAGCGCTGTTAGGCGGAGGATTAGCCTAGTGAGCCACAGCGCCAGCTAGGAAAAAAAAACTTTTTCCATGAAAATATTAAAGCTCATTGTTTTACAAACAAGCACACAGGGAAGCAGACAGACTGCCTCTCCCCTCCAAGGTCCTAGTCCTATTCACCACTCACAACAGAAATATAAAGTACTCATTCTTCACAGCTCTCCTGCAACTGTTCCCTGTGCACACTCTAAGCTATGTGCTGACGGGTGCCAGTGTGTACTGCATCCCTCATGTGAAATATCATTCTAGCAACACAGGTGGGTGAAGGCCCTCCTCCCTTGGCTACACAACCCTAGAGAGGACCCAGTGAATTCTCTGCAATGTGGTCTGATGGCCTGCAAAGCTATACAAATCCTTGTGGTCTCCCATGGGTGCAGGGGCCCAAGCACTTAGGCCACCTTGCACTACTTTCCCAGGCCATAGCAGAGAGCTGGACTGGAAGTGGAGCAGCTGGGACTTGAATTGGGGCCCAAATGGGATGCTGGTGCCGCAGACAGCAGCTTAGCCCACTACGCCACCGCACCAGCACCAGCCCTAGGATCTCACGTGTTAACAGCAATATGGTGCTTCCAGAATGGCCATATTCCAGGAAATGCCTTTGCAATATACGGCGTTTTTCCTTAAAAAGAATTAACACTGTTAATTAAAGTTGCTTGTTAGTTTTAGTAAATACAAACCTTGACCTCATCTTCCTTCTGGTTCTTATTCTCAATCTCTCAAAAATATTTAGGGTTTTTGCTATTTTGCTCTATAAAAAATAAGGAGATAGGCCAGCAGCGTGGCTTACTTGGTTAATCCTCCACCTGTGGTGCTGGCATCCCATATGGGCGCCGGGTTCTATCCCGGTTGCTCCTCTTCCTGTCCAGCTCTTTGCTGTGGCCTGGGAGTGCAGTGGAGGATGGCCCAAGTGCTTGGGCCCTGCACCCGCATGGGAGACCAGGAGAAGCACCTGGCTCCTGGCTTCGGATCAGTGCAGCGCATCAGCTGTAGCAGTCATTTGGGGGGTGAACCAATGGAAGAGGAAGACCTTTCTCTCTGTCTCTCTAACTCTGCCTGTCAAGAAAAAAAAAAAAACATTTAAAAAAAATAAGGAGATTGAGAATAATATGGTAAATGTCTTCATTAAAGCTTTTTTTTTTATGACCTGTGGACAGGAGCACGACACACTGGAGAGCTGTTAAGAATTCTCTTTTAAAATAGTTTGAACAACTGCTCCTTTGAACTTTTGTTTTGCTCAGGGGAACTATAATTATGACAGAAAAATTATTATTTAAAATGCTATCTGGGGGACCAGTGCCATGGCACACTGGGTTAACCTCTGCCTGCAGCACTGGCATCCCATATGGGCACCGGTTCTAGTACCAGTTGCTCCTCTTCCAGTCCAGCTCTCTGCTATGGCCTGGGATAGCAGAAGAAGATGGCCCAAGTGCTTGGGCCCCTGCACCCACATGGGAGACCTGGAAGAAGCACCTGGCTCCTGGCTTCGGATCGGCACAGTGCCGGCTGTAGCGGCCATTTTGGGGGGTGAACCAACAGAAGGAAGACCTTTCTCTCTGTATCTCTCTCTCATTATCTAATTCTGTCAAACAAATGAAATAATTTAAAAATAAATAAATAAATAAAATAAAATGCTATCTGGGGCCAGCGCTGTGGTGTAGCAGCTAAAGCCACCTCCTGCAGTGCTGGCAAGCATATGGGTGCTGGTTCCAGTCCTGGCTGCTCCACTTCCCATCCAGCTCTCTGCTATGGTCTGGGAAAGCAGTGGAAGATGGCCCAAGTCCTTGGGCCCCTGCACCCACATAGGAGACCCAGAAGAAGCTCCTGGCTCCCGGCTTTGGATCGACACAGTTCCGGCTGTTGCGGCCATTTGGGGAGTGAATCAGTGGATGGAAGACTTTCTCTCTCTCTCTCTCTCTGTAACTCTGCCTTTCAAATAAAAATAAATAAATCTTTTTAAAAAAATGCTATCAAAAATGACTTCACAGACTTGAAACAACAGAACGCTTTTTTATATTTAAACAAGTGAAACAAGTTACACTTTTGAAATTCACAAGCTTTGCATTTGGAAAAATGATCTACAATATGGAATTTTAGCATCTTAAACTCTATAGTAGTATAAAATAGACAGAAAAAGAAATTAAAGGGAAATTCAGGCTCAGTAACTATTAAATTTACTACCAATATTTTAGTATGTCTCCCTCAATGATACTAAACCAAATAAATCTAAAATACTTTTATCTAAGACACTTTTTAAAATACACCTTCTCTTTTCTTTCCTTTGGCCCAAATTTTAATTTTTTTTAACAAAGTATTTATTTGAAAGGCAGATAATAAGAGAGAGAGAGGGACAGACAGAGAGCAATTTTCCATCCAGTAGTTCACTCCCCAGATGGCCACAACAGCCAGGGCTGGGCCAGGCTGAAGCCAGGAACCAGGAATCCCATGCAGGTCTTCTAAGTAGTGCAGGGGCCCAAGCACTCGGGCCATCTTCAGCTGCCTTACCAGGTGCATTAGCAAGGAGCTGGATTGGAAGTGAAGCAGCCGGGACTCGAACCAGCACTCCTGTAAGGGACGCTGACAGCACAAGCAGCAGCTTAACCCCTTCACCACAAAGCTGGTCCCACCAAACGCTAATTGTTAATTATACTTCACTGGATGGCTTCCCTGATGTAACCTGTCACATGAAAAGCCTGTCAAATGTCCCTGCCTCTGTTCTACCGCCTTGCCCGGCCTTGGGCGGTACACACTTGGAACTTAGTTCACCCGCCATGGTTTTGACTCACAGCTACTGCAGGACCTTCCACCTTTTCCACACCCTCATCCTTCATGAAATACTTCTCTGTTACATCTCTCAAGCTCTCCTTTAGCCCCTCTCTGGCTACACAAGGCAGGAAGAAATCTGTCTGCATGGCCGTCCCTAACTCTCTCTGGCTGTTTCCTGATTCCCAGGCTCAGGCAGATCCCCTCTCACCAGCGTGAAAATTCCTTGCCTGTGCAGGCGCATGAGCACAGGGTCAGTAGGTGTACAGCTTCAACTGAAGTTCCAGCATTAGACACGAATCCCCAATTCAGCAGTGGTGTAAAGACTGCCAAACTGTCCTCCTAAGTGGCCATGTCATTTTGCATCCCCCCAGCAGTGGATAGTTCCTGGTGACTCGCATTCTTGGGGGCATTTGGTGTTGTCCACATGCCAGATCCTAGCCAATCTAAAGCCATGTGGTGGTACTGCACTGCCGTTTCAATTTGCATTTTCTTGGTAACACACGACGTGAAGCACCTTTGTCATCTGTGAATCTTCTTTGGTGAGGTGCTTGTTAAGCTCTTCAGCCTATTTTTTTTTTATGATGTTGTTTTCTTATTGCTCAGTTTTAGGAGTTCCTGGTAATTTTTGGGTAACTGACACCTTTATCAGATTTGTCTTTTTTAAAAAAGTATATTTTATTTATTTGAAAGGCAGAGTTGAGAGAGAGAGAGAGAGAGAGAGAGAGAATCATCCATCCAATTTTCACTCCCCAAATAGCCACAATGGTCAGGGGTGGGCCAGGCTGAATGAAGGAGCCAGGAACTCCATCAGGGTCACTCACATGGTGGTAGGGGCTCAAGTACGTGGGCCATCGTCTGCTGCTTTCCCAGGTGCTTTTAAATACACACACACGCCGGCGCCGTGGCTCAACAGGCTAATCCTCCGCCTTGCGGCGCCGGCACACCGGGTTCTAGTCCCGGTCGGGGCGCCGGATTCTGTCCCGGTTGCCCCTCTTCCAGGCCAGCCCTCTGCTGTGGCCCGGGAGTGCAGTGGAGGATGGCCCAGGTGCTTGGGCCCTGCACCCCATGGGGAGACCAGGAAAAGCACCTAGCTCCTGGCTCCTGCCATCGGAGGAGCGCGGTGTACCGGCCGCAGCGCGCCGGCTGCGGCGGCCATTGGAGGGTGAACCAACGGCAAAAGGAAGACCTTTCTCTCTGTCTCTCTCTCTCACTGTCCACTCTGCCTGTAAAAAAAATAAAAATAAAAAAAAAATAAAAAATAAATACACACACACACACACACACACTCATATATATATATATATATATATATATATATATATATATATATATTTACTTACTTGAAAAAGTTAAAGAGAGACAGGGGGAGACAGAAAGGTCTTTCATTCACTGGTTCACTCCTCAAGTGGCTGCAATGGCCAGGGATGAGCCAGGCCAAAGGCAGGAGCCCAAAGCTTTATCGGGTATCCCATGTGGGCAGCAGGGACCTAAACATGTGGGCTTTCCCCAGGCCATTAGCAGGCAGCTGGATTGGAAGTGGAGCAGCCGGCACATGGTGTCACGGGCAGTGGCTTTACTTGCTGCACCAGCTGGCCCCACTCCCAGACACACTAGCAGGGAGCTGGATCAGAACCCTGTGCTCCAACACGGGACCTGGCACTGCAGTGGCAGCTTCATCTGCTGCACACGGTGCCAGCCCCTCAGATAGGCCTTTTGCAAATATTTTCTCCCAGTCTATGGCTTAACTTTTCATTACCCTGATGGCATCCTTCATAGGGTAGAAGATTTTACTCTCAGTGGAGCCCAACTCCTCAATCCCTTCTTTCATAGATGCTCCTTTAGTGTCGTATCTAAAAAGTCACTGCCAAATCCCAGGTCACCTAGATATCCCCCTATGGCATCTGGCAGGAGTTTTGTGTTTTTTGACATTTAGGTCTGTGATCCACAGAGTTCATTTTTGTGCAGGCTGTAAGCTCTGTGTCTATATTAGCTTTATTTGCATATAGATAGCCAGTTGTTCCAGCAAAATGTTGAGAAAAACTATCTTTGCTCCATTGTGCCGACTTTGCTTCTTTGTCAGAGCCCAGTAACATGTGTGCGGGTTTCTTTCTAGGCCTTCTATTCTGTATCTATTTTGTCACCAGTGCCATACTGTCTTGAATACTATGGCTTTACAGTAAGTCTTGAAGTCAGTCCTACAATTCTGTAGTCTTTCAATATTACGCTGGCTCTTCTGGGTCTTCTCTCTCCTCATACAAACATTATAGCTAGTTTGTTGATATCCACAAAATAGTCTGCTGGGAGAAGAGGGAGGGTAGCACTGTGGCATAGCTGGTTAAGCCACCACCTGTGACACTGGCATCCCACATCGGTGACAGTTTGTGTCCTGCTACTCCACTTCCAATCCAGCTGTCTGCTAATGAGCTGAGAAGGCCATGGAAGATGGTCCAAGTGCTTGGGCTCCTGCCACCTGTATAGGCATCCTGGAAGAAGCTGCTGGCTCCTGGCTTTAGCCTGGCCCAGTCCTAGCCATTGTGGTCATTTGGGGAGTGAACCAGCAGGTGGAAGATCTCTTTCTTGCTCTCTGTCTCTTCCTCTCTCTGTAACTCTGCCTTTCAAATAAATAAATCTAGGGGCTGGCGCTGTGGCACAGCAGGTTAAAGCCCCAGCCTGCAGCGCTGGCATCCCATATGGGTGCTGGTTCGAGTCCCAGCTGCTCCTCTTCCAATCCAGCTCTCTGCTATGGCCTGGGAAAGCAGTGGAAGATGGCCCAACTCCTTGGGCCCTGCACCTGCATAGGAGACCTGGAAGAAGCTCCTGGCTCCTGGCTTCAGATCAGCTCAGCTCTGGCTGTTGTGGTCACTTGGGGAGTAAACCAGCGGAATGAAAGACCTCTCTCTCTCTCCCTCTCCTTCTCTCTGTGTGTAACTCTGCTTTCAAATAAATAAAATAATTCTTTAAAAGAATCTAGAAAAAAATCAAACTTGCTAGGATTTTGATTGAGATTTCACTGAATCTATCTAGGCATGGAGAAAATCTTTTTTGTTTAGTTGTCCCTGTATACCTAACTCTGCAAGTGACTGACAGAGCTTGGGAGTCAAGTGTGTGTGTGTGTGTGTGTGTGTGTGTGTGTGTATTTTTTTTTTTTTTTCATTTTAACTAAAAGGCAGAGACAGACAGAGATCTTCCATCTGCTGGTTCATTCTCCATATACCTGGAACAGCCAGGGGCAGGCCAGGCAAAAGTCAGGGAAGTTAATCTGGTCTCCACTTGGGTGGCAGGGACCCAGCTACTTGAGTCCTCCCCTGTTGCCTCTCTGGGTACACATTAGCAGGTTAGAGCTGGGAATGGAATTGGGACTCGAGCCCAGGCGCTCCAGTATAGGATGCAGGTGTCCCAAGCGGTGTCTTGAACACTTGCCCCTGTGTGAAGCATTTTTAATCCCTGCTCACATGCTGGAAGCTTGGACCCCAGTGCAGCAGTGCTGAGGTGGTGGTTCCTGGTGGAAGGTGCCACGGTCATGGGAACACACCCTCAGATCTCACAGGACTGGGTAATTACAGAAGAGTGATCTGACCCTTCCCAGCACATGAGCCCTCCCTCCCTCCCTCCCTCTCATCCTCTCATCGTGTGATGACATCTGCCACGGTATGAGATAGTGAGAAGGCCCTCACTGGGGGATGAACAGAGGGAGCTGTCCAGTCTTTCAGCCTCCCAAACTGTGAGCTAAGTAACTCTCCTCTTTACACATTACCCAGTGTCAGGTGTTTGTTACAGCAACACAAAACACACCAAGACAATCTCTAGCATCTGGCAGGAATCAAATTTAAAAAAAAAAGGAAGATTTGTTTTTTTTATTATTACTATTTGAAAGGCAGAACAACAGATACAGAGAGAGCAGAGACAGTGAGAGCTCTCCTATCCACTGATTCACTCCCCAAATGGCCTGAGCAGCCCAAAGCCAGAAACTCCATCTGGGTCTCCCTATGTGGGTGCAGGGGCCCAAGCACTTGGGCCATCCTCCGCCCCCTTCCCAGGTGCATCGGCAGGGAGCTGGATCAGAAGCGGGGCAGCCGGGACTTGAGCAGACACTCTGAGATGGGATGCCTGGTAAGCGGTGGTAACCTGCGCCACACGCTGCACCACAGCACCGGCCAGGGGTCAGCTTCTTGACAGCCTCTGCCCACTTCCTGAATGGCCACACTGCACTCCACCCCCAGAGAGTAGAAGTGACTTATTATGTGACCACGTCCTTTCGGCTTTATCTTTTTGTATTTTAGCTGTTATTGCCACGTGCCCAGACATGAACTTGACACACTACTCTGGCCAAAAACCAACTGTGCATTTTTCATGTCCTCAGACAGCAGGGCTGCTGCAGTGGCGTGGCCAGCTGCCTGCCTTCCCCTCTCCGTTATCCTGCACACGCTCCCCAGGCCTCAGCTGCAGCAGCTCACCCAGAGGCGGGCAAGCGACTGGTCCACACAATTCCCTGGGAGGCTTCAGGGATACACTCTGCTTTCTGGAGATACAGCGTGTAAACGTGACACCTGAAACTGCTTTAGTCATTCTGATGGACATTTCATAGATTAAATTGGAAGTTCATACTAACTCCGACTCTGGACTGCTGAGACACAGGCATCAATAAAGCCTCCTTGGCATTAGAGAGTTCAGATTAGATTTTCTGTTACCTAGAGCAAAGTAGCTGGAAGGCACTGACTTGGAAATGGTCATTACTAGTTGCTACCTGCTGCTCTCTACTTCGGTCATTGTTTTCTAAAGATGAAAAAACTATTGCTTGTATTACATGTTTCAGAATGCGACAAAGGTCAGAGAAAGGGTGGGTACTGTGATAGCTACCTCCTTGAGAAGCAGGTGAACTAGGCCTAGGAAGTCTCAGGTTCAAAGGGAACAAATAGCACAGGAGATTGAAAAGGACTGACCAAGGAATAAATGGGAGAACAAGTTGAACGGATATGCTGGAGAAACAAGAAAGAGCAACCACAGTTTTTTACTTTAAGAAGCAAAATCATCATCTGTGCAAAGCTGTAAGATGGGGAGAGGCCAGAGAGAGAGATTTCAAGAAGCAGTGCCATCTGGCTACTGGAAAAAACTGTTATTAGGACTAAAAATGTCACCAAAGGTCAAATGCCTAGATAAGTTATTGCAATAATGTCATATTCAGAACATTAAAAAAAATTAAACAGGTTAAAGGAAAAAAAAGAAGACATCATAATGTAATGAGAAAAAATACAGATTATTTGGCCAAGTTTTAATATGGTGAGTTTAAGAAGTAAATCTAAGGGCTGATGCTGTGGCATCCCATATGGGCACCAGTTCTAGTCCTGGCTGCTCCTCTTCTGATCCAGCTCTCTGCTATGGCCTGGGAAAGCAGTAGAAGATGGCCCGAGTCCTTGGGGCCCTGCACCCATGTGGGAGACCCAGAAGAAGCTCCTGGCTCCTGGCTTCGGATCGGTGCAGCTCCAGCTGTTGTGGCCATCTGGGGAGTGAACCATCGGATGGAAGACCTCTCTTTCTGTCTCTACCTCTCTCTGAAACTCTTTCAAATAAATAAAATAAATATTAAAAAAAGAAGTAAATCCAGTACAATACCCAATCTGATAAAAACTCAAAGTGGAAAAGATAGCTGAATAGATCATTTGTATTCTTGCATTTGTTCCTAATTGACTTGGTGTCATATTGAAATAATAATGTATAATTATCTTTTAATCAATTAAATTCATGAATATATTAAAATACTGCATATTAGATACCCTATTAGGTACATAAAATATCTGTGTTTTATTTCTGTGGCCTATGTGTATTCAGGGTCACATGACAGGGAGCTAGGGATGAGGAAATTGTCCATTTTTTAATCAATGGGCTTGCATCTCATGTATTGAACACAGACTGGCCTTGGAATTGATCTGTTTCTCTAGTAATGTAATGGCAAGTTAGAAGTTAAATTCACTACGGTTTCTGACCACTGGCTTGCAGGAAGCACCAAGCATTCTAGTGAAGAACAGCAAGTGTCAGAAAAATCGAACACCACCAAGAACAAGCACCTGATTCTATTTAATCTGGAAATAAGCTGTTTCTCTCTAGATGATTTTTATAAAGTTTAAGTTGAGAAATCTTTATTTACCAGACTGGAAAAAAGGATCTTTTCACAAAGATACAAGCATAAACGTAAGTTCTTACTGAAAATGATTTTTTAGAATAGGTAGATCTTTTATAAACATACAACACAGAATTTATGGACTGCCTATACAAAATCCAATTCCCTATTTTCCTTATAGGAAGTCTAGAAAAGATATTTAATAGAATGTTATTAGTATGATAAATTCAAAATTATAGCGACAATGTCAAATGTTCTTCCATTTCTAGAGAATAAATAACAAAAGAAAGTCAACATGGAATCACTGAAAAAATTTTATACCATAAGAAAAGAGGTATATTAGTTCTAACTGGAAAGAAGCACAGCACTGAAAATTACTTGCAATTAAAAAAAAATAGAACAAAAAACAATATTCTGATCTCAGGAACATACAAAAAAAATCAGAATGAGGCCGGTGCTGTGGTATAGCGGGTAAAGCCGCAGACTGCAGTGCCGGTATCCCATTGGATGCCAGTTTGTGTCCCAGCTGCTCCACTTCCAATCTGTCTCCCTGCTAACGTGCCTGGGAAAGCAGCAGAAGATGGTCCAGGTCCTTGAACCCTTGTACCCACTTAGAAGACCTGGAAGAGACTCTTGGCTCTTGGCTTCAGACTGGCTTAGCTCCAGCTGTTGCAGCCATTTGGGGAGTTAGCCAGCATATAGAAGACCTCTCTCTCTCTCCCTCTCTCTGCCTCTGCCTCTGCCTCTACGTAACTCTACCTTTTGAATAAACAAATATAAAAAATTCAGAACTCAGAGGAAGTAAAAAATTTTAAAAAGTAGATTAGACATTCCCTGGAGAAAGGCCAGTCTCTTCAACAAATGGTTTTCAGAAAATTGCATTTCCACATGCAGAAGTCTGAAACAAGACCTCTACCTTATGGATCAAGGATTTAAACTTAAGACCTGAAACCATTACACTACAGGAGAAAAACAAAGCAGAAATGCTGATGCAAGACCTTGGCCTACAGAAAGGCTTTTTAGGTAAGACTGCAAAAGAACAGGTAAAAACAGACAAACAGGATTATATCAGGCTAAGAAGCTTCTGCGCAGCAAAGGAAACAAAGTGAAAAGGCAACCAACAGAATGGGAGAAAATACGCAAACTGTATATCTGATAAATGATTAATATCCAGAACATACATATAAAGAGATCAAGAACAAAACAAACAATCCAGCTAAGAAATGAGCAAAGGATATGCACAGATATTTTTCAAAGAAATATAAATGGCCAACAGACACAAGAAAAAATGCTCAGGATCATTAGATATCAGAGAAATGCAAATAAACAATCAAGTATCTCACTCCAGTTAGCATGGTATTATCCAAAAAATCAAAAAATAGTAAATACCAGTGAGGCTGTGGAGAAAATGGTACCCTAATCTGCTGGTGGGAAGGCAAATTTGTACAACCATTAAGGAAAACAGTATGGAGATTCCTGCAAAAACTAAAAACAGATTTACCATGATCCAGCTATCCCACTTCTGGGAATGTATCTGAAGAAAATGAAATCAGCATATGAAAGAGATACTTGCAAGTCTATGTTTATAGTAGTCTAATTCACAACAGCAAAAGATACGGAATCAACCTAGATGTCCATCAACTGGTGACTGGATAAAGAAAATGCCATACACACACACACACACACACACACACACACATACACATACACACAACAGAATATTACTCAAGCACAAAAAAAGAATGAAATCTTGAAATTTGCAACAAAATAGATGGAACTTGAGATCATTCTGCTAAGTGAAATGAGGCAGACCCAGAAAGCCAAATATCAAGTTTTCTCTTTGTTATGTAATTTAATATACAGAGAGAGTACAACACTCAATGTTTTTTGTACAAGAGTTATAAATACTGCTTCACTCAATTATATCATGTTTATGACTACATACTCTTCTCTCCTTACTTTGTGATCACTGTCAGGAATTCCATTTTGTGATATTAATTTCCTGTTTTCAAATAGAAAATGCTATATATGTGGATGTATAGAAAAATGTTAAACATTATTAAATCTTAAAATTTAAAAACTCCTGCCTGTCAAAAAGAAAAAAAAAGAAAAAAGAATTTAAAAACTCCCAATCTGCTCTTTCATAATTTTTTTTTTAAGAACTGTAAGTTAAGTAAAAACGGAACAGAAATTTTAAATCCAAGTTATAAACAGTACGGAACAGAACAAATACTGTAGAAAATCAAATCTGTGACCAAAGCACCTAACTGAAGGAGCTATGTAGAGGGAGGAGAGGACATATGACATGACAGCTATGACACTGGAGGGTAGGGCCAACCCACAAAAACTGCCCCCCACAAACAGACATGAACAAAAGGTACAAACTTCAGGAAATACCTTCCTCAGCTGAATTAAATCTACAGATTTACAGATCAAAGAACTTCTCATCTTCCAGATAAAATTCATGGATTTAAAAAAAATCAACAGACACTGGGATCAGCACTGGGACATAGTGGGTGAGGCCTCCACCTGCAGTGCTGGCATCCCATATGGGCGCCAGGTTCAAGTCTCAGCTGCTTCACTTCCAATCCAGCTCTCTGCTATGGCCTGGAAAAACAGTAGAGGATGGCCAAAGTCCTTGGGCCTCTGCACCTGCATAGGAGACCAGGAAGAAGCTCCTGGCTCCTGGCTTCAGATTGGCACAGCTCCAGCCATTGCGGTCAACTGGGGAGTGAACCATTGGATGGAAGACCTCTCTCTCTCTCTTTCTCTCTCTCTCTGTGCCTCTCCTCTTTCTGTGTAACTCTGACTTTCAAATAAATAAATAAATCTTTTTAAAAAATCAGCAGACACAACTCTACACTTGGAAGTACTTTATAACTTTAACTCTTCACAGTGCAACAGAGGACTGTATCTGCTTCAGAGAAGGCAAAGGTGAGGTGAGTCTGGTGGTTACTGTGCACCGTGTGAGTCACTCTGTATGTGGGGTAACATGCGGAAGAAAGAAAGCAACCTCAACTCACTAAGCTCAGGTATTCAAAATAAAATCATGCTCTTTTTTTTATACACTTTACCACCTTCTTAAACCATACTGTCTATGTAAGCCTTATTATTTATTTTCAATGCAGTATCTTTTTGTTTTTTCACTTCCAGCAGTCTATTCTTTATTAATTGGTCCCATACATAGACACACACTTGGGCCATCTAGTTTTAGAACATTCTATTATTACTCCTTCTCCCTTTCATGAGCACACATTGGTTTCAAGGACACCCCCCTAATAAAGGGGGTGGTGTGCCTTATCGTCAAGTACCGTAGTAAAGGATTCAAACATCACTGCTCCTGGCACTGCTTTTCAACCAGGAGAGGCCCTGTGGTTTGTAAACGCTTCCCGAGGCTTCTGACGGGGGAGCTGACAGCCAGCGCCCTTCTCTGCCCCCTTTAAGAGGCTCCACTCTTGCTTCATTTCCAAAATGACTGGCAGGACTTTTCCCCCGTAGTTTCTGCAATGGCTGGAAAATGCTTATTCTTACAAATACAAACACCAAGTTTCAAGTGGACAAACTATTAAGAAATACAGTAGCTTTCAAAGCCTGGGTGAACAGTGCTTGTCTTGTACCGCTTCCCGTGCTTCATGAAGGGGGTGTACTGGCTGGAAGCTATTTCATTTACCCTTCTATGAAAAACACCGGTTCTGATGCACAACACAAGAACCGCTGTTAGGACAGTGAAGCCAGGACAGCAGACACGAAGTGTGCCGTCACCTATGCTCTCCTGAGTGAAAATGCTCCTTTTGTTCCACCTGAGTCTGCTAACAATGAAATCAGCTGAGGGACAGCCAGTCCCCACACTGGGTGCTGACACCAACTCCTTGGGCCCCTCTGCCCGTGTGGGAGACTCAGATGAACTTCCAGGCTCCTGGCTTCAGATCAGCTCAGCTCTAGCTGTTTTGGCCATTTGGGGAGTGAACCAGCAGATGGAAGACCTCTCTTTCCCTGTAACTCTGCCTTTAAAATTAGTAAATAAATCTTTAAAGACAATGCAATTTTAGACTTCTGATTCTCTGTCAAATCTGGGAGTGTTTAATCTATTCAGTCGTAAAACTCTCAGAAGTTGTGTAAACTGGTGTTTGATGTTTACACAATAGTTTGTTTTTTTAAAAAGGTCACTTTTATACTTCTTCATTTTTGCAGAGACATAATATATACACAAATATACACAAGCGATGCCTGGGGAGCCGGGACATTTCTGACCCACATTTTCAGGGTCGTAGGATCTTGGTACTTCTGACAGGGATCGGTGGCACACCAGTTCCGCCTCTTCCAGAAAACTGGTGTTATTCCATCTAGCTGTTTACTCTGGGTTTTACTGCAGAACACAAATTCCCGCGAGTGTCTTTTTCTTGCAGTGATCTTTTTCCATAATTTCTTTTTTTAAAAGGATTTTATTTATTTTATTTGTCAGGCAAAGTTAGACAGTGAGAGGGAGACAGAAAGGTCTTTCTTCCATTGGTTTTCTCCAAATGGCCACAACAGCCAGAGCTGAGCTGATCCAAAGCCAGGAGCCAGGAGCTTCTTCCGGGTTTCCCATGCAAGTGCAGGGGCCCAAGCACTTGGGCCATCTTCCACTGCTTTCCCAGGCCACAGCAGAGAGCTGGATTGGAAAAGGGGCAGCTGAGACTAGAACCCATATGGGATGCCGGCGCCACAGGCGGAGGATTAACCTACTGCGCCACGGCACTGGCCCGCATAATTTCTTCTTGTAACCAGACTTTCTGCTTAGCTGAAGGCCGACGGCCAGAGTGAAGTTTAGGAAACCTGTGGATGACGGCTCTCACAGTTTTTCTCTTGCCTTTTCGTGATCTGAAGTATATGACCGTTCTGACTGGCAGCTTCAGGACTCTTGGAAGCGAGGGAGCCACTCTATCCGGAACGGTTGCAGGATGCCCACATGTAAGGTTTGCGACAGAGGACACGGTTTCTAACAGTGGACAGTGCAGAAAGAAGACAGGCACTCTTGGCACAGTTTTGATACGCTGGAGATGCCAAAATATCCAGGGGCCGTAAGATTCCTGACGCAGCTCTCAGAATACCAGCAAAAGTGACACCAGCAAAAGCAAAAGCCGCCATCACGCCACACTCGCCTGGGCGGCCGCAGTTGGGATCTGTCTTAATGTTTATAGGCACATTGTTCTATTCTGTTACTTATTAATTCTTCCAACAGAAATGAGGCATACCAGTACTGTCAGTTCTTTGTTTTTTTCTTATAAGATTTATTTTATTTATTTGAAAGACAAAGTTACAGATAGAGAGATAGAGACAAAGAGAGGTCTTCCATCCACTGGTTCACTCCCCAAATGGACGCAATGGCCAGAGCTGAGCCAATCCAAAGCCAGGAGCCAGGAGTCTCTTCCAGGTCTCCCACATGGGTGCTGGGGCCCAAGGACTTGGACCATCCTCTGCTGCTTTCCCAGGTGCATTAGCAGGGAGCTGGATCCTAAGTGGAGCAGCTGGGACTTGAACCAGCGCCCATATGGGATGCCGGCACTGAAGTCCGGGGTCTTTAACCTGCTGCACCACAGCGCTGGCCCCCTGTCAGTTCTTAATACTACTGAGAAAGCATATTTCAAAATAAGTCCTGTTCCTCTTTCTCTGTGTGTTTTGTTTTTAAATACGCATTTTGCAGGACCTCTAAGTGAATATTTAACCTAAGGTAAGAACAAAGATTAATCTTAAAGGTACATGGTCCATCCAGGTGTTTTTACGAGCCCTGAAATGTATTGTGCAAAAAGGACACGCTTCATTTGGAAAATTAATTACATACTATTACTAGCGATACTACAGTTATTTCCCTCAGTCGTTGATAAAATAATCCAAGTCTAACTGATAAATAGCTAAGTTGGAAATAAAGATAATCGGGCCCGGTGCTGTGGCACAGAGGGGTAAGCCTCCGCCTGTAATGCTGGCATCTTGTATGGGCACTGGTTGGAGTCCCAGCTGCTCCACTTCTGATCAGCTCCCTGCAAATGTGCCTGGGAAAGCAGCAGCAGGTGGCCCAGGTGTGTGGGCCCCTGCTCCCATGTGGGAGACCTGGAGAAAACTCTGGGCTCCTGGCTTCGTCTGGGCCTAGCTGTTGTTGTAGTTTTGGGGTGAACCAACAGATGGAAGAGCTCGCTCTCTGCCTTTCAAGTAAATAAAAAAGAAACAAAGATCATATTCCGTGGGAATGACTCCAGTGCTTTCAAATATTTCATACAAGAGGAGCAGCGCTGAGACACAGTGGTTTAGGCCACCACCTGTGACATCAGCATTCCATAGCAGAGTGCTAGTTTGAGTCCCAGCTACTGGCTTCTGATCCAGCCCCATGCTGATGTGCCTGGGAAGGACTTGGACCTTGGGTCCCAGCCACTTCAGTGGGAGACCTGGATGGATGCAGTCTGGTCTGGCTGTTGTGGCCATCTGAAGAGTGGACCAGTGTGTGGATTTGTCTCTCTGTCTCTCCCTCCCTCTCCATCACTCTGCCTTTCAAATGAATAAATAAATCCTTAAATAAAAAATATATTTCATATATGGATATTATATAAGTTATGCTAACTCCCTGCAAAGTACTGTCCATGCATCTCCAAGTCCTCTGTCAGTAGTTACTCTTGAAACCACACCAACCAAGTGTTTTCCCTCATTCTTTCCTCAAAGAGTTTTTGTGAGTACCAAGAGTTACTTTAATTGTCCTATTTTATGAGTAGCCACTGCTGCTAACCTCTTACTGTACCTAATTCATAAATTAACTGTCATCATAGGTATTATGGATAGGAAAAACATAGACTCCTGTATGGGACTCACTGTGTTTTCAGGCATCTACTGGGTACTTGGTACACAAATGGGGGCTGCTGTGCCTCTACCACGACCACCTGTTCTACGCCACCATCATCTCTCACTTGGATCAGTGCACCCACCTCCTAACTGGTCTCCCAGCTTCCACCCTTGCCCCCATAGTCCACTCTGAACAGAGTAGCCATGATGATTGTTGAAAAACATCAAGCCAGGGTCCCTCATCCCTCTGAATAACACCCTCCAACCACCTCCTGCTACTATACTCAGTGTGCAAAGCTCCCTCCCTCCCTCTGCTGCTCCTCCAACAAGACGGGGGATTTCTGGGCTTCTGCACCTGCCCACTGTGTTCTTCCCCTGGGAGCTGCCCCGCTGTGCCACGTTCCCTTGGTTCTGCTCAGTGGTGTTCTCCATGGCACGGTTCCTCAGGTTAGAAGTGTGCCTGTTCCCTCCTAGTACTTCCTGTTCACTGCTTCCGTTCACTGCTCCATCTTTCTTCTTAGTAACTGTCACCATCTGACTGGATATGTTTTGATTGATTTTTCTTAAAAAACAAGATTTATATGTTTATTTGAAAAGTGAGCAACAGAGAGGGAGGGAGACACACAGAGAAATCTTCCACCAGCTGGTTCACTCCCCAAATGGCCACAATAACCAGATCTGGGCCAGACTAAAGCCAAGGAGCCAGCAACTCCATCTGGATCCCTCACACAGGTGACAGGGGCCCAGGGACTTGTTCCATCTCCTGTTGCCTTCTCAGGCACATTAGCAGCGAGCTGGATCAGAAGCAGAGCCAAGACTTGAACCAGCACTCAGATATGGGATGACAGCTTTGCAAGCAGAGGCTTAACCCACTGCACCATGCCAGGTGGTGATTCGATTTTTTTTAAAGTTATTCTGTTTACTGTCCCCACCTCCATCACCTCCCGCGAAATGTGAGCTCCATGAGGACCACTCTGCTTGGCTCACTCTTACAATCCCAGTGTTGAAGGCAGCGCCTGGTTACAGAAGGAAGTCAACATAAATCTGCTATATAAATGCTGACCTATGCAAATAAAGAAATCCTGACAGTACTGAGATCTGGGACACTCCAACAGCCAACAATGGAAAATAAAACTTCCATCCTAACAATGATGAACTCTGAAAATCCTGTACCTACCATAGTAAGTTACTCAATTTGCTCTAAACAACAGGCTACCAACTCTGGTCCTTGCTCTTCGCCTCACAGCCTCTCCCCAATGCCCTTCCTAAACCCTGAAAATAGTAACCTACTATCGCTGAAACATCTCCCGCCCCCTCTGATGCTGCTATCCTAAGACTGAAAAGGCAGAAGGGAGCTTACTACAACGGTAAGAAATCACATGCACATGTACACATGTTCACAACCACACTCATCTCTATTTCGAAGCCATTATACCGAGCAGTGAGGGCTTTATTAATCTCCATAACCCCTAATGAGGGAAGTTTTATTAGACTCCCGTTAAACTGGAGAGGAGCTGGTACGTGTACAGCCACAACCATAAACCTTGAAAGACGTCGTTCAGGCTATGAATCACACACACACACACACACACACACACACACACACACACAGCCGGGAGAACACGAACACGTGTGCACAGGCAGCCGCGGCTCAGCTCGCACTCACCCTCCGCCAGCCGTCAAGTCTCGGGCAAGTCCACGCTCCGTGCCTCAGTTTCCCTCTCTGCAAAACAGAAACGGCGGCTGAGGGTTGCTGAGGGATGCAGTAAAGGTCCCCGGGGCTGTCAGTACTGGTGGTGTACACGCTGAGCGTCCCTACACCGCAACCCTCGCTGCTTCAACCTCTGAGGGTGTGCGAGCAGAGACACGGGGCGCCACGGCCGCAAAACTCCACGCCTGACGCCACGTCCCGCCGCAGTCAAAACGCGGGCACGCCACGAGACCTTCGGGCTATGTGCACAGGGGCTGCACCGCACACAAACGCACTGCAGTGCTCAGCCCAGGGTCCCCTCCCCGGGATGCCGCAGCCTGCGTAGGCAAATAGTCCACACTCCACACACACTCCTGGCCCCCGGCTGTCCGGATAAGGCACACTCGGCCTGTGACGTTAACACGATCCCCCCCACCCCGTCGACCACCACCCCGGCTTCATCCCGCAGATGCCAAATCCACCACCCCGGCTTCATCCGGCCCGCACCACCACCGCTCGGCCGCGCCTCGGCTTCCCCGGCCTCAGCGCAAGGTGCGAGACCCAGGCGCCCGCGCCCCGCAGGCCCCTCTGCCAGGCCCAGGACCCGGGCTCTCCGGTCCCTCGGGGCCAGCAGGGGCGGCAGCAGTGGCTCCTGCCCAGGCGCTGCCCGCGGGGCCCGGCCCAGGTACCTGCGACTCGGACGAGCAACGGCGGCGACAGCGGCAGCACCTTGGCCGTGACGGAGGCCGGCGGAGGAGGGGACCGGCCAGCCACAGAGGCAGGACGAGCCCCCCCCCCCGCTGGACCAGAGCGGCCTCGCGCCGCCGCGGCGGGCGCGCCCCCTGCAGGTGGGAGGCCCGCACAGCTGCTGGGCCCGCGCCGGCTCCCAGACACACACACAGGTGAGCCCCTTCTGTAGGTCGGCTTCCACCTGCGTCCTGGACGTTCTGCACTTTTCACAGCCCTTTCTGGATATGCATCCCAACCCCTCGGCTAAATGGAGGCCTCAAGGGCAAGGACGGTTTTATTAGTTGCTATTAAGCATCAATTAATCATAGTTGCTCTCTGCTACGGTGGAACTACAGAACCCAAGTGACCTCGTCTTAACCCATAACCCTGAGTTTTAAATTTTACAAAAATATGGGGTTTTTTTAGTGATTTACATTCCACTTTGTAGGATTCCTTGCCTTTTTGCAACATGTGTTCAGTCAAAGCTAACAATGGGGAAGTTCGTTTACTGAGACTCCCCCCTACACACACACACACACACACACATACCTTTTCTTAGCTGATCAGCTCCCACCCTGCAGCCAGGGAGACGTCCCCTGCACGGTAACAGTCTCTCTGGATTCTGGCACCACTCACCCATCCATTCAAGGGCCATCCACTGAGGCAGAGAGCTTGTTATCAATGATGTCATGTCTATGATTAGGGTTACTGCCAAATCTAAGGAATGCACGACCACATTTCTTCCGTATAACAATTGGGAGATCCCAGGATACTTCACATTTTCTTGTGCAGTAACTAATCAAACATTACTCTTTGGATTGATGACATTTATTAGCCAATTTGTCATTGATGTCTTCCAAGGGATCATGTATTGAGTTTTTATCGCCTCCAAGGATGCCTGAAAATTATGTCAAATCAGCAAGGCAATTAAGCCTTGTCCTAGTGTTCACCTGAGAGCCCGTCCACTACTTGCATTCAAGTTCACCTCTTTCGTGAATTGATTCATTTTGTTCAATCTGCAAAATTTAGCTTTTATTCAGCTGATGAGATTAAGGGGATGAGCTGCAAGCCAAGCGTGTTCTATGACTCCTTGGCGTCCCCACACCTGGGGACTCTGACACATTAGCTGTTAGGAGCCTGCGCAGAAGCTGTTCCTACACTGGCCTGAAGTGCTGGCATCTCTATGGGCGCCGATTTGAGACCTGGCTGCTCCACTTCCGATCTAGCTCTCTGCTATGGCCTGGAAAGCAGTAGAAGATGGCCCAAGTCCTTGGGCCCCTGCACCCACGTGGGAGACCTGGAAGAAGTTCCTGGCTCCTGCTTTTGGCTCGACGTAGCTCTGGCCATTGTGGCCATTTGGGGAGTGAACCAGCGGATGGAAAACTCTCTCTCTCTCTCTCTCTCTCTCTCTGCCTCTCCTTCTCTCAGTGTAACTCTAAATAAATCTTTAAAAAAAAAAAAAAAGAGTACCTTGAAAGGTCTGAGTAGGAGGAGGCAGCAGTCTCAGTCATTGTAGCTAAAATAGTCTAAGTTTGCAAGATTTACAAAAGCGTATGACCATGGGACATCATCTCCCGAGTCCCTCCTGGGGTCTTAGGAGGCGCTCATGCAAGGGAAGCCTCCCTGAGGGGTCTTCAGAACATCCCTGGAATACGAACTCCAACTCCAATGAACTCCAACGCCAGCGGGCTAGCATCTTTTCTCCTCTCTGACATGCCTATGTCCTTGCACCTTCCCTAACTTCGACTTTCCTGCCTCCTTATAAGGACTCTTGTGTTTAAATGGTGCACAAGTCAATCATCTAGAATAATCTCTCCATCTCAAGATCTATGGCTTGATCACACAACATACAAGTCACCATATTCATAGGTTCTGGGGATTAGGACATGGACATCTTTGGGGGATTATTCTTCAACCTGACAGAAGACTTTTTTTTTTAAGATTTATTTTATTTGGAAGACAGTTACAGAGTGAAGTAGAGACAGAGAAAGAGAGGTCTTGCATCTACTGGTCCACTCCCCAAATGGACACAACGGCTGGAGCTGAGCAAATCTGAAGCCAGGAGCTTCTTCCAGGAAGGACTTGGGCCATCCTCCACTGCTTTCCCAGGCCATTAGCAGGAAGCTGGATCAGAAGTGGAGTAGCCAGGACTCGAACAGGTGCCCATGTGGGATGCTGGCTCTGCAGGCTGGGGCTTTAACCCACTGAGCCATAGTGCCAGCCCTGACATAAGATTCTTAAAGCTTCAACTTCATTGTTTTCAGGTAAAGCAGCTCTTCCTCCTCATTACCATTACTTAGTGATCCTCAACCCTGACAGCATGTTACAGTCACCCAGGAACTTCAAAACCCCCATGCATGGCCAAGATGAAGTACAGATGGTTCTGCAGCAGGGCCCAGCCATCTGCGCGTTTTAAAGCTGCTCAGACACTTCTAATGCGCAGCCAAGGCTGAGTTGAGCACTACCATATTAGATACGACCGAGTGAGTGAATGGGTGGAAGAAAACATCTGCTTCAGGTAGGATTTTCATTTAGGGAATTTTCTTGTTAGGGGAAAGAAGAGTGGTTGTATTGGTTGTGTCGCTGTACAGTCTTAGAAAACACAGATTTCAAACACATTGTACCTGAACACTTAGCAGAAGCTCAAAGTTCTCTAGCAGTCAATGGACAATGGACAATGGACAACTAGTGTTGTCCATTGCGTGTGTAGAAGAGACATTGTCGGAAGGGGGGGGGGGTCTTTTAAAATGCACCATACTTGTAAAGCAATGATTCTTCTTGCTTTTAAGATCTTTCTCTTCGCCAGGTGCACTTTGGTTTGCTGTAGTACTAGCAACTGGCCGTGAGAGGGCGCCATGCTCCTGGGAGGTGCTGCCTCAAGGGGTTTCTCTCCTCTCAGCAGGCTGGCAGGAATCAGGTCTTCAGGCATAACCCCTGAGTGAGTACACCACAGGATGTGAGACCAGTGTGTGTTGCTGTGAGCCACAGATAAACCACCAGGAAAGCCTTACTTGCTGATGGCAGGAGGAAAATATTATTCTCCCTGGCCTTGCATAGTTTGGGGGAAAATTTGATGCCTAGGAGAATACTATTTGTCATCTGCAGAATGAGTTGTGAGAGCCCGCGTGTGGGCTGCACCCATAGTTCGACTTGCCTAAGTTGGGAACTACACTTCCCAGAATCCCTTCTGTCTGGTTCCAGTTTAGAATTTACTCAGATCCTTGCAGGAAAACATTTGAGGCAAGAAGCACAACTGGAAAATATTCAAGGAGACCTTTCGGAAGGGGGTCTCTCACCCCGTGCTAACTGCCAAGGAAACCTCTTAGACCTTGAATTTCTGGAGTTGCTGAGAAAACAGCTGGAACCCAGGAAAGTGGAAGCGAGCTTGGCTCCATGCTGCAATGGCCGTGCGTTCTCTTTGCACAGAGCCCTGCCTGCCGGAAGCCCACAGATTTTCACCCAGATGTCAGATGAAGTCATGTATGTGACAGGGGTGCATACAGTTCCTCGGCCCAATTAACCTTTCCTTCCAAAACTAAGTAGCTGACTGCTTAGTAAGGGACTGCTTTTTGCAAAGGCCTAAGCAAATGCTGTGCATTGTGGGAAACCCCAGCCTCGGTTGGGGAGCAGGAGAGTGTGGGTCACAGGATACCAGATGTATTGCAGGAACTCTACCTTACACGGTAGTCACGGAAGCCCAGGAAGGTGATGTTTGGATGAAGATGTCGGATGATCAAAGCCACGAACACGTTTGTCTGAGGGTTCTGTGAAGTCCACGTGGGGTCGGGGGAGAGGTCAGTGGAAGCGTGGCCTCTGTGGACAAGTGCTTCTGGGAGTTCTTCTCCAGGCATGCGGCGGTGGCCCCAGGGTTGTGGTGGTCAGGGCCAGCAGGGGTCAAAGTCAAGCTGGTGTTTCTGGGCCCCTCTGCGTCCACCTGTTACTCTGTGCAAAGACCTCCAGAAAGCAACGGCCGTTCCCTTCCTTGGCCTCCCAACTTTCACGCAAGGTTCCCCTTGGGTTGATCCTCAACTGGAACCATACAGGAGAGGGGGCTTCTGGGAAAAGTAGTTCCCAACTTGGACAAGTAGAACACAGAATAACTGGTTCAGCCCACACATGGCTCCTACAGGTAATTTTGTGGAGGGGAAGCCAGGGAGGGGGAGGAGTGGTGGGGCGGGGTGGGGTGGGGGGACCCAGAGGCAGGTAGCCTGCCTAGACCAAGTCCACACAGAGAGCTTGAGGCAGAAGCTAGCTCAGAATTCAGGTCAGGGGATAGTGAGAGTCCCCGGGAGCCTCTTCCACCCACTATATAAAGTGTAGAAAAATGTCATGCGTCACTCTTGGGCCACCTCCCTGGGAAGACTCTGCGGCCATTGCTTGGCGCCAGCTGCCTTGATGGCATCATCTCTGGGCTTGGGGTTGCAGGTGAGGAGGTGTGCCTGAGCTCTCCAGGCCCCCAGATAACTGGCCAGTGAGATCTGGGCTATTAGGTAGTTGAAAGTAGAATCCTACTGGGGCTGTAGGATGCATGAGAACTTGGATTCCAAAGCTGCTAAGAAATAACCTCCCTAAAAACACTGTCATCAAAAATGTCCATGAAAACTCACCTAAGGGCCTGTGCTAGGTTGATGTGCATATATGTGGTCATGAACTTTTATTCTTCAAAATAAGTACCAGAAACACTGTAAGTCAATAAGTTGATAAGTACCTTCCTGAGACAGCTAAGGAAAGAGAGAAGCTAACACCAGCAAAGCCCGGGACGGCCCGGCCTTGTCCTCCATTCCTTTAAGGCCCCTGGTTTCCTTTCCCACTCTTCAGTATTCCACGCTAGTGCAGGGCTGTTACGTCTCAGCAAAGGAGAAGCTAAGGGTTCATGCTGGTACCAGAAGGCCCCAGGGATGTCTGCTTGGTCCAGATAATGGGCAGCTTAGAAGATTCCAGCAGTCTGTGTTGAGTTCACTTCCAGCCCAGAATGGAGCTTAGCGCCCTTCAGGGATTCCAACTGAACTGAACTGAACGGAACTCGCTGGCTTAGAGAGATCTTAACCCTCACAGCGATCTGAAAATAAACCCTAGGAATCATTCCGACAAAAGCGAAGCGCATCTCCTCCAGAACTCTACCAGAGCTCTCCCGAGACGGGCTCCCTGTGGTTTCATTTCCACTTGTAGTAAACTGTGATGTCCGTGGCAGAGCAAAGCCCTGAGCCATTCTACTCCAGCTATGGAGGACGCAGCCATCCTGTATCCTACGTATCTGACAACTGCTTTCGGCAGCTAGAACTGGACGAACCCACCTTTTGAAGTGAAGCTCTTGTTATAAGTCATTTATCTTTCTATAACAGATATCACAGACTGGGTAACTGATACATGGAAATTCACTGCTCACAGTTCTGGAGGCTGGCAAGTCCAAGTTCAAGGTGTAGACAGAGTCAGTGCCTGGAGAAGGCGGCTCTCTGCTTCCAAGACGCTGCCTTCCTGCATCCGTTTTCTATTTTACAATCATTTTGGCCACTAAGGCTTGGAACCTATTTGGCTTTCCACAAATTGTGATCAATTAGTGCCTCTAGCTTTTACTTTGCATGACCTAAAGTAATTTCTGGCTGAAACGTCTGGCATAAAATTCACTTAATTGTCCACACGGGACGTGTGTGAGCTGTATGCCTGCCACACGCTGACAGTGGCCCAAGACCAGCAGTGGGGGACGCCAGCTCTCCAAGAGCCTGCACACAGCCTTCTCTCCCGAGGGGCTCAGCGGCAGGGCCTGCCCGCCATTTGTATCCACTCTGCTGTTCTGCTCATTTTCTATTTTTACGAAATTTTCAAGCTCAAGTGTATGAGCTGTCTTGACAGTGAAAATACCGAGCAGGCCTAGAAGTGGAGAGAAGCAATGTTGGTGGGTGCGGATGGGTCAGGAGGGAATGTGGTGACCGGGGACCCTGTGTGCTCATTCCCACTGCCATGCCACACCCGGCTGAGGAGTTACTGGAAGGCCATCACGCTGGCCTGCCTGACAAAGGTCCCATGCCCACCAATGTCTTCCCCAGGGCTGGGTGACTGTGCTGGCAGGAGGGAGCCGTCACTGCCAGCGCCAAAGGAGGGGTCTCGCTTGCCATCTCCCCCAGGGCTCGCATCAGGGAAGGGCACCCTGGCAGCCGAAGTTCAAACTTTTCACCCAATGGTCAAATGTTTTGATCGAGAAGTGATTCAAACTCCCAAACTCATTGTAGATAAATAAATCCATAACTAAGGATTGTGTGATTTTTCACAAGTTTTTGAACTGTGTTTTCTCCTATCCCAGACCTTCATTCTTCACGGTATGTACTGTGGAGTGCACATTAACATTGTATTTTCCTTCTTATATTCTCATATAAGATCATCTCAATGCTTCTCAGAAAAAAAGCTATTAATTACAAAGTTTGTTTGTTTTCCCATCCACAAGTAAGGGACAAATTGCTTTACTCATACTATAAAGGCTTTACTTTAGAATAGGCAAACAAGAGGGTACTTTAAAACATCCATGGCAAATGGATTTAAAAGGTAAGTTTATATTGGTGCAGAAAAATATTTCAAAATCTAAGCATACGAGGGATCTTGAAAAAGCACATGGATTGGGTCAGCGCTGTGGTGTATGGGTAAAGTCTCTCTGCCTGCAGTGCTGGCATCCCACATGAGTGCTGGTTCAAGTCCCGGCTGCTCCACTTCCAGTCCAGCTCTCTGCTATGGCCCAAGATGGCCCAAGTCCTTGGGCCCCTGCACCTGCATAGGAGACCTGGAAGAAGCTCTTGGCTCCTAGCTTTGGGTTAGCCTAGCTCTGGCTGTTGTGGCCATTTGGGAAGTGAATCAGTGGATGGAAGATCTCTCTCTCTCTCTCTCTCTCTCTCTCTCTCTCTCTCTCTCTGCCTCTGTGTAGCTCTTTCAAGCTCTGTCAAGCAAATAAATAAATCTTTTTTTTTTTAAAAAAAAGGCACATGGAAAATGTGTATTATGAACAAAACTGTGTGGACTAAACATTTTTATACCCCCATCTTTTCCCTCCATGTCCATGATTTGTTGAAGAAACATCTCATACTGATCTCATACTGATCCCTCTGACTTCTCAGCTCTGTCTCCCAGTGACTCCCTCAACCTCAAACACCGCTTGTCCACAGCAGGTGTCTCATTTTCTCATCAGCAGCCTTGTCCTCCCATCCTGACTGCGCTCCCCCTTTTTTAGTTGCCCCCTCCTCTGCCCCCTTGTCTCCACTCTTTTCGAAGTCTCTCTTTCCCCCATGGCTTTCCTGGGGGCTGCCCTACTTCCCCCAGCTCACAGGTTCACACTGTACTCCTGAGGCTGACTACACGTTGCCTGGGGTTATTCCCTGATGGGTGGCACTGAATGACCTGTGATCCTCAAAGACGGCAGTCACATACGGATTGAGTTAATATATGCATCGTCTTATCCCAAACATGAATCCTCTGTGTGTTCCAGTGTCTGCTGTCACTCCTTACGTTGCTATTTTGGGCCTTTGCTATTTATTGAAAGACCTTGACTACTCAGAAATTGGCAAAATATAGGTAAGCTTCCATTTTCATCTGAAAGTGATCTTAATCCATTAATATGCTCACTACAGGTAATTTGGGATGTTTGTGACTCCCTCTGCAAAAGTATCCTAGTACAGCCTAAAACATAAACACAAAACTTTAAGGTGCTGGAAGTTATGGCTATAGGCATTGATTTATAAATAGTATAGGGTTTTCATAGATGCTTTTTTTCAAAAATATCATTTATAGGATTTTATCAGTAAATTCTACATTTATTAAAATATATTTTATATTTATTATATAAGAAGTTATGCAACCCAGTTAGAAAAGAACATTAGAATATTGTGCTTTTTCTATTACATAGATTCCTCTGTCCTTCTCCCTTATTGTGGTCTTAATTCTGTATATAATTATTTTAATTTCTGTGAGGTACACTGGATATGGAAAAATATGGTGAGAAATTACACATATTTTTAAAGTTAACAGACCTATAAAGGTATCTGATATCAAGTACAGAGGCTTACTGTCCAGGAAAAAAGTAGCATGAAGACTGCTGAACTGAATCCGCCATTGTAAGGACAGAACATACTTACAGCAGGGCAGCTTGTTACCTGGAGTGCGTCCATGATGGCAGGCTCCGAGCTTTGTGAGGAAACAAACCAGCATTTTACCACCTTGCTCTGGTTCTGTGGACAGAACAGAGGAGCCCAGATTTCCTTCTCAATGATTCTACTTCTCAGATGGAGCCGTGTTATCCTCAGCTGGTGAGTCATGTCTTTAGAACTTGACCTCACATGAATTTATAAGATTTCATAATGGGCTTTTCATTTACGTAATATCAGAACCTGTAGAGACTATAAAGCCAGGTAAACATGTATTTTAGGGGGGAAACAGAGGGAGCCTCGTATGAGTTGATTTTAATTTGCCACTTGTCATTTAGGAGCCATTGCAGGAGTGTTGTTCTGATCCATATAGCGCTTTGGCAGTTTTGATGAACATGGTCTACCTTCTCGTCAAGAAATTTGAATTTTCCCCATTTCTGATGATGCCCATGGTCAATGCCCATTCTTTTACACTCTTGAGACAGCCTCAGAGGATATTTTAAAAAGAGCAACTTCTCTTCACAGATCTTCTTCTTTTATGTTCCTAAAAACACAATCACTTTCAACTATCTTAACCTTGCTTTTTCTTAGCAGAAAGCTGGTATAGTCTTTTTGCTGCAACGTAAACAGAGAGGTCAGAAACGTGAGAGGAAATAACTTCCAAAACAAAAATTCAAGGAGGTTAGAATGATATTAAAAGGGAACCAGAAGGGTTATATTTGTTTAAGCAATGATTCTGTTAAGCAGTCTTATCCTGTAGACACTCTATTTTGCAGTAATACATGAGGAGGGTGCCCCCTGCTGGTTGGCAGAGGTAGATGAGTCCCGAGGCTTTGAGCCCTGAGGTGTTCCCCCTCTTAAAGCCATATTACTTTCAATCTTCAACTCCACTCAAAATCTTTATTGCACGCCCCACACAAATACAAACTTTAGAAAAGTAATGCTGAGGCTGACAATGTGGTATAGTGGGTAAAGCCACCACCTGCAGCACCGGCATCCCATATGGGCACTGGTTTGAATCCCAGCTGCTCCACTTGCAATCCAGCTCCCTCCTATGACCTGGGAAAGCAGTAGAAGATGGCCCCAGTGCTTGGGCCCCTGCACCTGTGTGGGAAACCCAGAAGAAGCTCCTGGCTCCTGGCTTCGGATCGGCACAGCTCCAGGTGTTGCAGCCATTTAGGGAGTGAACCATTGGTTGGAAGGCCTCTCCCTCTCTCCCTCTGTCTGTCTGTGTGTCTGTTTCTGCCTCTCTGTAACTCTTCCCTTCAAATAAATAAATTTTTTTAAAAGGTATTATGCTGTTTTTAAAGCATTTTAAGGGGGCCAGTATTGTGGCATAGCAGGTTAAGCTACTGCCTGCGGCACCAGCATCCCGTATGAGCACCAAGTCAAGTCCTGGTTGCTCCACTTCTGATCCAGCTTCCTGCTAATGGCCTGGGAGAGCAGTAGAAGATGGGTCAAGTGCTTGGGACTCTAAACCCACGTGGGAGAGCTGGATGAAGTTCCTGGCTCCTGACTTCGGACTGGCCCAACCCTGGGCACTGTGGCAATTTGGGGAGTAAACCAGCAGATGGAAGACTTCTCTCTCCCTCTCTTGCCCCCATCCCTTCTGTAACTCTGCCTCTCAAATTAATAATTTTTTAAAATAGAAAAGCACTTTAAGAGACAATGATTGGGGCTGGCACTGGTGTAGCGGGTAAAGCTGCCGCCTACAAGGGCCGGCATCCTATATAGTTTGGGTCCCAGCTGCTCTGTTTCCTATCCATCTCTCTGCTATGGCCTGGGAAAGCAGTAGAAGATGGCCCAAGTTCTTGGGCCCCTGTACCCACGTGGGAGACCCAGAAGAAGCTCCTGGCTCCTGGCTTTGGATCAGCTCAGCTCCGGCCATTGTGGCTAAGTGGGGAGTGAATCAGTGGATGGAATACCTCTTTCTCTCTCTCTGCCTCTCCTTCTCTCTCTGTGTAACTCTGACTTTCAAGTAAATAAATAAATCTTAAAAAAAAAAAAAAAAAGACAATGATTGGGGCCAGCGCTGTGGCTTAGCAGGCTAAGTCTCTGCCTAGAGTGTCAGCATCCGATATGGACACCGGTTCATGTCCCAACTGCTCCTCTTCCAGTCCAGCTCTCTGCTAACGGCCTGGGAAAGCAGTGAACCAGCAGATGGAAGCGCTCTCTCTCTCTCTCTCTCTCTCTGTCTCTCTCTCCCTCTTCCTCCTTCCCTCCTTCCCTCCTTCCCTGTCTCTCTGTAATTCTTTCAAATAAATAAAAACACTTTTCAAAAAAGAAAAGAACTGCTACTCATCCGGGAGGACCAGTGGGCACCGGACGTCGAGCACGGCTGTGCTGTGCTGTCGGCTGTTCTGGGACAGCTGCTCTCAATACTGAATGCTTACGTATCACACTTGTCTTGTTAAACACACACAGAATGGGGCCCCTTTCCCAGAGCTCCTGATCCTGTAGGTCTGGACTGAAGGGTCTGAATTTCCAGCAAGTCCCCAAGTCATACCGATCCTGCTGGTCCAGGGACCACACTTCGAGAACTGCTGTTCTAGAAGAAACGGTTCCAGCCTTGGTGGCATATTAGGACCAACTAGGGGAACTTTTAAAAATCTACTGCCCAGGCCCCTCAGACCACTTAACTCCAGATCCCTGAGGCGGGGCCCAGCCTACCATATGTTCTAGTATGTTCTAGAGCTTCTAGGGACTGCAACACAGCCACCGTTGAGAGCCCCTGCCTGGCACTGCGAGTGAGCTGCTGGAATGGCAGTGCTGAATGACAGCACAATTACTGTCCACATTTTACCAGTGAGCTGAAGCTGTGGCAGGCATCCCATGGGGCTCCACACGGACGCCGATTACCAGGCTCCCACCCCACATCTGCCACATCCATCTCTGGCGGGCAGGCCCAGGCGTCTGCCTTTGAAGAAGTCAGGAGTCCTGACACACACATAGGCTCTCTGACCTGCCCGAAGCCACACAGCCACTAAGAGGTGGCGTTCCCATCTCCTGCCTCTGGCGGAACCAGCCAGAAAGGCTTTTATTATGAAAGAGGAACGCTGGCATTCACTGGGTTCTTTTCTGAGCTTCTTCACTCAAGACAAGTCATTCTATATTAACACATGTTTGTCCTGCTCCCTTCCACTACCCATTCCTGGGCAACCTTGGGCAAACCACTAACCCTCTCCATGCCCTTGCTTCCTCAACTGACACACAGGGCTGTGGAGAAGAGGGAGGGTGAATGCGGTAATTCACACGAAAGCGCTTAGAATAATGCTGGCAACCCGTGCTCACCAATAATACCGCTGACAACTGCTTTCTCCAGCTGTGATCAAGGCTCAATTGTTAGCAATGTAAAAGTTGTTTTGTACAGCAAACAGTGCAAAAGTCCTGTGAAACTAAAATATACTAGATACACCATAGCATGCAAACGCAAGAGAGGGCTTGTAAAACATGCATGGGGTATAGACAAACAAGTCATTCAAGAATTTTGGGCTCCTCTTGGAAATTTTCTATGTAAAAATTTCCCTTAGGCCTGCTGGGGGCCACAATAAAATACTGTACTCCTGTGCTGGTCCTCCTGGGAGTCCAAGCTATATAGAGTAGCTTCTAGGGGCCGTGTTGTGGCATAGTAGATTGGGCCTCCACCTAGAGCGCCAGCATCCCATATTGGGGGATGGTTCATGTCCAGGCTGTTCCTCTTCCGATCCAGCTCTCTGCCAATGGCCTGGGAAAGCTGTGGAAGATAACCCAAGTCTTTGGGCCCCTGCACCCACGTGGGAGACCCAAAAGTAGCCCCTGACTCCTGATCAGCCCAGTCCCAGCCATTGAGGCCATCTGGGGAGTGAACCAGCAGATGGAAGACCTCTCTCTTTCTCTTTCCCTTTCTCTGTCTAACACTGCCTCTCAAAGAAATAAAACACATCTTTAAAAAAATAGAATAGCTTCTGAAAAACAAAATTCTGGCTGATTTTTTGAAAAAATTGCCTTGGATTAAAGGGGGAAGAAGGGCAGATTCATCAAAACGATAGTGTGTTGATGACATCCATGTACTCACGGACCTGGTTTTGTAGAATGTGGTATTTTTTACTTTTGCCTTGTTGTGGAACTTCAATCTGCTGGATAGATGAGTGAAATGTCAGCACAGCCTACAGAGGCAAGCGCACAAATGCTCTACTTAATCAGCACATCTCCCATGCCACGCTAATCCTCTTATAGGTCCCTCGGGGCCGCAGGCACACCTGCCTGTCACTGGCACACTCCCCCCTTCGTTTGCCAGGGTCTAAATCGAGTTCCCAATGTTTAACATGGGCGGTTGCCTGTGGATTTTGTGATTTAACGCGGCTTTGGGAAGGACTTCGCACGAAATGCAATGTACTGCTAAATCCCGAAATAATCCACGGAGCTCCAATCCGGACGCTGAGTGTGAGCCAAAAGCGGCGGGCTTAGTCAGAGGCACCATTGATCAAACAAAGAATCAAACTGAAGTTCAAGACACTTGAGTAGAGACCTCTTGGACATGGGTACACTTAAAACACTGGCCAGAGTCCCCGCAGGGAGCAGATGGCACAAGACCCAGGGCACTGGAGGAGAGTTTCGAAAAAGGACCTCTTCAACCCCTGCTTAGGAGCGGTGTGGGCGCGACTGAAGCAAATCAATGACAGGATGTTGGAGCCCTCTCGGTGCTAGCAACAGGGGACTGCAAGGCGGGGCACCTGGATCCACCAGCTCCAGGCCTGCAGGGGCAAGGGGGGCTGAGCAGCTGTGGCTGCAGGGGGAGAGGCTGCCTGACAGCCTGGAGTAGGGTCTGGAGGGCAGGAGTCCCTCACAGTGGGAGGGCAAACGCTCTACTCTTCCACAGTGTGCATCAGTTTTAGATGGCTTCTCTCTGCGCTACTTTCAGATGACAGGGAGACAGACTTCTATTTTTCCTCAGACACTTGCTTTGTCTTGGCTTTCTTTATAGGTAGTTTTATCTGATTAACACATTTTATTTTCAAAAAAAATTCTTTAGAATTTTGTTCTTGTTAAGAGCAGCAAACACAAAATTTTGTCAGGTTCTGTGTAGGAGTATAGCCGTTAGAAAACTTACTCTATTTTTCTTTTGGTTTGTGGTTAATACTACTTTTAAAGATTTAACTTTTTTTTTTTTTTTTTTGCTGTGGTGTGTTTATATTCTTTAGTGCATCTCCTTCCCCTCAAATTTTAATGATCTCTTTATAAGCGGCTCAAGTTTTATCTGTGAAAGTATTAACTAAAGCTAACCAACTAAATTTAGCACTGAATTTCTTTTCTTACTCATTCTTTCTTTCTAGAATAAAACCAGTATCACTATTTCATCAGCTTCCTGGGCCATCTGCTCTATTTATGCAGCTCATTTGAATACAGTTTCCTCCTTGTGCCTCCAGATTCTTCAAGATTATTAAAATCTTGGGCTCGGAGTGAGTCTTGCAAAATCAAGACCTCTCTGCTCTGGCCCATAGAACTCGTCTGTAAGTGACACGTGTCAGCACCGACTGTGTGATCGCCTAGAAAACCGCCAAACGGGACGGCCATGTGACTCAGGCTACCGGGACGGCCATGTGACTCAGGCTACTACAGGATTTTCACCCACCGTCCCGTGTGCTGCGGCTAGCACTCTATGTGAGCTCAAACAGCTCGGCTGTGTCATCCTCTTTACCTTCCACCAGCCCCTTCGGCCAAGGGCTTTGGAGATGAAATTCCAGGTTAAAAGGCAGATAATCCCTACGACATTCTCTTGAAAAGCCAATTTTCAAAAGCAAGGCTCTTAAACTTTCTTTCCAAGAAACAGAATACGTAAAGAGATCCTTTTTTGAAAGTAAAACTTGTTGCATGTCTAGATACAGCAGAACAAGAGACTTGACGGATGGGCTGAGGTCACTGTCAGCCACGTAGATCAGTTGACAGATTTCAATGTCTGTGCAAACCTTAGCAGCGTGGGGTGGCGGTTGCTTTTCTCGGAAACATTAAATAGACATCTACTTTCCACATTGTATTGAGCTGGCTCTTTAACTGCTCACTGTACAAGTATTTCCTGCATCAAGTAGCTTACATATTATTCACCCGCACTGGAGAGCACTTCTCTCATTTAATGAGGCTACTTCAGTTGATTGCTTTTTTCTTTCTTCTTCTCCCTCTTCTTTATATATAATAATCACAGCCATCCTGCCTGAGAGCTTGGATTTTACACTCTTAAGAAGAGCCTCCTTCACATCCTACCCACTAGTACATGGTGAATTGCTCAGCCACCAAGAAGCAGTGAATTTATTTTCCCTAGAAAAATATTTTCAGTTCCGCAAGAAACAGAAATGAGTATAAGATACAATTATTTTCTTAGAAATCTGTAAAGTAAAGGTCAAGGTTCAACTATAAATATGGCATCCACCCTCTTAGGCAGGACTAAATGTGAATGGAAACAGTAGGGAAAAGTGCCAAATGTTTCCTGATGCATTTTTAAAAGATCAGTATAATATTATGCAAAAGACTGTGCTTACAAATGTTAGCCAGGTGTTGGTATGAGTGATTATTTAAAAAAAAAAAAAGTCAAGCTATGTGGTCTTATTTGAGACATGCTTAAATCATGGTGATGAGAAAGAACTTGGAAAAACTTAACATTTCAGTAAATTTTCTACAGCCCCCTTTACTTACTTCCTTAGGCCTGTAACAAATACACACAGACTAGAAAAAAAAAAAATACTGCTTAATTTTACATTGTGTAAGTTACAGCCTGGAGAGTTGCTTGTCCTCAATGGCTTCTCCAACTGCCAAAGGAGTCTTCATCAGGCACAATGGAAGCCCCAAGAGGCTGTGGACTCTTTCCAAGAGACACACTCTGGAGCTTCTTTAAGATCTTCCCTTGGGGCCGGCACTGGGCGCAGCAGGTTAATGCCCTGGCCTGCAGTGCCTGCATCCCATTAGGGTGCCGGTTTGAGTCCTGGCTGCTCCGATTCCGATCTAGCTCTCTGCTGTGGTCTGGGATAGCAGTAGAAGATGGCCCAAGTCCTTGGGCCCCTGCACCCACGTGGGAGACCTGGAAGAAGCTGCTGGCTCCTAGCTGAATCGGCCCAGCTCCAGCCATTGCAGCCACTTGGAGAGCAAACAGTGGATGGAAGACCTCTCTCCCTCCCTCCCTCCCTCCCTGCCTCTACGTCTCTGTATCTGCATCTCTAGATCTTCCCTGCTGAGTTAAAATTGCCCTCAAGATCCTCTGTGACCTAGCTTTTTAGGACAAACTGCAAAGCCTCCATGTAGGAGAAAGCGGAAGTAAAACAACACAGATTCGAGGGCTAAAGAATTCACAGTCATCTAAAGATGACCTCACGTTGGGCAAAGGCTTGAAGTCTGAAGACCTCCCTCTGCCCTGCTGCCCTGACCACTGTGCCACCAGGAGGAAGCCAGGAGGCGGAGCTCTCCTCTGTGGGGTGTGGTTTCCTCCCCTGGGGCCAGCAGGGGGTGGAGTCTGACCTCCAGAGTCCAGGGATGGTAGGAACCCAAAGGGAGAGAGAAAGAGAGATGCAGAGAAGAGTGCTCACCATTTCCGGATTCTCGGCAGCTAACTTGTCCATCTTTTCCGAGATCATCTTTTTCAAGCAGCTACTCAGCAAAAAAGCCTAAGAAATCCAGAAATAAGGAACTCTCTCAGTTGAAGAGGTCTTCGTTGTCTTTCTCTCCCTCTTCACGCCACTAGGCGGGTGATAAGCTCCGCCTTTTAGAGCACACTTCCTAGAGTTTAGGTTTCTTCTTCAATGTCCAACAATTTGCATAAAGTACAATTAGCAGGTAGCCATCCATTTTCTCAACTACACGGGTATCTTTACAGTAAATTCAAAAGAACTTTTTTCGTTTATTTGAGAAGCTGAGACAGAAGAGCGTGTGTGCTAACCCATTGGTTCACTCCTAAATGCTCAGGGCTCCAAAGCTGGCAGCCAAGAACCACCAGGTCTCCCAGGTGGGGGGCAGGAACCCAGTTACCTGAGCCTTGTAAGGTCTGAATTAGCGGGAAGCTGGAGCCAGGAGCTGCAGCAGGGTGTCAAACCACGTACTCTCACGTGGGATGTGGACAGAGCTAAGCACTAGCCCAAACCCCAGCCCTGTCTTTACAGCAGATTTTAAAAAGAGGTTAAAAATGCTCAGGATCTCATTACTAATATTTCTCCTTTTAAAACCCCCTCTGTAGTGCCGGCGCTGTGGCGCCGGCATCCCATATAGGCACTGGTTGGAGTCCTGGCTGCTCCTCTTCCAATCCAGCTCTCTGCTATGGCCTGGGAAAGCAGTAGAAGACGGCCCCAGTGCTTGGGCCCCTGCACTCACGTGGGAGACCCAGAAGAAGCTCCTGGCTCCTGGCTTCAGATCAGCCCAGCTCCAGCCATTGTGGCCATTTGGAGAGTGAGCCAGCAGATGGAAGACTTTTTTCTTTCCTTCTGTCTGTTTATAATTCTGCCTCTCAAATAAAATCTTTTTTTTAAAAAAAGTAATATATTAGGACCTATTGCTTTGGTTGAAATAAAAATTAGTTATATTTCTTCATTTCTTTTTTTTAATACAAGGGAATTTTTGAAAAGTTCATGGAAAACGGAGATTAAAAATAAGTATATTTTGCTGCAAAAATTTTGAAATTCATGCATACTCTTTCCATAATATACATTTTCCATGTCTTTTCTAAAGACTTCTTATTTGCATGGATTTCAATTTTTTTGGCACTAAAATAAGCTCATCTTTTAATTCCATTTTCCCATATGCATTTTGAAGTCAGTACCCTCCTATATTTAATCACTCACCTTCAAGAATGAGGGTTGGCTCCAACATTATCTGTGGCTCAATCATCGCTGTGAAGCCTAAGACACACGATTGTACATCTTGCTGCACAAAGTCTGGCGCTCCCTTGTTGCAGGACCCCAGCTCTATGTGCTGAATTTAAAGTCCCCTGTGATGGTGCCACTTGTCCCTTTCCCACTAACACTTTTCCTTTCCTATCCTGCTCTTTAATTTTGGCTTTCTGCCTTCTCTTTTGGCCCTACTAAGGTCTGAGCCAATGGAAGCTCTGAGTTGGAGGCTACAGAACCTTAGCACAAGGTCATGTTCAAAGATGGAGGGATGATGGGGGAGAGGAGGGAGGAGAGAGAAATCCAGGTGGGAGTGGAGCCAAGGCAGAAAGGCCTTAGTGGGAATGACTCTGTGGGGCAGCAGGTTGGGCTGCTGCCTGCCATCCTCGCAGCCCATAGTGGAACACCAGTCTGAGTGCAGGGACGTGGGAGATCTGCAAGGAGCTCCTGCCTCCTGACTTGGGCCTGGCCAAGACCTGGTCATTGCAGCATTGTTTCCTAGTGGGTAAAGCCACTACCTGCAATGCCGGCATCCCACATGGGCACCAGTTTGAATCCTGGCTGCTCCACTTCTGATCCAGCTCCCTGCTAATGCACCTGGGAAAACAGAAGATAGTCCTTGCATTCACCTGGGAGATCCAGAGGCAGCTGCTTGTTCCTGGCTCTGGCCTGGCCCAGCCCAGGCCATTGCAGCCATCTGGGGAGTGAACCAGTAGATAGAAGATTGATCTCTCTCTCTCTCTCTCTCTCTCCTCTTCCTCTTTAAAAATTTATTTATTTATTTTAAAGGCAGAGTTACAGAGAGAGAGAGAGAGAGAGAGGATATCTTCCATTTGCTGGTTCACTCCACAAATGGTTGCAATAGACAGGGCTCAGCCAGGCCAAAGCTAGGAGACTGGAACTCCATGCAGGTCTCCCATGTGGGTAGCAGGGCCCAAGAACCTGGGCCACCTTCTGCTTATTTCCTAGGTGCATCAGCAGGGAGCAGGAACAGAAGTGGAACAGTTGGGACTCAAACTGGTGCTTTTGTGGGATGCTGGCATCACAGGTAGCAGCTTAACCTGCTGTGCCACAGACCAGGCCCACGACTCATTTGTGTAACTTAGGATTTTGATGTAATACTTTGGACTCTGGTAGAATAAATGTCAATGCAAAGATTAATCCAGGGGCAGCGCTGTGGCACAGCAGGTTAACGCCCTGGTCTGAAGCGCCGGCATCCCATATGGATGCTGGTTCCAGTCCTGGCTGCTCCTCTTTCGATCCAGCTCTCTGCTATGGCCTGGGAAAGCAGTGGAAGATGGCCCAAGTGCTTGGGCCCCTGCACTTGCATGGGAAACCCGGAAGAAGCTCCTGGCTCCTGGCTTTGGATCGGCACAGCTCCGGCCATTGCGGCCAACTGGGGAGTTGGAAGACTTCTCTCTCTCTCTCTCTCTCTCTCTCTGCTTGTCCTCTCTCTGTGTAACTCTGACTTTCAAATAAATAAATAAATCTTTTTTTAAAAGATTAATCCATTGTAGAACATCTAGAGTTTGATTTCAATTGGATTTGGTATTTAGAAAATTAGATTGTCCCTACTTTGGACTAGTGGGATTTCTAATCCAATGTTAGTTCTAAGTTAAACATGAGTAACGTGCTCCCAACAGCCACGGCCTCTCCTACAAGACCCTGATTTTGATTGGGATGATAAAGTGCCAACCCCCAGGCAATTATTCATGCTTCCTCTAAGCCAACCACAAATTCGGTTCCTCTTTGCTGGACTCCCTTGCAGCTAAGACATGATGGAAGGTCTGCTGGGAGATACATAGGGTGAAGCCTTTGCTTGCCAGATAAGAGGCGTAGCTTTTCACCTGCTTGGGCGCCAGGGTCTGCAAGTAAGTCCAGCCCACCACCTGTTTTAGTAAATAAATCTTTACAGCCAGATTCATTTGTTTATGAATTGTCTACGGTTGCTTTTAACAAAGTAGCAGCAAAAGAGACCATAGGAATCTCAACTGGTAAACTATTTGCCATCTGGCTCTTTAAGAAATGTTTGCCGCCTCCTGGTTGAAGCCACTATTAGTTGAGGCTGCCATCCCTTGATGACTAAAGTCATTTCTAACCCACACGAAGGCATGATGACTAAGAAGACAAAACAAAAATGAAAGGTATCGCAGCCCAGCAGGGGAGAACACAGCACTCTCTCCTGCCCGCCCTGCCCTTGCATCACTGTGTAGAAGATGCTCAGCTCTGCTGGAGAACTCACCTGTTTGGTATAAATGACAAACCACTGCCAGCGACTCTCCTCGCTGTATTGGAATCTGAGCTCCAAGTCCTGGTGGAGAGTTCGCTGGGGCCCATCCCTCTCTAGCAGCGTCCCCTGCAGAGGGAAAGATATTATTGAACACACTATGGTAAGTTAAGTGCCTGTGATGTGCTGGGCAAGATACCAACATGAGTGAGACTACCCCAAATCCCAAGACGCCCTCAGTCTACTGAGGAGCCCTGTTCGGACACCACAGTTTAATATAGTTAATGGCAGAAGAGAGGCAAATAGCAGCCTACAGAAGTAAACAGAATGGGCACCCAACCCAAGTCGGGGCTGGGAGGGATGGGGCGGGGAGGGGGAGTATTCCTGGAGAGAGCAGCACCTGAGCAGAAGTAGCAGCTACCCAAGTTTGTTGGGGGTTTTTGTTCATTTGTGTGCGAGGGGGAAGGATGCGGGGGAGTGAGAGGTGATTCCCGGTGGGAGGAACAACAAGTGCAAATGAACTGTGGCATGAGGGAGCCTGGCTTGCGGGAGACCTTGCAGGTGACTGCGTGTGGCTGCATAATGGGTGGCAAGGCAGGGGACAGAGAGGCAGGGCCGTCCTGAGAGTGTGGTAGTAGGTGCTTGGGGTGTCTGCTACCCGGCATCCATCCTTCTTCCTCCTAGTAACAGAGTCTCAAACTCCTGGAGCAAAACCAGCCCTTTTCCATGGTGGGCTATCCATGTAGGACTGTCAGGGAACGACAAGTCAGAGGGTGGCGTCAGATCCTCGCGTAGACCAAGCAGACACACACTCCCTGGGCCCCTCGTCTCATTCCAGAAGACAGAGGCCCAAGGAGCAGGTCCTGATGGAGAGTCGGTCTCCTAGCTCCCTTGCTTCCTGACTGGCCTACACCCCCTCTTTAGCTCTGCCTTTGACTCGGTAGGTGAATCCACAGCTGTCCACAGACCCCCTTTTCCTCACTCGTGTAAGGTGTATCGGTGTCTGCTACTCACCTCCTGAGAGTCCTAACTCTCACAGGACTTGTAAATGAAGCTAAGGCAGCAGGCATTCATTACAAGGTCTTTAAAGCTGAATAACAATACAATTAGACTTCTGTCTTGGCAATAGTGCCCGGCAGCATCAGTCTAGACAATGAATCGGGAAGTAGTTTCAGACACGAAACATCAGCTAGTGCAAGACTCTCAGCCCAGGGAGAAGGAGAACAGACGAGGTGAGCCCTGGGAAAGACTTGGCCAGATGCAGCACCAGCAGAGGGAAGCCAACAGAGTAGAACGTTCTCACCGAGCCAGGGACAAAGTTTGGAGAAGCTGCGGTTTGAAGAGTCGGGGGTGGGGGGCAGAATACCAAGGAGGAGGGATTTCTCCATGCAGAGTGCCCAAGTGCTTTTCTCCACTCTCCAGATGCAGGATGAATAACCTGTGTGTGTGTGGGGGGGGGGGACGCCACGAGGCTGGGAAGCCAGCTACCGACAGCAGGAGGCTGAACAGTTCCGGGTGTTCACGAACAAGGCAGGAAAGAGCTCATGTTTCTATCAGGCAGAGTAGAGAGACACCGGACAAGTACTGGGTAGAGAAAGGTTAATAGTAAGCCTCATGCAGCAAGCGCTGTGGTGTGGTAGGCTAAGCCTCTGCCTGTGGCACCCGTATCCCATATGGGCGCCGGTTCATGTCCTGGTTGCTTCAATTCTGACCCAGCTCTCTGCTATGGCCTGGAAAAGCAGTAGAAGATGACCCAAGTGCTTGGGCCCCTGCATCCATGTGGGAGACCTGGAAGAAGCTCCTGGTTTCAGATCAGCTCAGTTCCAGCCATGGCGGCCTTTGGGGAGTGAACCAGCAGATGAAAGACCTCTCTCTTTCTCTTTCTCTGCCTCTCAATTAAATAAACAAATCTTAAAAAAAAAAAAAAAGAAAGAAAGAAAAGAAAAGAAAAGAAAGCCTCAAACAAGTAAAGCCAATCCCAAGGAGTCTAACTGCATGCCAGAGTAATAGCCTTAAAGGAAGGTAATAGTCTGGTCTTCAATAATGTGAAGTCACAGTGTTTGGCAAACTACAAAAAATGACTTGGGGAGCTGGTGTGGTGGTGCAGTGACACTGACATCCTGTACTGGAGCGCAGGTTCAAGTCCCTGCGGCTCCATTTCTGATCCAGCTTCCTGCTAATGCACTCGGGAAGGCACCAGCTGATGGCCCAAATGCCTGGGCCTCTGCCACCCATGAGGAAGACCAGGCTGGAGCTCCTGGCTTCTGGCTTCAGCCTGGCCCAGCCCTGGCTGCTGCAGCCATTTGGGGAGTGAGCCAGTAGATGGACTTTCTCTATGTCTCTCCCTCCTTCCCTCTGTTGTTCTGCCTTTCAAATAAATCTTTTTTTAAAAAAAATTACCTGCTATACAGAGGAGGAGAAAACCATGCTCTGTGAAGAGGAGAAGAAGCAATCCACTGAAACCATCCAGAAGCTGCAGAATGATGGAAGGAGTGGACAAAAATAGTTTAATTAAAAGTTGCTTACATATGCTCCACACACATAAGAATTTAAAGGAAGGCATAAAGGGCCAGCACTGTGGCGCAGTGGGTTAAAGCCCTGGACTGAAGCACTGACATCCCATAGGGGTCCCAGTTCAAGTCTCAGCTGCTCCACTTCTGATCCAGCTCCCTGCTAATGCACCTGGGAAAGCAGTGGAGGATGGCCCAGTCCTTGGGCCCTGCATCTGTGTGGGAGGTCTGGAGGGGACTCCTGGTTCCTGGCTTCAGATCGGTGCAGCTCCAGCAGTTGCAACCATTTGGTGAGTGAGCCAGCAGATGGAAGATTTCTCTCTCTCTCTCTCTCTCTCTCTCTCTTTCTCTCTCTGTGTGTGTATAACTCTGTCTTTCAAATAAATAAAATGAATCTTTTTAAAAAATAAGAAAAGAATGGCATGATAAGAGAGAAATAAAACATACAAATAGAGCTACAAGCAATTCCTTGAGATGAAATACAACATCTGGAGGTGAAAAATACAATATTAGAAGTAAAATGAACTGGATGGGCTAGACAGCCAGATTAGACATTACAGGAAACAAGATCAATAATCTTGAAACTGACCCAAGATGAAGCAGAGAGAACAAAGAGACAGAAATGAATGAAACCGTATAGGATACCACTTCACATGCAGTAACTGGCTGTAACTTCAGTCAGAAAGTGACAAGCATGGGCAAGGACGTGGGAAACCCAGAATCCTCACCCCTGTTGGTGGGGATATGAACTGACGCAGCCACCACACAGGCCAGCCTGGCAGCGCTGTGACTGTCAAACACATACTTACCACTTGGCCCGCAATTCCGCTCCTGGCTGGCTGGCCAGGTGAAACAAAGAATCAGAGCCACAGGAAAGCTTGGGCACAAATGCCCGTGGAGCAGAAATCACAGCAGCCCAAAGAGAAGCAACTCAAATGCGCATCCGTGGATGAGCAGACACAGTGGAACAGGGTCTGGTTATGGAAAGGAACAAAGTACTGATACCCACTCTAAGGATGAGCCTTGGAAACACACTAAGTCAAAAGCTAGTCCCAGCGGCCCGCGTTGTGGTGCCGTTGGTTAAGCGTCCCAGATGAATGCTGGCTTGAGCCCCAGCTTATCCACTTCAGATCCAGTGTCCTGCTAATGCGCTGGGAAGGCAGCAGAAGACGGCCCAGGTGCTTAGGCCCCTGCCCCCATGTGAGAGACCCAGATGGAGTTTCAGGCTCCTTCCTGCTTTGGCCTGGCCCAGCCCTGGCTGTTGCTGCTATTTGGGGAGTGAACCAGGGAATGGAAGATCTCTCTTTCTTTACCTCTCTCCCTGTAACTCTGCCTTTCAGATAAGTAAATCTTAAACAAAACCAGTCACAAACACAAATATTATATGATTCTATTAACAGGCAATGTCCTGAATAGGCAAATGTAGTCTACAGGGACCGAAAGTGGATGGCTAACTTCTTAGGGCTGGTGGCCATGCGGTGATAAGAAAGTGATAGTTAACGGGTATAGGTGTCTTTCTAAAAAGTGTTCTAAAGAGCAAATGTTCTGAAATTGACCATGGTGATGGCTATATACCTCTGAGAATATATGAAGTATCATTGAGCTGTATGCTTTACACAGGTGAGTTGTATGGTATCCGAATGATCGCAACAAAACTGTTACAATGACAGAAAATGACTGTGGCATTGGTAGACTCATTTATCTGCACAACAGAACAGAGAACCCAGGAACAGACCCACTCAAACACGGCCGAGTGACTCGAAAGAAGGGCAAAAGCAGCTTGACTGAGGAAACACAGCCGTTTCAATGAATGGCGCTGAGGCAGTAGGGACTCCCACATGCAAAAAGGGAGCCTCACCCCAAGTGTCACACACCACGCAAATGCACCCTATTTAGATGTAAAACCTGCAAGTATAAAACTTCTAAGAAAAGAACAATAGAACAAAATCTTCATGTCTTAAGGTTCAGGAAAGAATTCTTGGTCTTGACCCCCAAAACACACAATCCACAGAGAAAAGAATGATGAGTTTGAGTTCATTGAAAGTAAAAAACTTTTGCTCTATTAAGAGGAGGAAAACTACAGAGAGAGAAGGAAAATATTTGCAAACCAGATGGCTAGCAAAGACAAGCGTCTAAAACACACAAGGAACTCTCCGGGGCCAGCGCCATGGCGCAGTAGGTAATCCTCCACCTGCAGCGCCAGCTTCCCATATGGGCACCAGTTCAAGTCCAGGCTGCTCCTCTTCCAATCCAGCTCTCTGCTATGGCCTGGGAAAGCAGTGAAAGATGGCCCAAACCTGCACCCATGTGGGAGACCCAGAAGAAGCTCCTGGCTCCTGGCTTTGGATCAACGCAGCTCTGGCCACTGTGGCCAATTGGGGAGTGAGCCAGCAGATGGAAGACCTTTCTCTCTGTCACTGTCTGTAACTTTACCTCTCAAGTAAATAAATAAAATCTTTAAAAACATACACACACACACACACACACACACACACACACACAAGGAACTCTCAAAATTCGATGGTAAAAACAAACAATTCAATTAGAAAATGGGTAAAACAACCAGATATTTCACCAAAAAAGATATACAGATGGCAAATACGCACGAGAAGATGTCTAACATCATTAGCTGTGAGGGAAATGCAAACTAAAACCACAAGATACCATTACCTTCCTATCAGAATGACTAAAATAAGCAATAGCAACGACACCAATGCTGGTGAGCATGCAGAGGAACTGGATCAATCAAATTCTGCTGGTGGGCGTGGAAAATGATACCGTTCGATAGTTTCTTAAAAACCTAAACACCTAATTACCAGATGATCCAGCAATTAACTCCTGAGCCCTGAACCCACAGAAATGAAGACTTGTGTTCAGACAAAAGCGAGTACATGAATATTTATGGCTGCTATATCCACAGCAGCTAAAACTGAAAACACCCAGATGTCTTTCAATGGGTGAACGGTTCAACAAACTTGGCCTATCCACGCCATGGACGACTGCTAAGCAAGAAAAAGAAAGAAACTACTGAAACACACAACAACCTAGATGAATTTCCTAAGAATTATACTAAGTCCAAAAAAAAAATTAAGTCAATCCCCCAAATAATTACCATTTATAGACTCTTCCACCCAATAGAGGAAGACACATTCTTTCATATGAATACAGAGTATTCACCACGCCAGGTCAAATTTGGGGCCAAGAAACACATTTCCCAAAAGGACTGAAATCACACAATGATTCCAAGGGGAAAGTGTCAGGCAGGGAGATGGCGTAGGAGGCTCTTCAACCTATCCACGCCGGAAATGTTGACAGCAAGCAGCGAGGGGGGAAAGGGAGATTTCCGAGGGACAGCAAGGTAGAAGCATGGCCAGGGCTCATTAAACGTGCAGGGTAAGGGGGAGTGGGAAGTCAGAGGCAACTCCAAGACTTCCAGCCTGGCAGTTAGGGGGCGGTGGTGAAGCCCCATTCACCAGGGGACAGGCGAAAGGGTGCAAGCACCGGGCAGGCGCAAGGGGAATGGACAGGTCTGCTTTGGCAAAGGCTGAGTGTGAGATGTGTGTGCAATGCCCAGGGAGGGTGTCCAAAGGGCCCGAGATGGAGGGACCTGGTGGTTGATGGCAGATGGTATCTAGCGTCTATCTTGGAAGTGGAACGGCAGGGAACAGCGGCATTTCAGGAGTGCTCGGAGGGAGAAGGTCTACAACAACAGAGGTGGGAGAAGAGGTGGTTTTATGAAACCATTATTTATTTGAGAGTCAGAGATTGAGAGAGAGAGACAGAGAGAGAGCGTGCGCACGCTCCATCTGCAGATTCACTCCCCAAAGCTCAGGTCTCTTGCATGGGTGGCAGGAATCAATCATTTGAGCCACCAGAACTCCTTTCACAGAGTCTGCGTAGTGGAAAGCTCAAGTCAGGAGCCCAAGGCCTGGATTGAACTCGGGCTCTCCCACATGGAATGCGGGTGTCCCAATTGGGATCTTAACCTCTAGGGCAAAGTCTCATGGCAAGAGAGCGTGTTTTGAGGAAGAAAGCGTGGTGGATGGTATCACATGCCACAGGGAAGCCCTAGGTCAGCTAGAAAATCCCCACGGATGGAGCACGTAGGTGTGCGGGTTGCTCTAGGTTGCTTTTGTCCTCTACTACTTAACCTCAGTTTTCATTGCAAAGAACTAATCCTGCTTAGCTCACTGAGTACATGTAAGAATTAAATAATAGATACGGAAGTGCCCAGCCCAGCAGCTGGTACTAAATCGGCTCTCAATCAATCTGATGATGAGGCTTTCTCTTGTAGGGAGAAGGTACCAAATGCAAGCTTCCAGGTCCCCTTAGGAAGAGCCTTGCTGGTCAGCATCCAGTTTCCAAGAGTAGAGTTTGCCAGCACTGAACACAAAGCAAGTGCTCAATAAAAGCAGCCGTTATTACTATCTGCTATGGTGACAACAGCTGCCTGGAGCAGCAGGGAACCATGAGTGGTGTTACTGAGCCAACTGGTAAACCTGCCTCCCTACTACCGACTTGGTCATCAAGAGCAATGGGGTTTTTAAACCCCGGGTGGAGGCTGTACGTCATAGGAAAAGCAGGGCGCCGGGATACTCACAAGGAAAGTGACCTGCCAGCACTTCACCCTGCTCAGCTGGAACGTGATGTCCCGGGTCTGGCCATCCGGCAGGGTTACGCAGCAGCTGATCTCATTGTTGCCGATGCAAAGAACAGCCCTGCAGCCTGGTTCTGGGTAGTCGCAGGTGCAGGGATCCAGCTGCACACACCCGTAGTGCCGTGCCTCACGGGCCAGCTCCAGAAACTGCTCCAAAGGGACGAGGACGCGGGGGAGAGAGGAAGCAAAAGATGCAGAAACTTGAAGCCAATGAAAACATCACGTCGGAGGCTATTGCCTGTCTAGGAGGATGCCGGGAACCGAGTCACAGGAGAGCACCTTGCTTTTTTTTTCTGGGGCACAGGAATGAAGACCACGCCTCTGCGCTGATGACAAGCCCTGGGGAAGCTCGTGGTGTGTCCTGCCGGGGCAGGGGCCATTCCTGCCTTATCCCCATTGTGTCTTGCACCTGTAATGGTGCTTGGGACAGAGCAGGACAGGAAACGCACCATGGGAGGAGTAAGAGTGGGGTGAATAAAATGAATGAGCAGATATGATCTATCATAGCAGATGATAACAACACACACAGCGAGTGTACATTTAAAATGTCTTTTAGGCGTTTGCCATTCTATGAGTCTGCTGTGTGTCCTGCTTCCCCCGCAGGATCATTCTCTTTTAATTCTATCCTTCATTGTTTGTTTACACTGGTCTTATTTGTGAGATCTCTTCGACACATACCCTATCTTTTTGATCAGTTGTGTATTTATATTTTTCACTTTACCAAGTGAGCTGGCATTGGTACCTGCCTCCTTGGTAAGATTGAGTTGAAATCCCCTGGCACATTTCTAGTTCCACCATTGGAGGTAAGTCCGAGTGAGCATGTGCCAACCTATATATTTCCTCCCTCTCTTATTCCCACTCCTATGTTTAACAGAGATCACTTTTCTGTTAATTTTAAATGCCTAAGAATGATTGTGCATTGATTACAGCGTTCAACCAGTGGTCTTATGTAGAACAAACAGAACAACAACAACAAATACTAAGTCTAGACAAGGGCTGATCATGTCATTGTCTCTCATAGTGTCCAGCTCACTTCAATGGGTATCATTTTAGATGCTCGTTTAGTTGCCATCAATCAGGGAGAACATATGATATTTGTCCCTTTGGGACTGGCTTATTTCACTCAGCATGCTGTTTTCCAGCTTCCTCCATTTCGTTGTAAATGCCTGGATTTCATTGTTTTTTACTGCTGTATAGTGTTCCATAGAGTACATATCCCATAGTTTCTTTATCCAGTCATCCATTGATGGACATTAGGTTGATTCCAAATCTTAGCCTCAGAATCAACCCTTGGGACATTCGGATCTGACTAAAAGGTCCATGAGAGTCTCACAGGCATGGAAAACCAAGACACGGTGGCAAAAAACAATCTAAATGAAGATCCTGGTGAACAAGACCCCAGCAGAAAGAACAGGCCATCAAGGAGGGAGGCGCCTTTCTCTGAAGGGAGGAAGGACCCTCCACTGTGATACGGCCTTGACTAAACAGGTTCAGAGTCGGTGAACTCAAGGGGCTTTCATAGCCTAGACAGCTCATAGCAAGAGTCTCGGGTGATTGCTGACGTCATAAAAAAGAGTGCCAATTGTTAAATCAACCACGGGAGTCACTGGGTACATGCTCCCCATGTAGGATCTCTGTCCTTAATGTGTTTTACTATGAAACTTAAAAAAAAACACTATTAGTTGAACAATAGCCTATAACGTGTGCGGTTGTGGAGTGCAGCCTGCTGAAAGCCTTGCTTAGTATATACTAAGTTGATCTTCAGTATATGAAGGTAATTGAAAATGAAACCCGATGAAGGGTGGGATGGGAGAGGGAGTGGGGGAGGGGAGGCCCACGGGAGGGAGGGAGGTTGGGGGGGGGAGCCACAAAAATACAAAAGTTGCAAAACAAGAAAAAAATAAAAGAACTTAATACTTTACCCTTTTAGTATTTTTTTATGTTCTACTCAAAACTATTGGTTGAATTCTGTAATTAATACACAATTATTCTTAGGTGTTTGATTAATGCTATAACTAGTACTCAAATAGTATTTTACACTTTGTGTTTCTGTGTGGGTGCAAACTATTGAAATCTTCACTTAAAAGATTGAAAATTAATCTTGATGTGAATGGAAGAGGAGAGGGGGTGGGAGAAGGGAGTGTTGTGGGTGGGAGGGAAGGTATGGGGAGGGAGCCATTGTAATCCATAAGCTGTACTTTGGAAATGTATGTTCATTAAATAAAAACTTTTTAAAAAAAGGAAAAAAAAAATGTCTTTTACAAACTACCTGGAGATCCACGTTGGAGGAAAAGTAACTTGTTTTTACAGGCTGTTTTGACAGTGGTGCTGCCAGAGGAGAGTTTGGAAATGGCTACGAAACAGCAGTACAAGGAGGCCTGCTTTTTGCTTTTTTGTTTTTTTTGGACAGGCAGAGTTAGACAGTGAGAGAGAGAGAGAGAGAGAGAGAGAGAAAACGGTCTTCCTTCTGTTGGTTCACCCCCCAAATGGCCACCATGACTGGTGCTGCGCTGATCCGAAGCCAGGAGCCAGGTGCCTCTCCTGGTCTCCCATGCAGGTGCAGGGCCCAAGCACTTGGGCCATCCTCCACTGCACTCCCGGGCCACAGCAGAGGGCTGGACTGGAAGAGCAACCGGGACAGAACCGGCACCCCAACCGGGACTAGAACCCAGAGTACCTGTGCCGCAGGCGGAGGATTAGCCTAGTGAGCTGTGGCGCCCGTCAAGGAGGCCTGTTTTCTAAAGAGAGAGTTCCAGCACCCCCAGATGCCCAGGGGACACTCTTAGGATACTCTGACCACAGGCCAGGTGTGGTTCCAGCTGCAGTCCTAGCATTTTGTTCTATTATGCTTGTCTAGGATTTTCATTTTTAACAAAGTATTGTTACTAACAACTGCATTTAATAAACTGATATTGGGGGTTGGACTTGTGGTATAGCAGGTAAAGTCGCAGCATGTGACCCTGGCAACCAATATGGGTACTGGTTAGCATTCTGGCTGCTGCTCCACTTCCAATCCTGCTCCCTGCTAATGGCCTGGAAAAAGCAGTAAAAGATGGCCCAAGTGCTTGGGCCTCTGCCACCCATGCTGGGAGACCCAGATGAAGCTCCTGGCATTGCAGCCACTTGGGGAGTGAACCAGTAGATGTAAGATCTCTCTCTCTGTCTCTTCCCTCTCTCTGTGTAACTCTTTCAAATAAATAAATCTTCAACAAATAATAAATAAATATGGGACTAGCACTGTGGTATGGTGGGCTGGGCCTCTGCCTGTGGCACCGGCATCCCATATGAGTGCTGGTTCATGTCTAGGTTGCTTCTCTTCCAATCCAGCTCTCTGCTATGGCCTGAGAAAGCAGTGGAAGATGGTCCAACTGCTTGGGCCCCTGCACCTGCATGGGAGACCCGGAAGAAGCTCCTGGCTCCTAGCTTCAGATTGGCCCAGCTCTGGCTGTTGTGGCCATTTGGGGAGTGAACCAGCAGTTGGAAGACCTCTCTCTCTCTCTCTCTCTCTCTGAAACTCTGCCTTTCAAATAAATAAAATAAATCCTTAAAAAAAAAAGAATGATAGCCACATAATGACAACCTGGCTCTTTCCCAAGCCTCTCCTGAAGCAAGGGAGCTCACACCTCTCGTTCAAAGACTATGCTCTCTGACGAAGTGAAACATGGTGAGACGTAAGCGGAGAGGGACAGCTGACTCAGTCTCATGCTGTAGGACACAGCTGTGCTGGGACCCATGCTGCAGCTTCGGAGATACGTTCGGCTGCCTGGCCTCCAGCGGGGTCACTGAGAATCATCCTTGGTACCTGTGCAGGGTGGGAGCAGGGCTGGGTCAGCTTGCCCCGGAGCGCTCAGAGAGTGGGCGCATGCTCTTGCTACAGGACTTTCTTATTCAGTATAAGGTGTGAGTCAATCATTGTTTATTTCATTGTTTGAGAGCACTTACAAATGTGCACTCATTCCTTAATTGCAATGAGCTAAAACAAATGCAAGTAGTTGTTTGAACACAAAGCTCTCTTTTGCAAGAAAATTGGGGTTGAAGAAGTAACTTACTCAACACACTTGCTGGCATTTGCCATTCAGTGGGGAGATGTCCCTGAGGAAAACCAGAAGACAGCAATCTGCCAGCATGATCTACTTGAAAAATTAGCTCTTTGAAGATGAACTAGAAAGCACTGTTGAACACATAAGGTAGCAGAGGTGTGTTTATGTATTTTTCATTTAGAACAAGGGTTAGCAACCTTTTCTGTAAAGAGCTCTATGGGAAATCGTCTCTTGCCGCCACGGACGTCTGCACTGTGGCACGACAGCTACCTCAGACAATGAAGAAACAGGTGCGCGTGACTGTGTGCCAAGGAACCTTCATTGGCAAAACCAGCGGCCCGGGGGCTGGCGCTTATCTCGGATTTATATCAAAAGGCTCTTCTTTAATTCACTCATTTCCAATCCACACTTTCTTGTTCATTTCCATCAAGGAAAGCAGTGGTTGTTCGTGTGTGGGCTCCAACAGCAACAGAACTTCACAAGCGCTTATGTAATTCTGGGTATGCGTTAGCACTCTGCGGTGCTTTTAGGAAAAAACAAGTTAATAGCAGTAAGGCCTCAACTTTGAAATCTAATTCATGTACTCAAAGTGGTTTTGTTTTTGTTTTTGTTTTTTTTGACAGGTAGAGTTAAAGACAGTGAGAGAGACAGAGAGAAAGGTCTTCCTTCCGTTGGTTCACCCCCCAAATGGCCGCTACGGCTGGCGCACCATGCTCAACCGAAGCCAGGAGCCAAGTACTTCCTCCTGGTCTCCCATGTGGGTGTAGGGCCCAAGCACTTGGGCCATCCTCCACTGCCCTCCCGGGCCACAGCAGAGCTGGACTGGAAGAGCAGCAACCGGGACTAGAACTCAGCACCCACATGGGATGCCAGTGCTGCAGGTGGAGGATTAACCAAGTGAGTCACAGCGCTGGCCCCTTAACTCTGCCTTTCAAAAAAAAAAAAATACATACAATAAAGTAGAAACCATTTCTTTGTTAAGATATGTCTGACTAGTCAGACCCATATGCACCGCTTGGGAGCAGGAGGCATCTGAATTGGTATCACCGTCAGGAAGGTTTAAAAAGGGATATTCAGAAATATCACCCAAGGAATAGCAGAACACAGCCTCAGAGAGCGAGGATGGTGGCTGCTGCGTTCTGAGACCTCCAGCCGAGATCTGGCCCAGGCGCTAGAACACAGAGCGTGCAGACTAATCAGACACAGGCTGCGGCCTCGTGGTGCTCACTGCCAGAGTGATTTATAGAAGCAAATGCTGGAAACAACCTGACTTGCAAGAATAGGAAACCGGCGACTAAGCGAGAACAGGATCATAAAGTGGAATACTCCATAGTCATTAAAAAGAATGCTGAAGATCTATATTAATTAACTTGGCAAAAGACTCATTAAACACCATCTGTAGTTTTTTCTTTTTAGAATCTTTAAGCAATAAGCTTTTACTAATTGTATAACCAGAAAAATCAATGCACGTGTTCTCATTTTTTAAAAGGAACCTTAGTCTTCAGTGCCCAACAGTTTAATAAATTATAGAAACAGTGCAACTCCACAACGTTTCTTAACTCTGCTCCAAGGGGGGACGGGGGTCTCTTGGTGTAATGTTTGATTCACCTGTGTTTGATTGTCTTCTTTCTGGAGAGCTTCTAATTTCTGCCTCTGTGCCTGTGTGGGTTTGGCCCATTCTTTGTCAATGTCCTCTTTTGCCTTAAAACAACACAATTGTAAAATTAGCAGTCGTGGCAGAAATAAGTTAATCTGACAAAAAGTTCATTGTGTAGGAGAGCTTAAGTCGATCTATACAATGATGGAGTGTGTGATAAAGGTTTCCTTTTCAGTTATGGGTAGGAAGAGATTTTGCAACAGTTTGAGGACAACTGAAAATACTTGGCAAAGAAAATAAAATTAGTTCTTTCCCCACACCACCCAGTCAACTAAATCACGGATAGAAATTTAAATGTGGGGACCAGTGCTGTGGCGCAGTGGGTTAATGCCCTGGCCTGAAGTGCCGGCATCCCATATGGGCGCTGGTTCTAGTCCCGGCTGCTCCTCTTTCCATCCAGCTCTCTGCTATGGCCTGGGAAAGCAGTAGAAGATGACCCAGGTTCTTGGGCCCCTGCGCCCACGTGGGAGACCCAGGGGAAGCTCCTGGCTCCTGGCTTCGGATCAGTGCAGCTCCAGCCGTTGTGGCCAATTGGGGAGTGAACCGTTGGATGGAAGACCTCTCTCTCTCTCTCTCTGTCTCTCCTCTCTCTGTGTAATTCTGACTTTCAAATAAATAAATAAATAAATCTTTAAAAAATTTAAATGTGAAAAGCTATGAGTTAGCCAAAATATAAAAAAGGTGAATATTTTTATCTGATCTTGAGATAGAGAATATCTTTTTTTTTTTTTTGACAGGCAGAGTGGACAGTGAGAGAGAGAGAAAGATCTTCCTTTACCGTTGGTTCACCCTCCAATGGCCGCCGCGGCCAGCGCGCTGCGACTGGCGCACCGCGCTCATCCAATGGCAGGAGCCAGGTGCCAGGTGCTTTTCCTGGTCTCCCATGGGGTGCAGGGCCCAAGCACTTGGGCCATCCTCCACTGCACTCCCGGGCCACAGCAGAGAGCTGGCCTGGAAGAGGGGCAACCAGGACAGAATCTGGCACCCCAACCGGGACTAGAACCCGGTGTGCTTGTGCCGCAAGGCGGAGGATTAGCCTGTTGAGCCACGGCGCCGGCCGAGATAGAGAATATCTTAAGATACAAAGACAAAATGTCATAATGAAAGTATAATCACATATAATTATGTGGAAATAGAAAAGCCACCAAGAACAAAACAAAGTAAATGGGAAAACAGTAAAATGAGTGCATGATATACAGCAAAAAGTTAATATTTATATAAAACAATAGGAAAAACATAAACATCCTCAATAGAAAAATGGTTAAAAGATAAGTATTAGTAATTGACCAAAAGGGATTCCAAATGACAAATAAATATTCAGTCTTACTAATAATCAAAGAATTGTTTGCCTCTTACCCTGGCAAAGAGTAAAGAGTAAAGCTTCTACAGGTTGAATATCTCTTATCAAAGTATGTGGGACCAGAAGTGTTTTAGACTTTGGATATTTTCAGATTTGGGGCCAGGAGTCAACTCTAAACACAGAATGCACTGTTTCATGTACACTAGACACACACAGCTTGAAGATAATGATAGAGTATTTTTAGTGTGCCTGCATTTTGACTGTGCCTTGTCACGTAGGGTCAGGTGTGGAATTTTCTACTTGAGACATCATGTGGGCACTCAAAAGCTTACAAATTTGGGGCCAATTTGGGTTTCTGATTTTTGGGTTAGAGATGCCCAACCCAGATGATCAGAATTGGCAATGGTCTAGAAAAATACACAAGACTTTGCAGACAGGATTAATAAGATTGACAGCAGTATGGCTTAAAAAAATATACTATTTTCATCTACTCAAAAGGCAGAATGAGAATGAGAACAAGTGAGAGACATTGATCCTCCATCCTAAGTTTCACTCCCCAAATGCCCACAACAGCCAGAAACCAGGAACTCCATCCAGGTCTCCTACATGAGTGGAAGAGGCTCAAGGAGTTGAGCCTTTATCCCTTGCTTCCCAATATCAGGCAATATCAGGAAGCTGGATCACAAGGGGAGTAGCTGGAACTCAAACTCACTCTGATATGGGATATGGGGATCCCAAGTGGTGGCTTAACCTTGCTGCACCACAACCCCCGTCTCTACCCCAGTACAACTTTCTAGAGGAAACTAGACAATGCAAATCCAAACCCACCTATGAGACCCATTAACACACATATGGGGAAAAATATAGACAGCCAAGTATTGCCTCATATAATGAACAAACCTCAGTTACCATATCTATGTGCTTACTGTGTAGCGCACAATGTCCCAATTGTTCCAAGACAACAGTCAGTCTCCCCAGCCACCCTGTCAACAGGCAGCTATTGTGACGAATGCCCGAAATAGGCCATCGAGTCCGGGTATAATGAAAAAACAGGCTATGCAATCAAGGAAAATTAAGTACAATACTTAATGATACGGGATATTATATGAAATATTTAGTAACATAGAAAAAGCTTATGATGTATTAATATGTGATAAACACCAAGTTACAAATGAGGCATAGTCAGAAACTTCAATTTTTTTTATTAAACAGCAAAAAATAAATATCCACCAAAAGCCAAACAAAAAACCTCGTATAAAGACATGAATCAAGGAAATGGATGTGCATATATATATATATATGAAATGTATGTGAACTAAACACACCGAAAAAGTCAACAGTTTGTGTTTATGGGCTGATTTAAGATGTGGGTTGACATTTACTTTGCATTTTGGGCTCTTCCAAGTTTGTGGTCATTTTATAAGATGAAAGCAGTTTCCATTAAAAAAATTAAAACTGAATATCTGGCTGGGCCTGGCTGCTTGGCTGTGGGTCAGTGCCCTCATCGATCTCCCCCTACCCTGAATCCCTAAGTTGGTTTCTCAATGATTTCCTGATTCAGTGCAGCTTTCAGTGTGACACTGGGCTCAAAGGCAGACGTCACCTGAATACAACTGCCTCTTGTGGAAGCTCAAAGAATTTTTTGGAAGCAAAAAGAAAAATAGAAGTAATGAAGCCTGCTGCTCCAGGTACCTCCTCCTGGGCTCTCTCCTCCTTCTCCTGGCACCGTCTCCTGTTTCCTTCAGCCAGCCTGGCCTCCGGGGAGACTCAGGTCTCACTGTCCATCCCATCAGCGGTGCTACCTTAGCCTCTCTTCCCTGACTGTCCATTACTGTGCCTCCCATCAAGGGAAGCCCCATGCCCTTGACCTGGGTGCACCTTGCCCAGTGTCCTACATCCAGCAAACACCCAACAATTCTTTGCCAATCAGCAGACACCCATTTGCACTGCAGTCTGAAGTGGGTGTGTGTGCTATGCCCCTTGGTGACTGGTGAGTTATGTTCATTTCCAAGAAAAGAACAAAATGCTGAAGATGGGGGCAGACGTCGTGGTGCAGCAGGTTAAGTCAACACTTGTGATCCCAGCAACCCGTATCAAAGTGCCAGTTCTGGTCCTGGCTTCTCTGCTTCTGATCCAGCTCCCTACTAACGAGCCTGGGAAAGCAGCAGATGATGGCCCAAGTACTTGGGCTCCTGCCATCCACATAGGAGACTCAGATGGAGTTCCTGACTCCTGGCTTTGGCCTGGCCCAGCTCCAGCCATTGAAGCCATTTGGGGAATGACTCAGCAAATGAAAGATTTTCTCTCTCTCTCTCTCTCTCTCTCTCTCTCTCTCTCTCTCTCTCTCTCCCCTCCCCTTCTCCCTCTCTCTCCTTCTCTTTCTCTGTCACTGTGCCTTTCAAATAAATAAATAAACCTTTTTAAAAAGCTGAAGACATTTTTGACATTGCTATTTAGGTTGGCAAAGGGGGATATGGCATTGAGAGAGAAGAAAAATATTTGTCGAGAATCTATTTTAGGCAGGTTTTCTTGTTGACTTTTCCCTGTGGAGTTGGAGGTTCAGAGAGGCCATGATGTTCAGGATGACCCAGCAAGTGAGTGGCCATGGTCAGATTAAACCCAGGTCTGACCTCCACACCGATCCAGGCCACCAGATCCTTATTGGGCAGGCTGTTGCCCATCCCAAGGCTTTCTCCTTGCACCGACTGTCCTGGAAGCTGAACCCACACACCACATACAGAACAGATTCAGCATGGGCGTGAGTGTTCTCTCTCTTGAATTCTGCTCGATGTTGCAGCTCCACAAGGACTGGTTAGCACAGGGCAGCAAGGTCAGAGAGAGAGACACAGGGCTCAGAGGAGTAGGTACTGACTGCAGACAGCTCATTCATCGCCATCCCGTGGCAGAGGTCACCAGCTCTATGACTTCTATCACTCGGAAACTGTCCACCCTGATCTGGGGCTCAGAAGTCATCATTCCGATGCATCTTCTACAGTGTCTCACTCCAAGGCAGTTCAGACAGTGAGTCAAGTCTAGACAGACGTCGCCGCTCATTACACGGTGCCTGGAAGACCGGCTGATGGGGACTCACACAGAACCCAATTTTATAAACCAAGTGAAACCACAGAAGCCATGGTTTTCCTGCCTGTCAGCCACAAGCACTCCAATGCCTGCCACAGAAGGCACAGTGGTGAGAAATGGCGAGCATGAGTCTTACAAAGAAAATCACTGCTCACTCAGTTCTGGCCAGCAACGCTCAGTGGGGGGTACGTATGCACCTGTACAGGGCATGGGGCCACCAGGGGCCATCAGCTGCTTAGCCACAGGCCTGACATGGGCCAGGACCTGCCTGGAGGAAGGGGCACCTTTTTCTCATGTTCACAAGGTCACTGTACTAGACCTGCTGGAACAAAAACTTAGAAGTGACTAAGCCTTCAACATCCTTGAGAAAACCTAGACACATATGTGTCCGCATGTGGTCTCCCAGTTTGTCAACATCAAGTTCAAAAGGAAGGAAGAGAAGAAAGGGAGCAGGACATGGAACCCAGGGAGCTCCCTGGCCATCATCAGGGCCATGTGCTTGTAGAACCATCGAAAGGCTCTCCTTCATGGTTGATTAGCACAACTCCCCAATGCGTTAGAACTCATCATTCACATATCTTTTTTTTTTTTTTTTTAAAGTTTTTTTTTTTTATTTTTTTTTTTTTTTTATTTTTGACAGGCAGAGTGGACAGTGAGAGAGAGACAGACAGAAAGGTCTTCCTTTTTGCCGTTGGTTCACCCTCCAATGGCCGCCGCGGCCGGCGTGCTGCGGCCGGCGCACCGCGCTCCTCCGATGGCAGGAGCCAGGAGCCAGGTGCTTTTCCTGGTCTCCCCATGGGGTGCAGGGCCCAAGCACCTGGGCCATCCTCCACTGCACTCCCGGGCCACAGCAGAGGGCTGGCCTGGAAGAGGGGCAACCGGGACAGAATCCGGCGCCCCGACCGGGACTAGAACCCGGTGTGCCGGCGCCGCAAGGCGGAGGATTAGCCTGTTGAGCCACGGCGCCGGCCTATCATTCACATATCTTAAGCACGTGAGACACAGTCTCTGTCCATGGCCATCAAGAGCCTGGCTAGCGAGAACGCGTGGGAACCAGTACTGGCCACCCACTAGGCATGATAGGAGAGGACGTGGGTCAATACCTCGGGAGCAGGGAGGGAGGGAGGTGCATTCTTTTGGGGGCAGCCAAAGAAGGTTTCTGCAAGAGGTAGCAAATTGTGCGCCTGCCTTGGCTGCTGAGCTTGGGTGTAATTTCTGATTTCTCAGTACCCCAGCTCAGATTCAGGGAGTGATGCAATGGTCATGATAATGGTGACTGCAACATTAGCTACAGTTTGTGAAAGACACTACCAGGCAAAGAGCTAAGATGTGAAGAATTGTGAAAGCTGGGAGAAGATTTAGAGTCTGTAAGTTTAACCTCATCACTTAATAGGGGGACATCGTGGTTTGGAAGGTGGCTTGACAGAAAGCCAGTGGCAGAGTATGGGACAGAACTCAGGAAGCTATCCTTTTCCCAGTCACAAGCAGAGGAAAATGCCTCTCTGGTTTACAACTCCTAATGAAAACAGATAAAAATCACCATGGGGTCAGCACGGTGGCACAGTGGCACAACGGGCTGGACCACCACTTGCAATGCCGGCATCCCATATGAGCACCAGTTTGAGTCCAGGCCACTCCACTTCTGATCCAGCTCCTGGCTAATGTGCCTGGGAAAGCAGGAGAGGACGGCCTACATACTTGGGTCCCTGCACCCACATGGGAGACCTGGAAGAAGATCCTGGCTCCTGGCTTCAGACTGGTCCAGACCTGACTGCTTCCGTCATTTAGAGAGTGAACCAGCAGATGGAAGAGCTCTCTATCTCTCAATTCTGCCTTTCAAATAAATAGGCTTTTAAAAAGTAATATTGTAGGGACTGGCACTGTGGCGTAGCAGGTAAAGCCGCCACCTGCAGTGCCGGCATCCCACATGGGCACTGGTTCGAGTCCTAACTGCTCCATTTCCAATCCAGCTCTCTGCTATGGCCTGGGAAAGCAGTAGAAGATGGCCCGGGTCCTTGGGCCTCTGCACCCATGTGGGAGACCCAGAAGAAGCTCCTGGCTTCAGATCAGTGCAGCTCTGGCTGTTGCAGACAATTGGGGAGTGAACCAGTGGATGGAAGCGCTCTTGCGCTCTCTCTCTCTCTCTCTCTCTCTCTCTCTTTCCCTCTCCTTCTCTATGTAACTCTTTCAAATAAATAAATAAATCTTTAAAAAAATATTGTAGTGCTAGCAGCTTTGATCTCTCACCACAAGAACTGGAAACCATATCATAAAGATCACACACCTATTTCCCACAGGACCAATATTAGACGTGGTGATGCAATTTCAACCAATGATGTCATAGTAAATAAGCCAGAAACATAAATAATTTATCATAACAGTAAGAATACAATGGCAATGAGCCCCCAATAAACATTTAAAATGGTAAATCCTGCCCCATACCCAGGTAACATGAGTGTAAGTACATTGAACATGATCATGTATGGATCATAGTATACTACGGGGAGTGAGTATGTGGCCTGGTCACTAAGGTGCTGGTTAGGATGCCCACGTCCCACACTGGAGTATCTGGGTTCGAGTCCCACTCCAGCTCCTGACTGCAGCTTCCTGCTAACACCTACCCTGGGAGGCAGCAGGTAGCAGGTGAAATGATTGAGTCCTTGTCACCCACATGGGAAACCTGGATTGAGTTCTTGGCTCCCAGCTTCAAGTTGGCATAGTCCTGGCCATTGCAAACATTTGGGGAATGAACCAGCAGATGGGAGCTCTGTCTATCTCCATCTCTCTCACTCTCTGCCTCTTATACTTAAAACAGGAAATGGACTCAAAGCTATTCTGACCATAAAATATGACAGCACATATTAAATACTTTTGGATGACATTTTCATTTTCCTGCTGGAATTTAAAAGAGCTTGATGGAGATGCTTTATTGGTGCCTTGTTCTCTTAAAAAAGGAACCCAAGGAAGTGTGTGTGCCGAGATTCTTTACCTTCTATAAGCCTCTAGGAAGCTGACGCATCAAAATGCACCCATTGGGGCCGGCACGGTGGCACAGTGGGTTAAAACCCTGGCCTGAAGCGCCGGTATCCCATATGGGCGCCAGTTCTAGTCCCAGCTGCTCCTCTTCCAATCTAGCTCTCTGCTATGGCCTGGGAAAGCAGTGGAGGATGACCCAAGTCCTTGGGTCTCTGCACCCACATGGGAGACCCAGAAGAAGCTCCTGGCTCCTCGTTTCAGATCAGCCCAGCTCCGGCCATTGCAGCCACTTGGGGAGTGAACTAGCAGACAGAAGACCTTTCTCTCTCTCTCTCTACCTCTCCTCTCTCTGTGTAACTCTTTCAAATAAATAAATATGATATGAACAATGTCAAAATCCATACCAGGAGAGTCATGAACATTTCTTAAATCAATTAATTTGATTTCTTTAAGAGACAGACCAAGAGAAACTTTCCATTCACTGGTCCGCTCCTCAAACGCTCACAACAGCTGGGGCTGGACCAGGCTAAAGCTGAAAACTCAATGCAGGTCTCCCACATGGGTGGCGGGACTCAATTCCTTAAGCCCTCACCTGCTGCCTCCCAGGGTGTGCATTAGCAGGAAGCTGGAATCGGGAGTGGGGCCAGGACTCGAACCCAGGCTCTCTGATGTTGGTCGTGGGTGCCTGAGTGGCATCTTCTCGTACCACACATCTGCCCCACCACGACCTTCTGAGTACACACGAAGGCCATGTCCTGCCACACAGTGGACGTGCTAAGGGGGAAATGAAATGAGTACAGCAGCATGTGGGGTCTTGTCTCAGTGAGACGGCGAGCTTGGTGGGGTTTGAACAGGGCAAGGCCACCCTGGGGACCGACTGTGGGATACTGTCAAGGAATTCCCAGGAGACTGGGAAAGTTCTCAACCTCCTTCCCAGAATTGTCAGGCCAGGCCTGCAAAGGACCAGGTCTCCGAAGACGCTGATGTGCCGAGAGGGAACGCCCGGGGGCTGCCGGGGAGGCTGGCAGAGAACTGAGGTAGGTCAGCCAGGGGCTGCCGGGGAGGCAGCCTCTGCTTCCATCATGCTGCTTAGCAGAACCCTCACACCCAGGGCAGGGAAGGGAAAGGGGCCAGACTCTGAATTCATGTCTGTAGAGGCTGGGAGGTAGAGGTAGGCAGGACCGCTAACATACCACCCAGTGGAAAAGGAATACGCAGTCTTTGTTCAAAACTCATTAGGAATTCCAAGGTGGCATTGAACCAGCATGGGGCCCTTCAGAACACAGGGTCCACTGTGGCTGCCAGGTCACAGGCCATGGGAGCCCATGTGTGTTGCTTGCTGGCTCAGGCAAAGAGGCTATCATAGAGTGTGATTTAGAGGTTGCTATGGGCCCTGTAGGACTTGTCTCCCCAAAACTCAGGCGAGATGCTTACAGACTAAGAGTGGAGACTTGATCTGACTGTGGCTAGAAGTCGGGACTGGTAGGAGGTCTTGGGGACATGCCCTGCGAGAGCGGTTCTCAGGAAAGGTTTAACCGTTTGAGTTCAAGTTTGCCCCAAGTTCTCCCCGCCCTGCTTCCTGGCTCATCACGTGATCAGTCCTCCATCAGAAGCTGGACAATGGGGAACGCTCAGTCCTGAACTGTAGCCACAGAACTGTAAGTGGAAATAAACTAATTTCCCAAGAAGCTCCTCGCAGGTATTTTAGTTAAAGTAACAACAGCAGACTAATACAATGACCACGTGTGAACTTAAAGTCTCAGACATTCTTTATAGGCTCACGTCAAATTAGCCTAGATGGTGAAGCATCAGCTATACATTCAGAGAGTGACAGTTAAGATAGAGGTGGAATTCTTCCTCCTCTGTAAATTGTTCTACTTATTTTTCATTTTTAATAAAAATAGATCAGAACACTTACCATTTTAGCCATATTTCTAAGTATGTGATTCAATGGCATTAAATATAATCATAATCTTGTGTAACCATCTCAACAACCTATACCTAGAAGTTGATTATCTGCCAATAACAACCCTGTTCCCATGAAATAACAGCCTCCCTTTCCCCAGTCTTCAGTCCCTGGTAACCTCTATCATCCTTTCTGCATGGATTTGTCTAGTCTAGGTAAGGAGGTAGGATTCTTTTTTTTTTTAAGAATTTTTAAAATTTATTTGACAGGCAGAGTTATAGACAATAAGAGAGAGAGAGAGAGAGAGAGAGAGAGAGAAAGGTCTTCCTTCCGTTGGTTCACTCCCCAAATGGCTACCATGGTTAGCACTATGCCGATCTGAAGCCAGGAGCCAGGTGCTTCCTCCTGGTCTCCCAAGTATTTGGGCCATCCTCCACTGCCCTCCAGGGCCAGAGCAGAGAGTTGGACTGGAAGAGGAGCAACAGGGACTAGAACCCGGTGCCCATATGGGATGCCAGCCCTGCAGGTGGAGGATTAACCAAGTGAGCCAGCCCCAGAGGTAGGATTCTTAACTACTACATCTTAAAAAATGATTTCACACCAAAATGGCCTGCAACATCTGGCAGTGTCCTGAGAGAGTGCTTGGTCCCCCTCACCTGCAAATACAGCAAGCCAACAGCCACTCTGCAGTCCAATAGCTTGGCGTCGAGGGATGGATCCATGTACCTGCACAATTCAAGCGCGTTTGGTGAATTCCTACGACATGGCCAATGGCCCACCTAGCAGTCAGTCTTTGGAAAGTGGTGTCTCCTGCCCCCTGCAAACCAGGGCTCCCTTGCCTCACACAGTCACACGCCTGTACCTGCCTGGCCTTCAGTTTGTCCCTCGTCCTCTTTGGTTTCATATAGTCTAAGCTCTTACCTGGTGGGCTCTGAGAGTAAAGATTCAAAAGTAAAAGAAATCAAGAATGCGTCAGGGGCAGGGTCTTCATCCTTGTTCCCACTCAGCCTCCCTCTTGGTCACCATTACTGGACATCCTGTCACTACCCTGAGCCTGGCCACCCTCACCTCTGGGCTGAGTTGCTCTGGTAACCCCCTCCCCAGCATTCTCCCTCTGTCTCATGCCCCACAGTCTAACCAGAAGGGTCTCTCCTGAGTCACCTTCCAGACCCTCCAAGTCCCAGGAACTGGACCATTTATTCTGCCCTCTCCCAAGGCCCACCAAGGGACCAGCCCAGCGCTCATTCCTGTTCCACCCTTACCACCCCTACTACCAACAGCACCTTCCAGGCACATTTTCTCTCCTCTCCCCCTGCCAGGAAGCCATTGCCTCCCCTCCTCCATCCTCAGCTGATCTGCCCTTCTCAGCAAGCCTCCCCCAGCGTCCCCTCCTCTGGTGCCCACCCTCCAAGGCTGCGTATGTGACTTGTGCCCCGCGCTGTGGAAGCACAGGCAGTTTAGCCCAACTGCTGCTCTGATCAAGTTTTCTTGATGCCGAATGTGAAGACTCCGGAGCCTGCCCAGGGCCGCCTCTCTGGGTCTCGGCAGAGCAACTTGCAAAGTGCACATCAGCAGGATGAGCAAAAAAACGTGTTGCTGCACAAGTACGGTGGCCTGCTAAGAATGACCGAATCAACCGAAACAGCCAGGAGAGGGTTCCCGAGGGTCAGGAGAGGGTGATCTGCCATCAACTCGACAGCAGAGCTGGCAGGCACAACACAGCCTGGAGGGGCGCTGGACTTAGGCCAGGAAGAGGATGAGAACGGTGTTTTGGGGTCAACTTCATTCTGGGCATGGGGAGAAGCATTCCCATTGACATTCCATTCAGCTCTTGTCCTGCACGCCCCAGAGGCCCCTGCACAGCACAGCACAGCACAGTGACTGTTACCTCTGAGAGTCAGAGGGTCCCCAAAGCCATCCCTCACTGGGGCTCTGGGGGGCCAGAGCAGGCACCCTCTGGGCTGGAAGGAGCCACACTGTGCGTCATTGGAGAGATGCACCCAGAGTCATCACAAGCAGAGAAAACTGATCAGCATGGATAGGCCTCTTGGGGAGGCCCCACAGGCTGGGAATCGTAGCTCTTGGAGCAGCCCTGCCTGCTCCCATGCAGGAAGGCCTCGTTCAGGAAAGAGGGCGGGCAGCTGTGGGGCACTGCAGTAGTTGTCTGCATCCAGAGATGTGGCCCTGGGCTCCAGCATCAGAGCGGGACCACCTTCTCCCCGGCTCTCATGAGCAGAGGCTCGGCCTGGGTCCAAGATGCTGGCTTGGGGTGGTGTAGATGTGTTCCCTTGTACCTGTCATCTGGAGTCTACCTATTTCACAAAAACACAGGCACAGACACAGTGTGATTCCTACTTTGGGCCTCAAGGTGAGGGACAGCATCTTCATATGTCCTTGGATCTCAAGTTCCCAAGAGGGCTCGTGAGTACATCATCTAAACCCCAAGGATTTTAGGGGCCACTATAATCACCAATGTCATCAATATAAAAAGAATAAAGATGACCAAGACTTACAGAGCATATGAGATTACTTTAACCTTGACAACAACCCTAGGAGATAGGTATTATTATTACTACTACTAATATTATTATTATTACTGTCATTATTATATTTTACAATTATAGAAATGGAGGCTCAGCAGGCTTGAACAATCCGGCTGGGGCTATGTAGCTAAATCCTGAGAGACTGGGATTTGGATTCAAGGATTCTGATCCCAGGATCAGCTGGGCATAGACCCTCACTCATTCCTAGCCCCTTGAGTGCGGCTATTTCACACTGTGATACAGATGAAGAAACAGACCCAGAGACACCCAGTGCTTTCCAGGACACCTGCTCTCCAACCCTTAAATGGGCCTCAATTCTTTCCCTTGCCTCTGGCTCCTTGCCCCAAAGTTTTGACCATTTTTCAGAACAAAGGAAGTCTTCAAAAAGCTCGTGGAAATACATACTATGCATTTGTTTCAAACCTTTTTTTGCACACACAAAAAATAAACGGATCTTTTCATTCCATTTTTCCGCAGACCTGCGGAAGTACCCTCACATTTCCAAACAGCAGCCTGTGAACTTCTTCCAGCCTTGTTGAGAATGTCCTTCCAAAATTCAAAGCCACCCTGGCACTCCAGCAAGGCATCACGAAGTCAAGGTAACTACAACCCCTGGATTTCAAAATGCCTTCCAGTAAAGCTTCTGTCCTGACTACAGAAGAGCTGGGAGGGGAGATGTGAACCAGAGTGGCCATGCAGTGCATACATGGGATCATCTCTGGGAACCACAGGTTACAGCAGTGAGGATGAGTAAGTGTGCTGGCCTCTCAAAGTGATGTCCTGCTCATTGGTTCTTCACGGAACCCCATTTCCGGGGAAAATGACCATATTTTCCGCAGAGGGACATGTGCGTCCTATTGGGCTAGGAATATGGGGGGGTTGCTGGTGGGCTCCACCCCGTGTCTCAACCCCTCCCTTCCTTTTGCCTCTCAGTGCAGATGGAGACTGGAGGGTCCCCCGGCTCATCCCAACAGCCCTGCGGACTCGCTCAAGGACAGAGAAAGCCACCCCCAGCCCGCTTCCCTGAGGACAAGCATCCTGGTCCCTTCTCCCTGGCTTTCCTCTCCTGTTCCCCCGCTCGCTGAGGCTGCCGGGCTGTGAGCAGCCGAGGCAGGACCCTGACAAGTGCTGATCGGCCCGGGGAGACGCCCCCTCCCTCCCGCCGCACTGAGCGCTCGCTCGCTTGCTCACCACTTCCTGAGGCCAACCGTACAGCCGTCCATGTCGCAACTCTGAAGACTGACATAAGGGAGTTCAAAGTCCACCAGCTTTTTCACCACTAGAGAAAGAGCAGAGGCAGTCTCATTGGTCGAAACAGCTCAGGTCGTGGACACATAGAGGCGTTCGAGTGAGAAAATAAAGCATGATTACTGGGAGAGAAAATCACAGGTAGTGCTCTCTTACATTTTGTACGTGACTTTTAACTTCCCGAAGTTCATTCAACAAACAAATGTACTTGCCCCTCGGTCTTCACAGGGAACTGATTCTAGGACCCCCTGCAGACAGCCAGCCTGGGAGACACTCAAGTCCCTCATATAAAACGCTGTAGTGTCTACATATAACCTTCGCACAGCCTCCATGTAACTTCCATCATCTCTATCTACTCTTATCCTATTTAATAAAACGTGAATGCCATGTAAATAGCTATTATATGGTATTGCTTAGGGAACAGGACAATGAAAAAGCCTGTGTGTGCATGGTCAGGACAGACGAAATTTTTTTGAATACTTTTGACCGACGTTGGCTGACTCTGTAGACACAGGGGGAACACTGTTATTTGATCCTCATAAAATCATAGGCCCTGCGTAGGGCTACGTCACGTTGTGATGCAGATGAAGAAATAGGGTCAGAGGTGCCCAAGGGCTTCGCCAGCACAACTCCTGGCTCACTCTGAGCAAGGACGCCTTCTCCTACTCCCCAGACCCCTGCCCCAGGGTGGAGAACACAAGTTAGGACCTCCCCCTGGCTGGGGGTGTGGCCAGCCTCTCACCTGCCCACCCCATGACCTGGCTGCCCTCATTCCTTCTTACCAGAGAGTTTTCCCTCTTCACAGAACCGAATGAGGAAGAGGCCGAAGTAGCCCAAGAGCTCCCGGCACAGCCCGATTCTCTGCGACACAACCTTGAACCAAAGACAAGTAAGGAGGGGAGGGGTGGTGTTAGGAGTGCGCACCCACTTCCTCACTGTGACACGCGGCATCGGACCTGCCCATGCACAACCACGTTTTGTGGCCTCATGGGCATTCAAAGAAATCATGTTGGGATCTAAAAATGGCATATACTCACCTTAGAAAACCTGGAGCTATACAGACTATGAGTGAAGCCCATAAAAGCCAGCCCCTCCCAGTGGACAGAGACGGGTCTCAGCTGAGGACACTTCTTCTCCCGGATCATTCTGGTAACATCCCCCAGTGGGGAACAGCTGTTCCCTGAGAATGTGTGACATCTGCCCCTGGAAGTGCGCCCCAGTGTGCCTTCCCGTGGGCTGGATTACCACGCGTGCAGGACAGGCCCCAACCCCACTGCCTGGCTGGCAAACCCTCGTGGACATGCTACCATCTGCCGTTGACACCCAGGCCTGCTTCTCTTTGACGCTTCCTGTGCTGCTCAGGAGCAAGTGACTGTGGCGTGTGCTCAGTGGATACCCAGGATCCAGGCCCAGGCAGCCCTCGGCACCGTGGCGTGTGCTCAGTGGATACCCAGGATCCAGGCTCAGGCAGCCCTCAGCACCATGGCGTGTGCTCAGTGATACCCGGGATCCAGGCCCAGGCAGCCCTCAGCACCGTGGTGTGTGCTCAGTGGATACCCAGGATCCAGGCTCAGGCAGCCCTCAGCACCATGGCGTGTGCTCAGTGATACCCGGGATCCAGGCCCAGGCAGCCCTCGGCACCGTGGCGTGTGCTCAGTGATACCCGGGATCCAGGCCCAGGCAGCCCTCAGCACCGTGGTGTGTGCTCAGTGGATACCCAGGATCCAGGCTCAGGCAGCCCTCAGCACCATGGCGTGTGCTCAGTGATACCCGGGATCCAGGCCCAGGCAGCCCTCGGCACTGTGGCGTGTGCTCAGTGATACCTGGGATCCAGGCCCAGGCAGCCCTCAGCACCGTGGTGTGTGCTCAGTGGATACCCAGGATCCAGGCCCAGGCAGCCCTCAGCACCGTGGTGTGTGCTCAGTGATACCTGGGATCCAGGCCGAGGCAGCCCTCAACTCACACCCGTCTTCCACCTTTATAGTTAAAGCTCTCATTTCCGCACCAGTGGATCCGTGTTTACAACTGGGCCATCAGGTCCTACGTGACTCCCCTCCTTGAGCAGGAACCTCCACCCCACCACAGGCTGGCTCGGCTCTCCCCAGGCTGACCCCCTCCCGGCCCAGCTCACTAAATTGTCTCTGTAACGCCCAGCACCTGCCCTCACAGCACCTGGTCTCCAAGTGGCAGATGTGCCAACAGCAGCTGCAAAGAGGGTGCTTTCCTTGCAGGGGTCTGATGGTACCTCGTTAGACGGCCTGCTTAGGTGGCCATGTGAGTGGGCGCTATCAAGCCAGCCCTGGAATCAAGAACAGCTTTCCACACGGGCACACCCTCTTCCCCTTTAGCCTGCTCTTGCCCATGAACTTGCAGAAGACCCTGAACCCGAACGCAGAGCTCTCTTGCTCACTCTCTCTCTCTCTCTCTCTCTCCTAACATCATCGTGAAGACATGTTTTCCTACAGTAAATCTGACCCAAGCTCCACTCAACTGAGCTTTCTCTCTCTCCTCACTCATTTAGAAGAGAAAGCTGGGGACAAAAATGACATGGGAGAAGCCTTTTACGATGTATAAAGTCCTAAATACAGAGAGCTTCTGTTGAGAGGAGGGAGCACACTGACATTATCCCTCTTGGCGAATGCTGATGATGCTTCAAACTCAAGACTCCACCAAGGCTACTCCGATCGCACCAGATCTCAGCTTCCGGCTGGCCCTCAGGGGGCCCACTGACAAGTTACAGGCAAGAGGCAGGCGAGGCAGCGGGCAGGGATGCAATGGGAGAGTGGCAGCAGGCATGCCTGAGGAGAGGCAGACAGCCAGGCTTAATTACAAATTTGAATGACAGTTTTATGCAAGCTAGAGTTTTCCAGCCCCCAGAAGAGGATTCCCATCCATGCCTGGGCCAGGGCTCGCTTCACCTTTTACGGAAATGCTAGAATTGTTACCACTTCCAGTCACATGGATCTAATGACCCAGTGTCCCGAGTCTGACTTTCTCACAAGCCACGGTGACCGGAAGAGGGAAGGCTCATTGTTCTAAGATCGTGAGTGTCCCTCACCAAATGCATGCCATCAGCTTCAGGGTACACTGGGCAGAGAGGATGGTACTGTGAATCTTAGGCTTTCGGCCCTCCTGCACACCCACCCAGCTCTGCCTCTGTACATCAACACCACTGCCAACCATGACCAACAGCCGTAACGATGCTTGTTTATGAAACACCAATGGTTTCTGGAATTCCTCTGATACCATCTTGAAAGGTTGTATAATTCCCCCAATCTCACACAGCCACTATGTGCCAGGGCTGGAATTTGAATCCAGAGCTCCTCCTGACTCCCACAGGTAGGAGATCCCAAATTCTCTTCCTACCACCTTCAGCTGCAGGTACGTCTAGTGTGGCCAGCGAGCCGAGGGTGTAAAAACCATGCCGGGGTGAGGTATTTTGGTCTGGCATATGCTGTCTCGTTCTGCACAATCCAACCATTTCCAAAGTATCGTTCATCCTGTAGCTGTGCCCCTGAGTTACCCGCCTTGTCCCAGGTGCACCTGACCTTGTGCACCGTCTCCTCCCCGCCACACACTATTCCTGTCTTCCTCCTCCACTGATGTGTCTCAAATATTAAGCATCAAGGGTCTTTGATGCTTTTGGAAAGATCATTCTGGAAATCAGTACATAAGATTGACCAGACCGGAAGCAGAAACCCTAGGTTAGGGGCAGCTATAGAAGTGTAGCTGAGGAAGGATGAGGGCCGGAACCCAGATCAGGGCATTGGAGGGGTGGGAGAGGGGAGAAGATGATTAGGACCTAGGAGGTGGTAAAGGAGGAGGAGCCCAGGAGACCTTGTCATTGGATGCCTTCAGCAACTGCCACTCAGCATCTGCAGGAACACGGAGGTCAAGGACAGGTCAGGGGAGGGTGCGTACACGATGACGTGAGTAGGAAGAAAGGTCCAGAATCATCATTCCTGGGCAGGACCAAGACCCAGGAAGACATGAGTGGGCTTCCCTGCCGGGCTGTGAGGAGGAACCAGGTGCCCCACTGTGGGTACCTGCAGGCCTGAAGGGGTGGAGCCCACCAGGGAGCGCTCCTGTTCCTGGCTCACAGGGGCTCGGACATGGCAACCCCAGAACGGGAGTAGCCTGTCCCTTGGAAGGTCCTGGAAACTCCCCCACTTCCTCACGTTGTCTACTTTGTAGTCACCCCCCCATCCCTCTCCCTGGAGGGTTAGAACTACAGCCTTCCCAGGGAAGAGGGCCTGGAGCCGCAGGTGTGAGAAGCTGGTGTCCCCTCGGCAGCACGGTGGGCCTGGAGGAAGCAAGGCCCGGGCAGCGGGGCTGGGGGCGGCCACATCTGGAGAAGGGAGCAGCTTCCTGGGTGTCCTGCTTGTTGTCCCCAGGGAGCTGACTCTGCACCCAGAGTTAGACCCGACGGGGCACTGGCTGCCTGCCTTCTTCCTGGGGGGAGGAGGAGCTTCCGAAAACCCTGTCACCAGCCACCTCGGTACGGCCTGGCCCTATTCTCCCTCCTCTCCCTCAGCATCCCCAAATAAAGCACTTGCATATTTTCAGGCTGCATCCTTAGCTCAGCTTACCTCCAGGACTCTTTCAGCGGTGTCTGATGTTAGGATTTCGACCCCAATCCTCCCTCCGCCGGGCAGAAGTATGTCCAGGAAGGCTGGCTTGGCAGTGATGTTAAACGTGTTCTGTAAGCCAAAGGAAACTAAAATAAACGTCCCCGCCCAGCAGCCCCCGGGGCAGCAGGGGAACAATCAGTGGGTGCTCTGCGGAAACGCTGTCCCCAGGGACTCAGCAGCTGAATGGGGGCAGGGCGGGGGAGGGGTATGATGGGGGGGAGGAGGTACGATGGGGGGCACGGCTCAGCAGCAGCAGCAAGCTTCAATAGCTTGCAAACACACAGCGCAGCATTCGTCTCGGAGAAAAGAGCTTTTGGCCACGTCATCCGCACTCTTGGTAGTCTCAGAGTGAGTCCTCCCAGTTTTGAATATTTCTAAGCACCCTGAGAGGTCCCCAGTGCAGATTCTCTGTGATACTCCGTGCATGTGTGTGTGCTGGGGCTGGGTCAGGGTGAGGGGTGGGGGTGGGATGCTGGTTCAGCTGATACTCCAATTCACCACATGGCTGTTCCAACAATTCAGCTCACTTCTGCCTCAGTTAACCTGGAGTCAGCACCAGACCCCACAAGTTAAAGGGCCCAGTCCGCAAGACTGCCCCCACTGCAGCTGCCTGCTGCAAACGGGGTGCCTGGGCTACCCACCCTTCTTTCCAGCTGACTCTGAATTCAGGGGTTCCCAGGACTTCCTCTCAGATTCCGGAGTTTCTTAAAATGACACAAGCAACTCAGGAGAACTGTACTGACCATCGCTGATTTATTGTAATGGATACAACTCAGGATAGTCTAAGAGCAAGAGACTCCTGGAGGGGCGGGGGTGGGCGTGGAGTTTCCACGCTCTTGCTGTACGACCACCCTCCCAGCTCTTCCACGTGTTCAGCAACCGACAGCTCCCCACACCCCACCAGCCCAGAATTGTTGTGGAGCTCCCATCTCTGTGTGCGACCGTGCGGAAAACTGAACGGGTTACATTCCCTTTCCACATCTCACTCCCAGGGGGCAGGGGCATTTGGCAGTTAAGATGTTGCTTGGAACACCTGCAGTCTGTATCACACACAGTGCCTGGTTGGAGCTCTGCTCTAGAGTCCAGCGTCCTGCTAATACGCACCCTGGGAGGCAGCAGGTGATGGCTCAGGTGGGTGGGTCCCTGGTATCCACAGAGGGAGACCTGGATAGAATTTCAGGCTCCTCTCTTTGGCTTGGCCCAGCCCCAGCTACTGGTGGCATTTGGGGAGCAAACCAGCAGGTGGAAGCTCTTGGTCTCAAGTTAAAATAAGGATGAACAGTACTGGTCACAGACTCTCAAGGTAGCTTTATTGTCTTGCTAGCATTACTAGGGATAAGGAGGAAGTTACAGATCTTGCATCTGACTTAGTCTGGACAGGGAAGAAACAAGGTAGCTTTATTGCTTTGTTAGCGTTACCAGGGATGAGGAGAAAGTTCCGTATCTTCCAGGGATTAGGAGTCAAGCAGCCTCAGGGAGGAATCCAGGCAGGGCCTGAGTCCCGCAAAACAGCCCTCATCTCACACCCTCTCCTGGGAGCATCACCTTTCCCAGGCTCCATAACCAGCAACCACAGCCCCTCCAGCCCTGCGCATGGACTGCCGAGGGGGCCTCCTGGCTTCCATTCTCCTCCCCACACCAGAGCGCTTTCCTAACAGCCGCAATAGCAACGTGTTTTAAATGCAAACCTAAAGATGTTCCTCTCTTGCTTAAAACCCGCCAGGGTCCTTCCATTGCTCCTGGGAGATCCAACTCTTTGCCACTGGCTGGGGGTAAGTCAGCTGGCAACGGCCACTGGCCACTGGCCTGGGATCCCAGCACCGCGGGTGGCAGCTTCACCAGCTACCGCCACCACCCGGGTCCCTCCCTTGGCTTTTTATACTTGATTTGTTTGGATGACTGCTTAGACAGTAAGTTCCTTCAGAGTAGGATGCTGGTGAGTTTATTTTAGACACTGCCCTGTACAAATAGAATCTACCTGATTGAAAAAAAAAAAAAAAAACTAAGATAGTGGTTCTCAAAATGGAGCATTTATGGCCGGCACCGTGGCTCACTAGGCTAATCCTCTGCCCTGTGGCACCGGCACACTGGGTTCTAGTCCCGGTCGGGGCGCCGGATCCTGTGCTGGTTGCTCCTATTCCAGGCCAGCTCTCTACTGTGGCCCGGGAGTGCAGTGGAGGATGGCCCAAGTGCTTGGGCCCTGCACCCCATGGGAGACCAGGAGAAGCACCTGGCTCCTGCCTTTGGATCAGTGCGGTGCGCTGGCTGCAGTGCGCCGGCTGCGGCGGCCATTGGAGGGTGAACCAACGGCAAAAGGAAGACCTTTCTCTCTGTCTCTCTCTCACACTGTCCACTCTGCCTGTCAAAAAAAAAAAAATGGAGCATTTACTAGTGGATTATTTCTATGCATAACCACCCTCTCCAGCCCGCCACTGTATACTTACCCTACTGATATTTCAGCAGAGAACATTAAAGTCTCCACTGGGCTAAGGTGACCTCCTTCATCCACACTGTAGAACGAAGAGGCTAAAGGGCCATGCTGTTCCTTGCCACTGGTCAGGGTGGGACATGGGGCCTCCCAGCTGCCTTCACTTCCTTCCTCCTTCACTCCAGCACGACTAACAGGTTTCCTCACCCACTGGAAACCTGACTCACAGTCTGTGTCAACTGGCTCCATTTTCCCCAAGTCACCAACCACACCTGCCTTCTTCCTCATTCCCCCCTCACCCCAACCTCACCTTCTGTAAATCACACAGAAGACATCGAGATGGGAACTTCCCTCCTAATCGTGGCCCGACCTGGGAAGGTGCCTGTTGCCTTGCACAATCTCTCTGTCTTACCTTCAACCTAAGAAGTGTCACTCCTCCACCTGAGCCCAAGTTGTGTCCCGCCCTCCTTCCTCAAGGTCAAGGTCATGGACTCACTGATTTTCAAGGCTTCTCGGGTACACTCCCAACCACCCCGTTGCCCACCTCTCCTCCTCTGCAGCTCTTTCCCATCAGCAGCAAACATATCCTCAGCCATCTCCTTCAGCATCAGTAAAACGGAGACTCAGGGCGGATCGTCTCCAAGAATCCGAGCTGCCTGACCACTGACCACTGGGGGGAGTTGTTTTCCGCACTGCTAGAGGTGTGGCAAGAGTCGGTGCCACAGGGAAGGACAAGGAATGTGGTTTTTCTTTTACGTTGTACAATTTTAAACTCTAGGAAAAGTAAAAATAAAAGTTGTCCAAGAGAGTAAAGGTAATCATTGACATAATTTGGCTGCACAGTAAAACATATTTGTGTGTCATGGGATGATGAAAACATGAAGGATCTAAAATCCTGGCTTAACAAAGCTGGGGGTACAGGTGTGGTGGAGGAGGTCATCAAAGGCGAAACCCTCATCTTCACACCCCCCCCCATAATGGTCCCTGGAGAATGTCTACAACGGAAGGATAAGAGAGGTTCATAGACACACTTCATTAACCGCCTGGCATCAAACATCTGAAGGAAAGCTACATGTGAAAGGCATTGCTTCCGGATTTAAAACTGCAGGGGAGGGGATGTGGCGTACTGACTAAGAAGCTTCCCTGGGAGTGGCCATGATGCCGTAAGTAGTTGGGTCCCTGCCACCCATGTGGGAAACCCGGTCCCAGCTGTTGCAGGCATTTGGGGGAGTGAAAAGTAGATGGAAGATCTCGCTCTCGCTCTCTCTCTCTCTGCCTTCAAATAAACAATAATGAAACTATAAGCCCATTTTGCTTTGATTTTAAAAATTAAGCCGTTTTATAACAATATGGTAAAGTGGAGAAACAATGGCATCAAAATATATTTATAGGATGAGGAGGGGGAGGGGGCCTTGTGGACAAGGGGTTCAGCTGCCAGTTGGAATGCCCACACCCTGTACTGAGTCCTGGCTCAAGTCACGGTGGCTCAGCTTCCAACCCGACTTCCAGCTGATGCGCATCCTAGGAGGCGCTAGGAATGGCCCAAGTGCTTGGGCCCCTGCCACCTGCCCTGGGAGACTCAGCCAGAGTTCTGGGCTCCTGGCTTTGGCCTGACTCAGGCCTGGCTGTTGCAGGCCTTCGGGGAGTTGAACCTGTGGACAGAAGATCTCTGGGCCTCTCTCTCTCTCTCTCTCTCTCTCTCTTGCTCTGCCTTTGAAAAGAAATAACATTTAAAAAAAAAAAAGATGTTGACAATGATGAAATAAAAGGAAGTATAAAACAAATCTTAAAAAAACATAAGCTGGGAGTAGTGACCAAGGAAGAATTAGATTGTATTTGAATTTTACTGGACTATTTTAATGTATTTATAGAACTAATAAAAATGCAAAAGCAATACAAAAACACAATTAGAGGGGGAAGTCAGCTTGCTGGAGTTGGATTGTGTATACACACACACGCGCGCGCACACACACACACAACTGAAATAAGCCAGCATGCTGCTGCAAGGTACCCCAGGAATGAAAAACTGAGAAGAATGCATCTATTTTTAAGAAACTTTGAAGCTGGATCTGGCGTGGTGGTGCAGCAGGGTGAGCCCCTGACACCAGCATCCCATATGAGCGCAGGTTTCAGTCCCAGCTGCTCCACTTCCAATCCAGCTCCCTGCAAATGCACCTGGGAAGGCAGCAGGAGATGGCCCGGGTGCTTGGGTCTCTGCCACCCACATGGGAGACCTGGGTAGAGTTCCTGGCTCCTAGATTCAGCCAGCCCTGGTTGTTGTAACCATTTGGGGAATGAACCAGCAAAGATCTCTCTCTCTCTCAATCTCTCTCTCTCTCTCTCTCTCTCTAACTGCCTTTCAAGTAAATAAATCTTAAATAGAAAAAAAGAAGCTTTGAAATCATCCAGCACCATGGGCTTCCTTTAAAACATGTGCTAAAAAATTAAATAGAACATGTGCTGACTCCATTCAGATCAAATGGAAGAAGAGGAGACGCGGTTGACTTTCCCAAGGATGTGAGTGTGTCCTGTGGTTAGTCTGCCCCGCCCGGAGGGAGGTGTGAGCACCAAGCTCCACACATCTCCCGCACACTCACTCATGGGCCCTGATCACTTGACAAGGGGCACGGGAGACAGTCTGCAGAGCACATGAGGCCAACTCCCCGAGCCAGGCTCTGTCTCCGGAGCAGCGTTAGCCCAAGCCAACACTCAAGGCACGTTTGTGGAATGTGTCAACAATCAAGGTCGGGAGAAGGCAGATTGAGGCACACACAGGACAACCTTCCTGATTTAAACAGAACCTCCTGGGGCCGGCACTGGGGTGTAGAGGGTAAAGCAGCCACCTATAGTGCCAGCATCCCATATGGGAGCCGGTTCAAGACCCGGCTGCTCCACCTCCAATCCAGCTCTCTGCTATGGCCTGGGAAAGCAGTAGAAGATGGCCCAAGTCCTTGGGCCCCTGCACCCACGTGGGAGACCGGGAAGAAGCTCCTGGTTTCTGGCTTCCGATTGGCTCAGCTCCAGCCATTGCGGCCAGTTGGGGAGTGAACCAGTGGATGGAAGACCTCTTTCTCTCTCTCTCTCTCTCTCTCTGTAACTCTGACTTTCAAATAAATAAATAAATCTTTCAAGAAAATAAATCTTAAAAAAAAAAAAAAACAGAGTGCTGGGCTTTAGTGTAGGATGTGGAAGAAAACACTCAGAAACAAAAGGTAAGAGCCAGACAAAAGGAAGTGGCTCAAGCCCCGCCTCTCCCCGGCAGGACGTGTCAGCCAACAGCTAGCATGGAAAGAACACTCTCTCAGAGTTCAGTGACAACCTGGGAAGAACCTGAAGGAGAGCTGTGCCAACACCCTCGGAGAGGGGAAGAAGGAAACATAACACAGAAAACACACACCTGAAGAATTATGCCCCAAAGCAGAAAATGATGGATATGCTAATACAGACATGGCTCCTCTGAACAAAGACCTCAAAGAACTGACGAAAGTCTTAGGAGGTAAGAGAACAAAAGAATATAAAAGGGAATTCGCAAAGTTCATGGGAATAAAAAAAAACACATTACAAAAACGGAAGCAGCAGCATTGTACAAGGCTTTTGAATAAAATTACAAAAGCAAAAACACTCCAGAACAAATACCAGGTAAAAGCTTTTCAAGTTATCAGAAAAGAAAAATATTCACAAAGTTCTAAAACACTGATCCCCCATGAATGATTGCTAGAAAGCATTGATGGGGCCAATGTTGTGGCATAGCAATGGGCATCTTAGATCTGAGCGCCGGCTGGAGTCTGGCTGTTCTGCCCCAACCCAGCTCTCTGCTAATGGGCCTGAGATGGCAGGCAGTTCTTGGGCCCCAGCCACCCACGCGGGAGACACAGATAGAATACCAGGCTCCTGGCTTTGACATGGCTCCAGCCCCAGCCATTGCAGCCATTTGGAGAGTGAACCAACAGATGGTAGACATCTCTGTCTCTCCCTCTTCTCTGTCTGTTACTTTGTCTTTCAAATAAATAAATCTTAAAAAACAGGGTCAGTGATGTGGTGTGGTGGATTACGTTGCCATCTGCAGTGCCAGCATCCCATTTGGGTGCCAGTTGGAGTCCTGGCTGCTTCACTTCCGATCCAGCTCTCTGCTATGGCTTGGGAAAGCAGTGCAAGATGGCCCAAGTCCTTAGGTTCCTGCAACCACATGGGAGACCTGGAAGAAGCTCCAGGCTCCTGGTTCCTGATAGGCCCAGCCCCAGCCATTAGGGGAGTGAACCAGCAGATGGAAGTTCGATCAATCCATCTCTCTTTCTCTCTAACTCTGCCTTTCTTTCAAAAAAATAAATAAATCTTTAAAAAAAAAAGTTTTGTGCCCAAATAAACTTAGTTTTCCATTCCATTTCAACAACCCTTTTGATACACTCTTGTATTTTAAACCACCAAGTGCACCATTTCTTAAGGTGGAGTGGGCCAGGAAATATGTGTGCACCGTGAACCCCTGCCTCACTGCAATGTGCTCCAGTGTCTGCACGTCGGGCCAAGGTATTCCTGCTCCCCTTGCTGCGATCCAGCTCAACACCGTCATGCTACTGCCCAGCTTCATCCTTGTCAGAGCTCAAACTCAAACATGCAGGCATAAAAACGTCTCCCTTCAGGCAATCAGAATGAGTGATGTGCTAAACAGATGGAGAGGGCAAAGCTTCAGGCCCTAGCCAGCAAGTGGCCATGGTTCTTTCGATGGACCAAGGAGAGGGAGTTACCCAAGGTTCCATTGCACCCACTGAATTTTCTCCATGCCTCAGCTACAAGAAAGCCCAGGGCAGGCCACAGACCTGCTTAATGCTCAAAGCTGCCCTTCTTTTCCAAGGCTGTCTTCCCCTTGGTCGGTTTCGAGATGAATGATTCTAAGGCCACAAAAGAAGGTGTCTATTTAATAAAATCCACCAGAGGTGGATTGATGATCCACCTAGATCCTAAACTTGCAAAACAAAATCGAAACTGCTCTCCAAGCCATTTGAAGCAAATACATTCCACCCGAGTCCAGGCTCCGTGGGCCAGCCAAGCAGAAGCACATACATGCACACACATGTCCACACGGTTAACACAGCCACACGCTCAGCACAGAGATAACAGCCCAAGAACAGAAGAGCAAGCTTACCAGCTGTGCCAGCTTCAAGAAATCAATGAAGACTTCACTTTTCAACACGTTCGGGTCCGTAGTTACTGGAAAACATGAGCCGTGAGATGGGTTAGCCCGGGCTGGGCTGAGCCAGGTGTGTTAATCATTCTGTCCACCAGAGTACGTTGCTGGTGCACGGTGGTCCCCACTGAAGGTGATGGAGCTGTGACCTCCCAAACATGGGAAAACCCATAAAGCTTGCCCCCTGCAGGCAGCCCTAACAACAGGAACCCCTCCTAGCAAGCCGGGGTGATGGTGCCCGTGAGAATCTCACTTCATCCACGCACACCCACACTTCTCTGCCCAGAGGATGGTGAAGTTAATATAAAAAATGAAAAAGCAAAATGATCTCTTTTTTTTGGTAGGTTTATTTGTTAAAAAAAAAAAAGAAAGAAAGAAAAAAAGGCTGAGCCATAGGCAGAAAGAAAGAGAATTTGCATTCACTGGTTCACTCCTCAAATGCCTCTAGTGCCCAGGGCTGGACCAGGCCAAAGCCAGGAGCCAGGAAGCTTGCATTAACAGGAAGTTGGGTGGGAAGTAGAGCAGCTGGGACTAGAACCAGGCATTCTGCCATGAGATGTGGGCACATCCCAAGGGGCAGCTTAGCTGGCTGTGCCCCTAAAACATCAGCCCAGACTTGAGTCTAGGTCCCAAGCTTAGCCAGACACTTGGCAACTTGGAAAATTTCAAATCAACCCAGAAGCACTGAGAACGCCTCTTTGAATAATGGCAGCTCTCAAGAGGTCACCAAAAAAGGCATGCCATGGCAGTCGGAAAGACTTAAAGAGGTTTACCCGCCCACATTCAGAGAAATATTTCCCCCTGACCTTATTATTACTTATTATTTGAAAGGGAGAGTTACAGGGAGGCAGAGGCAGAGAGAGCGAGAGAGAGGTCCTCCATCCGCTGGTTCACTCTTCAAATGGAAGCAACTGCCAGGGCTGGGCCAGGTCAAAGCCAGGAGCTTCTTCCAGGTTTCCCACGTGGGTGCAGGGGCCCAAGCACTTGGGTCATCTTCCACTGCTTTCTCAAGCCACAGCAGAGAGCTGGATCAGAAGTGGAGCAGCTGGGACTCGAACCAGTGTCCATATGGGATGCTGGCACTGCAGGTAGTGGCTTTACCTTATATGCCACAGCGCCAGCCTCTCTCCGTTACTTTTAAAACTCTAATACCGAGATGGCACTGTGGCACAGAAAGGTAAGCCTCCATCTGTGACACCAGCATCCCCTGTATCAGAGTGCTGGTTCAAGCTGGTTAGCTCCCTGCACGGGAGCTGAGCTGACTTGTGATCGCTGTGAAATTTCTCTTCGTTTTGCTGCTGCTTTACTGCTGTTCTCTAAAGATTTCTACCAACATTCAAACCTGGCATGTACTGACCATGCGATGAGTGCGGGGGTGGGAGGGCCCATTCCCAAACAGCACCCCTGAATAAAGGCCAGCCCTCTTTTTTGAGGGGGTACTCTCAAGGGGCAAAAGCCGCCAGCCTCTAGCAGCTAGAACAAGCACTCCTCTAATGCAAGTTCACCAGTGTGCACTCCTCTAATGCAAGTTCACCAGTGTGACTATGGTGCACCAGGCCCTGGGCTAAGCACTTCCTGTCTTTCAGCTCATTTAATCTCCATGACAAACCCTGAAGGAAATATTATCTCCAATTTACAAATAAAGAATTGAGGCTCAGAGGAGGTAAGCATATTGCCCAAGGTCACACAGTCAGAGAGGAGTAAGAGTGGGTTTGGGCTCTGGATCGGTGCCAGGGCCAGAGCTCTTAGCCAGGCCCTTAAGCTAGCTGCATGGTGACCTTGCTTGGCCTTGACCCTGATGACACAAAGGAAGACGAGGCCTGGATCAGTAATCCCTCAGACACTGCACAAAGGCCATTTGTACAAAGGCCAAGTGTTAAAGGAATATTTGACTAAGATGCGGGCAGACAAACCACATCAAATGGGTCTTGTGGTGCAGTGGGTTATGCCACCACCTATGATGCTGGCATTGCACACGAGCACTGGTTCCAGTCCCATCTGCCCCACTTCCGATCCAGCTCCCCACTAACGCACGTGTGCTGGGAGGCAGCAGGTGGTGGGCCAAGGACTTGGGTCCCTGCCACCCATGTGGGAAACCCAGATAGCTGTTGGAGCCATCTGGGGAGTGAACCAGCAGGTGGAAGATCTCTGTCTGCCTGTCTCTCCCTGCCTTTCAAATAAAATGAAAAAAAAAAAAATAGTAAAGCCTCTATGCCTGATTTTCCCTAAGACCTTTCCTATAAACCATTTCTTTCATCCCTGTGCTTTTTTAAAAAAAGTTTATTTATTTGTGTATTTATTTATCTGGGAGGCAGAGTGACAGGGAGAGAGGGAGATGGAGAGAGACTTTCCATCCATTGTGGGCCAAATGCCCACAGCAGCTAGGACGGGTGCAGCTGAAGCCGGAAGCCAGGAACTGCATCAGGGTCTCCCACTTGTGTGGCAGGGACAAGCACTTGAGCCATCATCCGCCCCCTCCCAGCAAGCTGGGTCAGAAGCAGAGGTGGGACTCGGTCTTGGGCACACGGATATCAGCTGTGGATGCTCCAAGCACAGCTCGACCTGCTGCACCACAGTGCCTGTCCTCCTGCATTCAGTCTTGATCCAGGTAATACTTCTTTGTTTTCAAAGCCAACACACGACACCTGACAATGAATCTGAATAGTTTAAAACCCGATACAAAGAACACCTATCGTACGATTACCCTCACAGGAAATATCCAGACTAGGCAATTCTACAGAGAGAGAAATTAAAGCAGCGGGGCCAGTGTTTTGTGGGACAGCAAGTTAGGCTGCCACCTGTCAGGCAGTCCCAGTCCCAGCTGCTCTGCTTCCGACCCAGCTCCCTGCTAATGGGCCTGGGAGGCAGCAACAGATGACCCAAGTGCTTGGGCCCCTGCACCCATGTGGGAGACCTGGATGAAGTTCCTGGCTCCTGGCTTCACCCTGGCCCAGACCACACTGTTTAGATAACTTACCAGTGAATGGAAGATATCTCTGTCTCTGCCTTTCAAATAAATGAATAAATTTAAAAAACAAAGAAATTAGAGTAGTGCTCACCCGGGCTGGGTGGGGGAGGAAATAGGGTGTGACCCCACTAATGAGTACTGGGTTTCTTTTTGGAGTGATGACAATGACCTAAAATCAGACTAAGGTGAGGACTGCACAAGTATATAAATACATTAAAAACTATATGACCATATGTTTCAAATGGGTGAATTTTATGGTGCTTACCTTATATCAATAAATCTATTTAAAGTGTAAATACATACCATTCTGCAAATATTGCTCCAGCTGCTCTCTCCTCTCATTGGCCATAGATACCGTCATGGCCAGATAGTGCTTCGGGGGGAAGGGTGGCAGCCAGTTCCCAAAGACTCGCTGGAGCTGGAAGACCCAGAGAACACCCAGTGAAAGCGAGCAAGTGCCCCTCCTAGCACTTCACTTAAAAGGAATCCTCTCAGGGAGCCAAAAGGACAAGGAGAGGATAATTTTATTTTCTTAGGGAGAAATTTACTCCAGTACATGTCCTGGAGGGGCTATCAGGTGTATCACAGACAGACAACTCCCAGATCTATGTTTGGTTGAGTTGGGGTATGTCTTTATTTTTCATTTGTTTTACAAGACAACTTCCCACTCACATCACACAATATTTCTTTTCACAATAATTCATTCTGCAATAGTGTCTTGCATATCACTGATGATAACTGGGAATTCTACCCTTCCACGCCACCGCCACCAAAGCTGAACGTCACAGCAAATACTCGCTAGCTGTACTAGTTGCCTATGGCCAGTGAGCCCTGAACTGTGGCTCAGGTCAGTCTCTCTGGATTTCTGGGAGTTAGTGCAAAGGAGAGCGAATGTGAAATAGCTCACTGACAATCTTTTTGTACTGATTACATGTTGAAGTGATAATAGTTATATATACTATAAATAAAAGCTTAGTAAAATTAATTCTACCTATGTAGTTTTACCCTTTTAACGTGACTTCTAGAAAGTTAAGATTATGTATGCTGTCCACATTTTATCTCTGCTGGCCAGTGCTGGCTGCAGAATCCCCACAAGGCCGATGTATGATCCCAGTAGAAAGCCACACAGGCCCTTCCTCCCAGCCCCTCCACGTGCCCCAAGACCACGTGACAGCTGTTTTTATGGACACCAAATGCTGAGTACATAGAAAACAATTCTAAAAATCAAGAATCAAAGTGTGTCTGCGTCACTCCAGCCAGAGCCTGAAGGTGAGAAGGGAACCACCCAGAACCCCAGCTGGATTTCAACACAGCTCCCGGGGAGCAGGGCAGGGTGGAGGGGCTCAAAGCTTACCATGGCCATAGTCAGTTGCTTTCGGAAAAATGAAAGCAGGCCCAAGAGAAATGAGGCGACAATCAGACAAGAATTTTAGCTTCGTGGCCTTTGTCACAGATACAGAACATATTTGTCATGTGTTTACCTTGCACGGATCCAGACTTCCAAGTCTGGGGGAAATCGATTTCTCTACCACCACACTGGTCCAAGGAGCGGTCATCTCTTTCCCAGACTATGGCAGTAGGCTTCTAAGGCGGCTCTCAGCTCCTGACCTTGGCCCTTTCCAGTCTATTCCTAACCAAGCATGTAAGGTGACACGGGGAACATGTAAGCCATGTCATCTCACTGCCCTGCCCCAGATGCCCAGGGCTTCCCGTCTCACTCGAGTAAAGCCAACATCCTCACCATGACCATCAGGTATGTTGGCTACTAACCACCTAGGAGCACCTTTAAATCATTTCCTTGGCCCTGTGCATCGTATCGCAAGTGCTCAGCAGCCATGTGAAATACAGCAGGTTGCTACTGGATGGGGCAAGGCAGATACTGAGATTTCCCATCAGCACAGAAAGCTCCACGGGACGGTGTTGATGTAGCATCTAAAAAAGGAATGCATTTTGTTTAGTGGTTGGTTGCTTGATTTTTAGAGCATTTGAAGGCAAGATTTATTTTTCTCATTTAAAACATTTAAATCCTGTGTCCTGGAGGGGATCCTGTGGCTCTAAAAGACACTTTGGAAATTCCTTACAAAGCTAAGCAGAGCCTTACTCTAGAATCCAGCAATCCTACTTCTAAGTATTTACCCAGCTGATCTGAAAACTATGTCCCTACAGACACCTGCATTGAATGTGTACAGCGGTTTTATTCATAATCCTCAAAACTGGAAGCAACAAAATGCCCCTTAACATGTGAATGGATAAAGAAATGGATACATCCACCCAATGAAATATTATTCAGCTATAAAAAAGAGCTGTTAAACCACAAAAAGATATGAATGAATCTTAAATGCATAGTACTGAGCGAAAGAAGAAAACTGGAAAAGCTACATATGATTTCAATCATAAGACACGCTGGAAAAGGATGGGGTGGTGAAGAAACCCACAGCCCCCAAGGGTTTGAGGTAGAAGAGTCCTTCAGAGGGGAACACGTGGAATTTTTTCAGGCAATAAAACTATTCTCTAGGATACTATACAGAATTGCAGCTTCCACATGACCATATGCATCTGTCAAAATCTACTGAGCTTTACAACACAAGCTTAACATGTACAGATATTTTTAAAAAATCATTTGGGAGGTCAGGGGAATCCCAGGAGAGAATGCAGAATGGGACCCTCTCTGTTACAAGTGCACAGAACAATCCCACTGAAAGGAGTAAAGGGAAGAGGTGCTGACCGAAGTCTACAAAACTAACTAATGGCAAAGAAGCCGCCCAAACGTGAGCACTGTGCTCCAGCTGACGAAGGTGTTCCTCAAGGGAGGATGGCTTCACAGTTCCAGTAGAGCCGGGTGTACAGAATCAAACAACTAAGAAAGTGAATGGGGGCCGGTGCCATGGAGCAGGTTAATCCTCCACCTGCAGTGCTGGCATCCCATATGGGCACCAGGTTCTAGTCCTGGCTGCTCCTCTTCCAATCCAGCTCTCTACTATGGCCTGGGAAAGCAGTAGAAGATGGCCCAGGTGCTTGGGCCTCTGCACCCATGTGGGAGACGAGGAAGAAGCACCTGGCTCCTGGCTTCGGATTGGTACAGCTCCAGCCATTATGGCCATCTAGGGAGTGAACCAATGGAAGGAAGACCTTTCTCTCTGTCTCTCCCTCTCACTGTCTGTAGCTCTACCTCTCAAATAAATAAAAAATCTTAAAAAGAAAAGAAAAAGAACGTGAATGATGAGACCAGCATTGTGGTGCAGAAGGTTTAGCCACCACCTGCTGCAAAGCCAGCATCCCATATCATAGCAAGTATAGCAGTTTGAGTCCCAGATGCTCTGCTGCTGATCCAGCTCCCTGCTGAGGCACCTGAGAAAGCAATGGAAGATGGTCCAAGTGCCTGGGCTCCAACCACCCACATGGGAGACCTCGATGGAGTTCCTGACACTTGGCTTCAGCCTGGCCAAGTCCTGGCTGTTGGGTCCACTGGGGAAGCAGATGAAAGATCTCCTTCTATCTGTCTCTCCCTCTCTCTGTAACTCTGCCTTTCAAATAAATAAATAAATCTTAAAAAAAATAAAGTAAAAGAAATGGCAGATAGCATGAGTCAGGTTTCTTAAGGTTGTAGCGAGAATTCAGAGAAGAGGAGGCCAAAATACCAATGTGATAATGCATTACACTTGGATATATTTGCAGTAACTCATGTTCCACTTTAATGTACAGACAGCTAAATATAAAACTATCTTAGCTATGTCTATATACACGGTTTAGTTTACACACCTTGCTTGAGAAGTCTTCAAAGAGCTCACGGAAAATGAAATTAAAAATTAGTTTGTACTGATGCAAAAAAGTTTGAAATCCATGGATACAGAAGATCTTCAAAACATTCATGGAAAATGAGTAGTATGAAAAAACTGCATGGACCTCAGAAATCTTTACACCAAAATAAACTTATCTTTCAATTGCATTTTCCCATGTACTGGTTCCGTCAGCTGCGAAGGTCTAGAAGCAGTTACATTGCTGGAGCAATGAACACACACAGTGCCCAAATCTTGGTGTCTAACACCATTCTCTGAAGAGCACCTGGGATCTAGGGAGACATGGCCACTTTGAGGACTTAAACAGGAAAGATACAAGATGGGGGGAGGGAGAAGGTGGTGGTGGCAGCATTGTGATGCAGATTAAGCCACAGCTTGCAATGCCAGCACCCCATATTGGAGATCCCATTGGTTCCCAGTTGCTTCACTTCTGGTACAGCTTCCTGCTAACGTGCCTGGGAAGGCACTGGAAGATGGCCCAATTGCTAAGACCCCTGCCACCCAAATGAGAGACCAGGATGGGATTCCTGGCTCCTGCCTTGGGCCTGGCCTGTATCTGGCTCCTGTGATCATTTGGGGAATGAAGCAGTGGTTGGTAGGTAGATCGGTCAATTGACTGATCTCTCTCCCCCACTGCCAATTGTCTTTCTTATTTGAATAAATAGATATTAAAAAAAAAAGGTACCAGATGATCCTGGAGTCCCAGAAAGTAAAGAAGTATTCAAAACAAAAGCCTTAACAATGGGAGAATGTCAGAGACACAGGAGCAAACTTCAAGTGCTCCAGTGGGTCACAGCTGGAATCATTTGTTCAAGAAAATATAGCAATATAGTTATATTTTATAACTGTAGCATAATCCAAAGTATAAAATAATATGCATAAGTCTACTAGACATGGTGTTGAATAAAGAAACAGGAGTGACTGGACGCTCTGTGCAGAATCTCAGATAATCTATCTACTCGTTCCTCAAGGAGGGGGAACACCAACCCCCACTCTAAGTGTGTGTTGTCTCAGGGATTTCTCTCTAAAGAATAAGCCACAGACAGGGAAAGGAGGAGCCTGACAGTGCAGGAGCCTGACAAACACTACCTGAGGTCCACCCCAGTCATGCTCACGGCAGGTGCTCTCGATATGATGTGACGAGAATGCTGCTTTACCTCTGGGGTCCTCATCCCCCAAACCCATCGCCCCGGTTGAATCATGAGAAAAAAACAAGACAACAAAGCCCAGTAAATGGACATTGGACAAAATATCTGCCCAGCACGCCTTGAAACTGTCAAAGTCATTCAAAGCAAGGGAAGTCTGAAACTCCAGAGGAGCCTGAGAGACACAAGGACCAAATGTGATGTGATTCCTGGTTAGGATCCTGAGGCAGAGAAGGGACATTGTGTGAACACTAAGGTGCTAAGGAAGTCTCAGTAAGCTATGGACCACAGTTAATAATGTATCGCTAGTGCTTCCTTAACTGTAATGAATCTGCCACACTATTAGAAAAGGTTAATGGAGGAGACTGAATGCAGAATATTTGGGAACTTTCTTGGTTATCTTCTCTGTAAACCAGGAGTGAGGAACCATTTTTCTGCCGGAGACCATTTGAATATTTATAACATCATTTGCGGGCCATACAAAATCATCCACTTAAAAATTAGCCTACTGTGGGTCAGCGCCATGGCGTAGCAGGTGGAGCTGCCACCTGCAGTGCCTGTATCCCATGTGGGTGCCAGTTCAAGTACCGGCTGCTCCACTTCTGACTCAGTTCTCTGCTGTGGCCTGGGATGGCCCAAGTCCTTGTGTCCCTGCACACTCATGGGAGACCCAGAAGAAGCTCCTTGCTCCAGGCTTTGGATCGGCGCAGCTCCAGCCATCCAAGCTATTTGGGGAGTGAACCAGGGGATGGAAGACCTCTCTCTCTCTCTGCCTTTGCCTTTCAAATAAATAAATAAATAAATAAATCTTTTAAAATAAATAAATTAACAAATTAACTGTAATTTATCAGCTTTCCAGTCCCGTCCCACCTGCCTTGGCAGGGCAAGACCAAATGATTTTGTGGGCTTTCTACGGCCCACAGGCCAGATGTTCCCCACCCTTGATATCAACTAAAACCATTCCCCCAAATAAATTTCATTAAAAACAAACTGAGGCCTGCTCTTCTCTTAAAACATCAGAAGATCTGTACTCACTGGGCCCCCGCTGTCTGAGGCAACTGTGTTAGTGGAGACATAACAGCTCCTGTCACCTCCTGTCGCTTCTCAACCGACCCTCATCTCATCGAAATTACTCGCCTGACCCTGTAGCCAGCGAAACCTAGCACAGAACAACACAGCAACAATTGTTTCTTTGAGGCGCAAGGAAAGTCCCCTGCCTTGTGGGCGACTGTCAAAGGCAATCCCATGGGTGCATCACCCAAGGCGAAAGCTCAAACGCCCTGGCTTTATGCTAATTCTATTAAACACAAGCAGAAATCTGTCTTCTTTGCAGGAAATTATTTCTTGGTTAACTGAGTAAGTGATCTTTAAAAAGCATCTTCACAGATGCTCCCAAAGTGGTTCTAATCATAGCAGCCTTAAGACAGGTTCTCTTCACTTGCTCACACAGCCCTGTGCACAAGCAGGTTGTCCGCGATGGTGTAGCACCAGCATGCTCCCTGCAGGAGGATCGCCAGGGGGCAGGGCTTGTGAGGACTATGTTCAGATGCTGCTGTTTTAATTCCAGAATAATCTCTCGCACTGACTTCCCCGCCATGCAGTTCTGGCCTTTCCAGTGACGAGAACCAGAGGAGTCAGTTGGAAATGTCACATACACACACACCCCCTCGCTGCCTCTGCTGCACTCACAGGCCTCCACACCTGTCCCTCAGTGGGGACAACCTGGAGCAAGCAGAATTATGATGCAGGTCCTTTCTGCCGTCTTGGTGTCTAATGTCCACGCATTCATCCCAGCTCTCCAGGTCCCCTGGTAAACATCAGATCACTAGATAAAGGGCCATGGCTCAAAGCAACCAGGAGCGAACATTGGCCTGGACTTTGTCTGTTTTCCTACTTCTTTCGCAGAACAGCTCTGTGAGGGAGATGTGTGATCATCACCATAGGGAGGGAGGAAGGAGTCTATAGGGGAGAAAGAGCGGGGTGAAGTTGATTTGCAAACTCCCATGTACTCCTGAACTCCTCTTGAAGACTGATAACACCTCCTTACAAGAACAATGACCCCATTACCCAGAGCAGTACATCAGGCTCCTCTCAGGCACAGCAGGCTGAGAAGCCAGGGTGGGAAATGGCTTCCTCACTCAGCCATGTGCTTCCCGGGTTCCTAGTCGGCCAGCACTTGAAGCCCTTGCATGGCCCTTTGAAAACGACAAAAGGAAGACACACCCTTGCAAACGGAGTAGGAGTAAGCGTAGGAAACGCAGACTAACCCAGGGACGGGAGTCCTAACTTGACGCCACGCCTTGCTCTAGAAGCTTCTGTTCATTTTGAAGGGGCACGTGCTCCCGAGCTAGTGCCGAGCTAGTGCCGGCGCTGCCACGGAGCCCACCCACCGCACAGCTAGCTCCCTTCCAGGTGGGCTGCCGAGGGAATGCACGCCACGCCCTCAGCTCAGCTCAGCTGTGCGTTCCCGGAGCCGCTGGCCCAGCAACTCACCACCCCCTTTCGCAGGTAAGGAGACCCGGGAAAGGGTCCGCCACCTCCCCCAGCCGGTCTCCGCTCCAACCGCTCACCTGCTCGTTCCAACGGTGCAGCTGGCTGTAGCGTACCCTGCAGAAGAGGAACCCGTCCAGGTACACGGAGTACAGCTGCAAACACACCCCCGACCCGATCCCCAGTGAGCCGAGCGCGCCCCCGGCCCCGGCCCCCTCCCCGCCCCGCCGCACCCCGCCCGGCCGTACCACGTAGCGGCCCCCCAGCGCGTCGGGCCGCTGCTGGGACACCGGGATGCAGAAGTGCATCTTCATGGCTGGAGGGCCCGGAGCAGCGCGGGGAGCAGGACCTGCTGCTGCGGCGCGGCCCGCGGCTCTGAGGCTGCTCACAGACCCGCGCTCCGCTCGCCTCGGACCTGGGCGTCCGCAGGTGAGGCGGGCACCGGGCCGCACCGCCCCTTCGGCCCCGCCCCCCGCAGCAGCTGGGTGCGTGGTCCCGGGACAGGTGCGGGCGGAGCGTGTCCGGGTGACCGCCCACCTCCCCGCGCGTCCAGCGCCCAAGTGCTCGGCAAAGCCTAGAGCGCAATAGGACAGAGACCCTCCACCCCGAGAGCGCCAGGGTCTCCCTCTGGGTCCTTGGACTCCTGAGGTCCTTGAGGGTGGCGGTGGGGTATGTGGGGAAGAAAGTCCAGGGTTTTTATCAGATTTTCAGAGTTCCTTAAACCCATGAAAATCCGCTCCGGCCAGCCGTGCCCCGCCCCCACCGCAGCTCCGAGCCAGGGGGAGACTTGTTCTCTGGGGGCGCAGCCAGCGGGGCACCCATTACCTGCCAACACCAGTGCACCATGAATTCGGATTTAGAAATAAATAAATGAGTGAGTGAATAAATAAATAAATAAATAAATAAATCTGGTATCTTAAGATTAGCACACTTGCATTAGGTTCAACTGTTTGTGTTAAACTTTGTTGACTGTAACACTTAAAGTCTGCCCCAATAGGTAACCCCACTTCTGCTTATTTAAGCTTTTTTCCCTTAACAGATCAGAAACCTCGAAAAACTGGAAGTGGCTGTGACCTGAACCCCGAGAAGCAAGCTCTGGTCTCAGTTAGGTCAGCTGGGTTTGCACACACACTTTGTTCTCTGGCCTCCCCACCTCAGCTTCTTTCTCCACAGGCTCTCATTTCTAGTTGCTGTGGAAAATAATCCTCCAAATATTTGCTTCAGCTAAATCCACACTGATTTTGTTCCACCTTGCCGTGGCGGCTGGGAACTGGGGGGGTGGGGTGGGTGGGTGGGGGCAGTGTTACCTTTCATCTATTTGTTTGTTCCTCCTCTCCTTTAATTGGCACCTGAGTCTTCCAGGTAGACATTGGATCAATGTCCTACCGATGGCAAGCCAGGCCCAGGGGGTACAGTCACTTTTCCAAGGTCACAGCATGTGCTTCCACACTACATCACGGACGTGGCCCTGCCATGGGGCGATGCCAGGGGGCGATGCCAGGGGGCGATGCCATGGGGCGATGGTTAAGCTGCCCCGGGCTGCCTGCATCAGGACACACAGTGTGAGCTTTAGACCTTATAAAGGGGATGGCGAACATTTTTCTGTAAGAAGAGCCTGGCCTCACCGAAGACCAAATAGCATAGCCAAAATCCGAGCTTAAGTTATGATGACACAGCTAGATTTACATTGCCAGGAGCACAGTAAGCAAGAAAAACCTCTCTTTTCAAACCAAACTAAGGGAGAGATGAAAGGTTTTACCAATAACTTCAAAGTGTATAGACAAAATGTATATGCAAAATGTATATGCAAAAGGTGGTTATCATGTTTGATCTTAAAGTGAGGACATAGCTTTCCTCTAGGGCACTGTCCACTATCAGAGCATATGACTCTGCCTGTGACTGCAGATTGCTAGCTCAGGCCACCAAAGATTAGGGATGGGACTGAGCACTCCCTTGGCCGACATTAAAGACTACCTCTGTGGTCTACTTTACCAGAAACCAGGACGAAGTAGAGCAAGCTAGCCAGCAGGATCAATGGAAGGCGAGGTGGCAGGCCAATTACTAATAGCTTTACGCAGTGGTCTGCCATCAGCGAGACCCAACAGGCCAGGCCGCCCCAAATGGCATTGATTTTTGATGTGGAAACTCAGGGCTTCTGATGGAAGTCCGCTTTTGGAGAGTCCTGGCAGCTCTGCCAGCTGAGAGCTGGGTCACTGGAAACAGAACTTCCCTGGAGTCGAAGGACTCCCAGGTCAGAGCTGCAGGTCCTGTTGGCTCTAACCTGAAAAAGCCCTTCACTCTGCCCAGCTTCCAAAGTAACCACAACTACTGAGGGGACAGCCAAGTAGCGCCAGTGACACTGCAGGCAGGACTGTGAATTTCTTGTTAGAGATGTCACCTGCCTTCTGTTCAGGCCAGCTCTCCTCCCAGGTCAGCTAGGTAACGGAAGTCAGCAGGTGCCCTCCCTCCCTTGTGAGGCCTCTTCCAGTACCTGGTGTGAGGAGATAGACAGGTCTGAGTCTCATTCCTGGCCAGGCCTTAAAGCCCCCCTGATGATTATCAAGCCCCTCTTGTCAGTTTCTATTTGCCTCTCAATGGGAAAACTTCCTCATGGCTTGGACAGCATCTTCCTTCGGTTCTCTGACAATGACTCTGTCCTTTGTTTTAGACCCTGTATTTAATCTGCTTGTTAGATCCGTTTTCTCCGGACCTGAAACAGTGAAGTTCTAGATGGCATGCGCACGACACCTTGGATGGAAGCCGTTTCTGCAAGCTGGCCCTGCGCCCCCTCGAGAGCTCACCTCCTGCTGGGTCCTTCTTGACTGCCTTTCCCTACTCTGCCCACACTCAGCCCGGAGAAGCTGGAGCGGTCACTGTGGCATACCCCTCCCGGAAGTCAGGGTTCATTATTCTAGGGGAGCAGTCAGATGGGTTAATAGACAGTCAGGTTGGTACCAGTGGGGATTGTGGGTGCAAAATGCTTCCCCCGGATTACCTTTAGCAAGGTCAGAAGTGCCTGCCTCCCTCCTTGGGAGCTTCCACTCTTATCACAAGAACAGCAAGGGAGTGGCGATTCCATCCTTCTGAGCTCACAACTTACCAATGCCACCCCTTGGCAAATAAGATTGCAGATCAGTGTTTCCATGGCCTTGCCCTTGCTTTGGAACTGAATGTCAAGCTGATAGTCAAGGCTTCTTTTTTTTTTTCCCCCCAAAAAATTGTGCTTAAAAACCCAGTACCACCAGCTCCTTTGGGTGCTTTCTCTCTTGGAGCCCCCCCTCCAGGCCACACTGGCTGGAGGTCTCTGACTTAAATAAATCTTGTGTTTAAATACAAAGAAGAAAAAAAAGGGGGGGGGTGGTTTGAGAGACTTAGGGCCATGAAGTTAGAGAGGCGCTATGGCACAATGGTTAGAAGGGTGACAGGAATCCACACCCAGCCTAGTGGGCCCAGTACAGGGGGCCCCGATGGGCAGAGGGGCCCGGCTCTCATCTGTCTCTTCCTCCCTACCTCCCCTCTCTAACTCTGCCTGTCAAATAAATAAACGAATCTTCAAAAAATATTTTTAATCTATAGTTGATTGACTCCAAGGATGCACAAGCCCTAGATAGGTAGACCGACTGTGTAACAATACTAGCTGGCACTGTTTGAGGCACTGTACATGGTAAACTCACTTAAGCTTCAAACCCACCCGAAGTAGCTGTTGATATTATCATCATTTTACAGGGAGGGAAACTGAGGCACAGGACAGTTAAGAACGTTGCCCTGAATTGCAGAATTTGCAAGTGTTGGAGTGGGGAGAGCCTGCCTCCAGGAAGTTGCTTTGTGAGACCTGGACCATCACTTTACCAGGATTTTAATTCTAAATGGATTTTTAAATAAATTGCATGCTGCTCAATTTCTGAATCAATGAACTATTATTATCATTCTTATTATTATTGGCAAAGGGTACCTTAATTGACTCTGTGCCTGGTCTGTGGTCAATAAAAGCCTAGCACTCTTTCAATTTAGGAATACTCATCGAGTGCGTCTTAGGGACTAGGCCCCGCAGTGACACGGGTGGACATGACAGCTTCAGTCCCCTAACTTTACAGAATCTGTGACCTGGTTTCCTGATGGGAAAAGAGACAATTTCCTCATTGTGGCCCATCGTATTCTAGAACAGGGACATTACCAACCGCCTTGTGAGCCCCTGGGCTGTTATTTGCACGGGGCCACGCCTCTACTTCAGGTGTATCCTTTGATCCTTTGCTATTTAGGACCCATGGTCTTGTGGGGGTGTGGACCGCGAGGCTCTGATTTGTTGAGCCTCTGGCGTGGGCAGTGCAGAAGGGTCCAGTGTGGCTCCTAGTGGCGGGGGCTTGCGTGCACTGCAGTGGACCATCCGTTGCCCCTGATGGTGACTTTTGGTCCTTCTTCTTATAGCCCAGCTTTGAGTACCCCAGCTATGGGCCGTATGAACAATGGGACTTGAGAGCAAACTTGGAAACTTTTCCTGGTTGGTGGACAGGAGCCATAAGACGAGGAGGGAAGAGTTAAGTCTCCCGCCCCCCAACCCCTTCTATCTTTTTTCAACCACCAATGTCCTCCTTATTCCTTGAGGTGAACAGAAAAAGAGTTTGGGCAATGTACAATGTATCTGTCTTGATTTTACCTGTATTGGGCTGTGTTGAGTACCTTAGGATTCTTTGGAATTTGAAGAAATAGACAGAATTTTAGGACACCTCGGAGAGTTGCAAAATAGTACTAGACATAGGTAGTTCTGAGATGACCCCAGTCCTGGGATGATTCTCTGTTCTGGAACAACTAAACCCTGAGACTGACTGTAGTTGATTGGCTGGTGTCTACCAAACATGTGTGTCCACTTGGAACTTCAGAATACGACTTGATTGAAAAGTAGCATGTGGGTAGATATAATCAAAATGCAATCCTACTGGATTAGGGCAGCCCTAAACCTGATGAGACTGTCAGGTGTCCGTCCTTATAAGACAGAGAGACAGACACACAGGAATCCACCGAGGAGAAAACAACGTGAGGACGGAGGCAGAGATCCAAGGATTCGGCCACAAGCCAAGGAATGCCTGGGGCCAGGGTCTGGCAAGAGACAAGGGAGGAGTCCCGTCCACTCAGTTTGTAGTGCTTTAGTATGGCTGCCACAAGAAAAAAATGACATCGAACCTATGGTCAGCATCAGCCTCATGTCAGGATCGAGGTGGCTGGGCCTCCGGCCTTGCCTGTGTCTGTGAGAGGGCGAGAGCAGTGCAGAGGACGGAGACCTGGGACCACAGTGAGACTGGCTGACCGCAGGCAGCGTGCACAGTGGGCCAGGTGCGGCTCCATGCTGACCTTACAAATGGATATATTCCTGGCAACAACCTCATGAGCTCAGGCCCTTGCTACCTTTGTCTTACAGGAGATGAGAGTGAGGGGGAGGGAAGTGAAGTGACGGTGTGTGAAGGGTCAGGATTCCAGTCCCCGCAGACCGGCTCTGAAGTCCTTGCTCTGAATCACTTCTCAAACAAAAGTGCTTCTTAGTCCCTTCTTTCAAACGGGAAGAAGTATAGAAAACCCAGGGGAGGGGCTGGCATTGTGGTGCAGCAGGTTAAGCTGCCGCCTATGACGTGGATGTCCCATATGGGCATTGGTTCAAGTCCAGGCTGCTCTTCTTCCAATCCAGCATCCTTGCTGATGCCCCAGGGAAAAGTAGCAGAAGATGGCTCAAGTGCTTGGGCCCCTGTCGTCTGGGAGTGAATGGAAGATCTTTCATTCTCTCTCTCTCAGCCTCGCCACTCCCCATCCATCTCTCCTTCTCTCTCTGTAACTCTGCCTTTCAAATAAATACATTTTTAAAATTAAATTAAAAAAGAAAACAGGTGCCAGCGCTATGGCATAGTAGGTTAAGCTTCCTCCTGCAGCATCAGCATCCCACACGGACACTGGTGGCTGCTCCACTTCTGATCCTGCTTCCTGCTAATAGCCTGGGAAAGCAGTAGGGGATGGCTCAAGTGCTTGGGCCCCTGCACCCATGTGGGAGACCCAGAAGACGCTCCTGGCTTCAGATCGTTATGTCCATTTGAGGAGTGAACCAGAGAATGGAAGACCTCTCTCTCTTTTTTGCTCTCTGTAAATCTGCCTCTAAATAAATAAATAAATAAATAAATAAATCCAGAGAGAGAGAGAGAGAACCAAGAGAGCCCACACTGGAGGGATGACATCACAAAGTGGAATGACATCACTCTGTGAAGTGAAGCTGTTGAGAATAACGTCATCGCAGAAGTGACACGGGAGGGGCCCTGGGGATGCACTGTCCGGGAGCTTGGTTCCATTCAGGGGCCCCGCGCGGGCACAGCCTGGGTGTGGAAGGCTGGAGATGAAGACACAGGAAGACACAGACACACAGCTCAGCCAGCTCCAGGAGCGATCGCCAGTGGCCCCGACAGTATACAGGGGGCCCGGTGACCCGGCAGGTGCAGAGGGAAGTGGGAGGCAGGAAAGGCTTTCTACAGAAAAGAATGATGGACAGGGATCCTCCCGGATTTCAACTGCTAGGAAGGCGAAACTGTGAAAGCCTAGGAGGAATGAAGAAAGCAAAAACACAGAACAGCACGAGGCTTTTCATGCAAAAAGAGCATAGAACAGGAGTCCTGGGATGCTCTCCCCAGAATCGGGGTGTCCTGGTGCAGGGAGTCTGGGTGACCTTAGCTGTGACAGTCCCTTCTTGGGTGTCAGCAGGGTGCCTTAGTGAGGCCTGTGCTGCAGAGAACCCTGGAGTTCCGAGGTCCCACGTGTTCCTGTTGTGGGAAGCCAGGGTGCCCCGCAAGCTGTCCTCGCTCAGGAGACGCCTGGAGCCGGCTAGGGCAGTGTGGAAGGGATAAACTGGGAAATATTAGGAGCATAGCAGAAGCTATGAATTAGTCACAAACAGCTCCTGTCCTCCAGAAACCAAAGGATAACTGGTTCGGGCACTGGCTACGCTGAACTGCTGTGTAGCCCCTTCCCTACCTATTGCCCTGTCTGGCTGGTTGCACTGGCTCCACCTAGGTTTTCATTTCCTTTATTGGGGATTCTCTCTTCATGGCTGATGGTCGCTCCTCACAGCTGATCATGGATGTGGCCCTTCTCTGTCCTGGGTGGCCACCAGGAGCCGGGAAAAACCGAACCAGGACAGTCCAAGAGCAAACATCCAACCGTTGCTCCCCACCCTGATGAAGCTCAACCAGACAAAAAGACAACACATGGCTGCACAGCTCACCCTGCAACAGAACAGGATCTTACACACACACACACACACACACACACACACTTACACTCACACTCACAGAAGCCACAGGACGCTTGGATTGCCCAAGAAAATAAATCTTTAAAAAAAAAAAGTATTTTTGCCATCTATGGAATTGCTACCTTTGTTCAGAAAAGCAAGATATAGTCTTGTTACCTATACCCAAGATAGACAACCATCAGCTGTGTACAAACAGAGACAGAACTAAAACCACAAGCTGAGATTTGGCCAGCACAGACCTTGTCTCTGAGCGCTGTACCATGGGGCAGCTTCGAAGAGGACCTGCTGCGGCCTTTGACACCCCAGCGAAAAGGACAATGATGCCCCTCCAGGCTGCTTCGTGTCCTGTAATTTTCGACCCTGTTCTGAAGCCCATACCTGAATCTAAATTCTGCTTAAGTTGACGCCTGTGCTGCCTCCACGGGTGACTCAGCTTGAAACCCAGTTCTCCACAAGACCAGCAGAGTCAGACAGCCACCAATGATTCCTGACCCTCACCCCCCAAAAAGAACCCCTTGCAAACTACAACCATCCTCAGTGGCATCTTCCACGCCCCGGTCCAAGTGTCCCTCACATCCCTGAGGGTCCAGACAGTGACTCAGCCGAGTCCACAGCACATCCTGGCTGTGGGACTTCCCAGCTGTGCAACTTTGGGCAAGATACTTGACCTCTCCATGCCTCTGTTTCCTTGTTGGCAAGATGGGCCTGGGAGCATCTATTCCCTAGGGCTGTCGTGAGGATTAAGTGAATTAACCTTGTCGGGTCCTCTGAGCAGCACCCAGCACACGCTAAGGATGCCTACATGTTAACCATTATTTTATTTCTCTCTCAACCGCTCTGCTCAGCTTTGGGGATCCACTCCCTGGCTCTCAGTAGGCTCCCAGCAGCACATGAAGCCAATCTGCATTCTGCAGGTAGATGAGAAAGACTGAATAAAGTTGCAGACTCTCTTCTGTCCCAGGATGTAGATTCACGCACCTTCGCAGCCAGGCACTTTTCCAGGACCAGCCCCCAGCTCCTGGAAAGCAAGCTCAAGCCAGAGCCACCATCCCAGCCTGGAGAATTCTAGGAGCCGTCAGGGGCTCTGAACACAGCAGGTGTTATACACCAGCCAGCAGCATTCACACCTGGGAGCATTCGAGTCCTGATCACCGATAAAGCCCGGATGCCTGCAGGTGGGACCCGGGCATCAGCAGTTTGGAAAGCTCCCCAGAAGATTCCAACGTGCACGCAAGCTGAGCAGTACTGCCTGCACCTAAACAAAATGCCATGGGTGTGTGGCTGTCCCCATAGCAACAGTGCATCGCAGGTGGCACTGACGTGGATATTGGAAAACGCAAGTGATGTTAATGTAACAAACTGACAAGGCTTGGGGAATGTCCCAGTCTGGAGCCCCTGAGGCACCAAAGCTGATGACAGTCCCTTGCCCTGGCACAAGACACGGGGTTTGGGGATCCCTGGATGGTCCTGCTCAGGCTCTGGTGTTTTACAGTTTGAGGGGAAAGGTGACTTCCTCCTCACTATTCTACAGACCCTCCCCCGTGAGTAAAAAGGGAAGGTAGGGCCAGGTGGCAGACCGGAGCTGCACCTCACGCAGGAGCCCTGGCCTGGAGTCTTTGTGTGACTCCTGGAGAACTGACACAGGGATGGTAAGGAACCAGCCCTCCAGTGCGTGCTGCAGGAGGCGTAGGAAGCCAGGCCGGGAAGCATGGAAGAGGGGACTATGATGGGAGCCCCGAGGAGGCCACCAGGCGGGAAGGCCAGTGGTGTGTCCCTGGGGAACTTCCTTAACCTCGCTGTGCAGCTTCCAATGGAACACAGGGATGGCAGTCCCGTGGTCTGATGTTAAAATGCACGCTTTGGTAAGTTCTGACACAAAAGTACCGCTGTGAAGCCAGCATGGCAGTATAGGCAGTGAACTCACCCGCTGTCCCCAGAAGCCCCAGAAGGCACCTGCTGCCCCTTAGCAATCCCTCCCACCTGCCTCTCTTTGCCTCCTCATACTCAGAACCCACTGATCTGTCTGCACTCTCAGGAGTTCTATGTCAATGGAATCAGTCTTTTAAAAGTGTGGGGAGTCCAGCTCCACGGCTCACTAGGCTAATCCTCCGCCTGCTAATCCTCCGGGTTCTAGTCCCAGTTGGGGCACCGGTTCTGTCCCGGTCGCTCCTCTTCCAGTCCAGCTCTCTGCTGTGGCCCGGGAAGGCAGTGGAGGATGGGCCCTGTACCCGCATGGGAGACCAGGAGGAAGCACCTGGCTCCTGGCTTCAGATCCGTCCAGCGCACCAGCCGTAGCAGCCATTTGGGGGGGTGAACCAACAGAAGGAAGACCTTTCTCTCTGTCTCTCTCTCTCACTGTCTAACTCTGCCTGTCAAAAAAAAAAAAAAAAAAAAGCGTGGGGAAATAAGTATAAGAAAAAACTATGCATGGATTTCAACTTTTTTGCATCATAAAAAAGTTTTTTAAAAAGATTTATTTATTTATTTGAAAGGCAGAGTTATATAAAGAACGAGAGATGGAGAGATCATTATTTGCTGGATCACTTCCCAAATGGTCACAACAGCCAGAACTGGGCCAGGCCAAAGCCAGGAGCCTGGAGCTCCTTCCAGGTCTCCCACGTGGGTGCAGGGCTAAGGACTTGGCCCATCTTTCACTGCTTTCCCAGGCTATAGCAGGGAGCTGGACCAGAAGTGGAGCAGCCAGGACTCAAACCAGCGCCCGTATGGGATGCCGGGGCTGCAGACAGCCGCCTAACCTGCTGTGCCACAGCACCGGCTCCAATTCCCAGGCTCTTAAGCACCTGCCACCCTCCCTCATCTCAGCTGCCAGCCAGAAGCTTGCGGACCCCTGAGCACCCAGCTGGCTGGGCACCGAGTGGAGACCCTCCAGGCATGCATTTTTTCAGTCTTAGAGACTTCTATGCCAGGAACAGATAATCGTAAATAGTTTACCCATTTAAAAAAAAAAAAAACTTTTGACTTTTGAAAATAACTCCATGAACATCAGCACCAGACACCCATCACCGAGTTGTGCCTTTGCTTTGAGCGTTAAAGAGGTTAGAATGGCGGCTAACGCCCCAGGCAGGCCTGTCCTGGGTGTCCAGGACTTTCACAGCACTGCTCTGAAGCAGCCCGAGGGGCCCTCCCCGCCACGCCACGTCTCCTGCAAAGAAGATTCTACTTTGCTGGCAGCACCGAGAGCCCTGGGGGGCAGAGGAAGGGCACTTTCAGCCAGGCCAGGCCCCTCTGGCACTACCCCGGTCCCTGGGCATGTCCCACCTGCTGGGCCTGTCTTACCACTCTGCTATCAGACTTTGACATGGGTTAAATAAACAAGAACCTGAGGACAACCAGCTTTTCCGCAACTCTAGCCAGGGAGGTGTAGGGGCGAGGGGCGGCTGGCAGCCCCGGCCAGGAGCTGGCACGAATGCCGACAGGGTACCTACTGTGTGTCTGGCGCTGTTCACCGCCCGGGGATGTGCCAGATAATGCCGCTGCACTCCCACAGCCGCCCAGTAAGGAGCAACATGAGGGCAGCGGGTGCCAGGGACATAGGTGCAGGCCCTGGGGGATTAGCTCTGGATCTGGGACAGGGAAGCCTCTCCCGGGCCAGAGGCATTTAACTGAAGCCCGAAGCAGAAGCCTGGATTAGCTGACCCATGAGGCTGTGCAGGTGGCGAGTGGAGGCAGAAAAGCAGCAGGTGGGAGAAGACCTCTCGGAGAACAGGTGCAGTGGTCCTTGACTTCTTGTGTTGTAGAAATAAGGAAAGAGAACCAAGCAAAGAGGGCACACACACGGCGAGGGGCACCCAGGCCCGGAGGCCCGTTAGGGAAGCAGGAGCCTGGGGCTTTCATAGGCTGTCTGACTTTCCTCTTGTCTATGTCGTCATCGAGTGTGGCAGCCCGGACTCGGGGTGTGGGGCCCTCGCTGGTTGCGCTGGGGGCCGACTGCCAGTCGGGGAGCAGTTGGGGGTCACAGCGGTCAGGCTGCTCCAGCGATGGCTCCTGGAGCCTGGAAGCCGGCATGATTGGTCTCGCGGGCGTGCAATCCGGGAAAGCGGGCAAAGTGAGGGAGGAGGAGGCAGAAGTTCGCGAGCTCACCTATCCCCGCCTATATGCCCCATAGCAAGAAGACCTGTGACCTTGAGAGGAAGAACAGGAAGGGGGGTGAGCACTAGGGGCCCTGTGGGCCTCCTCATGGGTTTTGTGTTGCTCCACACAGCCTACCTCGTAGAATCTTCCAGACGACACCGTGGTATGGGGCCGCACGCTGGGCTCCAAGAAGGAAGCCGATGAGCTCAAGGACGTGCAGCCGGAACCCACAGCCATCGCCCTCTGTACACAGCATTTGACCATGTCCCTCACTTTACCCCTACCCATCCTCAAAACTGTGGCCATTGGCAAGAAGCAGCAGCTGGGGCTCAGGAAAGCTCAAGAAAAAAACCATCAGAGCCAAAGGCCAGAGTTCTCCAAAGCTCGCTTGCTCACTCTCTGCCTCAGCAGTGGCTCCCAGGCTGCGCTGGGAGAAGGTGCTAAGGAGCTTTGAGAACACTAAAGGCTCTGGCCTCATCTACTCCTACCCCGCTGATGCCACTCAGTGGGGCCTTGGGCAAACCACACAGCTCCAATCACAAAGCTGGGAGGTGGCTCCTGCTTCTCCAAAGTGGGAAACCCAGGAGGGCCTGAGCCAGGAAAGGAAGCAGCCGCTTGGCCAGATACTGGGTGGCATGGGGTGCGTGGGCTCAGCACAGGAAGTGGCTGCCAGGATGGGGATTAGGGGTGAGGGCTGAATCCACTGTTGGCCCAGTCATGCACCCTTTAACCTGTATGCAACTGTGCCCTAGGTAACAATTTTAAAAGTAAAACGAGAGGGGTGGACTAGATCACTTCTAAGGCCCCTCCCCCTCTATCATGCCGTGCTGTGCTGGAACTTAAAATGCAAACCCAAGAGAGGTGTTGCCTTCGAGGCTAAGACTCTCGGAAGGACTGGTCAGCAAGCAAACACTCTGGAATTCAGTTCCCCATTCCTGAAAGGCGTCTAGCAGGACAGGCAAGGGCATGGGGACAGACACTGTGCTGAGCCCACCTCTGTCCTCTTCTTGCCCAGTTGTCACTGCAGTCCTGCCCGCTGGGTGGTTGTTATCGTCCCAAGTTTAAAGACCAGAGAGACTCACAGCTGATGAGGGTCAGAGACTGGCTCTGAGTGTAGAAAGGCCACAGGGACTTCTTGTGTTAACCTTTGATTAAAGTTTGCCCCTTGAAGTGGATTCTGCAAATCTGATGCAAGGGGAAGAACTTAAAAGACCATCAGGGGGCTGGCGCTGTGGCATAGCAGGTAAAGCCACCGCCTGCAGTGCTGGCATCCCATATGGCGACGGTTCGAGTCCCGGCTGCTCCACTTCCAATCCAGCTCTCTGCTGTGGCCTGGGAAAGCAACAGAAGATGGCCCAAGGGCTTGGGCCCCTGCACCCATGTGGGAGACCCGGATGAAATTCTTGGCTCCTGGCTTCAGCCTGGCACAGCCCCAGCCGTTGTGGCCATTCAAGGAGTGAACCAGCAGATGGAGGACCTCTCTCTGTGCCTCTCCTCTCTCTGTAACTCTGCCTCTCAAATAAATAAATCTTAAAAAAAGAAAAAAGAAATACACCCTAGACATGGCGAGCAGAAAGGGGAGATGGACTTTAATAGCACAGGGGTTCTTAACGGACTGATGGGCAGATGATAGCTGGCTCTTGAGAAGGGGCGGGTCTTAGAACGGGGAAGTTTCTGGGACTCTGCTTCTCTGTTCTCTCTGCATCTGCTAACCAGCGTCCTCCAGTTCCCTGCATCTCCTGGCACAGTGCAGCCGCCTGACAGCTCCCTCGTCCCACCCAGCTTTCACCTGGCCCGTGTGAGTTCCAGGTGAGTGATTCAGTCTGCGGGGGGCCTGGCTCGATGTTCCTGGGGAAGAACTCTGCACAGAGAACATGGCCATGCATGTTTGCGTGTGCACACGCACGTGTAGAGCAGTTCTGACTTACACGGACATAACACTCTGAAGCTCACTTCCTCTTTCTAGTCCTACTTTGCAGAATTAAAAAATGCACCAGTGATACTAATTATTCGATCCCAGTTCTAGGAGGTCTTTGGTTTGGACTCGGTCCAACTGGCCGAACCAAAGTGAGATCATTGGTGCTGATGCCCCCGTGTCTGACATTGCAGGCAGGCGGGAGAGCAGGAGGGACCGGCCCAACCCCTGGCCAAGCCTGTGGCAGCTGGCACAATAGGGGAGCTCCCTCTGCTTTCACTTATACAAGGAAAATAACTGGGGACGGCCAGGCCACTTTCTGTTCCGTTCTGTTCTGCTTTTCTCAGCCTTTTCTGTCTATAAAACCAACCTCCTCTGCATGACTCCTTGAAACACTCACTCTGTTTAAGGAATGGGCTCTTGCCTGGTTCTGGAATTACAACTAAGAGCTAGGGGGCCGGTGCTGTGGTACTGTGGATTAAAGCCCTGGCCTGAAGCACTGGCATTCCATATGGGCGCTGGTTCTAGTCCCGGCTGCTCCTCTTCTCATCCAGCTCTCTGCTGTAGCCTGGGAAAGCAGTAGATGATGACTCAAGTCCCTGGACCCGTGCACCCACATGGGAGACCTGGAAGAAGCTCCTGGCTCCTGGCTTCGTATTGGTGCAGCTCCAGCCACTGCGGCCATCTGGGGAGTGAACCTGCGGGTGGAAGACCTCGCTCTCTCTCCTTCTCTCTGTAACTCTGTCTTTCAAATAAATAAAATAAATCTTTTTAAAAAAAAAAAAAGAAAAGGGCTATTGCAGGCATTTGGGGAGTGAATCAGCATGTGGAAGATCTCTACCTGACTGTCCCTGTCTTTCTCTCTCTGCCTTTCAAACAAGAAAAAATAACAACTTTTTAACTTTAAATTTGTAATTTTTTAAAGTGGTTTTTCCTTTTTTTAAAAAAATGTTTATTTATTTGAAAGGTAGTGCAACAGAGAGAGAGAAAGAGAGACCAAGATCTTTCATCCGCTGCTTCACTCCCCCAATGGATGCAACATCCAGGCCTGGGCCAGCCTGAAGCCAGGGACCAAGAGCTCTCCCACGTGAATGGCAGGTGCCCAGTCACTTGAGCCATCTTCTGCCTGCTGCCTTCCCGGATGCATTAGCAGGAAGTTGAAGCGGAAGTGGGGCAGCCGGGACTCCAACCAGCTCTCTGATATGCGATGCTGGCACCTCAACCTGCCGTGCCACAAGGCTGGCCCTAACATTTTGTCTTTTGACATAACAAAGTAACGATATAGAAGAGAAAGGGTTAAATTACACACACACACACACACACACACACACACACACACACATATATATAACTGACTTTTGAAGTTGTGTTAGTCTTATTTTTTGTTGTCACTTATATCAGACACTAAACTCAAACAAAAACAAAATGTAACGTCCGCACCGAATAGGCACTACCGATACTGTCTGACTTCAGGGGCTCACAGATCCAGAACTCAGGAAATATCTTGGTTCCATCTATTGATGGCGGCCTCCATCCGGCTGGGAAAGATGTCCACAAGTAGCTCCAGCCAGGGGGTGGTTCCAGCACTTAATCCTAAAGCAGTGCGTCTCCATGTGGGGAACGGCTGGTCAGTAGCGCCCCCTAGGGAGCATCTTGAAAACGTGTAGGCATGATTTTGATTGTCAAGTCTTAGGTAGGGAGCTACTGCTTGCATGTAATTTTGATTGTCAAGTCCTAGGTAGGGAGCTACTGCTTGCATGTAATCATAGGCGAGCTGCAAAGCGTGGGGCGATCCCTCACACACAGAACCTTCCTGTTCCCCGACGAAGGTCTCATGTCCGGTGGGACATTTATTTACAATGAACTGAGTCTAGACTTAACCCCATTTTATAAAAGGGTACTTCAAAAAGTTCATGGAGGCCAGCACCACGGCTCAATAGGCTAATCCTTTGCCTCGTGGCGCCGGCACCCCGGGTTCTAGTCCCGGTCGGGGCACCGGATTCTGTCCCGGTTGCCCCTCTTCCAGGCCAGCCCTCTGCTGTGGCCAGGGAGTGCAGTGGAGGATGGCCCAAGTGCTGGGGCCCTGCACCCCATGGGAGACCAGGAGAAGCACCTGGCTCCTGCCTTCAGATCAGTGTGGTGCGCTGGCCATGGCGGCCATTGGAGGGTGAACCAATGGCAAAAGGAAGACCTTTCTCTCTGTCTCTCTCTCACTGTCCACTCTGCCTATCAAAAAAAAAAAATCTTTAAAAACAAAAAGTTCATGGAAAATGGCGCTAAAAGTTCAGTTTATTCTGGTACAAGAGATGTTTGAAATGTATACATAGCTTTTTTCCTACTGCACATGTCCCATAAGACCTCTTGGATATAAACAAAGGCTGTCTTGCAGTTTTACTAGAGTCTGAATGGTACTGTGTGTAAAGGGAGGGAACGTTGTATTTTACTTAGCTTTCAATCTTAACCAAGCGCTGGTCCCCGTTTCACTGCTTTGGAAGCCATGTCACCAATATTAGCATCTCTCCTGTCGCTGGAGGTGTCCCACTGCTCACCTGCCCACGCCCTCCATCTACTGTGGCCACACCCACGGTGATTCCACCTGTTTGGGGCAAACACCTGATTCCCTGGTCGTGAGTTCTAGTGTGGACTCCCCTGTGCATTCACATAGCAAGGAGCTATCATCTGATTACAAACTATTCTTATAGGTAGCTTTGCATTTTATTATGAGCTGTTTTTATTTCTCTTGTAGGTTATAATTAGTACACCATTTTGAATGGCATGTGCGTATATTAAAGGATTAGTAATGAGGCTGGTGCTATGGTGCAGCGGGCTAGGCCTCCCCCTGTAGCGCCGCATCCCATACGGGTGCCGGTTCATGTCCTGGCTGCTCCTCTTCTGATCCAGCTCTCTGCTAATGGTCTGGGAAAGCAGTGGAAGATGGCCTGAGTGCTTGGGCCCCTGCACTCTCCTGGCTCCTGGCTCTTCTTGGGCTGGCTGGCTAGTTGGGCCCCTCCTTGGGGTGTGGGAAGGGAGGGAAGCAGAGGAAGTAAGACCCCAAGATACACACAGAGCCCCCTCCCCACCATGGAGGCCCGATGGGGAAGTGGGCATGTTAGCTTACAGAGAGCAGAGGGGAAGCTGGGTGGGCCGAAGCACTGATTGCACAGAAAACCCCACAGGCACATGACTTAGAAACCTAAGCAGTGCAAGTGTTGGGGAGATACCACAGGCCCAAAACAAAACAAACCCAAAGCGCTGGACCGCAGAGAAACATCGACACGCCAGAAACAGCGCGGGGGAAGCCACGAGCCCCTCCAAACACCGTGGAGGCGGCTCCACCAGCACAGCTTCCTGCGTGGGTGGAAGCCGCCAGCGCTGCAGCTCTGCCCTGCCCACGCGCCGTGGGAGACGACCGCGTGCGCCCGACTGGCTGCACCGCCAGGCTCCCGGCCCAATCTGGAATCGGTCCCTGGGAAACAGGAGCAAAGCACTGCCTCTGGTAAGCGCTGCCTGCACGGAAGCAGCGATCGGTGTAATATAAGGGCACTGGAGGGAATTGCATCCACTCGCCTGGAAGAGCCAAGTAGTGCTCTTCGCAATTCCGAGCCCATCTGGACTTTCCGCTTTGTGGGCTGCAGCATTGCAGCATATATATATGGATAGATAGATAGATAGATAATAAATAGATAGATAGATTATATATATGTGTGTGTGTGTATATATATATATATATATATACTTTTTCTTGGTTGGGTTTTGCATGTACTGGGGAGTGAGCAGTAAGAACTTGGAACATTGATCTTCTAATTTGCAGATGGAGGGGCTACAACGTGGTTAGCACTTCATTTTCCTTTATTTGATAACCAGCATAGTCCATGGCCTGGCTCAGCACATTGGGAGACTAAGGCTTGAGCCCCACCGACTGAGATGCTAAGCGACCTGGTGGGCTCTCACCCCTGGCCCCTCCACCTGTCAGCCCTGCTCTCTTCTCCCGGGCCTGCCAAGCACATCCCACCTCCGGTCCTTGTCTGTTGCTTCCCTTTCATCCCCAGGCCTTCATGAAGCTCTCTGTATTTGCCACCTCCTCAGGAAAGCCCTCTCTGACTACCCCAGCTAGAATAACCCCTCCCCATTTCCCTCCCAGCCTCTTCTCTCATTCCAACCTTTTTTGCCTCCAAACTCAGTTGTGTTTTTCTTCAAAACATTATCATTATTGAGGCAGTGGAATAACGAATGGTTACTTATTGAATGTTTCTTATTTATCTGAAATTGCTCTAAGTATTTTACAAATACTAAGGAAATGTTTTTATTTATTTATTTGAGAGGTAGAGAGAGAGAGAGATGGAGAGATGGAGACATTCCATCTGCTGGTTCACTCTCCAAATGCCTGCGACAGCCAAGCCTGGGTCAAGGCCAAAGCCGGGACCTGGGAACACGGCCCATGTGGGAGACCCAGTAACTTGGGCCCTCCCCGCTGCCTCCAAGGATCTGCATTGGCAGGAAGCTGGAGTCAGGAAGCAGAGTCCCAGGATTGGACTCACACTCTGATATCAGATGTGAGTGTCAACCCCCAAGGCGAAATGCCCACTCTCCTCAGCGCTAAGTCTTGGTTGGTTGACGTCGGATAGCAGAATGCTCTGCCTATGAAAAACTGCCGCTGAGAACTAAATACAAAGGGGGTCTGTCTCCTGGGCCCACGTAGGCTCCACACCGGCCCTCCAGAAAGGCGTCTGTGGGCCTCCCGTTTTGTACAGCATTCCACGTGGCTTCCATGTCCACACCCGGTGCCAGGCCTTGTGGAATCAGGATTCCCAAGGTGCAGGCCCTGTGGAAGGCTCCCTGGGAGATCCTGCTGCTGCCGGCCGGCTGGCCAGTGTCTGGGAGCGTTCACCAGTCCTGTGCTTCTCTCCAAATCTCAGGCTGAGCAAAGAGTCTCTTCATTTTTAATTGGCCCTTAGCTTCTAGCGAGGAGAGGAGTAGGAATTTGATAAAGACCTAAACGGATCTCCCATTGAGACAAATAACAGAGTTGTCATCTGTCTGTGTGCAGGAGTTGTTTTTTGATCTCGGTTGTCTAGTGAGGGAGTGGAAAATTCCACAGATGATGAATTGGCAGGCAATGCCCCCCTGTGGACTGCTGCAACACCGAGTCTCCGTGTTGGCATCGCTTTACATCTTTTAAACAAATAGCTTTCCTGTCTGCCTCATTTCGTTGTCAGCTCGTCCGTCGTAGCCTGCCAGATACAGAGGTACAAGAGGAGAAAACCCTCCTTAAAAGGTGAGGGCCGTAGAACCGCCGGCAGGTCGGGGTCAGACGCCCCCCAGGAAGCGACCTTCCGCCATCTCTGCGTCTTGCGGGCGTCGCCATGACGCAATCCAGCTGCCCCGTTGGCCATTTCAGTCGGTGGGGAGAGCACGCTGGTGGGGTCCCCGCGGCCGCGTTGCCTGCTCCCCGTGGCGGGGACTCTCTGCGCCCCCTGCTTCTCGTTCGGTGTCCGCCCCTCACTGCGTGGACCGCGTCTTCAAGCGCTTCCTCGCCACTCAGCGTGTGCTTTCCACATCAAAACAACCATGGAGGGGGAGCCACCACGAGGTTAGGGCAGCTGTCCAAGGTCACGGTCAGCCGGGCAAGAAACGCTGGTGCCACAGTACGTGGCCTGCCGCTCGCTGGGAGCATCGTGCCTCATGCCCCAGGTTCCATCCTGTTCCTTGCCGTTCTCCGGCACTGAACCTGGACAGGTGTTTCCACCTCATGGCTCCTTGTAGTAGCACTTTCAAGTAACACATTTGCCTTGTAACAAGGGCCTCCCAGCAGGGAAGCCGCAAACCCAAAAACCAAAGTCCTAATGCTGGCATTTCAGGTGCACTGGCTTGTGTGGGGGTGACAGGGTATCCACTTGGGCAGACACTCCTTCCAGGTGGCCCCCAAAGCACCACCACAGTAGCGTTCACTCCGACTTGCTCAACACCTCTCTGCTGGCCAGGCTGCGTACTGGATCTCTGTTTGTCCTCCCCATCAACCACCATGCAAATTATTGGGCCATTCTACAGCAGAAGAAATGAAGTCAGGCTCTGTGGGCCCAGGGGTGTACTGCCTTGCCCTGGTGCAGCCTTCCGGAAGCTGTCTCCCTTAGCTTCTTGGCACTTCCTGTCTTGGCTGAGCCATGCTCCCTAACAGAGCATCTGCAAACCTCTCGGGGACTGAATCGCACTCCGTGTTTCCTGCGGCATCTGCTTTGCTCACGGAGGTGCTTGGATCTGTTGTGGCTCATTTGCTGCAGAAACGTCATGAGCATTCGAATATACACTTTAACCGTGCCCCAGATGCTCACCAGAGAGCAAGGGGCATCTTCCAGGACTTCTGTGTGGTATAATGATAGTCGGCAAAGTCGGCCGTATCAAGGACAATTTTTAACTTGCCTTTGGGCCAACTTTTTATTTTCAAGATGTATTTATTTATTTAAAGAGTAGAATTACAGAGAGAGGGAGAGACAGAGATCTTCCATCTGCTGGTTCACTCTCCAAATGGCTGGATCAAGGCCAAAACCAGGGGCCAGGAACTCCTGCCTGGCCTCTGATATGGATGGCAAGGGTGCAGCTTACTTGGGCCATCTTCTGCTGCTTTCCCAGGCACATTCGCAGGAAGCTGGATTGGAAGTGGAGCAGCTGGGACTTGAACAGGTGCCTGCGTGGGAGATGCCGGTGTCACAGGTAGCAGTGTCATGGGTGGCACTGCACTGCAGCACCATCCCCAGGCCAACTTTTTAAATGTCCAAACCCAATGTGTGTCCAGTGCTGGGTTGTCAGGTCATCAACCTTGGCCAAGGAGCTTTCTATGACAAAACACAACTCAAATGAGTTTATACATTGCCTTTCCCTTCTGGGCACGGCTTGGGAAGGCTTGGAGAACTGAAGGTAGAGCTCCTGCACTCTGGGGCCTGGGTGTGGATTAAGGGACCTCCACCACCCGGATCCCAGGCAGGACTTTCACCTCCTCTCTACCTGCCAGCTCTCATTCTGCGGGGGCACACGGGCACCGGAAGGCAGGAGGGACAGTCACCTGCATCCCAGAGCCCACCTTTGATGGGGGGGGTAGTCTGGGGACAGGCTCCAGGGGGCCTGGGCTGCATTGCCTGCTCACTGCGTGCACCAGTTCACTTGCTGCTGGTCATTCTAGAAGCATCAGGAACCTCCTGGAGCTCTTACTTAGTGGAGGAGACAAGCTTCCACCAGCAGCAAGTGCTCCTAGGTGCTGCCATGCGTGTGCTTGGGGGATTTGGCCTTGGAGGGAGGGAGGGCTTCCCTGAGGGGAGAACGTGTGAGCTAAGGTCAAGAGGACGAGTCACCTAGGGGGAGAGTTAGGTGGGGAGTATTTGGATGGAAGGAGCAGCATGAACAAAGCCGCGTGTTAGTACCACGCCCTGGGGTGCAAAAAGGCCCAGATGGCCACGCTGAAAAGAACCAGCGGAGAGCGGAATGAGATGAGACAGGAGCGGCCCCCGGGGATCGTGGCCACACTTAGGAGCTTCATCGTGATCCTAAGGCCAGGATAGGGGATGGTGGGGTGACACAACCATATCTGTCCTTTGAAAGAATGACACCCCCTGCAGTGGACTGGATGGACGTGGCCCCCACCAGATGTGGGATCCTCCTTTAGGAGGCTACACAGTTGTTCAGGAGGGAGTTGATGGTGGCTGGGGGTAGGGGGGCGGGGAGGTGGACAGGAAAGACACCCAGGAGGTAGCATGGGGAGACCTTGAGGACTGGCTGGGACAGGAGGAAGACTGTCAAAGGATGTTGAGTTTTCTGGCTTACTTGAAAATGTCCAAGGAGATGCAGGACGAGGCTAGGAATGGCTCTTGGCTGGGCCATACTCTCACCCCTGGGGGCAGGATCAGGCACTGCAGTTTGCCAAACTCGCTAGATTGACCTGGAGTGGAGGCAAATTTTCTGATAGAAGGGAAGTACTGTTCTCAGGAAAGGCAGAACGGGAAAGCCAGCTGACAGGGCCCAGCTGCAGGGCAGGGATAGCCCACTGCTGAGATGACCTGCGGCTCCAGCCTTCAGCCTCCATGGGATACCAGCAACAAGGGCCACATCTATATTTTCCCTTAACCCTCATTGGGCGAGACAGTGAGGGACATTCCTGCTGCTTCAGCAGGCCCCTCGTGTGGTGTGCTATTGTCAAGGTCGCTGTCACAGGTGCACACCTTTAGGTTTCTTGGCATGCTGAGAGGATGCCCAGGCTGCTCCCAGCCAAGGCCAGAGGGGGAGAGACACTTGTAACTGACCCAACCCAACTGCTATCACCCTCTTGTCTTTAGAAACAGGACATTGGGCCCAAGTGAATAATGCAGCCCTGAAGGCAGCCATGTGACTAAGTCCTAAGGAGTGGTACCCGAGCAGAACTGTCCTGGGAGGGAAGGGAACTGACTCAACTAGAGGAGAATTCTTTTGCCCGCTTCCTCCTTCCTGCTGCCTGAAACAGCAGCCATGACGGGTACTCCCACAGCCAGGGTCGCCAGTGAAGTCCACTCTGCGGGAGAGTGTGCTTCCAGTGTGCCCGTGGATCGCCTAGGTCACCCAGGAAGGGGCTTGGGTGCAGTGACCCCAATATACAAGCACACCAGGAGCCAGGATCTTGACTTCTAATGCCCTTTGTTCGCTAAAAGAAAACAGGGCTCCTTGGAGAAATGGCTAATTCCAGCGCAGGAACAGGAACGGCATAAGAAAAGTCTGGAACATCTTGTGCCTTAGAGCCAGAAAGTACTCAAAAAATTATGAGGACGTGGCAAAAGGACACAGAACCAGTTTGAATGAGCCGACAGCCACCTCGCTGATCATCTGAGCGTGAACATTAACAGTGGAAGCGGGGCAGGTATTGTGGTGCTGCAGGTTAAGCCACTGCTTGAGACGCTCACATCCCAAATCTGAGTGCAAGGTTTGAGTCTTGCCTCTCCGCTTCCAGTCCAGCTCCCTGCGAATGTGCATGAGAGGCGGTAGACAATGGCCAAGCACTTGGGACCCTGCCACCCATATGGGAGACCCAAATGAAGCCCCTGGCTCCTGGCTTCAGCCTGGTCCCAACTTGGCCGTTGTGGGCATTTGGTGATTTGAACCAGTGGATGGAAGATCTCAATCTCTCTCTGCCTCTGCCTCTCTCTTTCAGTAACTCTGCCTTTCAAATAAATTTTAAAAACCTTTTAAAAATTCATGTAACATTATCTCATTGAATAAAATCGGAAACTATGAATCTATATAAGTATAAACAAGTCATTGAATAAATTGGATGTTTGATGAGGAGCCATATTTTACATAATTTCCAAATACCTCTCTACAAAAATATTTATTAATCATAAAGAGAAAAACAGCAACTTTATAGTGGCAGGCGACTACTTAATCAAATGCTCAAAATGAACATCAGTAATGGGATAAAATGAAACCATGGACCACTTGAAAAACATAGCATTAATTTTGTGGCATTCTCACCAAAAAAGGCATCATCTCAATATAATAATAAGGATACATCAAACCCGCATTGAGGGAACTTTGACAGAATAGCTGGTCTATAATGTCCAGAGCTATGGCGGTCATGGAAGTCAGCTTACTGGCCTGGCTGGTGGTGGATGGGTATGTAGGACAATGTCCCAGTGCACAGGAAATACATACTGACACGCCCAACATCCCCTCTAGTAGCTGAGAAAAGAAGCTCTTTGTACTGTGCTTCTAGTTTTCTATTCTTTTTCCTGATTGTTTTGAAGTAAAAAATTAAATTCAAGTTTAACCATAAACTGCTTGGCACTAGGGCAGGACGTCAGGATTCAGGGATTTGGAGATGGGGGCACGGCCCCGGGTGTTCAGAAGGACCACGCTAACCTCTCTCACTTCAGAGTGTAAAACTTTAGAGCCAGCTCCCCACCGCAGCGCCCACCCAGCACCCGGGGCAGGAGGACTTCTAGAATGTGCTTTGCTCTGAGTTGCTTCTTGAAATAAGAGGAAAGTTAAAAAGAATAAAGACATAAAAAGATGCACAAAGAGGTTGTGCTCTGGAGCCTGTTCACACTCTGCCTCCAACAGTCATAAAGGAATCTACAAGTATTAGCTGTAAGACCTTTTTTTATTAAAAAAAAAAAAGACATTTATTTATTTGAAAGGCAGAGTTTCAGAGAGGCAAAGGCATAGGGAGAGATAGAGATAGAGATAGAGATAGAGATAGAGATAGAGAGAGAGAGAGAGAGAGAGAGAGGTCTGCCATCTGCTGGTTCACTCCCCAGATGGCTGCAACAGCCAGAGCTGAGCTGATTCAAAGCCAGGAGCCAGGAGCTTCCTCTGGGTCTCCCATGTGGGTACTGGGGCCCAAGAACTTGGGCCATCTTCTACTGCTTTCCAAGGCTATAGCAGAGAGCTGGATCAGATGTGGAGCAGCTGGGACTCGAACCGGTGCCCACATGGGATGCCAGAGATGCAGGTGGCAGGTTTACCCATTATGCCACAGCACCAGCCCCTAGCTGTAATACCTTTACATGACTGAGTGCCAAGAGAGGTCTTCTGTGAGACCCCAGCAAAAAGAAGTGGCCATCAAAGAAGGATGTACTTTTCTCTGAAGGTAGGCGTTGCTTATGGCCTTGTCTAAATACTGACAGAGTTTGTGGATTCAAAAGTCTTCCATAGCCTGGGCAACTCATGTCAAGAGTCTTGGGTGGTCACTGACATCATACAGAAGAGTGTTAAATTAACAAGAGTCACTGCACTAACTCTCCATGCAGGCCCTCTGTCCTCAGTGAGTTGTATTCAGAGTTAACTGTAAAACTAGTTCTCAAACAGTTTTCGTGTGTGTGTATGCAAATTGTTGAAATCTTTACTTAATACAGAGTTGGTCTTCTGTGTACAAAGTTAATTGAAAATGAATCTTTTTTAAAAAGATTTATTTATTTATTTGAAAGTCAGAGTTACACAGAGAGAAGAGAGGCAAAGAGAGAGAGAGAGAGAGAGAGAGAGAGAGAGAGAGAGGTTCTCCATCCGATGGTTCACTCCCCAATTGGAGGCAACAGCCAGAGCTGTGCCAATCCAAAGCCAGGAGCCAGGAGCTTCTTCCGGGTCTCCCATGTGGGTGCAGGGGCCCGAGGACTTGGGCTATCGTCCACTGCTTTCCCAGGCCATAGCAGAGAGCTGGATCGGAAGAGGAGCATCCGGGACTCGAACCGGAGCCCATATGGGATGCTGGTGCTTCAGGCCAGGGTGTTAACCCTCTGCGCCACAGCGCTGGCCCTGAAAATGAATCTTAATGGAAAATGGGACTGGGAAGGGGAGAGGGAGGAGGAGGAGGGGTGGTAGTGCGGGTGGGAGAGCAGGTATGGAGGGGAGAATAACTATATTCCTAAAGTTTATTTATGATAGTGGTCTTGGGACCAGTGTTAGGGTGCAGTGGGTTAGGCTGCTGCCTACGATGCCAGCATCCCATATGAGTTCTGGATTGAGTCCCAGCTGATGCACTTCTGATCCTGTTCCCTGTTAACACACCTGGGAAAGCAGCAGCAGATGTCCCAAATACATGGGCCCCTGGCCACCCATGTGGGAGACCTGGATGGAATCCCACGCTCCTGACTTCAGCCTGGCCCAGCCCTAGCCGTTGTAGCCATTTGGGGAATGAACCAGCAGATGTAAGATGGATCGATGTATCTCTCTCTCTCTCTCTCTCTGTCTCTCTCTTTCTAACTCTGCTTTTCAAATAAATAAAAATAAATCTTTCTTTAAAAGAGAGAGGGCACAAATATTATGAACTAAATAAGAAAAATTGATATATTGATGTTGGACTTTATCCACATTTAAATCTTAGGCACAGAATGGGGGAAGCATTTGAAAACTGAGATCTGACAAAGGACTTGCATCTTGAACACATAAAGAACTCCTCCTCAACAATTTAAAAAAAATTTTTTTAAAAATTTGAACAAAATCCAATAAACAAGAAAAGGTGCTCAGTGTCATTACTTACAAGCCATAGGAACCTTTAACTTAACAGATGCTTAAGAGACATGTCAACCAATACCAGCAACTAGAAAACTTACTTAAATTCTGCTTTATGGGCAGGCGCTGTGGCATAGCGGGTAAAGCCACCATCTGCAGTGCCAGCATCCCATATGGCGCCAGTTTGAGTCCCTGCTGCTCCACTTCCCATCCAGCTCTCTGCTGTGGCCTGGGAAATCAGTGGAAGATGGTTGAAATCCTTGGGCCCTTGCACCCATGTGGGAGACCCGGAGGAAGCTCCCGGCTCTTGGCTTTGGATTGGCCCAGCTCTGGCCGTTGCAGCCATCTGGGGAGTGAACCAACGGATTGAAGACCTCTCTCTCTCTCTGCCTCTGCCTTTCAAATAAATAAATAAATCTTTAAAAAACAAAACAATAAAATTAAAAAATAAAAAAAAGAAATTTGCCTGAAAACAATCTGGGAGTATGTGGGTCAGAAAATATGGATGAAAGAAAATTGGTCAAATGTTTAGTGGGTAATGGAAACATGGGATGTATTATATTTTCTCTACTTTTGTACACCTTTTTAAATTTCCAAAATAAAAAGAGAAAAGGACAAAGTAGCAAAAGTAAAAGTTAGGAGGAAAAGGGAGAGGGAAAAGAGACAGGAGGTAGAGTTAACATCAGTGGCTCTTAAGGAGGTAATACGAACCTGGATGCACTGGAGGCCGTTATGCTAAGAGAAATGAGCCAACCACAGAAACATGGGCACCAGCACGGCACCGTAGTGTCTCACTCATATTCAGAAGCCAACCAGGCTGGGCTCCTGCAGTTCAGAGTGGAGTGGTGGTGACGGGCAGGGTGGTGAGAGGGGAAGGGTCAGAGAAGGCTGACTGATGGGTACAGAGCGATAGTTAGATACCAGGAAGACGCTCCGGTGTTGTACCGCACAGAAGGGTGGCTGTAGATAATGGCAGGGCGCTGTATTAACTTCTATACAAAACCCCAACCAGACAAAAGAATTTTGAATGTTCTTGCCATAAAGAGATGCTACATATTTGAGGAAAGAGATGTTTACCCTGATGCTACATTTTACATTATATACCCACATAATGTATACATTATATACATGTATCTAAATATCTTATAACCCATAAATATGCCAGTTAAAATGTTTATGTCAGTTACAAATTTTTAAGTGATTTTAAAAATATAAAGAAGTCAAAAGATACCATTAACAACTGACCAAATAATAAAAGGTTTGTAAGAAAAAAATGGCAATATAGTTAGAGCAAAAATGCAATCTTTCCAAAACACCAAAAGGGTTTCACCAAAAAAGAAAAACAAAACAAAACAAAACAAAAAACACGCAGACAAGGGGGTTGGTGTTGTGGCATAGTAGGGTAGTAGGTAAAGCTTCCACCCACAATGCCAGCATCCCATATGGGCACTGGTTTGTTTCCTGGCTGCTCCACTTCTGATCCAGCTCCCTGCTGATAGCCTGGGAAAAGCCCCTGCCATGCACACAGTGACCCAGAGGAAACTTCTGGCTCCTGGCTTTGGTCTGACCCAGCCCTGGCTGTTGTAGCCATCTGAGGGGAGTAGACAGAAGATTTCTCTCTCTCTCTCTCTCTCTTTCTCTCTCTCTCTCTCTCTCTCTCCCCCCTCTTCTCCCCCCCCTCCCTCTCCCTCTCTCTCTGCAACTCTAACTTTCAAATAAACAAATCTAAAAACAAAAAAGCGGTGATACCACATAAAGTAAACCAGAAACACAACACTAGGTATCTGGTAATCATACTACAAATGGGCATGCTAGCGAAGGAACTGTACCTGGCAGCCTTGTCCGTGAATGAACATTGGAAGAAAAGTATGTCACAAACAGCTCACAAAGTATATGTTAGTCAAAGGAGGACACTTGTATAATGCTAAAAGACACAGCTTGCAATGGATACACACACATGTATTTATTCTACTTTATTCAGTATACACCTGTACATTATATGTGTGTACATGTATCCTATATAAATTGTGGGTGCTGTGTGTGTGTAAGGAGACATTGCCAACCTAAAAATGGCTTCTTACTTAATCATGAAACACTGGAGGGCAGACAGAACACAAAGATTCCTGTGGTCTCTATATTTAATACAATTAAGACACAGCAAAGGCATATAAATATTGAAGATAAAGTGAAACTGTATCTTTTTTTTTTTTTTTTTGCATATGACATGGTAGCATACCTGGGAGATTCTAGAGAAAGAAATGATAACATGAACTCAATTTTAAAAAAAATTAACGGAGCCAGGTTTTATGGTGCAGATTAAAGCCATTGCTTGGACACCCGCATCCATGTGGGAGCATCTGGTTGAAGTCCTAACAACTCTGCTTCTGATCCTGCTTCCTGCTAATTGACTGGGAGGCAGAAGATGGCTCAAGTACTTGGGTCCCTAACACCCACATGGAACATCTGGATGGAGCTCCTGGATATGAGTTTTGGCCCAGTATAGCCTGGCTGCTGTGAGCATCTAGGGAATGAACCAGTGAACAGACGATATTTCTCTCTCTCTCTCTCTCTCTCTCTCTCTCTCTCTCCTTTCACTCCCCCTCTCTGTCTGGCCTTCCAATAGAACAGATAATTCTTTAATTTAAAAAGTCAATATATCAGGAAATATCATCAACATACAAAACCCAGTAGCTTTCATACCCATAAGTATTAACCAGTTGAGATATATAATGGAAGAAAAAACCCATTTACAAGAGCAATAAAAAAGCTCAAATAGGAATAAAAATTAACAAGAAATGTTCAAAATCTACAAAATGAACTATAAAGTAATCTTGAAAGACAAAAACATGGACCTGAACAAATAGAAAGACATCTGTTCTTGGTTAGGATACTTCAACTTTATTAAGATTTCAGTTCTGTTAATTTACAAATTTAATGTGATCCCAATAAAATTACCAAGAAACTTTTTTTTCCCTGCAGCAAGACAAACTGAAATGATCACACGGGAAAAAACATGCAAATATAGCTAGGAAAAGGCTCGGAGACAATGGAGCTTCAGTGTAATGAAGGCCATGGTATGGGAACATGAATAGAGAGACAATGGAGGCTGGTGCTATGGCATCGTGGGTGAAGCCCCTGCCTCTAGTGCCAGGATCCCACATGGGTGCCAGTTTGAGTCCAGGCTGCTCTATTTCCAATCCAGCTCCCTGCCATGGCCTAGGAAAGCAATAGATGATGGCTCAAGTCCTTGTACCCATGTGGGAGACCTGGAAGAAGCTCCTAGCTCCTGGTTCCTGGCTTCAGATCGGCACAGCTACAGCCATTGCGGCCATCTGGGGAGTGAAAGACCTCTCTTTCTCAGCCTCTCCTTCTTTTTCTTGTAACTCTAAATTTCAAATAAATAAATAAATCTTTAAAAGAAAGAAAGAAAGACTATGGAAAAGAGCAGAAGTCCAGAAATAGATGCAGCTCTAGGTGGAAATGTGGAGTATGACAGACACGGCATCTCATATCACCGTGGGCTCTAAACAAATGACATTAAAACATCTGGACAAGCTTTCAGAGAAAGAAAATTAGAGCCATTCTTCACACTGTTCACAATAAACTCCAAAGAGATCAGAGACCAAAATGTGGTGCAGCAGGTTAAGCCCACGCCTGTGATGCTGGTAAACCACGTGAGCCTCTGATGCTCTGCCTCTTATCCAGCTCCCTGCTAATGCACCTGGGAGAGCAGCAGAAGATGGTTGGAGTGTCTGGGCCCCTTCACCCACGCGGGAGACATGGATGGAGGTCCTCTCTCTCGCTCTCTCTCTCTGCCTATACCTCTCTGTAAATCTGCCTTTCAAATAAATAAATAGATCTTTAAAAAAATTTAAAAATAAATAAATCTTTAGAAAAAAACAAAAACCACTTTTGTATGACAAAAACCTATCATAAACAAAGTTAAAAAACAAAATACAATTCAGGAAAAAGTGTTCCCGACAAATATCACAAATGACTAATATCCTTAATATACACATCAGTCACTCAATTAAAGGGAGAAACATCAAAAACCCAATTTAAAAATGGGCAAAAGGCGTGAAGAGATAAAATTAGTCCTTATATGTGCGAAAGCATTGTGCGCAATGGATTAAGCAGCCACCTGGGAGCCCCTGCCCACATCCCATTTCGGAGGGCCTGGTTCATGTCCACCTCCTCCACTTCCAATCCAGCTCCCTGCTAGCATGCCTGGGAGGCAGATGATGCCTCCTGCCAACCATGTGGGAGATGAGGATGGAGTACCTGGCTCCTGGCTTCTGCCTGGCTCAGTCCTAACTGCAGTGGTCGTCTGGAGAATGAACCAGTACGGGAAGCCCTCTGTCTCTTCCTCTCTTTTATTCTACCTTTCAAATAAGTCAATAAGTAAATAAAGCTTTTTTAAAAATGTTCAGCTTCACTTGCAGTAAGAGAAATGTACACGTAAATCACACTATGCTCCCCTTTTCGCCCCCTAGAGCGGCATGCTCTGTGGACAAGAACCACCACTCATGGCTGAGGGGACAACGGGCCTCCAGGGAATTGGTGACACCCCAGAAAACTAATTCACCTGAATAACCAACACAATCCAACAGTAAACCTTTACTGCTTTATGTGCTTTAGATATTCAGCTATTACGTCTAGGAAGGAAAGAAAGAAATCCAATTGCATTTCAAACGACTATCGTAAATAAGCTGGGGAGGGGGGGTAGGGCAAGGGAAAAGTAATCCAATATGCTGGATCTGGGAGAGGTGTTTGGAACTGGGGTTTGCGGAGGTGGGGTGCAGCGGTGAGGACGCTGCCACCTGTGTTCGGCGAGTTGGAGTGAATGTGTTGACATTGCTGGGGGAGTGGAGATGCACATATGGGATGGGGGAGACCGTGTGAGGGTTGGGTTGTATAACTTGCATTTCCTGACTTGGAAGCAATGCCAGATCAGTAGCACAGAGCAGGCCTAAGCTGACGCCTTCGTCTTGGGAAGCGCTTTTCCTTGCTAAAGGCACCAGGGCTCCTTAGAGAAGTGCCTGGTCCAAGGGAGGTACAAACAAACCTTGAATTTTTTTAATCTGAGAGAGAAAAACAGAGATCTCTATCTGCTGGTTCATTCCTCAAATGACTGCAACAGCCAGGACTGGGCCCGGCCTAAATTCACTCCATTTGGGAATTAGCAGCAGAGCTTCCAGTGAACCCCAACTAAAAAACATTTATAAAACAGGGTCCTTTTCACAAAAGTCAAGAAAGGGCTGAGAAAGCAGGGGGATGAAAGAAGCCAAAAGACAAAGGAGAAGGTAACCAAAGGCTCAACATCCTGGTTTGGCATAGAGGAGGCTACCAAGGACACCGAGAGAGTTGCTTGGCGAAGTCAAGACCCACGACTTCTGTGGTTATCAGTGTTGAGTTCCTGCAGTCACATAAAAGACCCTTGTGCTCGGGGAACACAGGGTAAAGGGGAATGATCGCTGTAGTCCATTCTAACACGGTTCCGAGGCAAACATGTGGAGAGAATAAAAAAGCAGATGTGAACTGGGCCCGGGGGATGTGGAAATTCTCAGTACTGTGTATGTAAGGTTCTTTAAGCTTGACATTCTCTCAATGGAAAGTAAGAACGTATGGCATCATGCAAGGAAGACGTTCCTCATTTCAGAAATCGTCACCAGAGAAGAAATGGTATGGGCTGTTAAAACCAGTCATTCAACAGGCAGCGAACAGCATCTCCAATCTGCGTTTTCCATTTTGCTGAAGTCCCTCCCATCCAGGATCCTGTCTTCAGGGGGGATGGCTCCATGCACTGTTTCTGTCTTTGTAGTTGATTGTCTTTAAATAGAAAAAGCTCCAGGGGCCAGCGCGGTGGCGTAGTGGGCTAAGTCTCCACCTGTGGTGCTGGCATCCCATATGGGCGCCAGTTCTGGCCCTGGCTGTTCTTCCGACCCAGCTCTCTGCTACGGCCGGGCAGAGCAGTGGAAGATGGCCCAGGTGCTTGGGCCCCTGCACCCAGGTGGGAGACCTTGAAGATTGGATCGACCCAGTTTTGGCTGTTGCAGCCATTTGGGGAGTGAACCAGTGGATGGAAGACCTCTCTCTGTGTCCCCCTCCCTCCCATCTGTGACTCTGCACCTCAAATAAATAAATAAAATCTCGAAAAAGCCTTAACACTTGAGGAAAGCTTAAAAATGAAAAAGGAGGTTGTAGGTTAAAGGCACAAGGTAATAGCATCCATTTCAAGACATTTTTATTAATGCATTAGCAGTCCACATTTTAAGACTTGCTCACATTTTTTTCAGAGATTTGAAGATATTTCCCCTTTGTTTCGGAATCAATGTGAAGACATTGATTGTTCTGCAAAAATCAATGTTGCATTGTCTGGAGTTTCTGGCTGTGGTTCAGTGCAATAAATCAAGTTGTAGTTTGCTGGTGGCCCTAGCAGAGCAATTATCACTGCAGCACCCAAGATCCTATCTGCCACCTCACTGTGGCTTGCGTTTCTCTCTAAACAGCCAAGAAATGAAAACTCAAGTCAGCAAGAGAATGGGTTGCGATGCAGTCCAAGGTGGAATACCACACACAGAAATGAGCTGACTACTACTGTGCATCTGAAGCTCGTAGACATAATAGCAGACAGGAGCCAGGCATCCAAAGTTCAGGAACATCGAACACGGATGTAAGGTGACAGCGGTGGGAAAACTGTTTATCTCTTGGGAAAGGGGCAAAAATGAACTGAGTGGGGCCTCCGGGAGCCTGGACGGACTGGAAATGTTTGTTCACTCTTTGTACATGGGAGGTGACTGCGTGGGGATAAACACTCGTCAACAATCATAAAGCTCTCTTTAGAGCTTTAGACTTAGCTCTATATAACTGGTACCTCAACAAGAAGTAAAATTTAAACTCTGGGTGGAATTAAAATAACTTTTTTTAAAGATTTATTTATTTATTTGAAAGAGTTAAACAGAGAGGAGAGGCAGAGAGAGAGAGAGAGAGAGAGAGAGAGAGGTCTTCCATCCGCTGGTTCACTCCCCAGATGGCTGCAACCGCCGGAGCTGCGCCGATCCGAAGCCAGGAGCCAGGAGCTTCTTCTGGGTCTCCCATGCGTGTGCAGGGGCCCAAGGACTTGGGCGGTCTTCTGCTTTCCCAGGCCACAGCAGAGAGCTGGATCAGAAGAGGAGCACCCGGGACTAGAACAGGTGTCCATATGGGATGCCAGCGCTTCAGGCCAGGGCATTAACCCGCTGAGCCACAGCATTGGCCCTAAGAACAAAGACCACACAGGGGCGTGGTCAGGAGCCAGTTCAAGGGCAGCTGCTTACAGCATGCGAAGCCTTCTAACCGCACTCCCACGTGCTGGCTCACTCACCATCTCTCCAAGAGCTCACTGGTCCATGTATTTAAAGGGGTGAACTGGGACTTGTACCAATCATGACTGCTCCTTCAGATGAAAGCTAAGTGACCAAAATAATCTCTTTGAGAAATTCCACCTGCCCTGCTGCCAATCCAGCTCCCTGCTCATGCCTAAGGGGCCTGTTACCCTGGTGGGAGATCCAGATGGATCCTGGGCTCCTGGCCCTAGCCACTGGGGCCATTTGGAGAGTGAACCATCAGAAGAACATGTGTCTCCCTGTCTTTTTATTTTCAAACATCTTTAAAAAACAAACAAAAAACTAAAGAAATAAAAGCTAAGCAAACCTGATCAGCACAGACCCCGGAGTCAGCCAGGAGCCGCATTCGGAGGTGGCTTTGCCTTGAACTAGCAGATGTGTCACTCATCTGAAAGGAAACACGCCCCACTTGGTGGAAGCGTGGTCTTTAGAAGCACCAGTCGCAGTTTCATTCAGCATTTGTCTTAGTAACTGTTTGGAAAAGGTTCCCTTCCTCCTAACGGCACAGAAGTGAAACAGGTCATGTGGATAAGGTCAAGACTATTAAAGGCTGAAGTGGGTTAAGTCCGCCAGTTCCAAGAGACGCCAGAATAGGAAAATGAACAAGTTGAGGAAAATGATCAGAGGGTCCTAAGGAATGCTTGGCAGTCCAAACAGTGCAACATGTTGAGAGAAATTCTTAAATCCACACAAGCTTTCAAAATGTCCACTTCCTGTGAACTTTTGAAAGCACCCTTGTCTGTAAAAGTAAATTGCAGGTTTTCCTCCCTTCATACATCATGCAATCTTTCCCAGCCGTGATTACAACGGTCAACCTGAATTAGGTTACCCTGTAATCCTGCCCAGTGTTCACAGAGCATTTGAAAGCAGATGCTTGGGACGACACTGCCCCGAGACATATCAAAGTGATGTGTCACTGCAGAGCGGTAACCAAGAACCCTTAAATCTATCCTACGAGACTGTCTGAAGACAGGCTACATCGACAGAAGAGGCAGTAGCAGACAGCTAGGAAAAGGGAGATACTCATCCTTGTAGCTCTGGCATCGTCCGAGTGTTTGCCCTGCCTGGTCGCTCTGTGACATCTGCACAGCTGGCTGGGTCCCCTGGCAGAGGTGTGCATCCCAGTTGAGGGTATTAGCTGGTGTACTGATCGCTTCCACCCATCCTTCTGCCTTCCCTTTACCTACGTAAGATCTAATAAATATGTTAAACCTCAGAATACGATCTTTTTCAGTTCTACACTCACTGCAAGTGAGTAATCGGGGACCATCTATCTACAAGGACTGAGAAATTTCCCCTCTCACTGGTGGTTCATCCCTTTGCCTACGTAAGATCTAATAAATATGTTAAACCTCAGAATATGATCTTTTTCAGTTCTACACTCACTGCAAGTGAGCAATTGGGGACCATCTATCTACAAGGACTGAGAAATTTCCCCTCTCACTGGTGGTTCATCCGGGAAAGGCGTCTCCCCAAAGACAGCACATTGTCAAAGTGTAGTTCATCTCAACCACACGGGTCTCAGCACACACGTTAACGTGGAGGGGAGGAACTGGACTGGTCATTATACATGTAGCAGCCAAAAAAATGAAGTCACCTATCAACTTTGTGTCAACACGTCCAGGTGATGCAGCCACCCACACACATGCTCTACACAGGACACGTGGCAGCCCAGTGACAGCAGCTTTCCACTCCAGAGCCACTGTAGATGAAGGACGTATTGTCAGTTCCTGTTCTTCATGGAAATCATGTTCTACGAAGTGACCGCAAACACCGTATTAGCAAATACTGAGTCACTGTCTACAGGAAACCCAGGTTTAAGTTGCCATGAGCCTGCCCTGTTCTCGATTCAACATACCCTTGTTTTCCGTTTAGGACACCCTAACTACGAATTTAAACAATGAACTCACTGCCAAGGGCACCGCTGCCTGAAAAAGACCGCCCTAACACCTCATCTCCTCCCTGAGATTAGCAACAGCAGCGAGCACATCTTGGCTCCCTTAGACAGAGGCACATTTGTTTCCAGGCTAGCTCCAGCAGGAAGGCAAGAGGTCAGCCCCATCCCGGGCCTGTGCCTGGCAGGTGGCTGAAATCCTTTGCTGCTCTGTACACATCTACTAGCAACTGAAGGCGGCCTGGGGACTGATTTGGGAGTTACACATTTTAGCTTAACTTGCCAACACACAACCCTTAAATGAGACGGACTCCTAACTTTTCCTAAAAGAATGCCTGTGAGGTTTGTCTCCCACTTTTGTTGGCTCTGGCCCAACAGTCATGCAAAGTCGTGACACCTAAGACACGCAGGCATCTTGAGGACAGGGAGGGCATGATCTGTATTATACCCACCAGAAACAGAGTTCCAAGCACTCAGGTACAGAAACTACCATCCGTACCAACCCTACCAGCAACAGATTCTGAAGCTACTGTGGAACCGCCACAAACCTCTCCCTAACACTTGCTCCATTTTGAACACTTTCTATCAGAATTTCAAGTAGCATGGTATATACTTGCCTTGAGGCAAATCTTAAACCTGTCATCTCAATGAGCAGCCCTTAAAGGGGTACATGAAGACCAGGCAAAATGTAATCATGACCTCTGTAGAGAATTAAGCCACAGGGTAGAAGGGTGGGGGTTCCAGCCGCAGGGAGAAACATTCCAGCTACAGAAGGGAGGGCTGTCACTGTCACAGGCCAGGATTTTAATTTGGATTTATTTGCTCGCAAAGGCAATCTAGTTACTTCTAGCAGGTAATGAGAACCAGAAGTCCAACTTAGTGTACTCTTCGGGCTAGCGCTGTGGCACAGGTGGGTTAATACCCTGGCCTGAAGTGCCAGCATCCCATATGGATGCTGGTTCAAGACTCAGCTGCTCCACTTCTGATCCAGCTCCCTGCTATGGCCTGGAAAGCAGTAGAAGATGGCCCAAGGCTTTGGGCCCCTGCACCTGTGTGGGAGACCCGGAAGCTCCTGGCTTTAGATCAGCGCAGCTCCAGCCATTGTGGCCATTTGGGGAGTGAACCAGTGGATGAAGACCCTTCTCTCTAACTCTGTAACTCTTTCAGAAGACCTCTCTCTGCCTCTGCCTCTCAAGTTAAAAAAAAAAAAAAAAAAAAGGTGGCTTAAAACGAACCTGCTTTGCTATCCAAAGTATCTGTTTTCCCAATACTGTAGTAGTTTGCTGTTTCTGTCTTATATCACTTAAGAGTTTCAACTAATGAGCTAGCTAAAAACTCCTAGTCATCAACTGGCCTGATTTCAAAACTTAATGGTTGTGAGTTTTGTGCATGAAACGTTAGGATTATTTAACAAGTATAGCTGGTTCAATTCATGTTAATCTAAACCCATAAAATAATTATCGGAATTGTCTTCTATGCCCTTTTTACACAAACTAAAATCTTTATATTTTGCATTTTTTTCATGGAAAAGACTGCCAGCTACTTCCAGCTTAGTACCGCTAAGCTATTCCGTGAGAAAATTAAAAAAGAATCACACACTGTTTAAGGAATTTTTATTAAAGCAAGAATTTTATAATCCAAATTACGTTTCCTCGCTCAGTTATCAATTCTGTTCCTTAAAACAGAGCTGACATTCTGAGCTATTCCACAGTAAAGAATTACAAAATTAAAGAAAGGAATGCTTTAAATTTTTGTACTTTGCTGAAAATCTTTTTTCCAGGGTCTATAAAACATTAATTTGTTTTTATATTTTACTATTTTTTTGTGGTTTTTTGTTGTTTTTACATCAATAAGTAATCTAGGACTAGCATTATGCCTGCTAGACCTGGCATTTGCTCGGTACATAAGGTTCAAAGTTTCCTTTCCTTTTTTTTTATTTATTTTATATTTTGCAATGTTTTTTTTCCATAATATTTAAGTTTTTCGATGTTTAGATATTTTTCTTCGGTGAAGCACGAGTTTCTTTTCGTGGTCCCTGATCAATCTGTAAATGTAAAAAAACATTTTGAATAAATAAAACCTACAGCAGCACTAGCAGTTACAAAACCAAAGCTATTTAGGGAAACAGCAACGAAGTACTGGTGCAAGGTCTGAACTACAAAAGCCAGCCCCTCAGCAGCTAAGACAAGGCTGTGACAAACAATCCAGTCCATCCCAGAGCACGATTTCCTCTCATTTCTCTGTATCCATATTTCTACTTCCCTGAGAATTAACAATACATTTCAATCACCTATAAAAATACATTTTTCCGAAGTATGTTTCAGAATACACTCCACTAACTTTGAAGAAAAGATGAAAGAAACAGTTAGAACATAGGCAGCGGGGAAACACTCACTCTAAACAGCGGGAACGCCGGTGGCACTGTTCACTGCTTTCTGGGCAGCCTCTTTAGCTTGGTGGGCTTGGAGTACAGCTACAGCTTCATCCACCTACGGAGGAAACACACGGGCAGAGGACAGGCCTAAGGAAACACTGCAGCGCGTCAGCCTTCCCTGACCAGTGTGGAACGAGCTCACTGTGGAACCCCCTTGTGCTTCTTGGCAAAAAAAGAGGAGGGCAAGAAGGCGGACTGGCACCCAACTTTTCCTCCTTTCTCTGACAGCAAAGCAGGGACGAACACAGATGCTGACTGGACCTGAATGCGTGTTCTGCCACTCACTAGCTCTGCGAGCACTGGGCAGCCTAGTCAGCCGTGCTATGATGCAGTTTCCCTATCTACGTTAAATGGGGGATAATGAGCAGCCCAGGGTATGTATTTACAATTAATATTTACAAAGCTCTTAGCACCGTGCATGGCTTACACAAAGCACTATGTAAACACTCTGTAGAGTTAAGTTCCCATAAAAAGCTGTGAAATGCATAATAAAAGAAGCAACTAGACAAATGATAAATTTAAATTACTTTAGAACGGAGAGACTCTGGAGACTCAAGCATATGAAGAAGTTCTGAATTATCAATCTCCAACAACATGCCAGTGATTTTACCAGCAAGAGTAGGGTGCATGGCTTGAATAAGAGGAAACAGCCGTTCACCTAGGAACACAAACATTCAAAAGCTACAATTAAGAATGTAATGGCACTTAGGTTTAAGCCAATTCAAATCCCACTACCCCGTTATTTTTAACTGTAAAGGATGCCAAAGTGATCCTTGTCCTTCCAGTCTCTCTGTAACGGAGAAGGTGGGACAAACACACTTACCCAACATTTGCTTTTGCTCTTGAGGGGGGGCAGATGCCAACATGGAAGCAGTCAAAGGTTCCTGACCTTGTACATGAACAGCAGGCTAGATATAATACAGAAAGAGTCTTAAGCACTCAGTCTGGAGGCAATAGCAAAATCAAACACAGTCATCAGTGCACAATCACTAGACTGACTGATAAGAAATACAGACTAAGAAACCTAATTAATATCAAATGCTCAAATCTAATTAGTATCAAATATCACTTTTTTACCCAGGGTATCTTGTAGTCCCATCTCTATGATGGGTTTTGGTACCAGGGTTAGAACAAAATGAGTTCAATCTCAATCTCACAGTCCAACATAAACTCTTGGGGCAGACATTATGGCAAAACAGGTTAAGCCTCTGTGGTGCCAGCATCCCATATGGGACGGAGCAGCCAGCTCCCTGCGAATAGCCTGGGAAAGCAGTGGAAGATGGCCCAAGTGCTTGTGCCCCTGCACCCACGTGGGAGACTTGGAAGCTCTTGGCTTTGGATCAACCCAGCTCTGGCTGTTGCAGCCACTGGGGACTGAACAAATGGATGGAAGACCTCTATCCCTCCCTCTGTTATTCTGCCTCTCAAATCAATTTAAAACAAACAAACAAAAAAAACCCTAAAGTTTTTCAACTATCCCAAACAAAAATCTCAAACCACGTGCTTAAGTAACTCAGGTTGGACACTGCTGGCTGCTTGTCTAATTCCTTTAGTCTAATTCCTCTAGTCTTGTTTAATTCCTTTAGTTCCTTTCTAGATCCTATCAGCAACTAGCAAGATGGTCCCGATACCCTGACCTCTGCCACCACGGCCGCCTTCATAACCAAGGCCTGTCGCTTTGATCCACACACCTGCTGCATGGTAACCTGTGGCTGTGCATTCAGATGTTGCTGAGGATTGCGGACGCCTGCAGCGTACTTGTACTGCGGAACGGTGCGGACAGCAGGAGTGGCTGCAGCAGCAGCAGCCGCAGGACGTGGGCCCATTGTCTGTGTCGATGTGTTAGCTACAGGAGAACAACATTTCTGTTATTTTTATCCTGCTACCTCAAATTAGAGATCAACTGGTACAGGAAGGGCTAAGACTCACCAACACGCTGTGTGGACATGACCCGTGGAACCTGCGAAGAAGCTGGTCTCATCGTGCTAAATGGTGGTCTGGGAGCGGCTGGGCGGATAGCACCGGGCATATTTTGGAATGCTACATTTAGAGACAGAACAGACGTTAACTGAGACAACTCACCATGTCAATGTTCAGGCTGTATTTTTTGAGCTGAGTTTGTACTAACATTAAAGGCTAAGTTTCTCAGCTGCTGTTTTCAGACTAGAAGGCAAGTACTTAGTTAAACCTCAAACAACGTATCCTCAAATGGCAGGTGTTCCTACAAGGCAGCCCTGTTCTCTAAGGGGCAAGGCTTATCTGCCAGAACTCATAGGTGACGAGACACAATCAGATCTTTTAAAGCTACTGAATAACCCAATAGGAAACTAAGAACTGGATCTAGTCCCCAAACTTTCATAATAGGAAAAACCAAAACCAGCAGACATTCCTGTTTAACTATGACAGGAATGGTGAGGCATTTTTGGGCACCTTTAATAAATGCTAGAATCCCCAAAATGAACATCCATTAAAAAAAATAAATTCTGAAAAGCAACAGCTAATAATGTATCACCAAAATAGAACTAATTGGCCTGTTTAGTTGTAATCCAATCCCTAACCTTAATGGAAAAAAAAAAAAACACCCAAAGGCTTACGATGAGGTCTGGCACCCTGAGCAGTCCAGCGAGGACTTGGTCTGAGTTGAGCAATTTGGCTAGGAGGATAGTATGCAGCACGGTTCTGAGTCTGCAGAAGGGAAGGCAAACGTGTATCAGAAAAAGGCAAACAATGCGACAAGCTGCGATCTCTCCCAGTGTTTACCCAACTGAGTCACAATCCTCCCCTCCTAGTGTCATCTGTGCCTTTCCCATTCTGGGGGCACCACCCCTGAGAAATGACTCTCCTGAAACCCACCTGTGGGATAGCTGCCATGAAGTAACCTGAAGGAGGTGCTGGCTGGTAAGGGTTGATCACGGGGTTGGGCACAGCTCGCACGCTCGCCATCCTCTGCATGTACTGGTTAGTGAGGTGAGCCTGGCGCTCCTCCTTGCGCTGAGCTAAAGCTACATACAAGGGCTTGGTGGCCACAATTCTACCGTTCATTTCTGTAACTGCTTTAGTGGCTTCTTCTGGGGAGGAGAAACATACAAAACCAAACCCTTTGCTTCGACCACCCTCCATCATAACCTAGTAAGAGAGAAGAAAAATGTAAAGTTAATGCAATGGCAGAATCAGTATTACCACTTATGGTGAACATCAGTTGCTGAATCAAATACCTAAACCCAGCTAATGCTGTGACCATCTTGTATTCACCCCTGGAGTTCAAAATTGCCCCTTAACATTCCAATATGAAGGACAAGCCACACATTATCTATTATCTTAGCCAAGCAAGAAAGCCAAAGGAAGGAATGAGGTAGAGGAAACAGTCAACTTTTTCAAGATAGCTAATTTGGTATCAGATTTAAATTTTAAATATCTAAATACATTCAAGATCTACTAAATTGACGTTCACTGTAAAAATCTGAAATTTTATTCTGGCAAGTCAAACTAGACCTCCTCTAGAATAAATTCTTGCTAACTTTCTCACCTGAGTGTTATAATCCACATAGGACTTAATGTAGTAAGAGTTCTCCCTTAAAAACATGCACGCATCATCCGTTCAAAACAAAGCAGATGCACAATGGTCCATTTAAACGACTTTCCGGGAATACAGACACTCAGGAATGAATCCCCAACGCTGCAAGTACTCACAACAAATGCCCCAACACAGCACTTGCATTTTTAGCTGCATTCAGCTTCACCTAAGACATTCCTCACCATCACAGAAGCTCCCTTGGTCTATGGGATGCCAGGGAGAGCTCAGTAGAAAAGACGACAGACGGGGTCAGTCCAGATTAGTGGCTGTGATTGTTCCTTTACTAGTTTCCCCTACCCCAGCAAAATTCTGTGTATACAGAAGGCCTTTTGGCCAACAGACACAGAACCCAGACATCTAGAGCACAAGTTCCTAAATCGGGAGTTCAGAATTTGGACTAGTTTCTGATTTGACTGTGGGAAGGAAATATAATCTCTATCTTTACTATCGTTAGGGGACGAGGGGTGGGACCTGACTACCTAGAATGAGTTATATACACAAACTGTAGTAACAATTATCATCCCCTAATAAATGCCAGTAAAATAACTAGTTCAACAGACTCTAGAAATATGCATGTCACATGAGGATCAGTAACTATGGTCACCAAGTGCAGTCTTCAAAAAATAACTTACTTCTTATTTGAAAGCAAATGGGGCAGGTGAGGGGACAGAGAAAAATTGATTCACTTCCCAAATGCCCTCAACAGCTGGTTTAGGCTGAAGCCAGGAGCTCAGAACTCAATCTGGGTTCCCACATGATGGCAAGGACCCAAGTACTTGAGCCATCATCTGCATTATTAGCAGGAAGCTGGATCAAAGTGCAGTGGCAGACTCGAACCCAGGCAATGCAATATAGGACGCTGGCATCCCAAGCAGTAATTTAAACTGCCAGGTGCCCCCTGCAGCCTTCTCTACGCAGAAAACAAATCATCATCCTACAAGACCCACTTCAAATGCGAGCTTCAGTTTTTAAACTAATGAAGCAAAATATTTCTAGGAAAATGAAAGATCGGATATTGATCTCACCCCTATGCTACATTCAGATCCCTCCACATGCAGAGATGTTCCCCCTAAATGCTCCAAAGTGTGTTATCATGTCATTTTACCTTAGCACTAGTGATTGTACCAAATGGAGAAAACTCTTTTCGGAGCCGCTCATCATCAATACCATCGTCAAGATTTTTCACATAAAGGTTAACACCCTAAGAAAAAGAAAGGAAAACTGTAGAAGAAGTATAAGGGAAACCACAGTCGCACCTACACATACTTATTTTACCCCATGTTTCTTCTCCTTCCCCCTCTCAAACCCTCCAGTTACCTTGCCGTAACTGAAATGCATGTAAAATAGGTTTCCTCATCCCTGTCTTATTTTGCTTGTTCAATTAAAACTGAACCTGGTATCTGGTGATCCTATCTTGCTTCATCTGCTCAAATTTGCGCTTAAGTTCCGTCTGGCGTTCCACTTTTTTCTGAGCTCGACCAACGTAAATTTGTTTTCCATTGAGCTCCTTTCCATTCATCTCATCCACAGCCTTGCAGAAATCACACACAAAAAAATCTTATTAGTAACTTGTTACGTAGAAATTAACTGTGTTAACAGTAAGAGAAACTTGTTCATGTTAAACTTATAAAAAACTCATCCCCAATGTAGGATCCCAATTTATACTCTCAAAAACCCAATGCTTGAAGTGTAACACTAAAAACAATGCAAGAACATATAAAACAGCCATTGGTATGCACAGAAATTTCAATACCAGAGCAACTCAGCTATATACCCCCTCCTCACCGCAGATCACACTACATTGAATTAGTGCCCTTAAGTCTTACTTTCTGTGCATCTTCGTGCCTCTCAAAGCTTACAAATCCAAATCCTTTGGATTTTCCACTTTCATCAGTCATTACTTTCACACTTAAGGCAGGTCCTGAAGAAAAAAAGAAGTTTTTTTTTTTTATTAATTCTAAGATATTCCACACAATATTTAGTTAACAACTTTCAACATACAAAAAGCAAAGCCATGGCAGGAGAGGAATGGAATTTAAAAAAAAAAAATACCCAAGACTTCAGAAACTGATCTCTGTGAGTCCCCTAGGCGCTTTCTCTTCTAAGGCCCTTTATTTCCATTAAGAAAGTAAGCAATTTCTAGTCTCAAAGTCTTCCTTCAATTAAATAATGTATGTTTGATTTTGTTTAAAGGTTTATTTAAAAGTCAGAGTTACACAGAGAAGAGGGAGAGGGAGGGAGCGAGCCTTTCCCAGGCCACAGCAGAGAGCTGGATCCGAAGTGGAGCCGCCAGGACTTGAACCAGCGCCCATATGGGATGCTGGCACTGTAGGCGGTGGCTTTACCTGCTATGCCATAGCATCGGCCTCTTTTAAGACAGGATGTTTTACTCTTGCCTAACAGTTTTTCTTGGCCAAGAATGATTTTTTTGATAATGGAAGTATTAATTCCTTAAGCGCTCACCCACCTGATCTTCAACAGGGGAGTGGAGGGCATACCTGGCTGGCCCTCCATTCAGACACAGCTCAGCCAGTCACCTGAAGGAGGTGGTGCTTCCTAAGACAGGTTCCCCTTTCCCTTTTCTCAGAAAACGGAAGAGGCACGTATATACAAAAATCTCAGGCCATGTGGAGGAAATTAAGACTTAATAATTTAATCAGAGAATTTAGAAGATGTATGAGAACAGAGAGACTTATGTACTCCTGGCCTATTTTTAATCTTGTACCTTGCAAGACAAAGTGAAGAAAATATCTGACATATGTACATACTCGGTGGTCAACTCACATAGCATTACTCATCCAGGTTAAGTGAGTATCAACCTTAGAAAGAGCCTCTCACTGAAGAGAGACTAAGAAGGAAGATGAAACACACAAAAGGCAGGGCCCAAACAAATCTGGAGTAAGATGTAAAACAAGTCACTCATTTTCTGCCTTAAATGATTTATCTTTATGCAAAATATTTTTTTGTTCAAAGGAGTAGATGTTCAATGCAGGCTGGCAATAAATTTCCTTATTCTTTACTGTTAGTTCTCTCTCACACAGACACACACGCCATTTCTATTAACAAAAGGTTAAGGGCGGCTTAAGCAAACCACTGATTCCCTCAAAGTAAGGCTGGTTTACAGCTGATTAATTTCAAGTTTAATGACATCATGTATAAATCCAAGGCCAGTATTTTAAGATCCCACTGATTGAGAAGGCCGGTCTAAGGAGGTTATCACTGCAAAATGCGGGTTTTGGCTTCACCTTTGAAAACCGTCATTTTAAACAGCTCAAGCATGATGCTACTGAGGCTGGCTCACTTCCCCCCCGGAACTACAGACTGCATACCACCGTAAGCTGGCTGTGGCAAATGCATGACTTGGAGGAGGTAGATCTAAATATGTGCAAATCCAGCATCTTAAAAGCAAAACCTTTTATAATCTGTTCTAATTACTCACTCACACCTTACCGTGCTAATCCAACACTATTAACCTTTAATCTGAACTGGATAAAACTCTATTTTTATGTTACATTGTAGTCTGTCCAACAGCCAGTAGCTTATTTCAAATAACTGCAAGTACTTTTAAGTTCCATGAAAGGTATCTCAGTTTTTTCTCTGACATATTGGTCAAAACTAAACATTGAGCAATTATTCAGAACTTTGAGAGCAAACATCCATTAGTTTATCTGAAAGCAGAGGAAATACAGAAAGAAGAGACATATATAAAAATTTAATTCAGACACATTACCAAACTTGCCAAAGAGATCCTTAAGGCGCTCGTCATCCATGTCTTCCCCAAAATTCTTGATGTAAACATTGGTGAACTCTTTTGCCCTAGCTCCGAGCTCTGCTTCTCTTTCTTTACGAGACTTAAACCGTCCAACAAATCTATTAAAATAGGTAAGGACTACAACATTAGCTTCTATTTTATAATAAAGTTGATCGATTAAAACAGACTTGATATTCTAATCATTACTAACAACTTGCAGACTCTGTAACAAAACGTTTACTATGAAACAGAAACAGGGTCTTCACTGAACACAGGAACTAAAAAGAACAAGCCGCTGACGCGCAATCACAGCAATGCAACATTTCTCTCAGTAAGCACTTTCTCCTCTGGAAGCACATCCGGGTCAAAGTGCACCTCCGCCTGAGACAGCAGCATGCAGCGTGCCAGGGAAGGGACCCGCATCAAAGCCTTCCTGAAGCTGCTCTGCCGAGGGGCTCCAGCCCTCAGAGCCATCCCCTAAGGTAAGAACTTACACCTGGTGACAAGAGGGCGCTTACACAGTTGAGAGGAAAGTGACCCTGGTGTAACAATTTCTGAAAACCACATACTAAGGGTCTACAAAGTTTATGGAAAATACATTTTCTGAAAAAAAAAATCTGTGATTTCAAGATTTTTCTGCAGTGAAATAACATCTTTTAATTTCCATATCCCACAAAACTCAAGAAGTACCTTCAGAAAACAGCTTGGTGTTAAGTGCAGCATTATCAACAGAATGATATAAAAATCTTTAATTTTTCCCCCCATACAATCAGTAATGGATGCATGTATATATAGTCTTATTTCTTTATCCCCATGAAAATATGGCATGCATTTTCCACGTTATTAGTTTTATATGCTTTATACTTGTCCTTGTGAGTCAAAGAACACAAATATTTTAGGAATATTTATATATACAATCTATTTTCCAAAAGGCTTCAATCACTTCATTTTTCTGGATCTCACCAGTGTGAAGCACTTTCAATTATTTTGCTGAAACACAGCTAGCAAGCATTTCACCTGTTGAGTACAGGTTTGAGTATTCCTTACCCAAAGTGCCAGGAACCAGAAATATTTTTTCAGAGATCCAAGGTTTTTGCATTCTGAGATACTTGCATAGAGGACCCCTAACTAAAAAACATACTAAAACCCGCCACTTCTGACTCAGAACATGTCAGACTTCAGACAGCGGCATTCCGCCTGGACTAACGGCGGTGAGTGTTCTCACTTCAGGAGGGGAACCATTTCTAGGAGTTGGCCTTTGTAAGCACTACAAGACACTGGATTTTAGAGATGTCTACAACAAAGGCTTTCCCCTGTTATGGAATCACAGATCACAGCCCTCCCAAGACTTGTGGGACCCACATCTTGAAGAGTGATGCAGACTCCCAGAGATCATTTACGGCCTTATAGTGTGACCTTACAGCTGAATTTCCCCAGACGGTTAAGAGAAACGCACTGGCACAGAGGCTAAAAACACTTGCCATGAGTCAATCAACTCATCTTTCCTACTAACATGTAAAAACTAATACATTAGCTTCAGTTCCCTCGACTGTGACATGGACCAACCTAATCATAGCTCAGGAAGTATTCATGTTAAGTGTGAACGAATTCTTGGTTTTCAAATGCACTTATTTTGAAAGTTTTATGTCCCCATTAACTTATCTTGCTTCTTTTTGTTCTGAATGCTGACCAGTTGCATTAAATTCAACGTTATCTGTATGTTGCACTGAGGAAAAAGATAATTATGAAACCTCCTATCAAGATGCAGTTTATTTCCACTTCTACTTCTACCCATTAAAAGCACAGTATTTTTGAAAGAGTGGATTTAGAATAGAAACAGGATCTGCAGAAATGATTCTTCATACTTACACTTTGCGATCATTTAGAAGCATCCCATTCATTTTCTCAATAGCTCTTTCAGCAGCCTCCTGCGTCTCAAAATGTACAAATCCATAGCCCTTGGAACCATTTTCATCACAAACCACCTAGGGAACAAGTACACACCCCCTTCTCGTTACTTGCTAGCAACATTTTCCCAGTGTTCAGAGATCATCTGTCAGCCAATTAACCCAAGTATTTAGGAAGTAAAGACACCCCTCAGTAACAGACTGCAACGACTATTTTAAGGACTAAACTAAAAGCCGGTAAACACTCTGAATGTGTTTACTTGTCTCATGTTTGCTTACCTTACATGAAAGGATGTTACCAAAAGCAGAAAATGTATCATACAGTGCTTTATTATCAATGGATTTGTCCAAATTTTTAATGAATATGTTGCCTACTCCACTTTTGCGAAGGGATGGATCACGCTGAGACCACATGATGCGTACTGGCTTTCCCTTGATCACATCAAAATTCATGGTGTCCAAAGCACGCTCCGCTGCAGAGAGGACACGAGCAGAGGTTACTCCACACTCAGCGGCCCCTGGGGTGGTGGCTGGGCGCGCGCTCCCACAGCTGGACTCGTCCCCTGACCGTCCAGAGTGCCGCGCACCGTGTATTGCCAAAAGACAAATACCAGAAACCCCAAGTTTCCCATAGACTCAGAGGCGGCATGTTGCTAATTAACGTTTTTCTGAGATTATCTCTCCCCTCAGTTGCCATTCAAAGTACCTTTTTGTATCTAGTAAACCTAAAACCCAGGTTCTTCATCCACAGCCTGTTTAATGAGCAACATAAGACACCAGGCTACTGCACATTACTGACAGGCTTAAAGCAGTTTCCAGACTTGAGCATTTCACATTTTTCCTATCTGCCAGGATCGGTCACTTCATTGCTTATCATTGCCAGTATCATACAAAAACTATTCGGCAGTCTTAAAAAATAAAACCTAAATTATGGGGGGCATTTCAGTGACTCATGGCACAACTTCCTATTCGCATGGAAAAAACAACGCAAAGCCAAAGGGAGGTTTGAAAATGCCTTCTAAAACTAATGTGAAGTTGGACATGCTTAGCTGTGTCATTACAGAATTTTTGAATATCAGCTCTGAAACACAACTCACTTTTAATTTTATCTCAATTTTATCATTTTAGTTTTCTTCACAATTGATAATCAATTTACTCTACTTACATCTGGAAAGTGCCAGAAAATTTCAAATACCTATTTTACAGTTAAAACCAGAGTTTCTAAAGGACTAAGTTATGTGTACCTATACCACTAAAGAGACATTTTTTAAAGTTGAGATCCTACATGGAAAATTCTATCCTTAAGTACAAAGAATAAGTCCTAAGTAGGGAGAAACGGTCAGACTGAAATCCTGAAACACACACAAATTCCACTCCAAAGTAAATGTAAAGTTACCGACAGGACAAATTTTCCAGGCACTTCTTTGTATAAATGAACGCTCCGGTTTCTAGAATATCCTGATACACAGCTGTCAGCTCATTATCAGTTGACCACACCCACTCAGCTCCCCTAGTGGTTTTTTTTAGCTGACTTTGCTGAGCCTCTTCTCACTAACTGCATACTGGTCACTTGCAGAAGCTATTCTACAAGTCCATCAATGCAGAGGGGAACACACACTCCAAAATCTATTTGCAAAGATGGTAAACCGTACATTGAGAAACCAAAAAACAGAAGACAGAAAAATGCGTACTAGTCAACTTGTAGGGACTGATCACACAGTATACCGTAACCACGGTAACCGGAAGTCCAACTTTTCAAGTCCCAAGAAATTCAAACAATTGTTCTTGGGGATTTAAAAACATTAACCGTGGAGCTACGGCCACGTCCACGCTGCCATTTTCTGTCTAGCTCGCATTCACGTCTTCTCCAGAGTCCTGCTGCTCTCTGATCTCCAGGTACACGCGTCCCAGAGTGAGGGCTGTCAGGAAGTGACATTGGCAACTCCGGCCTGAGAGCCAAAGGGCAGGGAGCCTGCACTGCAGCTTCCCAGCGTCGGGCTCCGTGTCACCTCCTGCTCACCCCAATCACAGCTACCCACTTCCCCCGGGGGAGCACTGGCCGCTGACCCCGTCCCGCCGGGGAACTTAAGGGAATCAAGGCGCCAAGTCCACCCTCGAAGACCCTTTCCGCTAGAATAAAAAGGCATTCATTCTTCCCATTTCCAACACTTGACACGGATCCAAGCAGCTCAGAAGGGGAAAGAAGATCGGGCCATACCATGAGGAGCTGGTTCTGCAAGTCCACCGGGCCAGACACGAAAACCCATCAAGCCTCAGATTTTTTTTTTTCTGATTTCCTAATTTTGTTTTTGAACACAAATATAAAAAGACCAGGCTGGCGGCAGTTCCCGCCCGCCCATCACCTCGGTTAGTCTGCGCTCAATACTCACTTCTCCCCAAGACTCCTGGACAGTCTGAGCCACTGCTAAAAATAAGACAAACTCCAGCCACCTCAGGGGTCCAGGCCGGGCCCCTAACAAGTACCACCAACATCGCGGAGCGGTCTTTAGAGAGAACGGTTAACCAATTAACTAGCACCGCGAACCCTGGGGGGGGGGGCGCCGGGGAGGGGTCTGCAGCGCGGCCCCCTCCCAGCACGCTGCCGCAGCCCGGGGAAAGCCTCCCGGGCCACGTGCGTCCCCGCGGCCGCCGGCCCACCCGCGGGGCTCAGGAGCCCCGCCACTCCTCCCCACGCTCAACTTCGTCCCGAGGCCCGGTGGCTCCCCCAGGCGACCGGGCCGGGAGCAGGCACAGGCCTCGGCCTGCGGGGCTACAGGGTTCAACACGTGGTGTTTCCCGAGCAGCAAGCTGCACTTCCTCCCCGGGCTGGGGACGCCGGGCAGGAGCGAGCGCCTCCACCCACGCCCCGAGCACTCGGCGGCGAGCGCCGGGCAGGGACCGGACATCTCGGCCGGCCTCCCCGGCGCGTCATCACCCCCAAAGTTTCAGAGGCGCCGAAGCCGAGAAAATGGTCGCGCAGGAGGAAGCGGCCCGGCACGCGGGGGGCGTGGGGCGGCCGGCCGCGCGGGCCCCCGCAGGGTGGGTGACAGGCCCTCCCGCCCCCGCCCGGGGCCGCCGGCCTGGCCTAGCCCGCCCGCCGCCGCCGCCGCCCGGGCCTCATGGCCGCCCGCCCGCCCGCCGGGCCCGGCGCTCACCGTCCGCCGGCTGCTGGAAGTTCACATACGCGTAGCCCAAGGAACGGCGGGTGATCATGTCCCTGCAGACCCGGATGGAGAGGATGGGCCCGGCCGGGCTGAACTTCTCGTAGAGCATCGCCTCGGTCACGTCGGGGTGCAGGTCCCCCACGTAGAGCGAGGCCATGGGGTAGCTGGGGGCGCTGGGGTTCATCTCGGCACGGCTGCCCGCAGGGCCACAGGCCGCGACCTTTCCGTGAGAGGAGGAGGGCGAGTGCTGGGGCCGGGGGGCCGGCGCCGGGGGGATGGGAGCGGGGGCAAGCGCAGAGGGACAAAATTCAACCGGAATCGACAACTACTCAACGGCCGCAGAACCGGGTCGATCCGCTGCCGCTGGCTGCGGGCTGCCGGTTGGGAGCGAGGGTGGCGGTGTCGGGTCCGGGCAGCGGGGAAGGCCTCGGTCTCTCGGTTCCTTCTGGGAGCTGCTGCGGGCGGGCGGGCGGGTCGGTCTCGGCTGCTTCACCGGGTTATTTTATAAAAGAGGAAGAAAAAAAAAATAAAAGTCTCCGGCGGGGGAGACGCGGATTTTTTGTAAATTTTTTTTTGGGTTTTTAAAGGTTTTTTTAGATTTTTTTTGGATTTTTTTAATAATAAATGTGTGTTCCGAGCCCGGAGCACACACTCCGCACTCTCAGCACTAACCGCCGGGGAGAAGGGGAAGCACCGCCTCCTGCACCCTCTACTTATACCCCCCGCCGCACCCGCCCCGCCCCGCGCGTCTGACGCCAGAGCCCTACGCGAGCGTCAGCGCCGGAGGAGGCGGAGTCAAGGCGGCGAGGGGGAGGAAGGAAGAGAGAGCAGGAGGAGGAAAAAGCGGAGAGGATGGGAGAGAGGTGGCGGCGGCGGGTGTGGGGGTGGGGCTGCGCGGAGGGGCGGGGCCTCTGCGCACGCGCCGCTGCCGGGGGCGGGGCCTCGCGGCGTAGGGCCCGCGGGAGGGGGGAAGGGAGGGCCGGCTGGCGGGCGCTGCTCGGCGGAGTCGGCTGGGGCGGCCCCTCGTGGCGCACAGCCCGCCCCCACCTCCACCCGCAGGAGCGTTAACCCGTCACCGCCGCGGTGGGCGGTGCGCGGCGCTTCCGGGTTCCTCAGCGCTAACCACCCCGCACGTGCGCGGCCTCCGGGGCCTTTTTCCCGCCGCGCCGGCCCCCGCTCCGCGCTCCCCACGCTCCGAGGGGCCGCCGGGTACGGGTAGGCCGGCGAGGGCCCCTCCAGGCCCGGTGTGCGAAACGTGCACGGGAGGCGCCGGCGGCGGCAGCTTCCCCCCTTTTCTCCTACCCGGACCGCACTACGACTCCCAGCGGGCAGCGCCGCCACGCGCGTCGGCCGCGGAAGCGGTGCCTGCCGGGAGCTGCAGTCCTCAACGGCCGCGGCGCTCGCCCTGCCCAACTGGCCGCGGGTGCTGGCCACCCGCTCGGGGACCCCAACCGTCCGGGGCGAGGGCCCGCGTCGCCGCCCGGGGCTGCGTGGGGGGGGGGGGGAGGCTGCTGGGCCGAGCCTCGCTCTGCTCCGAGTCGCCGGGGTCGCTGCTGGCGGCGGGGGCTGGGGGATCTGACCGCGCGTTGCCTCGAGGTGCTAGGTTGGGGTCACTGATTCGTGCTGTGTGTGTGTTTGCTTAGCTGTTCGCACCCGAGAGTGGGAGTTGGTCACAGCCGTTTCGTATATGGCACCGCAGCCCTGCAACCAGACAGAATTAGGAATGGCCTACACCGCCCCAATCATAGACGTTTAAAATAATTCCCTACGTTACTTGCGAGCTTTAATTAAAAACACTAAATTCACTTGGTAGCCTTAAAAATGCCAGCTCCTAGGCGTGACAGGTCAATGTACCGAATCTGCATTTACAGCATTTCCACAACTGTTCTGTCGTGTGTTCCTGACAGTAAAATAGGGGGGAGGTGGAGAAGTGATAACTTTATTTTACTGGTAAGGGAACAGCCTCAGGTTGAATGATTGCCCAATTCGTTCTTTAATTCAGTAAGTGTTGATAAATGCCAACTGTGTTGCCAGGTGTGCCCTGTGTGTATCTGCATGTCAGTGTTTTATAGCTGATCGCATTTAATTTCAGAATTTAAACCAAAAGAATCACTCACGATGCTGTTTCCCCAGACTTGGTAGGAGGAAGGTAATATTTTATGAAAAGCATGTTGCCTTGTGTGCTTTTATTAAAAGAGCAAAACTTAGGACTCTGCTTTGGGAAGATACTTGTGTTACCAAATGACAAATCTAGGAGGGTACTTTGAAAAGTTCTGTGGAAAAACAGAAATAGAGTAAATTTAGGGGCTGGTGCTGTGGCGTAGCAGGTAAAGCTGCCGCCTGCAGTGCTGGCATCCCATGTGGGTGCTGGTTCAAGTCCTGGCTGCTCCACTTTCAATCCAGCTCTCTGCTGTGGCCTGGGAAAGCAGTAGAAGATGGCCCAAGTGCTTGGACCCCTACACCCAAGTGGGAGACCCAGAAGAAGCTCCTGGCTTTGGATCAGCGCAGCTCCGGCCGTTGTGGCCATCTGGGGAGTGAACCAGTGGATGGAAGACCTCTCTCTCTCTCTCTCTCTCTCTCTTCTCTTCTCTCTCTGCCTCTCTGTAACTCTGCTTTTCAAATAAAGTAAATAAAATCTTTTAAAAATGTATTTTGGTGCAAAAAAGTTTAAACCCATGTATTTTTTTTTACATTAGATGTATTTTCCATGAACTTTTTGAAGGCCACTTATATTAAAACTTTTTAAAAATCAACCCACTATTACCTGTGTTCACTGAATTCCTACAAAATGGTAAATACTGTATTTGTGGGTAAGGGGAATAGATGGCAGACAAAAACCAATCCCTGTTCTCAAGAGGCTTATGATGAGCTCCCTGGCACATTGAAATCAGTGCTGAACCAGTGCTGTGGCATAGGAGTTAAAGCCACTGCCTGCAGCACCGGCATCCCATATGGTCTCCAGTTGGAGTCCCAGCTACTCCACTTCCGATCCAGCTCTGTGCTATGGCCTGGGAAAGCAGTAGAAGATGGCCCAAGTGCTTGGGCCCCTGCACCTTCATGGGAGACCCAGAAGCAGCTCCTAGCTCCTGGCACCTGGCTTTGGATCCGGCCAGCCATTTGCACCTAGTTAGGGAGTGAGTGAACCAATGGATGGAAGACTCAAACGCACACACACACACCCACCTCTGTAACTGCCTTTCCAAATAAATAAATCTTTTAAAAAGATTTTTTAAAAAAAGATATTTTTAAAAAAGATTTATTTATTTGAAAGAGTTACAGAGAGAGGTAGAGACAGAGAGGTCTTCCATCTGTTAGTTCACTCCCCAGATGGCTACAATGGCCGGAGCTGCGCTGATCCGAAGTCAGGAGTCAGGAGCTTCTTCCAGGTCTCCCATTTGGGTGCAGTGGCCCAAGGACTTGGACCATCTTCTACTGATTTCTCAGGCCGCAGCGGAGAGCTGGATTGGAAGAGGAGCAGCCGGAACTAGAACCAGCACCCATATGGGATGCCAGCGCCTCTGGCCAGGGCTTTAACCTGCTGTGTCACAGCGCCGGCCCCCGATAAATCTTTAAAAAAAATGCAACAGGGACCAGCATTATTGCGTCATGAGTTAAGTTGTTGCCTGGTACATGGCATCCCATTTGACTAATGGGTCAGGTCTCAGCTGCTCCACCTCCAATCCAGCTCCCTGCTAATGCGCCTAGAAAAGCTGCAGAAGTTGACCCAAGTGCTTGGGCCCCTGCATCCCATATGGGAGATCTGGATAGAGTTCTTGGCTCCTGGTTTTGGCCTGGCCTAAGCCCTGGATATTATGGTCATTTGGGGAGTGAACCAGTGGATGGAAGATTGATCTCTTTGTATCTTCCATTTCTGTTTAAGTATGCCTTTCAAGTAAAATAAATCTTAAAAAAAAATCAAATTCTGGGATTTTATTGGGCTGCAGCAATTTTCTATTTCTTTTTGGCTGTCAGCTATGATTTTTTTCTTAAATTCCATTGTTGCAGTTTAAAAGAAGACATAACTTCATTTTGGTATTTTTATTAAATTACTAAACAATATGAAAAACCAAACCAGCATAATGGAAGAGGTGTTCTCAGTATAAAAGAGTGGAAGAGGGGCTGGGCCGTGGCTCACTTGGCTAATCCTCCACCTGTGGCACCAGAATCCCATATGGGGGCCGGGTTCTAGTCTTGGTTGCTCCTCTTCCAGTCCAGCTCTCTGCTGTGGCCCAGGAGGGCAGTGGAGGATGGTCCAAGTGCTTGGGCCCTGCACCCACATAGGAGACCAGGAAGAAGTACCTGGCTCCTGGCTTCGGATCAGTGTAGCTCCAGCCATAGCGGCCAATTTCGGGGTGAACCAGCAGAAGGAAGGCCTTTATCTGTCCTTCTTACTGTAACTCTGTCAAAAAAAGAAAGAGTGGAAGAAAATCACCTCCTGTAACTTAGAAATTAGTGTCCTGTAACTTAGAAATTAGTTTACACCAATAGTTACTAAGAAGGCCTACCCAAGACCTTTTCATATACTTGTTGTGGAGGAAACAGAGCGTACAGTTTCTGATGGCCTCAGTAATGTGTGATGATGAACAACGAAGGTGAAGATTTGTCATGAAGCAATTTGACAAGTACTGTCTTGGCTGAGTACGCCAGCGGTTATAGAGGTCTTGTTCAGTTTTCACCTGAGCCTGGATTAAATAACTCTCTAAAGCCCTCTGTGTTATAAATCCATTTCAAACCAAGAGCCTTCCAATTGCTTAGTCCAGTTAATAGTTAAACCTCCAGGACATGGGGCATGGGAGCCCTGAACTGTAGACACAAGTGATCTAAACTAGAAAGGTATATCGCGTGTTTGTAGGCACATTAGTTCTTAGATTAATTTGTTGGAAAGGGAGTCGGCCATCAGGACTTCTGTGTGATTTAGTCCTTGTCATTGTTATCTTTTAGGGAGGTGCATTCCCTGCAAGGGAAACTAGAAGCCAGGTCAGTCTCAGAGCTCATAGCATCAGGAGGAGGATCAGAGCCCATCCCAAGAGAACAAAAATGAAATCTGAAGGAAGAACCTGTTCCCTTTGTCCATCAATTATCTCTTTTCTCTTTATCTCCCATCAGCTCTTTTCTCTGATTAGAAACCTGCCCTGCTGATCAAAAAGAAAACACAGCTTCCCTTGATGACATCATCCTCTCACTCACTTTCTTTTCTCAGCCACGTTTTGCGTCTTATCTCCCTGTACTTCCTCAGCCTGCAGGGCAGTGGGACTGCCTTCACCTCCTGACTTCCCTGCCCGTGCGGCTGCCCTTGACCTGCCGCTACTTGACAGTCCAACAGACTTTCTCCAGATCCATTCTACCTGACAGCTGTGGAGTTTGACCGTTTTCCTCCCTCTCTCTTTCTCTTTTGGCTCCCTTCCTTCTGCCCGGCTCTCAGAATGCTCTTCTCCAGTAACCTTTCCCTGACCACCCAGTCTGGCTGGGTAGCTTTGCTTAGAGCTTCACCCTGACCGGCCTCTGCCATTGCATTTACCACATTATATTAAAATGTTCTGTCAGCTGTCTCCCAGGATAAATTGTAAGCTCCAAAAGAAGGCATATTTACCTGCATCCCTAGCCTGAAGCCAGGCACATTTTGTAAGGGTGTGTGTGTGTGTTTAACCTAACATCAGGGAGGAAGTCAGCCAGGCTTGGCCGTGAACTTGGCTTGTGGACTGACCACATAGGATGGGGGTTAACGGGGAGTCTCAACCTGAAGTTCATGTGGGCACCCAGGCTGGTCACCTCCAGAGCACGTGGCCTGCTGCAGTGTGTAACTTCCAAACTCCATCAGCTGTTGGAAGCTGCAGTCCCTAACATGCTGGTCAGGCTGTCAGGTCTGGTGCTGAGCTTGGAGATAGTAGACTTTCGGGACCCTAAGTCAGGCAAGTGGGCACATACCAGGAGTGCTGGACAAAAGGAGTTTCCGGACATCTGAGACTGGGGGTGCTGTTCTGACATCCTTCAGGGACCCTCACACAGCCTCCCTCTTTAACTTAACACCATTGCTTCTGCAGAGGTAATTATGGCTACAGATGAAAGGCAGGAGATAAAATATTTGCCAATTCCCTTTGCCTTTTTAACTCCCTATGTTCATTTTTCTCTTCCATCATTTCTTTTTGGCTGAAAAAAAAAGTGCTGCCTATGTTTGTCTGGCTTGCCTGTGTTTATCTAATTTTAGATTGCAAGCTGTGGGATAGAATCCTGTCTTTATATGTGCAGCATCTCACTGTGGGGGCCTAAGAATGTCTAATGACATCAACATCTTTCAATTAACCTGTTTTATTTAAATGACTGTATTGTAAAGTTCTCCAGGGAATTTGTGCACTTGATTTACACTGGACACGTTTAATAATTTCCAGTCTATATCTAGTGTATATTCAGAATGAAGCCATAATAGTTTAGAGTATCCTGTATGATGCAAGATGAAGCCAAGGTTGACTGGCATCTTAAGGTCCTTAGATAATACTGAGATACATGTATGAGAGGGATGATGAGTGGATAGAACAGCCTCCTCCCATCTGAAAGAGGATACCTTCCCTAAGTCCTTGACTTAGAAAAATCTAATATAATGTCATGATAAGACCCAAACCAAGTAATGCTTCAAAGATTATTAGCGTCTTCCTGCACCAGCTTGCTGGGGTGAGGAGAAAGATGATGAATGGTCATGTCCATGATCAGAAGGACTTCCTGTAATGAGTCTCAGTCAGATTTTACACTTTCTTCCATGTGCATTACATGTTTGCCTCATACCTATCCAGAACAAAGTGTTTGTAGAAGAGTTTGAAGTTGGGTCCTGGCCCAGGAGTGTGTGTCAGATATTATAACCTGTCACTGGCTCTGAGAAAAAGGCTGCCAAGTAAGAAGACCTGAATCTTGAAACAGAAACCCAGGTAGGGTCATAAACAGACTAATAAAGAAAGAAACAATATTGAAAGGAAACTGAAAGGAAATCTCAGAGTACCAAGGATTCTTACAAAGTGCTCTTTTGGTGCCACAGTCATCTGTGTTAAACCAGCGTACTTGTGATAATGCGTGTTTACTACAACCAAGATACTACCTCCTACCTAATAGAATGATTGTGAGACTTAAGTAAGATAATACAGTCACACTCTGCATAATGACATTTAAGTCGAGGCTGGACTACATATACAACCATGGTTCCATAAGATTCTTTTTTTTTTTAATTTTTTTAAAAAATTTTTGACAGGCAGAGTGGACAGTGAGAGAGAGAGACAGAGAGAAAGGTCTTCCTTTGCCTTTGGTTCACCCTCCAATGGCCGCCGCGGCCAGCGCGCTGCGGCCGGAGCACCATGCTCATCCGATGGCAGGAGCCAGGTGCCAAGTGCTTTTCCTGGTCTCCCATGGGGTGCAGGGCCCAAGCACTTGGGCCATCCTCCACTGCACTCCCTGGCCACAGCAGAGAGCTGGCCTGGAAGAGGGGCAACCGGGACTAGAATCTGGTGTGCCGGTGCCGCAAGGCAGAGGATTAGCCTGTTGAGCCACGGCGCCGTCCTGGTCCCATAAGATTCTAATGGAGCTGAAAAATTCCTATTGCTTAGTGATGTCATAGCCCCTATAATGTCATAGTGCAATGCACTATTCATCTGTCTCGCGGGTGATGCTGGTGCGAATTACTGTACTGCCAATCATATAGCAAAAATATAGTAATTCAGTTATGTACAGTACATAATACTTGGTAATGCTAATAAATATCTGTTATTGATCTGTATTTACTATACCATGCTCAATCATTTTCTGAAGAATTTTTGTTCATTTGACAAACAGAGAAAGAGACAGAGCACCTGTCCACTGGTTCACTTCCCAAATGTTTGCAGTGTCCCCTAGGGGCCAAAGACAGGAGCTTGGAACTCAGTACAGGTCTCCCACATGGGTGGCAGGGGTCCAATTTCTTAAGTCATCTCACTGTGGCCTCCAAGAGTCTGTGTTGGTGGGAAGTTAGAGTCAGCAGCTGGAGGTGAGAACTGAGCCCAGGCACTCTGATGTGTGACACGGGCATCTTAACAGGTGGGCTACATGCTCACTCCTATCATTGTTTTAGAGTGTACTCGTAAAAAAAGGCGACTAAAACAGGATGCCATGTTATGCTGGGAGGAGCTGCATTCAGCTCTTGTTCATAGACCTCCTAACTGCTCCAAGAAGCTATCTTGAGTGATTGACCTCTGCTGTGGGTTTGCTGCAGGCCCATCACAGGAGCTGAGCACAATGACACAGTGGTCAACAACACAATTTTTTCAGAACACATCCCCATTGTTAACAGACACACAGGGGCTGGCACTGTGGAGTAGTGGGTTAAGCTGCTGCCTGTGATGCTGGCATCCCATATGGGCTCAGGTTCAAGTCCCCTGGCTGCTCCACTTCTGAACTAGCTCCCCTAATGCATCTGGGAAAGCAGAAGATGGCCCATGTGCTTAGGCCCCTGCCTCCCACGTGGGAGACCTGCATGAAGCTCCTGGCTCCTGGCTTTGGCCTGGCCCAGCCTTGGCCATTGCAACCACCTGGGGAATGAACCAGAGGATGGAAGATTTTCTCTCTCTCTAACTCTAACTTCCAAATAAGTAAATGTCTGTTTTTTTTTTTTTTTAAGATTCTTTATTTGAAAGAGTTACAGAGAGAGAGAGGAAGAATATTAGTAGCTAATATTGAAAATGGGTAAAATTGTATTGAATCCTTATATAACCTTACCAGGCAGTGAACTACAGTAGCACTAATGAGGAAACTGAGTCATAATAAGTGGAGCTACTTTGATTCAAACTCAGGCAGTACAAGCTGCTAACTGGGGCACCTGCATCCCATATCCGAGTGCTTGACTCAAGTCCTGGCTGCTCTGCTCTGGATCCAGCTTCCTGCCAATGTGCCTCCTGGGCGGCAGCAGGTTATATCAAGTGTTTGGGCCCCTGCCACCTGTGTGGGAGATCCAGCTAGAGTTCCAGGCTCCTGGCCCACCTCTGGCTGTGGCGGGCATTTGGGGAGTGAACCAGCAGGTGGAAGATCTCTCTCTATGTGTCTTTCTCTGTCTCTCTGCTTTTCAAATAAAATGAAAACAAATAAATCAAATTCTAAAATAATAATTAAAAAAATGAAGTCTCTGGTCAGGGAGTTCAGGGAGGATCAGCACTTGAGATATGAGAGGAAAGAGTATTGGAAAGTAGCAGAAATGTGCTGGAGGTGGGAATACACGGCTTGTGCTAAGGGGATGATGGTTCTCATGCATGAAACATGGCAGATGGCAGAAGGCAAAGGCAAGTGGGACAGGGGGACAAGGAGAGAACAAATAGACGAGGACTTGAGTACGGGAGAAATGGACTGGGGCTCGAATGAAAAGGGGGCACAGGATCTAATCTTTTGGTCTCATGGTTTTTTCCATAAAGAATTCCTGGCCGTGGCGGACTGGACTGGACTGGAAAGAGGAGAGACAAAGGAAGTCCAATTAAGATATTCTTGGAATGGCTCACTTTGGTCTTCCTGGAAGAGAAGTCAAAGAAAAACAAGTTCATGCTGTCTAGTGAAAAGATGCACACCAGTTTTATTCAGGAAGACTGACTTTCTTCATGTAGTACATCAAAAAAGAACTTATTGTATAGTTCTTTACATAAAGGACATTGGATGATAAAATTTATTCATTCATCCAATATAAATTAAATATGTTTCAAGGCCCACATTGTGTGATATTTATAACACTACAAAAAATAATAAGGGACCAGCCTGGTGATGCAGTGGGTTAAGATGCCACCTATGACAATGGCATCCCATATTGGAGTGCCATTTTGAGTCCTGGCCGCTCTGCTTCTGATCCAGCTCCTTGCTAATGCACCTAGGAGACAGCAGAGGATGGCCCCTCTACTTGAGTCCCTGCCACCCACATGGGAGACCTGGACGGAATTCCTGGCTCCTGACTTTGGCTTAGCTCAGCCCTGGCCATTGAGGGCATTTGGGAAGCAAAGCAGCAGATGGGAAAATCTATCTCTGTCTCTTCCTCTTTCTGTTATTTTGCCTTTCAAATGAATAATATAAAAATAAATCTTTTAAAATATAAAATGTTGAGAACAGCCAAGTCTCTGCTCTCATTGAGCTTACTTTCTAAAGAACTGGGCAGTTGTCTTACATAGTGATTTTGTTTTTCAACAATGTCCTGTGGGTTTTTTCCTTTGTCCCAACTCAGCAATGACTAATCATAATCCAGTAAGGGCGCTTCTGTGGAGAACTGAATTTGACACAGAGGTCACCAAATCAATAGAAGCTCATGGCTGTGCAGTCTTTAGGCAGCACACCTCAGCTCTCCGTGTTGTCACCTGGGCTTTTCTCGAGGGCCAGACTGAAGTCCAGGTCCTACTAAAGCCTCTGGTTGTTGACTAAAGGACAGCCCTCCGGGGCTGGTGATTACGAAAAGGTGCATGTATTTACACTCGTGTGCTTTACTCATTCCACAGACATTCACTGGATGATACATTTAGTGCCTTCAAACATCGCAGGGAGAGACACGGACAAGAGCATCTCTACCTTGAAGAAAGTACAACGTCAACACCTGGCAACTCACCTGTCTTAAGTCTTAGTCCATAGATTGCAGAGTTCCCTAGAAAACTTGACTCTTTGAACTTCCTTAGAGATTTATAAATAATTTCCAAGCTGCTGCTCTCTAGGATATATATGTATTTATACAAAAAGCTTGTATCTCATTATGTAAGATAAATCAGAGTTCAGTGGTTTCATGAAGTCTTTAAGCCTAACCTCAGGAGGCCTATCTGATGCAAGTAATGAGGGAACAGCTAATCCCAACTGAAAGGTTATACTTTCTGAAGTCCTATAATAGTAAAATATGGTATGAAAGGTGTCAGGATTGCCAGCCATTATGACACAACGAAATAAATGGTGTGGAAGTAGGATGAGCACAGGCTGCTGTGGGGACACAAACAGGCGCATTGTACACAAGCAGGAGTTGGGGACATAGAGGCGTGACCAGGCTGAGTTTTTCTAATTTGATAGTAACCACCCCATACCGGGCCTTCTTGCTCAAAGCAACAGCTCAGGAGAGCAAAGTGAGGCCCAGAGGAGGTCAGCATCCAGCTGGACCCCAGCCCCAGGCCCACCGGGAATGCATGAGGCAACAGTGCCACTCGCTCTGGGTCAGGCTCTGCTGGAGCACTGATGTAGCTCAGGGAGTCCCACGTGATCCACCCATCAGATGTAATGGCAAAATCAGTTCTGCTTCACTATTACAATTAGGCAGTCCTGATTTGGTTTATTTATTTATTTTTTTTCTTCTAGGAAACCAATCAGGTATGCACAAATTCCTTCCAGAAATCATTCCGTTGGCTCATTCATAGGCTGAACAAGAAAATACATTTATGTCAAATGATGGCTAACCTCCTGCATCCCCATCTGTATACATGGAGAGCTTATGGTGACAGAATTATGTGTGTTCAGTGTGTGTCTTAGAAATCTATGGTTATGAAGTCTAAATTTTAAATTTTAAATCTATTGTTAATCAGCTAAAATTACTTCAGGTAGGGCTGGCGTTGTGGCACGGCAGGTGAAGTCACCACTTTGAATGCCCTCCTCTCATATCAGAATGCCTAGTTTAAGTCCTGGCTACTCCTCTTCTGATGCCACTTACTGATACTGTGCCTGGGAGGCAGCAGGTGATCGCTGATGTACCTGGGTGGCTGGCACCCACATGGAGAGTCTTCCGTGGAGTTCCTGGCTCTTGGCTTCTACCTGGCCCAGCGCTGGGCCTCTGTGGGCATTTGGAGAGTGAATTAGATGATGAAAGTCCCCTCTCTGTCTCTCTGCGTTTCAAATAAAAAGTAAAATAAATGCAAATGTTAAAAATTGCTATAACAAGTTACCCAGTGATTTCACTAATTTCAGTTACCCATTTCATTTTTCACTAATAATTTCTGAACACCATTCATTTCCTTCTATGTAAAAATCTATTTTAAAAATATAATATGCAGGCCGGCGCTGTGGCTCAACAGGCTAATCCTCCGCCTTGCGGCGCTGGCACACTGGGTTCTAGTCCCGGTTGGGGTGCCGGATTCTGTCCTGGTTGCCCCTCTTCCAGTCCAGCTCTCTGCTGTGGCCCGGGAGGGCAGTGGAGGATGGCCCAAGTGCTCGGGCCCTGCACGCCATGGGAGACCAGGAGAAGCACCTGGCTCCTGCCTTTGAATCAGTGTGGTGCGCTGGCTGCAGTGTGCCGGCCACGGCGGCCATTGGAGGGTGAACCACCGGCAAAGGAAGACCTTTCTCTCTGTCTCTCTCTCTCTCTCACTGTCCACTCTGCCTGTCAAAAAAAAAATAATAATAATAATAATATGTAGATAGCCTATCTGCCTTTTAACTATTGATAAGATAATTTGCATAATCAAAATAATCCTAGTTTGTCATGAGAAAAAGTGAGAAGCTGAAAGTCACTGCAGAGCCCAGCGCTGTTTCATAGCGGGTAAAGTCACTGCTTGCAGTGCCGGCATCCCATATGGGCGCCGGTTCGAGACCCGGCTGCTCCACTTCTGATCCAGATCTCTGCTATGGCCTGGGAAAGCAGTAGAAGATGGCCCAAGTCCTTGGGCCCCTGCACCTACGTGGGAGACCCGGAAGAAGCTCCTGGCTCCTGGCTTCGGATCAGTGCAGCTCCGGCTGTTGCGGCCATCTGGGGAATGAACCAGCGGATGGAAGACCTCTTTCTCTTTCTGCCTTTCCTTCTCTCTCTTTGTAACTCTGACTTTCAAATAAATAAATCTTAAAAAAAAAATCACTGCCATCCAAGAACTCAGAGGTGACAGTTGTCTGCCTGCCTGTCACGTCCACATGTGAACCAAGACAAGAGGACTAGACCACACCTTTGTAAATATTAGACAAGCACACAGGACGAAGAGCTATCATGAATGGCAAAATAATTGATCTGACCATCCTTAGTGAGGTGCATTAGAAGAGAAAAGCAAAGAAAAATTTGAATGTGATTCAACAGTTTTACTGTTAGGATTAATATTTGCATTACTATCTTATACTTTCCTGCTTTGGCAGATAAAAGCAATTTTGCTAACTTTGTCAAGAATTCAACATTTTGATTTGGAGTGGTAACTGAATGTTTCATTGATTATAAAGAAAGGAAAATACAGTTATCATCTGGAAAAATAAAAAGTGGAAGCAAGCTTGTGGTTATGTGAGAACTAAGTTGGAAATATTCATAGAAACCAATACCATTTAACAAAATATATCTTTTCTTGGTTTGTTCATTGAAATGTCCAAGGAATAATATTATTGCTCCATTGTAAACATGATCGTATGTGTGTCTGCTATCTAAATTTTTGGATCAAATGCCATTTTCAGTGAAAAGAACCAGCATGCCATAGAGACATACCAGTTGCATGTCTCAGCCTTAGAAGGTACCAGTGAGTCTTGGAACATCTTGCTGGGTCAGAAAGCAAGGATATTTTTTTTTTAAGGGAAGACTTTTAAAAAAATTTTTTCTTAATTTTTATTTTTATTTGAAAGTTACAGAGAGAGGTAGAGACAAAGAGTGAGGTTTTCCACCTGCTGGTTCACTCTCCAGATGGCTGTGCCGATCCAAAGCCAGGAGCCAGAAGCTTCTTCTGGATCTCTCACAAGGGTGCAGGGGCCCAAGGACTTGTGCCATCTTCTACTGCTTTCCCAGGCCATAGCAGAGAGCTGGACTGGAAGTGGAGCAGCCGGGACTAGAACTGGTGCCCATATGGGATGCTGGTTCTTCAGGCCAGGGCTTCAATCTGAAGCACCACAGTGCTGGCCCCAGCAAGGATGCTTTTATTTATTTATTTTTAAAGCTTGTGGTAATGTGCTTTATCTTTTTTTTAAATGTTTATTTATTTGAAATGCAGAGTTACAGAGAGGCAGAGGCAGAGAGAAAGAAATAGAGAGAGAGAGAGAGAGAGAGAGAGAGAGAGAGAAAGAGAGGTCTTCCATCCGCTGGTTCACTCCTAAATGGCTGCAACATTTGGAGCTGGGCCTATCTGAAGCCAGGAGTCAGGAGGTAGGAGTGCAGGGGCCAAAGGACTGGGGCCGTCTTCCACTGCTTTCCCAGGCCATGGTAGAGAGCCGTATTGGAAGTAGAAAGCTGAGACTCGAACTTGAGCCCTTATGGGATGCCCATGCAGTGCTGGCCCTACAAAGATGCTTTTAAAAAATATTGGTACTACATAAAAGAATGCAGAAACCAGCTTCAAGGGACTTCCATTGATTAAATTCTATCAATTTGAATATCAATAGAAAAATGATGACTATGGTTGGTTAAAATACATTTTGTGAAAAGCTTTGAGTGCATACTGATAGCAAAAAATGAGAAAAGTTGACAAATTGCACTTAAGATGTTGAATAGAATTGAATCTCATTACTCAACCTGTTATCATGTTAGTACTATGGACTCATTTATTATATCAGGCAGAGTGCCAAATTCAGTAAACAACAAGCATGTTAGTTTTACTTAAATCTACATTTAGAAAAACAATTCTTTAATGCTCAGGCTATAACTGCCTGTGTCTACACTGGTGCAAACTGATTTTTTTTGTAGTGACAAAATTATTTGTGTGTGTAGGCACCTTTCCAACATGCCCCTGCCTACCTTAGAAATCTAACACTGGGAGTTTTGATTGCATCTCAGAATGTCATTCTAGTGAGTCATCTTAGGAAAATTAGTGTTGGAATATATTTGAATTATTGTACTCCCGAGTTTCTATGTATTGATCTCAAGTTTTAAGAGCTCCTGCATAACTATAGCAATATTTTGCATAAGTCTACAGCAGGCTGTCCAATAGAACCTTCTGTGATGACAGAAATGTCTTTAAATCTGTGCTGTCCAATCTGGTAGCCATTAGTCACGTGAGGCACATGACTACTGAGTCCTGGCAATATGTCTGGTATGGCCAAGGACCACACTTCTTAAATTCAATTCAATTTGATTTGAAGTAAGGTAGACACAACTAAGGTGGTGTCTACTGTATCAGACGTCATAGGTCTAGATTCCAATCAGATAGAACAACTTCATGTTTGTCCAGTGATGCAAATTCTTCCTCACCCAACCTGGAACATAGTCTGTTTCCTTTCAGATAAGGATCTATATTGAAAAAAAAAAAGTTTAGGGTTTTAATTAAGTTTTTAAATAGATAATATTCATGTTTAAAATATTAAAGAGACAAAAAGAAATACAATAAGAATCCTGTCCTGTCCTATCCCCCAGCTACTCAGATCTCTTCACCATAGGTGTGGCCAACACCATGAGTTTCTTAGGCATCCCAAAGACGCTTTATGCACACACAGTGTCAACACATCATTGTTGGACACAGCCTTTCTCTTCCTGTTAGCATACTGCAGAGATCTCTCCATACCAGTCATCTTCCTGTGACTACAGAGCCTTAAGAAGCTGTTTAAAAACAGACCTGAGGGGCTTCATCTCCACAACCCAGAAAGCAGCCTGCACTTGGAATGTTAAGAATCCTAGTTTCCCAAGATGGATAATGAGAACAGCAGGTGAAATTTGTGGCAGTCCCTACTCAATGCACCCCACCCACATGGAGGAAGCCCAAATTTCAAAATGCCTGGTCCTTTTTCTTATATATTTATACGTTCATCTATCTATTTATTTGCGAGGTAGAAAATCAGGCACACAGAGAGAGTTCAGTTCTACTGGGCCAAGGCTGAAGCCAGGTGCTGGAAACTCAGTCCAGATCCCCCTTATGAGTGGCAGGGAGCCGACTACTTGAGCTAACTTCGTTGCCTGCTAGGATCTGCATTAGCAAGCAGCTGGACTCAGAAGTGAGGCCAGGATTCGAACCCAGGCACTATAGAGTGGGCTGTGAGCATCTCAATCAGTGTCTCAACTGCTTAGGCCAATTGCCCTCTCCCTCCGTTTTCTTTTAAACTTATATGTTGAACCAATTCTAAGCTTAGTATTACAACACTGAATATGTTTTTTTTTAAATAGCACCGTTTACATTCCAATAATATGTAAGCCTCTTTAGTGGTTTTCCATTGCACATAGAAGAAAACTCAGACTCCTCCCCAAGACCCACCAACTTTGCATGATTTGTGACTAGACTTCTAAATTCCCACGCTCCAACCGCAGAGGCCTCTGAACACAGCCAGCTCGCTCTTGCCTCACTCACTCTTCTAGCAGTCTGGCCTCCTCCCTCCTGGACTCCCTGTGTGGCTCTCTACTTCATCCTCCAACCTCAGTTTAAATGTCACTTCCTCCTGATGTCCTCCTTGAATGCACCATCTAGAGTGCTCCCCAACCCCATTCCCACTCTACTACTTGCTTCCTAGCATTTACTATAATCTCTAGTTATTTTGTTTAGTAACTAGTTATGTCTCTCCTGCTGGAATGTAAGATTCTCAGGAACTTGAACTATCTTCACTTGTGTATCTCCAGGGCTTAAAACAGGGCTCAGCATGATGTACCATTAATATATGCTGGAACCAACACAAACAATGGTGAATGAGAAAATATTGAGTAGATTTCAGACCAAGGGCCCAGAAATTGAGAGAATACAGACAAAGGCCATGACTTTCAACTAATCTCTCCTAATTGAATAAATATATTGACTTGCTTTCAAAGAAATATTGATTTTCGGTGAGATTTTTGGATGCCATTTTTGATGCCTGGAGTCCTGTTTACTTCCTTTGTAGGTTAGAAGTGTTCATTGCATCTGAATCCTTAAAGCTCCTTGTTTTTCTGCCACAATAAGCCATTCATAAAGTGATGCTACTTACACCATATTGGTATGTGGGCCTCATCTTAAAATATTTCTGAGTCATCAAGTCAACATGTATTGGTCTCTCTGTAAACATTTAGCAGCCAAGTGCTTGCCTCGTCATCACTGAGAAATACACGTTGGTCCTTCAAAGTTTGCATAAAGCTTTTATTGATGACCATTTGCTTCATCTTCCCGACTCCTTCAACGTGAAGCATTTTAGAGCCATTTTCCTGGTGAAGTCGCTTCAACTCAGGGAAGTTTAATTGTTGCTGAAAACACACCTGGCAAGAACTCAACTCTTCCAAGTACAGCTTCCAAGTCCAAATCCTTGGCTTTTATAGCCACAGCGCAGCTACCTAACCCTATATTTGAACAGGATTTTGTAGTGCACAAAATACAGTCATATAAAATACATCACTTGATAGTCTTTTAATTTATTTATTTGCTTGTTGTTTATTTGAAAGTCAGAGTTAGAGAGAGAATATCTTTCATCCTGTGATTCACACCAGAGCTGGGCCAGACTGAAGCTAGGAGCCGGGAGCTTCCTCCAGCTCTCCCACATGGGTGCAGGAGCCCAAGCACTTGGGCCATCCTCTGCTGCTTTTCCAGGTGCATTAGCAGGCAGCTGGGTAGGAAGTGGAGCAACCAGGACTTCAACTGGCATCCACGTGGGATGCTGGCACTGCAAGCAGAGGCTCAACCCGCTATGCCACAATGCCAGCCTCAAGCCCTTTGTATTTAAGGTTCCAGCACCTCCCAATATCAACAGCTTGGGCACCAAGCTTCCAAGACACGGAGTTTGGCAGAGAACCTCAAACCACAGCAGGTCTCATCAAGAAGTAATAAAGATTTGGGGCTGGCACTGTAGCATAGCAGGTAAAGCTGCTGCCTGCAGTGCTGGCATCCCATATAGGCGCCGGTTCAAGTCCTGGCTGCTCCACTTCTGATCCAGCTCTCTGCTGCTGTGGCCTGGGAAAGCAGTAGAAGATGGCCCAAGTCCTTGGGCCCCTGCATCTGAGTATGGGATCCGGAAGATGCTCCTGGCTCCTGGCTTCGAATCAGCTCAGCTCCGGCCATTGGGGCCAATTAGGGAGTGAACCAGCGGATGGAAGACCTCTCTCTCTCTCTCTCTCTCTCTCTGCCTCTCCTCTCTCTGTGTAACTCTGAGTTTCAAATAAATAAATCTTTTTAAAAAAGAAAAAAAGAAATAATAAAGATGAAGATACTAAGAGTAGGAGTACTTCCTGTCAGTGAAAGACCATGGAGGCCAAGGACAGCTTGGGTTTTATTTGACAGATGTTAGAGAGTTGGTAAACGCTCAAGCAAATAAAATATTAGTAAAAAAAAAAAAAAAAACAGAATTTGGTGACTGTTGCGACAGCTCTGTTTAGAATGAACCCCAAAGAGGGAGACTGACCAAAGACTAGGGCTGAAATCCTTGTTAAGACCTTGGGGCCCTGGATGACAATGGTGACTGAGAAAGGTTGGAAGAAAGTAGACCTAACATAGAAAGGCTCATCAGGATTGGGTGAGAGAGGGAGGCAAGAGTGAAAAATGACCAGAGCTTCCAGTCTATGGAGTTGGGCCGACTGTGGTGCAATCAACACAGTGCTTCTGAATGGAAGCCTTTGGGCTGAGGCCACGCGTAGAGAGGCGGAGATAAGGGATGACAGCTAAGATTCTGAAATGCAAGGTTGAAGGTGATGCAAGAATCTACATTGGCGGGCTGGAGAAACCAGCCTGGAAAGAAGGTAAGAAGTCAGAGTTCACGAGGTGTCATTTTCATTAACCTCCGACGCTCTCAGCGTGCGCACCTGCTGCCTACTCACCCGGCCTCAACCGCCCTCTCCCAGCGGTTCACTACTGGGGAGAATTTACATTCTGGATCTGGAGAGCTCCCTGTGAGCTTGCTGTAGAGCAGCACAAAAAAGAAAAAAAGGTAGAGATTTTTAAAATGCATTAGAGCTTGTCACCCTAAAATGATACTTTGGGTTTAAAAATTAATATTCATTACCTGCAGATTAAGATCCTGCTTTATATTAAACATTTTATTATTCTATTTATAGTCCTAGCAAATTGATGTCTGATCCAATTGGTTAAGCATTTTAAACTGCACTTATTAATTTAATAATTTGATTATTTTTTCAAACACTTCAATTTTATGATTCACAAACCTTTCCAAATTCTTCATTAATTCTCACTAAACTAATAAATTAAGATAATTCATATGGTGACTTGTAAACTTCCAAAACAGTGTGCAAACTTTTAAAGAATTTTTAACTTAAAAATCAAAAGTCTAAAACAGTTCATTATACATTTAAAAATTAGCATTACAAGACAAATGTTTAGATACTTTATTAAACACTAAAAGTTGTTTTTGTAAAGATTTATTTATTTTATTTGAAAGGCAGAGTTACAGGGAGAGGAAGAGACAGAGGGAGAGAGAGAGATTGTCCATCATCTGGTTCACACCCCAAAAGGCCACAAGAGCCAGGAGTGGACTAGGTCAAAGCTAGGTCCCAGGAGCCAGGAGCTTTTCCCAGGTCTCCCACTAGGTTGCAGGGGCCCAAGCACTTGGGCGATCTTCCGCTGCCTTCCCAAGTGCATTAGCAAGGAGCTGGAGCGAAGTGGAGCAGCCAGGACTCGAGCTGATGCTCATACTGGATTCTGGCATTGCAGGTGGCAGCTTAACCCACTACACCACAACACCGGCTCCTAAAAGTATTAGAGGCTGGCATTATGGCACAGTGTACCTGCTGTTTGCAATGCTGGCATCCCATATCAGAGTGCCAGTTTGAGTACCAGCAGCTCTGCTAAAGGATTTGGGCCCCTCACCACCCAAGTGGAAGCCAGGATGGAGTTCCTGGCTCCTGGCTTGGACCTGGACCAGCCCTGGCTGATGCAGCACTAGGAGAGTGAACTAGCAGATGGCAGATATTTCTCTCTGCATTACCTAGGGAGCTGGATAGGAAGTGGAGTGGCTGGGACAAACTGGCACTAAGGAAGCAGTGGTGTTATCCTGGGTAGCTCTGTGAACACTGTCCCCAGAAATGTTCGGGTTTGCCTTCTTGGCCCGGAGACGGCTGCGTGCTCGGGCGGCCCTGTGGCTCCTGGATCTCCAGTTCTTGCCCTCTCTCTGCTGGTCCTGAGCAAAGGGTCACACCCAAGAAGCCACTGGCCCTTTTGTAGCCTGCATCCCTGTGCCCCTCCAGCACTCTGCAGCTGGGAGACAACATCCACTGCATTTTTTTCAGATCGAGCTGCACCGATCTGAAGCCAGGAGCCAGGTGCTTCTCTTGGTCTCTTATGCGGGTGCAGGGGCCCAAGCACTTGGGCCATCCTCCACTGCCTTCCCGGGCCACAGCAGGGAGCTGGACTGGAAGAGGAGCAACCGGGACTAGAACCCGCTGCCCATATGGGATGCCAGCGCCGAAGGTGGAGGATTAACCAAGTGAGCCAGGGCGGGCCCAACATCCACTATTGAGATCACAGCCGGTCTGCAGAACTCCTCTTAGGAGAAAGAACTGCCTTTAGCTGAAGATTTGGACTCAGAAAACACATTTATGGGCCATTTTTATTTTCAAAAAGCCACACTCAGGGAACAGCAGGAAAAAAAGTTGAGCCTGAAGTAATGCAGTCCCGGAGACCATCCGAGAGGGAAGGGCTGGGAAGAGAGAAGAGCCGAGGCCAAGGGCTGGGGGCGGACCTTAGGGCCAGGAGCGGGGCGTGTGCTTGAGTTTTGTTCCGTGGTGGTCGCCTCTGTCACAGGGGTGTCTGCTGAACATGAGCCCGAGGAGGCTGCGCTGTGGGTGGCTCAGAGCAAGGAGAGACGGCAGGTGGAACAGATGAGCCTATCACAGCTCACCCGCGATGGAGGCCTTGGCTGCTGTGGCATTGACCGGCATGGAACGAAAGCGACAGGAGGAGAGATGACGGCCCAGTCAGTAAGGGTCCGGGTTGGAGCCACAGGGAGGGGATGGCGGCACATCCCCAGGATGAACGCAGTCAGGAAGTGGGCGTGGAGTGGGCGTGGGGGGAGGCGTGAAGGCAGAAGGTGGTGAGGGGTAGCCACGCCTGAGAGAATAGGCCAGCACCTCCAAGGGAACCTGCCCAAGAGCGGACTGGAGAGCTCCCACTATCAGAACTGGGGAGGTAGTGGAGCGGGAGAGGAGCCTCGGAGAAAGCGAGGGTTTGGGGCTGGCATTTGGCATTGTGGTGCAGTCGCCACTTGGGACACCTGTGCCTGGTTCAAGTCCCAGCTCCTCTGCTGCCGGACCGTCGTCCTCCTAATGTGCACCCTGAGAGGCCCTGTGTGCCGGCTGCAGTACTTGGGCTCCTGCCACCCTTGCTGGAGATCCGGATTGCCATCCTGGCTCCTGCCTTAGGCCAGACCTGGCTGGGGCTATTGTGGGGCTTTGCGGGAGTGACCCAGCAGACGGCAGATCTCTGTTCTTCTGCCTTTCAAATCAAATAATAATCATTTAAAAAAGAAATAAGAAGAGAGGAGAACCAGGATATTGTGAAATTGTGAAGGCAGAATGAATAGAAGTTAACTTATCCCTAACAGACGTACAACACGCGATTCCGTTTGGTTCCTGCCCGGTACCTTCTGCGCATTAGAACTTGAGCCTGCAGGCGAATAACAAGGCCTTTACCAGGGTAAAGCAACTTCCTAACCTCAGCGTGACCCCAGCATGAAACAGGTCTCCCTGGGCGTGGTTGCAGGAGGGCTCTGGGCCTTGCCCAAGCCAGTGGTGTTCAGAGATTCCCCAGGTCACCTTCACCCCGAGGGTTTGTGAAAACCCAGAGCAGCGGCCACACCGGCCAAGTTTCAGCAGCCTGGAGCCCCTGCATCTGCTGTGCCAGCTTCCAAACGATCACATTGCTGCAGCCTTTGAAGACTGTGCCGGAGAGGAGGTGGTGGTGGAGGGGGGGTCAATGCTTGTTCTCCCCCAGCCTCCCGCCCTCGTCCTCCGCCCCTGCTCCCATCACGGACTCACCTTACTGTTTCTAGTTTCCGTGGGGCTGCTACTTAGAGGCCTCCATTGAGAACTGCAAATAAGTTTCAGCTCACAAAGGAAGGAATGCACAGGGGGTCCGAGCTCGAGCCACAGGGCTGGCCTTGCTACCAGGCCCCTTCAGTGGTAGCTACAGGATGAAGGGGGGGAGAGAAAGAGAGGGAGAGAGAGAGGGAGAGAGAGAGAGAGAGAGATCGATCTTCCATCTGCTGGTTCACTCTCCTAATGGCTGCAATGATTGGAGCTGCGCAGATCTGAAGCCAGGAGCCAGGAGCTTCTTCCAGGTCTCCCCTGGTGCAGGGGCCCAAGCACTCGGGCCATCTTCTACTGCTTTCCCAGGCCATAGTAGAGAGCTGGATGGAAAGTGAAACAACTGGCGCCTATATGGGATGCTGGCACTGCAGGTGGAGGCTTGGTCTACTACGACACAGTGCCGGCTCCAAACTGCAGGATCAATGAGCGGGAAGTGCCTCAACCTCAGTGGGCCAGGGAGGTAAGGAAGGAATCTTGGAGGCTAGCCTTGGCGGTGACCACCCAGGGGTTAGCCATGGCGGAGGGCAGCTAAGCAAAGGTCTCAGCCTGCTCCCCTCCTCGGGTATGGAACCAGAGGCATTGAACTTGTTTATCCGGTGGTTTGATGATCTGACTGATTGTCTTTCATTTCCATGGGACATCTGTCAGCGCTGCTGTCTCACAGCGTGGTGCCACAGTGCCTAGTAAAGGCGCAGTCCTTATGGACAAGAGTCTGTTCTTATGCAGACTTTATGGGTTTTCCAAGAAGTTAGTTCGTCTGAGTCTTCCACTGAGAGGTAGATCTGTTCTTTTTTTAAAAAAATTTTTTTGTTATGATTTATTTTTTATTTACTTGAAAGATAGAGTTAGAGAGGAGGAGACACAGAGAAGGAGAGAGAGAGATCGAGATTTTCCATCTGCTGGTTCACTCCCCCAGGTGGCTGCTGCGGCTGGGGCTGGGCCAGGCTGAAGCCAGGAGCCCAAAACTTCTTCAGGTTCCAAGCATTTGGGCCATGTTCTGCTGCTTTCTCAGGTGTATCAGCAGGGAGCTGGATTGGAAGTGGAGCAGCCAGGATTTGAACCAGTGCCAATATAGGATGTCAATGTAGCAGGCAGAGGCTTAACCTGCTTTGCCATAACACCCCCCTACCTTTTAAGATTTATTTATTTATTTGAAAGGCAGAGTGACAGAGCTCTTGTATCAACTGGTTCACTTCCCAAATGTCTGCGATGTCCAGCACTGGTCCAGGCCAATACCGGAGACCAGAGCTCCATCCACGTCTTCCTGGAGGCCCAGGTACTTGGGCCAATCCTTTCCCCTGCCTTCCCAGGCACATTAGTAGGGATTTGGGTAGGAAACAGAGCAGCTGGGACTCGAACCACTGCCCTGCTATGGGGTGCTGCTGTTGCCAATGGCGGCTTAACCTGCTGCGCCCCAAAGCCTAACCCTGGACCTGTTCCTAGCCTGCTGGTGAAACCAGGTTGTGAGTCAGCCACACTGAAGAGGGGAGCCTGCACGGGCACCTCAGCTAAGGAGCGTCTCAGGTGACGGATGGCTCCTCTTCCTCTGTGATCACGGGGAGGGTGACAGGCAGCCTCTGGAGCCCCGGGCAGGGAGAAGAGAAGCAGCGTGGCAAGTCGTGGGAGTGACAAGCTGGACCTGAGTGCGGGTGGGGTGGCTGGGTGGCTGTGAAATCAATCGGGGCCGAATCAAGGAGACCCAGGAGTGACAGGGGTGAGAGGGGGTCCTTCACGGCTTTCAGGCAAGAGGGACAACAGGGTCTCTGGCTCCTGGTGCTCTCTAGGGTGGAGCTGGAGTTTCACAAGGAGCTGGCCTGCGGGCGGGTTAGGAGGACAGCGGCGGCGGAAAGAAGGGGAACTGTGAACCCACACAGCGGAAACACACGGCAGCACGACTTGGTATTGGGGCACACAATGCTAATTTATATACATATATGTATATTTGCTTCATTTTAAAGATTTGTTTATTTATTTGAAAGTCAGAGTTGCATACAGAAGGGGGGAAGAGAGAGAGGGGAGAAACAGAGAGAGAAATCTTCCATCAGCTGGTTTACTCCCCAAATGGCTGCAACAGCCCAGGGCTGGGGCCATCTTCTATTGCAGGGGTCCAAGGACTGGGGCCATCTTCTATTGCTTTCCCAGGCCATAGAAGACAGCTGGACTGGAAGAGGAGCAGCTGGGACTAGAACCGGTGCCCAAATGGGATGCCGGCGCTTCAGGCCAGGGCGTTAACCCTCTGCGCCACAGAGCTGGCCCCAGCAGGTTGTTCTTAAGGTGCAGGCAGAGGCTGAACCCAATACAGACAAAAGCCTGGGGAGCAGAGAAGGAGAGGCAGAGGAAAGCTTCGCAGGGGCAGGGAAGGGGTTCGAGGGGAAGGCGGCATGGCAACTCCCAAGAGGGGTCCAGGACAAAAGGACCTAAAATACCCAATCACAGCAGGCATTTGGCCTAGGGGTGAAGACACCCTGGATCCCACATGGGAGGACCTGGGTTCAATTCCCAGCTCTGGCTGCCAACTCCAGCTCCCTTCAAACGCAGACCCTGGTAATGGCTCAAGTAGTTGGATTCCTGCTACATATGTGGGAGACCCGAGCTGAGCTGCTGGCTCCTGGCTTTGGCCTTGACCTCTGCAGGTACTGGGGAAGTGAACCAGCAGATGGATGCACTCTGTCTCTTTCTCTCTGACTCTAGAATTTAAAAAAAAATGTTTTGAATGCCTATTGGATTCTGCACAAAAGATGTCTTTGGTAACCCCGGTAACAGAGGTGGCAGGGATTTGGTGGGAAGCTTCAGGTTGAGGAGTGGAAGGGAGGGAGGTGGAAACAGAGCATGGTTGTTCTTTCGTGAAGCCTGCTGGATGCTTAGCCATCAGAGGCTGGTGCACACCACGCTGCTTCTGTGACGCCCGTTCTCCTCTGCCTTCCCGTCGGCCTAGGAGCCGAGATCCCAGAACCCTCAAAATGCACAGGAAGAACATGGAAGCCAGTCTGAGTGCTGGAGTCAGGGTAGTGCCTTTTCCCAACATCACTCCACTTTCACGCGCCACCTCCATCCTTCTCCCACTGCGGGATGACGGGTTTCAGGTCCTCATCCCAGCCGAGCTCCCCCCTCATGGGGGCCTGACCCCTACGGGGGCTCCAGTGGTGCCATCTGCGAGGAAGAAAGGGGAGCCGGGCTCTGGACAGTTAGAGTCAGCGTGGTTTCCTGGGCACCTTCCCTCCAGTTTGCATAGCAAGGAGCTCACATTCTGATTTCCTTAACCCCAGCTGCCCCATCTCCTGTGGTCTTGGAGGGCCAGCGTTTTATGGAATGTGAGATTCCCCAGCATTTCCAAGGGGTGCAGGCTTGCTCCTGCAAAGTCCCCCCTGCACACGGACTTTCTGTAGGAGAAGCTGAGGATGTGGCTTGGGATTGACTTAAGTACAGTCCTCGGTATCCTGGAGGGGAGCCACAGGCAACCTGCCCCCGCCCAGGTCAGGCTGGGGCTCAGTCACAATGGAGCGCATGATTCTCTCTCGCGAAGGGAGGCTCGGCTTTTCCCTGGAATCTCCTGCAGCACAGAGAAGAACCAGGGCGGGTGGGGCTCCTTTCCTTGGCCGCTGTCCTGTCCTTCGCATCCTGCTCTGGCTGTCCACTGGGGTCCCAGGGCTTCCTCCCTGCCCACCATCGCACACGCCAGCTCTTGGAAGAGCAGGGGATCTGCCTAGCCTGTCCTGAGCAGCTCTGGGAAGTTCTGTCTGAGCCCAAGGGGTGTGACCCATCCCCCAGTCTCTTGTACAAGAGTTTTATGACAACGTCTCACATTTTTGAAAAGACACGTGCAAAGGGAAGATGAGAGTGAGCCGAGTCTTGGAAGACACCTGAAATTCATGGTCGGGCTTTTTGTTTTAAGTTTTCAAAGACTTGAGCAAGCCTGCAAGAGAAGAGCCAATGGACAAAGAGATTCAAGATACAGGAGAGAAAGAGAAGCAAGTCCTGGAGGAGACAGGACCACCTACCCATGGAGGGGAAGGACAGAGACGCATCCTTGGGTGCTGCTGCGGCTCCCTGGAGTCCATGGGGTCAGCCACAGAGGATACTCTTCAGGGGAGGGGAGCAGTTGTCTGCATTTTAAATGGCTCCAGAGTCACCTTAGGCAACCATGCAGTGGCCACTTGGTGAGGGCCATTTGCACGTATCATATTTAGTCCCTGTAGCAACGCCACAGGTAGACATTGTTCTGGTTTTATACCAGTGGGAAGCGTTCAGAGACGTTCAGCCACAGGTCCTGGGTCACACAGCTTACAAGGAGCAGCCTGGGGCTGGGCTCTGGGCCTGGTTAGTGCGTGTTCTTTGTGTGACCCCCGTGTTGCTCCACGCTGGCTCAGGGGGAGGGAGATGGACAGTCCGCGTGGGCAGTCCCGGAGGCCATCAATCTTTTCATCTCTGAGCCCACACAGGGGTGAGCTTGGCCTGAAGTCCAGATTTTCTGGTTCGTCTAGAAATCGGTCCAGCCGCTGCAAATGGAACAGGCCCACTGAGAACTTGACAAAGAGTTTGTTTGCTTGGCTAAACTTTAGCCAGGTTTTCAAATCTTCTGCTAGGCTCATCTGGGCACTGTCATTGTAAAACCCAATGTTAGCAAAGAACCCTGCTAAGTCAATTCAGCAAGAACACCCCCTGCCCAGTATCTGCTTACTCTCAATCGCTGAGCAGGCTCCTCAGTCACCCCCGCCTCCCCATGTCACGAGGGAGGTTTCAGCCACCTTAGCCAATCTGCAGCAAAATCCTGTTAGGTCAGTTTAGCCGGACTCCTCCTCATCCCTGACGACTTCTAGCAAGTTCCCTTCCACCGATCCCTACCCAGCTCCTGGTACCTTCCCACTTGCTGTATTTGGGATTGCACCTGGTCTTGAAGCTGTGGTCCTTACACCTGCGCCAACGGTCTTGCATGAAGCCTTCCTTACCATGCCTGGAGAAATGCTGATGAGCGATTCTTTGCTATAATAGACCTCAACAGATCCGGCAGCAGTGCAGTAAGAATCTGAACTAAAAATCGGTAACATTGGGAGTGGGTGTTGACCCTAGCAGTAAGACGTTTGCATCCCACATGGGATTTGGTGCTCAGCTCTGGCTCCTGACTCCAGGTTCCTGCGAGTGCAGACCCCCGGAGGCAGCAGTGAGGGCTCAGCTGAGTGGGGGGCCTCGTGCTCACATGAGAGGTCTGAATGGGGTTCCCAGATCCCTGCTTCTGCTCTGGCACCGTCCCAGGTATTTTTTTTCCCCATTATTTGACAGGTAGAGTTATAGACAGTGAGAGAGAGAGAGACAGGGAGAAAGGTCTTCCTTCTGTTGGTTCGCCCCCAAATGGCTGCCTCAGCCTGCGCACTATGCCGATCCAAAGCCAGGAGCTAGGTGCTTCTTCCTGGTCTCCCATGCGGGTGCAGGTGCCCAAGCACTTGGGCCATCCTCCACTGCCCTCCCGGGCCACAGCAGAGAGCTGGACTGGAAGAGGAGCGACCGGGACTAGAACCTGGTGCCCATATGGGATGCCAGCACCGCAGGTGGAGGATTAGCCAAGTGAGCCATGGCGCTGGCCCCAACCGTCCCAGCTATTGCATTCGGAGAGTGAACCAGCAGGTGGGAGCTTTCTGACTGTTTCTACTTCTTAAATAAATAAATAAAAATTGAAAATTGGTAAATAACCTGGTTTTTTGTCTCATTTCATTACACACAGTATCTGTGATAGTTGAAAATGTGGGAACAGCAGAAGAAAATAGTTGACATACTGGAGATTTTTAAGCAGTAATCCTGAGTAAGTCCCATGAGTGAAATGGTCATCAAAACGTAAAAGTGCAGGGCCGGCGCTGTGGCGCAGTGGGCTGAGCCTCTGCGTGTGGCACTGGCACCTCATATGGGTGCTGGTTCGTGTCCCAGCTGCTCCTCCTCCAATCCAGCTCTCTGCTGTGGCTGGGGAAGCAGTAGAAGATGGCCCAAGTGCTTGGGCCCCTGCTCCCTCAGCGGAGACCTGGAGGAGGCACCTGGCTCCTGGCTTTGGATTGGCCCAGCCCCAGCTGTTGCTGCCAACTGGGGAATGAACCAGCGGATGGAAGTCCCCTCTTTCTGTTCTCTCCCTCTTTCTGTCTGTAACTCTACCTCTTACGATAAAAAAAAAAAAAAAAATCGAAACATAGTAGTGGCCTCTGGAAGGGGCCAAGGGAGCTGTGCAGGGGACACTGGCCTAGGTTCCTATGTCAGATTTGCTTGCAATCATTCCTCTCTGTGACGGCATAACCTGACATACTAAATGTGAACTCCCCAGGGACTGCTGGGAGGTCTGTCAGAATCAGACACGGCTCTCACACTCCATGCCCCAGGCGTGCAGTCTTTGGGTCGGCTGTGCCCCCGCGGTCCGCTCTCCCATTAGCTCAGCACTTTTGTCTTGGGCCCCTGAGTGCTGCAGGAGACACGCGGGAGCCTCTGCTTACATGGCTGCTCCATGGGAGCCGTCCTGAAGGCGGACCCGAGATGAAGTAGTGAAAAGCTTGGTGACAGAGGGAATGAGGAATTTAGGGTGAAGACAGAGTAAGGAGGCCCAGCGCCCTAGGCAAAGACTTGTAAGAGCGCCTGGAAATACTGGGGAAGCTGGTTGCTAGGGTAGGCTGGGGCCAGTCTGAGGAAATTGTGACCTGCTCCAAGTCTGTCACCTGACCCCTGAAGCCAGAATTGGCCCGAGGAGAGAATTTTACTTTCCTTTGTTGTGATGGGTTTAGACCTAGAATACCATCAGCTGCCCTTCCCCTAACCTTGGGTATTAAAAAGAGTGGGCATCTTCGTGCTGTTCTAAGTTCTGGAGGTACAGGAGTGAATGAGTAGGACAATGAGGTTCCTTTGTACTTTTTCCTGCCAGTAATTAGAAAACGGGAAATCTAGGGGTTTACAGAAAGGGAAATCGGATCAGAGAGATGAACCAGAGGGGCGGGACAGGCTACATCCCATGAAAACACCCAGCGAAGGCCTCTCTGTAGGTAGTAAGCTGTGGGGTGAGCATCCTAAGACCGAAGGAACAGCAGGTGCAAACCTTCCACAGGGTGCAGAAGAACTCACCATACTGAGAAATATAAAAGACGAGGTGCCTGGGGTTCAATGGGCAAGGGTGACAGATGTCGGGGGAAACAGCGAGAGGCCCAGCTGGTCAAGTGGTCGGGATTTTTATCACAGGGACGATTAGGAGCCATCGGAGGTTCTGAGGCACAGGACTTCCCAGGTGGCAGCCGCCTCTCTGGACTGGGTGCCTCTTGAGCCAGCCGCCCCTGTGGGTTGGGCTCCAAGTAGGATCATGCTGAGAGCCAGACCCAAACCAGGAGCTAACCACCCATCGGGAAGGTTCCATGCAGAGTCTCAGGTCTCCCTCTCACTGGGGGTTTTGGGCGAAGGAGGGCGGAAGGCAAGAAAGTGGACAGGGTAGGTATGGGTGCAGTGTTCCAGAGCCTGTCTCCCTCTCCTAGTGGGGATTCCCTTCACTGAATCGTCCATGAGCTCCAGCTCAGAAGCCCCAACTTTCTCCCCGTAGCCAGTTGCGTCCACAGCGCCATCCCACCTGCTTTCCACTTGGCACTGCAGGCTGTAGAAGTCATGCGTTTGGCTCCTGGAGGAAGAGTGTGACATTGGAAACTTCTAAGAACCCTAGGATCAGAGGCCAATGAGCAGGGCATGAGCTTGTGGTGGAGCAGTCGTCAGAGCTGGGATGGAGAACACTAAGGCTCTCAGCCCGAAAGCCAAGGACGGCAGGCCAGGGACTCTGTGCACAAAGACAGGCATTGTCAGCGTTCAGCATATGGACTCTTAGAGGGGCCTTGTCAGGTTAGCCAAGACTTTTTTTTTAAAGATTTATTTAATTCACTTGAAAGTCAGACTCACAGTCAGAGAGTCTGTGAGAGAGAGACAGAGAGAGACACAGAGAGACAGAGAGAGAGGTCTTCCATCCGCTGGTTCACTCCCCAGTTGTCCACAATGGCCGGAGCTGCACTGATCCAAAGCCAGGAGCCAGGAGCCTCCTCTGGGTCTCCCACATGGGTGCAGGGGCCCAAGGACATGGGCCATCTTCTACTGCTTTCCCAGGCCATAGAAGAGAGCTGGATCGAAAGTAGAGCAGCCAGGTCTCGAACCAGCAACCATATGGTATGCCGGTGCCCCAGGCCAGGGCATCAACCCGCTGCGCCAAGACTTTTAATGTGCTTGTTTCTATAGCTTATTATTATGCATATCTATAAATAATAATGGCCAGTTACCGAGGGCCATCTGTATGGCATGCATTTTTTGTCCCCATGTGTTTCTTTGCATCCCCAGGATAACTGTACAAAGTGGACACTGTGGGTCCTCCCTTTTATAAGCAAGGATGCAAGGGCTAGAAGGGTCAAGGAGTTTTTGCAAGGTCACACCACTAGTGTGATGGAGCTTGGATCTGCAGCTGGGTCCATCTGACCTCAAACCTACTGGCACTATGATAGAATGGTGGACAAGCAGCATCCCACTGCAGCGGCCTGGGGGCCCACATCCTGACTCTACCACCTACCGGCTTTGTGCACGTGACAAGCTCAAAATGTTCCATGCATCTTCTATAGAATGGGGATAATAATAGCGCTCATCGCATAGGATTACTGTGCGAGTACCATGTTAACTCCTGCTATTATCCCTTTTGTGTGTAAGAGGTGAATTCTTTTCTATGTGTTTGTTTTGCACTGGTTCACTGTGCCACATCTGTGACCTGTCCACACGTATTTGCACTGGAACATCTTACGTATGCTGTAAACTATAGAAGACAGGTCCAGGATTATGTCATCCCTTTGTGTGGCATGTTTTATAGCCCCTCTTTGATGATGACAATGATGGACATGTGGCTAAAAAAGAAATCTTTGACTCTGGCCTTTAGCCAGTTTCTTTTTTTCAGGCCGAACACCAGTCTGCCAGCCCTGCTGACCATGCAGAGGTCCCTCTCTGGGGAGCAGAGGCTCCCTAACAGTGGGGGTTGACTCAGTGGATTAATTCATGGACACCCAGTACGAGTTTACAAGCGCAGAGGGACTGTTTGCGAAACACTGGGCTTCTAACTGAATTACTATTTTATTTTGGCATGCTTCAAATAGACTTTTGCATAATAATTGGAAAGTAATCTTTGGCTAAGTAAATGTATTTCTCATCCCTGTGCTACTAGACCCCCATGATTTGGTGGGCTACCCAAGATTTTATCTCTAATGGCTACTGAAGAACCAGTGGTTGATTCTGTCTCCATCTCTCAGGATTTAGTCAGAACTCAGGGGTCTTGGATTATACTTGGATTTGCTCCAGTTCTGAGCAGTTTTGAGAAGACCTGAAGAGTCAGAAAGATCGGGCACGAAGAAATCCTGGGAAAAGGGATATTTAGATACTAACGTCACCAGCCCTGATTCATTTTGTCTTTCTCTGCCCTATTCTGTGTCTGGAAGGTCATGTCCAAGGGCTCCCTGGCTGGCTAGAAGGTCACGTCCATGGGCTGCCTGGCTGGCTGGTGTCTGGTCGGGTTAAGCAATAGGAGGCACTAGTCGAGTGATTAGAGATAGGAACTAGAGACAGACCAGAGCATTAGGGCTTCCCACTTTCTCCCAACAGCTCTGCCTTCTGGGTTGTGCTGTGTCCCCGCTGTGGGGCAGCCTCCTTTCAATGGCTCAGCTGTCTTCCAGTGTCTCACTGTTCCCTGCTTTGGTTGTCTTAACCCTGCCTGCTCTCAGGGAGCAGCCCTTTCATTAAAGTCTCTTTACACCCTGGCTGAGTGGGTACTGGCTCTAGCCACAGCTATGCAGAGAGCATAGCTGGTCTCAGGTGGGTGAGAGGAACATCTTTGACTTGCCGTATTCTGCCTTTTGTGATATTTCTCTTTCCTTCTCCCCATCTATGGAATGTTTCTTTATCTATTTCCATTTTATTCAAAAGGCATAGAGATTGAGAGAAAGAAAGGAAAACAGAGAGATCTTCCATCTGCTGGTTCACTCCCAAAATGCCTACATCAGCCAGGGCTGGGCCAGGCCAAAGCCAGGAGCTCAATCTGGTCTTTCACATGGGTGACAGAGACCCAAATGCTTGCGCCATCACCTGTTACCTTCTAGGGTGCACATTTGCAGGGAGATGCAGTTGGGGACAGAGCTGGGACTTGATCCCTGGCACTCTGACATGGAACACTAGCGTCCCAGGCAGTGTCTTACTTGATATCCACTGCTAGATTGTCTCTTGAATGTAACACCTGTCAAATAGGCCAGAGGTGATGAGGCTCTTATCACTTGGTCATTGGGGGTGAGTGGATAAGCAAGTGGCTTTTGCAAGCCCAGTGCCACCAGGAAAGAGGCACTGAGCGCCTGCTTCATAATTGACTGACTATTGATTGAAAGGATATCCTCACTGAAATCATAATTGCTTTCTTATCATATACCCCAACATGAGCCACCGCAGAGTGCAAAGCTGCCTGTAAGAATACTGTGTATCTGGGCCGGCGCCGTGGCTCAACAGGCTAATCCTCCGCCTTGTGGCGCCGGCACACCGGGTTCTAGTCCCGGTCGGGGCGCCGGATTCTGTCCCGGTTGCCCCTCTTCCAGGCCAGCCCTCTGCTGTGGCCCAGGAGTGCAGTGGAGGATGGCCCAAGTGCTTGGGCCCTGCACCCCATGGGAGACCAGGAAAAAGCACATGTCACCTGGCTCCTGCCATCGGATGAGTGCGGTGCGCCGGCCGCAGCGCGCCATCCGCGGCAGCCATTAGAGGGTGAACCAACGGCAAAAGGAAGACCTTTCTGTCTGTCTCTCTCTCTCACTGTCCACTCTGCCTGTCACCAAAAAAAAAAAAAAAAAAAGAAAGAAAAAAAGAATACTGTGTATCTGTGCCACATGGCCCCAAGTTTTCTCCCACATCATCACATTTGCTCACCACAACCATTCGTGGAGATAAGACAGGGCTGATGTTTTCCCATTTTCCAGGCTTAGTTCATCAAATGTGAGTTTTGAGTTCTTATTACCTACTTGGCCCTCTGCTGGGCACAGTGACACCAAGAGGAAGCCAACATAGCCGCCATTCTCTCTCCAGTCTAGTGGGTGACATGGACATGGCAACCCACAGAGGGACCCTGAGATGAGCACTGGGCGAATAGTGCGAGCAAAGCTTTTTGCGTGCCCAGAGGGAGGAGTGATGAGAACAGTGGGGAGAAGCGAATGCCCCCGAGTGCCTGCCAAGTGCCAGCCGAGTGCCAGGTCCCGGCTAGGACCCTGCCACTTAGAGTGTGGCCCAGGCACTGTCAGTAGCTGCACCTTCGAGGAGCTTGTTAGAAATGCAGAATCTCAGATCCATGGATTCAGAACCCACACTTTAACAAGATGCCAAGGTCAAGTCTATGCATGGTGAAGTGTGAAAAGTCTAGGCTGGGTGATTTACAGATTTTATTTATTGCCTACTCCCATGAGGTAGTTGTAGTATCTATTTTTGAGTTTTTTAAAGATTTATTTATTTATTTGAGAGGCAGAGTGATGGAGAGAGAGAGAGAGACAGAGAGACAGAGAGAGACAGAGATCTTCCATCCACTGGTTCACTCCTCAAATGACCGTGGTGGCTGGGGCTGGGAGCCTGGAACTCCATAAGGGTCTCCCATGTGGGTGGCAGGAACCCAAGCACTTGGGCCATCTTCTGCTGCCTTCTCAGGTTCATTAGCAGGGAGCTGGATCAGAAGTGGAGCAGCTGGAACTTGAACTGGTGCTTGTGCGGGATGCCGGCATTGTGGGTGGTGGCTTAGCCCAGTGAGCCACAGTGCTGCCCTTAGTTGTTATATCTCGACACTCTGTGCCACACAGCCACGTCAGGAACTGGACTTGAACTCCGTTTGCTTTCTCCAAGCTGCTCCTTACTCTTCATGGACCTGGGAGAAGCTTCACGAAGGAGGTGATGTTTGAGCTAGATTTGGAAGGACCTCACTGGGTGGGGGCAAGAGGACATTCTGGTCAAAAGTAGCCCTGGAGCAACTGCATGGATTGGCTATGGGATAGGGACCACCTGTGGAGTGGGGGAAACAGGAGGGCAAAGAAGGTGGGAAGGAAATTACAAAGGGACTTGGATGCCAGGCTAAGGAACTTGAACTTAACTGTGAGCAGCTTTTGCATCTTGCTGTGCAACTGTGATTGACGGCTCATTTCTTGTGCTGGACGCCCAGTGTCGCCGCTTGCAGGCTGAGTCACAGGCTGGATGCTCTGGAAGCAGACACTGAGGCAGATGCTGGAGAGAAAGCTATGCATTGGGAAGAAGCACCTATGTGAGGAAGAGGGGGCAACTGGGTAGGGCAGAGGAAAAAGTCATACAGCGAGCCCAATACAGTCTTGCTCAACCTGACAGCAAGTTCTGGAGTGCATAGGGCTTTCTGTCGGGGTTGACCTACTCAGGCTGAAACGGCCAGACCTTTATACCCCTAGCCGACTCAGTCACCAGACACAGGCTGCCCTAGGGCAGGGCAAGATGTGGGGCGAGCTGGCTCTGCAGCCGGAGTGCCCTGGAGGAGGAAGCTCTCTCCTTCCTGTACCCCCAGAGCTGGGTGCCCAGGCCTCCCAGGAGCAGGCACTGAGCAGCCCCCTGCCACATCTGCCACGGGATGTCTGTCTCTTCATTGGCACAATGGAAGACTTCATAGTAGATCCCTCACAGGGCCAGATCACCCACTGGATACCAATCATTAATATCTACCTAGACAAGGAAGTTACTGTAAGCTTTCTCCCTTGGGAGCACTCAGGTGTTGAAAGTCCCTCACTGTGACCTAAGGAACAGAGGAGAACACACCCAATTCCCAGCATGCCACCAGGAATTCTCCCCCTCCCTCCCCATGTTCCAGGTCTTAGTGTTTGTTAGTTGAACAGTGGCAGGTGATAGGAAAGATCCGAGGAATTTAGAGGAGGGGAGTCAAGAGTCAGATCAGTGGTTTGAACAGAGGCTGTAAGTTGGATCATGAACGATGAACTGGAGGGTGTATTACTTAGGTAGAGACCGAGCTTCTGCAACTTCGAGACTCGAACTAAGACACAAGCAAGAGATGCTGTCTCTGTCATGTCACGTTCTCAAGTGAGTCACCAGAAGGGACACTACTCTGTGAGGCCACTCAGGGCCAGGCCCCTTGTATCTGTTACTCTACAGTGCTTGCCAAAGTGCAGCCCCCGGGCCAGCAGCGTCAGCACCTTCTGGGAACTTGTTCAGAATGCCCATTCCCCAGGCCCCAGCGCAGCCCCGCCCCGTCAGGAGTTCCAGGAGTAGGCCGAGAAATCTGCATCTTGACAAGTCTGGTGGTGGTTCTGATGCGCACTCCAGCTTGAGAAGCACTGACCGAGGGTGGTGTTCTCATCTCTCAGGTCAAAACGGTGTGACCAGCTCATGGATAGGTAGACAGGAGGAAGAACAGGACAGGCCAATTCCTTTTTAAAGAAAGTACCTGGCAGCTGGGTGTATGCTTTCTGCTATGCAATAGGTTGTAACCTCCGTGTGATCATGTGGCTTACGTAGGTGCAAAGAACCTTGGGAAATGTAGTCTGTAGCTGGGTATCCAGCAATCTTGGGTTTCTATACCAAAAGGAAAATCAAAGAAATAAATACTTGCAGAAAAGTAATAGCCTCTGCCATCATTGTAATAAAATGACAAAGACTATGAGGGACAGAACTAAAGTAGTGGATGTGTAAGGGGGAGGAAAGGATTTGTTTGAGAAATAAATTCTGTACTGACTGTTTTCACTGTGCAGTAAGAAAGAGGGGAGAAGTGGGCATCTCCCAGGTTGCTAGGCAAGTGGACAGTGATGGTGTTAATTGTGGTATCTTCTAGAGAGAGGAAAGAAGGACTTGAGTTGGTTATGAGATGCAAAGGGTTTGATTTGATGGAAGAACATCAGGGTAGAAATGTCCACTCCTGCAGGCTCTAGGAAAGACCTGCCCAAGGCCCCCGAGAAAGGGTGTGGATGGAGATAGAGGTGTGGGAAATGTCCAGATAGAGCTTGGATGTGAACAGGATTGCCAGAGTGTAAAACGGGAAGAGGACGAAGTGCTGGGAGCCCTGCACTTAAGAGTGAGCACTGGAGGGAATCTAATGAGACAGATGACAAAGAGATCCGAGTGCTGAGAGCCAGAGAACAGGAGCTTGGAGGAGACGAAAGATGCCAGAACCAGGGTCAGTCCTGCAGAGGTGACACATGGGACAGGCATTCAGGTGGGCTGTTTGGCGGCAAGTGAGAGCAACTGAAGTGCAGACAGCTTAAGGGGACAGGCTCAAGGCTCCACAGGTAGCAGGTGGCCGAGCCAGGACTAGCCCTGTCTTCTGGTCCTGGTTTTCCCAATAGAAACTGCCAAGGTGGCCACTGTTGCTCTCCTCAACAGGCCGATCGTCTGCAGGAATCCTTAGCGTTCTCCCCGACACTGAATCAGGATCTGATTTCTGGTGCAGGCCTGTCTGTCCAGCTGTGGGACTTTCCCCCAGAAGTACTGCGGCTCAGTCTTCCTCCTATTTACCTGAGCACACCCACCCTGAGCCTACTGGTGACACACCAGCTTGGTTTATGGGCTTCTTTGGCCTCCCAAGAATCCCAGTCATGCTACCTTTTGTCTTTGTGGCATGCCTTGCCCAGCAGCTCAGCTTCCGAGCAACGTAAGTAATTGTTGTCAACCCTCTACTTACCCTGTTCCCGAAAGAGTTGCCTCATGACTAAAAAGCATGAGACTTGTGCAAGTCCATGACGCTGCTGCCCCCACCTTTGTGCAGGTCAAAGCGTAGACAGCTTGACCTTGCTGAAGACGAACCAAGGGTCAAGCACAAATCCCACCCATGTGATCTCATTCTCAAGGTTGTTTGTTTGATCTTGGACTTGAACACTAAGCAAATTTGCTCACCTCCAGAGTGCTTGAATTTTTATTCCCCAAATTTTTGACAACTGGACATCAAGATTCTTTCAAGACTTAGTAACTGAATTCTTTGGCAGCTTTCAGCTCTCTGCTCCTGGGGAATGTTTTTGCCTGTTGGAGGAACTTTGTAGCCACAAGCAGACTTCTCACAATCCACCGACTGCCTTATTGTCGACCCAGAGTGGTGTGCTGACTGTAAAGTGGCCCTAGTATTTTTGAGATCCCTATGGGAACACAGTCATAATGATAAAGCAGTTCTGTCCTGAGTACTTTCGATAGTCTTTATGGTTTCATTTCCTATTGATATGAAAGAGACTCTTGGCAATCAAAAAATATCCTCAAATTTCAGGTTCCTTGTTTCATATAGGAGCACAGCTTTGTCAAATAAAGTGAGTAAGCCCCGATCTCTTGTGTAACTGTGTGCTCCCTAACAGATGAGTCACCCAGGACTCCGATCATCTCTGGCGTGTTGGATGACCATAGGAATTTTGTGATTACCTACGATGTAGAACAAACAAAGCTGATAGCTGCCAGAAGACTCCAAATACCAAATACTACAAGTAAATACGACTGCGGGTTCCAAAACATACACTGAATCAGCTCACACCTCATCGTCGGCCGCCACCACCCAAATCCAAAGGCACCATGATGTTATGACCAACCTGCACTGTTAACCCTGCATTCACTTCAACACCCTCCATCCATTTTCCATGATGAAGCTAGCGTCATCTTATAAGCAAATAAGATCACGTCTCTCATCTGCTTGAAATTTATCTGCTTTCTGTCTCAGAAAAAATCCAAGTTCATGATCACGAGGCCCTATGTGACCTGCCTCCCCTGCCCCAGGACGCGATGATATGATAGTATATCACCCCCACTCTCTTCCCCTTGTAACGATCCACCCGCCTGTCTATTCTGTAGACCACATGTAGCCCACCATGGGCAGATCTGCAGCCTGTGCCCTGCAGAACTCAAGCAGGCTGCAGGAGGAGTGATGTCCATGGTGACACCCAGTGTGGCAACCCTGCATACACACACCAAGTTCTTTCCTACCACAAAGCCTGAGCACGTGCTGTGTCCTTCTGCCTGGGACATCAGTCGTCAGGCTCTTTGCACAGCTGGCTCCCCCTCCCCTCAATAAACAGTGCACAAAGCACCACTTTATTATACCAAGTACAGCAAAGGGAACATCAGGGCCTCTTGCTCAAAGTATTAAGAATTTAATAGAGCAGTGAACCAATCACAGGGCCCTTCTGAGTCCCCTGCATAGCTGCCCCGTCACAGCCAGTGAAGCTGGCACTGGCCTTAGTGACAGCCTAAGGGTCCCAGGCCTTCCCTTCCTAATCATCCAAACCAAAGGAACCATCTGATTACTCTGCAAAGGCTGGGCAAGGGCCTCCTTTCCTTTCCAGATAAAACCTCAGCGTTTTAAATGACGAAGAACAAGGACCCCTGCATGGTTCCCCATGTATTGTGTTTTTGGCAGAGCAGCCACTCAGCGTAAAAGGTGTTGTGAGTGTTTTTGATGAGGTCTTGCACAGGTTCTCATTTTTCTATAAATTTGCCTTGAAAGCAGTGATGAGAAGCCTTGTGAGCCAAGGAGAACTCGTGTACAGAGATCAAAAGGACTCATCACAACATTACACATTGGAAAGGGTACTACGATTAGAATTTTTACAATAAAAATGCTTATTTTATAGAACTAAGGTTTTCTATGTGTAATTATCCCAATTATATTTTCAAGTTCAGTTGAAATCTCAGATAACAATTGGCTAGCCTTTCGAAGTTAAATTTTTATTTTTAGTGAACTAAAACAAAATTATTTAATAATGTAATTTCATTCTTGGACAAAGTTGTTGTCTTTGCACATAGGGAAGTGTTTTATTTAAAAATACAGTTAGCTTGGGGCCGGTGCTGTGGCTCAGTGGGTTAAAGCCCCAACTTGCAGTGCCAGCATCCCATGTGGGTGCCAGTTCTAGTTCCGGCTGCTCCACTTCCAATCCAGCTCTCTGCTATGGTCTGGGAAAGCAGTAGAAGATGGCCCAAGTGCTTGGGCCCCTGCACCCACGTGGGAAACCCAGAAGAGGATCCTGGCTTTGGATCGGCACAGCAATCATTTGGGGAGTGAACCAGCAGATGGAAGACTTCTCTCTCTCTCTCTCTCTCTCTCTGGCTGTACCTCTCTCTGTAATTCTTTCAAATAAATAAAATAAATCTTTAAAAAAAATACAGTTAGCTCACAATCTATTCACTGTTTTCGTTCATAGAACATTTATAAATATTGGATTTGAAAGTTCTGCTAATGGTATTTAACTCAGAAAATGAGGATGCATATAACAACTTCTTGAAATATAAGATCTTCTTACTTAGAGGTGGGCTTCTGTCCTGCTCCTAGGAATCTAATATTTTTAGTCCAAATAACAGGAGAGGCAAGAAAGGTCAAGGATCTGTGGCAGGGAGATAAGGCAAGAACCTGTCATTTTCAGAGGAAGGGCCCGGCCTTCCTCGGGGTGGGGAAGCCGTCTGGGGGCTCTGATAGGGCTTTTCGTAGTGGATTACTCTTGGGTTAGCAGCAAGAGCAAAGTGGTTATAATGACACAAACATCCTGAAAGTACTTGGGATCAACCAAGAGAGAAAACATATTTTCTGCCCCAATTTTTGCTGATCTTTAAGTGACCATAATAAAGAAACAAGGAAAGAAAAGAAAGAAGGAAAGAAGGAAAGAAGGAAAGAAGGAAAGAAGGAAGGAAGGAAGGAAGGAAGGAAGGAAGGAAGGAAGGAAGGAAGGAAGGAAAAAAGAGAAAGAGGGCAAAAACAATGCATTTACATTGTGTAAAGAATGAAAGCAAAAGCTAAACACCCACAAGGAGCCTCATTAGAGAGGTCTGGTCTGGGACTCATTCATGAATTAAGCAAACCCCAGCTTCCTGCTTTCTCACCCTACACCTTCAGAAAAGCAGCTAAGAAACTCATATTATGGAGCAGAAGCCCAGTAAGGATGAGTGAGTTATCTTGTACAGGCATGCTTGCTTTAGAGCAGGGAAAACGAATCGCTGCCAAAGAACTGAATTTTTAAAAAATTATTGTAAATTGATGATGTATTGTGTAAAGTTATGGGGTACAAAGCGACTTTATGATTTATGAGTCCAATTCAGAGGAAAGAAAGAGCGGAAAGTTCTGGTGGTGGGATTGCAGCAGAGCCCCGAGTCGGCTGAGAGCAGCCATTCTCCTGAGAACCGAGAACTGCCTTTATTTGTGGGCACTGTGCACCCCTTGAATTTTCCTTCCTCTCGACTTCTTGTTTTGCAATAATCTTAGCTTTCCAGAGAAGCCGAAAGAGCTCCCGTACGCTTGGCACCCAGTTTCTCCTAATGTTGACATTTCATATCACTTGTGGCACATTTGTCAAAACCTAGAAGCTGACATCGGAACACTAGTGTTCACTAAACTCTAGCCTTCACTTGGCTCTCATTGGTTTTTACTAACGTACATTTTCTGTTTGATCCAAATCCAGGATACTGGGCTGGGTGCAGCCTTTCTTCTCAATCCGATCTAACCCCCCAAACTCTCCTGTCAAGGTCCCCAGTGCTCCTCAGCTTCCTCTGGCCCCGCCATTCCTGGTTAGCGTTGGTCCTGCTGCACCTGTCAGGTGTCACTTGCTCTGGTGCTCCTCCCACCTCGCTGCCCCCTTCTCCTTGGTCCTTGGCAGCCTCCTAAGCTCTGGACACACACAGGGCTCAGTCCTTCCTCGTCCTCTCTCTTCGTCTACACTCACTCCTCGGGTTTCTCTTCCTGTCACATGGCTGTGAAAGTCACTTTTGTGGTGACTCTGAATTTGTATCTCTAACCCTGATCGCTTTGCTAAAGTCCAGACAGATAGAAGGAAAGCTGTCTTCTTGACCTTGCCATTGAGAGCTTACAAAAATCTCCGATGGATCACTTGCCAGTCTGCCCTTCCACCTGTTCATCCCCCAATCTCTGCCTCTCAGAAAATAACAGCTCTATTCCACCAGCAGTTCAGGACCAAAATCTTGGACTCGCCTTTGATTCCTCTTTGTTTAATATTCCACGTCCAGGGGCTGGCGCAGTGGCGTCATAGGCTAACCTTCTGCCCAGTGCCAGCATCCCATATGAGCGTTGGTTCTAGTCCCAGCTGCTCCTCTTCTGATCCAGCTCTGTGCCGTGGTCTGGGAAAGCAGTGGAAGATGGCCCAAGCCCTTGGGCCACTGCACCCACCTGGGAGACCAGGAAGAAGTACCTAGCTCCTGGCATCGCGGCCATTTGGGGAGTGAACCAACGGATGGAAGACACCTCTCTCTGTCTCTCCCTCTCTCTGTAACTTTACCTCTCAAATAAATAAATAAATAAATAAAATCTTTTTAAAAAGTCCCATATCTACTCTATCAGCAAATTCTGTCAGCCCTCCCTTTGAAATATCCTGATTCTGAGCACTTTCACTACAGCCTCTGCTGTCACAGCTTGGTCCGAGGTACCCATCTTTCACCCTGGGTTATTGTAACGGCCTCCCAAATCGTCCTGCTCTACCCTTACCCTGTCCCTGCGTGCTCACCACTGCTCCAATTTGCTCTCAACACAGAGGTATGTTAAGAAATGTACATCTGATCCTATCGTTTCTTTACTCAAAACCCTCCCATGGCTTCCACGCTCAGAAAAAGCGTGGCAGGTGTGGTGGTAGCAGCTTAAGTCACCTTCTGCAATGGTGCCATCCCATAATGAAATCATTTTGCTTATCAAAATTTCTGAAATTAATTAGCTGTGTGGATTCTTGCCACATATCCAGAGAAGAATTCTGAATACAGACTCAAATAGACCAGGCAGCATGGCATAAGTTGTTAAGCTTTTTATTTAGTGAGAGAAATGCATACAGCAGTGAGGGCTTTCAGGGAGAAAGAAAAGCCCAGAAATTAAGTTGGGAACCATACCGAGCAGAGAGCAGGATAAGAGCCATGTGCAGCAAGCGTTTGGTTCTGAGCAGCCACAAGCAGCTTAGCACCAGCATCAAGGCGGAGTCGAAAGCTAAGAGGGCGGCGCCCGGAAGGCCACGCCCCTGGAAGGTGCAGGGCAACAAGGGGATCCAGGGCAGCGAGGGAAAATAAGGGCCGGGCCCACCTTGTTCCAGGCCTTTTGTCCACTTCCAAAGGGGCGTGGTCACGTAGCCTGACTGGCAGGTGGGCATACAGGTGGGGTCAGGTAGGAGGCGAGATCACACAGGGGCGTGGCGAAGGCATGGCCTGCCAGCTCACAAGCCTAATCAAATCTATCCTATCTGCCTGCCTACAACCATATGAGCACCAGTTTGAGTTTCAGCTGCTCTGCTTCCCATCCAGCTCCCTGCTAATGAGCCTGGGAAAGCGGCAGAAGATGGCCCAAGTGCTTGGGCTCCTGCACCCCCATGGGAGACCTAGATCGAGTTCCTGGCTCCTGGCTTCGAACTGGCCCTGCCCCACCTGTCATGGCCTTTTGGGGAATGAACCACCAGATGGAAAAGCTCTCTTTCTCTCTGTGATTCTGCCTTTAATATATATATATAATATTATATTAATTAATTATTATTTTATTTATTATTTATATAATTATGTGTTATTTATATACTAATTAATTTATTATATAATATATATTAAGATTTATTCATTTGAAAGGCAGAGTTACACAGAGAGAGAAGGAGAGGCAGAGAGGTCTTTCATCCGCTGGTTCACTTCCCAATTGGCTGCAATGGCCAGAGCTGTGCCGATCCAAAGCCAGGAGCTTCTTCCGGTCTCCCATGTGGGTGCAAGGGCCCAAGGACTTGGGCCATCTTTTACTGCTTTCCCAGGCCATAGCAGAGAGCTGGACAGGAAGTGGAGCAGCTGGGACTTGAACCGGTGCCCATATGGGATGCAGGCACTGCAGGTGGCAGCTTTACCTGCTTTGCCACAGTGCTGGCCATTTATATATATATATAATATATTATTATATAATATATAATAATATAATATATAATATATAATATAATATATATATAAATGAGAACACAAAGTCACTGCCGAGACATGCTCTTTCCCTTCGCCTAATTTTGGTCTTAAACACCTCCCAAGCTCCCTCTCACCCTATCCCAGCCACACCTGCCTCCTGGTTCATCCTCAACTTGCAAGCATGTTTGCCCCAGGGCTCGTGCGGGCTATTGTCCCTGCTCGGAATGTTTGCCCTTGAGGTAGCTTCCTGGCTTGCAGGGAGGGGAGCTAGAGAGAGAGCAAGATGGGGGACCGGCTCCTCCGGGTTTGCCGGGGACTCTCCTTGTTTACGTCTGGAACAGCCTCATATTCTGGGTGCTGTCGGTCCCTGGCAAACCAGGACAGCTCATCACCCTTGCGAGGGCTGAGGGGTGTGTGCAGAAGGAGGTCAGAGAAGGCTTGGAAACAAGGAGACATTTGGGCGAAGGCTTGTCCGAGATGAGCCATTGGCTCTGCCGCTCCTTACGGCTGTGTGATTCCTTGGGCGTCTGTCTGCAGAATTCCCTGCACACAGGTAGTGGCAATCCCAATGATTATTCAAAGTGCATCTGACATTGCTTTTACTAAGTGGGCCCTTAAGGGCTGATGCTGTGGTGCATGGGGTTAAACCCCCACCTGTGGCACTGGCATCCTGTATGGGCACTACGTTGAGTCCTGGCTGCTCCTAGTCTGAGCCACCTGGGAAAAGCAGCATAAGATGGCCCAACTGTTTGGGTCCCTGCTACCCATATGGGAGACGTGGGTGGAGTTCCAGGCTTCTGACCTCGGCTTGGCACTGCTCCAGCCATTGTGGCCATTTGGGGAGTGAACCTGAGAATGGAAGTTCTCTCTTCTCTGTAACTGCTTTTCAGATAAATAAATCTTTCAAAATAAATAAATAAATAAAAGGATTTTATGAGCTTTATGAAGAAAATTGGCCAGGGAGCCTTCGAAACCAGGTAAATCTGTAGTCTCGGCTCAGCTGTGGGACTTTGGACAAGTTATGTAATTTCTCAAAGCCTGATTTTTTTTTTTTTAAATTCATCACACAACAATTATAAAAACCTCAAGGGCTATGGTGAAGACGAAAAGAGATGCAGAGGGAAGTTATTTAGAACCATTCTGGCACACGGTAAACACTGACCACCTGCTCTTACTCTGCTGTTCTCGCCAGGTGCCGGGGCCCAAGCACTGGGGCCACCTTCCACTGCCTTCCCGGTCCACAGCAAACAGCTGGATCAGAAGTGGAGCAGCCAGGTCTCGAACCGCCGGGACCTCTTCTCCCTCACCTACCCCATTGCACTGAGCACCGGAGACCGTGCTCCGAACAGGATCGCCTCTTAGCAGTGCTCTCTTTAGGCACAAGCTTGACCAGAGCTGTCCTGTGCTGAGCATGTACGTGACCATGGGCTCTGCGCTGTATCCTTGGCGGGCATGGCCTCAGCCTTCCCAGCAGCCCTGTGGGGGAGATGATAGCTGTGTTCCCAACTGACAGGTAAGGAGACTGAGGGCTGGCAGAGTCACCTGGCTTCCCAGGGTCAGGTACCCAGGCAGTAGGAGAGCTGGGATTAAACCCCAGGCTGCTCTTAAACCGCCCACCTATGTTCTGGTGGCACTCAGAGCAGAGCGCAGTGGAAGGGACAGGCCTAACCGCAACCTGTAGTATTTTCTCTCCTTTCTCAGTGGTTGGCAGGGACGTGGAGGAGGAGGGCTATAAAAACATGGCAATGATACCACACAGAATATGCAAAGCCCAGTGCCTGGTGCCCAGGAGCTCAGGGGGCGAGGCAGTTGGGAGAGACTTCCTGTGGAAGGCAGATAGAAAGAGCTTGCAGAGTGGAAGGCAGGGCCTAGGTGCAGGAAAAGAAAAAAATATACGTCATCCAGGCCAGAATGCAAGAGCAGGGAGTCTAGAATTCGGAAGCTATACTGAAAATCTGGGGCCTGCGGCTTTCTATGGGGATCCCTAAAGGAGGCGAGCAAGAGAGCCCAAGGTGCAGCGAGGCAGTGTTGGCCGGCAGGGAGGGTCCTGGCAGGTCGGAAAGGCTTGGTGTTGGAGGAGGGGTTCTGAAGCCACGTAGCCATTACTGTTCTCACTCATCCGTTTGACTTTTTATGAGAGAGGCTGAACATCCTTTTACAGGTTTGAGCAATTTATATTTATTTTTTTGAAGGTTTATTTATTCATTTTAAGGGCAGCGTTACAGATAAGCAGAGGCAGAGAGAGAGAGAGAGGTGTCTTCCATCCGCTGGTTCACTCTCCAGATCGCCACAAAGGCTGGAGCTGGGCAGATCCAAAGCCAGGAGCCAGGAGCTTCTTCCAGGTCTCCCACATGGGTACAGGGGCCCAAGGACTTGGGCCATCTTCTACTGCTATCCCAGGACATAGCAGGGAGCTGGATCAGAAGTGGAGCAGCTGGGACTTGAACCAGTGCCCACATGGGATGCTGGCACTACAGGAGGGATCTTCACCTGCTACGCCACAGCACCAGCCCCCCCAAGTCCAACTTTTTGCTCTCAACTATTGAACTTAGAAGACAGACAGACATCTCATGTTGTTTGGACATCACCAGCTTCATGACTGCAAAGTGCAGGAGACATGGTCAATGGTGTGATAGCTGTCACCCATCCCCCCGAGCTGTCACAAACCAGCAGAGGCAGTGAGCTGGGACTGCTTAGTGGCAGGTAGCACCGAGCGGCTGGGTAGCTGACTCATGTCCCTGCCTGGAAGTTGAGGACTCAAACTAGTCTTAACAGGGCTGGTCAGATGAAATCACACCAGAACACAGGGGACTGTGGTTATGAAGTCCGTAGAGAGAAGAGGAGCTTGGGCGCCATGGCTCACTTGGTTAATCCTCTGCCTGCGGCGCCAGCATCCCATTTGAGCACCGGGTTCTAGTCCCGGTTGCTCCTCTTCCAGCCCAGCTCTCTGCTGTGGCCCGGGAGGACAGTGGAGGATGGCCCAAGTGCTTGGGCGCCTGCACCCGCATGGGAGACCAGGAGGAAGCACCTGGCTCCTGGCTTCGGATCGGCATAGCTCTGGCCGTAGCGGCCATTTGGGGGGTGAACCAACAGAAGGAAGACCTTTCTCTCTGTCTATAACTCTACCTGTCAAATAAAATAGAAAAAAGAAGAAGAAGAGGAGGAGCTTGACGTTCCCCTCTCACGGGACAGGGCAGATCTCAAGGTTTGGATGGAGTGCAACCTGCAAGGGGAGCCTACCCATAAATGCTGACCCGGGCTGACTCCCGGAGACACAACTTTTTATATTTACCATCATCTGAAATGATGGCGCCTCCTCTGATCAGCAGTGTCTTACGTTGCTGTTGGCCAGTGACAGGCCTGAGGCCAGCGTCACTGTCTGAACGTGCACCAGCTTGCTTTCTATGTCTGAGACAGCAGGAATAGATGACTGTGGCCCATTGGCTTTTCATTCAACAGACAATTTAAGGAGCGTTTCAGGAAGTAACGTAGTCCTGGTTGATTTCTGAAGTCTTCTGTTGACACTTTGAAAGATCAAGAAAGGACAGAATTAACACTTGAAGGGTGGACCCAATCCCTGGCTTGAAAGAAATTGTTGAGAGAACTCTTCAGGGCCAGCGCTGTGGCACAGTGCATTCAACTGCTGCCCGTAGCGCCAGCATCCCCTACGGGTACTGGTTCGAGCCCTGGCTGTTCCAATTCAGATCCAACTCCCTGCTAATGAAGCTGGGAAAAGCAGCAGAAGATGGCCTACGTACTTGGGCGCCTGCACCCATGTGGGAGACCTGGATAAAGCTCCTGGCTCCTGGTTCCAGCCTGGCCCAGCCCTGGCCATTGCAGCCATTTGGGGAGTGAACCAGTAGATGGATAGTCTGTCTGTCTGTCTCTTTCTCTCTGTAACTTGTCTTTCAAATCAAATAAATAAATCTTTAAAGAAAAAGAGAAAGAACTCTTTAAAGAAATGCTGCATTACTGACCCTTCTGACGGCACAGCGACTGTGCTTGGAGACATAGGGCATCTGTATGCAACCCTGACGTGAAACACATTTTAGGAGACTCGACTCTGATACCCGGGACAATTTTCTTCTCTTGTACTTTCCTTTTGTATTATGCGTAAAATCTATGCCTAGTGAGCAGCTTTGAAAGCAGCTGACAATTAGCTAAAACTACTGATTTGAGCAGCAGCACTGGCATCTTCGGTCTCAGCTCTTGGCCCAGCAGCGATGGGTGAGCTCAGCAGAATGGTGCAAAGCCAGCACGGCTAGGGGGTTCCCATCTGGAAACGTCACAGGTCTCGGGACCTTCCGCATAAGGAGGCTTTCTCCTGGTGATGCTCAGAGCCTCGGTAGCGTCCGAATAGGTCCTCTCCCTTTGAGGTTCTTTTCCTTTCATGCCTGCTCAAGCCAGCGCACACCTTCCACAGGGGTTTCTCAGGTCAGCTGGTGCGTGTGACTCTAATTTGCTGACTCATCACCTCAGGCTCAGGTCACTGCCAAGGCCAAGGCCCTGGGGAGGCTGCCTGAGCCACGTGTTCCTAGGTCGGAACTGCTCCATGAACTGAGTCAGGCGCAGGAGTGGGCCAGCTCTGCTGCAGCGTGAGTCACGGACCTCAAAGAGCTCTGGACGTTTAGAAAGTTCTTTGTATAAAATAAAAATGCTAAGTGATATGAAGTCCTAGCTTAACTGATTTGTTCCTCCTACCTCAGTAGTACCGGAGCAAGGGAGCATCTCATAGCCAGTGGATTCTCAGATCTGATGGCCTAGGGCAGTGGGTCAGGGAGCCAGAAAGACATCGGAGTACGTTAGGTGGTGGGTGCTGCAGATAGGTCATTTAGAACTCAATCTATAGGAAACTGTGTCAACGGATCTGCTTGGTCCCTGATGTTTCTAGTGTTTTTCCTGTATTCCCCGGGTGCCCTAGTTATACCTACCCCTGAAGCCAGAGTAGAGTATTGCCCGTGGTCGTTAGTGAATTTCACGTTATCGGCTGTTATTCTCATCCGCCAAGAGCCCCCTGAATTCTGATTCTCTCATTTACTATATTATCTCTCCTTCCCCTATAGCTTTCTGCCTTCTGCAAACTTGATAAGCTCTACCTCCTATGTCTTTATCAAAGTCACTAATAAAAATGTTGAGCAGTCTGGATCAACTCTGTAGACTCCTGGCAGCCAGTAGTCCCTTAGGTAGGCATGAACCCATTGATCAGCTCTTTCTGGACATATGTTTTGCCCAGCTGTGACCCCATCTCCGCATCTGAAACATAGTCTGGTTGGTAGGTGCGCCAGCTTCAACATCAGGGCAGACCCCAGTTCAAACCCCAGCTTCACCATGTACTAACATATGGCCGAAGGTGGGCTCCCTGACGACCCTCTGCTTAGTTTCTTCATGTGTAAAATGGGAAAATTGTGTTGATAGGGATGGACTGAGGATTGAATGAGTTAAGTACTTATAAAACAGGCTTCTCACTAAACGTCAGTGGCTAGGGCCATCAATATTCTCAGGTCCTCCATCTTGCCCAGTGCATACGAGATACGGAGTCGACACCCAACAAAAATTGACATCATTTCATCATTCCACTGTTGCAGCCATGTTATCCAAAAATGAAAATGAAGTTAACTAAGTGTGTGTGGCTTGAAATTTATAATTTATGACTCGGCTACTTTCAGCAATGGGATGGCACAGCTTGAATTAAAACACACTTAGAGGTTTAGCTGTGATGATGTCAACACTCCATTGGTAAGTACTTATGAACCGTGTTTGTGAATCTTTTCCAAAGTTTGGCTAGGAAGCTATATAAAACTGACAGCCATAGGCCGGTGCCACGGCTCACTAGGCTAATCCTCTGCCTTGCGGCGCCGGCACACCGGGTTCTGGTCCTGGTCGGGGCGCCAGATTCTGTCCCGGTTGCCCCTCTTCCAGGCCAGCTCTCTGCTGTGGCCCAGGAGTGCAGTGGAGGATGGCCCAAGTGCTTGGGCCCTGCACCCCATGGGAGACCAGGAGAAGCACCTGGCTCCTGCCTTTGGATCAGCGTGGTGCGCCAGCCGCAGCGAGCCCGCTGTGGCGGCCATTGGAGGGTGAACCAACGGCAAAGGAAGACCTTTCTCTCTGTCTCTCTCTCCCACTGTCCACTCTGCCTGTCAAAAAAAAAAAAGAAAAAAAAAGAAACTGACAGTCATGTATTCGTCTTGAATCTCCCTTTTTGCCACTCAGTGGAAACCAGTATTTCTGTATCTCCAAGCTTTGAGTGCTCTGCCATTCTCTACGAGCTCTTATCGATAGATTGGTGTTGGTGTTCGTGTCATCCCAGCTGCAAGCCATTTCATTATTTTGGGTGTGTTTCCCAGGATTTGCAGAATTGAACTCCTCTGAACAGGTGTTGATCTCTTGGCATCTCCTCACTTACCGGGGGCTTCCATTTCCTTTCAGTTATTCGCGTTTCCACCCGAGAGTGGAGGTTTTAATTCTTCAGGGTGCAGCAGAATCGTCGGCAGCAGGGCAAAGCCTATTAAAAACATCGATTCCCAATATGCTCCCCAATATCTGGGCTCAGAGGATCTGACAGGGGCCTGGGGGTGTGCATGTAAGCAAACTGGATGATTTGAAGGCAGCATCCTGTGAGAAACACCTTAGAGGAAAATGATTGAAAATAATCACTCAGGACATATTATTTACCTGATAACGTGTTCGCATTACATATCTCTCCCAAACAATGGAGCATAGGCTTTAGCTGATCTTTCTGATCCAAACATAGCTTATAAAAAAGCCCCTTTGTGTTTTTTTTTTCCACAAACCTCTGATTATTCTGGATATTTTTTTAAGATTTATTTATTTTTTACTTGAGAGTCAGAGTTACACATAAAGAGGAGAGAGAGAGAGAGAGAAAGAGAGAGAGAGAGAAAGAGAGAGAGAGAGAGAAACAGAGAGAGGTCTTCCATCTGATGGTTCACTCCCCAGTGGGCTGCAACGGCCAGAGCTGTGCTGATCCAAAGCCAGGACCCAGGAGCCTCCTTCGGGTCTCCTAAGCAGGTACAGAGGCCCAAGGACTTGGGCCATCTCCTACTGCTATCCCAGGCCATAGCAGAGAACTGGATCAGAAGTGGAGCAGCCAGGACTAGAACTGGCGTCCATATGGGATGCCGGCACTTCAGGCTAGGGCATGAACCTGCTGCGCCACAGCGCTGGCCCTATTCTGGATTTTTGTCCTTCTGAACTACCCACAAAGGTCAAGCCTTTTGGAAACAATTATTCCTGGTTATGGGCTTTTGCTGTCATTGTTAGCCTAGGTGCTTTATTTATTTGAAAGGCAAGCAGTATAGAGAGAGACAGAGGCAGACAGAAAGAGACAGAGGGATGGAGAGGTCAGATCTGCCATCCGCTGGTTTGCCCCCAAGATGCCTGCAACAGCCAAGACTGAACCAAACCAAGCCAAATCCAGGGCCCAGGGATTCAATCTGGGTCTCCCTTGTAGGTGGCAGGGACCCAACTATTGTAGCCATCGCCTTCTGCCTCCCACAGTACACATTAGCAGGGAGCTGGAAACGGGAGGAGAGCCAAGACTCAAACCCAAGCATTTTGATATGGAATATGAGCACAAGTGATATCTTAACTGATTTGCCAAACCCTGCTTAGCATGGGTGCTTTAAAAACCCAAACTCATTAGCTCATCGGAGGACTGTCTGTCCAGCCTGACTTGGTTGCTGCTGACGCCCATGCGCGCACCTGGTGACCTCCTGCAAGGATTCACTGGCAATGGGGTGGAGTCTGTGCAAGTGCTACCTGGGCTACTTATTAAAAGGCCTATAGGAGATTAGCCCAGAAATGGCTGCCATCCTGGAGCTCCGTCATTTAGGAGTGGTTCAGGTGAGAAGAGAGTAGATCCAGGCCAAAGCTGAGTCTGCCCAGCCTTCTGGAATCGCTGGTGTCTGGCCTTCTCCTTGATCATCCCATCCCATCGCTTCCTCTCTGACCCTCTGCATTTTGTGTCTCTGCTGTTGCACATTCCACGCTGTATGTCACCTGCTTGTTCATATACCTACCGTTTATTACCACATCTTAAACTCAAATATCATGTCACCTTTATTTAAAATAAAAACCATACAAAACAAACCACAACAAAAACTCCTACACTTTGCACATTATTCGGCACACAATAAGCTCTCAATAAATATTTGCTGAACCAAACCAAGCATGACAAATATTTGATGTGTATGTTGACCTTCCTCTCCTGTACTGGGGCAGACATTGCTAATGGATCTCAGTGCTCTTTCCTACTGAGTCTGGAACCAGCTTTAATACTCTATAAAACATGGCTTTCCATCAAATCGGCTAGAACTGGCTGGCAAAAATAAACCTATCTAGATGCCAGTTCTAAATGAAATGGAAATCCATTTCTTCTATGGTCCACTTGTGAAGTCCATTCATGGAATAAAAAAGAGAAAAGCTTGTATTAACTAAGTACTTTAAAAGTGCATCCAAGGCCAGCGCCACGTCTCAATAGGCTAATCCTCCACCTGAGGCGCTGGCACACCAGGTTCTAGTCCCAGTTGGGGCGCCGGATTCTGTCCCGGTTGCCCCTCTTCCAGGCCAGCTTTCTGCTCTGGCCCAGGAGTGCAGTGGAGGATGGCCCAAGTGCTTAGGCCCTGCACCCGCATGGGAGACCAGGAGAAGCACCTGGCTCCTGCCTTCGGATCAGCGTGGTGCGCTGGCCACAGCACACTGGCTGTGGCAGCCATTGGAGAGTGAAACGGCAAAGAAGACCTTTCTCTCGGTCTCTCTCTCGCTGTCAAAAAAAAAAAAGAAAAAAAGAAAAAAAAGAAAAAAAGTCCATCCAAGGCATAGATGTTGCGGTACAGCAGTGTAAGCCATCATTTAGAATGTCTGCATCCCATATGGGATTGCTAGTTCAAGTCCCGGTTCCTCTACTTGCAGTCCAGTGCCTTGCTAATGCGCTTGGGAAGCCAGTGGATAATGACCCAAGTGCTTGGGCTCCTGCCACTCATCTGTGAGACCTGGATGGAGTTCTTGACTCTTGGCTTCAGGCTGGCTCAGCTCTGGCTGTTGTGGCCATCTGAGGAATGAACCAGCAGATGGAAAATCTCTCTCTCTCTCTCTCTCTCTCTCTCTCTCTGCCTTCGTCTTTCAAATAAGTAAATAAATCTTAAAAATAAAAAAGTCAGTGCAAATACTCGGGGAAAGACGGGGAATTCTGGTAGGACGGCACTGCTGGAGTAGCCATCTCTAGCGACAAGCAGATGGTTTGCTTTTCCAAGTTGAGACTCTGGAATGATACCAACGCCATCAGAGTGGGGATAATCCTGCAGGCAAGAAAAGCTTCCTCAATCCTCCTGGAGCTTCTGGCTAGCCCTGAAACAGACACTAGGAGGAATAAGACATGATGATTTCATCAGAGTTTAGGTGACACCCGAGACTTCAGAAATGAGAGCGCGGAGACTTGGAGAGAATGATCCGCTCTTGAGCCTAGGTTCTGTGAAGAATGGACAGCCACCGCGACCTGTGACTGGACATGGGGTATAATCTAATGACAACAGAGTGAGAAGGGCAACCGGCACGGCCTGTCTCTTCAGATTTTTCTTGATTTCTCTTTGTGGCACTTGTTACCAGTTGTGGGGCAGAGCCCCTTCGAGAATGAGGGTCATACGCGCTATAGCCAGACAAAGCAGGTGGGAGAATTGCCCCCGGCCAGCTCCTACACAGACGGGCAATGCTGGCGGGAGATCAGAGGACTAGTCAGAGGACTAGATCAGAGGACTAGATTTCATGGCTGGTTTTGGAGAAGAGGGATTCTAGCTTCCAGGGCTTCCCTAAGGGGAGAGGGAGAGTGGGAGAAAAAGAGAGATGAAGTAAAGCTCCTGGGAGGATGTGCATAGGCTACACACAGATACTCCACCATTTCTTTCTTTTTTAAAAAAAGATTAATTAATTAATTAATTTGAAAGTCAGAGTTACACAGAGAGAGGAGAGACAGAGACAGAAAGAGAGGTCTGCCATCTGCTAGTTCACTCCCCAGATAACCACAATGACCAGAGCTGCACCAATCCGAAGCCAGGATCCAGGAGCTTCTTCTGGATCTCCCACATGGGTGCAGGGGCCCAAGGACTTGGGCCATCTTCTACTGCTTTCCCAGGCCATAGCAGAGAGCTGGATTGGGGGAGGAGCAGCCGGGACTAGAACCAGCACCTATATGGGATGCCGGCACTGCAGGTGGCGACTTTACCCACTACGCCACAGCACCAGCCTCTCTGCCATTTCTTAAAAGGTACCTGAGCAGCCTCGGATTTTAGCATCGTGGGGGTGGTCCTGGAACCAGACCCGTACAGAGACTGAGGGGTACCGCATTCAGCACGCCGAGGCACCATCATCTCGTGTATCACGTCCTGAGCCCAGCGATCCTAAAGCTCAGCACCTCATCTCACGGGTTCAGCAAGAACTGACTCCTCTCAAGGGGAGAGGAGAGGCAGAGACAGAAAGAGAGAAAGGAACTGTGCAGGGACAGGGCCCATGTTTCGTGTGCAAAGTGGGAATCCTGGCTTCTCACCCCTCAGGAGGCAGGGATGGTGTTCTCGCTGGAAGGGACACAGCCAATCGTCAGGCGGTCTGGGAAGCGTCTTCCGTCTTCCCACTGCCCGCACCCACCTTGCCCAGGCTCCCACTGACCTGATTGCTCCCCGTTACTCAGCAGCCTTGACGTTTCCATCTTGCACAGAGAAAGTTCTCTTTTGTGTGTTTACAGAACCTGCCCCTAGATGGGCAGAGCCTCTCACTCCGACTTTCTCATACACAGCCGCTGGGGTTGTTCTCTCTTACAGCCACGCCCTAGAGCTCAGTGATTCTGAGCAAAGGAGCCTGTGACTGCTAGACCCGGGGCTGGAGGACCTGAGGGCACGGAGGGCACTTGTCAGCTCTGGGTCTTCTGCAGTCAGTCTCAGAGGGAAATGGATTGAAGAGTCTACAAGGCAGAATTAATTTATTTTCTTGGTCCCTACTCATAAGTGAGGTTCTTCAAAGCAGAAAAAACCATCTCATCATAAGAGTCATTTTTAGGCTGGCGCCGTGGCTCAATAGGCTAATCCTCTGCCTAGCGGCGCTGGCAGACCAGGTTCTAGTCCCGGTCGGGGCACCGGATTCTGTCCTGGTTGCCCCTCTTCCGGGCCAGCTCTCTGCTGTGGCCAGGGAGTGCAGTGGAGGATGGCCCAAGTCCTTGGGCCCTGCACCCGCATGGGAGACCAGGAGAAGCACCTGGCTCCTGCCATCGGATCAGCGCAGTGCGCCGGCCACAGCGGCCATTGGAGGGTGAACCAACGGAAAAGGAAGACCTTTCTCTCTGTCTGTCTCTCTTACTGACCACTCTGCCTGTCAAAAAAAATTTTAAAAAATTAAAAACAGATAATTGAGATATGTCTTTTCTCATACTCCTATAATCTTTTATTTTCCATTGCAAACACATACAATACACACACAGAATAGTACACCAAGCACCTGATAAAAGTAAAAATCTGAAAGAAAGATGGCGTTTATCAGAGCAGAAGGCTCCCCACACCCCCAGCCCACCCCATGGTGCTGTAATATGTGGTGGGAGTGATTGCTGCTGTTTTGTTGGCTGGCTTTGTGCTAAGTGTCTACTACTCAGGTATTTTCATCATTTATTCTGGTACGACTTCTGTGACTCTGCTGATAGATGAAGATCCTGCAGTTTGGATGCATGAAATAATCTGCTGGCCATTGACAGCCAGGAGCCAGGAGCTTCTTCCAGGTCTCCCCTGGTGCAGGGGCCCAAGCACTCGGGCCATCTTCTACTGCTTTCCCAGGCCATAGTAGAGAGCTGGATGGAAAGTGAAACAACTGGCGCCTATATGGGATGCTGGCACTGCAGGTGGAGGCTTGGTCTACTACGACACAGTGCCGGCTCCAAACTGCAGGATCAATGAGCGGGAAGTGCCTCAACCTCAGTGGGCCAGGGAGGTAAGGAAGGAATCTTGGAGGCTAGCCTTGGCGGTGACCACCCAGGGGTTAGCCATGGCGGAGGGCAGCTAAGCAAAGGTCTCAGCCTGCTCCCCTCCTCGGGTATGGAACCAGAGGCATTGAACTTGTTTATCCGGTGGTTTGATGATCTGACTGATTGTCTTTCATTTCCATGGGACATCTGTCAGCGCTGCTGTCTCACAGCGTGGTGCCACAGTGCCTAGTAAAGGCGCAGTCCTTATGGACAAGATAGGTCTGGGTGTAACCAGAATTATCCGGTTCTGTGTGGCTAAATGAATATCAGCTTTTAAACAGCCTGTGTGTGGACAAGAGTCTGTTCTTATGCAGACTTTATGGGTTTTCCAAGAAGTTAGTTCGTCTGAGTCTTCCACTGAGAGGTAGATCTGTTCTTTTTTTAAAAAAATTTTTTTGTTATGATTTATTTTTTATTTACTTGAAAGATAGAGTTAGAGAGGAGGAGACACAGAGAAGGAGAGAGAGAGATCGAGATTTTCCATCTGCTGGTTCACTCCCCCAGGTGGCTGCTGCGGCTGGGGCTGGGCCAGGCTGAAGCCAGGAGCCCAAAACTTCTTCAGGTTCCAAGCATTTGGGCCATGTTCTGCTGCTTTCTCAGGTGTATCAGCAGGGAGCTGGATTGGAAGTGGAGCAGCCAGGATTTGAACCAGTGCCAATATAGGATGTCAATGTAGCAGGCAGAGGCTTAACCTGCTTTGCCATAACACCCCCCTACCTTTTAAGATTTATTTATTTATTTGAAAGGCAGAGTGACAGAGCTCTTGTATCAACTGGTTCACTTCCCAAATGTCTGCGATGTCCAGCACTGGTCCAGGCCAATACCGGAGACCAGAGCTCCATCCACGTCTTCCTGGAGGCCCAGGTACTTGGGCCAATCCTTTCCCCTGCCTTCCCAGGCACATTAGTAGGGATTTGGGTAGGAAACAGAGCAGCTGGGACTCGAACCACTGCCCTGCTATGGGGTGCTGCTGTTGCCAATGGCGGCTTAACCTGCTGCGCCCCAAAGCCTAACCCTGGACCTGTTCCTAGCCTGCTGGTGAAACCAGGTTGTGAGTCAGCCACACTGAAGAGGGGAGCCTGCACGGGCACCTCAGCTAAGGAGCGTCTCAGGTGACGGATGGCTCCTCTTCCTCTGTGATCACGGGGAGGGTGACAGGCAGCCTCTGGAGCCCCGGGCAGGGAGAAGAGAAGCAGCGTGGCAAGTCGTGGGAGTGACAAGCTGGACCTGAGTGCGGGTGGGGTGGCTGGGTGGCTGTGAAATCAATCGGGGCCGAATCAAGGAGACCCAGGAGTGACAGGGGTGAGAGGGGGTCCTTCACGGCTTTCAGGCAAGAGGGACAACAGGGTCTCTGGCTCCTGGTGCTCTCTAGGGTGGAGCTGGAGTTTCACAAGGAGCTGGCCTGCGGGCGGGTTAGGAGGACAGCGGCGGCGGAAAGAAGGGGAACTGTGAACCCACACAGCGGAAACACACGGCAGCACGACTTGGTATTGGGGCACACAATGCTAATTTATATACATATATGTATATTTGCTTCATTTTAAAGATTTGTTTATTTATTTGAAAGTCAGAGTTGCATACAGAAGGGGGGAAGAGAGAGAGGGGAGAAACAGAGAGAGAAATCTTCCATCAGCTGGTTTACTCCCCAAATGGCTGCAACAGCCCAGGGCTGGGGCCATCTTCTATTGCAGGGGTCCAAGGACTGGGGCCATCTTCTATTGCTTTCCCAGGCCATAGAAGACAGCTGGACTGGAAGAGGAGCAGCTGGGACTAGAACCGGTGCCCAAATGGGATGCCGGCGCTTCAGGCCAGGGCGTTAACCCTCTGCGCCACAGAGCTGGCCCCAGCAGGTTGTTCTTAAGGTGCAGGCAGAGGCTGAACCCAATACAGACAAAAGCCTGGGGAGCAGAGAAGGAGAGGCAGAGGAAAGCTTCGCAGGGGCAGGGAAGGGGTTCGAGGGGAAGGCGGCATGGCAACTCCCAAGAGGGGTCCAGGACAAAAGGACCTAAAATACCCAATCACAGCAGGCATTTGGCCTAGGGGTGAAGACACCCTGGATCCCACATGGGAGGACCTGGGTTCAATTCCCAGCTCTGGCTGCCAACTCCAGCTCCCTTCAAACGCAGACCCTGGTAATGGCTCAAGTAGTTGGATTCCTGCTACATATGTGGGAGACCCGAGCTGAGCTGCTGGCTCCTGGCTTTGGCCTTGACCTCTGCAGGTACTGGGGAAGTGAACCAGCAGATGGATGCACTCTGTCTCTTTCTCTCTGACTCTAGAATTTAAAAAAAAATGTTTTGAATGCCTATTGGATTCTGCACAAAAGATGTCTTTGGTAACCCCGGTAACAGAGGTGGCAGGGATTTGGTGGGAAGCTTCAGGTTGAGGAGTGGAAGGGAGGGAGGTGGAAACAGAGCATGGTTGTTCTTTCGTGAAGCCTGCTGGATGCTTAGCCATCAGAGGCTGGTGCACACCACGCTGCTTCTGTGACGCCCGTTCTCCTCTGCCTTCCCGTCGGCCTAGGAGCCGAGATCCCAGAACCCTCAAAATGCACAGGAAGAACATGGAAGCCAGTCTGAGTGCTGGAGTCAGGGTAGTGCCTTTTCCCAACATCACTCCACTTTCACGCGCCACCTCCATCCTTCTCCCACTGCGGGATGACGGGTTTCAGGTCCTCATCCCAGCCGAGCTCCCCCCTCATGGGGGCCTGACCCCTACGGGGGCTCCAGTGGTGCCATCTGCGAGGAAGAAAGGGGAGCCGGGCTCTGGACAGTTAGAGTCAGCGTGGTTTCCTGGGCACCTTCCCTCCAGTTTGCATAGCAAGGAGCTCACATTCTGATTTCCTTAACCCCAGCTGCCCCATCTCCTGTGGTCTTGGAGGGCCAGCGTTTTATGGAATGTGAGATTCCCCAGCATTTCCAAGGGGTGCAGGCTTGCTCCTGCAAAGTCCCCCCTGCACACGGACTTTCTGTAGGAGAAGCTGAGGATGTGGCTTGGGATTGACTTAAGTACAGTCCTCGGTATCCTGGAGGGGAGCCACAGGCAACCTGCCCCCGCCCAGGTCAGGCTGGGGCTCAGTCACAATGGAGCGCATGATTCTCTCTCGCGAAGGGAGGCTCGGCTTTTCCCTGGAATCTCCTGCAGCACAGAGAAGAACCAGGGCGGGTGGGGCTCCTTTCCTTGGCCGCTGTCCTGTCCTTCGCATCCTGCTCTGGCTGTCCACTGGGGTCCCAGGGCTTCCTCCCTGCCCACCATCGCACACGCCAGCTCTTGGAAGAGCAGGGGATCTGCCTAGCCTGTCCTGAGCAGCTCTGGGAAGTTCTGTCTGAGCCCAAGGGGTGTGACCCATCCCCCAGTCTCTTGTACAAGAGTTTTATGACAACGTCTCACATTTTTGAAAAGACACGTGCAAAGGGAAGATGAGAGTGAGCCGAGTCTTGGAAGACACCTGAAATTCATGGTCGGGCTTTTTGTTTTAAGTTTTCAAAGACTTGAGCAAGCCTGCAAGAGAAGAGCCAATGGACAAAGAGATTCAAGATACAGGAGAGAAAGAGAAGCAAGTCCTGGAGGAGACAGGACCACCTACCCATGGAGGGGAAGGACAGAGACGCATCCTTGGGTGCTGCTGCGGCTCCCTGGAGTCCATGGGGTCAGCCACAGAGGATACTCTTCAGGGGAGGGGAGCAGTTGTCTGCATTTTAAATGGCTCCAGAGTCACCTTAGGCAACCATGCAGTGGCCACTTGGTGAGGGCCATTTGCACGTATCATATTTAGTCCCTGTAGCAACGCCACAGGTAGACATTGTTCTGGTTTTATACCAGTGGGAAGCGTTCAGAGACGTTCAGCCACAGGTCCTGGGTCACACAGCTTACAAGGAGCAGCCTGGGGCTGGGCTCTGGGCCTGGTTAGTGCGTGTTCTTTGTGTGACCCCCGTGTTGCTCCACGCTGGCTCAGGGGGAGGGAGATGGACAGTCCGCGTGGGCAGTCCCGGAGGCCATCAATCTTTTCATCTCTGAGCCCACACAGGGGTGAGCTTGGCCTGAAGTCCAGATTTTCTGGTTCGTCTAGAAATCGGTCCAGCCGCTGCAAATGGAACAGGCCCACTGAGAACTTGACAAAGAGTTTGTTTGCTTGGCTAAACTTTAGCCAGGTTTTCAAATCTTCTGCTAGGCTCATCTGGGCACTGTCATTGTAAAACCCAATGTTAGCAAAGAACCCTGCTAAGTCAATTCAGCAAGAACACCCCCTGCCCAGTATCTGCTTACTCTCAATCGCTGAGCAGGCTCCTCAGTCACCCCCGCCTCCCCATGTCACGAGGGAGGTTTCAGCCACCTTAGCCAATCTGCAGCAAAATCCTGTTAGGTCAGTTTAGCCGGACTCCTCCTCATCCCTGACGACTTCTAGCAAGTTCCCTTCCACCGATCCCTACCCAGCTCCTGGTACCTTCCCACTTGCTGTATTTGGGATTGCACCTGGTCTTGAAGCTGTGGTCCTTACACCTGCGCCAACGGTCTTGCATGAAGCCTTCCTTACCATGCCTGGAGAAATGCTGATGAGCGATTCTTTGCTATAATAGACCTCAACAGATCCGGCAGCAGTGCAGTAAGAATCTGAACTAAAAATCGGTAACATTGGGAGTGGGTGTTGACCCTAGCAGTAAGACGTTTGCATCCCACATGGGATTTGGTGCTCAGCTCTGGCTCCTGACTCCAGGTTCCTGCGAGTGCAGACCCCCGGAGGCAGCAGTGAGGGCTCAGCTGAGTGGGGGGCCTCGTGCTCACATGAGAGGTCTGAATGGGGTTCCCAGATCCCTGCTTCTGCTCTGGCACCGTCCCAGGTATTTTTTTTCCCCATTATTTGACAGGTAGAGTTATAGACAGTGAGAGAGAGAGAGACAGGGAGAAAGGTCTTCCTTCTGTTGGTTCGCCCCCAAATGGCTGCCTCAGCCTGCGCACTATGCCGATCCAAAGCCAGGAGCTAGGTGCTTCTTCCTGGTCTCCCATGCGGGTGCAGGTGCCCAAGCACTTGGGCCATCCTCCACTGCCCTCCCGGGCCACAGCAGAGAGCTGGACTGGAAGAGGAGCGACCGGGACTAGAACCTGGTGCCCATATGGGATGCCAGCACCGCAGGTGGAGGATTAGCCAAGTGAGCCATGGCGCTGGCCCCAACCGTCCCAGCTATTGCATTCGGAGAGTGAACCAGCAGGTGGGAGCTTTCTGACTGTTTCTACTTCTTAAATAAATAAATAAAAATTGAAAATTGGTAAATAACCTGGTTTTTTGTCTCATTTCATTACACACAGTATCTGTGATAGTTGAAAATGTGGGAACAGCAGAAGAAAATAGTTGACATACTGGAGATTTTTAAGCAGTAATCCTGAGTAAGTCCCATGAGTGAAATGGTCATCAAAACGTAAAAGTGCAGGGCCGGCGCTGTGGCGCAGTGGGCTGAGCCTCTGCGTGTGGCACTGGCACCTCATATGGGTGCTGGTTCGTGTCCCAGCTGCTCCTCCTCCAATCCAGCTCTCTGCTGTGGCTGGGGAAGCAGTAGAAGATGGCCCAAGTGCTTGGGCCCCTGCTCCCTCAGCGGAGACCTGGAGGAGGCACCTGGCTCCTGGCTTTGGATTGGCCCAGCCCCAGCTGTTGCTGCCAACTGGGGAATGAACCAGCGGATGGAAGTCCCCTCTTTCTGTTCTCTCCCTCTTTCTGTCTGTAACTCTACCTCTTACGATAAAAAAAAAAAAAAAAATCGAAACATAGTAGTGGCCTCTGGAAGGGGCCAAGGGAGCTGTGCAGGGGACACTGGCCTAGGTTCCTATGTCAGATTTGCTTGCAATCATTCCTCTCTGTGACGGCATAACCTGACATACTAAATGTGAACTCCCCAGGGACTGCTGGGAGGTCTGTCAGAATCAGACACGGCTCTCACACTCCATGCCCCAGGCGTGCAGTCTTTGGGTCGGCTGTGCCCCCGCGGTCCGCTCTCCCATTAGCTCAGCACTTTTGTCTTGGGCCCCTGAGTGCTGCAGGAGACACGCGGGAGCCTCTGCTTACATGGCTGCTCCATGGGAGCCGTCCTGAAGGCGGACCCGAGATGAAGTAGTGAAAAGCTTGGTGACAGAGGGAATGAGGAATTTAGGGTGAAGACAGAGTAAGGAGGCCCAGCGCCCTAGGCAAAGACTTGTAAGAGCGCCTGGAAATACTGGGGAAGCTGGTTGCTAGGGTAGGCTGGGGCCAGTCTGAGGAAATTGTGACCTGCTCCAAGTCTGTCACCTGACCCCTGAAGCCAGAATTGGCCCGAGGAGAGAATTTTACTTTCCTTTGTTGTGATGGGTTTAGACCTAGAATACCATCAGCTGCCCTTCCCCTAACCTTGGGTATTAAAAAGAGTGGGCATCTTCGTGCTGTTCTAAGTTCTGGAGGTACAGGAGTGAATGAGTAGGACAATGAGGTTCCTTTGTACTTTTTCCTGCCAGTAATTAGAAAACGGGAAATCTAGGGGTTTACAGAAAGGGAAATCGGATCAGAGAGATGAACCAGAGGGGCGGGACAGGCTACATCCCATGAAAACACCCAGCGAAGGCCTCTCTGTAGGTAGTAAGCTGTGGGGTGAGCATCCTAAGACCGAAGGAACAGCAGGTGCAAACCTTCCACAGGGTGCAGAAGAACTCACCATACTGAGAAATATAAAAGACGAGGTGCCTGGGGTTCAATGGGCAAGGGTGACAGATGTCGGGGGAAACAGCGAGAGGCCCAGCTGGTCAAGTGGTCGGGATTTTTATCACAGGGACGATTAGGAGCCATCGGAGGTTCTGAGGCACAGGACTTCCCAGGTGGCAGCCGCCTCTCTGGACTGGGTGCCTCTTGAGCCAGCCGCCCCTGTGGGTTGGGCTCCAAGTAGGATCATGCTGAGAGCCAGACCCAAACCAGGAGCTAACCACCCATCGGGAAGGTTCCATGCAGAGTCTCAGGTCTCCCTCTCACTGGGGGTTTTGGGCGAAGGAGGGCGGAAGGCAAGAAAGTGGACAGGGTAGGTATGGGTGCAGTGTTCCAGAGCCTGTCTCCCTCTCCTAGTGGGGATTCCCTTCACTGAATCGTCCATGAGCTCCAGCTCAGAAGCCCCAACTTTCTCCCCGTAGCCAGTTGCGTCCACAGCGCCATCCCACCTGCTTTCCACTTGGCACTGCAGGCTGTAGAAGTCATGCGTTTGGCTCCTGGAGGAAGAGTGTGACATTGGAAACTTCTAAGAACCCTAGGATCAGAGGCCAATGAGCAGGGCATGAGCTTGTGGTGGAGCAGTCGTCAGAGCTGGGATGGAGAACACTAAGGCTCTCAGCCCGAAAGCCAAGGACGGCAGGCCAGGGACTCTGTGCACAAAGACAGGCATTGTCAGCGTTCAGCATATGGACTCTTAGAGGGGCCTTGTCAGGTTAGCCAAGACTTTTTTTTTAAAGATTTATTTAATTCACTTGAAAGTCAGACTCACAGTCAGAGAGTCTGTGAGAGAGAGACAGAGAGAGACACAGAGAGACAGAGAGAGAGGTCTTCCATCCGCTGGTTCACTCCCCAGTTGTCCACAATGGCCGGAGCTGCACTGATCCAAAGCCAGGAGCCAGGAGCCTCCTCTGGGTCTCCCACATGGGTGCAGGGGCCCAAGGACATGGGCCATCTTCTACTGCTTTCCCAGGCCATAGAAGAGAGCTGGATCGAAAGTAGAGCAGCCAGGTCTCGAACCAGCAACCATATGGTATGCCGGTGCCCCAGGCCAGGGCATCAACCCGCTGCGCCAAGACTTTTAATGTGCTTGTTTCTATAGCTTATTATTATGCATATCTATAAATAATAATGGCCAGTTACCGAGGGCCATCTGTATGGCATGCATTTTTTGTCCCCATGTGTTTCTTTGCATCCCCAGGATAACTGTACAAAGTGGACACTGTGGGTCCTCCCTTTTATAAGCAAGGATGCAAGGGCTAGAAGGGTCAAGGAGTTTTTGCAAGGTCACACCACTAGTGTGATGGAGCTTGGATCTGCAGCTGGGTCCATCTGACCTCAAACCTACTGGCACTATGATAGAATGGTGGACAAGCAGCATCCCACTGCAGCGGCCTGGGGGCCCACATCCTGACTCTACCACCTACCGGCTTTGTGCACGTGACAAGCTCAAAATGTTCCATGCATCTTCTATAGAATGGGGATAATAATAGCGCTCATCGCATAGGATTACTGTGCGAGTACCATGTTAACTCCTGCTATTATCCCTTTTGTGTGTAAGAGGTGAATTCTTTTCTATGTGTTTGTTTTGCACTGGTTCACTGTGCCACATCTGTGACCTGTCCACACGTATTTGCACTGGAACATCTTACGTATGCTGTAAACTATAGAAGACAGGTCCAGGATTATGTCATCCCTTTGTGTGGCATGTTTTATAGCCCCTCTTTGATGATGACAATGATGGACATGTGGCTAAAAAAGAAATCTTTGACTCTGGCCTTTAGCCAGTTTCTTTTTTTCAGGCCGAACACCAGTCTGCCAGCCCTGCTGACCATGCAGAGGTCCCTCTCTGGGGAGCAGAGGCTCCCTAACAGTGGGGGTTGACTCAGTGGATTAATTCATGGACACCCAGTACGAGTTTACAAGCGCAGAGGGACTGTTTGCGAAACACTGGGCTTCTAACTGAATTACTATTTTATTTTGGCATGCTTCAAATAGACTTTTGCATAATAATTGGAAAGTAATCTTTGGCTAAGTAAATGTATTTCTCATCCCTGTGCTACTAGACCCCCATGATTTGGTGGGCTACCCAAGATTTTATCTCTAATGGCTACTGAAGAACCAGTGGTTGATTCTGTCTCCATCTCTCAGGATTTAGTCAGAACTCAGGGGTCTTGGATTATACTTGGATTTGCTCCAGTTCTGAGCAGTTTTGAGAAGACCTGAAGAGTCAGAAAGATCGGGCACGAAGAAATCCTGGGAAAAGGGATATTTAGATACTAACGTCACCAGCCCTGATTCATTTTGTCTTTCTCTGCCCTATTCTGTGTCTGGAAGGTCATGTCCAAGGGCTCCCTGGCTGGCTAGAAGGTCACGTCCATGGGCTGCCTGGCTGGCTGGTGTCTGGTCGGGTTAAGCAATAGGAGGCACTAGTCGAGTGATTAGAGATAGGAACTAGAGACAGACCAGAGCATTAGGGCTTCCCACTTTCTCCCAACAGCTCTGCCTTCTGGGTTGTGCTGTGTCCCCGCTGTGGGGCAGCCTCCTTTCAATGGCTCAGCTGTCTTCCAGTGTCTCACTGTTCCCTGCTTTGGTTGTCTTAACCCTGCCTGCTCTCAGGGAGCAGCCCTTTCATTAAAGTCTCTTTACACCCTGGCTGAGTGGGTACTGGCTCTAGCCACAGCTATGCAGAGAGCATAGCTGGTCTCAGGTGGGTGAGAGGAACATCTTTGACTTGCCGTATTCTGCCTTTTGTGATATTTCTCTTTCCTTCTCCCCATCTATGGAATGTTTCTTTATCTATTTCCATTTTATTCAAAAGGCATAGAGATTGAGAGAAAGAAAGGAAAACAGAGAGATCTTCCATCTGCTGGTTCACTCCCAAAATGCCTACATCAGCCAGGGCTGGGCCAGGCCAAAGCCAGGAGCTCAATCTGGTCTTTCACATGGGTGACAGAGACCCAAATGCTTGCGCCATCACCTGTTACCTTCTAGGGTGCACATTTGCAGGGAGATGCAGTTGGGGACAGAGCTGGGACTTGATCCCTGGCACTCTGACATGGAACACTAGCGTCCCAGGCAGTGTCTTACTTGATATCCACTGCTAGATTGTCTCTTGAATGTAACACCTGTCAAATAGGCCAGAGGTGATGAGGCTCTTATCACTTGGTCATTGGGGGTGAGTGGATAAGCAAGTGGCTTTTGCAAGCCCAGTGCCACCAGGAAAGAGGCACTGAGCGCCTGCTTCATAATTGACTGACTATTGATTGAAAGGATATCCTCACTGAAATCATAATTGCTTTCTTATCATATACCCCAACATGAGCCACCGCAGAGTGCAAAGCTGCCTGTAAGAATACTGTGTATCTGGGCCGGCGCCGTGGCTCAACAGGCTAATCCTCCGCCTTGTGGCGCCGGCACACCGGGTTCTAGTCCCGGTCGGGGCGCCGGATTCTGTCCCGGTTGCCCCTCTTCCAGGCCAGCCCTCTGCTGTGGCCCAGGAGTGCAGTGGAGGATGGCCCAAGTGCTTGGGCCCTGCACCCCATGGGAGACCAGGAAAAAGCACATGTCACCTGGCTCCTGCCATCGGATGAGTGCGGTGCGCCGGCCGCAGCGCGCCATCCGCGGCAGCCATTAGAGGGTGAACCAACGGCAAAAGGAAGACCTTTCTGTCTGTCTCTCTCTCTCACTGTCCACTCTGCCTGTCACCAAAAAAAAAAAAAAAAAAAGAAAGAAAAAAAGAATACTGTGTATCTGTGCCACATGGCCCCAAGTTTTCTCCCACATCATCACATTTGCTCACCACAACCATTCGTGGAGATAAGACAGGGCTGATGTTTTCCCATTTTCCAGGCTTAGTTCATCAAATGTGAGTTTTGAGTTCTTATTACCTACTTGGCCCTCTGCTGGGCACAGTGACACCAAGAGGAAGCCAACATAGCCGCCATTCTCTCTCCAGTCTAGTGGGTGACATGGACATGGCAACCCACAGAGGGACCCTGAGATGAGCACTGGGCGAATAGTGCGAGCAAAGCTTTTTGCGTGCCCAGAGGGAGGAGTGATGAGAACAGTGGGGAGAAGCGAATGCCCCCGAGTGCCTGCCAAGTGCCAGCCGAGTGCCAGGTCCCGGCTAGGACCCTGCCACTTAGAGTGTGGCCCAGGCACTGTCAGTAGCTGCACCTTCGAGGAGCTTGTTAGAAATGCAGAATCTCAGATCCATGGATTCAGAACCCACACTTTAACAAGATGCCAAGGTCAAGTCTATGCATGGTGAAGTGTGAAAAGTCTAGGCTGGGTGATTTACAGATTTTATTTATTGCCTACTCCCATGAGGTAGTTGTAGTATCTATTTTTGAGTTTTTTAAAGATTTATTTATTTATTTGAGAGGCAGAGTGATGGAGAGAGAGAGAGAGACAGAGAGACAGAGAGAGACAGAGATCTTCCATCCACTGGTTCACTCCTCAAATGACCGTGGTGGCTGGGGCTGGGAGCCTGGAACTCCATAAGGGTCTCCCATGTGGGTGGCAGGAACCCAAGCACTTGGGCCATCTTCTGCTGCCTTCTCAGGTTCATTAGCAGGGAGCTGGATCAGAAGTGGAGCAGCTGGAACTTGAACTGGTGCTTGTGCGGGATGCCGGCATTGTGGGTGGTGGCTTAGCCCAGTGAGCCACAGTGCTGCCCTTAGTTGTTATATCTCGACACTCTGTGCCACACAGCCACGTCAGGAACTGGACTTGAACTCCGTTTGCTTTCTCCAAGCTGCTCCTTACTCTTCATGGACCTGGGAGAAGCTTCACGAAGGAGGTGATGTTTGAGCTAGATTTGGAAGGACCTCACTGGGTGGGGGCAAGAGGACATTCTGGTCAAAAGTAGCCCTGGAGCAACTGCATGGATTGGCTATGGGATAGGGACCACCTGTGGAGTGGGGGAAACAGGAGGGCAAAGAAGGTGGGAAGGAAATTACAAAGGGACTTGGATGCCAGGCTAAGGAACTTGAACTTAACTGTGAGCAGCTTTTGCATCTTGCTGTGCAACTGTGATTGACGGCTCATTTCTTGTGCTGGACGCCCAGTGTCGCCGCTTGCAGGCTGAGTCACAGGCTGGATGCTCTGGAAGCAGACACTGAGGCAGATGCTGGAGAGAAAGCTATGCATTGGGAAGAAGCACCTATGTGAGGAAGAGGGGGCAACTGGGTAGGGCAGAGGAAAAAGTCATACAGCGAGCCCAATACAGTCTTGCTCAACCTGACAGCAAGTTCTGGAGTGCATAGGGCTTTCTGTCGGGGTTGACCTACTCAGGCTGAAACGGCCAGACCTTTATACCCCTAGCCGACTCAGTCACCAGACACAGGCTGCCCTAGGGCAGGGCAAGATGTGGGGCGAGCTGGCTCTGCAGCCGGAGTGCCCTGGAGGAGGAAGCTCTCTCCTTCCTGTACCCCCAGAGCTGGGTGCCCAGGCCTCCCAGGAGCAGGCACTGAGCAGCCCCCTGCCACATCTGCCACGGGATGTCTGTCTCTTCATTGGCACAATGGAAGACTTCATAGTAGATCCCTCACAGGGCCAGATCACCCACTGGATACCAATCATTAATATCTACCTAGACAAGGAAGTTACTGTAAGCTTTCTCCCTTGGGAGCACTCAGGTGTTGAAAGTCCCTCACTGTGACCTAAGGAACAGAGGAGAACACACCCAATTCCCAGCATGCCACCAGGAATTCTCCCCCTCCCTCCCCATGTTCCAGGTCTTAGTGTTTGTTAGTTGAACAGTGGCAGGTGATAGGAAAGATCCGAGGAATTTAGAGGAGGGGAGTCAAGAGTCAGATCAGTGGTTTGAACAGAGGCTGTAAGTTGGATCATGAACGATGAACTGGAGGGTGTATTACTTAGGTAGAGACCGAGCTTCTGCAACTTCGAGACTCGAACTAAGACACAAGCAAGAGATGCTGTCTCTGTCATGTCACGTTCTCAAGTGAGTCACCAGAAGGGACACTACTCTGTGAGGCCACTCAGGGCCAGGCCCCTTGTATCTGTTACTCTACAGTGCTTGCCAAAGTGCAGCCCCCGGGCCAGCAGCGTCAGCACCTTCTGGGAACTTGTTCAGAATGCCCATTCCCCAGGCCCCAGCGCAGCCCCGCCCCGTCAGGAGTTCCAGGAGTAGGCCGAGAAATCTGCATCTTGACAAGTCTGGTGGTGGTTCTGATGCGCACTCCAGCTTGAGAAGCACTGACCGAGGGTGGTGTTCTCATCTCTCAGGTCAAAACGGTGTGACCAGCTCATGGATAGGTAGACAGGAGGAAGAACAGGACAGGCCAATTCCTTTTTAAAGAAAGTACCTGGCAGCTGGGTGTATGCTTTCTGCTATGCAATAGGTTGTAACCTCCGTGTGATCATGTGGCTTACGTAGGTGCAAAGAACCTTGGGAAATGTAGTCTGTAGCTGGGTATCCAGCAATCTTGGGTTTCTATACCAAAAGGAAAATCAAAGAAATAAATACTTGCAGAAAAGTAATAGCCTCTGCCATCATTGTAATAAAATGACAAAGACTATGAGGGACAGAACTAAAGTAGTGGATGTGTAAGGGGGAGGAAAGGATTTGTTTGAGAAATAAATTCTGTACTGACTGTTTTCACTGTGCAGTAAGAAAGAGGGGAGAAGTGGGCATCTCCCAGGTTGCTAGGCAAGTGGACAGTGATGGTGTTAATTGTGGTATCTTCTAGAGAGAGGAAAGAAGGACTTGAGTTGGTTATGAGATGCAAAGGGTTTGATTTGATGGAAGAACATCAGGGTAGAAATGTCCACTCCTGCAGGCTCTAGGAAAGACCTGCCCAAGGCCCCCGAGAAAGGGTGTGGATGGAGATAGAGGTGTGGGAAATGTCCAGATAGAGCTTGGATGTGAACAGGATTGCCAGAGTGTAAAACGGGAAGAGGACGAAGTGCTGGGAGCCCTGCACTTAAGAGTGAGCACTGGAGGGAATCTAATGAGACAGATGACAAAGAGATCCGAGTGCTGAGAGCCAGAGAACAGGAGCTTGGAGGAGACGAAAGATGCCAGAACCAGGGTCAGTCCTGCAGAGGTGACACATGGGACAGGCATTCAGGTGGGCTGTTTGGCGGCAAGTGAGAGCAACTGAAGTGCAGACAGCTTAAGGGGACAGGCTCAAGGCTCCACAGGTAGCAGGTGGCCGAGCCAGGACTAGCCCTGTCTTCTGGTCCTGGTTTTCCCAATAGAAACTGCCAAGGTGGCCACTGTTGCTCTCCTCAACAGGCCGATCGTCTGCAGGAATCCTTAGCGTTCTCCCCGACACTGAATCAGGATCTGATTTCTGGTGCAGGCCTGTCTGTCCAGCTGTGGGACTTTCCCCCAGAAGTACTGCGGCTCAGTCTTCCTCCTATTTACCTGAGCACACCCACCCTGAGCCTACTGGTGACACACCAGCTTGGTTTATGGGCTTCTTTGGCCTCCCAAGAATCCCAGTCATGCTACCTTTTGTCTTTGTGGCATGCCTTGCCCAGCAGCTCAGCTTCCGAGCAACGTAAGTAATTGTTGTCAACCCTCTACTTACCCTGTTCCCGAAAGAGTTGCCTCATGACTAAAAAGCATGAGACTTGTGCAAGTCCATGACGCTGCTGCCCCCACCTTTGTGCAGGTCAAAGCGTAGACAGCTTGACCTTGCTGAAGACGAACCAAGGGTCAAGCACAAATCCCACCCATGTGATCTCATTCTCAAGGTTGTTTGTTTGATCTTGGACTTGAACACTAAGCAAATTTGCTCACCTCCAGAGTGCTTGAATTTTTATTCCCCAAATTTTTGACAACTGGACATCAAGATTCTTTCAAGACTTAGTAACTGAATTCTTTGGCAGCTTTCAGCTCTCTGCTCCTGGGGAATGTTTTTGCCTGTTGGAGGAACTTTGTAGCCACAAGCAGACTTCTCACAATCCACCGACTGCCTTATTGTCGACCCAGAGTGGTGTGCTGACTGTAAAGTGGCCCTAGTATTTTTGAGATCCCTATGGGAACACAGTCATAATGATAAAGCAGTTCTGTCCTGAGTACTTTCGATAGTCTTTATGGTTTCATTTCCTATTGATATGAAAGAGACTCTTGGCAATCAAAAAATATCCTCAAATTTCAGGTTCCTTGTTTCATATAGGAGCACAGCTTTGTCAAATAAAGTGAGTAAGCCCCGATCTCTTGTGTAACTGTGTGCTCCCTAACAGATGAGTCACCCAGGACTCCGATCATCTCTGGCGTGTTGGATGACCATAGGAATTTTGTGATTACCTACGATGTAGAACAAACAAAGCTGATAGCTGCCAGAAGACTCCAAATACCAAATACTACAAGTAAATACGACTGCGGGTTCCAAAACATACACTGAATCAGCTCACACCTCATCGTCGGCCGCCACCACCCAAATCCAAAGGCACCATGATGTTATGACCAACCTGCACTGTTAACCCTGCATTCACTTCAACACCCTCCATCCATTTTCCATGATGAAGCTAGCGTCATCTTATAAGCAAATAAGATCACGTCTCTCATCTGCTTGAAATTTATCTGCTTTCTGTCTCAGAAAAAATCCAAGTTCATGATCACGAGGCCCTATGTGACCTGCCTCCCCTGCCCCAGGACGCGATGATATGATAGTATATCACCCCCACTCTCTTCCCCTTGTAACGATCCACCCGCCTGTCTATTCTGTAGACCACATGTAGCCCACCATGGGCAGATCTGCAGCCTGTGCCCTGCAGAACTCAAGCAGGCTGCAGGAGGAGTGATGTCCATGGTGACACCCAGTGTGGCAACCCTGCATACACACACCAAGTTCTTTCCTACCACAAAGCCTGAGCACGTGCTGTGTCCTTCTGCCTGGGACATCAGTCGTCAGGCTCTTTGCACAGCTGGCTCCCCCTCCCCTCAATAAACAGTGCACAAAGCACCACTTTATTATACCAAGTACAGCAAAGGGAACATCAGGGCCTCTTGCTCAAAGTATTAAGAATTTAATAGAGCAGTGAACCAATCACAGGGCCCTTCTGAGTCCCCTGCATAGCTGCCCCGTCACAGCCAGTGAAGCTGGCACTGGCCTTAGTGACAGCCTAAGGGTCCCAGGCCTTCCCTTCCTAATCATCCAAACCAAAGGAACCATCTGATTACTCTGCAAAGGCTGGGCAAGGGCCTCCTTTCCTTTCCAGATAAAACCTCAGCGTTTTAAATGACGAAGAACAAGGACCCCTGCATGGTTCCCCATGTATTGTGTTTTTGGCAGAGCAGCCACTCAGCGTAAAAGGTGTTGTGAGTGTTTTTGATGAGGTCTTGCACAGGTTCTCATTTTTCTATAAATTTGCCTTGAAAGCAGTGATGAGAAGCCTTGTGAGCCAAGGAGAACTCGTGTACAGAGATCAAAAGGACTCATCACAACATTACACATTGGAAAGGGTACTACGATTAGAATTTTTACAATAAAAATGCTTATTTTATAGAACTAAGGTTTTCTATGTGTAATTATCCCAATTATATTTTCAAGTTCAGTTGAAATCTCAGATAACAATTGGCTAGCCTTTCGAAGTTAAATTTTTATTTTTAGTGAACTAAAACAAAATTATTTAATAATGTAATTTCATTCTTGGACAAAGTTGTTGTCTTTGCACATAGGGAAGTGTTTTATTTAAAAATACAGTTAGCTTGGGGCCGGTGCTGTGGCTCAGTGGGTTAAAGCCCCAACTTGCAGTGCCAGCATCCCATGTGGGTGCCAGTTCTAGTTCCGGCTGCTCCACTTCCAATCCAGCTCTCTGCTATGGTCTGGGAAAGCAGTAGAAGATGGCCCAAGTGCTTGGGCCCCTGCACCCACGTGGGAAACCCAGAAGAGGATCCTGGCTTTGGATCGGCACAGCAATCATTTGGGGAGTGAACCAGCAGATGGAAGACTTCTCTCTCTCTCTCTCTCTCTCTCTGGCTGTACCTCTCTCTGTAATTCTTTCAAATAAATAAAATAAATCTTTAAAAAAAATACAGTTAGCTCACAATCTATTCACTGTTTTCGTTCATAGAACATTTATAAATATTGGATTTGAAAGTTCTGCTAATGGTATTTAACTCAGAAAATGAGGATGCATATAACAACTTCTTGAAATATAAGATCTTCTTACTTAGAGGTGGGCTTCTGTCCTGCTCCTAGGAATCTAATATTTTTAGTCCAAATAACAGGAGAGGCAAGAAAGGTCAAGGATCTGTGGCAGGGAGATAAGGCAAGAACCTGTCATTTTCAGAGGAAGGGCCCGGCCTTCCTCGGGGTGGGGAAGCCGTCTGGGGGCTCTGATAGGGCTTTTCGTAGTGGATTACTCTTGGGTTAGCAGCAAGAGCAAAGTGGTTATAATGACACAAACATCCTGAAAGTACTTGGGATCAACCAAGAGAGAAAACATATTTTCTGCCCCAATTTTTGCTGATCTTTAAGTGACCATAATAAAGAAACAAGGAAAGAAAAGAAAGAAGGAAAGAAGGAAAGAAGGAAAGAAGGAAAGAAGGAAGGAAGGAAGGAAGGAAGGAAGGAAGGAAGGAAGGAAGGAAGGAAGGAAAAAAGAGAAAGAGGGCAAAAACAATGCATTTACATTGTGTAAAGAATGAAAGCAAAAGCTAAACACCCACAAGGAGCCTCATTAGAGAGGTCTGGTCTGGGACTCATTCATGAATTAAGCAAACCCCAGCTTCCTGCTTTCTCACCCTACACCTTCAGAAAAGCAGCTAAGAAACTCATATTATGGAGCAGAAGCCCAGTAAGGATGAGTGAGTTATCTTGTACAGGCATGCTTGCTTTAGAGCAGGGAAAACGAATCGCTGCCAAAGAACTGAATTTTTAAAAAATTATTGTAAATTGATGATGTATTGTGTAAAGTTATGGGGTACAAAGCGACTTTATGATTTATGAGTCCAATTCAGAGGAAAGAAAGAGCGGAAAGTTCTGGTGGTGGGATTGCAGCAGAGCCCCGAGTCGGCTGAGAGCAGCCATTCTCCTGAGAACCGAGAACTGCCTTTATTTGTGGGCACTGTGCACCCCTTGAATTTTCCTTCCTCTCGACTTCTTGTTTTGCAATAATCTTAGCTTTCCAGAGAAGCCGAAAGAGCTCCCGTACGCTTGGCACCCAGTTTCTCCTAATGTTGACATTTCATATCACTTGTGGCACATTTGTCAAAACCTAGAAGCTGACATCGGAACACTAGTGTTCACTAAACTCTAGCCTTCACTTGGCTCTCATTGGTTTTTACTAACGTACATTTTCTGTTTGATCCAAATCCAGGATACTGGGCTGGGTGCAGCCTTTCTTCTCAATCCGATCTAACCCCCCAAACTCTCCTGTCAAGGTCCCCAGTGCTCCTCAGCTTCCTCTGGCCCCGCCATTCCTGGTTAGCGTTGGTCCTGCTGCACCTGTCAGGTGTCACTTGCTCTGGTGCTCCTCCCACCTCGCTGCCCCCTTCTCCTTGGTCCTTGGCAGCCTCCTAAGCTCTGGACACACACAGGGCTCAGTCCTTCCTCGTCCTCTCTCTTCGTCTACACTCACTCCTCGGGTTTCTCTTCCTGTCACATGGCTGTGAAAGTCACTTTTGTGGTGACTCTGAATTTGTATCTCTAACCCTGATCGCTTTGCTAAAGTCCAGACAGATAGAAGGAAAGCTGTCTTCTTGACCTTGCCATTGAGAGCTTACAAAAATCTCCGATGGATCACTTGCCAGTCTGCCCTTCCACCTGTTCATCCCCCAATCTCTGCCTCTCAGAAAATAACAGCTCTATTCCACCAGCAGTTCAGGACCAAAATCTTGGACTCGCCTTTGATTCCTCTTTGTTTAATATTCCACGTCCAGGGGCTGGCGCAGTGGCGTCATAGGCTAACCTTCTGCCCAGTGCCAGCATCCCATATGAGCGTTGGTTCTAGTCCCAGCTGCTCCTCTTCTGATCCAGCTCTGTGCCGTGGTCTGGGAAAGCAGTGGAAGATGGCCCAAGCCCTTGGGCCACTGCACCCACCTGGGAGACCAGGAAGAAGTACCTAGCTCCTGGCATCGCGGCCATTTGGGGAGTGAACCAACGGATGGAAGACACCTCTCTCTGTCTCTCCCTCTCTCTGTAACTTTACCTCTCAAATAAATAAATAAATAAATAAAATCTTTTTAAAAAGTCCCATATCTACTCTATCAGCAAATTCTGTCAGCCCTCCCTTTGAAATATCCTGATTCTGAGCACTTTCACTACAGCCTCTGCTGTCACAGCTTGGTCCGAGGTACCCATCTTTCACCCTGGGTTATTGTAACGGCCTCCCAAATCGTCCTGCTCTACCCTTACCCTGTCCCTGCGTGCTCACCACTGCTCCAATTTGCTCTCAACACAGAGGTATGTTAAGAAATGTACATCTGATCCTATCGTTTCTTTACTCAAAACCCTCCCATGGCTTCCACGCTCAGAAAAAGCGTGGCAGGTGTGGTGGTAGCAGCTTAAGTCACCTTCTGCAATGGTGCCATCCCATAATGAAATCATTTTGCTTATCAAAATTTCTGAAATTAATTAGCTGTGTGGATTCTTGCCACATATCCAGAGAAGAATTCTGAATACAGACTCAAATAGACCAGGCAGCATGGCATAAGTTGTTAAGCTTTTTATTTAGTGAGAGAAATGCATACAGCAGTGAGGGCTTTCAGGGAGAAAGAAAAGCCCAGAAATTAAGTTGGGAACCATACCGAGCAGAGAGCAGGATAAGAGCCATGTGCAGCAAGCGTTTGGTTCTGAGCAGCCACAAGCAGCTTAGCACCAGCATCAAGGCGGAGTCGAAAGCTAAGAGGGCGGCGCCCGGAAGGCCACGCCCCTGGAAGGTGCAGGGCAACAAGGGGATCCAGGGCAGCGAGGGAAAATAAGGGCCGGGCCCACCTTGTTCCAGGCCTTTTGTCCACTTCCAAAGGGGCGTGGTCACGTAGCCTGACTGGCAGGTGGGCATACAGGTGGGGTCAGGTAGGAGGCGAGATCACACAGGGGCGTGGCGAAGGCATGGCCTGCCAGCTCACAAGCCTAATCAAATCTATCCTATCTGCCTGCCTACAACCATATGAGCACCAGTTTGAGTTTCAGCTGCTCTGCTTCCCATCCAGCTCCCTGCTAATGAGCCTGGGAAAGCGGCAGAAGATGGCCCAAGTGCTTGGGCTCCTGCACCCCCATGGGAGACCTAGATCGAGTTCCTGGCTCCTGGCTTCGAACTGGCCCTGCCCCACCTGTCATGGCCTTTTGGGGAATGAACCACCAGATGGAAAAGCTCTCTTTCTCTCTGTGATTCTGCCTTTAATATATATATATAATATTATATTAATTAATTATTATTTTATTTATTATTTATATAATTATGTGTTATTTATATACTAATTAATTTATTATATAATATATATTAAGATTTATTCATTTGAAAGGCAGAGTTACACAGAGAGAGAAGGAGAGGCAGAGAGGTCTTTCATCCGCTGGTTCACTTCCCAATTGGCTGCAATGGCCAGAGCTGTGCCGATCCAAAGCCAGGAGCTTCTTCCGGTCTCCCATGTGGGTGCAAGGGCCCAAGGACTTGGGCCATCTTTTACTGCTTTCCCAGGCCATAGCAGAGAGCTGGACAGGAAGTGGAGCAGCTGGGACTTGAACCGGTGCCCATATGGGATGCAGGCACTGCAGGTGGCAGCTTTACCTGCTTTGCCACAGTGCTGGCCATTTATATATATATATAATATATTATTATATAATATATAATAATATAATATATAATATATAATATAATATATATATAAATGAGAACACAAAGTCACTGCCGAGACATGCTCTTTCCCTTCGCCTAATTTTGGTCTTAAACACCTCCCAAGCTCCCTCTCACCCTATCCCAGCCACACCTGCCTCCTGGTTCATCCTCAACTTGCAAGCATGTTTGCCCCAGGGCTCGTGCGGGCTATTGTCCCTGCTCGGAATGTTTGCCCTTGAGGTAGCTTCCTGGCTTGCAGGGAGGGGAGCTAGAGAGAGAGCAAGATGGGGGACCGGCTCCTCCGGGTTTGCCGGGGACTCTCCTTGTTTACGTCTGGAACAGCCTCATATTCTGGGTGCTGTCGGTCCCTGGCAAACCAGGACAGCTCATCACCCTTGCGAGGGCTGAGGGGTGTGTGCAGAAGGAGGTCAGAGAAGGCTTGGAAACAAGGAGACATTTGGGCGAAGGCTTGTCCGAGATGAGCCATTGGCTCTGCCGCTCCTTACGGCTGTGTGATTCCTTGGGCGTCTGTCTGCAGAATTCCCTGCACACAGGTAGTGGCAATCCCAATGATTATTCAAAGTGCATCTGACATTGCTTTTACTAAGTGGGCCCTTAAGGGCTGATGCTGTGGTGCATGGGGTTAAACCCCCACCTGTGGCACTGGCATCCTGTATGGGCACTACGTTGAGTCCTGGCTGCTCCTAGTCTGAGCCACCTGGGAAAAGCAGCATAAGATGGCCCAACTGTTTGGGTCCCTGCTACCCATATGGGAGACGTGGGTGGAGTTCCAGGCTTCTGACCTCGGCTTGGCACTGCTCCAGCCATTGTGGCCATTTGGGGAGTGAACCTGAGAATGGAAGTTCTCTCTTCTCTGTAACTGCTTTTCAGATAAATAAATCTTTCAAAATAAATAAATAAATAAAAGGATTTTATGAGCTTTATGAAGAAAATTGGCCAGGGAGCCTTCGAAACCAGGTAAATCTGTAGTCTCGGCTCAGCTGTGGGACTTTGGACAAGTTATGTAATTTCTCAAAGCCTGATTTTTTTTTTTTTAAATTCATCACACAACAATTATAAAAACCTCAAGGGCTATGGTGAAGACGAAAAGAGATGCAGAGGGAAGTTATTTAGAACCATTCTGGCACACGGTAAACACTGACCACCTGCTCTTACTCTGCTGTTCTCGCCAGGTGCCGGGGCCCAAGCACTGGGGCCACCTTCCACTGCCTTCCCGGTCCACAGCAAACAGCTGGATCAGAAGTGGAGCAGCCAGGTCTCGAACCGCCGGGACCTCTTCTCCCTCACCTACCCCATTGCACTGAGCACCGGAGACCGTGCTCCGAACAGGATCGCCTCTTAGCAGTGCTCTCTTTAGGCACAAGCTTGACCAGAGCTGTCCTGTGCTGAGCATGTACGTGACCATGGGCTCTGCGCTGTATCCTTGGCGGGCATGGCCTCAGCCTTCCCAGCAGCCCTGTGGGGGAGATGATAGCTGTGTTCCCAACTGACAGGTAAGGAGACTGAGGGCTGGCAGAGTCACCTGGCTTCCCAGGGTCAGGTACCCAGGCAGTAGGAGAGCTGGGATTAAACCCCAGGCTGCTCTTAAACCGCCCACCTATGTTCTGGTGGCACTCAGAGCAGAGCGCAGTGGAAGGGACAGGCCTAACCGCAACCTGTAGTATTTTCTCTCCTTTCTCAGTGGTTGGCAGGGACGTGGAGGAGGAGGGCTATAAAAACATGGCAATGATACCACACAGAATATGCAAAGCCCAGTGCCTGGTGCCCAGGAGCTCAGGGGGCGAGGCAGTTGGGAGAGACTTCCTGTGGAAGGCAGATAGAAAGAGCTTGCAGAGTGGAAGGCAGGGCCTAGGTGCAGGAAAAGAAAAAAATATACGTCATCCAGGCCAGAATGCAAGAGCAGGGAGTCTAGAATTCGGAAGCTATACTGAAAATCTGGGGCCTGCGGCTTTCTATGGGGATCCCTAAAGGAGGCGAGCAAGAGAGCCCAAGGTGCAGCGAGGCAGTGTTGGCCGGCAGGGAGGGTCCTGGCAGGTCGGAAAGGCTTGGTGTTGGAGGAGGGGTTCTGAAGCCACGTAGCCATTACTGTTCTCACTCATCCGTTTGACTTTTTATGAGAGAGGCTGAACATCCTTTTACAGGTTTGAGCAATTTATATTTATTTTTTTGAAGGTTTATTTATTCATTTTAAGGGCAGCGTTACAGATAAGCAGAGGCAGAGAGAGAGAGAGAGGTGTCTTCCATCCGCTGGTTCACTCTCCAGATCGCCACAAAGGCTGGAGCTGGGCAGATCCAAAGCCAGGAGCCAGGAGCTTCTTCCAGGTCTCCCACATGGGTACAGGGGCCCAAGGACTTGGGCCATCTTCTACTGCTATCCCAGGACATAGCAGGGAGCTGGATCAGAAGTGGAGCAGCTGGGACTTGAACCAGTGCCCACATGGGATGCTGGCACTACAGGAGGGATCTTCACCTGCTACGCCACAGCACCAGCCCCCCCAAGTCCAACTTTTTGCTCTCAACTATTGAACTTAGAAGACAGACAGACATCTCATGTTGTTTGGACATCACCAGCTTCATGACTGCAAAGTGCAGGAGACATGGTCAATGGTGTGATAGCTGTCACCCATCCCCCCGAGCTGTCACAAACCAGCAGAGGCAGTGAGCTGGGACTGCTTAGTGGCAGGTAGCACCGAGCGGCTGGGTAGCTGACTCATGTCCCTGCCTGGAAGTTGAGGACTCAAACTAGTCTTAACAGGGCTGGTCAGATGAAATCACACCAGAACACAGGGGACTGTGGTTATGAAGTCCGTAGAGAGAAGAGGAGCTTGGGCGCCATGGCTCACTTGGTTAATCCTCTGCCTGCGGCGCCAGCATCCCATTTGAGCACCGGGTTCTAGTCCCGGTTGCTCCTCTTCCAGCCCAGCTCTCTGCTGTGGCCCGGGAGGACAGTGGAGGATGGCCCAAGTGCTTGGGCGCCTGCACCCGCATGGGAGACCAGGAGGAAGCACCTGGCTCCTGGCTTCGGATCGGCATAGCTCTGGCCGTAGCGGCCATTTGGGGGGTGAACCAACAGAAGGAAGACCTTTCTCTCTGTCTATAACTCTACCTGTCAAATAAAATAGAAAAAAGAAGAAGAAGAGGAGGAGCTTGACGTTCCCCTCTCACGGGACAGGGCAGATCTCAAGGTTTGGATGGAGTGCAACCTGCAAGGGGAGCCTACCCATAAATGCTGACCCGGGCTGACTCCCGGAGACACAACTTTTTATATTTACCATCATCTGAAATGATGGCGCCTCCTCTGATCAGCAGTGTCTTACGTTGCTGTTGGCCAGTGACAGGCCTGAGGCCAGCGTCACTGTCTGAACGTGCACCAGCTTGCTTTCTATGTCTGAGACAGCAGGAATAGATGACTGTGGCCCATTGGCTTTTCATTCAACAGACAATTTAAGGAGCGTTTCAGGAAGTAACGTAGTCCTGGTTGATTTCTGAAGTCTTCTGTTGACACTTTGAAAGATCAAGAAAGGACAGAATTAACACTTGAAGGGTGGACCCAATCCCTGGCTTGAAAGAAATTGTTGAGAGAACTCTTCAGGGCCAGCGCTGTGGCACAGTGCATTCAACTGCTGCCCGTAGCGCCAGCATCCCCTACGGGTACTGGTTCGAGCCCTGGCTGTTCCAATTCAGATCCAACTCCCTGCTAATGAAGCTGGGAAAAGCAGCAGAAGATGGCCTACGTACTTGGGCGCCTGCACCCATGTGGGAGACCTGGATAAAGCTCCTGGCTCCTGGTTCCAGCCTGGCCCAGCCCTGGCCATTGCAGCCATTTGGGGAGTGAACCAGTAGATGGATAGTCTGTCTGTCTGTCTCTTTCTCTCTGTAACTTGTCTTTCAAATCAAATAAATAAATCTTTAAAGAAAAAGAGAAAGAACTCTTTAAAGAAATGCTGCATTACTGACCCTTCTGACGGCACAGCGACTGTGCTTGGAGACATAGGGCATCTGTATGCAACCCTGACGTGAAACACATTTTAGGAGACTCGACTCTGATACCCGGGACAATTTTCTTCTCTTGTACTTTCCTTTTGTATTATGCGTAAAATCTATGCCTAGTGAGCAGCTTTGAAAGCAGCTGACAATTAGCTAAAACTACTGATTTGAGCAGCAGCACTGGCATCTTCGGTCTCAGCTCTTGGCCCAGCAGCGATGGGTGAGCTCAGCAGAATGGTGCAAAGCCAGCACGGCTAGGGGGTTCCCATCTGGAAACGTCACAGGTCTCGGGACCTTCCGCATAAGGAGGCTTTCTCCTGGTGATGCTCAGAGCCTCGGTAGCGTCCGAATAGGTCCTCTCCCTTTGAGGTTCTTTTCCTTTCATGCCTGCTCAAGCCAGCGCACACCTTCCACAGGGGTTTCTCAGGTCAGCTGGTGCGTGTGACTCTAATTTGCTGACTCATCACCTCAGGCTCAGGTCACTGCCAAGGCCAAGGCCCTGGGGAGGCTGCCTGAGCCACGTGTTCCTAGGTCGGAACTGCTCCATGAACTGAGTCAGGCGCAGGAGTGGGCCAGCTCTGCTGCAGCGTGAGTCACGGACCTCAAAGAGCTCTGGACGTTTAGAAAGTTCTTTGTATAAAATAAAAATGCTAAGTGATATGAAGTCCTAGCTTAACTGATTTGTTCCTCCTACCTCAGTAGTACCGGAGCAAGGGAGCATCTCATAGCCAGTGGATTCTCAGATCTGATGGCCTAGGGCAGTGGGTCAGGGAGCCAGAAAGACATCGGAGTACGTTAGGTGGTGGGTGCTGCAGATAGGTCATTTAGAACTCAATCTATAGGAAACTGTGTCAACGGATCTGCTTGGTCCCTGATGTTTCTAGTGTTTTTCCTGTATTCCCCGGGTGCCCTAGTTATACCTACCCCTGAAGCCAGAGTAGAGTATTGCCCGTGGTCGTTAGTGAATTTCACGTTATCGGCTGTTATTCTCATCCGCCAAGAGCCCCCTGAATTCTGATTCTCTCATTTACTATATTATCTCTCCTTCCCCTATAGCTTTCTGCCTTCTGCAAACTTGATAAGCTCTACCTCCTATGTCTTTATCAAAGTCACTAATAAAAATGTTGAGCAGTCTGGATCAACTCTGTAGACTCCTGGCAGCCAGTAGTCCCTTAGGTAGGCATGAACCCATTGATCAGCTCTTTCTGGACATATGTTTTGCCCAGCTGTGACCCCATCTCCGCATCTGAAACATAGTCTGGTTGGTAGGTGCGCCAGCTTCAACATCAGGGCAGACCCCAGTTCAAACCCCAGCTTCACCATGTACTAACATATGGCCGAAGGTGGGCTCCCTGACGACCCTCTGCTTAGTTTCTTCATGTGTAAAATGGGAAAATTGTGTTGATAGGGATGGACTGAGGATTGAATGAGTTAAGTACTTATAAAACAGGCTTCTCACTAAACGTCAGTGGCTAGGGCCATCAATATTCTCAGGTCCTCCATCTTGCCCAGTGCATACGAGATACGGAGTCGACACCCAACAAAAATTGACATCATTTCATCATTCCACTGTTGCAGCCATGTTATCCAAAAATGAAAATGAAGTTAACTAAGTGTGTGTGGCTTGAAATTTATAATTTATGACTCGGCTACTTTCAGCAATGGGATGGCACAGCTTGAATTAAAACACACTTAGAGGTTTAGCTGTGATGATGTCAACACTCCATTGGTAAGTACTTATGAACCGTGTTTGTGAATCTTTTCCAAAGTTTGGCTAGGAAGCTATATAAAACTGACAGCCATAGGCCGGTGCCACGGCTCACTAGGCTAATCCTCTGCCTTGCGGCGCCGGCACACCGGGTTCTGGTCCTGGTCGGGGCGCCAGATTCTGTCCCGGTTGCCCCTCTTCCAGGCCAGCTCTCTGCTGTGGCCCAGGAGTGCAGTGGAGGATGGCCCAAGTGCTTGGGCCCTGCACCCCATGGGAGACCAGGAGAAGCACCTGGCTCCTGCCTTTGGATCAGCGTGGTGCGCCAGCCGCAGCGAGCCCGCTGTGGCGGCCATTGGAGGGTGAACCAACGGCAAAGGAAGACCTTTCTCTCTGTCTCTCTCTCCCACTGTCCACTCTGCCTGTCAAAAAAAAAAAAGAAAAAAAAAGAAACTGACAGTCATGTATTCGTCTTGAATCTCCCTTTTTGCCACTCAGTGGAAACCAGTATTTCTGTATCTCCAAGCTTTGAGTGCTCTGCCATTCTCTACGAGCTCTTATCGATAGATTGGTGTTGGTGTTCGTGTCATCCCAGCTGCAAGCCATTTCATTATTTTGGGTGTGTTTCCCAGGATTTGCAGAATTGAACTCCTCTGAACAGGTGTTGATCTCTTGGCATCTCCTCACTTACCGGGGGCTTCCATTTCCTTTCAGTTATTCGCGTTTCCACCCGAGAGTGGAGGTTTTAATTCTTCAGGGTGCAGCAGAATCGTCGGCAGCAGGGCAAAGCCTATTAAAAACATCGATTCCCAATATGCTCCCCAATATCTGGGCTCAGAGGATCTGACAGGGGCCTGGGGGTGTGCATGTAAGCAAACTGGATGATTTGAAGGCAGCATCCTGTGAGAAACACCTTAGAGGAAAATGATTGAAAATAATCACTCAGGACATATTATTTACCTGATAACGTGTTCGCATTACATATCTCTCCCAAACAATGGAGCATAGGCTTTAGCTGATCTTTCTGATCCAAACATAGCTTATAAAAAAGCCCCTTTGTGTTTTTTTTTTCCACAAACCTCTGATTATTCTGGATATTTTTTTAAGATTTATTTATTTTTTACTTGAGAGTCAGAGTTACACATAAAGAGGAGAGAGAGAGAGAGAGAAAGAGAGAGAGAGAGAAAGAGAGAGAGAGAGAGAAACAGAGAGAGGTCTTCCATCTGATGGTTCACTCCCCAGTGGGCTGCAACGGCCAGAGCTGTGCTGATCCAAAGCCAGGACCCAGGAGCCTCCTTCGGGTCTCCTAAGCAGGTACAGAGGCCCAAGGACTTGGGCCATCTCCTACTGCTATCCCAGGCCATAGCAGAGAACTGGATCAGAAGTGGAGCAGCCAGGACTAGAACTGGCGTCCATATGGGATGCCGGCACTTCAGGCTAGGGCATGAACCTGCTGCGCCACAGCGCTGGCCCTATTCTGGATTTTTGTCCTTCTGAACTACCCACAAAGGTCAAGCCTTTTGGAAACAATTATTCCTGGTTATGGGCTTTTGCTGTCATTGTTAGCCTAGGTGCTTTATTTATTTGAAAGGCAAGCAGTATAGAGAGAGACAGAGGCAGACAGAAAGAGACAGAGGGATGGAGAGGTCAGATCTGCCATCCGCTGGTTTGCCCCCAAGATGCCTGCAACAGCCAAGACTGAACCAAACCAAGCCAAATCCAGGGCCCAGGGATTCAATCTGGGTCTCCCTTGTAGGTGGCAGGGACCCAACTATTGTAGCCATCGCCTTCTGCCTCCCACAGTACACATTAGCAGGGAGCTGGAAACGGGAGGAGAGCCAAGACTCAAACCCAAGCATTTTGATATGGAATATGAGCACAAGTGATATCTTAACTGATTTGCCAAACCCTGCTTAGCATGGGTGCTTTAAAAACCCAAACTCATTAGCTCATCGGAGGACTGTCTGTCCAGCCTGACTTGGTTGCTGCTGACGCCCATGCGCGCACCTGGTGACCTCCTGCAAGGATTCACTGGCAATGGGGTGGAGTCTGTGCAAGTGCTACCTGGGCTACTTATTAAAAGGCCTATAGGAGATTAGCCCAGAAATGGCTGCCATCCTGGAGCTCCGTCATTTAGGAGTGGTTCAGGTGAGAAGAGAGTAGATCCAGGCCAAAGCTGAGTCTGCCCAGCCTTCTGGAATCGCTGGTGTCTGGCCTTCTCCTTGATCATCCCATCCCATCGCTTCCTCTCTGACCCTCTGCATTTTGTGTCTCTGCTGTTGCACATTCCACGCTGTATGTCACCTGCTTGTTCATATACCTACCGTTTATTACCACATCTTAAACTCAAATATCATGTCACCTTTATTTAAAATAAAAACCATACAAAACAAACCACAACAAAAACTCCTACACTTTGCACATTATTCGGCACACAATAAGCTCTCAATAAATATTTGCTGAACCAAACCAAGCATGACAAATATTTGATGTGTATGTTGACCTTCCTCTCCTGTACTGGGGCAGACATTGCTAATGGATCTCAGTGCTCTTTCCTACTGAGTCTGGAACCAGCTTTAATACTCTATAAAACATGGCTTTCCATCAAATCGGCTAGAACTGGCTGGCAAAAATAAACCTATCTAGATGCCAGTTCTAAATGAAATGGAAATCCATTTCTTCTATGGTCCACTTGTGAAGTCCATTCATGGAATAAAAAAGAGAAAAGCTTGTATTAACTAAGTACTTTAAAAGTGCATCCAAGGCCAGCGCCACGTCTCAATAGGCTAATCCTCCACCTGAGGCGCTGGCACACCAGGTTCTAGTCCCAGTTGGGGCGCCGGATTCTGTCCCGGTTGCCCCTCTTCCAGGCCAGCTTTCTGCTCTGGCCCAGGAGTGCAGTGGAGGATGGCCCAAGTGCTTAGGCCCTGCACCCGCATGGGAGACCAGGAGAAGCACCTGGCTCCTGCCTTCGGATCAGCGTGGTGCGCTGGCCACAGCACACTGGCTGTGGCAGCCATTGGAGAGTGAAACGGCAAAGAAGACCTTTCTCTCGGTCTCTCTCTCGCTGTCAAAAAAAAAAAAGAAAAAAAGAAAAAAAAGAAAAAAAGTCCATCCAAGGCATAGATGTTGCGGTACAGCAGTGTAAGCCATCATTTAGAATGTCTGCATCCCATATGGGATTGCTAGTTCAAGTCCCGGTTCCTCTACTTGCAGTCCAGTGCCTTGCTAATGCGCTTGGGAAGCCAGTGGATAATGACCCAAGTGCTTGGGCTCCTGCCACTCATCTGTGAGACCTGGATGGAGTTCTTGACTCTTGGCTTCAGGCTGGCTCAGCTCTGGCTGTTGTGGCCATCTGAGGAATGAACCAGCAGATGGAAAATCTCTCTCTCTCTCTCTCTCTCTCTCTCTCTCTGCCTTCGTCTTTCAAATAAGTAAATAAATCTTAAAAATAAAAAAGTCAGTGCAAATACTCGGGGAAAGACGGGGAATTCTGGTAGGACGGCACTGCTGGAGTAGCCATCTCTAGCGACAAGCAGATGGTTTGCTTTTCCAAGTTGAGACTCTGGAATGATACCAACGCCATCAGAGTGGGGATAATCCTGCAGGCAAGAAAAGCTTCCTCAATCCTCCTGGAGCTTCTGGCTAGCCCTGAAACAGACACTAGGAGGAATAAGACATGATGATTTCATCAGAGTTTAGGTGACACCCGAGACTTCAGAAATGAGAGCGCGGAGACTTGGAGAGAATGATCCGCTCTTGAGCCTAGGTTCTGTGAAGAATGGACAGCCACCGCGACCTGTGACTGGACATGGGGTATAATCTAATGACAACAGAGTGAGAAGGGCAACCGGCACGGCCTGTCTCTTCAGATTTTTCTTGATTTCTCTTTGTGGCACTTGTTACCAGTTGTGGGGCAGAGCCCCTTCGAGAATGAGGGTCATACGCGCTATAGCCAGACAAAGCAGGTGGGAGAATTGCCCCCGGCCAGCTCCTACACAGACGGGCAATGCTGGCGGGAGATCAGAGGACTAGTCAGAGGACTAGATCAGAGGACTAGATTTCATGGCTGGTTTTGGAGAAGAGGGATTCTAGCTTCCAGGGCTTCCCTAAGGGGAGAGGGAGAGTGGGAGAAAAAGAGAGATGAAGTAAAGCTCCTGGGAGGATGTGCATAGGCTACACACAGATACTCCACCATTTCTTTCTTTTTTTAAAAAAAGATTAATTAATTAATTAATTTGAAAGTCAGAGTTACACAGAGAGAGGAGAGACAGAGACAGAAAGAGAGGTCTGCCATCTGCTAGTTCACTCCCCAGATAACCACAATGACCAGAGCTGCACCAATCCGAAGCCAGGATCCAGGAGCTTCTTCTGGATCTCCCACATGGGTGCAGGGGCCCAAGGACTTGGGCCATCTTCTACTGCTTTCCCAGGCCATAGCAGAGAGCTGGATTGGGGGAGGAGCAGCCGGGACTAGAACCAGCACCTATATGGGATGCCGGCACTGCAGGTGGCGACTTTACCCACTACGCCACAGCACCAGCCTCTCTGCCATTTCTTAAAAGGTACCTGAGCAGCCTCGGATTTTAGCATCGTGGGGGTGGTCCTGGAACCAGACCCGTACAGAGACTGAGGGGTACCGCATTCAGCACGCCGAGGCACCATCATCTCGTGTATCACGTCCTGAGCCCAGCGATCCTAAAGCTCAGCACCTCATCTCACGGGTTCAGCAAGAACTGACTCCTCTCAAGGGGAGAGGAGAGGCAGAGACAGAAAGAGAGAAAGGAACTGTGCAGGGACAGGGCCCATGTTTCGTGTGCAAAGTGGGAATCCTGGCTTCTCACCCCTCAGGAGGCAGGGATGGTGTTCTCGCTGGAAGGGACACAGCCAATCGTCAGGCGGTCTGGGAAGCGTCTTCCGTCTTCCCACTGCCCGCACCCACCTTGCCCAGGCTCCCACTGACCTGATTGCTCCCCGTTACTCAGCAGCCTTGACGTTTCCATCTTGCACAGAGAAAGTTCTCTTTTGTGTGTTTACAGAACCTGCCCCTAGATGGGCAGAGCCTCTCACTCCGACTTTCTCATACACAGCCGCTGGGGTTGTTCTCTCTTACAGCCACGCCCTAGAGCTCAGTGATTCTGAGCAAAGGAGCCTGTGACTGCTAGACCCGGGGCTGGAGGACCTGAGGGCACGGAGGGCACTTGTCAGCTCTGGGTCTTCTGCAGTCAGTCTCAGAGGGAAATGGATTGAAGAGTCTACAAGGCAGAATTAATTTATTTTCTTGGTCCCTACTCATAAGTGAGGTTCTTCAAAGCAGAAAAAACCATCTCATCATAAGAGTCATTTTTAGGCTGGCGCCGTGGCTCAATAGGCTAATCCTCTGCCTAGCGGCGCTGGCAGACCAGGTTCTAGTCCCGGTCGGGGCACCGGATTCTGTCCTGGTTGCCCCTCTTCCGGGCCAGCTCTCTGCTGTGGCCAGGGAGTGCAGTGGAGGATGGCCCAAGTCCTTGGGCCCTGCACCCGCATGGGAGACCAGGAGAAGCACCTGGCTCCTGCCTTCAGATCAGCGCAATGCACCGGCTGCAGCGTGCTGGCCACGGCAGCCATTGGAGGGTGAACCAACGGCAAAAGGAAGACCTTTCTCTCTGTCTCTCTTTCACTGTCCACTCTGCCTGTCAAAAATTAAAAAAAAAAAAAAAAAAAAAAAAAGAAGAGTCATTTTTAACTTGAATGCCTAAAACATTGGAATATGAACCTAGAGATGGGTGCAGGCTTCACACCCTGGCTCTCAGAAAAGCCAGACTGGTTTGATGCTGCCCAGGAGCAGTGGCCAACACATCACTGGTTGCTCACAGGGCTGTGGGGTGGTGTCCAGCTTTTTGGACAGGTTTTTCTAGTCCTGTCTCTTCTTTGCTCCTGGAACGGCCAGATGCCATTCTTGGCTCTTACAACGAGCCCAACTTTCAAAATATGTGTCAGCTTTCAAGTTATTATATCTAAAGGGTTATGGGCTAGAAAACCAGACAGCCAGGTTTTCTTTGAATTGGGCAGAAAATAAGAGGTAACAGGCTCTGAATGAGGCCTTAGAGACTTCCTGGTGGATAAAGTACATTTAAGAAGGTGATGAGCCTCGTGGCAACCTATTGGATGACGTCAAATCCTTTTATGCTTACTCCTGAATTCTTGGGTAGCTGAGTTTGCAGGAAACATAATTGCTGGAAGAAGTGTGGCAATGTTACAATAATTTAATAGTGGTTAGAAAATTAAATTTTTTAAAAATTTCTTAGAAATTTTGAAAAGTTTTCCATATTTCCGTTTGTGTGGTCTATTTAAGGGAACCTTGCAATGATTCTTTTCCTGAAGTACAGAATGCTTATAAAACACGGGCTTGCATTTCCATCTGTCGACTTGCTGCAAGCAGGTCATGACAGCGTTCCAGTCTCTAAGTGTTCAGTTCCTCAAAACCCAGGAAGGTCAGGAAGGATTTCCATTTCCGGAAAGAAGGCCGGCTACCTGTTCTGACACTCCTCCCACTGAAACCAGCCAAAAAGTGTTGCTCACTAATGTCTTTTGACTTTTTAAAGCATCAATGATCTGGCAAGGTCATAAAACAAGGACTCTAAAGTTGAGTTGAGCCCTGAAGCTATTTTTGCATTAAGGGCATTGCCAATTTAGGCAAACTTGAACTTTGGTTCTGAGGGCTTCTCAGGACAACGGGAAGAGACTCATAGGCCAGAGTCTACCTGTCCCCTTCCTAGTACGGGTCAACCCTAAGGCAAAGACGAAACACAAGTAAACCCGTCTTCACCACCAGGTACAGGAGATTACACAAAATGTTGCCCATATGGTGAGCACAGCAGGGCAGGTAGTAATGATGGGAAATATCCCTGAGAACTTACAACTGCAAGTTGGTATTTCTGCAACTTCCAAGTTTATATCACTGTGGTCATTGACAAATGAGTAAATAAAGAAAAGCAACCAAAAGAAAACATAAAAAAACCTCTGAAGATATGGGTTAAGTTTAAAGTGATGTAGTTTAAAGTGCTCCTAGATGTCTGGCACAAAAATATGGAAATTCTCTCTGTGGGAAATTAGCATCCTGTTAGGCCTCAAAGAATTCCCCCCAAATAAGCTTTCAAGGGCAATGAGTAGCACATAGTCAAAAATAAACAACCTGGGGCAAGGATTGTGTCAGCAGGCTAAGCTGCTATTTAGGACCTGTGCCCCACACAGGAGTGCTTAGGATCAACCTGCCTCCACTTCCTGTCCAGGTTCCTGCTGACGCACTCCAGAAGGTAGTAGATGATGGTTCAAGTATTTGGGTTCCTGCTACCTATGAGGGAGAACTGGATGAAGTTCCTGGCTTCTGGCTTCAACCTTGATCAGCCCTAACTATTGCAGGTATTTGGGGGAGTAAGCAAGCAGATGGAAAATCACTTTCTCTCTCTCTCTCTCTCTCTCTCACTCTCTCTCTCTCTCTCTCTTTCCTTCTACCCCCTCTTTCTTTCAAATAAATGAAAATAAACCTTAAAAAAAAAACACCCACCATATAAGGAAATAAACCATCAAGAATGATAACCAGAGGGCCAGCGCTGTGGCGCAGCAGGTTAAAGCCCTGGCCTGAAGTGCCAGCATCCCATGTGAGCTCTGGTTCTAGTCCTGGCTTCTTCTCTTCTGATCCAGCTTTCTGCTATGGCCTGGGAAAGCAGTGGAAGATGGCCCATGTCCTTGGGTCCCTGCACACAAGTGGGAGACCCAGAAGATGCTCCTGGCTCCTGGCTTTGTTTTGGCACAGCTCCAGCTGTTGTGGCCATCTGGGGAGTGAAGCAGCAGATGGAAGAGTGAACCAGTGGATGGAAGACCTCTCTCTCTCTGTCTCTACCTCTCTCTGTAACTCCATTTTTCAAATAAATAAAATAAATTTTAAAAAGAATAATAACCAGAAGAAAGACACCTGCAAAGACTTTATATTTGGAAAATATCAGAGACTTAAAATAAAACTATGTTTAGGCCGGCGCCGTGGCTCAACAGGCTAATCCTCCACCTTGCGGCGCCGGCACACCGGGTTCTAGTCCCGGTCGGGGCGCCGGATTCTGTCCCGGTTGCCCCTCTTCCAGGCCAGCCCTCTGCTGTGGCCCAGGAGTGCAGTGGAGGATGCCCAAGTGTTTGGGCCCTGCACCCGCATGGGAGACCAGGAGAAGCACCTGGCTCCTGCCATCAGATCAGCACAGTGCGCCGGTTGCAGCGCGCCATCCGCGGCAGCCATTGGAGGGTGAACCAATGGCAAAGGAAGACCTTTCTCTCTGTCTCTCTCTCTCACTGTCCACTCTGCCTGTAAAAAAAGAAATAAAATAAAAAATAAAATAAAATAAAATAAAACTATGTTTACCAAATTCAAAGATACAAATAGAAAAAATATGGAACAAGGAACTATAGAAATGATCTTGCTAATTTTGAAAAGAACCAAACAGAACTTCCCCAAAGAAAAAACACAGTAACTCAAATGAAAAGCTCAATAGACATGCTTATTAGCAGTTTAGACACAACAGAAGAGAGACTTACAGAACTGAACTATAGATCAGAAGAAATTATCCAGAGTATGGCACAGATAGACAGCAATATAGGAAATATGAAGAGATGTTCAGAGACATGGATAATAGAATTAAATAGATATAATAGTTCTTTAATTAGACTCTCAGAATGAAAAGGGAAATTCAGAAGAAAGATATTTGACAATATTTCAGAACTGATCAAAGACATCAATCTGCAAACTCAAGAATGGTAAGCAGGAAAAAATTAAGAAATCTATACCTATGCTCATTACTGTGAAACTTTGACAAGCCAAAGAAGATTGAAAATCAACCCAAGAAAATGGTGATCTACTAGACAATAGCTGACTTCTCAATGGCAACAAAAGCAGCTAGAAGCCAGTGGGATAAAACCATTGATTAATTTAAAGAACTGCCAAACTAAATTTCTACACCCATGCCAAAAAAGGAATATTTCAAAAATGAGAGCAGAAGAATGTCATTTTTTTCTTTTTTAAAAATATTTATTTATTTATTTATTTGAAAGTCAGAGTTACACCGAGAGAGGAGAGGCAGAGAGAGATAGAGAGGTCTTCCATCCGATGGTTCACTCCCCAGTTGGCCACAATGGCCGGAGCTTCCCCAATCTGAAGCCAGGAGCCAGGAGCTTCCTCCGGGTCTCCCACATGGGTGCAGGGGCCCAAGGACCTGGACCACCTTCTACTGCTTTCCCAGGCCATAACAGAGAGCTGGATTGGAAGTGGAGTAGCCGAGTCTCAAATGGGCACCCATATGAGATGCAGGTGCTTCAGGCCAGGGTGTTAACCTGTTGAGCCACAGCGCTGGCCCCCATTTTTTCTCCTAATTCCTAATGACAGCTTACTACCAGCACACTCTGACATCAAAACTTTCATTTAGGTAGAATAAAAGTGGCCCTTACACAGAAGGAAGAAAGAACAGAGAAAGTCACACGTATATTGATCCAACTAAGTAAAGATATATTTTTAAAAATTTTAATTTATTTTCATCTTATCTGAAAGATGGAGGGCGGGGAGAGGGGAGAGAGATAGAGATCTCCCATCTGCTGATTTACTCCACAAATGCTTGCAACAGCAGGGGTGGGGGCAAACTAAAGCCTGGAGCCCAGAACTCAATCTGAGTCCCCCAAGTGGGTGGGTGGGTGGCAAGGAGGATGAAATTTTTTAAATGAGTTTAGAGTCCAGTTTTGGGTTTTAAAAAAATTTGTTTTGGCCGACACTGTGGCATAGTGGGTAAAGCCATTGCAGCCAATAATAATAGATTTAATAATTTTTTAAAGATTATTTATTTGAAAGTCAGAGTTCTACAGAGAGAGAAGGAGAGGCAAATAGAGAGGTCTTCCATCCACTGGTTCACTTCCCATTTGGCCTCAATGGCTGGAGCTGTGCCGACCCAAAACCAGGAGCCAGGAGCTTATTCTGGGTTTCCCACATTGGTGCAGGGCCCCAAGGACTTGGGCCATCTTCCACTGCTTTCCCAGGCCATAGCAGAGAGCTGGATGGGTGGTGGAGCATCTGGGACTCGAACTGGCACCACATGGGATGCCAGCAATGCAGGTGGTGGCTTTACCTACTATGCCACAGCACCGGTTCCTAAAAAAATTTATTTTGATTTGATTAATTTAACTTATTTGAAAGGTAGAGATGAAGGGAAAGAAAGAGAGAGAGAGAGAGAGAGAGAGAGAATCTTCTATCTGCTGTTTCATTCCCCAAACACCTATAACTGCAAAGTCTGGGCCAGGCTTAATCCCAGAGCTCAGAGCTCAGAACTCAATTTGGGCCTCCCACGTGGGTAGCAGGGATACAACTACTTGAGCCATCACCTGCTGCCTCCCAGGGTGCACATTAGCAGACAGCTGGAGTCAAAGCAGAACCTAAACTTGAAACTGGGCTCTCTGATAACCAGTGTGGGCTTCTCAAATAACATCTTAGCTGCAATGCCAAATACATGCCCCCTAAGTGAATATTCACTATACAAAACAATAATATGTTGAAGGCTGAGGACAAACAATAAAAACAAGATAGAACTAAAATATTTCCCAACAATAACATGTCAGGTAGGGTAAGACGATCAAAATGTTCTAAAGTCTTTGAATTGTGTGAGAGAAGGGAAAAGACATTGGTTAATGTCAGACTTTAAGTTAAGAATGCATATTCATTTCTAGGATAATTATTAAAAAAATAGAGTATGTGTAACATTTATACCAGTAGAAGGAAGAAAAATGGAATAGCCAAAAAGATTTTTTGAATGATCCATGAATCAAGAGAGAAAAGAAAAGGCAACATATAATAGATGGGACAAATACAAATGCGATGGTGGTTTTAAACTCCAATATATAATTACATTAAATGTGAATGGATTATTTGAACGAAATAATATATACACAATGATTTCCTATACATAGAGTTCAAACATGGGCAAAACTTTGGAAATTGTTTAGGGATTGTGTAATCCCTGGCGAGTGTAGGATTTGGGCAAGGGGTGAGCCTGGCACACAGTGGGGAAGGTGAAAGGGTTTCTCCCTCGAGCTTGTTTTTCAGAGGATGTTCCAGGAAAGCTTATTTTGCAAACGCTGTACCCAAATGGGGCCAGGCCACCACAAATAAGAAACTGAAAGTTGCAAGAAGTAATTTTGAGTGAGTTTTAAAAGCTATTTATTTAATGAGAGAGAGAGAGACAGAGAGAGACAGAGAGAGAGAGCCCCTGACCATGCTGATCAAATGGACACCAAATGTCCACATGGCCAGGGCTGGTCCAGGCTGCAGCTGGAAGCTGGGACCTTACTCCAGGTCTCCTGTGCAGGTAGCAGGGACCTGGGTACCTGAGCCATTACCTACTGCCTTTTGGGCTGTGCACTGGCGAGAATATGGAATTGGGAGCAGAGCTAGGACACGAACCCAGGTACTCAATATGAATTGCGGGCATTTCGGGTGGCATGTTGACAGCTGCACCGATGCCCACTCCTGAGTCGTATTTTGAATCTACAATGCAGAAGATGCATGGTACTTGAGCAGGAAGGACGCTCCCACTCTCTCTTCTCTCCATCCCGAACACTCCCCTGGACTTTGCTACAAAAGCCCTAGCGAACTGCTCCCCAGGACGGTACCTTCCCACGGTCTCCTTGATCTGTCACAGGTTAATAATCTTTCCCAGCAACCGCCATTTGAGGCTGACTCCTTGGTGACACCCCAAATGATGGACTCCTCGTCTGCTGACTAAAGTGCTGGGCTGATTCACGGTCCCCTACAAGACGTCCTTGTCCTAATTTCTGGAGCCTGTTAATACGTTACCTTACATGGCCAAAGGGACTTCACTATGTGTACAAAAATGCCGACATTGGCTCCTGGCTTCAGATCTGCGCAGCTGTGGCCTTTGCAGCCATCTGGGGAGTGAACCAGTGGAAGGAAGACCTTTTTCTCTCTCTCTTTCTCTCTCTCTGTAACTTTGCCTCTCAAATAAATAAAATATTTAAAAAGTAAAGTAAAATAAATGCTGCAATCGGGAGATGATTCTGTACCATCCAGTTGAGCCCAGTGTAATCCATTACCAGGGACTTTATAAGAAAGAGGCAGGAAGGGCAGAAACGGAGTTGAAGAGAACAGAGAGAAGGTGCTGGGCCGCTGACTGCCGAGGAGGTCGAGGAGGGGTCCCAGGCCCGGGAAAGCAGGTGGCGTGGAGCAGTGGGCAGGGACAAGGCAATGATCCTCCCTGGCAGCCCCTATGGAAGGACCACAGCCCTGAAGACCCGTTTCGAGCTCTGACCCCCATAACTGTAGGATAATCAATGTGCGTTCTTTCAAGCCACGAAACTGGTGGTCATTTCATATGGCAGTAGTAGGAAATGAATACACACAAATGTGCATGATATTTATAGCAAATAATAAACGAAAGCAAGGAAGTGATTGACAGACGTCAGGAGGCGGGTTCCTCTAGGCCATGGGTGAAGCCTCGGCAAGTCTGTATCTCTACACGGAACTGCATGGGTTTTAATGATTCTTAAACTAGGCGTGTGTGTTGGATCTACTCTTTCTGTAATAGCTGATAGTTCATGATGATAAAAAAGTAAAGAAGCACTAGTTATAGTATTAATTCACAATGTACAGCACATTAAGGACAGAGATCCTACATGACTTTTTTAAAGAATTGATTAATTATCTATGCAATTTCCAATTTAACACCAAGATTTTTTAATCATTTGCAATTATCTTTATATACAGAAGATCGATTCAGTACTATAACTAGTACTCCAACAGTATTTTCACTTTGTGTCTCTATGTGAGGGCAAACTGTTGAAATCTTTACGTAATATGTACTAAACTGATCTTCTGTGTATAAAGAGAATTGAAAATGAATCTTGATGTGAATGCAAGGGGAGAGGGAGCGCGGGAAAGGGGAGGGTAGCCGGTGGGAGGGAAGTTGGGGGGGGAGCCATTGTAATCCATAAGCTGTACTTTGGAAATTTATATTATTTAAATAAAAGCTTTATATAAAAAAAAAAAAGTAAAGAAGCAGCAAACAAAAACCAAAAACCAACAAATCCCTGGAAGCCACAGAGAAAAGTCACAGATGGGTTCAAGAGTAATGAGTCTCTCCCGGTGGAGACACAGCGCAGCCAATCCACAGAGCGTCCTGCTCCCTCTGTGTCCCCCTTACTGCTTCCTTGCATGTGGCCTTTCCCCTGCTCATGTTAGAAATGAAAAGATTCTGGAGGGAAAAAGTCCTGGGTGATCTCTACGGCCAATTAACTATGCGAACTTGGCCTGTAAGATGGAGGTAATGGTAGTATCTACCTCTGCAAGTTGTTATAGGAAATAAATGAGATAAAGCACTTATAACAATGCCTATGTAGAAATGTCATTTCTTGAAAAAGCTTCCCTGTCCATCTTCCCCCCTCCATGCAAAAATAAAAGGCATCTAGAACCACTAGCCTTGCACCAGGCCCATTGCTGTCTCCTAGGGATGCCAAGCCACATACACCATGACCCATCTTCAACGTGTCCATGGTTTAGTATAAACAGACAAAAGTAGGTGGTGGCAAAGCAAAGGGTTTGTGGTGTAAATAAGGCATAAAGAGTGTGCATTCCAGGAGAGGGAGTCATTACCTGGCCTGGGTTGGAGTAAGGCGGAGGACTAATCAGAGGAGCCTGCCCCAGGGTGTACTTGAACAAGGTCACAGAGGATGATTAGGACTTCACCAGCTGGGGAAAATGAAGGAGGGGGTGGGAAGAGAGGTTTTTGTAAAGGGATCTGTCTAGTCCAGCTGTGATCGGGAACCACGAGGCCGCATTCACCACATGGAGGAGTTTGAACCTTCCCCCCAGACGGTGGACAGCTACCGTGAGCAGGGATGAGGACAGGCAGTACCTGTGGCAGCCCAGGTGAGAGGGTTTCAACGAAAGCACTGGCCTTGGACTGATAAAAGGGACGTAGATTGATGAGACCTTGTGGAGGCAGAATCAGGTAGATCTGCAACCTACTGACTCAGGCTGGGGTCATTACCAGATCTCTAGCTTGGGTTAAATACTGGTGATGGAAACCCACAAAGCGCTGGAGAATGGAGGGAGTGGGACATTTATTTGGGATCTATGGAGTACGAGGTGCCTGTGGGCAGCCTAGATGGAGATTTCTAGTAGGGAGCTGGCAGTTGGCTTCTGAAACTCCGGGGAGAAATGAGATGTGGGTATGGAGGTTAGGAAGCCTTAGACCCGTATGTGGAGGTTGGAGCCAGAGGACTTGCGGAGTGGCCCACGCCATTGGTGTTTGCTGAATCACTTAAAGAAAATGAACAGTATTCTTTCCCAACTGCTTTTGCCCTTAGCATGAGGGCACTTCAAAAAAATTTGTGGAAAAACAGAATTAAAAGATGAGTGTATTCTGGTGCAAGACATTTATGAAATGCCTGTATAATTTCTTTCAGAATATGCATGTCCATGAACTCTTTGAAGCCTCCCCATACGCATGGATTTAGAAATAAACTCATCTTTTAATTACACTTCCATGAACTTGTTGTATTACCCTCATGCTGTGGGGCCTGTGTTAAGAATGTTCCCATTTGGGGCAGCAGCTAACATCTGCTTACCAATGGGAGTGCCTAGGTTTGAGTCTCAGCTCCAGTGCCAAGTCCAGCTTCCTGTTAATGTGCACCCTGGGAGGTCACAGGGGCTGTCTCAAATAGTGGAGTTCCTGCCATCCACGTGAAAGACTCCTATTGAAACTGGGGCTTCTGGCTTCCACCTGACCAAGCCCTGGTTATTCTGGGCATTTGGAAAGTGACCCAGCACTGGGAAGTCCTCTGTCTGTCTCTCTGCCCGCCTCTCTCTCTGTGTCTCCCTGCTTATCAAATAAAAATAAACGAATAAACATTTTTTAAAGTTTAAGTATATTCCTACTGAATATCTTCTTCACCAGAGCTTATCGCAGTCTTTCCATTGAGAAGCAACTAATAACCCGGGCCAATGTCACAGCTTGTATTTAGAACGTTGGATTTTACCAAACTCAAGAGACAAGCAGAACATTCTAACAGTGTACTCCGACAGGCAAATCTTGTACCTGGATACTAATTAGGTAAGAAGTTTGCACAAAATGTTCACTATAATAGCAGCAGCTCTCAGCGTGTCAGGATTTGTGCTTTTCTCAGATGGAAATACAATGACTCCCTAAAAAGTTTCAGCATACATGAAAAAAAAAAAAACTCTGATGATTTTTAATAACATACCAGGAAGTGCCAGACCTTTTGAACAGAGAATTATAGACTTCTTAGCCTTCGAAGGGACCTTGGAGGTCATTTAATCCAATCCTTGAGGTGTTCAAATAGGGTCCCAGATGTACAGAGACCAGGCCACTGCCCTTCCTCTCAATGGAATCCAATCAGAATGAAAAGGAACTGAAATCCAGCTGTCCAAGTGTAAGGTTGGAATTTATGTATGAACTTAATGCGTGTGTGTGACACTGGAGCTAGACAAGAGCAAGAAGCCAAGTGTGGTGCAGATTTTTGCTTTGTCTTCTTTAAGACAAATGCAGAGAACTGAGTGCCTGGGTTCAGGTCCTGGCTCTGTTCCTGATTCCAGCTTCCAGCTGCTGTGAACCCTGGGAGGTGGCAGCCATTGCTCAAGTAGCTGGGCCCCTGCCACCCATGTGCCTCCCATGTGGGAGACCTGGATGGAGTTTCTGGCTCCTGGCTTCAACCTGGCCCAGCCCTGGCTGTTGTGGGCATTTGAGGAGTGAACCAGCTGATGGAATTTCTCTGGTTCTGGCTCTCTGCCTTCCAAATAAGAAATAGCTAAATACATAGATATCTTTTTAAAATGCCAGCTTGACGAATGACTTTCAAGTTCAGCCGTGGTGGCTGCACAGTGATGCCCCTGTGAGCCTGGGGAGGCAATGACCTCCCAGGTGGCTCAGGTCTCCATGGAGGAAGTGGTGGCAGTGGTGGCAGTGATGGCGGTGGAGGTGGGGAGAGGGTTATAGAGATTAGGCAAATCGAGGGAGAAACCCAACTTAATCAGTAGATCTGGGGTATAGTTGTGAGCTTATCTGTAAAATTGCACCAAGGGCTGTAGCCAAATTGCCTCTTAGCAGCATTGAGACTCATGTAGTTGATATCAGTTTTATCTGTTAGTTTACATAGCAATGCTTTGATAGGACATTTAAGTCTGTTAAAATTCCGAATTCTGACTTACTGTTGCATAGAGTCAAAAATAAATATGGAAAACCAGGCTATAGTACAGTTAAAAATATAATTAATTACAGGAAGTCACATGAGGCTGCACGGCCAAGAACCACGTTCAACAAGTGCATCCTAGCTTTGCTTTCTACAACTCTAGTGAAGATGGAACCTAATGATATTTGGGTGTCTACGATGCACCAGGGGTTTCTTAGGCTTTTATCAAATGTATTGTTTCTTTTTACTTTTTAGTATTTTTTTATTTTGGTAAGAAATACATAATATAAAATTTAGCACCTTAACCTTTTAAAGAAAAACAGTTTTATTTATTTATTTGAAAGGCAGAGAGAGAGAGAGAGAGAGATCTTCCATTTGCTGGTGCACTCCTTGGGTGGCCACAGAAGCTGGGGGTGGATGCCAGGTCAAAGCCTGGAGCCAGGAACTCCATCAGGTTCTCCCATGTTGGTGCAGGGGCCCAATTACATGAACCATCTTCCATTGCTTTCCCAGGAGTATTAGTAAGGAGCTGGATCAAAGTGGAGCAGCTAGGTTTTGTTTTGTTTTGTTTTGTTTTGTTTTTTAAAGATTTATTTATTTATTAGAGAGGCAGAGGCAGAGGCAAAGTGGTCTTCCATCTGCTGGTTCACTCCTGACGTGGCCACAATGGCTGGAGCTGGGCCGATCCAAAGCCAAGAGCCTAGAGCTTCTTCTGGGTCTCCCATGTGGGTGCAGGAGCCCAAGCACTTGGCCCATTTTCCACTGCTTTCCCAGGAACATATTAGCAGGAGCTGGATAGGAACTGAAGCAGCCAGGACTCGAACTGGCACCCATATGGGCTGCCCCACTGCAGGTGGTGGCTTTACCCGCTATGCCATAGCACCGGCCCCGGAGAAGCTGGGTCTTGAATCAGCACTCTCATACACTGGCATTGCAGGCAATGACTTAACCCACTGTGCCACAATGTTGGCTCCACATTTTAACCTTTGAAATTATACTTAGTGCCACGAATTTTAAGAAACTCTGTTTATTGCAGCTAAGATATGGAATCAACCCAGATGTCCATAAAAGAAAATGTGGGGCTGGCACTGTGGTGCAGTAGGATGAACTTCCACCTGCGGTGCCGGTTCTAGTCCCAGCTGCTCCTTTTCTGATCCAGCTCTCTGCTGTGGCCTGGGAAAGCAGTGGAAGATGGCCCAAGTCCTTGGGCCCCTGCACCCACGTGGGAGACCAGGAAGAAGCTCCTGGCTTTGGAAGGGCTCAGCTCCAGCCATTGTGGCCATTTGAAAAGTGAAACAGAGAGTGGACAACCTTTCTCTGTCTCTCCCTCTCTCTATCTGTAACTCTACCTCTCAAATAAATGAATAAAGTCATAGAAAGAGGAGGGGAGGAAGGGAAGGAGAAAGAAAGAAAGAAAGAAAGAAAGAAAGAAAGAAAGAAAGAAAGAAAGAAAGAAAGAAAGAAAGAAAGAAAGAAAGAAAGAAAGAAAGAGAAAGGAAGGAAAGAAGGAGGGAAGAAAGGAAAGAGAGAAGGAAGGAAGGAGAGAAGGAAGGAAGGGAGAAAGGAAGGAAAAGTGGTCAGGGCCAGTGCTGCAGCATGACAGGTAAAACCAGCGCCTGCAGCACCATCATCCCTTATGGGTGCAAGTTTGAGTCATGGCTACTCCACTTATGATCCAGATCCCTGCTAATGAGCCTGGGAAATCAGAGGAAGATGACCCAAGTGCTTTGGTCCCTGCAACCTTGTGGGAGAGCTGGAAGAAGCTCTTGGTTCCAGGTTTCTGCCTGGCCCAGCCCTGGCTGCTGTGGCCATTTGGGAAGTGAACCAGTGGATGGAAGTCCTCTCTCTTCTCTCTTTCTGTAACCATGTATTTCAAATAGATAAAAATAAATCTTTAAAAAAAGAAAGAAAACATGGTATCAATACACTATGGAATACTACACAGCCATAAAAAGAATGAAATCCTGTCTTTTGCAACAAAACGAAAGCAACCGAAAACCACGAAGATTAATGAAATAAGCCAGTCTCAAAAAGACAAATGTTGGCCAGCGCCACGGCTCACTAAGCTAATCCTCTGCCTGCGGCTCTGGCACCTTGGGTTCTAGCCCCAGTTCGGGTGCTGGTTCTGTCCCGGTTGCCCCTCTTCCAGTCCAGCTCTCTGCTGTGGCCCGGGAAGGGAGTGGAGAATGGTCCAAGAGCTTGGGCCCTGCACCCGCATATGCGAGTGGGTGTATGTATATGTGTGAGTGTATGTGTGCGTATGTGAGTGGGTGTATGTATATGTGTGAGTGTATATGTGCGTATGTGAGTGGGTATATGTATATGTGTGAGTGTATGTGTGTGTGAGTGGGTGTATGCGTATGTGTGAGTGTATGTGTGCATATGTGAGTGGGTATATGTATATGTGTGAGTGTGTGTGTGTGAGTGGGTGTATGCGTATGTGTAAGTGTATGTGTGCATATGTGAGTGGGTATATGTATATGTGTGAGAGAGTGTATGTGTGCATGTGTGAGTGTGTGTGTGACTGCTGCTTGGCCAAGTCCCCTGCCTCCTCCAGTCTACCATGAGTGTGCACACCTGGTTAGCTACTCAGCAAGCCCTCAGCTTCCCAGGGGCAGAGGGGAAAGCAGTGGGAGACTGACCTTTGCCCTTGACCCTGCCTTTCAGCCGGGCTGACCTAGATTCAGGGGTTGCTACTGGCGCCCTCCCCCACCCCGCTCTGGGCAGTGGATTCTGAGAAGGTGATGAGTTGCCATGCATGGTTGACTTGTCTTTATGTTTTCTTGATTAAAGCATGTTGTCCTTAAGACTGGAAACGCAGCCAAGCCTCGGTGGCCAGGGCGGCTGCTGGTATTGGTCTGGTTTATTTGGTGGAATCAGAGGATGGGGCAGGGACAATGGAGTCGAGAGTGGATCTGTCCCCTTTGACAATTCTGCTCTGAGTCCTCAGCGATCTCTCTTCTTGGGAAATCCTGTCCCAGCCTCTCTGTTCTCATAAAAACATCCTTTTGTTCCTCCAGTTTTGAGAAAATCAACCACAGAGAGGAATGGGAACGCCACTGATTTTCATTAAGAACTGAGTTGTACTTGGGTCAAATCTCTTAATTACGGAGATCAAAACAGAATAATACATTTTAACTCAAAGTCCTTTTTTTCATCAAAAGAACAGACCTCAGCAAAAACAAGTATTTCCTAACACAGTGAAGAAATCCACGACAGTCTGCTCTACTGGCTAATCTACTTAGTGTTGTCCTTGTGCAACGACACATGTGGTGGCAGTGTTTACGACTGGAGCCAGTGAAACACGGGCGGGCTCTTTATGGGCGCCGTGGCCTCTGACAACAAAGCAACCCTCGCTTCTCCTTCCTTGTGTGTGTCCTGAGCTAACTGTGGGTCCCTCCCTTCCCCAGCCCCAGATCCACTAGTTCTCAGCTTCCCCGTTTGCTTACTGTCCCCCCGTCCCGTCCCCTGCCCCTTGGTGACAATCCCTGCTGTACCCTGGTTGCCCACCTGCACAGGTTAAAAAAAAAAAAAAAGAAATCCGAAGAAAGTTCCAGAGCTACACACTCACTGGACTCCTCTGTGGGATAGTCCATGGGCACCTGGGACTCAGCAAGTGTCAGATGTCCTTGTCCCCCACGGACGGCCTGCCACGCCTTGTCGGCTCTGACTCAATGCCATCGTTTCTCTTCATCCACAGGCTCAATAGATGGTCCCACTCTTTTTTGATTTAAAGATTTATTTATTTGAAAGGCAGAGTTACAGAGAGAGAGAGAAATATTCCATCTGCTCCTTCTCTTTTCAAATGGCCACAACAACTGGGGCTGGACCAGGGCAACAGGACATTTATCCAGGCCTCCCGTGTGGGTGCAGGGGCCCAAGCACCTGGGCCGTCCTCCACTGCTTTCCCAGGCACATTAGCAGGGAGCTGGGTTGGAAGTGGAGCAGCCGGGGCTCGAGCCGGTACTCACATGGGATGGTGGCGTCGCAGGTGGAGACTTGAGCCACACCAGCAACTCTGAGGGTCCCACCGTTGACCGTTCTCCTCCAGCACCCCTTCACACACACACACACACACACACACACACACACCCCACTGCCTGTTAGCAAAGCTGCCTCCTTGGAAGCCCTCCCCTTCTATCTGTCCATCACCATTGTCCGAGGACAGACCTACCTGCCTCCTCCCTCAGCGGGGCTGCCCGACCCCAGCACTCCGTTCTCACTCCGTCCTCCCTAACCTCATCCCACACCAGCCTTCGCTGGCACGCAGAGCCAATGTTCTCCAACACAACAAACCCGATTCCACCCTCGTAGAACCTGTCAAGTGTTTCCCTTCCCTCACAGCCCGAGTCCTCTCTCCTGAGCGCGGCATTCAAGGCCATCCACGCTCCTCCACCGTGCTCTGGTCACGCCTTGCATGAGGAAGTGGGAGCTGACGCTTCTCACCCATCCTGGGACACAGCCCGTGGCGTCCCACCTCTCTCTCCGTTCACAAAGCTCCGTGTACCTGAAACGCCGTCCCCTCCTGCCCTCGGGAGACACCTGCGGGGCCGTTCTTGTCAACACGCGCTTCTTGAGGGTCTCCTAGGAGCCACAGGGCCGTGCTGGGCAGTGGAAACAGAAAAAAAGAAGGCAGGTCCTCTTGCCACCCACTCAGTGGAGACCTCGCTTCTCAAAGCTCCCCGCATCGTAGGCTTTATTCCCATCTTTTATTTTGTGCCTATTTCCCTCATTGCCCCTGCATGATGTCACTTTTTTATTTGTCTTCCTAGAACTAAGGTCCCTAACTCTGTGGGCGAAGACGCGTGTAGTTTAAGATTACTCCTGCATGAGCGCAGACATCTGTGCTGTAGATGGAATCCTAACATCGCCCCCAAGGGTCTCCCCCTGGGGGTGCGTGCGCTCCCCTTGAATGCAGGCAGAACCTTGCTGGGATTTTGCTGCAGCGAAGAGATTGTGTGATGCAGCAAAGGTGAAGAGGTTTTGCAAATTAATTCAGGTTGCCTTTGGGTTGATGGACGGGAGACTCTCCAGGGCGGCTCACCCGGGCAGGTGAGCCCTCTAGAAGCGGATCCAGGCCTCCCCTGGGAAGAGAGAATTGGAGCAGTGGTACCCTTCCTGCTGGCCATGAGGCAGGGGCAGTGGGTGCCTCGTGGAAGCTGAGGGTCTCAGGATTCTGCTAACAGACGAGACAGTGAGCTGGAACAAGCCCCCGGGCCTCCTGTGAGGTTCCAGGTCCTGGCTGACATCTTGACTTCAGCGTCCAAGACCCTGAGCAGAGAGCTCCACCATGGCTTCCATAAAGCCAGACTTCTGACCTATGGAAACTGTGACGTAATAACTGGGCGCTGTCGTAAGCCTCCCAGTACGTGCTGATTTGTTAGAACGCGGGAAAAGGCCAATACAGCCTGAAAGACTTGTGCTGATTCCTGCTCTGCAGTCACTGCCCTTGGGATCCTGGACTTCACTCTCTGAGCTTCAGGTTTTCTCATCTGTAAAGGTTAAGCCTCCATCCGCAGCGCTGGCATCCCATGGGGGCGTCAGTTCAAGTCCCGGCTGCTTCACTTTCAATCCAGCTCTCTGCTATGACCTGGGAAAACAGTAGAAGATGGCCCAAGTCCTTGGGCCCCTGCACCCATGTGGGAGACCTAGAAGAAGCTCCTGGCTTTGGCCTGGCCCAGGCCTGGACACTGTGGCTACTGGGGGAGTGAACCAACCCACTCTCTCCCTCTCTCTCTCTGTATCTCTTTCAAATAAATAAATAAAATCTTTATTTAAAAAATGAGGACAGTAGTACCTTCTTCGTGGTGCATCCATGAGGGTTAAATGTGTTGGATATATGGGGGTGCCTAGGAGCAGCTGCTTGAAGACAGGGCTGGGTCCCTCCCCCGCGAATGCGTGAAGCCCCGCGCCCTGCCTGCATGGGGACGGAGCTTGATGCTCGTGAGCCGAACGAATGAACAGCGTGTCCGGGAAGAACGAGTGTAACCATTCCTTTCCCTTGCACACTTCCCCCCACAACGTATTGCTAATGCAGCTCGATGTCACTCACGCGACACGGGGGGCCGTCTAGCTGACCCCGCAACTCCAGGGGCTGTGTTCTCTGTCTCCTCTTTGCAAATTCTGATGCTGTTGACTTCTGAGCTAAGGTCCTGAAACAACCCCTTCAAGATGCCATACATATGGGTGTCCTCGTGCCCTAAAGGAGATATTTGATAAGGAGACGTCCTCTTCCGAGCCAGTCACCAGCCCCGATACAATACAACCAAGTAGGAAAGTTTGTATTGACAGCTGATGGTTTTAGTGCAACATTTTGCCAGTTGTGAATGCAAGGTAGTTTTTGATTAAATGCTAAAGATAAGTCTATGTTTTTTAAACTCTGCATATTAATGCATAGTTCAGTCAACTGTCTCCAAATTTCTAGTAAGGGCAGGGAGACTCTATAAGCAAAAATTAGAGGGGCCGGCACTGTGGCATAATGGGTAAAGCCGCCTCGTTCAGTGCCAGCATTGCACATGGGTGCCGGTTCGAGTCCCAGCTGCTCCACTTCCGATCCAGCTCTCTGCTATGGGAAAGCAGTAGAAGATGGTCCAAGTCCTTGAGCCCCTGCACCCATGTGGGAGACCCAGAAGAAGCTCCTGGCTCCTGGATTCAGATTGGCGCAGCTCTAGCCATTGTAGCCAACTGGGGAATGAACCAGTGGATGGAAGACCTCTCTTTCTCTCTCTACCTCTCCTTCTCTCTGTGTGTAACTCTGACTTTCAAGTAAATACATAAATCTTTTCTTAAAAAAATTAGAAAATAGCAAAGTGCTTAGACTTGGGTGATGCCTCTTGTTTTGTGTAGACCTTGTAGCGGGTGATGGCCCAAGTGCTTGGGCCCCTGGCATCCATGTGGGAGACCCAGAGGGAGTTCCTGGCTCCTGGCTTGGGCCTGGCCCAGCCCTGGACATTGCAGGTATTTGGAGAGTGAACCCGCAGATGGCAGATCTCTCTCACTCTCTCTCTCTCTCTGTCTGTCGCTGTGTGTGATCCTGTGCCTCAGCACCCAGAGTATAGGTTAGAGGGTCAGCAAGTTCTTATTAACCCATCCTTGCCCACGGCAGACATGGTCCTGTCCACCTTGGCTGTCCCAGCATGCAGACAGATCAAAGGATCTTGTCATGATGAGTAGGACCCTAAGGGGGAAAAAGGCCCTGTGTCCCTCAAGTCGAGTCGGCACAGCCTTGCCCTCCAGGGGGTGTGCAGGGAGCAGTGGAGGGCCGTATCTGAGACCACCTCGTAGGCAGAGAAGAGGCCTAATGCTCGGAGGGGCTCAGCGCGCGGGAGTCTCAGCGGGCAGCACTCCCTGCTCCTCCACACAGGCAACTCTGGAAGCTGCTGCTCCATCGCTGTCTTGCGTTCCCACCGCTGGAGTCAGACACCAGAGGCAGGCTAGCCCCCAGGGCCTGGGCTAGCCCTGCTGCTTCCTGGCAGGGTGCAGTATAGCCCTGGCCATGGCTCTGAGTCACAAGTGGGGCCATGTTACGGAGCGTCCAGGGCTGCTCTCGAGTGACCGGGGAGATGGAACGTCTTACTCTCCTTGTGATTATCATGCTATACAGAGGAGAACAATGTTAGCAAGGTCAAGGGGCTGGTCTGGGGTGACACAGTCAGAAAACAGTGAAAACGATCCTTAAGCCAGACCTGCACTGAGGTAGGCGGATCTCCTTCTAGTCCTGGGTTCTGCTTGTCTCATCCTCGGGGCTAGGAAAGAAAAGCCAGAGCAGGACCACAAGGCCGCATGCATCTCCGGGCAGGAACCTCAAGGTCCTCCCCACTGTCACACTTGCCTGGGCAGCACCAGCAGCCAAGGGCAACAGTACGTGGCCTTGGCCTCAGCCTGCTTCCGTAGGGTCTGGGGGAAGCTTGAAGACAGCCCATCCGCTGTGCACAGGGAGAGAGAGGGCATCTTGGGTGGGGAAGCCCCTCACACGTGGTAGTGGAGGTGACGTGCTTGGGGGAGCACTGGCCAAGAGGAAGGAAAGCAAGATCAAGGGCATGAGTGTGGACTAAGGCCTTCCTCTAGTATTAGTAGTTATGTGGCTTTGGGTAAGTTACTTACTTTTTCTAAGTCTCTGGCTCCTCAGCCATAAAAATGGGCAAAATGGTTGCACCTCCCTCACATGGCTAAGAAGATTATGTAAGACAAGGAATGCAAGGCACCTAGCATGGTGCTGGACCCATTGAAAGAACTCCTTAATGATCAGCAAGACCCACTGCAGAACACCCATTGATTCACTCAGCAACCATTTACTGAATGCCGCCTGAATGCCCAGCACTGTGCTGAACTGAGAACCTGGGGCTGCAGGAGGCAATCACATGAGAGACCTTTTCCAGAAGTATTATGGGATGAGCTGGTTGCACAGACAGGAAAGTGGGTTTTGCTACTCAGGTTATTTCTACCCTTTGTTTCTCCTCCTCCTCCTCCTCCTCTTCCTCCTTCTTCTCTCTTTTTAGGATTTTATTTATTTATTTGAGAGGTAAAGCTACAGAGAGAGGGACATACAGAGAGAAAGATCTTCCATCCGCTGGTTCACTCCCCAAATGGCAACAATGGCCGGAGCTGGGCCAATCTGAAGCCAGGAGCCAGGTGTTTCTTCTGAGTCTCCCGCATGGGTGCAGAGGCCCAAGCACTTGGGCCATCATCCACTGCTTTCCCAGGTGCATTAGCAGGGAGCTCTATAGGAAGTGGAGCAGCCAGGACTTAAACCAGCGTCCATATGGGATGCCGGCACTGCAGGCGGAGGCTCAGCCCACTACACCACAGCCCCTGTCCCCCCTTTGAAAGTCCATAGGATTTGGAGTGAGGGTGACTGTGCCCTAGCTGTGAACCCCTGGGCAAGCCGCTTCACTCCTCCTGGTCTCAATGTCTCACCTGCAAAAGGAAGCGAGGGGGCAGGAATCAATCACATCTTCCCCACAGGACTGTCAAGGAAGTAGCTCAGGTAAAGCACCTGCTGCTGGGGTGGTGTTGTGGGCGCGGCAGGTTACGCCGCTGGCTGCAGGGCTGGCTTCCCATGGTGGAGGGCTGCTTCAAGTCCCAGCTGCTCTGCTTCCAATCCAGATCCCTGTTAATGGGCCTGGGATTGCAGCAGAGGGTGCTTGGGCCCTTGTCACCCACGTAGGAGCCATGGATGGAGTTCCCAGCTCCTGGCTTTGGCCTGACTGAGACATGGCTGTTGCAGCCATTTGGAGAGTGAACCAGTGGATGGAAGATCTGCCTCTCCCTTCCTCTCTGTCATTCTGCCTTTCAAATAAATAAGTAAATCTTTTTTTTTTTGAAAAGCACCTGATTTGGGGCAGTTGCCCCATATATATCAGTTGCTGCTCTGCGTTTTCAAATGTTTGGATGGGATCGGGGAGGATTAACCCACTGCCCTTCTCAGCACTCCCTACACCCACCAAAAAGGGCTTGAGCCTGGCCTGCCCAGTTCTCACCTCCCCTGGAAGTCTTATCAAACCTCTGGGGCTTCTGTGCTGGGGACTTCAGAAAGGTGTAGGGAGAAAGACATAAGAGGCTGAGGCGGAGGAGGCCATGAGAGCTGCGGGCGCGTCTGGGAGCGGAGCTGTGGAGCACACAGATTTATTTACTTATTTGGAAGAGAGAGGGAGAGAGAGAGAGAGGTCTTCTATCTGCTTTGTTCACTCCCCAAATGGCTGCAATGGCTGGAGCTGAACTGATCTGAAACCAGGAGCCAGGAGCTTCTTTTGGGTCTCCCACGTGGGTGCAGGGGCCAAGGACTTGGGCCATCTTCTACTGCTTTCCAAGGCCATAGCAGAGAGCTGGATCAGAAGAGGAGCAGCCAGGACTAGAACCAGCGCCCATGTGGGATGCCGGCACTGCAGGCAGTGGCTTTACCCGCTATGCCACAGCACTGGCCCCTAATTGTTGTTTTTTGAAAGGCAAATCTAGGTATGTGCACACATACACATGCACACATGTGTGTGCACACACAGACACATGCCACCTTGAAGTCAAATGCATTTTGGCCCAGTCCCCTAGATCACCTGGAACATCCTCTATCACACCTGCCACAAGTAGGTCATGTTTGAAAAGTGACGCTCTAGCACAAGCGGCCATCTTTGCCAGAAGGAACAAGGCGTGGGTCTTGGACACCTGCTGAGCCCCTCCCACAGCCGCTGGAAGAGCTAGATTGCCCTTTGAGGGACCTGTCCCCATCTCTGAAATGAAAAGGAGCGATTCCTAGATATCATGGGAGTGTGTGTGGGGGGGGGTGTACATGCGCCTGTGCACACAGCGACTTGGGTTTTGTGGGGGTTGAGTCTCCCCTCCCAGCCCCCTTGAATGCATTTCCTACCAGAGAATTCTGGCCAGCTTTTCCTGAGTCGTGATGACTGTTGTAAACAGGCGTGTGACACTGTGACCCTATTCCACACCCTATATATAGCAAACCTGCACCTAATAACCAAGGGATAATTATACCATGCTGCTCTTTTGAAGAATCTTCCAGCAAAAGACGTTCAGGGAATTTTGCCAAACGTTCTCACCCTTGCTTCCTCCCATTGGACAGATGGAGAAGCTGAGGCACAGAGGAACATAGGCCGAGGGTGACTCAGAACTCTGACAGGGTTGCACTAGGTTACGTCTGTCTCCTTAACCCCTGCCCCCCGGACTTCCTGGAAAGGTGTAGCTTCTTCCTGGCTTGTCTGTTGAATAAACATCGCCATAAGCTTTCAACTACTTCCCCAGGTTGGGGGAGGTTGTGTCTTGAGTAGGAAGTGGGTGTTTTGCAAGTAAAAGGGCCTCTTGGTCAACACTGGATTCTCCCGTGAGTCCATTCTCTTCCACTGGGAATCTATTGCAATACGTTGCAGAAATTCCTTGGCCAGATAACTGCTTAAGAAGCCCTGCCATGCCACATGTCTTTCTCCTCCCATCTTCCACCCTTGTTGGGGAAGCAAAATTATCTGTTTCATTTGTCACCAGCTTGTCCCATGTCCTTCACAAAGGCCATCTGCGGCTAGCTTTGCCCCTTGACTTTCCACAATGCAACCATTCTACCCAGGGGTTCCCTTCCGCCAGGGCAGCTCTTTGCTCTGCCCTCCTCTGAGGGAAGAATTGGATAACCACACTTCTCCCTCCACCGGGAATGAGCCTGGGGGTGGGTGTTGCGTCTAGTGCGTAAGGCATAGGTTAAGATGCACATGTCCCATGTCAGATACCCAACTCTGGCTCCTGGCTTCAGATTCCTGTCAATGCAGACCCTGGGAGGCAGCAGTAATGGCTCAAGTAGATGGATTCTTGCCACCTCCATGGGAGACATGGATTGAGTTCCTGCCTCCCAGCTTTGTCCCCAACCTGGCCCTGGTCCTGGCCCAGCCACTGCAAATCTTTGAGGAGTAAACCAGTAGACAAAAGTGTGCACGCACACACACATACACACACACACACACACCACACTGTTTCTCTTTCTCTCTCTGCCTCTCAAACAAATACATTAAAATTAAAATTTTTTTTAGAAGAATGAGACTTGGGGCCAGCATTGTAGTATAGCAGGCAAAATTCCCCCCTATGATGTCATCATCTCATAGAGACACAGGTTCATGTTCCAGCTGCTCCACTTCCCATCCAGCGCCCTGATCATGGCTTGGGAAGAGTAGTGGAGAATAGCCCACGTGCTTGGGCCTCTGCCACCCATGTAGGAGACCCAGATGAAGCTCCTGGCTCCTGGCTTTGGCCCAGCTCAGCTCTGAGTGTTGCAGTCATTTGGGGAGTGAACCAATGGATGGAAGATCTCTCTCTTTCTCTCTGTCTCTCCCTTTCTCTCTGTAACTCTTTCAATTAAATAAGTAAATCTTGGGAAAAAAAAGAATGAAACTTATGTTTTCAGGATCTCACAGAATCCAGGGTTTCATAGAGATGAGGGCCATGAAGAAATGCTCCCAGGAATAAAGAAATCGAAGACCTTGGGTTCCATCAAAACTTAATCATTGCATTGGCGTCCAAAACACTGCTCTGTCCACAACTGGTGATCCTTCCTCTCCACCACTACAGTAACAAATGGTAGGGACATATTTTTGAAGGGTGGGTGTGGGTGGTAGCAGGTGTGGCTTCCATTTCTTGCTTTGGTGGATAGTAAGCTATGAATGCTTGCTTTAAGAACGCATGTAAATGTGCCCAGAGGTTACTGCAAAATGAGAAAGTGTGATGCAGAAAATAATAAGAGCTTTGTGTGTTCTCCCGGAAGTCCCTGGAGTTTAGATCCTAAGCTGAAATCATTTGCTTCAATATCCTAAATAGTGCATAGAATAAAAGGCAGAGAAACTTGGAGAACCTGGAAAATAAATGTTCACAAGGAATGAAGCAACCATGAAGTATCTGTAGGTAAATGAGCATTCAGGAAAACTGTTTCTGTGGAGCTGAAATAGTTGTGTCAAAGCCATGCACTTACCCATGATAATGAGGACGGAGGCCCCACCAGGGTCTTCCTTCCTGGCTACCACGTGCATTTCAGAGACTTGGTTATCTGATTTTTCAGACCCCAGCCACTAGAAAATGGGATATTTGGAAACGGGAGACAGAAACAAGTGCAGATCAGAGAACAGTGGCACTGAGGACTGAAGGCTGGAAAAGAGACAAGAAAAATTAGGTTTGGGGGCTGGTGCTGTGGCATAGCCAGTTAAGCCACTGCCAGCAGCACTGGCATCCCATATGGGCACCGGTTCAAGTCCCAGCAGCTCCACTTCCAATCTAGCTCCCTGCTAATGCACCTGGGAAAGCAGCGGAAGATGGCCCAAAGCTTTGGGCCCCTGGACCCAGGTCGGAGACCCCGAAGATGCTTTGGCATTGCCATCATCTGGGGAGTGAAACAGCAGATGGAAGATCTCCCTCTCTCTGTGTGATTCTGCTTTTCAAATAAACATCCTTTTATTAAAAAATTAGGTTTAAAGATAACTACGATTGATGTATGATTTTAAGTCACTTAAAGAGAAAACAAAACTTTTAAGAAGATTATTAATTGTAGCTATAAGCGTGATTCATCAAGAAAAAGTTGGATGGTGTTCACCGCCCTCTCTGAGCACAGCAGGGGCACAGAGAACCCTTCTTGGGCCGGCTGCGAGCAGGGGCGCCACCCCTCAGGAGCAAGGTGCAAGGTGCAAGGTGCAAGGTGCAAGGCGCCGCTGAGACAGGCACTGGCCCTGCCGGGCCCTGGAGTGGGCACGCGCTGGCTTCCTCGCTGACTCGCTGTTTATAGGCGGTCGCTGGCTTCCGGAGCAGCTCCCCTTCCCATAAAAAAAGGAGCAGCAGCTCCCGAGGGCGTGGCCGCGGGCCTCCAGCCCTTTGATGGCAGCTTCTAACAAGGCCCAGCTTCATCACGGGGCAATTACCCTTCCGGCGATTGTGGGGAGACGCCTATACACAGCTGTTTGGAGCCCCGAGCGATCTGGCAGGACTGCCGCCAGGCCTGCGGGCACAGGGAAGCCCGCGGGGTCACGGGACACGACACGGGTGTGAGCGATAATTGCTTTGCACGTCCAATCCCCACCTGAGGCTGGGGGCCACGGGGCAGGGGCAGCTTGCCATTGACCCGTCCCCCTCCCCCCAACCCGGGAGGGAACTGGGGTGAGTTGGCCCTTCTGGCTTTGGACACAGCCAAGGCAGCCAGCCAAGGCCACCCGGGTCATGTGGGGGAGGCGGTGACAGAGCTGAATGGTGACCACTCCCCCCACGCCCGATGCCCGCGACTCAGGCCCTGCCCTCCCTTCTGCCTCCTGCTCCGTGGTCAGACCATGATGCGTTAGGGGCAGGTGCGGAGGTGACCCTGACCGACACCCCGGGAGGCCCTTCTGCCGCATGTGGCCATTGAGGGTGCCAAGACTCCCTCCCCGTGGCTTTGTGGGGTGGGGGCACGCGTGCACGGGGTGTGGGGGGCCTCACTCGCCTGCCCGCCTCAGGGGGCCCAGGGCTTGCCTGGGCTAACCAAGGTGAGCGGGCAGCCGTGGGGCCCCAGGGTGCCCGAGGGGTGATGGAAGTGGGTGGAGAAGACAGGTGCCCCCCCCCCAGACGCACCCCGTGTCCGAGGGGGAAGCTCTGACCCTGCTGTAGATTTCAGCCACAAGGGAACGTGAGCGCAGGGCTGGCAGATCTTAGTTTTCATGAGAAATAAGAAATCTGGATTGTACGTGAAGTGTTTTAATTTTTAAACTCTGGCTGAAGGGAAAAAAAATCCCTGTATGTGAGCCTAAGACATCTATAAGCCAGATGTGGCCCGCATCACAGCGACCACATCTCTCTGCATCCTTCAGCCCCTGCCCGCCTCTCCCTTGGCGCCCCCTGCCTCACCCCTTGCCTCACGCACGCGAGGACTGAGTCCCATGCACTCTCAGCGGAACTCTTGGCCCTGACGGTAGCCCAGACTAAGAGATACATTCATGGGGGCGGTGCCGTGGCATAGTGGGTAAAGTCACCACCTGCGGCACTGGCACCCACATGAGCACCGGTGTGAGTCCCGGCTGCTCCACTACTGACCCAGCTCCCTGCTGGTGCGCCTGGGAAAGCAGTGGGGGATGACCCGCGTGTTTGGGCCACTGCATCTGCATGGAAGACCCAAATGAAGCTCCTGGCTCCTGGCTTCAGCCTGGCCCAGTCCTGGGTGTTGCAGCCGTTTCGGGGGAATGAACCAGCAGATGAAAGATCTCTCTCTCTCTTGCTCGCTCTCTCTCCCTCCCTCCCTCTCACCCTAACTCTGACTGCCAAATGAATAAATAAATCTTTTTATAAAAAGCAATACATGTATTATCAAGCCCCAGAACACAAATAGAACAAAACTGCTCACTGAGGTGGAGGCTAGGGCCTTCCAGAAAGAAAGGTGAGTGGAAAAGGCGTCCAAGTGAGACTGAAGGTCGACAATGCTGCCTGGACATCAATTCAGCAAATATGTGCCGAGCATTAGACATCTGCTTGGTGCCGGATGTCCAGGGATGGGCGACTCCCACAATTATGCTTTATCTAGTGCGTTCCCGCCACTTCTAAGGTATTTGAACTGTCCTTCTGACCTCAGGGACAATGGACAATTACTTACAACCATCACTAAAACAAGGGTCTTTGACTTGTGACTTTTTTTTTTTAAGATTTATTTATTTATTTGAAATTCAGAGTTACACAGAGAAAGGAGAGGCAGAGAGAAAGAGAGAGAGGTCTTCCATCCAATGGTTCACTCCCCAATTGGCCACAATGGCCAGAGCTGCACTGATCCGAAGCCAGGAGCCAGGAGCTTCCTCTGGGTCTCCCACATGGGTGCAGGGGCCCAAGGACTTGGGCCATTTTCTACTGCTTTCCTAGGCCATAGCAGAGAGCTGGATCAGAAGTGGAGCAGCAGGGTCTCGAACCGGCAGCCATATGGGATGCTGGTGCTTCAAGACAGGGCTTTAACCCGCTGCATCACAGCGCCAACCCCTTATTTATTTATTATTTGAGAGGCAGGGGCAGAGAGAGGTCTTCCATCCACTGGTTCACCCCCCAAATGTCCACAATGAACCAGGAACCTGGAGCTTCTTCTGGGTCTCCTATGTGGGTGCAGGGGCCCAAGGACTTGAACCATCCTCTGCTGCTTTCCCAGGCCATAGCAGAGAGCTGGATCGGAAGTGGAGCAGATGGGATTCTGTTATGAGATGTGGGCACCCCGGGCAGCAGCTTAACCCACTGTGTATCCACGCTGTGTGCACCACCCGCATGGTGGTCACTAGTTAGCTGCCTTAGTTATCAGATTGACCCTCATGCAGAGCTTGTGTTCAAGTCACACACACACACACACACACACACACACTTTCTTTTTCACTTATTGATAACCCAACAGAGCAAGAGGAGAGATACTAGCAATTTGGATATGCCAAAGGGAAGCTGTAAGGGGCTTCCTGTAGATGAAGAGGTGGACATACAAAGGCCACACTCACGTGACCTTTATTACCGCCTCTTGTTCCACTGTGACTGTGGCTGGGCCCCTCCTACTGTGCCTCATTGGTAGCTTGCATTTGCGCTTAGGTCTGTCTGAGTACGCACAGGAAACACCAGAGCCTGGGGGGGGGGGGGGCTCGGTGCTATCCATGCTTTGAGGCCGACACTGGCGGCTCGGGACAGATCTCCCATGGGTGAGGGGGACTACTGCACCCATCCTCAGCCCTGAGACCTTCTCCGTGTGCCTACCATCCACTCCCGGCTTCGCTGGGAGCACAGATCCCTCTGTAGAGCAAACTGCAGATCTGTGTTTCATACATCACCCAGCCAGGCTGACTCTGAGGACCCATTTGGCCTCTCTAACTTACCAGGCCTTCTTGTATCACAACTGCTAATTGAACTTTCTAAGAACGTCTGTTCCCAGTCATTAATTTTTAAAAATTCCATTGGTCTCATTGCTTTGTAAACTTATCTCATTTACTTATATTTTTCAACTTGTGCCTCCGAATGTAATTTCTCCCCGGAGGCTCTTGCGAGTGTGCCAACCTGGGGAGGCTAACCTTTCAGCTTTAAGCAATGTTTAGCTTTTCTCGCTATAATTAAAGTTTTAAAATGAGTTGTTTAATCTGCCTAGCAGAGAGGCGGGCGCCCCAGTGGAATTCCTGCAACGTTTTGTAATAATCTAGTTAGCCTGATATTAGACTTTCCCCCGTGTTTGTCATTTAGATTTCCCCTTAACTTTATTATGTCTGATTATATCCATTGTGCAAGGGCACCTAATTTCTCAGCCTTGCTGTGTGTTTTTGCAGCAACAAACACTGAACTACTGAACCATCGCTGTTCACCTCCCAACTCAGATTGTACGGCCCTGGCTCTCCAAGCCTGTTGCTCCAAGCGAGTTGGGGGCATCGGGAGTCCACCTCGGGTCCCCCAGGCAGATGCAAATAAAGAGGACATTCCTCACTGGAAGAAGGCCTGTCCCCGCCCACACCCGCATGGTGAGCATATCCCCAACCCGGGAGGGGTTACAGCACTTGGCTCCTGGTTTCCCTCCTGCCCAAGAGTGAGTGTCCCCTCTGGTCAGGCAAACCCTCAAGGCATACACAACTCAGTCCATTTACAACAGGGCAGAGAGCAGCAGCCAGGTGGTCTGTGGTCTCTTTTCTACCTCTAGCTCCCACTTCTGGGGAAAGAGGAAATGTACCAGGGAAGTGTGTGATGGAACAAGGACATAAGGCTCAGCCATTCTCCCTCTTTGCCCAAAAGAGATCAACTTTGGGACATATTCCTGGCCCTTGAAACTCAACTGAGTCTCACACCCTATTGCCTTCATACCCCACCCTGCATTATTTTCCAGGTTCCCAAGGCCTCGCCCAGTTCCTGGAATTCCCCTCCACCTGCTGCCCCCTACCCCTACCCCCAGCCCTCGCCCTCCTTAAAAAGAACCAGCCACTGGGGGGGCGGGCCTTCTGCCACGTGTTGCATCGTGTACACGCAGGCAGTTGGTCACCCACCTCTGTGGATTTATTCTCCCTGAATAAATTTGGCCTGGCTGTAAATTCGTACACTGCCTCTTCTCTAATCTGCAACTCTTTTCCTAACAGTGTGGACCCAGCCTTAAAAAAAAATTATTTATTTGAATGACAGAGAGTGTAATGCTGATTCACTCTCCAAATGCCCACAACAGCCAGGGCTGGGCTAGGCCCAAGCTAGGATCCAGGAACTCCATCTGGGTCTCCCGAGTGGAGGGCGGGAACTCAAGAACTGAGGCATCCTCTGCTGCTTCTGAGGCGTATTAGCAGGAAGATGGATGGGAAGCAGAGTTCAAATTGGCACTCTGCTATGGGATGTGAGCATCCCAAGCATGGGCTTACCTGGCTGTACCACAACACCTCTCCTGGACACGGTCATTCTAAGGGGAAAAGCTTCAAGGGGCACTATTCTCAAGCTCCTGGGAGGAACTTAGTCACATGGCCACCTGGCTGCAGGGGAGACTGCGAAGTGCGGTTCTTGCCTGAGCAGCCGTGTACTCAACCAAACTGTAATCCTGGAAAGAAAGGAGAATGCTCAGGTATGCAGTCAGGGAGAGACACTTGGCACAGTGGTTAAGCCACCACCTGGGACACCCACGTACCATACTGGAGTGCCAGTTCCTCTTCCTCCCACCCAGTTTTCTGCTAATGTGCAGACTGGGGGGCAGCAGAAAATGGCCCTAGCACTTGGGTCCCTGCCACCCACATGGGAGACCTGGGTGGAGCTCCAGACTCCTGGCTTCAACCTGGCCCAGCCCCGACTATTGCAGGCGTTTGAAGAGTGAACCAGTGGTTGGAAAATCTCTGTCTCTTTCCCTGTCTCTCTGCCTTTCAAATAAAAATGAAAATAAATACCAAATTGTTTTTTAAAAACCTCTATAAAGGAATTAAGTTGTACAACTACATCTCGAGGGTCTGTGTAACTGTAGGGGGACAACCAGCAGTTGGCCAGGGGTATCAGGAACCACCCCTACATGGAGGTCCAGGAATCAGGAGCCCAGGGCGAGAGCTGGGGACCACATATGCTCTCTGCATGCCTGCTGCTGTCTCCAGTGCTCTGCCTGGCGTTAAAGACATTGTGTGGCCTCTGAGGCTGCTGGAGGATTATTGGCAGGAGTCCATGCAGACCAGCAAATGTGATTCCCACCAGGATTTTGTGAGGACTTAAATTCTTCCACCAATCTTGGGCTTTTCTGGCACATTAGATGGATCTTAGCTGGCCTCCCTCTGCCTACAGTGACCCTGTTTTCAGGATGACAGAGAAGGATGCACACGCTGCCGTGGGCTTTGACGATGTCGCAGGATTCCTGGAAACATCAGGGACTTGCAGTAAGCATGGCCATGCTGGCTCTGCTCATGGACTTGTGGCATCTATGCCTTGTTGTGGTCCTTTGAAGGGCGCCTTTGGGCTGTGTCTTCATTCCCAATGGAGTTGTGATTCACATAGTCCCATGCTCCTTGGCAAGCTGTCCTTGTGAAAAACACAACAGCGTGAAAAGAAAAGTAATAGTTACTGAAAATGAGCTAATCTCCAGTGAAGAGGAAGGGGAAACTCTCGCAGCCGTATCTCCAACAATGGCGGTCCTTAGCCAGTGCTCTCTGGAATAGGACAGAAACATTCAGCAAGAGAGCAGACAGGAGACCCAGACAATTAACCGGAAATAAATTTTTCTCGCTGATGGGCTCTGATAAGATTTTCAAGGTGGTAAAAATATAACTCAGACCTTCAGTGGTCCCCATGCTCCCTTGGCAAAGAAGCCACACTCCTGAGGCTGCCATTCAGGAGTCTCAGAATTAAGGTTGTGTATTTTTTTTCTATTTATTTTTATTTATTTGAAAGGTTTGGAGAGAAAGAGAGAGGTCTTCCATCCACAGGTTCACTACCCAATTGGCTGCAACATCCAGAGCTGTGCCAATCTGAAGCCAGGAGCCAAGAGCTTCTTCTGGGTCTCCTACATGGGTGCAGGGGCCCAAGGACCTGGGCCATCTTCTACTGCTTTCCCAGGCCATAGCAGAGAGCTGGATCGGAAGTGGAGCGGCGGGGCATCCATATCGGATGCTGGCGCTTCAGGCAGTGGCTTTACTGGCTATGGCACAGCACCAGCCCCTGCAATCCCTTTCAAATAAATCAAATAAATAAATCTTAAAATGTTTAAACATCTTAATCAATATTTTAAATGAATTTCTGCGTAGCATTTGGTAAACTTACTTTAAATTTCCTATGTAGAGAGTATTTCTACAAGGACAGACAAGAAACTAGTAATAGTAGTTGCTCCTTTTGATTTATTTATTTTCATTTTATTTGAAAGTCAGAGAGACAGGGACAGGCAGACAGAGAGCTAGAGAGAGAGCTTCCACCCACCGATTCACTCCCCAAATGCCTGCAACAGCCAGGGTTGAGCCAGACCGAAGCCAGAAGCGAGGAACTCAATCCAATCTCCTCCATGGGTGGCAAAGACACAAGCCCTTGAGCCGTCGTCTACTGCCTCCTAGGTGTGTGTTAGCAAATAGCTGGATCAGGAGTGGAACCAGGACTCAAACCAGGCATTCTGATATAGGATATAAGACGTGGGTATCTTAATTGCTGTGCCTAACACCCACCACATCAGTCGCTTCTTAAGGGAGAATTGAGGTCTAGAAAAATAGAGGAAGGAGACTTAGTCACTGTTTATACTGCTGTGTCTTTGTGTTTGGAACCATATGCATACATTCCCTAGACAACAAACTGAATACGATTTAAATATAGCACTCATTTGAAAGAATTCTATTTGGAAAGAAAGATGTTTTTTGCAAAAAAAAAAAAAACTGTCTAATGATATCAGATAGAAAATACAATGCTGCCATCATTAAGGACTTTGTTTTTTGACCCAGAAACAGGTGGACAGTGCACCGGGACAGAACAGTCAGAGAGCAGGCACAGATGCGCCGCAGCATTTTACACCAGGGGATACAATAACAGAGCACTGAACAAATGTTGCCCTCTCTGGTCCCTTTGTGAAATGGGGACAGCGACTTTGCAGGATTCTTGGAGGCATTCTGCAGCATTAATCAGCCTTAAAATGGGAGGGGATTCTGATATGCGTTACACCAGGGACAAACCCGAGGATGCTGTGCCGGGTGGAATCAGTCACTCGGGAAAGGACAAATACTGCCCAATGCTGCTCAACCGAGGTGCCTCTGTCAGGTTCACAAAGCCAGGAGGCAGCAGCACAGCCCCCAGAGTTGGGGGTGGCGGGGTGGGGGGAAGACTGGCAGAAGCCTGTTGGTGCGCAAGCACGGGGACGTGGGAGCGCGGAGGAAGAGCAGGTGTGTGCAGCTTCTCTTCCCATCACCACCTGTCCCCCTCCTGCGGACGCTGACCTCCTATGTCAGGGTCTCTGGGGAGGAAGGAAGAGCAGGTCTGATCCCCATGCGGGACCAAGTCCACTTCATACCCTTGGTTTCCTTCTCGGTGCTAAGTGTCAGCTTCCCCAGAGCCTTCCTCCCCATGCCCAGGCCTTCATGCCCCCGGGCACCCCACAGACAAGGGCGCACTCAGAGCAGGGTGCAGGCTTCAGAGGCTGTGTGGCCACACGTGTCCCAGGGTCCACGGAACTCTGCGGCTTGGGCGATTTCTGTGAGGCCTCCCTGCTCTGTGACTCTGAGAGCTGCCACCACGCTTGGTTTACATTGGGGGGCGGGGATACTAAAATGGGTTAAAAAAACAATTACCCCAGGAGCTGGCGCTGTGCCATAGCAAGTAAACCCACTGCTTGCAGGACCAGCATCTTATATGGGCCCATGTGGTTGCTCCACTTCTGTCCAGCTCCCCGCTAATGCGCCTGGGAAAGCAGTGGAGGATGGCCCAGGTGCTTGGGCCCCTGCACCCGCCGTGGGAGACCCGGATGAAGCTCCTGGCCCCTGCCTTCAGTCTGGCTCAGCCCTGGCCATTGCAGCCATATGGGTTGTGACCCAGTGGATGGAAGACTCTCTCCCTCCCCCTCCCCTCCTCCTCTCCCTCCCCCTCCCTCTTCCTCTCTGTAATTCTGCCTTTCAAATGAATAAAGTAAATCTTTGAAAAAAAAAATTCCCTGGCATCTTTTCTCCCACTAAATGACACTCCCAGCTATCAGCAGGGAGTTGAACTGAACCCAAAGTAGGAAACTGATATTTTAATTTGAATTGAAACTGAACTCAAACAACAATATTGTTCTCTCTTTGAGGCTTGAACTGAATCTGATCTGGACAAAACCCAGACAGTTTCATACCCAATTCCTTCTCTCCAAAAACAACCCACAGGACCGGCCTGGAACTCTCTGAATTCCCAACCTGCTGCATTTTTTTTGTGATGATTTTCCAGCTGAGTAGAGTAAAATGTTAAATTGTTTTTATATATAAAAAAAACTTTTACAACCATGATAGAAGCATGATCTCTTAAGCACAGGTTGTATCTTTGCTACTGAAAGAATAATGATGCGAACTGCTAAGCTTCCAGGGTTGGTTTCCCTATGAAATTTTAAGACACTGATATGAAATGGACTTGAAGTTTTGTGCTGGATTTCATCTCTTGTGCTCCTTTTTTAGAGTGATGAACTAACACCTGCACGGAAAGAAATGTGAAAACGTGGTGGCCGTTATAGTCCCATGTTTTTCTTGCTAGGTATTGAAGGAATCTCAGGTTGTGAGGAAGGCATTAATAAATGGAGACGCTGGGCGGTGCTGCGGCTCACTAGGCTAATCTTCCGCCTTGTGGCACCAGCACCCTGGGTTCCAGTCCCGGTTGGGGCACTGCATTCTGTCCCGGTTGCCCCTCTTCCAGTCCAGCTCTCTGCTGTGGCCCGGGGAGGGCAGAGGAGGATGGCCCAAGTGCTTGGGCCCTGTACCCGCATGGGAGACCAGGAGGAAGTACCTGGCTCCTGGCTTCGGATCAGCACAGCGTGCCAGGTGTAGTGGCCATTTTGGAGGTGAACCAACGGAAGGAAGACTTTTCTCTCTGTCTCTCTCTCACTGTCTAACTCTGCCTGTCAAAAATAAAATTAAATAAATTAAATAAATGGAGATGCTTGTGAGTCAGAAGTGACGTTTGTTCAAGACTTTGCACCAGATCTAGAATGTGGCTGACGTTACTCATGGAGCAAATGAATGGAGGGGGACCCTCAGCTTTCTATTTGAGGGCAGATATATTTATTTTTTTAAACGTTTGTTTATTTATTTGAAAGAAAAAGTGTCAGGGAGAGAGAGAGAAAGAGAGATCTTCTACCTGCTGGTTCATTCCTCAAATGGCTGCAACAGCTAGGCGTAGGCCAGGTTGACACCAGAAGCCAAGAACTCCATCCGGGTCTCCCACATGGGTGGTAGGACACACGCATTTGGACTACCTTCCACTGGCTTCCCAGACATACCAGCAGGAAGCCAGATTGGAAGAGAGCCACTGGGATTTGCATGGGCTCCGGTATGGGATGCCAGTGTCCTAAGACACAGCTTGACCCATTGTGCCACAACGCTGGCTCTTAAATCTACCTCTGTATCTTCATTGCATCATAGGTCTTTGGTCTTGATGTCAGTATCTCCTCACTGGCCCTTTTGGTTTCCTAGCTTGGCTGAGGGTCTCTTTTTCTTAGCATTGCAACTATGTCCCCTAGGCCCTGTGGCTATCTATGTCACTCATTTTTCATTGTCTTCTTCCCTTGTTCATCCATCACAAGTGTGTGTGTGTGTGTGTGTGTGTGTGAGAGAGAGCTGCCCCCCAGTACTAGTGGGGGTTCACTCCCAGGACTCCCCTTGAATACCAAATCCACGGATGCTCACGTCCCTTAAGTCAAGTGGCATAATGTTTTCATATATGTGTATCTTCTCACGTATTATACATCTTTTCCAGATTGCTCATCATACCTCATACAATGTAAGAATTAAAGCAACATAGTAAACATTCATTCAGGCGACAGCTGACCTGTAGCCATCTAGGGAGATCCAGGTTCACAAAGGCTACACACAGATGTCCCTTTTGCAATGGCCATGTCTCCATTTGCAGTTCAGACAGTACCCTCCAGACAGGGAGGGCTCAGTGGGACTGTCAATCAAAGTGCCTGACCCCCCAGCCAAAGCTGGCCCTTGACTGAAACTAAGTAAATAGAGGCCATGCCCCAAGGAAATGAGATTTTAAGCCAAGTGACACCAGGAACCTGAATGGCAACACAGGTTCACTCCAGAGGGGCAGGGCTGCCTGTCAGTCCCTACTCTGGATCTCTGGAAACACCCCAGATCCAGGCCTATTCCTGTAATTCATTGGGCCATTCTATAGCCTTTTAAATTATTTACTTATTTATTTTTATTTATTTATTTGAAAGACAGAAAGAAACAGAGATGGAGAGAGCTCTCCCATTTGTTGACTCACTGCCCAAATGCCCGCAATCAGGGCTGTTTCAGATCAAAGCCAGAAGCCTGGAACTCCATCTGGGTCTCCCACATGGTGCCAGGGGTCCAAGGTCTCAGGCCATCACCTGCTGCCTCCCAGGGTGCATATTAGCAGGAAGCTGGTTTGGAAGCAGAGCCAGAATTCAAACCCACGCATTCCCATATGGGATGGAGGAGTCTTAACCACTGACCCACAATGCCTGCATCCTCCATGGCCTTTTGATACACTTCTTTTTGTCTCTAGTTTTCCACAGCTCATTTCCATTGTTTGCAAGCGCAGAGCCCAGAGTGACAAGTGTGTGCATGTGTTTGAGAAATTCATTTGTTTGGCTGCTATGCGTTAGCCAGGAGCTGTCACATAGGGCAAGGCCAGCCTCGGCCTCCAGGTTGTTTCTCCCTTAAATCCACGTGCACCTGCCCTGTTCCAGATGCCCGAGCACCCACCGTTGCTTCTCTTGATCGGTTTTCATTAGAAAACAGCCCCTTCCTGTATATAATAAAATCTGCTATCTCTTTGGGATGACAGGTGCATTTCGCTGCTATTTGCAGAACAATTGGGACTCTATCCCTATTTGTTTACTTAAGCAGAAACCAGCTAAACCAGAATGAAATCAGCCTACCCGAGTCCCTCCCATCTCTTTCCACCTAGACTCTCTGACAACAGGTGACCTCAGGGTGAAGTTGGCACAAAAGGACAAGAGACAGGACTTCCAACTGGACGGCGTTGTTAGCACAGAGAGTCTGTGCAGCCGCATCGGAGATGTCAGGTGCCTTGATCTGGCCTGGGACTCGCACTCTGCCTTCCTCTTCTCTCCCTCCTTCCTCCTTCCCTCTCCCACTTCCAGTTCTGCCTCTCTGGGCACACAGTGTGCCAGCATCTGGTGACTCCTGCTAGTCACCTACCTTTGGCAGACTAAGGGACTCCCCAGAGGCCCCAGGGCAGGGTCAACACCATACTTCTCTGTAGCTGCTAGCTGGCCTGGCAGCCTTGGTGGCCTTGAGCAACAACAGTGGTTTTCATTGTTTTCAAGTCAGGCAACATCCGCCCTGGCAGCCTGATGCATCCCAGAGCGAGCACGCACAGAAGCCTGGCGTTCGTGACCTGCTGGGGGGCAGGTGCTGGGGCGGCTTCCTCTGTCTGCCCCGATGGATGCAGTAGATCAGTGGTCATCTACGCAGAGTAGGGAGAAGCAAGACTCCCAGGGACTTTCAGGAGGCGAAAGGATTGGAGTGAGTGCCCATGAGAGTGAGTACCGGGGGCTGGTGTCATGGTCAGTGGGGTATGTCACTGCTTGAGGCACCGGCATCCCATATCGAAGTGCTGGTTCAAGTCCCAGCTGCTACACTTCTTAACCAGCTCCCTGCTAATGCTCCTGGGAAAGCAGTGGAAGATGGCCCAAGCACTTGGGCCCCTGTGACCCATGTGGGAGACTTGAATGGAGTTCTAGGCTCCTGGCTTTGGTCTGGCCCACCTCTGACCATTGCAGCAAATGGGAAGCATATCAGTGGATGGAAAATCTCTTTCCTTTTTTGTCTCTCCATCTGTCACTCTATCTTTCAGGCAAATAAAATAAGTCTTTAAACATATATATGTATATATTTATAAAAATAGAGAGAGTGAAGCTGGACTCCGGGAACAGCTCTACTAGACTTAGGTATTCATTTGGGCAAATTACCAATGCTTCCCAAGACTCATCTGTACAGTGGAGATACTAGGCACCCAGTCCCCAAGCTCCTTGTAATGATCAGATGACATAACACCTAAGAAATCCCCAGCCTAGAGAGGGGTGCATGGTAAAAATGCAATAAATACGAGCACTGTGTTATGGGCAGTGACATCATCAGGGACTAGCCACCAGGGGTGGGTGACTTGTGTGACTTTGGCCAGCACTGGGACCTTTCTGGGAGCAATGGCTTCAGGAGCACCTCCCCGGGGAGTCAGGATTGGAGACCACAGGAGGAGGACCAGCATAGATCAAAGCAAGAAGAGTTCACCTGACCCATCAACTCCACACCGGCGCAAGCCCTGAGGGTTAGACCTCACTCTAGGGAGGAGAAAGAAGAGAACTTGAACCTGGGGTTCTGTGGCTGTGTGTGTGTGTGTGTGTGTGTGTAGAAAATACCCACATCTGCTATGCCTGGCAGAAATGGAAACAGAGCAGAAGCATTTGGCATAAAGCCACCCACATCTCATCTCCCCCCTGCATCCCTCACTCCTCCCTTCTCTCCTCGAGGGAAACCGAAGGGCCGCATGGACAGCTGGGCACTGCTGGGAAGGTTTGCTGGCGCTCAGTGCTGGAGGATTGAAACTCTGGACTCCAGGTGACCGCTGCTGCTCAAACAGGAGACCAGCGTGCTGCCGCCTGGCCGAGGGCGGGCTTTCCGGTAGAGCACAGGTGCCCTGGTTTGGATGTGCCTGTCCTCGTCAAAACTCATGTTGATATTGGAATGCCAATGACACAGTGTTGGGAAGCGGAGGTTAATGTCCTTGAGAAACTGGATTGGTCTTCATGGGAACAGATCGGTCCTTGAGAAAGTGAGTATTAAAAAGTGCGCCAGCTCCTTCCTTCATCCCCACCCTCCCTTCCACACACACCTGCTCACCACTCCCCCGTGAACCCCGCTGCATTATACCGCCCACCATATGACATCAATCCTTGCCAAATGCAGCCACCCAGGCTCAATGTTTCTAGAACTGTGGACTTCCTAACCTCTTTTCTGTATCAGTTATTCAGTCTCAGTCATTCTGCTATGGCAGCAGAAGATGGGCTGACACAGCAGGGAGGCTGGGTGGGCATAGAGGCAGGACAGCCATCAAGTTGGATGACTGAAAGCGAGGGGGCGTAGGGATAGGATGGAGGTATGGATTCTACGCACATCCCCAAGTGAGAACTCTGGGGGCTTCGTGGAGATGGGATTTGGGACCCAAATGATGAGAACAAGGATGCTGGAGGCAGGGATGGGTCAAAGGCGAGGGGGCTTAATGATAGTATCTTCAGTCAAGGTAACTTGGAATCCTGAGGGCATGTCCAAGTGCAGAGAGCAGGTGACTGTTGAACATGCGATTATCCACCTACCCTTTAACAGTCTTACAAACTATTGACAGCACAAAGAACTTTCGATAAAATAGGGTTTATCTATCATACAAGTTAGAACTGAGGGGCTGCTGTGGTGCCGTGGGTTAAGCCCCTGCCTGTGATGCCGGCATCTCGTATGAGAGCGCCAGTGTGAGTCCTGGCTGCTCTGCTTCCCACCCATGTGCCTGGGAAAGCAGTGCAAGACGTCCCAAGTGCTTGGGCCCCTGCTGTCCACGTGGGAGACCTGGATGGAGTTTCAGGCTCCTGGCTTTGGCCTGACCCAGTCCTGGCTGTTGCAGTCATTTGGGCAGTGAACCAGCAGATGAAAGATCTTTTTCTCTCTCTTTCTCTCTGTCACTCTGCCTTTCAAGTACATACAATAAAATTTCTAAAAAAAAAAAAATTTGAACTGAAACAAAATATTTATTAGCTTTTTAAAAGTAACAAGAAACCCATTATATATTAACATATTAGCATGACTATATTTTTAAGTCTATGGATTCTCACATCTTCCTTTGCATTCAGTTTGTTGTGTTATCCTTTGTGTTAGTTGAAATGGAGAAAAACTCAGGAGCCCCCTTGGACCACCGCTGGTCTAGGAAGAGGCCATGCTTTCGATAAATGCTTTGAAGCAATCTGCCTGGAGAGGAGAAGGGGTGATGTGAGAGCAAACAACCCTTCTTGGGAGGAGGGAGAAGAGGCAGACAGCCAAGATCCGTGCACTGGGTCCAAGTGCACAGATCCCCTTCCTCATCCACGAATCCCGTGTTTGTAATTCGCATGCTCGCTCAAGTTTCTATGCAACCCTGCAGTCTTCACTTCCGGCACTCTGTGCTCATTTCCAGACGCACCCTGGGAGATGGAAGCTAGCAGCGTCCTTTTGTGCGAGTTTTCAGCACGGGTCTGCTGGAGCTCACAAGTTGATCCTTCTAAATGAGGACCTTGGAAGCAGTGTCAGGAGCTAAGTCTCCCTCTGACCCTGGCCTCCCCTCCACGCCCCAGCCAAGCCTCCTCTTCTCCATAGAAACCAGAACCCCTGCTCCCCAAAGCCAGCCACAAGCCCTAAGAGCATCACTCTGACTTTCCCGGCTCTCCCTGGCCGTGAATAAATCAACACCTTCCTTGCAGAGGGGTCCTGGTCCACACCAGGAGGAGGAAATCCTACAGCGGGGGGAGGGGAGAGCAAGAATCCCCGTCTACCACCACTCAATCACACCCTCTTCGTCCAATCCCATTGCCACACACCAGCCCCGCTTGCTGGTACCCAAGCATCCATACGCATGCGCACAGCCCACCCGGGGGCTTGAGGTCTCCAATCTGAAGGCTCTGATGCCACACACACACACACACACACACACCCACCGGTGAGCAAGTAAATGACTTCTGCTTTTCTCTCCTTAACTTGCCCTCCTCCTCTAAGAAGACGGGGTGGGGAGTTGAGGAAAATACCGAAATAAAGTGGCAGATGGCAAACACGAGCTGATTTAGCGAGGAGCGAGCCGAGGTTCGCACGCGTTGGAAGCGCGGGCAGGCTGGCTTTTCGGAGGGAGGCCGCCGAAGGGTGAACGTTGCCGGCAAGGGCGCTCCCAGCCGCGACACGGACCCTTCCCACCAGGGAGTGCTAGAAAGGCGGACGCCTTTTGGTTCACTCCGGGTAGAACGCGGCTGCGAGGTCGGGAAGGCAGCGCGCGCGCAGTTTTCCAGTTAGTTTGACGCCGGCGAGCAGCGGCAGGTGCGCAGCGACTGCGCGCTCACGGCTCACTTCCACCACCTGGTGCCCGCACACTTAAATTGCAAGGCTTGCTGGTTGAGAAACAGGGGAGGGTCCTTCCGCTAATCGGAGGAAACCCTCTGAGATGGATTTAGAACAAACAGGTGCTAATTGTCTTTTCCCTGTAAACAACAACTGCTCCTTCTACACCCACCCCTACCTTAGTGCCCTCTTCCTCGGGTTAGGGTGCATTCTCTTCTGTGTCTTCTCATCCGTGTCTGGCACACCCTGAGCTGTCCTGGACGTGACACTGGATGGTGTGTAAGGCGACAGCAGGAGGACAGAATGGCGCCTTCTCCTCCTGGCTCCCCAAAGACTTGATCCAGGCTGTGGGAGAAAGACCTTGCAGCTGTGTTCATTAGAGGCTCAGCTGAAAGTGAGCCATGCTGCCTGCACTTCCAACCCCAGCCGCAGCTCGGGGCTGTCTGCAGCACCGAAATCGCACCCAAGGCTGTGCCCACGTGGCTCTGCCATGCTTCCAGCTGGCCCGGTTCTACCCAGGAGGGGATGAGATTTAAGTTCAGCGAGGTGAGACTTCCGCTTTAAACCAGCCATCTCCTGGCCTTGCTAATTCTTGAGTACCCACGATGCATGTCAAATGACCAAGGGCCTTTGTGCACCAACAAGGGAAAAAAAGGAGGTGTTTCCATCCATGCCCCCGCTCATGAACAAGGAAAATCCACAGAAGCTGTAGCTCCCCAGGCTGACAGGAGCGCCCCCCAAGGAGGCAGCAGAAGCAACAAGTGAGTGTGGAAAGACTGGAACTGCCTCCATCACTGCCAGGGCTCTTCTGCCCGCTCCTACTGGGGAACCAGAGGCCAGCACCGCCTCCAAGCTCGCACGTCCCTCTCCAGGGAAACAGGAGGTGGGGGAAAATGAGCCTGTCTCCCCCTCCCCCCCTGCGTCAATTAGTTCAACAAGAATTTAGGTTTGCAAGGGAAAAAGTGATGTTTTCCTCACTCACCGCTGGGCTCATGGCCGAGGCCCCTACAGCAGAAGATGAATGACAGCAAGAAAAGCACACAAATGTGTTTCAGCTACATTCTCCGTGACACAGGGTCCTCCAAGAAATCAAGATCCAAAAGAACACACGTGTTCCTAGACTTAGATCCAATGCAGGCGGACAGTTGTACAGAGGGATGACTGCACAAAAGTGGGTTAAAGCTGCCGCCTACAGCACCGGCATTTCATATGGGCGCCAGTTCGAGTCCTGACTGCTCCAGTTCCAAACCAGCTCCCTGCTGATGGCCTGGGAAACAGTAAAAGATAGCCCAAGCCCTTGGGCCCCTGCACCTACGTGGGAGACCTGGAAGAAGTTCCTGGCTCCTGGCTTCAGGTGGATGCAGCTCCGGCCACTGCGGCCAACTGGGGAGTGAACCAGCAGATGGAAGACCTCTTTCCCTCTCAAATAAAATAAATAAATCTTTTTTAAAAAGATTGTATTTATTTATTTGAGAGAGTTACAGTGAGAGAGAGAGAGAGACAGAGAGAAAGGTCTTCCTTTCATTGGTTCACTCCCCAGGTGGTAGCAATGGCCAGAGCTGTGCTGATCCGAAGCCAGGAGCCAGATGCTTCCTCCTGGTCTCCCATGGGGTGCAGGGCCCAAGCACTTGGGCCATCCTCCACTTCCCTCCCAGGCCACAGCAGAGAGCTGGATCGGAAGAGGAGCAACCAGGACTAGAACCGGTGCCCACATGGGAAGCCAGTGCCGCAGGCGGGGCATTAACCTACTGCACCATGGCACCAACCCCAAATAGATAAATCTTTAAAAAAAAAAAAAAAAAGTGGGTCTGATGGAATAGCCATGCCTGGGGGAACTTAGCAAGGCCTGGGCTTGGAATGCAGTGCCAAGGCACTGTGGTCTGCTGAGTCTTTGCCACTCAAGGAGATGGGAAGGCCTACAGGAGCCAACTGCCTCTTGAGCCGCTTTAGCCCCATTGTCTCCCACCCCATTTTTCTCCCCAAAGCAAATCACAGAAGCCAAGACTCCTCTCCCCCAAGGCAGGCACAGACACCGGAATCCCTCTCCTGGAGCAGGTCCTGACACCTGTCCTTTCTGATCATGTCCTTTCTCCCTTGACAAGCTTCTCCTGACAGGTGTCCCGGCCTGTACCCAGCGGGCAGGAAGGGCACCCGGTGGCCCAGCAGCTTCTGGGCACACTTCCGCCCAGGCCATGACTCCCAGAGCCTGCCTTTTGTCCAGCCCTGGGCCTCCAGTCTCCATCCAACAGCCAGGGCGGGGCCAGAAGCCCAGAGACAGGGAGCTGGTCCTGGCCTCCCGTGTGGGCGGCAGGGACCAGACGCCATCATCTGCGGCCCCCCAGGTGCATCAGCAGGAAGCTGGACTGGAAGCAGAGCAGCCAGGACTCCAGCCTGTACTCCGATATCCGCTCCAACAGAAGGAACGTTTAATATAAAAACTGAACTATGGTATAAAATTATGCATCGCGAGACAGAGAGGACCCTGGGGGATACCCTCGTGGGGAACAAGGCTACTCAAGGAAGGGCGAGCCCTTGCTGAGGCTGGAAGGCAGAGGTGTTTGATGGGCTGCTAAGGGCTGGACAAGCAGAAATTAGCCCTGCAGGACAGCCACGCGCAGAAAAATCGCAGGCAAGACAGGCCTACCGAAAAGGCGCCCTGCCGAGATGCCAGCCGCAGGATCCACTCACTACTGCAGCGTGCAGGGCCGAACGCCACTGGCTCGCCTCCAAGCCCCAGACCCAGTGCTGGCCACAAAACTGCAGGAGCGAACAGCAGCGGACCCCGGGCGCCTGGAGCAAAAGTCCCTTCCTCCCGCGCGACTCTCTGCTGCCCTCTAGTGACAGAGCTCTCGACACCAGCCCAGCTGCAGAGCAGGAGCTGTGAAAGGTCCCCGACGCGCGGTCACGGGGCAGGCAGTGCGGTGCAGTGCAGCGCGGACTCTGCATTGGCAGCGACGGGAGAATAGTCACCACGTGTGGGTCTTGCGTCACGGTACGAGCCGCGTTGCCAGCGGAGCCACGCGCTGCTGCTCCACTTCAGGCGCCCTGTGCTCGTGGCTTAACAATGGACTTTGTTCTTGCTTCTTTATCACCAGCCCCTGAACTCCTTCCACCGGGGAGCCACCTGCCGTGCCAGCTGGGTGAGGCAGACACGGGACAGAGCTGCGGAAACAGAGATGAAGTTTACGCCTCCTCAGTAGCAGTCGCCTGTGGGGCCGATTTTCAGAGGCCACTGACTCGGTTGGGGTCTTTACCTAGCCCAAGGGTGACCCCCACACGGGCCGTGCTCACTCCCCGGGCAGCCGCTGCCCCCCGGGCTTCTCGCTAGCCCTCTTACCCAGGGAAACACAGCCACAGCATGGCTCACGGGCACGGGGCATTGATGAGTTGTGTGAAAGCCAAGGTGAAGGACAATCGTGCCATCAATCAGACCTGGGCCACCAAAGTCAAACCCACCTCGATCGGCAAAGGGCACGCTTAAGGGCTGTGGCTCCAGAGAAATAAAACTGGTCTGATTAACTTGCAGGACTCTGGTCTTTCAATGACTACAGCAGGAAACAATTCCACGTGACAAAGGTCTACAATTTCAACTCCCTCTCATGGAAAACTCATAGAATTCCAACCAAGCACAAACCTATGGTTGGGCTGTCTCTCACCACAACATAGAACCTTGCCTTTAGAGTGATGAAGTTCTGAGTTTTTGAACAACTGAATTAGAAATGAGTTTTTGAAATTCGATGCACGTGGACATTCAATGCAATGGACTTGACACTGCTGATTTCCAAGGTTTGACCATGAAATCGCTTCCACGATATTAATTAAAATACAGCCTGTGGGGCCAGTACTATGGCATGGTGGGTGGAGCTGCCGCCTGTAGTGCCTGCATCCTATATGGGCGCCGGTTTGAGTCCCGGATGCTCCACTTCCAATCCAGCTCTCTGCTATGGTCTGGGTCAGCTCTGAGGGCATCTGGGGGGTGAACCAGCAGATGAAAGATCTCTCCCTCTCTCTCTGCCTCTGCATCTCTGTCTTCAAATAAATAAATAAATCTTTTAAAAATATACCCTGTAACATCACACAATATATGCAACATGTTCATTTTTGTATTGACACAACATTTGTCGTGCATCTTGAAGTTATTTGCATTAGGACTACTTGATATGTTGTCGTGTGTTTGCATTCCCTGGACACACAGGGATGAAACACACAGGGGGGCTTAAGACAGACCGGTTGGATTAAATGGGAATTAAAATCCAATTAATTTAATCATCAACATCATTTGATACTTGTACTTGCTATTAAATCATTATATACGGTGCACTATGTTATTTTAGGGCTACGATTTTTCATGTGCTGTATTCCAGTAGTGCACATAACTGTTAATTACTGAGTCTGTGTCACATTTGCCCACGTGGGGACTCTACTACACACCAACTTTTCATGGTGGCCGCGGCAGGATACTCGGTGGCTCCAACAAACAAAACTCAAACTTTTTAAAGTTCGTCTGATCAGTAGATTTCTTCCATGGGTTTGCATTTTATTTGAGAACCAAAAAAAACTTTAGGATTGCAAAGAATGTAGAAGCCCTAAGCACACTTTGGGACGAGCCAGCTGTGAATTGCTTTACACAGAAAGCTGTGCACGCCTGGAATGTTCAGGAAACTCACCGTTTCCTTGGGGGGAGGGAGTTGGCTCTAGTTGTCAGTCTTTACTGAATGAATGGATTTTCCAGATGATAGGCAAAACACCACTTTCTACACCCAGCACAGAAAGGGAGGATAAAATGAGTGAGCAGTTAAGAGTGTGCGCATGGCGACGAATCTAGTCTCTGCTTAGTCGCTTACGAGCTGTGTGCAAGACAATCTGAAGTTTGCCGACATGAAGACTAAAACAGTGACCGCGGTACTTTAGGTGGGCAGAAAAGGAGGCAGACCTTACCCAAATTAGGCTCCAGAACGATTAAAACTTGAACGCAGGGCACAACAAGTGTATGAAGATGCAGGAAGAAAGTCTGTTTTCATGTTACAGAATCTCAGGGTTGGGAAGCCTCCCTAAGATAAGCAAATCCAAAGGGATCCAGAATAAGATGGTTGGTCAGACCACACGGAGACCCGAAATCCTCTGTACAGTCTGCTATGGACAGAATGTCAGTGTCCCCTCGGAATCCGGGTTAGAGGACGTGGGCGGGACAGGCCAATGGTCCTGTAAGAGGAGACACCAGAGGGCGCCCTCTTTCTCGACCCCGTGAGGACACAGTGAGAAGGTGGCCATTGGCAGGCCAGGCAGAGGCCTCATGGGAGCCCATGGAGCATGTGCGCACCCTGAGCTCAGACTTCCAGCCTCCGGAACTGTGCTAAATAAATTCCTGTTGTGTAAGCCAGCTGGTCTATGGTTATCATTTTTTTTTCTTAAACTTGTGTTTATTTTTATTTTAAACATTGATTTGAAAGGCAGAGAGACAGAGACAGAGAGAACTCTCAACCACTGGTTCACTCCCCAAACACCCACAAGAGCTGGGATTGGGCCAAGCCAAAAAGAGGAACCTGGAACTCAATCCCAAGTACTTGGACCATCCATCACCTGCTGCCTCCCAAGGTCCGTACCAGCAGGGAGCTGGAATCAAACGTGGAGCCAGGACTTGAACCCTGGCACTCCAACAAAAGATGCAGGCGTCCCAGGCAGCATCCTAGCGACTGTGACATATGCCTGCCCCTAGTCTATGGCATTTTATTAAGGCAGCCAGAACAGATTGGTACACAGTACAAGGAAAGTTCGAAAGCCAAAAGTGTGGAAAATATTATGTGCAATGTACTTAATGGGTGACAGGTTCATAGCTTCAAAATACAAAAAAAAAAAAAGTTTTAGAACAAATCAGCTGGAAAAATATGCAGTAAGTACATGAGGTATGGATATGGTAATTAGCTTGATTTAACCATTTCACAATGTATATCTATCACAACGTCAGGTTGCATACCATAAATATATATACTAATTTTGTTTACAAACTAGACCTTAATAAAAAATTTTAAAGTGGCTTGTTATGGTCTATGCATAAAATAAAGTCCTACACATCCATTAAAAATGATGACACGTGTCTATATTGACATGTGAAGAGTTAGGCAATGTATTGAGTGGTGTGTGAGAGGGAGAGAGAGAGAGAAAGGAGTCATAAGTTTATCTTGGGGTGGTGTTGGTGTAGCACTTAAGCCACTGGCCGGGACCAGCACATCCCTGGGTTCAAGCCCCAGCGTCTCCACATTGGATCGAGTTTCCTGCTAACGCACACTCTGGAAGGCAGCAGGTGATGGCTCAGGCACTTGGGTCCCTGCCACCCACATGGGAGAGCTGGAAGGATCTGAGGGCTCCTGGCTTCAGCTTGGCCCAGCCTGGGCCATTGCAGGCGTCTGGGGAGTGGAAGAGCCGATGGAAGATCTCTCTCTCTCTGTGTGTCTCTGTTTCTCTTTCTCTGTCTCTCTGCCTTTCAAATAAAATATTTTAAGAATTGTAAAGAAAGTTTATCCACATGGATTAGGTAGCGGGTGGGGTGAGATATGACAGCACCGTGTGCAGCCACGTCCAGACGCGTGTCTGTGTTGGATCTCCACCAGCAGCCCCTCTAACCTGTCTCCCCTGCCCTTCCCACCCTGTGCCCAGCGACCACTCCAGCCCCTGGGCTTCCAGCCGGCTTTCTGATGGGGGTCACAGAGCACAAGCGTGCGCTGGGCTGGATCTCCCCTCCCCCTGCCGCCCCAGCCACTTCCCTGTATGGGTGCCCAGGTCACACTGCTGGATGCAAACTGTCCTTGCCACCAAGTCCTTAGCCTGTGTGTGGAGGCTCCGTCCCTTCCCTGGGAGGATGGGGCAGGCCTGTAACCACATCTCAGATCATAGACACGCTAAGGAACCTCATTTTCTACCGTGCAACCTAACTCTGTTGCATCACTACTGCACCAGGGGCCATTCGGTGGGGAGCAAGGAACAGGGAGCCATCCTGGGGTCAGGGCCCTGGAGGCGTGAGGTCGTCTGGCCATGTAGTCTTCTTCCTGTGGGGACACAGAACTGCAGCAACCTCATAGCCTGCTGGGGGAAGCCTACATTGCTACAGCTTCTTTGGAAAACTGTTTTTGCCAGACTCTGCCGACAGTGAACTGACACCCCCTGGGACCCGGCTGTGGCACCCCAAGTTATATCTCCTATGATGAATACATGAGATGAATACATGAGCACAAAACAAGAACATGTGTGTGCCATCGTTCTTTTCTTTTTTTTTGAAAAAAGATTTATTTTATTTATTTGAAAGAGTTGTAGAGAGAGGTAGAGACAGAGACAGAAGTCTTCCATCCACTGGTTCACTCCCCACATGGCCAAAATGGCCAGAGCTGGGCCAATCCAAAGCCAGGAGCCAGGAGCTTCCTCTGGGTATCCCACGTGGGTGCAGGGGCCCAAGGACTTGGGCCATCCTTTACTGCTTTCCCAGGCCATAGCAGAGAGCTGGATCAGAAGAGGAGCAGCCAGGACTCGAACCGGCACCCAAATGGGATGCTGGAACTTCAGGCCAGGACTTTAACCTGCTGCACCACAACGCTGGCCCCTGTGCCATTGTTCTTAACTGTCCCAGATGAGAAGCAACTCAGGGTCCATGGAGGTTAACTGGTGCAGGAAATCTCAGGACAGAATTTTATACTCCACGGAGAAGGAGCCACGTGTCGCTCCTCACGCCAGCATTAATGAATGTCATTCATGTTAGCATGAATGAATGCAGCGTGGAACAGAGACAGGGACTGGAAGTCCAAGATCAGGAAGCCCAACTTGGACAAATGTACAAAACAGGAGGAGCCGGTCTATGCCTCTGGAAGCCAGGACAGTGGCCAGCAGTGGGGAGCAGGCACAGGGAGCAGGGAGGACTTGGGGGCTGCAAGGCCTTGAACTTGAGCCAAGTGACATCTCCCTTGGCACTGTACCATTTATGTATGACTTCCACATGTCTCTCCAGCTATGTTACATGCTTCAAAAATATGCATTTCATTTGTGTCCTAAATCCCTTCTGCTCCCTAAGTCCAAGGTTTCTGAACCTCGAAAGGCAAGAGGGGGCTCCTTTTTCCTCCTCTGGCTCTCTTTTTTTCCTCCGAAGCCCCAAGCCCCAAACAGCCTCCCTGAAAGGACAAAGAGAAAAGAAAATGGTGACGTAGGTGAGGGGTGCAGGAGGAGAACTTCAGGTTAACTCTCAGAGGAGATTCTCCCGCTCGGTCAGTTTTTGTTCGCCTGTAGTAACCACGAAATGGATGAGAAATCTAACTGCACCACAGAAGCCCCACTCTGTGACAACAATGACAGGTGACTGCGTGGAGGCTGCAATGCCGGCATCCCACATCGCCATGCAGGTCCGAGTCCACACTGCGCCGCTTCTGATCCAGCTCCCTGCTACTGCGCCTGAGAAAGCGGTGGAAGATGCACCAGGCGCTTGGGCCCCTGCATCCACATGGAGGCAGACAGAGCTCCGGGTACCTGCCTTCTTCTTGTACCAGCCCTGGCCATTGCGGCCATTTGGGGAGTGAACCAGTCAGTTAAGATCTCTCTCTCTCTCTCTCTCTCTCTCTCTCTCTCTCTCTCTCTCTCTCTTCCTTTCTTCCTCCCTCTCTCCCTTTCTTCTTCCCTCCCTGTCACTCTGCCTTTCAAATAAATAGTCCTTTAAAAAAAACAAAAAGGCAGCCTACAGTACTTTATATTAAAGGCGATGCTATTCCCCTAGAAATGAAAAGCCTGTACATTCATTCTCTGTCCAAGTGATTGAACCCAAAGCCTCTCACTATGAGGATGTACAGAAGGGGCACCGTCTAGAATGTTTTAAAAGGCGCTTATTTGAAGAGGGTGGGCTAGGACTGCAGATACAGTTCTTGCCACTAGATGTCTCTGAGGCTTAAAGTAGCACACTCCTGGGGTTCTGGTCTATTTATACCCACAGATCACCTACCTACTTGTTACTGAGTTTCATAATCCTCTTACATAATGCTGGCTGGCGGCTCCAGCTCCTGTCGGATGGGGCGATGGGCACCCCAAGGCCCCCATGCGCCCAAGCCGGCGCTGCAAGCACAGAGAGGGGGTCTGCCCCAATGTGGCCAAGCAGAAAGAGCCCCCGACCCCAGCATCGGCCTCGTGAAAGATGCGAGACAAAGAGGCGCCTGACTGCAGCAGGCGACCCGCTGTGTGCAGAGACCACGCCACCCGCTTCTTACGGTGTGCAGCCAGCAGAGGCGCCCGTGGGCTGCCAGTCCTCAGCCCCGCGTGGTTCTCAGGGCAGTAGGCACACCTGGCCCTGCACACTCCGCGTTGCACCTGTCTGTAGTCTGTCTCTGCGGGGTTTGTGTACCCTGTCCGTCCTCCAGAGCAGACCAGACCAGAGGTGCCTGGAGGATAACCCAGACAGCACCATGCCCAGTTCTTGGTACACATGAAATGTTTTTTGGAAACCAGTGTGAGGTAATGCAAAATGTCTGAAAGGTGATTGACAGGTTCTGAATCTTTCAAACAGAGCTCGTGTCCTCCACTAGTGAGCGCCCCCAAGCGGTCGTCTGGAGGTTGATTTCTGTGGTCACTTAAATCCTCCCCATTTCCCGGAAGGGTTAAGTGTGTGAACCCCGGCGTGGGATCGCCTGGATTACATCCCAGCTGTGTGACTCGGGGCAAGTGATGTCATCTTTCTCCGTCTCCGTTTTGGCTCCTGCACAACAGGAACAATGACTGTGCTTGTTTCACGGGCTTGTTGCAAAGGTTAAATAAACTAATACCCACAGCGCGCTTTAGCACAGCTCCGGGGTGGGGGGGTCAAGCGTGGTTAGGAGGCAACACCTCCGGTCCTGGGTAACACGGACAAGTGACCCAGCCTGTCTCGGCCTCCGCTTCTTCCCCTGAGGCCATTAGGGGAGCAAGTGAGACGGGAGGTGGCAAACCCACAGCAGCCGGCTCAGCCTGAGGACAGGCTGGGCGCGAGCTCAGGGACCCCTCGCTGCACCTGCACCTGCGTTCAGGAGTCAGCCTCCCCCCCCCCCCCCCCCGGAGTCTTGGGCTTCACATCCGGGGATCCAGCCAGCCACAGGTGGAAAATGCAGCCAGGCCGGGAGTGCTGTGGCAGCGCTGAACACACACTCGCTTCTTGGTTGCTCATCCTCGTTCCTTGAACAGCTCGGTGGAACGGCTCTTTGCACCGCATGTGCATCGTAAGCCGGTGTCGTGAGTCATCTGGAGCCGATGCGACGTACAGAGGCGGGTGTGCAAATGCGACACCACTGTTTGCTAGGAAGGACCTGGGCACCTGCGGACCGGCGGGGGCCCCGGGACCCTCCTCTTTAGATACCGAGGGGTGACGGGGTGGGCTGCCTTCTTCCTCCTCTGAGTGCTCACTTCTGTGGAGTTTTGTAAGGCATTTTAGTATTTGTTTCACACGAGGGGTAAAGTCCCTCGGGCTTATTCTAACCCCCAGGTTGGTGGGGAGCTGCTCTGCTCTCAGGTCAGACTGGTGCAAGGAAGCCGAGGAGAGCGAAGACACCTGGGCAGGGGGAGGCAGGGCCGGAAGTGCTGGCTGGGAGGGAGTGACGGGTGGGCGTCATCTAAGCGGGGTGGGGGGTGTTCCTACTCCCCTCTCGTGGGTGGGCTTTGAATGGCTCTTTCGAAAATGCAGCAAAAGCTATGAATAACCAGAAAATTGAGTGCACTTCAAAAAGCTCATGGAAAATGGATTTAAAATATGAGTTTCCTGGAGCTGGCATTGTGCGGCAGCCAGCAGGTTAAACTCCCGCTGTGACACCAGCTACCCACACCAGCACGCTGATCTGAGTCCCAGCTGCTCCGCTTCCAATCCAGCTCCCTGCTAATGTGCCTGGGAGAACAGCAGAAGATGACCCAAGTGCTTGGGCCCCTGCACCTGCATGGGAGATCCCAGTGGAGTTCTTGGCTCCTGGCTTCAGCCTGGCCCAGCCTGGGCCATTATGGCCATTTGGGGAGTAAGCCAGGGGCTGGAATCTCTCTCTCTCTCTCTCTCTCTCTCTCTCTCTCTCTGTCTCTGTCTCTCTATCTCTCTACCTTTCAAATACAGAAAATAAATGCATTTTTTAAAAAGGTAAGTTCCATTAGTGCAAAGAATTTTGCAATAGGTTTCCCAAAACACACATCCCCACAGTCTTTTTTGAAGACCCTCACACACACACACACACACACACACACACACCATTTTTTTGGCGTCTACTCAGGGTCCCACTGAACTCTGTGCCAAGCTATTTAGCACCCTTTCATATTTGCTTTTCTTTTTAAAAATATTTGATGTTTATCAGCAGTGTCAGTGGGCAACTAACTCATATGAAATAAATCATGCACCTCCTCATGATGAGAATTCGTCACTTGCAAGCAGTGTGTTCTGAACTTCTGGAACCCACTGAAGAGGTGATTGGATATGTGACACGTTTCTGGCAGCCATCTCAGCCCCTCGGATTCTCCCATTGACCGCGAGCACCAAGCAGCTGTGCGCTGCCCTCACCGTGCAGAGCTGGCCCAGGGAGAGCCTGGGGCAGAGGTCTCTCTTCCCCCTTGAGACTGCGAAGGAGGCCCGCGTGGACCCCTCCCCTTAGACAAAGGTTGCACCCAGGAAACTCGGTTCCACAACACCGCCTCTCTGGCAGTTTATGCAACACCTCAGCACCTGCCCGCCTAAAACACCCTTCAGTCCGCATCTGTGTCCAGCGTCCTGGTTAGTGAGCATGGACCGGAGGTGCATTGTGGCTTAGTGGGTAAAGTCGCTGCCTGCAGTGCTGGCATCCCATGTGGACACCGGTTCATGTCTCTGATGCTCCATTTCCAATCCGGCTTGCCTGGGAAAGCAGTGGAGGATGGCCCAAGTGCTTGGGCCTCTGCACCCACAAGGGAGACCCAGATGAAGCTCCTGGCTCCTGGCTTAAGATTGGCTCAGCTCTGGCTGTTGCCGCCATTTGGGGAGTGCACCAGCAGATACAAGATTCTCTCTCTCTCTCTCTCTCTCTTTCTGTGTAACTCTGACTTTCAAATAAATAAGTACATCTTTAAAAAAAATCAGCATGGCCAAGACACCGAGGCCGCCGCCTGTTAGCAGCTTGTCCTACATGCAAATACCTCGCTCTGCACCTGCTGTGCGCAGTGATGGGAAGCGGCCCCGGGACGGAGAGCCAGCAGTGAGAGCAGACTCGGGAAGCCCAGGCTATGAGGGGCACGCCTGTCAGATGGGGGCGCCCTGGGGCCTCGGAGCCTTCCTTCCCCGGGACGGTGACGCCCTCGGAAGCACGCGCTCCCTGCGGCGCAGAGCACTGGTCTGTCTTTGGACCCTGGGCGGCAGGGAGCTGCGGAGAGCGAGAGGCGCAGCTCGCGGGTCTCCGCCCGGCCGTGCCGCACGGTGGGGCCCGCCACTCCGCGTGCCGGCAAGCTGGTGCCTGGGCAGAGAGCCGGGGCAGATTTTGCATCAGTTCTCAGAGCCGGGAGCCCGTGGACCTAACGCTGGGTTGAGCCAGCTTGAGCCAGCAAACGCTTTGTGCGAGGATTGGGAGCGACAGTCGCGGGCCGGAGCCCCCGGAGGGGTGGGGTCCTGTCTTCCGGCGTCCGGGCGGCTTTCGCTGGCACTCACCAGCCTAACAGGGAGCGGCGTGCAGGACGGGCTGGCTCCGAGGACAGGGCGGTGCCGTGCAGATCCGCGGTGCAGTCCGTTCTTCAGCAGAGATGGGGGCGACGTCACCTGGGAGCTTCAGAAATGCCGGCTCCCCGGCCCCACCCCAGATGCGCAGAGTCGGCAGCTCTGGGGCTGGGCCCTCCAGGGCACTCAGGGGACCCGCGATCAGCCCAGCCCTGCGCCTGCAGCTTCTCCAGGTGCCACAGGGCTGCGGGGGCCAGGCCACCAGCCAGGGGGAGAGCACACGGAGGCTGGGGATGGTAGGGCACGGTGGGCATCCTTAAGGAGCGCTGGGACCCGACAGAGGGGCACAGCAGGCAGAAGCCTCTCCAGGACGGTCCCCAGGCTGAGGAACCCAGAGCCAGCAGGGGCTGGGAGGAAGCCAGAGGAGTGAGTACCCACACCCTGCTGAGAGCCCCTCCCCCACAGGGACCACACCCTGGGGAACCACTGGAAGGCCGCGGGTGCAGGTTCTGTAAGCAACTTGACCTCAGGTCACTGGAGCACAGAGTCCTCAGAACGAGAATTGTCCATCGAGAGTCCAAAATAGAGACGTGGCGGGTCAGATGGACCAACAGCTCTCCAAACAGGGCTCGGCAGCACGCGCACGTTCACTTGTAAACATCCAGCTGGCCAAGGGGCAATCCTGGCTTTGCTTTCAGGATCAGAACCCTAGCACCACTGTTCGTCAGCTGCGTGACCTTAGGCAGCTGACTTACCCTCTCTGTTCTCAGTTTCTCCATCTGTAAAACAGTTGTTAGTACTAATAACCACTCACAGGGTTGTTCTAAAAGTTGGATGTGTCTTCTGGGCTTAGAACAGTGGCTGCACACGGATGGTGTGCAGAATTCCCTTTCCTGTATTTTCCGGTCGGGTGGGCTACAACAGAGATCCTGGGGGAGATTTGAAGGGCGAACACGAAGCAGTATGGACTTGCAGCTGCGCTGGTGGGGTGCCTGGTCTCCTGGGTGGGAAGCTGCCTGCGGGCCTGGCCCCCTCCATGCACTCCAGGGGACCCCCTCAGCCGCTTGGCCTCCTGGGCCAGCTGCCACAGCACAGAAGCACCCAGAGCCAGCGCAGCCTCCTTGTGCCCCTGTGGGCTCCAGCCTGGGCTTGGGGGCCCTCCGGGACTTCCAGCCGGTTAACCAGAGTTCCCAAACCAGTGACCATGGAAGAAAAGGGCAGAACATTTTCCAATAAATAGTAGAAAATGAGGTTTCTCGGGCCGAAGTCAGAGATCTGCAAGCATTGTACTTATGTTTGGAGTGCACAAAGGGCCCTTTACGGTGGAAAAGCTCAGGCACAGGAGAAAGCAAAGAAAGGCAGGGAGGGAGGGGGCGGAGGAGGGAGGGAAAAGGAAGACAAAAGAGAGGAGGGAGGGAAGGAGGGAGAGGGAGGGAGGGAGGGAGGGAGGGAGGGAGGGAGGGAGGGAAAGGAAGAAGAGGGACAGTTCTTTTGGTAGGTAGGTCTTGGTAGCCACAACCATCTGAAAAGACCCAAACTCACCAGAGGTGAGAAAAATGCAAATTACTGTCCCTTTCTACCTAGCAGACTGGAAAAACATGAAAATAGCTGTAACAGTTTGCAGGCGGTGATGCAGAGCATGGGGACGCTGCCGTGTGCGGTGAGGGGTTGTAAAGGTTTGCAGGCATTTGCAGCAGTCTGCCGCCATCTATTACAACGAACGCGTCTAATTCTTGATTGAACGCTTCTCCTCCTGGGACCCTGACCCTACAGAGCCGAAGCACGCAGAGCCACTGTATGGGGGTGTTGCTAGCCACAGTGTGGGGCAGGGGCTGGCCAAGGCAGAATGAAGTGCAGGGCAGCTGTGCTGTGGCTGCTTGTACCCTGGAGAGGCTGCTGCAGGCTGGCCCAGGCTGTGTGGGGAAGCCAGGCCTGGCCTCTTACACCTGTCCCTGCACCTCTCCCCTTCTATATCCTGCAGGACAAAGGGGCGTGGAAGTAACACCTACCAGTGTGGCCCTGAAGGCTAACAGCAGGGGCCTCCCTGCCTGTGGTCCCCTTTCTGGAGGGGGAAGAAGGGTGTGGAATCCTGGATGGGTCTGTAACTGGGGCAAGGCGGCTGCCCCTACACCAGAAACACCTCAACGTCTGCTCTGGGTCCCAGAATTAGCCCCTCTTCCTCTCGGAGGTCTTCTCCTTGGCTCCAGCTCCCAGCCAGGATTCCTGGCCGTGAGGCAGCAGTGCAGCTGATAAATACAGGACCATTCCTTGAACCATAATTCATTTCCTATGGCCTGAAAGATTGAGTAGAAAATTCCAGAAATAGGGGCCGGCGCTGTGGCACAGCAGGTTAATGCCTTGGCCTGCAGCACTGGCATCCCATATGGGCGCTGGCTCAAGACCTGTCTGCTCCTCTTCCCATCCAGCTCTCTGCTACGGCCTGGGAAAGCAGTGGAAGATGGCCCAAGTCCTTGGGCCCCTGCACCCATGTGGGAGACCCGGAAGAAACTCCTGGCTCCTGGCTTCAGATTGGCGCAGCTCCTGCTATTGTGGCCATCTGAGGAGTGAACTAGCAGATGGAAGACCTCTCTCTGTGTCTCTAGCTCTCTCTGTAACTCTTTCAAATAAAAAAAAATATTAAAAAAAAAAGAAAAGAAAATTCCAGAAATAATCTAACATTGAAATCCTGTACCACTCTGGGTAGCAGATTGAAATCTTGCACCTTCCAGCTCCAGGGCTGCAGGCCGAAGCCAGGAGCCAGGAGCTTCCTCTGGTCTCCCACATGGGTGCAGGGGCCCGAGGACTAGAGTATCCTCTGTTGCTTTCCCAGGCCATTAGCAGGGAGCTGGGTCGGAAGTGGAGCAGCGGGCTCCTAAAGCAGGTGGCAGCTTTACCCACCCCCCAGAGCGCCGGCCCAGCCACTGATCTTTCACTGTCTCCGTGCTTTTGCTTTTCCCTAAGAGCAGGTGCTAGGACCCATGCAGTATCTAGCTGTTTCAGAAAGATGTCCTTCACTTAGCAGTGTCAGCCTAAGGTTCTTCCATGTCTGTTCAGGGCTTGAAACTCAGTTCACTTCAGTGTTGAATGTTTCATTGTATGGATGTAGCATAGCTTAAACATGCAACTATTTTTTTCTTATTTATTTATTTGCCCTCATCCACCGGTTTACTCCCCCAGGTGCCCACAACAGCCAGGGCTGGGCCAGGCAGAAGCCAGGAGCCGAGAATTTAAGCCAGGTCTCCTCCCACACGGGTGGCAGGGCCACAGGTACTGGAGCCATCATCCACTGCCTCCCGGGGTGGGGGTGGGGATTAGCAGGACGCTGGAATCGGGAGTGGAGCCAGGGCTTGGGGGGGGAGCTCCAATGTGGGATGAGGGTGTCCCAGTGGGATCTTAACTGGGCCCCCCTTTCAACTCTTCAAGGGCGTTGCCCCCTTTTCATCTGTAGAAAGGGGACAGTTAGAACAGTAACGACTTCCTGGAATGAGTTCTAGGATTCAACAGGACCATGTTGGTGCTTTAAATAAATGGTTAGGTTACATCAAACACAGTTCTCACCGTTCGCCCCGTGGCAGCAGCGCCCCTCGGCTGCTTCCGTTCAGGGGCTTGCCTTTAGGTGGAAGGATGCTCCAGTCGTCCTACAAGAGGCGGTAATTCAGCCTAGGACTGAGTGCCGACCCCCAGGGGCGGAGCCCCCGCCGCCTCCCGCGCGGCCCCGCCCTCCCCGCGGCACACCAGGCTTTGCTCCAGAAGTCCCTGGAAATGGAAGCCGCTGGCTTTGCTCTTCTTCCAGGCAGAAGTCGATTTTTACATAAATGGGGCCTTTCACAACGAGGCTTGGATCTTGCTGTTTGGCCCTTTTCTTCCAAAGTAAACACGATCGCTCACCTTAGCTCACCCCGGAGCTTGCGGCTGCAGCTCGGCCCTGCTCCTAGGCTGGCGTCCGGGGTCCCTCCCGCGGGACGGCTGTCAGCGGCCTCACCACGCCCACGGACTGCGAGCCTCTGCCTTGTAGGAAGAACGGGATTAACGGGAAATCCGTGGGCGCTGGCCGGGACTTGCAGCGGGAGCCCGGAGCAGTCCTGATGAATGCCGCTGCGGAAGTCCGGGTGCTGCTAGGAGCCCACCCTGCGTTGGGCGTGTTGCCTGGGCCCCAGCGTGGTTTGACGTGGGCGCAGTCTGTCTTTCCCTCCTGGGGAGGTCGGCCTGGGAGGCAGGCCAGAGATGCCAGGGTCCAGTCGTGTGTCTTTACTGCAAAATGACAGCGCTGCAGCATCACCGTGGCGTGTGTTGTCCCCCCCACCGTGCCCCCCCCCCAGGTCAGAGGACAGGGAGGGAGTGGCTGGGGGTCCCCTGCAGCTCCGCAGGCCCCCACGTGCAGCCCCCACCCCAGCACATGCTGCCAGGGTTTTCCTGCAGGGACCATGCTGCTCTCCTGTAAGCACTCTTAGCAGAATCCTGGGTCTCTGGGCCACACAGAGCCAAGCGCAGACCCAGCAGGCCAGGCCGGACCGGAGATCGGAGGCACCCCTTCTCTGGCGGCCTTTGGCCCCTGCAGGCTGCTTCGTGCTCCTTAACTGGTGAAGGCCATGTGACTGCCTGGTGCGGGGCAGGTGGGCATTGGGCGGGGCCCATGGAGCTGAGTACTGCATGTGGAGGCAGGATGTACTCTAGGAGAGGGACCCCGACTCTCTATGGTCTGAACGTCTATACCCCTCCCCCATATTCTTATGTTGAAACTTTGTCTCCAGTGCTATGGCTTTAAAAGGTGGTGGGGTCTCCCCCAGCCCTGGCTTTTGGGGTCATCTGGGGAATGAACCAGTGGATGGAAGATCGATTCTCCACCCCCCCAACTCTTCCCCTCTCTCTGTCACTCTGCCTTTCAAATACATTTTTTTTCTCTCTTTTTAAAAAAAGACTTATTTATTTATTTGAAAGAGTGACTCGGGGGGTCGGGAGAAAGAGAGAGATCTTCCATCTACTGGTTCACTTCAAATGGCCACAATGGCCAGGGCTGGGCCAGGTCGAAGCCGGTAGCCAGAGCTTCATCTGGGTCTCCCACGTGGATGCAGGGGCCCAGGCTCTTGAACCATCTCCGGCTGCTTTCCCAAAGCAGGGAGCTGGATTGGAAGTGGAGCAGCCAGAACTAGAATCAGTGCCCATATGGAATACGGGCACCGCAGCTCATGGCTTCACCCGCTCCACCACAGCCCCTGCCCCTCTTTATTCGGTTGCATAAAGAAACTTTTTTTTAAAAGGTGGGGTGTTTGGGGGATGGTGACAAAGTCACAAGGGTGCAGCCCTCACAAGTGAGGTTAAGCGAGGCCAGAGGGCCTGTGCACCCTGTGAGCTCACAGCCAGCAGGTGCAGCCGGGGAAGGCAGCTCCCACCAGGCACCTGATGCTACTGCATCCTTGATCCCACACTCACCAACCCCCAGGTCCCAGAGGAGTGTTGTGGCTGCCCCCACCCCTTCCTCTAGCCCTTCCTTTAGGACCCTGGGTGGGGACAGAGATGAGCGTGAGCTGCCGGATGCTTGAAGACAGCGTCTCACAGCTGCGCTCTATGCTGGTGGCCCCGGGGACCTTGGATGAGGCCGAGGCCAGACACAGCTCCTGTCCCTCCACAGACAGACCAGCCTAGCTGGCCTCAGCCCCGTGCTCACTGCCATGGCTGGGCGGTGGGCCTGACAGTCCCACAGCACACAGGGCAGCTGAGGGCAAGAGGCGGAGGTGGGGGCTGGGCCTCAAGTCCATAGTCCAACCGGAGCCTCAGGCTTTTTTCTCAGCCGTGCTGCTTCACTGAACACGCGTGATGTCCAGGGTCACCCACAGCTTCGAAGGGGCTTAAGGACTCTGGGGGAGAAGAACCCCAATGGGAGCTGGCGCTGTGGCGCACCAGGTTAAGCCGATGTCTGCAATGGCGGCATCCCATATTGGAGTCTCGGCTGCTCCACTTCTGATCCGGCTCCCTGCTGATGCACCTGGGAAAGCAGTGGGATGGCCCAAGCGCTTGGGCCCTGGCACCCACGTGGGAGACCAGATGGAGTTCCAGGCTCCTGGCTTCCACCTGGCCCATCCTTGGCTGTTGTGGTCATTTGGGGAGTGAACCTGCAGATGAAAGACTCACTCTGCACCCTCAACGCCCCCAGGAGGGGCGGTGCCAGGGACAGCTCTCTGACAAGGGTGGTCCTTCGTCTCTCCAGAGCCCAGGCCCCAGGCCAGAGCCCACCCCGTGTCTCCCAGGGTCAGGCCACTCTCTCGCCCCCAGCAGACAGAAGGGGAGGCCGGAGCCGCACAACAGGGCAGTGGGCTTCAGAGCAGGGCGGTGGAGCTGCGGCTGCGCTCCAGGCCTGGGACTCAAGTGTGCACCTGTTGTATCTGTTATATTTTCTTGTCCGTGTTGGGAAAGGACACCCATCCACACCCAGCTTCCTTCCAGAAGAGTCGTCTCACCCGTGGCAGCCCAGCGGGAGGCTCGCCGGGACTGTCTCTCTGTGACACTTGAAGCCGAAGGCAGGACAAGGAGCTGAGAACGGGTGGCCCTTGCTCTCGCCCCAGGTCTTGCTGCCCCTCTGCGCTGGCTTCCTGGGCTTTCACAGCAGCGGGCCCCCGCCCCGCCCCGCCCCATCCCCACGGCAGGGAGGCGGAGCTCCAGGCCCCTGTCCTTGGCTGTGGACGGCCGCGGATGCCTTCATCGTCCCGGGCCATTCCCTCTCTGTTTCTGGGTCTGTCTCAAGATTTTGCTTTTTATGAGACATCAGTCACGTTGGATGGGGGCCCACCCTAATGAGCTCATCTAAACTAATTATATCTTCCACAACCTAATTTCCAAATAAGGTCACATGCCGAGATCCTGGAGGTTAAGATTTCAACAGAGGAGCTTTGGGGGGGGGTGCACAGTTCAACTCATAACCCACCCACCCCCATTTCCCAGCTTAGGCCCTGCCTCCCAGCCACTTCCACAACTCTCTGGATGGTCCCAACACATACAATTGTCGCTAAAGTTCTCCGGAGTCTGCCTCTTTTACTAACAACCCAAGAACTCTGAGCAGGCCTAGGGTGCACCGGCCAGAGGCTGGGCCCTGCCTGGGTGCCGTCCAGACCTCCTGGCACCTGCGCCTCCAGGGGTCAGCACCTCCTTAACCCACTGGGCTGAGCTCCCATGAAAGACTTGGGGGGCTGCCAGGCAGCAGCCCCCACAGGGCCACTCGGGCTTGTGTCCCCAGGGAGCTGGAGAGGCCATGTAACCACACCCCACACCAGCCAGCCATTGCTAAGGGCCTAGGGTCCGGGACAGGTGTCAACTCTCAGGCAGCCCAGGGCTGCTGGCTATTGGCACAGACGAGTCAGAAGGGAAACACGCAAAGCCCAACCGTCTACCACAATTTTCCATATTCTGAATCTCTGATCTCGCTTTCCCCAGCAAAGTCCACATAGCCCACTGAGCGTGGTTGCCTGATTTGACCCCCATGGGACTGGCTGGGCTGGGACCCCGGGCTGCAGCCCTGCCTGCTCTGCTGGGGCCTTGATACCCAATGCCTCTCTAGTAGCTTCTGTCTCTTGGGCCTGGGCCCTGTTCTGACCCAACAGACCCAAGGCCTGTTGGCACCTCCCACTGCCTGTCCCTGTGCCCACTGAGTGGATACACAGGCTGCAATAGCAGCCAAAAATGTGCTGACCGCTGGACCGAGCACTTTCCGCAGGTGACGTCATCTAAGCTTCCTAGCAAGCATAGGGTGCAGGTGCATCACCCCATCCCCAGGTGAAGACTTGAGAGGTGCAATAACTACCCTGCTATAAGATGGCAGAACCAGGACAGAGCCCCCTATGTGCATCCACCCCCAGCCAATCCTCCTGGCCGATACCACCCTCTAGGCGAGACCGGTGGACTGTGGTCAGGGTCGAGGTTGGTGAAGGGGATGACCGAGCCTCGGTGGAAGCTCCTTTTCCTTTGGTTCACTTCGAGAGTAAGCGTGAGGGATGCAAATACGGTTCAGGTGCAGATGGGTTTCCTATTATTCCCTTGAATTTCCTTGGTGGCCCAGCTGTGCTGAGACGTTAGCTGGATTGGAGAAGCCTCAGCATGCGGACTGGCTGCTTTTAATACCCTCAGCCACACTGGCACCTAGAAATAACTTGAACTAGCTTGTAAAGCAGTAATTCTGGGACTTTGATGAGTCATGTCACCAAAGCTCATGTAAATGTGGGGTTCTGGGTCTTGACATTCTTGCAGGGGTCAATGCCAGGGCAATTTCCTCTTATTGACACTTATGCTGCATAGGCCCAGAGTTCCCCATTCATAGCTACTTGGGGAGCTGACCGTGGGCAGGGCCGGAGCAGGCCTACCCACCACACAGTCCCCCAGCCTGTGACAGGCTGCGGCCCCTGCGACTGGCAGTAACTCAATCTGTCCAATGTCAACTGCATGCATGTCACTCTGGAGTTGTTTCCATTTGCAAGGCTCCTCCTTAGAGAGGGGTGCAGCTTCTGATCACTTCGGAAAGCCCTGAGATGTTAGTTTTTGTGCGTCCATGCGACGGGGCTAAGGAATGCCCAGCTAGCTGGTGACGCATTGTTTCCGAGAGCGTCTGTGAGGTAGTTTTCTGTTGGAAGACTGAGTTACGATCACCAACACAGGCAGGCAGCAGTTGATCCATGCAGGGTGCGAGCTGACCGGAAGAGGAGAAGAAAGGGTACACGTGCCTCCTGCTGGAGCTGGGACACGGGACTTCTGCCATCAGACAACGGAGCCCCTGGACCTCCAGCTGCATCGAACTTCCAGCCACCAAATCGAGTGGGCCTCCCCCCTCCCCATAATCAATCGCTTCCTGTCTGTGTCTCTCTCCCAGGAGCACTCTGCCTTGTCTAGCCCCTAGCACGTTCCACTTCCGGGAAGCTCGCTGTGGGTACAGGCGCGGTCGTCACTGCCCCTGGCAGGCTGTTCTGGGCAGGGTTGGTGGGGAAAGGGGCCTTTGAATTGCCCTGTCCCGTGCCGTGGGCTGCACCTGCTGTCCCAGGACTGCTCGCTGCCTCCAGCCACCGCTGACAGCTGTGCACACCACCAGCGGGGAGGTCCCCTTTTCATCGTGCCCCCTTAGCCCAGCTGCACACAGAAGCCCTGCCCCCATCTGCTTAGCGATGCCGTCCCATCCCCCATGAGGTTGCTCCGGCCTGAAGTCCTGGCTGTGTGTGTGGTCAAGGAGTCTTGATTCCCGAGCCAATCAGCTGTTCCAGCTTCATTGGAGGCTTTTCTTCAGAACTCTTGCCCTGCCCGCCCCTCGGGGACCTACTTCATGGGCTTCACTTCTCTGGACGCCAGTGACACGCCACAAGTGGGTTCTCACGCCAATAATGGCCATGGCTTCAACCTGGCCATCCAGCCTCCAGTCTCTTCCATCCAGTCATTGTCCAAGGGTGACTAACAGACACCAACTAGGTGCTGGCTACCCCACCAGGCACTGGGGATGCAAAGACACAGAACTCCCTCTGTGCCCCGCCACACATACACACACACACACACACACACACACACGTGTCTAAGATTCCAAGTATTTACTTTCCAGCTCTGTGTGTATCCAGCTCTGTGTATAACCGTTGAGTTTCATGGCAAGTTCTGGGGGAGTTCGAGCAGAAAAACCAGGGGAAGGACCAGCTGTGCTTCAATAGTAATTGGAGCTTTCAGGAAGTGGATGTTTAGCACTGAGGAATTCTGGGGCAGGAGTTATGGCATTGAGGATTAAGTCATTACTTGGGATGCCCACATTCCATCGCAGAGTGCCTGGTTCGAGCCCTGGCTACTCCACTTCTGATCCAGCTTCCTGCTAATGTGCACTCTGGGAAGCAGCAGGTGATGGCTCATGTGCTTCAGTCCCTGCACCCATGTGGGAGACCCAGATGGGATTCCTGGCTCCTGGCTTCAGCCTGGCCCAGTCCTGGCTGCTTCTGGTATTTGGGGAGTGAACCAGCAGATGGAAGATTCTCTCTCTCTCTCTCTCTCTCTCTCTATATATATATATATATATATACATATATATATATATCTCACCTCCTCTGTCACTGCCTTTCAAATAAGCAAAGAAATAAACTTTAAGGGAAAAAAAAAGTGGGGCTTGCACTGTGCCTTAGTGAATTAAGCCACTGCCCACAGAGCCAGCATCCCATATGGGCACCAGTTCGATTCCCAGGTGCTCCACTTCCAATCCAGCTCCCAACTAATATGCTTGGGAAAGCAGTGGAAGATGGCCTAAGTGCTTGACCAAAGCCAGGAGCCAGGAACTCTATCTGGGTCTCCCAAGTGAGTACAGAGGCCCAAGCACTTGGGCTGTCCTTTGCTGTCTTCCCAGGTGCATTACTAGGGAGCTGTATTGGAAGTGGAACAGCCAGGACTTGAACTAGAGCCTATAGGAGCTGCCGGCCTCATGGGTGGTGGCTTAACCCACTGTGCCATAATGCCAGCCCTCATTCTTACTTCTGTGCTAAGGGATATTTCATCGTAGCCTTAGTGAGTGTCTCCTTCCTTGCTGCTCAGTAAGACCTTCCCTCATCTCCTGTGTCAGAAACACTGAAGACTGCTCTTGCACTGTCCACACTCCAACCCCTGCCCTCGTTAGAGCTTTTCCTATAATGGGCCAGGTGGCACGCATTTTGAGCTGTGTAGAACATTCTCGGTGCTGACTCCTCAACTCTGGCCATGGCAAGTGGACAGTGTGGATGGTGTTGGTGAACCAGTGGGGCTGCTGTGATGGAGGCCGGAACCAACGACATTGAGAATGGAGCCTGCAGGCTGAGAAGAAGCAGGAAATACGGCGCAGGTGGTCTCCAGCAGCTCCCTGGGAGCGCAGGCTGTCGTCTTCATCCTCTGGCTGCAGCATCTGGAAGAACCAAGCAACTGCACTGTGTCCAGAGACTCGGGATGTTTTCTAGACTTTTCTATGGTGTCTACACAGTCTATCTCCTGTGGGTCACGCAGGTCTCTTGGCCTCTGCATGTTTCTCCAATTCCAGGGGATGTTTCTCTCTAGACAACTGGCATGACTTTTCCCAGCCTCCCGCCCGTCTAAGCTGCAGCCTTCTCAGACTTCCCTGTGTGCTCGTTCAGATCTGTCTGCATCTGTGCCTCCCAAATTGCAATTCCTACGGCACCAAATGAAGCCCTTTGTTCCTGCCAGACTCAGCGCTGAGATGGACTCAGTGCTTAAACGTCCCAATGAATCCTTACCAACAGAAACCCACTGTGGGCTCCAGTTTTCTGAGCTCTGGCTCATGGTGCAGATCTCAGCCTTGGAGATGGTACCTTTTAAAGCTTTTCAATTCCACAGGACCCCTTTCTCTCTCAAGCCCTGCAGCTCGCATCTGCAAGTCGTGGTGCTCATTAGTGATTAGCTATTGCCTCTCTAATGGAGATTTCTGGAAGACTCCTGTTCTGGAGCCAAGAATCTGACTTCCTGCTTCGCGTCTCTCCCCTCTCCCCTGAAATTGGCTGAGCAAGAGCAGGAAGCTTCCAGACCTAAGAAAGCCTGGAAAACAGCAATTTTCTATTTCTCTCTCTCTCTCTCTCTCTCTCTCTCTCTCTCTTGTCTTCTCCCCGAAGGCACTGGTTCTCAGGGAATGACTCCCCAGAGGAGCACCCTGAGTGCCCCCCACCAACCGGGAGCTTAACAGAAATGCAAGCTCTTGGGCCCACCCCAGACCTACTGGGTGGGACACTCCAGGTGGGGACAACAATCCATGTTTCTGGAATCCTCCAAGGAATTCTTTTTTTTTTTTTATTAAGATTTATTTATTTATTTGAAAGTCAGAGTTACAGTGAGAGAAGAGAGAGAAAGAGAGAGAGAGAATCTTCCACTCACTGGGTCACTCCCTAAATGGCCACAATGTGGCAGGATCTGTCCCACTGTGTCACCACCGGAGTCCACTTTTTTTCCTTTGAAAGTGTCTCATGCTGTTTGCCTCTGTGACAGGCCAAGAAGCACCTGCCAATCAGGAGTCATGGTTTAAACATCTCGCGGCCCTGGCATCACCTAGCGAACCTCCTGTCTCGGGCTGGTTTGCTGGAAGAGACTCCTAAGAAAGGACTTAGGCTGGGGTTTTCCAGGCAGGGCCCTCAGGGAGTCCTGGTAAGGGGGGAGGGGCGAGGCTGAGCGAGACAGAGGCCCAGGGAGGTGCCATGTGAGGCCAGGGGCTGGCACCCCGGGCCCCGGGCAGTCAGTCCTGGGCAGTGGGCCACCCTCAGAGGCTGCACTGCCTGACGCTGGTGACGGGCACCCTGCCAGCAGATTGGCAGCCTCAAGCCCCCTACAGCTACTCTGAGTAGCAGCTGTGGGGTGGGAAGCCAGAGCCTAGGAGGGGACTCTGGGCAGGGCCCTGTCTAATGGGAAACAGGTGTTCAGTAAATACCTGGCGGTCGATTGGCTCCTTCTACCCATCCCCCTCACCCCTTCTGTAAAATACCGCGAGGGAGTGGCAGGACCCCTGAGAGCGCATTACACACACACACTGCTGGAGATATCAGATGCACCTGTGAGCTGGGATAGGCGGAGCCTGGACACTCCTTACATACGCCTGTCCCCACCCCCACCCCACCCCGGAGAAGCCGCAGCCCGCGTTTCAGCAGGAGGGTGAGGCACTGCCCGCTTCCTGCCCGCGTCCATGCCAGCCCGGGACGCTCTGCAGATGGCCCGCCCACGACCCAGTCCCCTCGGCCGGGTTCATTAGTCACTGCCTGCGCTAGTGCCAAGACCAGATGGAGAAGCAGCGCGCAGGGCAGGCGGGACAGCGGACAGCCCTACCTGCTGCTCTGCACCAGGTGCACTCAACACCCGAAGTTCAAAGATTCGCAGCGCAGCATCTGCCCCTGAGATCCCAATTGGAGGAGGGTGCCTGGGAGGCTGGAAACCAAGATTTCTTTTGTTTCTTTTTGACTGCCCTGCGCTTAGTGAACAACGCTGCTGCTGTGGCCTTTTGCAGTTTGCTTGAAGGGCAGTCAAGGTTCATTGCATTTCCCAAAGCGTTATCTGGCCAAGCAACTGAAGCTGGGAGGTGCAAAAGGCTTGGGTTCCCAATGCAGTTTTGCCACTCCCCTGCTGCGTGACTTCGGGGAAGCCACTGAAGTCATCGGCTGCTGCTGCTTCTTCATTTTTAAGGTTTATTTATTTATTTGAAAGGCAGAATCACAGAGACAGATTTTTCCATTTGCTGGTTCACTCCCCCAAATGGCTGCAATAGTCGGGCCTGGACCAGGACAAAGCCAGGATGCAGGAGCCTGGCTCCCTATGTGGGCGGCAGGGGCCCAAGCACCTGGGCCATCTTCCCTGCTTTCCCAGGCGCCTTGGACGGGAATCCGAACAGCCGGGACTCGAACCTCACTTAGATGGAATGCCGGCGTCACCTGCTGCACTGTGTACCAGCCCCGCCTTTCCTCTGAAAAACACAGGGTGAAGGTCCAGAGAGACGACAGTGAGGGAGCCCGAGGATGCCCCTTCCTCAGCTCTCAAACGGGTGCTGACTTTGCATGGAGAACTAGTGACCCTTCCCGGAATCCAGGAATCCACCCTCGGAAGCCTGGCAGAGGCTGGGCCAGCCCCACCGGACTTCCTTTCTCAGAAGGCTCCTCCCGCCCCATTAGTAACTCCCCTCCCAAGCTCCCTTCATCCACTCCTGGGGTCTGGGTGGCCTGAGCTCTTCCCACCTCTGCCCCTCCTCACACCCCTCCCCCACCAGCGCCCCGCCCATCCTGTAAGTTTCTGGGCAAGTCCACTCTCCAATCCTCAGCTGGGGGTTGATTTTGCTCAAGCCTACGTCCCCACCCTCTGAATCCCTTGTATCAATGGAGGGAGATGCCGTGGCCACCAGTTGTGCCCCCTGGCCACACACCTGGGCTTTCCCTCTGCAGTGCACCCTGCCCAGGGTCTCCAGGTCAAGTCCTCTACTCCCTCTGCTACACTCCCAGCCCTCACGGAGCCCCATGCCTCTCTCACCTCAGCGGAGCCTCACCTCTACTCCGCAAAGCCCCCTGGGAGGCCGGCACTGCGCCCACCCGGCAGATGAAGATGCTGGGGTCCACTAGTCTGAGGGTGTGCACTCGGGGCGCGCCCCCAGAATTGCCTGGCTTCACCCCAGTGTGGCTTCTGCTGCTTTATGTCACCTCTGGGGTGGAATATTCATTGAAGGCCAGGTTTCAGGCACCATGGATACGTGACACCCTGGCGGAGTGGGGTGGGAGCAATCTCTCTGGTCCCACTTTCTCTGCACAGGAAATAGACACATGTACCCAAGCCCAGCCTGAACATCTGCTCGATGTGGTTGATTTGTCCATCCAGCTTAGTGGATTATGTCAGATCTGACACAGCCACTAAGCTGCCCTAGAAATTATAAATTCGTTGAGGGGGCGGTGGCTTTGTGAAGCAGAGTGGGAACAGGTCTAGGGTCAGGAGCCTGGGTTCTAATCCTTTCACCTTCGCTGTTGACTTGCTGTGTGACCTTAAGCAATTCACACCCCCTCTCTGGGCTTTTCCATCCTTCTGTGCAGAAAAGGGAAATGATGAGACCAGATGAGTGACTTCCAGACTCACAGGGGAGGTGTTTCAGCTGCAGGGTGGGAAGGTGAGGAGACCCAAGTCCTTGGCCCCTCTTCTTCTCCCAGGATATCCCTGTGGTCACGTGAGGGGAGCATTGGACATTCACGGGGCTGGAAGAGGCACCTGCTGTGATGGCTGTGGTCCTGACTCTCACTGTGGTCGGCCCCTGTAGGTAGTGCGTCACGAACCCTGGTGCTCGCTGTACACCTGCGTGGCAGGCGTCCCGGGCCTGCCCTGCAGGGCACACTTTCCTCCCACGTGCGCGCCCGCTTCCTCCTGGCTGGTGCTCCCCAGCACCCGATCATCAACCAGGTCTCCTGGGCAGGGTGGTCTGACTGCCCAGTCCTCTCTGCCCGGCTCCTCGTCCCTTCCAGGACGAGAGCAGTGACACTTCCGAAAACGGGGCTTCTCCTACGTGGGCTTCTATGACTGAGGTTCTGGCCTGATCCGGGAGAGCAATGTCCACTCCAACAGCTGCACTTGTTCCACACCACACTGCAGGACCAGGAGACGCGGCTTTCCAACCAGTGCCGCCCGTATCAGGATGTTATTCCCGGCAAACTGTCACCGGGCCCCGTGCAAGCCGAGAGGTGAGGGCCACAGCGGGAGGGCAGAGTGGCCTCCAGCTCTTCTGGGAATCAGAACCTCAGATGGGATTGGATGTGCCAGAGAGAGCTGGACCAAGGGGAGGAACAGGAAGAGGCAGGGAAGGCCCCCAGAGCAGGTGCAACATCCACACCGGAGAGTAGTTAGGTAAGGAGGGGAGGGACACCTCAGACGGCGATGCAGCTCTGGGGAGTCTCGGCCAGGCAAGGGGAGGCCCTGGGTCCCACAGTGGAGGAACCACCCCCTGCCGGGTGGAGGACCTCTGTGGTGCTCAGTCCCTGACAGGCAGCACCCTGGGGCAGCGTGGCCTCAGGGTGAACACCAGCTGGCGGCTGGAGGTTGGCCAAGCTCCAGAGGGAGAGCAAGGGGAGCGGACCCAAGTGGAGCACCCCCTGGGTTGCTGAGCCTCTGCTCTGGGTTCTGCAGGTGCAGAGGTCACCCCCCGGTCCCCAGAACCTGGAGGGTAGCACAGTGGCTGGCCTGGGAGGAGCTGGAGATGTGGCTGCTTCTGTGGCAGAATCTGGGGACCCTGCAAGTGCTGAAACCCCTTGAAACATATGCACTGGCCCTGCACCTGCTGTCAGACCTGCAGGGCATCCCATGGAGTCAGGAGGGCCTGGACGTGCCACACGTGTGATGACGGGAGCTCAACGGAAGAGCGTGTTTAGCTCCAAGCCATCACACTTCCCCTGGGCTGGGACCACAGCTCTGAAGAAAGCAGCGAAGAAGCTGTCATTTCCGCCTCTTACAGATGGGGAAACTGAGGCGCGGAGAGGCTGAAGTGGCTGAGCCAAAGCCCCAGGTGCAGCGCATGACAGAAGGGAGGCAGCTGGGTCAACAGCAGGGTCCCCGAGCCAGCTCTGTGGCACAGCGGGGTGAAGCACTGCCTGCAGTGCTGGCATCCCATACGGGCGCTGGTTCGAGTCCTGGCTGCTCCTATTCCAATCCAGCTCCCTGCTAATGAGCCTGGAAAAGCAGAGGAAGACAGCCTAAGTGCTTGGGCCCCTGCATCCACATGGGAGATTAGGATGGAGTTCCAGGCTCCTGGCTTCGGCCTGGTTCAGCCCTGGCCATTGCAGCCATTTGGGGGAGTGAAGCACAGAATGGAAGATCTCTCTCTCTCTCTCTCTCTAACTCTGCCTTTCAAATAAATAAATAAAATCTTTAAAAAGAGAGAGAAAGAAACAATGTTAAAAAAAAATGAGCAGGGTCCCTATTAACGTTTCAAGCACTGAACAATGCAGCCAAGTCTTGTTGACAGGCAAAATCCCTGTGCCCAGGGAGCTTTTACTGGCGTGCGGGGGGGGGGGGGGGGGGACAGGCAGCAGCCGCAGATCTCAGATGTGGGCTACTTTGTGCTGCATTCAAGAGAGGGAGTCGGAGGCGTCTGGCAGCGTGGCTAGGGAGCGCTGCAGGCCTGCACAGGAGTGGGCAGAGCGAGTGTGGGGACCCCGGGCACAGGGCTCACAGACAGGCTGGAGAATTGGCAGGTGAATTAGTTTTCATTCCAGTTTCAACAGAAGCCAATTGATGGGGATGCTGAAATGGCACCAGGAAGTAAGAGGTGGGGACAGAATACCTCTTGGAGTGAGTCCCACCAGCTGTTGTGTTTTCCAGAAGTCTGTGCGCTGGGGTGGGGACCCAGCGCCTCCTGTCTGCAGGTGCACAGGCAGCCACTACCCGGTGGGTGATAGAGAGAAGCGCCGGGAAGAGCAGGACTGCCTCCGGCCTCCCTCTCCGCCCTCCCCCGCAGAGCACTCAGACTTGCCCTCAAAATCATGGCCTTCAGGGGAATCATTTTATTAAAAATGGCGGAAGCCTGGGTCCTGCCCTCGGTGATTCAGGCTTAATTGGTCTGGGTGAAGAGGGCGAGTATATGAGGACAAATGGACAACAGCCGGACCTTACATAAAAGCAGAACCCGGAGCCACAGCCTGCAGCCACCGGCCGTAACTTGTGCAGCAACTGGCTCCCCAACCCCAAGTCTGGTCCACAGTACACAGCTGCACATGGCCATGAACCCCCAATCCGGCCATACCTGGAGCTGTTCCTTTCGCTACCCAAGCTTCCCTACTGCTCTGCCAGCCTTTGACTGTGTCGACAGCGGCTGACTTCCTTGCTCCCGCAGCTGTGTTTATCCCCACGTGGGTGATCCTTGACTCCACCGCAGAAGCCGGCCCTGGAGAAGTTCCCCAGCGTTTTTAATGCGGGTCAAGGTGGAAAACCAGGGCTCTCAGATGGAGCTGCTGGGCCCCTGCAGCCACCACCTGGGGGCTGGTGGTGAGGTAGCCCCACACCTGCTGAGTCAGATGCTTTGAGGGCGGGGCTCAGCTGCCTGTTTTGAAAAGCCTTGCAGATGATTCTGACGCATGGCGACGTTTGAGGATGGCTGTTCTGCAGTTTGGACAGACACCGGATGAAGGCTCCGTGGACGGTTCGTTAGTCCCCGCAGGATGCTGGTGTGTCCTAGGTTGGACACACATCATGTTCACCCGCAATTTCCAGGGCGCTGGTGAGAGCCGGGTACCGTTCCAAATGCTCTCCGTGCATTAATGGGCATGGCAATCCCGAGAGCGCAGCCAGGAGAGCCTGGCTCCGCCAGCGACTACATGGTCTCGCCATTCTAGCTGGCTCAAGTGCTCAGTAACCATTCACGCCTCGCCTGGTCCAGGGTGGAACAAGACTTATGAGTTTTGAATCAGAAAAGACACTGTCGTGAAGGGGACTAGGGCACAGGTGCAGGGATTGGGGAACTGTGGGGGCGAGGGGAGGGCTCCCAGGAGGCATCGAGGGAAGGGGGAGGAGAGGGGAGCTCAGGGGTGATGTGGAGAGGAAATTGACAGGAGGCAGCTGGGAAGCAGCAGCTATGCCAAACGCCCCCACGGCCCCGCCAGCCATGGGCCCCACATGTTCTGGGGCTGCGTCCACTGACCGGCCTCAAGGGAGGCCAAGGTCCACGAGAGCCTCGGCGAGGTGCTTTGGGAAGATCTGAATGTAGGGGTGCAGGTTCCTCCCCTCTCTGTCCCCTTTTGCAGCAATGCCATCCTGGGCCACTTCTGATGGCCTCTCCAACCCCTCGTTCCATGTCTACGCAGAGAACACATCACAGGGAGGACTGGTCAAGAATTTTGAACACGAACCTGGATTTTGCCAGGACATTTAAGAAACTCCACCAGTGGGGCTCCAGATGGTGGAATTAAGGAAGGAGAAGCAGGGCCCCGCCCTCAAGGAGCTTCCAGTCGGGGACTGGAGGGAGGGGGGACAGATACATCGACAACCCGGAGTGATGAGGATAAGTTCTAGGATGGGGTGTGAACCAAGTCCTGAGGCCACGGGGAAGGCATGGTGAACAGCGCCTCTAAGAGCACAGAGGAGTCTCCCAGGATGCCTGGTGGGGAAGGGGGCTCCAGGCGGAAGGAACAGCACAAGCCAAGAAACAAGTGATGAGCCCATGAGAAAAGCGACAGAAACCGTGAGAGGGCAGGGGGAAAGCGGACATGCTGGTGGCAGTGTGGGGAGGAAAAATCAGGTCAGATCAGCCGCGTGTGTGATGACGCTGGCTCTCACCAGCTGGGTTTACTGTGCAGAAGTGAGACATGCCTCAGCGCCCGGCAGCAGGGACACGCCAGGGTGCCAGAAGGAACCACAGTGGGAAGCAGAAGCCCAGGGCGCGTGCAGGCAGGGAGACTCCCCTTCGTCTGATCTGCTTCCCTCCACAGACGCCTGCCTGTCTCGTCTCTCCTCCCTCCTCTCTCCTCCCTCCACTCTCTCCAGAAAGACTGCACCACTCGGCCCACAGGACAGAAACCTGTCCCGCTCCTGGCTCCAGAGTTCAGATGGTATAGATGCAGACACACAGGCTCCTGCTGCTCTCCCACTTCCCCCAAGAACCATCCGACCCGACGAATACCAGGTTCTGCATGGATTCCCTGCAGCCTGATATCATTTAGGTCTTGCCTGATTTCCTTTTCACACTGGCCCAAATGCAAATGAGTGCTACTTTTCAAAGTCGTTCTGTGTTTCCTCGCAAAATGAATCACCACCACCAAACTTAGTGGCTAGAACAGCAATCATAACCTTTTAAGAAAGCATCTGGGGGCCAGCGCTGTGGTATAGCGGGTTAGGCCACCACCTGCAGTGCCGGCATCCCAAATGGGTGCCAGTGTGAGATCTGGCTGCTCCACTTCTGATCCAGCTCTCTGCTGTGGCCTGGGAAAGCAGTAGAGGATGGCCCAAGCCCTTGGCCCCTGCACCCGCATGGGAGACCTGGAAGAAGCTCCTGGCTCCTGGCTTCGGATTGGCACAGCTCCGGCCACTGAGGCCATCTGGGGAGTGAACCAGCAGATGGAAGACTTCCCTCTCTCTCTCTCTCTTTGCCTCTCTTTCTCTGTGTGTAACTCTGACTTTCAAAGAAATAAATAAATCTTAAAAAAGAAAGAAAGAAAGCATTTGGACTAGCTACTCAGGCTGGAGACAAGACTGGCCGTTGGTGGTGGACTCAAGTCCATTATCAACGATGCAACTATTTTTCATACCCTAGAATTAAGAAAATAAGACAATAAAGCATAGATAACAGGATCCAGGGTTTTCACTGTGGGGAAAAAGAAGTTACAAATATGGAAAGGGAAGGCGCTAGCAGGAAGCCTACAGTGCTGGGTTGGAATTGGAGATATCAGTATGAACTCGCAACTTTTAATATAAAGAGACAGATGTAAAAATAGATGAAGTGTGGGCATGTGCATGTGAACACATATGTCCATCTCCTGGCTCTGCTCACGAGAGAACCCAAAGCAGTGACACCCCAATAGCAAGAAGAGCAGCTGCTGTACATACTTTGGCTTCTAAACACCCTTCCCCACTAAAAGCAACCAAGGCTCCTTTGGAAAATGATCAATTCGAAAGCTTGCACAGGGAGAGTACAAGAAGGGCCTGGAATATCTTGGGCCAGATATGTATGGAAATGTCCAAAGAATCACAGGATCATATAAGCAGACTTCGGGGCCAGTTTGAAGAAGCATCAAAAGCCAAGTCCAGGACCCCAGGGCCTTCCTCCCCAAGTGGTCTCAGAGTGTCTCCCCAGGATTTCCCACTGTCTCTCCAGCACGGTGGCAACAGCTCGGGGCTCCTGAGCGGGCCAAAGTGGATGGCCGCAGACTGCCCTGAGTCTTAGCTTCCAGAAGAAATGAAGGCACCTCCAACCATGTTCTGGCCCAAAAGGGCTGCAGGCCAGCCAGGTCCCAGGTGAGAGACTTCACTGAGGCTGCAGTCTGGGAGGGGCGTGCCCTGGGGGCCGCGGTTGCCCAGAGGCTACTGCACTGGGTGTAGCAGGACACCAAAGCACGCACGGTGTGTGCCACAGAGAGAGCGCTTTGCTGAAGGAGCAGCACTTGGAGAAGAGACCAGGAAAGAGAAAGGGTCCAAAAGCAGTGACAGTGCTGAGCGGGGTGGACGGGGCGGAGCCTGTGCGGGGACCCTGGGCAGCCAGGCATGGCCAGCTGCTGTCGAGTGGCCTCAGAGGTCCTGCTGCCCAGCTGGGTCAACAGTCAGGAGCGAGAGAATCACAGAGCTGGGCAGATGAGGACCGGATGGAACCTTCCAGCAACTCTGCACTTGAACCACAATGCTTTTCAGAGAGTACGGGTCCCTGCATAGCTCATGCAGATCTCTAGCCAGGTCGAAGCTGGAGCCACCCAGGAAAAGGGGACAGTGACAAGCCCACTTCCAGGGAAGCCAAGGCAACACAGCACAACGCCATCATGGGGGGGGGGGGGTGGGGACGGAGGCTGACATCTTGTCCGGACGTTGTGAGCACAGTGTCCTGGGGCCAAAGGTCACAGTTCGGTACATTCACTCGGCCCCATAAATGCAGTGAGATGAGAATCAAGAGCTCTCTGTCCCCAGGAGCTGTGTCACAGTGCATCTCCTTGTACCAATGGCCTCACTTACCTGGCGCAAGTGTAAGGCTCAGATTAAATTCTTTCAAATGAGCAAAAGGGTTGCAAATTCGGATCAAGAGTTTATGCAAAACAGCTTCCATGTTTGAATGACTGTTATGTGTCACAGGTGCTGTTTTCATTCAGGTAATTCTCAGTAGAAGCCTATGGAATGGATTATTACTGTCTCCATTTTATAGATGGGGACATTGAGGCACTGATAGGTCAGAAGCCTGCCCAAGGTCACACCCAGGCAAGGGACAAGGCCAGGGATCGAACCCCCGCAGCGCAGGGCTCAAGGCTGCCCAGAACCAGTGGGCTACGGTGCCTCCAACCGCCGCCATCCACACACAAGGGCCAGGTGATAGGAATGTGTGTTCAGGGTGAGCTCGGTGAGCCAGCTGTGGACGCAGCAGGCAGCCCCAGCTCCTGGGAGCAAAGCTGCGGCCAACTGCCCCCCCCACCCCCCACCCCCTCCTCATTTGCCGTCCACTCCATCAGGGGGGTGCACGCTTTCCGAACGTCTGCTGAAAGGGTTAAACTCCTTCCTTCTTAGATCTCCAAGAAGAGGGAAAGCTAATTACCCAGAACCTCCCCGCCTCCCTGGCCCCAGCCTCCCAGTCTCCCTCTCATTGGCTCACTTCCCCGTCGCTTCCAGAGGCTTCTCTCACCTGATAGGTGGGTTTAGCCGCAGGCCCTCCTCCCGCCTCTGGGGACAGAATCCTAATTACAGAAATCAGAGGGAAAATAAGTAGTTGGCTAATTATTAACCAGCCTTTCCCAAGAACACTGAAGGCATTTGAAAATTGTACGGTAGATTGCGTAAGTCTGAAAACACAGGACGGTTTAAAACCCCCCCAAGGAGGGTGGCAGTGGAAAATGTACAGTTGGAACCCAAACAAGCTCTCTCCTGCCCTTGTCGGGTGGGAGTTGTCGCGTTCACATCAGCGCTACGAGCTGGAGGATGCCACGGAGAAGCCGCAGCCTGCGGTAGGTAGCTCCCGTCACCAGTCACGGCTGTGTCCCTGAGGCTGGGGCGAGCGGGCTGGTCCCCTGGTCTGTGTGGCCTCCTCGCTGTCCCCTCTCGCTGTGGCCTGGGGCGGCAGGCCGGGCTGGGCTTCCTTGTCCCTGTGAAATTGGGCCTGTCCCCCTCTCTGGCTGGAGCCCATGAGTGAGACACTTCTGACTCCTGCGTGGAAGCGCTGAGGTCGCCAGGGAAGCCGCCGTGGCACAGAGGAGCTGTGGTTACAGAGTAGCCTCCAGACCAGAGCCTCTCCCTCTCCACCCCTTCCCCGCCTCCCCCTCCTCCCTCCCCTCCCCTCTTTCTTCCCCCTCCCCTCCTCCTTCCCCCTCCCCCTCCTCCCTCCTCCTCCCCTCCCTTCTCCCTCCCCTCCTCCCTCCCTCTCCCCCTTCTCTCTTCCCCCTCCCATGGAAAGCTGAGTCAACACACGGAGAACAGCTCCCGTGCCCACAGCAGTCAGTGTGTGTGAGTGCGGGATATGTCTCAGAGGTATCAAGCATGGGACTTGTTGTCTGATCCAAGTAGATTTCAAGTGAGGCAACTATAGAATTGATCTATGAAGCTGAAAACTTAAAGTTCAATGAACTTTAAAGAGTTGTATGCTTCCTTCCCATAACAGATGAGGACTTCTGTCCCTTTTGCTTCTATTTCTTTGCACCCTTTCAACAGCCCTTCTCCAGAATGGAGCCGCAATGCCGCCTCGTCCCCTCACTGGTCTCTGTGCTGTTGGATGAGGTCCCTGAGGGCGGAGATTGTGCCGTGAAGGGTAGCACACATAGCTGATAAAGACCACTAACTAGAAAGTATCTTGGGGGCCATCGCTGTGTCCCATAGGGGTGCCAGTTCAAGTCCTGGCTGCTCCACTTCTGATCCAGCTCTCTGCTATGGCCTGGGAAAGCAGCAGAAGATGGCCCAAGTCCTTGGGCCCCTGCACCTGCGTGAGAGACCTGGAGGAAGGTCCTAGCTCCTGGCTTCGGATCGGTGCAGCTGCAGCCATTGCAGCAACTGGGGAGTGAACCAGTGGATGGAAGACCTCTCTCTCCCTCCCTCTCTCTCTCTCTCTCTCTCTCTGCCTCTCCTTCTCTCTCTGTGTAACTCTGACTTTCAAATAAATAAATAAATAAATAAACAAAGACCACTAACTATTAGCATCATCCAATAACAGCATCACACTTGCAGTATTTTTTTGAAATACAAAACAACCTATTCTGTGGTCATTCTGTGTAGTTGGGGAGTCAAGCAGTTTGAGAAAAATGAAATCTGTATCATACATTGCAACACAGTTACTGTCATTAACAGACGTTCACTGAGCCCAGTCGGGTCTCTCCTCCCGCAGGCCCTTCCGTGAGGAGCCCTTGTTCCCCCCCCTTTGGTCTGGGGGGACGCCGCACCTGCTTTCACCCACAGTATATGGTGCAAGTGCTCCCAGGCCACTTCCTGTCACGGCCCGTCAGCGCCTGGGCTCTTGGAAGCCAGCTGCCATTAAGAACAGTGGCCCCGGGACCCCCAAACAGCTGGAAGCTCAGGCCACGTGCAAAGGCCCTGGAGGATGCAGGAATTGGCCAGGGAGCCGGCATTTGGAATAGTAGTTAAGTCACCTCTGGGGTGCTCCTGTCCCTTACTGGAGTGCCTGGTTCCAGTCCAGCTGCTCTGCTTCCATTGTAGCTTCCTGCTCTGCACGCCCCAGGAGGCAGCCCATGGGGGCCCAGGGCTTGTGCCCCTGCCACGTGGGAGTCCTGAACTGAGTTCTAGGCTCCTGATTGAGACCCAGTCCAGTATTGGCTGACGAGGGTGGGTGTCTGGGGAGTGAGCCAGTGGATGGAAGATCTCTTTCCACCTGTGTGTGTATGTGTGTGTGTGTGTGTTTGTCTGCCTTTCACATAAAGTGAAAATAAATAACAAAATGCAAAAAAAAAAGTTGCTGGGGCTAGTGCTGTGGCACAGTGGGTTAAAGCTGCCGCCTGCAGTGCTGGCATCCTATATGGGCGCTGGTTCTAGTCCCGGCTGTGCCACTTCCCATCCAGCTTTCTGCTATGGCCTTGGAAAGCAGTGGAAAATGGCCCAAGTCCTTCAGCCCCTGCACCCACGTGGGAGACCCAGAAGAAGCATTTAGCTCCTGGCTTTGGGTCTGCTCAACTCCAGCTGTTGCAGCCATTTAGGGAGTGGATGGAAGACCTCTCTCTCTGCCTCTCCCTCTGTCTATAACTCTGTCTTTCAAATAAATAAAATAAATTAAAAAAAAAACTGAAAGAATTCGCCAGGATCTTGTATAAAAAATTAGGCAATCAACAAAAAATGTATAAATTGTCCGTATATACAAACAAAATTGTTCTAAGCACAGCAGAGAGTTAAGAGTTCTCAGGTACTTTCTCCTGCTGGACTTCTGCATCTCTGCTTGTGTTAGCGAGACACAGATGTGTACACTGTGCGTGGCAGGGATCGGCCTCAGAGAAAGACTAGGAAGAGAAGTGGGGCGGGGTGGGGGAGGCTGAGAGAGGAAGGGGCGGAGCAACAAGGAAGGCTCCCCAGTACTCAGGGGGCAAGGCTGGGAGGGCCCAGGTAATAATGAATGGTGCTCCCTACTCCCCAGGGAGCCCCTGGAGCCGCTGTTCATGAGACAGTTAAGTTACTGATGGGAGCAGGTATGATGTGATGGCCAAGACACACTGCCAGCTATTCAAATGCACCTGCCCCCAGTAAGGTGGAGGCCACTCTTGGATGTTCAGAGATGTTTGGGGCCCCCGTGCTCAGGAGACTGGGGTCTCAAGGGGTCCATGACTCTCCCCAGCCAGGTCTAGGGGCAGCAGTGAGCTTCTTCAACCACTTCTCATTTATATGTGACCAGCACACCGTCTGGGGTACAAGAGGTGCTCAGTCAGAATTTGTTGGATGTTTGCAAGGATCCGTGAATTAATGAGTGGCACTGGAATGGACTAGGGGTCGGGAGTTCTGGGATTTTCACACAGATGTGGACTGGAGGAATAGCATTCAGATGCCCCTACATAGATGTTAGCTCCCGCTAATGTGCCCGGGAAAGCAGCAGAAGATGGCCCAAGTGCTTGGGCCCCAGCACCCATGTGGGAGACCTGGATGAAGCTCCTGGCTCCTGGCTTCAGCTTGGCACAGCTCTGGCCTTTGTGGCCATTTGGGGAGTGAATCAACGGATGAAAGAAACCTCTCTCTCTCTCTCTCTCTCTCTCTCTCTGACTCTGTCTGACTCTCTCTCTCTCTCTCTGACTCTTTCTCTCTCTCTCTTTCAAATAAATAAATGTTAACACACACACACACACACACTCATTGACAGGGCAACCAGAGTGCATGGCATTGTGCTGGATGCCAGGAACACAGAGAAGGGGCACCCACACCCTGCCTCGAAGGAGCCTGGAGCTAGGTGGGGAGGCAGTGGACTGCGGGGCAGGTGCAGCGACCATGGAGGGCTGCGGGGTGGCAGGCATCCATGCATTAATGAGTGGCACTGGAATGGACTAGGTGTGTAAGCACTGAGGGTCCTCTCACACCCGGGCACTCAAGCTGGGTCTCAAAGGATGACCTTCCAGCCCTGGCTGTTACAGCTTCCAGGCATAAAGAGCTCCTTGAGCTATGAAGTAGAAAATCCTTTTCCTGGGAGACGGAGGGATCTTACGAAGCCCGGGTTCAGTTCCGTAGCCCAGGGTGGTAGAACCTGAAAAGGCATCTGGACACCCGCAGTAGGAGCCTTCCCGTCCTGTCCAGGCTTTCTGAGCCCCTCCGTGCCTCTCCCCTGTTCCCTTTGCTCATGAGCTTGAAGACGACTTCCAGCGTGGCCGCCATGTGCCCAAGCCTAGAACCCAGCACGTTTCATTTTCATTTTGATTTTTGCTTGTTTTCCCATATCTGGCCGTAATTTATAGATGTAATTGAAATTGTAGAGGGGAACGGCAGTCTGACTGAGTCTGCTCAGTTCTCCCATTAAGGCCACTCGAGTCTCTAGCTCGCCAGGGACCACTGTAGTTTTGGGCTGCAGTGACCATGCCTGGCCTAGGTGGCAGAAGATGCGGCTCAGGGAGCTCCCTCTGCCGAGGACTATGGGCCAGGAAGGGTTTTGGTTTTTAACATTTGCATATTTATCGTTGACATATAGAAATTGTACATGTGGGGGCTGGCACTGTGGTACAGCGGGTTAACACCCTGCCCTGAAGCTCTGGCAACCCATATGGGCGCCAGTTCTAGTCCCAGCTACTCTACTTCCCATCCAGCTCTCTGCTGTGGCCTGGGAAAGCAGAAGATGGCCCAAGTCCTTGGGCCCCTGAACCCGCATGGGAGACCTGGAGGAAGCACCTGGCTCCTGGCTTCAGATCTGCACAGGTCTGGCCTTTGCGGCCAATTGAGGAGTGAACCATCGAATGGAAGACCTCTCTCTCTCTCTCTCTCTCTCTCTCTGCCTCTCCTCTCTCTGTGTAACTCTGACTTTCAAAATAAATAACTCTTTTTTTTTTTTTGACAGGCAGAGTGGACAGTGAGAGAGAGAGACAGAGAGAAAGGTCTTCCTTTGCCGTTGGTTCACCCTCCAATGGCCGCCGCGGCCGGCGCGCTGCGGCCAGCACACGGTGCTGATCCGAAGGCAGGAGCCAGGTGCTTCTCCTGGTCTCCCATGGGGTGCAGGACCCAAGCACTTGGGCCATCCTCCACTGCTCTCCCGGGCCACAGCAGAGATCTGGCCTGGAAGAGGGGCAACCGGGACAGAATCCGGCGCCCCAACCGGGACTAGAACCCGGTGTGCCGGCGCCGCAAGGCGGAGGATTAGCCTGTTGAGCTGTGGCACTGGCTAATAAATAACTCTTAAAAAAAAAAAAAAAGAAACTGTACACTTGAGGATTTTTGGATGCATGGACGCATTGTGAAATACTCAACTCACAGCAAAGATGGGCAGGCACTTGGCAGCCAGTTGGGGCGCCCCTTGGGGTGCTCATATCCCCTGCTGGACTTGCCTGGGTTGGAGTTCTGGCTCTGCTTCCATTTCTGGCTTCTGGCTGGCACAGATTCTGGGATGCAGTGGTGATGGCTCAAGCAATGTGGTCCCTGCCACCTACATGGGGGACCCAGATGGAGTTCCTGGTTCCTGGTTTTAGCCTGGCTCAATCGGTTCTTGTGGGTGTTTAGGGAATGAAATGACAGATGATCTCTCTCTCTCTCTCTCTCTCTCTCTCTCTCTCTTTCAAATAAAAATGAAAATTATTTTTTATTTTTAAATTTTTTTCTTTTTTTTGACAGGCAGAGTTAGACAGAGAGAGACAGAGAGAAAGTTCTTCCTTCTATTGGTTCACCTCCCAAAAGGCTGCCACGGCCGGTGCGCTGTGCCGATCCGAAGCCAGGAGCCAGGTGCTTCCTCCTGGTCTCCCATGCGGGTGCAGGGCCCAAGCACTTGGGCCATCCTCCACTGCCCTCCTGGGCCACAGCAGAGAGCTGGACTGGAAGAGGAGCAACTCGGACAGAATCCGGCGCCCCAACTGGGACTAGAACCTGGGGTGCTGGTGCCGCAGGCGGAGGATTAGCCAAGTGAGCCATGGCGCTGGCCAAAATTTTTTCAAATGTTGGCCCAGTTCAGACTTCCTCCTCTTTCTTCTTCTTCTTCTTCTTCTTCTTCTTCTTCTTCTTCTTCTTCTTCTTCTTCTTCTTCTTCTTTTTAATTAACTAATTTATTTGTAAGTCAGAGTTATACAAAGAGAGAAGAGGAGGCAGAGAGAGAGAGGTCTTCCATCCGTTGGTTCACTCCCCAGTTGGCCACAACGGCCAGAGCTGTATGTGTCCGAAGCCAGGAGCTTCTTCGGGGTCTCCCACATAGGTGCAGAGCCCCAAGGACTTGGGCCATCTTCTACTGCTTTTCCAGGCAATAGCAGAGAACAGGATCAGAAGTGGAGCAGCCGGGACTCAAACCGGTGCCCATATGGGATGCCAGCACTGCAGGCGATGGCTTTACCTGTTACACCACAGCGCCAGCCCCGAAAAAATATATATATTTTTAAAAACCCAATCATATGTCCTCAGATATTTATCATGTCTTTGGGTGAAAACATTCAGATCCTTTCTGGTAGCTTTTTTGAAATATTCAGTACATTGCTGCTCTCTGTGGTCAGCTCACCATGCAGTAGAACACTAGAACTTACTTCTCTGAACTAGACCTCCATATCCCACCAGCAGCTTTTCCCTGCCTGTTTTGGGAGGAGAAGCGGAGAGGACCAGGACCTGCCTGGTTGGAGGGGTGGCCGGTGTGAGGACTGGACGTGTGAAAGACCACCTGGACATGTCCAAGTGAACAAAGATGCCTTCTTCCCGGGGCACGATGGGAGTAACAGCGGGTACCCGGAGCAGGCAGGGGCTCCGGACGGCGGCTCCCCAGCAGTAGCTGCGGGTCAGGCCTGACTCCAGACGCTGTAACGTCTCCACGTGAGCCTTCTGTGCCTTCACTTCCTCCTGTCTAAGACTGCAGAGAGCTGGCCGTGTGGGGCTGGGCCGGGGCTGGGGGGCGCTGCCTGGCCGCCTGGGCAGTGGACAGCACACTTGTCTCTGCCAGCTGCTGCCTGCCTTTAGATGGGATTTGATCTGCCTGGGGGAGTTTAGAAGCGACTTTGCCCTTTTCTTAGCCTTCCTGGGGCCGGGGAAAGAGGAGAAGGCCATGTGAGCCCCATGGCAGGCGGCAGAGAGCTCTGGATGTGTGCTCATTGGAAGCGTGGGAACGGGTTTCTCAGCTGACAATACTCTGGCCCCTTGCTGGGCCGGTGACTGCCACTCTGGGTGTCCAGATGGCTCTTCTGAGTCACTCTGCCCGGTCAGGAGCAGCCGTGTGACCGCGGGGTGGGGGAGGTGAGGAGGGAGGGTGCTCCTACTTACAGAGCGTCTCATCGCTGGGCCCATAGGGCACATCCTGGTAGTCCCCCCAAATACCTCTTGAAGAGTTGATTCCAGAGGCTCTGCAACCCACCCTCGAACACTCCCATTCCCCTTCCTTCCTCCGAAGCCCTGGGGCCTGTAAGAAAAAAAACATCCAACACAAGAAAACGGCTCTCTGGACTCAGGTGGGAAATCTATGGTGGACTGTTTTTTTTCTTTCTTCCACGCAAAGTGTCTTTGAAGTGGAAGACATCGGATTCCGAGGTACGAAAGAGATGATGTGTGAATAAGTAATGACTTTTTTCTCTTCTTTCTTATTTATTTGCAAGTCAGAGTTACACAGAGAGAGGAGAGGCAGAGAGAGAGAGAAAGAGAGAGAGAGAGAGAGGGAGAGAGAGGTCTTCCATCCGCTGGTTCACTCCCCAGTTGGCTGCAACGGCCGGAGCTACGCAGATGGGAAGCCGGGAGCCAGGAGCTTCTTCCGGGTCTCCCACATGGGTGCAAGGGCCCAAGGACTTGGGCCATCTGCTATTGCTTTCCCAGGCCATAGCAGAGAGCTGGATTGGAAGTGGAGCAGCCGGGACTCGAACTGGAGCCCATATGGGATGCCGTGCTTCAGGCCAGGGCATTAACCCACTGCACCACAGCGCCGGCCCCAGACTTTTTTCTCTTCTCAATCACATCTTCATCTAGGACACTTGATGAACAAACGGGGCTCAGCCAAGCACGGCCAAAGCCATTAGTGGCCCCGGCCCCCAGCTCCCACCAAATCTCCATCCCGTCCCAGAGGATATCCGACTGCAAAGCCCATTAGTGGAATTCTCTGAACGGATGAGGAAACTGGGCTCAGAGGCAAGAAAGTCGTCACCTGTGCAAAGGCACAAGCAGCCAGTGGGAGGCGAGGCCAAGGCCTAGTCTCCTCCCGAGCGGCCCAAGATGAACGCCTACTATCACACGAGAAACTTCTCCAGCACCGTTCCCTCCGTGTGTATTGATAACTTGCGGCATCCGTCAAAGTTTCACATTGTTTCAGGGCAGGCATTTGGCACAGCAGTGCAGTCACTGTTTGGGCTGCCTGCATCTCTACTCTGAGTGCGTGGGTTCAAGCCCTGGCTCCCTCTCAATGCCAGCTTCCTGCTCACGGCACCCTGGAGGACCACTGAGGGTTCCAGCACGCGGGAGACCCCAGTGGTGGTCCTGGTTCCTGGGTTTTGCTTCTGATGCAGCCCAGGCTGGGTATTTGGGACAGTGAACCAGCAGATGAAAAACCTCTTTTTGTCTGTCTCTTTGCCTTTCAAATAAAATTAAATAAAAAAAAAAACTTGTTAAAAAATTCAATTTTTCAAAAAGAATATTCCTCCCACCTCCCTCCCACCCTCAAGCACCCAGTTCTCCTAAGAGACGCCCAAAATATGCTGGGGCTGTTTTACTTCCAGGTAGGTAAACAATTGGAATACTCATTCTTTCTTCCCTGGCTTCTTTCACTTAATATATTCTGTAGGTCTTTGCATAGAGAACCCACCCAGGTCTCCTGTCTGAGTGGCAGGGGCCTTAGCACTTAAGCCATTGTCTGTTACCTTCCAGATACATCAGCAGGAAGAAAGATTGGAAGCAGAGGCAAGACTCAATCCCAGGTACAATATGGAGTGTGAGTTTCCCAAGTGGTCTTCAACCCACTGCACCCTGATGCCCACGCCACATTTTTTTTCTTTTTTTTTTTTTTTTTAAGATTTTATTTATTTATCTGACAGGGAGAGTTACAGACAGTGAGAGGGAGAGACAGAGAGAAAGGTCTTCTTTCTGTTGGTTCACTCCCCAATTGGCCACAACAGCCAGAGCTGGGCCAATCCGAAGCCAGGAGCCAGGAGTTTCTTCCTGGTCTCCTACGTGGGTGCAGGGGCCCAAGCACTTGTGCCACCTTCTACTGCTTTCCCAGGCCATAGCAGAGAGCTGGATCAGAAGTGGAGTAGCCAGAACTAGAACCAGCGCCCATTTGGGATGTTGGCACAATAGGCAGAGGATTAACCCACTGCATTGCAGCCCCGGCCCCATGCCCCCTTTTGTTTTAAGTGTGACCTTTACTCCCTGAACTCACTTCATATTTTATTTTCTCATTTATTAATGTTTATGGCCATGCCCTTCCCATGGGAAGGCATTGATACTTGCAACGCCCCTTTGAAATAGATGCTATTATTATCTATTAACCATTTTCTGTTGCCAAGAACCCAGTGCTGCAGAGTGGGCGAGTTTACTTCAGTCCGTGGTTCTGAAGGTGTAAAGTCAGGAGGCCACTTCTGCTGGTGGCTGGCAGAGACCCAGGGCAGCATTGGGCCCCTCCTGGGGGAGCCCAGGAGCATCATGGGAGAACGTCTGGTCTCTCTCCCTCCCCTTACAAAGCCACCAGGACTCAGCATGGGGCTTCCACATCAGGACCTTGTCTGATCCCCTTCAACACCGTAGTGGGGTCAAGTCTCCACCCTCCTAATATGGCGCAATGTGGGCAGAGTGTCAACACAGGAACCCTTGGTGGGGTGGGCACGGGAGAATGCTCAAACCCTACCCAGACTACAGCAAGCTGCATGTTGAAAACGAGGAAACTGAAGCCCAGGGTGCTTAGCCAGCTTTTCCAAGATTGGGGCAGTAAGCGGGCCACCCCCAGACTGGCTGCTCTGGGGTCTGCGCCCTGCACCATCGCCCTCTGCTGCCTCAGGCCGCAGGCTGCACCTGTTCTCAGGATCAGCAGGATGGCTCAGTTACCCTGCTGTCTCCTAGACACCATCCAAACTGATGCTATGAGAACCAGTGCGAGGAGAGGGGGCAGTCCAGAAACTTGGACAGGTAGAGGCGGGACAAGCACCTTGGAGACGTGTGAATGACAGACAGGAGGCTGGGTCGCTGGAGACGGAAGGCGCCGCCACTCAAGCCCTGAGCTCCCTCCCTGCAGACTCCTGCATTTGGAGGAATGTTCATTGCTATTTGGCTGAGCCACCGCGGTTGGGTTTGGGTACCGTGCAACTGTGCTCCTAAACAGAGTCCCTGTGCCCAGGAGTGATGTGTTTACTGATTGTTTGATTTTTCTGGAAGCAGCACCGTAGGACAAAAATATAATGGAAGCCACATATATATTTTACATTTTCTACAAAACAAAAAATAGGTAAAATTAATTTTTGTTTTTTTAAAAGATTAATTTGTGTGAAAGGCAGAGTTATAGAGAGAGAAAGAGAAAGAGAAAGATCCTCCAACCACTGGTTCACACGCCGAAAGACCACAATGGCCGGAGCTGGGCCCATCCGAAGCCAGGAGCCAGGAGTGCCCTCTAGGTCTCCCATGTGGGTGCAGGGGCCTAAGCACTTGGATCATCTTCCACTGCTCTCCCAGGCCACCAGCAGGGAGCTGGGTCGTAAATGGAGCAGCCTGGACTCGAACCAGCACCTATATGGGACACTGGCACTGTAAGCGGAGGCCTAACCTACCACGCCACAGCACCAGCCCCCAAATTAATTTTTAAATGATTTAATTTCATCTACTTGAAAGGCTAAGAAGAGAGGAGAGTTATCTTCTGTTTTCTGGCTCAATTCCCAAAAGGCTGCAACGGCTGGGACCAGAAGCCAGGAGCTGTAACTCAGTCTCCCACAAGGGTTGCAGGGGACCAAGTACTTGGGCCATCTTCTGCTGCTTTTCCAGGAGCATTAGCAAGGACCTGGACCAGAAGCGGAGCAACTGGGATGCAGCAGGCACTCCCATATGGGATGCCCGTGTCACAGGCAGCAGTTTAACTGGATGTGCCACAACATTGGCCCTGGTTTGCCAGTTTTGTTTTTATAATTTTTTTTTTTTTTGACAGGCAGAGTGGACAGTGAGAGAGAGAGACAGAGAGAAAGGTCTTCCGTTGCCGTTGGTTCACCCTCCAATGGCCGCCGCGGTCGGCGCGCTGCGGCCGGCGCACCGCACTTGTCCGATGGCAGGAGCCAGGAGCCAGGTGCTTTTCCTGGTCTCCCCATGGGGTGCAGGGCCCAAGCACCTGGGCCATCCTCCACTGCACTCCTGGGCCACAGCAGAGGGCTGGCCTGGAAGAGGGGCAACCGGGACAGAATGTGGCGCCCCGACCGGGACTAGAACCCGGTGTGCCGGCGCCGCAAGGCGGAGGATTAGCCTGTTGAGCCACGGCGCCGGCCTTATTTTTATAATTTTAAGACAATGAAAATTTAGGGTCAGGTGATTTAATCCAGCAGCTTAGGTTGCTGTTTGGAACACGTACATCCCATATCAGATGCTTGGGTTCGAATCTCACCTCTGCTTACAAACCAACTTCCTGCTAACAGACACCCTGGAAATCAGCAGATTTTGGCCCAAGTACTTGGGTCCCTGTCACCCATGTAGGAGACCTGGGTCAAGTTCAGAGCTCCTGACTTCACCCTGCCTGTTGAGGGCATTTGGGGATTGAACCAGGGGATGGAAGCCTGCTCTCTCTCTCTCTGCCTCTCCCTCTCTCCCTATCTTTCAAATACATGCACTTAAAAATAAAAGTTAATATGACATGGCTTCTCCTTTCTTAATTTGAGATGTTATTTTCCTTTAACAGCAGGGATAAAGGAACAAAAGGTATGATGCATAAGGCCCCAGTATCACTCCAGTGAGTCCGGAAATTATAAAACAGCAGGGGACATAAAAAAAAAAAAGTGGTATCTTACAAATGAACCGGCTCACACTCTCCAAAAAAAATTGTTCCAGATTAAAGGAGACGAAAGGGACAGCTAAATGCAACCTGAGATGCTGGAGCAGACCCCCCTCCTTCTGCATCAACAATTTTCTCCTCTTGTACCACATTAGTGTACAACCAGCAGATCTGAATAAGAGCTGTAGACTAGAGTGCTGCCTTCGTGTACATTTTCGGTCGGTAGTTGCAAGGTTTTATATGCAACTGCTTTTAAGACACAAATGCTGAGTGTTGTGGCACAGTGAGTTAAGCTGTGACACCACCATCCCACAGTGGAGTGCCAGTGGAGTCCCGGGAATCCCAGCTAAGACGCCTGGGAAAGCAGCGGAAGATGGCCCAAGAACCGGGGCCCCTGACACCCTCACAGGAAACCAGGATGCAGTTCTGGGCTCCCGGCCTTGGCCTGGCCTGGCTCCAGTCATTGCAGCCATCTGGGGAGTCAACCGATGGATGGAAGATCTCTCTCTCTCTCTCTCTCTCTGCCTCTCTTTCTGCCTTCTGAACCAATAAATAAATCTTGAAAAAAAAGAGAGAAAGAAAGGAGGAAAGGAAGAAAAGAAAAACACTGACCCTACCGAAGTTAAGAGGCGTCACACCTGCAACTCACTCTCCATCAGAGAACAAGGTAGGCAGAGAGAAAAGGAAACAAATGGTAAAATGTGCACATCTGGGAAATCCGGGTGAGGGGATATATGGAAATTCTTTGTGCTCTTTTTGCAATTTTTTTGCAAGTAATTTTTTTGTTACATAATAAAGGCAGAGTGGTCCATGTTTCTTCCTACTGTAAGGAATATGCAATCAACAAAAAAATGCATTGACCTGCAAAACTTCTAAAATTATACCATGTTGCACACACACCAGGTCTTCAAAAATGTGTGTTAGGAAAAAATCATGTGGCTTTCCAAATGCTGGCATCGCAATCTGCATCCCTTTCGATTCTGTTTGTCCACACACTCTCCGATGGGCTCTCATCTTGCTCTCGATGTGGGGCCTCTCTCCGATCCGTGCTATGTGACACAATCAAGCTAGTGGGTTTTTTTTTTTTTTTCCCTTGAGAATAAAAAGACTTTATTCTCAGGAAAAAAGCAAGCTGATGTTTTGCGTCATGAGGAACAAAGCATTTATTCCCTGGGAAAGAAGTAAAATTCTTCACGGTTAGTGTTTGGCTTTGAAGCCCCTTGAAAGAACCTAAGTCAGGTAGGGAACGGGAATGTTTTCTTGGTTTGAGCTGGGCGTTGGGTCTGATTTGGATTCTCTGCCATCCTGTCGACCACCTATGAAACTGCCAGTTACCAAGCAACATGTTTTCCGTATAAGCATTTGCTGTGTGGTTTCTAGTTCCTGTATCATCTTTGTGGTCCAGTGCAACGTATTTGACCTGTTTCTCTCCAGTGGCTTTCAGCACAAGCTCTGGCTTTGTTGTTGGCAGACTCACGTCTGTCTGTTTTTTTTTTTTTAACTGGGAGCTGAGGCACCAGTGTTGCAGGTTGCGGGTAGAGCTTCCACCTGCAGTGCCAGCATCCCATGTGGGTGCTAGTTCAAGTCCCGGCTGCTCCACTTCCGATCCAGCTCCCTGCTAATGTGCCTGGCCCAAGTCCCTGGGCCCCAGCATCCACGTGGGAGATCTGGAAGAAGCTCCTGGCTCCTGGTATTGGCTTGGCCCAGCCCTGGCCACTTGTGGCCATTTGGGGAGTGAACCAGTGGATGAAAGATTTCTCTCTGACTCAGCCTTTCAAATAAAATAAAAATAGATAACAGCACATTGTAATTATTATATATTATTGTAATACTATGGTTTCCATTTTATGATACATTGTATCTATTATATGATTATAAAAACAAAATAAACCAAAACTGGGAAGAAGCCCCCAGTCCCAAGCAGTGATAATGGCGACAGTCCAGACCCCAAATCGCTATGGCTCCTCCCCTCCCCTCCGCTTTGAGGAGCACAGAGGACAGGACAGCCTGGTGCTGGGCCCCTCCCCCGGCCGCTCTGGCCCCTCCAGGGCTGCACTGAAGTTGGATGTTGCCTGACAGGGATGGGAGAGAACCTGGCCTTGGGCCCCCTCTGATCCCGGCAGAGGATGGCAGTCCCTCAGGCAGTTCTGTGGTGACTGTCCCCGGTTACCACACAGACTGCAGTGGGAATCTCTCCAGGCAAGTGCCTGCGTGCTGAGCCTCTGTGAGCCTGCTGGGACAGCCCTCATCTCCTGAGACCTCCCCCCAGCCTGACATCCCTCCGACACACACCCTGCATTTAAAAAAATTTTTTTTTATTTAATAAATGTGAATTTACAAAGTGCAACTTTTGCATTGTTGTGGCTCCCCCCCACACCTCCCTCCCTCCCGCGGCCCTCCCCTCTCCCACTCCCTCTCCCATCCCACCCTTCATCGAGTTTCATTTTCAATTATCTTTATATACAGAAGATCAACTTAGTATATACTAAGCAAGGATTTCAACAGGCTGCACTCACACAACCGCACACGGTATAGGGTATTGTTTGACTAGTAGTGTTTTTTTTTTTTTTTTAAGTTTCATAGTAAAGCACATTAAGGACAGAGATCCTACGTGGGGAGCATGTACCCAGTGACTCCTGTTGTTGATTTAACAATCGGCACTCTTATTTATGATGTCAGCAATCACTCAAGACTCTTGCTATGAGCTGTCTAGGCTATGGAAGCCCCTTGAGTTCACCGACTCTGAACCTGTTTAGTCAAGGCCGTATCACAGTGGAGGGTCCTTCCTCCCTTCAGAGAAAGGTACCTCCTTTTTTGATGGCCCATTCTTTCTGCTGGGGTCTTGTTCACCAAGGTCTTTCATTTAGGTTGTTTTTGCCACCGTGTCTTGGCTTTCCATGCCTGTGAGACTCTCCTGGGCCTTTTAGCCAGATCCGAATGCCCCAAGGGTTGATTCTGAGACCAGAGTGATGTTTAGGGTGTTTGCCCTTCTATGAGTCTGCTGTATGTCCTGCTTCCCCTGCAGGATCATTCTCTCCCTTTTAATTCTATCCTTAATTGTTTGCAGACACTGGTCTTATTTGTGAAATCTCTTTGACACTTAACCTATCTTTTTGATCGGTTATGTACTTATACTTATCACTTTAATGAGCTGGCATTGGTACATGTCTCCTTGATGAGATTGAGTTGAAATCCCCTGGCACATTTCTGGCTCTACCATTGGAGGTAAGTCCGAGTGAGCATGTGCCAACCTGTATATCTCCTCCCTCTCTTATTCCCACTCCTATATTTAACAGAGATCACTTTTCTGTTAATTTTAAACGCCTAAGAATAATTGTGTATTAATTACAGAGTTCAACCAGTGGTATTAAGTAGAACAAACAGAACAAAAACAACAACAACAAAAATACTAAAAGGAATAAAATAGTAAGTTGTTCCCAAACAGTCTAGACAAGGGCTGATCATGTCATTGTCTCTCATAGTGTCCATTTCACTTCAATGGGTTTCCTTTTAGATGCTCATTTAGTTGTCATCGATCAGGGAGAACATATGATATTTGTCCCTTTGGGACTGGCTTATTTCACTAGCATGACATTTTCCAGATTCCTCCATTTTGTTGCAAATGACCAGATTTCATTGTTTTCTTACTGCTGTCTAGTGTTCCATAGAGTACATATCCCATAGTTTCTTTATCCAGTCATCCGTTGATGGACATTTAGGTTGATTCCATGTCTTAGCTATTGTGAATTGAGCTGCAACAAATATTGAGGTGCAAATAGCTCTTTTTTTCCCCCTTTAAATCCATTTGGGTAAATTCCAAGGAGTGGGATGGCTGGGTCCTGTGGTAGGGCTATATTCAGGTTCCTGAACTCTCCAAACTGTCTTCCATAGTGGCTTTACCAGTTTGCATTCTCACCAACAATGGATTAGTGTCCCTTTTTCCCCACATCCTCGCCAACATCTGTTAGTTGATTTCTGTATGTAAGCCAATCTACCGGGGTGAGGTGAAACCTCATTGTGGTTTTGATCTGCATTTCCCTGATGGCTAGGGGTCCTGAGCATTTTTTCATGTGTCTGTTGGCCATTTGGATTTCCTCTTTTGAAAAATGTCTGTTAAGGTCCTTGGGCCATCTTTTTATTGGGTTGTTTGTTTTGTTTCTGTGGTGTTTCTTGATCATTTTATAGATTCTAGTTGTTAGTCCTTTATCTGTTGTGTAGTTTGCGAATAATGTCTCCCATTCTGTTGGTTGCCTCTTCACTTTCCTGTTTCTTTTGCTGTAAAGAAACTCTTCAATTTGAGGTAATCCCATTTGTTTATTTTATCTCTGATTACCCATGCCTCTGGGGTCTTCTCCAGGAATTCTTCGCCTGTTCCAATGTCTTGAAGGGTTTCCCCTATGCTCTCAATTAGTTTCATGGTGTCGTGGCACATCTCCAGTTCTTTGATCCATGTTGAGTGGATTTTTGTATAAGGTGTAAGGTAGGGGTCTTGCTTCATACTTGGACACGTGGACATCAGTTTTCCCAGCACCATTTGTTGAAGAGCTGTCCTTGTTCCAGGGGTTGGTTTCAGGTCCTTTGTCGAATATGAGTTGGTTCTAGATGTTGGATTGATCTCCAGCGACACCCTGCATTTCGGAACAGCTTGCTGGAGCACCTGCTGGGTGGCGGAAGCCGCTGGAAAGAAGCGCCTGGCACTCCAAAGCCTTCTCCAGGGAAATCGATTTCCGATGGCTTCTCCACCTTACGGCCAAGATCAAGTGTAGGAATTGATTTCCGATTCGGGAAATCCTTCAACTTCCCGCTCTTTATAGACCCCTCATAAAGAGGGACTGAGGTCCCCAAAAAATGACTTTTTGGATGCTTCTCCTGCAAGTTCTGGGGGAAAAAAAGAACCAACGACTGTGTTTACATTAGATCCCTACTGTTTAAGGATCTTAAGTAGATGCTGGGGCTGGCGCCGTGGCTCACTTGGTTAATCCTACGCCTGCGGTGCCGGCATCCCATATGGGCGCTGGGTTCCAGTCCTGGTTGCTCCTCTTCCAGTCCAGCTCTCTGCTGTGGCCTGGGAAGGCGGTGGAGGATGGCCCAAGTGCTTGGGTGTCTGCACCCACATGGGAGACCAGGAAGGAGACCAGGCGTTGCTTCGGATTGGCGCAACGCCGGCCATAGCGACCATTTGGGGAGTGAACCAATGAAAGCAAGACCTTTCTCTCTGTCTCTTTCTCACTGTCTGTAATTCTACCTGTCAAATAAATTAAAAAAAAAAAAGTAAATGCTGTGCTTTCCACTCTCTCAAGTCTGGATTTCTACAAAATAAATCCAATCAAGTACAAAACTCTCAAGGAATCCCAAAGGAATGTGAAAAGAAATCTTGAAAATCCCAAGATTCGGCTGCATGTGGGGCTGAGAGGAGATGCCTATTCCCTCCAAAGCTCAAGTGAGGAACCTTAAGAAAGGCGAATTCACTGAGCGGATTGGTTAGGACACACAGTTCTTCGGGCCCACGCACAAAGACCATGTGACCAACAGTGGTTACCGCCCTTCTTGCACCTGTGTTTAGACTGGACCTTCTCACCGTGCTCAGCGCTTCCCCTCAGTCTTGCCTCTGCTGCAGTCTCCAGTTCTCACTCCCTGCACCTCCGCTTAACTGGGAATGAGGCTAGAACCATTCAGGGTGCCCATTTCCCAGGCTGTGGACAGTGCTGCATGTCAGATTCCTGCCACACAAACTTGGTGACTGTTACTCAAATGGTCTCCATCGCTCTTTTTCCCATTCAATAAACCTTTGAGTTGTTTTTTTTTTCTTTTCTTTCTTTTTGACAGGCAGAGTGGACAGTGAGAGAGAGACAGAGAGAAAGGTCTTCCTTTACCATTGATTCACCCTTCAATGGCCGCTGCAGCTGGTGCACTGTGCTGACCCAAAGGCGGGAGCCAGGTGCTTCTCCTGGTCTCCCATGGTGTGCAGGGCCCAAGCACTTGGGCCATCCTCCACTGAACTCCTGGGCCATAGCAGAGAGCTGGACTGGAAGAGGAGCAACTGGGACAGAATCCGGTGCCCCGACCGGGACTAGAACCTGGTGTGCAGGCGCCGCAAGGCGGAGGATTAGCCTATTGAGCCGCGGCGCCGACCTCAGTTCTTTCTGTGATCTCTGATGCCCGGCAGGTTCACCCTAACCCTGTGTGATATGCTCCTTGTGTGTGCCTTTCTCTAATGAGTTTTGTGAACTCACCATTCCACCCCAAGCTAGTGATGTTTACATTGCTGGTAACTTAACAGGTCTTCCTTCTTGATTGGCAACCTCTGTTCTAACGTTTCCATCAAATTTTCTAGGTAAAGATAAAGTTTTGGGGCTGGCGCAGTGGTGTAGCAAGTTAAGCTGCCACCTATAGTGTCAGCATTCCATATGGGCACCAGTTCAGGTCCTGGCTGCTCCACTTCTGATCCAGCTTCTTGCTATGTCCTAGGAAAGCAGAAGATGGCTCAAGTGCTTGGGTCCCTGCACCTGCGTTGGAAACCTGGAAGAAGCTCCTGGCTCCTGATTGACTCAGCTCTGACCTTTGTGGCTGATTGGGGAGTGAGCCAGCAGGTGGAAGCCCTCTCTCTGTGTAACTCTTTCAAGTAAGATAAACTTTTTAAAAGTTTTATCATACACTTACACACACGAGGCTACTTCAGAAAGTCCACAGAGGGGTAGCCTGGCCCAGCGAGATCCCAGCTAAGACATCCACGACCCATGGTGCAGTGCCTGGGCTGCTGAAGTGCATCCTGGGTGCAGCAGGTGGTGGCTCCAGCCGCTGCTTCCTGCCATTCATGGGGGAGACTTGGAGTGGGCTCCTGGCTCCCGGTCTGGGCCAAGACAGGTATTGGTGGGGGGGTTAACCTGTGCTTGGGGGCTGCCTCTTCATCTCAAGTGCCTCACTACTTATGTAGCTGAAGATACACTTTCAAGATTCAGAATTTATTTATACTCATATATATATATATATATATATATACACTTTAAAAGTTATGCTTTTACTTATATGAAAGGCAGAGCTAGAGAGACGAGAGAACAAGTTCTGCACTTGTTCACTCCCCAGATGCCCGCAATGGGCTGGGTCAGGCTAAGACCAGGAGCCCCGTATGTGGGTATCCCGTGAGTGGCAGGGATCCAAGGACTGGAGTTACCACGTGCTGCCTTCCCAGAGCACACACTGGCAGGAAGCTGGATGACCAAAGGCAGAACTCAAACCTGTAACCTTTTTTTTTTTTTTTTTCTGATGTAGGACGCTGGCTTCCCAAGTGGCAACTCAACTGCTGAACACCTACTCCTGGGTTTTTCTTTTAGTGTTGTTCCTATCCATTTTATCAAAGCTTTGCTTGCCCTTCAAGGTCAACAAGTTTCATTTACATCTTAGAACAACCCGAAGTTCGTATTTCATTCATCTCGAGTTAACTTTTAAGTAAACAATAAATGGCATTCATTTTTCTTAAAATCTCCTAAATTGTTTGTTAAACTGCTCCCATGTCCCAAACCAGTAAACGTTTTTAATTTTTTAAAAATATTTATTTTATTTGAAATTCAGAATTACACACAGAGAGAAGGGGAGAGGCAGAGAGAGAGAGAGAGGTCTTCCATCCACTGGTTCACTCCCCAATTGGCCACCAACAGCCGGAGCTGAGCCAATCAGGAGCCAGGAGCTTCTTCCAGGTCTCTCATGTGGGTGTAGGGGCCCAAGCACTTGGGCCATCCTCTTGCACCCTCCCAGGCACACTAGCAGAGAGCTAGCTGGATCAGAAGTGGAGCAGCAGGGACTCGAACCTGGGCCCATATGGGAGGCCGGCGCCACAGCGCCATCCCCTAGTAAAAGTTCAACATGGCATCTGCTCCCATACTAATCCAGGTTCATTAATATCAATCCTTCATTTTATTGGGAAATATCACCTGCTAAGCAGATTCACAATATGCTTTGCTATTGTATTCCTTTCCAGTTCCAGAAAATAGCCTCTTTTGGGGCACCCTTTGGTGTAGCAATTCAATTGCCTCTTGGGATGCCCACATGCTGTATCAGAGTGTCTGGTTCTAGTTCTCATCCATTCTGATCTTCTCATCCATCTTCCTGGTAATACATACGCCGAGAGGCAGCAGGAGATGGCTCAAGTACTTGGGGACCTGCCACCCACCTCGAATACCTGGATGGAGTTCCTGGGCCCTGGATTCCACCCGGCCCAGTCCTGCATGTTGCTGGCATCTGAGATGGCCTTCTGTACCTGCCTTTCAAATAACATGAAAGGACCTTAAAAATTTAAATGGCCTTTTTTTCCACTCTAAAGTCTTGCACATACTGGTATGTTCTCCTTCCCCTAGACCTCAGTCACACACACACACACACACACAGTGCATCACCACTCATGAAGAGCCGTGCTTATAAAACACATGTTCCTGGGCTCTAGCCTAAAACCACTAGAAACTGTGAAACTAGGCGCTCCTCAGGTGACTCCAGAGCACCAGAAATCAAAGCTACAAGCTGTACTTTGAAGCTTCTTAGAATTCCTCAGCTCGATGCCGCTGTAACCTCTACTTAGGTCCCAGACAAACACCCAGTGTTAGGCCCCTATTGAAACACTGATGGGTGCTGGGACTGAAGTTCTGGATTTGGGGACGAATGTTGGCAAGACTTTGACTACAACCAGGCTGGGTACATTTGGACCTGCAGATTTCACAGAATGGCTTGAAATAGGGTAAAATTCTTAGGTCTTTAGCATCCCAGACAGAGGCTAGCTTGTCCAGCATGACAGTGGATGTCCTCTTTCCTATCCAGAGGTCACCCTGGTGACTCCAAGTTCTAAAATACTTTTGGGGTGAAGGGGAGGTGCTGAGCAGTAGCAGGTAAAGCTGCTGCCTGCAGCATCAGCATCCCATATGGACACCGGTTCAAGTCCTGGCTGCTCCACTTCCAATCCAGCTCTCTGCTATGGCTGGGAAAGCAGTGGAAGATGGCCCAATTTTTTGGGCTCCTGATTGGCCCAGCTGCAGCCACTGCAGGTATTTAGGAGAGTGAACCAGCAGATGGAAGACCTCTCCCCTGTCTCTGCAACTCTTTCAAATAAATAATTTCTTTAAAAAAAAAAATACTTGGGGGTTGGCAGTCATTAGTTAACACATACTTAGGGACCCAGGTAAATGGCATGATCACATTTAGACAGGCCAGTGAATAGCATAATTGGTTTCAGGTACACATAGGGAGTACTTTTTGAGGCCTTTAGGTTTTTTTTTTTTTTTTGACAGGCAGAGTGGACAGTGAGAGAAAGGTCTTCCTTTGCCGTTGGTTCACCCTCCAATGGCCGCCGCACCGCACCGATCCGAAGGCAGAAGCCAGGTGCTTCTCCTGGTCTCCCATGCGGGTGCAGGGCCCAAGCACTTGGGCCATCCTCCACTGCACTCCCTGGCCACAGCAGAGAGCTGGCCTGGAAGAGGGGCAACCGGGACAGAATCCTGCGCCTCAAACAGGACTAGAACCTGATGTGCCGGCACCCAAGGCAGAGGATTAGCCTATTGAGCTGTGGCACCGGCCGGCCTTTAGGTTTTAAAACCAGATGTGCTATTCTGCTAGGTCCTTGAAAACCATCTTGTTACCCAATGGTACCAATTTCTTTATAGATGTCTGGTGTGAAATTCAAAAAAACACCTATCTATTTCAATTTTTAGATTTCTCAACTTTTAAAAGAAGCGAGGCTTTGCCTATGAGACTGTGACTACTATTACAGTCGCATTAAAATTATTTCATATGCTGTAGTTTCAGTTACAAAAGACCAGAGTCTAGCCATTTCCAAGTGTGGTCTCACTTCCGGCTTGTGCGTTACCACATCCACCGCTGCTTCCTGATGTGGTATGGGACAAAACACAACACAGCAGCCTATTTCTTGCCCTTTCCCTACAAGTGTATGTAAAACAATCTCTGAGCAAAATGGCACCAGGTAGAAAGTCTCTACACGTTACAGACTCCCAGCCAGTGATTACAATAAACTTGAACACAAACTAATTCTCCCTCAATGCGGCTATAAACGGATGCTGCCACTGTTGATGCTTGGCTCTGCGCCCATAACCTATGGAAGACTTTAACACTTGTTACTGTTGACAATTTCCAAAGTCGTTGTAAACTGAGTTGTAAGCACAATTAAGCTAAGATCACTGTTTCTAAATTCACCTTGACCAATCCTAAAACATCCGGTTGGGGCCATGGAGCGGCATTCGTGACTACTTTGGAGAAAAACCAGTTAGAAAATAGAAGCTGAGCCCCTGCGATGGAGCCATTTCACATACATTCTTTTCTCTGTTGGTGTTCCCCCACTTCCATGACTCAAAAAAACCCAAAAGGCAGAACGACAGGGAGAAACAGAGATCTTCCATCTGTTGGTTCGCTCCCCAGATGCCCACGATCATCAGGGTCAGGCCAGGTTGAAGCCAGAAGCCTGGAACTCCATCTGGTTCTCCCACGTGGGCAGCAGGGACCCAAGAACTCGGACCACCATCAGCTGGCTCCCAGGAACATTAGCAAAGAGATGGATCAGAAATAGAGGAGCCAGAACTCAAACTGGCACTGAGGATGGCACACAGGTGTCGCAAGTGGTGGCTACACATGACAGTCCATCTGTCTCCCTCCACTTCAACTTCCATCACATCATCAATAAAACAATTAACCAGAAAAACCAAAACTGTAGGCCAGGTCTATCCTTTCAACATACTGCTGTGCTGCTCTACAAGACAACAACTTCAAAAATAATTCAACACTCTACTGCAAGTAACATCCCTGGACCCTTCAGTTTCTGGCACTGTCATGCTACATTGACAAAAACAGACATGAAGCCTCGATTTGGGACAACTAAAGAAGTTACAAACAAATTTATTATTCAAATCCAAGAGAGAAAAATCCAAGTTGGAAATCTTCCTTCATCTGTTGGGCACTATGTAAAAAACATTAACTTAACAGCTAATCTTGGTGACATAGCATCACAATTTATTTCAGAATCAGGCTAGAGGAGACGGATGCACATTAATAGCTAGTCGGTCAGTGGGACAGTCCTAATTTTCTATGCAGTTCCCACGAATGAGATCCCATCTCCTCAGTCCAGCTAGCTTAACTCTCCTTTGCTATCACAACGACCACCTTCTTGCTCTGGGGGTCAGGAGAAACCACAAGCAAGGTGCAGGAGCGAGCTGTGAGCGAGCATGCTTTATGCTGTCCCAATGCATAAAAGATCTTTTCTCCTGGAAATAAAGACCCCAAGGCCTCCATTGCACTTTTATTTGATGTAATATTTGGGACAATTATCCAAAAGGGCCGGTATTTCCCAATTTAATGAGGTCAAAATAAAACAAGCAACAAAACAGTGTTTGGGATTTCAGTTTCTTACCCTTAGCATCAACACTCACTGCCTCCCATCATCAATATTTATTGAGCATTTACAGTGTACTAGGCACAATAGAACATACAGAAAACATTGTCCCTGCTCTGGAGGAGCTTACATTCTAAAAGAAAAAAAAAATACACCTCTTTTAAAATGGCATTTTTGTTTGGTGTTTTCTGCAAAGTACTGAGGAAATATTTGACAGGGTGAGCTTTGAGTATAACTCAGCCCCATGGTTATTAGAGAAGAGAGGAGAAGAGGAGAGATTTTAAAGGCAGACAATGACAGACCATTCAGGATAGGCAGAGTTACAGGGAGAGACACACAATCGCATCAACCGAGGAGACTGGCTGCAGTTGGAGGCTGAGGGGAGAGTGTGGGATCTGAGACAGTGGAGCCGGGAAGATCACGCGGCCTTCTCCACGTGCACGGCCATGAAGCAGGAATGGCTGGTGACGAGACAGAGGCTTACAAAGGAAGGTGCTCTTGCGCACCTGACACACTGAAGAATTAGAGGATCGAAATCAAAGGCAAGCTTTAAGAGTAACAAGAAATTCTTAAAAACCAAAAGTCATTTGGAAGCACAGAACTCACAGTTAATGCTACCCAATGTCATGATGTGCCAAGAGCATCGTGGCTGCCTAAGTCAGAAAATGCCACACACCAAAATCTTAATGGGACACATCGCTTTTTTCCAATTAACCTCCCCCCCACCCCTAGGAAATTTTTTTCCTTTTCTGGGGGGGTGGGAGAGGAGAGGGGAATATTAGTTGGGAATGGTAGTCATTTTAGTTGTACTTTTGCTACTATGATAAACTCTGCATTTCAAACTTGGTAAAAGCCCATTAGCTGCCAAGAGGGAATAAGGAATAAATTTCCAAAAATGTACAATTTCTTTTAGCGAAGTTTCAGAACCAAAAGACTAATTTACATGAAAAGCTGTAGAGAAAGTAGTTGAAAAGTCCATTCATAAAACTTTTATTCCACTTACATGAACTTAATACACGTGTTCTTAACAATTATGCTTGGATTGTTCATGAAAATTTCCTAAGACATTAAACAAAGCTAGCCGTCATCTCAAGTTATTTCCCTGTTAACTATTTTTACAGCACATGCATGTTAGGCAAGTATCAAAAAAAAAAATCACAAAAGCAAAAAAAAATCTAAAAAAGTTAAATACATGGGTTTTGTTTTACTGCTGTGCTTGATACACATGAAATAATGGATATCAAGCGATTCATTTTTACTGCATCTTTACTTTTACATTTGTTCTTAGGTTGCCTAAAACATTTAAATACAAATAAAATGAGTGTAGCAAAAATAATGAAAGCAAACAGCAGGTAACTTTACAAATAATGGAATGTGAACCGTTTCTGCCCTTATCCAGAGTGACTGGGGTCCCGACTTTGTCTAAAGGAACACGCCCTGCAGCTGCAGCCCAAGGTGTGCACACTGAGACGGCTCCCGCACGTCCACACGGCTTGACACGGAACAGCCTTGGGCTACCCGTGTCTCCCACAGCCGTCTAAGTGCTCCAAACCTTAAAGTACCCACAGTAACTACACCTGTGACCGGAACAATTATCCCTTTTATTCCCCACCAGGACAAACCAATGTGCAGGCAGTTTTGTTTAGACACGGAAGCAGTTTTAACACTGGCCCCTTGTGAAGCCACAATGTACCAAAAGTACTATGCCAAACATTTATAACTTGTATAAAAATTCCACATCCCCATATTGGCCACCTCAAGATGAAAACAGATAACTCCCTAATGTTAACTGGCTCTACTCCCCTAATATTAAACATAAAAACCACATGGGAAATATAGAAATTCAAATAGAAGTAACATAAACCTGTCATAAATCGTAAACAAAAAAACTATTTGTGGGACAGCATGGATGACAAATGGTCTACTGTGTAAATTTGAGAATGAGGCAGACAAACATCAGAAGGCCGGTTAGTTCTCCCCTCCTTCTCCTGCTTCAGCTTCATCTCCTTGGGTGTCCGATGTCCACAACTGGTAAAAAGAAGGAAACATCTTTCAGTTTGGAATAAAAAGGGAAACAACTTTCATATATCTGCCAAGGTACCAGAATGTAACCATGTGTTTTCATTGGAAGGCTTTTTTTTTTTAAATTCATTTATTTATTTTGAAGGTCAAAGTTACAGAGAGAGATAGAGATTGATCTTCCAACCTGCTGGTTCATTCCCTAGATAGCTGCCAACAGCCAGGGCTCAGGTGCAGCTGGACAAGGCCAAAGCCTGGAGCTTCATCCAGCTCTCCCACATAGACGGCAGGGGCCCAAACACTTGGGCCATCTTCCCTGGCTTTTCCCAGACCATTAGCAGGGAGCTGAATCAGAAGTGAAGCAGCCAGAACTTGAACAGGACTTGAACTTTGATGCCAGTGTCACAGGCAGCAGCTCTACCTGTCACACAACAGTGCTGGGCCCATGTGAGATTCTTAGAAGACAGCTTTCTCTCTAATAAAAGGCAAACCCAGCCCTTAAGATGGAAAGCTTCAACAGCCAGCACTGCAATGCAGCAGCGAAGCCACCACCTGCAGTGCCGGCATCCTATACGGGCGCCGGTTTGTGTCCCAGCTGCTCCACTTCCCATCTCTATGCTCTACTATGGCCTGGGAGAGCATTGGAAGACGGCCCAGGTCCTTGGGCCCTTGCACCCACACGGAAGACCCAGAAGGAGCTAATGGCTCCTGGCTGAAGATCAGCACAGCTCCAGCCATTGCAGCCATCTGGGGAGTGAACTAGTGGACAGAAGACCTCTTCTCTGCCTCTCCTTCTCTCTCCGTGTAACTCTTTCAAATAAATAAATAAATAAATCTTTAAAAAAAAGAAAGCTTCAAAATTCAAAACACTTCAATATAAAATACTGTACATAAACAGCAAAGCTACCTTTACGTACAACGACACAAGGAAACTGGTTAACTACAGAAGAGAAAGTACAAGAAATCACAAGCCACTAAGAATCATTGATTGTTAATAGCTACCAGAATATCGCAGCGTCCTGAAGAGCCCCCGTGAGACAACTAAACCATGGTCATCTAATGTGACCCCTGCTCAAGGAACTGAAAGATGACTACTCTCCCCTGGTAGGGCTCAGACGGACTCTCACTCCAGAGAGAATTCTACATTATGTGAAATTCAAGTCATCACCAACCACTGAGTGCAACTACAAATCCAGCTTTTCTTATAATTTTAGCTTAGGAAAACATATCTTTATCTATCTGATTCAACATAAATGCACAAAAGAAAAATAGTATAAAAACCAAACTTTCTCATAGGTAAAACCAAAAGTTGTCCCATAGTGGTAAGATTATAGATTCTATCCATTTTTAAAAAAATTAACCTACCAGTTTAGTAATAGGCTAAAACACAGTTTTAAAATTACTTCAGCTCCATCAATAGTGATGTTCTGAAAAGCACTCTATAGGGACCAGCACTGTGGTGCAGTGGATCAAGTCAACACCAGAACCATATCAGAGTCCTGGCTACTCTGCATCCATACAGCTTCCTGCTGCAATGTGCCTGGGAAGGCAGTGGAAGAAGGCCTAAATACTTGGCACCTGCGACCATGTAGGACCAGGATGGAGTTCTTGGTTCCTGGCTTTAGCCTGGTCCAAACCTGGCTACTGTAGGCATTTTGGGAATGAACCAGTGGATAGAAAACTGATCAATCTCTCCTTCTATCACTCTGCTTTTCAAATAAGTAAATAAATATACAAATAGTTTTTTAAAAAAGTACTTTACAGTGGTTATCAGAGATAATTTAAATATTAACTCAAGGTAATCTTAAATTTCATTTGACTTACACACTGAAAAGGGTGGGGAGAAAACTATGCAAAGTACTTTTCTTTTCCCAAATCATCTGTAACTTCATCTGTTTACTAATTAAATATATGTATAGCCTGGAAGAAGACTATGTTCAAATTCACACGACTCATGGCCAGTTGGAGACTGTAAGTCCTATTAAACAAGGGGTTTTGTGAGTCAACAGGAAATTGTCTCTAATGTGTCTTTCTAGTTCTAATCTAGATAATCAACCTGTAATGATTAGTGTTGAGAATACAACAACTAAGTCTTAGGCTCTACCTTTTCAATGTCATCTCAAGGGGCTGGCATCCAACACTGGCACACAGATTAGAAGCCTGACTCTTGGGTTCGGCCCAGATCAGCCCTGGCTGTTGTGGCCATATTGAGTGAACTAGTGGATGGAAGATCTTTTTCTTTCTTTCTTTTTTTTTTTATTTTAATTACTTTTATTTCCACCCCCGCAAAGAAACTTTTTTACAAACTTCATGTATTCCATAAGCACAACTTTAGGAATACAGTGATGATCTTTCTCTTTCCCTCTGTCATTCTACCTTTTAAATTTAAAAAAAAAAAAAAAAAAGTTTTTAAAGACGAGCAAGATTACTAGCTTTAAAAATAAAATTCTTAATAATTCTTCTCCAGAAAAGTTTTCCTCTAGAATATAGAACTGTTCTACAGAATATTGGCAGTAGACTAGCATGAAGTTGGAAAACTTTAAAGGTATAACAGCCCCTAAGACAAATGGCCCTAAAGCTAACAAACCCGTATCAACAATAATAACAATCACCAATCCCTACCTCTTTACCTGACACATGGCAGATGTCTGGCCATTTTTTCACTTAAGCCTCAAAACTTTAAATTTAGTATTTATCTGAAGGAGAAGAATGGGAAAACCTTAGCAGCCAAGGACACATGTAAACCAACTGTCACGTTGGGCTTCATTTATCAAACCGCTTTTAGAAAATTGGAATTTAGGGGCTGGCACTGTGGCAGAGGGGCTTAAGTCTCTGTCTTCGATGCTGGCATTCTATAAGTGCTGGTTCAAGTCCTGTCTACTCCACTTTCAAATCGAGCTCACTGCAAATGTCCCTGGGAAAGCAGCAAGATGGCCCAAGTCCTTGGGCGCCTGCCACCATGTGAGACAGATGAAGCTCCTGGCCCCTGGCTTCAGCCTGGCCCAGCCCTAACCATTGCAGTCATTTGGGAAGCAAACCAATAGACAGAAGATCATTCAATCGCTCTCTGAATTTCAACATGATTTAACACTATTAAAGAATTACTATCTTTTGAGTGATAACATTAATATCTTTTTAAAATCACGATTATAACAAAAAGATCATGATCTCCCATAAATCAGCCATTTTAAAATCAGAAACCAGGCAAAACAATTTCCACTCACATTTTGTAGAGTATTTTGAGATTTTCTACCTCATTAATGCCCCACAATATAGATACGAACATGGAGGCAAGTTGATAGACAAGAAAAACAATTTTTCAAGGAATTTAAATATGAGGAAATGCCAGTATACTGATATTAAACTCTTCTGTGTCTAAAATTGAAAGAATGAGGGACTTAAAATGAAAAAGAAACAGCCTATGTGAATTAAAATTCCACAACCATGAATCACAAAATTATTTTGAGAATTAAAATTTTCACAATAGACTTGTAACTAATCAAAGGAATGCAGTACATTTTTATCTCTTCATGTAATATTTCAGTTTATAGAAGGGAGTTTTCTTCTTCATATGGTTTTAATAGTAGATAGGATAATCTACCTAGTAAAAAAAAAAGGTCAGAAATATTCCTTGTAGTAAAATAACAATCTTTTCAACATGAGCCATCAATGATATACTATGTACTTACTGTCAAGTTGTCTCTCAGTAACTGCATTATTAGCGTGCTGTCTTTGTATGATTCTTCACTTAACGTATCAAGTTCAGCAATGGCTTCATCAAAAGCCTATGTTAAACAAAAAAAGTGTTTCAGTGCTCAAATAATCAAATTTAACAATAAAGCTTGCTCACTGTCCACATAATAGGTAAAATACATACTGTCTTTGCAAGAGAGCAGGCTTTCTCTGGGGAATTCAGAATCTCGTAATAGAACACAGAGAAGTTAAGGGCCAGACCCAATCTGATAGGATGCGTTGGCTGCATTTCCTTTTTGCTGATTTCAAAAGCTTCTTGGTACGCTTGCTGTGACTGATCCACAATCCCTGAGTAGTCAAACACATTGAAATGTATTTAAAAAGTCCGCACTTCACTCTCACACCTCAAATCAAATCTTTCATTGAATATTCCTGATACACCACACTTGCCACTGGTTAATTTCAAGATCAAAACAGTGTAATCTCATTATTGCTACATTGTTTTAATAATCAGTTTTGCTATGGCCACTAATTCTTAAACTAAAGAAACATCTTGTATGCAAAGCTGGCTTCCCAGAAAGTATACGTTTTAGTAATAGGCTGTAAATACATATCCTCAGAACTCCAGAGAGCCCAACAGCATTATGGCTCCTTACTAGTATCTCTAACCAATTAACAACAACAAAAATTTGCACTTCAAAGAGATAGCTTCCACACTATGTTATTTTACAGAAATCCAAACAACAGGTTTGAGAACACCATACCCTTCTTGTCATCACCAGCAGCAACCTCAGCCAGGTAACGGTAGTAGTCTCCTTTCATTTTCAAATAGAAGACTTTGCTCTCTGCTTGTGAAGCATTAGGGATCAAGAACTTTTCCAAAAGAGACTAAAGAAGAAAAGAAACAGATGTTACCTATTCACATTCTGATTTCAATGAACAGGAATAGCATGATAGTCCCTATTCAAAGTTTTATTTTTCCTTACCAAATTAAGACTGGCAGGATTATGAGATTCGTAGATCTACTGAGTAGACCTTCAGCCTCACAAAAGTGATTTTTAGCTGGTAAGCCGTGTTTAGAGATCATTATAAACAGGTAAAATTGAACCATCCTGTAACTGTCAAAAATTATAAACTAATACTGCAAACACTCCCACTTCCTCCTGTTAACACAAGTATATTCAATTTTCAAGTAGCCTCAGACCCAGATAAATCAATTCTTACAAGGAAAAAAGTTATGATTTTTGGTTCCTGAAATTCTAGAAGGTGGTAACCAAGCAGTTTAATACATAGAGCACCTACTTAACATGCAAAATAGTGTGTGACAATGCTTTCAAATATTAACTTTGTCCCAGTGGTGGGTGTGTAGATAATGAACAAGCTTTAATCCAGTCTCTCCACTTTACAACTCAAGCTGGACACCCAGATGAAGTGGCAGTTGGGCCAAGTCACACGGTTTCGGAAGGAGCTCGGAGTGTGGTAAACCTGAAAAGGTGCTTTCTCTGTACCAGAAACTATTACACCACACTCATCCCTTCACATTCAAAGTTCTCTTAGCTATGGAAGTGTTCTGCCCATCCAACACCATGTGCTTCACCATCTGTGGTCACTCTTTGAACATATGCCTCAAACAGCAGAAGAGAGCTGCATTTCCAACAGTATGCAGGCCTTCTTAGCAGCAAGGTACAGACAGGCACTGCCAAATCAGACACTACCCAGAATAGGCGAGAATGGTGAGAACGAGAAACTTGCATAAAAACGAAGACAGAACATGAATGGCTCCAGAAGACGCCAGCTAAATTAGCTAGAGAAAAATTTCTGTTCAACATGGAACTCAACTACAAGTGGCCCACAATTGGTATTGGATGACCAACTAGTCAGACTAGAGTGTCAAGTTTCCTCTTCTCAAAAGCTTACTTATAAACAGGATCATTTGGGTATTTTGTAGAGGAAGTTCATAAATTGTGTGGTCTTTTTCAACTCTGAGGGAAAATACAGAGTTTACTGGATTAAGTTAATTATTAATATGAAAAAGGTGATCAAATAAGTTGATTTGTCAAACTGACCAAAGAGTAATAAAGACTAATTGTCTGGATTTGGAAAGAGGCAAATGCAGGAAAGATGGAAATAAGTACCAACATCAGAAAACTGCAGACATACAGAAAATCAGGGGGAAGAGTAGAAAACAGAACTTGTGCCAGTTTGAGTCCCGACTGCTCCACTTCTAATCACCTCCCTGCTGATGGCTGCAAAAGCAGAAGATGGCCCAAGCTCTTGCCCCTGCATCTGCATGGGAGACTCAGAAGAAGCTCCTGGCTCCTGGCCTGGATCAGTACAGCTCTGGCCATTGTGGCCTTTTGGGGAGTGAACCAACAGATGAAAGACCTCTTTCTGCTTCTCCCTCTCTGCACGTCTGCCTCTCAAGTAAAATAATCTTTAAGAAAAAAAAAAAAAAAGAATCTGAATTAAAAAGATAGGGTGGTAGTAGGCACAGCATTACATAAAGTATGAGTACTAGTCAAAGGTATTCAAGTTGTAAAATTTTTCATGTATCACAGTACATTAACTTTCTTTTTTTTAAAAGGAAAGAGAAGGTAGTAAATTTTTTTTTAAATTTATTTATTTGAGAGGTAGAGTTACAGACAGTGAGAGGGAGAGACAGAGAGAAAGGTCTTCCTTCCATAGGTTCACTCCCCAAAAGCTGCTACAGCCAGAGCTACGCCAAATGGCCATGCGGGTGCAGGGTCCCAAGCACTTGGCCATCCTCCACTGCCCTCTCGGGCCACAGCAGAGAGCTGGACTGGAAGAGGAGTGACCGGGACTAGAACCCAGCGCCCATATGGGATGCCGGCGCCACAGGTGGAAGATTAACCTGATGCGCCACCACGATGGCCCCAATAAATCCTTTTTAAAAAAATTTGGAAAAATGGAATTCATAAGTTTATTTTGTTGCAAAACGACTTTGAAATTCATGCATAGTTTTTTATTATGTACATTTTCCATGAACTTACCACTTTTTTTTTATTTATCTACTTCTATTTAAAAAAAATTTTTTTTTTGATTCATTGAAAGGCAGAGTTACAGAGAAAAAGAATTAAAGCGCTTCTGTCTGCTGATTCACTCCTGAAATGGTCACAACGGCTGCGGCTGGGCCAGGCCAAACCTGGGAGAGCCCGGAGCTTATTTGAGGTCTCCCACATTGGTGCTGGGGTCCAAGCACTTGAGCCATCTTTTCCCAGGCCATTAGCAGGGAGCTAGATCAGATGTGGAGCAGCCTGGACTTCACAGGCAGAGGTTTAACCTGCTACACCCGCCACAATTCCAGCCCCTCCAAGCAGCTTTTGAAGATACTAAAATCATGAGAGCAGGGGCAGGGAGGGAAATAATAAAATCTTAAAAAAAGAGCTGTTTTCTTAAAAAAAAGGATTTATTTTTTACTTGAAAAGGCAGAGTGACATGAGAGGGCGAGCAGGAGGAACAGGGAGCAAGAGAGCCAGAGCCAGATAACAGATCTTCTGGTTCACTCTCCAAATGGTTGCAACAGCCAGGGCTGAGCCAGGATGAAGCTGAGAGCTGGGAATTTCATCTGGGCCTCCCATGTGGGTGCAGGGACCAAAGCACTTGGGCCATCATCCACGGCTGTCCAGGCCATCAGCAGAGAGCTGGATCAGAGGTGGAGCAGCCAGGGCTTGAATTGATGCCTACATGGGATGCCAGCATAGCAGGAAGCGGCTTAATCCATGGCATTACAACACTGGCCCCAACTGAACCTCCTGAAGTATCCTCAAAACTGACCATTTTTAATAATTCCACTCAAAGATATTACAGCCAAAAATATCAAAGATTACTTTGTTCAATTAGAGTTCATGCTTATTGACACAGCTCTTGACAGAGTAGGAATTACTCACTGGATGCTTGGGTATATGCAAATGTTACTTGACATTCAAAAATCTGCTTTAGTGCTCCTGTATGCTCACAATTCTACTACCTCATTCTGAGCTCCTTAATCTACAATTTGTGTAACTTGGAAAAGTGGCTGAATAATGCAAAAAAAGCTATGAACGCCTTGTTTTTATGTCCATAAAACTAGAGCAGGTGCGCGGGGCAGTGGCTGAGACACTACCTGGGACTACCTGACACTACCCCCAACTCCTTTCAGAGTGCCTGGTAACGGAAACCTGGCGAGCACAGAGCTCAGGGACTTCCGTCCTGTTACCTACAAAGGAGACAACCTGCACTGCGTTCCAGCCTCCTGGCTTCAGCCTGGCTTGGTGCTAGCTGTAGTAGGCATTTTGGGAATGAACAGTAGAGGAGGAAGACCTCTCTACATCCCCCCTCTCTGCCTTTCAAGTAAAATAAATAAAAGACAAAAAAAAGTAACATAAGATTAAGTCATGTAAAATGATAAAAAAGATACCCTGTTGTTCCTCTTCTTATCCAGCTGTTTACTATTGTGTCCGGAAAAGCAGCACAAGATGGCCCAAGTGCTTGGGCCCTTGCACCCACGTGGGAGACCTCAAAGAAGCTCCTGGCTTCTGACTCCAGTCTGGCCCAGTTCCAGCCATTGCAGCCATTTGGGGAGTTAACAGAGAATCTCTCTTACCTTCCTGGATTCTCTCCGTAACTCTGCCTTTCAAATAAAATAAATCTTAAAAAAAAAAAAAAAAAAAACAATATAAAAAGCCCTCAGAACAGAGTTCGGGGCCAGCACTGTGGCTAGCAGGTTAAGCCTCCTGCTCCAGCACCAGCATCTCATCCGGGCGCCACTTCCAGTCCTGGCTGTTCCAATTCCAATCCAGCTCCCCACTAACAGCCTGGAAAGCAGTGAAGATGGCCCAAGTGCTTGGGCCCCTGCACCCACGTGGGAGACCTGAAAAAAGCTCCTGGCTCCTGGATTCAGACTGGCCCAGCTCCAGCCATTGCAGCCAACTGGAGAGTGAATCAATGGATGGAAGACTTCTCTATCTCTCCCTCTCTGTAACTCTGCCTTTCAAATAACAAACACATATTAAAGAAAGAAAGAAAGAAAAAAAAGAACAGTCTGATACATGCAGCATGTAAACTTATGAAACTGTCACTACGTTACAGTGACAGTTTGAGCCCCAACTGCTTGGGTTCCAATCCAATCCAGCTTCCTGCTAATGCGCCTGGGAAAGCAGCAGATGGCTCAAGCATGTGGGCCCCTGCCACCCACACTGGAGACCCAGACACAGTTCCTGGCTTCTGGCTTCAGCTTGGCCCAGCCTTGGTTATTGCAGGTATTCTAGGACTGAACCAGTGGGTAGATCTTTCTTCTCTGTCTCTCCTCTCTTTTACTTTGTGTTTCAAATACATTAATCCTTTTAAAAAATAAAGCACTGTATACCTTAAATATATGTATTTGTCAATCATACCTCAATAAAGAAAAAAAAAACTCTCCTAGATCCTATTCAATACCTAGCTGAATGCAATGTCGCCCTCTCTGAATGTTTACTCTCAAACTATTCAGCTTCATCTCCATACAGAACTTGTGACTAAAAAAGAGGGGGGAAGGGGGGATATATATATATCCATTGCTACACATAAAAGAGCACTTAATGAAGATTAAAAATAAAGCAGTACCTGCTAATACAAGGACACTTCAAAAAATTTGTGACAGGTATAATTGAAGGATGCGTTTATTTTGGTGAAAAACTTTGAGACCCATGCACTCAGGGTTTCTGCTTCAAAAAGTTCAAGGAGGGGCAGAGTCTGGCTGTGCCACTTAGGATGCCTGCGTTCCACACTGCAGCGCCTCCTGGGGGTCCCAGCCTTCTGCTTCCCGCTAGCGAGCACCCTGAGAGACAGCCCATGATGCTTCAAATACCTGAGTCACTACAGCAACTGTGGGAGACCCAGGCTGGGCGCAGGCTCCTGGCTTTAGTCTGGCCCAGCTCTGGCTGTGTCAGGCATTCAGGCAGTGAACCAGAAGATGGAAAAATCTATTTCTCTCTCCCTGCCTTGCAAAAAAAAAATGAAGAATAATTTTTAAAAAACTTTTTAAAGTTCATGGAAAATGTTATAAAAAACTATAGATAAGATTTCATGATGCTTTGCACTAAAATAAACTTATCTTTAGTTCTTTTTTTTTTTTTTGACAGGCAGAGTGGACAGTGAGAGAGAGACAGAGAGAAAGGTCTTCCTTTGCCGTTGGTTGCCGCGGCTGGAGCGCTGCGGCCGGCGCACCGCGCTCATCTGTTGGCAGGAGCCAGGTGCTAGGTGCTTTTCCTGGTCTCCCATGGGGTGCAGGGCCCAAGCACTTGGGCCATCCTCCACTGCACTCCTGGGCCACAGCAGAGGGCTGGCCTGGAAGAGGGGCAACCGGGACAGAATCCGGCGTCCCGACCGGGACTAGAACTGGGTGTGCCGGCGCCGCAAGGCGGAGGATTAGCCTTTTGAGCCACGGCGCCGGCCCTAGTTCTATTTTTTAAAAGAACTTTCTGATGTCTTGTCAGGGAATAAGAAGATATTTATTAAAGAATGCGTGTGGGTACCAACTTTCAGAATCTAATCTTCAAGGATAGAATTGTTCTCAGCAAAATAAATTCCCATAAGTACAAACAAAGGACTAATAAGAGATTATCTCTGAGGAGGCAAAATGAGGTCATGGTAGGTTTATTTTTTTCATTCTGTATCCTATGTTCTATCGCATCTAATTATCCAGAGCAAATATTCAAAATACACTTTTTAGTGTTGTATCTTTCATTTTACAAAACACATGCATTCTTAACCTACATCTAAAAAGACATGTTTTGTTCATCTTAGCACTCAAATATTAAGTCAACTGTATTTGTTCACAATTCGAATAGCTTCATTTTAAATAAAACAGAAATAAGAACAATCTTAGGCGAGTTAATGAGACAGTTTTATTAGCTTGCCATCCTAAAGACTCAGAAACCCTGAGTGCATGGGTCTCAAAGTTTTTCACCAAAATAAACACATCCTTTAATTATACTTTGTCAAATAGTCTTCATAATCAAGAGTTCATCACTTTACCAAATTAAAATAATGGGGTAGGCACAGTAGGTTAACCAGGTCGAAGTTCCTGACTCTTGGCTTCAGCTTGGTCCAGCCCTAGCTATTGAGGCTAGGGGTGCGGAGTGAACCAGTGGATGGAAGATCTTGTTCTGTCACTATGCCTTTCAAATAAATAAATCTAAAAACAGGCAAAATGTTTGCTGATATCGACTGTGGCTATGTTAACATTTGGAGAATCAGGTGAAGGATATGTGAGGGTACTTCAAAAAATTAATGGAAAATTGAATGTTTATTTTGGTGGGAAAAAATTGGAAACCATGTACAGTTTTTTAGTAATGAAATTTCCAAGAGCCTTCTGAAGGTCTTTTGTATAGGATTACCGGTGAAGTTTGCTGTTTATCCTCACATCCTTTTGTGTTCAGATGTCTTTCAAATGACCTTACTGGGCTGGTATTACTTTCGTATTTAGGAGAGAAATGGGATAAAAACAGTGATGCACCCGCAAACAGGAAGGGTGGAAAAAAGTTCTCACTCCTCATCTTAAGTATTTCACCAACTGGTCATAATAGTCTAATTTCCATGGCCAGCGCTGTGGCTTAGCAGGTAAAGCTGCTGCCTGAAGTGCTGGCATCCCACATGGGCACCAGTTTGAGTCCCGGCTGCTCCACTTTGGATCCAGCTCTCTAAGAGGGAGCAGCTGATGGCTCAAGTGCTTGTGGTCCCTGCCACCCACTTGGCAGAGACCAAGATGAACTACCACAGGTATTTGGGGGGCAAACCAGTGAAAGTTATGCCTGTCTCTGCCTTTCAAAGTAATAAAAATAACATTTTAAACATGAAAAGGCGAGGGGGTCAGTGCTGTGGTGCAGTAAAGCCCTGGCCTGAAGCACCAGCATCCCATATGGGTGCTGGTTTGAGTCTCAGCTGCTCCACTTCCCATCCAGCTCTCTGCTACAGCCTGGGAAAGCAGTAGAAGATGGCCCAAGTCCTTGGGCCCCTGCACCTACGTGGGAGACCTGGAAGAAGCTCTTGGCTCCTGGCTTCGGATTGGTGCAGCTCCAGCCGTTGCAGCCATCTGGGGAGTGAGCCAGCAGATGGAAGACCTCTCTCTCTGTCTCTACCTCTGTTACTCTTTCAAATAAATAAAATCTTTAAAAAAAAAAAAATGAAAATGCTAGGCTCAATGTTCCTCAACCCTGAAAATTCAATGATTCTATAAAAAAAACTTATTCCAATATTTAGTTTTAAAACACACAAAATACTCTCCTTCATTCTATAGACACACTGAGCCTTTTATCATTCCTACTTCTCCTGAAAAAGTCTGAAAGAAAGCAGGCACAGAAGCCATTTATTTGCTGCAATAAGGGTCCACCAAATGGAGGTCAGCCTCTTACTCCCCCTTGTGGTTAGAGTGCCTTCCATTCTGGAATCACAACTTCGTGAGTTGCTTCCATCCAGCAGACTAGAAAAGTGCTCCACCAAAAATGTGAACAGCATCAGCTGGTGAAAAGAACTAACCTAGTAGGTACTTACAGACTTGTACTTTAGACTCCTTACCTTTCTATGCGGTTTTTGGACCACCAGAGTAAATTAAATTGTAAACTATGTTTTAGAAAAAGGTGACACACAGGAAGGGACATATAGTTTAATTTCTGGGGCCAGCGCTACGGTGCAGAGGGATAAGGTGCTATCAACGATGCCAGCACCCCATATTGCAGCACTGGAACAAGTCCCAGCTGCTCTGCTTCCCATGCAGCCACTTGCTCAAGTACTGGTTGTTCCATATCCGATCCAGCTCCCTGCTAATGCACCTGGGAAAGCAATGGAAGATGACCCAAATGCGTAGTAGGCCCCTGCATCTATGTGGGAGACCCAGATGATTGGCTCCCTGGCTTTGGATCAGGTCAGCTCTGGCCACTGTGACTATTTGGGAAGTGAACCAGCAGATGAAAGATCTCTCTTTGTCTCTTCCTTTCTGTTTGTAACTCTGAGTTTCTAACAAATCTTAAAAAAAAAAAAAAAATTAACAAAGGATAGATTGAGGGTGAATGAGGATTCTAACCCATCAGTTAACTGAATACATTTTTCAACAAAATATGGCTAGTCTTCTCCATTTCACTTCTTGTTACCAACAAATACAACAAGCAAAATTTTAAAAACTTTTTGCAGGGCTGGTGCTGTAGCACAGTGGTTAACGCCCTGGCCTGAAGCGCCTGCATCCCATATGGATGCCGGTTCGAGGCTGGGCTGCTCTACCTCCCAACCAGTTCTCTGCTGTGGCCTGGGAAGGCAGTCGAAGATGGCCCAAGTCCTTGGGGCCCTGTAGCCGCATGGGAGAACCAGAAGAAGCTCTTGGTTCCTAGCTTCAGATCAATGCAGCTCCAGCTGTTGTGGCCAATTGGGGAGTGAACCATAGGATGGAAGACCTCTCCCTCTCTCTGCCTCGCCTCTTTCTGTGTGACTCTTGACTTTCAAATAAATAAATAAATAAATAAATCTCCTTTTGCCATCTTTCTGTGCCACCACAATGGTGACCATGAACATCCTGGCTGATCCTCATCAGCAAAGCCAGACAGAAAACAAATTCCAGGCGCTTATTAAGCTGTGCTCCAAAGTCGTCAGGTTTGTAACTGTCTGATGAAGTGTGGTTACACTGGTACGTCTGGAATCACTGATGATCACAGAGCTAGGAAAACTGTGAAGCTCACAGGCTACACAAGAGTGGAGTGCTCAGCCTGAGCTGGCACGGAACTGATCGAGACAAACGGCAGAATACTCTGCTCCAATTCCGCTAGTCTGGTGCCACTGTACTGACTACCTCAGCTGGTGTCATGGCCCAAGAAGCAAGGCAAAAACCACACAGGAGGGAAAACCCTGGTGTTTTTTTTCTACGGATATAATACATGTGTACAAATCACAGCCTCCACAGACTGGGCTGCTTCAGAAAACAAATATATCAAAAGTCAGCCTCAAATCCCACGAGTAATTTCTGTTAAATGTAGTTGCTCCCTAGTTGTTGCCCAGAATGAAACAAAATCCAAACACAACTAGAAAGCCTGGGATGTCCTCAGATATGCTTTTGAAAAATCAAGTGGGTTAAAAAGAACAAAAAGAGAATTACATGCTTTGGCGCATTATGACAGCAAAATAATCCTAGGAGAGAATCACTGTTTTAAAACATTTAAAAACAAATCTGGGGCAGGCATTTAGCCTAGCAGATAAACCACTGGCTAGGTCACCTGTGTCCCATAGAGTAGTATTTGGGTTCAATTCCTGGTCCTGATTCCAACTAACTTTTCTTTTTTAGAAAAGATTTATCGATTTAAGAGGCAGAGTTACAGAAAGAGGGAGAGACATTAAGAAAGAGATCTTCTGATGTACTTTCCTTTGAAGAGAGGAGAGAACTTCTACTTTGTATATGGCCCTGTCTAAACACTGACAGTTTGTGGACTCAAAAGGCTTCCATAGGCTTGGCAGCTCATGTCAAGAGCCTCGGGTGATCACTGACGTCATAAGTAAGAGTGTCAATTGTTAAATCAACCACAGGAGTCATGTGCACTTACTCCTCATGTAGGATCTCTGTCCTTAATGAGCTGTACTCTGAGAATTAACTGTAAAACTGGTTCCCAAACAGTACTTTATACTTTGTGTTTGTGTGGGTGCAAATTGTGGAAATCTTTACTTAGTATAGAGTTGGTCTTCTGTATATAAAGTTAATAGAACCACTATATTCCTAAAGTTGAACCTATGAAATTTGTATTCATTAAATAAAAGTAAGAAAGCAAGAGACCTTCCATTTGCTAATTCACTACTCACACAGACTCAAAATGACCAGGGCTGAGTCAGACTGAAGCCAGGAGCCTGGAACTCCATAGCCAGGTTTCCCATATGGGCGGAAGAAGCCCAAGTACTTGGGCCATCTCCCACAGCTTTCCTGTGAACATCTGCAGGGAGCTGGAGTGGATATGGAACAGCCAAGATAATCGGTGCCTACACAGGGTGCTGGCACTGCAGGCGGAGGCTTCACGCACTTGCTACAGCACCAGTTCCTCCAGCATTCTCTAAATGTGCACACTGAGGCAGCAATGATGCCTCACTTGTAGCTGGGTTTGTTACCCACGTGGGAGCCATGGATGCAGTTTCCAGCTCCTGGAGTCCCACTCCGCAAGCACAGCCATTGCAGCCAACTGGGGAGTCAATCAGCATATGGGAGCTCTCTCTCTCAAGTACATTAAAAACAGAAAGAAATCCAAAACATAACCCCTAAGAATAAGTATTCTGACCCACAAGAGGGTTTCCTGCTTCCTGTTACAGAGTCCATTTTTATAGTTGGCACCAACCTTGGCCCAGGCTGAAGTTTTAAATCAAACTTTTGTTTGGTTAAAATACCTCACTTTGTGAAGTATTTTCAAACTTGTACATGGGTCCTTGTGTATGTAAACTCCCTAGTAGGATTCTTTTCATCATACCCTTCTTAAAAAGGGTTGAACACAGCTCGTCCATGGCCATCCAATTTGTAGGACTTCTCCCCCTCTCACTCAGATATTCTGCTTTATTATTTGTGTCTGCTTTCCTTACTAGGCTGTCAAGATTGAAAAGCAGGGCCTTTTAATACTGTAGCCGAGGGCTTATAACACTGCAGGTGAGTCCATAAACACAAAGACTTTTGCAGTTTGTTATAATTCTCCTAAATGTAATTTCAAAAGCTTATAAATCACTCCACAGTGAGGTGATGATGTCACAGAGTTCCTAAACAGGTAAGCAATAACACTTGCTATTTAATACACTGTGGAGATGTGTTAATTGAACAAATTTTCAAATCCGGATATACATGCAGATACTATTAATCCCATTTTGAAGACATGGAAGCCAGTCACAGAGATGTTAATACAACCTTCCCAAAGCCAGTGCGTCTGAAATCCAACCAAGAATTCTACATAACATTATTATCCACCTCAACTAAGGTGGTACACACTTTAGTTTCCCTTACTTTTAGAAATAGAATACAGGAATATTCTTCAAATTTTATCCTTGTGACTCAAACAGTCTGATAAGTCTCCTCTATCAGATGGAACAACCAATAGGAAAGATGGAAGAAAAAGTCATTACTCTCAGCATGATACTTCGGGATGTCATTTCCAAACATCTTCTAAACACAGTACTAGATTACTCATCAAAATGTTAAATTGGGAACTTGCTTCTTCTGTGTGCCCTACAGCCTGCCTATGAGATACTGTCATCAAGTGTAAATGCCACAGGCAAGATCACATTCTAAATAGTATTTAGGGGTGGGAATTTCACCAACTGTCTCTGGTTGAGTGTGAGTGTGGTCCATATACGTCATTCTAAACTCTGGGCAACATTGTTTTAATCAGCAAAAAAATTATGAGATAATAATTCATGGGTTTTCAGTTACGGAGCACATATTTCTCAGTAAAGCATCTGTAATTAGTAAGAAACACTCAACTCATGGGTTGGTTGGTACCACAACAAATTTTAAAACTGTCAGATCCCAAACCAGTTTACAAGTTTGGATTGATCCTCACTAAACTCTTCCTGTCCCCCAACCTATCTTTTTGGGGTAGAAGATATGGGTAGGTCTTTTAATTAGCATAAAGATTTACAGAACGCTTCTCCAGTGTCATTGCCCTCTGGGAGACCTCTGCCCACTTAGTTGTCAAGAAATGTGTGAGGATTGTACCCCAAAAAGGTTACCTGCTTTAATAACTCAAATAAATGAAAGTCCATTTTAACAAATAGTGGACACTCCCTATAATTAAGCACAATAGGATATAGGGAATTACCGACTAGAAACTATAGTGCATAGAAAATACACCCAATAAAATGGTAACTAAATTACTGTGGCCAAGCAGGCCTTTCCTCTCATGTCAAATTCAAACTGATGCCACCTAAAAATACTAAGTATATCAAATTCCTTCAGGACACTTTACAGTTAAATAGCACAAATACCAATCATCCCACTTTCAAGAGAAAAAAGGAATACAGTTACTTGTCTAATGTTGAAAATGAGTTAGAAATCAGTATTCAATAAATTCCAAATGAGAATAATGAAACAGAAACCCCCAGGGGCCTGGCTCTGTGGCATAGTGGGTAAAGCCGCCACCTGCAGTGCAGGCATCCCATATAGGTGCTGGTTCAAGTCCCAGCTGCTCCACTTCCAATCCAGCTCTCTGCTATGGCATGGGAAAAACAGTAGAAGATGGCCTAATTTCTTGGGCCCTTGCATCCATGGGGGAGATCCAGAAGAAGCTCCTGGCTTCAGATCGGCTCAGCTCTGGCCATTGTGGCCAACTGAGGAATGAACTAGCAGATGGAAGACCTTTCTCTCTCTCTCTCCCTCTTCTTCTCGCTCTGTGTAACACTGATTTCAAATAAAAAAATAAATCTTTAAAGAAAAAAGAAACCCTAGGCCAAAAAGCTGGGAAGATGTAACGGTACACATCAGGATAGGCTTCATGTACATTTGGGCAAGGATCTAGCAAATGGACAGGATAAAAGCAATGGTTTTACTCCACTTCCAATGCAGCTCCTTGTTAACGCACCTGGGAAAGCAACGGAGGATGGCCCAGGTCCTTGGGCCCCTGAACCCATGTGGGAGACCTGGAAGAAGCTCCTGGCTCCTGGCTTTGCATCAGCTCAGCTGAGGCCACTATGGCCATTTGAGGATTGAATCAGTGGATGGAAGACCTTTGTCTCTCCCTCAAATAAACAGCACCTTCATTTCTGTGCCACCAATCTCAAGGGTAACCTCCAAAAGTTGCTCCTAATGCTTAATAGGAAATGAAGGCCTTTAACTTTGCTTACAAAATGTGAAAAAAAAAATATATAAAAAAAGAATTGGCTGATTTAAGGCTAAGATGTTAAAATGATGCCAAGCTAAGATTCTTGTTATAACCTTTTCCATCTTCTCGTTAAAATTTCACGTGTTTTGGGGCCGCACTGTGGCACCAGAATCCCATATGGGTGCTAGTTTGAGACCCAGCTGATTCACTTCTGATCTGGCTCCCTACTAAGGTGCCTGGGAAAGCAGCAGAGAATGACCCAAGTCCTTGGGCGCCTACACACACAGGAGACCTGAAAGAAGCTACTGGCTTCTGGCTTCAAATCGGTGCAGCTCTGGCCACTGTAGCCATTTGGGGAGTGAACCCTGGATGGAAGACCTCTCTCTCTCTCTCTCTCTCTCTCTTCAACTATCTTAAAAAAAAAAAAGTTAAACAAGGGGAAAGAATAGAAGTAGCAAGGGCAAATGAAAGACTACCACCAGCAGTAAAAGGATGTAAAATTTGTCCACTGGGGCTGGTGCTGTGGTGTAGCAGGTAAAGCCACCACCTGCAGTGCTGGCATCCCATATGGGCGCGGGTTCGAATTCCAGCTGCTCCACTTCCGATCCAGCTCTCTGCTATGGCCTGGGAAAACAGCAGAAGATGGCCCAAGTCCTTGGGCCCCTGCACCAGCATGGGAGACCCAGAAGAAGCTCCAGGCTTCTGATCAGCACAGCTTCGGCCGTTGCGGCCATCTAGGAAGTGAACCAGCAGATGGAAGACCTCTCTCTCTCTCTCTGTGTAACTCTGACTTTCAAATAAATAAATATTTTTTTTAAAAAAAGATTTTGTCCATTAAAATTAGACCAATTTTTACCCTTGCAACATCACTTTCTTATTTGGCAAGGCACAAGTATATTTCTGAAGACTACCCATGGGGAGCATATCATAAAAGGAACATCAGCATGAATCTGTGAAAGGATGATAACTATTGACCTCAGCCACACAGCAAAGTTTGCAATTGGAACAAAAATTAATAGGCAATTTCAAAACAAAGATAACTCTGGCACTGAGCATACTGAAATTGATGGCAATGCTTAGTACCCTAAAAACTTAGCCATTGTGTACGCTAAACGTAGAGCTGTCATAGTAAAGTAAAGTGACATATGGGAACCAGGAAAAAAAATCACAATAGGGATCCCAGGAATCTGATATTAATAAAAAGGAGAAAAATCAATCTAAAGAACACCACCAGATTAGCAGATCAAATCTTCAAAACTACCAAATCATAAAGAGCTCTTATTTTTTAACGAAAGCTATTTTTGCATGCATCTTACCAAGAGGCAAAATTTGATGTTGGCTCCTTTTCTTGTTTTTTGTCATCTTTAGATGTCACCGTTCTACTTAGCTGATGGCATTACGGCAGAACCTCTGCATGATCTGACTGGCACTCATCTCTCCTAATTTTCTCTTAGAAAAGCACTGAAAAAGGCGCTTAAATGCAGCAATGCTTCCTGCCCCACTCCCATGTTCTGACAGAATGATCTGGAACGGAACAAACCTTAATTTGCTGGATCAGCCACGTTACACTTAACTAAGAGGGCACACTGGTTCTTCATTCCTAGGAAGACACTGGTGTCACGCACAACATGGACTACATGTGTGAGTCTAGTAGGCTTTTCAGCCACTCTCAGGAATGCCCTTCAACTTCTACCAGCAATTACATGTTTACAAGAATCTGCCATTTGTCTCCAAAACCATGCCATTATTCTGGCTGTTATTACTATTCTAGGCCATAATTGCTTGAATATTCTATCATCTAATGGATTATAATTATGACGATATGGATGAACAACTAAAACTAGGACAAGTTTATTATCTAGGATTCTAAGCCTAATGCAAGAAAATAGCCAATTATTTAAAGTTCGGGGCATAAGTTAACATATTCAGACTAGAGAGGACCCAAAACCTGCCTGGTTTCCGGTCTTGCTCTTACTCAATGGCAGTTCTGTGGGCTAGAGATAAAAATCAGTGCCAGGCAGCCACACCTTTAAACTACCCTAGGCAAATAAAACTGGAGAACAGCACAATAAAACACAGCTCAGTCTAACTGAATCACTATTACAGTCACTGATCACTCAAGTACTGTTGCCAACTGTTAGTAAGGCGAGATGCACATTTTTACTGCTTCCTCTCTAGGTCACCTATAGAGAGGGAGACACTCCCTAGTAAGAAGTGGTTGCAACATTTTTTAATGAAACCTTTAAAAAACCAAGGTCTCTACAAATACTAAAATTTTGCGAATTAAAACACAAAAAAAGCCTTGAAAAATTAGCAATGCTGCTAACCTAGGTGTATTATCCTCTTTCCCAGAAACCCTTCTGCTCATTGATTTTACAAACACTTGAGCATCTACTATGTCCTGAACTACACAAATATCGCTAAGAAAGCCCTGAGAGGACAAGGATGGAAGCAAAGCTTGTTGAGAATTCTCCAAAATCTGTATGATAAGGAAATTAGAATTCCATTTATTTAAACTGCTAAAGTGGAAATTTCAGGTAGACTTTGTGAGAAACCAGTGCTACTCCAAAGGAGGAGAGGAGCATGGGTAGCGACAGTACCCGCCCCTTACTAACTGTAACAAGTTACCTAGAGATGAGTCGGCCCTGTCCATGGCTCAACGCAATACTGGGAAGCAAAGTTAAAACTGTACAGTCTTTTCCTAGGGAAATACCTCACGATGCAGAAAGTTTTTCTATTATTTTGTGTGTACAAAGCATGCAGATACCTACCTGGAATTTGCAAACAAGCTTGTTAGCAGAAGGTAAAGTTATCACATTCTCTTTCATTCCTAAGATTGACTTTTGTCTTAAAGAAAATTAGAATTTGAAGCATTCTTTAAAAATGACTAGTTTTACCAGGTTTGTAAGTGGGAGAAAAACACCAGACTGAACAAAATTCAGTGACACATGCAAGATACTAGCTACTAAGAGAAGAAAGGAAGAAAAAACCTAATACATTTATATTACAGAAACATAGCAGTTTCACATTTCAGACATTCTTACTACCTATGGAAGCAAACTGTAAGACTTGTAAGGAGGTCATTCCTTTTTTCATATTAAAATAAATGACAGCTGTCACTGTGAAGATTTCAAATAGGCAAACCAAAAAAATACACCCAAGACAGATGCCACATGAGATGCTGTGATTGTGAGCTCACATTAACTAGGATAAAACATATCACATTCTTTTAAAAGACAACCTGAAAAAAAAATACCATTTCAAAATATTCAGTTTAAGAAGTGACGCTATTCCATTAGTAAAGACTACTGTAAAGGAATCCTATCATCACAATTTCAACAAAAACCATAAGCCTACGGCCACATCAGAAATAATCCCGCACTGCTCACTCTAGTACTTCTGTGAACAAGCTCAGAAAGTACTGTACTGGGATTTCTACGAGTCAGATTCAGTAACCTGTCCAGAGAACTAGAGATATTGTTCCATTTTCTACATACACCTGCCATATTAGGGCCTGATGTAAGTGTAACCATTTATACTTTAAATATTTCTAAAACTCCTAGTTCATTAAAAAAGTATTCATGTGTTGGATCATCTATTCATTTATCAAACTTGTCTGGAAGACATTAAAATTAACCAAAAAGATTGTTTAAATCTTTTAAGCTTTTAGGGAAGTACTAACACTCAAAATCAAGTCTGAGTTATCTAGAACCTTTCTTGGTGTCAGTGTTCAAACTTGACTTGTAATACTTAAATACTGGGAAGAGGTAGAAGCAAACAGCTTGTGGATGGGTGACTCATCACATTAACATCATAGTGGCTAATCCAGAGTGAGTCCCCTGTCATCTCTTACATAAAACAAGATATGTAAAAATTCCTCTATCTACATACATACATAAGATAGGTCTAGAACCACAAAAATGCCAACCAGGATGAAAAGGCAGTATTACGATCAGTCTGTGTCTTCAATCACTACAAAATAAATTATCAAAGCTTATTAGTCTTTAGTAAAATCGATTCAAAAAGTGATCGTTATTGCATTTCTTTCTTTTTTTTTTAAGATTTACTTACTTGAAAGTTAGAGTTACACAGAAAGATTAAGAGAGAAAAAAAGACACTTTCTATCCACTGGCTCACTTCCCAGACGGCTGCAACAGCCAGCTGTGGAGGGAGTCAGGAGCTTCTTCCGAATCTCCCACATGGGCGCAGGGGCCCAAGCACTTGAGCCATCTTCCACTGCTTTCCCAGGCAAACTAGCAGGGAGCCGGATGTGAAGTGGAGCAGCCAGGTCTCCAACTGGCGGCCACATGGGATGCCTGCATTGCACACAGCAGTTTGATGGCTATGCCACAACGCAGGCCCCTATTTTATCTTTTACACAAAATCATCTAGTTGTTTTCAATTTTAGTTAAAAAGAAAAGTAAAACCAAAGAAAGGTGTGAGTAACATTGATACACATTACAGTAATTCTACATTATAATAAAAAAAGCCAAAGTTTTATCCTCACCAGTACATCATTGCAGATATCTCTTAGCTCGGTCTCAATTTTCTCTCTGTATTCTCGAGCCATCTGCTGTTTTTTCTCGGCACCTTCGGTCTTTTGCTCAATACTTGAGACGACCCTCCAAGATGACCTACGGGCCCCTACAACATTTTTATAGGCTACCGAGAGAAGATTCCTCTCCTCATTAGATAACTCAGCTCCTTGCTCAGTCACAGACTTCATGCAAGCTGCCATGTCATCATATCGCTCAGCCTGCTCAGCCAGTTTGGCCTTCTGCACCAGCTCATTTTTATCCATGACTGGATGTTCTGCAGGAGGAAAAAAAAAAAAAAAGAAAAAAACAACAACAGTATTTAGACATTTTTCTCTCCCATCAAAAGAGACTGAAAATTCTACCTGTGGTAAGTAAGTTATACCAATACTTCAAACCTAGTGTCTGTGAAAGACTTTTCACTGGAGGAATTAAAATGCAGCCTCACAAAAGGATGGTCAGGACAGGGAAAAAAAAAAAAAACCTCACAACAACAATGGAGAGGGAAATTCACAGCAAGGAACACCAGTTTTGCAAAACTTAAGTTGCATTACCAAACCTCTGTTCCCAAGACCCTCATTTCACTTAAGGTCAAAGCGCATTTGGTCAAAAGGCTGCCTTTTAAAATTACCCCTTATCTCACTTGGCCAAAAATCTCTATCATGAGATCCAAAATTAAAACAGCTTCTCCTCCTTCATGAAAACAAGGCAAACAAAGAACAGTGCCCTTACCGGCATCCCTATCGCCAGAACCACAGTTGAGGTCTTTTTTCTTTCCTAATACTTACTCTGATCAGGGATGATTAAATTTAGTTGGTGTCACTCCCACCCAATATAGCAACATTCGCCCGCTGATCACAGCATAATTTCTGGAGCACACAAATTGCTCATTCCTAAAATATTCCGAATACAAAGCCACCACCAAGGATCACTCTAACTGACCCCAAGGCCTCCTTTATACCTTCTTCTGTGCGTACATGCTTCACAAAGTGGCCCAAGGGTCCATCCGTGAGCAGTACAATTCATCACACTGGAAGCATCTGCGTTTCCAATGTCCCCGTTCCAGCTTCAAAATAGAATTACTGCCCCGCTTCTAGTACTCACAATTTAATGAGATGTTATCACTCAAGCTGCCCTTTCCCCCAGCTCTCCTTCCCTCATGTAAGGTTCCCTGTACTTTTCAGGTTACCTCCACTGCATTTGTCTTATAAGACAGCCTCTCAGACGGTGCTCAACAGCAGAGAAAGGTACTACACCGTCCCGTGATACCACAGAACAAAGGATTTAAAAGCACACACAGAGCCTGAAACGAAATGCACTACTAGATTAAAACGGAGGACGGAAGAGCCACTGTCATCTCCCAGGGGAACTGACTTCCCAATCTTCCCAGGGAAACCCCACCATTCTGCTTAAAAACTCAAAAGGAAATTGGCCAGAGCGTATGCGAGAAGGGCCATCTCAATGGGCAAAATGGTTAACATTTATCATTGAACATTTCTTCTCGATTCTTCAAAACTAACCCTTCCCATAAAATCGCCAAACATGTTCTGCTTAATATTGCTTCTAAAGAAAAATGGCTTAAAACCAATACAAAGGTTTTCCTCTACAACCCCTCCGGGACAAGGGGAAGTGGATCAGGTTTCTCCGAGTAACTAGTGTGCCAAGGCCTCGCCTCTACAAGGAGATGACTCGCCGCACCCATTTAACCCTTCCGCGGCGTCAGGCGTCGGGGAGGGTGCAACGCAAACCCGCAGACCGTGACTTTAAAGTGCAAAGCCTCCGTGCGCGCAATCCGCAACCACCCGCCTCCTAGGCCCCGCCCAAGCCGGTGCCTTCGCACAAGTCGCCGACTCTCCCTCTTTGTCATGGCGGATCTATGTCAAGGAGCCCAACCTACCGCCGAGTGTTAACCCCCCGCCCAGAGCAGGAGGGCGGAGCAGCCCGCGCCCCCGCCCAAGTGGAGGGGGGCGCCCGACCCGGGGACCGAGACGCCTGCACCGCCCGCAGAAGCGGAACCACGACCAGCTCGGCCGCGGACACACCCCGCGTCTTCCCCGCCACCGATGCCCATCCAGAGTCCAAGGACCCGACAGCTGCAGCAGGTGGGGGAGGGGGCGGAGAGCCACACCCAGCCCGGCGAGGCCACCACCGGCTGTTACGCTCGGGGCCCGCAAAGCAGGATCTGCGCCCCTGGTTCCAGCCGGGGGGGGGGGGGGGGGGGGCAGGAGAGCGAGAGCCGCCGAGCGCCGTCTCCCCCACCTCCCCTGCCCCGACCCGGGCCCGGAGCTCCCCCGCGCCACCCTCGGCCGACCACAAGTAGAAGAGAACCAGCCCCCTCCCCCATCCCAACCGGGAAAATTCAAGTCCTTCCCCCCGCCGCCGCCGGTCCCGGGCCGGCCCCTCCCCGCGCCGGCTGGCCCTCGGCGGCCTCGCCCTGCCCGACCTGGGGCAGCGCCGAGCGCCGAGCCCGGTCCCCGGCCCCTCCCGGCCGCGCCGCCGCCCCGGGTGGGGGAGGGCGATCGCACCGCGGGGCGCGGAGGCTGCGCCCGGGAGCGGGGGAGGGGGCGAGCCGGGGGGCCGGCTCGGGGAGGGGGCGGCCTCACCTGCGCCACTGCAATGCCCGCCGCGGCCGCCGAGTCATTCTCCAGGGCGGAAGCGGGGACGGAACGCGGCCGGGGCGCCTCGGCCGCCGTGGGGAGCCGGCGGCCGGGGATCCCCGGGGATCTCGTGTCGGGGGCGCCTTCCCCGCCCCCCCCCCACACCCGGGGCGATCCAGAGAGGGGAGCGGGCGCCGATCGGGGCCGAGGCACTGGCCCGGAAACATGTAGCCGGAGGCGGCCGCAAGCCGCCCGCCCGAGTCCAGCGGAAGAGAAGCCGCCGCCCGTGTCTGCCTGAGGAGACTCCGCCTCAGCTCCGCGCCGCTCCCGCCCGACGGCCGGGCCGAGGGGCCGCGGAGGCGAGGTCGGCTCCCACGCCTTCCGAGGGCCGGCCGGGGGCGAGGCGGCTGCGGCCGGGTCCCTTACCTGTGTCCGGGGTACGAGCCGACAGACGGACGGAGGCTCACCGGGCTCTGGGCGGCGGCGGAGAGGCTGAGACTCTGTCCCTGAATCTCGCTGCTCACAGGCTACAGCCGCTCCGCAGACACGGGGTTTCCTCCAATCACCAGCCCCGGCAGCAGGGGCACCACACGCACGATGACGTCAAACGCTGCTATGGCAACCGTTGATTGGTGCCCACAGCTCCGGGGGCCTTAGCGCAACCGCCGCTCCCCGGCGCGCGCCCTGGCCGCCCGCGCTAGAGGGCGAGCGAAGGAGCGCGCGTCCTCGCCCCGCGCCCGGCGCTCGCCTTCCACCTTCTCGACGCGCTCCCCGAGTGCGCCTGGGCAGGAAGCTGCTGTACCTCCCTCCCCACCGCCACCCCGCTTCCTCGGCTTCCTCTCGGACGCCCCCCCCACACCCCGCCCCAGTCCTCCGCCGGCTCTCCCTTCCGCTAATCCTACGGGAAGAAATGTCCCCACCCCCACTTGAGCGTTCGACCTGGCCTGCGCCTGCGCCAATCGCTCCCTCTTCAGAAGGGGCTCCGCTGCAGCCACATCCGGGACCTTCCGCTCGCGCCCCCACCCCCCACCCCCGCCCTGAGGCCTGGCCCGCCCCCGGGGTCCGGGGTCCGTGCTTCGCGGTGGTGACTGCCGCAGGGCGGTCCGAGGGCTGGATCACGGGGCCGGCGGGGGCGGCCGGGCATTGTGAGCGGCGTTTGGGGGAAGGGGCAGGGCGAGGGCGGGGCCGTGTGCGGCGCGCTCCCCGCGGGACCCCGCCCGGCCGTGCGCCCGCGGCTGCCCAGGGCGGGGCGGACCTGGGTGCGCGGCGCCTGGCCGCCGCTTTACCTGTCGGCGCGGGGGAAGCGGCCTTAGACCTTCTAAGGCTCGGAAAAGAGGACGCAGCGACCAGCTCGCTCCTAAGTGTGGCTGAGTGACGGGCAGCTTTTCCAATCGGGAGCTTGGGATCCGCGCCCGGTGACAGCGGCGAGAGGACAATGGGTGGGCGCCGAGGCGGGGGGCGACAGGCGCGGCCTGGCGGAGCCGCGGTCACTCTCAGCCTCGCGTAGAGGCCGGCTGCTGAGGTGGACGCCTGCACTCGAAACGGCTGCCTTTCCCCTTGGGTAGTTTGGTCCCCCACACACACCAAATCAGACTTGGCTATAGAACATAAAGGTCATAGCCATTTTGTCTCCGGAGGCTAGATCTGAGCAAAGTCCTAGTGCCCAGGGCCCCGGCTGACCCAGCCAGCGGCAGGGAGAGGGGGCAGAGGAGCGGAAATTGCAGGTGTCTCGCGGCCCGGCTCCACCCAGCCGGCGGAAGGAAGTGCGGAGAGCTGCAGTCACAGCGGAAGATGCCCGCCCTGCACCGTGCACACGTGTTGGTGCTGAGGGCTGCCCAGTGCTCGGGTGACCTGCAAAGCCACGCAGCAGCCGTGGAAGGCTGATGGTTGTCAGGGACTCTTGCAGTGCCCTCCTTGGGTGCACAGCCCCTCGGCCCAGTACCTTTATTTAGCAGCTACTGGGCTCCCGTCCTAAACACAGGGGACTCGCGACCCTGAGGAGTTGGGCCCCAATTTCTTGGTAGTAGGCACAAGGCGATGCCTCAGCCTTCCAGGACTTGTCATTTTCTACCTGATGGATAAGACATCTGGCCCACAGGAGTGTGGGTTGGTTTTTGCCAGAAGCAACAGCTGGCATTTAGATAGAATAGGCCAGCAAGAGGGTTCTGTGACAAAGTCAGTCTCCTTATTTTTCCAGGTTTGCGCGTCAGCACAGATTCATAGTAGACTGAATGGATGTAAAAATTGGGGTTTTCTCTTAGAACATGCCTTGACTCCCAAGTAAATTCTTTCAGGGAACAACTCACTTAAAATGACAAGCATTTTCAAAAGCTGTTTTTTAAAAAGGTTGCTTCCAGTTTTGTAGTAGGTACTTGAAGTTTGATGGCAGATACCATGAGAAACTTTTTTTTTAAGATTATTTATTTGAGAGGCAGAGTTAGAGAGGAAGAGACAGAGGTCTTCCATCTGCTGATTCACTCCCCAAATAGCCACAACAACCAGAGCTGGGCCTATTGGAAGCTAGGAGCCAGAAGCTTCTTCTGGGTCTCCCACGCGGCTTCAGGAGCCCAAGAACTTGGGCCGTCTTCTACTGCTTTCCCAGGCCATTAGCAGGGAGCTGAATCAGAAGTGGAATAGCTGGGACTTGAACCTGAGCCCATATGGGATAATGGTGCTACAGGTGGAAGCTTAACCTCCTATGCCAGAGCACTGGCCTGAGAAGTCTTTCTAAAAATGCAAATAGGTGTTAATGTCACAGATGCATGTGTGTGTACGATGTTTTGTATTTAGAGGAAATTATGGGATATCTCTGCATAAGTTGTAATTTACTTTAGGAAACAACTAAGTTAACAAAGTTTTGTTTGTTTTTTAGTGAAATAGGGTGGATTTGGATTTTACATACTCAAATCAACATGTTCACACTATAAAGGTGTGACCAGGCTACCGGAAGCAGGAAGAGGGGTTGTCATGAAAACCCCATGGGGAAAGTATTTTGGGGAAAAAGGAATAGGCTATGAGAAAAGCAAAGCAGAATAAATAGAACCTATGAACTCAAATTCTGGGAACGTTACTGGAGAAATTTCACTGGTAGCCTGACTTGTATTTTCTTCTCTGTTCAGCACTTACCACAAAGAAGTTGATCAACGTCTCTTGGTATCCTCATCAATAAAATCCTGGTAATGAAAAACACTCAGCTCATTAGGTGGCACCGAGGTTTAAATGAATATATATATATATGCATTTCTATGGGTGGATATACTCATATATATTTCTTCACACCATCCTTCCACATGGTAACTTAACTATTATTATTCATGTGTAATCTGATGGGTGTCTCAACTGTCCAAAGGTGTTGTGAAGACAGACTCCATTCTAGGCGGCCAGCATTGTGATGCTGCAACACCAGCATCCCATGTTGGAGCGCCAGTTCAAGTCCCAGTTGCTCGTCTTCAATCCTTCCTGCTAATGTGTGTGGGAAAACAGCAAGGTGGCCTCTACCACCCCCTTGGGAAACCTAGATGAAGTCTCCTGACTTCAGCTTGGCCCAGCCTTGGCTGTTGTGGCCATTTGGGCATCAAACTAGCAAATGGATGGCATCTTTGTCTTTTTTTTCTTTGTAACTGCCTTTCAAGTAAATAAATCTTTTCTTAGAAAAAGAAGAAAAATCCCTTCTGAAGTGTGGGGTCTGGAGTCCGCTCTGGAATAGCACATTGGTATCAGTCTGTTGCACACAGGCAGCAGCATTGAACTTGCTCCATTTCTGTGCAGGAGAAGGGTGTCTCGGAGCTATGCTGTACGTTAAAGTGGAAACAAGTGGAAATCCATTACCTTAAAGTTCATCGCCCTGACTGGAAAAGCGTTTCCAAAGATGGACCCTGGGTGATGTGGCAGTTCTGTGATCATTTTCCATAAAATCGCAATCCAGCCAGGCTGACATCCCACCTCAGAGTGTCTTAGCTAGAAAACTGCATCACCCAGAGCAGAGGGATGCGTAGCCAGCACCAGGCTCCCTCTTGTCTTGTCCAGAAGTCTGTGACCTTAGGTGACTAAATTGCACATATTAACTCCCGGTGCCATCGGATTATTGCAAGAATTAGATGAGAAAGTAAGAAGTCTGCAATGGTGTTGTGGAACATGATTATCTACTGTTGCAATAACCCAGAGTTTAGTAGCAAAGGCAGGCACACCAGTCACCTAGCTGATTTTTCCCCAGTCACTGTGACAACTGGATGCCATTATAAAGTTCCCTAGCAGGCAGGTGTGGCCATGCGACTGTTAGCGAATGGAATGTGGCCAAAGCCATGGGCTCCACTTGTGGGTCTATTGGATTTCTGATCTGCCAGCTGAAGGAAGAGGAGTTCAAGGTCATAGAGGAGGGTGTGACCATCAAATGAAGAGGAGAGGTCCCCATATTCACCCGGCAAATCACCAAGAAAGCATTGTCTTGAGTCAGTTTGGCTTCCCTGCCTCCACTGGCATTTAAAATTCTGCCTCTCAGTTTTTAGTTTCTTTATGTTCTTAGCATATGGGCCACTGTATGATCGATACCATATGTCTTCAGCTCCTATTAAGGACACAAACAGGCATCTTTGAAAAATCGTTGTCTTTTCCTGTAGTGACTCGTGTTCATGTGTGTGTGCCTCCTTGGAGTCTTCAGACATACCCATGTTCTGTTTCTTTGCACTCCAGAATTTTTGGTAGCACTAATGCTCCCTACGATGTGTCATTAGGGAAGCGCCTTCCAGTCTCAGAGTTGGCTGACCGACAGCAGAAATTCCCTCCACCCCTCTTGGCCACCGTTTTGATAATGGACAGATCTAAGTTGCAGGAGGGCGCAAGTATGTCCTCCCTTACCCACATTCTGGAATCTGGCAGTCGTTAAACTCATCACCTGTTGAGCCATCTCCCCTGACCCATCATCCAGTTGTCTGCAATGAGGGGAATGGAATGTAAGTTGCTGAGAACCAGAGGCGGCTGTGGCTCCTCTTTGACCAGCTCTGATTAATGGAAAAGCCACAAACTTGCATGCGTTCAGCTGTCAGTGTGTTTCTGATGTCTTATCTGCGGCAGGGCTCTACCCATCACAATTTGGAATCAGTCACCCTCCAGCCCTTTGTCTCTCTGGGATGCCTTCCCTTGGATTTGTAAATTCTGGTTGAACAGTTTGAAGGCAGGAGCTTTTTCCTACCAACTTCACTCTTTGATGAAGTAGCTATGACAAAGTTTTTTGATTTGACCTCCTCTTGATATGATCACTAGAAATTCCTCTCAGATCCTTGGAAATGGTTGGCTCATTTTTCAAAAACTATTTTATTTATTTGAAACAGCTGCAGAGAGAGGTAGAGACAGAGATAGAGACACAGAGAGTGGGGAGAGGGGCTCTTTTATCTGCTGGTTCACTCCCCAAATGGCCACTGTGGCCAGAGCTGAGCTGATCCTAAGCTAGGAGCCAGGAGTTTCTTCCAGGTCTCCTGCATGGATGCAGGGGCCCAGTCACTTGGGCCATCCTCCGCTGCTTTCCCAGGCACCTTAGTAGGGAGCTGAATCAGAAGTGGAGCAGCGAGGTCTCAAACCGGCACCCATACAGGCCCATGCTGCAGGCTGGGGCTTTAACCCACTGTGCCACAGAGTGGGCCCCAAAACACATATTTTAAGATGGGAAAGGTTGGCCGGCGCCGGCGCTCAACAGGCTAATCCTCCGCCAGCACACCGGGTTCTAGTCCTGGTCGGGGCGCCAGATTCTGTCCCGGTTGCCCTCTTATAGGCCAGCTCTCTGCTGCGGCCCGGGAGTGCAGTGGAGGATGGCCCAAGTGCTTGGGCCCTGCAGCCCATGGGAGACCAGGAGAAGCACCTGGCTCCTGGCTTCAGATCAGTGTGGTGCGCCGGCCGCAGCACGCCGGCAGCGGCTGCCATTGGAGGGTGAACCAACGGCAAAGGAAGACCTTTCTCTCTGTCTCTCTCTCTCACTGTCCACTCTGCCTGTCAAAAAAAAAAAAAAAAAAAGATGGGAAAGGTTATAGCAAGAGTCATCGCTTGGCATCATTTTAACCTTAAGTCAGCCAGTTCTGTTTTTTCTTGTATTATATTTTCATATTTTGTAAGCAAAGGCAAAGGCCTTAATTTCGTGGTAAGCATTAAGAGCAACTTTTGGAGGTTACTTTTAGGATTAGTGGCACAGAAATGAAGGTCCTGGTTTGTAATACCAGAAATTTCATCTGAATTCAGAAATTGTTTCTTTTTTGTCTGTTTTAGACTTTATTTATTTGAGGTAGAGTTACAGAGAGAGGGACAGACAGAGAGAGAGGTCTTCCATCTGCAGATTCACTACCCAATGGCTACAATGGCTGGAGCTGTGCTGCTCCGAAGCCAGGAGCCAGCAGCTTCTTCAGCGTCTCCCACCGGGGTGCAGGGGCCCAAGCACTTGGACCATCTTCCACTGCTTTCCCAGGCCATTTAGCAGGGAGCTGGATCGGAAGAGGAGCAGCTGGGGCACAAACCAGTGCCCATATGGGATGCTGGCACAGCAGGCAGGGGCTTAGCCCACTTCGCCACCCACAGCGTATGGAGAGGTACTCCTACCTATGAAACAGAGTGAGCACAGGTACAGGTGCTACCTTGTCTGCCCCACCAGTGGCGCTTGCCACCCTGTGACAATGCCTTGAGGCAGGTACAAGCAGCCGGGAGCTCTCTGTGCCCTCAGAGACAATTCAAAGGTGATCAGTTCACAATTCAAAAGGCAATCTTGGAGTGGGAAGTTCAGAAGATTTTGTCCCTCCTCTGGCTTGCATTTCAGTCCTGAGTAGTTAAGAATAAGCAAAGTGAACACTTGGAATTCATTAAGGGTTTAGAATACAGCAAGAAGGCATATGTATATATATATCAGAAGAAAAGTTGTTTTATTATATCCGCATTGCCAGCAAAATGGGCAACTGGAAAAGGAATCAAGCAAAATGTGAATTTCTACCAGTGTTCTTGGAGACCTGATAGAAAGTTTTTCCTGCACCTAAGGACAGAATTTCTGAGTTCTACTCTCTTTGACCTTCCTCTATGGCAACTGTGCTGAACTTGAAACTGTTTTAAGGAGGAAATTCCAGCTGGCACTGTGGCTCACTAGGCTAATCCTCCACCTGTGGTGCCAGCACACCGGGTTCTAGTCTCAGTTGGGGTGCCGGATTCTGTCCCAGTTGCTCCTCTTCCACTCCAGCTCTCTGCTGTGGCACGGGAAGGCGGTAGAGGATGGCCCAAGTGCTTAGGTCCTGCACCCGCATGGGAGACCAGGAGAAGCACCTGGCTCCTGGCTTCGAATCAGTGCAGTGTGCTGGCTGTGGTGGCCATTTGGGAGGTGAACCAACAGAAGGAAGACCTTTCTCTCTGTCTCTCTCACTGTCTAAATCTGCCTGTCAAAAATTAAAAAAAAGGAGGACATTCCCACACTTCCTTAGCCATGAAATTCTCAAGAATCCCTGACAGATTTCACTGTTTCAGTGACTTGATAGAAATGTAAACCAAACCCACTCTGTAGGACATGGAGTGGTTTTTCTGGGCAAGTCAGGTGTGTTTTTGACAGGATTAACTTTCCCACAGTTAATGCCTCACTTATTTGTTAAACATTTTTTTTTCCAGTCAGGCTAATACAATCAGTAGGCTTTAAGTTAGGGCAGTTAAAAAAGGAATAAGAGAAAACTATAGGAACATTTTAATTGATACATGATGAGCAGGGAAGAAAAGGCACTGTGGAAATTTTTCTCTGTACCACCATTTGTCAAGGGATCTATCTAAGCCTCCGCTGACGACAAAGTGACCTCTCTTTTGTGAGTGTCCTATCACAGCAGCCATAGACAGCAATTGCTTATGCATGCAAGTGGAGCAAACAAGTCGCAATGTGTCAGGTCGGCGGCATCTGTGGGTAGGAGAGGGTTCTGGAAACGCTTCAAGGGTCAAGCTTTAGAAAGAACAATTAGCCCTGAGCTGCTCACAAAGAGGGCTTGATGGTTTTATTGGTGAAAATGAAGAGGCTGAGGTCCAGGAGAAGTAGCTGGACGTGACCTAGGAGAGAGGGCATTCTAATTCCCAGGACCGCAGCTGATACCTGTGCACGGAGAAGGGATGACAGCACATTCCATGACAGGTCTTGGTTACGACATCCTACAGTTCTTCACCGACACACCTCGCAGGGCAAGCAACACACATCAGAGCCAAGGGATTCTAGAATGTCAGTAACATGTTCACTGTCGTCACGGATTGTTATTGTTGTGAGAAAAACAAAATCATATCAGTGGCTTTGAGTTCTGGAAAGACCACATTCATTCCTGAACAGATGTTTACTGGATAGCTATTTAAATACAAGGTATAACAGGTGGTGAGATCGAAAAGATGAAAACAAAAAAGACACTTTGGGACTACAATAGAGTCACATTTGCGGGTGGGTGGGTGGCAAAATATAATAACCACTTCTTCATAGGTAGTTGAGGGTTGGTTGACTGGAAGAATAATGAATAAATACAGTAAATATATTTTTTCAAAAATGAAAATGACATTTGTAAAGATTATGAATATTGCTACATGTGAATAATATGAGGAAATGAAATTAACTGATAAATACATTTTTGGGTATTTAAATGCAGAAACAGTAGTATTTCTTTTTTAATTTTTAAGTTTTTTTTTTAAAGGCAGAGTTACAGACACGGAGAGAGAGATTTTCCATCTGCTGGTTCACTCCCCATATGGCCTGCCACAGCTTGGGCCAAAGCTAGGAGCCTGCAGGGGCCCAACCACTCGAGCCGTCCTCTGCTGCTTTCCCAGGCACCCTAGCAGGGAGCTGGATCAGAAGTGGAGCAGCTGGGACTCAAACAGACGCCCATTTGGGCTGCTGGTGTCACAGGCAGCAGATGAAGCACAGAGCCAGCCCCAGCAGTAGGTATTTCTACACAGAGAATCCGAGTAGGTTTTCTTTATTCCTCTGCAAAAGACCTTGGTATAGGTCTAGTTAGTGAGGAAATGGGTAGGGAGTAAAAGGAAGAAGAGAAACAGGATCTGGATAATCCCACCATGTGTAGATCCTGAAAACAAGTGGAACACTGTCCTTTTGAAATATTTACTCGACTCAAGGAACAGCCTCAAGACATGAATCATAAAAGGGCTATTAAAGTTCAAGTATCACATTCACATATATAGCTGATGAATAACCAGAAAGCCAAAGTATTATCTATAACAACAAAACCTAATACCTTAAAAGCCAAAATTTTATTCCTCCTGCATAGATCATTTTTACATAAGTTTAGAAAAAAGTATATTTTAAAAATTACAGATCAGTCTAGGGTGTTTTTTTTTTTTTTTGCAATTAATAAAGGTCTTTTTTTCCTCTACAATGTGTCTTTGTCCCAGTGATTTAGTGCCTACCACAGTTTCTTGCAAACATAAAATATTTATGTTTCCTGAATAAATTTATGAGTGCCGGGCATTTTAGCTTCTTATAGAAAAGTCCTATTTCTTGTTCAGACTTTTCAAGAACATAGAGGCTTGAGAAAGTTTGAAGAAGAAAATCTGAATATAAATATGGCCAGTGGAAGAATCTGTAGGTTTTTTCAAATCTGCTTTCTTGTTATTGTTACCAGAATTTCTGGTTTCTGGTGGGCACATAGCCCACCTGGAGTAGACCGCATTTCCAGGGCTGGTGCTGTGGCGCAGTGGGCTAACGCCCTGACCTGAAGTGCCGGCATCCTATATGGGTGCCGCTTCTAGTCCCGACTGCTCTTCTTCCAGTCCAGCTCTCTGATATGGCCTGGGAAAGCAGTAGAAGATGGCCCAAGTCCTTGGGGCCCTGTACTCTTGTGGGAGACCCAGAAGAAGCTCCTGGCTCCTGGCTTCAGATCAGCACAGCTCTGGTCATTGCGGACAACTGGGGAGTGAACCACTGGATGGAAGACCCCCCTCTCTCTCTCTCTCTCTCTCTCTCTCTCTCTGCCTTTCATCTCTCTGCGTAACTCTGACTTTCAAATAAATAAATAAATAAATCTTAAAAAAAGAAGACCACATTTCCCAGCCTCCTAAGCGGCTGGGTGTAAATAGCTGATGACCAAGGAGATGTTCCGGGACAGACTTCTGGGGAACGCCCTTAAAGGGAAGGGGTGCACCCTGTTCTGTCTCTTCGTGGTCCTGTTGGCCAGAATGTGGACATGGCAAAGGCCCAGATGGCCAGCCTGGCCCGAGGCAGGGCATGGAGGAAAACAGTGCAGCAAAATTGAAGGAGAGCAGGCTCTCACAACTTAGAACTGGAAGACTGTTGTTGGATGGCTGCATCCAAGATCTTGTCCACAGGGCAAGAAAGAGTTTGAGGAGGTGAAGGTTAGCAGAGGAATAAAAGTTAGCAAAGTGAAAGTGTGGGCATGCTGGAGAGTGAGCTGTGCCTATAAGGAGGTTCATGGTTAGTCCTTTACATGATGCAGAAACACAGGGGGATGGTGTCTGGAGCAAGGTTTAGCAGAATATTCACGGAGTTGAGTTTAATAGAATATTCATGGGGTTGAGCAGAGCCCATGTTCTTGGCTTTTCTGGAAGTCTCAGAAGTATCATGGCATCAGGTGCATGATGGGAATAGGAGTGTCAGCCATGGATAGTTTATTATAAAGATATTATAATTCAGTATAGGTCATTACAGGGATACCATCAGCAGCCATGTTGATTATTTGCAACCAACCGGCACCAGTTCTAGGTGGTAGATTTGTGAAAACAGCAATGCAGAAGGGCTTGGGTGGAGTCAGTAGAGTCAGAGGGAGGAGCTGCTGACCTCAGCTGCTGCTCTTTGCCTTAACTCTCTCTTTGCCTATACCAAGACTAGCCTGAAAGTGCCAACCTCTGTATTGTAGTTGCTAATGAGGAGAGCTTTATGTAATTAAGGCATGGCTTGTTTGGGATTTCTGTTATTTATAGTCAAACCTAATTCTAACCAATAGTGACTTAAGTGGCCCTAAAATTTATGTAATTTTCATGAAATCTTTTTTCAAAATTCATTTGTTTATTTGAAAGGCAGAGAAAGATCTCCCATTGGCTGGTTCACTGCCCAAATGCCTGCAACTGCCAAGTGGCCATTCAACTAGTTGAGCCATCACCTGCTGCTTCCCAGTGTATGCGTTAGCGGGGAACTGGAATTGGGAGTGGAGTGAGGACTCGAACCAGACACTGTTAGGTGGGGTGTGGGTGTCCCAAGGGGCATCTTAACCACTTTTCCAAACATCCACCCCATCATAGATTTTTCTGACTCTGTAGCATCTAAGTGACCTTGCACAACATGAGCCTCTTTTCAGTAGGTTGTACCATATTTTTCCCCTGTTTAGGGTAATTGTTGACATGATAGATCATTATATTTTATCATATTGGAGTGCTGGGTTTGAGTCCTGTCTACTCCACTTTCAATTCAGCTTCCTGCTAATTTGCCTGGGAAAGTAGCAGAAGATGGCTCAAGTGCTTGGGCACCTGCACCCATGTAGGAGATGCGGAGGAAGCTCCTGGCTCCTGGCTCCTGGCTTTGGATTGGCCCAGCTCCAGCCTTTGTGGCCATTTGGGGAGTACAGTGGATGGAAGCTCTCTCTCTCTGTATGTATCTCTGCTTCTCAAATAAATCTTTAAAAAACATAAAAGCCAGTTTGAGTCTGTCTCTTGTGTGCACCCTTCTGAGTAGAGCCCACGTTTTTGCCTTTTCTGGAAGTCTCAGAATTGTCATTGCATCAGATGAATGATGAGAATAGGAGTGTCAGCCGTGGAAATTTTATTTTAAAGATATTATAATTCAGTATGGGTCATTACAGGGATACCATCAGCCGCCACTGCCCTGCAAACCACTCAGGACCAGGTGGTGAGAAGCCACCAGCAGGAAGGCTCCCCTCAGAGGCAGATGCTGAGAAACCCTTTACTCTCCACAAATACAGAAAACCAGCGAGGACAGGGACCTTGGCTTGGCAGCTACGAGAGTCCTGAAGACGCTGATGGAGGCTGACAACCACCCTCCCTTCAGCCAGGCTGCAAGTCATTTCCCAAGGAGGGCTCTGAGTAAGGCGTGTCTGTGTCTCTCGAAGGGGAGCATCTGAGCGATATTTTAGAGACATTTCACTCATCCATCATCCGTCATGGTGATTGGTCAAATACTCAGAAGGCGAGATCAAAGGTAACCCTGACAACAAGGACAGCACCTGCCATCAACACTGTCATCTGGTTGGGACAGAACCTCTTTCCACCACGCTCACAGCTGCTCTCTACTGATTATTTTTTTTGTACAAGTTGTCATGGCTTCTACCCGCTCTGTTGAGTGACCGGCTGTGCTCCTCAGCTGCAATAGACAGGGCTGGCTAAGTATTGATCAGTATGCAAACTGATATACTCCTGGGGTGGTTTAATGCAACGTTGTTCCATTTTAAATGAGGGAACAAGCCAGCTCAATATTGTTTGGGATAATGCAAGCACTAAGTGGATAAGGACAGGTTGGAGCACGTTCTCAGGCTGCGGGACCTTCAGGACACTGAGCTGCTGCTCTCGCTCTTTCCTGCTGCCCTGAGCTGTCCACACCGCAGTGGGCCCCAGGAGCCCTCGTGCCCTGTGCTAGCTGATGTACCTTTGTGGTCAAACCCAGTTATCACAGCTGACCCGGACATCTTCTGAGTCGGTCAGGGACAGTTCTACCCACTGAAAAACCCCACCTCTGGGAACTGTCCTTTGTTTTTAAGATATATCTATTTATTTGAAAGGCAGAGTTACAGAGAGGCAGAGAGAGAGAGAGAGGTCTTCCATCTGCTGCTTCACTCCCCAGATGGCCACAATGGTCCGAGCTGCGCCGATCTGAAGCCACGAGCCAGGAGCTTCTTCCAAGTCTCACAGGCGGGTGCAGGGGCCCAAGGACTTGGGTCATCCTCCACTGCTTTCCCAGGCCATAGTAGGGAGCTGGATCAGACGTGAACTTGTGCCCATATGGATGCCAGCACTGTAGGTGGTGGCATTACCTGCTGTGCCACAGCGCCAGTCCGGGAACTGTCCTTTGGTTCTCACTTGGGGCAACTTTCCTGAACCTTGATGGTGTACAGCCAACTTTACCTCCTTGGTTATTTTTTGCATCACAGGAGCTGTCACACTCTAATTTTTAAATGTCAGACTGAGCTATCTGCTGCACTTTTATGGCATTCCAGAAAACTGTCGGGCTCCCCACTTCCGGCCTGAAGTGATTATCTTCTGCTCAATGTTTTGTGGCATCCTGTTGCTCTCCCACACTGAGTTCCAGAAAGGTGGAGTGGCTTGCGGAGCAGAATCTTACTTTGCTTTTCTGTAAGCAGCCCTCTTCTCTGTTCTTTCACTTTTATTTGATTGTTTGTCCAGTTTTGTGGTCCCCTCCCCCATCGCATGTGTCCTACCCAACACAATTCCAATGCAGCAAGTGGGCAGGTGTATTTTAGGAGCCATGTGATTCTGCCCTGCCCATCACTGCTAATCAAGTTATTCACATGTCAGATGTCATACTTGTATGTAACTCGAATAGGATGAAGATGAGACAAGATAGAAGAAGGCATACTTACTTGCTTTGCTGAATATTCTTTTTTTTTTTAAAGGTTTATTTATTTATTTGAAAAGCAGAGTTACAAAGAAGCAGAGGGAAGTCTTCCATCCACTGGTTCACTCCCCAGATGACCACAATGGCTGGAGCTGCGCTGATCTGAAGCCAGGAGCCAGGAGCTTCTTCTGGGGCTCCCATGTGGGTGCAGGGACCCAAGCACTTGGGCTATCTTCTACTGCTTTCCCAGGCCATAGCAGAGAGCTGGGTGGGAAGTGGAGCAGCTGAGACTCGAACCGGTGCCCATAAAGGATTATGGCACCGCAGGTGGCACCTTACCTGCTACATCACAGTGCCGGCCCTACTGAATATTCTTTTAAAAGGAAAACTATTCATAACGGATCATCTTTGAACACCTCCAGGATGCATTTAACCTCTTCGGTTTACAATACTCCAACTCACACTTTACTTTTCTCAAACGGAAGCTTCCAAGTTAAGTCGGTGTAATCTGCCTTGACATCTTTGGACTCAGATGCCTCGTAGTGATAGCTTTGCTGCTTTTTTGTTGTTGTTGTTGTTGTTGTGTTCTGTTTTTGGCTCACTCAGTAGTATCCCGTCATCCAGATACCCTGCATCCTGATATCCACATCACCAGACTCCCAGTGGATGCCTGAAATTGTGGAACCAAACCCCATGCTTACATTTTTTTTTTCTAAACCTCTGTACTTTGATAAAGTTTAACTTAGATTAGCAGCAGTAACTGCTAACCAAAGAAGTTATAGCAATCAACTATAATAAATGTTCTGTATCTGGTTTTCTTTTTTCTCTCTCTCTCTCTGTGCTGTCCTCTCTTTTCTGCTTGTGAGGATTTGAGATGATGCAATGCCTACACATTGGAGTGACAAGGCGAATGATGACGCACCCACGGCAGTAGCATGACAGAGCTGGTCTGAGAGCTGAGACGGCTATGGAATGACTAATGCATGCGCAGGCTGCACAGCGTGGACGTGCTGGACAAAGGGATGAGTCGTGCTCCAGGCAGGACAGGACACACAGCACGAGGTTTCATCACGCTACGCAGAACGGCACACAAGTTTAAGCTTATGAGTCGCCTGTTTCTGGGATTGTTTCTTGTTGAATAGTTTTGGATGCGGTTGACTACGGCTAAGAAGGGACCACTGCGTACGTTACAAATACTTGAAAGAACTACAGAAACACTGAAGCATGATGACTTAAAATAGGTCAAGAGACTTCCAAAATAAGGAAGGAGTAGCCACAACAATCTCATTTTATGCTGTGCGGACAATAACAATAACAAAAGTCAGTTTTAAACTAAGAGTAGATGAGATAGTGAAAACACCTTTTGGGGTTTTCGGGTGAGCCTCTTAACGATGCAGAGATGGTAGAGGAAACATTTATTTGCTCCATTTGGGGAAAGCAAGGAACTAGCTTTGCTTTCACTTTTATTTGCTTTAAGTAGCTGTGAGTGGGGCTGGCATTGTGGCACATTAGGTTAAGCCACTGCCTATGATGACAGTATCCCATATGGGCGCTGGTTTGAGTCCCAGCTGCTCCACTTCTGATCCAGCTCCCTGCTAATGTGCCTGGGAAAGCAGTAGAAGATGGCCCAAGTGCTTGGGCCCCTGCAGCCAGATGGGAGAACAAGAAGAAGCTCCTGGTTCTTGGTTTCAGCCTGGCCCAGTCCCTGACATTGCAGTCATCTGAGGTGTGAACCAGCAGATGGAAGATCTCTCTCTCTCTCCTCTCTCTCTCTCTTTCTGTCTGTCTCTCCTCTTCTCTGTAACTATGACTTTCAAACACATAAATAAATCTTTTTTCTTTTTTTAAAAGAAGCTGTGACTTTCACATGAGTCAAAACTCAAAAGGTACAGTGTAGTCTCCCTCCCCAGAAATACACCCATATAAATGCGATCGTCTGCCCTTTGACATCAAAGCACATAGAATAGAGAAAAGATGGTCTTTTCAGGAAGAGTGTTGGCACAACACGACGTCCATATGCAGAACAAAAGTGAATCTAGACACGGACTTTACATCTTTCACAAAAACCAACTCAAAGTGGATCACAGACCTACATGTAAAATGCAAAACTGTGAAAGAAAACTTAGATGTACTTGGGTTTGGCAAGAACTTCTTAGATATGACAGCAAAGTCATAATCCCTGAAGAAATCACTGATTAGCTGGGTGCTATTAAAATTAAAGATTTTTGTTTTTGTTTTGACAGGCAGAGTGGACAGTGAGAGAGAGAGAGACAGAGAGAAAGGTCTTTCTTTTCCCTTGGTTCACCCCCTAATGACCACTGCAGCCCGTGCACCATGCTGATCCGAACCCAGGAGCCAGGTGCTTCTCCTCGTCTCCCATGGGGTGCAGGGCCCAAGCACTTGGGCCATCCTCCACTGCCCTCCCGGGCCACAGCAGAGAGCTGGCCTGGAAAAGGAGCAACTGGGACAGAACCCGACACCCCAACCAGGACTAGAACCTGGTGTGCCGGCTCCGCTAGGAGGAGGATTAGCCTAGTGAGCCGTGGCGCCGGCCAAGATTTTTGTTTTGCAAAATTCAATGACAAGAGAATGAAAAGATAATCTACAGACGTAGAAAAAACACGCACAGAAGACACATCTGATAAAGGCTCTTAATCCCAAATATGCAAAGAACTCTTACAACTCAACAGTAAGAAAATGAACAAACTGTTTTTTTTTTTTTAAATGGGCCAAAAATCCTTGATAGACACTTCACCAGAGAAGACACAGAGGTAGCAAATAAACATGAAAAGGTGCTCCATATCATATGTCATCAGGGAAATGCAGATTAAAATGCCCATGTACCACGACACGACACCAGAATGGCCAAAGTCGAGAGCCTTGGCAGAGTCCAATGGGGGCAATGACATGGAGCAACAGCGACTCTCATTCTTGGCTTATAAAGACGCCAAACGGTGCAGCCTGCAACGGGCATTGTGGTGAGGCAGGTGAAGCTACCGCCTGCGACACAGCAGCTCTGACTTTCAGATAAGTAAATAAGATTTTTTTTAATGGTGCAGCCACTTTGGAAGGTAGTTTGGCAGTTTTATACAAAACTAAACATATATTCCCCCTGTACAATCTAGCAATCACACTCCTTGCTATTTACCCATGGGAGTTGAAAACTTAGGGCTCTGGGGCCGGTGCTGTGGCGTAGCGGGTAAGGGTGCCACCTGCAGTGCAGGATCCCACATGGGTGCTGGTTTGAGTCCCAGCTGCTCCACTTCCAATCCAGCTCCCTGCTGATGCACCTGGGAAAGCAGAAGATGGTCCAAGTCCTTGGGCTCCTCACCCAGTGGGAGACCCAGAAGAAGCTCCTGGCTCCTTGGCTTTGGATCAGCTCAGCTCTGGTGGTTGTGACCTTTTGGGGAGTGAACCAGCAGATGGAAGATCTCTCTCTCTCTCTCTCTGTCTCTCTCCCTCTGCCTCTCTGTAACTCCGCCTTTCAAATAAATAAATAAATCTTTTAAAAACAACAACTTAGATTCCCACAAAAACCTGCACACCGATGTTTACAACAACTTTATTCATTCTTAACTGGCAGAACTTAGAAGCAAACAAGATGTTTTTCCATGGAAATAAATGGATAAATAAACTGGTACATCCAGATGATGGCTTATGACTCAGTGTTAAAGAGAAATGAGCTATCAAACCATGAAGAAAAACGGAAGAGACTTAAATGCCTGTTACTAACTGAAAGAAGCCAACCTGAAGAGGCTACATACTGTATGGTTTCAACTCTATGCATTCTGGAAAAGGCAGATCTGTGGAGACAATAAAGAGTCAGTGGCTGCCAGGGGCTAGAGGAGGGGGAAGGATGAATGGGTGGTGCTCTGGGAATTTTTGGGATGGCGAAACTACTCTGAATGATCCCACAACGGTGGATACAGGTCCCTGTACATCTGTAAGAACCCATAGGAAGCACACAGCAGCAAGAATGAATTCCAGTGCAGGCTATGGCCTTTGGGGGCTGCCTACGTGAGTGCTGTTCATCACTGGTAACAAATGCACCCCTCTCGGGGAGGTTGTTGGTAATGGGGCTGCACACACGTGGGAACAGGAGGTATATGACAATCTCTATCTTCTGCTTTATTCTGCCGTGAACTTAGAATGATTCCATCGCTTCTTGGCCTTTTGGTTAAGGTCAAGTGTAAAACTCTTCTTATGTACAGCCTGCATACTCAGGATTGGTTTAGACTACCTGCTAAGAAGCCTGCACCCCGCACTGGAGAACCTGGGTTCAATGCCCGGCTCCAGCTCCTGATTCCAGCTCTCTGCCAATGCAGACCTTGGAAGGCAGCCATGATGGTCCAAGTAAACCGGGTCGCTGCCATTCGTGAGAGAGACCTGGGTGGAGTGCTGGCTCCCAGTTTCAGCCCTGGATGTTAGGGGAGTGAACCAGCAGATGGGCTTGCTCTCTCTCTCTCTCTCTCTCTCTCTTATATAAAAAAAATCTTCTCCCCACCCTGGCTCCCAGGACACTGGGAGGCCTCTTTGGCATTTGAGCCCTCTGCATTTGTGACCCACAACTTCCATTCTTTTGCTTATTTGACAATGTTTATTAAGCACCTGCTTAGTGCCGGGCACCATTCTCGAGAGCAAGGGCCAAGCAGAGAACAGAAAAAAATTCTTGCCCTTTGTAACTGATAATTGAGCCGGTGAAAGCAGACAAGGAAAAAGTGAATACAGACAGTCCTGATGGTCCTACTTGTGATTTTTTGACTTTATGAAGGTGCAAAACCACTTATGCATGAAGTAGAAATCATACTTTGAACAGTAGATTTTGAGCTTCTCAAGGGCCAGCAGCATGCAGTCTGATCTCGTTTCTCTCCAGCCCCACAATCATGAGGGCAAATCTCATTTTTTCTTTCTTTTTAAATTTTTTTTTCAGATTTTTTTGCTTATTTATTTGAAAAACAAAGTGACAGAGAAAGAGGGAGAGACACAGAGACACTGAGAGAAATCTTCCACCTGCTGGTTCACTCCTCATACAACTGCATCAGCCAAGACTGGGCCAGAACAAAGCCAGGAGCCAGGAGCTTCATGGTCTCCCATGTGGGTGCAGGGGCCCAAGCACCTGGGCCATCTGCCACTGCTTGCCCAGGTGCATTAGCAGGGAGCGGGATCGGAAGTGGAACAGCTGGGACTTGAACTGTCACTCCCGATATGGGATACTGGTGTTGAAGGCAGTGGCTTAACCTGCTGTGCCACAACACGAGCCCCACCCTTGGTGTTTTCAAGCTGGGCTTATGGGGACACTTGGAAGCTGAGGACCATTTGCACACGGTCTCTGATGGTGATGAATGCTGTGGAGATGAGGAGGTCCAGATTAGGGAGGAGGCTGTTTTTAAAGATTGGTTTGGGAAACCTCTCTGAAGAGGTACGTGAGCAGATGCCTGGGCTCAGGAGAAAACCAAGCTGCATAGTGTTTTTTAAAAAGGGGGAGCAGGGGGCTGGCACTGTGGCATAGCAGGTAAAGCTGCTGCCTGCAGTGCTGGCATCCCACATGAGCGCCGGTTCAAGTCCCGGCTGCTCCACTTACAATTCAGCTCTCTGCTATGGCCTGGGAAAGCAGTGGAAGATGGCCCAAGTCCTTGGGCCCCTGCACCTGCGTGGGAGACTTGGAAGAAGTACCTGGCTCCTGGCTTCAGATCAGCACAGCTCTGGCCTTTGTGGCCATTTGGGGAGTGAACCAGCAGAGTAGAAAACCTCTCTCTCTCTCTCTTTCTGTGCCTCTCCTTCTCTCTCTGTGTAACTCTGATTTTCAAGTAAAATAAAAATAAATCTTTAAAAAAATAAAATAAAAAGGGCGAGCAGGAAATGCAAGGTGTATTCTAGGGAGGCTCCTCCCTGAACTGCTCTGCTGGCCGAAGAAATTTGCTTCTTTTCCAAAGAAAGACTCAAGGAAGAAATCATCTTCGCAATGTTGTAGTCACATCTGGAAGCGAAACTTGAGCTTGTCGTGGGTCATCTCTCTTCATACCTGGGAACCGTACACTTGAACTGGGCCAATTACTTATAAGCAAGGATAATTTTGTGTTTAGGGACTCTTTACTTTTACTAACTGCATCAGATGGAGGGGTTGCTATGGCATCTGGCGGGTGGAGACCAAATACGCTGCAAAGCATCCTACAACAGTGAATAGGACTGCTCCCCAAACCAAAACTGTCCTGGCCCCAAGTAACCATAGTGCCCAAGCTGAGAAGCCACGCCACAGGGTCACAAGCTTGAACCTGGATTCAGAGCACAGAGGAAATGCCTGCGGCTAGGTGCCCCGTCAGGTTACAAGAAATGGTATGAGGCTCCTGTTTTAATTTTCAGTATTTACTTGAAAGTCAGAGTGACAGAGAGGGAAAGAGACAGAGAGAACACTTTCACCTGCTGGCTACATCAGGGGTGACTGGACCAGGCCGAAGCCAGGAGCCTGGAACTTAATCCTGGTCTTCCATGTGGAGATCAGGGACCGAAGTACTTGGGCCAATGTCTGCTGTTTTTCCAAGTGTTATGGTGGGGAGCTGGATCAGAAGCAGAGTGGCTGGGACTCAAACCAGGGACTCTCATGTGGGATGGGAGGGGCCCATTGGGCAGCTCAACCTGATGCACCACAATACCTCCTTTCTGAAGGAACAATCAATGAAGAGAAATGAACACTTAAACCTGCATAAAGAGAGTTAGACCCACGTACAAAACACAGCATAACAGTCCCAAGCTGAAACAATCCAAACACCAACGACCTAGAAGAGATAAACAGCGAAGTATCATACAGTAGAGCAGTGCACAGGAACAGAAAAACCAACTAGTGCTGTGTGCAGCAGCTCACATGAACTGCAAAGACACAATATTGAACCAAAACCAGACACAAATGAGTGCCTACTGTGTGATTCCATGTATATGAAGTTCAAGGGTAGGCAAGGACAACAGACGGTAGAACAACTGCTTCCTGGTGTGGAGAAGGCTGTTTTGGCTTGGAAGGGACATGGAAAGACTTTCTGGGGAATTAAAAATATTCTGTATTTTGATCTGTGCTGATTATGGCTATAAGCGTGTGTAAGAATTTCCAAACCCTAGAAGCAGGGCACGTGCATAATTCTCAGTAGAAACAATCAGGTCCAGGTTTATAGCTGATGACACCGAGGACTCAAATGAAGCAGACACTAAGAATCTAGTTCTGGCCTTGGGAACCCGTATCTTTCGGAGGCCACTCTTTACAAAGTCACCCAACGGCAGGATGTGAGCCCCCAGGATGTCCATCAGCCCCAGGGGATCCTGCAGGCTTTCCTGCTGCCTGGAGCCTTCCTGCCTGTCTTCCTGTGTGCCTAAGATCTTATTCCCTTCCTCTGCTCCAGAACAAAGAGATTTCTTCTTACCTTCAAAAATTCATTTGCATGCATCCAGGAAAGAAAAAAAAAATGTCTTAAGTGGATGGGTGTAGCAGCTTGTAAAATCGGAGATTAAGTTTTTCCATGAAAAGCTTTTTCAGCAGAAGCGATGAGGGGGGTGAGAAAGGCGTCAGTGTGGAGAGCAGGGGGAACAGGATAATGACTTAGTCACCCAGGTAACCACATTCTAGTGGAAGAAAACCATCGCTCCTCAGTGGCAGGAGGCAAGGGAGAGGCGCTCACTCTTCCTCCTCTCAGCTCCCCGCTGGGTGTGGAGAAGGTTGGGGGAAGGTTTGGGGACAGTAATTTTATTGGCCATTAATCTGTGTGCAGCTGAGTGCCGCTTGGTGTAGGAATGAAGACCTGGGGGCAGCCGGTCTGGGCTGTGCCCTCCGCAGTGTGCTGCGCCCACGTTCAGCAGAAAGGGTGCACACGGGTATGGATGCTGATTTTTGCCATTGCGAGCTGGTTGTGAGAACACTGTGGGCTGAGCAGTCTGCAGTCCCTGTCTCATTTAACCCTCAAGACAAACTACTCCAGGGTCTGAGTTATCACAGAGCTCTGAGGAAGAAGACTGGCTCAGAGGTAAGGTCCCACGCTCAAGGTTGCAGAGCCGAGAAAAGAAACCCAGCTTGACTGCCCACACCTGGGTTCTTAATCCCCATCCCCCATCCCAGTGACCTCTGACCTCTGGGACAGAGTTTCCTTGTGTGTCCTGAGGAAGCACTGAGCATGCTCCCTGTTCCCTCTCATTTCTAACAAAATGCAGGCATTTGGACTACATCAGACCAAAGGAGCTCACACGTTAATAAGACATGAAAATCTTATTAAAAATCAAAAATCTCCATCCTAGTACCAAATGACCAAGCCTTTTCAGAACTCTTTACTTTAAAAAAAAAAAAAACTCTACTTCAGCCCCAAAACATCACATTTCTCTTTCAGTGTGATTTTTTGACATCCACACGCACACACACACACACACAATCAACGACGCCTCAGTTTCCTGGACTTCTTGTAATTCCCTAGCACCTGGTCCCCCCATTTCTGACACTGCACCTGTCACATGGTGTTTCATTCACTGAGCACAGCTGTTGGAGCCGTCTGTGTGATGGACAAGGTTCAGGCACTAAGGATGCGGCTCTGAACCAGACACAAAAGTCCCTCCCTCTTGGAGTCTGCATTCTAGTAGAAGGGAGACAGGCAGTGGACAAAAATGGTAAGATGCTGGGCATGTCGCATGGTGATGAGTGACAGCCAGGAAAATAACACAGCACGGGGGGGATGTCATGGGTGGGTCCTTTGATTATTTGTTGGCTCAGGAATCCTTTCCTGGACAGATGCCAAGCCAGACTTGGTGCCTTGAACTCGCCCCCTTCCATGTTGCCACCCCTAAGAGGCTCCAGAACGGAACACTGGTGACAAGTTCCATCAGCCAAGTGCGTATGAGAAGTCTTCATCCTACAGCTTCTGGCCTTGCCAAGAAGGAAGTGGCTGTTTATTTTTGGGGTGGGTTCTCGGCTGCCCATGGTTTTATCAGGGCCCAGGGTGCCCTGGCAGTTCTGAATGAAGCTACAGCACAAGCCCACAGGGAACATAGACAGACGTGGCCAGCTGGGATGAACCTCCTTCCTTTTATGGCCGAGATGAGAAATTAGAAGGCAAGAAACAACGCCTGTGCCAGAAAGAGCGAGGAGAGGAGACAAGGAAGGAACAGCAAGAGGCAAACACCAAGGGGTGAAGTGGCCGAACAAGCCAGAGCCAAGACGGGAGAAGCCCACACCCCCTACACTTTGCTGAGGCTCCGGGAACAGGCACGGGGGCCAGGGAGTCGGGGAGAGGGGAGGAACCAGAAACATCGGAAGGGAGCACAAGTCAGGGGACCCCAGTTTCTTTCTTTCCCCGATGGATTGTGTCTGGGAAGAGTGAAGAGTGGAGGTCTCCTCTCACTAGCACGACTGTCCTAGGTAACCTTCCCAACCTTCACATCACAAGGGCGCACTCCTCCAGGAAGAGCTCGGGAGACAAACTTTCCAAGGGCGAGGAGGGCCGGGAAACACGCCAAGCCCCACGCAGTGGGCTCCCAATAGGGGCACAGCGAGCCCTGCCCCAGGAAAGCCAGCCACGGAGAGCAAACGGGAGCCGCGTGGAATGGGACCTGGTCTGTAACAAAAACTCAGCTCACTCCACACGAAATCAAATCGAAAACCAAGAATGGGACCCGTTTCTAAAGAGCACTTCATGGTGCCTTGAACTTGATTTGCGTCTCTCTTATGGGGACTCTGTTCTTCACCCTTTCCACCAGACATTATATCAAGCTAAGACCAACGGAGCAACTTTTCCCACCCTGTGTCACCACCGGGCAGGGGCGGGGCTGGCTCTTCCTGTTTGCTGTGAACTTCTTCCAGTAAAACCAAGTATTTTCTTTCTCTTCATTTGTCCAAAAATTCGACAGTTCTCAAGTAACCTGCAGCAGCTCCCACTGCTCGTCCCCATCGCAGGAGTCAGATTTGGACCCCTCGTGTGTGTGTGTGTGTGTGTGTGTGTGTGTGTTCTTCTCGCTGTCCCCTCGCTGCTGGTGGCACCCACGTGACACAACAACAGAGCACCAAGAGGCTGAGGACCTGGGCAGCCACAGCGAGGTGTTTATAGTGTCTCATCCCCTTTTTTTCTGAAGATTAAAAACAAAAAGAAATATCCTGTGTTGGAAAAATTTGAAAATAATAGATAACAAATTAGAACATAGGTACTCATGCCAGTATCTTCAACAAACTGAAGTTTTGAGTATTATTATGATTATTATAAAATCCTTACAGTGAACAGTACCCTGCATCCATCTATCTCTTCCATGTGTCCTTGATCCAGACCCCTGCTGTGGCTGCTTTCTTGTCTTGGTTTTAAAGCATCATTCCAAGGAGTATCTAATTGTTAACCTCAAGAAATCATGTAGCAGAAGCTACGAAACAGAGAAGGCTCCCGGCTGATCTCGGGGGTGCGGAGAGGCTAATGATCCAAGCAATCTGTATTAGAACATTAGAACGCTTAGAGTCAGCAGCTGAGAATGCACGCTGGCAGGAAGTGCTTTAATTATTCAGATCAGCATAGCGGTTACCCTGCACACACGCCTTGAGGAAAGACTGTTAGAGCGAGAGGATGATGAGGGATAGGGAACCTGCCCAAGGAATGCTCAGTGGGTGTTGTCTGCCAAGATGCCCACAGACTGAGAGGCCGAGCGGTTGTGGTCTGGATGACACCCACGACCCATTGAGAACGTAGAAGACAACAGAAAGCCTGCAGACCTGTTCCCACGGTGGGACGCTCCACAGAAGATAGCCAGGGGTGACCCTGGTTTGCTGAGTGGGCAGGCAACGGGAGACGAAGCAGGGGAGAGCACGGAGGATAAATAGACAGCTGACCCATGGCCCTGCCTCATGACGTCACGAAGCTGCGAGCACTCCGGGATTACAGGAGATCCAGGAAGGGCATAAGGACCACAAGAAGCTATTCACAGGAGAGCTGCCTTTTTCCAAAGAAGGCAAGTGTTAAAGCAATGCCATTGAAAATTCTAGCAAACTGATCAAGTGTGGTCCTGTTCCTAAAGAATAAAGAGCCTACTGCAGAAAACACAAATGAGTGACCATCTTTTTGTCCCTTAATTTTTTAATGTTTTCTTTGAGAGACAGAAGGAGAGGGAGTGGGGAAAGAGACAAAGGAGGGATTGGGGGAGAATCACAGACAGGCAGGCAGGCAGAGAGCTGGTTTTCACTCCCCAAACACCTTCAAGGGCTGGGGCTAGGCCTGGAACCGGGAAATCAATCTAGGTCTCCCATGTGGGTGGCAGGGTTCCAACCACTTGAGCCACCCCCGTGCATCCCACCCTGGGCACGAGCAGGAAGCTGGAGTCAGGAGCCAGAGCCAGAGCTCACATCCAGGCGCTCTGATACGGCATGCCGGCCTCTTAACCGCTAGGCCAAGTGCCTGCCCCAGCTCCTTCGTTCTAAGAAATACTGGATGTGCTGAGGACGCTGTCTGCAGGTGCCCATGAACTCCTTAAAGCCGTGTTTAGGCCACAGCCCTGGGCTGGGGCCTCAAGTGTGTGTTCAAGAGCTTGGCCTGTGTCTTCAGATGAAGTTAAACACACAGTCACCTCCACGCCTGATGGGATCCAAATCAAAGGATTCACACAGCTTTGACTTGAAGACTGGTACCCAGCACACTGAAAGTCCTGGACTCTTGATTAAACTGGCTCACAAACTCTGCAACCCTCTATCCTTATTAGACTCCATTGTGTTTTCTGTGTATGTTTAAAGTTTTCAGTTGTTAACACTACACATTTTCTTTTTTTTTTTTTTTTTGACAGGCAGAGTGGACAGTGAGAGAGAGAGACAGAGAGAAAGGTCTTCCTTTGCCGTTGGTTCACCCTCCAATGGCTGCCGCGGTCGGCGCGCGCTGCGGCCGGCGCACCGCGCTCATCCGATGGCAGGAGCCAGGTGCTAGGTGCTTTTCCTGGTCTCCCCATGGGGTGCAGGGCCCAAGCACCTGGGCCATCCTCCACTGCACTCCCGGGCCACAGCAGAGAGCTGGCCTGGAAGAGGGGCAACCGGGACAGAATCCGGCGCCCCGACCGGGACTAGAACCCGGTGTGCCAGCGCCGCAAGGCGGAGGATTAGCCTGTTGAGCCACGGCGCCGGCCCAACACTACATATTTTCAAAATAATAAAATTTTTACCCTACTTTGGATTGTCTTCATTAAAAGAAAATTAGAACTAGACCCCCAGAGAATGGAAGGGATCTTAGCCTTTTTTAGCCTCTTAGAGACATTGTCCAAAAAGCATCCCTCGGGCAATGACCTTGATCAAGACAATTTTGAAGACTTCAAGTTCACTTGGAAGGGGATAGAAGGAGGCAGATCAAGAACGCTCTTAGGTTGGCCGGCACCATGGCTCACTAGGCTAATCCTCCACCTGCAGCACCGGCACCCCAGGTTCTAGTCCTGGTTGGAGTGCCGGATTCTGTCCTGGTTGCCCCTCTTCCAGTCCAGCTCTCTGCTGTGGCCCGGGAAGGCAGTGGAGGATGGCCCAAGTTCTTGGGCCTCTGCAGCCACATGTGAGACCAGGAGGAAGCATCTGGCTCCTGGCTTCGGATCAGTGCAGCTCCGGTACTTGGGGAGTGAACCATCAGATGGAAGACCTTTCTCTCTGTCTCTTTCTCTTTCTCACTGTCTGTAACTCTGCCTGTCAAATAAATACACAAAATCTTTAAAAAAAAAAAAAAAGAACGCTCTTAGGAAGCAAGAAGTAGTTAGAATGCTGCAAAGCTGTTGGCTTTGCTCCTGATTTGCTGGAATTACAAAGCACATGGGGCTACTGAGGTAGAGGGTGCAGTTATGTTTCGAAGAACACGAAAACTTTCGGGCATTCTCTGCACCTGCGTGCCTCCGCAGGGTGGCAGGTCTCTGGCACAGCTTGGCTGCTGCCTCCTTCACCTCCACCCTCTAAAGAACGCACAGGATCTGCCTCTGTCTGTCTACACTTAGGATGACGTCATTGGCCTTCAGAAAGGTGAAGACACGTATCCCAAGAGAAAGCCTCAGTACTTAAAGTCCCTTGAGAGGATTAAGATGAATTAAGATGAAGCAGTAGGTATAGGGCTCTTCCTGGAATAGTTTGCAACAAATATGATGGGGTCAGCATTGCAGCCCTGGCATCCCATATGGGGGGGACTGGTTTGAGACCCAGATGCTCCACTTCTGATCAAGTTCCTTTCCTTCCTTCCTTCCTTCCTTCCTTCCTTCCTTCCTTCCTTCCTCTCTCTCTCTCTCTCTCTCTCTCTCTCTCTCTCTCTTTCTTTCTTTCCTTTCTTTCTAGATTTATTTATTTATTTGAAAGTCAGAGTTATACAGAGAGAGAAGAGATAGAGAGGGAGAGAGGTCTTCCATCTGCTGGTTCACTCCAGCAATGGCCGGAACTGTGCCGATCTGAAGCCAGGAGCCAGGAGCTTCTTCCAGGTCTCCCACGCAGGTGCAGGGGCCCAAGGACTTGGGCCATCTTCCACTGCATTCCCAGGCCATAGCAGAGAGCTGGATTGGAAGTGGAGCAGCCGGGACTCAAACTGGTGCCCATATGGGATACCGGCACTGCAGGCAGCGGCTTTACCCACTATGCCATAGCGCTGGCCCCAAGCTCCTTTCTGTTCCTGGGAAAGCAGTGGAGGTTGGACCTAGTGCTTGGGCCCCTGCACCCATGTGGGAGACTTGAAAGAAACTCCTGGCTCTCAGTTTCAGCCTGGTCCATCCCCTGCTGTTGCAGCCATTTAGAGAGTGAACCAGCAGGTGGAAGATCCCACTCTCTCTGTTCTCTCTCCCCCTACCCTCCTAGCCTTCTGTCTTTCTCAGTCTGGTTCTGAAAATGGGTGGGTCCTTCCTGCATCTTCAGAGGATGTAAGGAACACACAAGGGTGTTAATAGTGAGGACGATTGCATCTTGATTCCACTCCTTATAAACTGGCAAACCCTAAAAGGTGCTAACAGCGGCTTAGAACACCATTTTTGTTAAAAACTGCAAAACTTTAGAACAAAAATCAGTCAACAAATTTGAAATAAGCAATGATTTGTTTTAAAGGGAAAATATACCAAGCATGGTTATCTTGTGACAAAATAAAATCATACTTGCAAATAGACTACTTTTGACTAGTGGAGTGTCAAAATTAAATATTGATCTTATGATATATATGTATTTTATATATGTATTATATATATATTTGCAAATCCTCTATTCCTGATGCTGAGGGGTCAAGGGGTCCAACTTCTTGTCTCCAATGCACAAAAGAATTTGAGGCTGAGGCATAGGTGAAGGCTAGCAGGGGAATAAGGTTTATCAGTAAACCAAAGTTACACACAAGAGGGAGTGAGACAGGCTCTAGAATGTGCTGCAACCCACGAGGTTCAAAGTCATCCAGTTTCATGATCCTGAGGCACAGGGGGTAGTGTTTTGTAGAATTTTACAGGAAAGGGTGGAGATTTCTAGGAATTTGGGGACTGCCTATTTTCTGGCCTTTTAAGAAAGTCTTGGAGGAGTTATGACACCAGGTGCATGATGCGAGTGGGAGTGTCAGCCATGCTGATTTATTATAATGATGTTATAATGGGCTCTAGGTCATCACAGGGATGTGGTCAGCAGCCATGTTGGATATTTTCCTCTGGTTGATTCCAGGCAGCAACTTTGCCACAACAGCCCCCCCCCCCTTTTTTTTTTATTAGACAGTGAGGGAGAGAGACAGAGAGAAAGGTCTTCATTCTGTTGGTTCACCCCCAAATGGCCGCCATGGCTGGCACTGCGCCGATCCGAAGCCAGGAACCAGGTACTTCCTTTGGGCCATCCTCCATTGCCCACCCGGGCCACAGCAGAGAGCTGGACTGGAAGAGGAGCAACCAGGACTAGAACCTGCCGCCCATATGGAATGCTGGCGCCACAGGTGGAGGATTAACCAAGTGAGCCACGGCGCCATCCCACAACAGCGACTTTTGACTTCCAGTTGCCAGCGACTTGGGGAGTTTTGGAGGTGGTCCTGGGGGAGTGTATGGGGACATACTTCCTCTGGCTCTTTCTCTTATCTCTGTCTCCTTATCGATAACACCCCGGTCTATCAGGCCTACACAATTTTATTTCTATCACAAGAGATGAACTCCCTTTCTCAAAAATGCCACCTTCCCTCTTGCCTTTGGCTCTTCCAGCTGGCAAATCGTCTCCGCCTCTAGAGATCTCATACACACTGGGAACCCTGGGGACAAGCAAGACTCAGGGCAGGGGTTTGACCGAGCCGTGAAGACAACATCTAGGATGCCCGTGTCCCACATCCGGGTGCCTGGACTGGGTAACAGGCTCCACTAATGCCGACCCTGGGAGGAGGTAGTTGCAGCTTAGGTAACCAGGTTCCTGTCACTCATGTGGGAGACCTGGATTGAATTCTTACTTACTGGACTTTGGTCTCGCCCAGTCCTGGCTATTGAGGGCAACTGGGGAATGAACCAACAGATGGGAGCTTCTGGGTGTCACTCTGTCTGTTTCTCAAATAATAATGAATAAAATAGAGTCTCGGTCTCCACTTTAGGTCTGGGGGCCCAGAGAGGGTTGGCTTGTCCCTCACTACAGCCACATTCCAGGAGAATGCTAAGTAGAGGCGTGTTGACTGAAGTGTCCACACGCACGGCATTCTTGGCAAATGTGCCTGTTACTTATTAAGCACCCACCACGGGTCACAGAGTCAATGAATTTCGGAGCTGGAAGGGGTTTTAGATGCACCTGGTCCCAACTGCTTTATTCTATAAACAAGGAAGCTGATCCTGGTAGAAGGGCCACCCCCAAGGTCAAACACAAAGCACTCAGGCCAGCTGGAAATGAACTGCCAGCCTGGGGCTCTTCCCACCTACACAGCTGCATTATGCCTCATCAGCCCTGAGCCGTGCTCTCTAGAAAGTTATAATTTAATTATACCAAATTTATAGTTTAAGATACTCACATCATCAGGATGATGGAGTTGGGATCTACCAGTACTCTGGATTTAGAGGAAAACTGAGAAATAAGAAAACAGAAAAAAGTGGGAAAAGGAATGTTCTCTCTCTCTCTCTCTCTCTCTCTCTATATATATATATATATATATATTTACATTTAAATTTATATTTAATTTATTTGACTCTACTTATAGCCTACTTTGTTCAAAAAAAAAAAAGATGTTAAGAAGCTTTAGAAAGTACACACAATGTAACAGAGCAAGAAAAGCACTATGAAAACAAGTAAGGACAATAAAAGTAGTAATGTAAATTGAGAACAAGAGCGAGATGAGTGCAGAAAATGTACACCCCGGGGGCTGGCGCCGTGGCTCACTTGGTTAATCCTCAGCCTGCGGCACCGGCATCCCATATGGGTGCCGGGTTCTGTCCCGGTTGCTCCTCTTCCAGTCCAGCTCTCTACTGTGGCCCAGGTGGACAGTGGAGGATGCCCAAGCGCTTGGGCCCTGAACCCGCATGAGAGACCAGGGGAAGCACCTGGCTCCTGGCTTCGGATCAGCACAGTGCTGGCCATGGTGGCCATTTGAGAGGTGAACCAAGGGAAGGAAGACCTTTCTCTCTGTCTCTCTCTCTCACTGTCTATAACTCTACCTGTCAAATAAATTAAAGAAAGAAAGAAAGAAAGGAAGGAAGGAAGGAAGGAAGGAAGGAAGGAAGGAAGGAAGGAAGGAAGGAAGGAAGGAAGGAAGAAAGAAAGAAAGAAAGAAAGAAAGAAAGAAAGAAAGAAAGAAAGAAAGAAAGAAAGAAAGAAAGAAAGAAAGAAAGAAAGAAAGAAAAAATGTGCAACCTAAACCCTAACTACTTGCTAGCAGGAGACAACAAAGTGGAAAGTGGCTGCTACGCCCCGGAGCAAGAAAGGAAGTGTGACCTGTTGCGCACTTCCCAATTCCCAGATAAAAGAACATCACAACTCTTGTTAAGCAGGCCGGAGAGAAAGTTCTCCCACGTGTCCTGGTGTACCCGGTATATATTGGGATCCACTGGAAGGGAGATACAGGTTTCCTGAGGACCGGGGGATCTTCCAGTTCAGCTCCCTCTCCAAGTACTGGGGCAGAGATTTCTCAAGGTCACAGCGCCCTGCTTGACGCTCAGATTCCACGCAGGGGGAAGGCAGCCTCCACACACAGCAGGCCTAGGCAGCAGGACCGGTGGTCTGGTACGGGGACCGGTTTCCTGCCCCGCGGGACTGGCTGGAGCCCCCGGCCTCCCACCGGCGCCCCACTCCCGGGCCAGCCAAGAAGGCTCCCGGAGGCAGTGTCCCGCGGCCACGGGAGGGAGGGCCTGGGAAGGGCAGGGACGGACCTGGGGCGGGCTGCTGAGAAGGCGGTTTATCCCGACCGGCTGGACGGACTGGTTACAGAAGGCAGAAGCGATTTCCCAGGGTGGAAGGCAAGAGCCCAGTTTGCTCTGAATTCCTGAATATTGGAGAGGGCGCCAAGTTACTCTAGGTGGGGAGTGGTCGCTACTGGGGGGGGCTCATTCCCCCTTGGAAAAACACAGGACAAAACACTTGTGTGTCTCTTTGACTTTGAAGAGGGTAAGAATAAAAGGAAAATGTATTCTTTTCAGTTTTAAAAATGCAATGTGCTAGTTTTAGAGGAAGTTTTTCATTCTGCCTTCTGGTCTACCTAGGAAATTGCTAGTGAGAACAATAAAGTGGGATTTGGATCAGCTCAAAATATTTACATTAATGTCCCATCCACTTGAAGGAAAAGAAACACATATCTGCATAGAAAATTAATGTTTTCAGTTTTAAACTTTTCTGTTGATTACCAACATATTACATAATTAATGGGAAAAATGCAGAAAGTAAACTTTCGAGAAGTCGAGAATAAAAATCACCATAATCTGAGCCACCCAAACATTTCCCTCTGTCTTTTGTTTCTAGCTATTATTTTTATGCATAATGAAAATTCAGGTAGAGAATTAACTAATTTGAAATCAATTTCAATGGCAAGACAATTCTTGGATTTGATCCTTGCCGTTCTCTAAACCGGAAGATTGGTGTTCATCTGTGGATTAAGTCCAGATTATGGGGTAATGAGGCTAATTTACAACACGCCTCCCGGGACTTAGCCACCTAGGAGAACGTGTCCCCTTCAAGGAAACTTGGGAGATGGGGACAGCATTCCACCACCACACACGTATTTTATGCTCCTGACTTTGCTCACAATGTTTCTGGAACTCCTCTTAAGGGTTTTTGTTTGTTTCTTTTTTGTCTACTGCACTTTCTCTTGAACATAATCAGATTGACAAATTCTCCTCCTTGAGGGTGGGTTTGATATTTAGAAACTGCCAGAAGTTGTTAGGGATCAGTTTGAAAAAATAACATGTGTGACCCTCACCCCCCACCCCAAGCTGGGCAATGCTATTGTTGGTGGAGAACATGTTGGGCTCAAATTATAATGAAATGCATTTTCTTGTGCAGTTGAGTTTTGAAGAGGAAACTTTTTCGTGGAAAGGAGATTGGCCTTCTGTGAACCTCGATGAATTCTATAGTGTGGAGAGGGAAATTGTCACCGCAGGACCAATTCATAGTGGGGCTCCTGGCTTGTCATTCCACTTTTGGTGTCCAAAAGCGATTTGTTTTCTATTCTCAGTTTCTGGGAAGGCAAAAAGTCTTCCATATTCAAATGGAAGACAGCCACTGAGGCAGGTTGTTCTTACCCAATTAATTAGCTAAAACTCTGCTTACCACAACCATTATTTTGAGAGATGGAACGCTGCTTCATGCTTTAATGATCCTGTTACTCACTTAGAATGTTCTTTCTATTCACTTCAGCTTGAACATTCTTTCCCTCGTGTTCACATCAATCTGGGAGCATAAAAGAGAAAATTAGATGGCCCTGTTGTCAGTACAAATTGTGAATATTTCTGAAGCTTGCTCACAGAGTCATCTGTAGCTTTACTGAATCTTCAAGCTTGCATAATATTTTAAGTACAAAGTAAAACTCTTCGCAATGTTCTTTTATTATGTTTCTTCTATTTGACAGCAAAAGATTGCAAGCTTTTTTAGTAATTCAAGGATTTTAGTAAACATCTAGAAGACTCCACAATATTTCCCTTTATATTTTTTTTTCTCTTCTTGTTTCTTGTTATTTCTTCTTGAGACATTGAGTTACATAAATGGTGAGGTTGGGGAAAAATACAAATATATGTTTTAAGAGTTTTTTTTTACTATTTTGCTGCTGTTTACCAATTTTCTTATTCCTTGAAGACTAGTTTCTTTCTTCCACTTAAAATGTTTTGTTCCCTTTAGGTTCTTCAATTCTCAGAATTCTGTAGAAGGAAACGCAAAATACTATCTCTCTGTTGTCTGTGTGCATATATTGCTATTATTTGACTAAAAAAAGGTGTGGGAGTGGATGTGCATACATATTACTGTGGATAGACTGTCTCTGGAAACACAAACAAGAACTGGCACCACTGGGCGTCTCTTGGGGAGGATCTGGGTGGCAGTGGGTAGGGAGAGCTGGAATCTTGACTATGTGTCTTTTGAGCCTTCTGAGTTTTAGACCTTGAAGAATACAGTGCTGCTTAGTAAATTCAAAACAAAGCACAAACACCTGATAATTTGAAAAAAAAAGAAGAAGAAAAAGATCAAGATTAAGAACATACTCTTGTTGGTCTTAGTTTGGAATTTGAAGTGAACATCAAAAGAATCACATATTATTTTGCTTTCTTGCTAACTCCACGTCATCTTCTCCATTTCTCTTTCACTCTGGCCAGTAGCCTTTAGCCTCTGTGGGCCTGGTAAGAGCTGAGAACCCACAGGTAACCAATGTCTTCAGTGTCTGCAAGCTGCCCCTAAGTTCCGCAGTACCCTCCGTGACAGGCGGGGTCCTCCACAGGGTACAGACGGAGACCACCTCCTCTGGGTCCTCATCTCAGGCTTGGCTGAGGCATGCGGCAAGTCAGTGGCTCTCAGTCAATGTGTTCAAAGCCATGTCCTTCTTGAAATTCTCTACAAGTGTCCCCATTCTTGGCTTTTCATTAAGCACCTGTATTTCCTCACCATTGACTCCTCCAGAACGTGGTTCTTTCTTTGTCCAGCCAGTCCTCACCGTTCCTTAGGGCCGTATTTCCTGAACTCAGTGGGGCTTGGTGGATGATTACACGGGGCTGCATCCTCCCTAAGCAAGAGGAGACGCCTCTGAGGGAGGGGACAGAGGACAGAGCTCTTGGCCATGCGTCTCCTCTGCCTCACACCCCACCGCTCACAGTGGAATTTAGGACTTCCTGTTGTATGCTTCTCGGTGTCTGATACAGAAAATGCAAGTTGAAGGAATAGATAAATGTACCAGTGAATGTAAAGCCAGAAAAGATGGTCCCCCATTAAAGGATCTCCGGGGCAGGGGCAAGGGGATGTCCCCAGGGCTTGGCAGCACAGACCGTATATGTACAATCTTCATAAACTGAAAGCCTGTTAAGTTGAGAGGTGCCTGTACAAAAAATAATAAATTCAAATCAAACCTCCAAGGATTCAAATTTTCTTATCCAGGTCTCTGTCTTTGGTGCTTCTCTCTCAGAAAGAGTGTACTTATTAAACATGCTTATCCTATAAAATTGGGAAGATTGAAGATAAAGTAATTATCCAAAGAGTATTCAAAACATTGAAAAAAGTTGAAACTACAAAAGATGGTGTTTACCAGCAGTAAATTAAAACTCGGCATTTAGGTTTGAAAAAATCAATTGCATAAGCGGAGGGTGAGGGAAAGCAGGCTTGGGAACTGTTTACATGGAAAAAGTATTGTGTATAATCGACTCAAATGTTCAGTCAACAGCGTGATGGGGTGACTTTAAACTTCGTGTCTGCAGGCTACCTCAACAGGAAGACATCGTATTTCTGACTCAGGAAGTGGGAGCCCTTTTACTGACTCAGATCAGCCTGCAATCTCAAGGCACCGCCTTCTAAGAATACTTAGAGACCAGCATTCATCTGGAACAGTGATTTTTCAAACCGTCAGTTGCTACTCATGAATGAGTGAAATCCATTGCCTGGACAGCAACCAGCATTATAAATAAATAAACAAATAAATAAATAAGAACACAACAGGGTAGAATAAATAGAACTGAATTGGAAAGGCTGTGTAAGTCCATGGCAGCTAATAAGGCTAAGGATTGTTTCATGAAGTTTCTGTTTCAGTTACATGCATGTGTAGAACTGGTCATATATAAAATGGATTTCTTTCTGTAGGCTGTGGTCAATGGAGTTTGAGAAACACCCAGATGGTGAGGCGGGGGCGGGGGGGAATGGTTACTTAAAAAACAGTTGGAATAATCAGGAATTTCAGCTTGAAGAAGAGAAAGCTAAGACATGACATAGGAGATCTCTTCCATTAGTTGAAGGAGTGTCATGAAGAGGAGAGAATGGCTTTGTTCTCTGTTTTTTCAGGAGATGGGGGTTCCAGGGTGGGAGTTTTTAGATCACTCTGAGATGAACTATCTGACAATTGGAGCTGTCCATCAATGGAACTGCAAGATGACACATTCTAGGAGTGCTTAAGTACAAGACAGGGACCATCTGTCAGGGTTGCTCTGGCAGAGATTTCTATATTGGGAGAGGTTGATTTAAACATCCTGAACGTCTCTTTCAACTCAAAGTTTCAACTATCCTATTTTCTCCTGTGGTGTGTTTGAATTTCACAAGCTGTGTGCTTTACTGTGGCTGACTAAGTCAGCAGACATTTTAAACAAGTGGTTATCTCTTGCGAATGGAAACACACAAAATACAATTCACCAGTTTGTTAATTATTCTTATAATATTATGTATCACAATGTTTGATTTATGGTCATGATATGCTATTTAAAATTATTTTGATGAGGATACTATTTTTTGAAGATTTATTTATTTTAAAAGTCAGAGTTACACAGAGAGATGGAGAGACAGAGAGAGAGATGGAGAGACACACAGAGAGAGATGGAGAGACAGAGAGAGAGATCTTCCATCTACTGGTTCAATTCCCAAATGGCTGCAACAGCTAGAGCTGCGCCGGTCTGAAGCCAGGAGCTTCTTTCGGGTCTCCCACATGGGTTCAGGGGCCCAAGCACTTGGACCATCCTCTGCTGCCCTCCCAGGTGCATTAGCAGGGAGCTAAATTGGAAGTGGTGCCCATAAGGGATGCTGGCGCTGTAGGCTGTGGCTTAACCCGCTGCACCACAGCGCCAACCCCCATGATATGCTATGTTAACTGTGAGATTACCAAGGTCACTTGGATTCTTGGATAGCAGTGACAGTGGGATCCAGGCCTCCTGAATCCCATGACAGTCTCTCAACCCTGAACTTCAGTACTGACCTTAGGTGTCTGTCTCTCCTGGATTGTAATGAAAAGCATCATCTTTTTCCTGGGTCCCTGACCACCTGCTCTAGACACTATATTTCTTGAAACTATATATGGCCAGCTGGACTCAATTATGTCCAATGGAGTAAGATCAGAAGACAGTTTCTGGGAAAGCTGACAAAAAGACTTGAGCTTCTCTACTTTTTCTTTCTCTTGTCTTTCCTCATGAGTGGATTTCCAACAACCTCCCCGAACCATGAAGTGGAAACCACGTGCCAAGGTAGTGGAGGATGGATACTTAGACCATGCGCTAGGTATCCCAGCTCTACTGTGGTTCTCTTACAGGGGAAAGAGAAAGGAAGAAAGGGAGGGAGGAAGGAAGTGAGCTAGTTCTGTCTTATCGAAGCCAATGTTACTTGCTTATTATTTGCAATTTAACCCAGTCTGAATTGATCAGCCTTGTCTTTCACTTGTGGATGTTGGGTGCTGCACTCTTATTTATTATAACACTGGCAGAATGTTCAGGTCTTGCAAAGTCAGACTTTCTGTCTCTTGACAATGTTCATCCTGGGTGAACACCTGACATGTTGAACCCATTTCTATCTAGCTATTCCCAGGGTGAACATGGGGCACATTTTCTATTTTAATGTAGTAAACTTTTCTTTCCTTAGTAGACACAATTAATGAGGCTCGCAAAAGGTCCTGCTTAAGGCATTTAGAGAAATGGTTCCATCCGTAGCCCTTCTCTGCACTCTGTGTATCCTTGCAGTCAAATGGACCTTGACCATCATCCTTCTTCCCACTTTAAGGCCACACAATGGGACTTGAGGTGACAGTGATTCTGGGCAGGGCCCAGATTTGGGCGAACTCAGGACACCTGTACAACCTTTCCCATTCTGCAAGACGAGAGGAGTCTGAGACGCTCCCTGCCTGGTCAGTGGCACCATCGGACGGAGAGATTATTGCAGCGTCCTGTGTTCAGCCAGCAAAGGGTGACGGGTGAGACGCAGGGTGGAGCTTTTCCAGCCCTGCTGCTGTTGTCTTCTTGTAGCGTTGCACAACAGGCCAAATCTACTAGCTCTCTCTCATAATTCTGCCTCTCGAATGAATGAATGAATGAATGAATAAATAAATAATTTTTTTTTTTTTTACAAATTGCAATTGCCTACACTCTCCCTTCCCTGTCCCCTATGAAGGGGGTGTATGAGCTCCTAAGTCTCCCTGGGTTATCGGGCACTCACTTCTAATTTGTGTGATGCCTCACACATGTCATACGTTGGAATGTCCCACCTATTGTCAGCTTATTTCAACGGAGTCAATTATCAAAACTTCAGAGCGAAGAAGTCCCTTCACTCCCACACCTCTACACTTTCACTGGAACACACACATAGATGTCTCCGTCTCCCACGCGCCTTTTCTCTAAAGTGCACCGCTAGGGTATCTTCTCATAGAAACAACAAAGAGCATGAGCTATTAGACTATCAAAGCAGGCTTTCTCTTTATGGGGCAACTGCTTTTAGAAAGATGGTGGGTGGGTGGTGGTCAGTGTTCTGCAGCTAAGAGTCGCGGGACGAGACCAGGACTACTGACCACCACAGCAGGTGAAGTGTGGTAAGTGGTTAGGACAGGGCTGTTTTAGTTTACCCTCGCGTCACTTTGGATCAATCAGCTCCCCCATTGCTTCAGTCTCAGCCTCTCCAAGGAGAAAGCAGAACTTGCTTCTCGGGACAGACGTGTGTCGCCGTGGCTTCGCAGCACTACGCACATCTTAGCAGTAGAACCGTTCTGCGTGAGTGAGATTGAGTGACCTTGTATCTGCCCTCCAGTTCTAGCCCTTACCTATTTCCTCCTGCACTGTGTGTCTTCTCACCTTTTGGTTTGTGGAACTCTGTAGTTAGTGAAGCACTATGCCTTTGACTACAATACGAATGAAAAATGTTATCTCAAACCAATACTTTTTTTAAGAAAGAATAATTTTGAGACTTGGTAGCTTAGTTATTTTGATATAATGAAATTCTGGTGAAATAAAAGAATTGGGTGGGGCAAGCACACTGATGCTCACTGAGATAAACGGAATTCTATTTGATCTGAGCCATCACCATGAGGACCAAATCTAGCTTAAATGAGATGCCTCTAGCCCCCCCCAGGTGGACGAATGGCCCCTGCAGGAGCTTGCTGACAACCAGGTACTTCCACCGAAGGCTGGATTACTCATCTCCACCTTCCCCCCACAGTTGACTCCACCCAGAGGATCCCCAAGTAAGGCAACCCTGCCAACGGGTTTTCTTCCACTTTACTGGCATTGTTCAGTGAGCAGGAGGGTTTTTTAAAGGGGTAGCTGGTTCGGCTTGGACTCCTCCTCCTTTTTGACACTCTTGGCTCATCGGCCAGGGAGAGGCCTGGAGGCACATAGGCTAGTGGTTCTCAAACTCGGCATACGCTGGAACCCCCTCGGGAAAGTGTGCGGGGTGCGCAGCCTTGGCCTCAGGCTTTGTCAAAGTCCCCCAGGTAGTTTTCCCTTGTGTGTGTGAGAGTGGGAGGGGCTCTTTTGCTCCCTTACTACCCAAACCACAGGTGATGATAAAATTAGCCGGTACTAATTGAGCACTTGCTGGGCCACGCACCACGCACCTGACGTCATGGTAGCCTCTCCACAACTGTGTGTCTGCCCTGGTGATAATCTCCATCGGCTAACGCGGCAAATATTTACTGAACGCCCGATTGTTCTGGGCGCACCGATGAGTAAGACACAGCTCACGCCCTTGGAAAGTTAATCATCTGAGATGGGGTGCTAACAAGGCTCCAAACTACAGCCAAGTCGAAAGGAGGCAAAGGAATCGTGGCTTTGCTGGGACTTCTCATCTTTGCTGGAATATTCCTCCCTTGTCATGCCATGGCTCCTCCAGTTATCTATTCCCGAAGCTTGAGCTGCACCAATCAGAAGACCTCCAGGATTTCAGGAGTCTTGTCCTGAGGGATATTACGAAATTCACAGGACTTCCTCGGCTCCACCAAGGCGGGGCTGGCCTCTTCCCTTCCTCCCGGGTACTTCCTACCTGCTCACTCTGCGGCATTTTTCTAACAGCAGGCGTAATTCACATGGTTGTTACACTTCTCAGCCGCCTTCCCCCACTAGACCATCCGCTGTACCAGGGCAGAGGGGCGTGTCTTTCGGATTTGCTGCTGTGTGCCCAGGTCCAACAACAGTGCATGGACATGGAGTACGCAGTAGATTCTAGAGGGAATGAATGATGACCACGCGTGGTTCTGTGTGCTGTGCATCCTGCAGCCCTTCGGGCAGAGCAGGGGTGCACTGCCCCCCTGAGCCAGCTACCCCCCCCAAAGTGTGATGACAGATCAAGGTCTTGCCCCTCATTAACATTCTGAACCCCAAGTGGAAGACTTCAGAAAACCAACAAACCTGCAAAAGGAACCCCCATCCCTCAATAGGACAGACCAGAACTTTCCAAATAGAAAATCCCCCAACGCTTTACTGAAGCAAGATTATTTTTTGCCTCCGAGAGCAGCCCAGGGATCCAGGAACTCTCCAAGGACCACCAAGCCTGGAAGGCAGCCAGCCCTGGATTTCCTGGTGGAGGCAAAAGTCATGCCCTTCCCAGAAGGCAGCACTGGTACCACGTTGCCTCTCCTGCCTCTGCCCACCCCACATGTTTGGGAAAGTGGGGTGCACGTGCTGGCCTACAGGGCTGGCGCAGACCCGGGGGCGCCTGGGTGATGTGCTCCACCTGCCGGGAGGAGCCAGTCAGTCTTGAGAGCCTGAGTTAGAAACAGAAGAGGGTCCTGTCTTTAGCAGGAAAGATGCTACAAGGAAGCAGGAGCAGAGGCTTAGATCCAAGGAGTTGCTTTAAGAGGCCATGAGCAGGCCGGCGTTGCGGTTCAATAGGCTAATCCTCCGCCTTGCGGTGCCGGCACACCCAGTTCTAGTCCCGGTTGGGGCGCCGGATTTTGTCCTGGTTGCCCCTCTTCCAGGCCAGCTCTCTGCTGTGGCCAGGGAGTGCAGTGGAGGGTGGCCCAAGTGCTTGAGCCCTGCACCTGCATGGGAGACCAGGAAAAGCACCTGGCTCCTGCCATCGGATCAGCGCGGTGTGCCGGCCGCGGCGGCCATTGGAGGGTGAACCAACGGCTAAAGGAAGACCTTTTTCTCTGTCTCTCTCTCTCTCACTGTCCACTCTGCCTGTAAAAAAAAAGCCATGAGCAAGGCGGGCTGTGAGGAAGCAGGAGCGCAGGAGAAGGCGAGATAGCAGAAATGCCTTGGAATACAATAAGAGGATGAAGAATGACACACACCCCTGCCGGAGGCCCTTTGAACTGCTCTGGGCTCGAGATAATATCAAGTTCCATTCTCTCTGCGCCCTTTGACACCCTGTCTTCTGGAAGTTTCCATCAGCCTCACTGCTTTGCCATTTCTCCATTGCAAACCTCCTCGTTTGAACCAGCTGGAGTGTTCTCTTCATTCCAAGAATCTAAGCGAAAGAGAAATCTGTGTGCTTTACATACACCGGGCTATTGTGCGGGCGTGTGTGTTTTTCGGAGGCTCATCCTGTTTGGGTAAAATCCGGTCGGGTAAACCCAAGGATTAAGAGGGTTGGTTCCTCTCCCCTGTTCTTCAGGGTGGTAGATGACCCCTCATTCTTCCCACATGTCGTCATCCTGGAGAGGTGTCTGCAGTCTCAGGTTACGGCTTGTTCTCTTTGCAAACACTGGAGAAAGAAAAAAACCCATCAAGATGCGAAACTCGGAGAAATAAAACACGACTGTTGTCCCGGGAGGGAGTCCTGTTTCAGGCTTCTAAACCATAAGCCCTGAGTGTCCATCCCTGGCACAGGTGCTGGGGTGGGGGCACGGGGCCTTCGGGGCCAGGCGTGCCCACCTACATGTACAAGCCTGCACCCCCAGGTCCTCAGAAAAAGAATCTGGAACACATGGGAGCTTTGTCTGTGCCTCCCTCTGGTTTTTCCTTCCCTTTGCTTTTGTCCCCTCTTCCCTTCTGCCTTGAGACGTGTTGAGGGCCAGCGAGGTGCCATACACACTGTGCGGGGTAGTGGAGATGCAGCCGGGAAGTCAGACAACCACAGGGCCAGCTCAGGGAGCCGGTGTTTGTTCGAGCAGTCAATCAAATCACCTCGAGTGCTGTGGAGCAGCTTGGGGCGCAGGGCACTGGACCCTGGTTTGGGGGCTTCCTGGAGGAAAATGAAGCCTTGGCTGCGTGGCCTTGTCGCCTGTCCCACCTGCTCAGTCCCGGACTTGCCCACGGGTGCCCTTGCTCGGACGAGGCACCGCCCGCTGTGGACTGGTTACAGACCTGGCCCAGTGCTGTGCAGTGCTGACAGCACCACAACCCAGGCTGGGAGACTTGCCTCTCTGTTCTTGTCTGTATTGGAGCCCTTCTCTGCCCCATTCCCCCCAGCTTGGTGCCAGCAGCTCACACGGTTCCCACGCGGCCAGGCGCAAGAGATGGTGTCTCTTCCCCCTGACTCCGTTAGAAGGCTCTTGCCTGCTGCATGCAACGCACCAGGACAAGGACTGCAGCTGCCAGCGGGTGTGTGTTCCTGGGGCGGCCAGGGCTTGCCCAGGAGAGCATTTCTAACCCAGCTGCCTTTGCTCATGGCCGAGAACCCCGCCAGGTCCCAGTGGCACGGCAACAGGACGCTGCCCGCTGGGGCAGGGCAGGCTGCATCTTGCTGAGCCCAGCCAGGCTGCATGGAGGCCGCAGGCAGTGATGTTTCCCACAGCCTGCCTTGTCTCAGGTTGCCGGATTCCTCTCTCCTTCTGAATCCGTTCAGCTGTTTGGCTAAATGGACTGCGGCTTCTTTTGGGGGCCTGTCAGGCATCCACTGGGGTTTCTGCTTGTGAACAGGTGTTGCGGGAAGCATGATTCATTTGTTTGGTAGAGGTTACCCTGTGTTTGGAAAAACAAGTTGAAAAGGAAAAATGGCCTGTGGCTGCTTCCCGCTTCTCCCAGCGGGCCCTGGGATCAGCCAACTGCTCTCACCTTGGGTTTCCAGAAGCCCCATCTGGTTAGGTACTCTGATTTACGTTGGCTAGAATCCAGAACGGCCGATTTGGTTTATTTTAAGGAGTTATATTTTAAGAAACTTTTGACATTTAAAGATTTAATTGGAACAATCTGTACCCAGAAATTTTTTAATGCAGTCTAGGATTGAAAGATGTTCTTTGGGGTGTGTAAGGATCTCAACACAAAAGGCAGAGAGGCAGAGTTTTCCAGACCTGGCCATTTCTGGGTGAGGAAGAGGCAGTGGGGCATCTGGGGCGATGGGGACTTCCACCCAAGGTGAGCGTGGAGACGTGGCAGTTTCTACAATGGACTCCTTGAACCTGTTTATGTGTTCCCTGCACTCTGCTGGGGTGGACTGTCTCCCACGGCCAAGCCCGGGGGGAGGAAGGCCATGTCGCACCATGTGGCTAGCTCTTATCAGGCAGTCAGGCCTAACTGGGGTGGGCTCTGGCCCCCTGCCTCCTTCCTTGACCAAAGGCTGGGCTATTTCTGGTCCTGGGAGCCAGTAGAGACAAGGGGGGATCTACACTCCCTGATATTGCTGTGGACTGAAGCAAAAAGTTTTCCAGCCTCCAAAAGGGAAATGTGTATATGTGGGGGGGGGGGGGAGAAAGAGAGAGAGAGAGAGAGAGAGAGAGAGAGAGAGAGAGGAGGCAGGGCCCCAGAGCCCAGTGGGTAAGAAATGGGAGAGAGGCTCACGCTTTCCTGAGTGGTAACTTGCATATCACAGCCCAGCTTATCTCTGACTTCCACCTTTGCTGCCACAAATTGCCACATGTGTGCACAACTGTCACTCACACCCTGTGGGTCTGTCCTGACTTCTACTCTGTCGTGTCTATGGATGACATCACAGGACCATCCCCAGAGTCATCATCTTGGAGTCATCATCCCATCATGCTCTTGGTCTAGTCTCAATATCTCTGATCTTATCTCAGTGTTGATTTAAAAAAATACCCATTTCATCAGGCTTCTGTAGTCTTAGGTACCGGGAGAAGTAAAAGCAGGATAGGGGGAAGTCGATTTACTTTTGTGGGCGTCTACCGTGTGCCAGACTCTAGTCGACATTTACAGCGAAGGTGGAGGCTTTACAGAGCTCCACCTCTTCGCAGTTCTAGCTGCTGGTGTTCTGCTCCCTTCCTCCAGGCACCCTGGAGTGCACTTGTGGAATTCTCTGCCACTTCCTTGTCTTTGATCATATTCTTCCTCCCTGGCGTATCCCCCGGCACTATTGCTCTAGGGTGAAATGTTACTGTCTTCTAAGGTTCGTCAGGTTTTTCTGGTAAATATGAACGGCCAGCTGTGCAGGCAGAAAGCACTCACATTGGTAGTATTTGCCAGTGTCCATGGGGCGAGGACTCCCACCATGGCCAGCCTCAAGCGACCAGACATCAACCAGCTCACAAGAATTCCTGGAGGGGCCAGCGTTGGAGCAGAGCAGGTTCCGGATCACAGCACTGGGTCCAGTCCTGGCTACTCTGCTTCCAAACCAACTCCCTGCTAATGAAAATGGGAAGCAGCAGATGATGGCTCAAGGGTTTGAGTCCTGCCATCCACGTGGGAGACCTGAATGGGGTTCCTAGCTCCTGGCTTCGGCCTGACCCAACCCTGGCTATTACAGACATTTGGTAAGTGAGCTAGAAGATGGAAGACCTCTCTCCTTCTCTCTGTCATTCTGCCTTTCAAATATATAAATAAACCTTTTTTAAAAATTCCCAGAAAGTTAGCTAACATTTTTTCCAAAACCAAAGTGAATTGGCTCTATCACACCAAACGTCACCTTTTTTGGTACTCTCAATCTGTACTGTGCCTTCCCGCCTTTGACCTTTGTTAGTAAGTTGCACCTTCTTTCCAAAATATTCTGCATTAGATTATGGTTTTTGAAGATTTATTGATTTATTTGAAAGGCAGAGTTACAGAAAGAGAAGGAGAGACAGAGAGAGGGAGAGATATTCCACCTGCTGGTTCACTCCCCAGGTGGCCACAGAAGCTGAGGCTGGGCCAGGCTGAAGCCAGGAGCCAGGAGCTTCCTCCAGGTCTCCCACATGGGTGCAGGGGCTCAAGGACTTGGGCCATAGCAGAGAGCTGGATCAGAAGTGGAGCAGCCAGGACTAGAAATGGCGCCGATATGGGATGCCGGCGCTTCAGGCCAGGCCTTTAACCCGCTGCGCCACAGTGCCGGCCCCTGTCTACAGCTTCCAAACAGTTCATAAAACTATTTTGGAGACACAGAGATAGCAAATAGGCAAGATGTAATCAATGGAAGAACTGAAGTAAAGGTTACATAATGGCCATTTTGCAATTTTTCTGGAGATCTGAAAATTCTCAAAATAAGAAAGCCACTCAGGAGAAGGGAAAATATATGACTCCCTGGATGTATAAGTAAATATTGATAACCACATTATTCACCGTAGCTGTGAACTGGAGCCTATGCAAATGTCCATCAGTTAGTTGTTCACGGGCAAACAAAAGGTGAGCTATTCATTCACGAACACACAACTCAGCCGTAAGGAAGCAACTGCTGATACAGGCTGCACACACATGCACATGCTCTGTGAAAGCAGCTAGAAGCAAAAGACCACGTAGTCCATCATTTCATTTCTGAAAAGGTCTAGGGAGGGAAATCTGTAGACAGCAAGCAGATCAACAGTCGCCCGAGGCCAAGGTGACAGCGGGCATTGCCTGCCAAGGAGCAGGAGGGAAGCGTTCTGGGGGGGTGGGAAGGCCCTCAAATTGGATCGTGGCGATGACTGCACCATAATTCTCACTGCTATGCATTTATTAAAAATCATTGCACTGGACACTCCCAAAGGGTGAATTATACAATTGGCCATTATGTCTCCATAGAGTCGTTAAGAAAAAAAAAATCAAGGTTCATTTCTTCACTTAGAAATCTGTTGGTGAGACTATCCACTCCACAAATATTTTTTTTTCGAGCCCTTACTATGTGCCTGTTGCTGTGTGCTAAATCCCAGGGATATAGTTTTGAATCCAACAGGCACCGAAGTCTGATGAAGTTTTATCAGCTGTGTTGGAAGTATGTGGTCCATGAAAGGTATCTGATGATATAGGTAGGGACTGGATAATATGCATTTATTTTGCTGTCTGCTTTGTTTAGCTTCTACCAAAGGCAAACAATTTCATGTCCAATGCCCACAACCTGTGAATGTGACATTATTTAGCCCAAGGATCTTCACAGATGTAATCAAGGATTTCAAGATGAGATCCTCCTGGATTGCCCCTGTGAGCTGTAAACCCAGTGACAAGTGTCCTTGGAAGAGAGAGAAGGCTTGAACGCAAGGAGCAGGTCGTGTGAAGAGGGGGACAGAGAGTGATGCAGCCCCAGGCCAAGGAAGTCTGGAGCCTCCAGAGGCCCTCGGAAGTCCAAAATCGGGAGGAACTTTTCCCCAGACCCCTTAGAGTGAGCGCAGCCTCGCCCCCACCTCCACTGTGGACTTCTGGCCTCCAGAACTGGGGGGAAGTTGCTTTTCTTTATCTAGGGCCACTAAGTTCGTGGAGGCTTCTTAAGGCAGCCCTAGGAAGCGAGCAGAGCTGGTGACTCCAGGAAGCACAGCGAGGGAGCATGGAAATGGGATGCAAGGAGGCAAGCCGGGGCGGGGCACGTGGAGGGGTGCGTTCCACCCTGGGGATCTCCTGAGAGACTGAGAGGCAGGAGTGGGAGGTGGGGCTCTGCACCGGCTCCACCTGCTCCGTCCTCCACGGTGGAGGGTCACTCCTGTGCTGTGAACGTCCGGTACTCTTGGTCTGCAGAATGTGCTTCCGGACTGTCTGTAGGTGGACCAGGGGGCTCTGGGCAGAGTGCAGGGGACAGAATCTGCTCTCTGCCCTTTGGCTTCCTATCAGTTAGCTGAAAACACCACCCCCACCCCAACAAAGTATGGGAAGAAAAATGACGTCTGGTGCGTGGAGACTAACTCACTCCTAGCCTAAGCAAGGGGGCGGGCTCGGGTTAGACTACCCAACGGCACATTTGGATCATCCATGTAACAACTCCCTGTGAGAGTGTGACACGCGGAGTTTCTCTGCACCCCAGGGGAACATGAACCCCCTTCCTTTGGGATAGTATCAGTACGAATGACTTCTTCTGTTCTTTTCGAGTATATTTGATTTCCTCCTGTTTATAAATATTCATGGGAGTGTCTCCCATTTCCATGATATTTGTGTTACTTGTCAGCTCGATGATGACTCCTCAGGTCAGCCATCGTGTTACAGGGTAGCCCAGAAATGCCACCAGGTACCCTGCGCCAACCTGGATTTCCCACGGCTCGGACTTTCCAGCGTCCGGCACCTGCAGGGAAGGTGTGCTATTGGGTTTATCCTTGTCCTATTTTGTGTCTCCTCTCAGTCCTTGTTGGGCAGTGTTCCTACGACTCTCGGCTTTGCTTGTCTGCTCTTTGCTGCTCTGAGCCAGCAATGTTCTTTTCTTTGTGTCTCTCTGGGTAGAAACCCATGGTGCGTTTTGGCACGATGGGATGGGGAGCTCTTAGCCACTGTCCGCGTCAGTTTGCAAAGCTCCCAACACCAGACTTCCGTATCAACTATGCTTTGGAACATAGGTCAACTTGTGCCTCCAGCCCACCCCCAGCAGGGTCTCCATGCTACTGTTCAGCCCTGAATAAATGTACGTATAGGAAATCAAAACGTATCTGTTGGTTTCAAAACTCATCTCCTGTTCAGGTTGGAGAAGGTTCTGGAAATGGCGAGTCTATGCTTGTGAGGCCCCATCAGGGCCTCCTGGGGGTGATGCTGGCTGGAGCCTCCTTCCTCACTTAGCTGTTTACTTCTGCCATGAGCTGGACCTGTGAGACCAGAGCGTCCGGAGACTAAGGTGATTTAGTCTCTCCTCATCTCTGGCTTGACTCCTCCTGGCTTCCCCGACAGGCAGAAATAGCATCCTCTGTCTGCGCAGCTGGCATTATCTTGGCTGGGAGAAGTGATTTATTCAAGCGCCCTCCTAACAACAGCTCACGACTGCTCTGCTAAGTGCTTGGCATTCTTGGCTTCCGTTTTGATGTTCTCAACAACCTTATAGAGTTGCACCTTTGTCATGCCCATTTTACAGATGAAGAAACTGAGACTTAGGGTGCCCAGACACGTGTCGGGGCCACACAGGTAATGGGGCTGGATTCAAGCTAAGGCCTGTCTGACTTCAGAACACCTGCGGACTCTCTGAACACAAGCTTCAGGGCACGTGGCCTCAGCTCAGAAGAACCTGCATCCTTGGCTCCTTTAGAGGGAGAGTTAAAAGGAGACGTTGAAACTTCTGAACGTGTCCTCAGAGAACCGCGCTGTTAGGAGCCGGGTCTTATCCAAGTCAAGGCAAACAAACCCAGGGATGCTGGCCAGCCCCCGAGTGGGCTTGCTCTGTTCAGAAAAGCATGATTGCCTTTCAAAGGCGATTTACTGCAAGGAACATCAGAGCGCGAACGCTTTGGGCCATGGAGGTGGAGGGGGCGAGAGACCGGAGCACTTCAAACCATTTGGGGCAGCGCTGATACTTTTGTGGCATGCCAATCAAACCATGGCAGCCTGATTTTCCTGGGGGTGCGGGGAGAGCAGGGCGAAGAGTTTTAACTGGGGAACATCCAAGGCTTAACCAGACCCTGGAAGCGGGGAAGGTGTGGGCTCACTGGTGCCCAGGTCACCATTTGTGCCCTGACTGGTCATGTGGCCAGCAAGGCAGGGGTCGCCTGGCCCAGTGTGTTCCTGTGGGAAGTGTGGCCTGGCTCTCCATCTCTCCCGCCTGTCTGGTTTTTATCACTTAGGAACAGAAGAGAAAAATAAATTGAGGAGATGGATAACATTACAGTGACTCTGAAAAGTTTTGTGGTCACATGGACCTGTTTCAAGAAATATTTTTAACCATAGACATTTGGTCTCAGTGGGAAAGACAACTTAAAAGGACAGTTATAATTAGGTCACACTTGGAGAAACTTATTATATTTTGCTGTATGTCCCAGGAGTGGTGTATCTTAAATGGTTTTTGCATTTAGATTCAATGCACAGTGCAGAATTCCATTTTTCTATTTCAACAATGGGAAGCCAACAGCAGAAACTATGATGGCCGTATTCAATAAAGCTGAAGGCAGGAATAAATCCGATTTGGGATAGAAGAAAGAGAAATGTCACACAACTTGTCTCCTCATCCCCTTCCCCTTCTTTTCTCCTTTGTGTCCTCTCATGGTGTCTATGGAGGGAGCCTGGAACCTTCCATCTACATTCCCCATCGAAAGCCCCTTCTGCTCAGGGTGAAAGTGTGGCCAGAGACAACTGTTTCATTTCTCAATCGCAATTTTGGAGCACAGGCTAGTGGAGAAAAGGCCGATACAGTGTTAGGAATAAAGTAAACATCGACCGTGGCCCCAACATGCCTTCTGTGTTCTCTGTACAGATTTCAGAATGGGCGGCCGGCTGGGGCCAGTTCTAGGACCCTTGGGAGTGAGGCTGGCAGCAAAGAGAAGGGAAGGACGCAGGTGGGGTACGGAGAAGGGACCCCAACGGGGGCTACCCTGATCTATTGCAAACAGCGTCCCCTGAGAGCTGCCTTACCCCGCATGCTGGCATCGCTCAAGGCCCTTTGCTCTATGTTCTACAGACGTGGGAACAAATGGTGAAGTCTGGGTAATCCTTTTTTTTTTTTAACCTCCCAAGTTATCCCATGCCATGAAAGAAGAACACGAACAGTGGTCTGTAGAGCAGCCGATTACAGCAGGCCCAAGAGGTTGTCTCCCTCTGGCAGACACACGCCACATTCTTATAAGTGCTGCTCCGTAGAAACGATTTCACCCGCGGCCCTCGGACCCCATGCCAGGCTAACAGCCCTAAGCTCTGTACTCTCTGCCAGTCCTCTGGGATTAACTGATGCATTGCCTTGGATGCCTGGTACAGAGCCCTTACCAGTTACCAGAAGGAGGAATAACTATGTGGAGAGATCTGAGTGATGTGTACCCAAAGCCCACTTGCATTTGATGAGCAAGTGACATCGTGTAGAGACACAGGTGCGCGTGTTGCAGTCACGGAACCTGCTTTAGGAAAGAACAGGGAGGAAGTGTGGTCGGGGAAGTCAGGGGTCCATTTTCAATCTGCAGCTGAGGGGCCTCCTCCTTCCTAGGCACAGCTGTCGCGCTGACCAGGGAGGGCCCGGTCCACCGCGGTCCTCCCCCTGTGTACGAGTTCCTGTCAGGCAGCCCTTCCCGTGACCCAGTAGACGAATCTGCTATCAGTGATGAGTGCTGCACAACTCACAGGGCACACAGTGTCAGCACGTTAGCCCAGAGGGCACCAACTCCAACGCTGACAAAAGACAGGCCGGTAAGTCAAGGGAGCACCCGGCTATTGACAAAAAGAGGTCCCTTCATGATGTGGGTCTATGGGTCCAGTGTTGGCAGGCTACTCTGTTTTTCATGATTTATTGATTTCTAAATTTTATGTATTTTTTTTTGAAAGGGAGAGAAGGAGAGAGAGAGAGAGAGAGAGAGAGAGAGAGAGAGAGAGAGAGAGAGAGAGAGAGAGATCTCATCTGCTGGTTTACTTCCCAGATGCCCACAGTGGCCAGGGTTGGGCCAGACCAAAACCCAGAGCCAGGAACTCAATCCTGTGTGTGTGGCAAAGGCCCCACCACTTAAGCCACCACCTGCTGCCTCCTTGGGTGAGCAGCAGCAGGAAGCTGGGATCGAGGCTGGAGCTGGGACTCAAACCCAGGCTCTCCACTATGGTCTACGGGTGTCCCAAGCAGTCTTAACCACTGTGCCAAACTCTCACCCCTCCATGTTCTAGAAGAGCGTTTGGGGATCTGGATTTGAATGTGATCTAGCGTTCAGCTGTCGAGTTATTAATTCAATACTAACTGTCACACACACGCATCTGCAGTCACTCAGAAGGAATTAGCCTTTGTGGGAGAAAGTTGCCGTGGCACCCCAAACTGCTGTCAGTGGCTACTTTTGGGAACAAGAGTGGGAGTGAGAACTTTAAAATTTTTCTCTGTATACTTTTCTATTGTTTGAATCTTTGGCAATGAGAACGCATTTAAGTATTACTTATGTAGCTATTTTTAAAAATCAACAGCCTGAAAAATACAAGAAAGACTGGGTTTAGGAGTTTGATGATTCCAATATTCAAGAATTATTAGAATTTACACTAAGCATGGCAGGTTGATTGCATGAAAAGCCAGAAATTGAAAAGAGAAAAAAGGAAGTTGGAAGAAGCAGAAAGAAAATCAGGGAGGGGGAAAAAATCAAAAGATTATCAATTTATGAAATAAGAACAAAATCCCATAAAAATCAGAGTTCGAGAAAGATCTCTTAGAAATTAAAAGTATAACAAAGAAATAATAATATTCAGAAGAAGGTTAGGAGGTTAAATTATGAAGACTCATAAGATGCAGTAAATAAAAGACACAGATTGGGAAAAGCGGAGAGAAGCAAAGTGACGTGGCGAGAAATGATTCAGGAGCTCCACCTCCAGCTCCACCTCCAGCTCCAAATATATCCAGGAAGAGAAAGCAGAGAACACTGGGAGAGGAAGGTACCAAATACATAATTCAGGCAATATTTTCCGAACCAAATGATCTGGGAAGTCAAGATGAGAAGATTCGTGGCGTGCCCAAAGACAATGCATAACAAATATGAGATGGAACCTCCTGTCACAGCGTGTGGTCCTCAACTCCAGAACTCCAGGCATCACGACGCGACTCCAGAGAGAGGAAATAGAAGTCGGCCACAACAGAGGACCAGGAATAGAGTGGCATCAGATTTGTCAGCAGCACCAGTGGATGTGGGAAGGAAATGGAGCATTTGGGGCCAGCGCTGTGGCGTAGTGGGTTAATCCTCCACCTGCGGCGCTGGCATCCCATATGGGAGCCTGTTCTGGTCTTGGCTGCTCCTTTTCCCGATCCAGCTCTTTGCTGTGGCCTGGGAAAGTGGTAGAAGATGGCCCGACTGCTTGGGCCCCTGCACCCACGTGGGAGACCCAGAGGAAGCTCCTGGCTCCTTGGCTTCGGGTGAGCAAAGCTCCAGCCACTGTGGCCACATGGGGAGTGAGCCAATAGATAGAAAACCTTTCTCTCTGTCTCTCCTTCTGCCTGTAATTCTACCTCTCAAGTAAATAAATAAATGTTAAGAAATGGAGCATTTGAGCAATGTACCTCCAAATTGAGATATGTGTCCAAACCAACACCAAGTGTGAGGGTATTATAACATTTCAGAAATGCAGGGTCTCAAATTTCCTTCTAGGTACTCTGAAAAAGCTATGCCAAAAACAAGCAAAAAGCTATGAGAGGAAAGAGTAAATCAAGGAGACTGGGGATCCAGACCCCAGCGTTTCCAACACGAGAGATGAGTTTGCAAAGGCAATTCTCAGGATGATGATAACGACAGTCGGTAAGATGGAGGCTCTACAGCAGGCCTGGAGGGAAACCAGTGCAGAGAAAGTGAGTGCAAAGGGTTGCACAGTAGTACCTCTGTGGGGAAGGTGAAACTGACAGACAGCCTGAAATGTCTGGCACACAGGACGTCTGGGGAGTAAGTCATTGACAGATACATTTCAAATGGTTAAATGAAAACCAAGGCAATTATTAACTCCAGGAAAAATGTACAAGAATGAAATTTGAATCATGCTACACTATGTGTCTCAACAGAAAATACTATTTGCATAGTCTTATGACTCAAAATGTTAATATGAATTTAACAAAATATGGTGGTATTAACCATTTTGGAAAAATTAAGGTGACAGCCAATAGCTCTGTGGGTGTGTGTATTAGGAGTGGAGTGTGTATGCGCAGTAACATTATGGAGCTAAGCATTTCTTTTGTCTAGTAGAAAGTCAGTTGGTAATGCTTAAATGGAAAACAACTTCATAAGCATAAGCACCTAAGAAAGAAATCTAGAAACAAATGTCTGAAAAATCAGCTAAAAGATGGAAAAACTTTTGGAAAATTGAGCATGAGAACAAGGTTGGAGCAGGTGATTTTTTTAAATGTCTTTGACTTTTTAAAAAAGATGTATTTATTTGAAAAGCAGAGGGGGAGAGAGAGAGAGAGAGAGGGAGGGAGAGAGAGAGAGAGAGGGAGAGAGAGAGAGAGAGAATCTTGCATCCATTGGTTCACTAACAAATGGCCACTGCGGCCTGTGCTAGGATAGGCAGAAACCAGAAGCTAAGAACTCTACCCTCGTCCCCTACAATTGTGGCAGGTTCCCAAGTACTTGGGCCATCATCCACTGCCTTCCCAGGTGCATTAGAAGAGAACTGGATTGGACTGGAACTGGTGTGTTGCAAGAGGTGGCTTAACCATCTGCCCCACAACACTGGCCCCAGGCTTTTTTTTTTTTTTTTTAAAGTCACTTGTGTTTCTAGTGTTCAGCTAATACCAACAATGCAAAAATTAATAACCTAAGCGTGATTTCATTTGTGTGTAGCTATAGCTGTGGAATAAATTTCTAGAGGTCAAAGGGCAAATGCATTTATACTTAAAAAACTTTCCTTATTTATTTTCATCTACTTGGAAGGCAGAGTGACAGAGAGAGGGAGAGGGAGAGGGAGAGAGAGATATCAATCTTCCATTCTCTGGTTCACTTCTCAAATAGCCACACAGCCAGGTCTGGTCCAGGCCAAAGGCAGGAGCCTGGAACTTCATCTGGGTCTCACACATGGTTGACAGGGGCCCAAGTACTTGGGCCACTATCCACTGCCTTCCCAGGCACATTAACAGGAAACTGGATTGGAAGCCGAGTAGTCATGGCCTGAACCGGCATCCATAAGTGATCCAGGCATCCCAAGTGATGTCTTAATCCGCTGCACCACACACAGGTAGCTCATTTGCACTTGTGATAGATAATTGCCCCGCTGCTCTTCTCGGGGGCTATACCATCTGCCTTTCCCTCTAGAATCGTGTGACACGGATAATTATCCTACATTCATCCCAAGAAAGTGTTGTCAAACTTCTGGGATCTTGTCATTCATACTGGTAAAAGAAAGGTGTCTCCTTGCGCTTACTGTAAGTGAAATTAGGAATCTTCTATGTGTTTCAGAGCCATGTATAGTTCTTGTTTCCTGAACTCTAACTCTGTCCTTTGTCCACACTAATTTTTGACCTTTTTATTGTCAACTTCTGTGAACTCTTTATTTTAGGAAAACCAATCTTCTGCGTTGCAATTTTCTTCAGTTTGTCATTTGTCTTTGTTACTCTGTCCTGCTAAATTTGAGTTGTTTGTGGTTATATTTGTATTTTCTTTTATAGATTCTAGATTTTGAGGCATGATTGGAAAGACCCTTCTCACTCAGAGGTTAGAAAGTAATTCACCTAGGTTTCTTTCTAGTGACTTAAATTTTCATTTCTACATTTAAATCTTTGACCAATTTAGAATTTATTCTCATATATTGGCCCAGCTTCATCTTGTCCAGATGGCTATTCTGTTGTCCCAACTTAACTATTTTTTTAAAAGATTTATTTATTTATTTGAAAGTCAGAGTTACATAGATAAAGAGAGGCAGAGAGACAGAGAGAGAGGTCTTCCACCCACTGGTTCACTCCCCAATTTGCCGCAACAGCCAGAGCTGTGTCGATCCGAAGCCAGGAGCCAGGAGCTTCTTCTGGGTCTCCCATATGGGTGTAGGGGCCCAAGGACTTGGGCCATCTTCTACTGCTTTCCCAGGCCATAGCAGAGAGCTGGATCAGAAGTGGAGCAGCCGGGTCTTGAACCAGCACCCATATGGGATGCTGGCGCTTCAGGCCAGGGCCACAGCACCAGCCCCTCAACTGCTCACAATTACACCTATCACTAGGATTCGGATATTGTAAAGAAATGATCAAAAAGTTAAGAGTGGCAGGGAAGCCCTTGCGGTGGCCTCAGGTGAAGAGGGAAGGGGGCAGGGGACGGTCACCACCTCTCTGACAGCCTGTGTGCCCCTCACGGCCACTCCGATGGCCACATGGCTGTTTTGTCAGGCAGAGGGACAGCCGCTGCAACTCGTAAAAAACAACTCTGATGAACGAAAACTGCTGAAGGGCTCCTTGGAGGAAAACGGCCACGCTGTTGCCCCCGGAAGCCAGCGGGAGCCCAGGCCCTGGGAGAGATGACAGCAGGAAGGCTCCGGGAACTCGGGCGGAATTCCCTGTCCCGGGATGACTCAGCTCGCACTGACTTCCTGTGTCTGTGTTTAGGGGTCCAAGTCCTGGGAGAGAGAGGGTAGTTGGCTCGGTTTGGTTCCTGGTCTATTTCCTGTCAGCAGCGGTCAAGGTCCCAGGTCCATGGAGGAGCCAGACAGACGCAGGAACCCTGTGGGTGGAGAGGGGGTCTGAGGGTTGGGGGGCGGTTTCTCCAAAGGAAGAGATGCCTGGCAACACTCCCAAATCAAGCCCCCGCAGCAGCTGTCCACAGTATTTGTAAAAATAGTAACTACAAAAATAGCCGCGATGGCAGGGCCACTTCCTACACGCGGGGGGCTCTGCGGGCCCATCGGCTCACTGACCTTCACCCTGGCCCTGGGAGGTGGGCATCGCTCTCCCCCATAGACAGGCAAGGACGCCGAGCTTGAAGGGAGAGCAGGAGGCTGCTCCGACGCACAGCCTGGGAGAGGAGCCCGGATGTGGCCATACCCGCCCCTGCCTGTGACCCTGAGGGAACGCCGCCCTCGGAGGTGCTGAGCCCTGGCTTCCGGGGGCTGCCTGGGCCCTTCAGTCACCTGGGATGGCTGCCCGCTCCGGGGCGGGCTCGGTGCCCACCGCTTCACCTCCATTCTCTCCTCCCAGCCTCTCCGGCCACGCCCACGCTTGCAATGCCTTCTCCTCCCAGCACCGGTCATGATTCAGAAATCTGCAAAACTCTGCCTTTCTTGGGCTGGGCAGCTCCTGCTGGGTGTGGTCTGGGCTTCTCTCCAGGTGTGGAAACACCACGAGTGAGTGTAGTTACTGAATCACCCACTCAGCCTTGTGGCAGGCCTGCCCCTACCAGTGGGCTCTCTGACAGCCTGAGCCAGTGGCGTCCTTCTGCCTCCAGCGCGCGCCGTGTGGTCCATGGCAGCCACTGACCGTGGCCACAGGCTTCCTGCTGGCAATCCAGGCCCGGGGAAGGCTGCAGCTCTGATGGGCAGCAGAAAAACTTCTCTCCCCATCTGCACCCAGCGGGGAGCGTGGGCACAGTGAGCAGGTTCTGGGGGAACACTGGCTCCGTGGCCATCCTCCTGCACAGACGGCCATGAGGCTCCTCACTCTCTCTGGCTGCTCTTCCTGCCTTCTAGTTAGGGCAAGTCTTGACTCCAGGGGCTGGAACCTTCTTCCCTTGATTCTTTTCTCTCCCCCAGAGCACTTAAGCCTGCATCGTGGCACAGTGGGTTAAGCCGCCGCTTGCCATGCCTGCATCCCATATCAGAGTCCGGGTTCCAGTCCCAGGCTCCTCTGCTTTCCATCCATCTCCCTGCTAACGTGTCTGGAAAGGCAGCGGAAGATGGCCCAAGTGCTTGGGTCCTTGCACCCACGTGGGAGACTCGGACAGAGTTCCTGGCTCCTGGCTTCAGCTTGGTCCAGCCCTGGCTGTTGTGGCCATTGGAGGGGTCCCTCTCTCCATTGCAAATGAGTAAATAAAACTGAAAAATTACAATTAAAACCCTGCCACACACTGCTCATTGTTGATCTGTCTCCACTAGAATTTCATCCACAAGAGCTTTATCCAGGTTGTAGTCCCAGCATCTAGAGCATGGTGGGCACGTGGTAGGCACTCCATATTTGCTAAATGAACAAGTGATGCACCCCTACTCATCCGTGGTGGTTTCAAAACACATTGTTGAGTTCCCCTTAAAGTGGAGCTAGCGCCCTCTCCCCGAGCTGTGAGGTGACCTGAGGGACTGAGTCCCTGCTGATGAGCAGAATGCGGCAGAAGCAGTGCTACGTGACTTCTGAGACAGGGTCCCACAATGGACAGGGTTCACCTGGCTGCATCGCTCATGCATCACTCACCCCGGGGGCGGGAGGTTGCAGCCTTGTGATGAGGCCCTGGGAGTGGCCCAGACACCCACATGGGAGAAAGCGAGGCCTCCGCCAGCCACTGGCACCACCTGCCAGCCGTGGGAGTGAGCCTCTCGGAGGCAGATGTTGCAGAGAGCTGCCGCTCAGGCACTGCTGCGTTCCTGACCTGCAGATGCTGTGAGGACAGTAGGTATGCAGTAGTGTGTTCACCTGCTATGTTTTAGGGGTAATGTGTTACACAGCAAAGAGAATCAAGGTGACTTCTTTTTAAAGATTGATTGATTGATTTGAATGGTAGAGTTACAGAGAGAGAGGAAGAGAGAGCGAGAGAGAGAGCGAGAGAGAGAGAGAGAGAGAATCTTCCATCTACTTGTTTCCTCTCCAAATGACTGCAATGACCAGGACTGGGCCAGGCCACAGTCAGGAGCCAGGAGCTTCATCCAGGTATCCCATGTGGGTGCAGGGGCCCAAGCACTTGGACCATCTTCTGCAGCTTTCCCAGGCGCATTAGCAAGGAGCTGGATTGGAAGCGGAGTAACCAGGACCTGAGCTGGTGCCTGTATGGGATGCCAGCTTAACAGGCGGTTGCTTAACCTGCTGCACCACACAATGCCAGCCCCAAGAATTAATGTAATTTCAAAGTCAACTAATACATTTGAAATATGGCTTGTTTTCTAAAAACTTGATATCCCCAAGATTTATAGGAAAGCATTACCTTATGAAGTGATTCACAACTGCTGATAATATAAATGGAGGTTGTGTGGGATTGGTGGAGAGAGAATTGGCTTGGGGACATTAAAAAAAAAAAAAGAGGTTATTGTCCCAAATGCGGCACTCATCTGGGGACTAGGGAATGTCGCTGCGGAGAAGTGAGTCCCTGGGAGCAGTGTGCGTGAGCCGTGAAGATGGTCCAAAGCCCAGCCCCACGTGCTGGGGGAAAACACTCGTCCGCTGGCTCAAGTGCCCATTGTGGGTTCTTAATGGTGCTTGTGCATAATGAAGTGCAGGGCTGGGGCTCCTGATCTGGGCTGCAGCAAAGGCCACAGCTGTTGTTGTCTTCATTTAACTTCAGAGTGACCTGGAATTATATCCCCCAGTGGTGAAACAGCCAGAAGAGGACACCGCAGAGGATGCTAATTAGCCCCCTGCAGGATACACAAGTTAGAAAATAACCACTCAGAGAGCTGTGGAGCCTCCCGCATCCCACAGGCCCGGTGGCTGCCATTGCTCTCCAGTGCGCTTTTGTCTAGTGCGATGGACGGTGCCAGCCGAGATGCTCTGGGTCCCAGCTTCCTGCCTTCCTGTCGGTGAGGATCAGCAGCCAAGGCCCGATGACTTGATCTGACAGAGGCGTTCCGCACCCGGAACCTCCTCTCTCCCCTAGGGTGTCTGCAGGGCTCCCAGAGGTGCACACAGGGCCAGGTGACCGTTTCGGCAGGTTAGGAACTTGACTCTTAGGAGAATGATTGGCTTGGCTTTGGGCAGGATGATTGCCAAGGGCTCTGGCTCAAATCCTCTTATCAGGGAGTCCAGCAGATTCTGGGAGAGAAAAAGCAGACGGCTTTTGTCGATGGCTATTCAGGCCATTCATTCCATCAGCCACAATTAATTAAGAGGGGGAAGAGAAAAGACCCGCCGAGAGGGAGGTTTTATGAGTGTTGCGGTGGGGCAGTCGGGTTCCTGGAGCCCTTGCTTGCTGGGTAATGACAATCACAGGGAAAGATGGGATAAAAACATGTACTGAGCATTTGCTCTCTGTCCCTGCTATGCTGAGTTCTTGGCATCTATTTTCTGGTAGGAGACCTGTGACTTCCCTGTGAGGCAGGTGCTCTTTCTATACCCATTGAACAGATGACGGGGCTGAGGTCCACTCCAATAATTTTTTAAAGATTTATTTATTTATTTGAAGGTCAAAGTTACACAGAGAGGAGAGGCAGAGAGAGAGAGAAAGAGAGAGAGAGAGAGAGAGGTCTTCTAGCCGCTGTTTCACTCCCTAATTGGCTACAATGGCAAGAGCTGTGCTGATCCAAAGCCAGGAGCCAGGCGCTTCTTCCGGGTCTCCCACGTGGGTGCAGGTGTCCAAGCACTTGGGTCATCTTCTACTGCTTTCCCAGGCCACAGCAGAGAGCTGGATTGGAAATGGAGCAGCCGGGACTTGAACTGGCGCCCATATGGGATGCCAGCACCGCAGGCGGCGGCTTTACCTGCTACGCCACAGCGTTGGCCCCACTCCAATAATTTGCTCAAGGACAAATGGCTCAAGTAGGGTCTCACTCCCGATCTGCCTACCAAAGAACTATGTCGCTAAGTGGTACATGGTCACAGCCATGTACGCGGGTGGTTTCGGAGTGTCTGCCAGTTTCCAAGGTGGGCACACATGTCCTGTCTTGAGATAGTCACATTCAGATCATGCCTGCCACAGTTTTTGAAACATTATCTATTGCCTCCAACCTGCCTCTGTGAGTTGATTTGATGAGCTGGAGACAACCGAAATGATGTGGAAGGAAGTCTGATCACCCGAATGGCCATTACTCCTCCACAGAGGAAAGCCAACGGCACTGGGTGGTCTAGGTTCTCACAGACATGCTAAGCTGTATCATTTGCTTTAAAAAGTACAGAGGTGAACGATGTATTTTAGAGTGAGTTTTTTCCCCTCTCAAATGATTACAATTTGGTTCTCCTGGGAAAAGCTCGCCGGCTGGGCTATGCAAACACCATATTCCCAGGGCTGCTGGGTCGGCGAGATGCCTGTGTGCTAGCATCCTAACATCCCGCTGCCTGGTGAGATGGGGCAGCATTCCCGTTTCACACAGGTGCACCAAGACAAGGAGCATTTTGAGTGTGTTTCCTTTGACTCCTTCCTGCTGCGCTCAAAACTCTTTGTGGGCTGCTCTAGGCTCGGCTGTCAGGTTCACACAAACACATACATCTGTGTCCCGGAGGAATGAGAGCAGAGACTCACCAGATGCAACATCCACACTCTGAGAATAATCATGTTTTCATCAATAATAGTAGCCTTTACTGAGTGTTAGTTCTGGCCAGGGTGCTGCGCTAGACACCTGTTGTGTTTCCTTAAATTTTTTCTATGAACCCATTGGTTATTATAACCCAAGTGCTATTTTTTTTACAGGCAGAGTTAGACAGTGAGAGAGAGAGAGAGAGAGACAGAGAGAAAGGTCTTCCTTTTTCCATTGGTTCACCCCCCAAGTGGCCGCTACGGTGGGCGTGCTGCACCAATCCAAAGCCAGGAGCCAAGTGATTCCTCCTGGTCTCCCATGCAGGTGCAGGGCGCAAGCACTCGGGTCATCCTCCACTGCCTTCTCGGGCCACAGCAGAGAGCTAGACTGGAAGAGGAGCAACTGGGACAGAATCTGGCACCCCAACCGGGACTAGAACCCGGGGTGCTGGCACTGCAGGCGGAGGATTAGCCTAGTGAGCCGCGGCACTGGCCCCAAGTGCTGTTATACTCAGTATAAAGATATGAGCACATCAGTGGGTTTAAGCAATTTGCTGAAGGTTACAGGCAGAGAGTAAGTAGGTAAGGCATAGAATTGCATGGCAATCTTTTCCCAAAATCCGTATTTTTTGCAGGCAATTTCATTGCCTTCAGTCATAGGCAAGGAGGGTAACTTGGACAGCTGGGCTTCCTATGTGGAGAGAGAATAGAGAACTTAATACCATGAAGTCTTGTTGATTCTGTTACGTAAAGCCCACATATTTGTGATCTCTTCGCTCAGAAGGAAGGCTCTCCTCTACAGTCGCCATCTTGGGACTTCTCCTTCGCTCGCAACGTCATTAGAGGCGCGCAATTCCTCGTTGAGAACGCGCCCCCGAGTGGTGGCCGCGGCCCTCCTCTCCTCACTTCCTTTGGCCACAGCCGACTTTGACCGAACAGCGGTGCTGCTCTCCCAACTCGATTGTGCTCCTTGGTGACCAGATTCTCTTCCAGATCATTTCGGTTGTCTCCAATGTGGGGACCCATGGATAGGCCAGCCATGGGACCCCCCCATGGTGGGCTTGGCTTATAGCAGTAATGTGGATGTAGCAGCTGATTGAACTTTGCATCTAGCTGAGGATCATGGAAAACAAGATGGCGCTGATGCCCTGCCTGCTGCGTGACTCCACAGCTGATTGTGATCAAGTGCCGGATTGGAGAGCTCTGTGCATGGACTGTAATTGATTGACTGTGATTGGTTGAATTCTGGATATAAGCGGAGAGCGAGAGAGAGAAGGGGGCACGCCAGCTTTCCCCCTTAAGGAATGTGCGTGCCATCTCTCCCCCTTCTCCCGGTTCCCCCACTCTCTTTCCCACTCCTTCTAAGTAAAAGTCTCTTGAAGACCGATTAACTGCAAGCAGCGTCGTTCCTTCTGCGGCTGTAGGAGTCGACAAGTGGTGCCGTGACTCGGATCCACAAGTGGTGCCGTGACTTGGATCTTGGATCATCGGACCAATCGCTGGAAGCAGGAAGTAAGAAAAGGATAAACGTCCATAGACGGGAATCTAGGCTGGTAAAGTGAAAGGCCTAGGATTACAGCCGCGGTTCCATCGTAAAGATGGGGAGTAAAACGCCAGAAAGGCGGGAGTAAAAGGAGAAACGTGCATACACGGGAATCTAGGTGGGTAAAGTGAAACGCCTAGGATTATAGCCGCGGTTCCATCGACAAAAGACGGGAGTAGAACGCCGGAAGATAGGCGGGAGTAAACCGTCGACAAAAGACGGGGAGTAGAGCGCCGGAAGACAGGCGGAAGTAAACCGTCGACAAAAGACGGGGAGTAAAATGCCAGAAAGGCGGGAGTAAACTGTCGACAAAAGACAGGGAATCTAGGCGGGTAAAAAGGCCTAGGATTATAACCGAGGGGAGTGGAGCGCCGGAAGACAGGCAGGAGTGGACCGTCGACAAAAGACGGGGAGTAAAATGCCAGGAGAAAGGCGGAAGTGAATCGTTGTAAAGACTGGGAGTGGAACACCAGGAGAAAGGCGGGAGTACTGATTGTGATTGATCTTACCATATGTTTCATAAGCAATAGAGCCTGTTCGTCAGCGACATGGAGAAGCAAAAATCCTCCACTGTATGGATTTATATATTGGAAGCAGTGTTCATAACATTAAGCTCATGTCTGCAGGAGGCAGGAAAGGTTCAAAAAGATACTGTAGTTGGATATTTAGGACTTGGGCTTACACCAACAAAAGAGGCCCCTTTGGAATTTGCCATTGCTACGACAGGACTGAAATCCTTAAATGATTTTCGAAAACTATGTGGAAATCTAAATTGGATACGGCTGTATTATAATGAGAGGAAGAAGCACAGGAAAAAAGGCCGTGATAAAGACTATAAAGACTCCATTACAGACGCAGAGAATAGGGTTAAAAAAGATGAGCCATAAAACAGTTCATTAATGCTAATCGTGGTGAAAAGTGTCTGAACTACCCATTCTGTTTTTGTATTATGTACTAACTCTACCCCTATTATTGATGGGAATGCTTGAGCAGATTATGCTTGGTTTGCTTTATAAAAGAATGTAAATGTTTCAATTTATCTTTAAAATTGTTTCGCCATCTATGTCTTTAGTTTAACTTTTGGCTTGTTGAAAGTATTGTTTGCTCATTTATTGACTTGTAATTATGAAGTTTGTTAAGGGGTTTATGATTTTGTACTGAGTTTTGTCTGAGACTGATTTACACGAGAATTCTGATTGTACCCTAGAATTGGGACAGATGAGCAATACCACCTGGAACAGTAATTTTACGAGGTTGTACTTGACAATATAGGCCTCACTTTTCTCACCAAGTGGGTGAAATGGGAGAATTTTGAGGTAACTAGTGTTTAAAGCATACAAGATGTGGAGTGGTTGTCTGCATTCAGAACATGTGAAGAATAGTACCAATTAAGCATTTTACTTTGAACCAAGTATTTCTTTATAAGATGTATCCTTTGTGCCTAACTGCTAATGTGAAATTATGAAGGAATTTGCTAAAATTTATGTGTTTTATTTAAGAAGCAAGTAGTAAGAAAGCTGACCTAATTTGATTTGTTTTCTTAAATGTACTTAAAGCTGTTAATTCACAATTTGATAAAACTGTTCTGGTTTTCAAAACTCCAATAGCCCAGAAGTTCTGATCAGAGCTGTAACACTCTGCCAGCAGTGTACCAACCTGGTAATTCAGCAGGCTATGCTAGCCACCTTGCACTCTTACCCCCATGGAGAAGTGTAGCTTAACATGATGGAACGGTAGCCAATAACGGGTAATCGCTGATGGGCACACCTAGCAACCTAAGACAGAGGGTAGGACAAGCTTCCTATTACCTCCATGACGGGTAAGCAGGTTGCGCGCCATTGGGAACCCAAGACAGGCACGTTTCCATGTCACTTAATATAATAAAAATGGGGGAGATGTGGGGACCCATGGATAGGCCAGCCATGGGACCCCCCCATGGTGGGCTTGGCTTATAGCAGTAATGTGGATGTAGCAGCTGATTGAACTTTGCATCTAGCTGAGGATCATGGAAAACAAGATGGCGCTGATGCCCTGCCTGCTGCGTGACTCCACAGCTGATTGTGATCAAGTGCCGGATTGGAGAGCTCTGTGCATGGACTGTAATTGATTGACTGTGATTGGTTGAATTCTGGATATAAGCGGAGAGCGAGAGAGAGAAGGGGGCACGCCAGCTTTCCCCCTTAAGGAATGTGCGTGCCATCTCTCCCCCTTCTCCCGGTTCCCCCACTCTCTTTCCCACTCCTTCTAAGTAAAAGTCTCTTGAAGACCGATTAACTGCAAGCAGCGTCGTTCCTTCTGCGGCTGTAGGAGTCGACAAGTGGTGCCGTGACTCGGATCCACACTCCAACCCATCAGATCTACAGGGGCAGTAGATAATGTTTTGCAAACTCTGTAGCGGGATCTAGGGATGATTTCAAAGGTAGTGAGTCATGGCAGCCTGGCTGGGGGAAAATAAGTCTCATCTGGATGTGTAAGCTCTGATTTATTTGTTCCAGTAATAAATAAAGTCAGTCTTCCGCTTTGCCGTGACACCCGGGTCATGCTACTCTCCGGAGGGCTCCGCCTTCTTTCCCCAGAGTTTGTTGGCTTCCCTACGTGTCTCAGTTGAACTGCTTTTGAAAGTCAGCTAAGGAGACTTTGTCTCATTGGGTACAACAAGAATGGCAAAGGGTGAGGTTTCACGACCGTTTAGTGTCTTTATTCTCTTGTGAATACAATGACGCCTGCAAAAGTCACTCCTCACCCACAGAGCTCTTTGCAGGTCTCTCTCCGACTTCGCTGGAGACACACTGGCTGAGTGGAGAAATGCTGTTGGAGCGATAAGGTTTTGCTTAAGCCAGGTCACTGGCAACAGCAGGCAAGAGGACAGGGGATGTGCTACATGTCTGTGCCATCTTCCTGTTGTCCTCTCGCAGTCTCTCCATCATGGGGGTTTCAGTTCCCACTCTGCGGTGTGGGCTTTGGCGTTAGGAAGCTAATTTTTCTTGGTGCTTCCCCTAATTTCAACAGACCAAGCCTTGACGATGCCACTCACCATCCTGGTAGCTTTCCCTGTCCCTCACATCTGGAGTAGATCCAAGAAACGTCTAGAACCCTGGCAGTAAAACAGCTCGAGGTTGATCTGAGTTTGGTGTCACCGAAATGTGCTATTTAACAGGCAACTGGGATAGTGTCATCGTCATTATCAATGTTTACTGAGACACCACTAAGCAGGTACCAATCCCCATCTGCGAGGCATTAAGGAATCAGCCTCCGGAGGCACAGTCATTCCTCAGCAGTGGCAGAGAATTCGTTCCAGGATTGCTGTGGATGCCGGAAGCCATGGATGCTGAAGTCTCTTATGTAAAATGGTGTTTGCATGTAACCCACGTGATCCCCCTTAGACTTTCAGTCCTCTCTGGATTTCTTATGATACCTGATACGATGCACATGCCATGTGAATAGCTGTTATCCTGTATTGCTTGGGGAGCCACGATGAGGGGTAAAGGTCTGGTACAGATGTAGACCCAACCTTGTTTTCTACCCATGGTTAACTGAATCCATGGCGTCAGCCTGCACTATGTTCTGAGTGTCTCAACCAGAAGTCCTCAAACTTGAAGACAAATAATATAATTACTTGGAGAACTTTCTCAGAATGCACACAGAGGTGGACATTTGGTCAGCAGCTCAGTCACTGGAAGGGCTGCCTGCATCCCATGCTGTAGTTCCTGCCCTTGCTACTCTGCTTTTCATCCGGCTTCCTGTTAATGTGCACCCTGGGAGGCAGCAGGTGAGGGCTCAGTTACTTGGGTTTCTGCCACCCGCCTAGGAGACCCGGATGGAGTTGCAGGCTCTTAGCTTCGGCCTGGCTCAGCCCTGGCTGCTGCTGAGGGCATCTGGGAAGTGAACTCTCTGATGTCTCTGTCTTTTCAAATAAAAATAAATATTAAAAAGCAACCACACTCATAACCTAAACAGACAGAAAACACAAAGCAGGTAACTCAACCTTATCCCTTAAAGCTCGGGCCCTTGGAGAGCTGAGCATCTGCGTATTTGAGGATTCTGCAGTTGATTCTGGTTTGTCCTCAAGGCTGGGAACCAATGCTCTTTGTATCGCACTGGAAGCCTGTGGAGAAAGCTCAGGAGTCCTGAAAAGCTTGATCGTTAAAAAAAGTAAAGTCAACACACCTTTACTATCCTCACATATTCCTTTTCAAAGCAACAGGATGGAATAGTGCTAGGGAGAACTGATATATTTTAAGCAGTTGACATGCATTTAACGTATTGCATAGTGTGTGTCAGTCAAAATGCAGCCAGGAAAGGGGCAGGTGCAGTGGCACAGCGGGTTAAGGCATCACTTGGGAGTGCCTGGTTCGAGTCCCTGAGACTCCACACTTCTGATCCATCTTCCTGCTACTGCAGCAGCTGATGATCCAGGTACCTGGATGCCTTCCACCCATGTGAGAGAACCACATGGAGTTTGTGGCTCCTGGCTTGGGTTTGACCTGGCTCTGGCTGTTGTGGCCATTTGGGCAGTGAACCAGCAGATGGACGATCTCTCTTTGTGTCTCTCTCTCTCCATCACTCTGTCCTTCAGATAAATAAATAAATCTTGGGGCCGGTGCTGTGGTGCAGTGGGTTAACGCTCTGGCCTGAAACGCCAGCATCCCATATGGGCGCCGGATCAAGTCCCAGCTGCTATATTTCTGATCCAGCTCTCTGCTATGGCCTGGAAGATGGCCCAAGTCCTTGGGCCCCTGCACCCGCATGGGAGACCCAGAGGAAGCTCCTGGCTCCTGGCTTCGGATTGGCACAGTTCCAGCAGTTGTGGCCAACTGGGGAGTGAAGCAGCAGATGGAAGACCTCTTTCTCTCTCTCTCTCTCTCTGCCTCCTCTCTCTCTGTGTAACTCTGACTCTCAAGTAAAAAATAAATAAATAAATCTTTAAAAAATAAATAAATCTTAAAAAAAACTCTATTCATAAAAATTAAATCCTGCTAGGTACTTCAACAGAGGGTACTTAGTCTAGTGAATGGATCTCACAGGCGTTAGAATACCCACAAGAGGACAGGGAGATGAGGAAGCACAGGAGGAGATCCTGGAGCTGAAGGTAGGAGAGGGGCCAGAGCCTGGGAATGCGGAGGAAGGGCCAGCGCCCTGGGAGCGAGGCTGCCTCGGGGCCCCCAGGGACGGGCACTGGGGCTGCCCAGGCGACACATGTGGCCGGCGGGGATGCTAACGAGAGGAGACCAAGATGCCCACATTGTAGCTGTGCAAAGGAAGGGAAAAGAGGAAGAGTTCTTTCCTCTCTCCTGCTTTCCGGTCTCCTAGTGTCCCGCTCTGTTGCACACTGGCTAGCAGGGGAGCTTGGGCAATGTAGCTTTCGGCCTTTATCCCTCAGCTTTAGAAATCAGAGCACAGACGGGCGCGCATGGAGCTATGCAGTGACAGGTGATTCCCAGCACACTTTAGACAATTGATTCATGGCTCGGCACCATGGTGAGGAGTGAGCAAGATCAGAGTTCACGTCAAAACGTCTACAACTCCTGCTCTTCCCGCTGCCGTAAGTTTTAAATGCTTTAACTCAGTTTACTTTTTTTATTATTAATTTTTATTTGACAGATAGAGTTGGACAGTGAGAGAGGGAGACAGAAAGGTCTTCATTCCATTGGTTCACCCCCCCAAATGGCTGCTATGGCCGGCACTGCGCCGATCCGAAGCCAGGAGCCAGGTGCTTCCTTCTGGTCTCCCATGTGGGTGCAGGGCCCAAGCACTTGGGCCATCCTCCACTGCCTTCCCAGGCCACAGCAGAGGGCTGGACTGGAAGAGGTGGAGCTGGGACTAGAACCACCACCCACATAGGATGCCAGTGCCATGGGTGGAGGATTAACCAAGCGAGCCACAGCGCCGGCCCCTCAGTTTATGTTTATACTTTGACTTTTTCTTTTGCAACATTTATTTAGCGCTGGCTGTGTGCCAGCTCCCATGTTAAATGCTTAAGTTGTGCTTATCTTATTCAAACTTTGAAAAACTGTTAATGCACAGTGGCTCAGTGAACAGTTGGGTCAGTAAACTTGCAGTAAAACTTATTTCTTGGATTGTGAAATAGATATGTATATATATGTATACTCATAGAATAGAAAAGATTATTATGTAGATGATTCTAGTGAAAAACACAATAGATAACTAAGATTATTGTTATACATTATTGAGCACACTATTCTAAACAAATTCGACTCACTGCAGAGCATAATTACTAAGCAGGTGTGTGTGTTTAGCACTGGACTACAAAACTTAGGAGAGGCTGGTGGCCAGCAGTGTGGCCCAGCCGGTGAAGCTGCTGCCTGTGAGGCTGGTATCCGATATCGAAGCACGAGTTCAAGTCCTGGCCGCTCTGCTTTTGATCCAGCTCCCTGCTAATGCACCTGGGGGAGAAGCAGAAGATGGCCCAAGAACTTGGGCCCCTACAACCTATGTGGGAGACCCAAATGGAGTTCCTGGCTCTTGGCTCCTGGCTCCTGCTCCTGGCTTCAGCTTGGCCCAGCCCTAGCTGTTGCAGGCACACAGGAGATAGAAACTCTCTCTCTCTCTTCCTCTCCTGTTGTAACTCTGCCTTGACAATACATCTTTTTTTGACTTATTTATTGGCAAGGCAGAGGCAGAAACAGAGGCAGAGACAGAGAGAGAGAGAGAGAGAGAGAGAGAAAGTCTTCCACCTGTTGGTTCATTCCCCAAATGGCACAACAGCCAGACTTGGGCCGATCCAAAGTCAGGAACCAGGAACCTCTTCTAGGTCTCCCGCGCAGGTACAGGGGCCCAAGCACTTGGGGCATCGTCCACTGCTTTCCCAGGCCACAGCAGGGAGCTGGATCAGAAGTGGAGCATCCGGGTCTCTAACCAGAGCCCATATGGGATGCTGGCAATGCAGGCGGTGGCTTTACCTGTTATGTCACAGTGCTGGTCCCTCCTCCAATAAATCTTTAAAAAGAATAATAATACAGGAGAGGCAAGCAAAATGCACAATGAAGACCTTAGTCTCAAGGAATGTACTAATTCTGAAATTAAGACTTGGTAGTAGGGCCGGCCCTGTGGCATAGTGGGCTAAGGGTCCACCTGCAGCACCAGAATCCCATATAGGCGCTGGTTCTAGTCTCAGCTGCTCCACTTCTGATCCAGCTCTCTGCTATGGCCTGGGAAAGCAGTAGAGGATGGCCCAAGTCCTTGGACCCCTGCACCTGTGTGGGAGACCTGGAAGAATCTCCTGGTTCTTGGCTTTGGATTGGCCCAGATCCGGCCATTGTAGCCATTTGGGGAGCGAACCAATGGATATAAAATCTTTCTTTCTCTCTCTCTTCCTTTTTCTCTGCCTGTAACTCTACCTCTCAAGTAAATAAACAAAAACTTTAACACACACACACACACACACACACACACACACAAGGACTTGGTAGTGTGGAATAGCATGTGGATAGTAGAACCACAAGAGGGGCTGGAGGATGCTGGGGAAGCCATCATAGCCAGGAGTTGTGAGGGAAGGTTTCCTAGAGAGATGTCACTCTAGGGAAGGATGCGGGAGGCTGAGTGTGGAGAAGTGCATGGAACATTCCGTGGTAGGGAGAGTGTGAGTGGGAGCCCAGGGGTGGCCATGAACCTGCCCTTTGGAAAGACAGTGAGGAGAAGGGGGCACTGGCGAGAGAGGGGACATTAAGCGGCTGGTGAGGCTGTCCTAGCCGTCTCCCCAGCACCCGTTCTTCCCACTTCCTGGGATCAGGGAAGTTAAACTGGGCTCGAAGCCCTGCAAGATGTGGCCATGAAAGTAGATTCCGGCTAATGAGGGATGGCAGAAATTCCCAGGCTGCGTCCTGAAAGGGAAATGGGTTTCCCCCACTGCTTCTCTTTCCTTCTCCTAAAGGCCAGAGCGAGGATGGGGTACGACGCCATCTTGGATAGAGACAGCATCCTAGGGTGACCACCCAACTGGAAGAAGTCTCAAGCCCCCAACATCGCCAAATGCCCTCCCAGTGGGGACCAGCCGTGCAGAGACGGTGGGAGGGGCTTCCCTCAGAGGGGCGTGGCTTGCTCTCAGCCATCAGCAGCGCTGGATTGGGAGTTTTCTGGCATTTAGTTCCATTTGGAGAAGAAACAGTTCCTCCAATCGCAACCTTACCTGGTATCCACAGTGGGATCCCAGGAGCATCTCGGGGGAAGACCTTTCAGAAACAGGTAGAGCAGAGGGAGGGGTGCGTTGCTCTCCGTAGGTCGGGCAGGGTCGCTCATGGCTTCAGCCACGGGCACACATGTTCTGGGGGAATCAGGTTCTCGCTGCAAATCTGGAAAGCTGCTGCGAGATCTTGCAGTTGCTGTGGGGGAGGCATCAAGAAACACTACTCTTTCTGGAATGGAGGCTTTAATCGGACGCAAGAAAGATACCATAGCATGGAACGAATTGCCTTTGAAATAAAATACATCTTTGGCAGATGACCTGGCCTGTCTTTCTAGCTGGCTCTTTTCAAAATAATCCTCATTAAAGGGATGAGTCACCGTGTTGGCTCCAAATCTGCAGCCTCTCTCTTCTCCCTGGGCAGTAAGCAAAGATCTAGGAGCAGCTTGGGGAGGAGAGGGAAGAGTCAGCGGCTATCGGGCGGGGCTCTGCATTCTTTCTCGGGGGAGGCTTCAGTGTGAATTTTTTGTTTTTCAGATTGAGGTGAGATTCGCATAAGATGACATTGTCCATTTTCAAGTGGTGTTTAGGACATTTGGCTGGTTGTGCAGCCACAGCCCCCACCTAATTATTATTATTTTTTTAATATTTATTTATCTAAAAGGCAGAGAGACAGAGAGAAAGGTCTTCCATATGCTGGTTCACTCCCCAAATAGCTGCAACGGCTGGAGCTGTGCTGATCCAAAGCTAGGAGCCAGGAGCTTCTTCCGGGTCTCCCACGTGGGTGCAGGGGCCCAAGGACTTGGGCCATCTTCTGCTGCTTTCCCAGGCCATAGCAGAGAGCTGGATCAGAAGTGGAGCAGCCGGGACTTGAACCAGTGCCCGTATGGGATTCTGGTGCTGCAGGTGGAGGCTTAGCCTCCTACGCCATCCCCCACCCCCCACCCCCACCAGTTCTAAGACCTCCAGAAGAAACCTCACACCCATTAAGCAATTACTCCTCCTCCTCCCCTCCCTTCTGCCCCCTGCAGCCATCAGTCTGCCTTCCATCTCTGTAGATATTTCATACAAAGCAAACTTTGATATGTAGCTTCTTCCATTTGATGTGCTGTTTTTCGGGTTTGTGGAGCTGGTGGTGTGGCTCAGTGGATTAAGGGGATGCTGTGACGCTAGCATCCCATACTGGAGTGCTGGTTTGACTCCTGGGTGTTCCGCTTCTGATCCAGTCTCCTGCCAATGCACCTGGGAAAGCAGTGGAAGACAGCCCAAGTGCTTGGGCCCCTGCCACCCATGTGGGAGATCTGGATGGAGTTCTTGGCACCTAGCTTTGGCCCCCAGCTGGGGGGTCATTATGGGCATTTGGGGAGTGAGCTCATGGTTGGGCACTCACTTTCAATGTATCTCTCTGCCTCTCAAAGAAATCAAATCAGAATAAAAGGAGTGAATACTTCCTAGGTTTACTGAGCTAGTACATGGTGAGATGAGGGCTCAAACTCAGCCCGGGCGACTCCAGGCTGTGGTGCACAAGGCATCTACTGCTCACTGGGCCAGGGCAGAAAAGGTCGGGCTGGGATGGTTTCTGGGGACCAGATGGGTGATGCTGGAAAGGATCCAGGGGCCAGGAGGGAGCGGCACAGCCTGGATCAAAGCAGCTCCAGGGAGCAGAGATCCAGGCCAGGCCCATGTGGGGCCCAGGAGAGAAAGGTCGGGGCTCAGACTGGCTGCAGTGCAGCTCATTCGCTGATAAGGAACGGCCTGGCCGGGGACGCAGGGAACCTGGGACTTGAGGCTGCGTCTTGCCCACTGTGTTGTGGCTGCCATCGTACAATCAGCGGCTGATCTGACCCCTAGCATGTGGCTGTCAGTAAAGACGAGCCAGGGTGGGACAAATGAACACAGGGCTTCTCTGGGTCTGACAGCTCGGCATGGCTCCCAGAGGCAGCCTGTAGGCGGCCCCTGTGCTGCGAGGACCCGCACCTGCCTCCCCACGGGCAGTTTGCTTCGTTTTGTGACTGTCTGGAGGCTGGAGCGGGTGCCTCAGCCAAGTGGGTGCCTTAGAGCAGCGGAACTTGATCCTCCCCTAGTCCTGGAGGCCGGAAGTCTGATGCCCCAGGTGCCCAAGGCTCCTTGCCTCTGCCGGCTCCTGGTGGGTCTAAGCACTCCTGGGCATGTGACTGGATCACTCCCATTTCTGCCCCCGTCCCCTTTCCCATGCCCCTCTTCCCCTCCCTTCCCCCTCTGCCTCCTCTCACAGTGGGGGGAAGCTCTGGATGTAGGGCCCGCCTAGCTGACCAGGATGATCTCATTTTGAGATCCTTAATCTAATTTCACCTGAAAAGGCTTTTTTTCCACCTAAGATCACTTTCACAGGCTGTGGATACTAGGGTGTAGGCATAGACGTGGGGGCCCCCATTGGACTTACTACACAGGGTCTGAGGTCCCGGACAAAGACATGGGAGGAGCCACTAGCCCCAGCAGCCAGAACTCCTCCCAGCAGCCCCGGCTCCACTCCCCTGGCACTGTTGTTTCAGAATGAGTTATCATCTGCTCCCAGCGTTCTGCCCCACAGGGGCAGGTAAACCGTGCACACTTGTGAAGATGAGTCGCAGGGCACCCAGGGACAGAGAGGAAGATGCCCAGGTTCCCTGGACCCACAGCTGGGGCCCCCAAAGTGTCGTCTGGCCAAGCAGGGTCACGATGGGCCATCTGGACCCATTTTGGAAACTCACTAAAGAGGCCTTGATAATCCTAGCAGGAGGATGGGTAGCAAAGCTTCTCTAGGGAGCAATGGAGTCAGGGCTGGATGGGGGCCGGTGCTGTGGCATAGCTGGTGAAGCTGCCTCCTGCAGCACCGGCATCCCACATGGGTGCTGGTTCGAGTCCGGGCTGCTCCACTTCCCATCCAGCTCTCTGCTGTGGCCTGGGAAAGCAGTGGAAGATGGCCCAAGGCCTTGGGCCCCTGCACCTGCATGGGAAGAAGCTCCTGGCTCCTAACTTTGGAGCTTTCGGCCTAGCTCTGGGAATGAATCAGTGGTTGGAAGACCTCTCTCTCTCTCTCTCTCTCTCTCTCTCTTTCTCTCTGCCTCTGCCTTTCAAATAAACAATTCAATCTTAAGAAGAAGAAGAAGGGCTGGACGGCGAGCACTGGGCTGGGCTGGGCTGCCCCGTGGCCCTTCTGCGGGCTTCCCTGAAGCCTGCTTGCTTTGCCTTCTCCCAGCACCAACCTCATTTCCAGCAGAGGCGTCAGCTGAAGGCTCTGACCCGTGACCTCTAAAGAGCCGGCTACAGTCCTAGGGATGTGTGGAGGCGGGGATGGGTGATGTGAGTCTGCAGAGTTTTCTGTGCTGGAAGTATGGTCCCCTGACCGGTGCTGTGGGGGTGGTTGGGTTTTTCAGGTGGAAGGTGGTTAGGACATGGGGCCCTACCCTCTGAAGGGAGGGAGGCAGGTTTCGTGGGATGGGATTCATCCCCATGAGGATGGAAGGTTACACAGACACTCAGTAACTCCTGTGAACATCACATCCACATGTGAATCCGTGTTCCTGCTGATGTCACACACTGGGGACCTCACCAGAGCTGAGCAGATGCCGACGCCATACCCTTGACCTCCAGAACTCTGAGCTACAGAAACCTCTTTTCTCCATAAAGTGCCCAGCCTCAGGTATTTTGTTATAGCAACAGAAAATGGACTACGATAGATGGTCAATTTGATGTGTGGACTTGGGGAAGCCGAGGGGCCTAGATCCACATTCTGGATGTTTCTATGAGGGCGTTTAGGCTGAGTTTTCCATTGAAATCTATGGGATTTGAGAAAATCAGATTGCCCTGAAACATGGCTGGACCTCAGCCAGGTTGAAAGCCCGACAGGAGAGAAGTCTGACTCACCTCGGAGCCAGGGTGACTGTGTCTCCCTCCCGGCTCGCCAGCCTACTGGCCTATCCTGTAGACTTTGGACTTGCCTTCTTCTATAATCTCATGAGTCAACTGCTTAAAATGACACACACGCTCTCTCTCTCTCTGTCTGTCTACATCCTATTGGTCCTGTTTCTCTGGGCAGCACTGATGAAAGAATGTCTCCACCTGTCCAGCCTAGGTGGAACCTTCTCCAAAGCAGAAATGAGTCTTTTCGTGGCTCCATGCTCTGTCTCATGCTTGCCTCTCCCTTGGGAGAGGCCCCAGAGTGCCTAGCTCACAGGTGAGCTGGCCTTTTCATGGGTGATGCACTCATCTGGGGTCTGTAACATACGTCTCTTGGTTTCGAAGGACTGATTGCAATTTTACCCCAGCTGGGACCCATCCCGTCCACAGGCTCCATAGGACTCATGGAGAGAAGCCATTTGAGTGATGGGAGATGTCCGGGGAGCAGATCACAGCCCTGTCTCTGCTGGGGGTCCCCAGAGGTCACCCGGCACTCGGCACCCACTCAAGTGAATATGGCGGCTGCCGCTGTGGGCAGGAGCTAATGGGGAGCAAGGGACAGAGCAGGCACGGGACCATCAGGTTCATGAGAGACCCACCTGGTGGTAACCAGAAAAGGTCATGAACTGGGGCAGTGGAGAGAGGGAGGAAGGCCCCTGACATGGGGCATTGTTTCATCACTTTTTAAGCCTGTCTTTGCCACTCAACAAAGGGCCATGTAAGGTTTCTCACAGGAAGGGGCAAAAGAAGAAGTTATAATAAATTCAGTTTGAAGATCTAACTGGCCTTCATTTGCAGCCCTAGAACGGGGTGACAGTTTCTTCTATAAGATAAAAGTGTTCTGGGGCCGGCTGTGGAGTAGTGGGTAAAGCCACTGCCTCCAGTGCTGGCATCTCATATGGGCGCAGGATCAAGTCCCAGCTGCTCCACTTCCAATCCAGCTCTCTGCTATGGCCTGGGAAAGCAGTAGAAGATGGACCAAGTCCTTGGGCCCCTGCACTCATGTGGGAAACCCAGAAGAAGCTCCTGGCTCTTGGCTTCGGATTGGCACAGCTCTGGCTATTGTGGCCATCTGGGGAGTGGACCAGGGGATGGCAAACCTCTCTCTCTCTGCTTCTGTCTCTGTAACTCTGCCTTTCCAATGGATGGGTAGAAAAAGAAATCAGACAAAAGGGTTGGTTATTTCCAAGTCGTTTTCCTTTTAAAGATGAAGGCCAGGCGGGCTCCCCCATCATGCTGGCCAGAGCTGGTTCGCTTGGGGATTTGGCTGCTGTCTCTCACTCTCATGGTGTCTTGGAAGGTCAGAGAAACAGCGCAGTTCTAGCTTGGCCATGAAGAGCTCCATTTCGCTGGTCTGTTGGACCTGGGGCAGAAGCTCAGGCCAAACCAGTGGCCTTCTATAAATTTTATCCAACAGAAGTCACCATTTGGTGGAAGGAAACCTTGACTTCCGGGCTGGGAGAAAAGTGCTTTGAAGATTCAATACAGGTGGAAGAGAGGACTCGGCCTCTCTTCCTGGGAATTCTCTGTGACGGTGGAGACATGTGGCAGTACCCTGAAGGGCTGGGAGGGCCTGTAGAACCGACCCCTATGCCTGGCATCGAGAGCACACTCAGACTTGACCAAAAAAATGCAAATGATTCTGAAACTTCATGGGTGTCCTAGCTACCTCCATTCTGCCTTTGTCTTGGACTAGGCTATTGTACAACTTTATAGAGAGAGGTGCTGGCTTGTAGGACACTAGTGCCAACATCCTTGTCTGCAGGAATGCAAATTGTGTCCCTGGAAGGCGGGTGAGTGTCTCCCTGTGGAGAGGAGCAGTTTGGCCAGCCTCACATCCATTCGTCACTTCATCTCAGCATCCCCCATCTGGCTAGCAGTGTGTGGGATGTGAGTTCTCCTTTGAACACACTCTTGCGGTATCTACTGGCCTCCTCGTTAATTAGTGAGTTAACTAGAAATCTTTGGCATGTCATCACATTATATCTGCAGGAGAATAATGACTTCACTTCTTTTAAAAGAATTATCCTTCAACAGAGCCCAATCGTTTCAACACCAACCCCCACCCCCACCCTGCCATAAGACCGCTTCATGTGATCTCCTCTGTAGCAAGGGTCTTAGCAAGCGTCGAGATCCTAGAATAGAACTCAGACAGGTGCATGGAGTGAGATGAAACCTTGCAAACAAAGCGAAGGTTTGCAAAACATCCTCCAGACCGTTACGTCAAAGGCAGAACGCAGAGGAGGCCCCGACAGGTGCACAGAAACCTGTCTCCCCTTTCTTTCAGTCCATTGCGTTGTTCTTACCTTCAAGGGGTGTGAGGACTGTCGTATAGGCCTCAGTACTTAGAACTGCAAGCACTGTTCAAGAAAGAGATTTAGAGGATGTATCTTTTTTTTTTATTTGACAGGTAGAGTTGTAGACAGTGAGAGAGACAGCCTTCCTTCCGTTGGTTCACCCCCCAAATGTCTGCAATGCCTGGCACTGCACCCATCCGAAGCCAGGAGCCAGGTGCCTCTTCCTGGTCTCACATACGGGTGGAGGGGTCCAAGCACTTGGGCCATTCTCCACTGCCCTCCCGGGCCACAGCAGAGAACTGGACTAGAAGAGGAGCAACCAGGACTAGAACCAGGGGCCCATATTGGATACCGGCGCTGCAGGTGGAGGATTAACCAAGTGAGCCACGGCGCCAGCCCCGAGGATGTATTGTATCTTAAGGAGAAGCTCTGGCAAGGTTCCTCTCTCCATGACTCTGAAGCCACAAACCGCCTCCTCCCTTTCCGAAACTGCACTGCACTTGAATTACATTCATGCTGTGGTGCCCGGGCTGCTCTCTTGGTTGCTTTGACTTCACATTGCATTTCCAGTGAAAGGCAGGTCACCGGTGATGGAGGCCTTGATTTAAAAAAAATTGTTACTAGGGCCAGTGCTGTGGCATAGTGGGTAAAGCTGCTGCCTGTGGCGCCAGCATCCCTTATGGACCCTGGTTCAAATCCTGGCTGCTCTATTTCCAATCCAGTTCCCTGCTAATGGCCTGGGAAAAGCAGCAGAAGATGGCCTAAGCACTTGGGCTCCTGCACTCGCGTGGGAGATCCAGAAGAAGTTCCTGGATTCTGGCTTGGGCCTGGCCCAGGCCTGGCTGTTGCAGCCATTTGGGGAGTGAACCAGCGGATGAAAGATCTCTCTTCCTCTTTCTCTGTCTCTGTCTCTCTCTCACTCTGCCTTTCAAATAAATAAAAAAAAAAAGTCTTTAAAAAAATCTTTACTGATGGACATTTACATAACATAAAATTAACCATATAAAAACGTCCACTTCAGTGGCATGTAGGACATCCACGACATTGGGCAACCACCGCCTTCAGCAAGTTCCCATTGTCATCCCTTGTCGTCCCCCAAGGAAACTTGGGACGCTTTCAGCAACCACTCCCCATTCTGCCCTCCCCTGGCAACCACCCACCTGCTTTCTGTTCCTATGTGTTGACCTACTCTGTGTGTCAGCACTCACAGCACATGACCCAGCAATTGCATTTCTGAACACCTGCCCCGAAGAACGGCCAACAGGTATTCAAACAGATGCGTGCTTTCAATAGTCTTAGGGGCCAAGACTTCGAAGCTCTCCCTGGTCAGCCCCAGGCAGCTCTGCTTGCTTCCCTGTGGTTCAGCAGGTAGACCTTCCTTCACCTGAGCCCCACAGGCAAAGGCCATTAGGATGGCGGGGACAGGTAGAGGCCGGGAGCAGCAGCAGTCACTGGTCGCTACTCTCAGGATGCCCCAGTGTTCATGAGTGCCACCCACTGAGTAGGGCTCACAAGGGCGGAAAGGAGAGACCTGGGGGGCACGCTCACGTGGGTCATCGGACTCACGGGAAGCCGGCCGAGGAAGCCACAGACCTGGGGCCGGTGCAGGGATGAGGGCTGCCCTGCAGCTTATTATATAACCAGCCGGAGGCAGAGATGTGCAGGAGCACCTGCCTGGGCGGGGCGTGGTTCTTGCAGTCCTTCCAGACACAGCTGGCTCAAAGGCCGAGGCCGGCAGCCCCTCCTGGAAACATGGATGGGTTTCTGAACTGCTCTCTGTGCACCGGTTTTTTTCCAGCCTCTGAGGGCTCGGGGGCCCTGGTTGGCACTGCAATCCCTGGTTCGTGAATGAAGAAGCTGAAGCCTTTTCCAGTGTTTTCCTCCCAGCTCTCTTCTGGCAATTATTATAAAGTGCACTCATTATCCTGACAACGGTTTGGAGATTAAAGCTTAATTCGGTTTGTTACTTCTGTGGCTTTGTCTAATAACATTTGTCCCTGCACCAGCCCCACCAGGCTGTGAAGCCAACAGCTTCTTAAATCACCAGAGGCAGGCCTTTGCGTCCTGCACTTTGTTCTGATTGGTCTGGCCAGAGGCGGTTTTCATGAGGACATTTTAATGGGTCACCGGGGTTTTCTGCGGGGACAGCTGTCTCCTAACAGGTAAAACCAGGGCTTTCTTACGAGACAAGCTGGCCTGCAGGAAAATCCATCGGGCTGGAATTCCAGAACGCGGTCCCTGGCTGCTCTGCAGCCTGTGTTGAGTACAAATGCGAATGACGTCACTCTCCTCTTCCGGTAGGATTCTCCAGGTCTGGGCGCAGATCCTGGCTCTGTGGGGACAAGTCCTCCAGTCTCCCTGGACGTCAGTGCGTCCAACCGTGGAAGAAGATCACTGGGGTTCTGGTACAAGTGAGTGAGATAAAGTTCAGTGGAGCTCAAGGGTGAGCGCGTTCTAACAGCTGCCTCCAGCCCGGGTCGGCCCAGAAGGATGAAGCTGTTTGAGGAGTTTTAGCCCTAGGGGATGTGGCCTAGGTGATGTTAGATCTCCTAGAACTTTCCAGACTCCAGCTCGGCAGGGATCTGGGTTCCTCCTCTGTGACAGGACGTCCTCCACTCGCCCAGGTGTGCACTTTGTTTAAGCACTTTGGGGCCCAGCCAAGTGGGAGCAGTATTTTTACATCCCCAATTCCTGGGGAGCACAGGGCTGTCCAGTGGAGCCACAGGGAGGGCAGCACAGGACAGGCGAGCTGGGAGAAGGAGGTGCTGGCTCCCGGGCTGTGTTCAGAGCTCTCTTGGGCCCCATGAGGTACCCAGAGTCTCCGCTGTGTGTCAGCCACCCCGCAGATGTCAGGTGTGCACCTGTGCTGAGTGTGACAGGCTGTGTCCCAATCACCACCTGGACAGGCATTCCCACCCTGCTGGGACTAGAACCTGTGCTCATATGGGATGTCAGCACCACAGGTAGAGGCTTAACCTACTACACCACAGTGCTGGCCCCGAGTAGCGTTTCTTTAGCTAGATAGGGAGATGAAGGTCTTTCTAGGTGGAACACACCATCATATGAAGTCGCAGGACATGGTCTGGGCACGTGCATGGTTGCATGGAGTATTCTACAGGGCCGAGCGATGAACACGGAAGGCAAAGAAGAAGGGCTTGAACCACAGCGAGTCTAACGCAGCTGAGTGTTTCCGGGCATCTGACACTGAGCTACACCGTCGTACACAGGATCTCATCTGATCCTCGTATTGCTATTACTCTCATTTGGCAGGTGCAATGACTGTCCGTGGGCATAGCATTGCTGGTGGTAGAAACTCATATTCAGGGCCAGCACTGTGGCATAGCAGGTAAAGCCGCTGCCTGTAGCGCCAGCATCCCATATGGGCGCCAGTTCCAGTCCTGGCTGCTCCACTTCCCATCCAGCTCTCTGCTATGGCCTGGGAAAGCAGAGGAAGATGGCCTTAGTCCTTGGGTCCCTACACCCAAGGGAGACCTGGAAGAAGCTCCTGGCTCCTGGCTTCAGATCAGCCCAGCTCCGGCTCTTGTGTCCAACTGGGGAGTGAATCAGCGGATGGAAGACCTCTCTCTCTGTCTCTACCTTTCTCTGTAACTTGTCTTTCAAATAAATAAAATAAATCTTAAAAAAAAGAAAGAAACTCATATTCAAACTGAGCTCTCTCTAACAAGCTGATGGGTCTAGGTTTTATCCTCACATTGATAAAAACACGTGAAGGCTGCGCAGTGGTATGATGAGGTCATAGCTGGAAGATTGTCAAAGGGCAGCTTTACTGGGAGAACTTGAGTGTCCAGAAGAGAGAGGATAACAGCTCCAACAAGTCGGGAGCGGCGAGCACAGCGTGGATTGACCAAAGCTGAGCCGCACCTTAGAGATGCAACTGACAAGACTTCGGGACTGTTAGAGATTTCAGGGTGAGGCCAAGGCCGGGGCCAGGGCAGCTGGCTAGCTAGTGGTCCCATTACTGAAGACAGGTGAAGAAGCCGGTAGGGGATTCATGAATGACGTCGGCTTAAGCTGCCTGCAGCTTTGATTCCTTCAGAACAGCGTGGAGATCATAAAAATCGCCGCTCGCCCAGTTCTGTAGTCCCCATGACCCCAGAGCCCGGCCTGGTGCCCCGGCTGCCTTGGCAGCCGCTCAAGCATGCCTGGAATGTGGCTTGCCGGAGGCCCAGCGAGCAGAGCCTCTGGAGTGGCTGCATAGTTAGAATTGCTCCGCAGGGGAAGGAGCTACAGGGAAGAAAGGCCACGCCGTGCAGGAGAAGGCAAACATCCGAGCCATTCAATAATTCAGCGCGGCGCCTGTCACGGGAGCGTTTTTCAAGTCAAACCCAATTTCCGTGCTAGGTCATGCCTGGGCAAACTGGAGCGTTGCCAATAGACAAGCGGAGGCTCCAGGCCTCTTTATACACAGGCCCTGAGAGATAGCCGGTACTGCGTGATGAAGCTGTCAGTCCCGACTGGCGTGTGACTCATTTGCATATGTCGCTTCCTTCGGCACAATCCAGTCGGTGGGCCTCCAGCACCGCCTGCTACTATCAGATGCAGGCTGCATCTATGGGGAAGAGGGGGTTCCGCCCCCCGCATCTTTCATCCGTGTGCTGCTCAGGGCCAAGTCCCAGTCCCCCTCCACCCAGAATGGAGTGTCTGTAAGGGAGGGGTATTTCGGAGGTTTACCCCAGGGCTAGCTGGGATGCGGGGGCTGGGATGGACAGCCAGATGCGGTGGGGCTGCCAGGGGCGGGAGCCAGCAGCTGCTGGCACTCCGCTAACACTGCCACCAGCAGCCAAAGCCCTCAGCTCCCTCCCCCACGCCCCCACCCCTACCCCACCCCACCCCCAGGGAGAGGGACTGGATCTGCTTTCCCCAAGTGCTCCTCTCCCAGGGAATGAATCTTGTGAGCACACTGCTTGTCTCCTGGCTCCGGGCCTCTTCGGTTAGCCTTGAGGCCCATCATGTCCAGATTGGGGTGCACTAGTAAGCAAAGGCCGTGTAAGGGGACCTTGACCTGGTCGGCACCGTCGAGCCGTGCCCAGGCCTGTCCGAGCAGAGTCTTGGTGGTTGCCACTGGTTGAGTGGGGCAGCTGCCTGGAGAGGGCTGGGTTCTGGTCTGCATCTTTTTCCCCCCCTTTTTTAAGCTTGACACTGGGCAAGGCTGCTCCCAGGAGGGAGGAGTCTGGCCTGGGTATTCCAGCTGCCCCCAGACCATCAGGGCCCCCAGGATGCCAAGCACAAAAGGGCTCCATGGAACCCCAAGTCATCAGAAGCCTTCGAGCAGGAGTCGGCCAGCAGAAACCAGGAGTCACACAATGTGCCTATTCCTGCCATATCCGGAAGAATGGATCTCGGACCCACCTGCCCCTTGGGCCAGCTCCATCAGGTGGAGCAGCAGCTGTCCAGCCGCAGGTGCGGACCTTGACCTTGAACGGGCCGCCGCGTGCTGTGACAGGAAGCCGACTGTGTTCCAGCTCCGGAGGAGACAGCTGCTGAGCTGGCTCTGCAAACCCACAGAGCTGCTCCTTGGGCAGCTCCGTTCTGCACACAGGCCTCTGCGCTCAGGCCTGTGGCCGGCTTCTTCCACCTGCGACCCCATCTCTTGGTGCCCAGGTCCCAGCCTCTGCTGCTGGGCCTCTGTGCAGTGCCCGCCTCCCGGCCCTGCCTGGCCCTCCTCGGTTCCGTCGTCCTCCGTGGGGAGGCTGCAGAGCTCAGCTAACCGCGTTTCCACCTCGATTCCACTTTTCCTCCGGTTCCCTGAGTTTGGAGGAAACTCCTGGACTCAGATGCCCTCTTAGGAGTGACCCGGTTTTGCCTGTGGTTTGTGTTTAGAATCCTAATTGTTCCTGACTACGTCTGAATCCCAATCCCAGTCTTGCCAAGTGGACCTCCTCCTGCTGTTATAATTGGAGCCCTAACAGTATCTAGCACACGTGGATGGCAGACAGTGGCGAAAGGTCAAGAAAGCTGGCTTATTTCATGCCTTTTGGGAGTTTTAAAATAAGTCCACACTTCGTTGTGCTTAGGGGCTGGCACCATGGCGGAGCGGGCAAAGCTTCTGCCTGCAATGCTGGCATCCCATACAGGCGCCGGTTCATGTCCCGTCTGCTCCACTTCCCACCCAGCTCCCTGCTAATGGCCTGGAAAAGCAACAGAAGATGGACCAAGTGCTTGGGATGACCCGGATGAAGCTCTTGGCTTCTGGCTTCGGCCTGGCCCAGAGCTGGCCATTGCAGACCTCTGGGGACCTCTCTCTGTCTCTCCCTTTCTCTCTGTAACTCTGACGTTCAAATACATAATACATAAATACATTTCTTTTTTAATTCCCCTCCAATCCTCTAGTTGATGACTGGACTTACATAAGTATTTCTTTTCTTTTTTAAAAGTTGTTTATTTATTTGAAAGGCAGAGAGAGAAAAACAGAGATCTTCCACCCCCTGATTTACTCTGTAGCCCTCCAAAGGCCGGGGCTGGGTCCTCAATCCAGGTTTCCTGCGTGGGTGACAGGGACTCAAGAGCCTGGGCCATCACCTGCTGCCTTCCAGAGTCTATTAGTAGAAAGCTGAGTCAGAAGCCGTGCAGGGACCAGAATGTGGCTCTCCGACGTGGGACGTGGGGACCGGGACGTGGCTCTCCGACGTGGGACGTGGGGACCGGGACGTGGCTCTCCGACGTGGGACGTGGAGACCGGGACGTGGCTCTCCGATACAGGATGTGGGTGGTCGAAGCAGCGTCTTTACTACTATACCAAACGCTTTCCCCCCGGAAGGTGCCTCTTGTGAACAGAAGTGGCTGCTTCTTTGTCTTTCTCCTGGCTCACTCACGCTGGCGGAAGCCGGCTGCCATCTTGTAAGACGCTCAAGCAACCCTGCGGGCAGGTCCTTGTGGAGAGGCGCGGAGGCCTCCTGCCTGCAGCCAGCACCACGCAGCCATCTGAGGGGCCACACAGAGGGGCCTCCAGGTGACAGCGCCCCCCGCCTGCCCCCAGGAACGTCTGAGTACAACCTAAGGAGGCCCGGGGGCCGGGACCACCCCACGGAGCCGCTTCCCCTGTTCCAGCTGTGTGACGTAACCAGTGTCTACTGTTTTAACAGTGGACAACCACTACTTGCCCCAAAGAAGAGACTGAGAGCCGTGGGAGGGGTCTTCCCAACAGCTCCCTCCCCCTTCCCCTGAGGGCGTGGCTACTTCGCTCCCAGGTAGACCAGCTACTGTGACCTACTGTCTAGATAAGCTCTGTGGACACACGCTTACAGGTACAGGTAGCATAATATTTTTTATCCTTTTTTAAAGTTGTTTTTCTTTATTTGAAAGGCAGAGTGACTCAGAGAGAGGGGGAGACACAGAGACAGAGAAAGAGAGACACCTTCCACTTATTGGTTCACTCCCCAAAGGCCTGCAACAGGCAAGGATGGGTCAGACAGGAGTCAGGGACGCCGTCCGGGTCTCCCAGGTGAGTGGCAGGAACCTAGGGCTTGGGCCGTCACCTGCTGCCCCCCAGCCCCGTTCGCAGGCAGCTGGATCCGAAGTAGGGGTAGAACTTGACCCCAGGCACTCCAGTATGGAATGTGGGTGTCCCGAGAGGCACCTTAGCCTGCCGTGCCACAGTGCCCACCCTAAACGCTTTGTCTTTCTGTCGCACACCCCAGTGTCTGTCTAACATCTGACTTGAGAGTGTGCCTTGAGGGTAGCAGAAACAGTCAGTTGCAGGGCCCTGGACCACTCAGCTCCTTCCTCGCTCCCCCTGGGCCATGGGGAGCAAAGGGAGCCCACCAGCTCTCGGGCTGCTGCGCCTCTCTCAGGGGTGCTACTCCGGGCTCTGCTCCCTGGAAAGGAGCCTCAAACCCAAGCACCAGCCCCCTGCCGCCTCCAGGCTAACTCTAGTGGCTCATTCTCCTCTGTTTACCTTGGCTCTTATGTACAAGCCTATTGTTCAGGATTAGGGATGGTCACAGCCTCAAGTGTGCATGTGTGTGTGTGTGTGTGTGTATGTGTATGTTTAGACTTTTAGTAGAAATTGCAAATCATTTTTTTAAAGATTTATTTATTTTATTTGAAAGTCAGAGTTACACACAGAGAGAAGGAGAGGAAGAGAGAGAGAGAGACAGAGACAGAGAAAGGTCTTCCATCCACTCACCAATTGGCTGCAATGGCCGAAGCTGGGCTGATCTGAAGCCAAGAGCCAGGAGCTTCTTCCAGATCTCCCATGTGGGTGCAGGGGCCCAAGGACTTGGGCCATCTTCTACTGCCTTCCTAGGCCACAGCAGAGAGCTGGATCAGAAGAGGAGTAGCCGGGACTAGAACGGGTGCCCATATGGGATGTTGGCGCTTCAGGCCAGGACATTAACCCACTGTGGAGGCAGAGCGCTGGCCCCCAAAACATTTTAATATGCAGAGAAATCAGAAATTACCTGAGACCTCTGTACCTGCGACTGAGATGAAACACTTGGCCATATTTGCTTGAGAGCCTCGTCTTTTACTAATCACTAAAGGTAGAGCAGATACCCCCACTCTCCTCCGCAGCTCCCTGCACGTGGCGGCTGGCTAGAAGCTGGCATTCCGCTGTCATCTGCAGACGTCTGTTCTGTTGCTTCTTGTTTACCCATTCAAAAGGAGTGCATGCCATGGTTGCACACGCTTAAAACTGTGCGTTTGAGGCCAGTGCTGTGGCACAGCGGGCTAACGCCCTGGCCTGCTGTGCCGGCATCCCATATGGATGCCGATTCTAGTCCCGGCTGCTCCTCTTCCGATCCAGCTCTCTGCTGTGGCCTGGGAAAGCAGTAGAAAATGGCCCAAGTCCTTGGGCCCCTACACCCGCGTGGGAGACCTGGAAGAAGCTCCTGGCTCCTGGCTTCAGATTGGTGCAGCTCCAGCCATTGCAGCCATCTGGGGAGTGAACCAGCAGATGGAAGACCTCTCTCTCTCTCTCTCTCTCTCTCTCTCCCTCCCTCCCTCTCTCTGTCTCTACCTCCTTCTGTAACTGTCTTTCAAATAAATAAAATAAATCTTTTAAAATAATTGTGCGTTCGTGGTGTCATGGCTCACCTTCCTTTGTCACTCCCCCCTACTCCATATTATATTTGCTTTCCCCATTCTGAAGACAATCATTCTCGTATTCTCAAACTCACTCCTCAGCACACACTTCTGCCTATCATGACAAACACATCCCATTGTGATGTTGTCACCACGGCCGCACTATTGCATGGAGCTGTCACCCCACAGAGGATCTCGGCGTCTCACCCACCGCCTGGTCCCTGGCCGACGGAAAGCCCAGCCCTGCTTCTGCATCTCAAGAGGTTTTGTCTGTCTTCCTGTGATGGTCCTTTGTGCCTGACACAATGACTGCTGGGAGGTGGGGTGGGGTGCCACTAGAAAATCCACGAGTGGGAATCTCAGGGCACACCCCCACATCAGAGTCCTAAAGACAGAGCCACAAGAAACATCGAACAACGGTGAACAAACGAATGGATGTAGCCACTTATGGGTGGGAGGTCAGTAGGGGACTGTTCCAGTCTCCAGTCCTTCCCGATGCTGCAGCTGGTCCTCCCCGCTCTGTGCCAGGCGCTGAGGGAGCTGGGGGGCTACCTCGGGTCCCGGGTGCGAGGGCTCCTCCCTGCCTTCCTGGCTCCAGAGTTGCCCGGTGCAGTCTTGTGTGCCCTCCCGGGACTGGGAAAGGGCCTTCTTCCAGGACTGCCCTGTACTTTTTTCTTTTAAAGATTTATTTGTTTATTTGAAAGGCAGAGTGACAGAGGAAGAGGGAGAAACAGAGAGAAAGAGAGAGAGAGAGAGAGAGATCCTCCATCTTTTGGTTCACTCCTCAAATGGCCACAATGGCTGGGGTGGGGCCAGACTACTACCAGCAGCCTGCAACTCCATCCTGATCTCCCACACGGGCCATGGGGGCCCAAGGACTTGGGTCATCCTCCGCTGCTTTCCTAGGCACACTAGCAATGAGCCGGATTGGAAGTGGAGCAGCTGGGACTTGAACCATTGCTCCCATAGGGGATGCTGGCCTCACAAGCAGAGGCTTAACCTCCTATACCACAACACCAGCCTCCCATCCTGCTCTCGTCTACCATCATTTACCCAATGAACCTGCAGCTCAATGCTTTTTCTCCCCGTGAGAAGGAATGTGTTCCCTTGGACTCCCAAGTGCCCGAGCATCCATAGAATACTCTCTCAGGCTCTGTTTAACTAACAGACTTCGCCTTCCTGATAAAGGCGATCACTGCCTGGCTCCTCACTTCCTCTGCAGCCCAGGATCTTTGTCCACAACTGTGGCTGCGGGACGGTGTGTATTTTCAGAAAGAGAAAGGGTTGTGATGGGCTCGTGATGTCTGCATAAGCGGTGGACAGGGAAGGCCAGGGTAGACGTAGCTCTGCTGCATTTCCCAGTCCTGCCCCACGTCTTTGGTGTTACCACAGTCCTTCTCCAAGATGTTGGTAGAATGAGCCCTTCTGCGGCAGAAACCTTCCCTGCCTCCCCGGGAGACCCGGGTTCCGATGGAGTTCCCACAGCGAGCTGGTCTAGAAGGATCCCGGGTGCAGCCATGGTGGGGGCATCACCTTGCAGCCAGGCTGAGGGGGCTTGACTTGCTGGAGCAAATCAATGGAGAGGCTGAACTGGCCTCCATTTCTCCTCGCAGGCCTTGGCTCCAAGTCCAGGAGCGTTTTTGTACTTTAGCCTCCTGATCAAGGCGTGCGCTCGGGCAGGTGGAGAGTGAGCTGCACAGCTCCTGCAGGCTCACAGCTTCCTCTGATGACAGGAGGCAGGGGGAAATCTCAGGTGGGAAGGGAGCAGTCCCAGCTTGTCTGCACTTTCCTGCCCTGGGCTTCTCGGGGTCCATGGAGGACTTGCTGACTTCTTGCTTCTGCTAACTTGCTCCAGTACAAACCCAAGGTGGAATCTCTCTCTGGGTTGTACAAAAGAATTCATCATTCCTCTGTCCCACGGGGGTGTAGGTGGAGGTGGGGGTCTCGGACCAGTGCCCAGGGGAAGCAAAGCATCTGCATGCAGACATGTTTGCACGGAGACATACGCCCTCCCCCTCCCGAGCTCCCGGGGACCCTGGGAGGGGCCCATTTCGGGACTAGCCGCCAAGGTAAAGCTGCCAAGGGCCGAGCCCCCGTGAGCTCCAGCCCCCACGCGCTGCAGATCAAAGCAGCCGCACTGCGTCCAGATGGTATAAATATTGAATAAGGCTGCTTGGAAGAGTTGAAACCCTTCAAGGAGTCCGGAAGAGGAGGAGTTCGACGCAGAAGATGAGATCAGAAAATGCTGACCCTCGGCTAAGAGCGAACACGAAAAGTCAGCAACAAAAGGCTTGGGGGGAAGGGGGGGGGCTGGCAGGCGTGGCTTCCAGTCCTGGCTCGGAATGCGCACAAGGTTTGACTTCTAAGGTGCGTGTTGGGCAAGAATCTGAGTGTGCGGGTCAGAGCCGCGGGCAGCAAGAAAGCAAGGAGCCTTTTAGCAGGGCTTCCTCTGCCTGCTCCTTTGTTTGGAAGCCCAGCCATGGTCAATGGGGCTCCAGGTCTCACCTGCCACCCTGCGGGAGGTTTCTCCACCCCCCCCCCCCATACAGGCTCTCAGGGCATTGTCATGGGCAGGACTTTCTCCAAGGGACTCCTATCAATAAATCTGATTTATTTTTGTTTGGAAGACACCGCAGGCCCCACTCTCTGCACCCTGACAAATCGCATGCTCATTTCCATCAGAACACATGTACCAAAACATCTCCTACCTATGTCCGTCTCTCCCATTGGATGGGAGCAGTTGGGGGCAGGTTCAATACTTCAGTCACTAGCATGGGACCCATGTATGCAGAAGGCTCTCAGAAAACATGCCCTGGGGCTGGCGCTATGGCGTGGCAGGTAAAGCCGCTGCGTGCAGTGCTGGTGTCCCATGTGGGTGCTAGTTCGAGTCCTGGCTGCTCCACTTTCGATCCAACTCCCTGCTAATGGCCTGGGAAAGCAGCAGAAGATGGCCCAAAGAAAGAAAGGATGAGGGTACGGTGTGTGTGGGGGTGTGTGTGTGTGAGAGAGAGAGAGAGGGTCATGCGCTCAGCTGCTCCTAGGGCAGCCCTGCAGCCAGAGTTCGCTCTGAGTCCTGTGGGCCCTCGCCAGGGGTCCCTGCTGGTGACCCTGGAGGTTAGGTAGGAATGTGCTTCTTGGCAGAGCTGAGCCCTGACTTTTACCGTCGGCCCCCTTCCTTGCCTCCTGCCTCCTGGCAGCCCCTGATCTCCCCATGTGTCCGCCTGGAGCGCAGCCCATCCCGGAGCCAGCTGCAAAGCCCGACAGTGCCACGAGTCCAGCGCAGACGGTGCGCACTGGGTAAAAGGGCTTCAGGAATCTTCCCAGGCTTTGGCCGCCCTCCCAGCCCTGGCTGCTCTGCGCTCTGGCTGCTCAGCCTTGGGCTTTTCTATCGTACTTGGTATTGCCCCTCACTTACCTCCCATGCCCAGGGCCGCGGTCTCTGTGGCTGCTTCTCTGTTTCCAAGATTTTCAGAAGAGTGGGGCGATTTGGGGTCAGGGTCTCTCCCCGGCCTGAGTTCCCTGTGTCCATTCTCTGTGTCCCTCCCAGGCCTCTGTCCTGTCCCCTAGCCCCGCTGGATGTCCCACCCACTGAACGCCCTTGCCCCTCCTCCTGCAGGGTCTCTTCCGAAGCACCCCCCACCCCCACCCCAACTCCAACTCACACTGCTTCACACTCAGTTGCCCAGCCTGGGTCTGGCCCCAGCTCGCCAGCACTCACGGAAAGGGCCTCACTTTTTTCAAACCATCACCCTCTTGCTCCTCACTTACTCTTTCTAATGAGAAGGCGCCACCACAGGCCTCGAGAGAGTGAGCAGGGATCTCCCAGGAGCATGGAGGAAAACCCCATTCCCGGAAGAGGAACCCAAGGCGAAGTGGAGGCACAGCCATCACAGACCTGGGGGAGTCTTCATGCTGATAAGACAGCCAGAGAAAAAATAATTAGTAAGGAATCAATTTTTTGCAATAGCTAAGAACCCCGTCGAAAAGTGGGGGGAAAGTTTGTTCAGAAGTTCACAGAAAAGGAAACAGTTCCTTAAGTGTATAAAAGATGTTTGGCCTCATTTATAATAAGAGAAATTCAAATTAACTCTGATAAGCTATCGTCTTCACCTTTTCTAATGGCAAAAGTCCAAGAATTTGAAAACACTTTCCGCTGGCACTCTCAGCAGTGGAAGGGGAAGTGAGCGTGAACAGGACTCCAACAGAGAGCAGATGGCAATTTGACATCAGCACAATGCTTATGCCCTTTGATCCCGCAGTCCTGCTCTGCCCCTTCCCAGAGCTGACTGAGACACATTAGTGCCGATGGGAAACAATGTCTATTTAGTGTTGTTAACTGCAGCACTGCTGTGCTGGTAAAACATGGAGAACATCTGAGTGTCCATGTGTGGGGGACCAGTAAATAGATTATGGGTTAACCATGCAATGGACTAATACGCAACCCCGAAAAAGAATGAGGGCATGTGTTTCCATGCCAGCAAGGAAGACTAGAAAGACAACCAGGATGTGTCGCTAAACGCTTAAGCCACATGCAGTCCAGGGCATAGAGCATGCTATGTGTTTTGTAAGATGAGAGGAGTAAGGGCTTGTACTTTCATTTTCTAATAAAGGAAGTTGGTGTGGTTGCAAAAGAGCTTAACGGTGGCTGCCAGGACGCAGGTGGCCGAAGTGTAGGACGCACGCAGAGAGGGGCTCAGAAGGAGACTTTTCACCGCGAGTCTTTCCTTAGTGCCTTCGTTTTGAATCAGGGACCCTATTCGAGACATTCCACTAACCAGTGCCTTCTCCCTTCTCACAGACTGGTTTCAGCACAGTTCTTCTGCAGCCTGGTGACCCAGAGGAGCCCAGCTCCCGCTCTGACGCCTCACGAACCACCTCCAGGGACCCCCAAGTGTACAGATGTCCCCGCCAAACGCGTGAGCATCATTAGAGGGCGGCTGTGGCCCGTCCACCACCGTAAGTCATTCCAGCGCCCACGCCTTGGGGACGCCTGCTCGCCCTGCTCGTCCCGCTCCTGGCTCTGGTTCCTGTTTCTGCCTTTCCCACCTACGTCATCGTTTGCAGGCGGTGTCTCCTACTGCGCACGCGCTCCTTAAGAGGGCCCGGCTGCGCAGTCCTGAGAAGGGATCACCCTCTTCCGGCTTTGCAGCCTCTCTTCCAGACGCGGGATTTTACGCGGTTGCCCACTGTGAACCCCTGGGAGGAAGATTTAGATCACCCAGAGGAAGTTCTTCAAGGGGCACCCGCACTGGAGGAGACGGAGCCGGCCTCCCACTTCCCTTGCTGGTGCGGCGGAAGCACCGCGCTCGAGGGTTCAGGCGGTGCAGCGATATTGACCTTGGCTCGCCCTCTGGTTGGGATCTGACTGCCTGAGAAAAGGGCCCTCGCCTCGGCCGACGGGGTACACGTAGTGCCCACTTGAAGAGGCACGGCCAGAAATCCCCCCAAGAGGACGCTGGGCCCGGGATCCCCTTCTTTTGGCCTCATTGCTCTGTGTTGCTGGCACCTGTCGCTCAGGTGAAAGCTAGCTAGGACTTCCCACCCACACTAATTAAGTCGGTGCTGAGTGGAAGATTTACAAGCTTGAGCCCAACCCAGCTGACTCACTCCTCCCGCTCCTCGCCCCTACAGCAGACCTTTTGTAAGCGCTCTGTGTGCACAGCTTGCGGCGTCCCCAGGATGCAAGAGGCCAGCACCCTTGAGCACACACATGCTCTCCCAAGCCAGGGGCGGCCTCCCGGAGGACAGGGACCTCCTGGGCGCCCTCTTTGTGCAGCTCACCTTCCACAAATGCTTGTTGAATAAGTGAATGAACGAATGAATGAATGGTTGAGGGGGTCGCTAAGGATATGTGTTCAGACCGCCTCTGTCCAAGAGAAATTTCTGCTGTCATGGAGAAGCTGTGCTGTTCAACACTGCAGCCGCCTGGCACTAGGGATCCTGAGGACTTGAAATGTGGCTGGAGAACTGGGTTCCTGAATTTATCATGTTTTAAACTTATTTATTTAATGAGAGAGAGAGAGAGAGAGAGAGAGAGAGAGAGAGAGAGAGAGAGAGATCTCCCATCCACTGGTTCACTCTTGCAACAACCAGGGCTGGGCGGAGCCCCAGCTGTGAGCCAAACCCTCCATCTGAGTCAGCCATGTGGATGGCAGGGACCCAACGACTTGAGCCATAATCTACTGCCTCCCAGATGACATTGGCAGCAAGCTGCCATTGGGAACAGAACTGGGACACAAATTCACGTACCCTGATCTGGGATGTGGGCATCTCATTGGCATCTTAACCGGACCAAAATGCAACCTTGAATCTTTCATTTTAATGGCCACATCTTGAGTAGCGTAGGTGTAGATGGTTGGCGCTGTAGTCTCATTACGTACATTCATAAACCCTGCAACTCTCTCGGGTCAATCCTTGTTTCACAAGTGTGGAAGCAGTGGAACGGCACTTTAGCACTTTCCACACCACCACAGGTGAACAAAGGCCGGGAGCAAGAAGAGTGACTAGAAGTCGGCTCCACCTGCTTTTTGTTAAGAGTCTTGAGTCCCCTGGCAGTGAAAACTGTCAGCCTCTTGGTTTACGACTCTCCCAAGAGCCACCCCCTGTGATTCGTCCAAGCAGGCTGGGCACGGAATCCGGGCTGTGTCGGAGGCAGGGTGCTGCCGGGTGAGTCATCCATTTCTCAGAACAGGTGTTCTTTGGCGAAGCTCCTGGGAGGGCGTCTCACCCAACCTGCCTTTACCTGTAGGGCTGACAGCAGCCCAGCGACAGGCAGGAATGTTGTTCTTGGGCAGGGGTGTCTGAGTCGTGGTGCTACCAGGGACCCCGTGAGGAGTGGGACTCCAGGTGCCCCTGGTGGTGGCTGAATGCCCTGGGACATGCACCAGCAGCACCAATGCCCAGCGAGGATCCTTTCTCCAGCCCTTGGTCCGTCTGGTTCCCCCATTGCCGGAGAGCAGTGTGCCTTCCAGGACGAGGTGAGAGTGTGTGTGCCGCAGAGGGGTGACCCTCTCAGCGCCACTGCGCTCTGCCAGACGGAACCCGACAGACTCTTCACACCCAAGAAGACGCCTCCTTTGCCCGTCGCTCAGCCAGTGCTCCTGGGGCTCTTCCTCTGTCCCCCTCTTCCCCCGAGGGATGTAGGAAAGAAGTCGGTGGGTGCCACCTAGTGTGGCCCAATCGCATGCCCCGCCTGCTTGCCGCCTCTCCTTTGGAAGACAAAAAGACTGCAGCCCTAGGTCCTGACACAGCAGAGCTCCCGGGGTGCCCGTGGCCCAGGGCAGCATCTGGGTGCAGTTTTCTCTTGGTGCTGAGCCGTCTTCTGCAGCCTGGAGTTGTTCCGACACATCCGACACACCCGTCAGGCCCCGCGGGCAGGGTGGGGGAGCCCATGCTGTGTGTGACGCACACACAGAAGCTGCGAGGCCCAGTGGCACCCACAGTGCCCTGGGCAGGCGCTCAGGGAGGTTGCTTGCCCCTCCACGTGGAGGCTCGCACCCTCCCCTCACTCTGCCTCTTCTCTCAACTGCATCTGCACAGTCTTTGGGCTGGAGCAAGTCTAGGCCTGGAGGAGAACCGGTGTCCAGGCTCCCAATCTGTAAGACAGCATGAAGTGTACCACGCAACTGTCCAGTGTCCCCTTCTCATTGGCTTTGGCTTTTTTTTTTTTTAAGATTTATTTATTTATTTGAAAGTCAGTGTTACATAGAGAGGAAAGGAGAGGCAGAGAGAGAGAGAGAGAGGTCTTCCATCTTCTGGTTCACTCCCCAGTTGGCTGCCAATGACTAGAGCTGTACTGATCTGAAACCAGGAGCCGGGAGCCTCTTCTGGGTCTCCCACATGGGTGCAAGGGCCCAAGGACTTGGGCCATCTTCTACTGCTTTCCCAGGCCATAGCAGAGAGCTGGATCAGAAGTGGAGCAGCCGGGACTTGAACTGGTGCCCATATGGGATGCCGGCACTACAGGCAGCAGCTCTACCCGCTACACCACAACGCCGGCCCTGGGCTTGGCTTTTTGCAATGCAATCCAGCTGCGCCTAAATACCCTGTGGTCCCCATCACCCTGTTTTTTGTCATCCCTGTAGCCGAAGTGTCCATTTCTGGGTTAAGGGTGCCCCAAAAGGCTGGGGTGAGTGGATCGCCCTGGTCATTCGGGAAGAATCCTTTCGGGGTTCCTGGAGGATTCTGGTCTACTGAACAGTGTGTGGCTCCCTGTGTTTCTTGGGATGCTGAAGGTTAATATCTATAGAAGTTATTCATTACATAAAGGACACTGATTTGAGCACAGGCTATCTCTGTGTGGCACAGTCCCAGAATTTTAGATATTACAGCAGAAGACGCCACGGCTTCATTTCAGTAGAATGGCAAACAGTATCAGAGAGGTTAAGCAGTTTGGCCAAAGTCACTCAGCTTCCCTGCGGAACTACGACAACCTCAAGTTGACACTTGATCAAGATGATGCGCAAGTCAATGCATGCATCGCTTCAACCTGGGCAAGAGCTGTGCGGAGCCTTATTGCCCTAGAGCAGGGAGCGCCACGGGAAGAGTGAGGCTTCTGTAGTTTCCATGAGCTCTGCGAGTCTGGCTCCTTCTTACCCTGGGAGTGCAGGGTCTGGACCTTCTCAAAGTTAGTGTCTGGTGAAGGAATCGGCTCAGGTTTCCCCAGGGTTCTTCAGGAGTGGTTTCAGATGGGCCTGCAGGGGGTCATTGCAGGTCTGCTGACGGACTCACGGCTCATTAGGAATTTGCTGTCCCCTGTATTTGATGTCGGCACACTCCTGCAAGGGGAATTCTGCTGTTCTGGAGATGTCGTGGTCAGAAACTGGATCTTGGAGGGCTGGTGTTGTGGCCTAGTGGGTAAAAGCTGCCACCTGCAGCGCCGGCATCCCACCTGGGTTCTGGTAACTTCCCTCGCTGCTCTGCTTCCAACCAGGCTCCCTACTGATGTGCCTGGGAAAGCAGTGAAAGATGGTCCAAATGCTTGGGCCCCTGCACCCACGTAGTAGACCCTTATGAGCTCATGGTGTTTGGCTTTGGCCTGGCCCACTGCAGCCATCCGGGGGAGTGAACCAGCAGATGCAAGATCTCTCTCTCTCTCTCTCCCTCTTTCCCTCTCTCTCTGTTACTCTGACTTTCAAACACATAAATCTCTCTCTCTCTCTCTCTCTCTCTCTCTCTCTCTTTTAAAGAAACTGGATCTTGGGTTGAGAGGGTCTATACAATCGCTTGCCTTATGATCAACACTATTTGGTAGAATTCTCTCAATAAGAGTTTAAATTCCTTGAGCCCAAATAATGCAGTTTATGTTTTCTTTGATTTCCTTTCTAGTGGAAAGACTGGACACACTGAAGATGGCAACAAACAATTTTATTTGCGTTTTTAAAGGCTTAAATTAAATATAAACATATATTTATGATAAAACATATATGTATTATATAGAGGGACCAAATTTATAGCAAAAAAAATATAGTATTCGTTAACCAAGCTGGTAACTAGAAACAGAAAAAAATTTCTAAAAAATGACTTGCAGTGAGAAGCCCCAAACTTTGCAAAAATGTGCCAGCGGAGGCTGCAGAGGGTGACAATTCAGCTTGAGAGGTGCAAACTGCATTCACAGGAGTGCCGACGACAAACAACACCTCTGAAAGCTTAGAACCCGAAAGAAACGCTTCTGAGCCTCACCACGCACCCCAGCAGATGGCTGGTCACCCTGGCGGGTGTCGGAAGGACAAAGTGGGCAGTGTCAGGTCTACAGAGGGACTGGGAGAAAGCACACCTTTCTCCTGGCTCTGGAAAGCAGGACTTAGCTGGGAGACCATGAGCTATCATTGTTTTAAAAAAGATTTATTTATGAGAAAGGCAGAGAGAGAGAGAGCAAGAGAGAAACCTGCTACCCATGGGTTCACTCTCCCGAACATTCTCAATAGCTAGGGCTGGGCCAGACCAAAGCCAGGAGCCAGGAACTTCAACCAGGTCTCCCATGTGGGTGGCAGAGACTCAAGTACTTGGGTCATCTTCCACTTCTCCACAGGTGCATTAGCAGGGAGCTGGATCAGAAGTCGAATGGCAGGGACTCAAACCAGCAGTACCCTATGGGATGTGGGCAGCGAGGCTTAACACACTGTGCTGTGATATCCATCCCAGTGAGTTGTCATTTTTTTTTAAACCCACATCACTGAGCTCTGGAACTTTCCATCAGAAGAGGAGGCCAAGGGAGTTTGAAAGCAGGAATGGTTTGGGGCACTGGTAGCAGATTAAAATGCCACAATAACACAAAAACTTAAATCACTGCAAGTCATTTTTAGCTCAAGGTCACTCATTTCCCACTGGAAGTCAAATGATCTAAGCTTTTGCCTTACAAGTTTGGGGCATTCTGCACTTGGGCTTGGCCGCCTGGTCACGCAGGAGCTGGCAGGAGATGAGAGCTATGGAAAGGCTCCTCCTGTGATGCCCTGGTGATCTGGAGGGCTGAACTCATCTCCCAGGGCCAGCTGTGGGCCTGGAGACCTCGGTGCCCGCCTCCCCACCCGACCTGCTCTACCCCGGCTCTGGGCTGAAGCCCACGGGAGCTTCCCACTTGTGCTTCTCTGAAGGACTCCCCTGAGTGTGGGAAAAATAAGAACACCCACCTGGGGGTAGATTGCAGAGTTTGGATGCTCTTCTGAGTACAGTAACATCTGTTCCTGAACAATATGCCACTAGCCTAGTTTTTAACATGCCTGCATCCCTCGGCACAGCACCTGGGTCCAGTCTCAGCTCCAGCTCCTGACGCCAGCTTCCTGCTGATGCAGACCCTGAGAGGCAGCATGGATGGCTCAAGTTGTTGGGTTCCTGCAACCACATGGGAGACCCGGATGGAGAGCCTGGCTCCCAGCTTCAGCCCAAACTGTTGTGGACATCTGGGAAGTGAACTAGTTGGATGGGAGCTCTCTAGTGTCTCTCTGCTTCTCAAATAAACACAAAATGAAAAAAGGATGTGCCACCAACTTCTTTGTAGTGGTTAGGGTCAAGTTCAACACGAGGAGACGTGCTAGATGTTTCACGGATGTGGCAGCCTTGCTGGAGGGTGATGCAGGTCCCAAAGAAGGAGTGGGTGTGGGTGTGGACCACAGTGGTCCCTGACTCACTGCCCACCCCACTCTCCTATCAGGGCTGGGGATTGGGCTGGAGCTCTCCTTTCCCCGGTGAGACAGGTCTGCGTGGAGGAACAGCATCACCCCGGAGTCAGGCTGCACACATGTGCTGTGTGTCTAGAGCTCAACTGAGCTGGGTGACGTCAAAAGAAGATGGGGTTCAGCTCTGCCCTTAGGGAGCTCCCCACAGAGACATGGAGGCCTCTGATGGAGACTGAGGAGGGTCTAGAACTTTCTGGAGGGCGTGTCTCATGGGCACCGGGCACTTTCTCATCCCAGGGGTGGGACTGAGCGTGTCCCTTGGGGCCCAGAGATGAACTTTGAACAGACCTTCTGAAATTGTGTTTTATGGTCAATAGCTGGCTCGAAGGGTGCGGAGATGCCCTGCGTTTGTATTCTTCGCTGATTTCTGGGCTGCAGATACTTCTGGCATGGCCAATCGCATGGTGTCAACTGGCTCTGCAAATTCCTGAACGTGAACAATGGGCCTTGCAGGTGAAAAGCCAGGGCCAGCTCAGCACTGCCCCCAGCCCAGCCCTGAATCGCGAGAACTGACCTGTGACCAGGGTGTTGGCTTTGGAGCCAGAGGGCCTTGGAGGGGACTGTGAGTACATTCTGATTCTCCCCATACTGAGGAGAAATTGTGACTTCTTAGAAGAGTGCTGGAGGAAGGGAGAGATGGGAATTCCACTGTGTAAGGTTTTTTTTCTTTAAAGATTTATTAACTTATTTTGAAAGAGTTAGAGAGAGAGGAGAGAGAAAGAGAGAGAGAGAGAGGGAAAGAGAGAGAGAGAGAGAGAGAGAGAGAGAGAGAGAGAGAGATCCCTCATCTGTTGGTTCACTCCCCAGCTGCTAGCAGCAGCCAGTGCTGGTCCAGGCCAAAACCAGGAGCCAGGAGGTGGCAGGGTCCCAAGTACTTGGGCCATCTTCTGCTGCTTTCCCAGGTGCATTAGCAGGGAGCTGGATTAGAAGAGGAACAGCAGGGACTCAAACCGGCATCCCATGCACACATCTTTGTTATGCACTTTCTCTGTGTCCGTTTGTGCTAGGAGCCAAGAGCTGTTCTGGGAGTTCAGGAGCACTCGTTGGTAGAGAGCAGTCAGAGCCATGTGCAAGGCAGCCTGCGGTATTGTAGCTAACAGAGGGCTGGGGAAGCGCATGGGAGATGTTCAGATTCAGGGCGCTGGAGAATGGCATCTGTGTTGGATGCATGGATGCAAACCTTGCAGCAGAAGGTCAGATGCATAGCAGGAGCCCCACGAACCTTGACCCCCCTTGAGGTCCTTCCTACCCTGAGAACTGTGTGTCTCCGTGCTGGTGTACAGAGAAAGCCTAAAAGGGCTTGAAGAATTATAGCTACGGTTGTCTGCAACATGAGGGGCAAAACACCAAGGGCCTATCTGCAGCTGAGTGACCAAATGCGGAGAGGATGTGCCCAGTGGAACCCTGCGCCCCCCCCCCCCCCCCGTCCTCGCTGCCAGTGTACAGGGTCCTCCCGGAGCCGGGTACCGGGGTGGAAGGGGGCGTGGGGAGGGCAGCGAGGGGACTTCCTCATCCAGGAAGGATCTAGACCTCAGTAGCACTTACAGTCCCAGCCTGTGCCGCCTGGGCCCTCCACCAGGGACAGCCTGGAGGGGGGGCTGCCACAGAGCACTCTCTCCTGTTTGTCAGGGAGCTGCTCCCAGGCCATGCCGGGGGGGGGGGGGGGCACATCTGACTGCTGGGGGGGGCACATCTGACTGCTGGAGCCCAGCCTGAGACCATCACCAAGGGGAGCCCTGCAAGGCACCGTGCCAGCCTCATTTTGCAACTGAGGGAGCTGCGCAGCTTGCACGCTGGGAACTCTCCCCAGCCCGCCCACTCAGCCAGAAAGCCTTCGAGGAGGAGGCGCCTGCTCTGCCTGAGGATGGAGCTGTGGATGGCGTGTGTAGGTGGGGTGGGGAGGGGCCCAGGGAGGGCCGTCTACTTCCCTGGTGGCTGGAGAACAGCTCTTTGCGGCTGAGATGCAGGATGGGAGACTGAGCTGGAGCAGAGGCAGCTCCTAGCAGGTGCATCTGGCTTGCTTGCTCGGAGAAGGCCAGGAAGCACTGATGTGTAAACTCGGATGTGTGTGTGTGTGTGTGTGTGTGTGTGTGCGCGCGCGCGCGCGCGCACAAGCACGCATGCGTGCAAGCAGCATGTCAGAGAGGGATGTCGCCAGAAAACAGGCGATACTAAAGATAAGTATATTTATCTTTAGCAGTCTTTACGTGAATCAAAATTCAATGCACTTCGCAAATGCATTGGTGAAATCTGATTTACTTATAAACTGAGTTGTTGATTTGTTTCACATTTGCTGTGTTCATTCCTTATGCTCCTTCCTCATTGATCCCCCTCCCCTTTCAAAAAAAAAAAAAAAAAGAAAGAAAGAAAGAAAAAATCCTTAGAGAAAAATGTTCTACCTCTCCCTGCCTTCCTACTATCCCACACCCTCTCGCCATTGCAATTCTTTTCTCTGCTTCTCTCTTTCTTTTTAAAAAGATTTATTTATTTTATATGAAAGTCAGAGTTACAGAGAGAGGAAAAGACAGAGAAAGAGAGACATTGTCCATCTGCTGGCTCACCGCCCAAGTGGCAAACATCTGGGCCATCTTCTGCTGCTTTCCCAGGTGCATTAACAGGGAGCTGGATTGGAAGTGGAGCAGCTGGGACTCGAACCAGTGCCATATGGGATGCTGGCGTTGCAGGTAGCAACTTAACCCACTAGGCCGCATTTCCCTGCCCTCTCCTCTTTATGCCCACTTACCAATGTTCCATAACTCATTCATTCTTTCAACCAGGGAGTCAGTTAATCAGCCAAAATAGCTACAGATGACAGGCCCTGGGGCCAGGCAATGGCATCTAACAGGGAGAAGCTATCAAATAAACAGAGTTTCATTTTCAGCTAGCATAAGAAAGGATTGTGTGACAGTTCATGTCACACCCAGGAGTGTGGTCTTCCGTGGGGAATGGTCTGCTGCTCGTAGCCAGCACACTCGGGCTGCCACACTGTGGGGGATTCTCACCCGCCGCTGGGTGTGGCCCAGGAGACCTTCACGGTTCTCTCTGATTCCACAGTTTGGCTGCTGTATTTTTCCATGTAATTGAATAACACCAGGGAAAGACTGTGGTCCCTAAATTAGATTTCTTTCCCCCTCAACTCCCAAGTGATCAATCTCAGCAAAGTAAATATCAGACAGGCTCCCCGATTTGCCGCGAGCCCAGCCTTCTCTGTAGCACTGGATGACTTGAAAGCTGTTAGACTGAGCTGCAGGAAAGAAACAAAGGGCTGTTTGGATCCTTCTGCGTGGGAGCCAGACTCTGTGCAGAGAGCTGGGGCCTGGGTCGATGTGGCTTGCCCTGCGGCCAGGACAGGCAGAGGCTTAGCCCACTATGCCACAGCACCAGCCCCCATCATCACCATCGTTAAGTCACGTGGCTGTGCCACCCAGCTCCAGGACTGTGTCCAGACTCACAAAGCTGCAACCCTAGGGGCATGCATTTGGGGCAGTGGTTGAGAGGCGGCTTGGGAGGCCTGCATCCACACCACAGAGTCCCAGCTCTGCTCCCACTTCCTGCTAATGCGCACCCTGGGGGGCAGCAGACGATGCCTCAAGTACTTGGGTCCCTGCCACCTATGCGGGAGTTGTAGATGGAGTTCCTGACTCCTGGCTTCTGGCTGGCCCAGGTCTAGCTGCCGAGGGCACTTGGGGAGTGAACCAGTGGATAGAACACCTCCCTCTGTGTGTCTTTCTTTGTCCCTCTGCCTTTCAAATGAATGAAAATAAATAAATAGAAATTTCTCTACACCTATGAAATAACTCCTCCCTACTACCCCCGTGCCACCCTTGCAAACCAGCATGCTCCAGGAACCTCTTGCAGAGCCACACGGAAGTGATCTTTGTGTGACTGGCTCTTTTGCCCTTGGAATAACGTCGTCAAGGTTGATCCATGTTGCAGCTGTGTCAGCATTTCCTTCCTTTCTAAGGGGCAGTGGCTGGATTTCTCCTACTGATGGCATTTGTAACGTGCTGACTCGTTTGAAAGCTGTGCGCGCACATTCTCTCTTCCCTATAGAATTCCTAATTCCTTGAGGGCAGGCTCTGAGGCCTTTTCCCTTTTGAATCTCCATTGCACCCACTAGGCCAGTGTTCAGCCGCGAGTTTGTGTTAGCCAAGTATCCGCTGGGAGGAGCAGAAGGCAATGCTACCACAGTATCTTGAGCCAGCTCTTCTAGATCTCTCTGTGCCTCCTTAACCATAGCCCCCACAAAAGGCTCCACAGCCATCAGAATGTTTTAAAATGTGAATTGTTTTGTTATGTGAGAAGCAGAGGGACAGAGACAGAGAGATCTCCTGTGAGCTGGTTCACTCCCCAAATGCCCACAGCAGCCAGAACTTGGCCAGGCCAAAGCTAGGAACCAGAAATTCAATCCAGGTCTCCAAGTAGATGGCGGGGATCCAAGTACTTGAGCCGCCTCCTGGTGCTTGCTGGGGTGCACGTAAGCAGGAAGCTGGAAGGAGGAGCAGAGCTGGGACCCCAGCCCAGACGCCCTGGTGTAGGGTGTGCAGTGCCAAGCAGAGTGAATGGCACTTTGCAGCGGTTCGTGCGGTCAAGGTCAGGCAAACAGCAGGGGACTTGTATCCACAGTTGAGGCCTCCCCCCCCCCCCCAGCAGCTTTGACTCGGCCAAGCCTTCTGCTTCCTCCCTTTCAGGAAACATGTCCTGTGGGACAGAAAGCTGAGCCCATCTTAACAGAGAGCCAGGATGGGAGAGTCAGCGAGCTGGTCCATGCAGCAGTGGGAGCTGCTATTCGGGTTTCCCATTCGATGAATTTCTGCTTACCAGTGCTGTTGTTCTGACAGGGTCTGCTGAAGAACGCACAGGTGGGGCTGAGGGCCCTGGTCATTTACGGCATGAGGCTCCTCTGCTATGGCTAAGATAGCTCATGTGGGTCAGCGCCGGGGCTCACTTGGCTAATTCTCCGCCTGCGGTGCCAGCACACCGGGTTCTAGTCCCGGTCGGGGCGCCGGATTCTGTCCCGGTTGCCCCTCTTCCAGGCCAGCTCTCTGCTGTGGCCCGGGAGTGCAGTGGAGGATGGCCAAAGTGCTTGGGCCCTGCACCCCATGGGAGACCATGAGAAGCACCTGGCTCCTGGCTTTGGATCAGCACAACGCGCGGGCTGTAGCGGCCATTTAGGGGGTGAATCAACAGAAGGAAGACCTTTCTCTCTCTCTCTCTCTCTCTCTCACTGTCTAACTCTGCCTGTCAAAAAAAAAAAAAGAGAGAGAGAGAGAGAGCTCATGTGTTGGAAACGTAACCCCAAAGGCAGCAGTACTGGGAAGCGGTAACTTTACGAGGGATGGATGGATTCACGCCGTTATCAGGGGAGTGGGGACAGGACAGCCTCCTTCCTCACTCTCCTGTCATCTCTCGCCCTCAGCTTCCGGTCGTGGGATGATGCAGTTCAAAGGTCCCTGCCAGGCGTTGGCCCTGACCTTGCACTTCCTGGCCTCTGGCACTGTAATAAATAAATCTCTCCTCTTCATACATCACTCTGTCTCAGGCATTTCACTGTAGCAGCACAGGACGGACCAAGGCCACCCCTTCCCACTCCCTCCTCCAAGCTGCCCCTCCAGGCAGAGTGAGGGAAGCCGTGCTGAGATTCTTGGAGGACCTGGGTAACCTCTCGCTGGTCTGTACCCACGAGTCTGGGATCTGCTTTCCTTACCTTGGCCTACAGCCCTGCGTTTCTCCCTGCTCTTCCCTGTGGCTTGTGAGAGGCGATCGCGGAACAAGCGGGGGCTTCAAGTGGAGCACTCCTGTTTGTCCCGGAGCCGGCACCTGGGGCAGGATGCTGCACCTCGGCCACGCTCCGTTTCTCGTCTGAAGGATGTGGAGAATGCGCCTTCCTCTCCAGGTTCTCTGAGGATCCCATGAGATCCCGCGTGGCCGAGGCCCAGCACGGTGTCGTGGATGGAGAGCACGGGTAACTTTCTCTGCCTTCTCCTCATGGGCCGACTTGGCACCCCCCTACCAAAGACTCTGGCTGAACTCACCCGCTCAGAGCCAACCCTCGCAGCCACGTTCGCTGCACTGCCTTTGCGTCTCCTCTCACTGCCCGCAACGCCCATGCACACCCTATGGTAGCTCATCCTTTTGGAACGACTAGTCTCCTTAGGACACAGGAGTCTGGTGTGCAATAAGGCCCTTCTCTGGCCTATGAAAGCCTAAGAAAGACAAATTTTCTTCTTTTCTTTTTTTTTTAAGATTTTAAAAAAATTATTTGGAAGAGTTCAGAGTTACAGAGAGAGGAGGAAGTGGAGAGAGAGAGAGAGAATTTCCCATCTGCTGGTTCACTCCCCAAATGGCCGCAACAGCTGGGGCTGGGCCAGACTGAAGACAGGAGCCAGGAGCCAGGAGCCAGGAGCCAGGAGCCAGGAGCCAGGAGCTTCTTCTGGGTCTCCCATGTGGGTGCAGGGGCTCAAGCACTTGGGCCATCTTCTGCTGCTTTCCCAGGCCATAGCAGAGAGCTGGATGGGAAGTGGAGCAGCCATGTCTCAAACTGGTGTCTGTATGGGATGCTGGCATCGCAGGTGGAGGCTTAAGCCACTACACCACAGCACCAGCCCTGAGAGACGAATTTTCAAACTCACGAGAGAATTTATAGAAGAAACCAGCCGTGGTTAGATTTCTCTCCCACACAGTTGGCCTCCATATTGAGCAGCTAGCTCTTTGTTCGTGTATGTTGTTGGGATGGCGGAAGCCCAACTCTAGAAGATCCTCATTGTCCATTCTACATCACCTTTGTGAGAGGAACTGAGCCCTGATGGCCAGCAAATGGGCAGGTGTCATGGGTCGAGCAGGATTTACCTCCCAAAACTCATGCAGGTGCTGAAGTTCTGATGCCTCAATGTGAGCGGTTGATGGGTTAAGGGTGGATTCGTGATCTGATTGTAGGCGCTAGGAGGCGGGCCAATGAGAGGTGCGTAGATCCTTGCGGGGGAGGAGGTGTGACCTTGTAGGGTGGTTGTCTCAAGAGGGTTAATTATTTGAGTTCAAGTTTGGCCTAGTTGCCAAACCCTCCATGGCCAACCTCCACAGACACCGGTGTGTGTGGCCAACAGACCCTGAACTGTAACCTCCACGCTGTGAGTGGAAAGAAACTTTTTTTTTTTTTGACAGGCAGAGTGGACAGTGAGAGAGAGAGACAGAGAGAAAGGTCTTCCTTTGCCGTTGGTTCACCCTCCAATGGCTGCCGCAGACAGCGCGCTACGGCCGGCGCACCGCGCTCATCCGATGGCAGGAGCCAGGTGCCAGGTGCTTTTTCCTGGTCTCCCATGGGGTGCAGGGCCCAAGCACTTGGGCCATCCTCCACTGCACTCCCGGGCCACAGCAGAGGACTGGCCTGGAAGAGGGGCAACCGGGACAGAATCCGGTGCCCCGACCGGGACTAGAACCCGGTGTGCCGGCGCTGCAAGGCAGAGGATTAGCCTGGGATTAGCCAGGCTCCTGTGACTCCAACAATCCTTTGTGGAATTAGTGAATGAAGCCGTCTCCTGTCCTGTGAACCTGGGGTTCTGAGTCTTCAGGTGAGCGTTACCTTTCTACTCTGGAAAATAGGGATGCCATGTGGGTTCCTGGGAGGGCGGAGCTGGCTGGAAGTTAGTCACGGTCACACCCTCTCCCCGGCCCGCAGTGGCTGCTGGGTGGGCTGTTGTGGTTGTTGAGAGAGTGGTGTCTGAAGGGAGCTCGCTGGCGTGTTCAGGCTAATCTGCACCCCGAAGACTCAGCTCCTTAACCTGGGCTGGGGTCCTGCGTCCCTCTGCCTCTGACCCATAGAGCATTTCTGGGCGGAACCCTGTTTTACACAAACCCTTCCGGCTTCAAGAAGAGGCAGAGTGATCCGGGAGTCAGTGTGAGCAGTGGAAGGGGACATGGAATAGAAAGGAGGGCTCCCTGCTCATGGGCCACCCCGGCAATGATGCAGTCCCATAAAACCACAGGCAAGATGCGGCTGGGTTTCCAAGGGAACCCGATGTGGTCTAAATACGAGGAGGCAGGTCCAGGGAGATGAGTGACCCTCCCAGGTCACCCAGGCAAAGCCCAGTCCTCCTGCCTCCAGAGAGGGGCTGCCTTCAGACACCATTCAGCTCTTTCTGTGCCTTAGGGCACTGCTGATCACAGCCAAAGGTCGACAGGGAACTGGGGGTAAAGGTCGCCTCCAACTCTAAGGTTCTGTTTAGCTTGTTTCCTTATTTTTCATTCTGATCAAAGATAAGCAATCAACTAGACACTTGCAGAGAGCCAGCCAACACGTGTGCAAGGTCTGGGTGAGATTGCCACAGTCGCCTGGGACCCAGCGCGGAGCCCCTCCCCCGCGTCCCTGCAGAGCCCAAGGAGAGGGTGTCTGACCCCCCTAAAGTGCAGCGGCCAGCTTCCGTCTCCCAGGAATGCCCGAACACCAGCTGTCATCCAATTAAGCTACAGAGGAGGCAGAGGACAGTTGGGCAGGCTCTGATTCCTTACCAGGGGCCTGGGAGGGGCCCTGAGGGTTAGAAGCACAGGACTCCCAAGTGCTCCCAGCCCCATGATCTAAGTAAAAAGATAAGTCACATTGTGGGGGTTCAGAAGAATATGATGTGGCCACCAAGGAGGAAGCACCAGCCCAGGGTAAGAGAAAGATCTACTATGCCACCTGAGGGTAGCCGCATTGGCCCTGACTGCCAAGACCACAGCGGGTGCCAAGGGCAAGAAGTGGCAAAGAGGATGTGAACAAGGGACTGGGGACCTGGGGCTGTGGCCACTGGGGCTAGAAGGGGTGGAGCTAAAAGTGGGTGGACAGAGTGCTACTTTGTTAAAAACAAACTACATAGGACTTCTCAGGTCCCCTCTGAGGCTCTGTTGAGACCCTAGCATGAGTGGTTCACAGACCCCAGATGAAGAGGAGCAGGACAGAGGGGCACAGCAGGCCCTCAAGGACTCCTCGTAGAATACAAAGTATCCCAGTGAAAAGTCGAAGTCCAGGGTAAGACTGCCTGGATTTGAGTGACGGCTTCTCTACCTGCTACATGTGCATTAGGCAGTGGGCAGATGCCTAAAGCTTAGACTTCTCCATGGAAAAGACCTGCCTTAACAGCACCTACTATTGTTGATCCACTATCAGCTAGATGAAGCACTTAGCATCAAGCCTGACCAGAGGAGGTCTTGCATCAGTTATCTACTGCTGCTTAACAAATGGCCCCCACACTCTGCGGCTTAAGACAAGAAGAAATGATCTCATAGTTTCTGTGGGTCGGGAATCTGGACAGAGCTTGGTTGGGTGCTTCTGGTTCCTGGTCTCCCATGAGATTTCAGTCAAGCAGTTGGCTAAGGTCTCCTCTGAAGGTCCAAGTTCACCCACGCAGCTAAGGCCTCAGTCACTTGCTGTGTGGTCCTCCACGTGGCACTGCCCATGCACTGCTTGCAATCCAAGAGAGAACAAGCGCAAAAGAAGTGCCCAAGGAGGAAGCCACGGTCTCTTTATAACCTGATCTCAGAAAGGCTTTCCCACTGCTTCCCCTAGGTGCTAGTCAATAGAAGTGAGGAAACGGGGCTGGGCTCATGGCTCAGCAGTAAAGCCACTGTGTGCTGCCACACCATCCCACATGAGCACTGGTTCCAGTCCCAGCTACTCTTCTTCCGATCCAGCTCCCTGCTAATGCGCTTAGAGGAGCAGGGAAAGGCGGTCCAAGTGCTTGGGCCCCCACCACCCATGTGGGAGACCCAGATGGAGTTCCAGGCTCCTGACTTCATCGTGGCCCAGTCCCAGCTGTTGTAGCCGTGTGGAGAGTGAACCAGCAGATGGAAGGTCTCTCTATCGCTCCCTTTCCCGCTATCTCTCCCTCTAACTCTGTCTTTCAAATAAACAAATTTTAAAAAAAAGAATTCTTTTAAAAGGAGTAAATGAATCCAACCCACACGCAAGAGCAGGGGTTACCTAAGAACATTAAAAGACCTAGAGGCAAAGACCCTTAGGGGCGGTCTTGGAGAATGCCCACCATAGAGTTCAATCAGGGTCACCACCTGTGCACTGGGTTCGTCCAAGTTATCCATGAACGCTGGTGCAGGTTCCTCTTCTGTGTTTTGCTGTTGCTGCTGCTTCTTCCCGGGATGCCTTCCTCCAAATATTTACATTTCCCAACCATCCCCATCCTTTATGGCCGGGTTCCGGGGCCACCTCCCTGAAGCCCTTGTTAACTGTCCCCTTACAGGAACTGGCTGCTTCCTTCTGTGGTGTCCAGGAGAGAAGAGTTGCATGAGGGAAAGTGACCAACAGGCTGTGGCTTTTAGATATTCTCAACTGATAGCCAACTCTCTTCCATTACTTGCAGAAACTGTTTTGGTTTTTTTTTTTTTTTAAGATTTTATTTATTTATTTGAAAGGCAGTTACAGAGAGGCAGAGAGAGAGAGAGAGAGAGAGAGAGAGGTCTTCCATCTACTGGTTCACTCCTCTAGATGGCTGCGACAGCTGGACCTGTGCTGATCTGAAATCAGGAGCCAGGAGCTTCTTCCGGGTCTCCCATGCAGGTGCAGGGGCCCAAGGACTTGGGCCATCTTCTACTGCTTTCCCAGGCCACAGCAGAGAGCTGGATCAGAAGTGGAGCAGCCAGGACTTGTACTGGCGCCCATATGGGATGCTGACACTACAGGCAGGGGCTTTACCAGCTACACCACAAAACTGGCCCCTCAGAGCCACTTTAAAATACATTCCAGAAAACAATAACTGCAGACAGGGGGCTGCTCAGCCTTCCCTGGGTTCTGGAGGGACTTCCTCTCCCATTCCAGATGACCCGTGCTCCTTGGCCTCCATGCCCCGCCCAGGGGTGAGAGACTGGGTGTGTGTGTGTGTGTGTGTGTGTGTGTGTACTTCGGTTTTTCCCTATCAGAGGTGACTCATGCCCTGGAGCCCTTGTAGGACCTGGGCTGGGATGCAGGGCTGAGCCGGAAGTGATTTCTCCTCCCTGTGTGCCCCTGTGTGCCCCCCCTCCCCCGCACCCCAGCCGGAAGCTCAGCGCCTGCCTCTGGCAGAGCCTGGCCCCACGGGCCCTCTCTCGGTTGGTGGCCTTTAGGGGCACAGGCCTCCAAGGAAGTGAGACAGCTGGGGACACAGGAAGCAGGGCTGGTGGTTGTGGGAAGGAGACACGCGCTCTGAAATGTAAGCCAGATGGTGAGCCCCGCACCCCCCGGGAAGGCTTCCTTCCACCCGGGAGGTGGGTGGGGGCTGCCTCCACCCTCCAGAGATGCGGTTTCCATACATGATGATTCTGCACAAGGAGCCCAAGGCCCGCAGCACCCCGGCCATCCGGCTTCTGGACAGGTGGAGAACAGCAGGCAAGGTCAAGGCCATGGGCTTCCGCTTCCCCAGCTGCCTTCCCAGCAGGACTCTCGCTCCCTTCCTCTCCGTCTACCCAGCGAGTGAGGCCCTCCTGCCAGACATCATCAAGGGGCCAGGAATGCAAAGACCAGGACCTTCCTCCCTCCCCCAACCCCTGCCTTTCCCACCCAGCGGAGGAGAAAGACAGCCTCTCTCCTCCCGGAGATGTGCCGGGTTCGTGGTGACACTCGGAGGCCAAAAGTGAGGATGAGAGTAAGGGCGTCCCAGGCAGACGGAAGGGTGTGTGCAAAGATCCTGGGCCAGAGCTTCAGGGGACAGGCAGGTGGCGAGTTCGGCCCAGGGCAGAGAGGGCGGGGGACGGAGGCAGGAGGCAGGAGGCAGGCTTGGATGGGAGGCTGGCACAGAGCACGTGCTGTGTGGGCCACAGTCAGTCTTGTCTCCATTCTGGGAGCCATGAGAAGCCTGTGGTAGAGAGGTTGGACAAGGATATCCATCAGCTCACCCGGCGTGGTGTGAGTGATGAGCCCGGGGCCGCTCTGCCCCTCCTGGCAAGCAGTGCACGGAGCCAGGGACATCTCCAGGCCCAGCCATCCAGCTAGTGAAGCTGCAGGCAGGGGGCAGGGCCACAAGGCAGGAGGGTGGGCCCTGCCACCTGCATCCCCCAAAGCTGCACACACCCTCCAGAGCCCGCAGCAGAAGGCCTCCCCGGGAGCTCCGCCCAGGCGCCGTGAGTCACGCACCTGCATGGTGAGTCTGCGGAGGAGGCTGGCAGGCAGGTGGGTGGTAGGGCAGCCACCCAGCCTCCCGGGGAGCAGGGGGACAAGGCCTCCCCACACGGTCTCCCCCCAGGAACTCTGTCCTGGAGCTCCATTCATCCTGGCAGGAGGGCCCGGTCACTTCTCTCCACCTGTCCCCACTTCACTCTTCCTTTTTCCTGGCTGTCAGCCGCCTGCCGCCGTCACCATGGCTACGCTCGCTCTGCTCTGCTCGGTGCCACCATCAGCAGGAGTCAGAGCAGGGGGAGGGGGCCTCATTAATCTTCTGCCTGAACGGGCTGTTTTGGAAATCAGCTCACAGCTGCAACTGAGGAGTCCAGGCCCAGCCCCTTACCCGGAATCCACCTGAAGCACAGAGGACAAGACCCACTCAAAGGGTGCACCTGCCCATGCTGGACTAGCCAGGGGTGTGATTAAGGCCCACCGACTGGAGGACTGGAGGCGGGCGGGGGAGGCTTGGGTTGCCAGAGGCAACGTGGGGCCAGACAGCACCCTGGCAGTCAGGAATCACAGGGATGAACTGGGACAAAGTATTTAGCCTTGCTGGGCTCAGTTTCCTTAACTGTATAATGTGTATAGAACAATGACCTTGCAGGCTGTGGGAAGGATTCAAGATCATTTTCGCAAGGTGCACGTAGTAGGTACGAAAAACGCTTCCTGCTGTTATCACCGAGTCAGAGCCCTTGGAGATGCTCCACGCGTGTCCGCGGACTTGAGGGCGGCACTTCCCCAGCGCTGACTTAAAGGCTGCTGGGAGTTCAAGATGGCAGGCAGAGCGATTTTCGGTCTCCTGGCAAGAGTCTCATCACCCCTGGGAGACCACGTAATTCCGAACCACAGCCTGTGAGGATGGTGGAAAGTGAAGGAATTATCAGAGAGGAGAGCTGAGTGCTAGGGCCGGGGGTGGCCTGCGTCAGGGCAGCAGGTTGCTGTGGCCCGTGGAGCCAAGTCTCAGAATTGGGGCACTCACTCAGGGCTGTGCAACGGAGGAAGGCGGGGCCTGAACGCAGAGGACCCGAGAGTGAGGGCATCCCGGGGGGGGGGGGGGGGGGGGCGTTGAGAGGAGGGGTTATTTAGGAGGATTTACTACAGAGAGAGACTTGCAGATTCCAAACCGTGCTCCCCCTCCTGCAGGAATGGAAGCAGGGGGACTATGCTAGTGACATCAGGTACAGAGGGAGGTTGGGGTGACTGTGTGCACACCAGGTGAGCTCTCTCCTCTGTCCCTTCCCCCAGCTAGTGCAAGAAGCTGAACGACCCGTTCCTGTGGAAACTGATCTACTCCAAGAGGAAAGACTGGTGTATACTGAGAGTTAGATGCTCCTAGTGTCAAAGCCCACTGTCCATCTACTAATCACTCTGGAACAAATTCCACCCACATACATAGAAATCCCAACCAGCTTTGCACCGTCTCCTTAAAGTCGAGTGGCAGGCAAAGATCTTCACTGAGCAAAGTGTCCAAGGCAACAGGAGAGAGGAAGACAAAGCGATCTATGAAGGAAACAGAAATAGTGAACAAGCAGGAGAAATGGAAAGTAAGTTATGCCGGCGCCGTGGCTCAACAGGCTAATCCTCCGCCTTGCGGCGCCGGCACACCCGGTTCTAGTCCGGGTTGGGGCGCCGGATTCTGTCCCGGTTGCCCCTCTTCCAGGCCAGCCCTCTGCTGTGGCCCTGGAGTGCAGTGGAGGATGGCCCAAGTGCTTGGGCCCTGCACCCCATGGGAGACCAGGAGAAGCACCTAGCACCTGGCTCCTGCCATCGGACGAGCGCGGTGCGCCGGCCGCAGCACGCTGGCCGCGGCAGCCATTGGAGGGTGAACCAACGGCAAAGGAAGACCTTTCTCTCTGTCTCTCTCTCTCACTGTCCACTCTGCCTGTCAAAAAAAAAAAAAAAAAAGAAAGTAAGTTATAATTAATCCCCTTAGAGGAACAAGAGAAGATGATACATCCGTAGTGCATTAGGAAAATTGAACAAGTCCGGAAAAAAGAGAGTGGCTGGAAGTTAATGATCTGAGAGCCAAAGTTTCAAATTGCTCCAGCACTATTGGAAGATAGAGTTAAGGAAATTTCCCTGAAAGTAAAACAAAGAATATTAGCAGGAAAAATGAAAGGGGCAGGAGTAATTTAGGAGATCCAACATCCAATCGATAGTTCTAGAAAGAGAACAGAAAAAACAGTGGAAAGGAAATTATCAAAGAAACTATACAAGAAAACGCTCTAACATGGAGAGTGAGTCTTGATTGAAATGCTCCAGACGCCCAGGATAGGAGTTGACAATGGCTCCCAAGGCACACCATTGCCATGTAGGACCCCTAGAGATAGGGGGACAGATCTGAAGAGCTGGCAAAGAGAGAACTAAAAAAAAGATTTATTTATTTATTTGAAAGTCAGATTTATAGAGAGAAAGAAAAAGACAGAGAAAGAATGAGTCTTCCATGTGCTGGTTTACCCCATAGATGGCTGCAATGGCCCAGGGCTGGGCCACGCCAAAGCCAAGAGGCAGAAGCTTCTTCTGGGGCTCCCACATGGGTGCAGGGGCCCAGGCATTTGCACCATCCTCTACTGCCTTTCCCAGGCCATTAGCAGGGAGCTGGATCAGATGTGGAACAGCCGGGACTTGAACTGGTGCCCACGGGGGATTCTGGCACCGGGGGCTGCAGTATAACCCGCTATGCCACAACACCAGCCCCTTGTCAATAACTTGTGCCCTTGTCATTGTGACTGCTGAATGCACTCGTATTTTTCTGTTGGCAAGAAAGGATAGGAAGGGAAATCACTCAGGGCACAGGTGCTAAAGCCCAACAGCCAGGCGTCTCCGCGGCCCCTCCAAAGTTCTGGAGGACATCTCTTTGACTCTGGCGTCCTGAAGCCGGGCAGAGACTTTTTGGTCATAGCCATGCCCAGGGGAGAGAGGGTGTGGGGGTAGCAGAGCCCTTGAGTAGTGCTGTGGGGTGGAGCTGAGAGATCACCTGGTCCAGCCTTCTCATCTTCCATGGAAGCCACAGACGCCCACGTCCAGCACCCCACCCCCACCCCAGGACTTCCCGCCCCGAGCTCTGCATTCCTCCCACCATGCCACGAGGAAACAGCTGTGATTGAGTTTATCCAGATGGCCAAGGGCCCCGGTTTACCTTTGGCAGGCGGAATGCAGCTGTGCCAGTCGGCTGCTGGTTGTAGCAGTTGCTAGGGCGGCCCTAGCAACTGCGTGACTTGAGCATCAGACGTTTATTGTCCCAGTCTCGGAGGCCAGCAGTTCATGATCAAGGGCAGCAGCAGGTTTGAGGATATGTGCCGTAGTCTGCCCTGGCTTCTGCAGGCTAGCAGCCCACTCTTGGCCTTCCTTGTCTGGAAGATGTGTGTCTCCACCTCACATGGTGGCCTCCCTCTGTGTGTTTGGGCCCAGATCTCCTCGTTTCACAGGGGTACCAGTTGGATCCTACCTCACTTTGAGCCCAGCTTAACTGACTGCATCTAGACGAGCAGTAGCCCCACATAGTCCCCATGCTGAGGCCCGGAGCTTAGCACGTCAGCATACAGACCTGGAGGCAGGTCTCTGCTTTCTGTGGAGTTCGACCTTGGGTTTTTCTCCACTCACGTACTGCTTTGACTGTGGCTTAACATTCTGTACAACGCAGTGCGTTCATTTGAAAACCTTCTCTCTTTTTAAGATTTTATTTATTTATTTGAGAGGAAGACTTACAGACAATGAGAGGGAGAGACAGAGAAAGGTTTTCCATCAGCTGGTTCACTCCTCACATGGCTACAACAGCCAGAGCTGGGCCAATCCAAGCCAGGAGCCAGGAGCCAGGAGCCAGGATCCTCCTCTGGGCTTCACACGTGGGTGCAGGGGGCCCATCTTCCACTGCTTTCTCAGGCCATTAGCAGAGAGCTGGATCAGAAGAGGAGCAGCTGGGACTAGAACCAGTGCCCATATGGGATGCTGGCGCAGCAGGCGGAGGATTAACCTACTGCGTCACAGAGCCAGCCCCAAAAACGCTTTTTAAAAAAAGAGTTATTTATTTATTTGAAAGGCAGAATTACAGAGATGCAGAGGTAGAGAGAGAAAGAGGTCTTCCAACTGCTGACTCACTCCCCAAATGGCCAAAATGGCCAGAGCTGCGTTGATCTGAAGCCAGGAGCCAGGAGCTTCCTCTGGGTCTCCCATGAGGGTACAGAGCCCAAGGACTTGGACCATATTTAATTGCTTTCCCTCCCAGGTGCATTAGCAGGGAGCTAGATCAGAAGTGAGGCAGCCAGGACTCGAACCGGCACCCATATGGGATGCCGGCACTGCAGGCAGTGGCTTTACCCACTACGCCACAGCGCCCGCCCCTTGAAAACTCATTAGCTCATCTGAGACCAGAGCCCTTTCCCCAACAGAGCCTGCTACAGCCTGCTGCAGCCTGACATCTGCTTTGACAGCTACAGGAAATCTTTGAGAAGCCTCTAATCTGCTCCCCTAGACACACCTGCGACAGGTGTGACCTGCCTGTGAGTCACATGTTCCCTTCAAGAAGGATCCCGAAGTATACTAGCTGATTGAAAACAGCTGGGAAATGCGGCCACCTGCGGGATAAAGGTTCCTTCTAGCTCTAAAATCACTGGGATTTATAAACAGACAATGGGATTCAAGAGAATACAGGGACAGCCTGATGCCGTGGGACGTCCAGGGAGAAGTATTCACTTATTTACTCATACTTCTTTTATTAGTATTATTATTTATTTGACAGGTAGAGTTAGACAGTGAGAGAGAGAGAGAGAAAGAGAGAGAGAGAGAGAGAGAGAGAGAGAGAGAGAGAGAGAGAGAGAGAAAAGTCTTCCTTCCCTTGGTTCACCCCACAGATGGCTGCCAAGGCTGGTGCGCTGTGCCGATCCGAAGCCAGGAGCCAGGTGCTTCCTCCTGGTCTCCAGTGCGGGTGCAGGGCCCAAGCACTTGGGCCATTCTCCACTGCACTCCTGGACCACAGCAGAGAGCTGTACTGGAAGAGGAGCAACCGGGACAGAATCCGGCACCCCAACCGGGACTAGAACCCGGGGTGCCGGCGCCGCAGGCAGGGGATTAACCAAGTGAGCCACAGCGCCAGCCCTATTTGTATTTCTTTGAACAAGTCCTTTTTTATTTTTTTTTCTGAACAAGTTCTTATGAGCACCCGAGATAAACTAGGCACTGAAATGGAAGCTGTAGTGCGGAACGGGCAAGCGTTTGGCCTAGCAGTTAAATGCTGCCGGGGACGCCCCCACCCCATGTTGGGGTACTAGGGTTCCATACCCAACTCCAGCTCCCGATTCCAGCTTCCTGCGAGTGCAGATGACCCTAGGAGGCAGCAATGACGGCTCCAATAATTGGGTTCCTGCCACCCATGTGGAAGACCTGGACTGAGTTCCTCTGGGCTCCTGGCTTTGCCCTGGCCCAGCCCTGGACTTTGAGGGCATTTGGAGAGTAAACCAGTAGATGGAAGCTCCTTCTCTCTGTTTCTTAAATAGATAGAGAAATACACTTTAGAAAATCTAAGAGAGGAGGGAGAAAAGTAAACATACAAGCAATTTCTGATTTTGAGAAATGATATGATGGCACTCGGCAGTGTGCAATTGGAAAGACAAAGAAGTCAGCTTGACACGGTGGGCGACGGGCACTCTCCCTAGAGGTGACACTGACTCCAAGGTGGCAGGAACTACCTGGGCACAGGCCCTGAGATGAGAACGATCCTGATCTGCTGGCGGAAAATGCCAGATGTTCAGCGGGGAGACTGAGGGCTGCGCTGGGTGAGCAAGGTGCACGTGGGCCGCCCCGTGCAGGGCCTGCTGGGCCAGCGCACAGCACACGTTATAAAAAGCCACGGAAGAGTTTTAAGCGAGAGAAAGACAGGATTTTCTTCCTGTTTCAAAAGCGATCATTTTCCTTGACCATCGCACTAGCTAACAGGAAAGTGTGAAATCACACAGAGTGTGTGAAGTTGTGGAAAACAGAGGCTCATACGTTGCTGGTGGGAATACAAAGTAGTGTAGACCCTTAGGGAAGATGCACCTGTGCACCAGAATAGAAATGTGCCTGACCTTTGACCCTGTGGTTGCCTGCATGAATTTATTCTATTTATATGTATGTGAAAATCAATACAGCCACGGTTATTCCCGACAGCATTGTTAAAAATGACTAACCAAATCCATGCACAAAGAAGGGTTTGGGTAAGTAAATGCTGGTTGTCTACACAAGGTACTACTGTGCAGCTGTAGGGACTGAGAGTTCTCCGTGTACTGACAAGGGTCCATCTCAGATATAATGTGGGGAACTCGAAAATTTTAGGTGTAGAAATTTTTGAAATCTATGCATTTTTTAAAAAAAATGTATTTATTTATTTGAAAGGCAGAGTCAGAGAGAGAGAGAGAGAGAGAGAGAGAGAGAGAGAGATCTTCTATCTACTGGTTTACTCCCCAGATGGCCACAACTACCAAGCTGAGCCAATCTGAAACCAGGAACCAGGAGCCTCTTCCGGGTGTCCCACGTGGGTACAGGGGCCCAAGGATGTGGGCCTTCTACTGCTTTCCCAGGCCACAGCAGAGAGCTGGATTGGAAGTGGAGCAGTCAGAACTCGAACCGGCACCCATATGGATGCCGGCGCACCGCAGGCGGAGGCTCTGACTACACCACAGCTCCGGCCCCACACAGCCAACTTTTAGCAACAAGATACAGAACTGTGTGTCGAGTGTATGTATCTGCTGTGTGTGTCCAGTCACCCCCTGGTATTCGTGGGATATTGGTTACAGGACTCCCACAGATGCCAAAATCGGGGATGTTCATGTCCCTTATATAAAATGGCTCAGCATTTACCTATAACCTGCACACAGCCTTCCATATAACGCCTAACACAATGCACACTCTGTAAATCATTGTCATACTACATTACTTAGGGGATGAGGACGGGAAAGAAGTCTGTCCATGTTCAGGGCATGCTTAGTTTTCTCCCAAGAATTTTGAGACTTCATTGGTTGACTCCTTGGATGTGGAGCCCAGCGATGTAGACAGCTGATTGTGTGTGCATGTGTGTCTCTGTGTGTACATGTGCGTGTGTGTGCATGCATGTGTGTGCAAGTGTGTATGTAAATGTAGATGTATTCACTGGGGACACCAGTGTAGAGGGTGAAGGGGAGCAGAGGAGGAGCTTTGAGAACACAGCGCTGGCCGGGCCCTTGGGAAAGGAGAGGCACAAGGAAGGAAGATGGGGTAGACGAGCTTCAGACGGCCGGGTAGCTGGGAGGGTGTCAGCGTAGAGCCTGCGTCAGGCCAAACTGCGCCTGCTCAGATCCTCCAGCTGGGAGCAGCGTGGCCTCAGCCTGGCTGCCGCGCTGGACCCCAAAGTGCAGTGGCCAGAGGCTGTCGGCTCGGCGGGTGTCTCCCCAAGACAGGCCTGAGCTGGGCACCTCCTTGGCTGCAGCAGCTTAGGATGCATGGAAATCTCTGAAAGGATGGGAAGAACCTACTGCAGCACTGGCCACCCTGAGGAACTGAGCGGCCGGAAGACAGAGATGGAGGCGGGCTCTTCTCTGCCCACTCCTCTGCACCACTACTTTTTCATTTTCAACTCCGTGGCATTTAGTGCATTGATGGTGGCATACAAGGGCCACCTCTATCTAGTTCCAAAATATTTCATCACCCCAAAAGGAAACCCTTTGCTCCCCATTCCCTCCCTTCCTCCTTACCCATGCCAGCGGCAGCCATCAATCTGTCCATCTCTATAGAGTTGGCTGTCTGGATGGTTTACTCACCAAATGCCTGCAACAGCCAGGGCTGGGTCAAGCTGAAGCCAGGAGCCAGGAATCCCATCTGGGTCTCCCACGTGGGTGCAGGAACCCAAGTACTCGAGGCATCCTCTGCTGCCTCCCCAGCACATTAGCAGGGAGCTGGCCTGGAAGTGCGGAGTAGCCAGCTCTCCAGCCTGCACTCAGCTGTCCCAAGCTGTAGACACCTGCTGTGCCACAGGCGTCTTCAGTTAGCACAAAGCTTTCACAGGTCATCCACATGGCAGCCGCCTACCAGTTCTTCATTCCTAGTTATGGCTGAATAGTCTTCCATTGTGTGACTGTACCACAATGTGTTTATGCATTCGTCTGGTGACAGACATTTGGCTGGTTTCCACTCTTTGGCTATTGTGATTCACGCTGCTATGAGTGTATATGTACGTGTATTTGTTTGACTAATCACGCTCAGTTCTTTTGGGTGTACACCTGGGAGTAGCGTTGCTTAGTCAAATGGCGGTTTCATGCTTAGCAATTTGCAGATTGCCTAACCAGTTTCCAAGGTGGCAGCCTCAGTTTTCATTCTTACCAATGGTGCACAAAGTTCAAATTTCTCCACATCTTTGCCAAAACTTGGGAATTCTAAAGGCAGAGTGACAGAGCGAGCGAGAGACAGAGACAGAGAGGAAGAAAACTTCCATTCGTTAGTTCACTCCCCAAATAGCTGCAAAACGGCTGGAGCTGGTCCAGGCTGAAGCCTGGGGTGTGGAGCTTCATCCAGGTTCCCATGTGGGTGCAGGGGCCCAAGTATGTGAGCCACCTTCCGCTGCTTTCCCAGGTGCACTAGCAGAGAGCTGGATAGGAAGTGGAGCAGCCAGGACTCCAGCTGGCTCTCTGACATGGGACACACTATGCTACAACACTTGTCCCGCAGTTTCTGTTTGTGTTTTTTATTGTATCCATCCTTTTTTTTTTTCGAAAGGCAGAGTGGACAGTGAGAGAGAGAGACAGAGAGAAAGGTCAAAGGTCTTCCTTTTGCCAGTTGGTTCACCCTCCAATGGCCGCCGCTGCCGGCGCGCTGCAGCCAGCGCACCGCGCTGATCCGATGGCAGGAGCCAGGTGCTTCTCCTGGTCTCCCATGGGGTGCAGGGCCCAAGCACTTGGGCCATCCTCCACTGCACTCCCGGGCCACAGCAGAAAGCTGGCCTGGAAGAGGGGCAACCGGGACAGAATCCGGTGCCCCGACCGGGACTAGAATCCGGTGTGCCAGCGCTGCAAGGCAGAGGATTAGCCTAGTGAGCCGCGGCACCGGCCATATTGTATCCATCCTAACGGGTGCAAGGTGGTATCTCATTGTGGTTTTGACTTAGATGATGAGGGGCATTGAGCATGTTTCTTTGTGCTTCTTGTACATCTGCCTATCTTCCTTGGAGGAATATCTGTGGAAGTTCTGTTGGCCAACTTTTCAGAGTTGAGTTGGGCTTTTTGTTGTTGAGTGGTCCAAGTTCTTTATAAACCCTGAATGTTGGATCCTTACCACCAACTGAATTTTACTCCACGTAAACACATCACCCCCTCAGAAGAGGGATAAGATTAAAAATTCAAAAGAATACCAAGACCTTTAGCCTGGGTGTGGGTGACCGGGGAACGGTGGAAGCCCTGGGCATGGTTAAGAAGCCGCCTCAGCCTCCAGGCCAGAGATGGTGGTGGTTTGAATGCCAGTAGGAGCAGCAAAGCTGGGAAGGACTGGGCAGGTACGAGACGAAAAGATGGTTTGTACGGGGAGGTGTGAAGTGGGGAAGAGAGGAAGCAGGGTGCCTACTGGATTTCCTGGGGCGGGTGCCATTTGCCTAGAGGAAGGGCAGGCTGGTTCGGGTGCCAGAGAGAGAATTAAGGGTTTGGTGTGGGACATGTTGAGTCTGCAGCACCTGTGAGTCAGCTGAGCTGCAAGGCTGCACGGGAGTGTGTTCTGCAGGTGTGGAGTTGTGACTGCTGCATCCTTGTGGCCAGGATCTCCAGGGACAGCTGGCTGTGGTCAGGCAAGGCGGGGAGACAGGCAGGCAGCCGCCGGCAGGGGAGGGCAGGCATGTGAAGGCATGGTGGCCACTGGCTGAGATGCCCCCCTCCCGGGGGGTGTCTGAGCTGACAACAGCAGGAACCCACTGCGAAACCGCATCGTAGAAAGGGAGGAGCCAGCTGGAACATCACTGCTGGTGGGGAGGGAGAAGAGGGGATGGGTACATGGAGGAGTGGGCATGCCTGGAATGACACCCAACTTTCTCCCCTTCACCCCCACGTGGAACCCACCAGCAAAGCCTCAGCCTTTGGCCACCGCGCAATCTGGCTTCTGTCCTCCCTGTGTGCCTGCCTACAATGTCCTCTTGCCGCATCCCCTGGCCTTGAGCCTCCCCCACGCCTGTCCTGGGTACAGCTGCCAGCCTGCTTTCCCGAAGTTCCTCTGCCATCCTGTTACTGCCGCCTCCCACGCTCCCATCAGAGCAGCAGGGATTCTTGCTGCCTGGCAGGTAAAACCCAGCTCCCCCGCCACGCCCCCAGGTCCTCGTGTTCTGGCCCCTCTTCCCCTTTCCTCTATTCATAGATTCTTCTTCCCAGGCCCAGCAAAAGCACCCCTCTCACCCAATCCTCCTCCCGCAAGGCAACCCACCCCACTCCAGGGAGCCTCCCCAGGGAACTTCCAGCCCCTCCCCCTGGCTCCCCAGCTGGCGGGCTCACCTAGTGCCTGGGGGTCACGGGGTCACAATCACATGGCGGCACCTCCCTGCTTGCTTTCACAGCACAGCTTTGAGGGTGGACTTCCAGACTCATTTCTGGAGAGGCCAGGTGCAGGCGTCCCCAGCACACAGCTGTGTTTCCCGTCTTCCCTGCAGCTTTGTGAGGGGCTTTCCTTGGCACAGTGAGGTGCCAAGCCATTGTCTCCGCTCGCATGTGGACAGTGCTGGCTGAATCTGAGGTCAGAATTCAGGAAAGCGGCCCTGAAGCTTTGTAAATGCAAATGTCTGATAAGTGGCTGACCACCATCCATGCACCTGTCCAGCCCAGAGAGAGGTTCATTTTTTAAATTAAAGTTTGTGTATTTGAAAGTCAGAGTTAGAGAGAGAGAAAGATAAACAGAGAGAGAGAGAGAGAATTCTATTGACTGGTTCACTCCCCAAATGACTGCAACAGCTGGAGCTGGGCCAGGCTAAGGGCAGGAGCCAAGAGTTTCATCCAGGTCTCCCACGTGGATGCAGGGGCCCAAGCACTTGGGCCGTCTTCCACTGCTTTCCCAGGCACATTAGCAGGGAGCTGGACTGGAAGTGGAGAAACTGGAAGTTGAACTGGCGCTCTTATGGGATGCCGGCATCGAAGGCGGCAGCTTAACCCACTATGCCACAGTGCTGGGTCTCCAGGGAGAGACTTTAATGTCAAGAGCCCAGCTAAGAGAGATGAGAGGGGTTTGTGTGTGTGTGTGTGTGTACAACCCCCCGCATCTTGTGTGTGTGGCTGAGTGAGAATGGGTGGGCATCCTTCAAGAGGGGAAGAGCCCCCAGGTTTGGGAGTCAGGAGTCCGTGAGACCTGGGTTCAAGTCCTGGCCAGGCCACTTATGTGGTGCATCAACAGGGGCAGGTCATTTCAGCTTTGTGAGCTGTCAAATGGTGGAAGTGTGACCCAATGCTTCAACTGCCTTTAGCTATAAATAAATAAATAATAAATAAATAAATAACTTTTTTCATTTTAGAATTCTGTCATCTCAGGGACCCATGGCTGTCCTCAGATCCCTCCATGTCATCCGCTGGACCTTTGGTCCTAGCCATGGCTGTGTCAGGCCAACTACTCCTCCTGTGTCTGGAGCGGAGGATGTGTTTCTGAGAGCTGGGGGCTGATGGAGGAATATTCCCTTCCAAGTCCCCCTGTCTGGGTCCACTTAACACCAGTTATGGTCACACAGGAAAGGGCTTGAGTGTGCGTGTGAGTGTGTGTGAGCGCTGCGAGTGCACGTGTCATTGCGTGTGTGCACATGTGTATGTGTGCAAGTGACTGTGGCCGGGGGTGTGTGGCGGTGACAGGTGCACACAGCTGGATGACAGGTTCCTTGTGGGGCCTCTGGAAGGGCAGAAGGGAGGCTGCCTATGTGCTGGAGCCAGGGGACATGTGGACGCCAACGCCCCCGTACCTGTCCCACTCCCAGGCACTGGCCCTTGGGGTGCTGGCCGGAGCGGAGCAGACGCTGGCACGCCCAGCAAGGTGGCTGGGAAGGTGAGGGGGAGAAGGCAGCGGGTGTGCCTCATGTGTGTGACTCATGGCTGTGACTCGTCAGCACAGCTGATGGGTTTTTTGTGTTGTCAGATGTGGGAGCGAACCGCACAGGACACAGTGTCACATGAAGATCAGCCTTCACCGTGTGCGTGACTGTGGAGTCCCAAGCGCCAGCGTGGGTAACTGGAGGCACAGAGTCTGTATCTCTTACGGCTCTCGCAGGGAGGAGGAGGCAGCGCCCCGCACAGAGGACATTGAGGCTGTGCAGGGAGGGGCTGGGCAGCACGGGCCTGGGACCCTCACGTCGCTCAGAGTAGGGGCTTTGTCTTTATCTCCCACCCTCAGCATGCCCGGTGCTTCCTGGGGCACACGCTGGGCACTCTGGAGGGGCTGGTGAAAGAGAAAAGGGCTACATCAGAGAGGGCTGCAGGTGCCTGTCTGGGCTGTGCCCATCAGGGTTGCCCACAGGGCTCGGTGACCTTAAGCCCCTGGAGTTGGAGTCTGCGCCATTGGACCACACACAGGTGCAGCCAATCAGTGACCCCAGCATACCTCTCTTCATATCTTCACATTGCCTCTGTCACCCCGTCTGCTGGCCTGCCTGCAGCTCTGGCTGATTTCCGTATCTGTAGAGATGGTCCCTTTATCTCCTCCTTGGCCTTCAGCCCTGCTGGCTCCTCCCAGAGCCCCAACACCCGCTACGCTTACACCTGGGGCGCAGCACCAGTCACTGAGCCATCACGTTTTAGGTTCACTGCCCCCCTCGGCTCTGCATCACAAGGACTCCTCACACACATGTGAACTCTGTGGTCCTTCTCTGGCTTTGCAGTGCCCACAAAATCACAGCCCTGGCTGAACCCAACCCTGTGTCTATGCCACACCTGTGCCACCCCACCCCAGTGCTGCACCCCTTAGTCACGTGTGGATGGAGGGAAAAGATACACACATGCCGACTGCTTTAGTTTAAATTCAAGTGAGTTCTTAGTGTTTAACCCAGCCACGTCCCCGCACCAGTTCAGTCCTACTCTCCCAGATCACGGCACTGTCACCTTCCGTGCCCTGCTTGTCAGCATTCCCCCCCCCCTCAGTTGGTGACATGGCCTCGGGTTTCACCAGCGGAGGATTCCAGCAGGCCGTCGCGTCTGCTTATCCAACAGCAGCCAAGCCCGCGTACTCTTCCTTGCCTTTTTGTGGCCACAGATGCCCTCCAAGCTCCCAGCTGTGGTCACATTACTTCTGTGTCCCGATGCCCGGGACCTGTGACCGTGCTACCTTACCTGGGAAAGAAGGCTTGGTGGATGTGATTGGGTTAAGGTCTCCATAGGGGGAGTTTATCATGAATGATCTGCGTGAACCCATAGTAATGAACAGTGTCTTTTCTAGAGGGGGGTAAGAAGTTCAAAGCCAGCACAGGTGACGTGTTGATGGAAGCGAAGCAAGAGACTGGAACATGCTACACAGCTCACTGCAGGTAGCCCCCAGGAGCAAGAAGGGGCAAGGGAATAAATCCTCTCCTGGGGCCTCCTGGAGGAACACAGCCTCCCTGGCATCTTGATTTTAGGACTTCTGGCCCCTAGAACCAGCAGCTAAGAAGTCTGTGTTGAGGGGCCCTGCTGCAGTGCAGTAGCTAAGCTACCGCTTGCAATGCCAGCATCCCATATCCGAGTGCTGCTTTGTGCCTGACTGCTCTGCTTCTGACCCAGCTCCCTGCTAATGTGCCTGGGGAGGCAGCAGAGGAGGGCCCACATACTTGGGTCCCTGCCCCCCCGCGTGGGAGACCCGGATGGAGTCCTAGGCTCCTGGCTTCAGCCTGGCCCAGCCTTGACGATTGCAGCCATTTGGGGAGGGAACCAGCAGGTGGAAGATCTCCGTCTCTCCCAACTCCCTATTCCTCACACTCTCCTTGTCACTCTTTCACATAAATAAACAAATCTATTTTTAAAAAAAATCTGTGGTTTTTGCCACTGAATCTGTGCTAATCTGTCACAGCAGCAGTGGGAGGCTGACACAAAAGGTCAGTGGCTCCTCTGGTCCTCTGGCCAACAATGCTCTCTCATTATCAACATTTCCCCAGTCCTGGCTAATCCCATGAGCACTTCCCTCATCTCTGAAAAGTGCGAATTCGGAACTTCTCCTTCGACATCCGACTCTGGCTGGGAGCCCAACTCTCTGCTACTCAACTGTACAGACTTCTAAAGAGCCCATCTTTTAAAATTTTTTTTTTAGATTTATTTATGTATTCAAAAGGCAGCTACAGAACAGAGAGAAAAAAAAGAGAGAGAGGTATTCGGTCTGCTGATTCATTCCCCCAAATGGCCGTAATGGCCTGGGCTGGGCTGGGCTGGGCCAAGCCGAACCCAGGAGCCAGCAACTCCGTTAAGCGATAGCACTTGGGCGTCTCCCATTGCTTTCCCAGGTGCAGCAGCAGGGCGCTGGATCGGAAGTGCAGCAGCCGGGACTCAAACCAGAGCTCAGACAGAGTTTTCTGTTGTAGGCGGCAGCTTAACCCGCCGTACCCCAACGCTGGCCCTATGAAGAGCCGTCTTCTGCTAAGCCCACCCTGCCGGCCTTGTGACCCCCACCCAGATAACCAGGACTGCTTCTGCACCTCAAGATTCTTAATGTAATGACACCTGCGAAATCTCTCTCGCCACGTTCAGTTTCTGCGGATCGAACACGGATACCTTTGGGGGCCTTCTTTCAACCACGACTCTTCTAACTTGAGCATTCTTTCCCAGCCAAGGGCCATTTGGATATTTAGAACATCATCCGCGGGCCAGGAATTATCCACTTAAAAACCAGTCTGCTGTGGATTTATTGAACTTTGGGTGCTGCCTGAAGTTGCCTTGCGGGACTGGATCTACGATTTCGTGGGCCTCACATGGCTTGCAGGGCAGACGGTCCCCACCCCTGCTAATCCCTCTTTCGCTTACTTCCTTCCAGTCGGCTCACATGTCACTTCAACACCGACATCCCCCGTGCAGCTGGCACATGGCACAGCACTCAGGACACTGCTTGGGCCTCCCATATCCCATACCAGAGTGTCTGGGTTGGAGTCCTGACTCAGCCTCCAATTTCCAGCTTTCTGCTAATGCACACCTCGGGAGGCAGCAGGTGATGGCGCAAGTCGTTGAGAAGCCCAGAGGGAGCTTCCAGGCTCCTGGCTTTGGCCTGGTGCAGGCCCAGTTTTTGTAGGCATTAGGGTGTGAACCAGTAATGACAACTCACTCAGTGTAAGTGTGTGTGGCTGTCTCTCTGCCTTTCGAATAATAAGAAACTAAATTTAAAAAGCCCCTCCCTGCCTATCTCATACGATGAGCTCAGACACGGTGACCCCCTCCGAAAAAAAAATGAAGATGTGTGACAGTATGGCTGCCACGTGACTGATGGACACTGAGCCCACGTGCACCTGCGCCAAACACCAGGCTGCCCAGCACCAGATGTGGGAGCTGCAGGATGCCCGCACTTCAGAGGTGGTCTCCGGGCAGGCGTCCACGCAGCCAAGGACTTGTCCCACGTGTGGATCGACTTCTGCTGAATCCAGGGCTTGGGTTCTACAGCAGGCAGCCGTGTGCCAGCATCAAAACCCAGAGTGGCCTGCTCGCCCTGCCTGGCACACAACAAGGTTTTCCCACTGCTCCTGACCTCACAGAGGGGCTGCATCCTGCCGCGCCCGGCCCTCCCCAGCCCCTAGCTCCTAGCCTGATGGCTGGGCCCCCGCTCTGAGTGGCAGAGTGGATCCCTGCAAGAGAGCGTCATTTTACTTTCTAAGCAGCTTTGATTTCTCAATCATTTCCCTAAATGCCACCGACCGGGCACACATAATGGGATTCCAAGAAGGTCAAGTGGTTTGTTGAACAACCTTGGCCTCCAGGGGTCCAGGAGGGGGAGGTCTGTGGCCAGCCCTTGACCTCTCGCGCGGCTACACCCAGCGCTCGGGTGGGCAAGCATGCAATGTCCCCGGGCTGCCAACAGCTCCCTAGGAGCCTCCTGGCTTCCTGCTTCGCTCTGCTGTTCAGGGGTTGCCTCTCTTTCCTTCTTCATAACGATTTTCTCCCCGCTAAGGTGAAGGACACTGGAGTCTCTGGTGTGTGTCCGTTCCTGTCTCAGACCTGTCACCTTGCGGCACGGGCCCAGCCCGCAAACGATTGATTGGAACAAGGCGAGGCGGCTGCAGCGACGCGCGTGTGTGCCTGGAAACCAAGGGGACGCGCCTGCGAGAAGGTGACTTCCTTCCGGGGTCGCAGGCGGTTGCTGCTTCGTCTAGGAGAGAAGACTTCCAGGCTGTGCCCGAGAGCTCGCGCCTCCTCGCGGGGCAGCCTCTGTCCTTGCTGGTGTCGCCTGTCTCCCCGTTCGCCTTTCTTGGGTGGATTGTGTTTGTTTTTTTCTCTCTTCACACCGTCGTTTTGTCTTCTCTCCATTTTCCCTTTTCTGTTCCTCTCATTCATGGCCAGTGCCCCAAATGTCCCATGAACCAGGTTCCACCCCGAGTCCGCTAACTAGCAGCCCATATTCACTGAGCATGTAGCATTCGCCACTTCGGTGCTAAGCACCTGCAATGCATTTTCTTACTGCATACTCCAAGGTGCCGCGTGAGGTTGTTAGGGAGGCTGGGGCCAGGGCGAGGCAAGTGAGGAATTTTAGGTGAACTCCACCCCAAGGTCACTGACACTGGCCAGTCCCATCACTACTGTTCTCTCCATCTCCACGCCTTCTGGGGGGACAGGTCGCTCGCCCAAGGTCACAGCTAAACAGAATATGAACGGAATAAAACACGGAGTAAGCTGCCTCCAGGACCCAAGATCAAAAGAAGTTTAATAAATATATACCCAGACACCCAAACAGCTTGTAAGAGCATCATGTTATTAAATATTTATTCATTTTTATTTGAAAGGCAGAGCGACCGAGACAGAGAAACTGAGAGTGGCGTCTTCCTCTGGTTCGTGTCCCCAAATGCCCCGAGAGTGGGGGCTGGGCCAGGCTGGACCAGGACTGGGACTTCATCTGTGTCTCTCATGAGTGACAGGTGCCCGAGTACCCGAGTCCTCACCCCTGTGCCCCAGGGTGCACGTCAGCAGGAAGCTGGAGCAGGGAGCAGGGCTGGGATTTGAACCCAGGCACTGACAGGGGATATGCGTTCCCCAAGCGGCAGCTTAACCCGCTGCGCCACAACACCCGCCCCATAAGGGCACCATTCTTAATACAAAGACAAAGTCACACATTTAGGGCAAGCTTCTAACACAAAAGCCAGGGATCCAGCTAAGCAAGCAGGAGAACTCAGCAAACCCCAAAGCTGAAATAATGCAGAAGGCACCAGAAACTTTCCACTAAACTGAAATCAGTCTCCTTGAGGAATTAGAAGGAAGCCAAAAGGGGAGAGCAAGAAATTACTGAGGAAAGAATACAGGAGAATTTGCACCAGGTTCCCTGGGCATTGGATTAAAAAAAAATAAACCAAGGTAAAATTTTAGAACATAAGGGATAAAGAGATGAGCATAAGAAGTTCCACAAGAAAGTACAAAGAATAGGGATCAGAATAGAATTCAGACTTCCCCCAACACTACTGAAAACCAGAAGGCAACAGAGCAATGCTTTTGAAACTCTGAAAGAAAATGACTTCAAACTGCCAATTAGATGTGTGGCTAAACTAAAGCCAGTTTTCAGACATGCAAAGTCTCAAAGAATTCACTTTCTACCAACCTTCTCTCAAGAAACTACTGAAGGGTGTGCTCCAACAAAACAAGGGAGTAAACCAACAAAAAGCAGCCCAGGAAACAGCTAGTCTGACACAGGGGACAGTGAAGGGAAGTCTCTGGTACAGTAGTCTACAGAGCTGTCAGTTCAGTGCAGGGTAGAGGACACTGGACATCTGGATTCAGCAAAGCAAGGACTGGAGATCCGAGAGCTTGCTGCATGTGTGGAGATTAAGAAGAATTAGGAGAGGCACCCAGGAAGCTGAGCAAATGTAAAAAAATAAAGCGATTTTTAACTATAGGAAAAAGAAAAAGGAATACATGAAAGGAAACACAAGTATCCATAAAATAAACTCTGATGCTGAGGTATGAACAATACTTAGCAGTGTTTACAGAGACCCATCAACATAAATCCTGAGTACTAACATCCAAAAATAAGGTGAAGAATACATGCATGTACATACATGTGCATATTTGTACCCAACACACAAGCCACATTCTCCTGTTCTGGAGTAAGTAGCTAATACATGTTTCAACTAAAAAGAATCAAAAAATAGAATATTGAACCTGTGGTGCAGAGAAGGGACATGTAGCCTAGCAGTTAGGACACTCGGCATCCAGGCTCCTGGCTCCCGCTTCCCGTCAGGGCAGACCCTGGGAGGCAATGGTGATGGCTCCACACACCCATGTGGGAGACCTGGACTGAGCTGCTGACTCCTGACTTCTGTGGGCCCAGTCCTAGCTGTGGCGAGCATCCAGGGAGTGAGCCAGTGGATGGAAGATGGAAGATCTCTCTCTCTCTCTCTCTCTCTCTCTCTCTCTCTCTCTCTCTCTCTTTCTCTCTCAACAAAATGGAACTAAACTGTGGAGAAACATGCCCGAAGAAGGTGTCTAGGAGCTCAAAATGCTTGATTCCAGGTGTGGACAGGGTGGAGCCTTGTGGTACCTGTGAGTGCCAAGGTACACTCACTACCCCACTAAGAAGAACATTTCAATCCCACCTTAGCACTTGCCTCTTTTTCCTCATCAGACCAGAACCTGGAGGCCTTTGCAGGGTATAGTACCTGATCCTTTTCTCTCCTTTGTGGTACAACAGAGCAGTAGTTTAATAACCCAAAAGGGCACATGGTCCTTAATGCAATATTTGACTATGAAATTAATTTCATAGTTCTATTTGACTACACGTAGGTCATAAATTAGCTCAGGGAATGTCAGAGGGTGACCACACTTGAAACACCATTCACTTTGCCCACCTGCCTCTTCCTCTTGGCTAAAGGTTTCCCTTTTCTTTGAAGGCAAGGGCTGTTTGCAGCACCAAGCTTCTCTGTCTCTGACTTTGTCCTTATTTGACTTTCTGCACCTTGCATGGATCCAGCTGCCAAACTCAGAGATCCCCACCCCTAATCAATCACCTTGCATCACTAGCTCAGTGTTTGGTACCCATGCCGAGATGCTCAACACCAAGTCTTCCTTGCAGGGGTCCAAAAACTCTAGAAACAGTCCCTGCCTTCAAGGAACCTAAAGTCCAGTTAAAAGAAGAGTCCATGGGCAAAAGAACCCAGAAACCAAAAAGACTTAAACAAACAGGAGTGGATGTTTAGTCCACGGTGGAGCTGCTGCGGTCCCTCTCAGAGTGCCTGGATTCCATCCCCAGCCCCGGGCTCTGAATCCAGCCTCTAGCTAATCTAACTAATGCAGGCCGTGGCAGACAGCAGCAATGGCTCAAGTGATTGGGTTCCTGCCCTGTATGTGGAAGAACTGGGTTATGTTCTTCGATCCTGAGTTTTGCCTTGGCTCTGCTCCAGCCATTGCGCTCACTTGCTCTCTCTCTCACTCTGCTCTCTCCCTCTCTCTTTTTCTCTCTCTCGGTTCTTAACTTCTGGGTTTAGCCCTGGCTGCTCCAGCCATTACAGTCTCTCCTCCCCCTATTCTTCCCTCCCTCTCAAATGAAAACTAAAACAACGACACTGGAGGGGCTGGTGTTGTGGCATAGCCTGTAGTGCTGGCATCCCATATGGGCGCTGGTTCGAGTCCTGGCTGCTCCACTTCCAATCCATCTCTCTGCTACGGCCTGGAAAAGCAGTAGAAGATGATCCAAGTCCTTGAGCCCCTGCACCCAAGTGGGAGACCCAGAAGAAGCTCCTGGCTCTTGGCTTCGGATTGGCTCAGCTCTGGCCACTGCTGCCATTTGGGAAGTGAACCATCTAATGAAAGACCTCTCTCTCTCTCTCTCTCTCTCTCTCTCTCTCTGCCTCTGCTTCTCTTTCTGTGTAACTTTGACTTTCAAATAAATAAATAATCTTTAAATAAAAAAAAAAACCCACTGGAGAATGAAGCCAGGCAGAGCTGCCCACACAACGAAGGTGTGGCTGGCATGCTCGGAGGTCACATCTGGTTCAGAATTAGCTTCCCAGGGTCCCCCTGAGTAGACAGCCCCCACCCCGAAGTCCTGGTGCCCTCCCCTGGGCTAACACTTGCTTTATTGGGGATGCGCTCCGGATGCCAGAATCCCGGCACTGCACGCCAAGCTGTGGCTGCCCCTCGACCCCCAGTGAGGTCTGAGCTCCCCAGCTGCCCCAGCTGTGTGTCCTGCAGCCCCAGGGCTCGAGTTCAGGAGCTGAAGGACCCAGCACGTTGTTTCCCGCAAGGAGGAAACTGACATTCGTAGCACAGGGTGTGAGGCTGGCTGGTCTTCCCCGCCCCCATGCTGGCCTCCCTTTCCCAGCCTGCTGGTTTGCATCTGCAGTGGGCGCAGACTGGGAAGGCTCCAGGGACAGACGCTCAGACAGGCCAATGAGCCCGTCCTAGGGGACACCCAGCAGAAGGGCGTGGAGAGGGGAGCGGAGCTCCTGCCAGGCCTGGTGCGTTGTGAACCCCCAGAGAGCTTGCACGCTACTCTCCCAGGCCCACCCCACCATGCGAGAGCTCAGCAGGATGAACAACCCCCCAACCCATTTCTCCAAAACACAGAGCACACGAGGGGTAAGGGGTGGATTTTTTTGGCGGGAGCACCAAACACACTGACCACCCATGTGTCGGCCGGCTGGGTCACCTGAGTCCATCTATGAGAAGGGAGAGGCCACCCACTCAGACCTGGCACTTCCTACTTCCTAGTGGCTGGCTCTGCCCCCGCCCCTTCATAGAGAACAGGACCCTAAGGACACCTCCCTCGTCCACGAGGCTAGGTGGGGAAAATGCAGGACCTGACCCGCGGCCAGCACAGCGCCTGGCACACGAATGCATCCTGGGTAGCTAGCGGTCCCTGCTGTGGGTGTGGTCACGGTCAGCCCAGCCCCTTGCGGGGCTCGGGCTCTCACATGCAGGAGAGCAAGGCCCAGCAGCATCCTGGAAGATGACAGGCGTTCCACCATGACTTGCATTTTTTGTAATTCTGTTTTTCTCCTGACCCAATTAACCACAAAAAAAGGAAGGCTTCTGGTCCCTTTTCTCTAGGGCGCAGGGGCTGTGCTAGTTTGCCTGGCTGCCGGCGCGATGTGCTAACCAGAGGGTGTGTAGGAGCTGGGAAAGGCAGAGCTGTGCCAAGGTCAGGGCCAAGGTCAGCCATCCTGGCCTCTGCTCTGTGGTCCCAGGGGAGGGACTCGGGGAGGAGGGGTGTGGAGCAGATCTGTGTGCACAGTGCCTCCTCCCCAGGCAGCCGCCAGCACCATGCCTGGCGGCCCCTGGGCCCACCTCCCTGCAGGATTCCGGTTCCCTGGGTCTGGGTCTGAGAAGGCACGCCCCCCAGGATCATGAGGTACAGCCAGAGTTGAGATGCTCCCCCCCAGACCCCACCCCCAGGTGGGGCTTCGCTACCGCGTTAACCCCTTCTGGCAAAGCGGTCCTTGGACAAACCACCATGCTCGAGGTAGGCCTGTGTGCGCAGGAGCTGGTGACTCAGCTGTGCTCCTGGCCTGCCCACTCCAGGTCGTCTGTGGCCTTGAGACTCCTGGGCCTCAGTTTCCTCATCTGTGAAATGGGGACGATAGCAAGGTACTCTTGCTGCACTGCAGCGAGACCCAAATGTGCCCCAGCTTTGTATTGGGGGAGAGAGAGGAGAGAGACAGAGGGAGGCCGGTTTACTCTAAGGAATTGGTTCATTCTATTATGGAAGCTGACTAGATGAGTTCTGTCGCTGGTGCGCTGGGTTGTGCTGCCTGACCCAGGAGAGCCCAGGAGAGTCCAGGAGAGCGTCTCGCAGTCCCGGTCTGAAGGCAGAAGCGGCAGGAGAGACCAGATGGTGTCAGCGACGATGACATCGCAGCTCAAAGCCACCAGGCCGGTGGGGTCCTGTCCGGTCCAGGGCAGGTCAGCCTCCTAGGAGACACGAGGGAGGCGGGGCCACGCGGTGATGGGTGGGCTTCCCAGCCACCGCACAGGCGCTGGGGTAGGACAGGCTGCGCTGATTCACTCCACAAATGGCTGCAATGGCCAGGGCTGGGTAAGACTGAAGCCAGGGGCCAGGAGCTTCTTCTGGGTCTCCTGCGTGGGTGCAGGGGGCCAAGCACTTGGGCCATCCACCGCTACTTTTCCCAGGCACACTAGTAGGGAGCTGAATAAGAATTGGAGCATCCGCCTAGCGGCGCCAGCACACCAAGTTCTGGTCCCGGTTGGGGTGCCGGATTCTGTCCCGGTTGCCCCTCTTCCAGGCCAGCTTTCTGCTGTGGCCCGGGAGTGCAGTGGAGGATGGCCCAAGTGCTTGGGCCCTGCACCCCACGGGAGACCAGGAGAAGCACCTGGCTCCTGGCTTCAGATCAGTGTGGTGCGCTGGCAGCAGCACGCCGGCAGCGGCTGCCATTGGAGGGTGAACCAACGGCAAAGGAAGACCTTTCTCTCTGTCGCTCTCTCTCACTGTCCACTCTGCCTTTCAAAAAAAAAAAAAAAAGAATTGGAGCAGCCAGGACACGAACCAGTGCCCATATGGGATGCTGGTGCAGCAGGCAGCGGCTTTACCCACTGGGCCCCAGCGCCGGGCCCTGGCCATGACTTTACGCCATGACTGGGGTTCCCTAACAGCTGCTCTCTCTTGAGAAGTCACTGAGCCCATGGGCCTTGATAGACATAGCCCGGGTCTTAACGAGAGTCCATTCCATAGATATGTGGTTAGCTCATCCTGATCACTTCTTCCTCAGTGGCAGAGTGAGGGTTTGGAAACACGGCCACCATGTCTCAGGGCTTACAGCATTTGTGACAATATCATCCCTTCCACCCATGCACGGGAGGCTGTACCTGCCAGAGGTCTGGCCGCCCGCCCACCCCTGCTGGCTAACTGCACGCTGAGTGCTGAGTGCAGAGACAGCACTGGGTGGGTGAGGCAGTGGGTGTCAGAAGCATTGCCCACTCTATGCATACCCCAGTCGAAATGGGTACCAGAGACAGGCCAGGCCGGCCTTGCCAGCCCCAGCTCACAGGACCTGCAGGTCCCCAATGGAAAAAAGTGATGACCAGGATTTCAATTACTTTTGACTTTGTGAAAATACGATTCTGAAATGGATCATGTGAGGTAGTGAGCTGTGTGGCATTTGGAAGTAACCAACAGATGCCAGGTGTTGCCAGAGTTGTAGAAGAGAGCCTGCCTGTGTATTCAGGTGGGGCACACTAGATAGCAGCTATAATCTGAACCAAACGAACACAGGAACTGGTATGTGTGTGCACGTGTGTGTGCACGTGTGTGTTTTGGACATGTCGGGGAGCGGAGTAGAAAACGCAGGGGTGAGGCAGGCAGGGACAGGACGGGGCGCGTGCACAGGCAGCAGCTCGTGATGACGAGGACCCAGGGGTGGGGGGGTACCCCGACAGGAAGCACGGCCCCAGTGGCCCTAGGTCAGAAGACAGGACAACGGGGGCGTCCTAGTCCGTGTGCTCTCACGGTGACATAGGACCACAGACTGGGCAGTTGGCACAGAGAAGTCCACTTTGCTCCCACTTAGGGAGGCTGAGGAGACCATGGCCACTGTGGCTGTGCACTTGAGTGGGTGGGGAGGGCACAGAGTAGGCGTGGTCTGTAGCCCCTCCCAAGAGAGTGGCGCGAGCCTGAACACCTGCTGTCCACGGGGAGACACGCTCAGCAGACTGGGCGGGGTGTGCTCCAGGTCAGCAGGAGTGAAGCCATCCGCTGAGTGAGCCAGGGGACCAAGGGGAGGGAAAGGACAATCTGAGGGTGTAAGGAAGGGAACAGAGAGAGGGTGGGCGTATCCAGGGATGGCTGAGGTTGGAGGCCAGGGTCTCCGGTAGCCACAGTCTTCAGGACTGTATGGCTGTCTCTGAAACGCTCAGCACTCTGCGGACGAGAAGAGGACACGGTGGGACCAAGGGGGCTTCCTGGGGGTGGGGCAGGTATGATCAGCGGCCCAGGGTGAGACACGAGAAGGTACAGTGATGGGAACATGGTTCTGGCCATCAGAGGACCAGGGGGAGCCTGGTCTGTTAGACTCTCAAGCCTCAGTTTCATTATCTGCCAAATGGGAATAATTGTCTTTCTGTCAACCTCATGCCGTGGCCATGCGGTTCAAGGGACAGAGCTGAAGAGTTCAAGCTTTTGTGCACAGACTCCCTCCTTCGCTGAGGTTCTCATTATCGGTCCCCTGCAGAGCAATGCCCAGGACCACCGCGGTCACCTTCACTGAGCGCCTGCTACTTGCCCCGGTGCCACCAAGGGGCAAGCAGAATTACCCCCAGGGCACGCAGGCAGCCCAAAGGTCTTACTCACCAGGCAGTGTCAGGCCCTGGAACCTTTCAGCGGCTCGGTCCTGGGTTAGAGGTCACCCGTTTGCATTCTTTCCTGTACACTTGGAAGGGAGAAGGCGTGTTCATTGCCACCTGCCCGGTAATGTGCTTAGAGCTCGGGCTAAGCCACAGGGGGCCAGGACAGGGAAGACAGGAAAGGGGGTGGGGGAGGGAAGCAAGGGTGCAGATCCAAGTCAGCAAAGACTTGGAACAAGGAGAAGAGGAACCCAGCCAAAGATGGAGTGGCGAAGAGAAGGGAAGGACGGGGACAGCCGGAGAGAGCTGAGGGTCGCGGCCAGCCTGCCCAGGAGACCAGAAACAGGACCACCAGGGCAGGCCCCGCTCAGAGAAGGCAGATCAGATGAGTAACTGCTGGGCACTGGCATTTTTTATCTATCATTTGTGTCCACAGGCTTCCAGGCCTGTGCCCCTGCCCCAGGCCGCGCTGTGGGTGATGTAATACGCTCCCTGCAGAACACCCAGAATCACCCATAGCTTAGCCCTCTGGAGACATTTCCAGGGCCACAGTGCCTGGCAAGTAGCTACTCTCCTCACCCCACTGCCCTGGTCCTGCATTTTGGGGAGATGACAATATCTTAAATCTCCAAAGATTTTCAACAGCACATGCATAGATCCTAAAAACTGAATAGAGGAACTAATTTTGGACAGAGAACTTTGATGTCACTTTCTCTATGTCATTAACTGCTCCATCTATCCATCTATCCACCCACCCATCCATCCATCAATGCATCCATTCGTATACCCATCCATCCATCTACCCACCCATCTACCCACCCATTCACCCACCTACCCATCCATCATTCTACTCACCCATCTATTCACCCAACCATCCATCCATCCAACGATTCTTCCATCCATCCATCCATCCATCCACCCATTTACATGTTCATTCACTCCTTACTTATTCACTATACTGTGATGGTTAAGAACCTGGACTCTGGAGCTCCTGACCTCCCCATGCATCAGACAATCTTTCTGTGTGTCAGTTTCCCCATCTGAAAAACAGAAATAAGACCTCCCAGGCATGAGGTGAGGGTCAGGAGGGTTAACCCTCCCTCAGATCAGTGCTTGATCCCAGCCAGGGAGCTCAGGGGCCAGAAGACACCAGGCCCATGTTCCTGCCCTGGGGAGAGCCACAGACCAGTGAGGGTTGCTCTGTCCAGCCCAGCAACCGGCCAGGACAAGGACAAGAAGAGGCCAGCTCATGGTCAGTGTCTTTAGGAAGGCGGATGCCTCAGCGCTGGGGCTGGAGCGCCGAGACACTGCTTTAGCAGCCGGGCAGCCTGCACCTGCTCCCCTGTGTGAGGCTGCTCAGCAGTAACCATTCCTCTGATGAGATTCTTTCCTGAGCGCTGAGACATCCATCTGGCTGAGGCAGGAGAGGCTTTCAGGATGCCAGGGGCTGGCTCGAGCAAGGGCTCGTCTCCCCAGGAGTGCCGGCTTATGATCACCTCCCAGCACTCGCAGGCTGACCCCCAGGCACCTCGCAGCCGAAGGCGGAGCCCAATAAGAGAAGCCACAGCCATAAGTAGGGCACGGGCCTGGGTTTTGTCGCCTGCGGAAGACATCCTCTGCCCCCAGCGCTTTGTGCCTTGAATCCTGGCTGCCGCTCCAGGGAGGCGGGAGCCTGTGATCTCCTCCTTTTGCTGGAGCTCGGGCAGAACAAGGCTGGAGTCTCATTTGTCTGTCTGAGATGCAGACTGTCAGAGCCAGGCAGCTTGGAAAAATGAAGTGACAAAAGAAGGCGGCCAGCAATTAGGTAATGCCAGCCTGCCTGCTGGGCAGCCCCACAAGGAGCACGCGGGAGAGCGCCGCACACATGGGGCCCGGGGCTGCAGATGCATGGCTGTACGTGCACTAGGGGTATGGCCAGGGTGCGGTGAAGGGGCCTGGGAATCCACCAGTGACCTAACCTGTCTGAGCCCCACCTGTGCAGTGGGTGCTGAATGCCTCCGTCCCTAGGAGCTAGGAGATCCGAATCTAACCCTGCAGTGACCCCAGGTGACAGAACAGCTGGCCAGATATGTCCCCTCCAAGGTCACTGCCTGCACACAGAGGAGCCAGTGCCAGGGGAGAGGCTCCAGGCCCAGGGGTTGGCTAGGAGGACCTTCTAAGCCCCCCTCCCCAGCAAGTGCTCGGCTGCACGGGCCCAGGCCTGCGCTGCCAGGCTCTCTGGGAGTGACACACACTCTCCCCACTGCACTGCCCCAGTCCCGCTGATTGCTGCTCAGGTTCTCCACAATGGACAAAATGCTTTAATGCCTCCTCTCTGGCTTTCCTCCCAGCCAGGCCTCCTCCCAGGAGGGCTCAGCCCAACACATCCCTCGCAGGGGAGCCTGGGGTGCTGACAAAGCCCAGGGAGCCTTTCTCGAATCCTCACAGCCCTCCCCTGCCCCAGCAACCAGGTATGGTTTGGGTGTGTTTCTGGGTGGGGAGTGGGAAGAGCCCGGAGGCTCTCTGTGCCGGGTTGAAGTTCAAGTGTCCATTGTGTACTGGCCGGCTGACTGTGCCTCTCAGCTTCAGTTCCCTCCTCAGATAATGTTCTGTAGAGGGGCGGGCATTTGGCACCAAGGTTAAAATGCTGCTTCAATGCTCACACCCCAAGGCTGGTGCTGTGGCATGGTGGGCTGAGCCTCCACCTGTGGCGCTGGCATCCCATATGGGTGCCAGTTCGGGTCCTGGCTGCCGCTCTTCCAATCCAGCTCTCTGCTGTGGCCTGGGAAAGCAGTAGAAGATGGCCCAAGTCTTTGGGCCCCTGCACCCATGTGGGAGACCTGGAAGAAGCTCCTGACTGCTGGCTTCAGATCAGCCCAGCTCCCGCCATTGCAGCCATTTTAGGGAGTGAACCAGCAGATAGAAGACCTCTCTCTCTCTGCCTCTCTCTGTCTGTAACTCTACCTCTCAAATAAATAAATAAAACTTTAAAATGCTCACACCCCACGTCCAAGTGCTTGGGTTCAAGTCCAGCTCTGCTCCTTATTGCATCTCCTTGCTAATGTGCACCCTGGGAGGCACAGGTGATGGCTCCAGGACTTGAGTCTCTGCATCCCTGGGAGAGACTGGGTTGAGTTCCAGTCTCCTGGCTTTGGCCTGGCCCCGCCCTGACTACTGTAGGTATTTGAGGAGTAGGCCTCCCCCACGCTGCTCAAATAAATAAAAATAAATGTTGAACAGTTTCTGGAAATGTGTCCCCTACATAGATTGTCCCCACTGCTGCTCCGCGACACACAGCTCGTGCCCGTGGGTCCTCGGCTGGACTCCAAACTCCCACTCTTTCTTCGGGATCAGGGGAGATGAGGATCTCGTTTCCTTTTCCTTCTCGAAGTTGTAGGGATCAAAGGACATCACTCACCGGTTTACTGAACAAACAATTGCTGAGAGCAGCTGTGTGCCAACTTCCGTCTCCCAGATCTCCTTGCCAAGAGCTGGGCGGATGTGCGCTGAGGGCTGGGCGCTGTGCCCCTAGCAGCGAGCCTGACTTAGGTCCTTGCGGAGGAAGCCGCTCCCTGCTCAGCAGCTGGCACCTGCCCGGTGATGAGCCATTTTCTTCCTTCTCCCCGGGGCGTGGCTGAGCCCTCGCTGGTAAACCACTCCCCCACACCAAGGGGGTGCCACTCAGCCCCTGGTGGGGGGGGGCGCCTTCGGGGCTCACACACACACACACACACACACACACACCCGCTGGGAATGAGCCTCACTGAAGGTGCCTACAGTCACCTGAGGATCAGACACCTTGCCTGTCCTCACAGCCTCTCAGAGCCCCTCAAAACTGCCCCATCTAAACACCAGCTGGCAAAGGCCTGAAGAATCATAAACCCGCCAAAAAACAGACCCGACCTGTGTGCCCAGAGGTGGGGAGCCAGAAGGAACGCACAGCTCAGATGGGTCAAGAGAGCCGGGAGCCCCTCCCCCACTACAACAGGAGGTTGGTTAAGGTCAGCAGTGCGACCCCAGGCCTAGGAGCCAGGGGCTTTGCCTCTTCCTCGCAGTGTGGTCTTGGGTAAGTCTCAGCCTCTCTGGTCACCACAGCCCAGCCAAATGTCCACAACCCATCTCAGCATGGAGTGATAGCAAAAATTAGATGAATTAACTCCTGGCAAGTGGAAAGTGGTCACCCTGGCTACTGCATGCAAAAAATGTTAACCATTATGATCATTCATGAGGACACGAAAGGCCCAGGTCTGAGAGCCAATCAGGAGAGAAGAGGTGTGGTTACCAGCTCCAGGAGGCCAGGGTCGCAACGGGGCACAGGCTTGGTACCTACACCCACCCCTGCCGCAGTTTCCTTCTTTGGAGAGTGGAGATTACACAAAACAACACTTGGAATTTCTTCATAGGATATTTGCTATGAAGTAAGTGTAGGCTGGGTATTTATACCACATTCTCCCTATAGGGAAACTGAGGCAGGTTACAACCTCATCCGGGGAAGTAGAAATGCTGAGATTTGAGCCAGCGTAATCTACCTCCAGGCCCTCAAATTGTTGGAAATGTATTTCTTATTCCCCGTTTTTCATTTTGGGCTGCTAACAAGATAAGATGACATTTGCCAAGCGAAGGGATAAATTTGTCTTAAACCTAATTTTCAGCGATTTTTTTTCCTCTATCCTCTTTTGATAGACTAGCAGCCTTTAAACTAGAGATTATATAAAAATCCACCCCAACTGACACGTATCCAGACATCACAAACTCTCCTGCCTCTGAGGGAGACAGGCATACATTCACGCACCAAACCGGAACAAGGTCAGAGGCGCACCAACGGGGCCAACGCTGCCAGCCCAGGCGGTATTCCATGGCACCCGGGGCCCTGGGGAGGGCTGAGAGGCAGCGTGGGAACTGCGGAGTAGGTTGGGTTCGGGCTTATAAACGCGGCCCCGAGGCCCAGGCTCCTCCGCCAGCCACAGACAGCACGATCCATTGTCATTCTGCCGCAGCCCCCTACAACACCCCTGAATCTCAAAGCTCCTGCACCAACCCCAGGGGGCTTTCCCCAGGTCTCTGGAATCTCATCCCCTCCCCGCATACGGGGCCCTCCAGAGGCCCCCAGCCCTCGGGCAGGTGGGGGTACACGAAGTAGCAATGGCGTCTCCTTTCTGGGCCATGGGTTGCAGGGCCCTGGCGGGCAGCGCCTAAAAAATTGGGGTCTCGGGGGTCGGGGGGAGGGGGCAGCGGCTGCGCCGTCGTCTGATCTGTTCAGGGTGAATGTGGCCTGAGTCCCGACTGTCCCCAAAGGGCTGGGTGGTACACAGGCCACCGCTCCCCGCTTTTGTCCCTTCGGTCGGGTCAGCCAGGGCAGCTTCGGGTCGGGGCCCACGTGGCCTCCCGCCAGCCTCCCGCCAGCCGTGACTCAGCCTCGGCAGCTCCGCACAGGCGGGGCGCCGAACAAAGGAGCGCCCGGCTCGGCTCGGCTCGGCTCGAACGCGCCCTCCCCGGGCCGCGCCGCACCTGCAGGGCCTCCGCGGCCCCCTCCTCTCTTCTCCCCTCCCCTCTCCCCTCCCGGAGGCGGCGCTGGCTGTTGCCGGGCAGGCTGCGCCCGCGGCGGCTGCAGTTGGCTCCGGGCCGCCCCCGGCCGCCGCCCCCGCGCCGTGAGTCACCCCCGCCCGCCGAGCGGGCCGCCGCCCCGCCGCTCGCGCGCCTCTGCGCCTGCGCGAGCCGCGCCCCCCTGCTGCGCGCGGGCGGGAACCCCGGGGGCGCCGGGGTTGGGGTACCGGGATGACCGGGGGGGGGGGGGGGGGCCCTGAGATGCGGCCGCCCCGCTCCGTCCAGCACCCGCGCACCGGCGACCCGGACGCCAGGTTGTCACCGAGCGTCCCCGCCTCCCTGGCACTGCTCCGACGCTGCCGGTGGTTCTCCCTGGGCGGCCGCCTCCGCTCTTCCAGCTCCCAGGCCGGTGGTTCTCAGGGTTGCTGCCCACACGAATCACCTGGGGAGCTGTAGGAACCCACCCCGCTGCCGATGACCTGGACGTCTTGTGTGGTTCCCCGGGGGCTTCCACTGTGCAGCCACCTGGCCACCGGGGTGGGACGTGGGCTTTCCCTGTCCCTGAGACCTTGCTGGAATGCTGTTCTTGGTGTGTAAAATGAGGACGGGGGAGCAGTAGGAACTCCGCTCTGCTGCAGACCGACCGTGTGGCGATTGGATGCCCCGAGCAGAGCAGCGGACCCCCCTACCCCGCCCCGGAGGCCTTGTTGGCGGCCAGGGGATGCCAGGAAGCAGAGAAAGGAAACTCTCAGATCCTCCCCTCTCTCCTGGGAGCACTGGGCTGAAAGCAGTAACACTCCACTGTGTCTCCAGGGGATCGGAAGGTCGGAAGGGGTGGGGGTGGGGCTGACAAGGAAGGTCTGGGCCAGAGCTCCCAGCAGGGTGGGCGCTAAGGATCTGGGTCCCCGGAGAGCGGCGCTGTGGTCGACCTGAGCAGGTGAGAAGACCCGCAGAAGGCTAGAGAGCAGGGTCAAAATGCAGGAGTGGGCAGGAGGAAGGGGCGGGGCTGTGTGGTGCCTGAGATGCTGCAAGCCCCGCCCACCCAGGGTGCCTGATTGAGTTCTGGCTCCTCCGCTTCTGATCCAGCTTCCTGCCGAGGCTCACCCAGGCAAGCAGCAGGTGATGGCCCGAGGACTTGGGTCCCTGCCACCCACACGGGGACCTGGGTGGACCCGTGGGCTCCTGGCTTTGGCCTGATCCAGCTGACTTTCAGATGCAGAGAGAAAGGAAGGCAGAGGGGTGGAGCCAGGAGGGCATGTGGGAGCCTCACTTCTGGTGTCCACCCCCACCCCCCAGAAAAGTGCAGGTTTCCTTAAGGCCGGCTGGGGCAGGACCTCAGCCCTGGGCCATTGCTGGATGTGCGAGCTTGGGCAAAGGTGCCCGACGCTCTCATGGCCCCAGCGGCTTCCTCTGTACAAATGAGTCCATGTCCTGACTGCCTCTTAGGATGGCTGTGAGGACAGACAAGACCGCTGGACAGCTCTCAGATCAGCACGGCCATGGCCACGGCCACGGCCACACGGCAAGCCTTCCCGTGGCGGTTGCTCTTCTTCCCTGAGGCTCAGAGTCTGCACGTTCCTGCTCCTGGCTCCTGAGTTCAGTCCCCGTTGGTTGTCAACACCTTTTTGAACTAGGATGATAACTCGGCCAGGGGCCACTCATGCTCTACTGGGCGGCTCCGCGCTCAGACAGGTTCTCCTGAGACTCCAGCCGGGATATATCTCATCAAGTGGCCCTGTGACGGTGTTGGACATCAGAGCCTCTGGCTTCAGACTCTCCGCCGTGCTGGGGACTGGCGTGGGGCCATACACAGTGAGGCTGTGGGTGGTATGGTGGGGGTCTGCCCAGGTGTAAGATGCGCCTAGAATGTGAGACCCTCAGCTTGCGCCAAAGGGTTGTGGCCGAGCTCTGATGGACAACTCCCTGGTTTAAAAAACCTACTTTCTGGACATTCAGCAAGGGACCTGCAGCTGCAGGTGGAGCTGCAGCCCTGGGGCCGCCTGTCTGGGCTCCTGCAGCCCCACACTGCTCTGTAGTCCTTGCTCTCCTCTCCTCTCCCTCCCAACAGCAGCATTCTGAAGGCCATGGCCATGCTATGCTCCACCCTGAATTCTCTCCACCTGAGCAAGAAGCCTGACACCTAACTGGTGCTTACTTACTAAGGGCTCATTATCCATGCAAGAAGACTCCTCCCCGCTCCCGCGCCCCTCATCCCCAGGCCCCTCACGTTTCTGGACCTATTTAACCTCCTAAGCTGCCCCGGCTCTAAGAATTCCTGAGTCTGAATCCGGTTCCGACACATTCCTATACTGGACCTCGCGTCTGCATTTGTTTCCTATTCAGGTGGTGGCTGGGCTGTGTCCAATGCCTGCACATGGCCGGCCAGCTGAGGACCAGAGCTCTTCTCTGCCTGCCTCCCCTGTGAGCAGGCCGTGCGTCTGTTTCTCGTTAGAGGCACATCGGGCCATGGCTTTGGGCCGCTGGAGCAGTTTCTGTTCCCCCTTGACCTTGGCAGCCTCGCTGGCATCCCGGGCACGCTGCCTCCATGTCCTTGGAGGAGTGAGCGCCCCTACCCCCTGTCCCTTTCTTTTCTCTTGGCGAAAAGCACATGCAGCTGCCTAGGCCGCAGGAGGCATCACATAGGGCCCGCAAGGCATCACCACTCATAGGAATAGTTGAGGGGGTGCCAGCACCTGCCCCAACTACAAGACCTTCCACACCTGACTGCTGGGCCTGGAAGAATCAAAAGGACAATCTCTAAGAGGAACATTGTTCCTTCCAGGGATGCGGCCGCAGTGGGATTGTCTGTCGTGTTAGCCTGACACGTGGCTATCTGGCACCAACAAGTCCCCGCATGGGGTAGGTTATCAGGAAAGATGGCTGCCAACGGGCTGACCCCGTGTGTGGCCCTGTGGGAGAGACAGACAGAAGGGGCGCCGCTCCAGCTTCCACGCTCCCTCTCTGGCCACCCCACAAAGCCTGTCCTGCCGTGTAGAGAGCCACCTGCCAACCCCTAGGTATGTGTAGTGGAGGCCCCAGAGCACCCAGCGTGGCCGACACACATGGAGCCTCCTGAGCCGGTGCTGCCGAGCCCTGCCCACAGTCCAGGCCTGCAGAGCTGGGAGCCACAGACAGAGGTGGCTCGTGTGGTTTAAGGCTATGCATTTCAGGACGCCATGCTGCCTAGTGGCTAGCAACGGAAACACCAGTCTCTGGACCAGTTTCTCCACTTGTCCAATGGTGGGTCTACCTGGCGTCCTTAGGTTTGGGTCAATGCCTCCGTGAGTCACGTCCAAATGTCTCTCCACAAACCAGCCTTTCGGCATCTGCCCCCAGACGAGAGATTGAAATCAGGAAAAAAGTCCCTAAATTCCAGAGACTGCCACCTCGAATCCCACTGACGTCCTCAGGGAAACAGGTGGATGTATCATCTCAAAGCCCTGGCTTTAGAGTGCTTTGAGCCCTGGGTTTGAGTTCTAGTTCTACCACTTCCTGGGCCTCTGACCTTGGATATGTTTCTTCCTCTAAGTCTCAGTCTCCTCATCTGTAAAATGGGATAAAAACAACAAGGCAAGCTTCCTACAGGATAAATGTGAGGATGAAACAGGGTAATGTCAGAACCTTGCTTAGCATGGTGCCTGCTGGTTGAGGGTTTTCAGTAAGTGGTAGCTTTGCTCTTTGCTGACTCCTGTACTATTTTTTGTTTTTACGTCTGTTTATAGAGAGAGAGAAAAATGAACTAAAATATGATATAAGAAAAGCGAATCACACATCACCAGGCCACCAAAGTCCCCATAGCATCGGTGGCTGCCATTTCTGAGGTCCAGAGAAAAAGTGAAAGATTTCTTCCTTTTTTAAAACAAATGTGGAATGCATGGGAGGGACAGTGATTTGTTTTTGTTTCTCAAAGGATGGTGCTCCTTGAATTGATGACAGACGAGGGTCGGTTGAAAAGGCTTGAAAATTAAATTTGTGGCTGTGTCAAAATCAAGCACAAGACAGCAGCACATTGGTTAGCACATTTTTTCGAGAAAAACAACCGTGGAAGGAGAGAAATCAAAACCTAACCTTCTACCATCTGCCATAGACGATTCTGTAACTCTCGATAGGAATCTCATTAGCATCTCCTCAGAGGCTGAGGGTAGCCACTGACACGGCTCTGAGGAAGACTGGGGCACCCATGCTCACACAGGCACACACGCTCGCTGGCACAACCCCAGCCTGCCCCAGCAGGGAGCTGACTGCCCGGGAATTGGGGCTCCTCTCCCAGCCCCCTTCTTCCTAGCCAGGAACTCCATAACCAGACAAAGGCTCCATTTCAGCAGGGAGAGAGTTACTGCTCCCCCACCCCCCAAAAAAACACCTGCTCCAGGCAGAGGGAAAGAGGAGGAGCCGCTGTGCAGAGCCGAGAATAACACTTCAAACCCACATTCGCTGCTGGGCCTCCTGGGTCCGTGCTTTCCCAGCCTAATCAAGGGCTACATTTTCTGGAGCTTTGAAAACCTGGGCCTGCCAGTGCCCAGGCTCAGGGGGAAAAGGTCCCCACATCCTCTCCCTTCCCCCAGCTCCTCCGATCCCCTTTGCACCTTGCTTCCCGAAGGAACGCCACACAATGCAAAAGGCTGTTGGCCACAGGCTTGCACCTGCTCCGTGCTGCCACAAGCATGGAGAGAATGGTACAGGAGGGAAAGAGGGGAAGGCCAGGAGGAGCTCTGCAGACAGGTGGAAGGGACCCTGGCATCTTTTCTTCAGCGCCTCTCTGATTCTTTCCTGGCGGAGTGTGTGAGGCTAGACCCTGCATGTGTGTGCATGTGTGTGTGTATGTGTGTATACATACGTGTATACAGACAATACTTGCCCCTTATCTGTGGTTTCACTTTGCCAGGTTTTAGGTACCTGCAATCCATCATGGTCCAAAATATTAAGTGGAAAATTCCTGATTTTAAGAGAAAGAGGAGGGGCCAGCACTGTGGCGCAGCTGAGTAAGCTGCTGATTCCATATGAGCGCCAGTTGGCGCCCCAGCTGCTCCACTTCTGATCCAGGGTCTTCCCTGATGCTCCAGGGAAAGCAGCAGAGGATGGCCCAAGTCCTTGGGTCCCCGCCATCCATGAGGAAGAGCTGGATAGAGTTCCTGGCTCCTGGCTTTGGGCTCACTCAGATCTGTTTATTGCAGCCATTTGGGGAGTGAATCAGAACAGATGGAGGCTCTCTCTAGCTCTCTCTCTCTTTTTGTACTCTGCCTTTCAAATAGATAAATAAACTCTTTTTATAATAGAAAGAGACCACATTAATGTGACTCTTTTTATTTCATTTATTTATTTTAGAGAGAGAGTTACAGACAGTGAGAGGGAGAGACAGAGAGAGAGGTCTTCCATCTGCTGGTTCACTCCCCAATTGGCCACAATGGCTGGAGCTGCACCGATCGGAAGCCAGGAGGCAGGAGCTCCCTGGTACAGCATCTGGGCCATCTTTCAGTGCTTTTCCAGGCCACAGCAGAGAGCTGGATCAGAAGAGGAGCAGCCGGGACTAGAACTGGCACCCATATGGGATGCTGGCGCTGCAGGCGAAGGATTAACCTACCAAGCCGCAGCATCAGTCCCAGTGTAACTCTTTTTACAGTATATTTTAGGAGCAGTCATTACTCTCTTACTTGCATATTGGTAAGTTAAAGTTTATCATGGGTATATAAGTATAGGAAGAAACAGTATGTGTAGGGGTTGGTGCTATGCATAGCTTCAGGTGTCCATTGGGGATCTTGGTAGGTATCCTTGGGGTGAAACCTGTATATGCACACCAAGTACATATGCAGGCACACACAGACACATACATGCAAATAAAGCAGGTGCCACCCAGTGCCTTCCCCTCTCTGGGAAGACCAGAATCCATGAGATTCTAGAACTTCTCTTAGGCATTCATGGGTCACCCATCCCTTTAACTGGGGCAGGCATCCTGGCCGCCCAAGCCCAGACACTAGCTTTGACCTAGTGCTGTATGAATCTCACTCAGTGTCACTTGACTCCCATGTCTTGGGCTCTGCTCTAGTGGGCACATTATTGGGTTCCTTGACTCATTGAGGTGTTTAGATCCCTCATGTCTTAAGTTAATGGGTCATGGGTTAAGAGTAAAGGCTTGATCCAATTGTGGTGTCAGGGAGGTGGGCCTAGTGGGGGGAGGGCGTGTCTGCAGAAGGCAGGTCTCCCGAGAGGGGTCCTGTGACCCCGTGTGGCCATGGGCTGCAGCCCACCTCCCTCCTCCCTAAGCAGTTTGCTACAGTGGTGAGAAGCTGACTGAGCTGTTCTGGGTCTCCCAGCAAGATGCTGCTCTTGGCTGGGCCCTTGTCTCCGAACGCCCTGACCACAGGAGCTGGGGCCTTCTTCTTTATGGAGGAATCCCCAGGGACTTTGGAAGAAGCCACACGGGCAGGGGGATGAAGCACAAATGGGCCACATGGACTCTGGTGCTCGGTTCATTTAGATGCCAGGAGGCCGTGCACTGGAACTCAACCTTGCAGGCTCATTGACAGCACTGAATCACCTGTGGAGAGCTCAGCCACACGAACCAGTTAGAGCTTTCTGGCTGTGAGGGCCTGCGGGGCCAACCAGCATCGGCACATGGCAGGAAATGCAATGACCTTCCTCACCAGGGAGGGCGCTCTAACGGAGAGAGGGGTGTGTGTGGACCCAGGAAGCCACTGGGCCTTTCCACCTCTTGGTTTTTCCTCTCTCTGTTGGCTTTGTTCATTCTGTGGCTGCTGGGCAGAGGGCAAGGATGCAGACTGTGCTGTCCCTGTGGAAGGAAGGCGTGCCCTCTGCTCTCTGTAACATACGGGGGTAGGGAATCTCCGGCTGGTGCAGCTTAGATCACGCATCCATCCATCCCTTGGGCAACCACGGAGGACAGGAGGCTGGGGTGTGTAGGTCACACAGATTGGGGGCAGGGCAGTGACCACAGGATGGGAGAAGCAGCTACCCAAAGCAGGGGGAAGGGAGACTGTGCACCACGCACCAGGAGTTTGCCCAGCAGTTAAACACACCCCGTGCTCGCTAGCTCCTTCTCTCGCCTTTAGAGTCAGCCTTTTTGGCACAGGTGCTGCTCAGAGGGGTCTGGAGCCAGGGTGGAAGAGTGGAGGCCACAGGCCAGAGCGGAAGTCACCAGCAAGGCTCCATTTGCTCGCTGGTGTTCTTCCTGGCCTCGGCGGCCATGCACTCTGCCTGTAGCCCTGTCCTCAGCAGCCCAGGTAACCAGACCCCGCCATGGCACCAAGTGTTACCTTGCAACCAGTGTACAGGTGGGCCGGCGCCGTGGCTCACTTGGTTAATCCTCCACCAGCGGCGCCGGCATCCCATACGGGCGCCGAGTTCTAGTCCCGGTTGCTCCTCTTCCAGTCCAGCTCTCTGCTGTGGCCCGGGAGTGCAGTGGAGGATGGCCCAAGTGCTTGGGTCCTGCACCCGCGTGGGAGACCAGGGAGAAGCCCTTGGCTCCTGGCTTCGGATCGGCACAGCGCCAGCCATAGCAGCCATTTGGGGAGTGAACCAGTGGATGGAAGATCTTTCTGTCTCTCTCACTGTCTATAACTCTGCCTGTCAAATAAATAAAAAGTGTAAAGGTGTTCCTGTCTGAGGCGGGCTCAGCCCTAGCCATGTCCTCACCACAGGTCCCTGACAGTGAGCACTGTCCACCTGGCTGTGCAGACGCAGGACTTCGCGTCTCTTCCCACCTCTGAGTGTGGCTGACCCTGCAGCTCACGTCACAACACTGGCTGTTACCACTGTACGCCAAGAGTGGTTCCCAGCACTTTCATCACTGCCCTGTGTGGGAAGTGCAATTACTGTTATCCCCACTTCACAGACAAGAAAACTGAGGCACTGCAGGGATAAGTTCCAGGCTTGAGGTCACATGACATCTCTCCGGGGGAGCAAAGGAACCTCGGGCATTGAGGTGACCCAGGGAAGTATGCAGACCACGGAATCAGACCGACCTTGCCATACTGTGTGACCTTGGGCAACTTGCTAAGCTTATCTCAGCCTCCTCATCTGTGAAATGGGTATTTCTTGAAATTCCTCCACCCCTTTCTTGGCCTACTTTCTTCTCCTAGGTGAATGGGTTCATTCTCTTGTCTCGTAGCTTTAAAAGCTGACTACATGTTGATTTTTTAAGATTTGTTTATTGAGGCCAGTGCTGTGGCATAGCAGGTAAAGCTGCTGCTGCAGTGTCAGCATCCCATATGGGCTCCTCTTTGAGTCCTGGCTGCTCCACTTCCGATTCAGCTCTCTGCTATGGCCTGGGAAAGCAGTGGAAGATGGCCCAAGTGCTTGGGCCCCTGCAACTGCATGGGAGATTCTGAAGAAGCTCCTGGCTTATGGCTTTGGATCAGCTCAGCTCTGGCCATTGTGGCTATCTGGGGAGGGAACCAGTGGGTGGAAGACCTTTCTCTCTCTCTCTCCCTCTCTCTTTCTCTCCCTCTGCCTCTCAAATAAAATAAATAAATCTTTTTTTAAAAGAGATTTAGTTATTTTTAACTGATTAATTGCAAGACAGAGTTATAGAGAGAGACACAGACAGACCACATTATCTTCCATTCACTGGTTCACTCCCTAAATGGCTGCAGCTGGGCCGAAGTCAGGAGCTTCTTCCAGGTCTCCCATGTGGGTGCAGGGACCCAAACACTTGGGCCATCCTCTGCTGTTCTCCCAAACACATTAGCAAGGAGCTGGATTGGAAGTGGGGCAGCTGGGACTCGAACCAGTGCCATATGGGAAGCTGGCTCCTCAGGCTGTGTCTTAACCTGCTGCGCCACAGCCTTGCCGTGTTGGCGACTCTCAGCAGGTGAGCTCTCTCCCTGCACGCTGGCCTCTTCCAGCCACCAGAATGTTCCTCCAGAGCATCCCCTTGGCATTTCTCAGGTTGCAGAATGAAGCAATTGTGTTTCCTCACTCCCAGGCACCACCGTCTCCCCGGCTGCTCGGGCTACACACCTAGAAGCCAAATTGGATTCATCTCTTTCTCACCTCATAACCAGTTTCTCATGAAGTCCTGTTGGCTCATTCTGCAAGATACACCCGGAGCACAGGCCATCTTCACTGTTGCCATGGCCACAGCTGCGGTCTCGGCCTTGTGTCCCGCCTGCACCCCTGCCTATCGGATCATTTCACACCTCTGCTAAAAACCCGCTGTGGCTGTCCCCTGCTCCACGGGAAAGTCCAATCCCTTCCCTCGGTCCACCCGGTCCTGCCTGCTGCCCGCTGTGTCTGCTCCCTGCTCTTTCCTCCTGGTTCCACGGCAGCCAAACGCATGTCTGCTTTGTCTGTTGCTGGATCCCAGAGCCTAGAGCAGAGCATCACACACAGAGACGTTTGTGTGCTGAATGAGAGGGTGAGTGGCTGCGAGCCAGCCTCACGGACCTCCTGTCTCTCCCCACGAGCCTCCTGTGGCTTCTCCTGCTCTGGGACAGATGCACCTGCCCTTTCTTCTGCACCCGGCACTCTTCCGAGCTCCTCACGGCCACACCCTCCCCTTCTTTCGGGTCCTGGCTCCACTGGCAGCTCCTCAAAGGGGCCTTCGCTGGTAGCAGAGGCAACAGCACCTCCACCATGGGATTCTGGCTCCCATAGTACATGCAGGTCAGTGCCTGACACAGCCACCTTGGCTTGTTTTTTTTTTTTTTTTTTCCTTTTTTTTTTTTTAAAGGATTTATTATTGAAAGGCAGAGTGACAGTGAGGCAGAGAGAGAGAGAGAGGTCTTCCTTCCATTTGCTGGTTCACTCCCTAAATGGCCACAACAGCAGGAACTGGGCTGATCTGAAGCCAGATCTGGGTCTCCCACATGGGTTCAGGGGCCCAAGGACTTGGGCCATCTTCTACTGCTTTCCCAGGCCATAGCAGAGAGCTGGATCAGAAAAGGAGCAGCCAGGACTAGAACCAGTGCCCATATGGGATGCTGGCGCTTCAGGCCAGGGTTTTAAGTCACTGCGTCAGCCCAGGAAAACTGGCAGTTTCTAACAATGCTAAGGACACACAAAAAGCAGCACTCCTCCTCCTGAGTCTCCACATGGAAGCGGTGAGGTCAAACATCCCTCGGATGAGAATGCAGCCAGATTGACAGTGGTCACAAGCAGAAATGGCCGCAAGTCCACCAGCAGAGGGACAGAGGAGCACGTCGGGTTCTGTGCACACAGGGAGAGGGACTCAGCTGCACACACAGCCTGGAGGGCTCCCAGAGACCGCACGCCCATCGGAAGCAGCCACACACAAGGCGCACAGAGCGTGCGATTGGATTGATGTGAAAACCGGAGCGTGGAGGACACTCATTCTGGCAGGGCCCAGAGACCCCCGTCCAGCATTGTGAGAGTGACGCACACACACGGCATTTCTATTGGGCAGAAGTGAGCCGAGCTCACGGCAATGGGTGGTGGCAGGTCAAGGTGGACACCCATGGTGAGAAGAATGTCCATAGCTTTGGGGTTTTGCAAAGTTCTCTGTGGGCTGCCCCGGCCGACAGCGGTGTGCAGAACAGTTGGACAAACACAGGCGTTTCCCGTGGCTTCACACAGGAATCCTATCTTCCAGTGTTAATGCACACGGACTGTGTGACCCCGGCTGTGACCGCGGCTGCGGCCCGTGGCTTCCTGCCCAGCCAGGGAAAGCGGGGGATGGTGGCAGAGGACAGGAAGACAGGGCAGAGGCAAACCCAGGTCTTGTCGGTTACAGAGAAATGGCTGATGCACAGGGTGAACACAGGCCGCATCGGGACAAGTCCATTGCCATATGGGCAATGGGAAACAAGACTCTTTGTTTAGCAAATAAACTGAGGCCGTCTGAGGCTGCGGTAGGAAGAGCTTTTGGGGGGTGGGGACGGAACAGCGTGGAGAGAAGCAGAAATGAGAGTTTCTACAGTTCGTGTTGGCTGAACACTGGATCACCTGGGGAACCTAAAACACTGCTAGGCCTGGGTGTCAGCCCCCCTGGGACGTTTACCTGCTGGGCCCTGGGTGCAACCTGGGCCTCTTTCAGGTGGCCAGGAGCAGGAGCCACTTGTCCAGGAGCCCCAGGTCATGTTCAGTCCCCAAGCCTCGAGACCAGTAGCTCTCCCCGTTACTGTGACCCATCTCGGGGTCCCCAGCCACCAGCCGCCTTCTGATTTTTGCTTCACTTAGTCTGAGTTGAATTTCTGTTATTTGTGGCCAAAAGAAAGTCTTACCAAAAACTGGAGCTCTGCCATCGTCACCGACACCAGCTGAGCCTCAGTGAGGTGCTGGGCACTGTCTGAAGTCCTTGGCTGGTTTAACTTAGTCCTCCGGGCATCCTTAGAGTGTGAAAACCATTACTCTGCCCATTTTACAAGTGAGGAAATGAAACCACCAAAGATCTAGCCCTTTGCCAAAACTTACACCTTTTATACAGGCTGAGACACAAATGTGAACCCAGAAATGTCTGAGTGGTTTTTTTTTAAGACTTATTTTACTTGAAAGGCGGAGTGACAAAGAGAGGCAGAGAGATGGGACAGTGATCTTTCAAGCATTGTTCACTCCCTAAATGTCCTCTCAACAGTCAGGGCAAAGCCAGGCTGAAGCCAGGAGCCAAGAACTCCATCCGGGTCTCCTACGTGGGTGGCAGAGGTCCAAGCACTTGAGCCATCATCAACTGCTTCCCAGGTCCTTATCAGGAAGCTGAATTCGAAGTATGGCGTAGGGGCCTGCTCTGAGGCGTAGCAGGTAAGGCTGCCGCCTGAAGCGCCAGCATCCTATATGGGTGTCAGTTCAAGTCTTGGCTGCTCCACTTCCGATCCAGCTCTCTGCTATGGCCTGGGAAAGCAGAGTAAGATGGCCCAAGTCCTTGGGCTCCTGCACCCATGTGGGAGACCTAGAAGAAGCTCCTGGCTTCAGTTGGGCACAACTCCAGCCATTATGGCCATCTGGGTAGTGAACCAGCGGATGCAAGTTCTCTCTCTGCCTCTGCCTCTCTGTAACTCTGCCTTTCAAATAAATAAATTTAAAAAAAAATTGTGGAGTAGCTGGGACTGGAACCTGGGCTCTGATAAGGGATGCAAATCCTTGGGTGGCAGCTTGTCCCGCTGCGCCACAGCTCTCGTCCCAGAAGTGACTTTGCACCTCCTCCTCTTGAGGTCTCTCAGGGCAGAACCAAGCACAGAGGCGGATCCCCTGCGGGGAACCCATGAGGGCATCCCCCAACAGCAGGAACGTGACTGTTTTTTATTAGGAGAAACCTCCGGGCTATAGTATCAGAAAGAGCCACCTCCCCGGCTGGGGGCAGCTGTGCGAGTGGCCGATCCTGGGGCTCGCCTGCAGCCATTAGGTAGGCAGCTTCCTTCCACTTCCTGCTCTGCCCTGCGCGGGGCAGAAGCCCCTTCCTCAGGCTGGCTCCCCGCAAGCAGGCAGGATGTTTGAACAGCCAGGCCGAGAAAGCCCCCGTGTCTCTTGTAAGCAGCCAGCGACATGGGGTGCAACATCTCTTCTTGTTTCTTTATAGAGAGTGCTCTGGGAGCACCAGGATTTGCTCGGATTTCGGGGAGCCTTGTGGAAAGGTAGAGGGGGTGACAAAGGATAATGATCCAGTGTCTCCCAAGAGGTAGACGGACTGTAGTAGGTCCGTGGGAGGCATGCGCACTGGCCATTGCGCTCCGCGGGCGGGTCAGGGGTTTCTGGTGTGATCAGGGCCAGGCCGATCTCCGGCACTGAGGACAGCTTAGCACATAGGAGGGAACTCCAAAAGGTTCATGGGAAAACACAGCAGCTCAGAAGTTGACTCTGGTTCAAGAATTTTTGAAATCCACACATAGATTTTTTTTCCTTGCATGCATTTCCACGAGCTTTTTGAAGTACCCACTTTTTTTTTTTTTTAATAAAGATTATATCTGTTTATTTGAGAGGTAGAGTTATAGACAATGAGAGAGAGAGACAGAGAGGTCTTCCATCCGCTGGTTCACTCCCCAAGTGGCCGCTGCTCTGAAGCCAGGAGCCAGCAGCTTCTTCCGGGTCTCCCACGCAGGTGCAGGAGCCCAAGCGCTTGGGCCATCCTCCGTTGCTTTTCCAGGCCACAGCAGAGAGCTGGATAAGAAGAGGAGCAGCCAGGACTAGAACCAGTGCTGGGATGCCAGCACCGCAGGTGGAGGATTAACCCACTGTGCCACAGCACCAACCCCTACTTATTTATGTTTATTTGAAAAAGCAGGAGAGCGCGAGAGTGAGAGCGAAAGAGAGAGAGAGAGAGAGAGAGAGAGAGAGAGAGAGATCTTCCAACCATTGATTCACATCCCAAATACCAGTAACAACTGGGGCTGGGCCAGGCCTCAGCCAGAAGCTGGTATGTCAATCAGGTCTCCCACGTGGGTGTCAGGGACCCAAGTACTTGAGCCATCGCCTCTGGCGTCCCCAGATGTGCCTTACAGGAAGCTGGATCAGAAGTAGACCAGTGGGTTGGCACTGTGGCCCCGTGGGTTAAACACTGCCTGCAACACTGGCACCCCGTGTGAGCTCTGGTTCGTATCCCAGTTGCCCCACTTACTATCCAGCTCCCTGCTCACGTGTCTGGCTTTGGTCTGACCCAGTCCTGACTGTTGTGGCCATTTGGGGAGTGAACCAGTGGGTGGATGATATCTCTTACTCTCTCTCTTTCTCTTTCTCTCCCTCTCTTTCTGTAACTCTGGCTTTCAAATAAATAAATAAATAAAGGAGAGGGAGAGGGAGGGGGAAAGGGGAGAGGGGAGGGAAGGGGGGGAGGGGATCAGGGACTTCAGCACTGTTTCCCCATATGGGATACGATGTTCCAAGGATCAACTTACCCGATGTGCCACACATTAACCCCACTGCAATTTAAAATTGTGTCTGCATCAAAAGAGTACAGCTTGATGACCCCTGCCTCCCATGTGGGAGGCCTGAATGGAGTTCCCAGATCCTGGCTTTGGCCTGGGGGCCATTTGGGGAATAATAATAATAATAATAATAAATAATAATAGTGAGTGGAGGATCTCGCTGTCCGTCTGTGCCTCTCCCTCTCTTTCAAATAAACTGAAAATAAATAATGTAATCATATAATAAACAATAGTTGATATTTTTTAAAGTACTTCTTTTTAAAGGTGACAAGGAAATAGTACGATAAACGTCACGTGTAATGTAAACTGTCCCATGTTAGCCACTGTAAGTGTTCAGTGCGGCCATGTTAGGCACATGTACGCTGCCATGATGTCAGTGTTTTTATCTTGCAGAGGCCCCCCCCCCAATGCCCTGGCAGCCCCATTCCACTCTGCTGCTCTGGGCTGGGTGACTGCGTGGGTACGTACCTCCCAGAAAGTGGGATTGTACAGTACTTGACGTTTTGGGAATGGCTTATTTCACTTAGCAACATGTCCTCACATTTCGTCTGTGCTGTAGTTTATCAGAATTTCCTTCCCTTTTAAAGTGTATTAAAACATTCTAAATGTTTGAGAGAGAAAGCAAGAGTGCTCTCATCTGCTGGTTCACTCCCCAGCTAATTGCAATAGTTGGGGCGAGGGTCTGGCTCTCTGGCGTGGCAAGTGAAGCCGCCACCTGCCGTGCCAGCATCCCCTGTGGGTGCTGGTTCAGGTCTCAGCTGCTCCACTTCTGATCCAGCTCTCTGCTGTAGCCTATGAGGGCAGCAGAGGATGGCCCAAGTCCTTGAGTCCCTGCACCCACGTGGGAGATCCAGAAGAGGCTCCTGGCTCCTGGCTTCTGATTGGTGCAGCTCCAGCCATTGTGGCCATGTGGGGATGGAAGACCTATCTCTCTCTCTCTCTCTCTGCCTCTCCTCTCTTTGTTTAACTCTTTCAAATAAATAAATAAATATTTAAAAAATTAGTTAGGGCTGGGCCAATGCTGGGGGGCAGGAACTCAACCCAGGTCTCCCAGTGTTTTCTCCCACTCATGTAGAGGAGTAAACCAGCAGATGAGAGCGTGTTTCTCTCTCTCTCTCTCTCTCTCTCTCTCTTTCTCTCTGATTCTAAAATAAACAAAAACTTTAAAATAAATTAGGGGCAGGCACTGTGGTGTAGTGGGCTAAACCTCCACCTGCAGTGCCGGCATCCCATATGGGCACTGGTTCAAAACCTGGCTCCTCCACTCCCAGTCCAGCTCTCTAACGTGGCCTGGGAAAGCAATAGAAGATGGCCCAAGTTTTTGGGGCCCTGCACCCACGTCGGAGACCCGGAAGAAGCTCCTGGCTCCTGGCTTCAGATTGGTGTAGCTCTAGCCATTGTGGCCAACTGGGGAATGAACCACCAGATGGAAGATCTCTCCTTCTCTCTGCCTCTCTTCTCTCTGTGAACTCTGACTTTCAAATAAAAAAATAAATAAATAATAAAACCCACAGATAGTACAAGCACCTGCTTTAAACATAAATTTCAAATCCTCCTCCACTGCTCTACAGAGTACTTTTTTTTATTTGAAGTGCTGAGTAGCAAACCTCAACCCACCTTTAAAAAAATTATTTTTAGATTCATTTTATTAGTGAGAGAGAGAGAGAGAGAGAGAGAGAGAATCATCCTCTGGTTCACTCCCCAAGTGGCTGCGGTACCCAGGGCTGGGTCAAGCTGAAGCCAGAGCCTGGAACTCCATCTGAGTCTCTCATGTGGGTGCAGGGACCCAGGCACTTGGGCCATCTTCCACTGCTTTCCCAGGGCATCAGCAGGGAGCTGGATCAGATGTGGAGCAGCCGGGACTTGAACTGGTACTCATTTGGGATGGTGGCAACACAGGCAGAGGCTTAACCTGATGTGCCACAGTGTGGGCCCCTTAACCTACCTTGTGGAGCTGGACGGAACCCAATGTGAACTCGCGAGAAGGCAAGCAGGTGCGAACAAGAGGCAGCAGGGGGCGCCGGGGAGGGCTGGCCACCCTTGCCTCCTGCCGGTCTGAGCTCCTGATGTGACACCTGCTCAACCTGCCACGCAGCTGCTACCCAGCGGCCTTCCTGGGACCCAGCCCTTCCCCAAGACCTCCAGGGGGCCTCCCAATTGGCCTGCCCGTCTGGGCTGCACCCTGCCTGACCCAAAACATTCCCTACTGCTCACCCCCTCCAGACCATCCGCAGCCTCTGGCCGGGCTCCTCCTGTCATTCCTTAGCACCCCACCCCTTCTCCGGCTGACCACGCGGGTCCTGTCTCCCCCAGGTCAGGGAGCTCACGCCCCAGGTGGCAGCACTCGGTGTGCGGACGAGCACGTCAACGTGGCGACCGCAGCGACACCGCGGCCCGCCTTCCGCTGTGTCTCAGGGGCTTGTCTCCCCCGTGACTTCCACCTTCCCTGAAAAGTGGACCAGGACCCATTAATGAGCTGCGAAATCGCTTTAGTGGGTCATGACCTGAATTTTAAAGACAATAGAACAGAACATTAGAGAGCACACGACATGCCAGTGTCTTTCTTACTCTGGTCGATGAGCAGAAAGCTGGACAAGTGGCTGCCTCATGTGGGGATGATGCATTCAGCTTTTCTTTTTAAAAATGTATTTATTTACTTGAAAGGCAGAATGACAGAGAGGGAGAAAGAAAGATCTTCCATCCATTCGCTGGTTTACCACCCAAATGCCCCCTAACAGATGGAGGTGGGCCAGGCCAATGCCAGGAGCCCAGGACTCTATCCAGTTCTCTCATGTGGGGGCGGGGCCCATCCCCCGCTGCCTGCCAGGTGCTCATTAGGAGGAAACTGGATTGGAAGTGGAGTAGCCAGGATGCCCATCAGCACTCAGATATAGGATTTGGGCATCCCACTTGGCAGCTTACCCCATTGCATCCCGACACCCGCCCCTCAACTTTTATGTAACAGAGTCATGATCCAACCAGCTTGAATAACAAAGAATTTACTGTCATTTACAGCAAGATGTCTGGGGCCAGATCAATTCTATGTTTGGTTTATCAGGTACTTATCAACAACATCGAGGTCACAGCCTTTTGCCATCTGTCATCTTTCCAGCTACCCCGCCTCATGTTGGCAAAGGGGCTGTGGAAGTTCCTTGCACCACAACAACATCCCGAGACACAGCAAAATGGAGCTGTTTATTTGGTGGGCCTCTTTTTTATCAGCAAAGAAATCTTTCCCAAGAACCTTCTCCATGCCCCCATTTCCTCCAGTGCTCTTTGAAATAAACTGAAATAAATGAATGAGCTGTCTTTGCCGGGAGTGGCAAGGAAAACCAAGATGAGTTTAGATGAAGATACAAGCAGCTTTCCCGGGCACCTGTCTGGGTTTACTCGTGGGCGAAGGCAGAGATTGATAGGGTTGGGGTGAGCCAAGCGAAGCTGGCCTCCCTCACCCACCACGCACCCGAGGAGGACCAAGGCTGCTTCTATTTCCAGCGATAAATTAAATCAACCACTCCGCCTGGAAGTGTGAATATTCATAGAAGCAGAGATCAGATGTCCAATCTGAGAGGCTGGAGGCACTCCGCAGACGTCGCCCACGGTTGGTTGGTACTTAACTCGCCAGAGGCCGGGACGTCTTCCAAGTCTTCATTTTTCTATTGCATTATTAACTGTGAAGGGCTAGGTTAGCAACAGCGCACGGGGCTGTGCTGTTGGAATCATACAATGCGCATTCGTCACCATGCAGATGGCAATGGGAGGTTCCACAGATGGGGCTGGGGCTCTCGGGCTGAGGCAGCACACGCGGGAGGGGGGCGTGGGCAGGCGGCGGGATCAGAGGTGGAGAGACATCACGTCATCCCAGACAGGAGGGGCTTCCTCTGGGAACCGGCGGAATTGTTGCTGTCTCACTGCCCCAGGCAAATTATCAGCATGTTTCTTGGACAAAGGTCCGTGTAACGAAGCGCTGGTTCCACCGCTCTCCTTGGCTTCTTTCTGCTCATGTGGCCGTGTAAGGCCAGACTGGAAAGCATGGACATGTGAACTAAGTGTTAAGTGTCAGAGTCCGTGGCAGAGAGTGGGAAGCCAGTGCCGTTTTCTCTCCTCTCTTGAATGCACATGTGTGTGTGTGCATGCGTGTACACGTGCACACATGCCCTTATCAGCGTGCGTGCTCAGGGTCAAGGGCTCTGAGCTGCAGACAAGCTTTGGTCTCTGAGATGGAATTTTCAGTTTGCTCCTGATCTTTCTATCTGAACCTCCCAGGAGCTAAAACTCAACTCGTGAGTGCCCTAAACCCTTCCCTGAAAGGTGGCCTTCCACTCTTGGAATGACAGGGCAGTGCCTTCTGCCCGGCCAGATCAGAGAGGCTGGAGAAGCACCTGGTGGACCCAGGACTGGAAAGCCGAAAGCCTGGACTCTACCCTTGCCTCTGGGCCTCACTTCTCAGCTAGTTGGGAGGCGGTGGGCTCAGCGAGCCTCAGGCAGCCCCAGGTCTGCCAGAGTTTCCTTGAAGTTCCTCTTCAGTTTTAGGGGCCTCATGTTAAGCTGATCGCTGGCAAACTGGACTGTGTCCCTGCTAGGACAGCCAGCATGTCCCCAGCATGTCAGGCGGCCAGAAACTGCCACTGTACCAGGCTTTCCATTGTATTGTCACATTTGATTCGCTCATCAATCAATCTTGTAAGTGTTTACGTTCATGTTAATGAGATTCTAGAGGGGCCAGCACTGTGGCTCCACTGGTTAAAGCCACAGCCTGTGGCAGCTGCATCCCATATGGGTGCTGGTTCGAGTCCTGGCTGCTCCACTTCCAAACCAGCTCCCTGCTGGTGCTCCTGGGAAGGCAGCAGAGGACGGGCCATGTCTCCACATGGGACACCCAGATTAAGCTCTTGGTTCCTGGCTTCAGATCGGCTCAGCTCCAGCCGTTGCAACCATGTGGGGAGTGAACCAGTGGATGGAAGACTCTCTCTCTCTCTCTCTCTCTCTCTGTCTCTACCTCTCTCTGTAGCTCTTTCAAATAAATAAAATAGATCTAAGAGAGAGAGAGAGAGATTCTAGAAAGGCTGGCATTGTGGTACAGCAGGTGAAACCATCAAATGTGAGGCTGGCACTGGCTACTCCACTTTCAATCCAGCTCTTTGTTCAGGCACCAGGCAAGGCAGCAGAAGTTGGCCCAAGTGCCTGGGCCCCTGTCACCCATGTAGGAGACCTGGGCGGAGTTTTGGGCTTCTGGCTTTGGCATATTCCCAGCTCTGGCTGTTACAATCATTTGGACAGTGAATCAGCAGATAGAACATCTCTCTCCCTGCCACCCCCCCCCTCAAAGAAATAAATAGATCTTTCCTAAGAGAGTCTAGGGGCTGCTGTTGTGGTGTAGAGGTTTAAGCCACTGGTTCACCGGCATCCCATATGGGTGCCAATTCGAATCCCGGCTGCTCCACTTCCGATCCAGTTCCCTGCTAACATGCCTGCAAATGCAGTGGAGGATGGCCCAAGTCCTTGGGTCCCTGCACCCACATGGGAAACCTGGATGAAACTCCTGGCTCCTGGCTCTTGGCTTTGGTCTGGCCCAGCCCCAGCTGAGTGGCCACTGAGATGGAAGATCTTTCTGTGTGTGTTTCTCTCTGTTACTCTACCTTTCAAATAAATAAATAAACCTTTAAAGAAAAAAAAAAGTGAGTCTAGAGGGCATAGACCAGGGAGACTGAGGCTGGCACTCAGGAACACCCTTGAGCGGATTATTTTACAAATGGCTTGGGAAAACTCGGAGAAGCGAGTGGCTACTGCAGCGGGCTCCCACGGCTTCAGCTCGGTCCATGTCTGCAGCACGATCCCATAGCTCCCACGGCGGACAGCAATGGCTACCGTGTGTCGAGTGCTCTCCACGTGTCCGGCAGCTCGCTAAGCGTCCCAGGGCAGCTGCAGGCTCCACAGCAGAGCAGGAGGTGGGCGCTCCGATTGTTTCTATTTACAAAGGAACATGCAGAAGCTTAGGAAGGGAAGCACCGGTTTTTCCCTGGCTGTGTCTGGCTCCTCCTACTCCTCCTGGCCCTTAACCCTTCAGAACTCAGCTTAAATATCCCCTGGGAGGTTTGCCTGCCCACTCTGTGTCTGCCTGCTGCCCCCGGGTCCTCTCCTGCACTCGCCTTGCTCACGTTCACCATAGGAACCGTCGGAATCTCCAGATAACCTTTTTTTTTTTTCCCTCATTTGCTAGTTTATTTTGTCTCTGCGCTTCAGAGAAAAGCCCTGTGGGGCAGGGACCTAGCAGGGTGTCTGACCCAACGGGTGCGCACGTGCATGAGTGAACACAGTTAATTAATGGATCTGGAGTTCGTCTCGTGCTGAAGAGCAAACCCCTAGCCTCGGTGTTATATGCACACACCAGCCTACTCACCCGTGCCACCACACACAGTTATTAAACGATTGAGAAGTGCCAGGCAGGTGCTGGAGAATCAGAGGAGTGAGACACAGCCTCTGCCCTTGGAAATGTTCCCTTGGAGGGGTGTGGGTGGCACTTGGAATGGGGGCCGGGGGCCAGCGCTGTGGTGCAGCAGGTTAATACCCTGGCCTTAAGCACTGGCATCCCATAAGGGCGCCGGTTCGGGACCCAGCTGCTCCACTTCCAATCCAGCTCTCTGCCGTGGCCTGGGAAAGCAGTGGAGGATGGGTCCTGCACCCTCATGAAAGACCTGGAAAAAGCTTCTGGCTCCTGGCTTCGGATTGGCACAGCTCCGGCCGTTGTGGCAAATTGGGGAGTAAGTCAGTGGATGGATGACCTCTCTCTCTCTCTCTCTCCCTCTCTGCCTCTCCTCTCTCTATGTAACTCTGCCTTTCAAATAAATAAATAAATCTTTAAAAACGAAAAAGGAGAGGGGGACGAAGTGGGGTGTACACAAAAGCAGGAGAGGAATGATGGTGTCAACAAGTCTTATCCTGGAGAGCCATGCACACAATGACACAGCAACAGGAAGAAGGGGCACCCAGCTGCCCCTGCCAGACTAGTGCGACCTCTGCCAATCAGATGGCTTTGAACCTGACCAGGGAAGAGGACTCTGGGCTGCAGAGAAGCAGGTGTGCCCAGGTAGGGAGTGGGGAACCCGGGGGCTCCTCCCCAGCCTCCACTATTGAGTCACACTTGGATCTTGGTGTGCAGTTGTTGAGAGGATTTCAGACTCATTGCCTCCACGTGGATACACCATAAAGGGAATCCTGCCTGGACCAGGGAACAGGGGCCCTGGGAGGTGTGTGTGAGTCCGTGGTGGCCTCCAGCTCTAAGTGTGGCATGAATGGCAGGGCTGTCTCATGGGGGAAGGTGCCAAAGACAGACCCAAAGCCTAGAGCATATTGCTAGTTTTTTAATGCTTATTTGCTTTCATCTACTTGAAGGGGCTAGAAACAGAGAGAGAGAAGCTAGGAGCCTGGAACTCCATTCCACAGGGGCCTCAGCATGCCCGCCACCATCTGCTGCCTCCCAGGATGGATCAGCAGAAGGCTGGATCAGAAGCAGAAGAGCTGGGACTCGAACTGGTGCTCAGATATGGGCCACAGTGGGTGTCCACAGTGGCTGCTTAACCCATCGCACCTCAATGCCCACCGTGGGGCACATTCTCGCACACAGAGTTCAGATGTCCACATTCGGAGTACAGACTATTTGTCTTGCCATAACTCTGAAGAATTTCTTACAGAGTGGGAACATGGTTCATCTTCTCCAACACCCCCCCCACCCGCCCCCCGCAGCCTGAGCTCAGAACAGCACTTTAGTAATCACTTCTCTGATCAGAATGTATGGAGCACCCAGTCCCAGGTCAGACCTGGGCAGTGGACAGAAGGGCACAAAGTGCCCATGTGCAAAGCAGCAACGGCAGTGCCCAGCATGCCCGAAAGGGGCTCAGCTTGAGGTGGCAGGAGCGGGGTGCCGATGCTGGGGCAGCACCGCGGGCCCCTGCGTCAGGCGGTCTTGGGCTCAAAGCCTCACTCTGCACTCAATGCTTGATGCACTGGGTGATGAGGGCGACCTGTGTGCTAGTCAGGCCACAGGCTGGCTGCTCAAACCAAATTGGTTTCCCCTTCCCGCAGACATCCAGCGGGTGTTTTGTCTCTGTTCCAGGAACCATCCAGTCCCAGGCCTTGTCTACTTCATTGTGCTGCCAATTCTATTTTTTTTTAAGATTTATTTATTTATTTGAAAGGCAGACTTACACAGAGAAGGAGAGGCAGAGAGAGAGAGAGGTCTTCCATCTGCTGGTTCACTCCCCCAGTGGTCACATTGCTGGAGCTGTGCCAATCCGAAGCCAGGAGCCGGGAGCTTCCTTCAGGTCTCTCATGTAGGTGCAGGGGCCCAAGGACTTGGGCCATCCTCTACTGCTTTCCCAGGCCACAGCAGAGAGCTGGGTCAGAAGTGGAGCAGCCGGGATGCAAGCAGGTGCCCATATGGGATACCTGCACTGCAGACAGCGGCTTTACCCATTACGCCACAGCACCGACCCAGCTCCCCCAATTCTAAGAGGCTGGTTTCACCCATGGCGTGTGCCAGGTGCAGACCAGCGTGATGTGGGAGCTTCCACAGTGCCACTGCACCTGCTCCTCTCTCGGCGTCGCTCCCCTCGTCCTCTGGATGGGACTCTCCCCGAACTCTCGGCCAGCTTCCCCGTTACGGTTGCGGGTGGATTTGGGCGGCTGCATACTTCATCTGCTCTTGGCTCCGGGTCCGGGGCCTCCCCTCTAAGGGTCAAACAGAAGTCCTGGGTGACTCTCAGTAACGGGCACTCAATACAGGAATACAAAAAGCTGTCAGCTAAGACTAATTAGGACCGTTACCCCAGCCTGCCTGGCGACTGCCTGGGGAGAGGAGTCCCACACAAATTCCCCACCATTTCACCAGGAGCAGGATGAATGGATGCAAGCTCTGCTCCTTTCTCTGTGGGTTACAGGCACTTCTGGGCTCTATCATCCATAGCAGTGATCAGCAAATTCCAGCCAAAAACTTCTAATTTTGACTATGTCCCCAAGAAGCACACTTATTTCTTCGTAAGAATATACATGTGCTATTCTACTAATATAGTACCATTATGGCACTGCAGGGTCCCTCCTCTCCCACCTCCTTAGTACACCCTTCCCCACAGGGCAAATGGAATCCCAGCGTAGACTACATTTCCCAAGATCCTTTGTAGCTAGGTGTGGACACATGATGAAATCTAGCCAATGGAATGTCACAGTACAGGTATGCCATTTCCGGGAAGAGTCTTGATGACAGGACACACATTTCATCCCTGCCTTTTCCTCCTTCCTGCTTAGAACCTGGCCATGTTGGCTGGACGGTGAGCAGCAGCCTTGTGTACTGAAATGGCAGACACACGTGGAAGGCGGCCGAGCAGCCAGGGGGACACGGAGCCAGCTCTGGGCTGCTTACCCCCAGACTTTATTTGCGGGAGAGCTACTTTGCTCTTGTTCAGGGCGTGGATATTTTGGATAGTCTCCTTTCTTAATCTCAGTCGGATCGAACAATACCTGATAAAATCACGTATGAGACATGCACCCAAGTAGATACAAAAACAAGAGATAAAATAGCGAGGAAGTGTTATTAGATATCTTTGGGAGTTCTAGTATTTTCGGCACTCCATGGGCTGGGCTGGGTTCCCTGCCTCTCTCCTTCCATTTGACAGACCCGGGTCCCTTGGCCCTGCTCTCGGGTTTGGGGGGCCCCACAGGGCTGGCTGCAGTTGTGAGGCTGTTTGTTCCTCCCTGCTCCGCCGCCCCTGAAATGAAATTTGTTCTTGGAGGCCACAGCCGTGACTTGTGCTCGCTGATGCACCTTGCAGGACTACGCCAGAATCCCTCTCAGGGCCTGCCTTCTGCTGGGTCCGATGCCAACCACCAGACTTTGCCTCTGCTCTGGAGAAAGAAGGCGAGGACATCGGATGGAACTGCAACCCGTCTCTTTCTTGGAAAGTGATGCCCATGGGGTCCTGCCCACCATGCACCTTGCAACTCCCCGCCTGGGCCCCTGGGGATGTGGGCGAGTCCACAGGGCTTGCCTCCTCCCCATCAGGCATCGGGGTCCTAATTGCATCACAGCTCCAAAATGCCCTGACTCATGCCATTGCTCGCTGGGGTTTTAGAAACGATCTGATTCAGGCCGTGTAGGCTTCGTGCTCCACCCCCTCCCACTCCAAGCAGCGATTCAATTACAGCCCCGGGGTGGAGAAGAGGGGCCTGGGGGGAGGGGGAAAGGGGCTCCTGAAACCAGCAGGGGAAGCTCTTGAGAGGGTCTCATTATGAGAGGAATGCACGGGGGCCAAAGGGCTGGCCCTTAACCCCAGCGTGGGCAGGTCAGCAACCTGCTCCGCGCCGCCCCCACCACACAGTCTGAGCCCGGCTTTCTCCTACACTTCTAGGTGGCCGGGCTGTCACGTGATGTGTTGGTAACCATGGCAACGAGCCGTGTTTGGTGAAGTGCAAGGAGAGAAATCCCGCAGAGAGAGAGAGAGAGAGAGAGAGAGAGAGCAAGCGAGCGAGCGAGCGAGCGAGCGCTGGGCTTTGCCCAAGGTCGCTTGCCTCCAAGCTGAACCTGCTCTGTTCTCCACCATCACGGCCAGCAGCTGTTGTTGAAACGGCAGTGATCGGCTGCCCTCTGAGCTGGAGACACTGGCTGTGCTTTTACTCTCCTCGCGGTACTTGTCTCCTATTTTGGAACCCGGTCCCTGCAGATGAAAGACAAAAATAGCTTCCTCCATAGGAGAGGATGCTACCGCCCTTTCTGTGCCTTCAGAGCTGGGCTTGACTGCAGCTCCGTCCAGCCTGCCGGGGCCCCTACCTCTCCCTGACCACAGAGAAAGCTGGGGGAGGGGCTGACGCACGGCTACTGCCCTGGGCCGGAGCAGGGAGCAGGGAGGCGGCCTGCGGGGGCGGCTGCACCCTGGGGAGGGCGCCCGGCAACCTGCTCCTGCGCTGTGCACAGTCTGGGGCAGAGGTTCAGACACTCTCTGCTACAAAGGAAGGCCAGGGTCATAATGTGGTGACACGCACGGAGCGAGCCACCCTGGCGCAGAGCAAAGCCTGGGCGAGCTGGGAGCAGCAAGGAGGTTCTGGCTGGCGCCGCCTGTGTAGCCTCGCCCTTCGGGTGTCACTTTCTCCTGTAGGCCCTGCACAGTGTGTGTCCATCACCCTTTTCCTGTGCTTTAGCAACCATATTTCATCAGACGGAAGAAAGTACTTTGAAAAATAAATCAAGAAAAGAAAGCGCTCCCAGCCTCGGAGATAGCCAGGCACCGATCTTCTTACTTGAGGCTGTATTCATTCTTGCAGAATTCCCAAAGCTGGGAGAAGGCGTTAGGTCAGAGAGCCACGGTAGTGCCAAGTTCCAGAAGTGACCACAATGGGGTTTTTACCCAACACTGAGAGTGCAAAGCAAACTGCCCGTTGCATTCAACCGTGACAGCGCCCCCCCTCCCCGATTTGTAACGTGGTCCCCACCTGGCTAGTGACAGAGGCAGGACCCGAGTCTTGGCCAGTGCATTCCCCAAGTCTTTGCTCTCTGGGGTCCGCTCCACGCTGGCAGGAGGGAGGTGCCACGTGGCTTCCAGGGAGCTCAGGGAGTAGCAAGTTGCGTGCGCGGGCACGTGTGCGCGTGGACGGCGTGCGTGTCGCTCTGCTCCGGATGACAGGTCGCCCGCTCGTCCCGCGCTGCCATGAGCGCTTCTGAGGATCCTCATGGAAAGGCAGCTCAGCCCAGAAGCCTGGTCTCAATGGCGAGAAGAGAGCGTGCAGCGCTGGGGAAAGGGAGTCTCCGGCCGCGGATTTGGGGGCCCGGGGACTGAGTCTGCAGGAGGAAAACTGGGCCACTTGGGATCCGTCCCCTTGCGCTGCCTGACTTCGCTCTCCCATGGTCACTCTCGCCTCTGCTCAGGCTCCTCACGGGCTGGAAGGCTCCGGCGACCCCTGGTCTTCTGGTTGCCTTTGGCCTTGGCGAGCCCGGGCGGGAGACCAGTAATGTCAAGCTCCCTGCACTTGGAGCCGGTGCAGCCCTGGGGTACCGCGCCCTTCCTCGCTGACTTTCTTACCTTGCCAATACCGTTAGAGAAGTCCCTTTTGTGAACCCTTGAGTGTGCTGAGCCATCTCCTGCGGGGCCCTACCTGACACCATCATAGGCTGCCTTCCTCCTGGCAGTAACAGGAGGCTGGAATGAGCCAGGTCCTGGAGCGCATGAGCTCTGAACAGCTCGCAGCCAGAGGCGGGGTCAGTGCCCTTCCCCGTGCGCTTGCAGACAGTGTGGCCGGTAGTGTGGCCAGCCGCGTGGCCGCTCCAGTAGCCCAGTCTCTGGTCTTGCCTAAGTTCCGGCTGGTTTGCAAACGCAAAACAATGAATTCCCAATACACTGAAGCCAGTGATTTATGTAATGAGAAAAAAGGGGGGAAATAATTAAATTCACTGAAGGTGCGAATGAAAGATCAAAAAAGCATATGCAGGAGATATTCATCTACCCTAAAAATATATATTAAGTGCTGCCATGTACAAGAGATTTAGTCATGAATAATGCAGACCTGGCCCCGCTCTCTCACGGAGCTTATGCTCTGGAGGCGGGGCAGGGCGGGGCGAGGCGAGGCGAGGCGAGGCGAGGCACACGGTTAAACCAAGCGTGCTGGGAAGCCCTTTCCCTTGTAACGAAAATTGCTGCAGGAGAATGAATGGTAAGGAAAGTGAAAAAACATCTATTTACTTGGGAGAGTTACAGAGAGGGAGAGACAGAGGGAAAGGTCTTCCACCCGCTGCTTCTTTTCCCAAATGGCTGCAACAGCCAGAGCTGAGCTGATCCCAAGCCAGGAGCCAGGAGCTTCTTCCAGATTTCCCACATGGGTGGCAGGGGCCCAAGGACTTGGGCCATCCTCTCCTGCTTTTCCCAGGTCACAGCAGAGAGCTGGATCGGAAGTGGTAGAGCCAGGACACGAACCCACAGTCCTATGGGATGCTAGCATTGCAGGTGGCAGCTTGACCCGCTACACCACAGTGCCGGTCCCAGAAAGCAGCTCTTCACTGAGCCTTTGCTGTGTGCCAGGCTTTTCACTGACATTATCCCGTGTGATTTTACAACAGACACTAACTCCCTTTTTGCAGTGAGGAAGCTGCTATGACTTAGGGTCACTGATCAGTCAAAAATATTTACTGAGCGTCTACGATATTCCTGGCACTCTCCTGTTTTTTAAAGAACTTAGAGATAGGAGGAGGGATAAGTACATGAACATATTTATCAAACGTGGGTCAGGGGCCATGGCAGCGACATGTTCAAGGCACCGTGGGAGCATGGATGATCCACTCTCCACCCGACACTGGACGGGGCCAGAAAGACTTCGGGGAAGGCAGCCCAGTGAGTGAGGGCTCCGCTGAGCATTAAGGAGCAGTGGCGCTTGCCGGGCTGGGGATGGGGCAGTAGGGAGAGAGGGAGCCCTCTCGAAGCAGCAGGGAAGATCTGTAGGAGGGAGCAGGCCCTGGCGGGGTTGTCCTTGTATCAGGCTCACCCTCTAGCACTGAGTTTAAACTGGGGAGTCGCACGGGCAGATTTGGGTTTCATGTAGATCCCCTTGGCTGTCATTCGGAGGGTGGGTTTGAAGTAGGCAAGACTGGAGACAGGGAGACTCTAGGGGGCTGACTCATTATCAAGGTGAGATCTAGGAAGACCCCAGAAGGGTCAGAGATCCGAGTGAGGGGGAGCAGACACCTGCCTGGCCAGCTCCTTGAAGAGGTGGAACCTCAGGGTGGGATCGTGGATTGGCTTTGGGATGCGAGGGGTGGGGAGAAGAGATAGAGAGGGAGAAAGAGTATTTACCTCCACCAAGTGTGGATGCCAGGGCCACCAACTGAGATGGAGAGCTGAGCAGAAAGCAAACAGGTTCGGGAGGCACCATGGGTCCGAGCTAGCCGAGTGGAATTTTCTCCTGGGACCTTGAATCCACACAGTGACCTGGTGCTCAGCTCTGCACTGGGCCTCGGGGCGCCAGGGGGCTCAGCGGTCCCCCTGGCTCCTGGGGACCGCCTGGCCGTCCTTCCAATCAGCCCTCCTGTGCACAGAGAGCCAGGCTCAGTCCCTGTTGCTCAGCCTAAAGGGCAGTCCGGCTCCGGAGAGCTGGTGGTTCCAGGCCCCTGGGACACCCCAGGAGCTCCAGGAACTAGGAACAACGGAAGCGAAGACAGAATCTGACCATGGACAGAGCGTGGGCTGAGAACAGTGGGCAGAGGGAGGAGCCCCGGAGAACCAGTCCAGGCGGGGGGCGGAATGGACACAAGCGGTCAGGGAGGGCCAGGAGAGGCGGCAGAGGCGGCCCCGGAGAAGGGAAGGCAGCGCATTTTGAAGACTGAATGGCGGCAGGTTTTCTGTACAGCTGAGCCCGAGTGAAGCGGTTTGCTGAGGACTCCCAGGGCGGCAGCAGTGCAGGTGGTAGGACAGGAGCCAGGGTGAGGGGTGGGGGGGCACCACGCCCGAGAGGGAGACCACGCAGCGAGGAGGGAGGCGGGCCCCGGGGTTGACGCCAGCAGTCAGCAGCCCCAGCGAGGACTGGGCTGAGTCCCAGGCCCGCCACTCCCGCCCACGATCCTGCGGCCTGGGAGACTCAGGATTTGGAAGGCACACAGAGTAGCCCTTTTCCCCGGGGTGGGAATTGGCAGGGGTTGGGGGGGCAGGGCTAAGTGTTGGTGGGGCTGATGACAACCTGGAAAATACGAGGGGACTTCAGAGAGTCTGCAGACAAATGGACTTGAAAGGCAAGTTATTATTGGGTGTGAAAAGAAGATGGAAATCCATGCAGCTTTTTTCCCCCCAGTGATATGCTTTTTCCATGAACTGTTTGAAGACCTGTCTCCTGCTGGTCTTCAGTATCTGTGAGTTCTTCACCTCCAGGCCCGGGCCAGGCTGAAGCCAAGAGGCAGAAACTCCTTCTGGGTCTCCCATGTTCCTGGCAGGGACCCAAGGACTTGGGCCGTCTTCTGCTGAGTTCTGAGGGTGAGCATTGGCAGGAAGCTGGATTGGAAGCGGAGGATCCGGGACTTGAACCAGTGTTCCTGTGTGAGGTGCGGGCATCTCATGTGGTGGCCATAACCCCCGGCCCCACAGCACTGGCCTCCCCAACCTGCTTCTTAGGTCAGAACCAAAACCAGTACAATAACTAAGTGAAGATAGAAGGAAGAACTATTTTCTTTAGAATGCAAACTAGAAATGCCCTCTCAATTGCTCCCCTGCCAAAAGACAGGAGAAAATCAAGTTCTTGGAAGTTAGTGCTAGAAGGACAGTAGCGGGGCTGGCGCTGTGGCAGAGTGGGTAAAGCTGTTGCATGCAGTGCCAGCATCCCATATGGCACCAGTTCGAGTCCTTGCTGCTCCACTTCCAATCCAGCTCTCTGCTCTGGCCTGGGAAAACAGTAGAAGATGGCCCAAGTCCTTGGGCCCCTGTACTCGCGTGGGAGACCCAGAAGAAGCTCCTGGCTCCTGGCTCCTGGCTTCAGATCAGTTCAGCTTGGGCTGTCGTGGCCATTTGGGGAGTGAATCAGAGGATGGAAGACCTCTTTGTCTCTCTGTAACTCTGCCTTTCATATATATATATGTATTTGTGTGTGTATGTGTGTGTGTGTGTGTATATATATACATATATATATTTAAAAAGGCATGGTTTGACAGTTCCCCGTGCTGACCAAGGCTTCACAGACAGGATTCTTCTTCAGATATTTACCGAGAAAGCATGGATGAAAACAGAATTGAGCCAAGGACAGGGTATTTTTTAAATAACAAAAGCTTGGGGCTGTCACCTGCGGCTCTGACGTCCCATACTGGAGCAATGGTTCAGGCCTCCGCTGCTCCACATCTGCTCCAGCTCATTGCTAATGGGTGTGGGGAAGTAGTGGAAGATGGCCCAAGCACTCAGATTCCTGCACCTGCGTGGGAGACCCAGATGGAGTTCCAGGCTCCTGGCTTCAGTCTGCCACAGTCCCGGCTGTTGCAGCCATTTGGGGGAGTGAACCAGCAGATGGAAACCCTCTCTCTCTCTGCATCACACTGCCTCTCAAATAACAAATCATTTAAAAAAATAACAAAAAAATTTTGACATTTAAAAATTTATATTTGCTCATTGTTGAAAGCTCGGAGAATAAAGAATAAAAATAGCTTGAAGCCCCACCACACGCAGACAGAATATCTCCTTCTAGTCTTTTCACAACATAGCACGCTCGATCTGCTCTTCACGGCGACCTACTCACGCCCTCGGCAGGGCTGGGCAGGAGCTACGGTGCAGTGGGATCCCAGCCAGAGTGTGGGAGGGGAGGGAGGAGGATGATGCACTCAGGAGCGGAGGGGGCGGGGATCAATGAGATGGCCTAGCCTTGCTGTCTATGGCAGAAAACAAGACAAGAGAGACCCAGAACCCGGCTCGCCTGCTTCAGTCAGTCCCCGGACGCTGTGTGCCTCCGCCTGCCTCCGCCCCCACCCCCCGTTATTATATGACCTCCTGCAGCAGAGGACTCGTGGCCAATACTTTTTCGCCCCTGTGTCTTTGAACTTAACCTTGGGAGCCGCTTTGGCTAGGAGAAGCGGTAGTGGAAGTGATGCTGGCAGAGGCCACGAATGGGCTCTCACAGCCTGGCTGAGTCTCTGCACTTCTGGCCCCGCTGCTAGCTGGCTCTGCCTGGTCCCAGGACGAGGAGCCGCTTGCGACAGACCTGCCTTGGGCAGCTAGCAGCCCTGCCGGCCCCGGCGCAACTTCTGTCCTCACTCATCAGCTCCAACACCTGCATCTCCTTCACCCCTGTCTGTCCCCTGACACGCATTTCCCAGCTGTCGCCATCGGCGATGGCTACCGCGGTGAACTCATCTCTCCCCCAGCTGGGCTGTCCCGGGCAGGGGCGCTGGGCTCAGCTGCCGCACCAAGTCCCTCCACTCCCAAGTCTGAAAACTCTGTGTTTTTCAGCACCTGCGCAGCCATGAAATTCAGACTAAAATTCCAAACATGCAGTTTAAATAGCCATCATTAGCTTAGCATCCTGGTAAAACACTACCGTGATCCCCCACTCCCCCGAACCCGGTTACATAACTCAAGAAAATGCGAATCAGCTTAGCAAAGAGACACCTGTGCACACCACACTATTCACAACGGCCGAGGTAGAGAATGAACCCGGTGTCCATCGACGGCTGGATGGATGACGCAAATGTGGTGCATATCCACCACGGGACACTCTCAGCCACAGACAAGAGCGAAACCCAGACACCAGCAGCCAAGTGGATGGACCAGGCATTCACTACGTAAGTGAGATAAAGCCAGACACCGCTTGTTCTCGCTCCTACGTGGAGACTGTCAGAAGCTGATGTGAACTGAGAACAGCGGTTCCTGGGCCCCGGGAAGGGGCGGGGGAGGAGGGATAGAGGGAGGCTGGGGAGCAGGGACCAGGACACGGTCGGGAGCGAGTCCCAGGGCTGCGCAGCACAGCAGGTGCCTGCCGGTCCCAGCTCTGTGTCACGCAGGGAATGGGGCGCTGAACGGGAGCTGGAGACTGATGGCTGTGCTGTAGACAGGTGCTGCGCGGCGCCCTGTATTCCCTAAAGACTAACACACATTGCCTGCTCGTGAGAACAACACTCTCTCCCTGCTCTCCATAACGCTTCATGTTTACCACCAGGTGCTAGTGACACGGGGCCTTTTAGTTTAGTTCCTCTCGAACCGCCTTCTAGACGTAGCACACACAAGCTTTGCCTCACACGCCCACAAGACTCCTTATTGACTTGTCAAGCTTTGGGCCACAACCGATCCACTGTTTGACGGCAAATAATACCACCAGTTATCCACGACTTTCTGACCACGTCCCAGACATCACTTCAAATGTTGTTCACGTTGTATCGGTTAGGATTAAGTTCAGCTGGGAGTCACAAAGGCCATAACTGTGGTGCTTACTCCTCGGAGGTGGAGAAGGAGGGAGGTGGGGAGCCATGAACTTCACTGCGGCTTCGTTCATGAAGTCCTCGACCTCACAGGCTTCCTCCAGCTCCTCACTCCGCTATCCTTGAAATACTGTTCTTGTCCTCATGGTCCAAAATGGTAGGCAGAATGCCAGACATCATACTCATCTTCCAGGCAGCAAACTGAAGAATTTACTGTCTTTATTCTGGGTGGCCGTGTGCACACTTACACACTGGGAGCCCATAATTAAAGAAAAAGGGTAGTGTGGCACGAGTGACACCCTCTGTCTTGGAAGACTCCAGAAAGTTTGTGTGAAAACAGGATGGAAAGATGTTTATTTGGGTGCACAAACATTTTGAAATCTACGCAGTTTTCCACTATATACGTTTTCCATGAACTTTTTGAGCACACCTCATATCCTTATGCTCAGCTTACCTACAGGGGAACGAAGCCACACAAAGGCCGTCCAAGCTCACACTCGGTGAACTCGGGTGACCTGGCCCCGGACCTGCGTTCTTTGCCACCATGGGAGTAAGGGGTGCCCACTGGTGTCCAGGAGCGAGCAGGGGCCTTGCGTGTGCTCTGAGCCGTGCCTCCTGCCCTCCTCCTCCCTGTCGCTGTCCCCTCCACCTCCGGCCGGCCCCAGGTTTGGGCTGTGGCCGCTCCCTGTGTCTGTTGGCTCACGAGGCCTGAGTGGCAGGGACCGTCTCCATGCAGCTCAGACCTCCTGAGGCGCACGAGGTGGGAATTCAGAGGCTGGGTTCTGGGGTCCAACAGAGTGGGGTCTGGATCCTGAGTGACCTTGCTACAAGCCGCTTCAGCTCTCTGAGCTAGGTCCCCTCCTCTAGGGAACGAGAGAAAAGAGGGGTCTCACCCACAGGCCTGTGAGCGGGGGTGGGGTGCAAACGAGAGACTGGTGAGCGTGCTGAGGCCCGGAGCTGAGATGGAGCATGTGTGTGTGTGTGTGTGTGTGTGTGCGCGCGTGATTATGCCAACTATGGGAACTCCTGCTCTCCAGACAGGGGCCGGGGCACCAGCACAGGGGGCTCCCTCGGCCCCTCTTCCCTCTCTCAAGGGCGAGCAGGGGCTGTAGGACTCTGACTCCCGCCATGCGGGCCCTGGTGGCTGGTGGCGCTCCCAGCTCTGGCTGCCCGCGTTCGGAAGGCCCGATGTGCCTGGTCGGGGGAGGGCTGCCGGCTCACGGCTATGGACAGTCGCTCTTGGACGGAGTGCGGAGCAGCCACACTGGCCTGCAGAGGGGGAGGCTTCCCTTGTACACACACACACACACACACACACACACACAGAGATGCTCATCTCCCGTGGGAGCAGAGACAGGTCCAGACAACAGCGGCGTTTTCCGAAAAAACGGATTCAGTACCTTGGGGAACTGCGCGGGCCAGGCATGGACGGGCTTAGCTATTTCAAAACTTGGTAATATTTTTCTGAATTGAAGCAGAAACGACAATGACAACAGAGGGAGAAGAAAGACTCACATCTGGCTCACTGTCACGCAGACCCTGAAACCGGAGCCCACGGGGGATGCTGGCATGGCGGATGGAGGCTTAACCTGCCACGCCACAGTGCTGGTCCCTGTGTTTTTTTTTTTTTTTTTCTATCAAGTTCAATGTTGCCAGGAACATGCACTCAGCTGACAGAGAATTATCAGCCAGCTCTGTCTTCTACAGCTTTTCTCCTCCCGTGTGAGGAGCACAGACGGCTGACCGGGCACTTACCTGTTTCGCCCTTGCTCAAAAGCAAGAGTTTTAGCTGAGCCCGAGGCTGCCTCCCATTTCCCGGGCCCCCTTTCGGCTGGGTGTGGTTAACCACGTGGCCGACCCGGGCTTCCGTGATAGGAATAGAAGCCCGGTGAGCAACTTCCTGGTGAGGAGTGGGAGGTCTTGGCCTCGGTCGCCCGCCTTGCCTTTTGGCTGGGATGTGGTGAGGACAGGGTGGGAGCAGTGACCCTGAGCAGACAAGTTGGGGGCCCGCGTGGAGCAGGACAAAGCGGCCGGACCTGGACCACCTGTCCACCTTGACCGTCCCGAGAGAACTCAGCGGGCACCGTGGTCAACAAGGCTTCTGTGTTTTGGACTCTCTCTGTTCTGGCAGCTTAGCCTGTAGCCGATCTCACCGACAAAAACCCCTCATTCTGCAGGGCTTCTTCCACCCAGGAACGAGCCCCTCCATCCGCTGGCCCTCCCGGCCCACCTCTCGCTCTATGCTGCGCATTCCACCTGCTTCTGTATTTCCCCATGTAGGAGTCTGATCTTTGTTCTTTGCACCTGCAACAGGACAGAGGCCAGCCCTCCATTCCTGCTCCATATCACACCAGGCCTCGCATATGCCTTGTACGGGATCGTTTCTCAGCTTCCAGTAAACGGGGTGAATTAAAAGATTTTTTGTGTGTGTGTGAAAAAAATGTATTTATTTGAAAGTCAGAGTTATAGAGAGAGAAGGAGGGAGAGACAGAGAGAAAGATCTTTCATCCACTGGTTCACTCCCCAGATGGCTGCAATGGCCAATGCTGGGCCACGCTGAAGGCAGGAGCCAGGAGCTTCACCCAGGTCTCCCATGTGGGTGGCAGGGGCCCAAGCACTTGGGCCATCTTCTGCTGCTCCTCTCAGGCCATTAGCAGGGAGCTGGATGGGAAGTGGAGCAGCCAGGACAGAATCAGAGTCCATATGGGGGGCTTGAGTTGCAGGTGGTAGCTTTCTGTCTACGCCACAACACCAACACCAAAAGAGCATTCTTTATTGTCTGTATCCATGATGAGTTATGACCGAATAAGAGACTAGTCATTAGGTAAACAGCTGTATCCAGAGACTGCTGGATGGACAACAGCGTGCCCGGGTGGCAAGCTGCCGGTTTACCTCCTGTTCAATGTTTGTACCAACAACTTCAGTGAGGCATGGTCAATACCATCTGGTGCACCTGTGGGTAACAATGGGAAGCCAATAAACTAGATAAGAGAACCAGGAATCGGAAAGATCTGGACAGACAGGAACAATGGGTGCAAATTAAACTTTAACTGAAAAGTCCGGAATGCCAGTTCAAAATAGGTAAAAGGACAGAACAAGAGAGAAATGGCTTACGGATTATGTAAACAAGGCTCAAGGACTGTATTTGACTGGCAGCCTGGAATGAGTAGAAGAGTTAAGATGTGATGGCCGAAACCAGTCCTGGTGCAGTTCGGGGCTGACCACGTGGACTCAATGACCAGGGGGTGCCTGCTGAGTGCTGGGTGTGGTGTGGGAGTGAGGAGGAAGAAGGAGTGGCCCCCGCTGCCCAGCAGCTTGCAAAGACACTGTGTCTGTTCCACCTACAGCACAGGCAGGGGGCACGCAGTGCACAAGAGCCAGGAGACTGGAGAGCGCGGCACAGGTGGGGCGCAAAGGGGCCAGTGGAGCAGAGCTCGCTGGAGCGCTGGGGAGGAGGCCGAGGGAAGACAGCGCCAGTCTGCAGCGGGCCCTCGGTGCCAGGGCATGGCAACTGCAGGGCTTGGCAGCCAGCCTCAGTGCACACACAGCCAGGGCAGTGTTCTAGGAGGACTACCTTGGAAGCGGTCTCTTGGACAGATCGCAATGGGGAGGCACCAAGGCTTGCAACTGGAGGATCCTTCTAGAGACCGATGGTCTTGTTCAACTTCTGCATTTTCTTTCCTTTTTTTTTTTTTTAATTAATTAATTTATTTGAAAGCCAGAGTTACACACAGAGAGAAGAGAGGCAGAGAGGTCTTCCACCCAATGGTTTGCTCCCCAATTGGCTGCAATGGCTGAAGCTGTGCCGATCTGAAGCCAGGAGCTTCTTTCGGGTCTCCCACGTGGTTGCAGGGGCCCAAGGTCATCTTGTACTGCTTTCCCAGGCCATAGCAGAGAGCTGGATCAGAAGAGGAACAGCAGGGACTAGAACCAGCACCCATATGGGATTCCAGACTTCAGGCCAGGGTGTTAACCCACTGCACAGGCCCCAACTTCTGCATTTTCTAAGTGTAGCCACGGAGCCGACAGGGTATACTGGAGCCAGATCCGGGATGGTGTTGGAACCAGCATCCGTGGGATGCATACAGCTACCGTGCAGAAATGCAGCAAGCACTAAGTGACCCCCTTCTGCGGCCAAGGTCAAACCTACCATGCACAGGAAGTGGAAAGAGGTCAGCCAGGAGGAGAGGGGGCGGAAGAGGAGAGGGTGAGGGGAGGTTGAGGTTGCTGAGAGGCAGGAAGACAGTGGCGGGATTCATGGCCATGGGGGACAAGGATGAGGACCAGTTTGTGGCAGCGGTATCATTGCGGGTGGGTCCCCTTTTTTCCAAAAACGAGTGTGTCCCCAAGAGAGCAACTCCCAGGAAGCAGGGACAGGACTGCTCAGCGCGTGGTGAGCCGGCAGCTGGCTGCGCGTATCTGGAGGGCTCAGGGATCAAGGTCAAGGTGCCTGCTGGTGAGCTACAGCAGGACCCTGGTGGGAGGCACTGCTGCGACAGCTGTGCTGAGCTATGGAGAGGGCTGGTGCCCAGCAGCGGGAGGCACATCGTCCCCTCTCTAGGAAGCGACACGAAGGAGCAGACGTGGGAGTCACGCGGCCCTGGGGTCCAGTGTCAGCCTCCCAGGACGGACTCTGTGTCTTTGGGCAAACCGCTGACCCTTGCCGTGCCTCATGCCCTACGTGTAACGAAACAGAGGAGGGACTGGAGGTCTTTCCAAAGGTCTCATCCGGACATGGGATTCTTGGTTCTAAAACGGTGGCCTGTGTGTATCAGACAAACCGAGGGGAGTGTGAGGGCCCTTCACTCGGACGCGAGCCCGAGTCTGAACTGGGGTTGGGGATCCGGTGGGCACAGACAGCGTGGAGCGATGGAACAGGGCTGGCATGTTCACAAAAGCACTTTCCTCTGTGGGTAGGAGTGCGAAATAGTCCCACTTAGCTGATACCACTAATTTTTAAGAAAACCATCTGAGCTAAAGAACTGAAGATCAATGTGGGAGCTATGAGTCAACCACTGAGTCTCAGCTACATGAGTCCTACAATATAAAGGACGCGCTTTTAACGTTTCTTAGATGTTTTACAAAACTCCTCATTTCTCTTTAAAAAGCCTTATCCAGAGACATGCCAAGGCGTGGTGAAAGGGCTGAGCGTTCACTCGCGTCTGGGGCAGCTCTGAACAATGACTGCGCCCTTGGCTCATCTCCTAGCGGTCTCCGGAAGTGACTGCAGCACCTTCTCCGAAAACCAGCCACTGCCTACGAACCCCACTTCTTGTTCCTGCTGTGGGGTTCGTCCCCGTTTTCCAACTGTTTAGTAAGGGGCAGTGACGCTTCATCGCATCCAGCATTGCCCAGGAACCAGCGGTTCTCTGTTGTCCTTCAGTGCCCAACATCTCACGCTACGGAGCGCCTTCCAGAGAGCTGCCTGCCTTTGCTGTGACAGACTCAAAGCCGGATGACGAGGACCTGGAGGTGATGTAAGAAACATCCATGCCACAGAACAAGGCCAGGCCCGAGTATGTCCAAGCCTGCCGTGGAGGATTGTGGGAAATGCCCCATCAGTTTAAGTCGACCTTGGGCTAGGGCCATAAGGAAAGAACATTTAGCACATGTCCAAAACAGCTGTTCCCTCTCCTGCACCCGAGGGCAGCTCTTGAGCATTTCCCGTGCGTTTATGCAGAGACAGACTGGGCCCAGTTCTAGTTCATTCTCTGCCACTTAACCACAGCAAGCCTCAGTGTCTCCATCACCGGGATCAGAGTGACACGGCGATGCCCCCCGTGAAGACGCCTGGCAACCCCCACGGCACTCCCATGTGCAGCTCTGGCGCCGGAGCCTGGGGGGAACATGGCTGCCCGGACCGCTCGGCTCCCTCGCGGCTGCCGCCAGCGACCTGGGAAGGGCGAGGGGCTGGCACCATGCAGGCGCTTTCGGTCTCAAAACTGCCAGCGCCTTTGGTTTGAAATAGCATTATTAAGGGGAGAAAATGTGCGGATTGCGACGGTGATAGGGTGCCCTGTTTCTTGGCACAGGCCTCCCACTTGATCTAATTTAAGTTCCACACAGGTGGGAAAAAGAGTGTTCCGCTAAGGACCCGCCATGTGGCTCCAAAGGACGGAATTGTCTTTTTTTTTTAAAGTAACAGAAAGCAGGATTGTCTTTGTATAAGAAAGAAAAGGAGGGGAAGAGGAGTGTAGGAGGGGTTGTTCGAATGCTGGAGAAAGCGGTTTTGAGCAGCTAGAGGAATACAAGGGAGGGGCGCCATGGCAAGAATGCCTGCAGCCCAAGGTGAAGTGCAAGCGCCCAGAACGGATGGGAGCTGCTTGGGCGCCCAGCGAGGCAGACTGTGCGCGCGCTGAGGGGGCGCAGGCCGAGAGCAGCTTTCTCCCTTTAATTAGCTCTGCTGCCGGGAGCACTTTCTCCCACCGCCTGCAGCCCAGCTCGCAGCCCTGGGTGCGGTGCATGGGATGGGAGCGGGTCGGGAACGAGGCCACCTCCCAGAGGGTGCCCCAGGAACCTCGCTGAGGAACCCCAGCAGAGCACAAGCCCTTTGGAGGGTGACTCAGCTAACTGAAGCCCCACGTCGCTCATGGGTGAGATCACGATTCTCCCCCCAGGCCCACCCCGTGCCTCTCCTGAGGTTTTGTATTTTCCAGGAATGCGTTGGAATGACTACTCATTGTTCCCCAGCATCATAGAAATGTTTGTGCTGGTTGCCTAAAAATACATTTCCCAGCCTTCCCCGCAGCTGGTGCGTGTGTGGCGTGGTGGGGGGGTACTGAGCACAGCCTCTGAGAGAGGGTGTTCCCCTTCCTCTCATCTCCTGCCTGGGCTGCACACGTGGTTATGGTGGGCCATCTGGACCATGCAGACGATGGAGCTTACAGAGGACGGAGCGATGAGGCACAAGGAGCCTGGGTTCCTGACTCCTCGGAGCCATGACCCTAGCGTATCAGACCCTCATGCTGTTACGTAAGAGAAGCCAGCCTAGGTTATCACTTAAGTCACTGAGCCTTCAGGTCTCTTGCTGCATGCAGCCGTACCCATCGTCCAACAAATAAATGCACTGTCATAGCTCAATGTTTTACCGTCTCACCTTGATGATTTAGGATAAATCTAACTCCTACTACCTCCAGGGTGAAGATGTTTAAAAGGACCCAGCAGCTTGTCAATAAATCTGGCTCTCTCCAAAAATATTCCTGAACATTCATGTGATTGGGAAACTCGGCTAGTAATCAGGAAGACGCACCCCTCCCCCAGAATCTTTGGGAAGCAAAGGCCTCCAACATTGAGTCTTTGGCTATGTCTGCAGAACGTGTTCAGTGCACGTCCGGTCAATTCAGAGTTGAATTCTGACAGCAAAGCTCACAGAGGCAGAGAATGTGGACACACAGCGTGTGGCGGCGGCGGCCTGGGCTTTGGATGCTGATGGGGCAATAAAAATCAGCTCAGCTCTGCTAAGACGGCATCAGACCTGGCACAGCAGCACCAAAGTAGAAGCTGAGAAACAGCAGCTGGGGGCCCGTGAAGACCACTAAGCCACAAGCCCATCAGCTACATGGTCTGACGGGGAGGGGCCGAGGGAGCGGGGGAGGGGGAGGACCGGCTCACACCTCCCCTCCCTCTACATGTGTACCCATCCCTGGGCTGTGGGGTAACACGGCTTTAGACATTCATTCCCATCATCAGGTTCAATCCGGGGCCTTGGCAGAGTCTCAGGAGTAGACAGAGGATGAGGGAACGCTCCTTTCCGCAGCAGTGGAGCCTGGAGGGGGCCGTCCAGCCAGCCATGGACCCCAGGAACTGAGCAGTGGCTCCGTCTGCACTTCCCGAGACACCAGAGTGACCTGCCAGCTCCCCGCGAGGCACCCAGATGGGAGTGGCCTCCTCTTCCTCACCGATGCCTTCTCACAGCCTCACAAACTGTCCTCGTGGAGTGTTCTACCATCTGTCCAGGAGACAGGCTGAAACCACTGGCTTGATCACTGTCTGTAGGTCACCTGCTGGGGACACCTGGGCTGACTCCTGGATCTCTGTTCTTTGGGCACTGTGGTGAAACGTCAGCTTTGAGCAATTCCGGCTACGCAGGGGCATTTGCACACCTGTTCAGTGCCCTGAAAGCAAGTGTGTGGGGCCTCGTGATTAAGTATACCTTGTGCAGCTACTCTACCGAGTGCTCTTGCTTTTAAGATTTATTTGAAAGGCAGAGTTACAGATAGGGAGGGACACACACACATACAGAGAGAGAGAAAGAGAATCTTTTATCACTGGTTCACTCCCCAACTGGCTGCAACGGTTAGGGCTGGGCCAGGCTGAAGCCAGGAGCTTCATCCAGGCCTCCTGCATGGGTGCAGGGGCCCAAGCACTTGGGCCATCCTTCACTGCTTTCCCAGGTGCATTAGCAGGGAGCTGGATCATAAGTGGAGCAGCAGGGGCTCAAACTGGCGCCCATATGGGATGCTGGCATTCCAGGCAGCAGTTTAACCCATGATGCCAGGACACCAGCATTGAGAATAGAATCATTTGTTGATGTGGAAAGAAAATAGATATTACATACTGCAGAGCCTTTTAAAAGTGTAAAACTCGGGCCAGCACTGTGGTAGAGTGGGCTAAGCCTCTGCCTGTGGTGCCAGCATCCCATATGGGTGCTGGTTTGTGTCCCGGCTGCTCCTTTTCTGATCCAGCTCTCTGCTAATGTCCTGGGAAGACAGTGGAAGATGGCCAAGTGCTTGGGACCCCACAACCACATGGGAGACCCAGAAGCTCCTGGCTCTTGGCTTCAGAATGGCCAACCTGGCTGTTGCATTTGGGGAGTGAACTAGCAGATGAAGACCTTTCTCTCTCCCTGTCTGCAACTCTACCTCTCAAATAAATTTTAAAAGTAAAAAAGTGTGAAACTTTCCTGAATTTTAAATAGCAGCAGAGGTTCTCAACCTTGGCCGCACATCAGAACTGCCTGGAACGCACTCCAGTCAGCCTGAGTTGATTGGTCGGAGGACGGGGAGAGGAGATAGGCAGGGGCATGTGGGTTTTCAGAAACTGTCCAAGGGACTCTAACATGCAGAGTTGAGAATCAATGCAAATTGAACCGTCAGAAACGTATACCACCTTTTAATGAGACTTGCTTCCATGTGTTGTTCTGGGAGTTAGGGAGCACCAAAGCTTGGTGCAAAGGGACTGAGGCTGTGAGCTCCTGCCTTACGCTTATGGCGGCCCCAGCACCCGCAGGGATGGTTCTGGAAGTCTACCGTGGATGGAGTCACCTGTGCAGATTCCTGGGAGATCCTCCCTCCTCTCCCCGGAGTTGCCTGAGAACACAGGAGATGAGGGGCACCAGGAAACCACACTTGACCTTGCCGATCCACTTGGAAGGCCACAGCCTCAGCCCAGGGCACCCACAGCACGGGAAGCACACCTTGAGCAAGGTGTAGAACGTAGAGCGTTTCTGTCTTAGGAGCGAACGGTAAGCACCTCACAGGCCGTGGCTTCGAGTGCAGGTCCGTCCCTTATCCAGCAGACCGAAAAGGAACAGCCTTTGGGGGAGCAGGGAGACAGATGCTGAAAAAGCAGTGTGTTCTGGAAAGTTCCCACCACTTTTGGGGTCTGTCTGTCCGTCTCCGGTGTTCTGTTCATGTTACTTTGCTCTTTCCTTATTCTTGATCTCTCCTGTCTTGGTTTAGCCTACGGATGCTGACCACAACTGAGACCCCCTAAGTTTTAAAGTGCCCTGTGTAAGTGGGAGACCTAAAAGAAACTGTAGCTCCTGGCTTCGCTGGCTCAGCCCTGGCCATCTGTGGCCATTTGGGGGAGTGAACCAGTGGATGGAAGACCTCTGTCTCTCCCCAACTCTTTCAAATCAATCAATCAATCAATCAATCTTTACAAGAAAAGACAACTGATTGAATGTTGAGGTTCTGACTCTCTGTGCTGCTGATACCCACTGCTGCTTTCTGCTTCACAGCCAGGCAGCCTTAACCGGCAGCGAATGATGCTGCTGTATCTCAGAAGCAGACCTGCGGGCTTAACTTCCAGAGGCCTTGTCCTTCCTGTAGCTGCTGTCACTTGTTAGGCGAGAGGCCTCGCCCTCCTCCTTTACGGGTAGCCTCAAAGGCAGGCCCTGTTTAGGTCACCATTCGGCATTCTTACAGAGACGTGGGGTTTATTACCTGAGAACCAGGTGACAAGACACCAGAGTGACACTCGGCTCAGGACCAAGCTTCCCAGGTCCCCAAGCTACCAGCAACAGCAAACCTCCCTCCCTGGCCCCTGGTCGTGACTCAGGGAAGCCTCTGCTGACCTGGGCCCTCGCCACCCCAGTGGCCATTTCCAGCAGAATGGCAGGAAGGCGGTTACGTCTTTTTACAGCTTCTGTCTTAAATTCTTTCTGTAGCCCACTAAGTTGGCTTCCATTCCTCATCTGTTGAATTACCACCATGCCCTCAGATTGCGGAGACGTCTCATCTGCCCGGCCCTGCTCCCCGAGGCATTCAACAGACAGTGCCCCACTCCCGGAAGCACCCTCGTGCCTGGGTTCTGCAGAGCCTGGTTCGGAGTCTCTTCCTCCTCTGTATCTATAGTTCTCTCCTACGAGACCTCATCCCATCCTGCAGCTTGGAATGCCTTCTACAGGTTGGCAACTTGGGAATTTTATCCCCAGCCCAGCCTCTCTGGACAGGATACATCTGCCACTGCCACTTGGCCAACGGTCATCCCAAACTTAGGTTCAAGAGTGTTTTTCGTCGTCTTGCACACTTGCCCTCGTCTGCTCTGTCTCCCATCCTCTCTGCCTCCTCAGAACATGGCCCCACGCCCCACCCAGCGGATCAGGCCAGGCCCCTCACAGGCCTGAGTCCCTTGCCATCCTATGCCGAGAGGCCTTCCGCAGGCCCAGGGGTTTCTGCTTCTAGAAATTCCCACCCAGGTTCAAGGTTCCCCGTCTTCCTCTTGGGTTGCTCTTACAGGTTACTCCTCACGTGGCCTACTACCGACACTCACCGCCCTCCCACACAGGAGCCTGCTCTGCACCCATCAGATCACATCACTCAGGGCCTCTTCAGTTCTTCCCGCTGCTTCTGAAGCACAGCCCCAAAGCCACACCATGCCCAACCAAGCTCTGCTCACCTCCAACCCTGACCCCGACGGCTCCCTCCTCCCCTGCAGTGCTCCCCGCACTCAGCGCCTACCTTCTCTCCACCCAGGACAGGCCTCCAGAAGAGAATCTGAAGCCCAGCCTACCTGGACCAAACACAACTGTCTGCCCGCGTGGACTACACGTTGCAAGAACACAGGGGCTCTTCTACCTGGCTCAGGGCTGCATCCCCAGTGCCTGACACCTAGGGTCAATACAGAATGAGCTCGCTGTGGCTGCTTTTGCATTTAGGACACCTGAGACACTACCTTCACGTGCCCCGACAGGCGTGCAAATTGGGACCTGCTGCACCAGGGGAAGAGGGCCGCTCAGCTCTATGCGCCCAGGTCCCACTCTCCCACGCCCCAGGCAGATCTGGCACAGCAGGGGCCACAGTGCTGGTCCAGCCCTGTCCTGCATTCTCCTGGGCCACTTTTGTCTGGCGACACCCAGGGGCCTGCCAGCTTGCTCAGAACGGTTCCCTTCTGAGGGATTGCCTGCACGACCCTTTCTCCTCACAGCCCTTCTCCCTTCAGAGGTGTGAGAGCTCCGTCGGTGAGGCTGCCCTGGCTACTCCTGCTCTCTCCCCCTTTGTCCTTCGCAGGTGTGTCCCTAACCGGACCACTTCCGATTCTGTGTTGGCATCAGCCTCCTAGGGGCTGTGTTAGAACCCGGAAATATGGATGGACGCTACAAACCATGGTCCTGTTCAATACCATGCAGAAAACCATCCGTACACGTCCCACGCCTCTTCCAGACATGACCTTCAACTGAAGAGACTGTAAAAGAACCACCCAGGGCTCCGGCTCCAGGTCGCTAGAGGAACGCTTGTCCCTACAGCAGTCAGCAGAATGGACAGCTGCTGACAGACACAGAATATTCGGGCATATTTCAGGGCATGCACCAACAGCCTGAAGTTCATAGTCAGGGTTCTATGAACGCTTCAGGGGCCAGTCACCACCTACCACTTGTCTTGGTATTTGTGACATCATCTTTGTGGTTGCTGGTGACCTGAGAGCTTTGTTAATTTTATGGATAAAACCTGCTCTCATTAGAGGGAGAAACTCACTCTATAACTAGTGTGGCATTTCTCTTCCTCCTTCAACTGAAAATCATTATTGCTTCTCACCCTGTGTAAGCGCCATGACCAAAACTGTGCACTGCTGTATCCTGGGGAAGGCACTCAGCAATTATTTACTGAGCAAATTGTCCTATACATAGGTGTTTTCACCTTTTTCCCCCAAAATTATTTATTTGAAAGAGGGAGAGAGAGATATCAATTTTCCATTTGCTGGTTCACTCCCCAGGTGGCCACAACAGCCAGGGCTGTGCCAGACCAAAGCCAGGAGGCTGGAACTCCATCCTGGTCTCCCATATGGGTGGCAGAGGCCAAAGTACTTGGGCCATCTTCCACTGCCTTTCCAGGTGCATTCGCAGGGAGCTGAATTGAGAGTATGGCAGCCATGGAGCTGGTACTGTGGTACGGTGGATAAAGTTGCCACCTGCGATGCCATATGGGCACTGATTCAAGACCTGGCTGTTCCACTTCTGATCCAGCTCCCTGCTTAAGGCCTGGGAAGGTAGTGAGGATGGCCCAAGTTTGCCACCCACATGGGAGACCTGGATGAAGCTCCTGGCTCCTGGTTTAGGCCTGGCCCAACCCTGGTCATTTGTGGCCATCTGGGGAGTGAACTAGAGGATGGAAGATCTCTCTCTCCTTCTCTTTGTAACTGCCTTTTAAATGTATAAAAATAAATCTTTAAAAACAAACAAACAAAAAAGTAAAACAGAGCAGCCATGACTTGAATCAGCACTCATATGGGATGTTCGTATCCCAAGTGGTGGCTTAACCAGTTGCGCCACAACACAGGCTTCACATTATTTTATTTAAGGCTCAAGCATGGGGCTAGTACTGTGGTGTAGGTTAGGCTGCCACCTTCAGCTCCGGCATCCCATATGGGTGCTGGTTCAAGTCCTGGCTGCTCCACAACCAATCCCGCTCCCTGTTATTGTGCCTGGAATGGTGGTGGAGAATGGCCAAGGTGCTTGGGCCCCTGTACCCATATGGGAGACCCAGTTGAAGCTCCTGGCTCTGATTGGCCCAGCTCTAGTCATTGTGGCCATTTGGGGAGTGAACTAGCAGATGGAAGATCTGCCCCTCCACCTCTGTTAACTCTTTCAAATAAAAACGAAATCAATCTTAAAAAGGGGAGGGGGTCTTGGTACATGCCACGTTGATGGGATTGTATTGGAATCCCCTGGCAAAATTCTAACTCCATCATTTGGGGCCGTTCTGATTGAGCATGTCCCAAATTTTACATCTCCTCCCTCTCTTATTCCCACTCTTATATTTCACAGAGATCACTTTTCAGTTAAAATTTAAACACCTAAGAATAATTGTGTGTTAATTACAGAGTTCAACCACTAGTACTAGGAAAAAAAAAATACTACCATGGATAAAGTATTACATTGTACAACAACAGTCAGCACAAGAGCTGATCGAGTCACTGTTTCTCATAGTGTCCATTTCACTTCTACAGGTTTCCCCTTTGGTGCTCAGTTAGTCATCGCCAATCAAGGGAAACAAATGATATTTGTCTCTTTGGGACTGACTTAATTCACTCAGCATGATGTTTTCCAGATTCCTCCATTTTGTTGCAAGTGACCGGATTTCATTGTTTTTGACTGCTGTATAGTATTCTGTAGAGTACATGTCCCATAATTTCCTAATCCAGTCTACTGTTGATGGGCATTTGGGTTGGTTCCAAGTCTTAGCTATTGTGAATTGAGCCGCAATAAACATTGCTGTGCAGACGGCTTTTTTGTTTGCCAGTTTAATTTCCTTTGGGTAAATTCCAAGGAGTGGGATGGCTGGGTTGAATGGTAGGGTTATATTCATGTTTCTGAGGAATCTCCAGACTGACTTCCATAGTGGCTTCACCAGTTTGCATTCCCACCAACAGTGGATTAGTGTCCCTTTTTCCCCACATCCTCTCCAGCATCTATTGTTGGTGGATTTCTGAATGTGAGCCATTCTCACCGGGGTGAGGTGAAACCTCATTGTGGTTTTGATTTGCATTTCCCTGATTGCTAGGGATCTTGAACATTTTTTCATGTGTCTGAAACAGTATTATTGCACTTTGTGTTTCTGAGTGGGTGCAAACTGGTGAAATCTTTACATAGTATATATTGAATCGATCTTCTTTATATAAAGATAATTGCAAATGATTAAAAAATCTTGGTGTTAAACTGGACATTGCATAGACAATTAATCAATTTTTTAAAAAAAAATCATGTAGGATCTCTGTCCTTAATGTGCTGTACATTGTGAATTAATACTATAACTAGCACTCCAACAGTATTATCATTTTGTGTCTCTATGCGAGGGCAAACCGTTGAAATCTTTACGTAATATGTACTAAATTGATCTTCTGTGTATAAAGAGAATTGAAAATGAATCTTGATGTGGGCGGAGGGCGGGAGGGAGCAGGAGAGGGGAGGGGAGGGGGAGGGAGGGAGGTTGTGTGGGGGGGGAGCCATTGTGATCCATAAGCTGTTCTTTGGAAATTTATATTCTTTAAATAAAAGCTTTATATAAAAAAAAAAAGGGGGGGGAGGGGGTCAAAACAATGCTAAAGAGGTATTTATCTCCATTTTACTAAAACTCATAAAGAGCAAGTGGTTTCTGCAAGGTCACGTGGCACTCTCCAGTATTCAGACATCAACTGTTGAAGCGGCGTATCTGCCGAGTGTGTGTAGCTAACATTTATCGAATACTGTAAGGACTCAGTGATTTACCACATTAAAGAGGTGTTAACTGTTACTTCCGTGCTGACTTTGCACTTGATGGCGCTGAGGTCTGGACAGGCTGGCTGGCTTCCAAGGTCATACAGGGAAGGGGCAGGGCTAAAGTGCACACAGGCATGCACAGAGGATGTGCTCAAAATCTTACCCTATTGGGTTTCACCCAAGTGATGAGAAACCCCCTCCCCCCGTTCAAATGATCAGAGCTTAAAGAGGAGTGCAACAATTTTGTACGACAAACAAAGCCCATAAAACAAGTCCTACAGAAGTACATCATAGGGTGCAATGCTATTTTGCCTCTCCTAAAAAGAAAGATGATCTTAGAATGAAGACGGTTGCTCGGGCGGAGAAAACACTGATAGCGCTATGCTGACATGTTACTGCAGACTCAAGGAGTGCACTTTCAGGTCCAATGACAAAAAAAATTTTTTTCTTACTGGGCAGCAATAAAAGAAAATGTGCTTGTGTGTGCAAGAGCAAAAGGGAGGCTGACATAAACACGGAGAAAGCACGGGATGTTTTTCCCTGAGGCTTGGGATTCCCAGCAGTTAACACGTGAGCACTTATATCACACAGCATACTCGTGTGTTCAGTGTTTTTTTTCAAAATGCCGAATATGAGTTTTGGGGTAATCCGCTGCCATACTGTACAGCTACTGCTGACACACAGCGATGTGTACTCAAGCCACGGTGTCCAGGAAGCAGGACGTGGACTAATCAGACCAGGGCCTGGACCAGCATTGGTGCAGGGTACAGCAGGCCCCTGCTCTGCCAGGTGCCACCCTTCAGCTGCTGGTGAGCAAGGCAGGGCGGGGGACCAGGGCAAGGGGCTAAAGCAGTGGGCAGCACTTGGTGTGGCCAGGCCAGTGGTCACTCCTGGCTGGGTGCAAGTATTTCCACAGGGTCACTGGCAGGGCCACACAGGCTGGGACAGCTAAAAACCGGTTCTGCACAGGTTAACTGGGCTCTGATTCCAAACCTTTAAAGGAATATGCTGACACTGCACTTTCACTTTATTCTAGATAAGGTTGCTTCACTGTCTCAATACATTATTTTCTTTGAAACTCAGATTTTTCCGTTTAATTATATTCTCCCTGGAATCTGATAGTAGTCACAACCACCACCACAAAGGGTAGATTTATGCTTGTAGGCCTACAGACTTTCAAGAAGTAAGCAAGAAAACATTAGTAACCCTGCGAACATTCTGTGTAAAGGGGGCTGGCAAGCAGCAGGCCCTCCTCACACTGTGAGTTTCTGCACGTGCCAGGGGCTATGGCATTTCTGTAAAGCGCCAGGCTCTCGTAACAGGAGTCATTTACAACCTGATTTTAGGGTTGGAGCTGTGGTGTAGCAGGTTAAGCCACCACCCGCAGTACTGGCACCCTACATCCGAGTGCTGGTTTGAGCCCCGGCTACTCTGCTTCCAATCCAATTCTCTAATGTACCTGGGAAAACAGCAGATGATGCCCCTAAGTACTTCAGCCCCTGCGACCCATGTGAGAGACAGGATGTAGTTCCTGAATGGAGTTCCAGGCTCCTGGTTTTGGCCTGACCTGGCCTTGGCCGTAGCATATGGAATCTCACTCTTTCCCTCCGCCTTATAAAAAAAAAATTCTTTGAAAGAATTTTCCTTTAGACAATGGAAGTAGATACTGGGTGGGGGGGTAGGTGCAAGTTAAGCCTCTGCTGGTGATGCCAGCATCCCTCATCAGAGCAATGGTGCCCGTCCCGGCTGCTCTGCCTCCCGTCCAGCTTCCCACTGATGTACCTGGGAAGGCAGCCGAGACGGCCCAAGTGCTGGGAGACCGAGGTGCAGTTCTAGGCTCCTGGCTTTGCCCTGGCCCAGATGTAAGTTGTTGTGGCCATTTGGGGAGTAAGTGGATGGAAGATCTCTGCCTTTCCAATAAATAAATCTTAATAATAAAACCCCTACAGAGTATTTAAGAGCTAAGAAAAGCATTTCCTACCACTGTTTACAGAAAATATGAAAAAGTGCAACCATGTTGCACAACTACACCTATGCAAACTTGACACTCTGCTCTGTCAATGTCCTCCACAACCACCTTTTCCAGGGTGTTGCACAAGGCTCACAGGAACTATTTATTTTCTTTTTTCATTTCTACCACATGTGACTGGAGTCACACGTGCAGAGAGCTCAGTGAAGCAGGTGTTACCCTCAGTCTGGAGATGAGGATGCTGAGATCAGCACGTCAAGTGAGTTTACTGCTCCAGGTCACTCAGAACGGCGGCGGTGGACCTGACCCTAAGTTGCTGGGCTACGCTTGGCTGTTTCCTCTGCTCAGTGACTGCACGGTGTCGCGCTGCCTGACAATCAAGTGAGCTTCTCCAGGGTGCATGCGACTCCTGGTCTCCAGCTGTCACTCCAGCTCTTCCTCCCTCCCAAGAAAGCACGCTGGACTGCCGCTCAGGGACGTTCTCTCCCAGGGGCAAGCCTGAGTCCACTCTGACTTGCAGAAGAGTCTACAAACTTTGGCCCTTTTATAAATACTTCTTAAAATGAAAGAAAATAGTCATTATTACATATGTAGACTGAAAGCTAAAATCAAAATGGATCTGAGGGTTTACATTGTTGGCTGGCAAGGATATCACAAGGTTAGTATTTCTTTCAGCCAGTGGTAAATGAGCAGGTCAAGGTAAGCTCTATTTTCCTGCTAACAACAAAGCCCAGTGCATTTTTATATACACACACAATTTTTACTGTCAATAATTTATAGTTTAAAAAATATGAATTTATCCTAGAACGCTGAAGAGCACAGGTTAAGATGTTATATTTAAATGATCTACTCATTCCTAAATATCTCTTACAGCAACATTCTAAGTATAAACTAAGCTGACTGCCTAAACAATGAACACCATCACAGTACACCTGGAGTGAGCACTTCCGTCGGACCACAGAAAGGTGTGGTTACTGTCAGCGCTTTCGGCCTCTGGGGACACTCGATCACCTATGGATGGACGTTTGCTGTGTGACACCACGGGATTTGTTTCTCAAGTCACAGGTCTGCCTCTGCTCCCTCCTTGCTGCTCAGTGTCTACTGTTTTCCCGAAATCATACTCCCTCGACCTCAGGGAAGCATCCGGGATAGTTGAGCACCGCTACGCAGAACGTATGTAATGCACACACTGTCACACAGCAGCACACTCGGATGGCAGTGCACCTCAACCACAACCCACGCTCCACTACCACGTTACTCTGCCTACCATTTCTGACTGCTCTGTTAACTTCCAGATCCTACAAGTCAAAGTTTTCCAAGATTTTAATCTTAGCTCTTTTGTTCTTTACTACATACTGCCTTAAAATATTTATGTAAATTTCTCATTCCTGACTTATCCGTCCCAGTTTCATGTTTCAGATGACATGTGTTGAATGTTCAAAAAAAATGTTGCCACACATCCCATACCAGTGGACTTTGTTCAAAGGATTATGCCTTGCACTTTGTACATGCTTTGCAGAATTATTTTATATAAAGCATCTGCTTTCACTGATTTATATAGATTGGTACATCCCTAAGCTGCTAAAAATCCTTTAGCTTAAAGACAAATGGGAAACCAAGGTCCCAAGTTCTACAACAAAGGGCACTGGTTTCCAAAGTGATGTGATTGTGTGTGCGTGTGTGTGTGAGAGAGATGATAAAGATGATCCACTGGGATATGGAAAATTATAACTTTTTTATCTCATCCTGTGAATGCTTTGTAATTTTATCTGAAATACACACATAGAATTTATGAATATTTACATGGGCAGTGTATAGTCAAGAATTTTTTAATAGTGATAGAACTTTTTATTGTGTAGACTCACTGACATGAATAGTCCTGAAGTATTTGTTATCACAATACTATTTAAGTGATAAAAAGTATTTTAAAAATTTATCTATTTGGAGGTCAGTGCTGTGGTATAGGGGGTAAAGCTGCCACCTGCAGTGTTGGCATCCCATATGGGCACCGGTTCAAGTCTCAGTTGCTCCACTTCTGATCCAGCTCCCTGTTAATGTGCCTGGGGAAGTAGTGGATGATGGCCCAAGTCCTTGGGCCCCTGCACCAACACGGGAAACCTGGAAGAAGCTCCAAGCTCCTGGCTTCGGCTCAGTCCAGCTCCGGTCGTTGCAGCCATCTGGGGAGTGAACCAGCAGATGGAAGATCTCTCTCTGCTTGACTTTCAAATCAATCAATCTAAATTATCTATTTGAAAGGCAGTCTCGCTCACATGCACGTGCGTGCTTGCGCGCGCGCATGTGCAAACACACACACACACACACACACAGGGAGGGAGGGAACAACTTCCACCCACTAGTTCACTGCCTAAATGGCCCTGACCACACAGTGGAGATGGGCTGGGCCAAAGACAGGGGCCAGTGGCTCCTCACAAGTCTCCCTCGGGGTTGGCAGGGACGCAAGTACTTGAGCCATCTACTGCTGCTTCCTAGCTGCGTCAGCAGAGAGCTGGACCAGACGCAGAGCAGCTAGGAAGTTAAGTTGGACATCTGAGAGCCTTTTTAAAGCATGTAACACTAGTACGTTATAATCACAAATGCAGGTCAGATCTGAATGTGATAAAGGCAACTTGACTCCTACTCTGAAACAACTCTCCCTGTGCAACAGTTGTAAGCATGGTGAGCACCTGGTGCAGCAGTCGAGGTGTCACATCCCCTTAGTTCCTGGGGTGCAGTCCTCGCTCCACTCTGGATTCCAGCTTCCTCCGCACGCACAGCCTGGGAGGCAGCAGGCAGTGGTTTGAGTTGCTGGGTGCCTGCCTTCCATGTGGGAGACCCGGACTGAGCTCTGGGCTCCTAGATTTGGCCTTGCCCAGCCATGGCTGTTGGGGGCAATTGGGAAGTAAAACAGCAAATGGGAGACCTCTCCCTGTGCCTTTCAAGTGGATTAAAAAAAATTTTTTTAAGCGTCTGGGAAAAATGTGGACAAATAAAGATCAGTTTGTATGTTAAAATAGTATCAGGGTTATTCCCACCTGACAAAACTTGCTCAAAGCATGCAACTATCGATGGGTTCCCAGCACTGTCAATTTCCTGATGTTAGAGGACTGCTGATTGACAATGAATCTGAGACTCCCAAAAAGTGCTAGGAAAATCATGCTGCACTGTCCTAGACATGATCAGGTGACTTCTTTGTTAAGCACTTTAGGGAAGGGATGTTCATTCCAAAAGGCAAAACACTCTGATACCGGGTAGATTTAGGAACTGTAATGAATTTTCTTACAGTGAAGTAATCTCCACATGACTTTCGGATCTGTTCCCTGGAACAAAAAACACAGCACCTTTCCAAGCGTCTCCCTTGGAAACAGGGTTTATAGCCTACTCACTGTCTGAGGCCTCTCCTCCCTTTTCTGTGGATCTAAGCAATATTCCACTTTCAAACACAGGCACGCAGCATCAGCATCAACTGTACAGAGGTGGCTGGAAACAAATGAAGAGGACTAAGACGTGTGTTCTCCTAAACGAAGGGTGCATTTCCATCTTTTAGGGCAGAGAAACCATGCTTGACTCACTGTAAGCCCGTGATAAACTAACACACTGGCTCTTACATGAAAAAATGTAGAGACAGATTGCTGTTCATATTTTGGACTCATGTAATGCGATTTTTATAAATCCTACATGGACTTATGTTTATTCCAAACTGCTTTTTGTCGGTTTTATTTCAGTATTTCAGACTGAAATCTTTTCTCAACTGTAATTCGCTATGAGCTTTTCCTCCATACTTTGTGTCATTTGTAAACTGAGCTCACTTGCTCACTCCTGCATGCTAAGTGGGTAGGACAGAGCTATACAGAATTCAACCAGATTGATACACATCTACTAGTACAGAAGTTCAACAGAAGCTTGGTTCATTCACATATATTATATGCCTGTACACCACCTTGCTATCAAGATTACCATGTAGAGGCCGGTGCTGTGACGTAGTGGGTTAAGCTGTTGGCTGCAATACCAGCATTCCCAGTTCGAGTCTGGCTGCTCCACTTCTAATGTAGTTCCATACTAATAACCTTGGAAAGCAGCAGAAGACGGCCCAAGCACTTGGGCCCTTGCATCCACATGGGAGACCTGGAAAAAGCTCCTGGCTCCCTACCTTTGGTTTGGCTCAGCTCTGGCCATTGTAGCCAGAGAGTGAACCAGCAGATGGACGATCTCTCAGTTTCTCCCATTCTGTCTGTAACTCTGCCTTTCAAATAAATAGTATTTTTTTTTTAAAGACTGCCATGTATTACTGACTTGCTAAAATTAGATGTATTATTGAGCTGTTCCCTGATTTCAAGTCTATTATAATATGCAACTCTAAAAAGAAAAACTTTGTAAGCTCTTCTACATGCATAGTACTGCCTATAATATAATGAACTCCTCTTAAGGTGTTAGTAACCTAACGATATAACTAAAATTAATTTAAAAAAATTTTTTAAATATTTACTTGAAAGGCAGAGTTACAGAGAGGGAAAGACAGAGACAGACAGAGATCTTCTATCTGTTGGTCACTCCCCAAATGGACATAACAACCAGGGTTGTGCCAGGTTGAAGCCAGGAGCCAGGAGCTTCTTCCAGGTCTCCCACGTGGGTACAGGGACCCAAGCACTCAGGCCATCCTCCACTGCCTTCCCAGTCACATTAGCAGGGACCTGGACAGGAAGTGGCTCAGCGGGGACTAGAATTGATGGCCATATGGGATGACTCTGCTGTGGTTTATTCCACTATGCCACAACGCCAGTGCTCCCAAAAGTATTCTCTAAAAAGTAATGCATAAAAGCAATGACAATGGTTTGTTGCAATTCAGAGAAAAATGATATATTTATAGATAATAAATAGGTACACACACAGTCATAAACTACAAAGTACTGGGCTGGTGCTGGCAGCAGGTTAAATTCGCATCCTGTACTGGGGTGCAAGGTAGAGTCTGGCAGCTCCACTTCCAATCCCACTAATGCGCTAGGCAAGCAGTGGAAGATAACCCCAGTACTTGGGCCACATCAAAGACCCAGATGGAGTTCCGGACTTGTGACTCTGGTCTCGTCCAGTCCTGACCACTGGGGCCATTTGGAAAGTGAACTAGAGGATGCAGGATCTGTCACTCTGCCTTTCAGATAAATCAACCTTAAAAAAAAGTCAAGCAGACACGAAAATGAGATCCCAAAGATCATAAAGAAAAGTACACAAAATGATAACAAGATTACTCCTGGTGGCTAAGGTTAGAAAGCATGATTGTTAGTAAAACGGTGCAGTCTTATCTGTGGCGCAATCTATCCCCCCGACACCATCCTAGGCTCTGGCCCCCGATGCCATTGCTGGAAGCCAGGTGACCACATGGCCCAACCACAGGTGCCAGGTCCACCCCCACCCTAATGGGATTCGCTGCTCCTACTTCCCTGCCCACTCCCTGGCAAAGGTTTAAGAGGACCTGTTCCTGAATATGTGTCTCTCTTTCTTGATCTCTCTTAGGTTTTTTCCTTCTTCCTTCCCTCCGTCCAGTCTGTTGGGTTTCCTTCACCAATAAACTCTTTTCCTTGCTCTGGTGTTCGGTGTGTTTTGTGGCGGCCTTACAATGATCCCATTAGAACGGACAACCTTGGAGGGAGGACAAGGAAATGGCAGAGGAGGAGGGCACCTTAGTTAAGAGAGACCACGTGGTGAGTAAAAGGGATAGCGTGAGCGCTAGCTCAGCTTGACAGAGGTATGACAGCAGAGGGGCTGGCTGGCAGCACACACTGGAGGCAGACCAAAGAGGACTTATCTTTTAGACCAGGAGTGTGTGCTTATCTGGGAGGCCAGAGAAAGTACCCTGGGCTTCAGAGGAGGAGACCGTGTCTGGAATTGTGCTCCAGGTGAAACTTTGTGGTTGCGAAGGGAAAAAAAATGTCACTGAGGGGAAAGACTGGAAATAAAACTACACATGAAATTAGTCCAAGATCTAATTAAGCAAAGAGGAGGTTCACAGTATAAAGATAAATGTAAATAAGCAGAAACCAAGGGCAAATTTATAATTCTGCACTTTCAGTATTTTCTGTGCTTTTTAAAAAATCAAGACATAAATCATTTATCTCGCCTTCTAATTAGGTTCCTCGTCTTTTATCACTTTCCTAGATTGTCAGCAGTTCAGACTTACTGTCAAATTCTTGTATCCTTCTGTGTAGTAATTAATCAAGGCCAAGTACGAACTCAACAAAAAACACATTCTCTTTAAGTTGCTAAGGCAACACCTAGCTGATGGAACAAGGACAGAAGCCCCCGCCATTTTAGGTTTCTTGCTACCCCTGCCTTCTCTCAAGAGACCATTTCAATCTCCCCCCTGCATTCCTCCCCAGGTTTAGAAGCCAGCGGGACAAAACTTAAGACCAGTATGGAGAAGCTCATCTCTGCCTACTGCCCCATCTCCCACCCCAGCCCACCTAAGATATAAAAAGGCCCAGCCTGCTAGGGTCAAGGCCTCTGCCACCTGCTCGCTCTGCAAGCATGATGGCAGTTGGCAGACCTCTGTGGATTTATTTTCTCTGAATAAATTGAGCCTGGCTGCGAGTTCGTATTCTGTCTCCTCACTGCTCCGTGCCTCTTTTCCTAACATTTTGGTGTCCTGCCTTGAGGAGGCACCAATCTGTCCTCTTTTCCTTATACTAGCCAACTCTCATTCCTTGATATTCCTGCTTTACCAAAAGTAAAGGCGCACTTTTCCACTTTTCAGGAACTCTGCCCTTCTAAAATGCAGTCTTCTGACACTTTTTAGTTTGCAGTCTTGTTTCATATGTATGTGCATTCATTTAGTTTATTTAAAGTGCTGAGCACTTTGAATGGGCAGCATTTCCACAAGAGACTGGGGTTAGGTAGCGAAGAAACATTTCATTCCTCAGGACAGACAAGCAGAAACAGGCACAAAGGAGAAGAGCATGTGGGAAGCCAGAGAATGTTCCACATTCCATAGGATGAGGGACAAAGGCAAGGGGAAGAGAGAGCTAACAGTTACTGAGCACCGGTGACTACACAGGCGCTTGTCCTTATCTTTCATTAACATGTAACAATCCTTTGAGGTAGCTATTAGTGTCTGTATCTTATAAAAGCTGACTCAAGGCACTGTAACTGAGAAAGATGAGGTAACCTGTGCAAGCTTAGCTAGGAAAAAGCAGAGCCTAATTTGAACTGAGGTGTTTCCTAGCTTTCTCACTAGGTCATCTGACCTCCAGCTTTAAATCCCCAGGTTCTACAAACTTCTTTTAGGTAAAGAACTCTGTTCCTATCAGAAATATCCTTAGCAAGACTTATAAATCAGTCTCTTTTGTTACCATGAAAATCTCTATGTGTAAATATGCGCTAGTAGAACCTAACAACATGGAAATCTGAGATAATACCTGAAAACATGAAGACAAGGCTATTTTGTTACTATAACTTGCTAAACTGACTTAATGTCATAAAATTTACTTTCCCTTTATCTTCAGGCAGGCACCAATAAATCAAAAATTTCATTAGACTTGGATAAACAAGTATGCCCAAAACATAAGCTGTGGTTTTATACTTTATTTCCCTGGCAGTTAAGACTTCCAGCAAGTAGCGTGTACAGAGCCTATAATTTTATACTCCGTGTAAAATAATTTATGGGTTTCACAACTTTAGTTGCCTGATGTTCCCTGGCAACTTGCAGTTCTCCCTAGTTTACTGTGGAGAGCAGACTGAGTTAGAAGATCCTAGCAAATACATGGGCAGTGCACAATTCACAGACAGGAACTGTATCTGGCTAACATATGTAATTAAAGTGCTTGACTTCTGCTAGAAATGAAGAAAACCCATCATACTTAAACTACCAAATTCAAGACAAAGTATTCAAACAAAGGTACCGAGCAAACACTGCTGGCCAAGGCAGCCTGCACCAGTGTTCTCTCTAGTCTGCAACTCTGGTTCTTTCTCAGTCTCCGTTTTAACAAAATATTATACACTTCAGAATCTGATCACCTGCTTGCACAAGAGCTTCAAAATTTTATGATACATAATTCAAAACATGGAAATAATGCCTGCAACAAAAATTAGAGGAAGCCTAAGATGTCCAAAAATAAGGAAATGGTTTAAAAAAGCTGCTTACTAGCAAACCTACCCAATGGGCTAGTATGCAGCCACAAAAATCCCACTTATACAAGGCTTACAACCCCACTTGTTATGTAAATTATATAGTACAATGACATAACATGAAAGGAAGGATTGCAAAATTCAGTATGCACTAATTTAACTATCTATGTGCTCTGTGCCCACATGTGCAAGTATGTGTTTGTGAGACTATTCACCAAATGTTTCTATTTAAAAAAAAATTTATTTACTTATTTTGGGGTTGGTGCTGTGGTGCAGGTTAATCCTCTGCCTGGGGCGCCGGCACCCCATATGGGCACCAGTTCTAGTCCTGGCTGCTCCACTTCCAATTCAGCTCTCTGCTATGTCCTGGGAAAGCAGTAGAAGATGGCTGAAGTCCTGGGGCTCCTGCACCCGTGTGGGAGACTGGAAGAAGCTCCTGGCTCCGGATCGGCGCAGCTCCAGCTGTTGCAGCCATCTGGGGAGCGAACCAGCGGACAGAAGACCTCCCTACCACTCAAAATAAATTTAAAAAAATTAAAAAAAAAAATTTACTTACTTATTTGAAAGGCAGAAATCTTCCATTTGCTGGTTCATTACTCAAACAGACCAACAGCCAGGGACTGGGGCTGGCTCAAAGTCAGCAACCAGGAACCCCATCTGGGTTTCCTAAATGGGTGGCAGGGGCCTATGTACTTGAACCATCATCCATCGCCTTTCCAGGCACATTAACAGGAAGCTGGATCAGATGCGGACACAACAGAACACAAACTCGCACTCTGATGGGATGCTATCTGTCACAAGTGCTGTACCACCATGTCCACCCCCTGGTAAATTTTTAAAAATTCAACTTTAGGGGCTGGCGCTGTAGCGCAGAGGGTTAATGCCCTGGCCTGAAGCACGGCATCCCATATGGGCACCAGTTCTAGACCCGGCTGCTCCACTTCCAGTCCAACTCTCTGCTGTGGCCTGGGAGGGCAGTAGAAGATGGCCCAAGTGCTTGGGCCCCTGCACCCTTGTGGGAGTCCCAGAAGAAGCTCTTGGCTTCACATTGGCGCAGCTCCTGCCGCTGTGGCCATTTGGGGAGTGAACCAACGGATAGAAGACTCTCTCTCTCTGCCTCTCCCCTCTGTGTAAGTCTGACTTGCAAATAAATAAATCTTAAAAAAAAAAAAAAAAAAGAAATGGTGTCACTGTGATATCACTTGAGCTTGAATGGTAGGCGATGCCTGATTTGGGCCTCTTCAGTTACATGAGAGCCACTAAATGCTCTTAAAAAAAAATAAATAAATAAAATAAAAAATTCAACTTTATTATGTTCTCCAGATTTCTAAATGTAATGAAATATATGTCAAAATGTATTACCTTTGGGTGGCCATTGTGGCATCGTGGGTTAAGCCACTGCTTGGATGCTCACATCCCATACTGGAGTACTTGGTTTGAGTCCTAGCTTCTCTGCTCTTCTGATCCAGCTTCCTGATAATGTGTCCAGGAGGCAGATGATGGCCCTAGTACTTGGGTTCCTGGCACAGACATGGGAGATCCAATGGATTCCACAGCTCTGGCTTCCTCCTGTCTTAGTTCAGGCTGCTGCAAGTATTTGGTAAGTGAACCAGTGAATCAAAAAACTCAGTATCACTCTGCTTTTCAAATAAATTAAGTAAACAAATTTTTAAAAAAGTATTCCTTTTTGGGGCCAGTGCTGTGGCATAGTGGGTGAAGGCGCCGCCTGCAGTGCCAGCACTTCATATGGGCACCGGTTGAGACCCAGCTGCTCTGCTTCCGATCCAGCTCTCTGCTATGGCCTGGGAAAGCACTGGAGGATGGCCCAAGTCCTTGGGCCCCTGCAGCCGCATGGGAGACCTGGTGGAGGCTCCTGGCTCTGGATCGGCTCAGCTCCGGCCATTGTGGACGACTGGGGAGTGAACCAGTGGATGGAAGGCATCTCTCTCTCGCTCTCTCTCTCCTTCTCTGTGTAACTCTGACATTCAAATAAATAAATAAATCTTTAAAAAAAAAGTATAACTTTTATAATGAAATAGAAGACAATCTGGCCGGTGCTGCGGCTCAACAGGCTAATCTGCCACCTTGCAGCGCCGGCACACTGGGTTCTAGTGCCGGTCGGGGCACCGGATTCTGTTCCGAATGCCCCTCTTCCAGGCCAGCTCTCTGCTGTGGCCAGGGAGTGAAGTGGAGGATGGCCCAAGTGCTTGGGCCCTGTACCCCATGGGAGACCAGGATAAGTACCTGGCTCCTGCCTTCAGATCAGCGCGGTGCACCGGCCGCAAAGCACCTGCCGCGGCGGCCATTGGAGGGTGAACCAACGGCAAAAAGGAAGACCTTTCTCTGTCTCTCTCACTGTCCACTCTGCCTGTCAAAAAAAAAAAAAAAAAGACAATCAACATCATGTAGGCATACTAACTATTGCCATGGACCATTTAGCAGAGACAAATATCCCTAACACAGCTCTTTGAGACCTAGCAGGATCAGTGCATTAGAACAGTCAAGGTCCTGCCTGTTAATATACATTCATAATAACCTTGAACAACCCTTAAGTTATAGACAATATACTCCATTAGAAAACAGTGACAGATACAAGAGGTTGTAATCACCATCAAACAGTACCTGGGGCTGGCGCTGTGGCGCAGCGGGCAAAGCCGCTGCCTGCAATGCCGCCATCCCATATGGGTGCCGGTTTGAGTCCTGGCTGTTCCACTTCACATCCAGCTCTCTGCTATGTCCTGGGAAAGCAGTAGAAGATGGTCCAAGTCCTTGGGCCCCTGCACCTGCGTGGGAGACCTGGAAGAAACTCCTGGCTCCAGATCAGCTCAGCTCCGGCTGTTGTGACCAACTGGGGAGCGAAGACCTCTCTAACTCTGCTTTTCAAATAAATAATTAAAAAAAAAAAAAAAAAGCAACAACACAGTATTTCACCTATAGATACATATTCCTAATAGACCCCCAGTATTTTACTCCCTTGCCCCCAGACCCTTAAAGGATCCATGTTAGGAATAATTTGGATAATTTACTGCAGTGTGCAGGCATTACTCAATCTGGTCCTATCCTAACCACCTCTCCCCACTCTTACCCTTGGGCTCAAAGGCTTGCATTCACATGCCCAAGCTCTGGCTGACATGCTCACTTTCTGAGAAACTTTATGTACTTGCCTGAGGTTCTGCTCACTCAGCCACCCCGACCCTTGCTTTCCCTACTGACTCCTACTCCTCCCTCAGCTGACTCTCCATTCTTCTAGGCACAAACGGATGCTTTACCCTCAAGCCATGGCCCTCCCATATCTATGTATACCTCCTTCTATATCCCTATAATTTATCTTTAAGACATAGCACTTAACCATACAGCCTAAACGCATGTAAATAAATGTTAGGGATCTTTGCTGTTTCTTTGTATAATATATTGCCTTTATATAATGCTTTGCAAATGAAAATGCAACCTCACATATATTATTCTCAATAAGTACATTGGTGGGGGCCGGTGCCGTGACTCACTTGGTTAATCCTCCGCCTCCGGCATCCGATATGGGCACTGGGTTCTAGTCCCGGTTGCTCCCCTTCCAGTCCAGCTCTGTGCTGTGGCCCAGGAAGGCAGTGGAGGCTGGCCCAAGTGCTTGGGTTCCTGTACCCGCATGGGAGACTGGGAAGAAGTACCTGGCTCCTGGCTTCGGACTGGCACAGCGCTGGTCGTAGCAGCCATTTGGGGAGTGAACCAACGGAAGAAGACCTTTCTCTCTGTCTCTCACTGTCTAACTTTGTCAAATAAATAAATAAGTACATTGGTGACCTGAAATGTAAGACTTCAGTAAAAGCGTGCAAACAACTCAGAGAGCTCATCCTTGAATGGTATTAAACTCTCCAATTCGACCTGATGGGGGAAAAGTGCAATGCTTCATAATAATTATCAACAATAAACTCCAACATCTCCCACTCAGCACTCAGACCTAGGTTTCTAAATATCATTCCCCAATAAAAGGAATTCAAGCTACTTGGAGAAATGGCACATTAGAGGGTTCGAGTAGTGAAAATGTAAGGTTGCAGGGTCTGAGTCCACCCGTACAAGGATGGACTGGGTCCAAGGAAAGGTGAGTGCGCCGCTCGCCCGTTCCCCAGCCTCCCGATCCCGGAGACAATCAGACGCAGCGGGGAGCCAAGTCTAGCGAGGACTCATTTATTCCATGCGAAACTGAACCTTTTATAGCACAAAACTTCAGTCATTGGGGCGGGGCTAAGAACCAACCAATCACTTAAAAGGTCACTTTACGGGGGGATTTCTATAGGACTAGCCATATGTCTATACTAGTCTTGTTACCTCCCCTGATGTTGCGTAGCCAATTAGCTTGAGTCCCGCCCATCTTACTTCCTCTGGGCGCCATCTTCTTTGCCCCTCCTTGGCGCCGCCCAGTCCGGGGGCCACGTGCGTGCACGCCGGGCCCCTCCCTGCGCTGCTATCCCCAGGACACCTGCCGGCTGGCTCCGCGGGCCCTGGCTCGGGTTGGTTCACGGGCTCGGCTCCACGTGGCTCCGTCCCACGCAGCTTGGGCGGGGGGCGCCCGCGCATGCAGAGCCCCAGGGCCTGGCCTGGCCTGGCCGCACCATGGCTGTACTCATGCCCCGCATAAGGTGAGCCTGGACTATCTTGTAGTTCCAAAAATTAGCAAGTACACAAAAAACAAAAGAATGAGGCACATCAGAGGGTCCAGGATCACCCTGGAAGAGATCTCAGTGGCCAAAGTCGTAATCATTTACATAAAATACAGTACTAGGTTATGGGTCCATATAAATGTGACTGAACAAATGGAGAAGAAATAAGAACTTAAAATAATATACAAGTACACAAAGCAGAACTTCATCCCCACTCCCTTTGGGGGCTGAACTTACTCTTGAAAAATAACCTGCCGAAAGGTTAATGGTAACTTTCCACGGTACCAACTTAGTAGACACCAAGGGATGAAGGCTAACACGTTAGTGATGCTGTGTGGAGATCCTGTGCCCACAAGAAGACATAACGAGAAGGGCTCTTCACCTCTATATTCTTCTCTCCAAGAAGCCTGTTACCTCATTGTAATCATTATGAGAAAAGCAGACAAACCCAAATTGAGGGACACTTTACAACATATCTAACCCATACACCTCAAAATTATCAAGGTCACATACAAGGGGGAGACTGGAAAACTGTCACGGACAACTAAGGCCAAGGACAAACAGTAACTGGACGCCAGGTGCTGTCCTAGCCTGGATCCTGAAACAGAAGAGGACATCGTACTACAAGCCTACAACATTAGGAGAGATGAAATCGGGTGGGGGATACATGAGAACTCTCTTGTGTAACAACTGTTCTGTGGGTCTGAAAGTATTTTAAGGAGCTGGTCTTGTGGCATAGTGGGATAAGCCACTGCCTGCAACATAGCATCCCACAACGAAGTGCCAGCTGGAGTCCTGGCTGTTCTGCTTCTGAAATGGCTCTCTGCTGATATGCCTGAAAAGCAAATGGCCCAAGTGTCTGGGCCTGCCATTCACACAGAAGACCAGGATGGAGTTCTAGGCTCCTGGCTTTCACCTGGCCCAGCCCTGGCTGTTGTGGCCATTTGGGCAGTGATGGAAGCTCTCTTTCTGCCTTTCAAATACATAAAATCCTGCTTTTTAAAAACATTTGAAAACTTTTTTTTTTAAGATTTTATTTATTTCAAAGAGTTAGAGAAAGAGATCTTTTATCTGTTGGTTCACTTCCCAGATGGTCACAATGGCCTCTGCTGGGCCAGGCCAAAACCACAAGTCTCACCCAAGACTCCCATGTGGGTGGCAGGGGCTCAAACATTGGGGTCTCCTTCTACTGCTTCTCCCAGGCCTTTAGCAGGGAGCTGGACTGGAAATAGAGCAGCTGGAAGGTGAATCTGTGACTATCTGGGGTACGAGCCTTGTAGGCAGCAGCTTTACCTGAAATGCCATGACACTGACCCCAAGAGTTTATTGAAAACAAAATTTCAGAGATTCAGATCAAGAGAGTATGGAAGCCTCCTGTATCAAAAATTGCTGGTTCCCAAGTCCTTGGGCCCCTGCACCCACATGGGGGACCCTGAAGCAGCTCTTGGTTCCTGACTTCAGATCAGCACAGCTCCAGCCGTTGTGGCCAATTGGGGAGTGAACCAGTGGATGGAAGACTCCTCTCTCTCTGTGTAGCTCTTTCAAATAAATCTTTAAAAAAAAAAAAAAAAAAAAAAAACCCTGCTGGTTAATACAGTTATCCCAGTGTTTGTTTAAGTTACAATGGATTTTTATATCTTACATTAGCATAGGTGTCCTACCTCTCATCCCAAGTGCCTGTTTATATAAGTCTTTTAGGTGCAAAGATCATGAGGGAATAAACGTCTGAACTTTGGGGCTGCTGTTATGGCGTAGCATTAAAGACACCACCTGCCATGCTGGCATTCCATACAGGCACAGGTTCATGTCCCAGCTGCTCCACTTCTGACCCAGCTCCTTGTTTATGGCATGGGAAAAGCTATGGAAGATGACCCAAGTGTTTGGGCCCCTGCCAAATGAAGCTCCTGGCTGCAGTCTGGCTGTTGTGGCCATCTGGGGAATGAACCAGCAGATGAAGGATCTGTCTCTCCCTCAACTCTTTCAAGTAAGTAAATAAATCTCTAAAAAGTCTGAACTTAGTACAAACAATATACTACTTTTATGAGTGTCTGTGAATAAAGGCATTTCAAAATTTTACAATCTAATTCATTTTATCAGCTATTATGTCACAATAGGACCAAAAAATTAAGTAAAAATAGATTCAAGTTTTTTATACACTTTGCCACTATCACAGATTCTATTTTAATGAGTTAGAATTTCTGGGTATTATAGGGACCTTTTTAAAATACACTGTATTACAAAAAAAAGTACCTCAGTTGTTTGACAGGTCGACTCATAAACTAGTTTACACATTTAAGTAAAAGGAGGTACTATTAAGATAAATAATGAGATATCTTAGTAGTTAACAATTTATATAAAATAAGTTTACTGTTAGTATTTAAACTAAGACTGTCTTTGGCAAACTCAGACATATAGTCACCCTACCTACAGAGCTCATTTTGAGACCTACTACTACATTATACAGGAAACAGTATGGAGTAAGCACTTCCTGGCAATTAAAATGTTAATAAAATAGAATGTTAATAAGTACCAACCTGAATTCTATAATACAGAAGATAATGATAAAGTGAGGTATTTATGTGGTCTACAAAGTCCTTAGCCATTATTAACAATGATATAGAGGCTGGTGCCATGGCTCACTTAGCTAATCCTCTGCTTGTGGCGCCACACCCAGGTTTCCAGTCCCAGTTGGGGCACCGGCTCTGTCCTGGTTGCTCCCCTTCCAGTCCAGCTCTCTGCTGTGGCCCGGGAAGGCAGTGGAGGATGGCCCAAGTCCTTGGGCCCCTGCACCCTCATGGGAAACTGGGAGGAAGCACCTGGCTCCTGGCTTCGGATTGGTGCAGCACTGGCTGTAGCGGCCATTAGGGGAGTGAACCAACAGAAGGAAGACCTTTCTCTCTGTCTCTTTTTCACTATCTATAACTCTACCTGTCCAAAAAAAAAAAAAAAAAAAAAAAAAAGATAAAGAATGCTATATATAATTCTATATACCTTAGGCCGGCGCCGCAGCTCAATAGCTAATCCTCTGCCTGTGGCACTGGCATACCGGGTTCTTGTCCCAGTCGGGGTGCCGGATTCTGTCCCAGTTGCTCCTCTTCCAGTCCAGCTCTCTGCTATGGCCCAGGAGTGCAGAGGAGGATGGCCCAAGTCCTTGGGCCCTGCATCCGCATGGGAGACCAGGAAAGGCACCTGACTCCTGGCTTTGGATCAGTGCGGTGCGCTGGCCACAGCAGTCATTGAGGGGAGTGAACCAATGGAAAAAGGAAGACCTTTCTCTCTGTCTACTCTGCCTGTACAAAACAAAAACAAAAACAAAAAAACCCACACCTTAACATAATTACCTCACACTAAAGACATGCCCATTTGAGTCTAAGTGGTCTGCCTCTGAATGTGCAGATGGTACCTTTGGAGTCAAACCATCAAAGACACGAAGCTCCAGATGGCTGTCTAAAAACAAACAAAAAAAATAGCAACCCACTAAAGGGCTTATCTAAAGAACATCCAAAATCATAGATATTTTCAGTTTATCATGGTAGTCCACAATAACAAATTGAACTTTGACTCATAAAACTTCCATTTTCTTAATCAAGTAGTTATTCTATTAAATCTATATATACACTGGAAGCTCTTCTGATTTTTCTGAAACTTTCATGATAAAATTAGGTTAGCCTGAAGTATATCAGTGTATAAAGTCTCAACAAATACAATACCCTCATGCTAATCTTTGCTGCTATACACTCTAAGTATGTAACTCTGACCAAAATCTTAATCAATGTCATTAAGGATTTACCCACCCAATTCAATTAACTAATCTATGCATTTTCTATCTAAAAATTATTTTCATGTTAATAGTCAATTATATCCCCCTTCGAACAACAGACTTACTTCAACATGACAAACTTCCCATTCACTTTTAAATCTCTACAAATCCAAAAGTCAGACTGTAGGAAACACAATGAAAAATGAAAAAAATCTCTGCCACACCCTTCTAACTACTAAGCTACACTACAAAAACAATTCTAAGTTCAAAAAGAAACAAAAGAGGCAATATTAAAATCTCCTAGAATGTCCAAGAAATTAGACTAGTTTAGTTTTAATAGCTTCTTTAATAAGACAGTACAGCACACAACTGAGGCCCCAGTGTGTCAGTTAAACATGGGGATGTATATGCATATGAAGAGAATGGAAACAAGTTTAAACTTAACCCCATTCCTTTTGGCAACTAATGGAAATACAGAAAACAAATGGACCATTTCTCTCAGTGTATTTTATCAAGTCTTTGAAGACACCATAAGTTTTATAACAAACTTTGCTGTGATCAGTTAGAATCTTCAAATTAAATTACAAGGGATGTTTAAAACAGACTTGCAATCTTCTCCTATAGTAGATTTGACTTAAGCACAATGAAAAGGGGGTTTTACTAATAATATCCACATGAAGTATCAGAATTAATATCTCAAGTAAGATCAATGCAGCTACTTCCCCATCTTAGATAAAGGACTAAATATGGTGTCTTCAGCTGCTCATAAAAAGTATTAAATACAAGAACAAAAAAACCTTTTTTTCTGAATTACAGTCAGTAAAACAAATGAAAAAAACTAAACCAAAATGCAAGAATGGCTTTTAGATGATTTGTTACTAAATATAAACATACATATACTCAAAGCACTTTTTAACTTTTAAATTGTAATTTAACCAGAACTGTAATACCCACTCAAGAAATAAGGTAAAAATCTAATGTCCTGGTCATCAACATATTAGAAAACAACAGATACTAAATTCGAAACTTAGGAAATCAAACACATGAAACAGAAGAACTGTATTTTAAAGCAAAGGTATGAAAACAGGAGTTGCTAGGAAACTATCAGCACTGAAGCTTTTCCTTGGGAGTATCTTACTGTAAGGTATAAACTATAGTGAAGACAAACGCGGTGGGCAGAATATTCAGAACCACAGAACAAACGCAGTGATGAGTCAGAGCAGACACAGTGAATGCACTTTGTAATCCACAGGAGCACATCTGCAGCTTTCAGCAAATTATACCAGGAAATATTTTAGTGTTCTTATTATATTAATTTTAAAATTTATTCCATGTTACAACAGTTCCATTTGTACAATAGCTGACAAAAGCAAATTAGAAGAACCCTAAAATTAAGTCTTCATTAATTGGGAGGGATTTACTTCATCCATTTGAACAAACCCCCTTCCCCATCCTTAGATCCAGAACAACTTGAAGATTTTCTAGTTCAGATGGAAGTCATACCATACATAAAGTTTGTTAGTTTAGGAATGAGCACAAAATAAACTCCTAAAATCAACCACTGACTTAGGAGAGAGTCTGAGAATTAACTCAGCCACAAGCCATTCCAATCTTCCTCTTAATGTAAAATTTAATCGTAAAAATTGGCCAAATAGTTAATCACTTCCAAAAACTCCTCTAAAAGTTGTTTTGATTCCAAATTAAAGAACCTGAAGAATTTTGAAAGACTCTATGTAATTTATCAAAGGTCTATCTTTACTGGTTTTACTGTGTTCATTCCATCATATCTTTTACTAAATAGGCTTAATGGTCATTTCATTATGGCGTATTCTTTAAAACCTAATCTTTCAAAAGGGCTGACAATCCAGAACTGGTTTTAGGAATTTATTAGATATTTACAGGGCATACTGGCTGGCAACTAATAGGTCATACATTGCATTTAAACATTCCAACTTCAAACACAGGAAATAATCAGAGGAGGGCAATGACATATAATTGCAATGTATGATGGCAGCAGATCAGTCATTCTTCACCTAAATCAGCTGCCAATAAAACTGTGTGCACAATTTTAATGAATGAGTCTAGTTTAATGAACCTGCCATTGAGCTGAGAAAGATTAAGAACTGCATTTGCAATTCTATCTAGTGAATTCATAAGAATTGTATAAGGCAAATAATGCGGAAACTTAGAACAGAATTTCTAGAACCATTTGTCCTGTGATGTTGTAAAATCAAAGTACTACTTTATTAAATGAGTTATTTTACACAATATGAACATCAATATAATTACAATTGTAAAAAAATTTTTATAACAAGGATGGACTGATTTCCAGATTTCCAAATCAGAGTCAACTGTACATTTACACAGAATTGTCTTTGCATGAAGCTCAAAAGGGAACAGCATAAAAATGAGTGTTTTTTTGTAGCCCCTGTATTTTTGCTGATCAACAGTTTGTTAGAAAAGCAGCTGCAGGTTTGTTACCTAGGGTCTGAGACAGCAGAAGAGTCAGAGGTGTCACAAATTCGCCTGTAAAACATAAGCACAGAGTGAGTACAGCCCTCGCACAAGCCCAGTTTACAAGCACCTCATGTCAAAGAAAACCCATCAAGCCAGTCTCTGACAGATTTGTAAACTGGATTTTACAAAGATCTTTGATAAATTTATACTAAAAATAATTCATTCACACACACTGCCTCTTCACCCGATTCACCCACCATCTAGGATGACACCCCCAACCACAGAAAATGATTGATGATTTTCAAGCAGCTATCAAGTCTATACAGTATATGCCTACATGTTGCCCTATATTTTAATGCTTAGAAGCTCTGTTGTTAAGCATTGTAAATAAAATAACAGTTAACAAAGCAACTCAGGGACACTGGTCTTCTCCATTCTTACATCAGAGTTGGCCAACCATCTACTCATCTCCCCATTTTAGGCTACATCACTAAAAACTAGGGAGTTTCAAAGGCATTGGAAGGAAATGGTCTGAGGAAAAGGATTTCTGACAATTATCAACTGCTCTAGTAAATTTTAAATAACTATCGTAAAGTTCTAGTAATGAAATTAAACAATTTAAAAGGGGGAAACAATAGTCTCAGCAGGCAGAAATTATTCCACAATTACAAAAGATAGTTCTGCTCAACCCTGACAGTAACAAACCAAAAGAGTCAATTACCTGTAAACAACTTTATGCCTGAACATCAGCCAATTCTGGAGGAAGCGGAGTCTTAGGATGTTTGCTTTCAAAGTGCTGCTTGAAGGTCTTAGGGTCTGGCATTTGTGTCTGATTTTTAAAATGTGCAAAAAAAAAGAAGAGCTGGACTTTATTTATGAAATAAAAAAAATGTGCTACAGTTTAAAGTCGTGAATCTGCTCCTGACAATTACCACAAAGTACTCTTAAATTCCTACACCTCGATGGCATACGATGAGGGATTCTGTGACAAATTTTTAACATTCCCACTTTTCAAATATAAAGGAGTAGGTAACATAGCATGGAGTATTCGGTTTATCTCTTTAAACATTTGGTAACACTTACTAAACCTGATTATGTTCAGCATGTTACCTCAGCTCTCACGGAACTTTCACAGTATTCTTACTTCTTATTATCCTCAATTTACATGATAAGGAAACTAAAACTGAATTTGCCCAAGACCTACTTTGTTAGCTACCAGGTACTTCAGCTCTTAAATACTACTACACAGTACTCATTTTCCTCGCAAGGACCTTCAGTTATTCACTCTTCAACACATTCAATTACATAAAACAGGAAATTCAAGTTGCTGACTTTGAGTTTTAAAATATGTGAGCCACTCTAGTACTTTCAGGTCAACATTATTTCTTCATCACTGATGTAGTGAAATTTATCTTCAGCTTGTCTCTTTCCAAAGAGAACCAGAGATACTCAATTTTATTATCTTGAATTTATCAAAGTTCAATACAAACAAGATATTTAACGGAATAAATTCCCTCTCTCCTAGAGTAGTAAGAACTTTTGTGTAGATACGAGCTTCCTTCTCATTGGTAATGACTCCAACAGATGATAAACTTCAGACAAGGAACCATGTTTTATCAAGATCCCTTCATGTCCATATCATCAACCTCCCCAGGAACAGGGGCCTTGAGAATTACTCATGTACTGGACGCACCCCACTATGCATATTTCCTCAGGGACTTCCATCTCCTAATTTGAAGAGAGGTGAGCTTACATATGGCAAGAAGAGACTTGGGATTTCAGACACTGCTGCTCTAAGAGGCAGTGGATGAAGGAGATGGAATGTGTTCAAATTCCAGAATCCCAGTTCTTCAGCTTCCTAGACCAAGTTTCTTAACTCCTACAACTCAACTTACTCTTTTCTAAGATGCAAACAATAAAAGTCTCACAGGATTGTTCTGTGGATTAAATGGATGAATACATATAAAACACATGGAATAGTGTCTGGGACATGGTAAGCCCTCAATAATAGGTGTCACTAGCATTCTTCAAATTCAATAAAACTCATCAACTCTAGTAAAAACCCCAAGCACAAATACATTCTATGTAGTTTTGTCGACAGTGTACCTGTAGGCTTAGGGGAGGGGAAAAAATCAAGTGCATAACCAAAGGTGCATTCACCTTTGGTATCTTACATAGTGTAGTCAGACCTAAAACTAAGAAAGTAGATCTAGGGGTCAATGAAATGGCACAGCAGGTTCAGCCACTGCCTTCAGTGCCAGCATCCCATATGGGAGCTAGCTCAAGTCCCGGGCTGCTCCACATCCAATCCAGCTCCATGCTGATGCACCTGAGAAAGCAGCAGAGAGTGGCCCAAGTGCTTGGGTCCCTGACACCCACATGGCAGACCCAGATGAAGCTCCTGGCTCAGACCTGGCTGTTGTTCCTCCATTTGGGGAGGAACCAGTGGATGGAAGATCTTTCTCTCCATTTTTGTCTCTTTGTCTTTGTAACTGTCTCTCAAATAAATAAAATGCTACATACATATAAAAAGAATGCAGATTTAGCTTCCTTACAAAGTTCTACCCATTTAAAGACATCTTTATTCTTCATTAGGCAACAGACCATGCTTTGTTCATTCCTTGTCCCTAGCACCTAAGAAAATTAGGGCTAATGATAGGAGACATTCAAAAAACATTTGTAGATTGAGAGAATGAAAATGGATTTCTAACCAGCTCTCTAATCTATTTCAAGTAAAGCATCTACTTTGCCATTGTTGGTAAAATCTCAATCTATTCAAACCAATTTATAGTGAAAGAGCTGTTGAAGGAAAGCAAGGTCTCTGGACCCCCTCACCCTGCAGACAGTGCAGGTATATATTAAGGCAGCTTTGGCAGCAGCCTTTTGGTCATGTCCTTGTTTCTTCTTTTGTCCAGCTTGCTTCTTGGCATTTTTCTGCTGAGACTGAATCTTCTGCTGTCCACGAGCCATATCTAAAATCAGAAGTTAAGACATTAGAGTGATTTTATTTTCTCTAATACAGTAATCTAAGCATTTTCACTTTGTCTCTTTCCAAGCAGAATCAAGGTGTTCAGTTTCATTATCTTGAATTTATCAAAGTTCAATAAGAACAAGATATTTAACATAATAAATTCTCAGCATTGAAGCCTTAGGTTTTATAGAAACATCCAGCAATCAGAACATAACCGTTTTCAAGGTCTCACATGATACTTTTAAAATACAGTATAAATTTAAAGAGTTTAAATTGATAGAACCATTGTGGTAGGTGTCTAGTCTATGATCCAGTAATTCCACTGTTGGGATATATCCAACAGAAATGCAAATATACACCTAGGTCTACTTTAAAAATTCATCTGAGTTGTTCATCTAAAAATGTTTGTACTTTTACTGTATGTAATCCAGAGAAAGTTTCTGAACAAAGTTTAGTCCCTCCCACCATCATTTAATTTGATCACTTTGTAAAGGTAATTTTCCCTTCCAGTATTCATTGTTGTGATCTGCAATTATTCTAACTTTAAGAGAAATAAGAGCTATCAGCTAGCCCATCTTAAGATCATAGGAATAGGTGGGGACTATTCTCTTAAATACTTGTTTCATAAAACTACTGTGATAGACTATATTTTCCCCCAAAATTGGGCTTTGCTGAATTACTGTGCAAATTGTTAAATAAGATTAGGTTACTTCCCAGTTAAGAGAATGAACCTGTCAAAAAGGTAAGGGTATCTACTTTTTATTACTAATGGTCTGAAGTGAACCTAAATAGATTAAAATTGTTACCAAAAAAGTACTTTTACTTTTCCATTAAAATCAAAGACTTCTACTGACAATACAAGTTAAATCTCCTCATACAGGGTCTATGAGCCTCAACTGCTTTTCAGATTTGTTAAAATTGGATCCTAAGTAGAATTCCTATGTACAGTTCCGATTAGCACTGCAACTGAATTTTAAACTTTTAAGTCACTGTAGTACATGAACATACAATGGATTTAAATCAACTGTACTCAGAAAGTGGGCTGGCTTTTTCTGACTAGAACCCTAATTAGTTAATGGACATGATGTCTAGATACTACAATAGAGAACAACTAAGCTTTCCTCCCTGTTCCCCAAAAGGGGAAACCAAAATAAATAAATGTTTGGAAAAATTCCCACTAGCATTAAATACAGAACTGAGTCAGATAAGATAAAGATGATCAAAGCTTTTCTAAAATATATTTTACCAATTACAAAAACATCTAGTATGCCCAACTTAACGGAATAACCCCACTCCCACCAAACAATGGTACATATACCCAGCTGTAATAGTCCTTGATGACTAGGCTTCCATTTTTTTAAAAAACAAATCCTTACTAGTTCTTAGCAAATGGAATTTGTTTTTTCCAAAGTATGGTTAAGTTTAAATGTTATGGCAAGCTTACAAACCTATTTCCAGGAAACAGATTTGGTTATTTACATATTATTTGGATGACAGTAGTCAGCTGTAAAAGCACCAATGGTTTTACTTTGATAACATTCTTTATGTCTCAATGCCTTAGTATCAGGACCTTATTTTGGAATACTTCAGTCCTCTCCCACATCTTAACTCTTCCATACGAACTATTTTATGTATATAAATATACAGACTTTGTGGGTAACCTTCTGTTTTACATTGGAAAAAAAACTTACAAAATGGTAGGCAAGTAATTCCAGAAGTTTATTTGCTATCTAGAAGTTATTTGCTATTTTTATAACATTTTCATACAGTGATTTGTACAAAACAGTGTCACTGGAAACACGAAATTATTAGTAACTTTTGCATTTAGGACTTCTAAAATTTTATATTACACAACAGGTGTAACCCATTTTCCATGATCACCTTACAAAACGGTAACAACAAAAAGCCATAAACGCTTTAATAAATAAAACGCAGCAGTCACTTGTTCTCATGAAGGAGGAAAGCTTAACACCAGGTAAAGGAAACTGAATTAAACAGGCTAAATGCAAGGGGTGGGCCCCTTACCTTCTGACAACAGTCAGCATTTATTTCCTTTCCGAAAGCAGAAATGCAAACCAACAAACCACCTGCTTGTGGACAGCTCAACCTATGACCGGCTCTCAAGCCAATCGCATTTCCTACCAAATCTTAAGCGTGCTGCTCCTCAATTAAATATCACAAACTAAAAGGCAAAAGGTCTATTACAAACACCAGCATGCCTTTTTTTTTTTTTCTTTTAATGCAACACTTATTTCGCGTGGTTTTCGGAGAGGGCTGCAGAGGGAAGTGGGAGAACGGAGATGTTCTAAAATAAGGAGCTCTCGCAAGAGGCAACAAGTAAGCCGGCCTCCAGAGATCCTTTAAAAACCCTAACAGGTAAGAGAAGAAAGGGATTTTGGATCCAGGAAGTGGACTCGGTCTCCATGAGCATCAGAGGAAGAGGCCCAGGCCGCGCGCGACATTCTGACCCCAGCTGCTAACTGCACGCGTTTGGGGCGAGGGGCGGCTGCGCGCGCCGCGAGGGGGCTCGGTGGGCTCCACTCAGCGCCGCCCGGACCCTGCGGCAGCCCGGCGCGCACCTTCCTTCCCGCCCCCACGGACCCCGGCCCGAGACGCGCCTCCCGGAGGCCGCGGCCGCCCGGAACCCGACCCCTGAGGCACCGGGAGGCCGGCCGCGAGCGCCCGGCCAGCTGCTGTCGCCCGGGGTAAGGTTACCGCCAGGCTGCCCCGCTCGGCGGAAGCGGCCCGCGTGCGACCCGGCCACCTGCAGGGGCCCGGCAGGCGCCGAAGCGTCCCCGGCCCCGGCCCGCGCCGGGCCCCGCCGTCCCGGGGAGGCCCCCGGCCTCGCGACCCCCGCGGCGCTCCCCACGGACCCCGCCGGCCCGCCTCCACCCCGCTTCCTGGGCGTCCCGCGCCGCCCCCGCCGCCGCTCACCGGGACCGGGACAGTCCGGGTCTGGGAGACCGCGCAGCGCGAGAGGGCCGGGGCAGGCTGGCGGAGAGAAGAAGGTGGAGCGCTCCCAGCACCGCTGCGGCCTCCTCCACCCGCCGAGGAGGGGAAAGAGGAGCGCCGGAGCACAACAGCCCGCGCCTCGCACGCCCGCCGCTGCCGCCGCGCGCGCGCCCGCCGCCGCCTCAGCCTGAGGGAGGCCACTCCGCCTCGTGCCCGCGCACGCCGCGCCGCTCTCCCAGTGGCCCCAGCGCCGCCAGCCCCGCCCCCTGCCTTCCTGCGGCGCCCCACCCCCACCCCGACTCCCGCCCTCTCGCACTCAGGCGCCCTTTCCGGTCGGTGGACCAATGGCAGCGCGCCCCTATTACATAAGCGCGAGGGGGCGGGCCTGGCGAACAGGAAGTGCCGGGGTTGTCGCCTTGTGTTCCCGGGCGCCCCTCCTCTCCGGCACGCTCTCTCTGGGCGGCTTCTTCACGCGACCCTGTCAGCGGCGTGACCTCGGTCGTGGCTGGCGGAGGTGCGCGGGCGGCTGCGTGTTTCGCAAGCCGCCCGGCCGCGGGCTCACTCACTCGGGCGGCGGCCTGGCCTCTGCCCCCGCTTCCTTCTGGTGCGCCTCCCTGGCTGGCGAGCGGGTTTCGGCGGCGCCCGCCTAGGTACCGGCTGAGAGGGGCCGGGCCTGGGGGGACCCTGGAGAGGAGCGCGGGGTCCCGGTCCCGGTCCGGGTGAGGCCGGGGCGGACGGCACTGAGCAGGGACGCGCCGCCTTTGTTCTCTCACCGCCGCCCTGTCCCTCCCTGCGCGGAGGCTCCCGGCTGTTTTCCTACCCTGGGGTTGTTGGGGGTTCAAGCCTCAGAGCCCCAGGAAAAGCTGGTGGCTTACTAAGGGTTGTACGTATTTATGGGGTGTCGTGTGCTGTCTCAATACCTGTGCACGTTGTGTAAGTTTCAAATCAAGATAAACTGGCCGCTTCAACCAGTTATCGATCATAATGAAAACAGTCAAAACCCCTAATTCTGGCTTTTAAGAGCATTCCAGTTGTAGTCTCGGGCCATCCTGGAATAGAACACCAGACTTCTTTCAAGTTGCTAGTATTTTGGGAAATGGTTACAGGTACCGATGAAGAGCAATGGCAGCCGTGAGATTATTACATCTGATTATCTGGAAATAGCGCTGAAGATACCAGTTTATTTTTTCTTAAGCACCCCCCCCCCCCCGCGCGCGCGCGCGAGCCCCGTACATGTTGGTCTCTTAATTAAATCTATTGGTGACACAAAACAAAAGCTTTGACATTTAATATCCTCGAATTGCCCATAAGCCTCCAGTCTCCCAAAGTTGCCTTAGTGCCCAAGAAAATTAGTTGTGTATGGATATGTACCCCAATCTGTCCCAAATTCCAGGGCTGGGATGTAGCTGTCACGGAATTGTTTGGCCAGGAAGGGGTTAACTGCCTCTTGGACTTGGGCATGAATGGTCTAGACATACAGTCCCTAGTTCCAAGATGTATTTTGATTTGAAAGAGTGACAAAGTGAGAGGAAGAGGCACAGAAATATCTTCCATCTGCTGGTTCACTCCCCAAATGCCTGCAACAGCCAGGGCTGAGCCAGGCCAAGGACAAAAGCCAGGAGCAAGGAGCTCCACCTGGGTCTCTGTGTTGGTGGCAAGAAGCCAAGCCGTCACCTGCTGCCTCCCAGGCCCATTAGGAATCTGGATTAGACGTGTTGTAGCTGGGGCTCCAACCCGTGCTCTGGGATGTGGCCATCCTGCCTGGCAGCTGAACCCTCTTGGCTACAATGTCCACCCCACACTTCACTTTTCACTTTTCCCTCCTGTTGCAGTTTAAATTTTACTCGTGTCCCTCTGGTACTAGATTCCAAGCTGTTTGCATTACCATCTTCTACCCAGTGACAAGCAGTGTGGTAAATATAGTGGTATTGAGCAATGAACTGTGTCTAAAGAGAGCAATTTTTTTTTTTAAAGATCTTTTTTTTTTTTTTTTTGAGAGACAGAGTCATAGATTGAGGGAGAGACAGAGAGAAAGGTGTTCCATCCACTGGTTCACTTCCCAAATGGCCACAGTGGCCGGAGCTGGGTCCATCAGGAGCCAGGAGCTTCTTCCAGGTCTCCCATTTGGGAGCAGGGGCCCAAGCACTTGGGCCATCTTCTGCTGCTTTTCCCAGGTGCATTAGCAGGGAGTTGGATTGGAAGTGGAGCAGCCCGGATTTAAACCAGTGTCCATATGGGATACTGGTGCCGCAGGCTGGAACTTTAACCCGCTGTGCCACAGCGCTGACTCCTCACTTAATCTTTTCAAAAAACTCTTCAGTAACTAAGGTATAAAATGGTTAAGTAAGTTACCCAAGATCACACGCTCTGATTGCGCTACTACCAGTCTGGGTCTTGTCCTATTCAATAGGTGTGAGTTCAGTATCTGCTGCTTTTTACCTCCATGAAAGGTGGCATAGTACCTGGCGTGATGTAGGTGCCTAATAAATATTTGTTGCATGACTATGTGCCTGGATGATCCCTCCAAATTAGGTTAGGAGGCTCCTGGGTATCTCAGCGTGCTGTGCTTTGTTAATAATAGCAGTGGTGTTCTCGGCTGTTTATTCAGCTACACCTTTAGAGATCGGGAGCTTCCGGAAGCCCTGAGTTATGTTTCGTTCACATGTATTGAGTGCAGTGCCAGGCACTTAGTAAGTATCTGTAGAAATGGGTGAATTCAGAGGTAGTGGGTTATGAATGAGATTACAAGTATTGACATCTGTGGGTGGGGCCAGTGTCTGAAAATGAGGACTCCTGGCATCGAGTTAAGGATGGATGCTTGAACACATGCACTTACGTCCACCTTCTCTTGAAATTCTACGAAACACAATGGTAAAGGAGTTTGTAAGTGAACAAGGGAGAGAAGCCTATGTGGCAGAATTTTGGAAGCTGCTAAGTGGTCGCTGCTTCAGGAGAGCGTGTAGGGAGGCACTGAACCGGGGTGGTGTGGGGTGGCGATTCTGCACTGATACAGGATTCAGTGAAAGCTTAACCTGAGTGTGGAGGGAGGCTTCCTCCTTCTTTCCTGTCTCAGCCCAGGGGGTGCCAGCGATCTACATGATGCTTCTAGATGGTGCTGCAATGAATTCATTGTGCCACCTGCAGGTGTGATGCCCCCATCAGGTGTCTAGTGCCCCGCTCGGACGTGTGGGTAGACCCCTCCCCCAAGGTGACCAGACCTCTGAGGAAAGAAACAGAGACCCCAAGCCAGGAAAACAGGGGAAAAGGCAGCTGGAGGAAACAGACTGTCGGGGGAAGAAAACTTCAGAACTCTCAGAGACACTGATGTCATTAAAAGACAGGAGCAAAGAGAGAACCACAAGAACAATATATTGGGCGAGTTTTCCTGTCTCTCTGGTAGTAGAAATGGGAACTCAGAGGAAAGCTGGAGAGACAAAGTGGGGAAAATTTCCTCGGAAGAAATGTGAAAGACAAAGAGAATATGAGAGAAAAGACAGTAAAAAAAAAAAAAAAAGACAGTAAAATAAAGGGTTATTTCAGGAGGCCCTACATCCACTCACAAGAAATTCCAGGAAAGGACAGCAGAGAAACTGGAGAGGAAACAATTTTTAAGTTAGTTATGAAGATTCTACCACAGTAAATTGCCAAGTAAAAGGTCCCATTGAGTGCAGGCACAATGAATTGGAAAAACCCATAGCTAGTCACGTCTCAATGAGACTTCATGAGACTTCAATGAGACTTATGCTTCCAAGAAGGAAACATAAATTTGCTCATCAAAGATATAAGAACCAGAATGATATTGGACTTAAACAGCAGTGTCGAAGATTAGAAGACCATAGAGGAAGACATAGAAGGTAGCAAACTATGTCTTGTGCCTCCTTCATCACTGAGCTTATTGGTGAATGTGCTTCACCAAGATAAGGGACTACACGAAGAAAGTGGGTGTTGCAGGATCCAGCCTGAGATAGATGAAAGAAATACACAGGAAGATCCCAAGAAGGTGACGTGCCTAAAAGCCAGCCAGTGTAATTTGATGCAGGAGAACTTTTTTTTTTTTTTTAAATTTATTTGAAAGGCAGAGATTCAGAGAGGGAGATATGGAGATATCTTCATCTGCTGGTTCACTCTCCAAATGGCCACACTGGTTAGGGCTGAGCCATACCAGAGCAAAGGAGCTTTCTCTAGGTCTCCCATGTGGGTGCAGGGGCCCAAGCACTTGGGCCGTCTTCTACTTCCCATGCATATCAGCAGGGAGCTGGATCGCAAGTGGAGCAGCTGGGTCTGGAATCATTGCTCAACCTGCTACTATGCCCACAACGCTGGCCCTAGGAGACTTTCTCCTTCAAGTCACTGAAACTGATAGAATACTCGTGAATATCACGAGTGGCTTGACTGCATTTGTTAGGACATTGAAGAAAAAATAAGGAGTAAGCGATGATCAGCTTTGTAGAGAATTTAGAGTTGAGCGGGAGAGACAGGTTAATCATAGTGCATTGCAGGGCTCAGCAGTGAAGACCAGTTACATGGAGGTGATGATGTAAACATGGATGTTACCACAACTCTTAACTGCAAGTAGAACCTTGTTGGGAGGATGGGGGAATGTAGAATCTGTATGTGTGGTGCAGCCTGGAAAGGAGAAGAGCTCAGTGAGAGCCATATGCTCTTTACCATAGCGGCATTTGAGATTATCTCTCAAATGTTGGCAGGATAGGGATGGATTCAAGAAATGATAGTATAAGAATGTTATATAAAACACGTGGCTAGGGACCGACACTGTGGCACAGTGGGTTAAAGCCCCGGCATGCAGTGCTGAGCATTCCATATGGGTACCAGTCCAGCTCTCTGCTATGGCCTGGGAAAGCAGTGGAAGATAGCCCAGGTCCTTGGGCCTCTGCACCTGTGTGGGAGACCTAGCAGAAGCTCCTGGCTCCTGGCTTCAGATCAGCTCAGCTCTGGCTGTTGCGGTCATTTGGGGAGTGAATCAGCAGAATGGAAGACTTCTGTCTCTCTGGCTCTATCTCTCTCTGTAACTGTGTCTTTCAAATAAATAAAAAATAATTAAAAAAAAAAAGAAAGAAAGAAAGAAAGATGAGTTTTAAAACTCAGCTAAATGTGGCTACATACCAAAAGACTAAACGAGGGGTGGGTGTTTGGGGCAAGAGTCCCAGCTCCACTTCTGATTCTAGCTTCCTAAAAGTGTGTGCCCTGAGAGGCAGCAGATCATGGCCTAAGTCCTTGGGTCCCTGCTACCCATGTGGGAGACCTGGATGGAGTTCTAGGCTTTCATCCTTGGCCTGGTCCAGTCCTGGCCATTGCCAGCATTTAGGGAGTGAACAGTGGATGGACAATCTCCTTTCTCTCTGTCTCTCCCTCTCTGCTTTTCAAATAAAGTGAGAATTAATTGAGATTTAAAAATACAAATAACTTTAACACAATTCTCAGCTGCTGCTGACAAGCTGAGAAGAGGGAATTTGGCAGGTGAGAAACTTCTGCTTTTCTTCAATCACACTGTAGGACTGGTTGCATTGTTAAACTGAGTGCATTTTTACTGTGATCAAACAGATGCTTAATGAACAACACCATCTCTTTCTAATCATCGCCTGCCGTGTCTGTTTCTAGGCAGTGCGCATGTCCTCACGACGTTCTGTGCTTCAGAAAGCTAGGTGAGGAGGCACAGGGGTTCTGAGCATGCTCTGCACAGCTCTGAAGTCCGAGCCTCCGCCCCGCACGCCAGGTGAGCGCAGGCTGCACGTTCCAGCTGTCCATTTCTCTCATTCTCGGCATGATTAGACTCTGAGGCAGCTGAACAAATCAGGGAGAAGAAAGCAGCAAAATTTAATGCTCTTGTTTTTTGTGTCTGTTTTTCCCATATTACTTTTAAGCAGGGAGAAAAAAATAAAATAAAATCAAGACTGGTGCGATTCGTTCTTTTCCACATGGGAAATTGTACGTGTCTATCGGGTGACGTCTTGTGCTGATTTTACCATAAAGCTGTCTTCAACCTGCTGGATGGTCTTGATTTCATTTTGAGATTTGTTGGCTGGATCGGTGGTGGCGGGATGATCCCATGTAGAGAAATCTTGTCTTGAGAACGACACCTGTAGTTTTTCTAATGATCTCTGCTTTGAGCTATTATGGTGGAGAAGATGGGAGGAAAAAGTTTACTAACACTGAAATGTAACCACTTTTTGGCTGAATGAGGTTATTAATGCGTTTAATTAGAAGTGTACTGATATCCTGTGTTTGATTTTAATAGTGGTTAAGCCATTAAATCTCAGAAGAATTTTTTTTTAATATTTATTTTATTTATTTGAAAGGCAGAGTTACAGGGAGAGAAGGAGAGACAGAGAGAGAGGTTTTTTATCCACTGGTTTGCTCCCCAAATGGCTGCAACAGCTGAGACTGGTCAAGGCCGAAGCTAGGAGCTAGGAGCTTTTTCCGGGTTTCCCACGTGGGTGCAGGGGCCCAAGGACTTGGGCCATCTTCCACTGGTTTCCCAGGTGCACTACCAGGAAGCTGGATTGGAAGTATAGCGGCCAGGACTCAAACCAGGGCCCATATGGGATGCCAGTGCTGTAGGCTGCGACTTAACCTGCTATGCCACAGTGCCAGCCCCAGCTCAGAAGAATTTTAAATGACTGATTGTCCAGATACAAAGTAAAAGCATTGGTCTGAGTGACTTCCAAGATCCCTTCTAGTCCTTGAACTCAGTGACTTCATGATTCAATAGGAACTTCAGGGATTTTTAAAAGAAGATCTTGATGTGTCAGAGGCAGAATTAAAAATCACCCCAGATCCCATCTGTGTGAAAGTTTGGGACCAAGGCTGCTTCCTGTTTACATATACAATGAAAATGAGATTTCTGTATTCTGTATTCCAGAGAAGAGGACGGAGTGATTGCGGGTTCTGTCGACAGGAGCATAAGCTAAGGGGAAGTACTTGCTGCACCTGTCACGACTGTATTAATGATGTGTTTCATTTTCTGTGTCTTTTGATGCTTGACATTTAGGGCACTATGGCTCTAGGAGGTGGGGGAGATCCTAAAGATAACAGTTTGCCTAGGAATACACCTTTCGTATGGAAACCAACCTGTCCCAAGTCAATACCCACAGGAGCTCCTTTGTCTAAGTCTCACAAACCACATCAGTATTTCCTCTGCCCTAAGTTGTTCCAGGTCCTGGTAAGGCCACGCCCTGCTGAAGTTATTCTAGGCGCCAGCCCTGAGCTGTTCATTCCAGGAGGAGCCTTGCCTCCTCCTGGAAACCTCAACAAAGGCCCTGGCCTGTGCCTTCTCTCCCTCCTGACCAAACCTGTGCCCCCTATGGTGCCCAAGGTGGAATGACCCGCCCCCCTCCTTTCAGGAAACGCAGGAACGAATTCTTCTTTCGATGGCATTGGCCTCTGTGTCTTCACTCAGTCAGCTCCATACATGAAAAGCCAGTGGGTATGATGAGACCGTGACCTACATTCCACTTGTGTCATCTGGAACCTAAGGGACTCCCCTGCTTCCCATGATCCTTTGAGCTAAGGTGGGGCGGCTTGCTTGCAATTCTAATCCCCACCCTTTAACTCCATCCCTTGTGGGCCAGGTAGCCTCGCAGATTTTCATGGCCACACGTCAAACTCTGGGCTGGACCAAAGCTTCAGAATAATGAGGTTAACACTCAAGTGTGAGGTGATGGGACATCATCTAGGAATAGCTTTGGAGAGGGGCAGACAATCCCTGCAGCTGTTACTGGTTTCTTCTAGAACATGACCTATTTGGATGGGTCTCTGGTAGTAGCCTCCTATATAAACGTCAATTCACTATTACCTAAAGTTTCCTGAAGATAATAGTAATAGTTACAGTTTCTCAGGCAGCTGCTGTGTGCCTTTCACCATCATATCAGGCCATCGCAAAAGATCTGGTGATCTCCAAATTATGGAAGAAACAGAGACCCCCAAGAGACTTCTTGTCACACAGTTAGAAAGGAAAGGGGGCAGAGTTGAGGTTCCAGATCTCTGTGATTCCAAACCCTGACTTCTTGCTCCATGCCACACTGCTGGGGGATAAAGCCAGTGTGCAGAATTCCCCTTCCTTCAGCATGTGAACTTCCGATACCTGTGTCAGACAGCAGCGTCAACACTGCACCGACTTTCTTTCCATTGTGACCACACCTGCCGTTCTTTTGAGTTGCAATAGGAAATCTCATCATCTCTGATTTTTGTTTTTTAACTTGAAAAATGAGGAATTTGGACATCCCTTATGATAGCACTTGGATTATTCAAATATAACTTGTCTAAGCATGATGTGTAAGAAGTGTATTGTTGGTACGCTTTCTTATGTCCAAAGTAGATTCGGAGTACCCAGACACCCAGGAGTTAGCTTTATTTAACTGACAATTTAACTTTTTCTCTTTCACATAATTTCAGAAAGTCAATCAAGCACATGAATTAGTTAACCTTAAAGGAAACTATCTTTAGCGACTTGGAATTTAAAGTACAAATGAACGAGGGATGCCTTTTATAAACAAATGATGTGTCATTTGGGAGAGATGCAATGTGAGGTGTAGGTTCCTCCAGCGCTTCAGCATAGTTGATGTGCTTGCAATTCCTAAGATGTGTGTGTGTGTGTGTGTGTGTGTGTGTGTGTGTGGCAGCCTTAGTAGTTCATTTCATTGGTGATTGTCTGTGGGGGTGGATGGTGGAAATGCCCGGATCTTTTCTTACCTGATCCATGTTTTGACCCATTACTCATTAGAATCTGTGACAACAATAATGAATTATTGTCTGTCCCACCAGGGACTGGATGCCAAGCCCAGTCCCATGAGCCCTGGAGTCTGTTCCACTATCCCAGCCAACACTCAGTTCAGGAGATGTGAAGGTTTTGGATCCATGGGGCAAGTCATGCTACGTCATAGGGCCTCAGTTCCTACATTGTTCACAGAGATGTTCTGCCAGCACTCTGCCCCACAGTGTTTGAAGAGACCTTCAAAAAGTTCATGAAAAGTGTGTTTTATGAAAAAACTATGCATGTATTTCAAAAATGTTTGCACCAAAATCAATGTATCTTTTCTGCAAAGGTTTCTTTATTTACTTTTGAAAGAATTGGAGAGAGAAAGAATGAGAGAGTGAGAGAGAGAGTCCGTCTGCTGGTTCACTCTCTAAGTGGCAGCAGCCACCAGGGCAGGGCCAGCCCGAAGCCAGGAGCCAGGAACTCCATCAAGTCTCCCTCATAGGTGCAGGTGCCCAAGCACTTGAGCCATCTTCCACTGCTTTCCCAGGCACATTAGTAGGGAGCTGGACCAGAAGTGGAGCAGCAGGGACTCAAATCAGCTCTTAAATGGGTGTCAGTGTCTGAGAAGGCAGCTTAACTTGCTGTGCCACAATGCCAGCCCAATAAACTCATCTTTTAATTCTGTTTTTTTCTATGAACTTTTTGATGTACCCTGGCATGTAGATCATATAGAGGACTGCCTGCCAGTTGTTGGCTTGTTTCTAGAACAACCCAGGTGGGGCTGCCATTGTGGCACAGTGGATTAAGCCTTGGTGCGCAATGATGGCATACCATATGGGTGCAGGTTCCAGTCCTGGCTTCTCCACTTCTAATCCTCTTTCTGCTAATGTACCTGGGAAAGCAGTAGAAGATGGCCCACCCAAGTAATTGGGCCCTTGCACGCATGTGGGAGACCCGATGGAATTCCACACTCTTGGCTTCAGCCTGGCCCAGTGCTGGCCATTGTGGCAATTTGGGGAGTGAACCGGGGGATGGAAGATCGATTGTGCTCTCTCTCTCTCTCTCTCTCTCTCTCTGTCTCTCTCTCTGTCTCCCTCACTCTGCAATTCTGCCTTTCAAATAAATAAATAAATTCTAAATAAATAAATAAGTAAAAAAATGAACCAGTTAACTGGAAGGAAAGACAGTTAAGTATATTATTAAAAACTAAAACTGACTGGTGTTACTTAGTGATAAAATTTCATGGCATTGACTAAAGTATAATTATAAATAGGTTGAAAATTGATTTTTTAAAAAACAACCTTTTCAGATGGGATGATTCAATATAGGGGAAAGAGAATTGAGAGAAATAAGAAGAAACACTTTTTTTTCTTCTATTTTTGGGTCAAAAGTTCTTTGGGGAAATAGGCATATTTTTATCTCTGATTTTTCATCCTATTCAGTAAAACACACATGTGTTATGGCATGATGAACCCTGGGCTGGTGAATTTTCAGACAGACTCTCTTTACCTGTTGCATTTCTAACTATGAAAGTGTATCTTTCAGCCAGCTCTGGCCCGTTTTCTTTCTCTCTTTCATTACTATACGATGCTTATCGCTTCTCGGCCTTTTGGCTAAGATCAAGTGTAATATACGATGCTTAGCCTGACCTGTGATCAAGACATGGCCGAGTTGGAGCTTCAGTTCATAAATCTGTACTGGCACGTGGCTGAAGCCAGCAGGTCCATCGCGTAGCCAGTCCAGCTGAACACGCGCAATCAGGAGGGCGTGCTCCCGGGTGACGCCGGGGCCTCTGGCTGCTGCCTCATTAGGAGAAGGGTGAGTCGACTTGCTCAACAAGCCCTGCAGAGACTAGCACGAAGCTCTGCAATTGTGAGAGAGTTCTTGTGTCCTGTTCCCATAGGATGACACTTGTGAGATTAGAAAAAGAAGAAAGAAAGAAAAAATTCCCTGGAGATTAGTCTCCCACCAAATGTGCCATAGGCCACGGGCTCCTACTGCAGGAGCAGGGTTCTGAGCAAGGCACAGTTTCTGAGAGCCACTGGCTGCTGTTGGGAGCTGCTAGCTGAGGGCTGTCCGCCCGTATCCCTGATGGCTGTATGCGGGGTGTCAGTAGCATGATGCACCTAAAGAAGTGCTATATAAACAGTCATTCATCAGTCCATTGGCTAAAGGAATTCTGGCTCCACAGATCTGAGGTTGGTTGGTTGGTTTGTCTCCTTCTTCGTCGTCTTTCTGCTTCCAAGTGAACAATCAATCCAACAACTGCTGACATTGTCTTCAGGTATCACTGCTGCAGTACCGTCCCAAAGCCTGTATCACAGGATGGAGCTGGAGACGGATCGGCTTAATTTAGCAATCACTTCGGAAAATTCCAGGGGACAAATCAAAGCCCGTTCAAACAGAATAAGCATGCGGTGGATCTCGTGCATAAAGCATTGTGTTGATTTCTGTGAATAACTCAAATCTGTCCAGTCTCCTTACGTATTGGCCTCTGTACTTGCATCACAGGGCCTGGGTTTCTTCTCTTTACACCATTTCTCTCTGCTGCTGCTTTAAAATCCTCATGACCGAAGGTAGAACGCTGGCTTCAAGTGAGAGGAAGGGCGCTTCAAGGACTGTGAGAGGTGCTGAAGTGGGTGCTTGGACCGAGGCTGTAGGGTAACTCCCTGGGGTGGCGGGGATGGCTGACTGATGAGTGAGCAGCAGAAGGGTTAACTGCATAGTCACTCTCTCCCACATAAATAAAAGATAAGCTCCAAAAGAGAGTGGAACTGTGCAAATGAGCGCGACAGTCGTCCTCGTCATCATTTTTCATGTAAGCACATGTCCTCAGGCAAAGGCTGTGGTTGAGATTTAGGTTGCAGATTTAGTTCTGTGTCCTGTACAGTGTGTTTTGTGTTAAAAACTCTGCAAATCTTTTTCTATGAGCAGAAGTAAAATATTTTTCATTATTCATTTAATGTAGAGATGTGCATGTCTTCTTGTGAGTTCTTTTCTCTGCCACCCTGTGGATTTTTCTTCAAACTGCAGCATAATGTCCTGAGTTGAGAATGTCAACTGATTGTTTTTATGTTTAAACAAGAAAAATTTTAATCTTTTGATTTATCTCATTTGAATTTTTCCAGAAGGGTGGCAGATACTATTAATGAATATTTTTTAAAAATCCACCATAAGTTAATAATAACAATCCCACAGATGTATAGGTCTCTTTTAAGATTTTTAAAAGATAACTTTTAGGGCCCATATGGCTACTGGTTCATGTTCTAGCTGCTCCTCTTCCCATCTAGCTCTCTGCTAATGGCCTGGGAAAGTAGTGGAAAATGGCCCAAGTGCTTGGGCTCCTGTGCCCATGTGGGAGACCCAGAAGAAGCTCCTGGCTCCTGGCTTCAGATCAGCCCAGCTCTGACCATCACAGCCATTCGGGGAGTGACCCAGTAGATGGAAGATCTCTGTATCTGCCTCTCCCTTGGTCTGGCCGTAACTCTGCCTCTCAAATAAATAAAATCTTTTTTTTTTTAAAAAAAACTTTAACTTAATTTATATTTATTTAGGCTTATTTCTATATAAAAATGAAGTACCATATCCTTGGGCAAGAGTTTTGCTTAAGACATCTAATTTATTGTGATTAAAAATTATTATTTGTTTCCATTTTATTTCAAGGGCAGAGAAAAAGATAGAAAGAAAGAGAGACAGAAAGAGAGAGATTTTTCCATCTACTGGTTTACTCCCCAAGTACCTGCAACAGCCAGAGCTAGGCCAGGTCTGAGCCAGGACCTGGAACCTGATCTGGGGCTCCCACTTGGGTGGCAGGGACTGAAGTATTGGAGCCATGATTTGCTTCCTTCCAGGGTGCAGGAACATGGATTGGAAGCTGAGGAGGTGGGACCAGGCTCTGCAATATGACCCACACAGTGGTGACTTAACCACTGTGCCAAAGCCCATCCCTAAATTTCTTTAAATATAAAAACTTTAAAGCATATAGGAAAATTGAAAGAATTTTATAGTACACAACCATATTCCCACCAGCTGGATTCTACCACTAATGTCATTTTACTAGCATTGTCATTTATCATCCATATACCTCTCCCTCTTTATCTTTATTTTTAAGTAAATTTTATTGAGTTGTAAACATCAGTACAGTTTCCGCTAATGGCCTTCACTAATGAGAGCTCTATATTTGTTTATGGTTCTTTTTCATTTTCTTAAAATTTATTTGACTGAGTTAGACAGTGAGAGAGAGAGAGAGAGAGACAAAGAGACCTCCTTCCATTGGTTCACCCCCACAAATGACCGCCACGGCCAGAGCTACACTGATCTGAAGCCAGGAGCCAGATGTCTCCTCCTAGTCTCTCATGGGGTGCAGGGCCCAAGCACTTGGGCCATCCTCCACTGCCTTCCCGGGCCACAGCAGAGAACTAGACTGGAAGAAGAGCAGCTGGGACTAGAAACCGGCACCCATATGGGATGTAGGATTAACCAAATGAGCCATGGCACCAGCCCTATTTTTCTTTCTTTTGAGGTTAAACACACGTGTCTTAAAATGTGAGAGTTCTGACAAAAGGTCATGGAATATATGGAATTAAAAGATGAGGTTATTTTTGGTGCACAATTTTTTGAAATTCGTGCCTGGTCTTTTCATGATGTGCATTTCCCATGCCCCTTGGAGATCTCTCGCAGCGTTACCCCAGTTTTCCCTTCCCGCCCATGCACAATCCCTGCCCCCACCCGCCAGGGCAACTTCTGCTCTGATTTTATCCACCGTGGGCTGGCTTCATCTGTTCTAGAACATTGCCTAAGTGAAATCGGACAGCGTGAACTCTTGGCAAGTCTTCTTTCTCTCGGCATAATGTTTTTTTGGGTAACAAAACATTTCTCTTTCTTGTTTTGACTGAAGATAGTATGTGCTCCACACTGATCTCTCCCAAGTGCTTTCCAACCAGTGTTAAATGAGAAGCAAGTTACAGAAATGCATGCACAGAAAAATCCGCATGTCAGGTTTTCAAGTGCAGAAGAAGACCACATCCATGTGTTTTTAATTATCACAGTCAGGGATGACTGTGACGATTTTTTCTATTGCCAAACTGAAGCCGTGAAACTGGACAAGAACCCACAGCCTGGCTCAACTCCAGAATGATTTTCTGTCTTCATATTAGTCATCTCCTCTGCCAAACTTTGGTCAGCTTGATGTTTTTGAGATTCATCCATGTTATTGTTTACACCCAGTCTTGCTTTTTCATTATGGAATAGAGTCCCGTCCTGTAGGTATACCACAGTTTGCTCATCTGCTCTCCTACAGATGGACAACAGGCCTTTTCCAGCTTGTAATTACTGTGATAAAGCTGCAGTGACCATGCTAACACAGGTTCTTTTGTGAACATATGTTTTAATTTATCTTGGGTAAATACATAGGAGTGAAATGGTGGCTAGATGACAGGATATGCGCCTGCTTATTTCTTAAGAAACTGTTAGACTTTTTTTCCAAAGCAGTATTACCATTTTATAATCCCAGTAAATCCCCAATAACAGTGTATGAGAATTCTAATTTCTCCACATCCTCACCAATATTTGAAGTTGTCTAGGCCTTCTAATTTTTTAAAAATATTTATTTGAATGAAAAGCAGAAAGAGAGACACAGAGAGAGAGAGAGAGAGAGAGAGAGAGAAATCTTCCATCCACTGTTTTACTCCCCATATGTACACAATAACTGAGGTTAGGCAAGGTCAAAGCCTGGAGCCAGGAACTCCTTCTAGGAACTCAAGTCCTTGGGGCACGATACACTACCTCCCAGGTGTGTTAGCAGGAAGCTGGATTGGAATGCAGAGTAGCTGGGACTTGAACCAGGCATCTCCAGCAGCAGTTTAAGCTGCTGTGCCACAGTGCTTGTACCTTCTAATTTTTATAAACAGAGGCCAGGCCTGTAGTCTTCACAGAGAATTGCTCAGTACATCAGTTTTCCCTTAGTCAGTAACATGGGCCATCAGAGGATAGTACTCAAACTTCGTTGCTATTCAACGCTTAGCAAAAATTTAGTTGTGGGGCCTGAGTTGTGGCTCAGTGGGTAAAGCCACCACCTTTGACATTGGCATTCCATATGGGTTTTGATTCAAATCCCGGCTTTTTCTCTTTCTTTCTTTCTTTCTTTCTTTCTTTCTTTCTTTCTTTCTTTCTTTCTAAATATAACAAGCAGGTTTTTTTTTTTTTTAAGATTTATTTATTTATTTGAAAGGCAGAGTTACAGAGAGGCAGAGAGAGTGAGAGAGAGAGAGAGTCTTCCATTCGCTGGTTCACTCCCCAGATGGCCGCAATGGCTGGAGCTGCGCCATGAAGCCAGGAGCCAGGAGCTTCTTCCGGGTCTCTCACGCAGGTGCAGAGGCCCAGGGACTTGGGCCATACTCCACTAATTTCCCAGGCCATAGCAGAGAGCTGGATTGAAGTGGAGCAGCTGGGACTAGAACCGGTGTCCATATGGGATGCCGGCACTGCAGGTGGCGGCTGTACCCGCTATGCCACAATGCTGGTCCCTGAAAATGCTTTTGTGGCGGACTGTGTGAAGGCCTGTAAAGCGATTTCCATTCTTGTGTGCATCAGAGCCTGTTCCTTGGTTACACAGCACTCAAGTCTTATTCTTGCTCGTATGAGAGGAGAACTTTTCCACTGAGCAATAAAAGGAGATTGCAGTGCTAATGTTTTATGCCAGGCACAATCTGTGCTGCTCAGAACCTCGTCTGCTTGCAGAGTGAGCTCAGGGGTAAGAGAGACCTTCCTTTTGCTCCTTTCATCTTCTGTTGCTGAGGTTTTGTTGTTACCTTTATATATTTTACAGGAAGCCTGCGTCTTAAAAGCGTTGTGTGATTGTACAGGCAAAAGACTGTATTGAAAAGTTTGTTTCTTCAAAACTGACTTTAGAAGGTTTGTGGAAAATGGGATTAAAAAATAATGCACATTTTCCAGGAACTTTTTGAAGGCCCCTTGTATCATTGCTGAGCCTCCCTGCTCAGTAATAAAAAATAGCACTTTGGTTGATTGATTCATTTGTTGAAAAACTACGATGTGCCCAGCTTTGGTGTCTGTGTCAGAGACTTGACACCAGACAAGCCCTGCTTCTAGGTAGCTTACATTCTAAATGCAGAAGCAGGGGCGGACCACCAAGAAGAGAGTGGTCCATGATTGTAGGTATTAATAAAGACCTTTAGAAACTGAATAAGACTGAACGAGACTGCATGGGAGTGGCTGCCTGTAGGTAAGGTGGTCAAGATAGGTGTTTCTGGGAAGTGGGTAGATGGCCAGCAGGATGTGCCATCAAACCAGAAGTCCTAGTGTGTGCTCTTCATTCCTGTCATATACTGCACCATGCTATTTCATGTATAAGTAAATGCTTGTGTTAAGTGTGGAGGGATGCAGGTGGCGTCTTACCTTGAAGAAACTTTCAGTATCTGTCATTCTTGATGCTCGGGCCACCTGCAAGCAGATCATAGTGGACTTTATGGAAGAGCCGGGTCATTTGTTTGGACTTCTATAAAATGAGCTTCAGAATGTCTAGGACACTGTGTGGGTACCCTTAGACCATAGCTGCTGCCTAGGATGGAGATGCCTGTCATTGGCCATGACACCCACATGCACCCAGCCAGTGCCAAGGGGACAGCCTTCTCTTCATCATCCATCCCATATCAGGCCATATAACAGGCCATGTTTGTATTAGCTGCTCTCCGAGAGACTATGTGGATTGTTTTATTTGTCCGTTCACAAACACTTGCTGGCCTTCTAGCATGTGCTAGACTGTGGGGATAGAATGGGAAGCAAGACCCAAGCGATCCTTGTGTGCAGGGAGCTTGAAGCCTAGAAGGCAAGGCAGACAAGTACACAACAGGCCTAAGACACTCTACCAGTGTTATGGCAAGGTGCTGGGGGGACAAGCTGAGTCCTCACCTTAGTCTGGAGGTGGCAGGAAGGGCCTCCCACAGGAGGCTGGGTTGAGGGGCTGCGAGTGACCCAGCCAGGGCAAGGAGGGTAAGATGGAGGAAATAAGGTTGCAAGCGGAGGAGCGTGTACCTGCCTGCAGGGTCAAACCTTGACTGAGCAACCGAATGCCTGAGTGACAGCAGCATAGCATGTGTGGGGAGCATTGAGAGCGGGGGATCCAGAGTCGTGTCCCCTTGGTTCACTCCCCATGTCTGTACCAGGGCATTCTCAAACACACAGAAGTAGAGAAAATCATTCAGTGAAGCCCCATACCCATCAGCCGCTTCAATAGTCATCAATTCACAGTCAATCTTGTTTTGTCCACACCTCCTCTTTTGCACCAACTCATTCTCCCAATACCATGAGTTCTTCTGAAGCAAATCCCTGACCCTAGATTGTTTCGTCTGTATCTATTTTTGTATTCACTGTGTATTTATTTAGTCTCCAACTCTTGATATGGTATCTTCTCGTGGTAGACAGTCGGTGAAGACATTCGTTTGGCTGTTGACTCGATAGAGAATGGAGTGGAGGAAAGAAGAGCAGTTAGAAGGCGGAGGGCATCGTTGGCCTCTGTGGATCTTGGCTGTGTGCTGCGGACCCCCGGGAAGGCAGTGTAGGGTATTGAATCAGCAGGGAGTGACATAAAGCAGTCATTGTGCATAAAGAGTGGAGGAAGAATTGGAGGTGGAAGTTGCATGTGCAGGGAGATTTTTAGGAGGCTGTTAGAACAATCCAGGCAGCCACATTGCGGCTCCGTGTGGGAGACTGTAAGGAACCGGAAGAAATGGAGGGGGTGGGGGTGAAGGAAAGGCAGGGGAAGAAAGCAGAAATAGGAAAGAGTAAGAGGAGGGCAGGTGCATGGCGAGAGGGAACAAAAGGAAGGAATGAGCCAGAGAAAGATGAAGGAAGTGTTTAAAAGCCCGGGATGCTACTAAGTTCTGCGGGTGAGGGCACCAAGCACGTGGGGACTGAGGGGTTTGCGCCATTGGCTGTCACGGTGCCAGGCCAGGCAAATGCCTGCTGAGAGGGGATTGCCCGTTTCCTGCCAGTTCTCTTTGCCTCGATGGGTAGAGTGCCAGCAGCACTCAAGGGGAAAAGTCTGCTTTCAGTGTCTGATCCAAGACAGGAGGGAGGGAGTGGGAGCGGGAAGCACAGCGGGCGTCATTGTCAGGGGCTTGCTGGTAACCAAGGAGCATCAGACAATGTCGGGGGAGGAGAAATCTGGACAGGAAATGAGCTGGCAGGAACCGGGCTGCTGCCCACTGGAAGGGGGCTGAGGGCCAGGCCCTGTCCCAGAGGGAGCCGGCGTGGGAGCCAGCACCAGGGCTCTGGGCAGAAGGGCATTGTCCTTGGCACACCAAGCAGTGTTCAATAAGATCCCAGCAGCACAGAGTTCCCACTGGCAGCCAGGAAGGGGCAGCCACCCTGTCTCCAAGCACTCACTGTGTGCCAGGCGTGGGAGCTACCTGTTGGGCCGTGCACCCCCTGCACACGTTCAGGTTCAGGGCCTTGGCACAGCAGCTCTTTCACGTGATCGGCAGCCTTCAGAACCTAGAGCTTGGCAGATAGAGGACCAACAGTTGAGTTATTCCTGTTTCCCAGACTGGCAAGATTTCATCAGCGTTTGTTTTAGGGTTGGGATGCCTCCCCTCTCTGAGCCAGGCAGTGCTATGAAGGATTTCCTTAAATACAGCAGCTTTCCCCCAACCCTTGTCTCTGCTTGCAAGGGGAGTGAGTTTTTGGAAGTGGGTAACACAGTCTTTGGTCCATGTTCGTTTATTGGTCAGTGTGCATCTCAGTGCGGAAGCAGTGGGATTTGCTTTTTTTTTTTTTTTTGGCATCGGGACCAGTCAGAGGCTACCATCTGGAAGTGTGTTTGCTTGCGAACTCTGCCACCCCCAGGGGAAGGGCAGCCTTGGACTGCAGGTAGGTGAGCCGACCGGCTTGGCAATGCTTCTGCCCTGTGTTCCCCACCTGAGCTTCGGTGGGCAGCCAAGGATTTCTGCATGGTGGGCCGACAATGAGAGGTGCAGCCAGCCATATGTATTCAGGGCTCAGCTTGGCACAGAGCAACACAACATTCTGACCCAGAACTCACGGTGAGAGCCACAGAGGATGTCTTTGTGGCTTTTTTGTGGTACAAATGGATACGTTTTCCTCAAACTTTTTGCTAGTTTGAATGTTGAATGTACCCCATGTGTTAAAGTCTTGGCCCCTAGGACAGTGCTCTGGGTGGGGGGTGTGGAACTTTCAGGTGTGCCCAATGGGATGTCCTGGTGTCACTGGGCATGTCTCATGAGGAGGGCTGGTTAGAAAAGCCCGAGTCAGTCCCAGCCATTCCCTTGGCTTCCTGGCTCCCCACGTGGTCCCTCTCTGGTCATGCTCCACTGTTGCCTGTCCACCAGCCTGGCCAGGAGCCTGACCAATGGGGTCACCTGATCTTGGATTTGAACCTCCAAAACTGTGAGCTAAATAAGTCCTTTTTTTAAAAATCAGGTTAGTTTCTTCAGATATTTTATTAGAGTGATAAAAACCAGACAGATACACCCTTGATAGGGATATGTACATGGAAAGAGGAGTAGGGACAGTGAAGAAGAGGGCTGTGGGGAGTTGGTGGACATCGTTCATACGCCCTCAGCACAAAACTGCACACATCTTGCTGAGCAGGGAGCAGCTACCCCTAGCTTAGCTTGCTCGAGGATGTTGGTCACAGCCCACTGTGTCCGTAGTTCCCACCCGATGGGCAAGCTGTGACAGGACGGCTGCTGCTGGGGGCTTCAGGGTGCACTTGATGATTTTCTTGTTTCTCTCCTTGTCCCTGCACATGCTGCTGGCTGGATGAGACAGGAACTTCCGCCCTCCAGTCTCAATGTCTGTGCTTGAAGCCCATGCTGCTAATGGTGCCGACCGGAAATAGCTCATCTTGCGTTATCAGAGAATAGCTCTAGATAAGAGTGATTTCTCGGAAACGTGACAATTTCATTCTCGAAAGTTTTAGATCAGAGCCGCGTTGCAAAGCAAGCTTTTGACAATACCTGTGTACTCATCACTCACTCTGTCTTAGTTACCAGAATGGGCTGCAGCAAAACGTAAACTTCTGATAATGAGGATTCGGCCTGGTTGTTGGACACTTCTGAGAGCATGCTCTGCCCATGGGAGAGACTTAGCCTGACTTTTCCGTGAATCTCACCCGATCGCCTCTGCGTCTGTTTCTTGAAGTTTAATGGCTTTGCTGCTCTACCAGCCTCCCTTTGGTAGGCACCCCAGATGTTCAAAGCCTGAGAATTTCTTTTTAGAGGCAGAAAATAATTGGAGCCTCCACAGTCTCTGGTTGTCACCTAGGGCAGAACTGTCGGTCGCCAAGGAAACCCACTAATCCAGTATCATTTCTAACACTAAGTCAAAATGGCTCCATGCACATCTGAAGGAACAAAATGCCAAGCCTTTGTCACAGTGGTCACTGTTGACATCAGAGTCTTTTACGTTTATTTACAGCTTATCTGTATGCTCACTGCTGATCTAGACCCAGACCTCAGGAAAGCAATACTGCCACACCTGGTGTTATCCCCTCCACAGCAGTAGGGTAGGCAGTCACAGGGTTTAGGACCATCTACATTTCCACCTCAGGTTCTGTGTCTCTTCAGCCAGCTTCGGCTCCATCCATAGAGAACCCTGGGCAGTTAGGAGAAGTATTAAGTTGTCCTAATCAAAGGTTAGGGAATTATGATAAGAACAGAAGAGCTGCCAAATTCACTATCTGTGCCTGAGTTGGAATTGGCAGGTTTGGTACTTGGCTTCTGGAACAGGGGGTTCAAGGTGAAGTACAGAGGTGGTCCCAAAGAAGCCAGGTCTCTCACTTGGGTGATGACATAAACCTGTTTTAGAATGCAAGCATAGGGGCTATTTAAAAAGGGTAGATAGCAGCTTTCTCGTTGTCTGGGCCTTTGAGCAGTCCAGAGGGTGCTCAGGGGAGATACGGTCACCCTTGGCTCAATGAGCACTGAGATTACAGCTGTCCTGAAAGATGTTGTGAAATTGATCCAATTGTAAGCAACATGTGGTGGAAAGAGGCTAGGAATCGGTTCTCTTGGGCCACATTCTAACTAGCTATGCAATCTTAAGCAAGTCATAACTTTCTGGAACTTTCCATGTATAACGTGCCTAAAATGGGAGCATATTCATGGTCTGTTTCAGCTGTAACATCCAGAGCCAAATGTGCTTGGGCCATTCTTGCTCTCCCTTTCCAGGTGGTGTATTTGCTTGTTGATTCAATTACCACGCTTGTGCATTGCCCTTGAGAGAGCTGTGTCAGTAAGACTCACAGCTTTATCAGTTGAATTTAGTAAAATCCTTGTCTCTCTGACAGGATATCGCTTGCCTATTATGGTTTGAACCTAGGGCATTTTGTGATGGCTACTTTCTAAAATAATAGTTAAGATTTAGACTTTCATTTGCCAGACCATCTCTGCAACTCATTTGCTGTTGTGTAGCCCTGGGAGGGCTTTTTGTTTTGTTTTTTAGTTGTGGGGAAAATCAATAACTTAAAATTCATCATTTTAACCATCCTAAAGTATATCATTCAGTAGTATTTAGTGCATTCACAGAGTATATTCACTATTGGATTCCAGAATAATTTCTTTTCTTTTTTTAAAAAAGATGTATTTATTTGAAAGTCAGAGTTACAGAAAGAAAGAGAGACAGAGAGACAGAGAGACAGAGAGAGAGAGAGATCTTCTGTCCATTGGTACACTCCTCAAATGGTTACAACAGCTGGGGCTGGGCCAGGCCAAAGCCAGGAGCCTGGAACTTCTTGTAGGTCTCCCACATGAGTGCAGGGGCTCAAGCACTTTGGCCATCTTCCACTGCTTTCCCAGGCCACCAGTAGGGATCTGGATCAGAAGTAGAGCAGCCAGGACATATGGGGTGCCAAGGACATAGGCAGAGGCTTAACCTACTATGCCATAGTTCCAGCCCCTAATTGGCACTTTTCTTCTAAAGGGACTTTTACGTTAATGTTTCTTGGTGTCTGGCTTCTTCGACTTAGCATTAAGTTTACAGAGTTTACCCAGATTCTAGGGTGTATCAGCACTTCATTCCTTTCATGAATGGGTAAGATTCTGCTGTGTGGTTATACCGCATCTGGTTAGTCCATTCATCTATTCATGGATGTTTGAATTATTTCTGCTTCTTGGCTATTACGAATAGTTCTGCTGTGAACATTCATGTACAAGTTTTTGGTTGAACACCTCTTTTAAATTATTTGCATTATATACCTAGAAGTGAAATTGCTGGGTCATATGGTAATTCTATGTTTAACTTTTTGATGAAATGCCAAACTAGTTTCTAAAGCAGCCAGATCATTTTGTGCTCCCACCAATGATGTATGAAGGTCTGGGAAGCTATTTGCTGTTTATCCTGAGTTTGGTGTATTGGCGGTGAGTTCTGGGCCCCAGGTAGTTCTTTCTTTTTTCTGCTGTTTAGTTCTCTGACCATGCCTAGCCTTTCAGTTTCCATTGGACCCTGTAGGGGACTTGCGTTTTGGCCTGCTCAATGTCCATGTTGATTCTTCTGAAAACATCATTAATAGCATTTTTATTTTCCTTTGGTGAACTAAGTCCTCATTCAGTGTGTAAGCTTTAAAGGGACTGTGACTCAAGATGCCCTGTCCATCTCCTTCTTTTTATTTTTAAAGATTTATTTATTTACTTGAAAGTCAGAGTTACACAGAGAGAGAAGGAGAAGAAGGGTGGGGGGGAGGTCTTCCATCCACTGGTTCACTCCCCAGTTGGCTGCAATGGCTGGAGCTGCACTGATCTGAAGCCAGGAGCCAGGAGTTTCTTCTGGGTCTCCCAGGTGGGTGCAGGGGCCCAAGGACTTGGGCCATCTTCCACTGCTTTCCCAGGCCATAGCAGAGAGCTGGATGGGAAGTGGAGCATCTGGGACTTGAACCGGTGCCCATATGGGATGCCGGCACTGCAGGCAGCAGCTTCACCCACTTCGCCACAGCACTGGCCCCTGTCCATCCCCTTCTAAATGGAGGTCAGGGGACTCAAGCTCAGCCAAGTGAGCTCCCCCTCCTCTGGGAAATGCACTCTTGAGTCAAACGAGGAAAGTCCAGAAAGCGGTTGAAGCTGACACGTCCAGTAGTCCATTGTTCCTTGCAGCCTAAGTCTCCAAAACTGCTCGAGTGCCTTCCTTTGTGAGGGCTGTTGAGTCCATTTTCCCTTAGATTTGTGACCTGCATCCTTAACAAATGATTTTTTTTCTTAAAGGAGCTAGAATCTGATCTGGTTGCATTCAACCAAGACTTTGACTAAAGGTATGGGCACCTGCTGTGAGTTCTCTCCTTCTTGCCTGGGACTGTGAGGCCTCACTGCCTGGGTTATCTCCTGGGCCTGTCACCTATAGATCAGGACTTATGACTGACATGCTGAGGGACCATAGGTGGAATTAACGACCTCGACTGGAATCCTTGGTGCTCTCATCTGAATGTTCCCCCTTATACTTACATGCTGGGAACTTAATCCCCAATGCAACAGGATGGGGGGTGGTTTCCAGTGGGAAGTGTTTAGGTCACCAGGGCTCCACTGCCATGAACGAATCGGTGCCACTATAAAGAGGGCTCGTGGGAGTGGATGCACCCTCTCCTCTGCCTTGCGAGGACAGCACTCACCGCCCCCACTTGCCCTTCACCTTCCACCATGTGAGGAGGCAGTGAGAAGGGCCTCCCTAGATGCTGGCACCTTGAGCTTGGATTTCCAGCCTCCTGGACTGTGAGAAATACATTTCTATTTTTTATTAAAATTATTCAGTCTGCGCTATTTGTCATAGCGGCACAAAATGAACTAAGACAACACCTGATTAAACACTCACCACCCACCCATCTCATTACATCACAGACCTGCCTGGGCTAAGCCTGCATGCAGAGCCCAAGCAACACATGCCGAGCCCAGGGGACAGCCCAGATGCCTTCCTGAGGGCCAGATATAACCTTTCTTTCCTGACCAGTTCTGTGCTTATGGGTGCCTCCCCTTCAGAGCCAAGGCTGCAGTGGACAAAAGATCATGCCCGTTGTATAGACATGCTTCCCCTGTGTGGGAAGAATGTGGAGCCCAGCTTCAGAACACCTGCATTCAAATGTCAGCTCTACCACTTGCAGCGTGGGCTTGAGCAATTCTTTCCATTTCTCTTACATCTCAGTTTCCTGATTTGTGAAATGCTGGTTGTACTTACTCCTGATTTACTCAACCTTTGAGAGCAGCTGGAAGGGTCAGATCAGCAGATGGAGGTGCCAACAGCCTCCTTTCCTGCAGACTGAGTTTCTTCAGGATCAGGATCTGTCTTTCACCTGCACTGCAGTGCACGGCACAACACCTGGTTCACAGTAGATACTCGTAACACATTGGTTGAACTAATCCACTTTGGGAAGGCATTATCTCAAAGCTCAACTGGTGCTAACTTGGTGATGGGACGAAGGAAGAGTGGAGCCAGGAGCAGGTGGCCAAAGCAGCCTGGAGGCCTGTTCTTTGGCTCCTCTTTTAGGAGCCTCTGTTCTGGACTGAATTTTCATGGCACTGAGAACCAGGATTTTTTTTTTCCCTTCCCCAGTTGCCATTGAAACCAGAACTGACTGAAGGAGCAGCTGAGCAGTTCATCAGACTCCATGGCTCAGAAGGAGACGAGAGCCCACTCTCAACGAGGTTTCCAGTGACAGCAGGCTCCAGCGGGGATGTTGTCATTTCATGGTCACATGGCACAGGCATTGTTCTAAGCTTGCATGGAGGCTTTTGCTAAACCCAGCTGCCTTGAGCTTTGCACCAACCACTTGGGCAGACTGCCAGCCCCTTTGCCCCATTCTTCCCAGACCAGAAGGATAGCTGAGTAGCCCTCACAGATTTTTCTAGGGTGAAACAACCCAGCAGATTTAGGCACGCACTCTGGGAACAAGGCAATGATTGTGCAGTAGGGGTGTGTGTGGATTTTTTGGTTGTTCATTAAAAACTTGGTTTGTTGAGGTAAAATTTATATGTATACTAATACTCACAGATCTGAAGTGTACAATTGGATGAATTCTTTCAAATGTGTGGATCTAAGTATCCAACTCCTCAATCAAAATATAGGGTATTTCTGTCACCCCCAAAAAGCTGCCTTCTGTCCCTGCCCTTTCAGTTCCTGCCCCATCCAGTTGGCAACAATAATCCTGACTTCTGTCACCATAAGAGAGTTTCGTCTTTCTAGAATTTCCTATAAACAGAAACAAATAGCATGTACTCTTTTTTCTACTTTTTTGTATCTGGCTTCTCATTTTGATATTTATCCTGACTATTGCATGTATCAATAGTTCATTATTTAAATTGCTGAGTAACATATCTCTATATAAACATGCCACACTTTATCCTTAATGTTCTTGAAATCGATCCTGTTGTTGCATGTCAGTACTTAGCATTATTTTACTGCTATATGCCATGCCATTATGCACATATGCCAGGTTGTTTATGTGTTCTGTTGTTGAGCAACATTTGGATTACTTCCAGTTTTACCTATGATGAATGAAACTGTTGAAAAGGTTTCTGTAAAAAAGTATTTCATGGAGATACGTTTCTCCTGGATGCAGAATTGCTGGGCCATGTTGTAGGTGGATGCTTAAGTTCATACGAAACGGAGTCAGACCTTCTTCCAGAATGGTTGTACCATCTTACATGCCCACTGACAATGTGGGAGGTTCCAGTGGTTCCACATTCTCACTGCACCTGTCTTTCATTTTAATCCCTTTACTGGGAGTGATATCATTGGCATCTCACAGAGTCAGTGGAATTTTAATGGAACATCTATATTTGCTATAGACAGTTTTAGGCAGAACAGGTGACAGTGCTAGGAGGAGCCTGACAGCAAGTAGGGGTTCTGGTATTCCACCTTCTCCCCCTTCCCATCTTTTACGCAGTTCCTGCTAATTTCTCACTCACAAAATCTACCCTTTTCCATTTTCAAAGTTATCGCTAGAGTTAATGTTCTGGTAGTTTCTATGGCAGAGTTGAATCCTTGAACCTGAGTCCAACTCCAGCTCTTGTTCTGGGAGTGAGGGGTTCTGTTAGGGCAAACAGTGTCAGGAAAGGTGCCTCCTTCCCATCTCAGCTTTCTGGACTCCTTAGGATAATAATTCTGTTAGGGCATGCAGATCAGAGAAGACATCATGACTGTCCCACCATGTGAAACAGAAAGCTCGTTGGTAACGCAGAGGATTTGCAGGAATCTTAGAATGTAACATGATCATCAGTGACCATCAGAGCTTCGTCCAGGAGGACCACTTTAAGATTTTGAGACAAAAAGACATCTCTCTGTTCACTGTTAAAGATGTTCATCTTTACACTACCACTGGCTGGTATGCACTCCTGGGGAGCTCTCCAGGGTACTGGACTTCTGCTTGGAATAATCTCTGACTCCAGAGACTAATGTTCCATCTCTGTATCCAACCACTGTCTCCATATGTCTTGAACATTGTCTTTCCAGTATCACTTTTTAATTCCATCTCAAGTCTACATCCCTGTGACTTACTTTAAGATAGGTCCTCTCCTTATATCTTTAGCTTGTTACACTGTCATCATGATATTCCAACTTGGTGCTTCTCAAACTTTGCTATGTAAACGAATCATCTGAGGATCTTGGTAAAATGCAGATTCTGAATCTAGGTTTGGGGAGAGGCAAATGATTCTTCCTTTCCAACATGCTCCTCTGTGAGTCTCGTGCTGCTGGTCTGGGGATCATCCAGAGTAGCGAGGTTCTGATCATCTCATCTTCCACTCTTGCCCCTCAACATCAGTGCTGTCACTTTAATAAAACACAGCTTGGACCAGTGTTGTGGAATAGTTGGTGAAGCCACTGCCTACAATGCCAGCATCCCATAAAGGTGCCAGTTAGAGTCCCAGCTGCTCCACTTCCAATCCGGCTCTCTGCTAAAGAGCAGTGGAAGATGGCCCAAGTACTTGGGCCCTGTACCCACGTAGGAGACCTGGAAGAAGCTCCTGACTCCTGGCTTTAGATCAGCAAAGCCTTGGCCATTTGGGGAGTGAACCAGCAGGTGGAAAAAAAAACACAATTTTTCAGTGACTTCTAAAATCTCAACTTTTTTTTTTTCTTGTGAACAGCAGATCCCTGCTCCATGGACTGGTGTCTATCTTTCTTACCCCGTTAGGTACCTCCTTCTCCATATTCCAGCCACAATGGACCTTTGAAAACTTTACAGGAGATAATGTGCTTTCCAACCCCAGGGCTTTTGCATGGCATTACCTCTACTTGGAACCCCCTCTTTTCTGTAGGGTTGGCTCCTTCTAATTCTTTGGAGCTCAGCTTAAATCTTCCTATCTTGGAAATTTCCAACCAGAAGGTAAACCCGTAAGAGAAGGGAGCATGTTTATTTTGTTCACTGGTGTAGTTCCAGAATATAGTAAACTCTTGATAAGTATTTGAGTGAATAAATGTAAATGCCAGACGTTCTGTCAAAACTGATCTTGATTAACAGGGTTTTCACCAGTTTCAAATAGATACACTGGTTTTCTGGCTGTTATTCCAATCACTGATTACAGCATTGCTGAACAATTGCCTGTAGCTTTCTAACTGTTTTGTCTCTAAATTTCATGCTTACTAATTTGTCGTATTATCCGCCATCAATTAGTGAACTTGAAGCATTGCTTTAGCCAGATTCTTATTCTGTTTTTAAAACAATAATTCTCATTTTCTATTACTATTGAACAGTGTCCAGACTCTTAATCGGATGCAGTAGATTGTCGGCCATTGAATGGTCCCGAGTACTAGCCTCACTGTGTGCATGGCCATTGCAGGGAGAGTTTTGGAGATGCTCCCCATCAAAAGCAGGGGTCTGTTTCTCTATCCTCTGGCCGTGGGCTTGACTTTGGACTTGCTTGGGTCAACAGAATGCATTGAGGTTTACAGGGTGCCAATTTCAGGCCTGTAGCTCCTTGATGTTTCAGAACCCCCCCTGCAAGAATAGAAGCCTGCACCAGCCTGAGGGAGGAGGGGAGGCCACACGCAGGGGAGCGTTACTGCCTGAATTAAACTCCTCTTACATCAGCGTTGTTTGGGGTTGGGAGAAGGAGTCCTGTGACCACCCACATGCTTGCTGACTCACTCCAAGGACTCCCAGGTCCCAGAGGTGGTTGGAAGGGTATTTATGGCTTACTACAGGGGAAGAGCATGTGACAGGTTCAACCTGAGAAAAAGACACAGCAGGCAGAGCCCGAGAAAGTCCACTTGCAGACACTCAAAGTTTAGCCTTCGGTGCAGGAGGGAGGTTGCACAGAGCGTACTTCTTCCTCCAGCAATGAATTATAGTAACACATGCACAGTGTTTCTGTGTAGAGAAACTTAAGACAGAGTCCAAGGTTTTTATTGGAGCTACAGTTACTGAAATTTCGGTCCACTGTAAATCACAATATTTGCACAAAAGTCTAGGCAAGCTGGTACAGCAGGAGTCAGTGCTTCAGGTATACTAAATAGCCCTGCCAGTTAGTGTGGACGACAGAATGGCAGAATAATGGGATCCTAAAGATATCTAAGTCTCAACTCACAGAACCTGCAAGTACGTTAGCCTACATGACAAAAGGGATATTGCACATGTGATTAAGTTAAAGATCTTTTTTTGTTTGTTTAAAGTTTAGTTATTTATTTGAAGGGCAGAGTTACAGAGAAAGATGGAGAGACAAATAGGTCTTTTACCTGCTGGTTCACTCCCCAGATGTCCACGATGGCCAGGGCTGGGCCAGGCTGAAGCCAGGAGCCAGAAGCTTCATTCAGGTCTCCCACATGGGTGGCAGGAGCCCAAACACTTGGGTCATCTGCTGCTTTTCCCAGGCCTTTATCAGGAATCTGGATCAAATATGGAGCAACCAAGACATGAACTGGCATCCATAAGGGATACCGGTATTGCAGGTGATGGCTTTACCTGCTGCGCCACAATGCCAGCCTCAAGGATCTTGAGATGGGAAGATGTTCCTGGATTATCTAGGGTTAGAGTTAAGGGGATTGATAAGAGAAGCAGGGAAAATGAGAGGGATTTGAAGATGCTAAGCTGATGCTTTAGAAGATAGAGGAAGGGGTCATGAGTCAGGGAATGCAGATGGTCTGTGAAAGTTTTAAGACACAAGGAAATGGATTATTTTCTAGAACTTCCAGGATGACTAGCTCCTGATTCATTTTAGACTTCAGGTATCCAAAGCCGTGAGGAAATACATTTGGGTGTGTGCATTTTTTTGATTAAAGGCTTATTTATTTATTTATTTGAGAGGCAGAGTTGAGGGGGGGATCTTCCATCTGTTGGTTCACTCCCCAAATGGCTGCACTGGCTGAGGCTGGGCTGATCTGAAGCCAGGAGCCAGGGGCTTCTTCTAGGTTTCCCACATGGGTGCAGGGGCCCAAGTACTTGGGCCATCCTCTGCTGCTTTCTCAGGCTTGTTAGCAGGGAGCTGAATCAGAAGCAGAGCACCCAGGACTCTAATCAGTGATGCAACACTGGCAGGCAGCAGCTGTACTTACTGTGCCACAACACCAATGCCTATTTATTTATTTGAGAAGTTAGAGAGAGAGAGAGAGAGAGAGAGAGAGAGAGAGAGAGAGAGTTCCCATCTGCTGGTTCACTCCCAGTGCCCCAAATGGCCAAAGCTGGAATCTGGGAAATCGGTTTAGGTCTCCCTCATGAACAGAAGGGTCCCAACACTTGAGCTGTCTCCTAAGGTGCACATTAGTAAGAATCTGGAATTGGAAGTAGAATTAGAAATTCAAGCCCTGGCACTCTGATATGGGATGTGGGCACTCCAGTTTGTGTCTTACACACTAGGCCAAACTCTGGCCCATGTGTTGGTTTGAATCCCTGCATGTGTGGTAATTTGTTAAACCAGCAATAGAAAACTAATACAATTAGTGACATAGGTAACATTCCCAAAACCAAGTTCCCCTATGCCAGCCAAGATGTTAATGCCTTTCTGTACATGTCTGTATCCAGCCAGCTAATCACCAAACGTGAGAGGGACCAGCCAAGACCAGCAGACCCGCCTACTAAACCCACAGCAGATTGCAGAAACATGAATGAGTCCAGCCCAAGCCAGAATATCCTCACACCATGGGCAATCAGACCATCAAGGTCTAGGTTATTATTGTGGGCAATGATAAGACTTACTCTTTAAACCACTGAGTTTTAGTGTGGTTTGTTATGCAACAGTAGCCAAGAAAAGCATGGAGTTCAAGGCCTTCGAGTGAGAATATCCTGTCTTATCTCTTGTGCACAAGCCTTGTTTTGAGTATGCTGATTATTTACCGTCACCCAGACAGCCCTTGTTCCTTCCCATGGCTGCACTTTCCTGTGACCTCCCTGTATCTGGAGTGCCGTTCCCATCTGCATCCTTGCCTCCTAGTTCAGAATGTAATTGACGGGCATTTGGCATGCGTTTCTGTGAACATCCATGTTTCCAAGTCTTGTAGTCAACTGCTGCCATTTGGAATTCGGTGAGATCATGCAGTGTGTTACTAGAATTAAACAGCCTTGGAAGTCATTGCCATCTGTGAGCTCTCAAAAGAACAAATACTTTAGAAAACACTTTCCACTCAGATGAAAAACTCGAGTTGAGTTGGTGAGAAGGCTGCCAAAGGTTTTTTTTTTTTTTTTAATGAGAGGGAGGTTTATCGATTCTTTGAGTGCTTATGGAACTTTAATTCCTTTAGTCCCATAGCTGAGCTGTCTGGCATTCTTACTGGCACTTTGATTATTATTATATCTATAAATGCTGAAAACTTCTATGGGCCTAAGTTAGGCAGCTTTTGGCATTTCATTGCTACCTGAGTTAAAGCTAATTACAAAGTCTTGAAATCAGGCACTGTTCTGAACTAAGAGTTGGAAATCTTGGCCAGTGCTCTTATTGCTGTAAAGTTGTTGTAAAAATGAAAGCCAGCAACCAATATTTATGGAGTGCTTACTCTGCTAAGCCCTGGGCTTAGTCATGGGGATACAGAGGAAAATTGTCTAGGAGTGGTCCTTAACCTTACGGAGTTTGTAACCCACTATAAAATTGTTATAATTGTTCAAGTCTAGAGCAGACCATTTCACTAAGTTGATAATGAGATATAGAGGCACTTGGAGATTAAATAGAAATGTGACAGTCATGCCATCCCAAGAACATCCCAGTATCCTTTGGGTCGTAGAACCTACTTACTTCTAGTTGTTGTGCCAGTATTCCAGGATAACCCTGTAGTCAACCAATGTTTATTTATTATTAGCAGTCTGAAACCAAAGAAAATATGAAAAAGACCTATATACCCCCTGCCCTCATGAGTCACACATCCTATCCAAACATTGACAGAACAAGAACAAAATATTGTGGCTACAGAAGTGTGGTTCACATGACATGATATCCGTCTAGTTTTTATGTTTTGCTAAATCATCAGGCACACTCCTAAATGACAGTTGCTTTGATAAAGAGACTTGCAGATCAAAACTGGATGATGAAAGTAGACTATGAATAGACCGCAGGAATGAAAGAGATGACCCCAGGACTTCCGTGATCTTTTCACTGGATCCCCCAGTGTCTCCTTTGTAAAGTGCATGTCATAGAAAGAGCACTTGGACTTGAGATCGTAAGTTCTGGTTTCCACTCTGCTTTGAAACCACTGCATAGTAGTGAGCAAATCACTTAACCTTTTGTTCTCAGGGATGACAGGAGTGATACCTTTTCTTATCCCTTATGCGGGTCAAAGCTGACACTCCTCTAACAACAGACAGGTTAACAAGAGAAAAACAGGTTAATATAATTGATGTTTTACACAACACAAGAGCCTTGCGAATGAAGACTCAAGCACCCAGGAAAAACTGCCCATTTTTACACTTACATTCCATTAGGAATGGACAGCCATGTAGAAATGTGATTGACAACAGAGCATGATCTAATGGTAGCACGCTGAAGGGAAGCCCAGCCTGTCTGTCCGGAGACGTGGCTCCTCCCTCCAGAGTGTGGAGCAGGACCCCCTGTGGAAGGAGAGTCTCCTGGTCTATTGTCAGACCAGGTAGGTCTAAGGATTGCATTATGGCCAGCTCGTGGACAGAAAGAGGGAGGAAGTTGAGAGTAATGTGTTCAAGCTTTATGGCTGACTTAGAGGAAAACACATTCTAGTTTCTATGACTCATGTCAGGGGAGAATGAGGGGCAGGAGCCCAGAGGGCAAGGGATGGTCAGAGAGAAATTTTGCTTCCCAAGTCCTTTAGTTCGAAGCATTTGGCAGTGCCAAAGCACCACACTTCTGGGTGTCGTTTCTGAGCCCCAGCAGTCCCCTGGAAACAGGAAGTTTATGTTAGCTCTGTTCAGCTCCAAAGTATTTTAACTCTTTGATCTATTTTTCCCCCATATAGTTATTCTTTTATTCCTATGTGTGGCTTCTGAAAGTTCAGATTTCTTCCTATCTTTGGAGAGAGAATTGTCTTACAAGGCTTACGTAGCATTTCCATTAACCTCAGCAAGCAAGAACACGAAGCAGCAAAGAGAGAGGCCTCCTTTGTATTTAGGCAAACAGGACTTGGGTCATTCGCCCCGTAGGATCCTTGATTGTGAAAGCTGTTTTTGCAGCTATTTCAGCAGGAACACTAGGCTTCAGTTTCAGGGTGTTCGCCCTGGGTGGAGCTAGGGTGTGTGTGGCTTTTGTAAGTCTGTCCACCCACAGACCGTGGACTGAAAATACTGTATGGATTTGCAAGTTTAATTTTTTCTGCTGCAGATCATGATAAGGATTGTGCCTTAAGCAGCCCAAGAATCTCAAGAGACCCGAAAAACCACCAGGGGCAGGGCAGCTCCAAGATGTAAAGAAACATCAGGTAAAATGAAAAGCATAATAATATTAATAAAATCCCCCAAATACTGGGGCCTTAGGAATTTCAGGAGGCTGATCGGCAGTGAGCCCATCCAGTTGCTTCCCTCTGAGGAATCCTGCACGTGAAATCCCTGTCAGTTCAGAACTGATGGCTCACTCCTCAAACCACAGGTGAAGAATGATGGCACGGGCAAATAAATATTCATGAGGCCATTTAGGGCGTCAATATTTATGAAGAACCACTAATGCATTCAAAGACAAAAGACAGAGCGTGTGGGTAAGAGAGTGCAGGCTGTCCTATTAGCTGTCCCCTGGCTGCCCTGGAACCTTGGGGGCGATAGCTCCCCAGATGTCTCGGTTGGCGGTCGGCGTCTTATTCTTTCTTCCTTCCCCACCCCACTCCTGGCCTCATTATTGAGATTCAACTCCTTGTTTTTTACGAAAGGTGTGGTTTGGTTATCTGTGGTCTAATCTCTCTTCCTGGCATTGTAGAGGCAAGTGCTTAATTCCATGCACCTGCTGATTCTAGAGTTTTTGCCTGGTGTCTGGACAGGCAAGCACTTTTTAATACGAGCCTGGGAAAAATAGAGGGTGAAGGTGAAATGTATTCTGTGCAATGCCTTTGAGACACCACAGTAGCAAGAGTAGCATATCTTTCTCAAGAGCAAGATGCCCGGAGGTGGGCTGGGGTGGGGGTGCCTGACTGCTCAGCCACCTGCTGTTCTCTGCAGATTAACCTGGTGAAGTATTTACTGCATAGAGGTTTGGGGATTAAATGAGCTAACACACACGAACTTCTCAGCACAGCTTTGGACTTAGGGGACATGTATACTTTACTCCCGGACCTGGCAGGAGCCAGACAGCGATTCCAACCGGGTAGTCCGAGGAGGGTTTCTTTTTGACAGGCATAGTGGACAGTGAGAGAGAGAGAGACAGAGAGAAAGGTCTTCCTTTTTGCCGTTGGTTCACCCTCCAATGGCTACCGTGGCCGGTGCGCGGCGGCCTGCACACAACGCTGATCCGATGGCAGGAGCCAGGTGCTTATCCTGGTCTCCCATGGGATGCAGGGCCCAAGTACTTGGGCCATCCTCCACTGCACTCCCTGGCCACAGCAGAGAGCTGGCCTGGAAGAGGGGCAACCGGGACAGAATCCAGTGCCCCGACCGGGACTAGAACCCTGGGTGCCGGCGCCACAAGGCGGAGGATTAGCCTATTGAGCCAAGGCGCCGGCCAAGAGGAGGGTTTCATACAGGTGCTACAGGTGCTTCTATCCATGTGAGCAGGGCTTGCGTTTTAAGGATTAAGGAGAAGCATTATTGCAGTGCTGTGAGCTGCAGTCATGAGCCGCACAATGACATTTGGTCAATGACGGGCTGCACGTCTGTTGGTGCCCCCAGGGGATTACAGTTGTGCTGAAATACTCCTATTGTCTAGTGATATCGTGGCCAACTCCATGCAGCTTTACTCGCACATTTGTGGCCCTGGTGGTATAAACCGACCTACTGTGCTGCCTGTTGTGTAATACAGCATATACGCTTGTGTACAGAATATAATACTTAGGAAACTCACAGGTACACTTATAGTGATGTATAAGTGACTATGTTACTGGTTTATGTATTTACTGTTCTAGTCTTTTTATCGAGTCTTTTAGTGTGTCCTGCTGCTTCTAAGAAAAGTTTCGGAGTGGATGTTTAGCCTAATGGTTAAAATGCCCACGTCCCGTGCTAAATGCCTGGTTTCGTGGCCCTGGCTCCTGACTCCAGCTTCTACCAGTGCAGACCCTGAGAGGCAGCGGTGCTGGCTCAAGTAGTTGGGTCCCTGCCACCCATGTGGGAGACCTGGATGGAGTTCTCAGCCAGCTCCTGGCTCTGGCCCTGGACCAGATCCCACCATTGTTGGGCATTTAGGGAGTGAACCAGAGGATAGTAGCTTGCTCTCTGTTGGTCTCTGTCTCGTCTGTCTCTCTGCCTCTCAAGTTAAAAATGTTAATGGTAAAACAGTATGCCAGGTTACGCAGGCAGTAACCTACATCTCATGCTGGTGGCATCTCTTGGGAGCCTTAACAGGCCATGCGTACCAGTTGACTCCCACGGTTGGTGTGAGTCCACTCTCAGAGGTCTACACAATGCCAAGTTGCCTCGCAGTGCATTTCTCAGAACGAATCACTGTCAGTAAGCAAGGCATGAGAACTAGAGAAGGGAAGAGGAGAGGGAGCCATTCAGAGACCCCAGAGATGGGGGCTGAGGGAGCAGCCACGCCCTCTGGAGCCATGGCCCCCTGGAGGAAGGCAGGTCATCCGCAGCTGTCTGCAGGGAGGGGACAGGTGCCCCTCCTCCCTCCCTTCCTTGGTGCTCTCCAGTACCTCTTGCAGTCGAATCTAACTAGAAGAGAACCTGTTTATACAGTTCACATGGTTCCACCTCCTGGCGCTCAGTGTAGGACAGGAGAGGTCAACAGAAACTACCTAGAAGTCTTGTGTTAAAATCCCATCTGTTTCTAATAACTGAGGAGACAACTCACTCATGTGAGTTAGAACTACGGACTCAGCAAGCAGAGCACGGCCTAAGTCCAAGTACAAACAGCGTGGGAACCTGGGAAGTGGGGCAGTTCCCTGGGGGCCTCCTCCACAAGTGAGTAAGGGGCACTTCTCATTGGTTCCTCGGTTGCAGGTCAGTGGAACTTCTAAACCAAGTACTAATTTGACAACCATGCACTCTCTGAAGGGGTGCATGGTTCCTCTTTTTATATTATTTGTTCAGTAAACACAAAGAAAATACAGTGACAAAGTTTGCTCAGTGCTCTTCTGAATTTCTCGTAATTCTTGATGCAGGGGAATCCCAGGGAATTTTGTTCTGGTACATTTCAAAGGCCCCATCAAATGATTTGAGGTTATTCAGATTTGTATTCGTTTGCTGCCATCACCACCAAATGCCACAAACTGACTTCGGCAACAGAAATTTATTCTTTCACGGTTCTGGAGGCCAGTAGTTCAAGATCAAGCTGTTGTCTGGGCCACAGTCCCTCGGAAGGCTCGGGGAAGCATCTGTTCCAGGCACCTCTCCAGCTTCTGGTAGTTTCTTGGCTTGTGGCAGCAGCAGCCAGTCTTCACAGGCACACCCTGGGTGTGCGGCCATCGCTGTGTCCTGGGTTCCCTTTTCCACCACTTACACTGGATCAGGGTTCCTCTTAACTGCCTCATTATCATACCGTCTGCAGGTTTTTGGACCTCCTTGTGATGGAAATTGACAAGAGGCCAACATTCCCCCCGATAAGGTTTACTGGGAGCTTGGGCTCCAATATGGGGGAGCAGCTTGGCTGGAAGAGATTCCATCAGCTGACTCAGAGCGGAGAGCTGGGCAGGGCTGTTTTCTTTCAAAAGTTTCTTTCTTTTTATCTATCTGAAAGACCACTCCCAAAAAGGGCCTGCAACAGCCAGGGCTGGGCCGGGCCAAAGTCACAGAGCCAAGAACTTGATCCTGGTCTCTCACGTGGGTAGTAGGAACCAAGTTATCCTCTGCTGCCTTCCAGGGTGCACATTAGCAGGCAGCTGGCTGGGAAGCTGAAATGGGCATGGAACCAGGCACTCCAGGACGGGACTTGGGCATCCCAAGCAGGGATTCACCCCACCCTGACACAGTGCGTACCCGCCCTGGGCAGGGCGTTTTACGGGTGGGGCTGCCTGGTGGTACCCCTCCCTCAGCACACTGCACCTCAGTGTGCAGCTCCCTGGTGACCTGCACAGTCACTGTTGTTCCTCTTGTGCTATTCCAGGAAAGTCCCATTGCAGCAGCACTGGCTACTCTGTGCTCGCATACAGGAAGTAAGGGGGCGGGGGTGTTTGTTCCTGGCTCCCCCCACTGGGTTGGAGCTGGGTGAGGCAGCCTGCAGTAGGAGATAAACACGTGTCCAGTCAGGAGGGGCTCCATTCTGTGAGCCCCGCCTCTATCCTGTCTGATTTATAGCTTGGCTACTTCTATAAATAAGGGCACATTCAGAGGTATGGATGGTTAGTGTACAAACATCTGTTTTCTTTGGCGGTAACGCAGTCCAACCCATGATAGGATTACATGGGCCACTGCTCCCCGCTTAGGGCAGACAACAAGAGCTGGCTGTAGGGCCATTTCTCTGTGTAGAGTGATCGGCTCTGGCCAGGGTTAGCTTCATGAAACACAGGGGCCCATGAAGGGTGACTCCATTATATTCTTTAATAAACAAAGAATAAGCACAAACTTAACGTGAGTCGGCCAGCGTGAAGGAAACCCAGGGTTGCACTCGAGCCAGACCATTAGCTGCAGCAGGAAGTGGACTCCTTAGGGACTCGCTGAATGCCTGTGCTGGATTCCCTGGGAGGCAGCCTTTTCCCAGGCCTTTTCCCTGCAGGCCTGCTCTGTAGACTGGGGCAGAGAGGGTTCCACAGCGGGTCTCAGGCTGAGCCACGCACTGCCTAACCGTCCTGGACTGAATATGGTTAGCCCAGGAGCATCCTCACCACCGACTCACCCTGCAGTCCTTGAGCAGTGACAGAAGGCAGCTCCTCTTCTCCCCACCCCCTCCAACCTCTCCCCTCCCTCTGCCCCTGCCTCACCCCCAGCATCTCCCTCCATTTCTTGTATGCTTATTCCCTTACTGTCAGGCAACCCTTTGAATTCTCCCCAGGATTTTGTCCCTGGTTCATGTCCATTTCTGCTGTTGTACACTCCAAGGGTAACCTTCCTTAGTGTCATGGTTTCAACCGCAGTCTACATCCAAATTCCCCAAGCCCGTGTCAGACAGAGCCCTGCATTTTCTCTGTTAAAGAGCTCACCACAATGAAGGCTTTGGTCTCCTCCACTAAACCACGAGCGTCACAAAGGGATTGACCCAATAGGTCTCATTTGTTGTTGTGTGTCCTGATGCCTTAGAATGATTGGCGTATGATTGTCACTGTGTTTTGAAGGACAGAATGATTCTGAAATGTTGGTCTAGAACATCCCTCCTGGGCTTCCGATGCCTACATACACCTGCCACTTCATTGTTCCTGGGTGCCCACGTGTCTGAAACAGAACAGCTCCCAGTCTACTCTGCCTCTTGCTGGGTCACTGTCCTCTCCCATATTGGAAGCCTGAGAATCTGTCTTTAGCTTTCCTCTCCTTCACCCTCATTTTTTTTAGATTTATTTATTTATTTGAAAGTCAGAGAGATATTTACACAGAGAGGAGAGGTAGAGAGAGAGGTCTTCCATCCTCTAATTCATTCCCCAATTGACTGTAATGGCTGGAGCTGTGCTGATCTGAAGCCAGGAGCTTCTCCTGGGTCTCCCACACAGGTGCAGGGGCCCAAGGATTTGGACCATCTTCTACTGCTTTCCCAGGTCATAGCAGAGAGCTGGATCAGAAGAGGAGCAGCTGGAACTTGAACCAGTGCCCATATGGGATGCCGGCACTGTAGGCAGTGGCTTTACCCGCTACGCCACAGCACCGGCCCCACCTTCATCCTCCTTATCCAGTCACTCAGGAGGCCCTTCTGCGTCTGTCTCCGAAATATTTCTCAAGGCCATCCTTTCTTTCCTATCCATTCCTTTACCAGAATATTAGTTTCATAAGGGTACAGATGTTTGTTTTGTTCATGGAAGCATCCCCACTGCCTGGAGTAGAGCCGGCCACTTAACAGGTGCTCAAAAATATTGAATGAATGCATGCTACTAGCTCCCTAGCTCAGGGCATGCACCACATCAGTTCTCTGTGCTGCATAACCCCCCTCCCCCCCCACACAATGTAGTGACTTAAACAGCCCTAATTTATGGCTTCTGATGAGTGGTCTTGAGCCAGTTTTGCCCGGTTGCGGTGAGAGAGCTGAGGGGATGGCTATCTGATGGTGGTGCCTCCGTTCTTGGCGTAGTCTCTCATCATCCAATGGGGAGACTGACTTCATCACAATGTGAGGTTCTCCGAGTTTCAAGAGGCAGAATATGGATGCTACATGGCCCCTAGGACCCAGCCGGGAAAGTCTCATTAAGGTCCTGTCTGCTGCATTCTACTGATAACACCGTTGTCACGAGGCTAGGAAGAGTCAAAGGTGTGAAGAGAGAGATGAAGATGAAGCTTTTGGACAGAGGAGCTGCAGTGAGCTTGAGGGGCCGGGTGTGATGGATGGATGTGGCCTTTCAAAAACCGTGCACTGGAACCTCATCCCAAGTGATGGCGTTGGAAGTAGGTCATCTGTGTGGTCAGAGGGATTAGCATCCATATGAAAGGACTTGAGGGGGCCATCTGTCCCTTTTGTCCTGCTTTCCTGCCTCAGGAGGACGGAGTGTGCCTCCCTTTTGTCCTTTTAGCCTCTTCTGCTATATGAGATGCAGCAAGAAGGCCCTCACCAGACACCAAGTGGCAGTGCTTTGACCTCCAGAACCGCGAGAAATAGCATTGTTAGCAATTACCCAATCTCGGGTGGTTCATTATAGCAACTCAGAAGGACTGAGATGCCTGGTAAAGGGTTTGAACACAGGAAGGCATGGTTCCCCAGGAGCCACTGTGCTACCACTGGCTGCACCACCTCTCCGTGTGCACTCAGTTCTGTTTCCCAGGGTTGCCAGGGTGATCTTAAAGGACACATCTGACCCTGCCGCTAGCTTCTTCCATTTTCCACTGAATGTTGGGCTCTGCCAAAATGCTACCTTCTGAACACCAAACACTGAGCTGCAATGACAGCTCCATCTACCTTCCACCGGCAGTATTTAGGTGCAGCGCAGAGACACGGGCACCACTGGATGGCTCCGGCGATGGTCCCCAAAGACACTCATCATCCGGTGTGGCACAGAGATTTTCAGTCATGGTCTCGTCGTCTGCATCTGCTTTTACCATCTGACCATCTCCACATGTTGATTGTGAGCTGAAATCTCACAAAACCGGGAGTGGCCAAGCAGAAAACTCAACAGAAGGCAGGTGGTTTGGAAAAGGCCAAACCTGGGGGAAGAGCAAAGAAGCGGAGAGAGGAAAACAAGGCCTTTTCTTGCTCCTCCCTCTGTTCTCTTTCGGCAGCTACAGTTGAAAACATGAATCTGGAAATTACAGAGATGCATGTTCTTTGCGTTTCTGTTTCTTAGCTCAGTGTATGGATTTTCAAGTGTTGGAAAGAGAATGGTAGGGAGTGTTTGCTAACAGGCTGGATGGAGCTGGGTTGCTGCCATTAGCACCTTGAGGAAATGCTTCCCGTGCACCTGCCACTTGTGCCGGATTCTGTCCCGGTTGCTCCTCTTCCAGTCCAGCTCTCTCTTTTGACCCGGGAGTGCAGTGGAGGATGGCCCAAGTTCTTGGGTCTCTGCACCTGCATGGGAAACCAGGAGGAAGCACCTGGCTCCTGGCTTCAGATCAGCGCGGTGCGCCGGCTGCAACACGCCGACTGTAGCAGCCACTTGGCGGGGTGAACTAACGGAAAAGGAAGACCTTTCTCTATGTCTCTCTCTGTCTATAATTCTACCTGTCAAATTAAAAACCAGGGTGCGGGGACAGTATGAGAATAAGCTCCAAAGGCAGCTCTTCCTCCCTGCATCCAGGGGCCCTGGCACCAGTGGGGCACTTTGAGGGTCTTGTCATTCTGAACTGGAAGCTCATGGAAAGACAGAGGGAAGGATGTTAAGAACTTAAGTAAAGAATTAGCTGTAGTTCAAGAAACCAGAGACATGCGCACTGGATCTGTCTAGATGGGACAGCTGGAGCCAGGAACCATATGTTTGAAGCCTGGTTGCTTCCCTGTCCTAGGTGGCCAATGATGGGAGCCAGAAGGATGTGGCTTATGTGGTGGCACCAACAGAGGTGGTACCAGGGCTTCAGGGGTCTGAGGCTTTGGAACTTAGAGACACTAGAAGACAACAGGCCCCTGGCTGGAAGTAAGGGAAGTGGAGCAGGGGCCCGGGACACTCCTACCACCTGTCTGCCTTCACGTCTGCTTCCAATCTGACCCTGAGACAGAATTTGGAAAAGTAGGCATGCCAGCTTACCCTTATAGAATGAAAACAGGTTTCTAATGTAACCAAGATCTCTTGCTGTACCTGTTTGGGGACAGTGACTCTCCAGAGTGGTATCCTAACTCCCACTGCCTGAGGTCCTACATGCCTGCGTCAGCAGGAGGACCACACCAGGTGGCCTCACCAGGTCATCACCCATGATATCCCAGAGGCCCACAGGGCTTCCCCAGGGCAAGGGATCTGTCTTGTCACTCCTGTCTCGTGGGAAGAAACAGAATTCTGGCCTCTCCTCTGCTGTTGTTACTAAGAGCGTGTGTCTTCCTCAGCAACCTTCAAGCTTCCTGTACCGGGGATTGTTGGCCAGCACGGAGCCTCCTCCACCTACCCTGAGCTCCTGTAGCTCCTTCCTCTGTCTCTCTGTAGCATGCTTGTTAGCCACACCTTGTGGATCACACTCTCTGCGTAGCCTTGCGATGATTTCTTTTCATGTCTCCACCTGCATCTCCGTTAGCTCTCAGAGCTTGTAGAGCGCCCGATCGAGAGGGGGAATGTTGGTTGAACTCATGGACGGAAGAATGCGACCTCCAGAAATATGTAAAACCCCTGCTTACAGTCGTAGAGACTTGGAAGTGCTGAAGGAAGAACACAGGGAGAAAAAGGCCAACTTCTTCAATTTACAGAGGGAGCTTCAAAAGATGCTGTTCTATTTTCTTACTTTGATAATTCGAAACATGCGCATTTGAGTATTTGTACAATTTGAGGATGCATGGCTTCTTCAGTCCTCTGTAGTTGTTGGGACAGGTGGCTGCCAGGGCTGTCATTTTACAGTGCAGGACGTGGGGCTGTGGTTGGCTGAGGGGCTGCCCTGGGTAACAGTCGGTTCGCAGCAGAGCCAAGTCCTGCCCTGAGGCCCGCTTCTTCAAGTTTCTTTTCAGTGGACAACCGGGCTTCCTTCTGGCTCTCAATTAAGGTGGTTGATTGATTGACTGGTTCATTCACTTGTTTGCTAAGCTCCTAGCTTGGACTGCCACTGCGGCAGGCCCGAGGGGTGAGAAGACACGTGAAGGCCGTCCTCTGGCTGCCCTGTCCTGCCGGATGGGTCAGCGAGGGCTTCCCCATGCAGGCCGCCCGAGTGGGCCTGCCCCGCTGGAGTAAGTCACTAAGTCCTCTTTCTGGTTTAGCCACGGTTACGTGCACTTAGAAGAACCCTTGTGCTTGCTGTATGGATGAACCAGAATGTATCGACCAACCTCATCTCAGTAGGCATTCAGGTTGTTTCTAAAACACCAGTTTTATGCGTAGAATGGTGATGAACTTGCTGCACTCGTGTCTCTGTGCACTTGTCCTGTACGATCCTGCTTTTAGTGGCTTTCCAGAAAGATTGACTAATTACTCCTCCACCATCACTGTAAAAGAAAGCCTCCTAATTTCAGAGCTCTGTATTAGGATCAATGGAATATGCATCAAACTTCTTTATAGTGATTAACTTTGTCTTCATTATGAAGTATAGATTTCCCTTTGTACAGAGACCAAATATCATTTACTAAGCGCTTCCTATGTATCAGGCATTACACAATGAACTGTATATACCTTATGCTTATTAAGATTCACAGCAGGGGTGGGTGTTTGGGGCAGCGGTTAAGGAACTGCTAGGTACACTTAATGCTGGGGTTCCAGTCTTGGCTCTGCTTGGGATTCCAGCTCCTGCTAATGCACACACTGGGAGGCAGCAGGCGATGGCTCAAGTAGTTCGATCCCTGCCACCCATGTGGGAGACCTGGATTGAGTTCCCAGCTTCCAGCTTTGGCTGAGCCCAGTCCTGGCTGTTACAGGTGTTTGGAGAGTGAACTCCAAATGATCTCTCTCTCTCTCTCTCTCTCTCAGCCTCTGTCTTTCTGTGTCTCTGTTTCTCAGCCTTAAAAATAAATAAAAAAAAAGCCCTTCACAATAACCCTTTGGGTAACTTGGCTATTACTGTGCTCACTTTACAGATGAGGAAACTGAGGCTGATAGAATTGAAGTAAATTACCCAAGTGGACATGCCAAGTCAGCATTTGAACCCAGGCCAGTGTGACTTCAGATCCTCTCTCTTAGCATGACTACTTTCAGTCGAAGTGTGGAAGTGTGAAGCAGTGGGGGTGTTGGCCAGGTGCCTCCTTCCCTGTGCTAACCAGCAAAGTTAGAGGATGGGTAACACAGCTGGGCATGTAAGGTGAACCTGTGCCCTGTCTGGGATCATGGGCTCAGCTGTATGACAGCAGCGTAAAGATGGAAAAATACAAAGCCTGGGAAATCCTGACTTCCAAGGTGTTTTCTGCTCTATTTCTTTTCTGCCTAAAGGCACACCCCAACCCCTCCTGTGCATTCTTCACTAAGGACGGGGCTGGAGATGGATCCGGAATGTCTTTCATCTCATCCCCCCATCAGAATCCCATAAGTTTATCAAGACTTAAAAGGCATTAAGGTTTCCACTTGATTCTTAACAGTAGGTAATTATTACACAGTTGTTTACCCAACAAAGACCAGTTTTTCTCCTTTGTCTCCTTATATTTTTATTCAAACACAAAAAAGTCTCACTTCATTGTAAAAATAACCGATGTTTATGCTTCCAAAATGTGAGTCAAACACCCCAGAGACAGACTGTTCTCTCCAGTGCCTAGGAGCTCACACATCTTCAGTCTCTTCCCAGACTGGAACCTAGAGGCCCAAGGCCCAAGCTGTGGCTGCCACTTCACCCAATTCAGCCTTCATGGGCCGTGAAGCTGAGACCTTGACCGCACCTGCCTCATTCCCATGTCACTGTGTGGGACAGTGTGGGGTGAGCTGATGGGTTGCCTGCCAAGGTGATGTGTGTGAGGGCCTGTGGCTTCCTGGTAAAGCGATATGGGAACTCTGCCAGTTTTCTAGATTTATGTCCTCGAGTCAGCTTCTAAGCCTCAGTTTCCTCATCTGAAAAAATGATGATAAATGACGTTGTCAGGGCCATTGTGGGGATTCAGTGAGATAGGATGTAGTAAACCCTTAGCCATGCGGCAGGCACATACAGTGCTCAAACCGCAGCCCCCACGAGCAGCTTCACGCTGGGAGCAGGAAGGGAAGACACATCCATCATGACCCTGGTCTTAGACGCTTGGACAACCCCGTCTCCCCACTCCCTGGGCTCCGTATTCCTCTGTCCTCGGGAGGTAGCACTGGAGATCAGCCACTGTCTCAGCTTTAGTCTATCGTGCACTGCACATTTTCAGCCATTCCCCCAGTTCCTGCTCGTGTTGCCGGATCCCCTTAGAGCAAATCCAGCGGCATTTCCTAGTCCTCAGCTCACCTGGCATCCTGCGTGGTCACTGCACAAACGCTTAGAGCTGATGGTTAAAGCATGAATGGGGCCAGCTGTGGCGTGGTAGAGCACTGAGCCTCCACGTGAGTAATGGACTTACACTCACCTGTATGTAGAAAGCGTCTGCTTTCACCAAAGAGCATTCCTCATCTATTCCAAATTATTTCAAGTGCCATCCTTTTAGCAGTAATGGAATCAATAAAAGACTCGCCTGTGATTCCCTGGTCATACCCTACTCTATTTTTAAATCAGCGTCTCTCAAAAACACACTCTGTGGAACGCCTATTCTGAAGAATGCTAGAGAGTTAACACAGCTTTATAGGGAATCCCTTGCCAGGGTAACCTGAGAGAAGGTGGATGACACAAAGTTTAAGCCGAAGGAGCTCTGAGAGCCTCTGAAATGGAAGCGCGTGGCTGAGGATCTCTTGTGAGGTTGGGGCATGTGGTATTTTCCAAACTGGCTTCCGAGGTGTGTTCATGAGAAACCTCTCCCAGGCTTAGTGTTCTTCCAAATATACTTTGGAAGATGGATAAAGCCCAAAGTGGATGCACCCACACTTGCTGGTCTGTAATTATCACATGTGGAAGGTGGACTGAGCACAACACCCTGGGGAACAGCCTGGGGTCTCTCCTTCTGTTGTCAGACATCAGACCTAGAAGGGGGAGGGAGAACAGTGGGCAGCAAGAGGACAGTCAGTCAATGGGCCAGCAGGGTTTGGAGACAAAGCAGTGAGTATGTGGACAGCTCTTCTGCTCGTCGTGGAAGGGGAAATTAAAGTGTGCCTTCGAGAGCGCATGCCACATAAACACGGTGTGGGGTGCATGCACACGTGCGAATGTGATCTAGAACACTCCTCATTAGCTTTTTGGAACTAGGATGGAACCATGCACAGAAAGTAAGCCAGTGTTATAAATTATAAAATAGAAGACCCAGTTCTGTATTTCTAGATGAAATACAGAGGTTGGAATTTTTAACCACATGAGAAACAAAAAGAACATTCACTTCAATTTCACCTCTTTCAGACTCAGCACTGTTCCATCTGCATACCTGTGTCTCTCCACCTGCCCACTGCCCATCTCACTCGTGCTGGCATGGGCAGCCCATGTACTTGACTGTTGATTCTTTTCCCCACCTCTGCATCTCATCCCAACCGTGGATTGGATATATCCTGTTGTTTAGGACTGTTTCACTTGCCCATGGCAACTGACAAGCAACATGGAATTGAAAAGGCAAAGCCTGGCCTGAGCAAAGATTGAATTTATTGGATCACATAACTGAAAAACTCAAGAGGAGTCTGGCTTGAGAGGGACTTAAACAAGGTCATCACGGCTTCACACCCCAGATGTCAGCTTCAGGTTCAAGCTGCCTCCTCACACTCCCCCAGGTGCCACTGGTAGAGCAGTCTCTTTCCCAGAATTCTCTGCAGTGCTCCTGCTGATCTCATTGGCTTGGATTGGGTCCAATCACTGGGCCTAAGGAATGGGTTGCTCTGATTGGCTCGGCCCAGGTTACTACTCTAGCACTCCAATCAGGGCACAAGGGCAAGAGAAAGATCCCTATGCTAGTAGTTACCAGAAGGTGACTGGCTGCTGGGAACACAAATGAGGAATTTGCAGCATAATAGATCTAGGCCTCAGGGGTGCGGAACCTTTTTTTCTGCAAGGGCCATTTGGGTATTGATAACATCATTTGCTGGTCATGCAAAATTATCCACTTAAAATCTGCCCGCTGTAAATTTATGGAATTTCAAGCCCCACCTGCAGTTGCATGGGTCTTATACAGTCTGCCGGCCTAGGCCAGGTGTTCGCCACTCCTGGTAGAAGACAAGAGCTCAGACGCTGCAGGTAGACTGCTTGTGCTTGCATCCTGGCTGTGCTGTTATTGGAGTGATAATGTCACCTCACCTAGCCTCCGTTTCCTTCCCTGTCATGTATCATGTATTAGCGGATGGACCCCACTTAGTCTGCCAGGCAGGACCTGTGTGCTGCCGTGGTGTTAGCTTCTACTCAAGACTTCCCGCTGAGACATCTGCACTTGCCTTTCTTGGCCATTTACTGTTTTTTAAAAATGATAAAGGAGGGCCAGTGCTGTGGCACACTGGGTTAACTCTCCGCCTGCGGCGCCGGCATCCCATATGGGCACCAGGTTCTAGACCCGGTTGCTCCTCTTCCAGTCCAGCTCTCTGCTGTGGCCCGGGAAGGCAGTGGAGGATGGCCAGGTCCTTGGGCCTCTGCACCTGCATGGGAGACCAGGAGGAAGCACCTGGCTCCTGGCTTTGGATTGGCACAGCACTGGCCATTGCGGCCATCTGGGGAGTGAACCAGCGAATGGAAGACCTCTCTCTCTCTCTGTCTCTCTCTCTCACTGTCTGTAACTCTACCTCTCAAATTAAAAACCAAAACCAAAAAAAAAAAAAATGATAAAGGGCAAGAGGTGGGGGCTGCTAGGTTTGTGACCCTGGGGTGTCTCCATTTAATGTCACACAGGGCCTAGGCAGAGACAGCATTGCTTAATTTTTTTTAATTATGTTTAAAATTTTTTAAAAGATTTATTTATTTATTTATTTGAAAAAGTGATAGTGAGGAAGACACAGAGAGAGGGATAGAGAGAAAGGGGTGGGGAGAGAATCTTGCATCCACTGACTTACTCCCCAAATGACTACAATGACCGGGACTTGGCTAGGCCAGGCCAGGCCAAAGCCAGGAGCCTGGGCTTCCCATGTGGATGGCAGGGGCCCAAGCACTTGGGCCATCTTCTGTTGCTTCTGCGGGTTCATTAGCAAGGGAGCTGGATTGGAAGTGGAACAGCTAAGACAAACGGGTGCCCCTATAGGATACCGGTATTACAGGCAGTGGCTTAACCTGCTGTGCCACAATGCTGTCTCCAATAAAGCTTAAAGTTAAAAAAAAAATTGAAAGGCAGAAGGGGAGAAATCAAGAGAGATCTTTCATCCACTGGTTCACTGCCCCAGATGTGCACAATAGCGCAGGCTGGGCCAGGACGAGAACTCAAGAGCCAAGAGCTCAATCTGGGTTTCCCACATGGGTGGAGGGACCCAGATGCTGAGGCATTGCCTGCTGCCTCCCCGGATGCTCGTTAGAGGGAAGCTGGGAATGGGAGCAGGACGGGGAGTCCAGCCCAGGCACCGCGATATGGGATGTGGGCATCCCAAGTGATGTCTTTTCTGCCGTCCCCAATGCCTGCCCCTTCATTGCCTTACTTAATGTGGGAACCTCAAGTCAATAAATGCCAATGGAGTCATCCCAAAAAGGACTGTCAAGGACCTTTCATTGATTCAGCAAACACTTATTGGGTAAACATGTATTGGCTTCTCCCATGTGTACTCAGCATTGAGACTGCCAAGTGGAACAAACATTCCTTGCTTTGTAGAACCTTGTAGCCTGGAGGCTAAGACAGACATGAAAATAGGTAACTGACAAGACTATTACAGATGTGCATACAAGATGTCAACTCTGTTCAGAAGGGGAGTGTGTTCATTTTATACAGAAAGAGAGATGGCTGGGTGGAGTTTCTTGAGAGACAAAACTGTGTGGGAAGGAAGGTGAGGAAGACAGGAAGAGGGGATTAGAGGCTGAGAAATGAACAGGTGCGGAGACAAGGAGGTGTGTGAGAGTCAACTCCACAGGGCCCATGATGGGAAGTAGCCCCACCATCTGGGTTTGTATGTAGACGAGGAAGAAGAAGAAAGAACAGATCGTGGGCAGAAAGATAGGGCTGAGATCTCCAGGGTGTTTAGCTGTCCTGGAAGATGCAGTTAACCAAAATGAATGGATTGAGTCCTACTATGGGTCTCCTGAGAGACTAAGAGGTCCTTGCACCTCAGGCAGCTAAAGCCTGCAGGCATGTGGTCTGTAAGGTGGGTTGGTCCCTCATGGGGTCAGGCAGTGCCACAGAGATGGGGGGATGAAAAATGGGGTATGACCTGGGAGGGATTTGCTTACCATTTCCTGCTAGGAATTTATTTTAAGAAAATCATCTTACCACAAAGATTTGTGCACAAGGATGTCATCTTAGAATTTTTATAATAGCAAAAAAAGGAAATAACACCTTGTAGGAAAATGGGGGACTGAGGGACCAAATCATAACTGATGCATTATGAATAACCATCTAATAGATTTATTATATATCACTCATTGTGAAGTCACATAATACATATAGAGTATGTAAAAACATCTGAGATAATCTGTGTAGCATATTGTTCATGTTAAAAAGTTACAAATCACAGCTTCCTAATTGTTTACTGATATTATATGTGTACGTAAGTCATACTCACAGACAGTTGGATGGACATAGACTAAAATGACATCAGTGGTTTGACTTGAGTGGTGGATTTGTGTTATCTTGTTACTTATGATTTATATTTCTTATTTAAATGACCTTTTAAATGTCTACTACAAATGATTATTATTAACTTTATAGTTCAGAATATATAAAACATTTATATGTTATATTACTAGTAGCATGTATATCTTATCTATAATATATGAGAATAAATTATGTAATACATCAATGTTTAATGATATGAAACTATGCTATATTCTATATTAATATTATATAGTGTTGATACTTTATATATTTATATAGATATAGATCTGTCTTGAACAAGCTGGCGGCATCAAATCTGAAGTAGTTACTCCTTTCCCGTATTTCTTCTCCAGTTCCTTGAGTTCACTCCAAGTTTGGATTTGTCTGGCTCTTCCTTGTCTTCACCTGCGGGGACCTGGGGCGTGCCTGGGGTGTGCCTGGGGCATGCCTGGGGCATACTTGGGATGTGCCTGGGGCATACCTGAGGTGTGCCTGGGGCATGCCTGGGGTGTGCAGCCTTCCCCATTCTGCCTCAGCATCCTGATGGAACCTGGTACTGGCTGTTCACTGCGTCTTCTGCCTCATCTGTTGTTCTAGGCCGCCCACTTGGGGGCTGGGGGAACCTCAAGGAAAGGCACAACAGGGTGCTTAGGCTCATTCTTCCCCTTGGTGTTGTGTTCTATGTGTATATCCATCACTTCCCAAGGGCCTGCAGCTGCTGAGCAACCATGGGAACCAGATTAGCACACATGACCATTGTGGGGCTGGCCAGCCATGCCTGAGATCAGAGAAGGTGGGAAGCCAGGTGAGAGAGGGTCAGAGGGGACTTCAGGAGGAGGCGAGTCTACACAAAGCCCTGAAGGATGAGTTGCTTTGGAGAGGCAGAGGGGCAGCACAGGCAGTGCCGTGGCGTGTGGCTCACTGCTGCAGAGGGTGGATGTGGGAAGTACATTTGAACAGACCAGAATGAAGCCTGGCGCTACAGACCCTTGCATTTCAATGTTTGTTACCCTTGAGCCACTGTGAGTGGGAAGGTCAAGATCCTCTTGGTTGTCAGCAACAGAATCTCTCCTACCTGAAGCTAGCTTAGATAAAGAGGATGTTTACTGTAGGACCAGTGGGGTCAGGAACAGTCTTGGCCCCATGGCTGCCCTCTACCTTTTCATCTGACTTTGCCCACAGCCGCTGCTCCAGGCTGACCCTCCACCTGCTTTCCCATGGCCCAGATTGCCTTCCCAACCTACCTGGATGACTTCTCAACCCCCAGACCCTACCTCATGGTCCTAATCCCCAGCTCTGAGATGAGAACCTGCAGGGCCAAAGGGCAATGATTTGTTTAGGGTTTGTCTTCTTGTTTATTATACACGTGTCTAAGACATAAAATCATGGATAGTAGGGGGAAGCATTGATCCAGTTATGGCATCTAGGAGGTTGGCCTCATGGGAAGTCCTTAGGCCCCTGGGGATGCCCCCTTGGAAGGTAGTTCTCACGAGAAGCTTGCTGGTAAAAGCCGAGTTGGGCCCAGCTTCTCTGCACCTTGGTTTGCCATGTGGTCATTCCTCCAGATCTTCTCCCCTATTGGCATGCCATGCTTCAGCCTCGCCCAATGGCCAAACCAATGGGCTCACCCGATCTTGGACTGTGAACCTCCAAAACCGTAAGCCCAGATAAACCTCCTTGCTTTATCATTGGTTGTCTTAGGCCTTTCGTTATGGGAATGAAAGCTGACCGACATGACCGGTTTCTGAGAGGATCATGTCCATTCAGTCAGCTTTGGGCATGGGGCTGTGGACACAGGCAGTTTCCTGCGCAGGATCTCTGGACATAGGCTCAGAGATTGGCATCGCTAGGACACATATGATCATTAGAGACTTACTGAGCTGTCATTTCACATTTGGTTGCCATAAAACTCAGACCTGAACTTTGGGCTGAATTCAGCAGCTATTGTAGCTTAGATTTTTCCAGTACAAGCACCTGTCCACTGCTTGATTGGCCTTGACCTACAGCTAAAATTTCACGCATTTTTCATGCTGTGACTGTTTTACTAGCCCATTGCCTCTGTGTCTTTGTGAACTGCCTGTATCTTAACAAAATTATAAATCATAATAAAAACCAGAGTTGCATAAACAGGGTGAAGACAGGTGGCCTGGGGCTGTGAATCCTGCCTGGATTGGAGAACACATGAGGAAGTTTCCCTTGAGTCCCAGGAGGGGAGCAAGGCCTGTTGCCTTCCTTACCGTGAAGAGTGCATTGAACTCCTCTCTGCTGGTCCAGTCTGATGGAAACAGAGTGGACACAGGCTTTTGATCAGATTAGAGATGGAGGAAAGGTAGGTGCCCTCTTGTTTCAATATCTTTGTCTCCTTCTAGCTGATCTATAGAGTATTTTCCAACCTTCAGCTTCATCTTCTAGCCGTTCACTGAGCTCATTGCAGAGTTCTCCAGGCTAGCGTGCACCCTGCCCTGGTGGGGATTCTGTGCCTGAGGTTGGCTTCTGGATTCCTTCGTACTTGTTTCTGTGCCAGCAATGTTCTGGAATTGGCCTTCATCTCCCTAGGTAGTGGCTGTGGCCCGGACCCCCACACTCTCTTCCTTACCCACAACCTGCACCCACCTTCTAGCCTACCCTGACTGCCTTACACCGCCCTAGAGTATGTGACAGGGTCCCACTGGGGGGGTTCCCTGGTCATTCGCATATAGGGATATTGGGTGATCCCTGTAGCCCTTTCACTCAAGGCTTTGGAGATGTGGGAGACCTCAGGCCCTCCCACTCCCTCCATCCCATTTCCTCCTGCCGGCAGCTCTGTGTGCACAGAGCTGTGTGGGGCTCCCCACACCCACTTCTGTCCTGTTGCCTTGGCAACGAGACTGAAAAACTTGGCTTTCCCGGTATCCAAGGTGACACTGTGTTCAGACAACTGCTCCATGTGCAGACAGATCCATGACTGGTTCAACGAAGGAGGCTTTAATTGGACACAAGTGTATCCAGGTGACTCAGTCTGGGTCTGGTCGTCAGATGGCCTCTCCTTTGTGTGACCAGAATGTTTCGCAGTGTTTAAGGTGACCTCCCCTTCCTTCCCCCTGGGAGTAAGGGAAGTGGGCTGTTAAGAGAGGGTTGAGGAAGAGGGGCAGCTGGAATGGGAGGATGCATGGTGGATTTAGCGTCTTAGCATTTTACACCTCATAGCTCTGAGGGCTGCTTCTGGGGTCTCCTCCAAGGGGGCCGGGGTCAGGCTTTGGTGCAGGGGATGCACGTCGCCCATGCCTGGCACTGGGGCCTGAGCAGAGGCAGGGCCCTCCCGCAGGCTGCAGCTGTGCTGGGGCTCACGTGCCTCTCTGGCTGTCACCTCTCAGCCCAGCTCTGTGACACGGTTTCCTCAGGTCCGTGGACCCAGTCCAGGGTGCCTGGCTCCCAGCTTCATTAACTAACGACTGCCCTGAGTGTGTTTAGAAAGCAGTGTCATCTCTCTTGGCCCTGCGAGGGAGGAAGGTAGCAGCATCAGGCCCGTTTTGCAAAGCGAGCCGACAGAGCCCTGTGAGTTTGGAGTCTCTCTGCTGATGGTGCTCATCTCCGAGGCCTGGGGTCTTCCCCGTGACCTGGGAAGATGATCCTGACAAGGGGACATGTGTCATCCCCTTGGGAAGGAGGCTCTGTAAACCCTTTATCTCAGAAAAATTGGGAGAAATGAAAATGATCCCATGGGCTCTGCTAGGATAGTTTTCAATTAAAAGTACACAGTTATATAGTGACAATACTTCCAAACTAAAAACTGGGACATGTAATCTGACCAAGGATTCTGTCTAATTTCTGAGTTTGATCTTGTGAAAAAGCAATCTCCTGGGGCTGGTGCTGTGGCGCAGAGGGTTAAAGCCCTGGCCTGAAGTGCCCGCATCCCATATGGGCGCCAGTCGAGTCCCGGCTGCTCCATTTCCGATCCAACTCTCTGCTATGGCCTGGGAAAGCAGTAGAAGATGGCCCAAGTCCTTGGGTCCCTGCACCCATGTGGGAGACCCAGAAGAAGCTCCTGGCTTTGGATTGGCGCAGCTCCAGCCGTTATGGCCATAATAAACCTTTAAAAAATAATAAGAAAAAGTAAGCTCCTAAAAGTTCCACCTATTCAGTTATACCTTTAGCCAATTATCATCAGCAGAAAAAGTGAAATTACCAAATCAAGATTCTTCCAGAAAGTTTGGGACAATTGTGGCTTTATTAAGAAAACAATGTGGTATATAATCATTCTTACTTTAAAAACTATTTTCATATTCTTTTCTTTCAAGAAGATTAAAATTATCTCTTTTAAAAACAGATCTACTTATTTATTTGAAAGGTAGAGTTACAGAGAGAGAGAGAGAAAGAGAGAGAGAGAAACAGAGAGACAGGGAGAGAGGAAGAGCTCTTCTATCCACGATTCACTCTTCAAATGGCCACAATGGCTGGGACTGGTCCAGGCCTAAGGCAAGAGCCTGGAACTCCATCTGGGTCTCCCATGTGAGTGACAGGAGCCCAAATACTTGAGGCCTCTTATGCTGCTTTCCCAGGTTCATTAGCAGGATCAGAAGTGGAGCAGCTGATACTCACACTGGTGCTCTGATATGGGATGCTGGTGTCATAGGTGGTGGCCTAACCCACTGTGCCACAGCACTGCCCCCCCACCCCGCCAAGAACTTTATTTTAAGAGAACAAGCAAGAGTGGAAATTCCTGTACTCCAGAAACACAGTGACCCAGCAGTCGTATCATGCCTCATAGGTTTTTAAATTCATGCAAATGCAATGACAGTTTGCTTGTAGAAGTATAATTATGCAAATATAAAAATACTTTGCTGTTGTTCACGTTCTTTCATTTTATACTGCTCTTGGAACAATCATCCCCAACATGGCACCTAGCACCTGTAAGTTGCCTATTTTACAACATCAACACAATCAAGCTCCCTGTTTGTTATAGTTTATAAGAAAACAACTAAGATTTAAGATCTTTTTCTCACAGATGTGAAGGAAATAGGTATACACAGAGCAATGCAATAGCTTTTTGAAAATAAGATTTGCATCCTGTCGGCAGGTGATTATTTTATGAAACTCAGAGCCACGATAAATGTTCTGGAAGCTCAAGTTGCCCCAGGAATGCTTCCCTGCCTTGAACACATGTTGTTCTTATTTAACCTCTGAAATTGTCAATCACCAATCGCCAAGCTAAGTGTCATTCATGGGTCCTAGGCTCAAATTCCCGCCCACCTTGGGTTCACGTAATAAACCTAGTTCCGTAAATACTCAGAAGCTCATGGAGATCACACGGCCACGTTTCACGGGGGGAGCCACATCTTCCCCTGCATCTGACTGACGTCCCAGTCCTGCCTTGAGCAGGTGACACACGGTGTTTTCTGGAGTTTGGGTGTGCACTAGATGAGCTGCCTACAGGGGTAACCACACACCAGACCGAAGCCCGGTACTAAACGGAACCTGGTTGAATTGGACTCCACCAGATTGGCGCAGATTCGGTTCTTTTCCACTCACAACCAACCGCGGGGAAAATGGGTCATAAACACAGCTTGCCTTACGGAGGCGACTGGATTTTGGGCTCTGCACCAGGATCCTTCTGCCCTCCCCACTTTATCTTTGGCCAGGCTTTGTGCTGGCACAACCGGTCCTCCGTGCTGCTGCCCACCCGGCCATGACACAGGGCTTCCTGTTCTTTTGTTCTTGCCCCCAGCTGCAAAAAAGAAAGGGCCCTCCTGCAAGATTCGTGCAGGGGGCAGCGGCTTTTACTACGAGAACTTGAGCTCAGGCACAAAAGGAGATGGAATGGAGCTGTCTTTTGGGGTGTTCATTGAAATCAATCCTGGGTGGACATACTGGCTTGAATGTCAGGATTGTCCCCCGGTCTGCCCTTCCCCCCAGGCCCTCCTGCCCCACGCTCTGCTCCTGCTGTCGGGACACCTGGCTTCCTGATGCGTGGCTGTAGTAAGCGCTCCTTAACAGAGCCCTTGCACAGTGCATTTATTTTTTCCAGTCTGTACTCTCGAGCTATGAAGCGTTTGTTCATCAGGTCAGCGCAGCTGTTGATCTGTTGCCATGGGGCAGGCATTGTGCTGGGGACACAAATATCCGCTTATCCCTTCAGTACATCAATCGATCATCAATAATTTTTGAGCAACAGTTATGTGTTGTCAATGCTAGGTATACACAGGGAAGAAAATAACTTTCGTGGAGAGGAGTGAATGACATCAATTAATTATATACTATGGTAGAGAAGTGCTGTGAAGACAAGTAAAGCCGGGGCGGGGATAGGGACTGTTAGGTGGGTATGGCAGTTAGGGATGGCGGCGCTGTGATGGTGGCACGGGGCAGAGGCCTACGTGAGGCCGCCTGCACATCTGGGTATGACGGTTAATGCTGTGTGTCAACTTGGTTGGGCTAAGGAGTTCCCAGACAGCTGAGAAAATATGATTTAACTGTGTGCTTGGGAGTGTGCTTCTGCAAGAGGGTAGCATCGGGGTCAGGAGGCCGAGTGGAGAAGATCCGCTTACACGGTGTGGGTGGATGCTCCACAATCCATCGAGGGTCCCAGAGGAACACAGAGCTGGAGGAGGGGCATTTTCATCTCCTCCTCTCCTGCCTGCTGACATCAGAGAGCCTGGTTCTTGGGCCTACAGAATCTGAGACATAGACAGACAGCTCCCCTGGCGCCCAGGCCCTCGCACTGGGACTGCATCCCACCACCAGCTGGCCTGCTTCGCCAGCTTGCAAATGACAGATGGCTGGGCAGCTCAGCCTCCATAAGCATTTGAACCAATTCCCGTAGTAAATCTCCTCTTATGCATCTGTGTACCTCCCATTGGTTCTGTGTCTGAGGGAACCTGACTAACACACTGGGGTAGAACCATGTGGTCAATCAGAGGCAGGAGCCAAGCAAAGGCCCTGTGGCAGGAGCGTGCTTGGTGTGCACCAAGATTGACAAAGCGATCAGTGTGGCCTGGCGTTCGTAACAGACAGGGCAGTAGGAGATGAGATAAGTCTCAATCAGATATGAAAATGACGTTGGCTTCCCCTCCAAGGAAACTGAAGACCCATCTGAGGGTTCAGGCAGAGGAGGGACAAGACCTGTTGTGATGAAAATAGACTGGGTGGAGGTGGGGAGAAGACCTGTAGGAGGGCCTAGAGACACAGAAGAGACAGTGGTGGCCTGTGACAGGAGGCGGGTGGGGAGAAGCATTGGGGATCAACGAAGACAGTGCCGATGGGGGTTCCTATAGCCGGGATATGGAGCATTGAAGAAAGGAGGTGTGGCTTGGGCTTTTAGGTCTGGAAACTGGGCAAACAAGAATGAGACACAACACCTGTCCGCTGGCTAAAGGAGTATCTTGCAGGCACAAATCAATGCTGGGGGAGCTCTTTGTGCAGGGAGGGGAGCCCGGAGAGCAGGCTCAGCAAGCTGGGGGAGGGTGCCCCAGAATGGGAACCCAAGGCAGGGACTGGCGACTCAAGCAGCCAGCCAGGGGCAAGGGGAATGTGTCCCCCGATAGGTGCGAAAGGCAAAGGTGACTTCAGTGTGGCCAGAGAGACCCAGGAGCCATTCCCAACCCTCTCCCCTTGACATCTCCCCATGGCTCCACCTCCTGCTGCCAGGAGCCGCCCTGAGACTGAGTCCTAATCAATGACAGCAAGACTGCATCCACCTGGACATTGCAGCTGCAAATGTGCTCTGCTCTCCAAATGGACACAGCCGTGGCTGCCCATCAAGGACTCACCTTCCTGCTCCGAGTTGCGACCAACCGCGGGCAGCCTGGGGGTGGCAGCTGCACAAGTGGAGGAGCCGGAAGCGGCAAGGTGGGCTGTGCTGAGGCGGCGTCCTCGGCCCCAGCTCTGAGGATCTGCGCTGAAGTCATTAGTGCCTTTTCCTGCGTGGACCTCGCCTGTAGGCTGAGCCATCGGTGCCCACGGCATGGAGCCCAAGCCTTCCAGACTGCACAGAGCCGCTCTGTCCTGCGGGCTCCTCTGGAAGTCATGTGACCTGACTTGTGTTTTAGAAGCTCCCCCACTCCCCTGGCAGTGGCATGGAGACAGACAGGCGATGGGAGGCAGGGAGGCTGGCAAGGAGGCCGCTGCTCTTGTCCCAGACGCTTCTCACTGTCTTGCTGGCCAGCGCCCTCAGCCTCTTGCCCTCTTGGTCCTCCTTCCCTGCAGCTCCCCGCCAGGAGCTGGCCTTCCCCGGGGCCTCCGTCAGGGGCTCCCACTGCAGCCAGTCCCGCAGGCAACCTTGTCTGCTTTTCCTCCCCGCTCGGAGCCTACGCCAGCTGCGTCCACCTGCTCTGGCGCATGGAGCGGTGTGGGCAGGTGGGCCGTTCTCACGAGCCCAGGGGCCTGATTCTGGACACGGAGCCTCGGACCCTTTGCCTTCCCCACTGCAGGCCCTGGGTCCTTTACTCTAAAATCAGGAGTGTCGAAGGGAAGGTCCCCACCACTCTACCCTGTGGAGGCCTGGGACATCTGACCTTGGGCAGGGGTCGGGTGGTTGCCTGTCAGCATGGGGGCCATGGGGAGGGGGTCTCCTGGAAGCTCACTGCCCTCCACTCCTCCACTCTGGGATGCCTGTGAACTCCCCATCTGAGCCCTCCAGCACCCTTCAATCTCTGCGTGCCTGCTGGGAAGAGAAAAAAAAAAGAGGAACTTAGGACTGTGTTACAACAGCCAGCCTGCACCCTGCAGGAAGAGGGCTGGAGGGCAGTGGGCAGTGGGAGATGCCCAGAATAAGGCTGTCCTGGCTGGGGAAGCCACCTGCCTCCGAGCCACTCTCCCCGTTAGCACCTGGGCCGTGCCCCCGGCTGCCTGGTGCGTGCCTTCACCCAGTTCTTGGGTCCTCTTCCTATGCTGACCTCCTTCCCCACTGTCTTCTCCCCGTCCAGATGACAAGCCCTCAGGGCATCTGCCAAGTGTTTGCTCAGATCTGAAAGAGAGAGGTTATAGAAAGTGCTGGAAGTCAGTGGGAATTTTTTTCTGGGAATAACTCCATACCCCTCTCCGCTCAGCACACATACCACCAGGGCTCCCAGACCCATCTATTTAATGATGTGACAGCATGGATGAGGACAGACTGGGGGAACCAGCCAGGGGCTTAGCTCCTGGGGAGACCTCTGAATGCAAGGGAACAGCCGGAGACGAGTGCAGGACCCCATGTGCCACCCTGAGAGTCTTAAGCTTGGGTGGCTCTTCTTTGCCTTTTGTATGTATGCCCTGTCTCAGCTTCTGGGGAAGCAGGAAAGTAGACAAAAATTCTGCTCATTGCCTTCCCACTGCAGCATTTCTATGCTGCAGAACAAGTGGCCACAAATTTAGCAGCTTAAAACAACACCTGTTCATTATCCCAGAATCGCTATAGTTCAGAAGCTGGGTGTGGCATAGTTGGGGAGCCGCTCAGGGTCTCACATGACTGAGGTCAAGGTGTCCGCTGGGACAGGGGTTGCCTCTAGCCAGCTCTAGGTCAGGGGCAGAATTCAGCTCTTGCAGCTGTGGGAGTGGTGCTCCTGTGTCTTGCTGGCTGTCAGCCAGGGTGTGGCTGTAGTTCTTGGACCATGGGCCCGAAGGCCAGGCATAGCATGCCTGTTTTCTTTCTTCTTTGAGGCCAGCAGGACAAATCTCTTGCCAGTGGATTAAGGTGAGGTTGTATATGGCATCCCATCCCAAACCCCTCTCATCCCATCCCATCCCAACATATAACACAACATAACATGTAACATAATGCAACACATACAATGTGACATATAACACAATGTAACATAATACAACATAGCATATAATGCAGCACACAATGTAACATTACAATGTAGCCACATACAACACAACAATACAACATACATTGTGACATACACTATAACAACAGCACAACACAATGTAACAGAACATACTACAGCACAGCACAACACACTGTAACATAGCATGACTGTGCACCCTATTCCTGAGTCTAGCACACAGGAGGGAAGGGAAGACACATCACCAGGCCCCTCTACTCCCACAGTCCTCCTCTCCCCTCTGCCCCATCTGTCTGCTACACCTGTTAGGGATTTAGTCTCTAGGTGCTTCTACTCTCTAGAAACCCAGAATCCCATCCCAGGAGATCAATGTTCTATGAACAGGGAATTTGAACTGGGTGAAAGGGCACAGGTCAGCAAGGAGCCCGTGGCTCCTCTGCCACCCCCCAGGTCTGCTCACCAAGCCCACACTGTGGAATGTTTGACATGCACGATCTTGCTTCATGCCCCAACATTTGCAGTGGCTCTGTTTTACAGATGAGGAATCTGATTCCAAACAGACTCAGTCAGGCCCACCTGGGTAGCCATTGGCCTTGGCTGCAGTGCGGGGGGTGCAGTGGGTATGGGAGTGGTGCTCCCGCACTGGGAGTGCTAGCAGCAAGCCCCCTGCGCCTCCCGCCCTCTGACTGATGAGATCTGATGTCTTCAAATCAGCCTTCATTGTAAACGCTACTGGGAATCGGCAAAGAACCTCAGAAGTCACCGCGAAGCAGCTGTGTGAGAATGAAACCCAAGGTGGACTCGCATGCATTTCGGAGGAGAGTGGGCGGGACACGCGTGGGAAGGGCCGACCCGGTGGAAGCGAAGCCCGCCCCTTCCCCCCGGCGCCTTCCATGCCTCCGCGTGCGCCAGTGACGCCCTGGCATCGTTTCCTGCGAACCGACCTCTTGACTCGTTGCTACTCGGACATTGAGCAAGGCCGGCAAAGGAGGTAGGAAGCTCTTGGCACAAAAAAGGCCACGACGCTTTGTTTTAGGATTTGTGTCAGAACAGCGCGGAGAGCTCCCGGGACGTGTCCCGGGAAGCCACTTGCGCCGTGGGAAAAGCACAGGCGTTCACCCAGCTCCTGGATTTATAGACCGGCTCCACCATCTTGTGGGCATGGTGTTTGCCTTGGGGAAGGTTGTTTTTATTTTTTCCCTTTTCCAAGCCTCAGTTTCCTTATCTGTAAACTGGGACATAATGGCTACTGATGGGAGGATATTTTTCTTTAAAGATTGATTGATTTATTTAAAGAGTGAAAGGGAGAGAACAAGTTCTTTGATGCACTGGTTCACTCCCCAAATGGCCGCAATTGTGGGGGCTGAGTCATGCTCATGCCAGAGCCAGGAGCTCCTTCTGATCTCCCATGGGGATGGCAGGGCCCCTAACACTTGAGCCTTCACCTGCTGCTGCCCAGGCATATTAGCTGGATCGAAAGTAGCTAAGACTGGGGCCGGCGCTGTGGCATAATGGGTAAAGTCGCCACCTGCAGTGCGGGCATCCCATATGGGTGCTGGTTCAGGTCCCGGCTGCTCCTCTTCTGATCCAGCTCTCTGCTATGGCCTGGGAAAGTAGTAGAAGATGGCCCAAGTCCTTGGGCCCCTGCACCCACGTGGGAGACCCAGAAGAAGCTCCTGGCTTCGGATCAGCACAGTTCCGGCCGTTGCGGCCAACTGGGGAATGAGCCAATGGATGGAAGACCTTTCCTTCTCTCTGTGTAACTCTGCTTTTCAAATAAATAAATAAATCTTTAAAAAAGAAAGAAAATAGCTAGGACTGACCCTGTACTCTGATAGGGGGTGTGGGTGTCCTGAGTGGTGCTTTTAACCCGCCCCTAAGGGAGGCTGTAAATGAAGTATTAAATCCTCTAGCACAGGGTACAGTGCCTGCCCACAGTGAGTTAGTTCATAGGGAGGGACTGCCTGCCTCCAGCAGGAGCAGCAGAGTCAGACTGCTGGGAGCAAATGGCACACCTTCCAGGAAGCCTTTTAGGAGCTGCTCCTACGCAGGCCTGGGGCGCCAGGGAAGCTTCTAGTGGAAGGGGGCGTTTCAGAGCTGTGCTGCTGAAGGCACAGCAGCTAGCTGAAGAGGAGAGTGTGGAACTGTTACCGGAGAAGGCAGGGTTCTTGTCTTTGCACAAGAAAGAATTCAGGCGTGAGACAGAGAGTAGTAGAAAGCAAAATAGCAAGGTTTATTAAGGTGGGGACATCTGTGAGAACGGTGGGCACCTCTCGAGACAGAACCTGAGAGAGAGTGCCCAGTCGCTCAGACTCGGGGAGAGCGAGGATACGTGGTTGAGTGGAGAGAATACACCTTGCCAGGCTAGGCGTGCGGCTCAGCAGAGAGGCAGAGGGCTGAGCACGCAGTCCGGTTGACACTGGGAATTTTTAAGGGGATCGGTCTTGCCTTCCGCCTCTTCTCCTCCTGGAACAAAGCAATTTTTGGATGTAAATATGAAAAATTCCTTTCTGAGTTATTCCCCTGAAGTTATCAGACAGGGGGAAGCCTGGCTGGCGTCTCCCCTGGATAGAGGAAGGATAGTTATCAGGTAGAAGGGGCAGGGCGTTTGAAGTGCAGATACTGGGCTGCACCTGGAAGGTGCTCGGGATGACTTTGAGACGCAGATGCTGGACCTGGATGTCAAAGCCTTAGGCTTGTGTCACACACACATGAGCTCATTTCTGACTTCCTACCTGACAGCACTGTGCCCTTGAAAGAGGGAGGAGCCCATGCAAAGGCCCGGAGGTGAGGCACGCCGCACTCCCGCACTCCCGGAGCTGTAGTTTGTTTACCCTGGAGCCTAAGCCCCTCGTGATACATCTGCCTGGAAGAACACACGTAGGAGTGAAAAACACAGGATGTGTCACTTCTGTGTTGCTTAGAGATGTCAGTGTTTTGAAAAGTTTGTATATGTGAATGTAAGACAGACAGATACACACACACACACACACACACACACACACACAGAGTTAAACACAGTTAATTTCAGGCAACACGTTCCAAAAGTTCGGTGATGCTTCCAGCCCCAGCCTTAGGAACCAGAACCTGTTCTACAAACCGGCTGAGGGCAGGAAGCCAGCTCCTTCCGTAATGCAGGCGCCCTTGGGAACAGTCTTGCCATGGTATTTTTGAAAGTAGCAAGCCTCTTAGCTCAGCATCCGTGGCACTGCGGTGTGCATGGTACCGGCATTACCTCTGCTGTGTTACACCCAGAACCTTCGGCAGCACAGCTGATTTGGGAACAGTCTGTTCCCCACCCCCAACTGGGTGACCAGGGTTTCTGCCTCTTTGCTCCTCGCTGTTGTTTTCAAAGCCTGAATGGAGGCTCTTTGTACCCTTGGACTTGTGACCTGGAAGGGACAGAGACCAAAGCAGCATCCGCCGGCCAAGGGGGATGAAGTGCTTCCAGCTTCGGGGCACCACGGCTCTCCCTTTCCGGCTCTTTGATTCCATGGCCCGCTCCTATTCAGCTTTGTTTGGACCTAGTCTCTCCCAAATCATGCCACAGAATGAGGCCATCTGAAAACAAAAGTATCTTCCCCTAGATCTCTTGGAGGAAAAAAAAAAAAAGAAAGAAAGAATGGGGGAAAAAAGCAGGTAGAAAATCCTCCTATTGCCAAATGAAAACCAGGGCAATGCCTTTGTTCCTGGACCGGCAGATACTGTAGTTGTGTGGGCAGATACAGCAGTGCGGGGACCCCAGCAGGAGTCGGGCTAGCAGGTGCAGGCCTGTGGCTGCCCAGTCCAGCCTGCCGCCCCCTCTTCCGGTTCACCCTCCTGAAGCCCGAGTGTTCGTTCCTCTGTTCCTCTGCATTTCCACCCTCTTCTCTCTGGAGTCTGCACAGACTGGGGTTTCTATGGTAATAGAAAAACCCTGTTGTGTTAGCAGTTTCATACGGAGACTGTTTTTGGCAGAAGCGTGACACCGATGTGTTTACCTTCTTATGGGAACGGAAGCCCGTACTCTGCATTTCCTAGGAGCAAAGGAGTTCTGGTCTACCCTCCGCTGTCCCAACATCCGGAAATGAGTCAGCACCTGGACCACTGGGCAGCAAGAGACTGTCAGGCCCCAGTGATGTCTCGGTGGGGGTGGGGGGCGGGGGCGACAAGCAGCCCTGGCCTCCTTCCTTGCAGTCCCATTCGGCATCCAGATGTGCTCATCACTTCTGTACTGAGAAGTCTTTGCCAAATGGATAACTGAGCCCAGCCATCTTGTTTTCTGTTCCTTCTGGCAGCATTCTCTCTTGTCCCTTAAGAGTCATGTTGCGGGTGGGCCATGAGCTGCCAGAGCACGGGGCATGAAGTTCATTTGCATTTTGCTCCCACCTCCCCTGTTCCCCACCAGGCTCAGCGGACAGCCTGTACATGCTTAGGCTGACTTGACCTGACTGGTAGTCCTCTGTAGCAGTGGAGACCAGAGGAGAGGCGTTATCAGTGGTTTGAAAGAAGGCGGGCACGAGGGGCCCCTCCCCTGGAGAGGTTTGCAGGGACAGAGATCCGGGCGAGATCTTCGGGTTGTCGCACCAGTCTTAAGCCATGTCTGCACCAGGGGAGGGAAGGTGATCATCACCTCCTCCCCAAACAACCCAGGGTGGCTTGGGACGCTGAGCTCTGGATGACTCTGCCCTGCCAAATGCTCCTGGGACTCACGGTGTGACCCACTGGCATGTTCCGCACTCCACCTTGGGCTCCTTTTAAGGCTAATTATCTTCATTTTTTTTTTTTCTGCAGCATCACTCAGAGGGAGGAGCCTTGGCTAGTCACACTAGCGTTTTGTAGAAATCATAATCTCATAGAGCATAAGCACTGCTATGGATCTCAGCGATTACCTGGAACACAGAGTGATTCATAATCTTTTTTTTTCCCACCCAACACTTTAATGGGATGAGCCACATTTCCATCAGCAGGAGGAGCCTTCACAGCGCTGGTTTGGAGTAGGGGTGTAGGTGGTAACTGTCAGGTTCACTAGCTATCATCTGGAGGGCAGAGCCCACCAGGAAGGGGAATTAAGACAGGCACATAGTGATAAAGGTGATTGGGAGCAGCCGGGAGCACACCATTGGAAGAAGGCCTATCCCCCTGGGCCCTATGGCTCTGATGCCCCTTGTCTATGCTCCTCCTTAAGTAGCAAAACACTGATCAAGTTAATATCTTATTTTTCTAAGAGTGAGAAGCTAGGGAGACCTCCAGGTGAAATAATGCTATGAGTCAAACTCAAATCCCTCGACTTCCAACTCAGGTTATGGTGTACCAAGCATGTAACCCATAAAATAGGACTAATTCAGTTTTTTTAAAAATATGTATTTATTTGAAATAGTTACAGAGAGGGGAGGAGAGACAGAGAGAAAGGTCTTCCACCTGCTGGTTCACTCCCCAAGTGGCTGCAATGGCCAGGGCTGGGGCAGGTCAAAGCCAGGAGCCTGGAACTCCATCCGGGTCTCCCACAGGTGGGCAGGAGCCCAAGTGCCCAGAGCATCTTCTAGTGACTTCACAGGTGCATTAGCAGGGAACTGGATTGGAAGTGGAGCAGCCAGGACTTGAAGCAGCGCTCATATGGGATGCCACTGTCACAGGCGGCAGCCTAACCTGCCACACCACAATACTTTTGAGAAGAGGAAAGAATATTGATCGACTGATTGTTGGTTTAAGTTCTGGGCAGAAGAGAAGCCTAGAAGTTCTTGACAAGAGGCTGACAAGGGCAGGTGCACGGAGCATTGGCTAGAGGCACAGGAGAAGGCCCTGCTCTGTGAGAGCCCCCCTGCTCCCCAGGCTGGCTGGGGTCTGTGCTTTCCAGTGCCACCATGTTGGGTGCACACCAGCTCTGCCCTCTTGCCAGCTGAATGGCTTTGGCCAAGTGCCTAATCTCCACATGGTTCATTTTCTTCCTTTGTAAAGCTGAAGATGGTAGTGCAAGTGCTTACCCGACAGGTCACGGTCAAGATTCAAGAAGTTTATATGTGTGAAGTGTTGAGAAGTGTGTCAAGTAGGAAGTGACCACCTATAGAAACCCTGAAGGCTGATCCACACCCTGGTTGGATTGTGGGTCCCCAGAAGGGACTGGAGAGCAGTTACTCCATAGAAACTACAGGGTGGTGACCAGGGTTTAAGCCAGAACCCCTGGAGTCTGTCCTGGGGATCAGGCAAGGGGCTAAGGTGCTGAGGCCACCAAGTGCCTGCCAAGCTGGGTGCTGGATACTTTCCGGTCACTGCGCCTCCTAGGCGCCGGCTCAGATCAAGCGCTGTGGCCGCGGGTGTAACCTTTCTATCGATCGGGTGGCTCCCTCTGGCAGGGAGACTTGTCATTGCAGCTTTTCTGGGAGTGGCTATTAACCCTTCCCTGTCCTCAGATGTGTTCCCTGCCTGGGGACAGAGACGCCATTGATGAACAAATTCTAAGCATTCACGGGAGACGCTGCTTTCCAAATACCAGAGTAGCCCTCATAACCATCTTGGGGAGGGGTGGTGGTGGTGGTGGTGGTGACTATTTGTAAATTCAGCATTCTGGAGAAATCTGTGGCTTGGTCATCAAAAAGAAAGGATTCCTGGTCATGGTAGGTCATCCCATTGCTGTCCCAAAGTGATCTCAACTACACTCAAGGTTTGATCTACTGCCTGAGAAATCCCAACCTCAGTGCGTCTATCTGTACGTTCTAGCGATGCCTCCAAGTCCATCTGTCCCAAACCAACAGAATCATCTATGCTTAAGACCAGATTCTCTTATTTTCGTTTTCACGGATGAGAGCAGACCCCACAGTTACCTAAGCTGGAACTGGGTAATCCAGTCTTGATCCCCTCCTCCCCCTTAACCCTGCTTGCTGCCATTATTCTGTTAACCAATTCTGCTGAATTTGCAGTGAACATCCCAGTTCTCCTGGAATTTCCCGGGCTGGGAGGCTTTTAGTGCAAACATTGGGAAAGTCCTAAGAAGATAGTAATAGGTTAGTGACACCAGACAAACTTCACCTCCAGAACATTCATTTTCTTTGTTTAAATTAAAAGCTCTGGGGAAATGTCCAGGAATATATTTCATTTATTTGAGAGACAGAGTGACAGAGCTCTCATCTGCTGGGTTATTCCCCAAATTGCCTGCAGTGGCCTGGGCTGGGCTGGGCTGAAGCCAGGAGCTAGGAACTCAATTCAGGTCTTGCAAGTGAGTGGCAGAAACCCAATCATCTGACCCATCACTGCTGTCTCCCAGGGTCTGCATTCGCAGGAAGCTGGAGTCAGGAGCCAGAGGCAGGAATCAAACCCAGGTGCTCCGATGTGAGATGTGGACATCTTTTCACAAATTCCTTCTTGGTTTTATTTATTTGAAAGGCAGAGAGACAAGGAGAGATACGGATAGAGAGGGAAGGAGAGGGAGGGAGAGAGAGAGGGAGAAAGAGAGGCTATCTCGCATTTGCGGTTCACTCCCCAGATGCTGGGGACCTTAACAAGCATCCTGTAAGGCCAAACACTGAGTCCTAAGGTATTTCTTCGCTGCACCGCTCGGGCCATCTTCACCGCTGCTTGGCTAGTTCAGGTTCTTCCTGTTGTTCACCTTCTCACTGCAGTAGCCTCTGCAGTATCTTAGTGCCTCCAGCCTTGGCCCCTCAAACTCAGCCTCCAGACAGCTAGCAGAGCCGTCCCCTTAGCAGCTGTGCTGAGCAGGCCACTTCCCTCCATGGCTGTCCTTTGAGTCTGTTGGCCTCTCTCTCGCTCCCACTGCCTACAGGATAGAGCCAAGATCTTTGCAGAACACAGTGGCCTTGGTGGACCCTTGGGAAACCCTAACCACTGTCTACAACCTGCCAGGCATCTTTTCCCACCAGTTCACTGCTGGAGGCCAAGGGTGCACAATTGCACCAAGACCTGGGAGGCAGTCACAACACCTCCTGCCGTTGTCTGTCCAAAGGGCAGGAGGCTGGGCATTTCCTACTGGCTCCCTTCTCCTCTCATGGCGAGAGGCCTCTGGGCGAAAAAGTTCACCCAACTTACAGGCCTGGCTTGCAAGAGGGCTTAGGGGCACAAATCAAAAAGGTACATGGTACTGTTAGCAGCGATGGGTGGGATAGGTTCTTGTCTTCGCGCGAGAAAGATTCGGACGTGAAACAGCAGTGGGAAGTGAGGAAGCAAGGTTTAATGGGGTAGGGCATCCATCAGAATGGACGGGACAGAATCTGAGAAAGTGCCCGGTCACTCAGACTCTGGGGGAAGCCAGGTTATATGGTTTAATGGTGAGAATGCACCTGGCAGGCCAGGCGGGCGGCTCAGGAGGGAGCTGAGAGCTGAGCGAGCAGTCTGTAGTCAGCCTGGGGCTTATAAGGGAAAGGGGTCCAGTGCTTCCAGCCTTTTCTCCTTACCCTCCTCCAGGACAGAGGATGTGCTGAGTGTGAATCGGGTGAAATTCCTCCCAAGGTTTCCCTGCTCGGTGCTGTCAGACTGGGGAGCCCACCTGACGCCGGCAGAGGAGCTTCCCCCGGGGTGTCTGCCTTGGGGGAAGGCTGTGAGGTTGTGTCGCCCAGTGCTAGCAGCCAGGAACCCACTTGGTGCTGAGGAGAGAGGATTCTCCTGGGGAGCTTCCCTTGTGGGGGAAGGCTGAGACCACCTGGAAACTTGTCCGGGTCTGGGCAGGGCTTTGTAGTGTACAATACTGGGCTGCTGCCAAGCTGAGCTCCTGCAGAGGCTGTGTTTCACACACATAGGCTCATTTCTAACTCCCTACCTGACAGTACAGCTTTAGGTGGACACTGCTATTGAGTGCGAGCCCAGTACAGCACAGCTGAGGGTACAATCAAAATAGACCGAGGGGGGCAGACACAAGCCAAGGGCTCAGGGGCCAAGCCCTTGCTCCACAGGCTTTGCTGCTGGGCCAGGGAAGGCCCCCGGGCACATAACAAGAAGGGTAGGAGGCCTCAGGGAAGGATGAGCTTGCTAAGGCCATCCCAGGAAGGCGTCACAGACCTAGAGGCTTACACAGTAGCTGTTGATTGTCTCATAGTTCTGGAGGCTGGAATTCCAAGATCAAGGTGTTGGTAGGGTGGGTCTTATGAGGGCCTTAGGGGGGAATCTGTCCCAGGGCTGCCTGCTGGTGTGTGGCAGCCGCTGGCATCTCTGGCCCGCAGAGGGTGTTCTCTGTGTGTCTTCACATCTCCTACTCGCTGTTCACATCCATCCCTGTGTCCCAGCTTCCCCCTTTCAGAAGGATTCCAGCCATAGTGGGGGCGGGTGGGCCCACCCCACCCTAACAACATGAACTTGACCATCTGCAGAGACCCTATTTCCAGATAAGGCCACTGTGCACAGGTACCAGGGGTTAGGGCTGCACCATGTTTTGGGTGTGACATCAGGGGGTGATCTGGAGTTGCAAACCCCCATTCTTAGTGGCTCACGGAGACCATGGGTGCATGTGCTTTGGGATGTGCTGAGGCATGGTGGGCTTCTCAGAGCGCTGCACAGTCTGAACAGGAAGATCCCCCCACGCACATCTCACAACTCCCAGATTCCAGTACCCCGAGAACATGGCCCAACCACCATTTCAGCTCCATCCCCACCCTAATGGGATTCGCTGCTCCTGCCTGCCCCTCCCCCCAAAGGTTTAACAGGATCTGTTCCTGAAAATGCATCTCTCTCTCTCTCTTATGCTCTCCTCTCTTTCTCTTTTTCCTTCTTTGCCCCTTCCCTCTGGTCTGTCGGGTTTCCCCAACACATCCTTTCCCTTACCCCCTTATTCCGTGTGCTTGGTGGTGGCCTTATACTTTCTGTGTCATCTCTTCACTTCCCCCTGGTGCTCCCTGCGTTTCTCAACAAACCACACTGGAAACCTTACTCCAGAATCTGCCCCTGGGGAAACCCAGACCCAAACAGCGTTCCAGGAGAAACCTCGGTCTTGCAGATGCCCCAGAGTGGAGCTTCCAGGTCAGCTCTCCCCCAGAGACCCACCTGGGGTGACAGAAATGCGTCATCTGCACTGTCCATGCGGGTGGCCACTGTGCCCTTGGCTGTGGCTGCTGTGACTGGCAGGCTGACATGTGAACTTTGCTAGGAGCAGCCGCAAAGTGTGTGACGACTGCATCAGCTCCTGTCTGGACTGTAAAGGCAGCTGTCCCTTGCCTGCCCTCCCGAGCGCAATCAAACAGCGATTTGATTTGTAAAAACCGGAGCTTCCGGGAGGATAGTAGAGGGCAGGGGAGGAGGAGGGAGGGAACTCCAGCTGTTGGCAAGTCCCATCTCACCTGCTCATCTGGAGCAGAGTAGTGTGATTGGAGGATCATGATTTCACTTAAGGCAGATGCTGTCCAGGGAAGAATCCCACTGACAGGACTTCCGAATGACAGATTCACCTAATGAGCTAATGACAAGGCTTGTACCACTCAGGATGCTTGCAGGTCTTGGGGTGAATTCAGATATGGTAAAAAAATCTTTCAAAATCCAAGCTAATTCAAAGCTTCTCGTTCCTTGAACCCCTAACGTGGCCTTAGAGACAGCGTCCCCCATGGTCTGGAGTTTGTTGGGTTGTGTTGAGAGGTTGGGAGTGCTGAACTCTGGAGAAGGTTAAACAGGGTTTCTCAGGAGAGCACATTTGCCAATAACCGTGTGTCGGGCACAGAAAGGAGGCACCATCTCTCCTGCCACAAAGGGTGAGGTCAGGCTTCCATAGGGGCTGGGACTGGCGGAAGGACGAGGTATTTCACGCGTCAAGCAGGCAGGTCTCCTGCTGTTGTTGCAAATAAGAATTCATTCTGTGCGTGCCTGGGCTGTGGGATCACCCTGACCTGGGGTTAATGCCTGCCTCTGACTCCATGTGACTGTGAGGCATCGGGCTACTTTCTTTATCTTTCCCCCTTTGCAAAATGGCTGAAATAACAGCACCCGCCTCTTAGCATTGTCTGAGTAAATGGCCAAGGCAAGCAAGAGGCCCGCACACTGCGTGCATCTAGGAACCCCTCCACCGGTGCTGTTGTTTTTACCATCAGTCCTCAGACAATCTCAAGTTCAATCCCAGCTCACTCATTTATTGATTATGTAAACTTAGCCAAATTGCTTAACCTGTGAGTCTCAATGCCTTCACTTTTTAAAAAATTTTATTTATTTATTTTTTTAAAGATTTATTTATTTATTTGAAAGTCAGAATTACACAGAGAGAGGAGAGGCAGAGAGAGAGAGAGAGAGAGGGGTCTTCCATCCGATGGTTCACTCCCAGTTGAATGCCTTCACTTTTAAAATGGAGACACTATCTAGCTGGAAATATTGTAAGGAAGAACCATTTCTTTTTTTTTTTAAGTTCAATTTATTTTTATTTATTTGAAAGGCAGAGTGACAGACACAGAAAGACAGAGACAAGAACTATTATTTTATGTTGGTTTACTCTCTAAATGCCCACAACAGCCAGGACTGGGCCCTGCTGAAGCCACAAGCCAGGAGTTCCATCTGTGTCTCCCATGTAGATGGAGGACAAATCTGTTGCCTCCCGGGATGCATTAGCAGGAACCTGGACCAGAAGCAGAGTAGCTGGGGTTTGAACTAGCCCGTGGGTATCCCATGTGGTGGCTTAACCTGACATGCCACAGCGCTAACTCTGGAAAGATCATGTGTAACCAGTACTTGGCATGCAAAAGGTACCAATTTGTTCATTATTCTATCTTCTTCTCTCTCATGTGATAGGTACAAGGTAAGAAAAAAATCCCAAATACTTGATTTCATCTCCCTGTCCTGAAAAATACCAGGCTTCTTTGACGTGACTTTAGTAGACGAGCAAAATTGCTTTTTAGTGGACTCTGGAGTTTGTACAGCTTCATGCTTTGTGGATATATGACAGGGATATTCTCTTTGACTTCTCACCTTCACTGGCTGTAGTCAGATGTTAGGTTAATAATTCAAGCCAAGCTTTAGTGCACATTCAGGTTCCTCTGGGGGATGGGACACCCGGGCTAGGACTAGGGGTACACAGGGCATCCCCCATTCCAGCGCAGCATTTGCTCATCCTCTCCCAGGCTGGTGTGACTCTCATCCCACAGATAGAGAAACTGAGGCAAAAGGAGACCCAGCATGCCGTGCGAGACTCTGCAGGGCTGAGCCGAGCTTGCCAGCCAGCTGTCCAGCCCCACTCGGCTAGCTCACCACACCGTGGCCTCCTCCCCTGTTCTTCAAAGATTCACTCTCAGGCAAATCTTGTCCAGATGAACCTCAGAGACACACACACACTGGGACAGGGCTGGGTGGAGGGGGTGGAGGGAGGCCCGATCTTGGGCACCCCAGTCCTGGCCCCTCTTGGAGCGTCTGCTCTTTCCTTTCCTTGAACAGCTGGGTCCTGGGGGCGGTTCTGGCCCCTGGCCAGCCTCCCTCGAGGCCTAGGTGTAAGGCAGCTGTCTCCTCCTGGCCCCTGTGTCCCTGCTGTGCAGTGAGAGAGTTCAGCGATGCATACAATGCGATCATGGATTTCCGATTGCTTCCACTAACACCTTGGTAAATCGGTTCTCTGCTCCCATCCCACGGCAGGCCTTCCACTGTTCTGATGGTGACTGGGCTCTCGCTCTGTCTCTTGTTTCCAGCAAACAGCGTGGGTGTTATCTCACAAACACAAGGGCTGCAAAATCCTCCTATTTAGCAAGATGGCATCTCCTTTTGAGGCTTGCAGTGGTGGGTTAAACAATAACCTTACATGGGCTGGATCCAGGCACATAATTCACATTCTTGGCATCCGGAGTCACTGTCGTTATCTCCCCTTCCTGAGAGCCAGCAGTGTGTGGGTGTGGGTGGACAGGAAATCAGATAAGCCCCATCTGTGTGCACATCTGCTCGGGGGCCACTTTACCTGCTTCTAGGGAGAAAGGCTCTCACAGTTAATGTGAGGCGACTCCAAAATTCTCGTCTGAGTTTCTTAATCCCTCGCTGGAGAGGGTGGACATTTTTGGACCGGAAGACATGTGGCTGCCGAGAGGGGCTGAATCAGAAGGCAGTAAAGTGTCTCTTTTAAATCCAAGACCTCTTTAACTGTTGAGTAAAAACCCAGAGTTCAAAATAGCGGCAGATTGCAGAACTGTTGTCAAGTGAGAATCATTCCCCAAATCTGGTCGTCATTCCGAAGCCTGATCTCTTTCATCTCACAACTGCTGGGGCAGATTCCGCTGCTGCACTGGGTCCAGCCTTATCCCAACAGGAGGGAACTTGGGGAGCCTTCCCGTGGAACATCACCCCCTCTGTCCCGCACTCATTCCCTGTATCTTTTCCCCTTGGGTTGTAGAGAGTCTCAAGAAAAGACAGTTCTGGGGCTGGTGTTCAGTACCACAGTTACATTACTGCTTAGGACATTGATATGCCGTACTGAAGTGCCTCGGTTGAGTCCTGGCTCCTCCACTTCCGATCCCGCTTCCTGCTAATGTGTACCGTTGGTGGGGGGCATCAGAGGATGACACAAGTACCTGGTCCCTGCCACCTACATGGGAGACCTGGGTTGGATTCTGGGCTCCTGGATTTGACCTGGTCCAACCCTGGCTGTTGTAGGCATTTGAAGAACGAATCAGTGAATAGAAGATCTCTTTTCTGCTCTCTCCTTATCCCTGTTTTCCTTTCAAATAAAATGAAAATAAATCCATTTAAAACAATTTTCAAATCTTCTGAAACTTTTTTCAAGCATTTTTTTACCTTGAAAGTCAAAGTTACAGAGAGAGAGGGAGGGAGAGAGGTCTTCCATCTACTGGTTCACTCCCCAAGTGGCTGCAGTAGCTGGAGCTGGGACATACTGAAGCCAGGAGCCAGGAGCTTCTTCTGGATCTCCCACACAGGTGTAGGGACCCAAGGACTTGGGCCATCTTCTGCTGCTTCCTCAGGTGCATTAGCAGGGAGCTGGATCAGAAGTGGAGCAGCCAGGACTTGAACTCATGCCTGTGTGGGACGCGGGCACTGGGGCAGCAGCTTTATCTGTTACGCCATAGCATTTGCCCCCTCTGGAGCTCTTTAAGGGATCTGCAGTGAGGATGAGGTTCCATTGTGGCTGTTCTGTGAGGTGCAGTTCCAGGCTCAGAACCCCTGTGCTTGCCTGAGGGGCTGGCTGGCTTCTCTGCTAGGCACCCTGAAAACCATAAGCTGGGTCACACTCCAGAGGCCCAGGGGCCATTATGGGTGACAGATGAGGAAGGCAGGTTGGAGGGCTTGTGCAGACATGGAAAACACGGGCTTGGTTTAGAGGGGACAGCCACTTTCAACTGCCCCAGAGGAAGGCAGGCCCAGGATTGCTGCGTCTTCTATTTTTTAGAAAGATGAGCTATAGCTATAAATTCTTTAAAAAGTAGGCAATACATGAACTTTTTAAGGTTGGCAACTGATCAACTGAAGAACAGACCACTCTACAGCAGAGATCCAATCAGACACATCTGTGGGCTGCATTTGGCCCCCAGCCCACCCAAGCTCGGCGGAACCTGATTGCACTTGTGTGCCAGGCTGCTTTTTCCATAGCCTTGATTTTTCTTTGCTGCATCCTCACCACTTAATTGTATTGGATGCTGCCTCCTCTGATTGCATCTATCACGGAACACACGCTTCTGGAATAACACGGGTAGACCATCAGTTCTCTCCTGCAGCAGCCTGACTTCCCAGGTCCATACTTTTGGACTCAGGGGAATGCGGATGAGGTTAAGACATCAAGGTAATTCCATGCCTCTTGCACGCAACTGGGTCAGGCCTAGTCATGCGACACAACTCTGGCCAATGAAGTGTGAGATAGAATCTGGGGGGAGGGAGTACACTCTGGAAAATTTTTTCCTTAATAAAGTCTCATGGTGGGGCGGAGGCTGTTTAGCTTAATGGTTAAAGTGTCAGTTAAGACATCTGCTTCTTATCTCAGAGGACCTTGGTTTGATAGCCGACTCTGACTCCTGACTCCAGCTTCCTGCTAACAGGGATCAGAGGAGGCAACAGGAGGACCTTCCAGTGGCTGGGTCCTTGCTGCCTGTGCGGGAGACCTGGGTTGAGCTCCTGTCTGTGGCTCGGTGGTTGCAGATGGGAGAGTGAACTGGTGGGTGGAGGGTCCCTTTTCCTGTCTCTGCTTCTCTGTCTGCTTCTCAAATACGTAAATAATTAAAAAAAAAAAAAAGGCTGTGGAAGCCTTTGTGAATCCCAGAGCTAACAACCCTGGGACTCTCTCCTTCTGGTTTAATAACCAAATCAAATTTCCTTGTTCTTCAGGCCACTTTTAGGCAGGTTTTGCTGTTGTTTTCAGCCAAAAGAACCCAGACTAATACAAAAGAAAAGGGTTTGGGTCGCTAATTGTGCTCAGCTGTTGAGGACTCTGCCCCTCTGGCGCCGGGGCCGGTGGGTGGAGGCAGGCCACAGACACGTTCACTGCCCCATATTTTCCGAGTACCTGCCTGCCCTTCCCTGCAATGCTCATGACCACCAGGAGCGTGAGCACCTAGCTGTGCCTCCAGAGCCGGCCTCCCAGAACCGCAGAGACACAGGCTGGAGGGGGAGCGATGGCTGGAGGGGGAGCGATGGCTGAAAGGGATCCAGGAATCACGTTCTCTTCGCGCCGCCTGTCAAGCTTCCTACACGGTTGGTGCGATCAGGACGGGTTTGGCTGCTTTGTTTTTTTTGCTCACATCAACGGTTTGAGCTGTGTTTGGCTTTCTTCCTCTGCACCAAGCCAGGAGGCACGATGTGTCCCACTGAGCAGAGGCACTGGGGCTCAAAGGCCCTGCTTGCGTGGGTGGTGGCTCTGGTGCGGGCAGCTCCAGTCACAGTGGCTGTGGGCCTGGACTTCCAGCAGTTTCTATTTCCTAACCTCCGACCCACCAAGACTATAGAAAACCCCATGAATCGCAATGATGATGATGGTGGTGGTGACAGCAACAACAACGGCCAAAATACTTTGCCTACGTCAACTCATTTAACTCTCGCGAGCGACAAACCTGAAAGGAACATTACCCCCATTCCACAGTTGAGAGAACTGGAGCCAAACTCACCTAATTAGTCCTGGCAAAGCTGGGCTTCTGAGCCAGGTGGTCTTGCTCCAGGGCTTGGGCCAGATGGCTGTACCGCCACCCTCCCAAGTGTCAGCAGAGCTTACTGCTGGCCAAGGCAAGAGGGGAGAGAGGACTCATGCCTCTCGCTCTGTGATTTAGATTCCTTTTGTAACTTGGACATGCACTAGTTTTAGCTCGCTTAAAAATATTGGGCCTGGGGGCTGGCACTGTGGCACAGCAGGTTAAAGCCTTACCTACCAAGTGGGCATCTCATATGGGCACTGATTCGAGTCTGGGCTGCTCCACTTCCAATCTAGCTCTCTGCTATGGCCTGGGAAGGCAATGGAAGATGGCCCAAATGCTTGGGCCCTTGCACCCAAAGCTCCTGGCTCCTGGCTTCAGATAGGCCCCGCTCTGGACATTGCGGCCATCTGGGGAATGAACCAGCAGATGGAAGACCTTTCACTCTCTCTGTCTCTATCTCTCTCTTTCAAATGAATAAAATAAATCTTTTTAAGCAAAATATAAGCCCTGGCAGCCAGCACACACCATGGGCCATATGTGTCTAAAGACCATACACCTGAACATCGTGTGTGGTAATCCTCAGGAAAGTCCATGGGTCTGTACCTCTTATCCCAAAAAACTCTCCCATCCCTTTGATGAGATAGAGCAAGAAGGGCAATAGGGATGCATTTTGCCGTGGCAGCTTGGGGGGCTTCCACATGGTCCCTGGGCAGCCATAAGCAGAACTCCGCTGGCTTGGCCAGAGTGGCAACTGAGGGATTAACCAAATAGAGATGCATGGAAGGTGTACTTGGCCCATGGATCGCAGGGCTCATGCCTTGACAGTGGGTGCTGCTGACAGGATTTTACCAAGTGGACATCCAACTCTCTTGGTTTTGATGTCTTTCTTCCATTGCATGTCATTGGCTGTATATGACCCAGGGACTGTGGCTGCATAAAAATCACCCCCCCAAACTTAGTGGCATGAAACAGTCATTTTTTACAAATAATTTTATTTATTATTATGTGTTTTTATTTTATTTGAAAGGCAGAGAAGGAGAGAGAGAAAAGAGAGAGAGAGACTTGACTCCGCTACCTATTGGTCCATTCCCTAATGCCTGTAACAGCTGGGGCTGAGCCAGACCAAAGCCAGGAGCCCGGATCTCCATTTGGGTCTCCCATGTGGGTGGTAGGGATGCAAATACTGGAACCATTACCTGTGGCCTCCCATGGTGTACATTAGCAGAAAGCTGGAATTGGAAGCAGGGCTGGGACTCGAACCCAACACTCCGACAGGGAATGAGTGTCCAAGTGGCATCTTACTTGTTGCACCAAACGCCTGTCCCGGGCAGCTGTTTACGATGCTCGTGGATTCTGGAATCTGGTCAGGGCAGGTGAGGTGGGGGCCCTGAGCTGGAAGACTTGAAGGCTGAGTGCTGGGGTCATCTGAGGGTGTGTGCAGGCACATGCCTGTGGCGGCTGCTGGCTGTGGCCTCCGTTTCTCTCCACGTCTCCTGTGGACGAGTCTGCACTTCCTCACTGCTGGATTCTGGAAGCAGCAAATCTGAGAGGCCTGGGGCGGGGAGGAGGAGATGGGAAGTAACTGAGCCCCGGATGGAAGCCCAAATGTTTTCCCATGTGAGAGCCTCTCAAGTCCTACATCAGCCACTTCCGCTCTTCTCCAGGGGTCTGAGCAGTCCAAGGGGAGGGAACACAGCCCCCCCCCCAAGTAGGTGGAGCATCAGTCACATTGCTGGAAGAACATGTGCAATGGGATCCATCTCTCTCTCTCTGGAAAATACAACGTACCCTCTCACCAGAGTGGGGTCGCCCGTGGTGACCACGGCAGCAGTAGACCTCCCACGTCTACCAGAGACCCCACCCTGCCATCATTTTAGAGGAAGGCTCCTGCGGGGTCTTCAGCAGGTGTCCACCCTCTCACGTCCCCTCCGAGTCCCTCTCGGAGTCCGTAAATCCTGGAAACTCCATTAATTGGCTGTAAATGCACAGCTCATGCTAGGAGGAGTAGCAGTCAGCAGAGGTCTGCCTTGTGGAGCAGGGCTACTGAGCCCAAGAGACTTCATAACAGCCCCCAAAGAAGGGAGTGAGTGCAAAAAACTCTCTTGTGATGCCACCCAGCTCTTAGCACGTGGGCAGCCCCTGTGTCCCCAAAGGCAAACAAAGACCTGTATGAACTGTTCAGTTACTCCAAGATGGCGGTGCTCCAGTTGCCCAAGCATGGGTATCCACTACCGTATGAGCTTTGAGAAGTCTTTTGTTTTCCAATTCAAAAATTTCCCTTTGTCCCTGGAAACAGTAGACTGATGTTAGAAACAAATGGTGTTTGAGTGACGGTGCTATGGAAGGTTTTTGTTTCCTGTGTTTCTCTAGTGCCTAGTTTTTTCTTTTTTTCCCGTGAGCACCTATTATGAACGCTAATGTTAAGACTGTGGTCCACGGAGGGAGAACTGGAGACCTAGACTGTGGTCCTCTGTCACTGTTGGTTGTGACACCTGCTGGGACCCAGCCAGCCCTGACTCCTGCCCCTTCCCAAGGTTGCCGAGGTCATTTCCTGGTGATCAGCCGCAAGGAAAGTGGAGAAAGGCATCGTGCAGAAATAAGACTCTTATCGTGCCTTGGTTACCATTTGCCCTTAGTCTTCCTCTGCAGAGACTCAGCCTCTTCCAAGCAAGGCATGCAGTGAGGCTGAGTGGTTCCCGTGTCTACCCTAACTCGAGAGACCACTGCCAACTCTGTGGCTCACGTACAGAATTCACAGCATGTTTTAAAATCCCACAAAGATCCTAAAGTCAGTCTCTCTCTCTCTCTCTCACACACATGCACACATGTGCGCACATTAGAATACATGGTTATCAGAAAGAATGGTTTAAGAGATGCCACTTTCATGAAGAGAAATAAATTCCCTTTAGCATTTTCTTCTTGGGCCCTCTTGATATCTGTCACAACTCTAGGCAACACCTGTGAGCTAATAAATAATGCATCCAAAGAATTTTGCAAATCCGGAAAGGTCACTGTTACATATCATCTGTCTGTCAAGCAGAATATTTGGCTAAAGCCAAAAAAACTCATTTATTTTGGGGACTGGTGACTCAGAAGAACAGCTGTAAAATGAGCTGGGAGAGGGCGGGTCTCCAGGGCAGTGGTTAAGCCACTGTTGGGGACATCTGCCTCCCAAAGGTTAAGTCCCAGCGACTCTGCAGGTGTACACCCTGGGAGGCAGCTGGTGATGACTCAAGTCAAGCGCTTGGGCTCCTGACACCCAGGTGGGAAACAAGGCTCCTGCCTCCTGGTGCAGTTCTGCATGTTGCAGCCTTCTGGGGAGTGTACCAGCCGACGGAAGATCCCTCTCTTTCTGTGTATATGTATCTGCTTTCAAATAAACATGAAAATAAGGGCCAGTATTGTGGCGTAGTAGGTAAAGCCGCCACCTGCGACTCCATCACCCCATATGGGTGCCAGTTCTTGTCCTGGCTACTCCACTCTCAATCTAGCTCCCTGCTAATGGCCTGGGAAAAAGCAGTGGGGGATGGCCCAGGTGGTTGGGTCCCTGCAACCACATGGGAGACCCAGAGGATGCTCCTGGCTCCCGGTTTTGATCTGGCCAGTGCTAGCCATTGAGGCCATCTTGGGGGTAAACCAGCAGGTGGAAGATCTCTGTCTCTTCCTCTATGTAACTCTGACTTTCAAAATAAATAAATCTTTGAAAAAATGAAAATAAGTTTAAATTTTAAAGTAAGAAATGGGACATAGAGATTTGTCATTTAATTCTCTCAATAAATATGCATTTAAAGTCACATTTCATAAAGTTTGGTCTTAATGAGCAAACTTTTGCCAATTAGGGACATGATGGAGAAGACAGCATGACCTGGGATTCAGAATAGGATTTATAGAAGCACTTGCTAAGAGCTGAGGGTTTGCCCAGCCTTGCATGGGCGTCAGTCTGTGACCCTGTGTCCCAAGCCTGGCCTTCCTTGTCTGCACAGCTGGGGAGGCTGATAACTGTGCAGAGTTAGGACCACTGCCCCATACTTCCCTGCCTCCCAGGCGACCCCAGGGAGCCGTGAGAATTTACGCCCAGCCACCTTTTCCTCGCCTCCACCTGGGAGTCCTGGGTCAAACAACTCCGGCCCCATGTGCCCCACCTACCCCACATTGAACTTCTCAATTTTTGCTTATGCTACTGCAGCTCCTTCCTGTCCATGGTGTGTCCAAGCTACAAAAGTGGCCTGCGCCGGCGTCTCTCAGCCTGGATCCTCTGGCACGAGGCAGCCTGGTGGCATCCTGACTGTCAATGAGAAAAGCCCCCATAGCGAGGTCAGGGCACTTGCACAGCCGACGCCTGCCCGGCCCCGGCCTCGGCCTCCTGTGGGACTCTGCCTGTCCTGCCTCCCAGGCGTCTGTCGGGCTGCTCGTGCTGCCGCCTGCTGCTTCACCTGTGCCTTGCTGGTTATAGATTCGCACCCGTGTGCTCCTTTGGGGCTCTCACCATTGCTTCCAGTGCTCTGTGGCTGCCACGTCACTGCGGTTCCAGGATTGGGCAGTCTCTGGGGTGTCATCTTTGGATGGCTGTGAACTCAGTCTTGAGAAATGTCACCTTCTAGTCCTTTCTTAGCCTGAACACACATCTATCACAGCCTGGGAACACTGTTCGTTGGGGCAGAATCCCCTTCCCTGCAGGACACGGGGATGGCCCGGGCAGGGTCTCTGGCTTTACCATCTAGTCCCAGGGAACAGTCACTGCCTTTCAAAGCAAGCACCTTGACCTTGGCAGACGGAGCTGGGTGAGCTGCGCTTACAGACCTCAGCCCAGCAACAGTGAGCCCAAAGCTGCTGTGCTCTCTCCCCGCCTCCTCCCCGGGGCGGTCCCTGCAGGTTTTCAGACCCACACGTTTTCTCTGTCTTGGGTCTGGGCAGGCCAGTGGACAAGCAGCAGGGCCTTTGAGAATGGGGGAAATTCCAAACTGGTTATTAAAACTCAAAACTGGACATTCGGCACAGGAATCTTACTTTGCAAGAGAGCAAGATGTGCACCTGTGCCTTCTTTGTCAGTTCGAGAACTGACTCCCACATCCTGTCCCCTCGGCCAGGGGGTCCCTCTTGGCGGACCTTGGGTCCCAGCCTCTGAGCTCTCGCAGGTTCCACCGTGGGCGCACTAAACTCTTCCGAAGGCGGCTTTAGCTGCGGTCCTGCCTGTCCTGATGTCCAGGCCCGAGCTCCTGCCGGACTGCCTGCCCGAGCCCGCTAGAGAAACGGCTCCCGGGCTGGTGGTCGGATCACTGTTTGTGTTAGGCTGGATCCAGCTTCCTGGAGGACAGCTGGTTTTCAGTTAAGCGCTCACAGGCTCGCGTAGGCTCTGCAAACACATTTTGATTACACTCGAGCGAAAGGGCCCACATTCAACTACACGCGAAAGAGAGAAGGCGGGTCAGCCCAGGACGGGAAGGAAAGAAATTTGTCCACAAATTACGTAATCCACAAGTTACATAATACATTAGCAAGGACCGCATTAGAGCCCAAACTCCTAGGGAGAAAAAAAAATCATTTTCTGTCTTCTTTTTTTTTTTTTTTCCTCTTAAGTGTTGAGAATGAGTTATGTTGTAAAGTCAAATTACTTTAAACCTGTAATGACACCCGCCGTTGGCGACAGTAGGGAAACAAGCAGAGAATGACTATTCTGTGCTGTTTCTCCCATGATGGCGCTACCCCCGCCACCTCTACCAGCTGCGACTCTGGCGAGGGCTTTCTCGGGTCACCAAGCTCTTCTCATCCCCTTGTCACCCCCAGCAGCTCCGTCGCGACCCCTTCCGTGAGCAAGCTCATCAGTTTGTCTCTGTGTAGCAAGGAGATGTCCCAGGTCGGCACCCTGAAGATCACTGATGGCACTGGGGGAGGGCTGCCCCCCGCCTTTCTGTCCTCAGACACCTCGTCAGAAGGTGACGAGGGCACAGGAGGTGTGGCAGTCACCCACTGCTGTGCGCTCATCTATCCGAGACACGGGGCTTGGCACTGCACTCGCTCTCCGCCAGCTCGGTTTAGTGGGTGAGGAATTCAGGGAGGCCTTGGCTGGCTGATTCTTTGGCTCCCTGGGTATAGACTGGGGTCGGTTGGTAGCCTTTGGCTGGCACCTGGGCTGATTGGCAGGTCAGCTGGCTCGCACGCCTGGCAGGGACAGCTGGGAGGCCACTCTTCTCTGCCAGTGATCTCGGGGCCTCTCCACGTGGTCTGTCTAGCACAGCAGCTGGACATCTCATAGGGCCCAGGATGAGTGTTCCAAGACAGGAAGTGGAGGTTGCCGGAGCCTCAATCCTGGACCTCGTCCCGCTGGATTGAAGGGAGGTGGCAAACGCACGCCTTGCACAACTCTCAGCGGTAACTGAGACCTTTTCATAAGCAGGTGCTCCCCGCTGGGGATCTCCACGCCCCCAGACTCCTCCCCTCAGACAAATGGCCCAGAGCACGGGGTATGTGAGAACCACCTGTCCATCCCCCCACACACACACCCCAGGGAAGACCTGAGGAGGAAACCTTCCCACGATGCCACAGGAGGCCTGGGTTTCCAACAGCCCTTTCCTCCCTGGGGACTGAGGGCCCCTAAAGATGTCCACTCCTAATGCCCTGAGCCTGTGAACAGCAAGAGAGACTTGGCCAATGCATTGTGGAAAATGTTATTTACTTTAAAGGCAGGGAATCAAAGTGTGAGAAAAGAAAGAGACAGACAAAAAGAAATATCTTCCATCCACTGGTTCACTCCCCCAGCTGGCCCGCAGCCAGAGCCCAGAGCTCCATCCGGGTCTCCCACATGGGTGGCAGGGCCCCACGTACGTGAGCCATCACCTGCTGCCTCCCAGGGTGTGCGTTAGGAGGAGGCTGGGATTGGAAGCCGAGCCAGGACTGGAGCCCAGGCACTCTGGTATGGGATGCAAGCGTCCCGAGTGGTTTCAAAGCCCGACCCTGTGCATGCATTTCAAGGTTACCCTTGATTATCCGGGGTGCCCAGGATGACCCATGGGCCCGTAGAAGGGGCGCAGGGGATCAGAGGGGCTGGTAAGAGAAGTGACAGTGCACGCCAGCGGTGGAAGCCACGCGAGCCAGGGTTTGTGGGCAGCCTCTAGAAGCTGCAAGAGGCAGGCGTCGGTCCTGAGAAGGAAGCGGCCCCGCCAGCATCTTGATTTTGTCCCCAGAGTTCTGAAGAGTGACGTCATCAGCTGGACAACCTACTGATAGTATCTGAAGCCAGGTCAGGTGGCACGATGTGGTTTCACCACAGTGTTCTTTCTGCTTTAAGCGTGTTTTAAATTTTCCACGATTCAAAGTAATGAGAAAGGGAGCGGTGGCCTCGGGGACCTGAACAAAGACCAAGGAGCTGGCGGTGCAGCGGGCACCCCCCTCGGAACGTGGCTGGCCTCCAGCTCCCGCCTCTCTGAGTGCTTCCCAGTGGGAGAGCCTCAAAGCAGGAGTCCGCGAGCATCCTCGAGAGGACCATCTCCAGCTTGTGAGGGAGAGCGACAAGGAAACGCTCAGGGGGACAGGCGAGCACCAGAGGGGGGCGGGACCTGTGTGTGCCCCCAGGGAAGACACAGAGATCCGGGCAGACACTCGGCAGAGGGCTGCGACCCATAGGGCTCCAAGAGCGCTGCTGTGCCCCCTGCAGAATGCAAGACGTCCCCTCCCCTTCAGGTTCTCCATGAATCCCCGAGCACAAGGCGGGAGGCCGAAGTTCAGGTCCATGGTCAGAAGAGGTGGGGACTGGTGAGGGCAGCTCGGGGGCGGCCACTTGTGTTTATTTGGGGGAGCCAACAGGGGGCTGGAGGTGGGAGGGCAGCCCCTTGCCCTCACTGGAGTGATCCAGGAAGAGTGTTGGGGGGGAGTGGCAGTGCTATGCGAGTGCCCAGAGAAGGTGGAAGATTGTCCACAAGCTCGCGTTAGGCTGGTGGAGGGGAGGGCTCCCTGCCCAGCCTGGCTGAATTTCGCTTTCCTGGCTTCCTCCTTGGATCCTCAGCGCCAGTGGTTCCTAATGGGGTGGCGTGGCGGGTCACCCAGGGGAGTTCAAAGACACCGAGTGCCCGGCACCTGCCCCACCAGGTATCTCGGCATCCCCAGCATGCTCCCTAGGTGATTCCAGCGTGCACCTGAGGTTGGGACCACCCGGCCGAAGTCAGTCAAAGCCTCGTCCCAGAGTGTTCCCCCAGCGAGCCCATGGAAGCATCTGCTTAGCTTCCCTTCTGAACATCTGTTGGTAAGAAAGGTCGCAGCAAAGTTTGTTTCTCTCCTGAACAGCTCAGTTAGAGATTACGGGCACGGATGCCGTTTTATCACCGGTTCTGCTCCCACCATGTCCCCAGGCAACCCTTGGGCCTGGCAGGTGACAGGGCACTCACCAAGCAGTTGCTGGGTGGACGACTGACATGGTCAGGAGGCAGTGGCCACAGGCTTTGTGATCCAGTCACACACTGTGGGGAGGAATCAAAGCTCTTGGAGAGGAGGGTGCGCCAAAGAAGACCAGCCCCGGGTAGGTGTGGTGGTGCGGGTCCCACCGTTAGGGATGCCTGCAGCAGTGCCAGTTTGAGATTGGGCTCTCTGTTTCCTCTTCATCTCCCTGCTAATGCACCTGGGGAGGCAGAGGAAGATGGCCCAAGTGCTTGCATTGAGATCCTGGCTCCAGGCTTCAGCCTGGCCCAACCTGAGCTGTTTCAGACATTAGGGGCAGCCCTACTGTTAAGGGCTTAGCAGAATTTCTCAAAACCACCTTTAGAGTGCCCTGCAGAGCGCGGTCCACAGCGCCATCTACTGGATAAAATATAAAACAGGCTCCGTTCTAAAGTCTGGAGGCAGCTTCCTAGTAGCTGTGAAGTCACGGAAAGCCTGGGTGTGAACCCATCCAAGAAGCTGGGTGAACATCATCGTGATGTGTGTGTGTGTGTGTGTGTGTGTGTGTGAATGGAGACAAGGCTTGACATTTTATCTGAATGCACGACTCACAGTCAAATCTCGTCACTGCAGGGTTCACGCAAACAGTGAAGAATTCTGGGTCTAGGCCAGGAAAGTCGGGCCTAAGACTCTTGAAATAACTCCAACGAGTGCCGAATGTCAGGCGCGGGCTGGAGGGGGGTGGGTTCTGCGCTCCCTCTGTCAGCAGCTGTTGCCTTGGGCCCGGCTGAGGTGACCACATAAAGGGTTGAGTCGTGGTCTTTGATCAATTTCCTGGCGCGAACATGACAGAGAACCCAGCTGTTAGAAGAGCTATTCCAAGTGCTTCAGTGGGTTTCCAAATGCTTACCTTATGTTCGTGAAACTTTAGACTGATTCGGTATTTTTATCCAGCAACCCGATCTTTCCAGTAAAAACTCCACACTCTCTGTCTCTCTGTTTCTCTTTGTCTCATTCACACACACACACACACACACACACACACACACGGCTTGTTATAGCTAGAAGCTTCTCTTGGACCCTAACTGGAAGACTCTAGTCTATTCCAACCTGGAAATAGTGGAGATGCTCAGGAGGAGTCCCTGGGAGAACAGAGGTTATTTAACCTGGGGTGGGTGGTGAATGTTGACTCGATAGGGTCTTCAGATGAAGAGCAGGTCTTGATTAGGTGGCACTAGGACCTACACCCGTTGCGCTGAGTGGGAGGGGCTGAGGGTGCCTCCAGCCCACAGAGTTCTGTGCAGGGAGCATCTTGCTATCTTTATAAACACGCCACCCTGCCGCCAGCACTTCACCTTGTAACAGGGTTCTGGGGTCTGCTGAACACTGGACAGCAGCCATTCTCCCAAGTCTGGCTGGAGGTGACAGCAAAGAGAATCGGCTTGCACTGTGGCGGCAAGAACTCCATTACAGATCAAGGAAAATTTCCCAACAATGAGTTGTTAGATTCTGGGCCAAGCCATGGGCAGAAACTATGACCTATTCTTTGCTGCGGGTCTTTGCAAGATAGAATTCAGATTTCTGGCGTGTGGGATTCTTACGTAGTGGGGGCAATGGACATAATAAACTCTCTAATCACTCAGCAGATATTTAATGAGTCCCCGGTCTGTGTTTGGCCCGGTGCTGGTCTCAGAGGGACACGTACGTGACCTGGTCCTGCTCCCTCCTGGTGCAGTGGTGGGGGGCGGGGAGGAAGGAAGGAGCTAAGAAGCACTAAATGCCTCAGGAGAGGTTGCTTCTGGGGGGGGGGGGGCAGGGTTGTCCGGCATTGAGCCTGCAAGGATCAGCTGGCTTTTCTTTGCTGGGACAGCTAGAGGGAGGTGAGACAGATATGGCTGGGCTGAGGCAGGCTTGGGAGCATCCACGTCAGGTCTAAAGGCTGGTGGGTCTTTTGCACTGGAGCAGAGATAGGCGGGGGATGCAGAGATAGATGGATCGGGAAAGGAGGTTGTGGGCAGTCCCAAGGGCTGAGCTGAGGGATTTGGACTTGGCTTGTTCCTGCGAGCGGCAGGTGGTTAGTTAACACCTTCAAAATGTCAGCGGTCCAGAGAGCAGGGTGACCCGCCCAGCTCCTGAGCCCACCTGTCGCACTGCTGGGCCATGGGATTCGGGGGGGGGGGTCCTCAATGAGTGCTGGCCAATCCAGGGAGAGGCAGGAGAGGGTCGAGCAGCTGCACGCTGGAAACCCAGGTGTGGAGGGCCAGCCCCCGGGCAGCAGGACCTGAGCGTGTCACCAGCGGGTCTCCGCCCGGTCTGGCAGTAGGAATCTTGCACAGACAACATCCCCGATGGCCCAGAGGCTGAGAGGTGTGCAAACCTCCAGCTGTGATTGCGGGAGAGACGCCCTCCCTCGGTGTCCTGAGCGCTAGGTGCCTCCTGGGCGTTCGGGATGTGCCCTCTCTCTCTTGTTTTAGATGCTGGCACACTCTGGCTGCCCCCTCGGGCAGCCGTGGGGCTTGTTGCAGGCATCTGAGTAGCTGCAATCTTCCCAGTGGCTCCAGGATGAGCGTGGCAAAGTGATGGCAGCGAGCCCGCTGCTCGGCGAATGTGCAGTCTGTGCGCGCCATCATTTTACCTCCTGGGTCAAGGCTGGCCTGTCGTGGTTAACAGCGCTCCGTTTCAGCAGGGCCTTTGCTGGCCTGGGCCCTGCCACCTCCTTCACCTGCCCAAGCCCAGTGTTTTGTCAGTCCCCTCCCCGCCTCCTGCCTCCTGCCAGCCGGCCATCTGCTTTCTATGACCGTAATCTTGCTGTTTCCAGAATTTCATACATGTGGAGCCGCGCCGTGTCGTAATCTTTCTGTCTACATCATTTTTGGAAACTTGGTATAATGCTTTTGAAAATTCACCCATATTGTTGTTATTACCAGGAGTTTATTTCTGGGCCTGGGGGTGGTGGAGCAGGGGTTGAGTCACCGCTTGGGACGCCCACATGACACATCCAAATGCCTGCATTCAGGTCCCAGCTGTGTTCCTGATTCCAGCTTCCTGCTGGTGTGTGCCCTGGGAGCAGCAGGTGCTGGCTCAGGCGGCTGGGCCCCTGCCACCCATGTGGTGACCTGGATTGAGTTCCTAGCTCCTGGCTTCTGCCTCACCAGCTCTTGTGAGCATTGGAGGAATGAACCAGTAGACTGGGGAGATCTCTCTCGCGCGCGCGCGCTCTCCACCTTTGAAATAAATAAGCACAAATTATTTTCGATATTACTGAGTAATTTACTATTTTATAGCTATTCTACCATATAGAGTACTTGTCTGTTCACCTATTGACGGCCACTTAGGCTGGATAGAGTTTTGAGCTATTATGAATAAAGCTACTGAGAACATTTGTATGTAAATTTTTGGGCAGATGTATGCTTAGATTGCTTTGGGTAAATACCCGTGCAAATGGCAGGTGTATGTTTATAGAAACTTTCCAGCAGGGTGGGTATTTAGCCTGGTGATGGAGACACCGGCGAAGCAGCCTATAGCCCATATCAGAGTGCCTCGGGGTGATGTCCACCTCCAGCTCCTCGGTCCAGCCTCCTGCTCATGCAGACCCTAGGGGGCAGCAGGTGATGGCTCAAGTGCTTTGGCTCTTGCCATCCCTGTGTGAGACCTGGATTGAATGTCCAGCTTCCAGTTCAGCCCTAGCCCGGCCTTGGCCATCGTGGGTATTTGGGAAGTGACCCAGAGGATGGGAGATCTCTCTCTCTGGCTGTCTCTCTCCCTCACACAAAACAAAATGACAGCAAAACCAAAAACCAAAAACCAACCCTGCCAATATGTTCTCCAAAAGGCTTTGCCATTTAGCATTCTCACCAGCAACACGAGTGCCATTTGTTCCAGATCCTTGCCAACATTTGGTGTCATGTGTTTTTGAACATTTTAATCATTAATGTAGTTTTAATTTTGATTTTTTCTGATATCTTTTTATGCGCTTAGTGGCAATCCATATGTTCTTTGGCAGTGTCTGTTTGAATATTTGCTAATATTTTATTTAAACTCAGCAATTATTTTTCCTAATATTTTTGAATCATATATTTTATATTTTCTGGATATAAGGTCTTTATAAGATACATGATTTACCAGTATTTTCTCCCAATCTTTGACTTCTGTTTTCTTCTAAAAAACCAAAGTTGTTAATTTTGATAAAGTACAATTTATCATTTTTTTTTTATTTTGTAGTTCATTCTTCTAGTCTTATTTAAAAAATCATTCCTCAACCCAAGTCACTCGGGTTTTCTGCTGCTTTCCTGAAAGTTTAACAGCTGTAGCTGTCACCCTCAGGTCAAGGATCCACGTGGTTAATCTTTATGTAGGGCGTGGGATAGGGGCCAACATGCATTTTCTTCCGTATGAATAACGAAGTCTTCTGTACCATTTGTTGGAACTGTTTTCCTTTCTGTACTGAATTACATTGGTTTCTTGTTCTGGACTGTCAGTTCCATTGATTTGTATGTCTATCTTAATACCAATGCTCTCTTTTTTTGTTTTAAGATTTATTTATTTGAAAGGCAGAGTTTTGAGAGAGAGAGAGAGAGAGAGAGATCTTTCATTCACTAGCTCATTCCCTAAATGACCGCAATGGCCAGAGCTGGGCCAGGCTGAAGCCAGGAGCCAGGAACTTCTTCCAAGTCTCCCACATGGGTGCAGAGGCCCAAGGACTTTGCTCATCTACTACTGCTTTCCCAGGTGCATTAGTAGGGAGTTGGATTGGAAGTAGATCAGCTGGGAAACAAACACACCCATGTAGGTTGCCAGTGCCATGGGCAGCAGCTTAACCTACTGCACCACAATGCCAGCCCCACCAATACTCTGTTAATTATAGTAGCTTTATAGCAAGTCTTGAAATCCAGCAGTGTATATAATTTATTCAATGTTGTCTTTCTTTTCAAAAATGACTTTGTATATTTTATGTCCTTTACATTTTCACATACATTTTAGAGCTAGTTCATAAGTTTCTTTTTTTTTTTTTTAAAAAAAAGATGTTTATTTATTTGAAAGTCAGAGTTAGAGAGAGAGAGAGAGAGAGTGAGCGAGCCTTTATTCTCTGGTTTACTTTCTAGATGGCTGCAGTGGCCAGGGCTGGGTTGGGCTAAAGCCAGGAGCCAGGAGCTTCTTCTAGGTCTCCCACACAGGTACAGGGGTCCAAGAACTTGGGCCATCTTCTACTGCTTTCCCAGGCCATAGCAGAGAGCTGGATTGGAAGTGGAGCAGTCGGGACTTGAACCGGCACCCATATGGAATGCCGGCACTGCAGGTGGCGGCCTTACCCACTACACCACAGCACCCGCCACAGCGTTTGAGTTTTATCAGATGATTTTAGTTCATTTATTAATATGATCCTGTGGCTTCTCATTGTTGCTCAGTTCTGATGATGAATTACATTGCTTTTTGGTTATTAAACTGACCCGTGACTCTTGGATTAAATCCCACTCGGTTTTGACGTGGGACTCTTCCTTTATGTGCTGCTGGATGTGATCTGTGAAGGAGTTTTGCATCTGCGTTCATACAGGGCATTAGGCTGAGTGCAGTCGGTAATGTACAGGGTTTGCCATCACCTCTGCCTTCTCACTCATGGAGCCTGGGGGCTCCCCTGGGCCTGCCCCTCCTGTGACTCCCACAAGGCAGAGCGGGAGAGCTGGCATTTTCTGTGCTCTGCCCCTCAGGGATCGCGGCCCTGTGTTGCTTGATGAGGCTGTTGTTTCCCACCGCTTCTCCTGTGTCATCCCTGTCTTCAGCAAGAGGGTAAATCCGGCCTCTGCTCCTTCTTCTGGATCACAGGTGAAGTCCTCTGGGCACTTGCTGCAGCATTGGTTTTAGCATTTTGCTAGCTATGCCTCTTGGTGTGGTTTTCATCATGTTTCTTTTGCGTGGGTTTGCTGAAATTCTTAAAAAAAGAAAAAAAATTTCATTCATTTATTTGAAAGGCAGGGAGAGAGAGAAAGAGAGACAGAGGGGAATCTATCCACTGGTTCCCTCTTCAGACGCCTATAACAGCCAGGGCTGGACCAGGCTAAAGCCAGGAGACTTAAGGTCTCCCATGGAGGTGCCAGGGACCCAGCCATCCCCTGCTGCCTCCCAGGGTGTGCATTAGCATGAAGCTGGAGCCAGACTCAGAGCCGGAACTGAAGCCCAGGCTCTCCGATCTGGGCTGTGGGCTTCCCACGCAGCAACGGACACTCTGCCAAGTGCCCACCTCGATCGGTCTGCTGCTTTGTGGGTTTCTAATTTTCCACAAACTTGGAATGGTTTTTTATTCCTTCTGTCATTCTGTTTTCCCTTTTCCCCTCTGGATTGGTTTGTGAGAGTTGCTGTAACAAATGACGCAGACCGGGCGGTGGCTTACACTGCAGCAATGTTCCCTCACGTCTGGATCGTGAGGGGTGGTCCAGGTGGGGGCAGGGCTGGCTCCCCTCTGGCCTCTCCCTCCTTGGTTTGTCTTCTCCCCATGTCTCCCTTGGTCTTCCTCTGGGTGTGTCTGTGAACAAATGTCCTTTCCTTCCAAGGAAATCAGCCATATCAGACTGGTGCCCATCCTAATAACATCACTTTAACCTAATTGGCCCTTGAAAGACGCTGTTTCCAATAGGGTTTTTTAGCGCCTGGTAAGTGTTTATTGGATGCTGTACATTGTGAATTTCACACTATCAAGTGCTTGTTTTTAAAAATATCCTGTAGGGGCCGGCGCCGTGGCATAGCAGGTAAAGCTACCGCCTGCAGTGCCGGCATCCTATATAGGCACCTGTTCGAGTCCCCGTTGCTCCACTTCTGAACCAGATCCCTGGTATGGCTTGGGAAAGCAGTAGAAGATGGTCCAAGTCCTTGGGCCCCTGCACCCTCATAGGAGACCCGGAGGAAGCTCCTGGCTCCTGGCTTCAGATCGGTGCAGCTCTGGCCTTTGCGGCCAATTGGGGAATGAACCAGCGAATGGTAACTCACTCTCTCTCTCTCTCTCTCTCTCTGACTCTCCTTCTCTCGATATAACTCTGTCTTTCAAATAAATAAATAAATAAATCCTTTTTTAAAAAGTAATCACTACTTTTTAAAAAATAAAAGTATCCTGTAAATATCAATGGGCTTTGTTCTAGGTTGCAATTAAGTCAGGTGGGGAGAGTTTGATCCTTTCAAGGCTCACTTTAAAGCTTTGTTAGGAAGGGGTGGTAAGAATAATCGTTAACCTAGAACTCTCACAGCCAACCAATGCTCCATATATTTGGAAGTCTTTCCACTTAGGACAGTGTCTGTGAACTATTCTGGTTCCTCTTGAGCTGTTGGAATCATCCCACCTGCTCCTTCCCAGTGATCCCTTCCTAGTGCTCAGTGGATCCTTTATGTGCATGTTGAGATCGAAACAACACATGGGGCTGGGCCGGCTGTGGCGCAGCAGGTTAATCCTCCCCCTGTGGTGTCGGCATCCCATATGGGCGCCGGTTGCAGTCCTGACTGCTTCTCTTCCAATCCATCTCTCTGCTGTGGCCTGGGAAAATAGTAGAAGATGGCCCAAGTCTTTGGGCACCTGTGTGGGAGATCCAGAAGAAGCTTCTGCCTCCTGGCTTTGGATCGGCACAGCTCTGGCCATTGTGGCCATCTGGGGAGTGAACCAGAAGATGGAAGACCTCTCTCTCTGCCTCTCTGTTACTCTGCCTTTCAAATAAATAAATGAAATCTTAAAAAAAAAAAAAAAAAGATACAAGTGGATCTCTCCACAGAATTCTGGAATATTCTCTTTGCCTATCTTCCTAACTCTGCCTTTCAAATAAATAAATCTTTAAAATAACCTGGGAACTTGCTTGGTATATAGAGAGTAGTAAGTGTTGGCTTGTTGACTGCCTTCCTGTCTGCCATGCATTCCAACGATAACTGTTTTACTGGGCAAAGCTAATGACCATCGGAATTAGAGGAAGCGCTCGGCAAAGGTTGCCTGCAGGGTGAAGGAGTGTCCTTCAGGTCCAGAGGTTAAGTCCTCTTCCTTTGGCCCCCTCTTCAGGGGCCCAGCCTCCGTCCCTCTCTTCCTCTCACACTTCATGGCGGTTCACTGGGCTTCATACTACAGGCATGATCCCCGGGCGGCTCGTCACCCCCTGCTGCCTATGTCTGGCTCCCGCCACAGGGTGTGAGGCCCTCCCCATTGCTCTTCTGTACCCAGACCAATGCCTGGAACATAACCAGTGCTCAATATACTGTTCATGAATGAATCCTTGTGATCGCTGTACCCTGTTGCTTCGATCTTCTAACTCCTCTCCATTTGTGCTTTCTCTCCAAAACCAGAGAGGAAATCCCCCAACGGCACCTCTGTGTTCATCAGGTTGGGACTGTGATGAAGAGTGAGTCCCACATCAAAGTGTCTGGCCCAGAGTCTGATCCTTGCTGGAGGGCAGTTGCCTGCTCCTGATTATTCATTTTATAAACATTTGCTTGCTAGGCACCAGGAATAGAATGAAAAGGCACGGACTCAGACAGACGTGGCACTGAGATGCTCACCGAGGCATGTCACCAGTGTAGCTAGGGAAATTGTCGTCTTTTAAGTGTTATATTTTTGTCCCAGCCCACGTCAAAGTCCAGATGGAGTGAGGGAGGGTAGGAAAGGGGGCCCCATAACCTCCAGGAACTCTGCAGATCTCATCTCTTAAGTGGTATTGTCCATCTGCTTCAGTAACTTCCTTAGAAACTGGACAAGTAAATCCTCCTGGGGGAACTGCCAGCAGTGTTTCAGTCTTTGTCTTTCTTATTAGGTGCGGAAGCCAGGAAGGCGGTCTTTTATAAACAGTACCAGTCCCCTTGGCACCTGCACGGGATTGATTCCAGGACTCCACGAGTCTTTTATGTGAAATGGCATTTGCATATAGCCTATGCAATTCTCCCACATGCTTCAAGTCACCTCCAGAACACTTACCCTACCTAGTGCAATGCAAATGCTATGTAAATAGTTGTCATGCTGTATTGTTTAGGGAATAACGACCAAAAAAAAACTGTCCACGTGCACTCCATACATAATTTACTTTTCAAATATTTTGACCTGCAGTTGGTTGAACCCATGGGGGCAGAACTTGTACAATACAGGCTCTACAAGTAAAATGTAGCTGGACCACAGTCCCTCAGGGGTGTCGACAACAATCAGATCACAAGGGGCCATCTGTAGTTTCTGCACCCCTTCTTACGCTGGTAGCTGCCTGATTTTCCCTGGGACCCCTCCAGTCTCGGACTGGGTTAGGGTGAGGGTGGTACTCCCTGGGTAATTACTTAGAGAATCATTCTGAGCAACATGACTCTTTTAAAAAAAAAATCCGTAAAAATCACAGTTGTTCTTGAAACTTTGATCTTCTGGACGGGTCTGTCTTTGAAGAGTTTAGAAAAAAGAATACAGAGAAAACATTTTTGTTAGACATTGTGGTTTGATTGGAAGTCTGGTGGTCAGGCCTGGGGATATGGGGAGGGCACTCAGACATCAAATGGATTTCTTGTCTTAGATCTGTCTCAAACCAGGGCTTTTGGTTTTACTCTCTTCTCATTTCTAATGCGACTCAATCTTCCCTCACTGCCAGAGTGCTTAGTGCTGATTATTAGTCAAACTCCCTGGGCAGCCAGAAGCCACACCTTAGAAACCTACACTGCGCCGACTTTGCCGACTGCCGTGGACTGAGACTAGCAGGTTGAAGGAGAAGGCTTGGTCTTGGCCTTGATCCTGAAGTGCCGTGAGCCAGGTCAGCACGCGTGGGGCCAGGTCTGACATCATACAGCCCAGATTTTTTAGTGTTCATTTCAAAAACGTCCCCTTGTCCCCATCCATATCTGGTTGATCGGCTGTCCTGGGTTCGAGGTTAGAATCTAAAGTCAAAATAAAGGCACGCGGTTCACCATCTCCATCACCTGAGTTCTCGGCTCCTCTGCCTGTTGCTCCTTTGCCTTCCAGGGTCCCTCTTGTTCTTCCAGCCTCGGGAACGCAGGCTTCTGACTTTTGGTCATTCCCATGGCAGACCAGCCCTCTTACCCTGAAGCCATTGTGGTGGATGGCAGTGCTTCTCCTCAATCTTATAGGATTCCTTAAAAAGTTATTTTGCTCTGTTTCTAACCACCCAAAGATATATACAGCTCTGGAAATGAGTAGCAGTTTCTATCCAAACTCAGGATAGAATTCTTCCTTCCTTTCTGTTGTCTTTGTTTTTTATTTATTAGAGAGGCGGGCAGACAGAGAGCTCTCATATGCTGGTTCACTCCCCAGTACAACAGCTGGGGCTGGGCAAGGCTAAACTGAGGAGCTGGAAACTCAACCCAGGTTTCAGATGTGGGTGGCAGGGACCCAGCTATCCGAACCCTCACCTGCTGCTTTCCAAGGTGCACAGGAGCGGGGAGCTGGAATTGGGGGACTCAAACTTCAGCTGCCCAAATGGGATGTGGGTGCTCTGAGCTGCACTGAAGGCCTGTCCCACTTTGAGCTGATCCCTACATCCACAGTTTTCCTACACGGCGCACCTGCCCCTTGCACAGCCTGTGGCTTACTGTCTACCCTGTGTGGCATCATGTTTTGAACTGTGTGCCCCTTAACTTAGGGTGCATGTGGACACCCTAATCTCTGGAACCTCAGCATGTGATCTCATTTGAAACGAGCGTAACTGAGGTAGGATTAGCTAGGATAAGGTCAGACTGAGTAGGAGGGGCCTCAAAGGAGGACGGACATTGGCACTCAGCGACTTGCGCATAGGGAGGGTGTGAAGGGATGTGAAGGCAGAGGTGGGTGTGATGCATCTACAGGCAAAGGCGTGTCAAAGACTGCCAGCAGCCCACCAGAAGCCAACAGAGGGATGGAGAGACTGGCCCCACAGCCCTCAGAAAGAACCAACCTTCCTGACCCTTGATCTTGGAGACAATGTAATCCTGTGCTGTACACCTCCCAATGTGTAGTACTTTGTTATGGCAGCTGGAGAACAATGCCCTTGATCTCTCCACTTCCTCTCTGGCTTCCCACTCCCTTCCTGGTCCTCCCCACCCCGGGGTGGGGCACTTCCATGATAAACCATTTGCACATGAACCCCCAACTCCAGGCCTGCATCCCAGGAAGCCGTCCTAAGTCAAATGTCCCCCAGTTGGATGACCATCACCAGCCTGGACCTCTCTGAGCGATGGACCGCGATGCCCACTGCCAGCTGGAGCGCTGGATGTTGCAAGATGCTTCAGGGTCCATGCAGCAAAAGCAGACGCGTCACCTCCAAAGTCTGTTGTCCCAGCGCCGCTCCTCTAAGGCGGAGGGGCACCACCACGCTTCCAGGGCCTCGTGTCCGAAGCCTGACCTCTGCCCCTGCCCCCTGCTCTTCCCTCACCCCCTAAGAGCCGAGCATTGTCCACGGCCTCTCAGGCTTCCTCTTGGCTCCCAGGTCTGCCCTCCTCACTCCGTTCCTGCCTGCAGCTGCCCTGGACAGACCTTCACTCACGTTCCTTGGCTGAGCACAGGAGCCCTCTCACCCCCAGCCACCGCTCTTCTCTGCCCCTTGTGTCTTCCAGAGCTTTCCCAGGACACAGTCCACTGGGGGCTCCCGACCACCAACAGCTGCAATGCCAACTCCATGGCGTGGTCAGCCTAGGCCCTGCCCCAGGGCTGCCTTCCCCAGGGCTGGATAGGAAGACCTCACTGCACCTCCAGGGATCCCCCAGGGGTGCGGTGCTCGCTCCTGCCTCCTGCTCCCTCCCCCCTGTTTTGGGTCTAGGACCCCTGGCCTCCTCATCCCGTGGGTTGATAACTATCATTCAACTCCACAGTCTCTCTGCAAACTGACTTGCTCCCTGCAGACTCCCAGTCAGCCCACACACGGACTTTCCTGGGTGCCTGGATGCCTAGCCACATCCAGGGTGTCTCCATCACTCGGGATTGCAGCCGTGTGCCCTTTCCATGACACCAGAAGGGAGGAGGCTGCCAGCGGCACAGTGAGGCAGCTGGGCAGCCCCAGAGGCCTTCCCAAGATCTGCCTTTAGTGGAGGTTACACCTCCTGCAAGAAGCCTGAATGCCATGCAGGGGCTATGCTAATGCCGTACATAACCAAAGCCCTTTAGTTACCAAACCAGTGGTGTGTCCTTTGCCACCACTTTCCTGAAAACCACAGGTCCAGAGGTAACCTCATTGCCATCCACCTCTCCTTTCCCTATTAGCGTCAGCCAGACCCTGTGTGCCTTCATCTAGTGCCGAAGGAAATGTAAACTGCCTTCCTAGGCCTCGGGGCTACAGGTGCCTTCTTGGGTTCGCAAGAAAGACGAAATACAGACTGAAGAATGTGGATGTACACCCAACTTCAGGCCCGTTAGACTTCTCACTTCCCATCTCTTGTCTATTATTTTATTTATTTATTTTTTCTTTTTTTTAAGATTTATTTTATTTATTTGAAAGAATTACAGAGAGAGAGAGAGAGAGAGAGAGAGAGAGACAGGTCCTCCATCTAATGGTTCACTCCCCAAATGGCTGCAACAGCTGGAGCTCAGCCGATCCAAAGCCAGGAGCCAGGAGCTTCTTCTAGGTCTCCCATGCAGGTGCAGGGGCCCAAGTACTTGGGCCATCTTCTACTGCTTCCCTAGATGCATTAGCAGGGAGCTGGATAGGAAGTAGAGCAGCCGGGACTTGAGTTGGCGCCCATATGGGATGCCAGTGCTACAGGCGGTGGCTTTCCCTGCTATGCTACAGTGCTGGCCACTTGTGTTATTATTTTAGCGTAAGGGTTTCCAGCCTTGAAGAAATGAGAAGCCATCTGAAGTTTGAGTAGATCGCCAGATAACGAGTGTTCCCATCATATAAAAGGCATTTTCCTTTGTATCCTCACCAAGTTTACATTAACGTTTGTGCTCTGTGACTTTCACATGATAAGAGAGCATTTATTGAGCACCTCCTGTGTGCCGTGCACTGTGTAAGTTATTTGGGTGCAGAGGTGACTATGAATGGTGCCGCTCTACAGACACTGAAGCCCTCCCCCAGAATGTGAAGTGACTGGCCAGTGGTTAGCTGTTCCCCAGCCTCCCTTCTCCCCTTCACAATAAGGAGAGTTTGCTCTGCCTCTTTTGACACCTGAGGCAGATAGTAAGAGGGGCTGGAAGGTGGACAGGCCAGGAAGAATGAGCAAGGGTGGGGAATGAGACAAAGGTAGGGGCAGTTTGCAGGAGTATGGGAGGAAGAATTTTTTTAAGATGATTATTATTATTATTATTCATTTGAGAGATGGTTAGGGAGAGACAGAGAGAAAGGTCTTCCATTGGCTAGTTCACTCCTCAAATGGCTGCAGTGGCTAGAGCTGGGCTGATCCAAAGCTAGGAGCCAGAAGCTTCTTCTGGGTCATCCATGCAGGGGCCCAAGCACTTGAGCCAACTTCTTCTGCTTTCCCAGGCCATAGCAGGGAGCTGGATCAGAAGAGGAGCACTGGGGACTGGAACCAGCATCTATATGGAATGCTGACGCCACAGGTGGAGGCTTAGCCCACTATGCCACAGTGCCGGCCCCAGGAGGAGGGATTTTTGAAGCGGTAACCTGTGACCCACACATCAGGTCTGTATGTTCTATACTTCAGACCCACTCCATGAACATTGAGTCCAGTTTATTTTACAATTCTAAACCGTATGCTTATGGAAAAATCATGTGGCCTGTTTGCTTGGGGAATGACTCACAGACTGAGTTTGTGCCCAGCTGGTCATCAAGACCTGGTGTTTATGGCAGACTGGTTAGCAGCTTTGCAATAAATAGAGCCAGAGGAGCTGCCAAGGAATTTAAGCTCCATCCTCTCCCCTCCGTCTTTTCTATGCGAAAAGATAAATAAAAATAATTTGTTCCCAATACTTAAAGAATTCCTACAAAATAAATTATTGGTAGCTATTCTGCTGTCTGCATTCTCTGATTCCAGATCTTATTCGATCCCAAGTCTCTTCGGACTTCCAGATTCTCCTTTATGTCCCCTAAAATGAAAGAAAGGACAGTTGGATCTTTGGAGGCAGCCTGTCTCTGCTCCAAGTTAAGGATTCTCCTCTCCAGGGCTGTTGGCATCCCTGTGTGCTGATTTTCCTTGTTGGAATCCACTTCCAACCTCTTTGTCCAGGAGCATTCCTTCCACACCCTCCCCAAGCTCAGACTATGTTGGTGACATCTGGAGCGGGGTCTCCCGGAGGCCATCTGCCCTCTCCTCCCATCTCTGAATTTCTGGAAGCAAATCCCTCACCAGGATTACTTAGTGTTTTCTTCCATTCTTCATTCTCATTTAAATACATTACAACTCCACCAGCTGAGGCTTTGATTTTCTTTTAACTACACTTCAAGGCTATGCAGGATTTAAAGACTAATCTTTCTACCTCCTATTTCTATTTTGCCATTTGGATTAGGCAGACAAAGTCCATTCTTTGTCAGGAAATTGTCTTTGTAACTTTGGGGTATTCATCACAATATTCTTGGGATACTTATAAAGCTAAAAATGCATGCATAATAAACCCAGCAAATAGATACAGAGCCACAGAAATTTTGCATGTGAAGGAAGCCATCATGGTCTTACGGTACTTAAGCTTTCACTGGCCTCCCTATGGAAAACTCTCTTTTCTTTTCTGTGGTTGAGAAATAGGAGTTCTTGTGAATTGTTTCTTCTGGTTTCGGTGAAAGTCCCCCAAATGATGATCAATGTCCAAGTAAGCCCACAGGAAGATGTCATCAACCCCAAGTCCATCAGGACATTCTTGGAGCTTTCTTTAATGAGGTCTTCTTGGAATGAAGAGTTTATTTCTCAGGGTATCATTAGATTGTTGGTTATCCATACTGGACAGACTCACTTGCTGTTTGATCTTCCTGGAATGTGGCATTCTGGATGTTTGGAATGCTATTTTTAAATGCATCAGTAAATGTGTTGATGTATGAATGGCCACATTTTGAGCAGGTTAATTCATAACAGATAAGACATAATCTGATTTTAAAACAGATACAGATGCTGAGATTCCTGTGTTTTTCCCCCAACATAGGGCAGAAGCAGCAGAAAGGAACTGCATCCAGTTAACCATCCAGCCTCTTTGTTTTCCAGGAATGTGAGGTGCGGAGACTGTGTGCTCAGCTCGTCATCATTGGTTGTTCACTCATTCATTCTGTTTCAAAAGATGTTTAATGCTCACACTGTTCTGACGGATACATGCCTGCTTGCCATGCCAGCTGATGGCTTGCTTGGTTGTGTGTTTGCTCTTAGGCTTATGCCATGTTAAGTTCTTAAATGTTTTTGAGCAATAGCTATGCCTTAGGAAAGTGTAATGGGGTAATTTACTATAGCAACCAAGGCTTGCTTGGTTGTTTCTTTTCTTTTCCTTTCAAGAATTTCATTTTGTTCCCATTGCTTTCTCAACCAATTTGCAAGACTCGTCCAGCCTGTGGAATTAGTCTGTGCTAGACCGTGCTGTAGTAACAAATGACTGCAAACATCTCAGTGAGTTAATGCACAATCGCTTATTTCTCACGTACGTTTGCTGTCCATTGTGAGTCGGTGAAGGGCTCTGCTCCCTAGAGTCACTTGGGGACTCGGGCTGTAGAGCTGTCATCGTCTTGTAGCTGCACTATCTGCGTGCAGGCCTCCTGGGCGGCTGCAGCAGAAGAGAGCACATGGCTCAGGGGTGTAGCACGCTTAATTCTTCATCCACATTTCTTGGCCAGAACTAGTCCAGTGGCCTTGTCTTAACTGCAAGTGCTGGGGAATATAGGAATTCTGTCTCATGGAGCGAAGGACCCAGCAAAAATGCTGAGAGAAGGAAAAGTCAGCTGAGCTTCAACACAAACTGTCAGCAAACTGGCTAATGAGAATATCCTGGTGATAAAAAGGTATGGAGTTGGGGCCGGCCCTGTGGCGTAGCGGGTAAGGCTGCCACCTGCAGTGCCGGCATCCCATATGGGCACCCGTTCAAGTCCTGGCTGCTCCACTTCTGATCCATCTCTCTGCTGTGGCCAGGGAAAGCAGTAGAAGATGGCCCATGCGTGGGCCCCTGTACTCACATGGGAGACTGGAAGAAGCTCCTGGCTCCTGCCTTCAGATCAGTGCAGCTCCGGCAATTGCGGCCATCTGGAGAGTGAACCAGCGGATGGGAGACCTCTCTTTCTCTGTCTCTGCCTCTCTGTAACTCTGCCTTTCAAATAAATAAATAAATCTTTAAAAAAAAAAAAGGTACAGAGTTGCGAGTGCCTGAACTTTGAGCCCCAGAAGCCATACCTAAAAAACTCAAAGCAAAAAAATAAATAAATATGGTCTATAAATATAGACTTGAGAGAGAGAATATGTGAAGATGTGAAGAGTTCCATCAATTGGTGAAAAAGAGGTGAGTCAGAGAGAAGAGAACTAAACTAGACATTGGTTTGCCTCTCTGGAAAGGCTCCCGCAGGGTGGAGAGCTGGGGCCTCGGGGCGCTTGTTAGAAATCTCAAGTAGATCTGCTAAAACTAATTAAAAATTTAAAAAATACATTCTAGAGATTTGCTAAGTTGCTACTTGGGAAACTTTCCGTCAAATGCATTGATTCAAAAAACTACAAAACAATGTGAACCTTCATAAAAGAATCAAACAACAAATTCAAACAAGTAAATTTTGAAAAATATAAGAAGCTATGAACAAATTCAGAAGCTGATAATAAAATGCGTAACTTAAATGATTGCTCCAATCAATAAACCACGATTTTCAAAATTAAAAAACAGAAGAAATCTCAAGGAGCTTTGGTGGTGTGCAAGAGCAGAGCAGACCTGCAGTTCTCTCCCCAGGTGATGCCTAGTAACAGAGCTCTTGTGAGAGCGTGGCGTGACCACAGGCTAGTAACAGCAGCACCTCACACACGTGTGGGGAGTGGGAGGTCCTGGTCTCATTTCCTGAAATGGCACACAGGAAGCAACCCCCAGGCGCCGGGGATTTCTGAGGGGGCATCAGAGGTGGACGGGGAGAGGGCCAGGGAATCTCAAGAGGCCTTGTGTCTGGGGTAAGGAGGATGCAGAGTGTGTGGAAAGACAGGTGGGCAGAGAGCAGTCAGCAAACAGACGCCACTAGACACCAGCAGCAGGGAGGGCTGATGACTATAGAGCCTCAGAGCTATGCATGCGCCTCCCAGGACAAGTGACAGCCACGAGCACACAAGCCCCCTTTCAGATTCTTGGATGTCCACAATGTCCCTGTCTCAACGAGTGGCCTCTCCACTTGTGATCAAGTGCACCTCCACCCCCACTTCCTGTGCATGGCAGTCCCATGTCTTGACCCCCTCTCTGTTCTCATGCACGTGCAGGATTCGCTAGCATCTGTTGATGCCCCACACACACCACCGCTGCCTCAGGCTCTTGGTCGTCCCCAGGACCTGGACCCACCCTCGTTCATCACCTTTGGGCTCAGATGAAGGACCACACCACAGAGGGGGGGGGCATCTGCCTGCCTCCGTGGGTACCTGGAAGAGCCAGGGATGCACCCTAGAAGACAGTTAACTCCTCCTGGCTGGGGCACCCTTTAAAACAGACAAGTTATCTCCCCATTCCTCTCACTCACTGACTGCCCTGAAGCAGACGTCTCCCTGTAGCTTCTCTGGCGACGTCTCCCATGGCCAGGTGCCCTCTGTGTGTGCGTAAGACATTGACCTGCTCAGCAACACTGCCACCACACACTGGCTCCTCGTGCCGCCTCTCCCTGCTTTCCTGCCCCTGCACCTTCCCAGCCCCTGGGTTCTCCTCCCCCAGATCCTTGCCCACTTCAGGCTCTGCCTCGGCTCTCTTCGCTAGGGCACCCACACGAAGACGCTGGAAGATGTCCCATGTGCCAGGTAATTTCGCTGACTTGATACCATTTCACCTTTATGACAACCTGGAACACGGAGGGCTGGACCTACCGAGGTCATACAAGAGCAAAAAGGTGGAACCCAAATCTACATTTATTACAAAAAGAATCCCTGAAGATGTCCTGGGTGTGTGGGATACTGTGGTGAGCCATTCAAGAAACAGGCACTACTGCGTGGAACTTGAGGGCAGCCAGGGAAAAGTAGGTAGTAAATACGAAAACAAGTACATAGACAAGAGAATTTCATGATGTGTAGGTCTAGAGGCCATGTGACAGAGTGTGACTGGGAGAAGAGACACTGCAGAGCATTAGGGAAGGCCTCCCCGAGGTGACGCAGGACCCAAGGCCTGTATGGCAGGCCACCGAGGGCCATGTTGGAGGAAGTCCTTTCCAGGCAGAGGAAAGAGTAGTCCAGACACCTACAGACAGGGGCAGGCTAGGAGAGTTAGAAGGCAGACCGGTATTGTCCATGTTGTCTTTGGATTGGGGTCTGGCTTTGAACTCTGCAGGCATGGCAGTGATAGCCACGTCTGCATTAGGCGTTACTCCAGAACTGAGTGGCTGAAAAGAACAATACCCTCTCTTGTTTGCATGGTCAGGCGGGTGCGGAAGTTGGGAGTGATTTCGCTGGGCAGCTCTGGCTCGGGCTCTCTCACGAGGTGCAGACAGAGGCTGGGGCAGTTGTCTCTGAAGGAGGGGTGGGCTGAAGGCTCCATGTGCTACCCAGAGGGGTTACTCACATGACTGGCGACGTGGTCTCGGCAGCTGGGGGGAGCTGCGTTTCCTTTCCATCTAGGACCCCAACCCCGAAGGACTTGAGTGTCCTTACGTAAAATATGCGATAGGACAAATCTAACCTCCTATATGTATAAACCCATGAAGCCGATCAAGACAACACGCACACTTATCAACCCCCCCACACTCCCTTGCGTTCCTCTGCTCTTCTGCCCCAGGCTCAGTCCTATCTTGGCCTCCAGCAAACCACTGGGCTTCGTTCTTTCACTCTGGGTTACTTTGAGTTGTCTAGAATTTTATATAAATTGAACCACACAATATTTACTCTGTTTGGTTTGGTTTGGCTTCTTCTTTCACTAAACATAATTACTTTAAGATTGTTCTGTGCACTGTGTATCAATAACGTGTTTCTGAGAAGTAACTGCATGGCATGGGTATATCACATTTGTTTATATTCACCTGTAAATGGAGAGATCTTTCATGTATTTTCCAATTTATCCCTAAAGTAGTTCATGTGTTTGATGCCAGTGTAAATGGTGGTTTTATTTCAATTTCTGATATTCATTGCTAGTTATACAAATAGAATTTATTTTTATGTATTGATCTTGTGTACTGTAATTGCTAAGTGCACATGTATGTTTTAGTAACTTTTTTTAAAAAAAAAGTTGATTTGTAAATTTTCCTTTTACTTGAAGGAGAGACAGAGATCATATTGGATTTGAATTGCTAAAATAGAACTTGAAATGGCTTTAACTGCATTCATTAGCTGATCTTGGTCTATAGTTTCTTTCTTATGAAGTCTCGGTCTGATTTTGGAACCAGGGAGATGCTGGCCTCATAAAATGAGTTGGGAAATATTCCCTGTCTTTGATTTCATGGAGGACTTTGCATCGCGTTGGTATTGTTTCTTCCTTAAATGTTTGGTAGAGTTTACCAATGAAGTCATCTGATTCAGGAAGTTTATTTGTGAGAAGGTTTAAACTACAAATTCAATTTCTTCAGCAGATAAAGAGACATTCAGGCTATCTGTTTCTTCTGAAGTGAGCTTTGTTCATTTGTATTTTTCAGAGAATTTGTCCTTTTATCTGAGTTGTTAAGTGAATTGACATCAAGTTCTCGGAAATAGTTCATTATTGCCTTTTCCATATTTGTGGAATCTGGGGCAATGTCACCTCTCCCGTTCCTGATGTTGGTGCTCTGTGTCTTCTCTCAATCTGCCTAGAGATTCATCACTTCTATCGTCTTCTCAAAGCCTTTGGTTTCGTTACTTTCTTACTATTTTTGTTTTTTTTCTTTCATTGATGTACTGCCATTGATTATTATTTTCCTTTTACTTTGGGCTTCAGTTGCTCTTGTTTTTTCTAGTTTCTTTTTTTTTTTTAATTTTATTTATTTGACAGAGTTAGATTGTGAGAGACAGACAGACAGAGAGAAAGGTCTTTCTCCCATTGGTTCACCCCCCAAATGGCTGCCACGGCTGGAGCTATGCCGATCTGAAGCCAGGAGCCAGGTGCTTCCTCCTGGTCTCCCATAGGGTGCAGGGCCCAAGCACTTGGGCCATCTTCCACTACCCTCCCAGGCTACAGCAGAGAGCTGGCCTGGAAGAGGAACAACCGGGACTAGAACCCAGCACCCATATGGGATGCCAGCGCCGCAAGGTGGAGGATTAACCAAGTGAGCCACAGCACCAGCCCCTTTCTAGTTTCTTAAGACAAAACCTGAAGCTTTTCTTCTTTCCTGATGTGAATACCGGGTGATGTGAGTTTCTTCCTAAGTATTGACTTAGCCGGACCCCACACAGGTTCATAGAGTTCAAATACTTCCATGTTTGCCTTCTGTTTCTTCCTTGACCCATGGGGTCAGGTACGTTATGTCGTTTCCACGTCCTCGGGTTTCAGAGATCAATGAAAGATCATCATGGGCAGAAAATGTCTCCTGTATTACTTTGAACCTTTTGAATGTATACAGACATATTTTATGGCCCAGAATACGACCTTACTGGTAAATACCCAGTGTGCACTTAGCGTATGTATTCTACCGTGCTTAGGCGCTTTAAATGTTAGGCCAAGTTGCTTGATATCGTTGTTCCTTCTTATCTATCTATCATGACTGAGTTTCTGTCTTATTTGTTCTGTACACTCTTGAGGAGGAGCTTTTGAAACTGTAGATTTTTCACTTACTCCTTGTAGAATCAGTTTTCCTTCGTGCATTTTGCCTATTAGATACACAAGCATTTATGATAGCTGGCCCTCTTGACGAGTTGACCCCCTCATCACTAAGAAATGACTTCTGTTGAAATCCCTGGTAAAACCCTTCGCTCCGAAGTGCACTCTGTCCGATATTAACCTGCACTCACTCTGTGCCCCGCATGTCCCCACTGCATGCGTTCTTCCATTTAACCTTTGCAACCACACTGCAAGCAAGGTGAAGGGAATTTACGGAACTGTTCAAGACCATGATTTGAGCCTATCAGGCCTACTCTAGAATTAACCTGCTTAGCCAGCACACTGATGCAAGAGGCTCTATTGAGCTATTAATTTAGGATACAATGACTGTAATACAGGATGTGTGTTGTGCATGCAGCATCCCTATCCCATATTGGAGTGCTTGGGATCAAGTCCTGCCTCCGATGCCCATCCAGCTTCCTGCTAGTGCACACCCTGGGGGGCTTGGTTTCCCATCACCCATGTGGGAGATCCTAACAGAGTTCCTGGCTCCTGGCTTAGGCCTGGCCCCAGCCCTTTCTCTATTTGTCATTCTGCTTTTCAAATATATAAGCAAATAAGTCTTTAGAAAATCATTATAATACCAATAAAGATAACTGGGAAAAGTTACCTCTGCCCACGAATGCAGGGTTTTTTTGGTTTTGCTTTTGAAGGCTCCCGTCCAAGCTCGCCCTGAGCCTGGCTTGCTGTGCTAGCTCATGGAGGTCACTGCTCGGATCTTTTTGGCTGTCTGCTTCCTAAGATGAAAGCATTGGGGTCACTTTAAAAATAAAATGGATGTTTGTAGGAACATGACCTTTCTCTCTAGCTTCCATTGCTTTGATGGGTTTTTCAGTGAAAATTGCTGTCCATGGACTGTGAAGTTAAACTGTTCTACCATCTGAGTTCTGCTTTTCTTTTGGAGTTTGATATGAGATTTATGGTTTTTAACTCCTCTTCCTTTTATGTTGGTTTTAGAGGGAATGTGGTATTTGTGTTATTTAGTTAACAGACTGATTGTTCTTTTAATAAAAGGAGACTAAATCAACAGATACTGAACTACCCGTTCTAGGCACCGTGTTTATGCTATTTCCTGTCCATGAATTAGAAGGTAGGTATACTCATCTCTATTAAAAATTACTTATTTGAGAGAGAGAGAGAGAGAGAGAGAGAGAGAGAGAGAGATTTTTCCATGCACTGGTTCACTCCCCAAATGCTCACAATGGCCAGTGTTGGGACAGGCTGAACCCAACCTAGGTCTCCCGTGTAGATGACAGGGAGCCAATAACTTGAGACATTACCTGTTGCCTCCAGGGTCTGCATAAGCGGGAACCAGGAGCCAGGAGCCAGAGCTGGGGAGTGAACCCAGGAATTTGGATATGCAATATTTGTGGGGGCTTAACCACTAGGCTAAAACACCTGCCCTCTTACTCCATTTGATACATGAAGAAGCCGAGCCTCAGTTTACACAGCCAATGGATAGAAGGCAGGATCATGAAACCAGCTTTGTCTGCAGCACCCTCATCCTTCCTGCCCATCACCAGCAATGCCGCCATTATTATTTTGTTTCTGTAATTTGTATTTGTTAAGTGTAAAAGAAGAAAACAAAAAAGATTTAATCTTATATATAATCACTTCAAAAAGCTTGTGGAAAATGGTTTTAAAAGGTAGGTTTATTTTGGGGCAAGAGTTTTGCAATCCATGCGTGATTTTTCATAATGTGCACTTTCCGTGAATTTTTGAAGACCCTTCACGATCTGACTTTAAATGGAAGTGCACTGGAGAATGGCAGTGTTATCAGGAGTTGATACACGGCATGGTGACATTTAGAAATATAGGAAGTTGTGGGTTAGAACACAAGTTGTTAAAATCTATATGTAGTTTATTATTATTATTTTTTAAAGATTTATTTATTTGAAAGACGGAGTTACAGAGAAGTAGAAGCAGATATATATATATATATATATATATAGAGAGAGAGAGAGAGAGAGAGAGAGAGAGAGAGAGAGGTCTTCTATCTGCTGGTTCACTCCCAAAATGGTCACAACAGCTGGAGCTGGGCCAATCTGAAGCCAGGAGCCAGGAGCTCCTTCAGGGTCTCCCACGTGGGTACAGGGGCCCAAGGACTTGGACCATCTTCTACTGCCTCCCCAGGGCATAGCAGACAACTGGATCAGAAGTAGAGCAGCTGGGACTTGAGCCGGTACCCATATGGGATGCTGGCACTGCAGATGGTGGCTTTACCTGCTACGCCAGAGCGCTGGTCCGAAATCTGTATGTAGTTTAAAGTTTGATAGTTAACACATTCTGAACTGTACACATTTGCACCGTGGTATTTTGGCCAGCAGGTGGCGAAATTGTGTCTCAATGGTGAGATTTTTATTTCTTTACCGATTACTGTATTTAAATAAAATAATGAACTCGGATTTGATTCTGTTGAATTCCGTTTCTTCAGGTGAGCAAGGCGACACAGGTATTTCAGGCCGCTCCCTAGAACATTGATGAGGCGTTTGGGGAGACCAGAGCAGCACTGAGTATTTGCATTAGAGCCACTGGGCTGATCGGGGTGTTCTGGCTCCTGGAGGCAGGTGCTAGCCACAGAGGTCAGGGCCATCTAGTGGAGTGACCATGGACATTCCCATACAGCTCACTTCTTCAGAGACCCCCAAGACAGTAATTTCAGCTGCTAAGGTCTCCGCTCAAAAGTGAAGCGAGGTAGAGGTAGGCATTCACGTCACAGGCTGATGGCAGAGTGAACTCATGTAACTGGCCTGTGGGCTGGCTGAGTTCCTTACTCAGGTCTACTTGCTCTTACCTTAGCCATAATTCTATTTGCTTTCCTGGGACACAACAGATTAAAAACAGCCATTTAAAAAATTGTCAACAGACTGTTTACTGAAGGTTTTGTGTTTGTCCTTATACATGTGATAAATCATAACACAAAGCACAGGCCATCTGGCTCTTAAGACACAAGACACATCAGAGCAGTGGTCCATGTCCATTGAGTGGTGTCATCTCTGGGTGTCTTTATAGTTGACATAGGTGTGAATTCAAGGTTTCTGTGGGTCTCCTAAGGACTGTTCTTTCTCTTCAGTGTTTCTATTCCCTTATTTCCTTCTACTTTTAAAGAATTAACATTCTCCTGTCTAATGCCCAGTTTCACCACTTGGCTCATGTCAGTTCCTTGAAATGTTACTGCCCGACACCTGTGCTTTTTTTTTTTTCATTTTATTTAAGGTATATAGGTTCCATGTGCTTCATGTATAAAGATTTAGGAACATAGTGATACTTCCCACCCTACCCGCCCTCCTGCCCACACTCCCAGCCTTCTTCTTCCTCTCTTATTCCCTTTCTTAATTTTTACAATGGTCTATTTTCAGTTACTTTGTACTCATAAGATTAATCCTACACTAAGAGTTCAACAAACAGAAGAAAAAACCCACTGTTCCTCAACAGTAGAGACAAGAGCTATAAACAACATCAAATCTCAAATGGTCAGTTTCACTCCTATGCATTACATTTTTGGTACTCTGTTAGTCACAACAGATCAGGGAAAACATATGGTATTTGTCTTGTTGGGACTGGCTTATCTCACTAAGTATAATGGTTTCCAATTGCATCTGTTTTGTTGTAAAAGACAGGGTTTCATTCTTTTTTTATAGCTGAGTAGTATTCCATAGTGTATGTATTCCATAATTTCTTTATCCAGTCATCCATTGATGGACATCCGGGTTGGTTCCATATCTCAGCTACTGTGAATTGATCTGCAACAATGTGGGGGTACAGAAAACAGTTTCATCTGCTGATATCATTTTTTTTGAGTAATCTCCCAGGAGTGGGATGGCTGGGTCATATGGTAGGTCTATATTCAGATTTCTGAGGTGTCTCCATACTGTCTTCCACAATGGCTGTACTAGTTTGCATACCCACCAACAGTGGATTAGGGAACATTTCCCCACATGGTCACTGGCATTTGCTGTTTGTTGGTTTCTGGATGAGAGCCATTCTAATTGGGGTGAGGTAAAACCTCATTATGGTTTTTTAAAAATTTTATTTATTTATTTGAAAGATAGCGTTACAGACAGTGAGAGGGAAAGACAGACAGAAAGGTCTTCCTTCCGTTGGTTCACTCCCCAGATGGCCGCAACAGCCGGAGCTATGCAGATCCGAAGCCAGGAGCCAGGTGCTTCCTCCTGGTCTCCCATGTGGGTGCAGGGGCCCAAGGACTTGGGCCATCCTCCACTGTTTTCCCAGGTCATAGCAGAGAGCTGGATGGGAAAAGGATCAGCAGTGACTGGAACTGGCGCCCATATGGGATGCCAGCACCATGGCGGAGAAGTAACCTACCGTGCCACGGCGCTGGCCCTGACATTATGGTTTTTATTTGCATTTCCCTAATAGCTGTGATCTTGAGCATTTTTTTCAAGTGTCTGTTGGCCATTTGGATTTACTCTTGAAAAATACCTGTTCAAGTTCTTTGCCCATTTCTTAACTGGATTGTTTTCTTGTTCAGTTTCTTGAGTTAACAACAGCCACTTTGAAGGTACAAAGATAGATTCAAGTTCAAAAGGTTGATAGGTGGGGGCCTACGTTTGGTACAACAGTTAGGACTCTGCTTAGGATGCCCATATTCCATATTAAAGTGCCTGGGTTTACGTCCCGGCTCCACTCCTGACCCCAGCTTCCTGCAGATGTGGGAGGCAGCAGGTGATGTTCAAGTACATGTGTCCCTGATTCCCATGTGGGAGACTGGGATTCAGTTCCTTGTCCCAGCTGGTGGGAGGTCTCTGTCTCTGTTTTTCACCTTTCAAAAAATAAATAAATAAAGTAGTAAGATTAGGAGCAGAAAAAAGAACAGAAGATAAGAAACGGAAGACGTGGTCCTAACCAGCCGGGGACAGCTGTCCGAGGGTATCACTGTATCAGAGCTCAGCCAGCTGTGAGTATGCAGACTGTGGATAAGGCAGCATCCAGTGCCATGGAGCTGATGAAATCTCTATCATAATGGGGCCAATAGAAGACAAGGTTTGCTTGCAAGAAGCAGTTTCACTGAGTGGGAGAATGGACCCCCCCAGGGAAAGGAGATCTGAGCTGTTGGACTCTGGGGGCATACAGACCTGGGTTCCCCCTGCTCCTTTGGCCTCCGATCCCTTCTCTATAAAGTGGGGATTAATCATTGCAGTGAATTGTGCAGCCCAGCACGTGTCAAACATATGGCTGTGGCCTTTGGCTTCCCCTTTCCTGGGACATCTGGGCCCCGGGGCCTGACGGTCGCCGGCAACGCACCGTTATCTGTGTGTCTGCCCCCTGCCCCAGCTCTGAAGGTGGGACTCTCTGGCTGAGTGGATAATCTGCTCACCACATCTGTGGCCACTCTCTTAGTGGGAAGAGCACGGAGCTCAGCTCAGAGTCGCTCATGGGGCTGCACCCACCGGAGCCTGCACACTGCTGTTGCATCCCAGGGTTCTCACCAAGACCCTGCGTTCCAGAGCAGCCCAGGCTGACAGAGCCCGGCAGAGGCTCAGCAAAGCCAGTGTCTCGAGACTGTGCCCAGGCTGCTGACCTCAGGATGTGCCCCCCTGGACCGAGACATCCCCGACAGCCTGGGGCTTCTGATTCGTTCAGACAAAATCGTCATTATTCGCCACACCGCCCCTTTCAGCTTCCCCAGCAAAGCATTATTTATTTTTTTTGACAGGCAGAGTTAGACAATGAGAGACAGAAAGAAAGGTCTTCCTTCCATTGGTTCCCACCCCTCCCCAAATGGCCGCCACGGCCGGCGCTGCACCAGTCCGAAGCCAGGACCCAGGCGCTTCCTCCTGGTCTCCCATGCGGGTGCAGGGCCCAAGCACTTGGGCCATCCTCCACTGCACTCCCGGGCCACAGCAGAGAGCTGGCCTGGAGGAGGAGCAACCGGGACAGAACCGGGGCCCCAACCGGGACTAGAACCCGGAGTGCCAGCGCCACACTCATCATGGGGTGTAAGACCTGCCCAGGCATTCCCGGCTGCTCTCATCTTCGGGTCCTTAATGACCTCCTACACCGGGTCCAGAGCTGGCTGGATTCTTTAAGTTTCCCTTTCACAGCTGCTGTCTTAGTTCACTTGCATATTTACAACTCCCAACTTGGAGCTGTGCAGAAACATTTAAATTATAAAAAACACTAATCAAAAATATGATCATCTGTAAAGTATTGAAAATCCATAGGAAAATAGGAGTCCTATTTGGAGATGACATTTTCCAAATGCCTGTATAGTTAGTGGTATGCTGTTCACTACAAGGTATGTGTTTGTGTGTGTGTGTGTGTGTGTTCAAGACCTTATCCTGGGTCATTTATAAACAACAATTTTTTTTTAAGATTTATTTTATTTGTTAGAGAGTTTCAGAGAGAGAGAGAGAGAGAGAGAGAGAGTGAGAGAGAGAGATCTTCCATCTGTTGGTTTACTCCCCAAATGGCTGTATGGGCTGCGGCTCGGCCAGGCTGAAGCCAGGAGCCAGGAGCTCCTTCTGGGTCTCCCACATGGGTGCAGGGGCCCAAGGACTTGGGCCATCCTCTGCTGCTTTCCCAGGTGCCTTAGCAGGGAGCTGGATCAGAAGTGGAGCAGCCAGGACTCAAACCAGCACCCATATGGGCAGCTGGTGTCACAGGAGGCAGCTGTACCCACCATGCCCCAGCGCCAGCCCCAACAACAGACCTTGACTACTCACGTTTTGGAGGCTGGGACGTCCAAAATGAAGGCACTGGCAGATCTGGTGTCCAGCAAGAACCCAATCCTCAAAGAATTTCCTAGGTGCCCTCAGGGGGAGGGGCCAGGGGGTCTTCAGGGGGGCTGATCCCATTCCTGAGGCTGGAGTCTCCCTGACTGAGACACTGCCAAGAGCCCCGCCTGGTAATTCAGTCACGTGGGGTATTTGGTTCCAACCTATGGACTTTGGGGGCCGCAGTCGGTGCTGCCGACAGCTGCTCCCTGCCGGTCTGAGGCGTCCGCAGTCTCGGGTGGTCCTCACAACCACCCTGGGAGCTGGGCCTTGTTCCCAAGTCGTGGGTGGGGAAGCTGAGCCTCAGAGGAAGTCCAGATCTGGCCCTCTGTGCTCTACCTGGGCAGATCCATAAGCCCCTTTGAATCTCATCCCTGCCTGTACCCACATGACAAGGTGGAAATAAAATTCATAGATAATAACCTACCCATACGCCTGATTTCAACAAGTCAACACAATGCCCCAGCCGGCATGAAGGAGAAATAAAATGGCGACATGACAGCAGAATGCTAGTGCTGCGGCGTAGGCGCCTGGAGGCCGAATTCTGCTGGAGGAGCCTGAATTGAGCAGGTGCTCGGCCCCTACCTGGAACCCCTCCGAGAGCGCCATGGTGCGCAGCCCAAAGCCCCAACAGGGAACGGCTCCTCATGCAACTCTGCAAATACAAGGCCAGCCTGTCTCCGCTTTGCATGGTATTTGTAGCGCTCAGAAATTCAGGGTTCATTCAGTCGTGCTTGTATGTAAAACGGCTTCGAGGCTCAGAAGTTTGGTAGTGCGTTGTTCCTTTTGGAGCGCCCAGCAGCTCTGCCTCCTTTAAAAACTAGCAGTGCCCCAATCGTCATGGCAGCCAAGAGTGCTTCTGAGGAACTGAACTGGGGTTCCCTTGGTCAGGGCGGGGGTGGGAGGTGAGGGAGCCCTAGGAATGCCGCTTCCCTCAGAGTGAGGGAGTAGGGAGGGTCCTACGGAGCACAGAGACTTGTACACGTTTCTTAGAATGCTTCCTGAAACTCCATTTCCAAGAGCATTTCTGATGATTAAAATAGCTTCAGATCTTGGTTCTCATTGTAGTAAATTTTGATGACTATCGGCTAGTTACCCGGATGGCTGCTAAGTGGGTTTAAATGTTCATCCTGCTAACTTCTTTTTTTTTTTCTTAATTTTTTGACAGGCAGAGTGGACAGTGAGAGAGAGACAGAGAGAAAGGTCTTCCTTTGCCGTTGGTTCACCCTCCAATGGCTGCCGCGGACAGCGCGCTGCGGCCGGCGCACCGCGCTCATCCGATGGCAGGAGCCAGGTGCTTTTTCCTGGTCTCCCATGGGGTGCAGGGCCCAAGCACTTGGGCCATCCTCCACTGCACTCCTGGGCCACAGCAGAGGGCTGGCCTGGAAGAGGGGCAACCGGGACAGAATCCGGCGCCCCGACCGGGACTAGAACCTGGGGTGCCGGCGCCGCAAGGCGGAGGATTAGCCTGTTGAGCCACGGCGCCGGCCATCCTGCTAACTTCTAATAACGTGAAGACCTGCTGGATATTTTTGCCTTTATATGGAAATTCACCTCCACGCAAGTGGACACATGCACTGAGGGCAGATGCAAGACCACCCTTCAGGTCTGTCCGAGGTTGGTGGCCTCTGCAGAGCTGGGTGTGACCGTTCTAACTCCTCACAGCAACAGTACCTCTTATCGGCATCTTGTGCAATCCCAGCTCTGTTGATGCAGCTCTCCTATATGCCATCAACTTCACATTTGCATCACTGATCGCCTACCCTCTAGTGGGCCTGTACTCCTTTGGGGTTTTGAAAAGCCATTAGAATGTGTGCTCTCTAGAGCAAGATGGTCCCGGCAACCCGGCGCTCCCGAGCTCGCCACTAGGGGCCGCTGTCACCTGGCCTGCGACTCCGGGGGAGCTGTAAAGGGGAGGAGGAGCCTGCTGTTTCTCACTGGGTGAATACTGACCTGTGATTTTGTATCATGGCCAACAGGCCCTTCCCGCCCTGTGCTGCCACACTCAGGACTCCCACTCCTTTCTGTCCCTTGGCCACTACCATTCCAGCTGCACAATCAGTTGTGTTTCCAATATGCTGAAAAATCAACATGAAAGCCCTCTGTGGGTCACTCAGGTCCTTCTGGACTGTCTGGTCTTTTTCTGTCCGGGAGAAACTTGCACTGCTTCCAGGCATCAGGGGAGCCTTACCGCCTCTGCCTGGAGGGCGCTGTCCCCCCCAGAGCAGCAGTGAAGGCAGGGCTGGCAGTGGGATCAGGCATCCCGGCTTTGGAGCACCTGCCTTTAGTATTTGGGGTCGGCTGACACATGCTCTCTTAGCATCATGGGCACAAACTTCACCAACGTACTCAGGAGACTGGCTCAAAACGGGTTATTATTATTATTATTATTAGCACTTTGCAGGTGCTAAGGGGACATCAAGAACAGGTTTTGCAGGAATTTGAACCCCACTTCTAAAGGGTGGACTCTGAATGGGCCCTGTGTTCCACAAGGCCTTTCAGCTCGGGTTGGTGGGGATTCAGACATTGCCTGGCCCAGGGTGAGCTCTGGCAGTTATTTGGTTTGCATCGATTTCATCAAAGTTTGATGAGGATTCCCAGTTATTACAAACGTTTCTACTTAAAGTTTCTAATCTCTAGCAATGACAATGCTGAAGGGAGAGTAGAATTATGATGCTACAATCAGAGTTCAGAATTGAAGTACATTTAACAAGAAACTAGCAGTCCTCTCTGACGCATCCCTCTTATTTAACCCCCACCAGGTACCTGTGTGATCTTGAGGAAACTTCCTGTGCCTCTATTTATCCATCTGTAAAACAGGGTTGATAACAGTACACAGTATACAAAGGACTGTAATATGCTAACAGGTCTGCACCTTATGTTTTTTTTTTTTTTTTTTTTTGACAGGCAGAGTGGACAGTGAGAGAGAGAGAGACAGACAGAAAGGTCTTCCTTTGCCGTTGGTTCACCCTCCAATGGCTGCCGCGGACAGCGCGCTGCGGCCGGCGCACCGCGCTCATCCGATGGCAGGAGCCAGGTGCTAGGTGCTTTTCCTGGTCTCCCATGGGGTGCAGGGCCCAAGCACTTGGGCCATCCTCCACTGCACTCCCGGGCCACAGCAGAGGACTGGCCTGGAAGAGGGGCAACCGGGACAGAATCCGGCGCCCCGACTGGGAGTAGAACCCGGTGTGCCGGCGCCTCAAGGCGGAGGATTAGCCTGTTGAGCCACAGCACCGGCCTGCACCTTATGTTTTAAACTTAGAATTTTGTTTTGGCTATTTTTACTCTGTTTCTCCATATCTTGTACAGATCTGCATCTATTATATGAATGTGTCAAAATTTATTTAGGCACTCTCTTATGGATATGCATTTGAAGTGTTAACAGGTTTTGCTGGCTGGCACTGTGGCTCAATAGGCTAATCCTCCTCTGGCACTCTGGGTTCTAGTCCCGGTCGGGGCACCGGATTCTGTCCTGGTTGCTCCTCTTCCAGGCCAGCTCTCTGCTGTGGCCCGGAAGTGCAGTGGAGGATGGCCCAAGTCGTTGGGCCCTGCACCCCAAGGGAGACCAGGAGAAGCACCTGGCTCCTGCCATCGGATCAGCGCAGCGGCCACTGGGGGGTGAACCAACAGAAAAGGAAGACCTTTCTCACTGTCTCTCTCTCACTGTCCACTCTGCCTGTCAAAAAAATAAAAAATAAAAAAAAGAAGTGTTAACAGGTTTTGCTATCATAAACAATGTAAGAAAAGACTATAAATATACCTTTTTATACTTTAGCAGATATGTTTTGGCTTAAATGTCTGGCATATGATCAAAGGGTCCATGCATTTTATATCTTGATCAAGTTTTTCTCCAATTAACACTTCCAATAATCACATGTAAGACAAAGTGCACTCTTGTCAGCAATGAGCAGGACCAAACTTGCTCATTCTGGCAAACTGGATAGATATAACTTTTTATCCTTATTGTTTATTTTACATTTTAAAATTATAATTTGAATACTTTTACATATTATATCTACTTATATCTACTTACTGTTATTTTTAGTCTATTTTCTACTAGATTATTTTATGGTTTTGTAAGAAAAATATAAAACTGTAAGTTAAACAAATTTAGAAACTAAAGACATTTGCTACATATTGTTCCCTCCCAATTTGTTATTTGTCATTTGATTGTGCTTAACACCCATAGTTTAACTAATTTTTTAAAAAAGATTTTATTTATTTATTTGAGAGGTAGAGTTACAGATAGTGAGAGGGAGAGACAGAGAGAAAGGTCTTCCTTCCACTGGTTCACTCCCTAAATGGCGTCAATGGCCAGAGCTGCGCCGATCTGAAGCCAGGAGCCAGGAGCTTCCTCTGGGTCTCCCACGTGGGTGCAGGGGCCCAAGGACCTGGACCATCTTCTACTGCTTTCCCAGACCACAGCAGAGAGCTGGTTCGGAAGTGGAACAGCCCAGACACAAACTGGTGCCCATATGGAATGCCAGCACTGCAGGCAGTGGCTTTACCCACTGTGCCACAGCACTGCCCCCAAAGTTTAACCAATATTTAAGACTGTATTTTGTAGCACTGTGACCTCAGAATCAGCCCTTAAGGCATTCTGTTCTGGCTGAAAAGCCCAAAAGAGCATTTTGCGCATGGAAAGCCAAGACACTGTGGCAAAAAATGTCCTACATGAAGGATCTCTGTGACTGAGACCCCCCCCCCCATGGGGTCTTTGATGAAGAAGGAGGTACTTTTCTCTGAAGGGAGGAATTCCCACTGTGCTTATGGCCTTGTCTAAATATGTGGATTCAAAAGGCTTCCATAGCCTTGGCAGCTCATGTCAACAGCCTTGGGTGATCACTGATGTCATACATAAGAGTGTTAACTGTTAAAATAAGAACAGGAGTCACTGTGCACTTACTTCCCATGCAGGCCCTCTGCCCTCAATTAGTTGTATTAAGAAAGTTAACTGTAAAACTTGTTCTCAGTTATTTGTGTGTGTATGTGTACAAATTGTTGAAATTTTTACTTAGTATAGAGTTGGTTTTCTGTGTATAAAGTTAATTGAAAATGAATCTTAGTGGAGAATGGGTCTGGGAATGGGAGAGGGAGGAGGAGGTGGGGTGGGAGTGGGGTTGGGAGGGTGCCTGTGGTGGGAAGAATCACTATATTCCTAAAGTTGTACTTATAAAATTCGTACTCTTTAAGTAAAAGGTTTCTTTGAGGGAAAAAAGACTGTATTTTAGGGGGTGGGTCTGGTGATGCAGTAGGGTAAACTACCACCTGGGACCCTTGCATCCCATATTGGAGTGCTGGTTCCAGTTCCAGCCACTCTGTTTCTGATTCAGCTTTCTGCTAATGCATCTTGGAATATAGCAAATGATGGCGCAAGCGCCTGGACATCTACCACCTGTGTGGGAACCTGGATGGAGTTTCTACTCCTGGCTTTATTCTGGCCCAGCCCTGGCTGTTGTGGGCATTTGGGGGAGTAAACCAGCAAATGGAAGATATCTCTCTCTTTCTCTGTTGCTCTTTCAAGTAGATGAAAATAATAAACAATTAGAAGAAAAGGAAATTTTAGGGAGATAAGACTAATTGTTTAGAAAAACTTTTTTAAAAATTTTATTTATTTATTTGAGAGGCAGAGCTATAGACAGAGGAAGGGAGACAGAGAGGAAGATCCTCCACCTGCTGGTTCACTCCCCAAATGGCTGCAATGGCCAGAGCTGGGTCATTCCGAAGCCAGGAGCCAGGAGCTTCTTCCAGATCTCCCTCATGTGTTCAGGAGCCCAAAGACTTGGGCCATCTTCCACTGCTTCCCCAGGCCATAGCAGAGAACTGGATCAGAAGAGGAGCAGCCGGGACACAAACTGGCACCCATTTGGGCACTGCAGTATACATTTAGCCATCCCATACCCCTCTCAGTCCCACTCCAGCGTGCACACATGCACACACACTAGATACTCCCACTCACCAAGGCTACCATTCCCCAAGGCTGCACTTTGTCTGTTTGTGCTTTTGTTTTGCTTTTCACGCTAGGTCTTTTTACCCCTGTTTCTTGGAGCACAGCTCTGGCCGTGGCCTCTGCGGAGAAGCCAAGGGCGGGAAACACAGTGACATCCAGCACTCACCAGGCTCCTCTGACAGGCTCCTGCCCTACCCTCACTCTGACTCTGAAATCAGCCAGCGGTCGGTCGGTCACCCGGTCACCTGGGAACTTCTGAAAGCATCAGCAACAAAATAACCGCTGCACCTGCCACTGGGAGTCAGAAACAGAGAGGAAACCCGGAGCCCTGTGTGGCAGCGCTCTCCCACGGTTCTCACTCACGGGGAAGCAGGTCCCCGTTCACACGGCAAAGGGGCCGCCACGGTCCCACCCCGCGGGAGGACTCTCAGACTGAAGCAACAGCTCTCTGTGGGAGTGGGTTCGGGGCTGTTGACCTTTTACAGTCGCTCCCACTCCTCCCTCTGCACGGATCACACATCACGCCTCCCGTGAGCCCGACTTCTAGTTCAGATTTCATTGCTCAAAACTGCCAGCAACACAAGGAGTCGCAAACAGGTACAACTTTTTTGTTATCCAAGGAGTCACCTGGGTTTTGACAACACCCGTGTATGAGCAGTGGCTTGTTCCTTTCATGTCGTGCACGCACTTAGTTAATGGTCGTTAAAGCGGCAGTTTTCATCTCTGCTGAAATCATCAGTGTTTGCCTCATAAAGGAAAAAATTCTGTGACCGGAGCAGAAAGTTCTTTGCAGATCCTGCCATCAAATTTCCACTGCACAGGGAGCGACCCGGTGGGGGCATTTAGTTTACAGTCTAGATCCACTTCCGTGCGCTCCCTCCTATACAGCGCCGGCCGCCACGGGCAGGGAGGGAGGGAGGGAAGCCCTGGGCTGTGGAACCGCGCCGAGAGTGGGCACAAGCGTGCACACGCACGGACAGGTGCTTCTGTTCCGCCCTGAGCCAGGATTCTGGGGCTGGAGCCCGGGAGCAGGGCTCGTTCCCAAAGGGGGGGAAGAGGAAGCGACACGACGACGCCACCAGGGCAACCCCAGGAAGGCGCTTTGTCTACAAAGTTAACAGCCCAAAGCACAAAATCAGACTCCATACTCACACCTGGAGAAAAACATCAGACAGTGTCATTTGATGTCAGCCCATTCACTCTCTCTTGCCTTCGAAGAATGACTCCATCCCCAGGAAATGAGGGGTACACCTGGAACCTCGGTGATGCCGACGTGGGGAAACGTCATGACAGTGCGAAAACAAGTAAAGGAAACTGAAATAGTAAGACAGCAGGAGGATCGATGAGTTTAAAAAGATCAATGTTTTAAAAGGTTGGGAAAGATGAAGCAGGATGGGCTGGAGTTGTGGCACAGTGGGTAAAGCCGCTGCCTGCAATGCTGACTGGCCATATGAGCGCCAGTTCAAGCCCCGGCTGCTCCATTTCCAATCCAGCTCCCTGCTCATGCACCTGGGAAAGCAGCAGCAGATGGCCCAGTGCTTGGGCTCCTGCCCCAGCACAGGAGACCCAGCTGGAGCTCCAGGCTCCCGCCAGCTGTTGCAACTGTCTGGAGAGTGAACCTGCAGAAGGGAGATCTCTCTCCAGCTCTGCCTTTCAAGTAAGTAAAATAAATCTTAAAAAAAAAAAAAAAAAAAGACAAAGTGGGGGTTTTGCAAAAGGAAGACTTGGATTGCTATCACAAAATATGTAAAGAGGGAATGAAATTTAAATGTGAAACTGAGTGTGATAGAGCTCATTCTGCCCCTGCTGCTAATCTGGAAACCAGATAGTTCTCATGGGAAGGGGGAGCAGCTCCCTTGGGTTAATCCCAGCAGGTTCTTCTGGTGACGCAGTGTCCTGTGGTTTGTCATACCCTGCACTGAAGCACAGGGTAAAGCCGAGTCTGATGTCCCCAGTACCCGGGCTCACTGCTCTTCCTTTGGTGTAGTACCTGCTCATTCATGACATGTGAGGAATGACCGACCTGCTCTATCACAAGGGACTCTGAGCGACACACACAGGGAATGGCCTGGAGAGGAGAATCTGAGGACGATGAGGTAGGTGGGTGAAGTGTAAAATGACAGAATGAGCGGCTGCTTTCGTCACAAAACATGCCGGGTCTGGAGGCTGCAGGCCCTGCCCCAGGTGAGCCTCTGGGGGAGGATCCGATGATGCCCTGCTGCACCTGCCCGGGGACCAACGCAGGATGCATGCATCATGGGAAGGAGAAGAGCACTGGGGTCACCTAACTGAAGTCACAGGAGTGCGCGAGAGCCCGGGGATTCAAGACAGGCAGAGGCGCTCTGCTCTGTGAGTCCCTGAACAGTGGAGAATAAACAACATTGCAAGTTCTTTAATGAGCTCTGATAAGCAGAAAAATACCCATGGTCAAAGATCTTCAGGTGTGCTGTGTCTTTTTGTGTTCTTTACATGTTCACATAGCTCGTGTGTGTGTGTGTGTGTGTGTGTTTACGCATGTGTGTAATAAGACACATCAACAGATCTCCTAACCAAACACACACATACATGCAAATGATAGGACCGCATTGTAGATTGTAACAGAAAAGGGACTGAGTTAGAAGTCAGAATAGATCCAGGAAGGCAAGTTCCCACAGGAGCAGCTCCAGCAAGAACTCTGAAAACCCCAGCAGGGCTCTGCTAGGACAACCATGGTCAGTCGCCTCTTCTTAGAGCCCGTTAGAGCCACAATTACCTACGTCTTCTCACGCTGCAGTGGGCAAGTTAGTGCTGCCTCCTGCACTTTCTTCGCTAAAACAAATAGAGGTTGAACAACTTTCAAGTTTGTTTTTATTTGAAAGGCAAAGAGACAGAAAAGACAGATTTTTTAAAAACGACAGGAATAGCATGGTTGCTCCACACCACATTGAAAAGGACACGGAATAAACTCTGCAGAACTGTTCCACAGAGCGCGCGGACCCTGGGCTCTGCAGACACAGCGGCTGCTGCTGGCTGCAGTGAACATGTGCAAGGCTCAGAAAAAGCCAGCAACGCGGGACCTGGAGAATTTCATTGTCAGGAGACAGTGTCCTCTCTGCACTTCATCTGAAAGAGTTTTCCCGCAACACAAGTTGGGGAAGCGCTGGAATGGCACAGAGGCTCTGGAAGCTTCTGGAATTTCAGCTTCTCTGACATCAGGGGATGCCCTCACAGCCCTGCCACTCAGCACCTGCAGCGTCTTTGACTGACCTCTCCAGTCTTCCAAGCATTTTCTATTGGTTGATAGAAAACTCAACCTGGCCTGCCCAGAGCTGCAGGGAGATTCACAGCTCAGGCATTCAAGGTTTGTTCCTGCTGCAACTCTGGCCTCATCCTCTCTCAGGTTCAAGTTCATCAGGAAAGCGAGTTCTCCTATGTCATAGGCTCAGCCACAGCCAGTCACAGTGGCAGAGGAAATGAGTGCAGGGTGGTTACAACCTGTGGCCTGCACCAGACACAAATTATGTGGCTGGGTTCAGGATGGCCCAGACCATGAAGGTCCCTCACAGTGCATGGCCCAGAGCAAACTCAGCCCAAATCTTCTGTTTACTTCCCTGCCCCCAGGCACTCTGTGAATCCCCTGAAGGTAGATCAGGGTCTCCCCTCCATACCCAGCCCCTAGCACCTTGCCTGGCACACCCTACTTTGAACAAACCTTAAATGAGAACACAAAACATGCAAAGCAATGTTTCTACCTTGAAGGAAGTGGATCCTTCCCACTCAGCTCCTGGCTGCTGACCCTGGCCCTGGCCCACTTCCAGCCTCTGGGGGTGTTGGGGGGGCACACCCCTGGGTGGGAGCTTGCTGTCTCTCTGCCTCTCAGGGAACCAGACTCTCGAGTCAGCACCTGCTGCCTCCCAGGGTGCACATTAGTAGGCAGCTGGGCTGGAAGAGGAGGCAGGACTCGAACCCGGGCACCCTGACATGGATGTGGGGGCCAAGCAGTGGTTTAATGCACCGTGCCACATGCCGGCCCCAGTCACTGTATTTATTGGTGACTCGTATCCTTCTCAGGTTTTGGGAAGTCCGGTTCTGTCAACCATCGCAGCTGTCCCGTGGCTAGTGTACATCTCAGGCCTGACCCGGGCCTCTGCTGAGGGAGGGGAAGCCAGCAAGTCCCCACTCAGCTCATGCTGCACCAAGGGTATGGCCGCCTGCACCCAGCAGCCACCATGGCCCGCAGCACAGAGGTCAACCTGACCACAGGCGATGACTTTGATACACCTTACACTGCCCTGCTCTGAGGAGCGATTTGACTTAACCAAATACAGACCCTGCCAGGTTCTTCTCCCAAATTGGTGGGCAGGAGCTGAAGCGATTTTTTTTAATAAAAATTATTTATAGAGCGAGTTTTCTCCTTGGAAAAAGGTCCCTTAATATTCCCATCAGTGCCAAGGTGGGAATCACAACCCTGGGAGAGTATCGCGACTCATGGCGAGCCCTGCCTGCTGGGGGCTGCCCCCAACACCCTCACCCCCACGCCCCACCCCTGCAGTGTGCCTTTTTTCCTGCAGGGAATGGGAACACAGCTGCCCCCCCACTGTGCATTACTCCCAGTTATGATGCCTGGGATGCCCGCACTCCATATCAGAGCTCCTGGTTCAAGTCCCGGCTCTGCTTCCCATTCCAACTTCCTGTTTCTGTGCACCCTGGGAGGCAGCAGGTGATCACTCAAGCAGTGGGGTCTTTGCAACCCAATGGGAGACCTGGATGGAGTTCCCAGCTCCCTGCTTTGTCCTCGGCCCAGGTCAGCTATCATGGGCATTGGGGAGTGAACCAGCTGATGGGAACTCTCTCTCTAAGGGAAAGGGTTCCAGTTCATGGGGTCAACAGGCTGCTTGGGATGTCTACATCCTGTATCAGAGTGCTGGTTTGAGTCCTGTCTGTTCTCTCTTCCTGCAGATGATGGCCCAAATACATAAGCAACTTGGATGGAGTTCCTAGCTCTTGGTTTCAGACTGGTCCAACCCTGGCTATTGTAGGCATTTGGAGTGTTAACCAGCACTTCTTTCTTCAGAAGAAAAAAAAAAAAAACATGTTTTAAAAATCTGTCTTTTCTGTCTCTTTGCCTTTCGAATAAAAATACACTTGAAATTCTTTTAGTTTCAAAATCAAAGGCTGTCACAGGGCTCTCCTGTCATCAGATGGACCAGCCCACCTGAACTGAGAAAGCCAACTTCATTTTATTTCTTATTTCAAAGAATCTGTACAAAAAACATATTGGTATTTCTTGAATAAACTCTACCGAAGTCTAATTTCTATGCAATCAACTGCACCTATGGCAATGGACTGAATACTTGTGTTCTCCCAGCCTTCCTATGTTGAATTTTGGAACCTCAGCTCCAAGGTGAGGTTGTTGGGAGCTGGAACTTTGGGCATGATTATAAAAGATACTCAGGGGTGGGTATTGTGGCACAGAGGGATAAAGCCTCACTTGGGATGTCAGCATGCCATGTTGGAGTGACTGGCTTGAGTCCTGGCTGCCACATTCCCAATCCTGTGAAGGCTCCTGGAAAGGCAGCAGGTAATGTCCCAAGACTTGGGTCCCTGCCACCCACATGGAAAGCTTGGATTGAGTTCTGTGCTCCTGGCTTTGGCCTGGCCCAGCCCTAGCCGTTGCAGGCAATTTGGGGAATACAGAGATCTCTGTATCCATCTTCTGTCTCTCTGTCCCTCTGCTTCTCAAATAAATAAAATTAAATTTAACAATTTAAAGGTAGTAGAGTGAAAAATTAAATGGTGTGGGTTCCCGCAGAATGGGTGATGTGACAGCAGGTTGGAGTGCCCTGGACTATAGGGATTGAGCAATTCTTTCCTTTCTCCAGATTTCATGAACTTAGGCGAGCCTCTCACATTCAGAAACCACACAAAACGACAGTAGCATATCTGATCTTTACTTTACCATGCTTTAAGATCATCTCCTGGGACCAGCACTATGGTGCAGTGAGTTAAGCCACTGCTTGTGATGCCAGCATCCCATTTGGGCACCAGTTTTGTGTCCTGTCTTTTCCACTTCCCCTGCTAATTACCTGGAAAAAGCAGTGGAAGATGGCCCAAGTATTTGGGCCCCTGCCACCCACATAGGAGACTCAGATAAAGTTCCTGGTTCCTGGCTCTGTCCTGACCTAGCACTGGCCATTGTAGCCATCTGGGGCATGAAACCAGCAAACAGGAGCTCTCTCTCTCTCTCTCTCTCGCTCTCGCTCTCGCTCTCTCTCTCACTTTCGAATAAATAAATAAATCTTAAATAGTTACCAACTCCTAAGTGCTTTTCACTGAAACTGGGTGGCTTCTCTTTCTCATTCATTCAAGTTACTTCTCCCCCAGCAGATGGAAAACCCATCTCTCTCTCCCTGCATCTCAGGGTGGGAAAAAAAAAAGATTTTGCTTGTTTCTCCAGCACTAGGCACTGCGCACAAGGAAAGGAGTGATTTCCCAAGCAGTGGGCAGCATGGCCTTGTGGCTCTGTGACATAGCGTGGTGGGCAGGCAGGCTGAGCAAACGCCTGCTTGTCCATGGCAGGTGACTGTGGCTCTGCACCGAGCGTCTTTCCATTGTCATCAGCAGAGGGCACCGTAAAGCATTTCGTACGTATAAACGTGGGTGAGAGCAACAGGGGGAGATTCTCAGGGGGACACTGGATGCTGTGGGTCGTGGCTCTGGTCTCTCTTTAGCATCTCCTGTGACGACAGTCGTAGAGTTCTTCTGTAAGAGATTCTCCAGCCTGCATTCCACACACTGCGCGCAGTCACGTAGCAAAGCAAGGCGGTAAAGAAATCAGCACTCACATCCATCACACGGGTGCCTGGAGCCCGCTGCTGTTGGGGAAACCCCCACTGCCTGCCTTTCAGGGTTTTCTGTGATCTGATTTCACAAACCCCTGGGTGACTTCTAAGGAGGGCCCTGGTGAGGCTCAGGAGCGGACGGCCCATCAGAGTGGGCCCCACACGGCGGAGAACAGGAGGAACCCTGCCCCTACGGTACCAGCGCCCCCTCTGCAGGTGTCGTGTGGAGTCCTCCCCTCCCCAGCAAGAACCTCCACCTGCCTCAAAGAGGGTTCGGAGTGGTCTCACTGCCCTCCCTACTGCAGGTAAGCCCGGGGCCTGCAGAGAATTCAGACTACCAGGCCTGCTGCAGATGAGCCACACAAGAGACCCATGGCCATATGCTTGTCATGTGGGAACTGTGACACCAGCATGACGGCCACAGACAGGAGACAGGGCACTCACTCTGTGTTAGGCAGGGACCTGAGTACATGTCATATGTCCACTCTTTTTATTTTTTTAAGATTTATTTATTCATTTGAAAGGCAGAGTGAGAGAGAGAGAGAGAGAGAGAGAGAGAGAGAGAGAGAGAGGTCTTCCATCTGCTGGTTTACTCCCCAAATGGCTGCAATGGCCAGAGCTGAACCAATCTGAAGCCAGGAGCCAGGAGCTTCCTCTGGATCTCCCACGTGGGTGCAGGGGCCCAAGGACTTGGACCACCTTCCAATACTTTCCCAGACCATAGCAAAGAGCTGGATTGGAAGTGGAGTAGCCAGGACTTGAACCAGCATCCATATGGAATGCTGGCACTGCAGGCAGTGGCTTTACCCACTATGCCACAGCGTCTGCCTCCATATATCCACTCTTTCTAAAACTTTTTATATATTTATTTCCATTTTATTTGAAAGATAGAGGTCTTTCATCTGCTGGTTCCCTCTCCAAATGCCCACCATAGCTGGGGGCTGGGCCATAGCAAACCCAGGAACCTGGAACTCCCGTCTGGGTCTCCTCCAGGAGTGGCAGGGACTCAAGTACTCAAGCCATCCCTGCTGCCTCCCAGGGTGTGCATTAGCAGGAAGCTGGATTACAAACGGAGGAGCCAGGACGTGAACCAGGCACTATAGGGGATGCAGGTGTCCCAAGCAGCGGCTTCACCCCTGGGCCGGATACCTGCCCCTCAAAGGTTCACTCTTGAGCTCTGTCCTCAGGCCCCAGCACGGACGGAGTCTGAATTCCATCCAGTCTCAGATAGAGACGCATGCCCGGGAACAGGTAAATGAGAGCGCCTAGACACAGGGCTCTAACTGAGCCTCCTGACCTGCCACGTGTCTGTCTCCTGGTCTCACTATGCATCCTGTTCCACTCCAAAGCACTCGGGAGCAAGGCGTGTCCACCCCCTCACAGCAAAGGCCCTCTACTACCCAGTTAGGAACCTCCCCAACCTGCGTGCTTGCTCAGAAGAGTCCAGTATGGGGGATCTAGGACCTTCCTGGGGTGGCGGTAGTGAGCAACACTGTCATTTTGAGTGTGTGGAGCGCAAAAGAAGGAACTGCACCAGGGTTGACGCTGTGGTGCAGTGGGTAAAAGCACTGGCATCCCATGTTCTTTCCCCGGCTGCTCCTCTTCCGATCTGGCTCTCTGCTGTGGCCTGGGAAAGCAGTGGAAGATGGCCCAGGTCCTTGGGCCTCTGCACACATGTGGGAGACCCTGAGAGGGCTTGGGGCTCCTGCCTTCGGATCCGCACAGCCATTGCGGCCATCTGGGGAGTGAGCCAGCAGATGGAAGACCTCACTCTCTCTCTCTGCCTCTCTCTGCAACTTTGTCTTTATTTGAAATAAAAAAAAAAAAAAAAAAGGAACTGCACCAGCGCAGAACCCTGATGCAGACTCAGGAGGATGAGCCAGAACTCTGACCCAGGCATATCAAAGCGCTGTGTGCCTAGGGGAACCACCACGCCTCCCCACCTGATAAAATCCCTTGCCCGGCTCCCTGCGTGGAGGCAGCATGTGGAACCCCCTCCTACCCTGCTGTCTTTCTCCCTTGTGCCCCAGCAGCAGCCCAGTACACCTCGTCTGGGTTGCATGTTGGCTTCTGTAGGAAAAAAGAGCTTCTCTTTCCTGGGACATCTGCAGGCTTGGAATCCCTCCCCATCTCCTTGGAGGTGCTCCTGCTTCCAGCAATTCAGCCTTGCTTCTACTTCGGACCCCAGGCATTGCTCAAATATTTTTCTCTGCAGTACCTGCTTTTCTGCCCCATCATCATCCCTCCAACTCACCAGGTGCCCTGGGGTCCCACTTGTCTTCCCTGAGCCATATGGGTTTCTAGATCATTAGAAAATCGATAGACGGGGCCAGCATGGTGGTGTAGAAGGTTAACCCTCCACCTGCAGTGCCAGCATCTCATATGGGCACCGGTTCAAGTCCCAGCTGCTCTACTTCCCATCCAGATCCCTGCCGATGCGTCTGGGAGAGGGAACAGGGAACAGATACTTGGTATTTCTCACCCATGTGAAGCTCCTGGCTCCTGGCTTTGGCCCAGCCCAGCCCCAGCCGGTGCGGACATTTGGGGAGTGAGCGCTCTCTCTTTCCTTGTCTATATTTGCCTTTCAAAAAAACCATAAATCTTTAAAAAAAAAAAAAAGTGACAGGCAGCAGTAAGAGCCTAAGCTGTCTCGCTTGGTGTCCTCTGTGGGGTGGGGGACGTGAAGACCCTCAGGGCACAGGGAAGGCTCCAAGGGCTCCTGCCCCCAGCTGTAGGGTGAACACTCTGGAGTCCTCTCACTGTGGCTAAAGAAAAACCCATGAGCTGCCTCTCCAGGGTCACAGTTTTTTCTTTTCTTTGTATCTCCTACAGCAAACAGCGATGCCCACACAGCAGGCACTCAATGAATGAGTACTGGGTAATGAATGAATGAGAGACTCAGGCCAGTCAGCTCTCCCTTCCCGAATCTCCAGGGCCCCAGGTGGAACGAACAAGCAGCTGGTGGGCATGTCTAAGTGGATGCTCACTGAGTAGAGAGATGGTGACCATCAATGTGCTGATGTAGTGCGATCATGAAATCCTTTGTCCATCTGTCAAGGACAGTGTGAGGTCACATGTGTGAGGACAAGGCAGAAATGGGCCATCCTTCGGATTCTTGTCGGGTGAAAATTTCACACCAGCTCAGGTTTTCATCGACACTGTGGGTGGGGTCATTTCCAGATGGTGGGAGAAATGTGGCTCCCCCTGCTCCCAAGGCTCAAACCCCTCCCCAATCACCCCACTCCCTCTCCCTACTCCCCTCCAGGGTAATCAAACCTCCTTCAGGCCTGGAACCCTCCTCCTGCAGCCAGAGCCCCCACTGCTACCACCATCCCCAGGGAACGTCCCCACGTGACAACACACAAGGGCAGAGATAAGCCAGTGCAGACGGAAGAGGGCTACCTGCTAAGTCTGTTCTTCCACAGGGAAGGAGAAAAACTATCCGCAGCCGAGCTCAGGCGCGTGATGTCGGCGCCACATCAATGCCTAGAAAGTCAACGCTGCAGGAGAGGTCGGCCCGACAGGTGTGACAGACAGACAGGTGTGCCCGACAGGTGTGACAGATGCAGAGTGCTCACGTTTTTATCATTTGTTTCCACTTTATTTGAAAGGCAAAGACACAGAGATCTATCTGTTGGTTCACTCCCAAATGCTCCTAACAGTGAGGGCAGGGCCAGGCTGAGGCCAAGAGCTGGGAACTCCATCCAGGTCTCCCATGTGGGTGGCAGGGACCCAACCGCTGAGCCATCACCAGCTGCCTCCCAGCGTGCGCATGAGCAGGAAACTGGAATTGAGGGCAGAGCCAGGACTTGAACCCGGGGGCTCGGACCCGGGACAAGGGCATCCAAGGGGCATCTTAACCACTGCCCCAGGGCTGGCCTGAGGCGTTTTCTAAGCTTCCCTTGCCCAGGGCAAGGCTCTTGGCCATCTGGCCATCGGGCCACCGTGAGCACTGGAACCCGGTCTCCTGGTTCCCCTGGCTCCGTGCCGAGTCCCCGGCTCGGGGTGCCACGCTTGCTGTTCCCTCTGCCTGGCCGCGCCTCAGCAGGTGTCCCCGTGGCCTTCGCCCCCTGAGTTCCGAGCCTTCCCCTCCCAGGCCCCTGAACACCCTGTTGGCCCCCGTCTCCTAGCGCTCCCTGATTTCTCTCGCTGCATGGCACTTGGTGCCTCCTTCCATCATTTTGAAACCTATCATTTGGAGGTTAAAGGAAAAGGAATGGATATTTCAAGTCAACATTAGGTCTTCAAAAGCCAAATGTCATCACTTTTTAAACTAGAAATGAAAAGACCATTGAAACATCCTACAGGTTTTAATTTCTTAAAAAATAAACATCTCGGCTGGCGCCGTGGCTCAACAGGCTAATCCTCCGCCTCGTGGCGCCGGCACACCGGGTTCTAGTCCCGGTCGGGGCGCCGGATTCTGTCCCGGTTGCCCCTCTTCCAGGCCAGCCCTCTGCTGTGGCCTGGGAGTGCAGTGGAGGATGGCCCAAGTGCTTGGGCCCTGCACCCCATCGGAGACCAGGAGAAGCACCTAGCACCTGGCTCCTGCCATCGGATGAGCGCGGTGCGCCGGCCGCAGCGCGCTGTCCGCGGCAGCCATTGGAGGGTGAACCAACGGCAAAGGAAGACCTTTCTGTCTGTCTCTCTCTCTCTCACTGTCCACTCTGCCTGTCAAAAATAAAAAATAAAAAATAAAAAAAATAAACATCTCTAGCAACAACCTAAGTAAAAACCTTTGTCCCATTTTTATTTAAGTGGAAGGTTCTTGAGAAAACCCCTGTAGATTATCTGCTGCTGTGATCCAAGCATTGCTTGTGCTGACTTCCTAAGAACCCACTGTTAGGAACTACAGACGTGTGCAAGTCCCTGCCAGCGCTTAGTCCGTGTCTTGCTCCGACTTCATAGGGAGCCACTACCGTTATGTCACTCCACAAGCCTACATAAGCTGCATAGACTGGCTCCAGCTTTTTTGTCTTACCCAAGGAACTGTTTTTGGTGACCTGTGTGTCTTGAATCCATCTAATCTAGTATTTAAGCTCATTGGTATTGTTTGTTTCTGGTCTATTTTGTTTATTCTTTTTCCCATTTTTTTTCTACCTACTTATTTTTTTTTTGCCCATTTTGGGCAGTTTTTTTCCCTTCCCCCCATGTTTAAACAGCACTGTTACAGTGTTAGTGTAGTTATAGAGTGGGTTTTTTCTTTGCAGTTTCCCGATTTAGGTAGCACTTAGTCCTGCTGCTTAGTATTGTTAGTGTATATGGGATAGCTAGTGCTGTAGAGAGCCACACTGGCAGTCAGCACCCTGGATGTCCGTTTGTTCTATAGGTATCCTAGTCAGCGTAGTTAACTAGCATCGTTGAGAGAGTAGTTCAGAGAGTGGTTTAGAGAGTGGTTAGGTGGATGCCAGGAGGGAAGGCCCTGAGGCTTTCCATCATGTAACGCTCAGGATGGGTCCCACGTCCTGCCCTTGTCGGCCAGGGCAGCTTTGGCCTGATGCTCCCCATGTGGCGACTGGGAAGCCCAGGGCTGGGACATGGCTCCTGGGAAATCCCAGCAAGCCCTCCCGCTCGTGGCAGCTGGAGAGAGGAATGGCCATGCTGTAGAGTCTCCCGAGGGTGAGGTGCGTGACCAAGCACGTGCTCCCGGTGCTGCAGCCCACATGCAGGGGTGATCTCTGGAACCAAACGATGGGGCAGGGCGCCCACAGGAGGATGAAGCCAAATCCCTGTGTAGCCAAGACACATTGGCCGAAGACTCTTGCCATGCGTTCGCGAGGCGCATAAGGTCCTGAGCAAGCCATTATTGGGTTCCCATTTGGACATCAAATTGGCTGATCCTTGGCCTCAGCTGCTCACTGCCTGAGGGAAAACTGGTGAGGAGGTTTCACGGAACCCCACAGTACTGTGCCCTAGAAGTGTTCTGGCAAGAGGGCTAGGATGCTTTTGAGGCTGACATTATGGAGCCTGGGAGTGATCCTGTTGGTGATGTTCATGGTCCTGTCCAATGGGAGGAACCTGGGGGAGCCACGGGGCTGTGTCTTATGCTGTTGCTACGTGCTGCCATGTCCTGTCGACCCAGTCCTGAGGGACCTCCTGGGATGGCTGCGAGAGGCCCACGGCAGAGCTGGCGAGGGTTCACTGGTGGTTTCGCACCTGCCAAGGAGAAACCAAAGAGAATGAGGTCACCCTCATGGAGCCCCTGGGTCCTCCCCGGGATGCAGAAGCCCGAGAGTACCTGGCGGGTTGGGGCTCGCTGCCAAGTACTGGAGTGGCGATGCAGTGAGGTCCTGGCTGGCTGCCACAGTGCATGTCCCTGAGCAGGTCCATGCCAGGGAGGAGGGCACATCTCCAGCTGCAGCCTCCTGTCACAGCCTCGCTGTCCTGTGGAGCACACCTGCACACACCAGCTGGAGGAAGGGCTAGAGTGAGCCTATCCTTCCCATCTCCCAACTCCTGCTGCCGCAGGGCCCCAGAGCCAATGTCCGATGGAGCCCGCACACTTGACTCCCCACTACCTGGGCAGCTGCATGAGAAGCCCTCATCCCAGCCCAGTCCCTGAGCCAGGCCTGTGGCCTCCACCTCTGCCCCAGCACCAGTACTAGTGGGGACTCCATGGAGCCAGCAGCTGCCCCAGCAGGTGAGCCCGAGGAGGCTGGGACCTCAGCCACAGCTTCTGTGGAGAGCCAAGGCCTGCAGGGCGTCCGCAGGAGGCTCTGCTAGGTTCTGCCCACCGATGAGCCGCATCCTGCCAGCCCTAGCCACTGGCCCTGGCATCTGTCTGCTGCAGAAAAGTGACCCTCCTGTAGGCACACTGGGGGCAAGGGAAGGGGAGAGCTGGGCTGCCTGGCGGTTGTCATTTTCTTGAGCATTCTGTGAATGCTTCTCATCAACAAAAATCATAGCTGCATATATAGACTGGGACCCATGTGGTATGTGCATCCATGTGCACTGTGGCAAGGTCCAGTGGAACTGGCTGGCACACAGATCACCCCAGAAAGACAGATGCTGTCCAGTTTTACTGCTGTGGGGATTCCAGAAAGGTTGATCTCATAGAAGTCGAGACTAGAGCGATGGTTCCCAGAGGCTGGGATGGGAGATGAGGAGATGGAGGGAGGGAGGGAGGGGCTCAAAGGGAACACAGTTGCACATATGCAAGGAGCACAGGTTCTGGGACGGCAGAGAGGTCCCGGTCTACAGTGATGTGCATTGCAGCAGAGTTGAGAGTATCCATATCTGATGCCTCCCCTCCCTGCCAATGGAAGACAAGGCCCACTCTGAGGGCAAGGACCCTGACATCCTGGTGTGTGGGACCGACCAGCTGTGGACCCCATGCAGGTGTGAGCCGGGCAGGAGGCCCATGCTGCCGTGTGCTCGGCATGCCCAGTCCGAGGCCTTGACTCAGCAGAGGACGGCACAGGCCAAGTGCCTGGGGATTCTCTGCAAGGCGTTCAGGTCAGTAGGGCCCCTGGCAGCACCCTGGCCTTCCAAAGCTATCTGTGCAAGTCATGAGTGAGCTTAAAGGAGGGCCCTTGGACTCCACTGGCAGAAGCTGAGGGGGTGTGGCCCTCCCCCAGCCCTGTTTATCCCTCTGCATGTTCCTTGTGGAGGGGAGATAGTTCTTAGTGAACGACAATTTCAAATCTGTCAATAAAATGGATGCTCCCCCAAGATGGATCACAGTTCTTGTGTGGCCCTGCACCCTCCTGGCACAGATCTGGGGCTGTGCATGATTCAGCTCGAGCAGGTAGTCAGTCATACTTGGGACGCCTCTGCAGTTACATGGAAAAGTGACTTCAGAGGAGTATCAAGGTCACTCCAAGTGACAAGGGATTCATAGCGGTCCTGCAGGGCAGAACGGCAGACACTGTGCGTGGTCTCCTGGTGCACGTTACCTGGGCACCATTGTCAGAAGGGCCACCGGGAACACGAGATCCTGCTGAAATGTGTCAATCCCGCCCCAAGCTCCACCATACAATGATAAAGCCCCAAGAAGCAGAGCCTGTGGGGAGAGAGGTGGCCTAGGTGAGGCCCCCAGGAGGCTGGGGTCACAGCTTAGCTGAGTTTCCCGACTGGATCGTGCCCATGTCTTGGGCCTTCCCAAGCAGTTGTTTCCTCCCCTGGGAGCTCTGGCCTGGAGCAGTCCCTCTGGGGAACTCGGCCCAGGCCCGGGCCTCCAGCTGGCCTCGATCCTGAGGGCCAGAGAGGAGACTGTTGGCAGCAGATGCTGGCGGGCTGGTGGTGAGGGGCCCTTGCTAAGGCAGGTCCCAGGGTCCCAGCGCCCAGCGTCTCCATGAGAGCAGTGAACAGGAGGTTTGGGAAGGGCCTCGGGGCTTCCTCCAGGGAAGCCTCTCCCGTGCACTGCAAGTGGTCACAGCCAGCGACGGCCTGGGGGCTCCCCGGCCAGGTAAGATCGTAAGATCGGCCTTCACCCGGGGGAAGGGCTGGGCAGCAAGCAGCAGGCTGGGGACGCGGGACAGGCTTGTCGTCCGGCTGCCTCCAGCGTGCGTTCTCTCTACACCCAGCAGCCCAGTGTGGGCGCCCAGTGTCCTGAGAATCTCATTCTTCAAACTAGGTTTTCACTGGTTAACTTAGAATAAAAGCTGTCACTGAGTATGTGTGCAAAATGCTACATCACAGACATCACTTTCACCTGCTTTTGGAAGAGTTACTGAAATGCTAAATTAGATTGGAAAGCAACTAACACTTAAAAGATTTTTTTTTAGAGAGCCAGAGTGAGAGAGGGAGAGAGAGAGCCCGAGTAGGAGCACTGGGACCTTCTGGGCAACTCCCCAAGGGCTCTCCATGGCTGAGGCTGAGCCAAGGTCAAAACCAGGAGCCAGGAGCCCCGCCCAGGGTCTCACAGAGGTGGCAGGAGCCCAGCTCTGCCTCCCGGGGTCTGCATGAGCAGGGAGCTGTGGGCAGAAGCCAGGGCCGTGCATCAGACCCAGGCTCTCTGGGATGTGCGTGTCTCAACAGCTGGGCTAAACGCCCACCGCGACCAACACTTTCGCATGTCTAACAATTCCCGCGAGTCCTATCTTTGCCTTTATACATGGATGTAAGAGCCTCATATTTATCCAGTCTCTACTATTTCCCATTTCATGTTTTCTCCCACGTTAGATTCTCTGCTGGTGCCTCTGTGCCCCGTGCTGCTTTCCTCAAACACCGGGGGATTCCTGGACGCAGGTCCTCTGCATCCTCGAGCCCCTCCAGGTCGCCCGTGAGCAGACCGCCTCCTGCAACGGGCGGGGGGGGGGGGGGGCACGGCTCCTCAGCCGTCGTGGGTACTGAGCCTCTTAGAATCCTGCCCTGCCCATGTCCTGCCTACACCCCACCGGAAGCAGACACATCTCCCTGTTGTTGGCACAGAATTACTCATAAAAACATTTAAAAGGGGGCAGGCACCGCAGCTCACTAGGTTAATCCTCTGCCTGCAGCGCCGGCACCCCGGGTTCTTGTCCTTGTTGGGGAACCAATTCTGTCCTGGCTGCTCCTCTTCCAGTCCAGCTCTCTGCTGTGGCCCGGGAGTGCAGTGGAGGATGGCCTAAGTGCTTGGGCCCTGTATCCCATGGGAGACCAGGAGAAGCACCTGGCTCCTGGCTTCGGATCGGCGCAGCACTCCGGCCGTAGCAGCCATTTGGGGGGTGAACCAACAGAAGAAAGACCTTTGTCTCTCTCTCTGTGTCTAGCTCTGCCTGTCGAGAGAGAGAGAGAGAGAGAGAGAGAGAGAGAGAGAGAGAGAGAATAGGAGATCACCCTGGCAGGTCTTTTAAGTTGAGAAATGATTCACACTCACAGCATTCGCCCACTTACCTGCAATGTGGTGTGTTCTGGTCATATCCACCGAGCTGTGCCACCATTGCCACTACCAAATTCCACAGCATTTTTATCCCCTCGAAACAAACCCCTGTACCCACTGCATCCGACTAAACTCTCCCCACCCCGTCCCTGGCAACCACTGCTGTTCTCTCTGGCTCTGCCACTCCCGACATCTCACGTGAACGGATCACACAATACAGGCTCTGCCACTGCGGGTCAGGGTTCACCACACCACGCCACAGACCCAAAAGGCTTCGTGCCTCTTCATGGCTGAGTGGTACTCCTCTGCGTGAAGGGACCACGTTTTGTTCATGCCTCTGCTCCTCACCTGAGAGGCGCGTGGGCTGTCTCCACTTTCTGGCTATAGTGAATAAAGCATCCACGTAGGAGTTTTTGAGTGGCCGTGTGGCTTCAGTTGAGTAGACACCTGGGAGCGAAGTGGCCGGTCACGTGAACCTCAGAGGCCTGCCCTTTCTCAAGGTTGACTTCGCAGTACTTCCCCCTCCCTGTGGCACACCAGCGGCAAATACCATCCCTGGCTTCTCAAAGGGACTCGCTGTCCATCACCCGGAAAGCTCCTGACCGACCAGGCCCTGCCCCAGGGGGGTCTGATGCTTCCAAAGAGCTCAATGAGACCCCCAGGGCTGTTTTTCTCTCAGGACCACACTTCCTTGTCCTAACTCCTCCCTCGCCCACGGAGGCCAGACGACTGACTGACCGGCTCACCTGCTCTCCACGACCGCCCTCCCCAGCCTGCCCCGGGCACCTGCTCCGCCCACCCCTCAGCCCAGTGGCTGAAGCCCAGAGCCTCCCGTTCCCTCTCCCACTCCCCTCCACTCCACTCCCCTCCCCTCGCCCCACTCCCCTTCCCTCCGCTCCCCTCCGCTCCCCTCACCTCTCCCACTCCCCTCCGCTGCGCTCCCCTCCCCTCGCCCCACTCCCCTTCCCTCCGCTCCCCTCCCACTCCCCTCCGCTGCGCTCCCCTCCCCTCTGCTCCGCTCCCGGTCCGCGTTCCCGCGGGGCGCCGCTTCCAGGAGTCCCGAGCCCTCACCTCGGGGTCTGCCACTCCCGCTCGCCCTCGGCCGCTGGCCGCCCCTCGGCCCAACAGCCTCGGTCTCCGCTTCCTTCGGATTCCGTCGGTTGCACCGGACCCTCGCGTGGCCTCAACCGTCTCCGCGCCGGCCGCGCGCCTGGCCCCGCTCCCCGCGGGCGGCCGGCGCTGCCACACTGCCCTCTCGTCAGCCTCAGCCGCTGCTCACCTGCACGGGCGGAGGGGGGCTCCCGACCCAATCAGAGTCCGCGTCGTAGCCGTCGGCGGCGCCCGGGGTGGCCAGACCGCTGCCCGTACCGCGGCGCGACCGCAGCCCGAGCACAGGCTGTTGGGCGCCGTGGGCGGAGCTCGTGGCGGGGGGCGGAGCCCGAGCACAGCCCATTGGGTGCCGTGGGCGGAGCTTGTGACGGGGGCGGAGCTCGTGGCGGGGGGCGGAGCCTGGAGCGGGGTGGGCTGTAGGAAACGGAGACCCATGCCGGAAGGCTATCAATGGAGAATCTGCCCTCGACGCGGATGGACCAATTTCAATTAGCGTAAGGTGCAGAAAGCAAGAGTCAGCAAAGGAACCCAAACCGAGGAAGCAGGGGTAACCCGGCGATGAGGCTGCGGCCTGCGGCAGACGCGCCCGAGCCAGTCCTCGGGCTCACGGGAGCCTGCAGGCGGACGCGCGGCTCCGACCTGGGACGCGAGGCTACCCGAGCGCTCCCACCGCCGGGGCCCCGGCCAGGTCACACGGTGGGGGGACGGTGCCCCCAAGGCCGGCGGCACCGGGACGAGGAGTTGGGCTGCCTCTCCCAGTTAAAATCTTGGTTGAACCCCCGAAGGGTGGAGGGCACACTAGAAACTCGGGGCAGTGGCGCGCGCCGCCCAGGTGTGGCCGCTTGGACCCGCGCTGTCCCACGCAGCAGCCGGCAGCCACCGTGAACCCCTAGGACTGGGTCTTCAGTCCCCGCGACGGGCGGCGGGCCTGGGGGCTGGGTGTCAAGATGACACCCGCGGGCCTACAGGAGCGCCCACGCCTGAGTGTCACCCCCAGCTCACGATGGGGCTTCCCGCAGGGCCGATCTGGGGCCCCGGAGGTGGGTGCCTGCCGCCCACGAGGGAAACCTGGGCTGAGCCCTGGTTCGAGCTTCAGCCGACCCAGCCCCGGCCCCGCAGGCCCGGAGGGAGTGAAAACAGCAGTGAGCGCGCGCTCTCCCCGCCCGCCGCTCAGCCACACCAGCCGCACCCCAAGCGGCCCCGCACCGCAGCGCCCACGCACAAGGTCCGCGTCGCAGAAGGCCGGTGCACAGCGCTCGGCCGGACCGCGCGGGCAGACGCGGAAAAGCTGGGCACCCGTTCTGCACCCGCTGGCTGATCCTGGGTGCTGGCTTTCCTGCACAGGGGCCCTGAAGTCAGCGCTGCCTAGACCCCGGGTTTCCGACGCACGCTTTTTCTAACTTGGAGTTTCCAAGTTCAAGCTCCGAGCCCTGGCGGCCCCGAAGGGCCAGCGCTGGGTGTGGCCACTCTGCCCAGGGGGCGCTCAGGAGCCACGCTGATCGGAGAGGACGCGTGTGCATCCCAGCACACACGCACACACGCCTGCTCCTCGTGGGTATCATGGATCTACGCGAAACCCCGCCGCCCGGCACCAGTCGGCTGACCCAGCTTGGATTCCGCGCGTGCACACGCGCCCGCACAGGCTGGATCAAGTCGCGACGTGAGCTTGAGCCATCGACCATTTCCCCAAGAACTCCACGGACAAATGCTCTCAGCAGAAGGCCCCGCGTAACAGCCGTGCAGGCTCCGAGGCTGACCAGCCTTCAGCGGTGCGGGAGAAGCCTCGGGCTTTCCATGGCGCCCGCGCGCCCCCTGGTGGCCGCAGGTAGCACTTGCGTCATCCGTTTTAAAGCCAGCACCGCGGTCTACCAAGGCAGGAAACCTGACCCACGGCGACTCGGATCCCTCCCCACGCACGGCAACTGTGTGCGTGAGGAAGGCGGTTACTCGGCACAGACCTGTGCAGTGCGGCCACGGACACCTAGGAAAAGGCAAAGCAGTCGAAAGCTGTTCTGGGATAGTTTAATTCTCTGGTTACACACACGCGCACATATGCACACACACGCGTGCATACATCGGGCGGCAGCGCCGATGTCGCGGGCAGGGCCGCGCCGCTGTCCGGAGGCACCCGGACGCCTCGGCCCGCGGGAAGCGTCTTTGCGAGGCGCCGGGGTCGCGGCCGGCAGCCCCGGCCCGGCTTGGAGAGGAGCGGGGTCTGGGAGGGAGCGGGCCTCGGTGCAAGTCGGCTGGGGCGGGGTGGGGGGGGAGGTGCGCAGCACTCGCTCGCCAGCTGTGCGCCCTCTAGCCTCTCGGCCCAGCGAGCCCAGCGGGCATTTCCACGCGGACGACCTCCACGCGGTCACTCTTGTCCCCTTTCTCCGCAGCTCCTGGGACTCCATCTAAAATACCCCAAGGCCGCTCCTCTGGCGAACAACGCGGGCCCACCGTGCCACATAACCATTTTTAATAAAAAGACAGGATGAGGGGGGCCGACATCCCACATGGGCGCCTGTGAGACTCCCTGCTAACGCGCCTGGGAAGGCAGCTGTCCCAGGGCTGGGGTCTCTGCACCCACCTGGGACACAGAGGAAGCTCCTGGCTCCTGGCTTCCCATTGGCCCAGCTCCGGCCCTCTTGGCCACCTGGGGAGTGAACCAGCAGGTGGAAGATCTCTCCCTCTTTAACTCTACCGCTCAAATCTTTAAAATAAAAGGATTGGCCAGCGCAGCGGCTCAATAGGCTAATCTTCCACCTGCGGCGCCAGCACCCAGGGGTTCTAGTCCCAGTCGGGGCACTGGATTCTGTCCTGGTTGCTCGTCTTCCAGTCCAGCTCTCTGCTGTGGCCCGGGAGTGCAGTGGAGGATGGCCCAGGTGCTTGGGCCCTGCACCCCATGGGAGACCAGGAGAAGCACCTGGCTCCTGGCTTCGGATCAGTGCAGCGGCCACTGGAGGGTGAACCAACGGAAAAAGGAAGACCTTTCTCTCTCTCTCACTGTCCACTCTGCCTGTCAAAAAATAAAAAAATAAATAAAGACAGGATTGCAGTCAAACTTTAATCCAAAGGACGAATGCCATCCCTGCCAGAAAAGGGAAGAGTGTGGGAGGCTGAATCGGGTGCACCCGCTGAGAGGTTCCTCCCAGCCCTTCCCCGCAGAGCCTGGGTGCCTGGCGTCCAGGGGACCAGGCCATGGGGTGCTCTGCAGGCCAGCAAGGCTTCCCCTCCTGACGGTCCCAGCATGGTTTATTGATTTGTTTTGTTTTTAAGATTTATTTTGTTTGAAAGATTTAAAGAGAGAGAGAGTTAGTCTTCATAGAGGACCTCCCAGATGACTCAGGTGTGGCTCCTGCCCCCCCAAGGGCATGGTATCTCATTCGCAGTTTCTATCCAAAAAACAACTCAAATGGTGTGGATCTGGGTGTGTGGGCTAACGCAAGGTCCTGGCAGCAGGTGCAGGAAAGAAGGCTGCCCCAGCCCACGAGGCAGCACCAAGCAGCTGAGGACACGGAGCAGTGACCCTGGGTCCCCCCAGGTGCTCTGGCCACAGGGCCTTACGTTCGCGCACTGTGAGTGTTGTTAATGGTGTGGTTGCTGCTGTCCACAGTGCTGGAGGGTGAGCCCTGCGAAGTCAGGGACCGAGTCTGTGTGCTCTCTGCACCAAGCCTTACCAAGTACCCCACCGCAGGAAACACTGGATGTGTTGACGTGCCTGAGATCAGGATGTGTGCATTTTCACCTGCTCGGCGTTTTCCCTCCTAGCGCTATTATAAAAACGACTTTACAATCCACAAGTTCTTCGAACCTCAGAAAGGCCATTTCCAGCGAACGGAACAGCGTGGGCGAGGAGTCACCCACGCGCCCAATCTGTGTCCCCCCTTCAGAGATGAACGGTGGGTTTGACTCCGACCCAGCGTCCTATAGAACGCAGGGGTGAGATGCCCCATCGTTCACCCACTTCTCAGAAGGACGGCTGGCTGCAGGTGTGTTGGGAAGCGCAAAGGAAACGAACACAGTTCTAAGGCGGGTGCAGGTGAGGAGAGCGCACTGGGCGAGCGTGTCCGGGCCTACGGCATTGCGACACAGAGCTCCTCCCTGAAGGAAAGACATCGCCCACGGAGACGCTGCTGGCCCTCAAGAACAGACCCCAGCACAGCCTCAGAGCTGTGGGCCATCTCCCACTGCTTTCTCAGGCCATTGGCAGGGAGCTGGAGGAAGTAGAGCAGCTGGGACTCGAACCAGTGCTCATATGGGATGCCAGCATTGCAGGCGGCAGCTTTACCTGCTATGCCACACATCCTAACCCCAAATACAGCAGTAGGAAGGAGCGAATGGGAAGAAGCAGGAGTCCAGTGTGCTCCCAGGAGAGGGTGGCGCCGGCGACCGGAGTGAGTGAGGGAGTGAGAAGAGTTCCGTCTAGGCTGAGTCAGAGAAGCATCAGGGCAGTAACCAGGGCCTGGCGGAGGTGTAAAACCCTGGTTTTGCGACACAAGCAGTCCGCTCGCTCTGAGAGAGCAAACCTAGCAGGAGGCTGCTTGGTGCCGCAGAATCTGAGCGCGAGGCAGAGGGTTCCTGGCTCTTGCGCCAGCTTCAGGGGACCGATGGCTCTGCTCTCCCTCAGGACACGGCGCCCAGGGACATGCAGCTCTCCTCCAGAGAGCTCAGCAAAGCTGAGACACTCCTATCTCAGCTCCGCCGCCAATCACTCCCCAAAGACACCCGTGTCGCATAGGCCCCAAATCATCCGAGTGAATGCAGCGCTCTGTGCCTCCGTCCCCGTGGCGCTCCGGGGCCCGCACCCCCAGGGCTTCCACTGCCAGCATGCAGACCCCCACCGCTCTGCCGTGGGTGAGTCACTGCCGCTGGCCGCTGCTCGGCCCAATTTCAAGTCACCCTCCTTAGTGTCAAGTTCAGAAGGTGACTTCTTGTTGGGCTTTTGTCCCTCATGTCCACAGGGTGGTCCCCGGGGCCATTCGGGAGGGAGCCAGGGTGACAGAAGGCGGCACGACGGGGTGGCCCAGGCCCGAGCCCAACAGGCACCGGCGATGTGACTGTGCGTGCCTGCAAGTTAGGGACTGCGTGGGGGGATGAAACGAGAGAGCCCGCAGAGCCCCCGCCCTGTCTGGCACACAGGGACACCCAGTGAACAGCAGGTCTCCTCCCGCAGCTCCCCGTGTGCTGAGCGCGGGAGGAATCACAGGACGCCCCCTCCCCTCCGCACCGCCAGCCCTCGGCCAAGCCCATGCCTCTTCGCCAGAACCTGTGCCTGTGATAGCTTCCATAGCAAAGGGAGGTGAAGGGTGCAACTGCAATGAACGCTGACAACCAGCGGCCCTAGGTCCTCCCAGCATATCCAGGTGGGCCTACTGTCGTCCCCGGCATCCTTAAAAGTGGAGGAGGCAATCAGAAGACAGAGACTCGGAGAAAGATGTGGCCACTAGAACAGGGATCAATGAGCTGCAGGTTGCTAACCTTGGGAATGAAGGAAGGGGCTGTGAGCCATGGCAGTGGGCAGCCCCCAAAGCCAGCAAGGGCGGGGAAGTGGACGCTCCCCCGGGGCCTCCAGCAAGGAAGACAGCCCTGCCAGCACCATTGCCCACGGAGCCCGTGTCAGGCTTCCAACCTCCAGTACTGGCACAGAATAAACTAAGTTTCCTTTGTTGCCGCTGCAACAGGAAACCAATGCCTGGACAGGGTGGGATGCTTCTCGTCCTGCTCTCAGCGGCCATGCACAGGAATTCCCTTACGGCTGCTCATGCGCTGTAAACTTGGGTGTTGCAGCGACCTGCCGGCATGTCTGTGCCTGCCATCCACTTCAGTAACTTTATGCCTGGGTTACTGGGCAGATATGGAGCAGAGGTGGTGAGGCTGGGCAATTGCTCTCTCCAGCCTCCACGCTGGGATAGAGCTGACCACTGCTAGCATTCCTATGGCGGCCACACTATCCACCTATGCAAGGAACCAGGCCTCACGACACCTGGGCCAGACGGCCGCTCCCAAGGCATGAATTCTCTGGTCCATGGATGGCTGTCCTGGGATCCCCTCTCTCCAGGTGCGATCCTCCCACCTCCTCCTCTCTCACCTACACAGGGTAGGCAGCCATGGGGACTGAGCCCTCCTGAGTCGGCCGAGCCCCTAGAGTGCTATCTCACCACGGGAGTTTGAGGGCAAGAGAGAAAAGGGCTGATGGCCAAACAAGAGGAATAAAGACAGTGGGATTCGGTGATGGAAATGGTGAGGATCTAAAGGAGAAGTAGCACTTCCCATCACCTTTGGCACTCTCACAGAGGACTCTTTTTTTTTTTATTTATCTCAAGCCTTTTTTTCTTTCTTTCTTTCAGATTTATTTATTTATTTGAAAGTCAGAGTTACACAGAGAGAGGAGAGAGTGAGAGAGAGAGAGAGAGAGAGAGAGAGAGAGAGAGAGAGGTCTTCCATCTGCTGGTTCACTCCCCAATTGGCCACAACAGCTGCAGCTGAGCCAATCCCAAGCCAGGAGCCAGGAGCTTCTTCCAGGTCTCCCACGTGGATGCAGGGGCACAAGGACCTGGACCATCTTCCACTGCTTTCCCAGGCCATAGCAGAGAGCTGGATTGCAAGTGGAGCAGTCAGGACTTGAACCAGTGTCCATATGGGAATGCCGGCACTGCAGGGGCCAGCTTTGCCTGTTACACCACAGCGCCAGCCCCACAGAGGACTCTTAGTCAAATTGCTGGTCATCACCATTACAGTCTGAACAGGATTTAGCTTCCTAACTCCTGGGATGCTTAGATCCCTAACTCATGGACAACAGTGTGGAGGCCTGTTTCAATTATGGTGTCAGAAGTTGGGCCTCTGGGAAGTGATCAGACAGGATCAGCTTGCTGGGGTGGAGGCCCCATGACGGGGCACAGTGTCTCTTTGAGGAGAGGGGGTGCTCCCCATCCCACCCCAGGTGATCCTTCTACACACAGTCCACTGTCCACCACCACCCTCATGATCCAATGGGGCCCCCAATCTCAGACTGTGAACCTCCAAAACCATGACTGAAAATAAACCATTTCCTTTGTAAGAGTTTTCTCGAAGGTGTTTTAGTTAAAGTGATGAACAGCTGAGTGTACCGCCACCCAGCCGTTCCCTCTTGACAAAGGCTGAAATGCCAAGCCTGGCTCTCTGGCTCTCAGCTGAGGCGGCGTCTTCCCCAGTCCCGGGGTGAAGCATGATGGAGACAACCATAGCAAGATCTTTCCCAATGACTTGTTCTAGGGTACACGTGGGATCGAGTTCTGTCCTGTGAGATGGAGAAATCATCTTCCAGAGAGCTTGTGGGAAAGACACAAAGAGGGAGCGGCCTTTCCTGCCTCCAAAGCATGTGACAGGAGAATGAATGAAGATGAAGACCTGGCTGGCGCCGCGGCTCAACAGGCTAATCCTCCGCCTTGCAGCGCCGGCACTCTGGGTTCTAGTCCCGGTCGGGGCGCCGGATTCTGTCCCGGTTGCTCCTCTTCCAGTTCAGCTCTCTGCTGTGGCTCGGGAAGGCAGTGGAGGATGGCCCAGGTCCTTGGGCCCTGCACCCACATGGGAGACCAGGAGGAAGCACCTGGCTTCTGGCTTTGGATCGGCGCAGCGCGCTGGCCATGGCGGCCATTTGGGGGGGGTGAACCAATGGAAGGAAGACCTTTCTCTCTGTCTCTCTCTCTCACTGTCTAACTCTGCCTGTCAAAAAAAAAAAGAAGAAGAAGAAGAAGAAGAAGACCTGACAGCAGGGGCTGGTGCTGTGGCATAGCAGGTTAAGCAGCTGCCTGCAGTGCTGGCATCCCATATGGGCGCTGGTTCGAGTACCAGCTCTCCGCTTCCCATCCAGCTCTCTGCTATGGTGTGGAAAGCAGTAGAAGATGACCCAAGTGCTTGGGCCCCTGTACCTGCATAGAAGACCCAGAAGAAGCTCTTGGCTCCTGGCTTCAGAGTGGCGCTGCTCCGACCATTGCAGACATCTGGGGAGTGAATCATTGGATGGAAGATCTCTCTCTCTCTCTCTCTCTGCCACTGCCTCTCTGTAACTCTGCCTTTCAAATAAATAAATAAATAAAATCTTAAAAAAAAAAGACCTAGCATCATGGACAGAAGACGGGGAAGTCTGGCCTCACTGTGCGTGGAGTTAACAAGCCCTGCCTCAGGAGCTCCATGCTAGGGAGACGAGCTCCAACAGGTGCACTCTGTCACTTGCAGTGGAAAGCTACCTCTCACTCAGTAGCATTTTGGGAATTGGTGCGAACCCCAGGAATTCCTGGTTATTTAGCTCCCTCCTGATGGAGATGAATGAGCTAAGACGACAACACCCTAAGACAGTGTCTCCACCCTCAGGGGCTCACAACACAATGCCCATCTGCTCCTCTCCCTGGATTCCAGCAATCAGGAGAACAGTGGGAGACTCCTGCCACTTACTGTCTAATCCACACTGAAGTCTCTCTAGAGAGCATTGATTTTCAGATGGCAAATGTATTCTCTCAAAAGCTCGGGGTCCGCATATAATCCCTGGCTTAGGCTCTCTGTCCCTGTTCTCCACCCTCTTCTCCACGCCACAGAATGACAGAGAAGAGCCACTTGGGTGTAGCAACTGTGGAAGCAGGCACTTTGCAGAGTTCACATGCAAGGAGAGTAAATGTTCAAAAATTCCAAGACTGTGTAGGTCCATAACGATACCTTCAGGGAAGGGTCCTGGCTGGAGCCTCACAGAAATAAACTAAACACAACAACAACAACAACAACACTGCACCTGTGCAGATGGTACACACACTCATGAAGAAATGGGGACTTCTCGGATGTTGGTTACTTCTATGGCAAACCAGGGTGGGGTACCAAACAGCAAAGGATGCAGAATGAGGAAGACAAAGGGAAGAATCTCTGGACAAAGAGAGAAATTTCATGTTTCATGCCCAGGGAGGCGCTTTGCCCGAAATCCTCAGGAGGACGGTCAGGAGTCAGGCCCCTTAGCCGGTATATAAAGGAGGGTGTGTGCCTGCGCTCACGTTTAGGGAACAGCACCTCTTTATTCCTTAATGTAGATTTGGAGTCAACTGCACTTCCATGGCAAAATCCCAAGTTGGAGGACGTCACCTTCTCACCTGATCCCTAAGAGGGATCAGTTTAGACAGCGGCCTACCTTGCAGAGTGAGGTCGGAATGAGGCTCCCCCTGGGCTGGGTGAGCCAACCCCCCTCCCCCCCCTCCCAGCAGAGGGTCAAAGCCGGCACTAAGCGGGACCCTTTAATGAGAAGCAGAGAAATCACCAGACCGAAGTGCTTGGAATTTCCCTTCCTCCACTTGCTCTGTGTGACTTTGGAGCAAGTGGCTTATTATAGTTGAGCCTCGATTTCCTTGTCTATACAGTGGGTAGACTATAGTACCCCCTTATAGGATTGTTGTGAGAATGGAAGGAACTAATCCACGTAGCAGTGCTTGGCCCAGAGAAAGTGCTAAGAACTCTCCAATGATCCTTGCTGTCACACCTCAACCTCATCCTCGCCTTCACCAAAAGGGTTCCCCCAGGAAGCTGCTGGACCCCAAAGGGCTGCCCGCAGTCCCTGCTCCTGCCCTAATTTGATCTGGTCCTTTCCCCCAGGCCCTCTGGCCTGCCCTGTGGCTGGGCCCTGGCCACACCTGCCATGAGCAGCTCCAGTCTCATCTCGGTCTGTTCTCAGCAAACATGCAAATGACTTTCTGCTTCATTTCTGCATCAGTGGCGCTCTTTTTTTTGGGGTGGGGGGGTTCAGAATGCCACAAGGGGTTTCGCGACAATTGAATTGCAGCCCATCTTGTTGGCAGAGCGGGAGGAACGGACAGCTGAGACCCCAACTGCCCCTTAGGGTCTCGCCAGCCCCAGTCTCGGGGGTGACTCTGCGCGGGGTCCTGCTCCCCGATGCTCGTTCTTCGGGTTGCACGGGAATGCAGGCCTCTCGTGTCCTCGGCAAGATTGCCCTTGCTCATCGTGAGAATGGCGAGAATGGTGTTGGCTCCGGAGCCTCTCCTTCCTGTAGGTGAGCTTTTAGAAGTGATTCCACCAGGGCTTTCTGGGTCTTCGTAACCACCAGGCAGGTGAGCAGCGATCATGTGATTTCACATTCTGCATATCATCTTCCTCGATTCTGGCATCACTGCTACCACTTAGATTCAAGTTAGACTTTGTCAAGTTTAAGTTCAGTGCTGTTTCTCTCACTCTTTTAATTTCTTAAAGCATGGCACCATTGAAATCCAGTTGATTTAACTTTATAAGCTTAGAAGTCTCTGGCCTGAATGGGTGGTTTCAGCATAATTTTCAGCAAAACTTTTCTTTGTCAAACGACTACTACATGCCGGATGCTTTTCTACATTTTGGTCAATTTTCCTAAAAATGCAGCCTTCAGCAAACTCCAGGGGTGGAGGGGGAGGGGAGGGCTGAGATAGATTATCATGCTTTCATTTGGATGATAATTATAAAAAAATACGGTAACAAATTTGGGGTCATCCAAATGATCTCAGCTCAGTAGAACTCCATGATCTGCTCCTCACAATTGCATTGTTTTAAAGGTTGAACCGACATTGACTTCTTTCAGTCTTGGGGTGCAAAGAAAGGAATTTGTGAATGAGAATTCTGCACTTCACACAGACACAGTGGCATCAGGGATGGAGGTTTCTGCATCGTTCACACAGAAAGAGCAGACAGCGAATCACGCGGCAATGGCTCAGGGGTCTGTGCTGGAAACCAAGTGATCGGCGTCAGTGTGGCGCAGCTGACTGGCAGTGAGCGTGGGGACTGGCCACAGCTGGCTTTACTGCCAGAGAGAAAGACAGCTGTGATAATGACGATGATGCAAACTATGGTTCCCGGGGCTCCCAAATCAGAATTCAGGAGGCAAAAGTGACATGGAAAGGAAGCCAAGGTATTTTTCTACCGCTAAAACCAACATTTGCAGTTCAGTTTCTGTGAAAGAGTTTGCTGCATTGATACTGTTGTTTGAAATGCTGCTGGCTTTCCAGTTGGTGAGTCTCACCACTGTAAGTTGGTTTCTGACTGCAGACTGCCGATGAGCTGTAAGGACTTGCTTTACCAATTTAATGTGCACATTCTTAAGTGATTTGTAATTTCTGTCAATGTACTTTTTCCCTGGGGTCATTTAATCCTTGCACCCTTGACATTGGCATTGTCCCCCCATCTTCCTGGGAAGTTAGGAGATGCGGGATTTGTTCCAGCCAGAGAGAAGGCAGGCAGTGCGGGCTGAATATGAAACAGCACGCTCAGAGGGGAAGACGAGAGAATCACATACAACAGTGTGTGTTTATCACAGTATGGGTTTACTGTGCATGCAATTCATCTGAATCCAACCACATTTGCTCAGCGTTGAATGAAAAAAAAAAAATGGAGAAAAGACTCTTCACTTATCCCTGGCCTTTCTTCCTTGCTCTTTCTCCATTCAAACTAGAATTTGAAAGAGTGATTTAACCAAACGGTTAACATCCTACATTAGGGTACCTAGGGGCGTTTAGCCAAGCACCCACATCCTACATTGGGGTACCTAGGTTCAATTTTTGGCTCTGGCACCTGACTCTGGCTTCCCACTATGTGAATGGCTCAAGTAGCTGGGTTCCTACCATTCACATGGGTGACCCTGAGTACATTCCTAGCTCCTAGCTCTGGCCCCAGCACAGCCCCTGCGATTACAGGTGTTTGGGGAATGAACTAGCAGCTGGGAGTTTGCTTTCTCTCTCTCTCAAATAAATAAATTAATTTTTAAAAACTGGACTTGGACTTCCCCCTAACTCCAGATATTTTCCTAAACACAAAGAGAAACAAAATGTATTTTTCTTTTTAAAGAAATGTTTATTTCTTGGGGCTGGTGTTGTGGTATCACGGGTTAAGCCACTGCCCTTGACACTGGCATCCAATATGCGCTCCTGTTCAAGTCCCAGCTGTTTCACTTCCAATGCTGCTCCCTGCTAATGGCCTTGGAAAAGCAGCCAAAGATGGCCCAAGAGTTTGGGCCCTGGCATCCACACAGAAGACCCAGATGATGCTCCCGGCTCTTGACTTTGGTCTGGCTCTGCCCTGGCTGTTGAGGCATCTGGGGAGTGAACCAGCAGATAGAGGATTTCTCTGTCTACCTTTCTCTCTCTCTCTCTCTCTCTCTCTCTCTCTCTCTCTCTCTCTTTCTCTCTGTGTGTGTATGTGTGTGTACCCTGAATTTCAAAATAAAGAAATCATTATTTTTTTTTGACAGGCAGAGTGGACAGTGAGAGAGAGAGAGACAGAGAGAAAGGTCTTCCTTTGCCGTTGGTTCACCCTCCAATGGCTGCCGCGGTCGGCGCGCTGCGGCTGTCGCCCCACACTGATCCGATGGCAGGAGCCAGATGCTTCTCCTGGTCTCTGATGGGGTGCAGGGCCCAAGCACTTGGGCCATCCTCCACTGCACTCCCGGGCCACAGCAGAGAGCTGGCCTGGAAGAGGGGCAACCGGGACAGAATCCGGCGCCCCGACCGGGACTAGAACCTGGTGCAGCAAGGTGGAGGATTAGCCTAGTGAGCCACAGCATCGGCCATAAATCGTTATTTTTAAAGTGCTTGTTTTTTTATACATTTTTAAAGAATATTTGTTTGAAAGGAAGAATTACAGAGAGAGGGACACATGCACACACACACAAAGAGAGAGAATGAGAGAGAGAGAGAGAGAGAGAGAGAGAGAGAGATCTTTCCTTTGCTGGCTCACTCCCCAAGTGGCCGCAATGGCCAGGGCTGGGTCAGGCCGAAGCCAGGAACCTGCAACTCCATCAGCTCTTCCATATGAGTGCAGTGTCCCAAGGACTTGGGCCATCCTCCGGAGGCTGCTTTCCCAGGTGCATCAACAGAGACCTGGATTGAAACTGGAGCAGCTGGGACTCGAACGGGCACCCAGATAGGATGGCGACAATGCAGGTGGCATCTTAATCTGCTTTGCAACAACGCAGACCCCCTACTTCTTATACTTTTTCTAAGCCTTTGAGCTTCCAAGCAATTTGAGGGATTTTTCCCCCTAACTCTTGAGCTGTAAACATCATCCCCATATACACAGTAACCTGCACTGCCTACACTTGGATTCAGGACCGGAAGGATGGGGTCTGAATGCTGATGGACGCATTATTTCCGTCTGCGGGCTTTCCTATACTTTCTGATTGTTTTCTAAGAAACATGCACACGTTATTCTGCCCCAAGACTGCTCCTCTCTCAAGCTTTCATCAAGCGACCGGGATCCAGGCAGTTCTTGGAGCACCTGCTCCTGCCCCTGCTCCACACCGGGCACTCAGCGCCGCCGGGAGGGGCTGACCACTTCAGGGCTGCAGAGCTACGCCCTGTAGATGCCGCCAGGAGGCTCCCCCTCCGAGTGATTGACAGCTTCCAAAAGCATTGTGTTTGTGTTTGGCGAAACAGTATGCGGAAGGCGGGCTCTGCTCTTACTACGCAACCAATCAGGTAGACAGGAGCCCAGGAGCAGGAGCAGATGGACACAGCGATGTTTCAAGAGATTCATTCGTTCTAGCGAGATCAGGCAAGGCCCTACCGTAGTCAGGCAGAGCTGGGCACAGGGACACGAGGGGTGGGGGGGTGCAGAGACCCCCTACCCAACCCATAGACTCCTTGGCTAATGTCCCAGTCATCTTTGAAGGGGGCAGGCAGTAGTCAGGCTTCCTGGGAAACATGACCACAAGCAGTGCCCGGAGTGGGGGTGGCGGGGGTTGTCCGTCAGCAAGCCCGCAGGCTCTCCACAGGTGCCCTCACGCTCGGGGGAGGGCTCACTCAGCACCTGTCCCCGCTGGGCAGGCAGGCAGGCAGGTGCCATCCTTTGGGGGGTCTGGACGATCACTGAGCCATGTATATAAAATGGGCCATTTTAGAGGATGTGGGAACACTGAAAAAATTATATGTATTTAAAGTTTATTTGAGAGACAGAGAGAGAGAGAGAGAGAGGAGATCCCATTCATTCGTTTTCTCCCTAAACGCTTGTACCAGCTGGGAGGCTGAAGCTGAAAGCTGGAAGCTGAACCCCGGGCTCCCACATAGGTGGCAGGAACCCAGCCTCTGGAGCCGTCACCACTCCCACCCAGGGTCTTCCCTAGCAAGACGTTTGAATCAGGACCCAGAGCCAGCACCAAACTCAGGTACTCCTGATGTAGAATGTGGGCATTCTCACCACTGTCTCAACTGCTAGGCCAAACGCATGCCCCTGAAAAAACCTAATACTTTAGCAATTTTAACTGTTTTCTTTTCTTTTTTTTCTTTTTTATTTATTTATTTTTTTTTTGACAGGCAGAGTGGACACTGAGAGAGAGAGACAGAGAGAAAGGTCTTCCTTTGCCGTTGGTTCACCCTCCAATGGCTGTCGCGGATGGCGCACCGAGCTCATCCGATGGCAGGAGCCAGGCGCTAGGTGCTTTTTCCAGGGCCCAAGCACTTGGGCCATCCTCCACTGCACTCCCGGGCCACAGCAGAGGGCTGGCCTGGAAGAGGGGCAACCGGGACAGAATCCGGCGCCCCGACCGGGACTAGAACCCGGTGTGCCGGCGCCGCAAGGCGGAGGATTAGCCTGTTGAGCCACGGCGCCGGCCAATTTTAACTGTTTTCTGTATGAGATCCAAGTTAAGCGGAAGTTGAATGATTGAAAATTCACTAGGTTTTAATAGTAATAGTTTTTATTTAAAGATTTATTTATTTATTTGAAAGGCAGAGTTACAGAGAGGCAGAGGCAGACTGAGAGAGAGAGAGAGAGAGAGGTCTTCCATCCACTGGTTCACTCCCCAGTTGGCTGTAATGGCTGGAGCTGCGCTGATCCAAAGCCAGGAGCCAGGGGTTTCTCCCAGGTTTCCCATGCGGGTTCAGGGGCCCAAGGACTTGGGCCATCTTCTACCACTTTCCCAGGACATAGCAGAGAGCTGGATGGGAAGTGGAGAAGCCAAGACTAGAACCAGTGCCCATATGGGATGCCGGCACTGTAGGCGGCAGCTTTACCTTCTACACCACAGCACCGACCCCACCACCAAGTCTTAGGAGGGGATTGCTCTACTTTTCTGACTTCAGGTGCTTGGTGTGAAATCACGGCCGCCAATCACAACATGCCAATGTGATCACAGTGGAGTAGGGATGTGGTTCGGGCCCTGCTGGGCAGAGCTCTCCTCCATCTCTGGGAGTCAAAATCTTCAGATTGGAGGTGTCAGTGGTGCCGACAAGGTGGGGCTCTACCGTCTCCGTGGACCAGGGTGGGAGGTTCCTGTTCCCACTGAAAATCATGTTCTCCCTTGATGTGAGTTATTTCTGGTTCTTCTGTATCTCAATATGAAAGAAAAGAGGAGGAATTAGGTAAATAGCAAAATTCCATTTGAAAAAAAATAGAAGTCAAAGAAGATCTTAACCAGAATAGATATAAGAAAAAGGTTGAATCAGCATTTGTATATGTCTCTACCCTGCTGTGCTCACATGCCCTTGGTTTGTCCACTTGTTTTCATGCATTTACAGATTCAGTGGAATGTACAAATGGGAACCACGGGTGACACATGGCACTGTCACCCTTGGGAATTTGGATAGGTGGGATCTGTGCTGGTTAAAGACAAAGGCTGTCAGAGAAGCCCAGGGCTAGCTGTGGACTGGAGAGAGTCTGTCCTCTGCCGATCCGCACTCCTGAGTGTGTTTCCACCCCCACTGACATTTTACCTAAGCCAAACCAAGAGGGTGATGCATTGAATCCACTGAACAGAGCGTCAGAGACGAAGCAACCCCCAGAAATGTGTAGTTTTAAATATTTTTGTCTCCACAGAAATGGAATAATTTCCTTTTCCCCTTTGAAGATGAACATCCAGTTTCTAGCCTAATTAAATTGCCATTTTTGACATTCAAAATTGACATTTCTGGTCATACCAATCTTATTCACATTTAAAATTATGGATATTTTTTAAAAGTCACCTAAAGTTCCTGCATCGGAGATGTCTGGGGACTCTTTTTCATTTTTGCATGAATATCTATGAAGAAGAGTCTGCGGGAACAGCTGCAGGAAGCAGGAGAGAGGGGGGCATTTAATTAAATGTGTCCTGGATGATTGGGGGAAAGCATTCTAGATGTATTCAACATTTAGGCACACTACTGTTAATATCGGTCTCTGGAGAAGAAAGCTCCTAATCCCAGAACTTATTAAATGCTAAATATCTTGTTGAGGAAAGATTGATGCTGGAAATGTCAAGTCTACAATGCCAGAAAATTCTGAGGTTCTCCCAGCCATGTTCATTGGCTCTTCTCCTAAGCTATTTTAGTGCTCCTCAAAATAGTGTTAAGAGATTGGAGAATGACAGCGCCCTCCAGTGGTGTTGAGCTGCAAGGCTCCTCCATTTCCTGCCAGGTCACAGAACTAGCCACCATCACTGTTGCATCATGGAGGCGGCAAATGGATTTCATGCCAGCTGCAGCCTCTGGGATGAGGTGGACTCTCCTTGGGACTCTGGGAACCTAGGAAGGACCACACAGTGACAGGCCTTTGGGTCCCAAAGCCCACAGTCTGCTGTCACAGGCTAAATCTTAACGTTTTTGCTAAACTTCTCCTTAATTCCTGAATGGTTCTTGAAGTTGTAACCGATGGCACTGGTTCCATATCTACCCTTCTATTTTTCTTCCAGTAGTTTATTAATTAGTGCTTAAAATAATATTCAGGTCAATGGGTACATTTAAAATGAACCCTGGAGGGGCCGGTGCTGTGGCGCAGTGGGTTAACGCCCTGGCCTGAAGCACTGGCATCCCATATGGGCACCAGTTCTAGTCCTGGCTGCTCCACTTCCAATCCAGCTCTTTGCTGTGGCCTGGGAAAGCAGCAGAAGATGGCCCAAGTCCTTGGTCCCTTGCACCCACGTGGGAGACCCAGAAGAAGCTCCTGGCTCCTGGCTTCAGATCAGCACAGCTCTGGCCATTGCAGCCACCTGGGGAATGAACCATCGGATGGAGGACCTCTCTCTCTCTCTGCCTCTCCTCTCTCTGTGTAACTTTTTCAAATAAATAAATAAATAAATCTTTAAAAAAATGAAAAATAAAAATTAAAATGAACCCTGGAGATCACCTACCCCAGACACCTCAGAACTCTCCTGGGAAGGGGAAGTGCCCAGAGAGCTGATGAAGCCACTTGGTAAGTTAGGGGCAGGATGAGACTGGGCCCTTGCTCGTGGCCTGCAGGACCTTGAACACAACATTTCAATCTCTGACTTGGATCTCCCGGTTGACGTAGTCAACCTATTCCACATTGTGTGTCTGAGTCAAATTAAAAGAAATAAAAAATACTTCATCAGGTGTCTGCCCTAAGACAAGATTTACTTATTTAGCCTCCTTCCTTCTCCAGCTTCATACACTTTTGTCCCTTTCTAGGTATACTAGTTGTTTTCAAAACGATTTGCAATGATGTGTTTTATACCTATTGTTTGCTTACTTCTCTACCCAACTCCAAGTTCTTTGTTTATTTGCCTATCTGATACTTCTTGTTCAGGGAGAGCTAGTGTTGTTAGAATGATGTCTAGTTTCTCCTTGCAGCCCAAATCATTCTAACTGCTGTAACCGTTTTATTTTAATTCCTAAAGAATTTCAATATGAATCAAGCCTAAGCAACTTTAAGTGCAGATTTAAGATCTATTCCTAAGGCAATACATCACAGGCTCTCTACAAACTCTTAACACAGGGGTTAGCACTGTGGCCACACATTATAATCCCCTAGAAACCTCCAAAAATACCTTAAGAATTGAAAGCTCTGAAAAATTTCATGCCATTTGACCCCATGGTTAAGATGCCAGTTGGGCTACTTGCATTCCATATTGCAGTGCCCGGGTTTGAGTCCCGGCTCTGCTCCCAGTTCCAGCTTCCTGCTAATGTGACTGTTGAGAGGCAAGTGATGGTTCAACTGGTTGAGTCACACATATGGGAGGCTTGGATTACTTTCTTGGCTCCTGGCTTTGGCCTGGCTGTTATAGGCAATTGGGGAAATGAATTGGGTGGATGGGAGTGCGCGTGCGTGCGCACACACACACACACACACACACACACATTCTATTTCTCTGACCTTCAAATAAAAAATAATTGAATAAATACATATACTTCACAAAGAAGTCATACCATTTGGCACAGAAATTCTACCTCTAGGAGTCAACCTATTATGAGAAATAGAAATGTGAACAAGATATATTCTCAAAGTGTCTCATGTCTTTTAAAGCATCTTCCAACTTCAATTACATAAAATCTAACTATATCAATAAACTATTGACTAACAATTGTAGTTAAGCGCAAATGTTAGAAGTTGGGATACCGTTATCCCTGGACTCGAGTGATGGGAGTGGAGTGCTTACAGGAGGCTCATGGGTGCAGGTAATGTTTCATGTCTTCACCTGGCTACTGCTTCTATATGTGTAGTAATTTTTTGAAGAGCCATCTAGCTGTGCGCTTTGATATGTACATTTAAAAAAATTATGGTAAAATGCATGGAACATAGAATTGATGATCCTAACCACTGTAAGCAGGCAGTTCAGGGGTAAGCACATTCCCGTGGTTGGGATACCGACCTGTTCTTCTTGCAAAAGTGACTCTATACTTATTAAACAGTTCTCCATTGCACCCACCCCAAACCCCTCTCAATCAGCATTCTACCTTCTGTTTTTGTGAATTTGTTTGCTCCAAGGATCTCATATGAATGCAATCATAGAGAATTTTGTCTTTTTGCCATAGGCTTGTTTCACTTAGCACCATGTCCTTACATTTCACCTACATTGTTGCACATATCTGAATCTCTTGTCTTTTTAGGGCTGAATAATATTCCATTGCATGTATACACCACACTGTGTTATTCATCTGTGGACTGGCACTTGGGTAGCTTCCACTTTTTGATGATTGTCAATGTTGAATGCTTGGGTGGACATATAAATACAAATATCTCTCTGAGACCCTGCATTCAAATGTTCAGGGTATATACCCAGAAGTGGAATGGCTAGAGATGCACACATTTTTTATGTGTATATTATATTTTAATAAAAATAAAAACATTAAAAAATAAAGATTAAAAATACCGATACTCAGGTTTTGGCTGCAGAGGTTCTCATTAAGTAGTCTGGAGTCGATGTGGGCATCAACATTTATAGAGCGTCCTCAGGGGACTCTCCCAGGAAACCGAGACAGAACTCCTGACCCAAGCTCTGCATTACCGGAAGCTGTGTGGAAGGAGGCAGCAAGAGCTTGTGTGCCCTGTCTTCCCATCAGCCTTGGCCTGGGTGTTTTTCTGATCCAGCGGCATCTCCTCAATCTTCTAACTTACCTGGCCCAGGATGGGCTATCAGTCAACACTTGTGCCTTCCATCGATTCTCAGTAGTGGGGGTGGCACACCTGGGTCCTTATTTCAGCCCCTGCCAGAATGAGGGGGCAGGACTGGTCTTTCTACTCAGAGAACATGCAGGTAGATGTCTCTATGATGAGACCGGAGGCTTAGGCAAGAAGGCCACCCCAACATACATGTAAAATATTTCTCCCAGTAGCTACCTCCAGATCACCTCATTTTGAAGGATATGATTCTAAGTCCTGCCAACGAGTGGAAACTTCTTTTAAAAACCAACTGGCACCGGCAGGTTTGAAGGTGGACTATGGGCCATTCAAATCATATCATGAATTAGTTCGACTTGGTGCATTTCAATAATACAGCTGTGATGGTAGCATATCGAAGCAGGATTTTTCAGCCTCTGCACTGTTGACATTTTGGGTTGGACAGTTCTTTGAAGTGGGGTGCTATCCCATGCATTGTGAGACAGTTGGCAATGCCTCTGGGCTCCACTCAACTGAGATCACAGGCACTCTAGCCTCAGCTGTAATCACTACAAATGTCTTCAGATGCTGACACGTGCCCCGTGGAGGGCAAATTTCCCAGTTGAGAACCATTGCAATGAAGGAGTGGACATTGTGATGGAAGAAGAGAAGAAGATGAAATTTTGCAACATAGGCCACTCAGAAGCAATTAGGCCTGGGTAAGGGTGAGACCCTCCTACTTCTCTCGCTCCCCTGGCACCTGGGGCCCAGTAAGCTCCTCCTGCTGGTATGGGGGTGAGAAGCAGGAGGGCACAGAAAGCAAAACCATCTGTTACGAGACATCACCTTGTGCCTGCAAGGACTGAGCCATTGGGCCCCCGATCGCTCTCCTCTGAGCTCTCTTACTGCCTCCAGATGGGGAAGTGTTTTGAGGTCAGGGTTTACAATAGGGACCAAACCTTTTCCCTCTTTCCCACAGGACATATCTCCAGCTTTTCATGGTGAGAGAGCTACCTCTTGCAAATGCCGTCATCATGGTTCATTCATTGATAGAACGTTATGCCATAGGTCACAACGAGGACAAATATCCATTCCCAAAGTCCTTTCATTCAAAGTGGCCCCCAGTTCCGCAATGCTGCGTGCTGCTGACATGGAGGCATTGTCAGTGCCCAGCTGGGAGCTGGAGGGGTGTTGCTGGCTGAGGGCAGAGACCAGAATTTCAGCCCAGACTTTCAGCCACCTCTCCCTCTCCAGCCCTTTGCCCACCTTGGAGCAAGAATCTCAAAAACTGTTTTTGCATGATGGTCTCTCACGGATGGAGCCGGTCGGGTGCCTTTATTATTATTTTTTCCTTCCATTTTGTTGTCTTCACCCAGCTTCTGCTTCTTTAGGCTGGCCCTCTGTGGGAAACTGGCAGCTCTTAAAATCCTGCAGACAGGGGAGCAGGCACACTGGAAGGTGCAGACACGGAAACTGCCATTGAGCAACCTGTGCCGTGGGCGACACCCAGCTCAGCCTACCTTGCTCCTGGGGCAGCCATTTTGCAACGAGAGGCGCTGAGTCAACACGGAAGGTTGGCTGGGATCTAATGGAGGGTGTGTGCAGGCTTTAACCACTGTAGGAGAACAGAACGCCCCACTGTTTGTTTAGTGCCTATGTTGACTCGGTTCCCACCTCTCGGGCAGGTGGCCCTGGCCAGCCACTCACTCATTGTTCTGCCTTGAGTCTCTGCAGTGACACCGGGGCCTCCCAGCTAAGAGCGCCTTTCTTTATTTCATTCTCTGGTCCTTGAGAAGCCGGGCAATCAGCTTACTCTCCCGGTGTAGAGTTTCATGTTTAAAGAGGCAGAGCTCACTGGAGGCAGTGTGTTGCATAAGGGGGACTTTTTCACTTTCCTCTTGGCAAGCTAAGAGCCGCTGCTTCCCCTTGAGGGTGACCAGGAGGAGCGCTGTCACTGTGCTGCTTAACTCTTTCTGACCCTGTGACCTCATTAGTCACTGCCTTCCAAAGTGCCCTACTGGGTAATTAAGACGGGCCAGAAGGCTGCTGACGACCTCCCACTGTGATCAGTATTGTTTTGGCTCCAAGTAGCTGTGTGGGAAAAAAACCAAGCAGGGTTGTTTTCTTTCCCCGTTGTTTGTTGGAACAACCGTGTCATTTACTAAGCACATATTTTGTTCCAAGCACTGTGCCTAGTGTTTTTTTTTTTTTCCAGATGCATTGACCCTTTAATCTTCACCATCATCTTCCAGGCTGGCCGGTACTGAGCTCTTTTATATCCTCATCACGGAGGGTGAGGAGCAGAAAGGTTAAGTGAGTGTTCCCAGCCCATCTGCAGCTGGAGGCAAAGCAAGATTGGAACCCAAGCCAGCCTGACTCCGAAGGCTGTGCTCCTAGCAGAGCCCTTCTCTGCGCCATCTCGGGATTTTCCCTTCGCCCTGCTCATCTATCCCGGGAGACTGCACATAGAGAGTAGCAGTCACGTGGACCAGCCCAGGGGCCACGCACACACCTACACCCACTCAGACATATGCAAGGTGTGCACAAGTGCACACACCTGTGTGCCTCAAACATGTACGTGTGCACACACACACTTATGAGCACCATGCAACCTGTTCACACGCAAACATGCTTGTGTCATCACATCTACATGCATGCCCCTTCATGCAGGCACACATGGCACACTCAGATATCTCACACCCGCATATTTGCACACTTATGCACATGTACTTACACAAGGCACACAGTCACATCCACACACACGTCTGTACTACATGCCCACGTTTGCTCACTCACACACTCATCCGACACACTCCCATACATCCACATGGACTGTGGCCCAAGGCACTCGTGCACACATGCACTCACACTTCCACTTCCACGTCTACACATCCACCACTTTCACACACACTCACACATGCACTCACACACAGCCACAACCCGTCGTTCCACAACCTGATACCCACCCACTCCCATGCACTCACTCACACCTACTCACGTGCACATTTGCTCACCTCTGTGCTTGCGTGCACATACACATACAGGTGTAGTCACACATGTGTTCACGGCTCCGTTTCTTGCACAGAAGCTAAGCGCACAGCGTGCAGCAAGGTCAGGAGGCCAACGTGCAATCTGAATGCAGGAATGGTGTGCTGTGGGATTTTGTGACTTTCCTAGGCTGCTGCAGGTAGGAATGCAAGGCCTCTGGTGGTAGGGACCTTGCGTCTCTGTCCCGACTCTAGTTGCCGCCAGCCTTGAGGAGTCAGGTTTTTGGCAACAGGCCCTTGGCTTAGAGCACACACTTTGGAGCCCCACCCTCTAGCTTGGTGATAACGACTTTTCTTTGCCTTCATTTGCTCACCTGTAGAATGGAGTTAATGTGGTGCTTTGTCTTACAGAGGCACAAGTATTAAACCGGCTACTCTGTGCAGTGCCCATCAGTTATCAGTGCCTTGGGTTTGCTCGCGTTATTAACTGATGACAGTGGGCAGGAAAGGCCACATGAATTTGAGACTTTGATATGGAAATGAGGTCAGGAGAGATTGACCAGGCCTTAAGCACTTTCCCTTCTGGTGGCTGCAATCTACAAACCCCTACACTTAACAGTCACAGAGTAGCCAGGGCTGGGCTTTGTCCTTCCTGGTGTCAGAGTGTCCTTGGCTCCCTGAAGCGGTGAATGACAGTCACCTGTGCCCAGGGCTGCAAAGAGCCGGATTTGCACACGACTGGCTCCCCTCCCCCTCACTTACATTAATTCTCCTGAGGATTTTGTGACATCCAATTGAAGAAGCCTTTGCAACACATAACAATTTTATTTTTATGCTCCATTTATTTGCAAACAGGCAGAATCACCCATTTATTTGCAGTCCAAAGACACAACCTCTTTAAACGTACAGAAGAAATTGAAATTATTTTGGTGGAGAGAAGTGGATCAATGCCACTGCTCTGTTTTACTTCTTGTCTTTGATCAGGTCCGGGATCATTTTTCCGAATCTTCCAAGTCTTCATTACCAGCGACCTTCCTTTTCCAAGTTGTTCCTCTGCTCAGGCCCCGGGGCAGCTCACAGCATCGGCAGGGACTCTGGGCCATACCCTCTCTCTCCTTGGCCTGCGATGGTCTCCACCCTGGCTCCATGGCAATGCTCTGTGGCAGGTGCCCAAGGTGAACGGTCTAGAGGTTGTTCCTCTCCTTTCAAGAGCTTTCCTCCCCGAGTTAGCTCAAGGCTTCATCAGAAAGGCACAGCTGACCTTAGAATTCCAACTATTTCCTTATCAGAGCTCTCATCTCATCAAAGGAGTGACCAGAAAGAGGTTGCTTTATAGTCTCTGGAGAAGGCAAGCACAAGATGGGTGGTGATTACCCCAGGGATTTTCCTTTTGGATCTATTTTTGTTTAAGTTCCTGTTTACAAAATCACTGCTATCTGTGCCTGCAGAGCAGTTGGAATGACATGCACTGAATGCTAATTATCCTTCCTGGGGAAGAGGGCCCACAAGTTCTTCTTATTTATTAAATTAACTTCTACTTTGCATTTTCTGTACTGATTGACTTAAAGATGAACATGGATTATTTTTACTAAAAATAAGGCTATTTTAAGAAAGTTTTTTTTAAAAAAAGATTTATTTATTTATTTGAGAAGCAGAGTTACAGATAGAGAGAAGGAGAGACAGAGAAAGAGAAGTCATGCATCTGTTGGTTCACTCCCCCACATGGCTGTAATGGCCGGAGCTGGGACAATCCAAAGCCAGGAGTCAGGAGCTTCTTCCAAGCCTCTCATATCGGTACAGGGGCCCAAGCACTTGGGCTATCTCCAGCTGCTTTCCCAGGCCACTAGCAGAGAGCTGGATTGGAAGAGGAGCAGCTGGGACTTGAACTGGCACCCATTTGGGATACTGACACTGCAGGCAGAGGTGTAACCTAATACGTCACAGCATCGACTCCAAGAAAGAGTTTTTAAAAACACATACATAAGAATACTGCTGTGGAACAGTAGGTTAATCCTCCACCTGCAGCACCGGCATCTGCCATCATTTGCTAGTTTCAAAACGCAAAGTATATGCCAGGAGCCCTCATGGCAGTCAGCTCAACTGGGACATCTTCATAAACTCCCCTTGCCTGAGCTTAGAGGTCTTCCGAGAGTGGTTAAATGGAAGCTTCCTGGCTGGCTGTTCAGGCTCAGCCAGGCAGCTACAGATTGTCCCACCCCTGTTCTAGGACAATCAGCCAGGCACTGGGGACCTGTGTTCTAGAAGGTTCTCCAGGGGGTTCTGAGTCACCTGGAGGCCACTAGTAAACCTGTGGCATCACTATTGCTCTCAGACAGTTTTAAAACAAGTGCAAATACTATAGCCAAACCTGGACAAGGAGTAGAAAAATGGATTAAAGATCAGACCTTTTTTTCTTCCTTGTAATATTCTACTGAAATACAATATTTGCTGAATTCTTGGCTGAAGATGGCTCTGATTGCTTGGTAGAAACATTTGCAAGGAACAGCTGCGTGCGACTTAATTCATACGCTGACGGCTCTCCAGCGTTTGATTTCACTTACTCACACAAGACCTCTTCGTGGTAGAAATAGCAATCCTCATTTCACAGAAGAGGATGCGAGGCTTGGAGAGGACATACATATGGCAGAAGTAGGGCACAATCCAAGCCTCTTGATTGCATGTTTTATGCGTCTCTCTCATCCTCCTGTGCCCACTACCTGAAGGCCAACAGAATCAGTGCTCTGATAGCTGAGTGGGTTGCACAAGTCTCCTGGATCCCCTTCCATCTCTTTCCTCTGCTCCCTTCCTTTGGTTTGCTTTCAGAGTCTCCCATGCAGCAGATACTCTGCAAGGTGCTGGACAATAGGAAACAGTCCTTACTCTCTCACAGCCCAGGGTGAAGTTAGACAAATCACCGTTTGAGGTTGCACCCAACGTCCACATGATTTGGTCAAAATGGGCAGGGAGGGCTACGCCAGGATCACCCATCGCTGGTGGACACGTGGAGTCCCCTCCCCACTGGATGAAAAGTCCAGATTCCCAAAGGTAAGACGCATGTGCTTTGATGTGCTCCCACTTCAAAGGGGGCTGTTTTCTTTCCAAACAATCCCCTGCCTTCAATATCCTGTTAGTGCACCTTGCAAACTGTGACTTTGCTCTTTCATCTACATTCCATAACGTGTGTTTTCCTTTCCCGACTAAACTGGGAAGCGTGTCGTCTTATTAGTGGTTCATTTACATACTCTTTAAAGACTGATCCATGTTCAAAAGAAGTATAGAGGACTTAAGGCAGTGTAGGGCGGGGCGGAGGGCCCCTGCAAGGGCTGATGTACAGGGAAAGCCACTTGAGCTGCACCCGGAAGCAGCTTTGTGTATGCCGGGCACCTGGGCTAGGGAGAGTGGGGAGGTAGATGTAGGAGTTCGCGTGTGCACAGCAGACAATCCTCCCAACATGCTATTTCAGTCGTTGTTTTCCTTAGGGATGTAAACTCTCCATTTATTTTCAAACACTTAAGAATTATTCAGTGATGATGAAGAATTGATGGGGGTACCAACAACTTCCTAGGCGCAGAGTCTCCACTAGCAAATATTCCTGCCCCACTTCTTTCCCAATCAACTGCTGTGGACTCATTAAGATGTGCTCTTCAACCTACCGCTTCACATCAAGATGTAACCAGTGGACATTCTCGAAGCACCGCAGCCTGGTGGTGGCCCGCTTGTCTGTGCACTGTGCAGCCCTCCCTCTGCGCATCCCTCCCTCTGCCCATGTTTCTGAGTGCTTGGTCTCTTTCCTGCCTTCGCTGCTCTTCCCTGGACAACTGCAGCCTCCTCTCCCCTGTTCTCTGTGTGCCAGGGTCTCAGACTCTTAATCCAGCACCAGCGTTCGCTTTTTCACTGGAGCTATCTTTTATTCCCTTTGGCAACTCAAATCAATAACATCAGATAATCCTTGGGTGTTTTCAGCATTTACAGGGGCAATTCCATCTGTTATCTGAACCGAACAGCACTCATTGAGAGCCCTGCATGCAAGTGGGGGGGGGGGAGACTTCCTTGGCACCAATCCTTGCAGAGAATACTGCAGCTGGCCCCAGATAACACACTCAGGATGTCACAGGCTCAGCCACAGTCTTCTGTTCTGGTTCTTTCCATCTGTGACCAGGTGGTTCCCTTGGAAGCAGATGACAGTCAGCATGCAGGAGGTCTATAAGGAATGCTTTCTGGACCAGTGCCTGGAGAGGGGGAAGGGAGGAAGCCTACTGGGCACGGGGAGTAATTGAGCTGCGAAGCGATCTTGAAGAGAGTCTGTGCCAGCCCATGTCAGCGTTCCGAAGCTGGGACGAGTCACCAGAACTGTCTGCTTGTGCCACTGCGTGCTGAGGGATGCTGCTGGCCGCTCTCTCACTGGCTGGAAGCGGATCTCGCAGTTGTGGGGGGTGCGCTGGGCAGTGCATCATTGCACCCCCGCACCGTGTCACATCTGCTCAACGCAGCCAACCTACCGTGATGCCTTGAGCCTCAGTATAAAGGGCGGTGAGCACACGAAAGGCTGAGCTCCTGCAGCCGAGCCCACTGCCCGTGGTGGTGGTGGTGGTGGTGGTGCAGGCAGAGGCTGGAATGGGTCTGATCAAATCCCACAGATAAAGGAGCCAAGGGGAAGCTCAGCCCAGGGCAGACAATGATACCTTCTGCCTCAGGGGCTCCTGGACAGATGCTGCCCCCCTTCCTGGAATGCTCCACCCACTCTTCACGTCTCTGTCTGCATTGTTCTGGCCTCTCTGCTCGTTCTCTCTCTCTCTCTCTCTCTCTCTCTCTCTCTCTCCCACACACACCCCAAATTAAAGTCCTGGAGACCCACTTCCTTACTGTCCTAAACTTCACCACCTAACACCTGCTACTCTATGGCTCATTAGGGGACCTCTTGTTTATCCGGTGTGTTCTTTCCTACTGCGCTGGGAGCCTCATGGAGGCAGGCTTTCCTTTTATTTTCTTTTTTACTATGGTATCTCCTGTGTCTGCTAGTACCTAACACAGTCATGAATACTTTTAGTTATTTATTATTTTATTTGAGAGGCAGTGAGACATGGCACCCAGAGAGTTCCCGTCTACTGGTTTATTTCCCAAATGGCAGCAACAGTCAAGGCTGGGCCAGACCAAGGCTGAGAGCTGGGAACTGAGCTCGGATCTCCTGCGTGGGTGGTAGGGACCCAACTACTTGAACTGTCATCTACTGCCTCCTAGTGTGTGCAGCAGTAGGAGGCAGGAATTAGGAGTGGAGCTAGAACTCAAACCCAGCCACTCTGATGTGGGATGTGGACCCCCCAAGTGGCATCTTAACTGCTAGGCCAAATACCTGCCCCCAAATTCTACCCAAGGTTCTTTGGTTGCTAGCAGCAAAAACAGACTCTGGCATGGTGAAGGCAAAGGGGGAATTATGGAAAGAATGTGGGGGAACACAGGGGAACAGGACGCACTCTGGGATCCATGTTGTTGGGTGGCCTCTCTTGGGACATGGATTTCTGCAGCTGTTCCCACAGAAGATCACCCACAGCAGCCCTGACATAACGCAATCCCATGCACAGTGTCAGTCTACTGTCTTGTCAAGAATAGCAGGTGATCTTTCTTTTTAGAAGGACTTATTTTATTTATTTGAAAGGCAAAGTTACAGAGAGAGAGAGAGAGAGAGAGGAAGAGAGGCAGACAGAGGGATCTTCCATCTGCTGGTTCACTCCCCAAAAGGCTGCAATGGCCAGGACAGGGCCAGGCCAAAGCCATGAGCCATGAGCTTTATCCAGGTCTCCCATGTGGGTGGCAGGGGCCCAAGCCCTGGGCCATCTTCGGCTACTTTCCCGGGCTGATTAGCAGGGAGCTGGATCAGAAGTGGAGCAGCTGGGACTCAAACAGGTGCTCATATGGGATGCCAGGGTCCCATGCGGCAGTTTTATCTTCTACACCACTATGCCAAGCCTGGGTGATCTTTCTTAAACACAGATTTAATCATGACCTGCTCAAAACGTTTCAGTGGCTTTCCTTTGCTTGTAGGAGGACATTCAGACTTGTAAGTGGACTGGCCAGCTCTTCCTCCATGCCCAGCCGTCCTCTCCAGCACCAGCTCGGGCCGCCTTCCCCGTGGCTCAGAGGGAGCCACCCCGAGCTGCTCTTCTCACTGCCCCACTCCTGGGCAGCCTGCGCTAGCATCTGTCTTGTGTCAAGCTATTGAGAACACCTGCTCCACATCCAGCCTCATCTACTCCCTCTTTCTCTCTGCCTGGTTGCTGCTCTGATAGGTGCACTTACCAAAACGCTATTGCAGTCAGCTGCATGTAACTCCGGTCTCACAGAACACAAGAGACCTGACCCCTGGGTCTGCAGCTTTGGATTCCCCCTGTGACTGGAGCCCCAGAAATATTTTAATGTTTTAAATGAGTAACAAATAAGCAAGAGAGAAATTGTGCATAGTGTCGAATGCTGTTCTTGCGTAGTGCCGCCACAGTCATCCCAGAGGAAGAGACTCAAATCCTCTCTCATAAACACCTCCTTGTTACTCAGCCCTGGCCATGTGCCAGGCATCGTGAGCTCCTGGAGCTCCATGCTTGCCCGTCTCCTCTGCTCGTCACAGGAACCCAGCAGATAAGATTCACAGGACTTCCATTTTGCAGATGAGATTTCCGGAAGTGGAGGAGCTGTTCAAGGTCGCCGTGCCTGCTCATCGCAGGACTGGATTGCAGCTCAGGATGACTCTGGAGCCCGTTCCGTAAACCTCCTCCTCCTGGACTTGGCTGCATGGCAGGATCACCCAGGGATCTTGGGAAACTGCAAAATAAATCAGACATACAAACAGCAACAACGAACAAAATAAAGTATATGCCTTGTTGCAAGGCGACAGGGTTTCCAAGAAAAATAGAGGAGGAAGGAGTGAGTCATGTGAGGCTCCTAATCTGCGAGTCCTCTGCCACACTGCAGAAGTGCTCAGGCTAGAGGGACCCCATGGAGGGAGAGCTGGAGTGGAAGTTGCCACCTTGGACGATCAGCCCACACCAAGACCCCAGCTGAATGCGGCCATGTGAGTTTAGCAGAAGCTGGGAGACAGGAAAGCTACCCAGAGAAGCCTGCCCACCCTCAGACACCCCGCACTTGTTTACACAGCTAAGCTTTGTGGTGCTTTGCTACTCAGCGACAGATAACTAAAACAATCTTGATCCCACTTGGAGCAGAATCACCCAGTATGAGGCTGGGCCAAGCCATGGGCACACCCGGAAGGAGATCCCCTGGCTCTGTGTCTGCCCTCTTTCAGCAGGGCCTGCTGACCAGCTCTGCCTGGCCCTGGGAGTGCCCCAGCATCTGCTTCTGGACACGTTGCAGCTGAGCTGAGTGGGGAACACATTGAAAGAAAATTAGGTGTACAAACACTTATTGTTCCTATGCTGCGTCAGGGCTCACGTGTGACTCTGCTCACTCATCCGTTCCTAGGCCTACGTTGTAGCCGTCTTTATGCTGAGTCATTGTTTGGGAACCAATTCCAGTTTGCGCTATCAGCCAGGGAGCCCAGTCCCAGTCCTTCTGGACTCTTTTCCTAAGCGCACCCCTTCTAACAAAGCCGCCTTTCGTCTGACTTTCCTCCTCCTTCCTCCTGTCCTATCAGATGAGATTGTGGGCAGCTTTATTTATTTTTGAAAAGGTTCGCTGTTTTAAAACAAGACTCACATCTTTAAAATTTAGTTCCAGAAATACTGGAGAAGCACTGCTAATTTTCAGTAAAGGAGCTACAGTGTCATTTTGGAAGAGCTATTTGCAAACTCATGCTGACATTTATCTCAGGTGCACTAAATGCACACAAAAAGGGACAGTGGTATCATCTGTTATCATTATTGGCTTTTAGACATGGTATATCTAAAATTAGGATAATTTGAGGCCTGTGGGAATCCTAAGTTCCTTCAGAGAGGATTCATATGTGTTTCTTTCTGGGAGGTAGTTTAGGATTCCAAGAACATGGAATCAATCTAATTCAGTCTCATGGTTTGACATGACATTCAGTGTGAGGGCTCATCCACTTCCAGTCATTGTCAGACACTGCCCTTCAGGATCCCAAACCACACTGGGCGCTCATTAGAGGCTTTCCGATCCAATTATCTTTGCATTCCAATTATTGGTCCCCTAGATGCTCAAGGTTCTCAAAAGTGGTCCCCAGCCTCTCAGACACCCTCTTTGAAGCAGGCCGACGACTCCAGGAGCCAGGCTTCGCTAATGCTGAGCTTACCTCTACCTCTCTGTGTTTCTCCTACTTCTTGACCCTGTTATACTTTTTTTTAAATTTCTTTTTTTCTTTTTTTTTTTTTTTTTGACAGGCAAAGTTAGACAGTGAGAGAGAGAGAGAGAGAGAGAGAGAGAGAAAAGGCTTCCTTTTCCATTGGTTCATCCCCAAATGGCCTCTGTGGCTGGCGCACCGCACTGATCCGAAGCCAGGAGCCAGGTGCTTCTCCTGGTCTCCCGTGGGGTGCAGGGCCCAAGCACTTAGGCCATCCTCCACTGCACTCCCGGGCCACAGCATAGAGCTGGACTGGAAGAGGAGCAACCCGGACAGAACCCGGCGCCCCAACCGGGACTAGAACCTGGGGTGCTGGCGCTGCAGGCAGAGGATTAGCCTATTGAGCCACAGCACTGGCCGACCCTGCTATTCTTCATTGACTTTCGGACTCTCATCTACCTTCAAACAGGTGCACGTTATAATTTTTTTCAGATTTTATGATTGTCTTCACCATCAGAGAGCTGATCTGAATTGCCTAATCTGTCACTGGTAGGCTAAAGTTCTTTTTAAAACCTTAATTCACTTGAAACGTATTTAATTTTGGAGTGAGTTCTCTTTCACTTCCAACGTTATTTGTTAGGTAATATTTACCACCATTAGCGTACCCTGATTCCACTGATAAAGGAGTCTGTTTCTGGACTTTCTATTCTGTTCTACCCCTCTTCGTATTTTGACAAATACATATTTTGGCATTTAGTGGTTACAGTTTATTACTGTAATTTTATAATACATCTTAATATTTGTTGAGAGAATCTCCTTTGTTCTCTATTATCATTTTTAACAAGATTTATTTATTTATTTGAGAGACAAAGTTACAGAGAGAGGGAGAGAGAGCTCCTCCATCCACTGGTTCACTTCTCAAATGGCTGCAGTGGACGGAGCTGCGCCAATCCAAAGCCAGGAGCCAGGAGGTTCTTCCAGTTCTCCCATGCAGGTACAGGGGCCCAAGTACTTGGGCCATCCTCCATTGCTTTCCCAGGCCACAGCAGAGAGCTGGATTGAAGCAGCCAGAACTTGAACCGGCACCCATAAGGGATGCCAACACCAAAGGCAGAGGCTTAGCCCCCTACACCACAGCAAGGGACCCTGTTATCATTGGTTTTTACAAAAAAATGTTTGTAGCCCTTGCATGTCTTTATTCTTCTTGATTAATTTTATTTTTTTTAAGATTTATTTATTTTACTTGAATATCACAGTTACACAGAGAGAGGAGATGCAGAGAGAGAGAGAGAGAGAGAGAGGGAAGGAAGGAGAGAAGGAGGGAAAGAGAGAGGTCTTCCATCCACTGGTTCACTCCCCAAATGGCCACAACTGCTGGAGCTGCACTGATTCGATGCCAGGAGCCAGGAGCTTCTTCCAGGTCTCCCATGCAGGTGCAGGGGCCCAAGGACTTGGCCCATCTTTTACTGCTTTTCCAGGCCATAGCAGAGAGCTGGATAGGAAGTGGAGCAGATGGGACTAGAACCGGTGCCCATATGGGATGCCGGCATTGCAAGTGGCGGCTTTACCTACTATGCCACAGTGCTGGCCCCTTTGATGAATTTTAGAATATTAATTATATCTCTCCCCCAAAATCCTATTGAAACTCGGATGACAATTTTATTAAATTTACATATTAATTTAGGAATTCACAGCTTCCAATATGCAGCAACAAGCATAAACTTCTATTTATACAATCTTTTAAAGTTTGCCCCAACCTGAGACAAAAGAGCTGATTTTTCACCCTCCCAAACCGGTTCACCGTGGGATAAAGGTGGCCTGGGGAGGGGTAAAGCATCAGGTATTTCCAGCTCCCTGTATGTACAGGCACGGTGGTCCAATACCGTGAGAGAAGCCTCGCAAAGACACACCCGCAGCTGCAAGCTACTAGAGGTGAAAGTACATGAGCACCAGGGGAGGGGCTGCAGGAACAATGACGGCGGGCAGAGATCTCGTGGAACGGGCAGTGTCTGCTGTAACGTGCATGTCTATTTTTGACGTTTGTGTGTCTTTCAGTCAGAAAGATTTATCGAGCATGTCCATTGCTTTTCCTGGAAATCTGCCAATCCTATGCAAGAGTACCTTCTGTAGCTGCTCCCTGGGTAAACACTAGATTATTTCAGTTTCCTTCTTCCTTAACTTGGATTGCAACTGTAGCAACTGCAAACAACATTTTGTAAGCTCTGCTTCGCTGTCCTGTAATAGCTACACCTTTTTTTTTTTTTTACAGTGTAATACAACCCTGACCTTCAAAACGTCGCCAAAAGCTTTGAAATATGAAGTGACCAAAAAATAGTCAAGTAGAAATATTGTAAGAGGGATGGGCATGGTGCTGTAGCAGATTAAGCTACCGCTTAGAGCAGTGCATCCCACATCCAGTGCCTGGGATCAAGCCCCGTCTCTGCTTCCTTCTAATGTACACCCTGGGAGGCAGCAGATGATGGCTCAATTACTTGAATCCCTGCCACCCAAATGGTCATCCTGGAAGAAGTTCCTGGCTCCTGACCTTGACCTGGCCCACACTTGGCTGTTGTGGGCATTTATAGAGCGACCCAGCAGATGGGAGTTGAGTCTCTCTCTTCTCTCTCTCTCTTTCTCCTCCCCTTCCTCCTTTCAAGTAGATGTAAATAAATAAGCATTTTTTAAATAAACACAAACAAGTGAATTCACAAATCCCAAACTAGAACAACCCAGGACACGGTAAACCCAGTTTGAGACTATGCTATGATCACATGAGCCTGTTGACTCACAAAAAGTCTTTCTGAATGAATGACTGAAGAACAGGCGTCACGCAGGAGAGCATTCCTGCAAAGAGGTTAGGAAGTCATGCTCTTCCAGTATCAGAGAGGAAGTACGATTTAAATATGGTGCATCTGTCACCAACCTGTTCTTCAACTCAGGATGGGGTCTGTTGTTTTTTCTTTTTTCTGATTTATTTATTTATTTGAAAGCATTACAGAGAGGGAGAGAAAGATCTTCCATCCTCTGGTTTACTTCCCAAATGGCTGCAACAGCTGGGGCTGGGCCAAGCCAAAGCCAGGAGCTGGGAGCTTCTTCCAGGTCTCCCATGTGGATGCAGGGGCCCAAGCATCTGAGCCGTCTTCTACTTCTTTCCCAGGTGCATCAGCAAGGAGCTGGCTGGGAAGTGGAGCAGCCAGGAATTGAACTGGCGCCAGTATGGCATACTGACATTTCAGGCAGCAGATCAACCCACCGCGCCACAGCACCAGCCCCTTGCTCTGAGTTTTAAGGGAAGTAGGCACTGGGTAAAAAGGGAATGACTTCTCATAAAAGGTGACATGTGACAACGGGAGTACCAGGTGGCTCTACTCAGGGACCTTGCAATGAAAATAAGAGGCTCATCAGAGCATGTAGGCCCAAGTGCACCCGTCTTAAGAAAGCATTCCTTGAGGAAGCACAAGGTTCTGGTGTATCTGACCTCTGAAGCTTCTGTAGAAAGTGGATCAGGGCCCCACCAATATGGGGAGAGGTGGAAGCAGCAGTGGGGGACCTTGTGAGGTTTGGGGACATCAAAGACTGTGGCGTAGACAGCTCTCCAGGAAGGTCGGGCTGGGATAAGAGGGGAGGGAGTTGACCTTGGGTAGCTCATGCCCATGACCGCATATGAGACACCTGCTGGAAATAGCGGGGGATGAGGTGGAGCTGACTTGACTTTAATTGTTTGAGAGACAGAGCAAGGCAGACAGAGAGTGCTCTCATTTGTCCGTTCACTCCACGAATACCTGACAGCTGGGAACTTAATCCATGTCTCCCACATATGTAGTAAGAACCAACCTCCTGAGCCATCCCCATCTGCCCTCCAAGGTGGGAATCAGCAGGATGCTGGAGTCAAGAGTGAAACCGGAACTAGAACCCATGCACTCTGATAAGGAATTTGGGTGTCCCAACCAGTGGCTTAACTGCCGTGCCAAACACTCACGCCCGGAGCTGATTTAAGAAGAAAAGCTAGAGATTCCTGTGTTGGGTGAAGTCCTCTAATACACAGACATCAGGTCAGGATTAGATTGCAAAGCATTTACCGGGGGCATTGACTGTGCAGGGGGAAAGGAGGCAGCTGGTGCAGGTGGAAAAAGCCTTTGGACTGTGATTTGGGTTTGACCCCTGTGAAGCAGGAGTGCAAGGATTTGGATGCGTTTTGTCCCCAGTGGTTTATATGCTAGTGCTTGGTCCTCAGGGTGCCAGTGTTGGGGTAGTGCCAGTGTTGGGCAGGGCCTTTTTTAAGGTGCACCACCCTCAGAAGGGATTAATGTAGTTCTTGCAGGACCAGGTTAGATACCACTGGAGAAGATGGTTACAACATTAGGTCACTTCATGTGCTTGACTCCTGCGTGTGGCTACTTTCTGTTTCTTTGCCATCTTGTGATGCAGCCTGGGGCTCTCTCAGGATGTCAGTGCCATGCTGTCTGAACTTTCCAGGCATCATAATTGTAAACCAGGGGCCGGCGCTGTGGTGTAGTGGGTAAATCCACTACCTGCAATGCCTGCATCCCATATAGACACTGCTTAGAGTCCCAGCTGCTTCATTTCCAATCCAGCTCCCTACTAATGCACCTGGGAAAGCAGTAGAAGATGGCCCAAGTGCCTGAGACCCTGCATCCATGTGGGAGACCTGGAAGAAGCTCCCAGTTCCTGGCTTAAGCCTGGCCCAGCCCCGGCTTTTGTGGCCATATGGGGAGCGAACCAAGAAATGGGAGATTGATCTCTCTCTTTCAAATAAATGAATCTTTTTTAAAAATGTAAACCATCTAAGCCTCTTTTCTTTGTACATTACCAGAGGTCAGGTAGCAATGGAAAAGGATCTAAAACAAGGATTGAGTAGACTGCATCCCAATTTCAAGGAAGCTTCAGCCAGGCTAATGGGGTTTCTTTGAGCCAGCATCTGCTGGCTGGGGAGTCCTGTGTCATGCAGTCTTGCAGAAACCTCACCGTACTCAATCTTTGGCTGGGAGCATATTGGCTTTGGCTGAAGATCATATTAGAAGCATCAGAGAGGTTCTGAAACTGCCACTAACTTGCGTGGAAACAGATGAGATTCTCTGACTTCAGGGAATTACAGATAACAGATTGCTTACACTCTCTGCAGGTACACAGGGTTGGCCAAAATGACAAAGGTGAGGACAGGTCAAAGAACACAAGTAATAGAAGGAAGCAACCAACACCCCCCCACCCCCACCCCGCACCGCAGCTGCTCAGAGACACCAACCATCGCAACGTGACCCCAGGAGCTCTGCAAAGCTGCTCACATGGCCAAGGTTGCAGAGCAGTGGAGATCCCGCCCCTGGCCAACATGCTTTTGCAACGATGCCATTTGTTAGGACCTTCATTTCCAGAATTAGTTGTGCAACTGGTTCTTCAGCCACATCTGGCTGAGTTGGTTTACCAACACGCAACACCTGGAGGGTACCTGGCGCGTGAGAGCAGTACATCAAGGACAGGTAAAAGGAAAAGTGCATAGGTGGTGACAGCTGACTGAGCTGATTAGTCCAGGAGGTAACAACAGCCCAAAACAGAACTAGCTCCTCCATTACAAGTTTAGATAAGTTCCTGATGCACAGATCGCTAGCTGTGATTGTGTGAGTGGGGACTGTCCTTCTCTAGGTTTTTTTTAAATTTTAATATTAATTTTTAATTAGTTTTTTAAAACAGATTCAATGTAATGTGTAGATACAATTCGAAGAACATGGGGCCAGCAGTGTGGCATAGTGGGTAAAGCCACCGTCTGCAGTGCCGGCATCCTATATGGGCACCAGTTTGAGTCCCGGTTGCTCCTCTTCTGATCCAGCTCTCTGCCATGGCCTGGGAAAGCAGTGGAAGATGGTCCAAGTCCTTGGGCCCCTGCGCCCATGTGGGAGACCCAGAAGACGCTCCTGGCTCCTGGCTTCGGAGTGGTACAGCTCTGGCTGTTGCAGCCAATTGGGGAGTGAACCAGCAGATAGAAGACCTCTCTCTCTCTCTCTCTCTCTCTCTCTCTCTCTCTCTCTCCCTCTCTCTCTTTGCCTCTGCTACTCTGTAATTCTGCCTTTCAAATAAAATAAATAAATCTTTTAAAAAAAGAACATAATAATATTCCCTCTCTCCCTCCCTCTTTCTCCCTTTCACCCTCCTTCCTTCTCCCTTTCTTTTTATTTTGTTTTTGAGATAGCATTTTAAATTTACATTACAGTAAAAAAGCTTAATACTTTACCAAGTGAGAAATTTCGCAAGTAAAAAGCAAAAAGACCCCAATTCCGTGGGAATGGAGACAACGGCTATAAACCACGAGGGTAACATCAGAGAGATGGTTCTGTTTGTTCCACAACAGAAGCTACTGGGGTCCTGTGAAAACCAGCCTGCTGGGCCAGGTGTACACTGGTCCTGATTTAATGATTCTCGAATGGATGAAGGGACATGAAGAAAGCCTAAGGCAGCCGCCCACTTCTGCAGATCCTCACACTCTGGTTGGTGTTCGGGTGCTCTTCAACCATGAAGACAATTTCGTGGGTGCTGCTTGGTCCTCTCTGTCTGCTTAGCTTCTGGAGGACCCTGGAACCCATGTGAGCTCCCGCTCATGTTGAACCAGAGGCTGCAGCTCCCCTAACCCATGATTCCAACCTGCAGAGCAGAGCAGACCTCTCCCATCTTCCATCTCCGTCCCTAATGAAGTCCCTCAGGCCCCTTCTCTCAGTACAGCTCCCCCATGCTTTGCGCAGCACCGCTCTGAGAAGAAAAAAATTTAGAGCCCTAGACTGCATGTTTGACTGCACGGGCTCAGAACGTCACATCCCATAGGGCTGTGGAAATGCTCCGGTGAACGCAGCACGGTCACCCAGCAGAGCCTGAGCATTGAAGTCTCAGGTTCCAGCCTGGACGCTGGTGCTGCCTCGCTGTGGATCTTTTGCAAATAGCATGAGGTCTCAGTTTCCTGGCCTCTGTCATGGGGTGAGTGACACCTACCTCAAAGAACTGCTGGGAATGTTAAGTGAGGTGCCCCCAAGGTCTTGGGCAAGGCAGAACACATCTGCTCATGCAAATATTCTCCAGGACCTCTGGTCTGTTTTTTTTTTTTTTTTTTTTTTTTTTTTTTTTTTTTTTGACAGGCAGAGTTAGACAGTGAGGGACAGAGAGAAAGGTCTTCCTTCCGTTGGTTCACCTCCAAATTGCCGCCAAGGCCAGCACGCTGTGCCGATCCGAAGCCAGGAGCCAGGTGCTTCCTCCTGGTCTCCCATGCAGGTGCAGAGCCCAAGCACTTGGGCCATCCTCCACTGCACTCCCGGGCCACAGCAGAGAGCTGGACTGGAAGAGGAGCAACAAGGACAGAATCCGGCACCCCAACCGGGACTAGAACCGGGGGTGCCGGCACCGCAGGCAGAGGATTAGCCTAGTGAGCTGCAGCGCTGGCCTCCCATTGGACTTTGACTCCCAAAATTTCCCCCAAGATTACTTTCTTTGGCCATTCTCATTGTTCATGCTGTTTTAGCTCAAGAGTAGTAGTTCCCAGGGACACAATCCTGGCAGCCATCTTTTAACTCAGTCTATCAGAACCATGGGAAAAGCGTACCAGGCACTTTGCACACTGGCCTTATAAGACTTGGGCTGTGGAAAAGAGAGGTGGTTGGTGGTATCCAGGCACGAAGACCTGCTTGGTTTCCTACGTGGCCCAGAGTCGGCCTTCTTTTTGGGACTCAGGTTCTGGGCCTTACCCACGCTGAGAGAATGTACAGTGACTTCACCCTCCACCCACAAAGCCTCCTGCCAGTTGAATCCAGACAGCCCAGTTCTTCATCCCAAATAAGCAGCTGTCCCACAGATGTCTCGGGAAACATAGCTTTAGGTCGCAGAGGATGGAAGGCAGAGAGCAGACTAGTGAGTGGTAGGTAACGGAATCCAGCTGCACGCAGAATTAGCAAGAAGGAGGAGAGGCATCCTTGTGAGTGGGGGTGCCCTGAGGTCCTTTTTTGGGAGCGCCCTGGAGCCCACCCTGTGTCTCTCTGACTTCTTAGAGGACTGATGGTTGATCGATTCATTTATGTGTAAACTCCCTGTAGTCTGTGTGCCAAGTAAGCATTTTAGATCAGGTGCATTGTGGTTCAGGCTGTCTGTAATCACAGATGAACTGTGGCTCAGATTCGTGCATCTTAGGGAACCAGTGAATGATGGTGATGACGATGCGGATAATCACCATCCCCTAAGCACTGTTGTCCAGGCACTGAAAGGCTATTTCCTCCTGTAGTCCTCATAGTGGCCCCTTGAGGTCACTACTGCTGTTTTACAGTAGCGAAGTTGAAACTCAATGAGTTGAGGCCATTTACTTAGTGCTAAGGTTGGACCTCCAATCCAGAACTCATACTTAGTTAACAAGCTATACAATGCAGCTGTCACTAAGCAGGGAATACTACATGAGCACTTACCTTTTTATTACTTGCTAAAAAATGATTTGAAAGGCAGAGTAACAGAGAAGAGAGGGAGTGCATGAGAGAGAGAGAGAGAGAGAGAGAGAGAGAGAGAGAGAGAGATCTTCCATCGGCCAGTTCATTCCTCTATTGCCAGCAACAGCTGGGGCTGGAGCAGGTCAAAGTCAGGAGCCTGGAACTCCATCTGGATCTCTCTCATTGATGTCAGGGAGCCAAGCACCTGAGCTGCTATCTGCTGCTTCCCAGGGTTTACGTTAGCAGGAAGCTGGATCGGCAGTGGAGGGTAGGACTCCAGCCCAGGCACTCCAGCGTGGGATGTGAGCAGCCCAAGTGTCAGCTTAGCCTGCTGCCCCACAACGCCTGCCGCATGAGCTCAGTGCCTCCCACACAATTCCCATCTGAAATCACAGTTAATGCCCAGAGCAGCCCTCGAGGTAGAAGTGCTCAGGTACTCACAGGACAATGAGGCTAAAGAGCTTCAGCAATTTTTCCAGGGTTTCGTGGGAATACAAGCAGTGGACTTTGGATGCAACCCTGGGCACTCTGACTTGCAACCTCCACTCCTCATTCCTGAATTCCGCTTAGAGAGCATCCTTCTGACCCTCACTGACTCAGCAGCACACGCAATGGGAACTGCCAGTCCTCTCTGACAAGTTCAAAGTTGTAAAATACCGAATCCGGTCCTCCCCAAAGGCGCAACATTTGACACCTAGTGGATTGACAACCGTCTGAATCTTATCTTGGAGCTGTGTCATCTCTCCCCTGTTTACACTTGGATTTGAAATATTTATTGAACACCACCAGTAATTTCCCAGGTAGGGGCGATCCCGTGTAGGTACATTGAAAGATAATGAACATTAGCCCCTCCTCCTCCACTCCAAACTTTCTCAAAATCTAACACCCGTATGTTGCCAGTTCAACATGTTTCTTGTTCCTGTTTAACGTCCTCGCAGATCTGAGGCCTGCCATAAGCCAGGGCCAGACTCCCAGAACAACGCTGGCTATCCTGCCCCGAGATTCCTTGTTCTGCAGGATTGCAGGATTTTCTAACACTAGACCTCCTTCTACCTCAAAGTTCTAATCTCCTCCAGGCTTCCTGTCTCTAGACAATAGCCTCCCTCACCCCTTCCAGACCTGAGCTTTTAAAAAGACCCATGCACACCTCCACTTCCTTCAATGAATTTGGATGGAAGTTTCCTGGAGTCTTATCAGTAAGAACAATCTCCAGTCATTTTGATGTAATCTACCTACTTCCCAAATCCTCCTCAACAATCCATTGTAATTTGATTCCAGATTAAGGAAACATCAGTTCTTTCATACAAATGAATGCGGAGGCTCCAAGGGTTTTGAGATTGCTTTGTCCTAATCCCTTGCATAACACATTATTCTTGGGTCAAATCACATTTGCACCCTTAATCCTTATTTATTGTTAATTGTTTATATCCCTTTGGAGGCTTTCAAATGGCCATTTGTACCAGAGAATTTCAAAAAGTTTGTGTAAAAGTGGAATGAAAAGGTGAGTATTTTGATACAAAAAATTTTGAAATCCATGGATAGTTTTTTTTTATAATATGCATTTTCCACATATATTACTTATTTGTTTGAGAGGTAGAGCTACAGACAGTGAGAGGGAGAGACAGAGAGAAAGGTCTTCCATCCGCTGGTTCACTCCCCAAATGGCCACAACGGCCAGAGCTGAGCTGATGCAAAGCCAAGAACCAGGAGCCAGGAGCTTCTTCTGGGTCTCCCACATGGGTGAAGGGGCCCCAGCACTTGGGCCACCTTCCACTGCTTTCCCAGGCCATAGCAGAGAGCTGAATAGGAAAAGGAGCAGTTGGGACTAGAACTGGTGCCCATATAGGATGCTGGCACTGCAGGCTGGGGTTTTAACCTGCTGTGCCACAGCACCGGCCAGAGATCATTTTTAAACACTTACAAATTTGGGACTGACTCTTCACTCATGCTTAGAAACAGCATTTTATATGTTTGCATTTCAGCAAAAACATGATTGTGAACACTTTATTTGAATATATATATGTATACATATATATATATACTCAGCTCTATAGAGCACTAAAAGGATTTTGTTGTATATACTTTTTGGGTTATGATTAAAACCAAATTAGACAACAGCTTAAATCAAATCAGCACAATTTACAGATGCATTTACGATATTTGAACTAAAGAAAAAAAGGTAAATTTATCTTGAAAATGTTCTTGGATGAATTGGACTAAGTAGCAGAATAATCACACACAAACACACATGCACACACACCCTGAAGGAAAATATTTGTTTTTTCTACCCACAGACTGATAAAATTAGCACACATATGTTAGAAATTACTCCAGCTGGGCTGTGTAGCATGCACGCCATGTCTACCCTCCAAGGAGCCCTCCAACATACTTGGAATGAAAACGTTGCTTTTTTTTTAAAGATTTATTTTATTAATTTGAAAGAGTTACAGAGAGAGGTAGAGACAGAGAGAGAGGTCTTCCATCCGCTGGTTCACTCCCCAGATGGCCACAATGGCCAGAGCAGCACTGATCTGAAGCCAGGAGCCAGATGCCTCCTATGAATCTCCCATGCGGGTGCAGGGACCCAAGGGCCTGGGCCATCCTCCACTGCCTTCCCAGGCCACAGCAGAGAGCCGGATCGGAAGAGGAGAAGCCAGGACTAGAACCGGTGCCCATACGGGATGCTGGCACTTCAGGCCGGGTCTTTAGCCCACTGCGCCACAGCACTGGCTCCAAAAACGTTGTTTTTGCAACAAGACTGAGACCATCACAGCACAGGTGCCTTAAACCGCGAGGCTCTATTTAAAAATCTGTCAATCATTATAGACAGGCAATAAGAGCGATCATTGCCAACAGCTGCTTTTTCCTTTGTCTTCTTATCTGTAGACGTGGTTAGTGTGTGTGTGTGTGTGTGTGTGTGTGTGTGTGTGTGTGTGTTGTGGTGAGAACTGGACAGCTCCTTCAAAAATTCAGTGCACTTCCTTCCATTTTGATGGCCAAAAGTTGGGAGGAGAATGAAGTTCGTAAAGTCATCCCATTAGTACAAGCTTCGGGATGCTGGTGGCAAGAGGAGGAGGCGGCTCAGAAGGAGACTACTGTTCCAGCGCGTCCATCTGGAGCTGGGTTGAGACTTCCTGAATCTTCACACCCTTCCTGTAGTTGCTTAAGCTTCTTAACTTCCAGGGAGGATTCTCACGTTAGCAGCCAACTCTGACAAGTACTGTCTGATGATCTGGGGAAGAGAGATTTCTCGTAAGGACAGAACATATATATAGTGTTTGTACAATACATATATATGTAATTTTTATGTATCAGTTAACACTAAAAAAATTAAAGCAAAAAAATCACTAAGTAAAATCTCAAAAATATCAAAATCCTAAAACTATAAATCTGGAAAAATAGTTTAAACTATCTCTAAGTGGCACTTGCACTTTAAAAAAGGGATTTATCAGGTCAAACTGCTGCTTGTGACCTGCATCTCACACCGGAGTGTCTGGGGTGGAGTCTCATCTCTGTTTCCATTCCAGCTTCCTGCTAATGTGCACCTAAGAGGCAGCCAGGATGGCTCAAGTGCTTGGGTGCCTACCACTGATGTAAGAGACCCAGACCAAGTTCCTGACTCTCGGCTTTGGCTTGGCCCAGGCTCAACTGTTGTGGGTATTTGGGGAGTGAATCAAGAGACGTAAAATATCTTGGCGCTGGAGTTGTGGTATAGCGGGTAAAGCTGCCACCTGCAACATCCCATATGGGCACCAGTTCATATCCCAGTTGTTCCACTTCTGATCCAGCTTCCTGTTAATTTGCTTGGCAAAAGCAGCAGAACGCATCCCAAGTGCTTGGGTCCTTGCCACCTACATTGGAAACCAGGATAAAGCTCCTGGTTCCTGGCTTTGGCCTGGCCCAGTGCTGGCCGTTGAGGCCATCTGGGGAGTGAACCAGCAGATGGAAGACCTCTCTCTTTCTGTCTCTTTCTCTCTTTATATATCTCTGATTTTCAAATAAATAAATAAATTCTTTTTTAAAAAAAAATCTCTTTCTCTCTCTCTGTCTCTGTCTCTCTATCTCATCTCTGTCTCTCTGCCTCTCAAATAAATAACCTTTTTTTTAAAAAACAGGAATAAAGTGAAGAATTTACAATAAAATTGGAGTCATTCTCAAAAAACTGAAAAATCAAAGGGATTTATTTGAGAAACATGAAAACATGACAGAACCCTTTATACATCACTTTACACAATAAAATTGGCAATAACAACACATATTTTTGCAAGCACAAATCCTCAAGTATACAATCGATAGTTGCCTAGGTATAACAGATGAGCAGATAAATCTTGTTCATAAAGAAATCAGTCAAGAAGCAAAATGTATCAATGTGCATTGCTACAGCTGATAATGGGGTGCACCCAGTTTTTTTTTTTTTAACAGATTTATTTACACAGAGAGAGAAGAGACAGAAAGAGAGAGGTCTTCCATCCGCTGGTTCACTCCCCAATTGGCCACAACAGCTGGAGCTGTGCCAATCCAAAGCCAGGAGCTTCTTCTGGGTCTCTCGTGTGGGTGCAGGAGCCCAAGGCCTTGGGCCATCTTCTACTACTTTCCCAGGCCAGAGCAGAGAGCTGGATCAGAAGTGGAGCAATCAGAATTTGAAGCAGCACCCACATGAATGCTGGCACTGCAGGCAGTGGCTTTACCTGCTATGCCACAGCGCCAGCCCTGCACTGAGCTTTAAACCATGATCATCTGAAATACTCTGAAGGACAGCCCAGGTCTTGACAAGATGGACCCAAACCCACCAGAGTCGCCCCCACATTTGCACTTGCCCCAACAGCTGAGATCTTGAGAAATCTTCTTTTACAAACACAGATGGCCGTGGCAGAAGTCTCCACAGTTTTATGTGCACACACGGTGCTTACACACAAAGCATTGTGATAATACACCGTGCAGTCACATTTACAACCCATGCGCAAAACCACTTGGAACTCCCTGAAAGTCTTTACATAATGGAAACTTCCATTACTGGACATGATGTCAAGATGAAATGCACAATGTAATGAATTTTAAAGAATGAAAATTCATTGTGAAGAAGTGTCTTATGGGGGTCAATTCCAGTGATTGCACAGAAATGAGGCACATGACCTGGCTCACTTTCACTGTCATTCACCATCTGGAAGTCTTGCACGGGATTCTTTCTGCAGGAAAGACCTGTTCCGATTCGTGTTTTGGGTGATGGATCTCTCCCACCCAGTCCACTCTGACTCACACACTAATCTCTGCAAACATCAGTACAGACACAACTAAAACAAAGCCTTACCGGCTGCTAGGTGTTCACTCTGCCTGACATGACGTAACTACCCCACAGACAACCAAAACTGTACTCATCTTCCCCCAGAATTCCATTTTCTACCCCTCTTTTTTTCCTTCTTTAAAAATATTTGTTTGAAAGGCAGAGTTATACAGAGAGAGAGAGAGGGAGAGAGGGGGTGAGAGAGAGGTCTTCCATCTGCTGGTTCACTCCCCAGATAGCCTCAAAGGCCAGATGGAAGCCAGGAGCCTGGAACTCCACTGGGGTCTCCCACATAGGACGCAGAGCCCCAAGGACTAGGCCCACCTCAAGTGCCTTAGCAGCAAGCTGAATTGGAAGTGAAACAGTGGAACTTGAACCGGTGCCCATGTGAGATGCCGGCACTGCAGGTGGTGGCTTAACCTCATACATCACTGGCCCCTCTACCCCCTTTTATAGTGTTTTTTAAATTTATTTTTTAAATTTTTATTTATTTTCCCCAAAGAAACCTTTTAATTAAGGAATACAGACTTCATGCATTTCATAAGTACAACTTCAGGAATATAGTTCTTCCCACCATAACCACCTCTCACCCTCTCTCCCACCCCTCCTCCTCCTCCTTCTCCCATTCTCAGTCCCATTCTCCATTAAGATCCATTTTTGATTAACTTTATACACAGAAGACCAACTCTATACTAAGTAAAGAGTTCAACAATTTGCACAGAAAAAAAACCAAAACTGTTCCTCAACAGTAGAGACAAGTGTTGTTCAAAGTCATTGCATCTTAAAGTTAATTTCACTTTTTTTTTTTTTTAGAAACTTAATTAACTTTAAAGAAACACCCAAGAACAGAATCGCTATTTTTGGGATTTCAACTTTCAAGATTTAATCATTTGTGATTTTAATTGTTCAAGATTGTGATTTGGAGAATTGGCGATTTTTTTAAAAAAGATTTATTTATCCATTTAAAAGGCAGAGTTACAGAGAGACGGAGGCAGAGAGTGAGAGAGAGGCCTTCCACTTGCTGGTTGACTTCCCAGATGGCTGCCAACGGCCACTGTTGTGCCAATCCGAAGCCAGGAGCCAGGAGCTTCTTCCAGGTCTCCTACGTGAGTGCAGGGGCCCAAGGACCTGGGCCATCTTCCACTGTTTTCCCAGGCACGTAAGCAGGGAGCTGGATCGGCAGTGGAGCAGCTGGGACTCAAACTGACACCCATGTGAGATGCCAGCACTGCAGGCCCCGGGAATTGGAGATTTTAAGGATTTTGACATTCCAGGAGTTCAACATTTAGAACAATGGCATTCTTAGGCTTGGTCTTTCAGGACTAGGCTTGGCACTGGAGGCCATCCTGTGCAACGTGCTGGGGATCTATGTGATGGAGAGGGGAAGGAGGGTCCTGTGCTCTTGGGATTCACAGTCTAGCGAGGAAGAGGAAGGTCAAGAAAGCGTCACCGGAGGATGAGGGCTTGCATTCTTCTGATGTGTTGGATGCTCTGAAGGCTGCCGACCCTCTAAGTCTTCACACGGAGCCTCCTAGTGTCAGGCTGGGGACACAATGGGGAACCAGAGACAACCTCTTCTCCATCTGTGTTTTCATGGGGACAGCACATTCCTCACACCTTCAGAAGTGGCACTGTTAGAACCTGGGTCAACTTCAGGTCATAGGAATCAAGGATGGCTTTGGACGCAAAATGGCATTGAAGCAGAGACCCGAAAGAGGAGGGCGGGTGACGAGTCCCAGAGAACACTCTGGCTTCTATGCCATATCCCCAGCAGTGAGTGTGGCCCCAGGCACCTGCCATGGCTATGATTTCTGCATTTGCATTTTGCTTTGATCTGCAACTGCCAGAGAACCACACAGACCAGTCCAAACCCTCCACTGGACTGTACCAAGGCACCAGCCTACAGCTCCACATCCCTGGTCCCTGACAGTGGGTTTCTGACATGTGAAACTCCTGACTACCTGGCTTCTCACTCATCAGAGGCCCTACCCATGGCAGTCACCCCCTGAACAGTACCATTTATACAAAGCAGTTCATTTCTGTCTCTTGGATAAGTAGCCCCCATTCTCAGTGGGTAGGGGGTCTATTCTCACATCATCCTCACATCCCTTTGCTTCCTGTGGGGAACTCACTGCTAACATACGTCTATCTGCTTTAGAGCATAACTACCCACAAACACAAGGCCAATATTTCCTTGGTATATTAGCTGCTGGGTGGGTGTTTCATGGCTTTGAAGTACCTGAGACCCAGAGCAGCCCATCCTTGTTTGGCCTCTGTCTGTACAAGCAGACTGAGCTGGAGGAATGGGCAGGGCAGGGCTTGTAACCACAGGGAGCTCCGGGAGCCAGCAGGTGCACAGAAGCATGGCTGCTCAGTGGAGCAGAGCTTGGGAGCAGAGCTCCTTCCCCTGTCACCATTTATCCTCTCCAGTTCCAGCTCCCCTGCATGATCAGCTGGGCTCATTGAGTTCAGGAAAGTTCTTAGCCACAGGAGCACAATGTTCTTGTTCCAGTTCTCCAAACGGGTCTCTGAGCAAGCTACTCAATGACCTGCTGTCCCCCACCACGAAGGCAGAGTCACAGGCCAGCCCTCCAGCTGACCTCCCGGGGGAACAAAACGGGGCATCCTGATTAAGATGATTTTGGGAGCATTTAGTAAGGATGAAGTTCAGGGTCAGTGCTTAGTGTGGTTCCTATTAAAAGCTTGGACACTCTCAGAGGGTGTGACATTGAGGAAGGCCCTGGAGGCTGAGCCACAGGCCTGGGAGGGGCGGTGCCTGGCCCAGGAGCAGGCCACTTGCACTCGTCTGGAGACCACGGCCAGCCTTTTCTTCCACCTCACAGACTTCACGGCAGCCTTCCTCAACGGGAACAGGCTGCAAGGCCGGACTGTGCCCAACTGCTCAGCCCGTTCTCATCTTGGACTTCACCGAGGGCCTATAATTTGTGTCCCCAGCCAGGAGGTAGGGGTCCCCTTTGATGGAGACAACCACTTCCTCTGATGGGCAGCTCTTGACCGATTCTCTGCTTCCTTTTTGATGGATATCTGTGATGATCTGAGGGCCTCCTGGAAGCCACCCTGGTGGCTCAGCTCTGAGCTTCGGGAAGAAGAGTCATTTTCAAGTCGACGACACCATGTAGCCACAGTTTAGAAATAAAATAGAGAAAATTATGGGGGACTCGCACATGATCCCATTAACTTAACAGAATCCTACTATTACATCTTGGCGTCCTTTGTCTATCTGGTCCCCAGCTGTGTCTTTTACAACTGGTTATAATATCAGGCGCTGAAGTCAGTGTTCTGTTTTTGCTTTATGTGTCTACCAAGTCTTCAGGATAATCAGCTTGAATGACTAGATGCTACTCATCCAAAGAACAGGTGCTATTTACCTTAATCATTGTTTGGGTTTTCTATTTCCTTGTGTTTGGTGTTTCCAATAGGGGAATAGTCCTGGAGAGGATATTCTTGTGCCCGATCCGTGGTGCCATTCCTGGAAATGGGGAGTCACCTGAAGCTCCCTCACATCAAGATGGCCTCGGGGATGTCAGGCCTGGGACTTGCTTCACATCTGTCGGGCAATGCTCCAAATGGTGTTAAGACTCTGGTGCAAAATTCTGTCTCTTAAGAGAGCTAACCTTAGCTTGAAGAGGACATTTGCAGTACCAAAGGACACTTGGTAGCATGTAGGAGGGTCTATGGGCAAACCTCAGGAAAAAGGGCTGGACTTGGAAAGTTGCCTCATTTCTCATCTCTACACATCTGCTTCCTGAATCCATGGTGCATGGGAAGTTGCTACTCCTGAGCACCCAGGAACAAATCACCAATTGCGAGCCATTCCTAGACTCTCTCCCTCTTAATCCCTACTGCAAATTCCAGGGGCAGAGAACCTGACGGCCCCCTGGGAGACTGGTGTATCTCTCTCTCTCTCCCCTCTGTCACTCACGGCAGGGAGGTGAAGTCACCTGGCACCCACAGGAGAGCTGTGGACGATGCATCTCAAGCAGTGCTGTACAATCTATGTTTCTCCCCTTCTCAAGTCAAGACTCCACTAGTGTCCCCTCCCTCTTGGGCATCTTGAGTCTCCCCATCCTCCATGCTATTTTGTTTGTCCGCAAATATACGCCAGTGTCTTCCAACAAGCAACAAACCTCCCTTGGCCGCACAGCTCTCTCCGTGTAATGCCCAATCACTCTGCTCCTCTTGACTGATGAAAACGTCAACAGACTTGTCTCTATTGTTGTCTCATTGCCTTACCTTCCATTCTCTGGATCTGCACCCTTCCAGCGCCCCTGAAGTTGCTCCAGCTGAGATCACGTTCATCTTCCCCTTGCCATATCTGGATCCTCCTGTGACTTTGATTTCACAAACGGTTCATAGAGTTTGCTGCTCCTTTCTTGAAACATTCTCTTCTCCTGGGTTTGAGGCTATCCTACGGAATAGATGCTCTGGTGTACTTCCCAGTTCTTTGTGTGGGACCAAGCAGGGAGCTGGCTGGGAAGTGGAGCAGCCAGGCCTAGAACCAGCTCTCACACAGGATGCTGGCATTGGAGGTGGTGTCTTAACTCACTGCACCACAGCGCTGGGCCCCCTCTCCCTCTTATAAAGCCACCGGGATTCAGTGATGGGAGCTCCACCCTAACAGCCTTATCTAATCTTAATCACCTGCTGCAGGTGTAGGCCTCACCTCTGAACACAACAGTTGGCTTACACTGCCATCCTCTTAATACTTCACAATGGGGAATCCATTTGAACATGAACCTGTAAGAGACACTTAAGTCCTACGCAGACCACAGCGTAGAGTTTCCCGAGTGTGGTCTCTTTCCCAAACACCCACGTCTTCAATCTCCAATATTCCTATTGATCTTCTGAACTCCTGCCCATTTGTCCCCACCCCACCTCCTCTTTCTGGGACTCAGAACTGAGATCAACCACATCCCACTATACTTGAAAACAATTCTCACAGTCTCTTTTCTGCTCACACTTCACTGCATCCTGTCAAGTCTAAATGCATGACAATAATAACTCCCTACATGTTGGCAGCCCGTGTCCTGTTTTGAACTACTTATAAAAAAGAAGGCAACCGAGGCAGAAGCAACCCTGAGGAGATCGGAGTGACCCGAACATGCAGTGAGCTCCGTTAACGTCCTCAACAAGCCCAAGAGTGAGCTGACCCCCAGGAGCTGCAGAAGCGGGAGGAGAGGGAATTCAACCCATTGTTCACGTTCTGTGCTCACGCAGTGGGTCAAGAACAACACCCAAGTGCTCATCCACTGCCGCAACGGAAAAAAAAATCCAGGGCCTCGTGGAAGCCTCTGACCCTCCCTGCAGCATGTGCTGGAGATCGTGGAGGAGCTATGGAGCGAGGCCCCCACGCGCGACAGGGCCGGCGGCGTCTCCAAGGTGTTCCTGCGCTGGGACCGGGTCATCGCGGTCCTGCGCAACCCGCTCGTCCCTGGCCGGTAGGGGCCTCTGCAGGCCGCCAGGCGCGCACTCTGACCTGGGAAGACCCGCCCCCTGCAGTAGGATTAACAAAGCCCCAAACAAACGTGCAAACTGAGTCGTGAAGTTGTGAGTCTTGGCTCCTTCGGAACGGCCCGCGTTCCGCTCATCTGCGGAACAGCTCTCCAGTGAGCAGCGAAGTGCTGTGTCCCCCACTGTCGGCACCACTGGCAGTGCGCACCCATCACACGCATGGCGTTGGTGGCTTCCTCCCCCAACCAGGCCGTGTTAACTGGGAAGGGAGCAGTTCATAGGGGACGCCCCCAGGGGGCGATAGAGGTGGGTGTGTTTGCTTGTTGGGCTAGTGATTGTCAACACAACTCCTCTGCTGGGTTGGAGCTTCTGGGGACAGGAACCTGCTTGTCTTTATCTCCCCAGGATGAAGCTTTCAGTCAATGTTAGTTAAAGAGCTCCTGAACGGAACTAGCTTAGCTGAACAAACAGCAAGCATGCAAGAAATATTAGTTGAAAATTGAGTGAACCCACGGATCCGTGACTGCGTCCTGAACTGTTGTGTCCTTACTCCACCTTCTTAGCAGACCCGGATCCTACTGCTTCCTGCTCAGTTAATCTGATCTCAGCTGCTCACGATGTTTTGCGTGGTTTCCTGTTGGATGGTGCCGAGTTTAATGGTTAAGGACACAGGTTCTGTAGCTAGGTAGATGAAGCTTCAAATCTGTCATTTAAGAGTTCTCAATGACCTTGGGCAAGACACAGGGCTTAAACCTGAGTTTCCTCATTTCAACCTTCAGAATAGCAAGAGCACCAACCTCACACGTTTGAGATAATCTACATGAAGCACTTGGCATAGTACTTTAACGCCTAGCACCTAGCCAGCACTCAATAAATGATAGGGGTTGTTATTGCCGATGCCATTGCCTCCTGCTTGTTTGCATTATCCCGGTGGGTGGGCTCAGTGAGAAGGCTCTAAGCACCTTGTTCAGCATGAAGGCTCAGCCTCACTGTGGAGATTACAGATTACGCCTCACAAGACACTGGGTACCTTCTGCACTAAGTAGTGATGTTCTGGTTGCTCTAAGTGGGTGGTCTTCAACCCTGGTTTGGGGAGGGCATTGTGTGTTTTACCTGTGATGTAATTTTTCTCTTTTAACCAAATTTGCTCTTCATGCCAGCGTACAATGAGATCAAAGCGGAATGTTGATAAGAGTATGATTTTTAATGAGTACAGCTTCCGGAGTTGGTTGTCTTGGTTGGAATGCAAGCTCACAGCTGGTGTGTGCAATTGTTCAAGTATCCAGCCACGTTTCAATTTCTGCATCTACGAACTGGGCATAGCAGTGGTACACACCTTAGAGAATTGTTGTATGAGCAAATGAGTATAACAAGGTAGCACTCAGGGTGCATTAAGAAGTTAACAGTTATTCTGTGTGCGTGGTGGGGGGAGAGGGCGAGCCAGATCCAACCGTCTTTCAAGCATCTCTACCACAACTGCATTTGAAAACCATAGATGTGTAGCAGGTGTTTGGCACAGGGATTAGGTCTCTCCTTGGGATGCCCGTATCCCACATGGGAGTGTCCGAGTGCAAGTCCTGGTCTCAGGTTTGATTCCAGCTTCATACTAACTCACAGCCTAGCAGGCAGCAGTTGGTGACTCAAGAACTGGGGTCCCTGCCACCCATGTGGGAGACTTGGATTGAATCCTGGGCTCCTGGATTCAGCCTGGTGCCACCCCAACTGTTGTGAACATTTGGGGAGTGAACTAGATGATGCTCGCTCGCTCACTCTCTCTCTCTCTCGTTCTCTCTTTCTGCCTTTCAGATAATAAATAAATAATTCTTTCTTAAAAACCTGTAAGCAGATCTTAGTGGTCACACTGCTCAGACTTATGTCTGCCTGAGCAGGTGCCACCACAACCAGGAACATTCCCTAACACCCAATTCTGGCGGAGCACTTGGTTTTCCTCTGTGATCTCCCATATGGAGGGAAGTTGCTTTGGAAAAAAGTGTTATGCCCCAAGTTCTGCCTTATGTCCTCTCTCCCTGACTTTAAAAGCTGTATTTATGGATGGGAGAGGAAAAGCATCTAATTCCTGTGGAGACTCCCCAGGACACATCCAGCATAATTGGATCCAGATGGAAGGGTTCATTTGCCTCTTGGTGGATAATTCAGAAAAAAATCAAAGCAAATTGGAATAGTACAAGATGTACCTGGGTCATTTTCAAAGTCAGTAATCACTTGAATTGACTTGAATGAAATTGCATCACTTTGATCTGAAATATACTTTAATTTTTACAAATGTGTGTTTTCTGCAAGTTTCTTTCCAGTCATATACAGATCACAGGTGATGAGGATGCCACTTGTAAACCCAAAAGGGAATAATTCTGGAGTGGGATATACGTGCCACGTGGGATGTTTGCATCCCATGAGTTTGAGTCCTGGCTCCACTCCCAATTCCAACTTCCTGCTAATGTTCACCCTGAGAGGCAGCAGATGATGGCTCAAGTACCTGGGTCCCTGCCAAACAGATGGGAGGCCTGGACTGAGTGCCAGGAGCCTGGCTGCATGTCAATATCTATTTCTGCTTTAAAATAAAAGCATTTTAAAGGGAGAGAGACAAAGTATCTTTTTACATCAGGGAAAATAACTAACTAGAAGGTGTATTTTCAATCTAATTCATCAAAGCAGTAAGATGTGCCTTTAATCAGTGCAATGAATCCGTGACTGGCTGGGAGTGGCCTGCTTTGATTAATTGGATTTTCTCTGTCTTGTAAGAAATTTTCTACAACCTGGTTATATCCGTCCCTCCTTGTTCATTCTTCTCTTCCTCCCATTTTCACTCCATTCCCTCTTTTTTTAAAAAGATTTATTTTATTTATTTGAAAGATAGTTACAGAGAGAGGTAGAACCAGAGAGAGAGAAAGAGAGAGAGAGAGAGAGAGAGAGAGAGAGAGAGAGAGAGAGAGATGTCTTCCATCCGCTGGTTCACTCCCCAGATGGCCGCAACGGCCAGAGCTGGGCTGATCCGAAGCCAGGAGCCAGGAGCTTCTTCCAGGTTTCCCACGTGGGTGCAGGGACTCAAGCACTTGGGCCATCTTCTACCGCTTTCCCAGGCCATAGCAGAGAGCTGGATCAGAAGTGGAGCAGCTGGGACTTGAACCGGTGCCCACAAGCGCTGCCGGCACTGCAGGCCAGCTTTAACCCACTGCACCACAGCACTGGCCCCACACCCCTTTCCCTCTTGAAAATGAGGGCCAGGAATACAATTCAATATTTCAGCTCCTCTGGACAAAAATTATAAACACTGAATTTTACTGTTCAGCCTTAAGAAGTGGAAATTAACTTGATTCATTCTCTGATAACTGGGCAGAGAATGAGTCTGAGATTATTTGACAAATTGCCTTTCTCTATGACAGAGTCTTCACTTGTTTTCTTTACAGTACACAATGCTATCTAAAATAAGTGGTGTGTTTGTTTGTGTAGTGTTTTCTGTCTGCCTGGCCCCTGAAACCTCATTTCCTGGTCTGGTTCTTCAGGGAGTCGCTAGCAGCCACAGGAGGTGGGCACAAGACACCCACTCACCGGTGTTTGCTGGAAGGTGAATGCCTTGGTTTCCCACTCGTCAGCTACCACCAAAAAGTCTAGGGTAAACACTTCTTGGTTCTGGCTCACTGGTGCATTGCCAAACAAGTCCTTGCTTTCACCACGCAATGTTCCAGAAAACTTAAAACCGATCATTGCTACAAAGCAAGGCCTGTTTTATCAAAAGGAAGGTGAGCTTCTTTGGAAGCAAAGGTATCTGATTAAACAGCATCTTAGAAAAGCCCATATATGTGTCCAAAATCACCATCCAAGGACAAAACATCAACTCAAGCACTGTACATTACAGCATTATCACTATAGAGTAACAGTATCAAAACCATTGTACATGACATACATCATCTAAGCCACTGTGCGTGGTAACACTATCATGCATCAACATTATCTTCTAGCTCCCGGGCTTTCCAACTGTGCTCCCCAGACCCTTACAGGGTCAGCGAGGCATGCGGGAGGGAGGGAGAAGAGACCAATGGCCGGGTGTGCAGAACCCCCAGCTAGCCTGAGTCCTTTCAAATCTTGTTCCACTCGAAAGAAGGACTCCGTAGGTCGGGGACGTTTGAAGACCAGAACTCTGAAGCAGATTACCGGCACACCTCGCTGTATCTCACAGGGCATCCATCAAGCCCTATGGAGTTTGCCATTCAAAAGCGTGGCCCAAGTGAGTGCCTACTGTCCACATCCCTGACACATGGCAGTAAATCAAGTGAACAGTCTTGGACACTCAGTGGAAGCCACACCAACATATGCTTCTGTGGGATAACAGCTCGTGGTAAGCAGAGCCATAAAGCCAGGTATTTCATTTGCATTCAGTGCTTAGGCAAGCTTGAACAACGTCACCCTCGCTGGACAGAAGAGCAAGGGCCAAGGTTGGAGGTAGGGGTGTGCTTGGTCCCAGAGAAGAAGCAGCCAGGTGGGGGAGTGCAGGGGAAGGGACGGCCAGGAGCTGAGTCAGCCAGGTCAGGCCTGGGTAAAAGGACCCCTTGGCCAGTGGGGCACTCTGGCTTTCTCTGAGCATGATGGGAAGGCGCTGAGCAGTCACAGCGAGGAGCGACCTGAGACGACTCAGGAGCTGAGTGCCGAGCTGGGAACAGACTGTGGAAGGGTGACCGCAGAGGCCAGGAGACCAGCGAGCAGGTGCTGCCCAAGCCCACGTGAGAGAGGAGGGCGGCGTGGAGAGCGTGGCGGTGGGAAATCCAGGGAAAGCTGCGGTCAGATTCAGATCTGTTTTGGAGGTGGAGCTAAAGTGATTTATTGAAAGTGGCTATAAGAGAAGAGGCAGGGTGAGGGCTCTAGGGTTTCCTCCTGAGCTGGCTGGAAGCTTGAGTTCCATTTCCCTGGGAGATGCAGCCTGGAGGAGGAACAGGTTGGAGGGATGGAGACGGGAGAGGGAAGACTGTGGGAACGAGGGACTTACTTTGCGCAAGTCAGGTGGTGATGCTGCACTGTAGGAGTTTAGGAAAGACGTCCAGGCTTGGAATGCAAATTTGGGAGACTTCAGTATAAAGGTGGTGTTTACAACCTTAAGGCTGGATGAGATCACCAGGAAGTGAAGGAGATAGAGAGGTCAAGGGAGGACATTAGGACTGGGGCCTCCGGAAGTGAGGGAGGGAGCCAGGGGCCCGCACTCACCGGGCCACGCCTCTTACTGTGCGTGTTTGTCTCCCCCTACTGGAGAGCTGCGGCAGATCTCAGTGCCTGGCAGAGCCCTTCTGGCAGTGCTTGTGGGAGGGAGGGGCGGGGCACCGGGAGGGGGAGGGGGAGGAAGGGTAGGTCAGGAGCTCTGGGGTGTGTCTGAGGAAGGCTGCTGAAACTGCCTGGGAAACATGGCTGGCAGCGAGGGCAGCAGGTGCCTGCAGGCTGAGCTGTTGAACAGATTATCTACAAAACTATTTACGGTCGCTATCACGATGGTGAGATTTATGGGGAAGGGAGAGTGGGAACCAGAAGACAAGGTCCTCAAGGACAGAAGGGGAATGGGTAGACAGTGTGGCGTTGACAGCAAAGGCTCCCAGCAGCACGGTGGTCAAACGGTCCGCGTGTCCAGGAGAACGTGTGGTTGCAGGTGTGTGGGATAAGGCCCTAAAGTGGCAAGTAGGGGCACCCTTGTGCAGCCTTCCCTAAAACAGCAAAAAGGTGGTCCCTATGGGAGAGCCAGGTTGTAGTTAAAAAAAGACAGGAGCTTCTGTACAAAACATGGTAGAGAATGCAAAAGAATGGGATCCTAAATAAATAAGAAACAGGAAAATGGCTTTGCATGGTAATCCACTGTGAAAGGAAGGTTTAGGAAGAAGAGTGCATGGAATATTGTGGAGATAACAGTCTAAGATGCTACGAGCTCTTGCATCTTGACCAGAGGCCAAAGGGGTTGACAGAGAAGGGAGGCATGCTGGGATTATCCGTGTTACAGAGTCTGGCCGGCAGACACCAGGCGTTCGGCTGCTGCTGAGCCCCTAATAACATGAGCAGACTGTGGCTTCTGCTCACACCATATCCCTGGAGACAATCAAACGGGCCCAGGATGCAGGCTCCCGTGGAATGACCGCAAGAAGTCCAGGTACCGTGATTGGGGTGGGGAGTCAAGGCAGTTGTGCAGGCTGGACAGAATGTCCAGAGCAGGCTCTGCTAGGCAGGTCTAACCCTTGGTCTCTATGCATTGCCTGCAGTGCTGTGCACACCTGGATTCTCCGACCGCAGACTGATGGATTGGTGACTGCTATGGGGTTGTAACCACCAGGTGAGCGATAACCAGACCAGGAGTTACAAGGCAGTGTTCCGGGACCCAGACCTCTCAGCATCTCAGGGAACTCCAGCCAGGTGGCCAGGTAACTGCTGAATGGTCCCAGCAGTGCAGTCTTGTGCTTTCCCTCTCTCTCCCTCTCTCCTCCCTTGTTCCTGCCCTGTTACTTTCCACAACTCAGAGTCCAAACCTTGATTCTTCATTAGCACTTTTCGCTTTGTCTCACCAACTTCCCCCATCAAGGTTGTAAAGAGAAAAAACCAAAAGCAAACAGTGGGCAGGGCTCCGAGACCTCAATCTGCTTTTGGCCTTGGCACAATCTAGCTGCGTGACCTTGGACAAGCTATTTGATTTCTTGGGGCTTTTATTTCCTCAAAAGAAGAGGCTAAGGTGGTTTGCACACTATATTCCAGGAACCTCTGCGATCTGCAGACATGCTTCCGGGACAACTTAGGAAGGCTGACTGGTGCCCAATCGCAGCTGCAATCAACAGAGCACCTAAGGGTTTATGTCAACAGGCGTAAGATTGAGAGTTCATTGAATGGCGTTCTGGGTTCCTGGCTTCAACCTGGCCCTGTTCTGCCCATTGCAGTCATTTGCAGTCCTGGCTGCTTCACTTCAAATCCACCTCCCAGCTAAGGGCCTGGAAAAGCATTGGAAAATGGCCCAAGTGCTTGGGTCCCTGCACCCACGTGAGTGACCCAGAAGAAGCTCCTGGTTCCTTGCCCCAGATTCAGCCAGCTCCAGTCATTGTGGCCATTTGGGGAGTGAACCAGCGGATGGAAGACCTTTCTCTCTCTGTCTCTCCCTCTCTTTGTCTGTAACTCTGTCTCTCAAATAAATATAGCAATTAAAAATAAAAAGACTGTTGTGAGTTCTGCTGCTAAACAGGGCCAGTTGACCTCTAAGATTCTTTTCCGTATCAGGTAAGAATTTTGCCACGCAGCACAAAAGGAGTTTCCAGCAGCTTTAAGGAGAGAGTAGTCTGTTTTTCTCTCATGGGGAAGAAATCAGAGTTCGGAATCGGATGGCCACTCCACAACATCCCTGAGGACCTTGGCTTCCTTCTTTCTTCCTGATTCACCAGTCAGCCCTGGCGACTGCGTCCCTCCTCACAGGTGCTAACTATTTGCAGGGTACCAATGTATATGGGCTTCAATGCCCACTGCTCTAGAAATCCAGAGGACCCCCCCTCACACTCCAGGCATTTCTCCAGGCACCGGGGCTGTGACCTTTGCTACAGGCCATTAGTAATTCCCATCTCTGGGCACGCATTCTACTCTGTTTTTAGCTGTCAACTATCACGTTTAGTGTGACAGCATTGCACGTCATCTCTCTATATGTCACACACATTGCCCCTTGGCAGTGTTGTACTCGTTGATTTCCTGGTGCCACTCAGAGCCCAGCAGCCACTGGAGCCTGGTGCCTGTGAAATGGATCGGGGGATGGTTGCATTAGCACATCATCATGTCCTCACCTCCTACAGCCCACCTCTCACAAGTGAGAATTTGATTGGTTACCTTTTGTTCCCTGCAGGAGAAACATGGGTAGGGGGGGATGGGACACAGCAGGGTACCCTCGGGTTTGCAGCTCTAGGAGATGTCTGAACTGGAGGGAGACTTGCAAGTCCTTAACCTATGTGGAAGTTCAGCAATGGCTGACTCTATCACATAGGTTTACTTAGTACTAGGTAATCTATTTGTGGGATAGGCTGGGACCACTGAGTGGCTCGGTGGGGACCAGGAAGATGAAGAGAACTCTGGGGAAGACAAACCTTTATCTGCAGTGGTAGAAAAAGAGGAGGCAGGAGAGGAGACAAGGGAACGCAGAGGGTGGGAGGGAATGGAGGCCAGCGAGACCTTCAGAAGGAAGACGTGGTCAACAGCACCCAAGGCTTCCGTGCAGCGCAGGGGCCACCTGCTCAGCCCTGACCTTCTGACCGGCAGAGATCAAGGGCATCAGCTGAACCCGGGCCCTGCACCTTGTGCTCAGAACGACGTTTTCCCAGAGGCTTCGATGGCCCCCACCCAGCTGCATTCCTGCTTCCCCCACACTCTCACTTTGTCTATAGCAAAAGTAGGTTATAACTAATGTGTGGGTGTGTGTGAAAATGCATAGTATGAAAAAAACTATGCGTGAATTTCAATTTCTGCACCAAAATAAACTTATTTTTCAATTCCATTTCTTCACAAAGTTTTTGTGTACTTGTATGTGTGTGTGTGTGTGTGTGTGTGTACTATAGGAGAGGAAGCAGATTTTACTGCTGGGATGGTCATAGGCTAGGTTCCCCCTGGAATCCTATGGCTCAAATCAGATCTGAGTTGAAAGAAATCAGAACCCAAGTCCGACCTTCTGAGTATGGTTACAAGTAGAGCAGTGTTAACCAAAGTGTATGCCAAGAAGTATTGGCTGTACAGACTGCTAATAGATGTGTTGAGAAAAACAAACAGGAATGGTGTGGCCACCAGCAATGTGGCCCAGTGGGTTAAACTGCTGCCTGTGACACTGACATCCCATGTGGGCGACAGCTCAAGTCCCGGCTGCTCCACTTCTGATCCAGCTCCCTGCTAATGCGCCTGGGAAAGCAATGGAAGATGGCTCAAGTGCTTGGGCCCCTGCACCCATATGAGCGCCCTGAAAGAAGCTCCTGGCTCCTGGTTTTAGATCCGCCCAGCTCTGGCCGTTGTAGCCATTTAGGGAGTGAACCAGCAGATGGAAGACCTCTCTCTCTCTCTCTCTCTCTCTCTGCCTCTGCCTCTCCTTCTCTGTAACTAGCTCTTTCAATAAATAAATAAATCTTTAGAAACTTAGAATCAAAAGCAACTCCAGAATTGAGCCACAAGGCATGGAGCAGAAGGAGGGCCCAGCAGCCCAGGAACTGTGCTAGAAACCGAAGTGGCATCGGGCAAGGAGAGATGACCGCCACCAAGGAGACCTAGGACAGCCTCCCAGATGGGGAAGCCACCCGGCTGTTCCTGCATTGGGTGTTCATGTGGCACCGATGATCTCCCAAGGGTTTGCACCGCACTTGGCAGAGTGGCAGGTAGGGGGGTGGGAAGGGAAGGTCGGTGGGGCTGCGGCAAGTGAGCAGCCACCTGCAGCATGCGGTAGTCTGGCTGCAGGTGGCTGTGAGGAGAAGTGTGGGCCTTTAGCTGTGGGCACGGTCAGCAGCTCCCCAGGGGAGGAAGGGCTACTTTTAGCCTGGTAGCTGTTTCAGGGCCCAGCCGTAGAATGAAACTGGACCCGCTGTCCTCATGAATGCCAGCTTTTGACTGAGAGCAGGCAGAGCCCCAGGCCAGGCAGCCCAGATTTCCGCCTGGACAAAGCAGACACCTAAACTCTCCTGGCCTGGGCCACCTGCATGGGGCCTGCTCAGCGGGGCTCAAAAACTGTGCCTTCACCCCCTCCAAGCTGGGGGCGACTCCTGGGCAGAGCTCCTGCTGCTCTGTGGGTGGCTGCACCCCTGGGCCAAAGAGGATGGTGATGTTGTACGCCTGGTCCCTGTCCCGGGCTCTGCCTCTGGGTCACACAGTCAGGAGAGCAGGAGATGCCGGCTCCTCGGTTTAAAGCTCCTGGCTGTAGGGGGAGTGTGGCTAACGGTGTTGAGAGAGAAAGTCGGAGCAGGGGGCAGCAGCCCAGCGCTGAGCGTTCTGGTTGGACTCCAGGTACATGAGCAGGTTCACAACATAAAGCAAGACAGAGGTTGCAACTCTCCTTCAGCTCGACGGCCACCTGTGGGAGACCGCCGAAGTCTGGAGACACCAACTACACATTGAAGATCAGGACTTTTCTGGCCTTCTCCGGTGGCTGGTCTTTATTTTCTTGACAGCTCTGCTAAACTCCTAACAGTTTTTTCCCTGACTGTGAACTGGGTCACTTCAGCCCCCATGTCCCCACGCAGCTATTGGAAAACACCGTGGAAGTGTTGACCAAGAAGCTCAGAGAAGAGGTGTACAGATGGTGAAGGCCGGGGGAACAGATGGGCGAATTCCTCCACGCTCGTTGCTCCATCCAGTGAATCAATAAAATGGCTTATGGGCATGCAAAGATATTTCAGTAGCAAGACAAGGAGGCTGGGGCCGGCCCCCAACAGGTTAAGCCACCACCTGCGATACCAGCACCTCACGTGAGTGTTGGTTCAAGTTCCGGCTGCTCCACTTCTGATGCAGCTCCCTGCTAATGACCTGGGAGAGCAGTGAGAAGATGGTCTAAGTGCTTGGGCCCCTGCTCTCCATGTGGGAGATCCAAATGAAGTTCCAGGCTCCTGGCTTCAGCCTGGCCCAGCTCCAGCTCTCGCAGCCATTTGGGGAGTGAACCAGCCGATGGGAGACTTCTGTGTGTGAGGGGGGTGTGTGTGTGTGTGTGTGTGTCCCTTTCTCTGTAGCTCTGCCTTTCAAGAAATAAGTAAATATTATTTCATTTATTTGCAAGGCAGAGTTGCAGAAAGAGAAGACAAGACACAGAGAGCAAGGGAGGGAGATCTTCTATACAGTGCAATGGCCAGGGATGGGCTGGCCCAAAGTCAGGAGCTTCATCCGGGCTTTCCGTATAGGTGCAGGAGCACAACCACTTGGGCCATCCTCCACCGCTTTCCTAGGCACCTTAGCAGGGAGCTGGATCAGAAGTACAGCAGCTAGCTTCCCATATGACACTGGCAGGGCAGGCAGTGGCTTAATGTGCTATGGGACAACACTAGCCCTGAATAAATAAATCTTTAAAAAATGCATGGAGACTTCCTGGACTGCAGTCTTGGCCTTACCATCTATCTGCTGGCCAAAGGAAACCAACCTGCTAAACCCAGACTTCGCCTCTGCTGAGTGGAGATCGTACTATGTACCATGCAAGTAGCCATGAGGGGGGCTGGTGCTGTAGCACAGAGGGTGAAAGCCGCCGCCTGCAGCACCATCATCCCATATGGGCACTGTTTCAAGTCCTTGATGCTCCATTTCCAATCCAGCTCTCTGCTATGGCCTGGGATAGCAGTGGAAGATGGACCAAATCCTTGGGCCCCTGCACCCATGTGGGAGACCCGGAAGAAGCTCCTGGCTCCTGGCTTCAGATTAGCTCAGCTCCGGCCATTGCGGCCATTTGGGGAGTGAACCAGCAGATGGAAGATCTCTCTCTCTCTCTCTTTCTCTCTCTCTTTTTCTGGCTCTACCTCACTCTGTAACTCTGTCTTTCAAATAAATATAAGAAATCTTAAAAAAAAAAAAAAGCAATAAGTAGCCATTAGGGTTCTGCAAAATAACATGTGCAAAGTATTTAGCACCACACCTCACATCTGATATGTGCTCAGTATATGTTAGCCCCATCCCCCTGCCTGGTTTGGAACCCACCGCTCTGCCAAGGTTGTTCCTTTTCTATAAAACAGGTGGATCCACACATTCATAGCCTTTGGTCCTGCAGTCCTCCCCCCAGGAATCCAGTTAAGGAATTATATACCTAACAGGAAATGTGATATGGGCATAAGGATGTTCTTTGCAAAGTTAGCTCTAGAAAAGAGTCTGGCACAACTAGGTGATGACGCTCATTTATGAGGGAGCATCTATTATAAGAGCTATTGTACACACCATGAAAACCTGACACAAAGAATAGCAAAAAGAATTGAGAGAGTTTGAAATATTTATGCAGCCCAATTTTTTTTTAAGATTTATTTATTTATTTGTAAGTCAGAGTTACACAGAGAGAGAAGGAGAGGCAGAGAGAGAGCGGTCTTCCATCTACCTGGTTCACTCCCTAATTGGCTGTAATGGCCGGAGCTGCACTGCACCAAAGCCAGGAGCCAGGAGTTTCTTCTGGGTCTTCTACATGGGTACAGGGGCCTGAGGACTTGGGCTATCTTCTACTGTTTTCCCAGGCCATGGCAAAGAGCTGGATGGGAAGTAGAGCGGCCAGGACTGAACCAGCGGCCCTATGGGATGTCAGCACTGCAGGCGGCAGCTTTACCTGCTATGCCACAGCGCCAGCCCCCAACACAACCTGATTTTAAGGCTACGGAAATCAAGACAGTGTGATCTTACCTGACAATAGATACATGGACCGATGAACTAAAACCAGGATTCCGGAAGTGAATCCTTAGATTTATGGTCAACTGATTTTGGACAGAGCCGTGATGATTCACTGGGGAGAGGGGTGGTCTCTGCTGGGGTATGACGGTTGCATTAGATCTTATATCTCATTAAACACAAAGACAGGGAGCAGGCATTTGGTGTGGGGGTTAAGTTCCCGCTCCTCTGCTTCTGAGCCTGCTTCCTGCTAATAGGCTCACTAGGAGGCTTCTCATGTTACTGAGTGCCTGTCACTCCCATGCGAGATCTGGATGGAGTTCCAGGCTCCTGGCTTCACCCAGCCCAGCCCTGGCTGTTGCAGGTATTTGCAGAGTGAACCAGTGACGAAAAACCTCTGTCTCTCTCAGCGCCTTTCAAATAAAAAAATGAAAAACTATAATACTTTCATTTTTAAAAGCCCACAAAAATGAACTCAAAATGGACTATAAACTTATATCTAAGAAATGAAAGTATAACATTTTAGGAATTAACAAAAGAGAAATGTCTTTGTGAACTTGAATAGGCAAAGATTTCAAAAGGAATGCTGTCAGAAATATGACCTATAAAAGAAAAAAATAGTAAATTGGACTTAATGGAAATTAAAACCTTTTCCTCTTCAAAAAATATTACTAAGAAGCTAAAGAAGGAAAAGAAAAGGCCACATCTTGGTAGAGAATATTTGCAACTCACACATCTGATACAGGCCTTACGTCAAGGGATAGAAGATACCAGGAAACTTCAAACATTTCTTGTAGGGGCCGGCGCTGTGGTGCAGTGGGTTGAGTTGCTGCCTGTGAGGCTGGCATCCCATATCAGAGCAGCAGTTCAAGGCCTGGCTGATCAGTGTCTGCTCCAGCTCCCTGCTAATGAGCATGGGAAGGCAGCAGAAGATGGCCCAACTTTTCAGGCCCCTGCACCCATGTAAGAGACCCAGATGGAGTTCCAGGCTCCTGACTTTGGCCTAGCCCAGCCCTAGCCATTGTGGCCATTTCTGGAGTGAACCGGTGGCTGGAAACCTCTCCCTGTCTCCCTGTCACCCTGTCAAATGAATAAATAAATCTTCAGAGAAAATATTTGTAGAAAAGTAGAATTAAAAGGTAAGTTCATCTTGGTGTAAAAAATGGCAATGCATGTGTAGATTTTCATAATATACATTTCCATGAACTGTCTGAAGTCCTTTGTGTATATCATCCTGATATGAAAACACACAATCTAATTTGAAAACTGCAAAAATTTGAATAGACATTTCACTGAAGAAAATATATTAAAGACTAATAGGCGTATGAAAGAATGTTCAACATCACTAGTTGTCGGGAAGACATGAATTGAAATCATGTGAAATACCACAAAAAGGCTGTAATTGAAAATTTGAGAATGCCAAGTGTCGGTGGGGATATGGAGAAACTAGGACCTTCAATTGTTGCAGAAGGGAGTGTAAAACGGCCCAGCCACACTGGGAAGCAGCTTGGTAGTTTCTCTAAAAAGATAACAGAGTTACCCCATGACTCAGCATGACTGCTCTCAGTTACCTGGCCGAGAGAAGGAAAAGCATTTGTCCACACAAAGATGTGTGTGCAGGCGCCCTGGCTCAACAGGCTAATCCTCTGCCTTGCGGCGCTGGCACACCGGGTTCTAGTCCCGGTCGGGGCACCGGATTCTGTCCCGGTTGCCCCTCTTCCAGGCCCGGGAGTGCAGTGGAGGATGGCCCAAGTGCTTGGGCCCTGCACCCCATGGGAGACCAGGAAAAAGCACATAGCGCCTGGCTCCTGCCATCGGATGAGCGTGGTGCACCGGCTGCAGCGCGCCGGCCACAGCGGCCATTGGAGGGTGAACCAACGGCAAAGGGAGGACCTTTCTCTCTGTCTCTCTCTCTCACTGTCCACTCTGCCTGTCAAAAAAAAAAAAAAAAAAAAGATGTGTGTGCAGTGCAGTGTAATCCGTAACAGCCCGGAACTGGCAACAATCCAAGTGGCCTTCGCCTGGTGACTGGACAAACACAATGTGATCATCCACACAATGGACTGCGATAAAAAGGAACAAATATGGCTACGTACTGTAACACAGACGGACCTCAAAGTCAGTTTGCTAAGTGAGATCAGTCAGACATTAATTTGCAAACATTTCTGGAAAGGGTCAAGTGTTGTGGTGCAGAGTGTAAAGCCATCACTTGGAAACCCCGATCTCATATCAGAGCACTGGTTCGAGTCCAGATACTCTGCTTCTGATCTAGTTTCTTGCTAAAGTGCCCGGAAAGCAATGGGTGATGACCCAAGAGCTTGAGTTCTAGGCCCAGCCCTGGCTGTTGCAGTCATTTGGGGAGTGAAGTAGCAGATGGAAGCTCTCTACCTCTCTCTATCACTCTTCCTTTCAACAAGTAAATCTTTAAAATGTTTTCTAGGGGTCTGGTGTTGTGGTAGAGTGGATTAGGACACCCCCTGTGATGCCAGCATCCCATGTGGGCGCCACTTGGAGACCTGGCTGCTCCACTTCACATCCAGCTCCCTGCTAGAATGCCTGGGAAAGCAGTGGAAGATGGCCCAAGTGCTTGGCCCCCTGCCACCCATGTGGGAGATCCAGAGGGAGCTCCTGGCTTCAGCCTAGCCCAGCACTGGCTGTTGTGGCCACCTGGGGAGTAAACAAGTGGATGGAAGATCTCTCTCTCTCTCTCTCTCTCTCTCTCTCTCTGTATATAATTCTACTTTTCAAATAAATAAATAAATAAATCTTTAAAAAAGGATTTTTTCCAGGAAATACAAATATACAAGACAAAGTGATCAGTGGTTGCCTTGGACAAGAGGGTGAGATCAGGAATTAAATGGACACCAAGAATTTTGGGCAAGATGGGAACATTCTAAAATTAGATTTTAGTAATATTTGCCTTAACTTCATAAGTTTTCAAAAAGTCATTAAATTATACACTAAAATGAGCAAATTTTATATTATATATATATTTTTAAACTTTTATTTAGTAAATATAATTTTCCAAAGTACAGTTTATGGATTACAATGGCTTCCCTCCCCCCATAAATTCCCTCCCACTCACATCCCTCCCATCTCCCACTCCCTCTCCCATTCCATTCACATCAAGATTCATTTTCAATTATCTTTATATACAGAAGATCGATTTAGTATATATTAAGTAAGGATTTCATCAGTTTGCACCCACACAGAACATAGAGTGTAAAATACTGTTTGAGTACTAGTTATTGCATTAATTCACATTGGACAACACATTAAGGACAGAGATCCCACATGAGGAGTAAGTACACAGTGACTCCTTTGTTGACTTAACAATCTGACACTCTTGTTTATGGTGTCAGAAATCTCCCTAGGCTCTAGCCATGAGTTTCCAAGGCTATGAAAGCCTCTTGAGTTCGTTGACTTCCATCTTATTTAGACAAGGTCATAGTCAAAGTGGAAGTTCTCTCCTCCCTTCAGAGAAAGGTATCTCCTTCTTTGATGGCCCATTCTTTCTACTGGGATCTCACTTGCAGAGATCGTTCATTTAGGTTTTTTTTTTTTTTTTTTTGCCAGAGTGTCTTGGCTTTCCGTGCCTAAAATACTCTCATGGGCTCTTCAGCCAGATCCGAATGCCTTAAGGGCTGATTCTGAGGCCAGAGTGCTGTTTAGGACATCTGCCATTCTATGAGTCTGCTGTGTCTCCCACTCCCCATGTTGCATCATTCTCTCCCTTTTTTATGCTATCAGTATTCACAGACACTAGTCTTGTTTTTGTGATCCCTTTGACTCTTAGACCTATCAGTGTGATCAATTGTGAACTGAAATTGATCACTTGGACTAGTGAGTTGGCATTGGTACATGCCACCTTGATGGGATTGTATTGGAATCCCCTGGCACATTTCTAACTCTACCATTTGGGGCAAGTTTGATTGAGCATGCTCAAATTTTATATTAATTAACAACAAAACAAATGTAAAGACTATGCAGGAACACGAACAAATTTTATGTTAAGTAAAAACAAAACAAAACAAAAAACCTACGGCAAGATTCTTTAGTATTTAAAATAGAAAATACATACATGATTATGACTCCAGATGAATCAGAATAAAAATGAAGGAGACAATGGAGTAATAAAAGTTTCCGTATCTGTAAAATGAGGGACTTTTTTTTCTTTTAACAAAGCATTATTTAATTGCTTTTCATTTGCTAAGAAAGATCAGATGCTGAGGCCAACGTTTTGACTTTCTCTCCTGGTTTTGCTAGAGGAAGAGATAGTACTATGTCCCAGTTTTCCAGGTCTTTCCTCCCCATCGCCAGGGAGCAGGACAGACAGCTCACAGGTCCCAGACCATCCTTGAAGCAGACAGAATCCCATTGCTTCCCCAGCCTTGCAGATTCTGGTTCCCTTAAAGCTCAATTGTTTTTTTTAAATCGATGAGGATTTTCTGTGAAGCCAGGTATACGCATATTTTGTATGTGATAGACCTCTGCATCTATCGGCACCAGAATGCATGGTTACATTTTAATCACCTCGGCTGAACTAGGTCATTTCTTCCTCACCAACTTGGTTGTCTTAGCAGTGCTGAACTAAAGCTGAGGGATCAGGTTAACCGAACCTCCGAACAATGGGGCAAACAACCACTAAGGCTGACCAAGTACTTCTGGTGAGCCGGGGTAGAAAGTTCTCTTTATCACCATCCTTAAGTTATCTGGACATGGACTTGAACGTTCAGGCCGCAGTTTACCCAGCAGAGGTACGGTAGTCCTCTTGGCTTTGCTTAGGATTGACTTCCAGTCCACACTAAACAGGAGAGGTCCCATGTTACAGAACTGGCAATTCCTGGACAACAAATCCTTGTGGCCATCCTTGTCACCCAGGAGTTCACTGCATGTGTGTCCCCATGTTTAAATGCCCTGTCCCAACTCATCTCCGCACGACCTCCCTGATCCTGTAAGCCTAGCATCCTGCATAACCCTCTACTGTTCTCTTACTTCTTTTGGGTTCCCCAAAGTCAAGGGCATGGAATATAGCAAGCCCTCAATAAACGGCAGCTGCTATCCCCATACTGTAAAGATCCTCCCTCTCATGGGTTCTAACGGTGCATGTTCTATTTTTGTTTTTATCACCCCAGATTATAAAAGGTGATTATGATCATTGAATCCCAGCATATGATGATGATGACGGTGTAAGTGTTCTGGAGGCTGATGTCCATGATGAAGCTGTCGGCAGGGGTGACTTCCTTCTGAGGCCTCCTCCTCGGCTCATGGCTGGCCGCCATCCCCGAGTGGCTCCTGTGGTCTTCCCTCCAAGTGCTTCTGTGTCCTAATCTCTTTCTTGTACAGGGACACAGTCACACTGGACAAGGACTCATCCATTTCACTTCATTGAACCTTAATTATTTCTTAAAAGGCCTTATCTCCAGGGGCCATGGAGCCCATAAGAGCTCCATTTTATTCCTGGTACTCCACTTCCAATCTGGCTCCCTGCTAATGAATGGCTTGGGAAAACGGAAGATGTCCCAAGTGCTTGGTCCCTGTCACCCATGTAGAAGACCTGGATGGAGTTCTAGGTGACTGGCCTGGCTATGGCCACCGCAGCCATCTGATGTGGGAATCAGCAGATGGAAGATATTTTTTTTTTTTTGGAAGATATCTTTCTCTCTCTTGTCTCTGCTCCTCTCTCTGTAATTCTAACTTTAAAATAAATAAAATAAATCTTTTGAAAAAAATTATCTTAATGTTTTCATTTTTTTAAAGTTCGTATCTCTCAATCTCCCAGTACAGATACTTCTACTGAAGGTTAGGACTTCCATATATGAGCCTGAAGGGCAGTTGCAAATTCTGCAACTGTGATCAGTGGTATTGTTAGTTCTGTTTCATAGGTAGTATTGATCATAATTATAGAGCTATGGATGATCAGCAGAGGTAGGTGGAAAGTCGAGTGTCCAGAATACAGCAAGCACTCACTCCCTGTTGGCTGTTAGCACCCTGTTCGTCATCACTGTCCGGGCTGAGTTGTGTATACATTAACTTTTATAATTCTGAATAATAAATGTCTTAACCGCTAGGCCAAATGCCTAGCCCAGTAACTTTTTTCTTGTCTTCAAGTACAGACAGATTAAAAGGGAGTCTGTCAAATTGAAAAATCTAGGAAAGGCCGGTATTGTGGCCTAGGGGGTAAGGCTACCACCTGCAGTGCTGGCATCCCATATGGGCACCAGTTCGAGTCCCAGTTGCTCCACTTCCAATCCAGCTCTCTGCTGCGGCCTGGTAAAGCAGTAGAAGATGGCCCAAGTCCTTGGGCCCCTGCACCCACATAGGAGACTCGGAAGAAGCTCCTGATACTGGTTTCGGATCAGCACAGCTCTAGCTGTTGCAGACAATTGGGGAGTGAACCAGCAGATGGAAGACCTTGGTCTCTTTCTCTGCCTCTCCTTCTCTCTTTGTGAAATTCTGACTTTCAAATAAATACATAAATCTTTAAAAAAAAAAGTAGGACCTTTTGCTGGAAAAATGGAAATTAAAATTGAACAGAGAACTTTCTTGCTGGGGAAGTTTCACAAATCACCTGCTTCATGCTCCTTTTATAAATGAGGAAGTCAAGGCACAGGGAGAGTAACTGGCTTGCCATCACTTTATTAGACTGGGAGCACCTTACTGTCAGTGATTATGCATTATTTTCTTATTGCTTGTCATTGCTGTGCTTATACAGGTGCAGTAATTGCTCAGGTAATGGCTCAGGATATCTTGGTCTCTGCCACCCACCTAGGAGACCCAGGTTGAGTTCTGGGCTCCTGGCTTTGACCTGGCCCAGCCCTGGCTGTTGCAGGCATTTGGGGAGTAAACCAGCAGTTGGAAGATACCTTTCTCTCTCTGTGTGTGTGTTTGCCTTTCAAAGAAAATAAATGAGTAAATAAAATTTAAGGGAAGAGGTTAAGCACGTGTTGATCTGACTTTCTCAGAAGAGGAAGAGACATGGCAGCGATGAGACTAAGCCAGGATCAGTAATGAGTGAGAGCGCTGGAGCCGGCCGACCTCTCCCAGGGCCACACTGGGCAGACTTCCTAAGGCTTTGCTCCCGCCCAGTGACCTCCCTACAGTCAGCCAGTGGTTTCCAGAACACGGTCTGCACACCACTCATGTTCACACAAGATACCTCCAGCTATATTTAAAAAAAAACAGAGCAACATTTCTTTTTTTTACTGGTTAGGCGTTAAGCCCTTCTGAGAGGAGACAAAATAATTATCCCATCCAAACTATAACTTCACTGAGAAAACTTATTTGGGGAAAATTAACAATTTTACTCAGAAATATTATATTTAGGTGAAAAAAATCCATGTGAGTAGACTTAGAGAAAAACATCAGTACGTTATGTTACAGTTAGTGCAAACATTGCGAAGGGCTTGTGAGTTACTGAAGTGTGGGACACACTGAACCAGGACAATTCTCTCCGTTTTATAGGTACATTAGCTGGCACATGGAGAAGAGATAAGATCTGCTCACAGGACAAAAATATGTGCACTCACAGAGTTGGGCGATCTGGCCTTACCCTGTCCTCCCCCTAACTCACAAGTGCCAGACTGCTCACTTCTGTTATAAGCTCATGGGATTTCAGCAGCGTTAGGGTTGTTTTGAAAACTTTTCCTCCTTCTAGATGAAAATTGTAAACACACAGCCAGCATAGCAGTTGTCATACAATTTTCTTGATATATTTCCATGTTTGGTTCGTTGGTGACGAAGTCGGAAAGATCCCATTGCAATGTTCCCATGGTAATCTGTCACTTATCAGATCCTGGTCTTTTATCTAAAAATTGGCAGATTGGATAGCAACCAGTCTCCACTTGTTCTAGACGGCTGCTGTTCTGACATGTTTACTGCGAACAAACACATTTTGTTTTGATAGGGTGAATAATATACTAAAAGGGAACTTTAGGATTCTCACTGCTCAATTTAAGCTGGTCCCAGATATCCTCAGCCTCAAATTAATTCCTTTCTTCACTTAAAATGGCTCATTCAGTGCTCAAGGTTTCCAAAGTTGACTCATAAATTAGGGGAGGCTTTCTGTAGAGTACTTCTGCAGCTGTTTTTGTGGTTCACCAAGTCCTCTCTTAAAGCCCGTATTTGGAACATTTGCAATCAACTAGCAGAAGCTTAACGCTACTCATCCCTTCCACCAAACCCCACAGGAGGATCAAGCCTTGATCCTCAGATATAAGTGTTTGGGCCCCAAACTCCGGGCCTGGAAGCCTTAGCCCAGTCCCCAGAGGCTCATGGGTAATCTGTTAAACTCCCACGCCCTCAGAGAGGCATGTAGTAACGCTCTCTCCAAGACATCATCAAAGTCAGAGAGATATTCCAAAACAAATTGGAAAGACATGAGCCGAGCCCTGGGGTGGGATGTCACAGATGAGTGAATGGTGTGCAAGACTATAACAAATTATGGGACAATCCTGGGGTTGGCTTTCAAAGCTTCCCAGGGAATATGACGTCCGAGGACACCTCCAGCCCCTCCCTTGCTTGTGTGAAATGTAGTTTAAGACATCTCCCATGGTCTTAGAAGTGTATCATCTGTCTTACTTCCTGAACCTTATTGGTCAGAGGCTGTAGAAGCTAAGGACTTACCAGTGTTCAGATGGCACAGAGACGGGCAATTTGGGGCTCACAAAGCAGATAGAGCCCCAAGCTTGGCAAAGAGGGTTCGCAGCAGGCACTCACCATAAGCATTGTAGTCTCATCCTTTCCCGGCCTGCTCTCTCATTCCACTTCGCCATTTTCCTATTTCACACGAGATGTTCTGGCTCCAGGCATGGAAGCTGCTGTTCTCATCTGGTTTCTGGTCCTGGCTGGCTCTCCGCCCTCTCCTGGCTGGTGCTCCCCCATGGGCTTGTGTTCTTCCTCGGCTCTTTCAATCCATTCACTTCTTGCTGCTCTCTTCTTCCCAGCCCCACAGCCAAGGTCACCCTTCCACCTCTTATGCAACTGGAAGCCAGAGACTTTCCATTAAACACCGTGGTGCTAGCCAGGAATCCTGCATGACATCCTTGAAGACCTGGTTGCTTAGAATTGACCTTGTGCAGCCACCATGGCAGGGCCATTTCCCTGGAGATCTTCAAGACCAAAGCACTTCCTGAAGAGTTGGAGTCGGAGTTATAACCCTTGAAGATTCTCTTGAAACACTGGAAGAAGGGGCAGGTGTTTCACTTATGAATTAAGATGCCAGTCAAGACACCCGTGGCCCACATTGGAGTGTCACATTCAATATAGATGAGTTGACTGTGACATAGTCCAGCTCAGTGGCTAAGCCAGTCCAATCCTTTCCCCAGAGGTTTAACCAGGACACCAGAGGGAAATCAGTTCTAGTGGCTGGAGCTGGGAGAAAACACAGTTTTGGGTACTGAGCCACCAGGTAAGGCCAACGGTCGACAAATAACCAGAAACACTGAGTTGGAAAGGAAGTGGATAAGGAAGGCAACATACAGAGAGCTCCTTTGCTCCAATGTGAAGAGTGTAGCACAAAGCTGCATCCATTCCTGCCCTCTGGGACTGAGTGTCCTCACCTTTCCAGGGCTCCCGTGTGCATGTGTCCTTTCAATAAACCCTATTATTTCTAGAACAACTTGAACAAGGCTCTCCTCCTGATTCAAACCATGGTAGGGGTGGACCATTGGTCTAAGGGTTAGAAAATTGGTTAAGACACTTGTATTCCATATCAGAATGCCTGGGTTGAGTCCCAACTCTGCTTTCAATTCCATCTTCCTGCAAAAGCAATAGGCAATGGCTCAAGCACTTGGGTCTCTCCCTCTCATATGGGAGACTCAGATTGAGTTCCAGGCTCCTGGCTTCATCTTGGCCCAGGCTGGCTATTACAAGAATTTGGGGAGTGAACCAGTGGATTAGAGCTGTTTCTCTCCTCTGTCTCTGCCTCTTGAGTAAAAACAAGGAACAAAACTGTGCCAATTCTCTGACCAAGGTAGTCTTTAAGAACAGTAATCTTGGGGCCAGCATTTCATATGAGCACTGCTTCAAGTCCTGGCTGTTCCTCTTCCAATCCAGCTTTCTGCTGTGGCCTGGGGAAGCAGTGGAAGATGGCCCAAGTCCTTGGGCCCCTGCACCCACATGGTGCAGGGAAGAGGCACCTGGCTCCTGGCTTTGGATTGGCTCAGCTCTGGCTGTTGCAGCCATTTGGGGAGTGAACCAACGGATGAAAGACCTTTCTCTTTGTCTCTCCCTCTCACTGTCTGTAACTCTACTTCTCAAATAAATAAATAAATAAATAAAATCTTTAACAACAACAACAACAACAAAAAGAACTGTAACCTGGGTATTAGAGCTCTGACTGGCAGCCAGTTGATCAATGACCCTTTCTCATTTCCTCCAGGACATCAACCCAAGGGATGCAGCTCTCTTCCTATGGATCTCTAATATTTCCTGACCAGTCCACAGCTTCTGCTGCATGAAGTTCCAGGACTAGGAGCCCATACTCATGTGGATCGGGGGACTAATCAGGAGAATCAGTTCCAGCCATGTATGTTCTTACCTCTCAGGCCCCTCAGCTCAGGACAGCATCCTGGGAAAAAGCACCTGCCATGGACCAGCATGAGCCCCAGGCTCGGCTCTCTGTGAAGGTGTGGGAGGAGAACATTGTTGGCTGTCCCACCAAGATGGCCGCCAACGGGAAAACACTACTTCCCCAAAGGAGTCCAGGCTACCGCTTCTAGGATAAGGGTGAATGAACCCTGGGACGCAAGAACAACAGATGCTTCCAGAGGGGAGGGACCTAGGATTCAGACACACCCACTTCCTAGCGAGGACTAACAACTTTGGCAGACTCTGCCTCTTCTTATTGGTCCTGGTTTTCCAACCTGGAATCACACAGTGTCAGCCCCTTCTTACTCCAGCTGAGCTTCTTCAGTTATCTCGAGGCAACCAGCATGCTCTCCCTCCTCAGTTACCCAGCTCTGGTCCCCTTAACTCCTCGCTATAAACACACCCGCTTCCTTGAACTCTTCCCTATGGGACACGGTTTGAATTTGTTCATGTCTCTATTTGTTCTTTTGAAAACCAGCCTCAGAGCGTTTATTCTCCTGCTGAAAGTGTGTTGACAGAGCATCCCCAGGTGATGCTTTGTCCTGAGCAGAATGGAGCAGAACACCTCAGGCTCACAAAACCCCAGAGACCAAATGCTCCCCTGCTTCCACACCCCAGCTCAGCCGGCTGCTGGCGTCTGATGGGGCTATTCTGAATCTTCGCACTGCTGATTTCTGTTTCACCTCTACATGCAGCTTTCCTTACCTGTCAGCTATAATCACGGCGAGTACCTATGGTCACCGCCCTCATTCAACGTGACAATGCCACGTGGGGCGCAGTACCTAGCCCATAGCAGGCTCCCAGTACACTTATTACTATTTCATTGACCTTTATTACAATTATTGTTATTACTCCATGCCAAGTAGTAGCCGTTCAGCTTTTCTGAGGTCCCTGAAAGGGAGTCGGTGACACAGAAGTCTTGTCTGTCTTGTCAAAGGCACACAAGGGACAGATGGGTCAAGGAACGCAGAGTTGAGGATTTGTGTGCACAGTGAGAAGGAAACAGTGGTTGCAAAGTAAAAGCAGGAACTTGTGGGGAGATGTGCAGTGCTGCAGAGTCAGGGAAAGTCTTCTGGCTGTGTCCCTCTAGGCGGGAAGGTGCAAGCTGATTTCGATTTTCTCCCCCCCAGTATTTGCAGGAAGCAGTCATTACATCAAAATCCATGAAGACCAAGTTCCGATTATCAAGGGTGACAACTGACTTGCAAATATTTGTTATTGATAAGATACCCCGTAATCAGAGTGGCTTTTCACACCCAGAGTAAGCTCTGCTCATAGGACTTTCGAACTTGAATTTACTGCTCCACAGTAATTAGATAAATCAAGCAAAGCAGGACTGGCGGAGACATGGAACGTGGATTGTAGGACACGGCTGTTGCCCTTTGCCCTGCTAAGATGCTGCTGGTGAGGGTGTCTCAGCATGGCTGGGGTGTGGCAGAGGTGAAGGTCACAGTCTGCCGTGGCAATCAGAAGAGACAGGTGCAGAATTTAAAGTGTGTGTGCACCAAGAGGACGTCTATGGGATAGGTATGAGGGCGGGTTTTGAAGCCAGCGATGATTGACTAGGCTCCGTGAAATCTAACTTGTCTGTGAAGGACCAACTCTATTTTGTTCATCACTGCATGAAGTCATTTCAAAAAGTCTGTGGAGGGGCAGGCGCTGTGGCATAATAGGCTGAGCCTCTGCGAATGGAACTGGCATCCTATATGGGCACCGGTTCATGTCCCAGCCTCTCCTCTTCTGATCCAGCTATTTGCTTCTGGCCTGAGAAAGCAATAGAAGATGGCCCAAGTGCTTGGGCCCCTGCAGCCACATGGAAGACCTGGAAGAAGCTCCTGGCTCCTGGCTTCGGATCAGCCCAGCTCTGGCCGTTGCAGCCATAAGGAGAGTGAACCATCGATGGAAAACCTTTCTCTCTCTTTCTCCCTCTCTGTCTGTAACTCTATTTCTCAGATAAGTTAAAAAAAAAAAAGTTTGTGGAGAAATGGTATTTTAAACATGAGTTTATTTTGGTGCAAAAAAATTTGTTCATAATATGTGGACAATGCATATTATGAAAAAAATTGTGCAAGAATTTCAAAAAGTTTTTCACACCCAAGTTAACTCAGCTTTAAAAAATGCTTACATACTTGAAAGGCAGAAAGACAGAGAGGCACAGATAGAGCTCTCATCCACGAATTCACATCTCAAACGCCCACAACAGCCATGTCTGGATCTGGGAACTCAATCAGAGTCTCCTACATGGGTGGCAGGGTACTTGAGCCGTCACCTGCTGCCTCACACAGTGGGCATCAAAAGAAGCTGGAATGGGGGCCAGCGTTCTGGCATAGCAGATAAAGCCACCGCCTGCAGTGCTCAGCATCCCATATGGGCACCGGTTCAAGTCCCAGCTGCTCCACTTCTGATCCAGCTCCCTGCTATGGCTTGGGAAAGCAGGGGAAGATGGCCCAAGTCCTTGGGCCTCTGTACCCATGTGGAGAGACTCACAGGAATCTCCTGGCTCCTGGCTCCTGGTTCGGATCAGTGCAGCTCTGGCCATTGCGGCCATCTGAGGAGTGAACCAGCAGATGGAAGACCTCTGTCTCACTCTCTATCTGCCTCTCTGTAACTTTGCCTTTCAAGTGAATAAATAAATCTTTTTTTTTAAAGCTGGAATGGAAAGCAGAGCCTGAACTCAAATTCAGGCATTCACCATTGCATCAAACACCTGCCTCAACTCAAACTTTGAATTCTATTTTCCATGGACTTTTTCTCACAATATAAATTCCTGGCATCCTCACTGCCTCAGGACAGAGTTCAATAAATGTGAATGAATCAATGCAACACTTGGGTGCTGATCTTAGTTCTGCTGCTTCCCAATGTCCCAAGAAGTTCTGGAACGTGTCTGCACCTCAGGATCCTTATCTGCAAAGTGGGGATTATGATAACTCCTGCCTTGAGACTGTCGTAGAGAAGAAATGAGAAAATGTAGCCAGGTGAGCACAGCACACAGCCAGGGCTCAGTAGCTGCAGGTTAATATTGTTGTCATTTTTCATGACTATTAACAACTTTGACCAATTGTAGCTCATGGTGGGTTAAAAAAACAACATTGTGCTGGTGTTTTACCAATAGAGTTAAGTTGCCTGAAAGGCAGCTGCCCTACAATCAGTGGGGACAATGAGACAGCGAAGTTTTTGATTGCTTGTTTGTTTACTGCCAATTGCAGTTTAAGATGCTCTGCTTCACTGTAATTAACTCTTTGAACTGGCAAAGCCTTCAATGCAATTGCCAGCTTCGCTTCTTTCCCTTCGCCGGCCCGCCCGCCCCTGGACTTCAGCGCGGTGCATCCTGGGGCTGTGTCCGGGGGCCTTGGAGCACAAAGCAGAATGGGAAGTACCCGCGGTGGGACAGGCACTATGCCACAGAGAGGGGGTTTTGTTTTTTAGAGAACTAACCCAATAAGCTAAACAGAAAAGGATTAATTACTTGGAAATTTTCAAAGAGTTTAGAGTTTGTTTCAGCAGAGTTTCCTGGAACAGTTTTCAAGTCCCTATCCCTTTGAGTTTCACTCAGCCCCTCTCACCAACCATGAATGATATTGGAAAGCTGACCCACCAAAACCCTCTATGCATTCAAAAGGAAGACATGTTTGTTTGTGATTCTAAGTTGATTCTCTATGAAACTCTCTATTATACATCTATGTGATATTATCCTAACCTCCTACTTTAAAAAATATCATAAAAGGGAGCACTTGTTTATTTATAATCTTGTAATATAATCCCTCCGTACTTAACCTTTTGGTAAGTTTTCTGCAGCGGTGCTGGGAGAAACAGCTAACATTTGGAGACTGGCAAGACACCGCCCTTCAACACTGTGATGATCTCTTTAAGAAGGAAAGGGAACAAAAAGGCAGTGGAGGGGGGGATGACTTTTCAATTCTATTATCTTTGGCATGTTGTACCAGCTTGCTGTTTCTCAAGTCTGGAGACAAAAAAACACACATTCATCTTAGACATAAAAAAAAAAAAAAAAACCGCACAGTTCTGAATGCTTTTACAGTTTCTTCCTTGAGCCGTCTTCAGGGAACTATTTATTTTGCTTCTTTACCTTGCAAATAGCTAACGACTTCCAGCCAGGGCTCAACCCAACCCTTTGTGCCCTGCAGTCATCATTGCGTCTTAAAAAGAAAACCGATTCTTTGGAATGCTGTGCCTGCACTAGCCTGTCCGACAGACGCAGCGGGCCCCACCTGCTGAGCAGTAAGCCAGACCCTCTGTGCCGGCCTCTGCAGCCACATTCCAGCCAGGCAGGCTCTTACTCTCTAATTGTTACCTGTCAAACAGGTCAACCAGGTACTTGGGTCTGGTCCAAACACGAGCATGTTCCCACGAAACCCTAAACCAGCAAACCTTTGACCTTTCCATCATTCCCTTGACGATTTTAACCAGGGCTGATGGAACTCAAAGGGTGGCTTTTTAACGCACATACGGTTGTCTCTTCTCGCTTGTGGTGGATGGTAAAGCTGATGGGACACTGTGTGGGATTTCTGCACTAGCACGTTGGATGAATTCACCATGACCGGAAGGCAGCGTTGGGGTGGTGCGGGCTCCTGAAACGAAACTCAGGAGCCCTAAATCCCTCAGGGAAATAGCTGAGTGGAAGACATGGTTAAAAACAGGTGACTCATAGGGGAAAAAATCCTCTTCCTCTCCTTTCTGGTAGGAGGTTGGCGGTGGAGCCTGCAGCCTTTGACCTCAGCTTGAAGTCTACTGCATGGAAGACCTTGGATAAGTCACTGGGGTCGCCCAGCTCCAGTTCTCTGTCCTGTTCTCTTACTGATGCCACCCACCATCGCCAGGGAACTGGGTCACAGGTATAATGAAGCCCACTCATCAGAGTTATTTGGGGCTGAGTTGGGGGCTCGGACACTGCTGCGGGGACCCTGGGTCAGCTCAGGGCCCTGTTGGTAAAGTTACCAGGTTTGGGGACTTCCATGAGTGTGGAAAAACCCTGGGCTTCCTCCTCTTGGGGACATCTGGGTAGAAAACAGGCACCTATGCTCAGCCTCCCTGTCATAGTTCACCTAATGAGTTCATTCTCTTTCAATGGGAAGAGGCAACTTTCTCTCCTTGTTTTGGTAGCACCGATGATCATTTTCATTGTCCCATAATGAATTCAGAATCAAAACTGCCACACAAGCTTCCAGAATCAAAACCCTTTGTTTGACACATAAGGAAACTGAGCCCAGATGTCCCTCAACCAGTCAGGCTCACAGGGAGGGGACCATGGGGCTGGTGGACGTTGTGGACTCAGAAAAATCATTGCTGGAGAAGCGACAAGGCAAGGTACTTCTAAGAGTGTTCCAACCACGGGATTTCACAAACCCAGACAGACAGAGAGCCACAGTCTCACCGGCAGGTTTCTGCAACCGTGGGTGCTGTCGGACCGGTCTGCTGGGGAGTTTTCTGTTCTTGGGCCCGGACAGGTTATTCTACCTGGAGATCAGGGTCCCTTTGTGCAGAGAAGGAACTGGCACCTCCTGCTCTGTTGGTCCAGTTCAGACTCATTCACCAGAGCCAAACCGGCTGGGCTGGCTCCCAGGAGGGAAACTTCCTCGGGGCCCTGGGCTGCTGGAGTCAGCCAGTCTGCAGGCCTGCTCGCCACGGCTCTGCCACTGCTCATTAGGGAGACTGCATGGACCCATGCTGGGGAACTCCGACTGGAAGCCCCCCAGTCTTGCCTTCGGGGCAGCACACAGGGGCACCAGGATCCTTACAGAAGGGGCCATGAGCACCCAAGGAACCCCAGAGGTCAAGCTGGACACACAGCCACTTCACCTCCTTGTGAAGACCTCCACGAGCACAGAGACCATAATGTGGCTGTTGTAAAATAAATATGAACAGTATTTACAAAATACAGCCAATTAGCATTCTTCTCCTGTTACCAAACACAAAACTTTCCACAAGTCATAAACTGTTTAGCTATCAACTTTGATAAAACCTCAAATGTTCTCATCTCTTATTTATTTGAAAGGCAGACACACACACACAGAATCGAAAAGAGAAAGAGAGAGAGAAAGAGAGAGAGAGAGAGGTCTTCCATCCATTGGTTCACTCCCCAAATGGCTGCAATGGCTGCAATGGCTGGGGCTGGACCAGCCTGAAGCCAAGAGCCAGGTGCTTCATCCAGGTCTTCCACATGGGTGCAGGGGCCCAAGCACTTGGGCTATCCTCTGCTGCTTTCCTAGGCCATCAGCAGGCAGCTGGTTCGGAAGTGGAGCAGCTGAGGCTCGAACTGGTGCCCATATGGGATGCTGGTGTAGCAGGCACTGGCTTTATCTGCCATGCCACAACACTGGCCCCAAAATGATCTCATTTCAATGCTTTTCCCCTTTTCCCCTGGGTTACTCCACCATATCCCAGCTGAGAAACACTGACTGAGTTCCATCGGCTTTCTGAGCCTAGGATTCCTCAGATGCCAAATGGGAACAAGTGTCCTCTTTCTCTAATTGCACCCCTGTGTGGAATAAAGGAGATAAAAAGTTCCCTGCCTTCTATGAGCATCACACTTAATAAGCATTAATAAGAGTCAGCCAGGTTTGCTACTGGCCATAAACAACTTACCGGGGAGGGTGCTTTGCACAGCAATTAAGGTGTTGCTTGGGACACCGCACCCCGGGTAGCCTGGGTCTCAGCGGCACTTCCCATCCCAGCTTTGTCTTAACGTGAACCCTGGAAGGCAGCAAGCAACATTGCAAGTATCTTGATTCCTGCCACCCACATAGGAGGCCTGGACTAAACTGCAGGTTTGGGGAGAGTGTGCTCACATGGTGGATAAAGCCGCCGCCTGCAGTGCCGGCATCCCATGTGGGTGTCAGTTTGAATCCAGGCTGCTCCACTTCTGATCCAGCTCTCTGCTATGGCCTGGGAAAGCAGTAGAAGATGGCCCAAGTCCTTGGGCCCCTGCACCCACGTGGGAGACCCAGAAGAAGCTCCTGTCTCCTGGCTTAGGAATGGCCCAGCTCCAACTGTTGTGGTCATTTGGGCAGTGGGCCAGTGGATGGTAGATCCCCCCCTCCTTTCTGCTTCTCTGTAACTCTGCCTTTTAAATAAATCTTAAAAAAAAATTCCAGGCTCCCAGCTTCAGCTTGGTCCAGCCCTGACTTTTGGGGGAGTGAACCAGTGGATGCAAGATCTCTGTCTCTGCTTTTCAAATAAAAAAATAAACAAGAATTTAATCAAATGGTGGCCTGTGTGGCCCAGTTTCAGAATGCTATGTCTGGCAATCAAAATCAGTTCAAAAAAACCCCAAAGGTATTTTCTCAATACACTCCCCGTGAAGGGGAGGCTTGGATTTTCCCACACCCCAGAGCAGCTTCCTGCTTTGCAATGCCTTGAATTCTGGTTTTTTTTGTTGTTGTTTTTTTTTTTTTGTTTTGTTTTTTTTTTGCCTTTCTTCATGTCTCTCACTGCCTCTGCTTGCCATTTGTTGGTACGGAAGCTGGGAGTCTCAGCAGACTTTTAGCATCAAAGCATGATGAGAAAAGGCTGTGAGAACGAGAGGGGTTCTTGGATTATGGTCTGGAGTCTTTCCCACCAAGGCCGTCCACCCCTAGCCCCACTGACCCAGCAGACTGCATAGCAGTAGCTATGCTGGGTGACTGCTCTTCTCCACCCCTCCTCTCGGTCACCGCACTGCCCTTAAGCCAGAGAAAGAAGAACCACAGACAGAGAGAATCCACTAAGTGAGCAATCAAGCCCCAAGTCCTCAAGTGGCGACAGTTCTCTCTAAAGGCCTGACTTTCCTAAAACTGGAGTGGCCCAGGGCCACCCTAAGCCCAGAACCTGGCCTCCACGGCTGGGTGGGGATAAACAGGACAGATGATACCGGCAGGCATCTGCCCCGGGGTAAGGATGAAACCAGCCGTGGATTTTCGAGGCAAGACCATGTACTCACTGAGTCCACGCTCATTCAATGGCCTGCATCCAATGAGTTTGCCAAATCCCTTCAATTCTGCTTCCCAAGTCTCTCCAATATCCATTTGCTGTCCCCCAGCCTCACTGCTCCCACACTCTCGCCTTTGAATTTGCACTGTAGCCTCCTGTTTTTCTTTTGTTTGTTTGTTTGTTTGTTTGTTTTTACAGGCAGAGTGGACAGTGAGAGAGAGAGACAGAGAGAAAGGTCTTCCTTTGCCATTGGTTCACCCTCCAATGGCCGCCGCGGCTGGCGCGCTGCGGCCGACGCACCGCGCTCGTCCGATGGCAGGAGCCAGGAGCTAGGTGCTTTTTCCTGGTCTCCCATGGGGTGCAGGGCCCAAGCACCTGGGCCATCCTCCACTGCACTCCCGGGCCACAGCAGAGGGCTGGCCTGGAAGAGGGGCAACCGGGACAGAATCCGGTGCCCCGACCGGGACTAGAACCCGGTGTGCCGGCGCCGCGAGGCGGAGAATTAGCCTGTTGAGCCACGGCGCCGGCCTTGTTTGTTTTTTAAATCATGGGTTTTGTGGCCTTTGGTGGCCTCGCTCAGGTTTGTTTCTGCAGCCTCACGCCTGCTCTCACCCTCTCTCATCCAGGACACACCTGACCGTGCTGTGTCCTCTGCTAGGAATGCCCGCCCCACCTAACCCCCACTCCCCATCAGGGCTCCGCTGAGCCCTCACTCGCTACAGGAATGCCCACACTCTGTGCACACTGGTCTGTAACCCCTCCTAGTCTCTAAGCAGCACGATGGCAGCTTGGAGTCCACCCTGGAGGCGGAGGCACACAGTCGTCTGACCCATCTCAGCTGTTCCCCATGTGCTGTCTCAATGGAGGGAGCCGCCTCAGAGTGCAAGCGTGAGCAAGCAGGCTCGACAGAGGAGGAAACTGAGGCTCAGAGACAGGAAGGAACTTGCTCAAGGCCTCCAGCAGGTACAGGGACAGAGTCCACACTGCAATCCAGGCCTCCGGGAACCTGAAACCCTGAAACCTCCCCTTCCCACTCCCAACACTCCACTCACTCCACAGTTTAAAATGCCACGGGTCCCCTCGACAGTTCCTGAGGATCTGAGGCGCTCATGAAGATCAGAAGTTTCTATCTGCCCTGAAGTTCAAATCCAGGTGAACATGCAGCCACCTCTCAGGAGGTGTGGCTCCTTGGGTCCAGCTGCTGGCCGGGCTGCACTAGATTAGGATAAATATTCCTAAGGCAACGGCTAGAGCCTCCGTATCAGTCTACTGTGCATTAGCATAATGAAATACGTAAGGTGGGTCAACTTGATAAAGAAAAGAGGTTTATTTCAGCCTCCCAAGGTCGGAGGCTGAAAGCCCACAGTCAGACAGCCCCACGGGTTAGGCTGCTTGCTGGTGGATGGCTTAAGGCTGGGAGCATGCGCAGCAGTCAGTGCTCCACCACCGGACAGGAAACCAGAGGAGAGACCAGGACCCAAGGACCTCCCGCCAGACTCCACCTCTTAAAGGTCCCACCACCGCACTGCCACCCAAGCCTGCACACACGTGAACCTTTCCCAGCGGACAGCCCACACCCAAACCATGGCAACCGCATTCTGAAAAAATGTTCTAACGACTGAGGAAAGAAATTTCGCACACAAATGCACAGTTTGGCTTTTAGATCAGCTGCTAGCAGGCAGAGAGTTTTAGGAGAGAGCGGAGTGTGAGTGGAGGATTCAGAAATGGAGAGAAGAGTCTGGAAGGTAGAGCTTCAGGGAGCAGAGAAGACCTCCAGGCCGTGCGAGAGGGAACGTGGCAGGGCCAGCGCCCCGCCTTCCCCGGGCCTCGAGGACTCCGGAGCTCAGAGGAGAGAGGCTACACTTGATGCCAGGGAAATAGGACTGTCCCGGCACGCGACGGAGCTGGGAGCTAGGGCGTGGCGGCCAGCCTGGAGAGGACGCAGGCCAGAGTCCGGCCCAGACGATGTCCAGCGTCGCACTCAGGTGCTCCCGAGAGGGCGTCAGGGTTGGAGCTGGCAGGGACCGGAAGGCATCCGATGAGCCGGCCTCCTGTCTGAGCAAAGAATGAGTCAACACCACAGAGCCAAGAGCTTCGACTGGAAAAGTGAGCCCAGAAGCCGGCGGACGATCAAGCTGCAAGTGTGTCAGCAGTCTTTGCTCCTCCCCATCCTGCCTTCTCTTTGTCACACAGCCATGGCCTGGCAGAGCTCTGGTGTCTCCAAGGCCCTGGGAGCACAAATAAGATCAGAAACTCGCACAGAGGGGCAGGATTTACTGAGCTAACAATGCGGGCAAAGAACGTTTTTCCTGGGTGAGCCATTGCACATCCGTTCTGAGACAAAGCAAGGTGCAAAATAATGACATAAGACAAACATTCATATCGACGTTGAAAAAGAAAAGGCGGTGACGGGGTTTAAAAATTCCTTGACTAGAAATAGAGACGTGAACTTCAAGGAGTCCTCAGTAGAACCCAATGGTTCAGCTAGAGAGAAACTGACGTCTGAAGCAGAAACTCATTGCGAAGGGCCAGCAAGGATGTGCGGAAATCAGTCTGCACCGAAGATGAACACCAGGTAACAATGTCCAAGCCAGATCCCCATGAGTGTGGAAGCGATGGGTTTGAACTTGAATGTCAGAAAACTATGTGAATCAATTAGCGTCTGAGCGAAGCCATTGGAATGCGCACAGCTTCCTACCTGTGAAAGGTTATAATGTTTCATAACAATGTTTGATGGTTTGTCAGCACGGGGAAGCTGAAGAAATCAGTGTTAAAAGGGAAGTGACCTTTTTGGGACTGTCACACACATGCAAACACACACACACACGCACACACACACAGTCTGTGCTGCTATGTTCCTTTAACACAAAGGCTCTCTGTAGAAAACAAACTGAGTTGAAGCTCCATTCGTGTCCAGAGTGAGTCAGTGCTGATGCTGGTGGGAGCTTTGGAGAGGGAAAGAAACTATGCTCTGGAATAAAATGGACTACAACTGCCTGGAGAGAAAAACGCCAGCTCAACTTGTCTTAAAAAACATAATGATCGGGGCCGGTGCTGTGGCGTAGCAGGTAAAGCCGCCTCCTGTAGTGCCAGCATCCCATATGGGCACTGGTTCGAGACTTGGCTGCTCACTTCCAATCCAGCTCTCTGCTGTGGTCTGGGAAAGCAGTAGAAGATGACCCAAGTCCGTGGGCCCCTGCACCTATGTGGGAGACCCAGAGGAAGCTCCTGGCTCTTGGCTTTGGATAGGTGTAGCTCCAAACTTAGCGGTCATCTGGGGAGTGAACCAGAGGATAGAAGACCTCTCTCTCTCTCTCTCTCTCTCTTTTTCTCTCTCTCTGCCTCTCCTTCTCTCTCTGTGTAACTTACTTTCAAGTAAAATAAATAAATCTTTAAAAAAAAGATAGTTAAAAGTTACAATGTTCTAGTATCATGTACACACACACACACATATATATACAGAATATGTTAATAAAGTACAATTCTTCTGCCAATTTCAAAGGAACTTTATAAATGAAAATCAAAGAAACTTTCCACCTATTATGTGACCTTGAACCTGTCAAGGGCTTTCTGAGATGCAGACTAGAGGACACTGTCACTTTCTCCTAAGTTTAATCTCACTGGGCAAAGAAAACAAACGCACATAAATGGACAAAGAGCCCAAAGCAAGGCACATGTGAAGGATGGAGGTGTGGCCTAGAGAACGGGGCACCAAGGAGCTGGAGCTCATGAGCTAGGGGGCCCATCAGAGAAGGATCCACAAAACGAATGGATCTTGAGAAATCACGTGGAGTTGGAATGTCCTAGATCTGACCGGATGCCCACATTCATCATCATCACTCGTCACGTGGTACTCGTTGGGTATCTTCAGGGCTTATTGCACTGTGGCACTTCCTGCATGCAAGGGTCCTGGGTGTGTCCTATCACTGAATTCTCACGCCACCATCCGAGGCAGGCCCTAACATCCTCTCTGTTTTTCAGATGGGGAAACTGAGGCACCGGGCACCCAATCAGCTTCGCCTAAGGTAAGCTGCCTGCAATATTCTTTACTGCATTCTGGTAGCCGGAGCAAAAATGCTCAGTAACCGTGCAGACTTCTAGTCAAGTGGCACTGCTACCACAAATCTCAGCACTGAACTAAACACTTCTGCTAAGGGAACACCTGCTTCAAAACACCAGAACTTGGCTTGGAAACCTTGCAGAGAGCGGCGCATTACACAACACAGCTATTGTACAAAGGATTTTCAGTGATCTGTTACCACGCGGAATGTTTGCCAAACAAATGTTGAAGTCTTCCCAGCATCCCGTTCGGCTTATGATGCAAGATGCTCATGAGCAGAGTTCTGGCAAACTTTCAGTCCTTGCTAAAGGGAACTGTCTGAGGGTGCCCAGTTGTGTCGGTAGGGGTTACAGTCCACACATACAATCCGATTTCTTGAACCTGGCAGTGGTATCTTTGGCATTCTTCAACTTGTTAGAAGCTCTGCTAAGATTTGTAGAAGTCTGAAGTATTTTATTCAATGACATTTGGGGAAAAGCCCAGAAATGCTTACATTTCACTGAGATTCCTTTGAGTTGACCCTATGGTTCCTCCAGGAGATGGCCTCTTCTATTAACATTCAATTAAGCGAGATGCCAAGATTTTTAGCCTTTCTCATGGCTTTGGAAGTGTATGTGAATTATTCAGTTATAGCCATTCAAACATATTGTTTGAGCCGTATGTATAGCAATAGATTGCACAAAGCACTTCGAACTTTTTCCATGATTTTATTATTTTTTGCATGCATTGCCATGAAAGTATCCCTATGCAAACGTGCGTAAATAATGAGACCCAGAATATCTGCCTCACAGACCAGGAAGAGGGCATTTCACACAGGTGAGTTCTCACAAGGGTCCCAAGCAAGGATGATTGTTGCCATGCTGTGGTTTGGGGGAGCCGGAGGCAGCGGGGAAGATTAGCACTTGGGGTGTGGATGGGAAAACATGTCAGAAGCCCAGACTGGAATCATTTGTGGTGATGAGGAAAACCAGCCTGGAAGTATCCACAGCAACATGGGTGGAATTGAAAATTAATCAGAATGCGTCTTGAACCCAATATACTTCCATAAAGGTAAATGCAGGCATAGTAAACACCAAAACACGTTTTTGCAAGAATGCCTGTAACCAAAAGTATACACTGTGTTTCCATCCTGCCCATTACATAGCCAATGGAGGAGGAATGGAGATAGAAGGGATGTATAAAACTAGAGACAGCTCAGTGAAGATGGTGTGTGGGGGACCTGATGAATAAGACAAGCCCACCCTTCTGCACCTGATGTCCAAAAAAACAGAGAAGAAATCTATGTAACCCAATAAGGTTTTGTCCTGGTGCTCTGCCCTGTGGCTCCTGAATGATGTGTTTAAGAGTAAAGTTAGGGGCCAGCGTTGTGGTACAGTGGGTTCAGCCACGACTGGTGACGCTGGCATCCCATATCAGAGTGCTGGTTCAACTCCCGGCTGCTCTGCTCCCTATCCAGATTCCTGATGGTGATCCTGGAAAGGCAGCAGGTGAAGGTCTGCATACTTGGGCACCTGTCACCCACTTGGGAGACCCGGATGAAGCTCCTGGCTCCTGGCTTTGTCCTAGCCCAGCCCTGGCTGTTGCAGCCATCTGGGGAATGAACCAGCAGATGGAAGATCTCCTCCCTCCTCTTCATTGGTCTGCCTTTAAATAAATAAATAAACCAACCCTAAAAAAAAAAAAGGAGAAGTTAATAAGTACCAGGTGGGTTTCTTAAGCTCTTCGGATGTGCTTGGATGCCCTGTAGGCCAGAGGTCTCACCCTTGGCTGCACGTTGGAGACATCTGGGGTGATATTAAGACAATACCACTGCTGAGATGCACCCCTAGCTATTCTGTTAAGAGGTCTGGGGGTGCAGGCATCAGCATTTTTTCAGAGCTCGTAGGTGATTCTAATGAGAATTGATCAGAGCCATTATCTAAGCTTTTGAATTTTTTTTCTAGTCGTAAATGCTACATTCTTTGGCATTTGGGAAGAAACTACTGAAATCAGATGATTTTCCTTTCGGCAAGCATTAATTTCATCATTAGCAGAGAGCACCAAAGACAGTAAAATACATTCTATCCATTCCATCATGCATTGTGATCCTTTGCCAGCTGCCCTGAAAGTTCGGGATGGGGGACTGTGTGCACAGAGTAGCCTGTGCAAATAGGGAGATTTCACCGTGCTCGGAACACAACACAGCAGCTGAGTGAGAAGCAAGGACTTCTAACGGTGGCAGAGTCTGGGTGACAACGGGTCCTGTGGGCCAAGTTAAGAATCGTGGGCTTCATCAACGAGGGGAATGAAAGAACTATCTACAACACATGCAAAGATCATTCGGGCCACAAGAAATGTTGGTCTGCAGAGAGCTGTGAGCGCACTCAGTGGACTGCTAATGGGGCCAGCATGCAGCTCTTGGTAGGGGGTGATGGGCAAGAGCTGTAGCCTGAGCAAGAAGGGAAATGGACTTCCATGAGACAGGATGTGAGGGTGCCTGGGCCTGGGGCTTCGAAGAGGGCTGACGCTGCACAGAGGTGGTGCCGTCCACCGAAAGCACAGAGCAGAGGAGAGAGACCCAGTGGGAGGGCTGGGCAAGCCGGCAACTCTGTTTGGAACATGTTGGCTTTAGCTGGCTGAGTTCCTGGGAAGCAGGCTCTGAGCACAGTTTACGGAACAAGACTTAAAAGGGACTCTTGTGGGTTAAGAAAGTGTGGGTGGGGGGCACAGGGAGACATGGAGCCCCAGGGCAGGCTGAACGATGGCCTTGACTGTGGCGGTCTGTATCTTCCAAAGATGGCCACATCAGCATGGGTCCTGACACCCTGTATTGTTGGAGCTCCTCCATGGAGAGTGGGATCTTGAACTTGGGAGGACGTTTGTAATAGCCATGCCAGATTGATGCTGCTTGACTTCTGGGGCTCAACCAGAAAAGCAGCCCAGCTTCTGCTCATCTCTTCCTCTCCTCCTCCCTCACCCCTCCCTCTCCCCCTCCCCCTCCCCTCCCCTCTCCTCCCCCTCCCCCTCTCCCTCTCCCCTCCCTCTCCCTCGCCCCCCCCCCCCCCCCCGGGAGCCCTGAGTCAACAGCCTGAAGCCTGCCTGCAAGAGTAAGCATGTGGAGAGTCCAGATGGAGGGGATGGAGCCTCAGGAGCCCTGGAGTTCCAGCCCCGGCAGTGCGGGTGCACCTGGGCAGGTGCCAGAGCTGTGAGTGAGTGAGCATTTAGAAGCATCCACCACCACAGCCTAAGCCATCTCAGCAGACACCCAGTGGGGCAGAGAAAAACACTTTGTCTTCACCGTTCGCCAGCCTTCTCTAGACGACAGACTCATGAGTGAAGGAAACGTTGCTGCTCTTAAGCAGTCACATTTGGGGATGGTTTCTTACATAGCATTAGCTAACAGGCACATGAGCTCACCCCTCGGGGAGCTCTGGAGCAAGGATAGCCTTTCAAAGCTGTCCCAGGTAGGGCCCAGAGGGTTGAGCCTTGCTACACCTGCACGGATCAGTGCTTGGATACGGGCTTCCCTGAGAAGTGAGATGACGTTGGACCAGGAGGTTCTCTCCTGGGACTGCAGTAGCCAAGGAGAGGATGCATCAGCGCATTCACAGTAGGGAGCTGGCTATTCTGGTCTGGAGGCTTCGAGATTATGGTCTGGGGGATGCTAGCCTGTAGCTTAATGTGTTTCCTCCGGTGCCCTGAGAATTGGAAACAACCTGCATCCTAATGACCTGAATTCAGCCCTGCCCCCGGGCAGTGACCAGGCTGCTTCCAGGTCACCCGTATGCCCATTGACATTGGGAATCTCTGCACGAAGGTGGCTCCCTGAACGCCATGGGACAGCAGATGGAGGGTCCCAGGGAGATACAGGATGAAAAGAGAAGCCTGGAACGCCACCACTGGGGAAGCAGATAAAGGTCACAAAGAAGATGGGGAACGGAAGTGGCTCCCAGAGGCAGACATTGTGTCCATAGCAGTCTTCCTAGGTTTGATAAGCAGCTCTGGCTCCCGAAGCCAGCTTCCTGCTGATGTAGAACCTGAGAGGCAGCAGCGATGGCTCAAGTAGTTGTATTCTTGCCACCTGTGTGAAGACCAAGATTGAGTTCCTGGCTCCCAGCTTCAGCCCAGCCCCATCCCAGCTGTTGCAGGCATTTGAAGAGTGAACCAACCCATTGCCTTTCAAATAAATAAATAAGTAAAAATTGAAACAATAACAAAAAAGGGGCTGGCACTGTGGCCTATCGGGTTAAACCACTGTTTGCCATGCCAGCGTCCAATATTGGAGCAGAACTTCAAGCCCCGGCTGCTCCACTTCTAATCTGGCTTCCTGTCTATGTGCTTGGGAAAACAGCAGAAGGAAGACAGCCCAAGTAATCGCTACCCATGTGAGAAACCTGGATGGACTTCCTGGTTCCTGGCTTCAGCCTGGCCTAGACCTGGGTGTTGCCACTGGGGAGTCATCCAGTGGTTGAAAGATCTTTCTGTCTCTATGTCTCACTCAACTTTTCAAATAAGAAATGAATAAATAATTTTTTAAAGTGTTTTCTATGGGAGCAGTCAATAGTAGCAAATGCAGAGGAGAGATCTGGTAGGGTGAGAATGTTCATGGGATTTGGCAGCCAGGAGGTTATTGTTGGCTTCAGCTAGGGCAGTCGGGTGGCTGTTAATTGCATCCAGCTAGGGCAGCCTGGGTGATATTTATCCAGAGCTGCTTCTTGGCTGGGGTCCCGATGGCAGAGGAGGGGACTAGAGCTAAGAGGGACCACAAAGTTCTGGATGGGGATTGTTTGGGGATAGCCATCTGCTCAGAGCAAACAGAAACGGATTAACTAAGCAAGGCACCACCAGGTACGCTGGGAGGAGGCAACTGAGTGAGACGTGAGCGAGAAGGAAGCAGCCCAGGAAGGGAAGCTAAGGACTGGCAGAAGGAGCTGAGCCCAGAAGACTGTTGCTGAAGCCAGCGCCCTCCAGGGCTTCAAAACAAAGCACCTAGTCGGGGCTTTCACTAGAACAGTCACTCTGGCAGCCAAGAGAGCAAAGGTATTGCAGTCAACAGACTGGGTTGGCTTCCCACCACCACAGAGCAGTAGCTCCTTGAAAGCCATGTTACACACCTAACATCCATCTCCTTGCCTGTGAAGGGGAGATGATGAGACTTCACTTGTTGCTCTGCTGCCAAGACTGTAGCTCATTCATCCATTCACTATCCCTAAGCACCGCTACGTGTCAGACACAGTGGTGGACAAGGGCTATTCCCCAGTGACCTGCATGGGCCAGGCCCAGGCCCTCCTGGAAAGAAAAAAAAAAACATGAAGAAGCTTGCAACAGCAACAGTGATGTCATGCCATTTGTGATAAATGCTGCCAGGGAGAAGAAAGATAAATACAGCAGACCCTCGGTGTTACACAACCTCGATCAGAAATGTGGTGGGGCAGTGAGTGTGGGGGGGACATCTGTACTAATTACATAGACTTTTTTTTCTTGTCATCATTTCCTAAACGATACAAGGGTATTTATTGTATGGAGACAGCCTGCATTGTGGCACAGCAGGTAAAGACACCGCCTAAAATGCCAACATCCCATATGCATGCCAGCTTGTGTTCCGGCTGCTCCGCTTCTGGTTGAGCTCCATGCTAATGTCTTGGGAAAGCAGGGGAAGACGGCTCAAGTGCTTGGGCCCCTGCGCTCATGTGGAAGAGCCAAATGAAGCTCCTGGCTTTGGACAGGCCCAGTTCCAGCCATTGTGACTATTTGGAGAGTGAACCGGTGGATGGAAAATCTCTTTTTCTCTCTCCATCTCCCTCCTCCCTATAACATTGACCTTCAAATATACTAATACATCTTAAAAATAAAAATAAAAATTCCATGGGAAAATGGAATTAAAAGTTCATTTTGGTACAGGGATTTTTTTAAATCAACACATAGTTTGTTCCTAATATACATTTTGCTTGAACTTATTTAAAGAGACTTCATTCGGTATAACAATTGTTTAGACAGAATTACATAGCACACATACTGGGTATCAAAGCAAATCCAGAGACTATTTAAAGTATACATGAAGATGTGTGGAGGTTGTATACAAACATTGTGCCATTTCGTACGAGAGCCTGTGCTCACACATATTTTGGTATGCACAGGGATTCCTAGCAGCCATCTGCTGTGGATACCAAGGGCCAGCTGTATGTTAGATCCAATAATGGGTGGGACATAGCAGGTGCTCAGGAAGTGGTCTGCACCGAGAAGATGTGTAATGGGGCCATGCTCACCACAACTGAGGGAAGAGGCATTTTATGTTCCGAATCTGCAGATTTCCTCTTTTTGTAGCTTTCCTCTTCTGGAGGAACTTTGGTATTTTATTCTTTTCTTTTCAAAACTGGTATATAACCAGCACCATTACATACCTGCAGGAAGATTTGAGTACATTAGGAAGAGAGAGAGTGCTATGGTGCACTCAGAATCCCGGCTGCTCCACTTCCCATCCAGCTCCCTGCTAATGCACCTGGTAAAGCATGACATGGCCCCAGTGCTTGGGCCCTAGAACCAATGTGGGAGAACGGATGGAATTCTTGCCTCCTGTCTTTGACCCAGCCCAGCCCTAGCTCTTGAGGCCATTTGCCCATGGAAGATCTCTTTCTTTCTCTGTCTGCCCCTCTCTCCTGACTTCAATGCAGTCTTTTTGGAGTTTTCCCCTCATGCATTCATTTGAGAGAAATAGCAGAAGAGTGCTCTTCTTGCAGTGGTAATCTCTGTAGTGCCTTGGCACCTCTTTTAAAAAAAAAAAAAAGAAAAGAAAATATTTGGAGCAACACGGATGCAAAGCTGACTCACTTGGCGGGAAAACCTGCCAAGAAGAGCCGGGAGTGGGGAGGAGAGGTGCTTCCCAGCTTATCAGCCGGAGGCATCGCTGATCACCACCCGGCGGGCACGGTGTGTTCCCCAACCCCCATCAGAGTCAGCCCCCCCTCCCCCGCACAGGGAGGACATGCGCTCTGAGACAGCCATGGAAGCCGCTCACGCCAGGTAACAGAACCGCAGCAAGCAGGCTTCTGTTTCCCAAAGCACTGCCCGCCACACCACGCTGCCCTGGAAACAGCAAGAGGCCAGGCGGCCCCTTGCAGTGGGCTCGGGGCTCCCGCCTTCCGCCTTCCGCTCCCGGGACCACTGGCTCACAGCTGCCCGCTCCCTGTGCAAGCTCTGAGCTGTCCTCACTCACAGGTTGGGAGTGAGTGGCCCTGAGACCAGGCTCCGAGGGAGGGGTGAAGACAGCGTGGAAGCCAGAATGCGCCTGGGCCTGACAGAGCGCTGCCCTGGGCAGGTTAGCACAGCTGCAGCAGTTCTGCTAGGGGTGTGTGCAGCAGAGGGGGCAGGGGAGGGCATGGGAGAGAGAGTAGGGGGGAGAGGTGTGTGTGTGTGTGTGTGTGTGTGTGTGTGTGTGTGTGTGTTAAGACTTGATATTTAAGGGGCCAATGCTGTAGTGCAGCCAGTTATACCCCCAGCTGCAGTGCCGGCATCCCATGTGGGCGCCAGTTCAAGTCCCGGCTGCTCCATTTCCGATCCAGCTCCCTGCTATGGCCTGGGAAAGCAGTGGAAGATGGCTCAAGTCCTTGGGCCCCTGCACCTGCATGGGAGACCTGAAAGAAGCTCCTGGCTCCTGGCTTCAGATCAGTTCAGCTCTGGCCATTGTGGCTATTTGGAGAGTGAACCAGCAGATGGAAGACCATCTCTCTCTCTCTCTCTCTACCTCTCTCTGTAACTCAGTCTTTCAAATAAATAATAAATAAAAAAGTAAAGACTCTTAAGTAGACTAGATGTTGAAAAAATTGCAAATTCCTTGGAAATTATTTGAAAGGCAGAATTGAGAAAGAGAGCACTCAATATTCCATATTCCATCCACTGGTTCACTCCTGAAGTGGCCGCAACAGCCAGGGCTGGGTCCAGCTGAAAGCAGGAGGCAGGAGCTCCATCCTGGTCTCCCACGTGGGTGGCAGGTGCCTTCATCTGCTGCCTTCCCAGGCACATTAGCAGGAAGCCAGATGGGAAGTGCACCAGCCAGGACTCAGATTCCAACATGGGATGCAGCCTAACCTGCTGTGCAACACCAGCCCCTGGTGTGTGTTTTTTTGTGAATGGATATGTCCACGAGCAAGTGTGTATGGGGATAACCTTCAAAAGCTCATAGAGCATAGAATTAAAAGGGAAATTCATTTTGGTGCCAAAAGAAAAACTTGAAATTCGTGCATTCATGCCTTTCTGATGAACTTTTTGAAGGTCCCTCATATGTGTGGATTTCTGAATGTGTGCATGTCTGTGCATATGGACATATGTCTGAGAGCATGCATGTGTAGGTGTGTCATTGTGTGCAGATATGTGTCTGAGAGTGAGAGTATATACACACACGTGTATGAGGGGTCCAGTGGAAAATACTTTGCATTAAATATGATTTTGGTGTCCTGAGTTACCCTAAAGCACCTCTGCTCATGGTTGAGTAGGACGCCATAGCCATGTCGAATTTTCTTCTGGGGGAGTCTGAAGGAACATAGTCCCAGAGTTACCTTGAGCCACTAATCCCTGGGAGCAAAATTCCTGCACCCGGCAGGTATCATTTAGAGCCTTTCTCAATTAGCAGTCATAACACCTGAAGCTTTGAACAGTTGTTGTATGTTTATCTTTCTCTTCAAGTTCACCCTGTTGGCTCTCATCGCCAGCCAAGTTCAAACAACCTTCTGTCTGGCAGCCACAAACACAGTTGCTCCAGCCCCCACCCCAAAGCCGAGATAGCCACACAGAGTTGGCGGCCTGTTCCCACGTTCTCGGTGTGTGTTCTGTTGCTCTCTTAAAAAATGGTGCTGAATGATGTGTCCATTGCCAACAAGGACTGGTGGGAGCTTATGATATTCACGGCACACCTCCAGCAGACATGTTTCAAAACACAAAAATCCCAGATCCAAACTCAACTCGCAAGGAGAGAAGAACGTTCCAGTGTGTGTGTTCTTGTGCTTCATTTTCCCTGATGGTCAAACATAGCCCTTAGCCGTGCAATACAGCGTCATGGTGACAGTGTGCCTTTAGAGTTACCCTCTCTGGAATTCCTTGTGCTGTTTGTTTTCTTCAAGTCTCAGCTTCCCCATCAATAAAAACAGGAACAATGATAGACCTCTTGTGGGACTGAAGGGTACACCACTCAGACAATGTACACAACGTGCTTAACCCAGTGCCTGGTGACCAGAGAGCAGTCACCTTTGCTCTGTTGTTGCTTCCCTGTCTTGTGAGGCTGTGAACAACTCCCATGTTGCATCTCCTTTCAGTTGTGTGCACAGATCTGTGTGGGATTTCCCACTCAGATTCAATGAGAAGAGAGGCAAAATGAATACATTCCTGGGGTCCTAGCCTGGCACAGGCTAAAGGCAGATGCTGTGACATGGTCTTGCACAGCAGCATACACACAAATTTGCTTTAAGAAACATCTGTAAAGACATATCTATTTATTTGAATGGCAAAGCAACAGAGGGAGACACACACACACACACACACACACGCACAGAGAGAGAGAGAAAGAGAGAGAGAGGTCAGGCTGTGGTTACCTGAGGCAGGGTCCTGGGAGATTTTGGGGCCTCCTTCTAAGGCCTACCTGAGTTCTATTGATCTCTGAAGATCAACAGATCTTCTGGCAACCCATTCCAGAGAACACTGGTCATCTATTTGATATGCACAGCCTATAGCACAAGCTCCTCCAGGTGCGTTCTTCATTCAACCGCGAATATCTAGACACATAGGCATGCTGTGCACTCATTCATCAAGTAGGTGGGTGAGAGGTGATCCACGATCTCTTCAAACACTGCTGAGCTCTCAGAAAAGCCCCACTGAGCCTTCCTCCCCATGCCAGGATGCCTCTGCCTCCCAGCTTCCCCTGGGAATTGCCTCCATTTCCTGAGCTCCTGAGGCAAGCACCATCTGCACAGGCCTGTCAGTCTACTCCTGCCCAGCGCTTTTTTTCCTGTGGATGTGTGTCTCCCACTCTCTCCCTCCTTCCAGAAAGGGCTGGAGGTGTTTCCTTACTGATCTCTGCAGCCCCATCTTTGCCTCTCATCCAGGTCTCATTGGTGTCAAGCACTTAGTAGGTGCTCTAGAATTATCTATTGCATCAGAGCATCAGCATGAAAGCAAGTGAGCCAATGAATGAAATGTTTCACAGGAAGCGGAACTGTTAAGGTGAAAATAAACTTGTAGGCCTTTAAGTCAAGCATCCACCTGCAAGTGTTAACCACACAGAAGTGATGACTCCCCTAAGAGGTGGGGAGTCTTGGGGCACAGTCCAGGTGTCCACTTCTGCTGTGACCTGTTATCCTTGCTGGATCTGCATCTTCATTCTTCCCAGAGGAAAGTTCCAGAAAATGCTGGGGGTGCAGAGGGTCTGCCTGAGTCTCTCTCTGTTAGGTCTCACCTCTCACTGAAGTCACCAATTCATTAACTAGGGTATCACTTTGCCTGGCCTCTTTATACAAAAACCAAATCAATATGTATTGATTGAGAGTCTCCTATGTAGACAACCAGGTGAGAATGAGGAAAAGCAGGAAATGTAAGAAGAGAGGAATTGTGTGCAACTTGTCTATCCCAGTGGTCAGCTGGACGCCCCAAGCTGTGTCCACAATCCAGTCCCCAGAAGGTAGTGGGCATGGCGTGGGCTTTCAGAGTGAAAGATGGGAGAGGGATCTCTTCTGTATCCTCATGTGAAAAAGACAGGAGAGGAGAATGTCATATAAATATCAAGTCCATGACTGTACCCTGGTCCTGAATGAAAATTCTAAGAATGATTAAACCTGATCCTGACTCCAGGATAAACAGAACTTTATTGTCACAATTGCTTTTCTTGCTTGCTGTCCCTGTGCTATACACACACACACACACACATACACACATACACAGTCTACCATCCTGTGCCTCATACATAAGGGATGCATTTTGCTCTACAGAAAGGCAATACTGGAGACAATCAAAAGATTTGATCATTGTCCCTGCTCAGCTGCGCATTCACTGCAGTCCTGGGCACATCAGTTAATTGCCTCAGGCCTCTACTTGTCTATTTTTTGAAAAGTAGAATGCTAACATAATTATCTGCTTTACAGCCACGCTGTGATTATAATTGTATTTTGTAGATATAAACACTTTGGAAGTTGAACTACTGTCTGCTTCACACAGTTGAAGCATTCTTCAGAACTCAACTGCAAACTTCAATACATCATTTCCAACAGTGAACAAATCAACTAGGCAGATCTGCAAGAAATAGAAGACCCAAACAACAACATAAACCAAAAATACCTAACAGGCACGGAACATGCTGATCAACAATAGAATCCATATTCTTCTCAAGTGTGCATGGAACATTCTCCAGAATAAACCACATGCTAGGCAATACAGCAAACCTCAGGAAGTAGAAAAGGAGAGAAAGAGTACAAAATATGTTTCTGACCACAGTGGAATGAAATTAGAAAGATCTCAAATCAACAACCTATTCTTCTACCTTGGATACTAGAAAAAGAACAAACAACCTAAAGCAAGCAGAGAGAAGGAAATAACAGAGATTAGAACAGAAATTAATGAACTAGAGACTAGAGAAACAATACAGAAAAAAAATCAATGGAACAAAAAACAGTTTCTTTGAAAATGTCAGTACAATTGACAAATATTTAGCCAGATTGAGCAAAAGTTACCTATAAGCAGGCTTCATGGTAGATAGTCCTCAAATCACCTACTCAATCTTTACATGGCCAAATAGACCTCAGACTTTGAGAGCCAGTGGTATGGCCAATGTGGCAGCCACACTGGAAACCAAGTGTCCTGACCCCCACTTGCATCTGCTGATGCTACCCTCCCATCTCATTTATTTTAAAATTTTTTTAAAAATGTATTTATTTGGCCGGCGCCGTGGCTCAACAGGCTAATCCTCCGCCTTGCAGCGCCGGCACACTGGGTTCTAGTCCCGGTTGGGGCACCGGATTCTGTCCCGGTTGCCCCTCTTCCAGGCCAGCCGTCTGCTGTGGCCCAGGAGTGCAGTGGAGGATGGCCCAAGTGCTTGGGCCCTGCACCCCATGGGAGACCAGGAAAAGCACCTGGCACCTGCCATCGGATGAGCGCGGTGTGCCGGCCGCAGCGCGCCAGCCGCGGCGGCCATTGGAGGGTGAACCAACAGCAAAAGGAAGACCTTTCTCTCTGTCTCTCTCTCTCACTGTCCACTCTGCCTGTCAAAAATAAAAAAAAAATTTTTTTAAATGTATTTATTTGAGATTCAGAAAGAGACAGAACTCCCATCTGCTAGTTAACTCGCCAAAGGCCCACACTATCCAAGGTTGGGCCCAGGACCAGAGCTAGAAGCTAGAAACACAATCCAAGTCTCCCACCTCGGTGGCAGGAACCCAATTATCTGATCCATTACCTGCTGTCTCAGCGTTTGCACTGATGGGAAGCTGGGATTGGGATTCAGAGCTGGGAATAGATCCTACACGTTCCGCTGTGGAATGCTGGCTTTAACTGGCATCTTAACTGCTAGGCCAGCCTCCTGCCCCTCATTTAACGTGTATCCATATGATCAGATGCTTATACTCTGGGCGGGGCATTGTGGTACAGCAGGTCAAGCCATTGCTTGGGATGCCCACCTCCCACATCAGACCGAGTGCTGGTTTGAGTCCCAGCTACTCCTCTTCAGCTCCATCTGCTTGCTAATGTGCCTGGGATGGCAGTAGACAATACCCCACGTACCAGGGTCCCTGTCACCCATGTGACAGATCCAGATGGAGTTCCTGCCTCCTGTCAATAGCCTAGTCCACCTAGTCACAGCTGTTGGGAGTATTTGTGGGAGCAAAGCAGTGAATGGGAAATCAGTCTCTCACTCCCTGTCTCCCTTACTCAATGTCACTCTTTCAAATAAGTAAGTCTGTTTTTAAAAAAGCTGCTTGATATATTGACTTACATTGAAAGACAGTAAGGAAACCATTGGAGAGAACTTTACCATGAGGTAAAATGATAAATTCTTGAATAAAGGGTTGGTGTGATGATGTAGTGGGTAAAGCAGGCACACGCAATGCAGGCATCACATATGGGCACTGGTTCACGTCCTGGCTGCTCTATTTCTGGTCCAGCTCCCTGCTAATTGCATGGGGGAAATCAGCAGAAGATGGCTCAAGTGCTTGGGTCCCTGCCACCTATGTGGGTGACCTGGAAGAAGCTCCTGGCTTTGAACTGGCCTGGCCCAGCCCTGCCTGACTGTTTTGGCCACTGGGGAGTGAACTCCAGTTCTCTGTCTCTCTGTCTTTCCCTCTCTCTGTAAAATGGGGCTGTTGCTGTGGCACAGTGTGTAAAGCCATTGCCTGTGGTGCTGGAATTCTATATGGGCACTGGTAATAGAGTCCCAGCTCCTATATTTCTGATCCAGCTCCCTGCTGATGTATATGGGAAAACAGTGGAGGATGCAAAAACAGTTTGGGCCCCTGCACCCACGTGGGAGACCCAGAAGAAGCTCCTGGCTCCTGGCTTCCAATTGGCCCATCTCCAGCTTTTGCGGCCATCTGAGGAGTGAACCAGAGAATGGAAGATAACTCTCTCTCTCTCTCTCTCTCCCTTCCTCCCTCCCTCCCTGTCTCTCTCTCTCTGTGTCTTTCTCTAACTCTGCCTTTCAAATAAATAATCTTGTAAATAAAAGTAAAATTAAAAAAAATTAAAAATCCTCAGTGAGTCAAATTGTTAAGTGAAATCACCATTCCTGCTGTGAATTAAATATTGTCTCTCCCCTCTGAGATATGATTCCCAATGGAACAGAGGTAGCAGGACCTTTAAAGAGGTGATTAGGACATTAAGAGGGATTAGTGCAATCTCTTGCGGATCTGGGTTATTAAAATTACAAGAACCAAGGCCGCGCCTCCTACTTTCACTCTCCTGCAGGTGGCCTTTCACTCCTCTGCCTTCCCATGTGCTGATTAAGGCTTCACCAGATGCACCTGCTCCATCTTGAACTTCCAACCTCTGGAATCATGAGCCAAATTATCTCCTGTTCTTTATAAAAACCTCCAGTCCCAGGTATTCAGAAAAAAGACAAAGACACCTCCCATTTTGTCACCCATATAAATCAAAAAGTATCCCGTTTTGAATTACCCCTGCAACCATTGCACCCATTTTCTCTGATTGCTGAGGGCTATAATAGTTGCAGCAGAGAATTTGAGTGATGCTCCTGGAGGCAGTTGTTCTCTCTTAGGGTCAGAGTGAGAGTTCTGGGATTATAATCCTGGACAGGAAGAAGTTGAGCAATAAGAGAACCAGGGCATGCACAGTGAGAGCGAGAGGAACATTGAGTTTAGGGGGTGAGCATCCCCAGAACTTTCCTTGCCTGTCTTGTGACAGAAACACTGCCTGGGGAGTGCAGCAGAGGTCGGGTAGGCATTCAGACTGCTTCTGAATGCTATCAGGAAGAATGCATGAGCCTCTTCTGAGAAAGAGTATAGTGTTACTTACAAGAATAAAATCAAGGAGCCAGCTGCTGTGGTGCAGCGGGTTAAGCCACTACCTGCGGCACCAGCATCTCATATGAGCACTGGTTCAAATCTTGGCTGCTCCACTTCTTATTCCACTCCCTGCTAGTAGCCTGGGAGGGCAGTGGAGGCTGGCTCAACTGCTTGGGCCCCTGCATACATGTGGGAGACCCAGAAGAGCTCCTGGCTTCTGGCTTCAGACTGGCCCAACTCTGGCCATTGCAGCCATCTAGGGAGTGAACCAATGGAAGGAAGATTTCTCTCTCTGCTTCTGCCTCTCACTAACACTGCCCTTCAAATAAATAAATGAATCTTAAAAAAAGAGATGTACTCTTCCAAGTTCTACTTTTCATCATGATCGTTATCATCATCATGATCTTTATTATTGCTGCTTTCTTTCAAATCCCTCCTACTTCCTCCAGCTGCAACCCTCTTAGGAATTTCAGAAACGAAGAAATTTGCAATCATATATGATAGAAAGTTAGGAGGAGGAGGAACATGGGGAAACAAACACTCTGTTTTTTTTAAGATGTATTTATTTATTTGAAAGGCAAAGATACAGAGAGGCACAGGTGGAGAGAGGGAGAGAGAGGGAGAGACAGAGAAAGAGGTCTTCCATCTGTTGGTTCACTCCCCAGATGGCCACAATTGCTGGAGCTGAGCTGATACAAAGCCAAGAGCTTGAAGCTTCTTCTGGGTCTCCCATGTGGGTGCAGAGGCCCAAGGACTTGGGCCAACTTCCGCTGCTTTCCCAGGCACATTAGGAGGGAGCTGGACCAGAAGTGGAGCAGCCAGGATTTGAACCAGCACCAACAGAGGATGCCAATGTCGCAGGAGGCAGCTTTACCTGCTACACCACAGCACCAGCCTCTAAGCACCCTATTTTCTACATGAGGAGACTGAAGTCTTAGAGTACATAGTTGCTGGCTGGATGTTAGCTATAAAAGAATTTTTAATATAAACCAAATAGCTCTAATTTCAGTGGTTGGAGACACCCAAACAAAAACATCTATTTTAGATTTGTGGATCCTTTTAAGACACATTCAGAGTCTTTCTATAAGGAAGAGAGCCAGAGTCACCCGGAGGGGCAGGTGTGTGGCACAGTGGTTAAGCAGCCATTGGGACTCCTGCATCCCACGTCAGAATGTCTTGTCAAGTCCTGGCTCTGGGCCTGATTGCAGCTTCCTGCTAATGTGCACCCTGGGAGTCCAAAGTAATTGAGTCTCTGTCACCCATGTAAGAGACCCGGATTGAGTACCTGTCTCCTGGCTTTGGCCTGGCCCAACCAGCACTTAGAGAGTAAACCAGGAGATGGACACTCTCTTCTGTCCCTCTGCTTTCAAGTAAATCAAAGAAAATAAACATATCTTTGAAAAGAACAATTACCCAAAGACTTTTTTTAAGACCACTGAACAGGGCAGGCATGCGGTGTGGCAGTCGATGCCAGCTGGGGCACCTGCATGCTATCCTGCAGGGCCTGTGTCCCCAGCCAGGCTCACTGTGGATTCCAGCTTCCTTCTAATGTGCATCCCGGGAGGGAGACAACAGTGATGGTTCAACTGCTTGGATTCCTGCTACCCACATGGGAGACCTGAATTAAACTCCTGCCTTCTGCCTTGGACCTGACATAGACCCGGCCATTAGGGGGCATTTGGGGAGTGAACCAGCCAATGGAAGATCTCTCTGTCTCTTACTATCTACCTCTCAAGCGCCTTTTTAAAAATTTTTTTTAAAAAAATCAAAAAACGAAAAAGCACTTATGCCTAGGCCTGTTGACTCGTGCTGAGTGGAGCAGAGCCCAAGCAGTCACCATTTGTTTGACCGCCCTGGGGGAATCCCATACATGGTGAAAGTTGAGCACCACCAGCCTAGCCTGCATTGGGCACTCTCTTCTTTATTTAGTTGCAGACTCCACTGGTGGTTGTAGAATAACTTCTCGTTTTATAGGTGGTCCCTCCTATGGCGTGTCCAGGGTTCTTAGTTACCTTAGTTAACGTGACTGTTGGTGTTCTCATTTTTTTTTTCTGTGAATAAAGAACTCTGTTCAGAGCATGCAGCCACTTCCTGGTGTTCCATGGCCTGACATTAAGCCAAAGAAGACAAGGGTGGTTGAGGGAATGCACGTATTTGGAGGTGCAATATCTACTATCTTCCATATCCACGCAGGGTGGCTTCTAAGACCCCTTTGGATTCCCAAATGCTCAGATTCTCAACTCCCTCTTACAAAATAGCACAGTATAGCCGGCGCCGTGGCTCAACAGGCTAATCCTCCACCTTGCGGCGCCGGCACACCGGGTTCTAGTTCCCGTTGGGGCGCCGGATTCTGTCCCGGTTGCCCCTCTTCCAGGCCAGCCCTCTGCTGTGGCCCGGGAGTGCAGTGGAGGATGGCCCAAGTGCTTGGGCCCTGCACCCCATGGGAGACCAGGAAAAGCACCTGGCACCTGCCATCGGATGAACGCGGTGTGCCGGCCGCAGCGCGCCAGCCGCGGCGGCCATTGGAGGGTGAACCAACAGCAAAAGGAAGACCTTTCTCTCTGTCTCTCTCTCTCACTGTCCACTCTGCCTGTCAAAAAATAAAAAAAATAAAATTTAAAAAAAGCACAGTATTTACATGCAACCCATGCCCGCACATCTAGATTACCCAAACACCAAACACTGTAAATGCTATGTAAGTGGTTGTTAAACTCTATCTTCTGTGGAATAACGACAAGAAGAAATGTCTGAAAATCGTCAACATACATGATATTTTTTTCTGCTCTTTTCCATACATATTTTCTCCCCCTGAGCATTTTTTGCTGCGGAGTTCATGCAGGTGGAGAGCCAGCCGTATTCGCGCGGTCTGGAAGGCCTAGCTGGTATCCACACAAATCTCAGCCTTGCTCTTGCCACCCTCGGGCTGCCAAGGCTCCCAGGCCAACCAAGCTGAGATCAGGCTAAAATGAAAAGCGATTCAGTTGTAAGCGAGTGAAGCATAGATAGTCTCCCAACAGAAATCTCCAGCCACAGGACAAGCTCTCCTGCATCAGAGCAGAGGAACCAAGAGGGGAGGAAGCAGAATACGCCAGCTCCCAAGCCTGGTGCTGGATCCCTGGCGCAGGAAATAAACCAAGGGCCGTTTGGTCGTCCGCTTCTTTTTCATTATGGAGAATGATCAAGTCCCGCCCGCTGGTGTTGTCAGGACTGGAGTTGCCCAAGACTGCATTTTGCCGGGTTTGAAGAAGTCAATTTCAACATGTCAAAAATTTGTTTCAAGGCCTGGGATCAGACAGAGCTGAAGGGACGCGGAGGGCTCAGTTAAATGGTGCATTTGCGCTGGGTACGTGCGCTGCGCTCAGCAGGGCAATGCGGGTAAGGAGAGGCCCAGGACCCACCAGAGCGCTGCAGGGCGCGAGGGAACGTGCCTGGGATCCAGCCTGCTTCCCGGAGCAGAACCTCCCGCCTACCTGAGGTCAGGAAAGCTCTGTGATCAGCAGCAATGAACAGGGACCAACTCACTGGGGTTCAAAGAAAACAGTCACTCCAACCGAGCAGCCCAGCGTGTGTGCCAAGCTTGGGGGTCCGAGCGAGCTGTGCTGGGATCAGCTTGGCGGAAGAATGATCCCAGCAGCGCGTTGGGACCTTTGCCCTGCGTTGTGAAATCTGTGGCTTCTGAATTGCTACTATCTGCACTGTTTTCATAGCACAAAGACTGGCGCTGCAACAGCCCCTTTCTCCTTCCCCACCTCCTCCCGGTCTTTCCTCCTAAGGCTGGGCTCATCTGCTCCGGACAAAGGGAGCAAAAAAGCCGCGACTTCCCACCCCAAGACCCTTTTGTGCCCAGCATGGGCTGGAGTCGGGGAAGGAGCGGGCCCAGCCCCAGCAGACAGGGAGCGTCTCCAACAGCGGCTTCTGTTGTTCTCCGCGGTGGAAAACGCTGCGATGGGCCAGATCGCGGGCAGAGATAGGGAGTCCGCTGGCCGGGGTTTCTTCACCTCCCTTTATGTTTGGTTTGCATATTCGCCCACAAAGATCCTCATTGTTAAGAGGAGTCCGAAGCCTTTTTATATGCATGGAAGCAGGGCGCTGTTGCTTTCTGTGGAAGTGTTTATCAAGTTCTTAATAGACAAGCAGATCATTGAAAAGCCTGTCGTTCTGATCCTACGAGGTCAACATGTTTAGTCCCTTTTGTATAGACGGGAAGCTGAGGCTCGGAGAGGGGTCGCATAGCAACCAGCGGCAGAGCCAAGTTTGGAGCCCAAAGACGCCAGGCTGCAGAGTCCCGGCCCTTGCTCCCGCTCTGTGCTCTTTCCCTGCTGTCTTCTCTCCTTGGCCTACTCTGATTCTCCTGCCTTCTTTCCTGAAGGGTGGTTTCGCCGTGGACTAAGTCCTCCCGAGGGTTTTCCTACGGGCTTGGGAATTTCTGAATAACTGCAGCCCGAGGGAGCCCTCCGCGGTCTTGCTGCTACTCCTCCTGGGGAACGTGACCGCATTTCGGATCATCAAGGCCCTGCACCAAGAGAGGACCAAGGTCGCATTCACGGTGCGGCTTTGTGTGTCGGACTTCGGTTTTCACCTTGGACGTGAGGACACGAGGGGCGCAGCCCTGGGTGTGGGGGCTCTCATCCTGGGAGCTGCAGATGGAGCAGGCCGGCTGTCCGCTACTGGGAAATCCTGACCTGAACCCGGAGGACATGTGCTAAGGGAAAGCCAGGCACAGGAAGACAAACAGTGTGAGAGATCGCTCAGAGGAGGGGATTAGAGCAGTCAACATCATAAAGGCGGAAAGCAGATTGGGGGCTGCCCGGGCCTGGTGGGGAGGGGACGGACAGACTGGGAGCTGTTGTTTAATGGGTATGGAATTGTAGCTTTGCAAAATGGGAGAGTTACACAGGGTAGAGATGGATAGGGTGATGGCTGTATAACACCACATGGTATCCAGTAGACGGAAGTGTGCGTTTAAAACAGCCAAGACGGCACATTGTCTGTTATGCATTTTTTTTTTTCACAATAAAAAGCTTTTTTAGCAGCAACTGCATATGCTCCAGCAGGTGCAGAAGGCAGGAGAGCTCCCTACACTGAGAGCAGCAATGGCAGCAGCCACCTGCCAGAGCAAGCCTCATTGGATCTTGACTTCCTGCCTGCTGAATGCTCACCGAAGTAGAAAACCAGAGGCCATGGCAGGGTCTCGGGTGAGGAGACAACAGGTGCAGAGGAGGGCTGGAACGGGGCAGCAGCTGGTGGTGGAAGCGGGCAGCTCACTCCGCTCAGCCCAGCCGAGGCAGGTGAGGGCTGCTGTGGGGGCCCTCGCCTCTGTGCGCGCCCTGAGGCTAGCACAGCACAGAGACAGGCATCCGCGCTTGGTCAGCGGTCCACATCTGAGGCTGCACCGACCCTGACACGGGGCTGAATATATTTGAAACCAGTCTGGATGGGTACTGATACTCCCCAGGATATCAGCTATCTGCACAGCATCTACATTGTGCATGGTTGCATAAATAATCTTGAGATGAATACTTGCAGGGATGGGGAGGGTTGGCCAGGATGTCCCTGCTAAGGTGGCACTGGAAATTCAATAAACCTCCAGCAGGCCAGTGTTCAGGTTGACAATTCTGTATGGCCCACAAAGGATGTCATAAATATTCAAATAGCCCTTGGCAGGAAAAAAAAAAAAAGGTTTCCACCCCTGGAAGTATAGGGAGAGAAGACGGGAGAAGGTGCAAAAAGTGCATTACTGAGTATAAGGTAAATGAATGTCCCTGGGGTTTGGTATCTGTAGGGGTCTTGGCCATTCTGACTGAGAACTGTGTCACTGTGAAGTATAGCTTTGGGCTCTCTTAGCATCTAAATGCCTCCCACCATTGCATTACCATATCTCATCAATAGCTGCTCTCCAGGGCAATTATCTATCATTAGGCACTTCTGGCAGTACCCTTTTAATTAGCATGATGGTGTCCAGTGCAAATAAAACCTTCCTTGCTAATTTCAGTCCTGCACAAAGAAAGGCCTCTTTTCTTTTTTTGCCCCCTGGGGTTCTTTGGGCTGAATTTACTCTGGTTCCTGAAGTGTGGAAAAGTAAACAAGATTTTGTTTGGATTCCAACCCTCAGTTTCTCTGGAGGAAAACACAGCTCAGTGCCAGGAAGTGATCCCAAAGCAAACAGTTGTCCTAGGACTCCAACTTGATAATCATTTCGAAGAATGTTAACAGAACAACAACAAACCCAGAGGTTTTTTTTGGTTTTTTAATAATTAATTAAAGATATGAGAGAGGAAGGAGTTGGCCTGTGTTTTAATTGCTTTGCATTTCCACAGACAGGGAATCAATTGTAAAAGGCATGATCAGTTTTAGCTAAGGAGGTATGCAGGGCGTGAAACACTCATTGACTATTTCACACAGTTACATGAAGTTAGAACAAGCAGTAGAAATTTCTGGAAGGAAGATGAGAGAAACAGACCCCCGGGACTCACATCCACACAGGGACAGGAGCACTTCCCCAGGTCCTAGGCGGTGAGAGTTGACTTATCTCTGGGGAATGTGCTAACTGTCCCCCAGGGCACAGGAGTCTCTCACTGGACAGAGCCATCTTGGCGTGGGCTGTCTCCAGGCCTCACTTCCATCTCCCTGGCCTGTTCTGGACGTGGCTTTGAGGCTAAAATGGGGCAAGACTTATTCAATGGCTCAAGGACAGAAAGTGATCTGAAATGTCAATAGATACATAATTAGGTTTGGGGTATTGTACTGTTTTTAAAACATTGTTTTCTTGTTGTATTATTTTTTTTTATACAGGCAGAGTGGACAGTGAGAGAGAGAGACAGAGAGAAAGGTCTTCCTTTTTGCCGTTGGTTCACCCTCCAATGGCCGCCGCGGTCGGCGCGCTGCGGCCGGCGCACCGCGCTCGTCCAATGGCAGGAGCCAGGAGCCAGGTGCTTTTCCTGGTCTCCCCATGGGGTGCAGGGCCCAAGCACCTGGGCCACCCTCCACTGCACTCCCGGGCCACAGCAGAGGGCTGGCCTGGAAGAGGGGCAACCGGGACAGAATCCGGTGCCCCGACCGGGACTAGAACCCGGTGTGCCGGCGCCACAAGGCGGAGGATTAGCCTGTTGAGTCACGGCGCCGGCTATTATGTTTGTTTTTATCTACTTGAAAGGTAGGATGAGAGAGAGGGAGGGGGAGGAGGGGGGATCCACTGGCTCACTACTCAAATGCCCACAGCAGCCAAGGGTGGACCAGACTCTGTGATGGTCTCCCACAGAGCTGGCAGAGGCCGGCAGCGCCTGCCTCCCAGGGAGCACATTAGTGGGCAAGTGGATCAGAGTGGAGTGACTGGGGCGGGAACCAGCACTCTGATGTCCCTTGCAGGCCTCCCAAGTGGCAGCTTAACCTGCTGCACCACAATGCCCCCCCACGGCTGTCTCTCTTTCAACAGTGATTACGCAAACGAATCTACTACTTGTATAGTTAAAAAAAATAAGAAATAGAAAAATATGTGATACTACAAAGGCGGATTTTTAAAAATTCTATGTTGACTGGAAGGGGAATTTTCTAATGATGAACTCTCATCCCAATTCCATTCGCATATAAAGGTTTTTTTTTTTTTTTTTTTTTTTTTTTTTAGGCAGTATAAATCCACAAAGGTATCCAAAAGTATGCACCATCTTTATTTGGGCACCTGTTGCAGCACAGTGGGTTAAACAGCTGCTTGGAAACCTTTGCATCCCCCAGCAGAGGGCCAGTTCAAGTCCTGGCTACTCCATGCTTCCAGGAGGCAGCAGCCCATGGCCCAAACACCTGGGTTTCTATCACTCATGTAGGAGGTCTGGACTGGGTTTCTTGCTCCTTACAATCCTGCCTGTTGTAACCATTTGGGGAGTGAACCAGAAAATGGAAGCTCGCTCTGTCATCCTGCCTTTCGAATAAATAAATAAATCTTAAAAAAAAAAAAAAAACTCTGTTATTTATCATTACCAGGAATGGATTTTTGTTTCCTTGTCTAAGGCTCTCTTATCAACAAAATACTTGAAAATTGTTTTGGGGCCAGTGCTGTGTCGTAGCAGGTAAAGCCACCGCCTGCAGTGCCAGCATCCCCTATGGGCGCTGGTTTGAGTCCTGGCTGCTCCACTTCCGATCCAGCTCTCTGCTGTGGCCTGGGAAAGCAGTAGAAGATGGCCCAAGTCCTTGGGCTCCTGCACCCTTGTGGGAGACCTGGTGGAAGCTCCCAGCTCCTGGCTTTGGATCGACTCAGCTCTGGAAGTTGCAGCCATTTGGGGAGTGAACCAGCAGATGGAAGACTTCTCTCTCTCTATCTCTACCTCTCTGTAACTCTGCCTTTCAAATAAAATGAATAAATATTAAAAAAAATTGTCTTTGGTATATTCCTAGCACCAAAAAGATATTTGAATTGATGGATGAGTAATATTGAAATAAATCTTTTAAAACACATTTTTTCTTTGATTATAAAATGTAGTATGAGCAGTCTTCAAAAAGTTCATGGAGAACGCCTGGTTTTGGCCTAGCTGTTAAGATGCCATTAAGACACCTGAGCTTCACAAGACGCCACCTGGGTTTGATGCTGGCTCTGGCTCCCAACTCCAGCTTCCTGCCAAAGTGCACCCTAGAAACAGCGTCACGTGTCTGCAAGACCCTGGGTGACTCAAGTTGTTGGGTTCTTGCTGCCCTCATGGGACACCTGGTTTGAGGTCCCTGCTCCCAGCTTTCAGTGTGTTGTGGGCATTTGGGAAGTGAATGAGAGCTGTCTGTCTGTCTCTCTCTCTCTCTCTGTCTCAGAAACAAAACAAAAATTAATTTAAAAGAAAATGAATATCATAAAGAATTATGCATGGACTCAAAAAAATTTGTGCCAAAATAAACATAGCTTTAAATCCCATTTTCCATGAGCATTTTGAAGCATTATCAAATAACAGAAATTTTAGAAACTATAACACAACACCTCCCAATACCCAGAAACCTACAAACTGGACGTTGATCATTGTCAATACCTCTGAGACGTAGGCAACTTACCACACGTGCTTTGTAAAGGATCCCCGCACAGGAGCCCGTGGTGGCAGCTCCCTTGGTTGTGGGACAGGCATGCTAAGCCTCAGATACATTTTCACCAGACCTGCCCCTTACAATGGATGTGGACTGAGTATTACATAAACTAAGGACATTCGAGTGTGAAAACACATAATGGTTCTTTCTTTATAAAATGTTTTAGAAGGTTTATTTTATTTATTTGAAAGGCAGAGTTAGAGAGAGAGAGAGAGAAGGAGGCAGATGATACACACAGAGAGAGATTTTCCATCCACTGGTTCACTCCCCAGATGGCTGCAACAGCTTGGGCTGGGCCAGGCTGAAGCCAGGAGCCTGGCGCTTCATCTGGATCTCCAATTTAGGTGCAGGGGCCTGAGGATCTAGGCCATCTTTTGCTGCCCTCCAGCACTGTGGCTGGTAAAGCTGCTGCCTACAGTGCTGATATCCCATATGGGCACTGGTTCAAGACCCAGCTGCTCCACTTCTGATCCAGCTCTCTGCTATGGCCTGGGAAAACAGTAGATGATGGCCCAAGTCCTTGGCCCCCTGCACCCATGTGGGAGACCTGGAAGAAGCTCCTGACTCCTGGCTTCGGATCAGCGCAGCTCCGGCCATGTGGCCAACTGGGGAGTGAACCTGCGGATAGAAGACCTCTCTCTCTGTCTCTCTGCCTCTCTGTGTAACTCTGACTTTCAAATAAAATAAATAAATCTTTTAAAAATCAATAAAAAATAAAAATAAAAAGTAGTGCGCACTTGGACAGCACTGGCAGTGTGGGACTGCAGACGAGCTATCGGCTTGCATCCTAGGACAGCCGTGGGCAGGATGGGCACACAGTGGCCGAGACGGCCATGTGGGTCGTCGCATACTGCTGGACAGGCATTGGAAATAAACGCTGTGTGGACCTCACTGCCCTTGCACTTGAGATAAGATCGTTCGGCTGGAAGGTCTCAAAATGTAGAGGACTGAGCAACCTTCAGGGGCATCAGCCAGCTCCATAGGCTTTGGAGGATCGACCCCTGTGGAGCAGTCCACGGATGAAATTCATTCCAGCTTCAGCTGAACAGCAGTTCATAAGTACTCTCTGCCACCCAGGGAAAGTAGCCCACCCCGTCCTCCTCTCTGCCCACACCGTTGGCTTCTCCTTTTGGTTTTCCTGATTTGGGAAGTGTGGAGATACATTGAGGGATGAGCCCGTCTGTCAACCAAAGCTGCACGGGTCCAAGGCTCCCATTCAGATTTCCTGGTTCCAGCGCTGGGGAGAAGGGAGCTCCAGGTCAGGCCACATTCCTGAAAGGGGTCCCAGCCGGGTGAGGCAGGTCTGTTGCAGTTGATTTCTCAACAATGTTGCAGTGGATTCCTTTCTGAGAGGAGGAGCGTGGTGGGGGCAAGAGGCGTGGAGTCACCACACAGACCCCGGGGGGGGAGTCGGGTGAAAGCAGGCCAGAGGTGAGCAGCCCCCAGACTCGTTTATTTCAGTTAGTACAACAGCTTATATAGACAAGACCAGCCAATCTGGTCAAGGGGCGGTCTATGCCCCAACCAATCACAGCCTGTTGCCAGGTAGTTTCCAAAGCCATCCAATCACAGCCTGTTGCCAGGCAGGCTCCATTGCCAGGAGGGTTTCAAAGCCATTCCTGAGTAACTGATGCTGGCTTGCCAGTGGCCATCTTGGCATGGCCTTCTCATTCCACCACACAAGTCCTGCGTTTTCCCTGGTGCTGGTGTGGGGACTTCCTGCTAACTTTCCGGCAAGCAAAATGCATGGGCCCAGCAGCAGCCAGCTCATCGTCCATCCGGGCCTCAACGAAAGCCAAACTGCCCTACTCATCTTAAGGTTCTTGCAAGGGGCTCTGCTGTCTTCATCTGTCTGGCTCAGCTCCCTCTGCCCACTCTGGTCCTGGGGCCTCACTCTTGTCTACTGGATGCCATTTGATGAGGCTGTCAGTCAAGGGCGGAGCTAGGCCAGTCACGGGCTTCCTCCCTGGGAGCTGAGTCTTGAGCTAAGAGGTGAAAACGGTGCCACAGTGCCCTGAGCCGACCTTCAGCTCATCCGGGTAGCCCAGCTCCTGCCCCTCTTTGGCTCAGAGAGTCAGCTTTCCCTCTGATCCAAGCAACTGCCCATATGCTTCCACTGAACTCTGTTTCTGGTTAAAGTACGCAGAGCTGATTTAACTGGAAAAATCTTAAAGGACACAGCTCTCGGCAGTGTGTGTGTGCAGGTGCACGTGGTTGTGTTTGCCCCGGAGGTGCAGCTTGGGCCTGTGCATTTTCGTCGTCAGTCATGCAACGAATAGACTGGGCATTCAGTTTACCATACATGCCCCCTTTACTAAATCCTCCCAAGATCCTTACAGAATGAGATATTCTAACATCGCATGGTTTGCTTTGGTGACTACATCGTCCTGCATTCAGTGGCTTCCATGGGCTCACTCTGTGAATGTCAAGCCCATCGCCACCACAGGTGAGGATGAAGCAATCTGACATCATCAGTGAGTATCCATAAGGGTTTTACATCTGCACAGCCCACAAAACCAAAGTGCAATGGTGAAGACGCCACTTGAGATGTGTGTATCCCTTATCAGAGTGCCTGGGGTTTGAGTCTTGCCTCGGCTTCCAACTCCAGCCTCCTGCGTGCATAATTTTCACCCTGGGAGGCAGTGGTGGTGTCTCAAGTACTTGAGTTCTTGTCACTCTTCTGAGAGACCTGGATGGAGTTCTGGGCTCCTGGCTTCAGCTTGACCCAGTTCATGCTACTAAGGACATCTGGGGAGTGAACCGGGAGATGGAAGATCTCTCTCTCTCTCTCTCTCTCTCTCTCTCTCTCTCTATATATATATATATATATATATATGTATGTATATATATAGCTCTGTCTCTCTGCCTTTCAAATAACAAAAATTAATAATTAAAAAATGCAAAATCTTTCCCCGTCACAATCATCATGTCTAAGAATTCTTCAGTCCCATCTAAATTCTCATTAATGCCATTCATTAACAGGGGTAACCCGCGGGTACTCTTCATCCATGTGCTCTCATCACTAGAACACTGTCTTCAGGTTGTTAGAGTAGCTCATCTGCTGTGGAAACTTGCGGAGATGACCTGGACATGCTTGCTTTGCCTTCTTGCTTTCACTCATTCTCTTGAACACAATCTCCTGCAAGTTTGCTCTTCCATAATGTCCATTTGCAGGCCTGGGATGGGATGGAAACTGGAACTCTACAGTTGAATCTGTAGCTTCCACATGGCCCTCCCATTGAATAATGATGTCAACTGTATCTCTCTGATTCATACAAGTGACACTTTGGCCTCCATCTTTTTTTTTTTTTTTTTTAAAGATGAGTGACAGAGAGCTGAGGAGAGACAGAGAGAGAGAGAGAGATCTCTTCTGTCCACTGGTTCACTCCCTAAATGCCTCCAACAGCCAGAGCCAGGCTGGGAGCTCCGTCTTGGTCTCCCATGTGGATGGCAGGAACCCAAGTACTTGAGGCCTTTCATGGAAGCAGGAAGCTGGGGCAGAAACACAGAGTAGCAGGGACTTGAACCAGGTCCTCTGATACGGGATGCAAGCATTCCAACAGCAGCTTGACCAGCTGCCCCGTGACGCCCAGCCCTGGCCTCCATCTTTAATCTTCATTTTGTCTCTCACCTCATTGAGCATCTAGATGGGGGGGAAATGCAATTTATTGGGGGCCTCCCTGTTTCTGCAATTTTTAGCCCTATCATCAGCATGCTACATTACAACATTTCCCAGGTGGGCTAGGAAAATAGATTTTGCTATGCTCAATACATACTTCTATAAACACACCATGTACATAAGGTTTAAAAGCCCTGGCATCAAATTCACAACTGCGTTTTTGTAGCAATTTCTACTTTTTCTGTTCAACATCTTCATCTTGTATTTATCCTAGTACTTAATATGATTTTTAGTGACAACACTGTGTTCTTCAGCTACAGCCATTCTTTACATAAGACATGTAGCAATCAATATTCCTCCGAGAAATGGGGTTTCCTGCAATGTTCCTAAAATAGATGGTCCTCTTGGTCTATTTTCTCCCCCACTATTAATGATACAGAATTGGTGCAGGAAAAGATGCTAGAGAAGCAGGTAGAAGGAACCATTCCTGGCAGCTGACCCCCAGCCCAGGGCGTGGCAGGCTGTGCAAACTGGAGGCATCCGTTTTTGCTTGGGGCTGTTATTGCCATGTCAACTCCATGTTGCCAGCTCATTTGATTTTTCTTAGAAAAAGATAAAATCAGACTTTTATGTGAAATTTTACTTTAAAAATACTATCTTGATTTTTTTTTTAACGTCACTGAGCATATCAGCAAAATATATTTTTTGGGCCAAAGGCTCCCTGCTCGGCCGGCCCCTAGGGCTGCGAGTTTGCTATTATCAGAGACAACAGGGAGCCTGGGGGATCGTTTGGCATGGGTGGCTGCCCAGATCATGAAGGCTGGGGCCCCTCTTAGGGACAAGCTGTCTTCCTTTCAAAGACCTGAGACGCCTGCAGCCGGGAACAGAGGGGGTGGGGAGAGTGGGAAGAGAGCTAAGGCCCCATTTTTGCATTTTGCCTGGGGCAGCTAGTGACTCACCTGCGCTTTCTCCTGGATTCCAAGCAGGCAAATTCCACTCCCAGACTTTTCTTTCCCTTCTGATCTGCCTATTCTTAATGATTCTGCTTTAAATGTTTAAAAAATGATTTCCTTGAGAGGCAGAAAGGGAGAGAGACAGAGAAAGAGAGACGGAGAGACAGAGACAGAGAGAGCTCCCACCTGCCAGCTTGAACTCCCCAAATGCTCACATCAACCAGGGAGTCAAAACCCAAACCTGGGAATTCAGTCCAGGTCTCCCGGACTGCTGGGGGAGGAGCTGGAAACCAGGGGACTCCCACATGGGACTCAGGCATCTGTAACTGCTAGGCCAAAAGCCCACCTAATTCTATTTTTAAAAAGTATTTATTTATTTGAAAGGCAGAGGACAGAGGGGGGAGAAGGGGGAGAGAGAAAGAGAGAGAGAGAGAGGGAAAGAGAGGGAAAGAGAGAGAGAGAGAGAGAGGAGAGAGGAGGAGAGAGGAGAGAGATCTTCAGTCTGCTGTTAACCCTCTAAACGCCCACCATCGTCAGGGCTGGGCCAGACTGCAGTCAGGAGCCAGGAACTCCATCTGGGCCTCCCACAGGGAGAGCAGGGACCCGAGTGTTTGAGCCGCCACCTGCCACCTCCCAGGATGCATTAGCAGGAAGCTGGATCAGAAGCGGAGGTGTCAGGGCTGAACCCAGGCATCCCGCTATGAGATGTGGGGGCCCCACGAGGCAGCTTAGCCTGCTGCGCCACAGCACTCACCCCAGCGACCCTGTGTTTTCAACCAGAGAAGGTCAGCCTCAGATGAAGTTTCATGGACTGGTGGATCTGTGGTGAATTCCTGCCAACTCCAGGGCACGACTGCACAGCCGAAACCAAAAGCACACCAAGAATCCAACCAGGAAGGCAGCGTGGCTGGGATAGAGTACAGAGGCCAGGAAAAAGGGGAAAAATCGTTTATTATGGAAAAAAAGACACTAATGAACCCAAAACAAAAACTGCCTTTTATAAGAGACATTTACAATGCATTAAGCTTCCCTGTTGAGACAGGTTTGACATTCTGAGATGATGCACACACATATCACATATACACACATATATATGATTTATTTATTCACTTGAAAGGCAGAGAGAGAGGGAGAGAGGGAGGAAGACAGAGACAGAGACAGAGACAGAGAGAGAACTTCCACCTGCTTCACTTGCTGAATACCCACAACAATCACACTGAAGCCAGGAGCTAGGAACTCCAACCTGGTCTCCCACATTGGTGGCAGAGGTCTAAGCCCTTGGGCGATCATCCACTGCCTCCAAGGTGCATCAGCAGAGAGCTGAATCAGAAACAGAGCAGCTGGGACTGGAACCAGTGTGGGATGTGGGTGGCTTAACCTGCTGTGCCATCTCACTGTTGGAATAACCTGGGAAGCTCACACGTAATTCACTTTTATAAGCCTTCTGTGTTCATAAGCATATTAAAAGCACATTTTTGTTTCAGTTTTGGAAAGGGCCCATATTTGGCAAGCAGCCTTCATGATGGCCCCCAGTGATCCCGCCTCCCGGTGTAATTCCCTCCCACATGGCCCATGTGACCAATGGGATAGAGCAGGAGCCATGATATGTCACCTCCCAAATCAGATTGTGCAACTTGCTGCAACTTCAGTTTTACTCTCTCTCCCTTTTTTTCCTCTTTGCTACTTTCTGCAGGGGAAGCAGCTGCCAGGCTATTTGGAGAGTCCTGTGGAGAGATCCATAGAGCAAGGGTGAGGCCTCTGTCCAGCAGTCCACAGAACAACCTCATGAGAGAGCCTGGAAGGAGACCTGACAGCCCGTAGCCCGCAGCCTGCAGTGACCGGGATGACAGCTTGACCACTGCTTCATGAGCAGCCCTGAGAATCATCAGGCAGAGGTCCCCCTGAATGCCTGAGTCTCAGAAACTGTGTGCTTTGAGTTGCTGAATTTTGGTAATTTTGTGACAGAGCAACGAATACTTAATCTACTATTGTTTCATTTTTAAAGATATTTATTTTCATCTACTTGAAAGAGAGAGAGAGAGAGAGAGAGAGAGAGAGAGAGAGAGAGAGAGAGAGAGAGAATTAGTTCTTCCATTTACTGGTTCACTCTGCAGATGCCTGCATTAGCCAGGGCTGCGTCAGAGTGAACCGAGGTGAGGAGCTGGGAGTTCCACCTGGGTCTCCCATGTGGGCAGCAGGGGCCCAGGCACTTGGGCCATCTGTCGCTGCCTTCCCAGGTGCAATAGCAGGGAGCTGGGTGGGAAGTGGAGCAGCCAGGACTCAAGCTGGTGCTCTGATACTGGATGCAGGCATCACCAAACAGAGGCTCAGTCCTCTGTGTCAGGACACCCACCCCCCTTGTTTCATTTTTACTACTATTCACAAATCTATTCATAAATACAAACAGAATTCCTAAAAGTGTTACTTTTATTGAGTTGCTTCTGTTGAAATGTTAAAGACGCTGTTAAAGCAGGGGGGTGACTTCCAGCACACCACTGCTACAGGAAACATGAACAAGGGCGAGTCTGTGGGTCCTTCCTTCAGGACCATTTACAGTTCTGGAAGAAGCCTACTTACTTAGAACAAAGAGCCATCATCATTCTTCCTCTGTCCTCAGGGCTACACCAGTCTTAGCTGTTAAACAGCTTTAAATTCCAGCTAGAATATGTAATCAGTATCCAAGATGCAATGAGCGGAGCAGGTGGGCTGGTGCCCAGAGCTGAGGCAGGGTAGTGCGGGAAGTGAGATGGGAAAATCACCTGATGTCCATTTGGGGTCCTGAGTGTTGGGATGGGGAGTATGTGAGACACGCATTCGCTGGTTGTTACTTGTCTAAATCAAGATCCCAACCTGGTCCATAGGTTACATTTTGCAGTTCATCTTTTAAATCTATTTTAAGGTAGATTCCTCGCTTCTCCCAGCTCCACAATCATTTTTTTTTAAACATTTATTTATTTATTTGAAAGGCAGAGTTACAGAGAGGCAGAGGCAGAGAGAGAGAAAAGTTTTCCATCCTCTGGGTTCACTCTCCACATGACCTCAATGGCCAGTTTATCTCCACAATTTTTGTTCCATACCTTCGACTTATTGCTGTAACTGTTTGCTATAGGCTTCCCAATGCTTGGATTTTTTGTTTGGTTTATTCTTTGGAGTGTCGTTTGACTTGTTTCCCGATCTCTCTTATTTCCTGGAGCTCTGGAGCCTTGATTAGATTCAGCTTCATGTTTCGGGCCCTAACAGCTCAGAGGGTGTGCTCTAGGCTTGGCTATATCATTCCTTAGGGAGTTTGAGTGATGTGCCCATGGGATGGCTCATTCCTTTGAACAATTCAGGTTTCTGCAGAATTAACCCTGGCCCACTGCTCACAATTCATCCGCAGAAACCTATGATTGCTCCTTGTTGTGAATACCAAGAGGCTATGGCTTCCACTTGGGGCTGTATCTCTAAGCCCTGGAGCTTTAATGCGCGTATACCTGTGATGTCGTTCAAACACAGACTTGATTCAGGAGGACTGAGGTGAGATTCTGGTTTTCTAGTGAGCTCTCAGGTTATTTCAACAGCCCGTGGGTCTCTGGGTCCCCTGGGAGCAGCAATACCCCAGGACATCTCTAACATCCAACAGCCTGGTAAGAGTGGGATGGAACCACACAGAAATTTTCAAGGTTCTCTGTGATGACTTATACCAACTGGCCCTAAGAATTAGGGAGGAGCTCTAAATAGGATATCACTCCAGGGCTCTTTTCTTGGAAAATTTGCCCTCTCTTGGAAAACTTCCCCACGGGGACCAGCCATGGCCTCAGAAGCCCTCCTTCACATGCCCTCCCATCTCCAGTGCCTGGCTTCACAACAATGTCCTGTTGACTGGGCTGAATCACTAGAAGTGGCCACTTCCTACTCCTCGCCCACTAATATCTCTGCCTAAAGCTCTGCAAGTGGAGATGGAAAAGGAACAGTGACAAACGTACTGTGCTCTGGTCGTCTCCAAAACCTGCTGTACCGAGAAGGGCATGGGCCAGAAACTGTCACAGGTATCTAACACCTCCAGAGCATCCTGCCAGGATCACCTGGGGACAAATAACCCCACTGCATGCAGGGGAGGGAGGGGCTGCACCAAGCAAGAGACGGTAATAAACCAACTGTCCCCAACAGCAAGTACTGCAGTTGATTGCTCCACATTTGTGACTGTCTGAATCTTATCGCTCAAATTAGGCTTTCACTCATTCCTATCTCTTGGCTTGAGGTCCCAGATCCACGCTCCAGAGGGAGAGAGGGAGAGAGGGAGAGAGGGAGAGAGGGAGAGAGGGAGAGAGGGAGAGAGGGAGAGAGGGAGAGAGGGGGAGAGAGAGAGAGAGAGAGAGAGAGAGAGAGAGAGAGAGAGAGAGAGAGAGAGAGATCCTATCTGCCAATTCACTCCCCAAATGCCAACAACAGCCAGACGACTTGTGTCAGGCTGAGGCCAGGAGTTGGGAAGTCAGTCCAGGTCTCCCAAATGAGTGGCAGGGACTCAACTGTTTGAGGGACCTCTTCCTCCCAGGGTCTGCACAAGCAGGAAGGTAAAGTCGGAGCAAGAGCCAGGAGTCAAAAACAGATTCTCCAAAATAGGAGATGGTATCTTAATTGCTGGGTTAAACACCTGCTCCCCATGGTCTAGTTCTATTCTTCAGCTTTAAAAGGTTTATGTATTTGTTTTAAATTCAGAGTGACATGGTTGGGGGGCAGATAAATAAATAGACACACACACACACAGAGAGAGAGAGAGAGAGAGAGAGAGAGAGAGAGAGAGAGATCTTGCATCCACTGGTTCACCCCCCAGATGGCTACAACAGCCAGCTGTGGACCAGGTAGAGGCTAGGAGTCAGGGATTCCATCCTGATCTCCCATGTGTGTGGTAGGACCCAAGAACATGAGCCTTCATCTGCTGACTTCCCATGCGCATCAGCATGAAGATGGAGTGGAAGTGGAGCAATGAGGGCTCAAGCAGGCACTCCAATGCATGATGCCAGGGATGCAAGCTGCTGTGTCTTAACCCACTCCATTACAACAAGCGTTCCCCCACCCACTGCCCTGCATAAGCCACTCTTAATATCCCCTTTTGGCCTATTAGCTTTAAGGTCCTGTCAAATACTCTTGCTGGCATTTTGGACCCGCTTCCCAGTTTTCTCTCACAGTTTATCACTCTGCTCATACTTGTGATTTGGGGATGCTAAGTCTTGGACAAGAACAGTTCTGTGCAGCCTGCTGCCCAGAAGACCCCACTCAAGGCCATTCCCAGCTGGGCTGTCCCTAGGTGAAGACCAATGGGGATGGATTTGAGTGTGGGAGTTAGATGGAGGAAGGTGATGGACAAGGTTGTCCTATGTGTACTGAGGGATAGCTAAAGGTTCTCAGAGCAGGAAAAGACAGTCTCCTGTATGAGGTCACTTGGAGATATTTTCCCAGGTTGAGACCTTGTCAAGCTCTTGAGGCATCAACAACAAGCAAGGCTCATTAAAAACCTCGGCGGGAACACTCTGTTCAGCCACTCTAGCTCAACCGTGGTCTCTGGGTTCTCATTTTGGCATTTCCTCTTGGATAAATGTCATCTCTTCTTAGTTCATTTCTAGTTCATTTACATCATCAAAGCCTTAATAGTCTCTGCAAAATAGGGAGAGATGCTCTGTTGACCAATGGGGCACCTGAAGAACATTTTCACACCGGAGTGAGAGTGAAGAGGGTGACATCAACGTACTGTCCCTCCACCAACCTGTCAGGCTCTCCGTCAGCTCAGTCAGGTTGTTTCCTTCAAGACCTCGCCTGAAGTATTTTCCCTCTGTGAGGCCATTCCTGACCAAATCCACCACTGCTTGATAGCAGAAGAGCTTCAAACTTGGGGCTAGGAGGTGGCATGGTACAAACTTGGGAAAAAAGCAAGCCTAGATTTGAATTGCAGCTCTGTCCACTTACATTGTCCAAAATGAAGGTCAAATCCATCATCTGGGCTATGGAGCTATTACTATTGTGGTATCACTGCTGGCTTTTAAGACAAACACCAGTCTCCCATTTGGTTCGTGCTAAGATAACCTTGATTTAGTCAAATATTGAGTGGTGCCTCCTTGATCTCATGGAAGGTGAGTCCAGCTCCTGATTAGTATTGCTCATATGACCTGGTCTTGGCCATTGATAAATTAACAGGAAGTCTGGCATGGGCTTCTGGGAAATATTTTTTTAAATGTATTCTTTTATTTACTTGAAATAATTTACTTTATTTATAGAAAGAAAGACAGACAAAGAAAGAGACCTCCTATCTGCTGGCTCACTCCCCAGATGCCCTCAACGACTGGGCTGAAGCCCAGAACTAGGAACTTAATCCAAGTCTTTCATCTAGGATTGAGGAACCCAGTCACTGAAGCCATTACTGGTGCCTCCCAGGGTCTGGATCAGAAGGAATTAGAGTGGAGAACCAGACTGAGTCCGGAACTCAAGTGCTCCAGTGTGGGACATGAGTGTCTTAACCAGCGTCCTCCTTGGGAAAGACTTTCATGCCTGCAGTGTGCTTTGTCTACCTTCTCTGTGCCCTTAAATTTGGTTCTGCAAAGATGAGATCATTCTACATGAGTGGCAGACAAGTGCAGAGACACTGACTCAGAACGCTGAGTACTGAGTTGCTGATCTAATGGCAGCAGTTGCTCCCCCTGTCCTAGTTTCCAGGCTTCTTGTTATGCAAGAGAAAGTTCATCAGTTTTGGTGAAACTCCTCCTAACTGGCTGCTCTTTGGCTTACTGCTGAAGGCGTCTGTAACGGTTACACTCTCGTGTCCTAGGGGACTGCCGAAACTTGAATGAGGAAACCAGTTCATCTGGCACACACCAGAGGCTCCATAAGTGTTTATGGAACTGATTTATGTGCTCAGCATTGCTGACAACGGTACTCAATTTGTTGTCTCTCTCAGCTTAAGTTCCACAGCCACGGGATACTTGTAGAGCGGGCAGGGTGCCTGTGACTCAGAGTATTAGTCATTTATTCACTCATCAACTGTTAACTAAGAGTGAGGTGTGCACTGGGGAGATGGGGATGAACCATCTCTGAGATGCTAAGCATCATCTCTGCCCTCCTGGAGCTAGGAGTCTCATGGGAGGAGGCGGTCAGGGATCAAACACCACCCAAGTACTGTGAAACTACAACCACGCTCAAGGTTCAAGAAGATACATTTCTGTCTTCCCCATATTCCTCTCCCTACTGGGCGAGCCAGAGAGGCTTCCATGAGGAGGAGATGACTGAGCACTGACCTGAGGGGAGGTTGGGAGCTAATTAGTTGGGCAAGAGAGCATAGTACGTTTGCAGTTTGTGCTTTCCTTCCTTCAGTTAATTGTATCTTGATCAAACTCGTGTGTGTGTGTGTGTGTGTGTGTGTACGCAACTGTACATCTAAGTTTAAAAGTCAAAATCATTATTAAGTAAGAATATTGCAAAGAATATTACTACTACTGCCAAACAGCAACCAGGCTTCAGTAGTTGGTGTTTCCAACTAGGTTCTAGGAGGCAGCCCTGTTCATTTGAGCTTTCTTTTTCAAAGTCTAATATTTACTTCTGCGTTTCTAAATACCATGCTGATTGGCTAGCCCAGGACACAGCTATGTCTCCTTTCTTGCCTGCCTCTTTCTCAGGGCATGGGGAAGCTAGCCATGCACGCTTCCAGGCACTCTTGCCAATGGAGTGACTGCCCCCGTGCTGGCCACAAAGACTGGGGCCTTATCACATCACAGCTGGATTCTCTTTCTCATCAACGGCCTGGCTGAGATGAACACCAGCTTCCTTCTGACTGCCTGAAACACAAACTCGGGCACTCCCGATGGAAGGCCACCCTGGGCCCCAGGAAAAAGGCCAAGAGAATCTCAGGGGTGACAGAGCGGAGCACTGTTCAGTTTCAGATCACTATTATTTCAAGCCAGCACACTAAACTATTTTTCCAAGCTGCGGGTAGTCAATGCCCAAAGCGTCCCTACCTGCTGTTTCTGTTGCCGGTTCTCGATGGATGAGTTCTAAGCAACAACTTTGACTTGTCATGGTGGCAGAGGAGGAGCCGCCTGTCTTCCCCGAGCCTCCCCTCCCTTCTCGCCCAACAACACCAGCGCTGCTGCTTTCCCCTTCTCAGTTGTTTAACCACCAGTTCTGTGCATTAGCATTCAGCAAATTCCATTATTATCTGCATATAAATATTAATCCCTCTTGAGCCAACTGTGAGAGTACATCAAAACGTCTGTGGGAAATGGAATTAAAAGTTCAGTTTGGGGGCCAGTGCTGTGGCACAGTGGGTTAACACCCTGGCCTGAAGCACTGGCATCCCATATGGACGCCGGTTCTAGTCCCGGCTGCTCCACTTCCGATCCAGCTCTCTGCTATGGCCTGGGAAAGCAGTAGGAGATGGCCCCAGTCCTTGGGCCCCTGCACCCACGTGGGAGACCCAGAAGAAGCTCCTGGCTCCTGGCTTCAGATCAGCACAGCTCCAGCCATTGGAGCCAATTGGCGAGTGAACCAGCGGATGGAAGACCCCTCCCCACTCTGCCTCTCCTTCTCTCTCTGTGTAACTCTTTCAAATAAATAAATAAATAAATATCTAAAAAAAAAAAGTTAAGTTTGTTTTGGTACAAAAAGTCTCGCAACATATACATAGCTTTTTTCATAATGTACACATTTCTCATAAACTTTTGGAAGACTCCTTGTGTGTACTAAGATGAAGGAGATTATATTTCCATTCTTGTATTTTTTCCTGGGGTTACTAAATGCCAATTATTTGGATAGTTTTCCCTGTATCTATTGCTAATATAAAGGAACTTCACAAAGTTCATAGAAATGAAATTAAAACGTAACTTTAGTTTGCTTTAGAAAATTTTGAAATGCACGCATATTCAGAATCTTTAAAAAAAGTTCATGAAAATTGTGGGAAATGCATAGATTTCGAATTTTTTGCATCATGGGGCCAGTATTGTGGCAAAGGGGGCTAAGCCTCTGCTTACAACGCCAGGGATCAATCTGGGAGTGCCAGTTTGAGTTTGGGCTTTTCTGCTTCTTCTTCTCCTTTTTATTTTTTTTTTTAAGACTTATTTATTTATTTGAAAGGTAGAGTTATAGAAAGGGAGAGAGAGAGAGAGAGAGAGAGAGAGAGAGAGAGAGAGAGGTCTTCCATCCACTGGTTCATTCTCCAAATGGCTGCATGGCTGGAGCTGTGCTGATCCGAAGCCAGGAGTCAGGAGTTTCCTCCAGGTCTCCCGTGCAAGTGCAGGGGCCCAAGGACTTGGGCCATCCTCCACTGCTTTCCCAGGTCATAGCAGAGAGCTGGATCAGAAGTGGAGCAGCGGGGTCTCAAACCAGTGCCCATATGGGATACCAGCACTGTAGGCAGCAGCTTTACCTGCTACACCACAGCACTGGCCCCTGGGCTGCTCTGCTTCTCATCTAGTTCTCTGCTAATGCACCTGGGAAACCAGCAGAGGATGGCCTAAGTACTTGGACCCCTGTCACTCATGTGGGAGACGTGGATGGAGTTCCTGGCTCCTGATTTTGGCATGGCCCAGCTCTGGTTGTTGCAACCAATTGGGGAGTGAACTAGCAGACAGAAGACCTTTTTCTCTCTCCCCCTCTCTCTGTCTCCCCACCCCCCAATACATCTTAAGAAAACATTCTGAATCAAAATAAACCTAATTTAAAATTTTCTTTTCCATAAACTTCTTGAAGTACTTTCAGACTTCCCAGATCCACAGATATTATTTCCTTAAAGTTCACTTTAGTAGTTGATTTCTCCTCCTTACCTCCCAGTCTCCGTCCTGAGGTCCCTGTTGAAAGTTTGGTTACTCTAGCAGCCTGCTGCAAAACCATCAGTCTCACTTCCTTCCAACTTTCTCCTCTGTTGTTGCCTTTCCTGTTCTCTGAGTCATGAGGATCCTTTTTTTTTTTTTTTTGGCATTTTCCCATTTCATGGAACATTTTATCTAATATTTTTCTAAGAAAGGATGCATGAGAGGCAATTTTTGTGACCTTGAATTCCCAAAGTTAAATTTCATTGTATTTTTATACTTCATTACAATTTGTCAAAGCAGAAAATGCTCTAAAGACAATTTTTCTAATGTCTTTGAGCAGGCAGTGTTGTTGAAAAGTCTAATAGATTCTGATTCTTGATCCTTTGTGTGTGAGCCACTTTTCCTTTTTTTTTTAATTTTTTAATTTTTTTATTTTTTGACAGGCAGAGTGGACAGTGAGAGAGAGAGACAGAGAGAAAGGTCTTCCTTTGCCGTTGGTTCACCCTCCAATGGCTGCCGCGGCTGGCGCGCTGCGGCCGGCGCACCGCGCTCATCCGATGGCAGGAGCCAGGTGCTTCTCCTGGTCTCCCATGGGGTGCAGGGCCCAAGCACCTGGGCCATCCTCCACTGCACTCCTGGGCCACAGCAGAGGGCTGGCCTGGAAGAGGGGCAACTGGGACAGAATCCGGCGCCCCGACCGGGACTAGAACCCGATGTGCAGGCGCTGCAAGGTGGAGGATTAGCCTGTTGAGCCATGGCGCTGGCCCACTTTTCCTTTGTTTCATTTTATTTTTATTCCTTGCAAAGTTTGGTCCAAAATTTAATGATAATTGCCTCAACTTATGTCTCTTCCAAGTCCCTGTGCTGAGGATTAGAAGATATCAATTACACTACTCACAATACTTCAGCTCTTAAAATCACATTTCAGCTTTTCTCTCCTACTTCCCTTTGGTCCACCCTTTCTTTGGAACACCTGTAGCCACACATTATACCTTCTTGATTGATCCTATAATATCTTCTTCTTTATTATCCACTTTACAGTCTTTTATGCTCCTTCCTGAGAAGTTTCCTAGATTCTGTCTTTATTCCATCGAAAGCTCTGTTTTGGCTTTCATATGTTCATTGTCTATAGGCCCTGTTATTGATATCTGCTTCATTGCTTTTAAATAGTCTACTGTTCTTATTTTATAGATTCAATGTTTTCATATGTATTAATTATATAATCTTTATCTCATTAAAATGTTGTTTCCTCCAAGTCACCTTTTTAGTTAGATTTTTGTCCTGGTCTTTGTTCTTCTTTTATGGAGGCTTTTCTCAAATATAGTGAATTTGACCTATTTATATATATATATAGAAATTCATATTTTATATATGATTATATAAATACATATTATATAAAGTATAATTTATATATATAAACCTGACCTCATGTTTACATATTAATCTGAAAAACAGAGTGACAGCAAGAGAGAGGGCGAGACAGAGATAGAGATTTTTTTAAAAAGTTTTTATTTAATGCATGCAAATTTCATAGGTACAACTTTAGGAATATAGCGGTTCTCCTCTCCATGCCCACCCTCCCCCCCACTCCCATCCCACCTCCTACTCCTTCTCCCATTCCGTTTTTCATTAAGATTCATTTTAATTAATTTTATATACAGAAGACCAATGACAGAGATAGAGGTCTTCCATCCACTGGTTTACTCCCCACAATGGCCAGGGCTGGAACAGGCTAAAGCAGGAGCTGGAACTCTGTCCTAGTCTCCTACATGTGTATGGCAGGCAAATACCTAGGCCATCATTCGCTGCTGTCCCAGAGGCATCAGCAGGGAGCTGAATTGATAGTGGAGCAGCTGGGACTCGGACAAGTGCTCATGTGGGATGTTGACATCCCAAGTGGTGGCTTAACCCACTGTGCCACAACGCTGACCCCTTCATGTTTATATATATGTGTGTGTGTACATATATATATATATATATATATATATATATATATTTAAGATTTATTTATTTGAAAGGCAGAGAAGCAGAGATCTTCCATCTGCTAATTCACTCCCCAAATGGCTGCAACGACTGGAACTGTGCTGATCCAAAGCCAGGAGTCAGGAACTTATTCTGGATCTCCAATGTGGGTGCAGGGTCTCCAATGTGGGTGCAGGGGCCCAAGCACTTGGGTCATCTTCTACTGCTTTCCTAAGCCATAACAGAGAGCTGGATCAGAAGTGGAGCAGCCGGGACTCAAACCGGTGCCCATATGGGATGTTGGCACTGCAGATGGTGGCTTTACCTGCTATGCCACAATGCTGCCCCCTTCATGTTTATATTTAAAAGTATGGCATAGGTGCTGGCACTGTGGCATAGCAGGTAATGCCACTGCCTAAAGCGCTGGCATCTCATATGGACGCTGGTTCTAGTCCCTGCTGTTCCACTTCCGATCCAGCTCTCTGCCATGGCCTGGGAAAACAGTAGAAGATGGCCCCAGTCCTTAGGCCCCTGCACCTGTGTGGGAGATTCAGAAGAAGCTCCTGTCTCCTGGCTTCAGATCGGGACAGCTCCAGCCATTGGGGCCAACTGGGGGTTAAACCAGCAGATGGAAGACCTCCCCCCCGCCTCTCCTTCTCTCTCTGTGTAACTCTTTCAAGTAAATAAATAAATATTTTTAAAAAATAAAAGTGTGGCTGGTGCCGCGGCTCAATAGGCTGATCCTCCACCTGAGGTGCTGGCACCCCAGGTTCTGGTCCTGGTCAGGGTGCCGGATTCTGTCCTGGTTGCTCTTCTTCCAGCCCAGCTCTCTGCTGTGGCCCAGGAAGGCAGTGGAGGATGGCCCAAGTGCTTGGGCCCTGCACCCCATGGGGAGACCAGGAGAAGCACCTGGCTCCTGCCTTCAGATCAGCGCAGTGCACTGACTGCAGTGCGCCGACCACAGCAGCTATTGGGGGGTGAACCAATGGCAAAAGGAAGACCTTTCTCTCTCTCTCTCACTGTCCACTCTGCCTGTCAAAAAAAAAAAGTTCAAAAATAAATAAATAAATAAGTAAAAGTGTGGCACAAGAAGCTTACTAGAGGCTCTCTGTGAGGCTGGAGGGAATGTGGTTTGCTGGAAGGAGACCTGGCAGACAGCAGGCTCTTTCCTTCTCTGTCTCTGCTCAGGGAACACCCACACATCAATATCCGTAGATCTTTTCTCTAGGATCTTTAATTTATTCACAGATCCTCTGATCCCCTGCCTTGGGGGAGAGACATGGGAGGTGGTGGTATAAACCTGGCTCAGCAAACTGGGTGGAGGGAGCTAGGAGATGGTATCGCACTGATTAGTATGTGACCTTTCACTTACTCACCTTGCTGTAGGTCTGGTGCCTCGATCCTGATGGTTCCCCTGATGCACCCGAGCCTACATATCTTCCCGCTTCAGTTTGGCTAGAATATACATTGTCTCCCACAGGCCTGGAGGAGGACGCTTTGAGCTGAACCACATCTCTGCAAGTTCCTATGGTGGTAGTCTTAACTTCCCACGACCTCAGAAGGTGACTATACTTAGAGAGTTGTTGAAGAGGTAAGAAGATGAAATGAGGACATGTGAGTAGACCTCAGTCCAGAATCGCTGATGTCCTTCTAAGAAGAGGTTAGGACATGGAGATGAGCGTGCACAGTAAAAACACCACGTGATGGTACAGTGAGAAGACGCTCACCTGTGAGCCTGGACTTCTGTCTCCCAGAAATGTGAGAAGGTGGATTTTTGTTGCTTAACCCACATGGTGTGTGGTACTCTGTTATGGCAGCCCTACAGATGGATATAGACAGGGCTCGCTTGTGCTGGCTCGGGCTTGGATATACCGGTCCAGTAGTTTTGTGTCTGCCATCAACCTTGCTGCTCACTCACTCCCACCTTCACCAACCATGGGAAACTGGATTTCCTAAGCTTGTCTGAGGTTTCCAGGCTAAACAGCCTTGATCCTCAAAATGTTTGGGGCTAATCTGGCTCAACTCTGATACTCAATTCCTACTTCTTTAGTGCCTTTCCAATGTCCACACTCTGCTGCCGACTGTAAACCTCTCATTTCCTCACCCTCTCTTCTATCCATGGGGATTCAGGATGGAGCACAAACTTGTGCAGTGCTTCTACCCCAAGCCCGTGCTTTCTGCTGAAAGATTACTAACGGCCAGTCCAGCAACAGAAACCAGTGCTGATTGAAGGAAATCTGCAAACCTTTGCTGGCTGCTGGCTGAAGTATCCCCAAACCACAAGGAAACTGTCATTTACTGCTCACTTGGTTGAGCTGCACACTCCGGGGCTGATTGGAATTCGGGCACCCAGGTACATTTTATTCTTTCCAAGTTTCCCTCTTTGGGATAACAGCCAATTGAGCATGTTAGCGTTTTTATAGCGTGAATCAGCCTGAGACAGCGTTTGGCACTGTTCCTCGGTAGATCCAGTGGCAGACCCGCTGCAGGGGCCCTGTGTGTAACATTGGTGGGGGGAGACACAGCGGCAGGCAGGCAGACCTGCTGGACTAGATCTGAAGCCCTGCAAAGTGGGTTCTTCTGCGAAGATGCCCCAGAATAGCATCTTTTCCCCAAGTCTCACTTAAAAAGGTGTGAAACGGCAATGCACGTGAAATCCCAAGTTTATTACTTTAGGAAAACGACTTCAGCCATCTTACTGGATGCTAAAGACCAGGACTCCAACCAACAGTATAATTCTCCCCTGGGAACTTGACTGACACTTTAATCTCATCAATGGAATCATGTGGTCTAAAAATAGCATGATTTTGTCACTAGCTTCTACATCAATGTTTGCTTTGCTGTTGCCTCTTAAATGACCTTCAAATGCTGTGCAGATTTGAGGCTCCTTTCTTTAATTTGCTAACTACTCCAATTAAGGACAGTGGTCAACCATTAAGTAAACAATCACAGGCTTGGGAAGGCAATAATCCAGACAGGTGAAAAATCCACTAAGTAGCCCCATGACTGCCCGTGGGAAAACTCGGTGTGCAGCATAATTTGGGATGACCACCTTCAGTAGTTAAGGATGTGGGACTCCAGCCTCTAGGAATGCGTTCCTCAAACTCGTCCAGACAACAGCACCTCCTGGAGAGCTCGTTAGACAGCACATCACTGCCCACCCATCCCCTTGGGTTTCTGATTCAGTAGGTCTGGGGTGAGTGGATGAATTTGCATTCTTAACAAGTTCCTCACAGGTGATCTGATGCTGACGGTCCACCCAGGGACCAGGTTTGATAGCAGGACCATATTTAAGTGTTTGCAGCTAAAAGCCCCTGGGGAAAGCATGGTGTTGTCTCATGATCAGGGTGCCAGCAACTTTCTTACTCATTTTCAAACCTCGTGCCAAGGGAATCAAAGCCACTGTATGATAGCAGCCATGCCACGGTTGGTAAATTTGAAAGGGCCCCTTCGGTGATCTGAACGCTCATTATAGCAGCAGTTAACCAACCAGGACAACAGACCCAAACGGTCTAATCAAGGATCAGCTGTTAGATGTTAGCGAGGAAGAAGCCATCTTGACCAATCACAAACCAATATAAGGAATAGTGTAGCTATAAACAAATTTGAAATAGTTCCGGAAAAACCACTAGGTGATTTTGGAAATGCACTTTGGATTAAAGATGGCAGGCTAACCAACGCTGGTTTATCTTCATTGTCCCTTGAGAAAAGACGTTTTATGTTTAAAGAAACATAGAAGGGCAAAGAGAGTGGAAGAAGAGCCATCAGCAAAAGCTAAATTTCAACCCAATTCTGGAAGAGCTGTTGGAGGCAGGGTGGAAACTGGTTTAATTGAATAGCGGAAGCTGCACTCAGATATGGTCCCAGGGATCAGAACACAAACAGCCCAATTGCTCTACAAAATCCTGGGCTTTGAAGATGCCGAGACCACCGTAGGGAAATGCTGATAAGGCATTCCAGGATCCCAGAAGCAAAGGGGAGGTGAATGGTTAAAATCAGGAGTACGGGGTACACGTTGGCATTTGCAGTTGTTGGTTCCTCAGGTCCCGTGCCTAGCAACCAGGAGGAGACACAGGAGAGAGGCGTGACAGCAGACACAGAGACGGCAGTGGGGGAGGCATCTACAGAAAAGGAACGAGCGGGAAAGCCTGCAGACTAAGCAGTGACTCGCCCAGACCCTTCCCCTGGCCGGCTTCCAGAGCTTGGCAGCCAGGAGCACGCCCCCGCAGGCAAGGGATTGTAGACGCTTTCTCGTGAGAAACTGCAGAGCCCCAAAGAAAAACGGCATCTCGCTTCTGACACTTGGGGTATCTTCCCACCAGAAGACAAGCTTTCACCGGGTCGCCGTGCCGCGAGCCCCGCCCCACCCCCACACAGAGGTTCTGCGGAGGATCTACTACCTTACTCTTACCTGTGAGGGAAGAGTAGAAGGTCTGCGCAGTGACGAAAGCCTCCAACAAGATGGGACTACACAAACACGCCGGGAAACAGGAAGCCGGGGGAAGCCGAGAGAAAGCAGGAAGCAGAAAACCCTAGGTACATAAAGACCTTCAAAAAGCAGGGAAAATTACTGCAATGATGACATAATTGCGGAACTGCATTAAAAAAAAAAAAACACGAAAAGAGGTCTTCGGATGGCTGAGATCGTATCAGTAGAAAGTTATGTCCTCCGGGGTGGGCGGTGTGGCTGCCCTTGGGATGCCTGCATCTCCGATCAGAGTGCCTGGATCAGTTCAGGCCCCTCTGCTTCGGATCCAGCTGTGAGCTGATGTGCCTGAGAAGGCAGCGGATACTGGTCTAAGTACTTGGGTTCCTGCCACCCATGTGGGAGAGCAGGATGGAGTTCCCAGCTCCTGACTTTAGTCTGGTCCAGCTCCAGCTGTAGCAGGCATCTAAGGAGTGAACCAGTGGATGGAAGTGTTCGCTCTTCCTTTTAAACAAATGAGTCATAAATCTTTACAAGATCCCCCAAATTTGTATAAATGAGCAAGCAATGTCCAATGCGAAAGAAAAATAAGAACTTTCTACTATTAAGCCAAGAGATCCAATATCCAACTAACAGAGGTTTCAAGAAAAAAATAAGAGGAGCCAAGAACTGAGGACTTCCTACACATGTCTGACACTGTTCTAAGTGGCTCAGATACATTGGTGGGGATGATGACTATTATTATCCCCACTTTACAGATGAGGAAAGTGAGTCACAGCAAGATCAAGTGACTTGCCCAAGGTCAAAACATAGAGTCAGGAATTGAACTTGCGATCTGGTTCCAGCACTTTCATGTTAACTGCTGTGCTAGGATGGGATCCCCAAGGTGAGGAAATTATGAAAGGAATAGCTCAAGAAAACTCCCTGAACTGGACATAAGTCTCCAGCAGAGAGTGTCCATTGAGTACCCAGTTTGCTCAATAAATGAACGGCTGAACTAAGGCACATAAGCTTGACATTTCAGAATACTAGACACATGAAGAGCAAGTTTCCAGAAAGAAAAATCTTAAGTCACCAAGAACTGAGAATCAAATTGGCAAGAAATTCTCAATAATCTCACCAGAAGCAAGGACGTAAGAGTAATACTTACAAAATCATGACTGAAAATTTCCAACTTAGAGTTGTACAGATAGTCAAACTTTTCATCAAAAATAAAAAAAAAAAGTTGCATAAGGATGCTTCAAGAGTGTAAGGACTCAAATCTTCCCTTCTGCGCCCCTTCTTGTGTTGTTACTAGACCATGTGCTGTGGGAAATGAAGCAGTAAACTAAGAAGGCAAAAGTCACGGAAATCAGTGTCAGGATGAAGACTGAGCAGCAGGTTCATGGAGCGACTGACTTGTCTCCACTGGAATAAAACAGGCATGTAGGAGGGATTTTCCAAGGGGAAAAGGAGAAATGTTTGACCATTTGAAAAAGTCATTTGATAGGTGGGTCAGCTGTCAATAGAACAATATCAGGATAGATGCATAAAATAGTTAAAAGATTTTATAAGACAGAAAACCACTGTTGTACCCTAGCTTGCTCTGTCGTTACTAACATTTACACAATCACCTATGACCTAGCCCCTACATGGTGGGAGAGCTACCTTAGAAGAATGACTAGATGGGGAAGCGGGGTGAAGTGAAAGAGCTAAATCCTTATCTGAGACTACAGGCAGTCAAAACACAACATCTACATCAAGAGATAATGTGAGTTACTTAGGAACAGGGAGAGAAACGACAGAAGACACAGCTACAAGAGGAGCCTCTAGAGAGGAGCAAGAGAATGCTGGGGACAGGTGGGTACTGTATTATCCTTTATCCTTAAAAAGTTAGTGCACAGGCTTGTCCTCATGCTGTCTTTAAAGAACACAATTTCAAAACTCATTTGCTGAGAGCAAAAACAATGGCACAAACAAACCTTGTCTCACAATTTAATGTTCAGGAAATACGTGATCCATAAAGATGAAACCAGAAGCTGTATCAACTCTAGCATAAACTACAGTAAGCTTTTCGCCATCTCCTTTATTTCCCCACGCCACATGTTTGGGCCAGACCGCCATCAGAACTTCCACAGATACTTCACGCGATTATGAATGACACCTTTGCTAATTCATGCTGTGCCCAGCCAGGAGAAACAGAACCGCAGAAAAGTCGGTATCCTCCTGCCTCGTTTCCGTAGCAACCATATTAAGCTGGAAGGATAAAGCGCCTTTGTAGTAGCTGCTTCTATTGAATTACAATGTAAATGTTGATGCCTGCCTGGAGACGCCAGATGACAACAGGTTTATGGAACGGATTTAGGGGTTGTTTGCAGTTCTGGAATCCTAGGCTTGAGATGGAAGCGGGGCTCCATTAGAACCAGGCCACTCCGCACCTGCCCGCTCACCAACCAAGCGATGCTCGCCCATCTGAGCCTCTGTAGTGTACCTGCTATCTCTTACCCACCGGGACACGGGACATGTTTGTTGTGGTTAAGAATGTGAAAAATGCAGTTACACAACAGCGCCGGCGATCTCTGGGTCTCTTCTCCCCTCCAAGCACAAAGACACTCGAGTTCCGCACTCTTGGGCCCACTGTCGGTCATCTTAAGGTGGGCACCGCAGGCCTCGTGGGGTGCTGCGCGTTTGATTCCGGGTGGCCGGCGATGCCCGAGTTCAGCTCTCCTTCGTCCTTCCGTTCGACCCACAATCCCTAGTGTCTGCAGGTGCTGCTTCTCCCCCACCCCGCCCCCACCCCGCGCCAGGTACCCTCCCCCACCAGCTTCCCACCCCGTCCTCGGGGGCGAAAAGGCAAAGGTAGCTCGCGGTCGGCTCGAAGCCCTGACCTTCAGCTCCCACCGGCTGCCGCCGAGCTGCGAAGCGTGCCGCCGCTCCACTCAGGTAAACTTCGGAGTGAGTTACCTGCACTTGGAGAAGGGCCTTACCTGAGCGCGCCTCTGCCAATGGCAGCTCACCTGAGCGAGCTCCGCAGCCAATCACGGCGCGGCTCGTCCCTCGGGCTTGTACCCTTTAGTGAAAGAATTCAGCTCCTTGCGAGAAAGTTACCTGTGGCCGCCCAAGTCCGCCACTTTCGGCTCTGTGTCTGCCCACTGCCACGACCCAGGAGGACTCCGCGCCGCCCGGCTGCCTCCGAGCTCGGGCCCCATGTGAGGGGCCCCCCCTTATCCCACCTTTCCGGCTAGGTGAGGGCGCGAGCGGGCGAGCGAGCGAGCGTGGTGAGGGGGGACGAAAAAGCAGAATTACCTGTAGCTCTTGTTCTGCCATCTCGGGCGCTCTCACCTGCACAGACCTGAAAGTCCAGTTTCTCCAGAGGCTGAGGCTCCAGGAAAAGGGGAGCGAGTTCATTGGATCAAACATGTCACAAGAGTCGGACAAGTAAGTGGATCGCACGCGCCGGCTGCTGCTGCTACCACTTTGGGCTGATGGCAACTGGTTTGTGATTTTTTTTTTTAAGTTGCTATTGTTTGGTAATTTTTTTTTCTTTCTTTTTTTTCCCTCCCCTTTTTCTCTTTTTTGGTGGATCCAGACTTTTCCGGATTATGTTTCTACCCCGATTCAGGGGAGAAAGACCACGAGAACGTGAATGTTTCATGCGCCTGCGGGCCTCGATACTCGGTTTTTCCTCTTCCTCCCTCCCTCCCTCGCCAGTGTGCTCAGCTCCCGCGCCCGGGACGAATCCCTGGACGTGGACTCGGGCTTTGGTCGCGGGGCGGGGGCGGGCAGCCTGTTATTTCCCCCTCTCCTGGAGGTGCCCGCCGCGCCTAGGGCTTTCTGGGGCCACCTGGAAGTTCAGCCGAGCGCCTTGGATTAGTGCAAGGGCCCTGCTGGCCGCTTTTGTGTGAGCACAACAAAGAGCTTTTATAAAAGGCAGGAACGGCCATCTTCCCGCACCGGGCCCGGGCCGTGCCTGCGCCCGCGGGGCGTCCCCGACGCGCGGCCAGGCGGGGAGGCCTGGGGGCGCCCGGGCCGCCCGCCCCCGCTTTGTCTGGCAGCCTGGAGCAGGTCCCGGGGCCTGGGGGAAATGGGAAGAACTGATTTGAGGCCCCGAGTCGGCCCTTCGTCGGCCCGCGCCCCGACGGCGCCTGCACCCTAGCAGTCTCCGCGGCCCGGGCGCCCCACGCCGGTGGCCAGCAGCGCGGGCGTGGCGGGACTGCGTGGGGGCGCCCCCGGCCTTCTCGGGGAAGGGGGTGCTCTCAGGGAAAGGCCGGGGCCCGGGCCAGTGGGAACTCTGCCCTCGCGTCCTTCCTGCACGCCCGCCCGCCACGGGCCCTCCAAGCTCGCCGCGGGAGCGGCGGCCTGCGCGGCCCCAAGCCCCGGCTGCCCGGGCCTGGCCGGATGGCGTCCGGGCGGCCTCCCGCGGCCGCGGCCCCCGCCTCCGGGACGCCTTTGTGCGAGCCGGGGGAGGTGGGGCCGAGGGCGGGAGCGCCAGGGAGCCGGAGGTGGGTCCCGCGGCCTTTCTCGGGATTCGGTGGCGACACTCCCTGCCCCTTCCTCTTCGGGCGCGCCCCGGGCCAAGAGCTGGCTGCGTCCTGCCTATGGCTGTTGCCCTGGTCACTTTACCCCCGGTGCGGTGGCCACCCCGAGGAGCCCTTCCCGAGGGTGTCTCCTCGGGCGCCAAGTGGCCAGTGCCTGTCCCCGGGCGAGGGGCGTCGAGAGCGGCGCGGGAAGGCCCCACGGACCTGCTGGGGGTGGAGGCAGGGCCGTGCTGGCGGCAGAGCGGCTGGTGGGGTCGGGAGGCTGAAAACGCACGCAGACACGCCGAGCCCCTGCCAGACGGTGGTGCCAGCGTGGCCGCCAGCCACGGAGGAACCGTGCCACCCACGGGAGGGGGAGTACCCGTGTCGCAGCCCCGGGCCGGGGTGGGTGGGAGTGGCCGCCCCCACCCCCACCACCACGCCCCAGATTCTCTGCAGCTCAGGAGCCCGCAGCCCTGAAGTAGCCCCAGAGCCGAGATGTGTTTCGGGTTGTTTGGATCCTGTAAGAAATGGTGGCAAACCTGGTGGAATGAATCTCGCCGCCAACAGTTTGCTGTTTCACGGGACATGACTTGACTCAAACGAATTCAGAACGGAAACAGCTCGGTTTGTGTTTTCACCAAGATCTGCGTAGCACCCCTAAGGACAATTTATTTACTTATCAAAAAGGAGCCCTGAGCACAGGCCGCCTGCCTTTAAGGCGATAACGTTACCCAGTTTTCCTGAGTTCTAACCTGCTGGGGTGACAGACACCGAACTTCAAGAAAAAGTAGCTTTTATCGTGTGATTTCCAAGTCCTAATTTTATATCCTGGGAAAAGGAAGAGTAACACCATGGCAAAGAGCTGCACAATCCAACCTGTTGCGCGCGCTCTGCACCATTGGGAAATGCTCCAAGTCCATACGTGGCTTTTGGATTTTTTTTTTTTTTTTTTTTTTTGCCAACTCTAGCCTGGTTTGCTTAATGTTAATATTCTAACGAGTGCCCGGCAAGGGCGGGTGGCTGCAGGATTTCTGTGCTCCTGCAGTTGTCAGTGTGAGGTGGGGGTGGGAACTCGGAAGAACTTCTGGCTGAGGCTTCCTCACCCCGAGAAAGTGAGGGGCCTCGGAGGGTGTCCTAGGAGGCCTGGCTGTCCCTTCTGGAAATGACCTAGAATGCACCCTGGACAGTTTTCCACAATCGCATTTAGATTAGGTAATCTTTTGGACAGCAAGGACAGTGGAGTCTGGACGGCAGTAGCATCATGTGGTTTTTCTTTTTTTTTTTACGGTGTGGACTTAGATTGAAACATTGTGTTTTATGTTCTTCAGTGTTGATGCTATCGCTCATTAAAGCCAAGTATTTTTAGGACATTTTGTCTTTGTACATATTTAAAGGTTCTCTACTCTCCATCTTAAATTTTATGAAGAACTCTGATCTTTGCCAACAAGCAAGGCAGTACTAGATGAAGAATCTCATTTTACAGCCCAAACTATTTTCAGAGGAGCTATCTGTCTGCAAACTGGGGGTCTTCAGAAACTTAATAGAAAATGAAATCGATAGATAAGTTTTATTTTGGTGCAACATTGTTTTGAAATCCAGGTATAATAATAGGCTTTTTCCACGAAGCTTTTCAGAGTCTCTCGGGCGTGTGTGATAATTGATTTGCTACCCGTGCGTTTGTCATCAGATCAGCACATGTTCTGATCACCCACTAGCTGCAGTGTTTTCCCATAGGCATTCCAGGAGAATACAAAGATGGGCAAGATGTAGCAGGTCTCAGGAGTGTACACTGTAGTGAGCGGTAAGACATCCACAGACATAATTTGATTAAAACCTGCAAAGTGCCTTAAAAGTTACCAGAAAATTATGATAATTATAAAATAGTTTTTTTTTTAAAAAAAGCTATGAGGAATTTTTAAAAATTTATTTTTATTTACTTGAAGATGGGGTGAGAGAGAGAGAGAGAGAGAGAGATATCTCACTAGTTCAGTCCCCAAATGCCCACACAACCAGGGGCTGGGCCAGGCTGAAGCCAGAAGCCTGGAACTCCATCTGGGTCACCCACATAGGTGGCAGGAGCCCAAGCATATGAGCAATCCTCGGCTACCTCTCAGGATGCATGAACTGGAAACTGAATCAGAAGCAGAGTCAGACCAGGCACTCAGATGTGGAATGTGGGCATCCCAAGCAGTGACTTAACTACCTGCGCCACGATGCCATAACCATAAAACAGTTTTTAAAAAGCACAGTACAGGTTATGCCAAATATCTGCTTCTACCTATGTACCTGGTTTTTGGCTATGATAATTTTAATCATTTTTAATGTATATATATATATATATATATATAAAGATTTTATTTATTTGAGGGACAGGGTTACAAAGAAGGAGAGACAGAAAGTTCTTCCATCTACTGGTTCATTCCCCAAATGGCTGCAACAGCTAGAGCTGAGCCGTTCCAAAACCAGGAGCCAGGAGCTTCCTCTGGGTTCCCTACGCAGGTGCAGGGGTACAAGCACTTGAGCCATCTTCCACTGCTTTCCCAGGCTATAGCGGAGAGCTGGATCAGAGCAGCTGAGACATGAACCAGCGCTCATACGGGATGCTGGTGCCACAGGCAGAGGCTAGCCTACTTTGCCACTGCGGCAGCCCCATCTTGTGTGTTTTATCTTTTTTTTTTTTTTTTTTTTTTAAGATTTATTTACTTGAAAGGCAGAGTTACAGAGACAGAGACAGACACAGAAAGGTCTTCCATCCACTGGTTCACTCTTCAAATGGCCGCCACAGCTGGGGCTGGGCCAATCTGAAACCAGGAACTTCTTCCTGGTCTCTCATGCGTGTACAGGGGCCCAAGGACTTGGGCCATCTTCTGCTGCTTCCCCTGGCCATAGCAGAGAGCTGGATTGGAAGTGGACAGCCGGGACTCAAACAGCGCTGGCCCCATTTTGTGTCATTACTGAGAAAATGGCACACGTATAGATTTCGTGTGTGGATAATGATTTAGGTAATGACTATACAGTTTAATTCAACATTCTGCTCGTGAGTGTCCTGAACCCATATATTCCTTTCCATTTGGCTATGTAAAATAGCTTTTGAGGCCACAATGGCAAGGATTCATCCTGTCTTCCTCAAACTAATGCGTATACTCATTTTTTTTTTAAACAAAGTAGCTTTGAATGGTGCTTCCCTTCTTGTGTATTTGAGGAGGAACAGACAATAAGCCAATCAAGAAGTGACCCTAATAAGGTGACAATTGCCATGCTGTGCTGGAAAGCGAAACAGGCTATGGAGATTGGGAGTGCTGCAGAGCTGGGGTGTGTGTGGTGGTTGGGGCAGGCTCTCTGAGTGGGGACCCTTGAAAGAGGGGAAGGATTGAGCTCTGAAGATATGTGGGGTAAGAGTGTTACATGCAATTGGACGAGCGACTGCAAAGGCCCTGGGGTCAGGGTGCTCAGAATGCTCTCAGTTCAGAAAGGAGCCCAGTGTTGTGAGATTAGAGGCAGGGAGATAATGACGCTGTTGAGTCAGTTAATATGATCAGTCGTGTTTTTACAGTTTTATTGTTAGTAGTAGAAAGTTAGCCTTTTTAGCATTTTTATTAATATGAACAGATTTCGTGTTTTTCATAGGTACAGTTCTAAGAAGATACCCATACTTCTATCCCTACTCCCTCCCTCCTTCAATCCCCCTCTTTCCTTTTCTTTAATTTTTGCAAAAACATAATTTCCATCCTCTGTATAATTACAGGCTTAATGCACTATTTTTGAAGTTTTATTTGAAAAGCAGAGAGAGAGAGAGAGAGAGAGAGAGCGAGAGCTCTTTGATCCACTGGTTCACTCCTCCAGTGCCTGCAATAGCCAGAAACTGGGAGCAGGGATCTCAATCCAGGAAGTCCCTCTGGGTCTCCTGTGAGGCAGGCAGGAAGCCAAGGACGGGAGCCATCACTGCTGCCTCCTAAGATGTCGGTTAGCAGGGAGCTGGATTCAGAGGTGGAGGCAGGACTTCTGCCCAGGCTCCCCAGGAAGGGATGCAGGCTTCCCAAGCAGCGTACTGAGTGCCTGCTCTAAGTTTCTTAGTCCAGATATTCGTATACTCACAACCAGACAAAACCATCCTTGCAAGTGGTCCTGACAGTCAAGTGTCTGTCATTTACCCAATGAGTAAAGAAAGAGCCAGCTAGGACCATCAGTCCAGTGCTTAGGGCCTCCTGCCCTGGATTAACCCCTGCATGCTCTGTAATTCAGTACTCTGAATGCACATCTCTCTCAGCCCCTCCACACCCCTCCCCCCCCCCCCCCCCCCCCGCCTTTCAAATAAATCTTAAAAGACAAAAACCTATAGATACATCCTTAAGCCCAAACCCAGAGGGGTTGAATTAGGTTCACAGGAGAGGGCCAAGGACTCTGCATGTATACAATGTCCCAGGGATGCTGTATGTTCAGTTAGTTACAGAAATAGTGCTTGAAATGAATACAGCTTTTCCGGTGCATCTCCATCATGAACTTGGGACGAAACCTGGGGGCTTTTATCGTGGGCACCTCTGGAGGAGCAACTTCTGATGCAAACAGAAGCTGGGTGTGAGAATTCTCGGGCCTTCCTTCCATGACCTTTGCCTAACTCATTTTGCTGACCTGCCCCTTCTGGAGGGAGGGGATGTTTAGGAGCAGTCAGAAGTTTCCAGAGCTGCCAAAGACCTGATTTGAGGTGATGTCAGCCAAGCTAGCATTTCCAGCTGAATCCCACTCACCTGGGAGCTGGGCTGGAGTTGGAAGCCCACATGTCCGTCTCCAATTTCACAATACCGCTCACAATGAGCATTCTTTGTTCAGGTGATCCTTGTTGACTTTTTTATTTTCCAGCACGTACTCAAATGTAAAGAGTTCCAACATGAGGTTGCTCCCCCCGTGAAATGATTTAACGAAATGATGATTGTAGCTTCGTTTCCAGCTTAAAACTATTTCACTGGTAAGATGTTCTAGAACTTCTGAGGGCCTGCAGGGAGGTTTAAAACCGACTGCAGCGTCCAGCCCACCCAAACGGGCCCAGTGCCACCTGGCTTAAGGAGGATTAGAAGTTAAGATGGAGAGAGATTGAATGAACAGCGGGATCTAGCCATTTCTACCAGATTCTACAAAGCAAAAAAGAGAGTTCAGGAAGGTTTCAGGTAAGTCAAATATATAGACGTATGTAAACAACAATAACACCAAGGACTAGTCCCCAAAAGTGTTTACTTGAAATCCCTAGATAATTTAAATAAGATCTTTAAAGATTAGATTGTGAAATTTACTTTTTAAAAATTCTTGGGTAACTTAAGCGCCTGTTTCAGTTCCTCTTTAGGACTTTGCTGTAACTAGGCATGTATTTGTGGTTGAAAAAATAAACTATTTGGTTAAATAGTATTTTTTCCCCTTCCTTCGCCACCTCCCTAATCTAAAGCAATATTTTTTCCTTCCTCCTTCCCATCCCTATTTTTTTTTTTTTTGTCCTCTGCTAGAACTTGGTGAGAGTTGATGCATGCACAGAGGTGAATGTGAATCTGATTTTTGGTGTCATTTTTTAAAGTGAACCATGCTGTGTTCTTTTGAGCACTTCTAGCATCAGCAGCCAGTCCTTATGATGTAGGCCAGGAGCTAAGATGCCGGCCACCCGATCGGCAGCAACTATGTGCAGCTTTGGAAAAGCTTCTGAGTTCTTTGAGTCTCCTCCCTCCTGATCCCTGGCGTTCGTGCTGGGGTTGCTCTATCCTGCTTTTCAAGAGCTGCTCACTAACTCCCGGCTCAATTCTAAAAAAAAACGAGGCCTTGTCCTGAAACAGGAGAGTAACTGGCTTGGCAAACTTGACCGGGAAAAATTCCTTAGCGAGCAGCGACAGGCTGAATAGGAATTTTTGCTTTGGACCAGGAAGACAAGAGGGTTGCTTAGTAACAACAACACACACCTGGGAGTCCCTCGGTCAGCTCCACCGGTCTTCAAAATTCGGATTCAGTCTTGCAAGATCTGTTTTTTTTTTTTTTCCCCATTAGCAACAAAGCACATTTTATGCTGCACACGTCTTAATGGTAAATGAAAGAACCAGACCATAACGGGTTAACCCGTGGGATAGAAAGTCTGTCTTTGGGGGTCTCCTCACCTTTCCCCCCTCGCCCCTTGCACTGGGAAGGGAGAAATGTTTTAGCTTTCTGTGCTATGGTGAGCGGTAGCAAAGTCACTTATGGAAACAACACATTTTGAATTGCCAATACAATGCCAAGGAAAGGCAGGTTGTAAGACTTGTATGCAAAGGCCTAGAAAGGCTGGTGTCTTCTGGAGATTTGAATGTATATCATGAAAGTGAGTCTGAGCAGCAGAGCCTGCATTTGAATGGCTCCTCAGCGGAGAGCCAGGGCTGCCTGTGGCGGTGGATGCAGTGCCTTATTTTACTTTGTAATGGACGCGGCCGTGAACTTGGCGGGGCGCACTCCTCGGATCTGCTTTCACTTGCTCTCCCTAGAAAAGGCTTCCTTTCCAAGCGTGAGTGCACCCCGGAGCAGAGCTGGGAAGGAGAGCGGGCTGGCCTGCGCCGTGGAGTTTGCCTTTCAGCCGAACGCCCACCTGCAACTCCTGAGGGTCCAGGCATTCAGATCAGGGTTTGAGGAGGGGAGAAAAGGAGGGAGGGAGGGAGAGAGCAGGAAGCAGCTGCTCTGGGTTGAGCTGGAGCCTGAGTTGTGGTAGGGGCTGCAGGGAAGGGCCGGGATGACGATCAGGCCTCCTGGGGAATTCGTTCTGCTGTTTAACTTGAAACCTGGAATTCCAGAGGTAGGACGAACCCTGGGGGTCCTTACCCTGGGGGATCCTTACATACGGACGTGTGAGTGGCCAGGTTTCCAGGTTTAGGATTTGGAGCTAGATGTTTGTAAGTGTCTTGCAGTCCTTTTGAGGTAGCTGAGTAGACAGCTTGGAGTTTTGATTAGTTTGGGGATGGAAAAAAATGCATCCCCCCCCCCCCCCCCCCCGTATTCACTGCCCACTGAGGGAGCCTATGGCAAGTCTGGTGCCATTACCCAGAGGTGGAGTGGGCTTTCATTCCCACACTCACCTCCTCGAGTTGTTTTTAGTTCTCAGTTCAGTGAGCCCCATAAAATAACTGCATTCTGTGCTTTTTGGATCTTGCTTCTCAAAGCAGCTGCGAGCAGAGGTGGTTCGTGCCTCTTTACTGTGTTGCCAGTAGAGTGGTTAACGCGAGCTCAGAGGATCCTCTCCTGTAAAATGGAGTTGAACTAAACCGATGCCTGGGGAGTCACCTGCTTGTCCCCGTCCTGAGGGGCCTGGGCGGGTGGTGGCCACTCCTGGGCAGTGTGGTGGACATTAGCATGACAGGGAGGGTATGGGGGCACCGGGATGGGGGGACATCCGTCCCTCACCGCCCTCCTCCTGCCAATATCCAGCTGGGTGAGACAGCAGAGACCGGCTCCCTCCCTGCAGGCAGGAGAGAGTCAGGGGCCCGCGTGGAGCTCCAGGGCAGCCAGGCCCCACATCAGAGGTGACCAGGCACAGGTGATCTGGGCAGGCAGGTGAAGTGGCTCAAGAAACCCGGGATACAAGGCTGCCAGCAACTCTGCAGACCTCTTCCAGGGAGGGAGGCAACAGCAGACTGAATGGGACATTGGCTAAAAATAAACTGCATCGCGAAAGCCGTAGCGGCCGTGTCCTCACCTCTTCTCCTTCCCCCTTCTCTTTTTTCCCTCTCCTCCTCTCTGCTCCTCCTCCACCTTTAATACAACATAACTCAGGAAAGTGTTGCCGGGGCAGGTGTTGTGGTCCATCGAGTTCAGCTGCCTCTTGGGAAGCTCATCTCAGGTTCAAGGCCCAGCTACCCTGCTCTTCCGATCCAGCCTCCTGTCAATGCTCCAGCTGAGGACCAGAGCACTTGGCATCCTACCAGCCCCATGGGAGACCCGGATGGAGTTCCTTCACTCCTGACTTGGGCCTGGCCCGGTCCTGCTACTCTAACTGTGGAGCAGCAGGTGGACCGTGTGTCTTTCCCTCTCTATTGCCTGCCTTTCAAATCAATAAGTCCTTTTTTTTTTTTTTAAATCTTTCCAAAGCAGTAGTGTAGTAGGCCTTCAGAAAAAAGTATTAAATAATAATCCTTTTTTTAAAAAAAAATAATAATCCTTTGCCAGTTACAGTTTGACTTTAGATGGAATATAGTTCTTCAGGCACACACTTGCTCTGCACTTGGCCAGAAATAAAATCTCTGGGTCCACTGTCCTGTGGTGCTACAGAATTGAAGTCTGGGGTTGGGAGCCCCTGGAAGGGCCTCATGTTGGAGGAACTGTAATCCCGTCACAACGCATTTGTGCTCCAAAACCATGGCATTGTTTTTGTTTTTTCTTTTTTTTTTCCTTTACTTTGGTGTCTTGGTGTATACTTTAAAAAAATTGTATCTCACATATTTTTGAAAACGGTTTAAAAAGGACTACTGACTCCTTAAATACAGAGCATGGAGTAGACAGTTCACGAAAGCTATACAAAGGGCTTCTAAACACAGGAACCACTATTTATTGATAATACAAGAAATGTACATTATATAACATCCAGATTCCAGCATCAAATTGGCCAAGTTGAACAGGACGAGGTTTGATCAAAATACGTTTTTGGAGGATTACAAATTAGTGCAAACATTCTGGAAGGCAAGTTGGTTCCAGTTTTACAAATTTGTCTTAAGGAAATAATCCAGGATATTAACGGCAGCATTTGTTTTGAAAGTGAAAAATCAAACCCCGAAATGCCTGGCTACAGAGGGCTGATTTAGCAAATCGTGGTTTGACGAGATGATTGTACTTGGACTGTTCAACACATCTTAGAAGAAAAATGTCCCTGACACTGTTACAGTAGAATGCTTATAGGCACAGAAAATGGCACAAGCAATTTTCTAAAAGGTCAACAGGCTTTGTTCTGTGTGGAGGAAAACACAGGGACTTCTGTTGCTTATTTGAGCTGCTCTGTTTTCTCAGTTGGCTGAAGGGAGTTTGTAGTGCTCTTGTCATAAAGGAGAAATTTTGTAAAGCTTATTCGTAAGAAATGGTCACATTCTGCCATGGAGACATTTGGAAAATGACACACACGTACCCTAAATAAAATGGAGAGCCTGTGTGGTTGCGTATTCCAGGTAGAACCGACCTGGTCCCCAGCAGAGGTCCCTGCCTCTCCCTTCTCATCCTGCTCTGTGCTCCTCCTTCCTGGCCTGTGCACTGGTTGGATCCGTGTCTTGCCAACCCTGGCTTTTTGGATTTGCAAACTATTAAATCCGATCCCTTTTCCAAAAGGCACCAAGAAGTATAAGGAGTTCCCATCCTCTCTATGACTTGAAGCTGGGGAGTGAGCACGAGGAATATTCGGTTTATTCCACTTGCTGGGCAGCTGCCGCCTGTGTGTGCTTTCCCTCCCAGAGAGGGAAACAAAGAGGCGGCCTTTGGGACCGTGTTGGGCAGCACCTGGATGTAACTGGGAGAGACTTCGTGTGGGGTCCTCTTGTGTTGGGTATTTAGAGAGATAGGGAGAGGCTGGAGTGGGACTTCCTTTCAAAACAAAAAGCAGTTGTAGGGAAGGTTGAGTTTTTATGATATTTCTTAATAACAATTTATTTTTTCCATAATGTGGACTTGCTTCTCCCTGGAGGCATGAGCCTGTGAGTCATCCAGCTGCTTCTACAAGCTGGTGCATAGATCATGCCAGGCGAGCTTGAGTCTGTTCGTTAAGCTGAGTGAGATTGCATCATTGGATCCACTGCAGGCGTCGTTAATGGAAGAATTGTCGCAAACATGAAGTTATTTGCTTATCAGACTATGCAAGGAGCATCCATGGCCAGGAACAAAAAGTACAAGGAGTAAACCTGCTGGGGAGACTGGTCTCACAGAATCCCTGAGGTCGCCAAAATTATGCTGGGCCGGGGAGGGGAAAGGAGGTGCATTAAAAAAGTGAAAACAAGTTTTTTTGTAAAATGCAAGCAAGGCCGTGGCAATCTTGGGCTGCAGGAATGAACATGGAGTTTGTGAAACAGGAACAGTAGGCAGACTTCTTGGTTTTGTGTCTGTCTGACTTCTCCCTGGATCTCCCTGCTCCCATCCCATCCTGTATGCTGTGCAGAAATTCGTCAGATCTCAATCGCTGAATATTTTCAAAAAAGTCATTATCTTCGGATGTGGAATGTCTCCGTGTAGGTGCACACAGTCTTGTGGAGCTCATGAAAAGCCACCAAAACACACCAATTTCCTTACTGAGTTTATCTACAAACCTTGGGACACAACTCAATAGCCTGTAGTTGAACTGAACAATGAAGAGACCTCTGTGGGTTATTGTTTTTGTTTTCCTTCCTGGTCCTAAACAAAGAAGGAAATACCTGTGTGCTAGAATTCCAGGCCACCATCAGTTCCGAGTTCCAAACTTTCCTGCTGTAGCATAGCACGTGCTTGCTCCAGGCACACAAAACTAAACATGCTGTTTAGAGCTTCCGGGGCTAACGTGACTTTGTTGTTGTCATCAAATATTCCTGGAGTATGGAAGAAGGTGGAGATGTTTTTATGATTCTGGGATTTTTTTTTTATTGTACTGTGTGTTTGGATCTTTTATGAATCATTGTTTTGAAGTGTTTCTGAATGACCTACCTCATGGCTTTCCAGGCTAGTGCCCACGCTGTCTTCTATTGCAGTTGTTTTTGAGTGTGTCGTCGTCGTTTTTTTTTTTTTTTTTTTTTGACAGGCAGAGTGGACAGTGAGAGAGAAAGAGAGAAAGGTCTTCCTTTGCCCTTGGTTCAACCTCCAATGGCCGCCGCGGCCGGCATGATGCGGCTGGCACACCGCGCTGATCTGAAACCAGGAGCCAGGTGCTTCTCCTGGTCTCCCATACGGGTGCAGGGCCCAAGCACTTGGGCCATCCTCCACTGCACTCCCGGGCCACAGCAGAGAGCTGGCCTGGAAGAGGGGCAACTGGAACAGAATCCGGCGCCCCGACTGGGACTAGAACCTGGGGTGCCGGCACCGCAGGCAGAGCATTAGCCTAGTGAGCCACGGTGCTGGCCGTGCGTTCTCTCCTTAAAGAAGCCTTTCTTGGTGAGCTTTTTTCTCATTATGAAAATGTTACATGCTTACAAGGAAAACTTGGAAAGTACAGCAAAGTCAATAGAAAAAAACACTCCTGATGTCAACACCCTGTTAACACTATGTATATTATTTTTAGTGTTTCTGATATGTTCATGTGTATCATAGTGATTTATAAAAGGGTGTGCAAATTATGCCCCCCTTTTGTATGGCATTCATGCCATTCTGTACTTCCCACTTACTGCTGTATTATTGGCGTTTCATCAGTTCCTTAAGCATTCTAATATGGCAGTTAAGATTGAACTCTATCACCTCCCATTTTTATTCTTCTTATTTTAAAGATTTATTTATTTGGTAGGCGGAGAGAGAGAAATAGAAACCTCCTATCATGTGCTTCACTCCTCAAATGGCCACAACAGTCAGAGCTGACACCAGAAAGCCAGGAGCCCCTGTGGGTCTCCCACAGGGCTGCCAGGTATTTGGGCCATTATCCACTGCCTCCTAGGTGCATTAGCAGGGAGCTAGAGGGAAGCTAGAGCGCAGGACTTGACTTGAATTGGTGCTCTGATACAGGATACTGGCATCACAAGAGGCATATTAACCCACTGTGTCACAACACCAGCCCCACCATCTCCCATTTTATTTTTATTTATTTTTTTGACAGGCAGAGTGGACAGAGACAGAAAGGTCTTCCTTTGCTGTTGGTTCACCCTCCAATGGCTGCCATGGCCCCATCTCCCATTTTAAACATTTAAGATATTTAGGTTTTTCATGATCATAAACCATGGTCATACATAAATTTTGTATCTTTAGTTAGTACTTTAGGTTTCTGGAAGTATAAGAATGAAAGACATACTGTTAGGCGCTTGATCCATAATCTGAAAACGACTTCTAGAAAGATTGTCTCAATTTGTGTTCTCCCCTCACATCATCTCACCAGCACATAAAAATTACTCTTCTCATGGCTTCTGCCCTGCTTGTAGTGGTTTGTGCTGGAGGAGGGCTCGTGGCCCAGGGCCCCTGACCTTTGGGGCTGGGCTCCAGCTGCGCTCCCTCTGGCTCTGATCCAGGGCAGGAGCATCTTCCAGCATCGGCAAAGATGCACCTTGGGGCAGTAGGGACCTGTTCTAATGTTTCACTCGTTAAAAGAAGTAGGGAGATGCTGATACTTTTTTTTTTAAAGATTTATTTATTTTATTTCAAAGGCAGACTTAGCTCTTTCACGCACTGGTTTACCCCTCAAATGGCTGCATGGGTTGGAGCTGGGCCAGTCTGAAGACAGGAGCTCCTTCTAGGTCTCCCATGTGGGTGCAGGGGCCCAAGCACTTGGGCCATCTTCTGCTTTCCCTAGAGTATGAGCAGGGAGCGGGATTGGAGGTGGAGCAGCTTGGATTTGAACCCGTGTCCATATGGGATGCTGGCACTGCAGGGCTGTGCCACAGCACCGGCCCCAGATGCTGGTATTTTCATTACTGGCTTATGAGAGCTCTTTACACACTTGAAACTATTAATCCTTTTGTTCAAATTATTATCATTTCCCCAACTCATTACAATTTCATTTGAGAATTTAGGAAATGTTCAAAGTTCTAAACATTTTGACATCAAATTATTGCATGTGTGTGTGTGAGTGTGTGTGTGTGTCTGTCTATGAGTACTTTCCTGTGGAAAGCTGGAGATCAACCTTTGTGAGATTTCATTAACATTTTAATTTTATTTTAGACTTGTTTTTAAGGTCATTTCAAAAGCCTTATAACAGGTAGTAATTTATACCTGTAAAGAATGTCAGAAAATGGCAATTTTCCTACTACCCAGACATGTTAACATTCTGAATTTTTTAAGATTTATTTATTTATTTGAAAGACAGAGTTAGAGAGGGGGAGAGAGGGAGGTCTTCCATCTGCTGGTTCACTCCCCAGATAGCTGCAATGGCCGGAGCTGCGCCGGTCTGAAGCCAGGAGCTTCTTCTGGTCTCCCACATGGGTGCAGGGGCCCAAGGACTTCGGCCATCTTCCACTGCTTTCCCAGGCCACAGCAGAGAGCTGGATTGGAAGAAGAGTAGCTGGGACCAGAACTGGTGCTCATATGTGATGCCGATGCTTCAGGGCAGGGCGTCAACTTGTTGCGCCACAGCACCGGCCCCAACATGCTGAACATTTTAAAATCTACATTTTTGCTCCCTTTTCTGTGTCTAGGCATAAAAATACCCTATGTAGGCAAGGTTGAGATGATAATTTACATATTGTTGAACTTATTTTTTAGATTGCTCTATGCAATAAGTATTTCTGATGGCCTCATAGTTTTACAATGAATGGAAGTCTCCCAGTCAATCACTTCTCTGTTATACATTGAAGCTTTTCCCTTAGTTTTTTTTTTTTTAATTTATTTCAAAGGCAGAGTTACAGAGACAGAGAGGGAGAGACACACAGAGAGAGAGAGAGATCTTCCATCTGCTGGCCCACTCCCCAAATGACCACAACAGCCAGGACCAGGAGCTTCTTCCAGGTGTCTCATGTGGGTGCAGGGGCCCAAGCACTTGGGCCATCTTCCACTGCTTTCCCAGGCCCTAGCAGAGAGCTGATCGGAAGTAGAGCAGCCAGGGCTCAAAATAGCACCCACAAGGGATGCCAACGCTGCAGGTGGAGGCTTAGCCCAGTGTGCCACAGTGCTGGCCCCTTCCTTTAGTTTTTCACTATTGAAGTCAGTACTTGAATGATTATCCCTTCAGCTAAATCTTTGCACACTTCTCGGTTATTCCTTCAAATAGATTCCAATGAGTAGAAATGATTGATTAGAAGGCATGCACCTTTTAAAGACATTTGGTTCTTATTTCCAAATTGCTACCCAGATATTTTCCCCTAACTACCCCTCCCATCAGCAGTACATCTGAGAGAACAGGATTCCACATCCCTTCCTCAGCAAGGCCTGTTACCCTCTTTTTGGAGGGTAACAGATTGGTTAGGTGCAACAATTTGGTTAGGTGCAACATGGCTAGCTTGTGATTTTGAATTGGATTTCTTTCCATATATTCTAAGCATATTTTCAATCTCAAGAGGTTATTTATTTTTTAAAAGGTTTATATAGCATTTTTTTTAAAAAGATTTATTTATTTGAAAGAGTAATACAGAGAAGGAGAGGTAGAGAGAGAGAGAGAGATTTTCCATCAGCTGGTTCGTTCCCCAGGTGGCTGTAACTGCTGGAGCTGGGCTGAACCAAAGCCAGGAGCCAAGAACTGCTTCCGAGTCTCCCATGCAGGTGCAGGGGCCCAAGGACTTGGGCCATCTACTGCTTTCCTTGGTTATAGCAGAGAGCTGGATTGGAAGTGGAGCAGCTGAGACTGGAACCAGCACCCATATGGTATACTGGCACTGCAGGTGGCAGCTTTACCTGAAGGGCCAAAGCACCGACCCCTTATACAGTATTTTGATATATTGAAAGCTCCTGGTGTCCTGTGGAGTTCAGCTGCTGAATTTACAGGCAGTAAAGAGCTCTCATTAGTAGTGCTGAGTCATCTCTTCTCTGGTGCACACAAGTCACCGCGGAGAGAACAATTCCTAATTCATGGCCCTCATCCTCTGCCAAGAAAAGCAGTGACTCGAATTAGCATTTCAGGTTCCTCCAGCAAAGACCCCAAGTTCCGGGAGCTTGGTCAAGGTATCAGGATTCATGTGCGTTCATCATTCGCCATCAGCCTGCTCCAAGCTGACTGCCGATGGATGGGTTCGGAATAAGTAAATCCAAACAGCTGCCCCAGAGTGGTCCTGGGGTATGGGCACTTCACAGCAGGGGTTATTCAGTGTTTCTAGGCTCCAAGCAGTCGGGGACCCTGCTAGGGAACGAGACCTCGCAGATGACACAACTAGTGATGTACGATGCGAGAGTGTAATTAGGAAAAAACCCTTACTTAGGGAAAAAACCCACAATTTGCACATTTACCTTCCATTCCCCAGATAATTAGTTGTGGGAAAGGTGGAGGCAGGTGCAGGAGACAGGACAGTGCGAGTCTTCGTGTTCTCTGTTTTATTTTGGTTTGGAAAGACCTGCCACTGTTTTAAGATTTGGTCAGGCTTTCATCCATTCATTTTTTTTTTTCCTTTTTGACCTATTATTAGTGGTTAAGAACCACTTGGGTTGTTTATCCAAATAGGACCATTTGAACCAAAGTTACTTTTCAAAGACAAATCTCCAGGACCCTGTAATTAAATGTTATATTAAAGAGCTACAGGTTAAAACTTCTGTTTATGTTCTCTGTTCGATGCATGGTGCTTATGGAGTTAAAAGCAACACCTGCAGAGATGGGCAGTAGAGAAGTAATTTGGTACTGCCCTAATCTGAGAGCCAGCGTGAAAACACCTAGGACAGTTAGGAATTTGTCTTGAAAGTGTAGGTGGCAGTGGGCCAGCTGCGTGTGTCAGGAGCTCATTACCTGGTCTGTGAATGAGGTTTTCTGCCATGCCCCCTTTCTGGTTCACCTTTTGGTTGGATATATAATTTTTGTTCCTCCACAGGTCTAGTGGAGAGAGCATGAAAAGGAAAATTTTGCTTAATTACTTTGGCTACTGACTAAGGAAAAAAATACTAAGGCTGGTAGAACATTGAACTTATTATTTTAAATACAATCTTGGTTTATCTGGGAGTTTATGTGATCCGTGACTCACTTCTTCCTGTTTGCAATGTTCCTGAATCTGTGAATTTAAGGATTTCCTGATTAGGAAGTCTGTCATTTGCCCTATGGAACCTGCATAACACTGCATAAATGAAGGGCGGTCCTTAAGGAATTGGTTGGATTGGAGATTTTATATATATATACATATATATACACACACACATACATACGTACATATATATATAAATATTTTTTTACAAACTCTAAATACTTGTTTATGATTTTATTTTTTTCTACATGACTGGCTGCTGGGCACTACCCACATATGCTCTGATTTACTATCCTTAACACACATGGACATACATGTATGCTTTACCTAATATCATACTGTTATAAAAATATTCATAAAATCCCTCAAGATTTTAAAGTCATTTTCTCTAGTATAATTCTACGAGCGTAAGTTCCTGGGTTGAAGTTCACACGTATTGAGGCGGACATTTAGCCTAGCAGTTGAAGCATGGGTTAAGACGGCAGAAATCCCATATTGTTACACTGGGCTTATTGATTCCAGCCTCTTACTAATGCAGATCCTGGGAGCCAGCCTGATGGCTTAGGTGATGGTTGAAGTACTGGGGTCCCTATTGCCTGTGTGGGAGTCGCATGTGGACGCACATGGCTCCTGGCTTCCTTGAACCCAGCCCTGGCTGTAGGCATGTGGGGTGAAGCAGCGGATGGGAGCTCCATCTCTCTGTCAGTCTCTCTCTCATCCTCTCCCTCTCTAATGCATACATAAGTGAAATTGACAAGTATTAATAATGAAATATGCATTTCATCACACAATAACTATAAGTTTAGGGAAAGAAAAGAGAAATGCCTATTTTATAACTATTTTCTAGCATTTTAAACAGGACATTAATGGTTGGCTATCCTCCCAGATGCTTTTCTTTTCTTTTTTATGATTTACTTATTTATTAGAAGGGCAGAGTTATGAGCTTCCAGATATCTCTCTATGCAGGAGTGGGCACGTGTATGAGGAGTTTTAAACTTTTTCCTTGTTTTTTACATGAGTGATTTTGTTGTTCTGTGGTGCCAATTGTTTCAGTCAATAAAACAGAATTCCACCTTTTTGTGCATAATAATCTAGAGTATGAATATATAAATAGCTGAAGGAGGAAGCCTTAGATGTGGAACTTCTGAGACATAGACCATGCCTGATGAAAGATACTTCTCCCGAATGCCACTTTAATCTAGACTCCAATCACTAATGCTCCAACACATCTATTTTTGCCTAGCCCCACAGCAGTGAATCTTATGTCTTTATAATTTTTGCCAACATGAAAAATGATATCACAGTTCTTTTAATTTACATTTCTTTAATTCTTTTTTATATACTTAATGGACATTTGTATTGCTTTGTGAACTGCTGATGTTCTTTGCCTGTTTTTATATGTTGCTGGTTTTGTTCTTGTTGAGTTTCAGAAGCTATTTCTTTTCTTTTTTTTTTTTGACAGGCAGAGTGGACAGTGAGAGAGACAGAGAGAAAGGTCTTCCTTTTGCCATTGGTTCACCCTTCAATGGCCACTGTGCCCGGCATGCTGCGGCCGGCGCACTGTGCTGATGCGATGGCAGGAGCCAGGTGCTTTTCCTGGTCTCCCACGCGGGTGCAGGGCCCAAGCACTTGGGCCATCCTCCACTGCACTCCCGGGCCACAGCAGAGAGCTGGCCTGGAAGAGGGGCCACTGGGACAGAATCTGGCGCCCCGACCGGGACTAGAACCCGGTGTGCCGGTGCCACAAGGTGGAGGATTAGCCTACTGAGCCGTGGCGCTGGCCTAGAAGCTATTTCTGTACCAAGAGAATAGTAGCTCGTTGTCTACCACAGCTTGTTGTTTGTCTTTTGTGTTGTGTTTTTGCTCTGTGGAAATTTTTTTTTTTTTTAAGATTCATTTATTCACTTGAAAGAGTATGGGGGGGAGTTCTTCCATCCACTGGTCCACTCCCCAAATCGCTGCAACAGCTAGAAATCAGCCAGTCTAAAGCCAGAAGCCAGGAGCTTCTTCCTGGTCTCCCATGTGGGTAGCAGGAGCCCAAGGACCTGGGCCATCTTCCACTGCTTTTTCCAGGCCATTGCAGAGAGCTGGATCGGAAGTAGAGCAGCCGGGACTTGAACCAGCGCCCATATGGGATGCTGGCACTGCAGACGGTGGCTTTGCCCGCTATGCCACAGCTCTGGCCCCATTCTATCATTTTTGTGGTTTCACATTTCTATTGAAAACTTGGATCCACCTGTAATTTATCTAAAGAAGTGAGTTTCTTATTTTTTCTAGCTGGTCAGCTTATTGGTGTTAGTATCACTGTTTTAAAAGATTTTTGAGAGACAGAGTTATAGTCGGAGGGAGAGACAGAGAGAAAGGTCTTCTATCTACTGGCTCACTCCCCAAATGGCCACAACAGCTGGAGCTGGGCCAATTTGAAGCCAGGAGCTTTTTCTGGGTCTCCCACATGGGTGCAGGGGCCCAAGCACTTGGGAATCTTCCACTGCTTTCTCATGCCATAGACATAGAGCTGGATTGGAAGAGGGACAGCTGGGACACAAACAGGCACCTATGTGGGATGCCAGCGCCTCAGGCAGAGGAGGCCTAGCCTACTATGCCACTGTGCTGGTCCTGCTAACATTGTTTATTGAAAAATACATATTTCTCCCACTTACTTGAAATCCTACAGTTATTATATATTACATTCCTACCAGTGTTTTGGATAGTTTCTTAACTCTTAATCTTATTCCATTGACCTATTTATTCTTTAAAAATGATAATTTTATAACATGTTCTAATATCTGAAAGTGCTTAGCAATCTCATTATTCTCCTTTAAAAAAACTTCTTTTTCCTTTACAAATTTTAAGAACAGCTTCTGTAGTTAAGAAAATGGGGGTGAGAAAGAAGGGATACCTTTGATATAGAATTAACATTGTGTTATTCCCATAGGAGCAGCAATGCTTGGCTATATTTATTTATATCTTTGATGCTCCTCATTATCATTAAAATATTTTCTTATAGATCTTGAATATTTAATCAGTTTATTAAGTTTTTTCCCCAAAAGTATGTTCCTTTTTTGATGGTATTTTAAGAGTGTTGTAGCTAGCTGTTTTGTATAGGAAAAGTATGGATTTGAAATGTTGTTTTGTATGCAGCCACTTTATAGTTTCCTTGTTTGTAATGGTTCACTTTGTTATCTTGGGTGTTCCAGACAACTGTCATTTTGCTTGACATGTTCTGATTTTTGTACATTGTACACTCTCTCATTGTATTACTAAAGAGCAACATTGCCTGGGATCAGTTCCTAGCCCTGAGAATAGACACAGTCGTGTGATGTTGTCAGGGTTTTAGCATTAAACATAACCTGATCACTGTTAGGTTCTTGGTTGTAAATGATGTCCGACCTGAGTGCCCAACTGTACTCCTATACTATCATCTCCATTCATCTCTCCTCTCTCCTCTTTCTTTTACCCAATCTCAAATTGTCACATGATTCTGTCTTCTACAGGTAGTGGCTGTTTCTCTCCCTCTTCCAAGTACTGAGCTTTCTTGCCGTTGGTGTCTGTTATCACCTTGGTCATGACTTCAGGTACAATGTTGAAGAGTCGTATGGCGGATGCTGTCCGTACTTTCAGTGTCTCTGTTCAGCATCCTGGTGCTGCAGGTTTTCTGGCTACCATCTTTGACTGCTCAGGCTGCTACACAGTGCTACATAGACTGGGTCCATTGTGAACGATAGGGATTTCTCATTGTTCCCTAGGCTGAAGTCTGAGCTCAGGGTGCCAGCGAGGCAGGGATCCATTGTGGACCCTCTTCTGCGCTAGCTGGCTTTCTGGCCACCTCCTGCAAGGGCTCCAAGCCCATCCAGGAGAGCTCCACCTTCCTGACCTAATTACCTCACACAGCCCTGCCCCTGGACACCATCATAATGGGGATCCCATTTCAACATGGGAATTTGGGGGAGCTGAAACCATGATCATTGCTAATGATTTTCATCCTGAGTCTCTGTGTATTTTTCTCTGAATGCAGGAATAGCAATAAATACATTTCTCAATTGTTTTGGAGCAGTATTGCATTCCTGGCATAAGCCATACAGGAGCATGGTCATGATGGATGATGGCACATCAAAATGGTTGTGGAAAATACAATTAAAAGATGAGTTGATATTTGGTGCAACAAGTTTTGAAATCTGCATATAGTTTCTGCATAATATGCATTTTTCATGAACATTTTGAAGATTTTTTTTGAAAAAAGATTCAGTGCATCAATTTTCTTGCTGTGTCTTGTTTTCTGGGTAGGGGTATGTGCTTGTGTGCATGGTCACATGCTATGTTGCACTTGGAGATCTGTATTGTGCCAGCTGATTAGAACAAGTTGGGAAACTACCCATGTTTTATTACATTTTGCAACAGTTCCAACAATGTTGGGATTATCTATTCCTTGAAGGTTGCCTGGGTCTATGAAGGTCTTTGATTAACCTTTCAATTTCTTGCATGCTTCCTTTGTCTATCAGATGTGAGGCCAAGTTTTAGGATTTATATTTTGCAGGGCGTCCTCAGTCTTGGATCTCCTCTGTGTCAGTGGTTAAGTCTTCTCGCTCTTTGTTCACCAGATTTCACCTCTCCTGCCATCACCGTCACCCCAGCCCCTCCTGCACAGATGTAGACATTTGCACAGGTGTCAACGCACATGCACACAAATGCACACACACACACAGGACCGCTTATCATTGTGTTCATGGATATTTGACTGTAACAAGTGGGACCACAGGACCGTAGACTTACGCAGTGGTTCCAGCGTCTGGAGCTTGGACCCATAGTTGAAAGCAACTCTGTAGGGAATGGTGGCTCTGCTAGTGCAAGGCCCCAGGGCAGAGAAAAGGACAGGGAAGGTGACAAGGCAGCTGCCACAACAACTTCAACCAGGTCACAAAGCCACGAGGGCAGAGCCTGGGCTGGCTCTTAGTCCAGTGGCCTCTTTCCGTCCAAGAAATCGGGCTGCCCGCTGTGTGTGACTCGGGTCTGGAGGACACTTTTGCTGGGCAACCAACTCCCAGTTGTGGTGGAGTCCGTGTAATTAAAAAAATGCTCCCTTTCCAAGGCCGACGACAAGATGAGGCTTTCATAAGGTACAAAAAGTACAACCCCGACATTTGTTTTTTCTTCAGACTTTGAACCTCTGTGTTTGAAGTCGTCTGATACAGGCACGGCACGTGTTGTAAGGAAGCTGCTCTAATTCCTGGAAGGCTCTATGCCTCCTGCACCCACCTGTCTAACAGGCTGGCTTGGCTCGCACCTGCTTGGAAGGGGTGAGAGGGAGAAAGGGCAAGGCTCCACATCCTCACTCAGCAGTGGCACCAGGTCCAAGAGACCAAGCTTCGTGGGCTCGTGGCCACCTTGCCGGTTCATGGTGACCGCCCACACGGCTAGCAGGACAGTTTCTGTGTCTGCAGGCTCTAGAATGCTTCCAGCTTCCAGGGCCAACCCAGTTTGTAGGCATCCCTGTGACCCCACACTCTGTCCACAGCACAGTACCCTTGATCTGGACTCTTCCCAAGGTGGAGACACCCATGTGGTCATTGCTCTGCCCCTAATGATTGCTTCCTATACCCACATGTGACGTAGGCCTCTCTCGAATCATTCAAGTGGGGTAGAGGAGTCATTGCTGGGGCACCCACACATGATCTGCTTCTCAGTTGGCGGAACAGCACCTCGGTTCTGCCCCCTTGGTGGGGGTCTGGTTAGCAGGCAGTAACCATTCTGCAGGCTACTGGCCCTCCTCTAGCTGGTTCTGCCAGTGCCCCCCTCCTCCTCCCTGATGCAATGTGCTGCCTCTGCACATTACTCAGTGTGACTTCAGCGTGAACGTTTCCCTTTGGCAGGGACCATTAGCTCCACATGGTTGAGATTGTCTTCTGCTTTTCCCCTTTTCTCCCAGGCTACAAAGACCTCAAGTTCTTTTGTCTCTGTTGGAGTCTGGCAGTAGAGGTGAGGACTTATCTCAGAGGGTTTTCCAAACTGCTTTTCACCTTCTATGGGCTTCCCTCCATGTTGGGAGGATGTGGACAAGAAGTCTCGATGATTTGTGGATTTAACGTCCATGTCCTGGGCTGCCCTGGGTGAGGCACATGGATAGAGTCTTCTCTGGAGCGTGCACGTGGGCTTGTGCAATGTCACTGCACATTTCTGAGATACTTCCACATACACATTCTTTCTCCATATTTGCTAGGTCTTCTGGGGGAGAGTGTAATGTAACCTCCTTCTGATGTCTTTCAGCCAAAATCTCTACTTTTTTTTAATGTAATAATTTTCCTTATGTCTTTTAAAAGAAATCTCTATTTTTTATTTTTAAAGACTTATTTATTTGAAAAGCAGAGTTACAGAAAGAGAGGGAGAGACAGAAATAGATCTTCTGCTGGTTCACTCCCCAAATGATTGAAATAGCTGGCGCTGGGTCAGAGCTGATCCGAAGCCAGGAGCTTCTTCCAGGTCTCCCACACGAGTGCAGAGGCCCAGGGACTTGAGCCATCTTCCACTGCTTTCCCAGGCCATAGCAGAGAGCTGGATCAGAAGCGGAGCAGCCGGGACTTGAACCAGCACCCATATGGGATGCTGGCACTGCAGGCAGTGTGGCCTAGCCCACTATGCCATGGCACCAGCCACTCTACTCGTTTTTAATGCTTAGTCAAGTTTATCAATTTTTCTACATAAATTCTTTTTTCTCTTTTTTTTTTTTTTTTTTTGACAGGCAGAGTGGACAGTGAGAGAGAGAGACAGAGAGAAAGGTCTTCCGTTGCCGTTAGTTCACCCTCCAATGGCTGCCGCGGTCGGCGCGCTGCGGCCGGCGCACCGCGCTCATCCGATGGCAGGAGCCAGGTGCTAGGTGCTTTTTCCTGGTCTCCCATGGGTGCAGGGCCCAAGCACTTGGGCCATCCTCCACTGCACTCCTGGGCCACAGCAGAGGGCTGGCCTGGAAGAGGAGCAACCGGGACAGAATCCGGTGCCCCGACCGGGACTAGAACCCGGTGTGCCGGCGCCGCAAGGCGGAGGATTAGCCTGTTGAGCCACGGCGCCGGCCCTACATAAATTCTTTTTTAAAAAGATTTATTTTTTACTTATTCAAAAGGCAGAGTTAGGCCAGCGCCGCGGCTCACTAGGCTAATCCTCCGCCTGTGGCGCCGGCACCCCGGGTTCTAGTTCTGGTCGGGGCACCGGGTTCTAGTCCCGGTTGCCCCTCTTCCAGGCCAGCTCTCTGCTGTGGCCCAGGAAGGCAGTGGAGGATGGCCCAAGTGCTTGGGCCCTGCACTTGCATGGGAGACCAGGAGGAAGCACCTGGCTCCTGGCTTCGGATTGGTGCAGCGCGCCGGCCTTAGCAGCCACTTGGGAAGTGAACCAACGGAAAAAGGAAGACCTTTCTCTCTGTATCTCTCTCTCTCTCATTGTCTAACTCTGCCTGTCAAAAAAAAAAAAAGGCAGAGTTAGAGAAGGAGAGAAAGAGAGATCTTCCATCTGTGAGTTCACTCCCCAAAGGCTGAAATGACCAGGGCTGGGCCAGGCCAAAGCCAGGAGCTTCTTTTGGGTCTGCCACATGGGTGCAGGGGTAAGCAAGTGGACCATCCTCCACTGCTTTCCCAGGCCATAGCAGAAAGGTGGATCGGATCGGAAATGGAGCAGCCGGGACTAGAACTGGTGCCCATATGGGATGCCGGCACTGCAGGCAGCAGCTTTACCTGCTATGCTACAATGCCAGCCCCTACATAAATTCTTTAATTTAATGCCTTTTTGATTAAATAATCCTCCCCAAATCCAAAATCAAATTAAAGATTAATTTACATATTGTTCTTTTATGGTTGAATATGAAACTTTAATGTTTGGAATGCTTTTAAAATATTTATTATTTTGAAAGGCAGAATTAGAGAGATCTTCCATCTACTGGTGCACTCCTCAGATGGCCACAATGGCTGGGGTTCGGCCAGGCTGATGCCAGGGGCCAGGAACTGCATCCAAGTCTCCCACATGGGTGCAGGGGCCCAGGCACTTGGACCATCTGCTGCTGCTTTCCCAGGTTCATGGGCAGGGAGCTTAGAAGTGGAGCAGCTGGGACTTGAACCAAGGCTTAAACCAGTGCTCATATGGGATGCAGGCATCGCAAGCAGTCATTTATCCTGCTGCACCATGCTGCCCCTGGAATTTATTTTAATGGTTTCAATTAAGGGTCTGATTTAAATAAATCTACAAGGAAATGAAACACCCCAACTACGTGCCCAGGAGAGAAATTCTTCCAGCAGCCTCTGCCCCTTCCTTTCTTTAAAACTTTTTTACTTGCATAAAATTTTACATACACCCATGATTTACATAAATGCTTAAATGTGGACATATTGTAGAGTGTTTTAAAACTTTTCTTTATTTCTAATTGTTTGGAAGGCAAAGAGACAGACACATAGATCTTCCATTCACTGGTTCATTCCCCAGTTGCCTGCAACAGATGAGATGGGGCCAGGGGAAGCTGGGAGGCTGCAACTGAATCCAGGTCTCCCACGTGGGTGACAGAACCCACATACCTGAGCCATCACCTGCTGTCTCCCACAGGGCACGTTATCAGGAAGCTGGTATTAGAAGCAGAGCCAGGACTGGGACCCTTGCACTCCAGTGTGGGATGTAGCATCTCAAGTAGTGTCTTTTTTTTTTTTTTTTTGACAGTTAGAGAGAGACAGAGAGAAAGGTCTTCCTTCTGTTGGTTCACCCCCCCAAATAGCTGCTACAGCCGGCTGCGCTGATCTGAAGCCAGGAGCTAGATGCTTCCTTCTGGTCTCCCATGCAGGTGCAGGGCCCAAGCACTGGGGCCATCCTCCACTGCTTTCCCAGACCACAGCAGAGAGCTGGACTGGAAGAGGAGCAACTGGGACAGAATCTGGTGCCTAACCGGGACTAGAACCCAAGGTGCCAGCACTGCAGGTGGAGGATTAGCCTAGTGAGCCGCAGCGCCAGCCTCGAGTAGTGTCTTAACCACTGTGCTAAACGTGTACCCTCCCCCTTCTCCTTTTTTATTGCTCTTTCTTCCCATGCTACTCCCTTTCACCCACATCACAGCCATCCTGCTCCAACCCACCACTTAAGTATACCACACACACACACACACACACCCCACATATACGTGCACTTTTTAAAAAAGGTTTTATTTATTTATCTGAAAGTCAAAGTTATACACACACACACACACACACACACACACACACGAAGAGGGAGAGGGAGAGGGAGAGGGAGAGGGAGAGGGAGAGGGAGAGGGAGAGGGAGAGGGAGGTCTTCCATCCACTGGTTCATTCCTCAGTTGGCCACAATGGCTGAAGCTGTGCCAATCCGAAGCCAGGAGCCAGGAGCTTCTCCCAGCCTCCCATGTGGGTGCAGGGGCCCAAGGACTTGGGCCATCTCCTACTGCTTTCTCAGACCTTAGCAGAGAGCTGGATCGGAAGTAGAGCAGCTAGGACTCCAACTGGCATCCATAGGGGATGCTGGCACTGCAGGTGGCTACATCACAGCCCTAGCCCCCATATATGTGCACTTTCACATAACGTATGCTAATAGAAAGATTGCTTTTCCTTCCATTCACTGTTGAGTGGCAGTTTTTAAATTGGGATATTTTTCTCTTGAAGCACAGATCCAAGGCCAGATGGCTACGTTTGGATTCCTCTGATTCTCGTCCACAAGAGGAGAACAAACGATGAGTTCTTATTTTCCTGATTGTTCCCTCAGCAGCCCATCTGAACTCTCATTGGGCAAACCAAAAGCTTAACTGGATTTTCTTATTTAATTTTATTTATTTTTATTATTTGTCTTAGGTGAAATGTATTATATAGCCAAGTCCATTCACTTGGCTTGTTTCATTTTGCAGAAGGGACATTTTGTTCAATTCCTGTGTTTTGTATGGATTCTGCATCAATTTTCCCATTACTTCCTTGAATAACCTCTTTTAGGTCTTTGATCCATTTCCACATTTATTAATGACAAAAGTGGATTCTAGCATTCTTATCAATGACTACCGCTGTTAATTTTGAAGAATATGGACTAATTTGCATGCTATGAGAGATACAAATTAAGATTTAGTACATAATATACAAGGATAGTAAACATTAAAAACTCCTGCCCAAATAATAGAAGAATTAGGCTTAAAATATTAAATGTCCTGGGGTGAAGAAAAGGGATATATAGATTATATAGATGTATATCCTTGAGAGAGGCCCTATGGGATTGCTTCCCCCCCCCCCCCCCATTATTTAGAAGATACTCCCTGCTCTGTCTGCCCTGAGCCATTTCTGTGGCATCCTCGGTGGGTCAGAGTAGGCCATCAGAGCTAACCCCCTGCCCCAGGAATGTGCCCACCTTAGCAGGCCCTCCCTGCACAGGCACTGGTCACGGGCAGCCCGTGGGGAAGTGCCCCCTCCACACCAGTGTGCAGGTGGATTTCAGAGTGGGCCGCAGAGCTCCTCTGTCTGCTGTGCTCTCTGTAGCTGGAGATCTGTGAGGTGCTCGTGGCTGGCACAGGTGCCCTGTCACCATGTACTCTCGCAGCACCCCGTAACCCATGGGGCGTCTCCACGGGTCAGGCACAGGGGCCTTTTCATCACTGTATCCCAGTAGCAACCCAAGCGCTCAGTGAAGACCCGTGGAATGAATGGTATTCTCACTTTCAAGGTGTTTAAGTGGCGGTACCCCCAGCATATAAAACACGCAGTTACCATGATGCAATTTGCCATGATATGTTTAGACCTGAACTTGGGTATGTGTACATCTACAGACTAGAGCCTATGATGAAGAAAGGAGTGAGCGCTGTGATGGGATTTCCATGAGCTACTGGAGGAAGCTCTGGTGATAAGACTATTTGAATGAGTTTCTCCCCAATTGCTTGCTCAAAGCTGCAGGTCCCTGCACTTAGGTCAGAGCCTGTGGCACAGCGGGAGCTCAATGAAGGGTTATTTAACAAATTCAGGGGCAGGAGCTCTGGATGGAGCTGTATCTAATTTTCATTTTATCCTCATGGAAGAGTGCTTGATTTATCGGCAAAGCACTACAGAGTAGCCTCCAACATGAGTGCTTTTTAGCAACTTGCCCTCTCCAGGCGTTTCTGCAGGTAACCATGTAATCCCAGGGGAACAGTGCAGCCTCTCTGTTCCTCAGTTTCCCCAGCTGTAAAGTGAGAAGAATGGAGTGAGTAATCATTTATTTCCACACTTGCGCGCTGTAATTCTATTCATAAACACAAAAGCAAGTTGTCCCCCAGGCTATTGGAAAGCCTGACAAATATATAAAGGCCTAAATTCTATCAACCTCTGAGTAGTTGTGGAATTGAAGTTGCATGAAATGAGTTGATTTTTTTTTTTTTTCTGATTTCTCTCCTAAGAATGCCATTGGTGCTAGAGTGATTGGGTCCACAAAGCCAGCACTGAAGATCCCCTTCCCACGTAGGTGAAGACACAGAGGCGCCCGGTCAGAGCCTTTTGTTTGCAGTAGTGAATCGTGTCAGGATTGCCATGGCCGCGCTTCTCACGTGGTTGCCATAGAGAGGAACATGCTCAACCTTACTAGTTCACTCTAGTTCATTTCTTCAGTGCAGTACTTCTCCCTCAGCTGGGTGATCTTTTTTTGCCATTTATTTTCAGTTGCATAAGCAATTTTCAAATAAAACTTGCTCAAGAAGGCTAAGTCCCTCATAGTTCCACCTCGGAAGGGTAGCTGTTCTTTTTCCTCCTGGCTCATCGTCTTCTTTGTTTACTCACATACCTTCACACAGTTTGTTTTCATGAGGGTTAGCATCATTCCGCAGGGTGGTAGAATTCCCCTTCCTGTGGGTTTATCTGATGTTTTTCTCACCATCTCCGGAATACCATCAGCACTGGGTCATAGTGCTAGCTACTAGATTGCTCCAAAATTTTTTTTTCTGTGTTTTCAAATAATTGAATCAGTTTTGATCATTTATTTTCTAGAAATGTATTCACCTTGTCTAAATTTTCAAATTAGCATATAAAGGCATTCATAATATTCTTTCATGTGTGCTATGCCTAAAATTTTATCTTTTGCTTTTCTAATTTTTGATTTTTTTCAGTTTGGTTATTTTCTTTATTTCAAAGAATCAATTTTTGTCTTTTTTTAAGATTTTTTAAATTTATTTGAGAGGTAGAGTTACAGACAGTGAGAGGGAGGGACCGAGAGAAAGGTCATCTTCCGTTGGTTCACTTCCCAAATGGCCGCAATGGCCAGAGCTGTGCTGATCCGAAGCCAGGAGCCAGGTGCTTCTTATGGTCTCCCAGGAGGGTGCAGGAGCTCAAGCACTTGGGCCATCTTCTACTGCTTTCCCAAGCCATAGCAGAGAGCTGGAATGGAAGAGGAGCAGCCGGGACTAGAACCGGTGCCCATGGGGGATGCCGGCACTGCAGGTGGAGGATTAACCTACTGAGCCATGGTGCTGGTCCCTTGTCTTTTTTTTTTTTAAAGGTTTATTTATTGATTTGAAAAGCAGAGTTAAAGAGGTAGAGATTGAGAGACGGGAGACGGGAGAGAGAGGGAAGTCTTCCATCTACTGGTTCACTCCCCAAATATCCCCAATGGCCAGAGCTATGCCAATTTGAAGCCAGGAGCCAGGAACAACTTCTGGGTCTCCCATGCAGGTGCAGGGGCCCAAGGACTTGGGCCATCTTCCACTGCTTTCCCAGGCCACAGCAGAGCGCTGTATCAGAAGTGGAGCAGTCGGGACTCAAACCGGGGCCCATATGGGATGTTGGCACTGCCGGCGTCAGCTTTACCCACTATGCCACAGCATCAGCCCCCCAACTTTTGTCTTAAATCGCACTTTCTCATATGACTTCATTAATTTTTGCCTTTGTTTTATTATATCCTTTTTTCCCTACTATCTTTGGGTGAATTCTATTTTTCTACCATGTTATAATCTCAACTCTAATATTTAACCATTGTTCATTTCTAAGATAAGCAGTTAAAGCTGTGAGATTCACCTTTAAGTGCTTATTTGAGTTCCACAATATATAACATATTTTTATTGCTATATTCTAATTTTCTTATTTTTTTAAAAGATTTTTTTTCATTTGAAAGACAGAGTTAGAGAGGTCTTCCATTTGCTGGTTCACTCCCCAGATGGCCACAATGGCTGGAGCTGCACCAATCTGAAGCCAGGAGCTTCCTCCAGGTCTCTCATGTGGGTGCAGGGGCCAAAGGACTTGGGTCATCTTCTACCACTATCCTAGGTCATAGTAGAGAGCTGGATAGGAAGAGGAGCAGCCAGGACTAGAACCAGCGCCCATATGGGATGCCAGTGCTTCAGACCAAGGTGTTAACCCACTGTGCCACAGCGCTGGCCCCTGTATTCTAATTTCCAAAAAAATTTCTTTTAAGAGCTCTTATTTGTCCTGTGATTAGAACGTGTTATAATTTCTGAATATGTGGGGTTTAAATTTCATCTTTTTGTTGATTTAAAATATAACTGTTGCTGTCAGTGATTTTTGGCTTTTTGATAAGAATTTTTCAAGTGGGTAGGGTCTTGCTTGGTGGCCTACCATGTGGTCAGTTTCCCTGTGTCTGATGACTTCCTAAAAAAGAGTATTGATTTGTTTTTGAACTCATTGAAAGTACTTACAGTAAGTACCCACCTTGGTGGTGGGGCACACATCCCAGGACCCCTAGTGATTGCATGCAACAGTGGATAGTACCAACTCCAACTGCATTTTTTTTATACATACCTACACAAATTTAATGTTTTTCCTTTTTTATCTTAGCCAAGTACTGATACATGTGCTGTGGCCATAACTTTTGCAGTTTGAGATGCAACAGCAAAAGGAACACACATTTCTTTTTGCTTCTTCACAATTTCATAGGATGTTTCTCCTTCTTTATCATTTTTATTTGAAAGGCAGCATGACGAAGAAGGAAACACACAGATTTTCTATCTGCTGGTTCACTCCTCAAATGGCCACTGTAAGCCGGGTCAGGGCCAGCCAAAGCTGGGACCCAGGAACCCCATCCCTGTCTCCCACATGGGTGGCAGGGCTCCAAGCACTTGGGCCATTTTTTACTGCCTTCCTAGGCACATTAGCAGGGAGCTGGATTGGAAGTGGAGCAGCTGGGTCTTGAATCTGTGCTACCAAATGGAATGCGAAGTCTCCAATTCTTGCTTAACCCATTGTGCCACAATACCACCCCTGAATATTTCTTTTTATCATAGCTCTTAGCAACCAAAGCATTTTTTTTTCTTAAGTTCTATCTTTTTCCCTTCCAGGAGGCACATTACAGCTTTTTCTTTGGCAAATCCAAATGGTCAGCATCACCATCCAAGGCCCCTAAAGAGTGTGCTTGTGTGGGTTCTGTCCACTGATGTTTACCATCCCAGCAGGAAAGAGGGGAGCAGGCATCTGGCCTAGCGGTTAAGGTGCCTGCATCCCGTCATGGAGTCCCATGGCCCTGGCTCCTTGTTCCAGCTTCCCACTGGTGCAGGCCCTGGGAGGTGGCAGTGATGGCTCAAATAGTCGGGCTCCTGCCTGCCACGTGGGAAACATGGATTGAGTTCCCAGCTCCTGGTTTTGGGCCCTGCCTAGCCACTGCTGCTGTGGGCATTTGGGGAGTGAACCAGCAGGTGAGAGCCCTGACTCTCTCTGCTCCTCAAATAAATAAATAAAATTTAGAAATTCCCGAATTGCTTAAAAAGATGTAAAATATAACTTACTTATGATTCAATGAAAATAATTATAAACCCACTGCATTTTAAAAATATTTTATTTGAAAGGTGAGAACCATATTTCCACCCACTGGTTCAATCCTCCAGTAACTCCACATGAACTACAGGGGTTCAAGTACTTGGGCCATCATCTGCTGCTTTCCCAGGCACATTAGCAGGGAAGCAGAGCAGCCCTGACTCAAACTGATGCTTCCATATGGGATGCTGGGGTTGCAAGTGGCAACTTAACCCACTGTACCACAACACTGGACCCCAACCATTGCATATTAATACAACACTTAAATGAAGAATAGCAGGGCTGACATTGTGGCATAGCAGGTTAAGCTGCTGCCTGCGACGCCAGCATACCATATGGGTGCTGGTTCAAGTCCCTGCTGCACTACTTCCAATCCAGCTTGCTGTCAATGCACCTAGGAAAGCAGTGGAGGATGGCCCAAGTGTTTGGGTCCCTGTATCCACTTGGGAGACCTGGAAGAAGCTCCTGACTCCTGGCTTCAGTCTGGCCCATCCCTGACCATTGCAGCCATCTGGGGAGTGAACCAGTGGGGGGAAGATTTGTCTATCTGTGCCTCTCCCTCTCTCTCTCTCTAGTTCTACCTTTTGAATAAACACGTCTTTAAAAATAAAGAACAGCTAATTTTTCCCAAGCAAAGGAATTTAGAGAGAAGATTGGTGTTACTTATATTTTTGTATTTCTCTTTCCTGTCTGCCTTAGCAGATGAGTGCTGGCTTCTCATATCTGTATTTGCATTCAATCTGTGACAAAATGTTGTTTGGTTAGAGAATTCTGCTTTACACTGAGGGCTGGGAAAGGAAGATGTATTTTCACAGCCTTAGACAACTGTAGCTATTCTTTGATACTGCACCAAAGTCCAACAATCGGCCATTTCTTAAAGGCTAATTGTGATACGGAAACTGAAACCGTACAAGGAACTTTCTGTACTCCGTTATAATAAAATCCATAGCCTTTCTTTTACCTTGAATAGATCTTTCACCTTTTTGTGATTTTTTTTTTATCATGTTATGCACTGACATTTGGAAATATTGGTTGACTGAGTTATTCAAATCTTCCAAATGTTAACATACTTCAACATACCTGGCAGAAAAATGACATCCATTAAAATCTCCATCGATCTCATCAGATAATAAACTTTAAGCATTAAGAAGTTAATAGTGGTGAATGCAAGCTTTTAGAAATTCTAATTTTTTCTTGAAGACTCAAATTTTAGCATTGGCAACAAATACTGTCAGTTTTCTGTGAAGTGATAGACTCACACTTGGTTTATTTTTGGGGAAATGTGTGCCAAATACTCAAGTCTGAACACTTAGTCTGTTTTTTCCTGTAAAAATGGAATTCCCACAAAAACACACCTAGTCAGCTTCAACTCAGACAATTGCACAAGTTCTTTTCCTTGAGTTAATCCTTGGATTTCAGTATGCAGTTATGTGCTTTATAAGAGGCTATTTCAAAAAAATTTATAGAAAACTAGAATAAAAGATAAGTTTTTGATTCCAAATTTTTTTTTCTGAAGTCCATATATAAATTAAAATCTTCCTCTGAAAGACAGAGTTACAAAGAGGAAGACACAATTTGAACATTGTCTGATTTGCTTTCATGTGACAAATTTCCTGTTGTGTAGGTCTCTTGTGTCCATTCTAGTTTCCCTTTTGCAAGGAACTTTTTTCTTATTGTGAAAATACAGACGCTGCTTGACTTAGAGTAGGGTTGTGTTCCAGGAAGCCACTGTAAGTTAATATTCCAAGTTGAGATACATTTATTAACCTAACCTACCAGTCATCCTAGCTCAGCAACACAGTACCCTCATGCTCCTGGGGCTGACTGGGTGGTGTGGCTGCCATCACTGTCCAGCTCATGAGAGAGGCTGAGACTACATAGCCCTAGCCTGGGGAGACATAAGCTTTGAAGCACATTTTATACTGTACTCCTATCGCTTCTGCACCACCATCCAGTCAAAGGACTATGAGTTGTACCGTGGCGTTGGTGATTGTATGGACAGCACCTTCAGACTTGGCCACAGAGACGGGTACTTAAGTGCTCAGGCTTTGGATGTACCCCTGGTCTACAAGTGACTGCTCCGTGGCCCTGGGAGAGTTACATTGAGTGAGTTACATTCTCGGCTTCCTACTCTGCATGAGGGATGTCATTACCAGATGTGAGTTTCGGGTTATTGTAAGGAATACATGAGCTAGCCAGCGTAAGATGCTAGGACACTACCTGGCGTAGGGTAAGTGCTCAATAAACATTTTGACATTATTATGGCAGACGAAGAAGAAAGTGAAAAAATAGAAGCAAATAAGACCAGACCAATAATCATAGTTAACATTTTTGGTTTTGATTTACATACCCACGTTAATTAATTATAGTGGTTTTATAGGTTTTAGTCTCTACAAACTCTTTTTTAGAAAATTTTTTGGGGGGCCGGTGCTGTGGCGTTGTGGGTAAAGCTGCTGCCTGCAGTGCCAGCATCCCATATGGGTGCTGGCTTGAGTCCCCGCTGCTCCATTTCCCATCCAGCTCTCTGCTATGGCCTGGGAGGGCAGCCAGAGGATGGCCCAAATTTCCACGTGGGAGACTGGATTAAGCTCCTGGCTCAGCTCTGGCCATTGTAGCCAACTGGGGAGTGAACCAATGGATGGAAGACCTATCTCTCTCTGCCTCTACCTCTGCCTCTCTAATTTTCTCATTCTTTTCATTCCATTTTATTGTGATATCTTCTTTTGATTTCTTTTATTTGAGAGACAGAGACAGAGAGCTCCCATCCACTGGTTCACTCCTCAGATGCTGAAGCCAGGACCTGGGAACTCAATCTAGGTTGACAGGGACCCAATTACTGCTGCCTCCCAGGGTCTACACTCGCAGGAAGCCAGAGCCAGATATTCCGATATGGAACGTGGACATCTTAACCACTAAACACCTGTCCCACTTAGGATTTATTTCTAGTGTTTGGGCCTTTCCAAAGCTTATTAATTTTATTACTGATCCTTTCTGTTCTGAATTACATGACTTCATGCATGAAGTAAGAGCATGTTTGGGCATTACCAAAGCTGGAGGAACAATGATGAGAGACTGCTTCAATCAGTGGATCAGTGTATTATGCTATCAGCAACTACAATAGAACTATCCTACTTTCAAAACGTCTATTTTACAGCTTATTTTAAAAAGCTATAATCAGGTCTTTTGATGGGTTTTGTCCTTGACTGGTAACCGAATGACGATCTGATTATCAAGTTTGTTTTTCCTTTGAAATTGTACTTAAAAGCCCCAGTGCTATGAGGTTCTTCAGGTTCTTTTCTCTCTTGGAAGCCCCCTCCATGCTGCTCTGGCTGAAGCTCTCTGACTCTAATGAATCTTTTTAAATCTCAAAAAAAGCTACACATTCTATATTGTGGAGGACATCATAATATTTTCACTGAAATTAATCTTTCTCAAACATAACCATCTTCCACCTGAAGATCATCAGTGTCACTTCAGGCATGTTGAGTCATTTAATTTCTCTTGCATCTTAGGTTAGGTCAAGGACAAAAGGTTAGGGTCTTCAGGGACAAGTGCTGAGCATAGCAACCTCCTAATCCGTTTCAGCCCATGTTCTAACGTGGGAAGTGTCTTCTAGCAAGTGCTGAGAGGAGGGGTATTACTGATGGCAGCCAGCGCTGAAAGAGCTAGCCTTCTTGACATTAAACATGAATCCAGGCTAAGGCAATCAGTTTCCATTTGAAAGTCTCACTCTGTGAATGGAAAACACGCTACAATTCTCAAAGGAAAAAATAATTGTCACTTCTTGACACTTTGCTTTTTATGTTACAATCTGAATGAATGTGGTCAGTTTTTTTGTTGTTGTTTAGTTTGGCCTAGTCAGCTACAAGAAACTGAAGGAGATGGAGACCAAAATTTCAAGTACTGAAGACTTCAAATATAAGTTCTTGGGAGACTAGAATTTGTATGATTCCAAGATAAGGGCTGTGTGCACATGCCAGTGTGTGCATGTGTGTGCATAGGAGGGAAGGCACCCTGAATGTGCCTGATTTCATATGATCCTCAAAGAGAGAGAGAAGAGAGATTGAGGCAGAAAATCCCGAGAGTGATATTGGTGCTTCATGACCTCTCGGGAGCGGGGCATGGCTTGGCCTGGGTGAACATTCTTCCTTTGCCTAACTCAGGTTGATGCTGAGGGAGATGGATGACGGGTAATACCAGATTTCTGCTGATCGGGTTCAGCCTTCCTCTCCAGTGCCTCTGCTCTGACTATAAGTGTGCTTGGATTCCTGGTGCTACAGCTCGAGTTTAAATAGAAGAACAAATTTCCATTTTGTTAAATTTGAAGGAGAGAATTAAGAGGGACCAAAAGATCAAATAATTTCAAAGGTTGTCCCATTAAATTGACAATGATGCTTGCTAAGCTGAAGGCACCTTACATGTGTATAGATTACAACCAACTTCCCATCCTGCTAGCAATTGATTTTATGAAAAACTGAAAAACACAGCTTTCCTATTCCTACTAATATTTGAAGCCCTGGCTTTCACTTTAATTCTTCAATGGAAATTTCATTCACTCATTCAACAGATGTTAACTCAGTGCCACTGTGTGGCAGGCACAGTTTAAGGTGCTTGTGGTAAACCCATGAACACAACAGAATCCTATACAATGGCATTTAAGTTCTGGTAGACGTACATAGACAATGCACACTGAACATAAGTATGCAACATGGGATGTTAGGAGGTGATAACTGCTATGGAAGAAACAGCAGAGAGCAGGACAAGGGCAATGAAAAGTTCATATGAAAAAAGATCATATGAAATCTGGCACATTCAGGTTGCCTTCCCTCCTATGCACACACACATGCACACACTGGCATGTGCACACAGCCCTTATCTTGGAATCATACAAATTCTAGCCTCCCAAGAACTTATATTTGAAGTCTTCAGTACTTGAAATTTTGGGAGAGAGAAGGGGGGAGATAGAGCTTCTATCTGCTGGTTCACTTCCCATATGGCCACAATAGCCAGGACCAGGCCAGGCTAAAGTCAGTAGCCAGGAGCTTTTTTCTGGAACTCCCACATGGGTGGCAGGGGCTAAGGACTTGAGCCATCTTCCCCTGCATTAGCAGGGCACTGGATCAGAAGTAGAGCAGCTGGGACTGGTGCCCAAATGGGATGCTGGCACTTCAGGTTGTGGCATAACCTGTTGTGCCATGGTTCCAGCCCTGAGATAGAAGGTTTTGAAGAGAGTTTTGGGGAGCATGGAGGTAGGTTGCTGTATTAAATAGTGTTGTCGGGGGTAGGTCTCAGTGAGGTGAGATTTGGGCAGAGGCTTAGACGAGAGGAGAGTTCGCTGTTGGCACTTGCAGAAAAAGCACTTTGGGAAGACGGAACAGCTCAAGCCACGGCCCTAAGGTGGAGGCCCAGGGACCAGTGCAGCAGGTCAGAATGAGTGAGAAGGAGGGGGCAAGATCCTGGAGGGCCTGGTGGACCACAGGTACAGCTCTGACGTCAGTTCTAAGGGGAATATGGAGTCACCACAAAGCTTGAGAGTGGCATGATGTGAATTAGGTGTCACTGGAATTCCTCAAGATGGTCTTTCGTTGAGCACAGACAGGAAGAGATAGAGAGTGAGAATACACTTGGGCATGGTGTGGGAGCTGGTGCTTTTGAGAGGGAAACCAAAGGCAAAGCCAGAGACAAAGGCTTTCTGAATTTTAGAGTGAAGCCAGGCAGACTGGGAGCCAAAGGCAGGCCAGGGCAGAGTGGGCAACTGTGGGCTGTGCAGGGGAGCTGCTGGCCCTTTGCTCTGTGGACTGCCACTTTCTTGGTGTAGCTGGTGGGTCTCACAACTGAATGAGACTTCCTTGCATAGTAATCTTGACATAAAAAGTAAATGGCCGATTATGTAATAAAATATAGATGTATGACAGGAGTTCGTAGCAGAGGCAGGTTCTGAAGGACTAACATGGGGAAATTGTGGAGGATTTCCTGGAGGACAGGATGCTGTGGTTGGGCCTCAGTAAGAAGAGTAGAGAGGAGCAGGAAGGGCATTTCTGGTAGAGGAACAGTCTAAACAAAGGCATGGATGTTGGAATGGGCGTCTTCAGGAAATGGCTTAATTCCATGTTTTATGCAAGTAGAGATTTTGAAAAGTAGATAGGGGCTAGATAATGCTGAAGCTTACATGTCGTCCAGAGGACTTTGACCTTGATGTTACAGGTGGGAACGGATCATAGAATAGTCTTGGAAATGATATTCTATGCAGATTATTCCACCAGACTTCAATATACATTGAAGAGGGGAAAGCTGAAAGTATGAATAGCTAAGACTAAAGCTGTAATAGTGGCCTTGAAGATTGTCTCCTTGCTAGGGAAAAAGAGAAAGAACAGCAGCTGTATGTATATGGTTTTTACACTGCATGGATAGCAGTATCATCATCCTACCTAGTTTGGGATACAACTCCCTTTTATAGATGAGAAAGCTAATATACAGAAGGTTAACTAACTTTGTTAAATGGTGCAGGTTGTCACCAAGGTAATCTGGTTCTGAGCCTCTATTTTAAAATCATATGGAAAATTCAGCTTTGGGTGTCCAGGGATACACAACTGGACAATGCTGAGGAGCGCACAACTGATTAAATCATGATTAGCTTAGGTTTGGGTTTATTGAGTTTAAATTGGGAACAAAATATCTAAGTGGAAATGCAGAATTGGCTCTCAGGTGATACATATCTGTTAATCATTTAGGTAGAAAATCAATGAAAGTCATTAGCATTAAGGTAGAAAGAGAAACAGCAGTGAATCATCAGAGTTATAGAAATCAGAAAATCAGAGAGCTCAGGGAAAGTATAAATTAGAAATGGATGCTTGGCTAGCAAGGAGGAGAACCACCTTAGTTCAGTGGCTTGGAACCCAGGCAAAGCAAGATGTTGCAGAATTAAGAAATGGCCAAGAATGTCTGAGGAGTAAGAACTGAGAACTGTCCTTTGGAGGTTGGCAGGGGGAAGGGTGATGGAAAATTGTTAGAAAGTGATCCATTGTGTGGATGCTTCAAAGTCATATTTTTTATTTTGTGTCTCGAGTGTCTTATTTTTTAAAAGCAGCTCTATTAGAATATAATTCACTCAGCGTTCTTTATAAGTCAATTTGTGTCCGGATTTTAGACTTTTGTGCCCATATTTTTTAGAAGATGCAGGTGCTAACTGCTAAGCGCTAAGCTTCCTGTGCTTCTCCCCAGCAAAGGGTCCTTGGCATCAGGCTCTGGCTAGTGCTCAGAGGGAGGAGGAGGGGCAGGGGCTCTCCCTTGCAGAGCGATCTGGAGCCTTGGTTAGGATCTCAGTGATGTGGCTGCTCCCTCTCTCACCTTGGCTATGACTCACCTCTTTGCTTTTCTCTCCACGTGTACAAAATGAAGTAGTGGCTTTAAGAAAACAAGTGAGACTCAAAGGAGCTGCACGTGTGCACTCCCTGCCTGTGCCTCATTTCTCCAAATGAGGGCCCAGGGGTCAGGATCACAGCTGATGTTTGCAGTTCTGTGTTCAAGAATACCCAGAAAATAGCTTGCCCAAAGCTCCATAAAGGTGTTTCATTTGCCTGGTATTTGTGGTTTCTTAAAAACATTTTTGTTTATTTTGGGGTTGGGGGGGCTCCCATGTGCTGATTCATTCCTTAAGGATATGCAATGGTCAGGGTTGGGTCCCATGTAGGTGGTAGGAACGCAACAGCTTTAGCCATCACCACTGCCTCCCAGAGTTTGCATTGGTGGGAAACTGGAGTCAGGAGCTGGAGGTAGGCATTGACTCCATGTACCCTGATGTGGGATATGCCCAAAGTGTGTGTGTGTGTGTGTGTGTGTGTGTATTTTAACATTTAAGTTAAATAAGTTTCATATATTTCCTATACAGATTTGGGAACATAGTGGTACTCCCCACCCCAAGTGCCAACCCTTCTTCCTCCTCCCTCTCACATTCTTAATTTTTACAAAGACCTATTTTCAATTTACTTAATGATTGTATAATTTACCCTACACTAAGTAAAAGAGTTCAACAAATAGTATGAAGAAAAAAAAAAACACTGTTCCTCAACAGAAGAGACAAAGGCTGTAAACAATCATCAAATCTCAATGTCCATGTCACTCCTAAACATTGCATTTTAGGTACTCTATAAATCACCTTGAATCAGGGAAAACATGATATCTGTCTCTTTGGGCCTGCTTATTTCACTAAGTGTAATGGTTTCTAGCTGCATCCATCTTGTTGCAAAAATCAGGATTTCATTTCATTTATTTATTTATTTACAGCTAAGTAGTACTCCATGGTGTATATATACCAAATTTTCTTTATCCAGTCAACAGTTGATGGACATTTGGGTTGATTCTGCATCTTAGCTATTGTGAATTGTGCTGCAATGAACATAGGGTACAGATAACTCTTTCAGATCCTGATTTCTTTTGGTTTGGGTAAATTCCCAGGAGTAGGATGGCTGGATCCTATGGAAGGTTTATTTTCAGATTTCTGAGGTATCTCCATATTGTCTTCACAGTAACTGCACCAGTTTACATTCTCACCAACAGTGATTAGAGTATCTTTTCCCCCACATCCTCGCCAGCATTTGTTTGTGTAGGAAAGCCATTCTAACAGGAGTGAGGTGAATCCTCATTGTGGTTTGATTTGCATTTCCCTGATGGCTAGTGATCCTGAGGTTTTTTTTTTTTTTTTTTTTTTCAGTGTCTGTTGGCCATTTGAATTTCCTGTTTAGGTCCTTTGCCCATTTCTTAACTGGATTATTTGTTTTGTTGTTGTTGAGCTTCTTGAACGCTTTATAGATTTTGAATATTAACCCTTTATCAGTTGTATAGCTTGCAAATATTTTCTCCTATTCTGTCAGTTGCCTCTTCACCTTGCTGAATGTTTCTTTTGCAGTGCAGAAGCTTCTCAGCTTGATGTAATTCCATTTGTCAATTTTGGCTTCGATTGCCTGTGCTCCTGGGGTCTTTTCCAGTAAATTTTTGCCTATGTCAAGGTCTTGCAGAGTTTCCCTAATGTTGTCAGTTAATTTGATGGTATCAGGTCATAGATTTAGGTCTTTGATCCTTTTGAGTGGATTGTTGTATAAGGTGTAAGGTAGGGGTTTAGTTTCATACTCTTGAATGCAGAGATCCAGTTCCCCAGCACCATTTGTTGAAGAGACTGTCCTTGCTCCAGGGATTTATTTTCGCTCCTTTGCAAAGATAAGTTGGTTGTAGATGCATGGACTGATTTCTGGAGTTTCTATTCTGTTGCATTTGTCTACGTGTCTATTTTTGTGCCAGTAGCAGGCTGTTTTGGTTATAACTGCCCTGTATTATATCTTGAAATCAGGTATTGTGATGCCTCTGGCTTTTTGTTGTATAGGATTACTTTGGCTCTTTGGGGTCTCTTGTGTTTCCATATGATTTTTAGCATCATTTTTTTTTCTAGATCTATGAAAAATGTTGTTGGCATTTTGATTGGGATTTCATTGATTCTGTAAACTGCTTTTGGTAGTATGGACATTTTGATGATATTGATTCTTCCAAACCATGAAAATGGAAGATTTTTCCATTTTTAAGTGTCTTTTTCTATTTCTTTCTTTAGTGTTTTATAATTTTCATCAGAGGTCTTTGACATTCTTGGTTAAATTTATTCCAAGGTATTTAATTATTTTTGGAGCTATTGCGAATGGGACTGACTTTAAAAGTCTTTCTTAACCATGACATTGTCTGTGTATACAAAGGCTATTGATTTTCAGGTGATTTTATATCCTGCCACTTTACCAACTCTTTTGTGAGTTCCAATAGCCTCTCAGTGGAGTCTTTTGGGTCCCCTATATATAGAATCATGTCATCTGCAAATAGGGATAGTTTGAGAGTATTATTTAAAAAAAAGATTTGAGAGGCAGAATGACAGGGAGAAGGAGAGATTCCATCTGCAGGTTACTTTCCAAATGGCCACAACTGCCAGGCCTGGAGCCAGGAGCCTGGTGCTCCATCTGGGCCTCCCACATAAGGTAGCAGACTTGGGCCATCATCTACTGCCTCCTCAGATGCATTAGCAGGGAGCTGGATTAGAAGTGGAGCAGCCAGGATTCCAGCTGGCCCTCCAATATGGGATGCCAGCATTGCAGGTGGTGGCTTAACTCACTGCACCACAGTGCCACTCCCCTTACGTAGGATATATTAAGAGGTGACCAAGGCCGAATTAGAACATTTCCAAAGAACCATGGTCACAGCTCTGGAAAGTGTTCTAACTTTGGTTGAAGCTGCTCTGTGAAACTTCCCCCTCTGTCTACATTTTTGCTCAGTGTTCCAGAGAGATTATTCTGTTTTTATTAAACCCAACTTGAGTTGCCAGTGCCCTGTACCAGAGAGATAGTGATCTATGGAGAAAACCCAAAGTTATTGTTGAAGGGAGGCACCTCCTAGGCCACCAGCAGCGTCAGAAGGAAGCGCCAGGAAAGCTGAGCTTTTCCTGTAGATTTCTTCCCACTGGTGGCGCAAGCTCTCTGCATCAGCTTCATGGTGAGGTGCGGGCTGATGAACCTCCTCAACCTCCGAGTGGACGTTCGTGCTAGAAACGGGAATCCGGCATGCCCAGCATGGCGGAGCAGGGACTTTAAGAAGGAAGACTGGGGAAGAAAACAAACAAAGCCAACTCTCCTGGCAGTGTAAATCAAGACTTGGCTCTGGTCTGCCAGCTTGGCACTTCCTGCTACACTTTTGGAAATTAGCCAGTGTTGTAACCAACAGCTTCCCTGCCCTTCTCCTCCCCCACAGCAATACCGGCTACTCCAAAAAGTTCATGGAGGGGACGGCTTGTGGCAGAGCAGGTAAAACTGCTGCTTGTGTCACCGGCATCCCCGATGGGCACTGGTTTGAGTCCTGGCTATTCCACTTCCTATCCAGTTCCCTGTTAATGGCTTAGGAAAGCAGAAGATGGCCTAAGTGCTTGGGCCCCTGCCATACATGTGGAAAACCCAAATGAAGCTCCTGGCTCCTGGCTCCTGGCTTCTACCTGACCCAGCCGTGGCCATTGTGGCCACCTGGGGAGCAAATCAGCAGGTGGGAGATCAATCTCTCTTCTCTATCACTCTCTCTGACTTTCAAATAAAATAAATTGTAAACAAAACAAAGTTCATGGAAAAATGGAATTGAGAGAAGTTTGTTTTGGTACAGAAAAAATTGAAATCCATAGTTTTTTCATAATATACTTTCTCCATGAACTTTTAAAAGACTATTTGCATTTTATTTGTAGGGCAGAGAGACACACAGAAAGAAAGACAAAAGGTATCCACTGGTTCATTCCCCAAACGCCTATAATAGTCGGGGCTGGGTCAAGTGGAAGCCAGGAGCGGTATCCCAGTGTCTCACTTGGGTGGCAGGAATCCACGTACTTGAGCCATCCCCTACTGCTTCCCAGGTTGCATGCTAGCAGGAATCTGGATCAGAAGTGGAACCGATCTCAAGCCAGGCACTCTGATGTGGGCTAGGGCATCCCCAAGCCTGGAGTTAACCACTGCACCACACTCCTGCCCTGCAAGTTTCCCCCCTCCCAAGTTTTATTGTACAATGTGCAAGACATAAATGGCAAACGAAGGCAGTTTTGTGTCTCTTCTTTGGGATCTGACAGGTTAATAATTTGCTCTAGTATCTGACATCTTTTTCAGAAAGTCTCCTTCGTTTCTGTTCCACTTCTCCGATGCCGTATTGGCAAAGATAGTATGGGTTCTCTACCCAGTTTCCCTGAGATTAACACTTTCTACAGACGTTCCAATTTCACTTCATGAAAAAGTTGCCTTTGGTGCTTTTGAAGACACCAAGTGCTTCCCAATGGCATTAAAGAATCAATCTCATCTCTGTCTGACCAGCTGTCTGCAGATACCAAGTTCCTCCTTCCAGCAGACTTGACCTTTGCAGAAGTGTGCATCCTGCCTGGGCCCTTGTGGACCATGCCCAGGGCTCAGAATCCTCTGTTTCCCTCCCTGCCGGCCACAGAACTGGCCACAGTGAACAACCGTGGGGAAGGGTGGCTCTGTCCTAGCTGGGGCCCCTGCCCTGCGCCTCTCAGCTTTCCCCAGGGGCCTCATCTCTTCTGTTCCTGGACTCTCAGGAGTCCAGCACCATTTCTTGTTTCCAAATCCAACCCTATCCTATCCAGCTAGTAATTTCTACACCATGAGATGCTGCTTGATTATTATTTGGAAATATGCACATTTCTCTAGTGGGCTTTTCAGAATGAACACAAACCTGTTCCTTTTGTAAGAAAGTTGCACTATTGGTCACCATCAATGTATTCTCCACGTTCAAAAACACGGTTCCTACCCCTTCCATTTCATCACTGACCAGCACAGTTCTCTCGGTCAAGTCCAAGTAGAGACTCGGGTTCGAAAGTGATTATCTGATTAGGTTAGGCCTGTTTGTCATGTAGCCAGTAGCAGTACTCTCTCTCCTGCTACACTGCAGGCTGCTTGGGTGAGGCTCACAATCTGTCTCATTCACACCATCCCTATCAGCACTAAGCTGACACCTATTGGGCTCTGGATAAGTACTTGTGGAATGTTGCAAAGTGAATTGCTTCATTTACCTTTTAATTGGTGACTGTCTTTAGCACTTTTGAATTATAATCAACTTTACCCCCAAACTTTATGGGAGCATAGAATTGGGCAGTGAGCGTGTTGCTTCGTACTTGCACAGCACTGTGTGGCTCATAGATGCTTATTTTATCAATTATTTTGATTCTCACAAGCACTTTGAGTGAGCAGAGTGGGTGTTGCTGTTTGTATTTAAGGCAGGAAAAACAGAAGCTCTGGTGTCTACTCAGCTTTCAAGGACCTGTACAACCTGAAGTCACCAGGTTGCCTAACGATCAGGAAACCCTTTGACTAGAATTTTTCTCTTTTAATCCAAGGAGCCTGATTATACCTCTTTAATCCAATTCCTTTTCAGTTGAGTCACTATTCTCTCTTTTGTCCCAATCAGTTCCACCAAAGCAGTGACACACAGAGTCCAAACCAGAGGCCTGAACACCATGAGTCCAAGAGGCCACTCTGCTAAATGTGTGTCCCATGTACTTCACCCCATCCCTGAATCTGTCTTCCCATTGCCACGGGCATTTTCTGACCTTGCAGCAATGCATGGCACCAGGCCAGCACATAAAGGGCTCTCAACACACTCTTCATTGAGCGCTCATACCAGTGCTCCATCACAAATAAGCACAGGGGTCTTCTACCACTGCGAGACCCTATGAGAATGCCAGCGACAAGGGATCTCTCTTCTAACTGTATACCACTAGAAGGCCGTGGTGTTTGGATTTCTGCTGGTTAGTGTTGCTGTCACCTTCACCAGTTCTGTCACTAGTCTCTGTCCTGTGTCCCGTTGCTATATGCTGACATAAGTGTTTCTGAAATACAATGTCCTATTATTCTATTTTGGTTCAATTTCAACAGACAAGGAAGAGATGGCCAAGAGATTAGTGACAAGGCTGCTCTGTGGGTTTTTTTTTTTTTTAAATATAACACCTGGGGTCCCAGCTTGGGGAGCTGTTGAAGACTGTCATGATCTTTGGATATTAAAGTCATTATCACTTAAGACTCATCTTAAGACTTTCTTTCTTAAGACTTTATTTGTTAATTGCTGACTTTCGGCAAAGCCTGGTTCATTAGGATTGACTCCAACTCCTTTTTATCTCTACCGAAAATTCTGCAAATATTCTTCTTACTTTCCATGATAATCTTTGTCGTTTTTGTATCATTTAAATGTAGCAGAATCCTTTAGCAGCACGGAATTTGTATATATAGTCTGTCTCATTACTCTTGCTCCATATCCTTATTATATAACATTATCTGTAATATGCTGTGTTTACCAAGTAGCTTATATTGCCTTTTTTAATTAAGAGATTTGGAGTGATCCGTAATTTGCTGGCAATTTCAAGGATAGATTAAACTAGGTAATATTGTTTTTAATAACCATTAATGTATTGGTTGCATTTAATGTATCTGACATTTATAATTAGACTTCGGAAAGTTAAATTAAACCTGCGCTCACAGGATTCCATTCTAGTGTTGATTAATGAAGACTAATTAAAGAAAATTACTTAACTGCTAGAATGATTGGACATGGAACACCAAATTTGAAAGGGATCAACTGTCTTAGTATGTTTTGTGTTCCTCTAACAGAATACCTGAGCCTGGGTAGTTGAATAGAAAGTTATTGGCTCTGAGTCCTGGAGGTTAGGAAGTCTAAAGTCCAGGAGCAGTGTCTGACAGAGGCTTCTTGCTGCGTCTTCTGGCAGAAGGTGGAAGTGCAGAGGGAGGGCACACCTGCTCCCACAGCAACAAACCCACTGCAGTGATAACAGCATCGGTTCTCGCATGAGGCACAGCCCTGGGGACCCCGCATCTCTCTTAGGGTTCCCACTTCTCAATACGATTCCAGCTACATTTCTTTCTCCCCTCCCCTCCCCTCTTTTGACAAGCAGAGTGGAATGGCCGCCTCGGCTAGTGCACCGCACTGATCCAAAGCCAGGAGCCAGGTGCTTCTCCTGGTCTCCCATGCCAGTGCAGGGCCCAAGCACTTGGGCCATCCTCCACTGCACTCCCTGGCCACAGCAGAGAGCTGGCCTGGAAGAGGGGCAACCGGGACAGAATCCGGCGCCCCGACCGGGACTAGAACCCAGGGTGCCGGCACTGCAGGCGGAGGATTAGCCTATTGAGCCACGGCGCTGGCCCCCAGCTACATTTCAACATGAGATCTTAGAGGGACCAGCATTGAACTGTAGCACCCTTTACAGACTATTATTAAATCTCCGAGACTGAAAAAAAACCCCGTGCTTTTCTTAAATGCAAAGTGGCCATCAACTTTAATTTTAATTTTCCCTTCTTTCTCTCCCATTCTGGAGAAGTGTTAGTGCTTTTAACAATACATGAAATGTGTGTATTAGTGGGAAGAAGGAACATTCCTCTGATAACAAACTCCACATTTCTCATTGTTTGACAGTAATAAAAGACTAGTGGCCCTGGTGCCCATGCCCAGTGACCCTCCGTTCAACACCCGAAGAGCCTACACCAGCGAGGATGAAGCGTGGAAGTCGTACCTGGAGAACCCCCTGACGGCAGCCACCAAGGCCATGATGAGCATCAATGGGGACGAGGACAGCGCCGCTGCCCTCGGCCTGCTCTATGACTACTACAAGGTAGGTGTCGCACTCCTGCTCCCTCCTCTACCTACCCCTGTCTAGACTACTACAAGGTAGGCCCCACAGTCCTGCCCCTCCTATACCTACCCCTGTCTAGCTTACTACAAGGTGGCCCCACACTCCTGCCCCCTCCTCTACCTGCCTCTGCTCTAGACTACTACAAGGTGGGCCCCACAGTCCCTCCCCCTCCTCTACCTACCCCTGCTCTATGACTACTACAAGGTAGGTGTCGCACTCCTGCTCCCTCCTCTACCTACCCCTGTCTAGACTACTACAAGGTGGCCCCACACTCCTGCCCCCTCCTCTACCTATCCCTGTCTAGACTACTACAAGGTGGCCCCACACTCCTGCCCCTTCCTCTACCTGCCTCTGCTCTAGACTGCTACAAGGTGGGCCCCACAGTCCCTTCCTTCCTCTACCTTACCCCTGCTCTAGACTACTACAAGGTGGGCCCCACAGTCTCACCCCCTCCTCTACCTTGCCCCTGCTCTAGACTACTACAAGGTGGCCCCATAGTCCTGCTTCCTCCTCTTCCCAGCCCTGGGACCCTTCAGGAAACCAAGCAAGAAACTATACCTGCTCCCATGAAAAACCAACAACATTTCCTGAATGAGATTTGTTGTCCTCTGTGTTTGTGCTGATGTTGCACGAGGGTGAGAATGGCTGTGTTTAGGTTTCTGGTTTAACTGAGTCCCACTTCCCTTCCTGAGAGGAAACTCTTCTCTTTGAGCAAACAACCCAGGGGAAGTCTCCCTTTCACTGATCTTCGTTCTCTGCTTGCTATTTCCTTCCTACTTCCTGTTTCCTTCCAATGGCATCCAGTCTCCAGGTTTTGTTTGGTTTAGGAAATAGAGTTTTCATATTTTTTAAAGTATTTCCTACCATCACCAACTCTGGCTCTTCCTTTAGACTCTTTGTCACATTTTCTAAAAGTATTCCTTTTCCAACCTCTTCCCGTTTTTCTCCCATTAAACTACCCAGGAGGGCTCCTTCTTAGGGAGAGGAATGAAAGCCAAGTAGGCCTTATCTAAGCTGTGAGTGACAGGTGTGAGGGAGGGTCAGGCCCATCCATGTTAAATGAGGCCATCACTAACTCAAAGCACTGCTTATTGCTAGTGATGCAGGACTCTGTGTGTTGTGTTGGTCCCCTTGCTGTTCCAGGCTGATCTGCCAAGCCCTCATCAAGAGAGGCAGTGTTGGCAGCTTTGATAGCCCTCCCATGAAGGTGCAAACTCCCAGCAGGACTCCTGGTGGTGGAGTGAGAAGGGCCTTAGCCTTGGGGCCGTGGGCTCCAGGTGGAAGGAGCTGAAGCCTCAGCAACGTTTCATGTAGTTGGCTGGATCCTGCACAGCCAGGGGAACACTGAAAGAAATCGGCTGGAAACCAAAGCCGTTTCCTAGGCGGCTTTTCTTACTCTGTCTTGCTTTCTGCTTATGATTGTTTTGTATTTTTCATCTTCTCTCACTGTGAATCTCATTTGAAAACTCCAAGAATAAATTCTAAATGTTTTGGAATGAAAAGCTTCAAAATTTGAGTAGCCCAGAAGTCATCACATCAGCGTGCTCTGTGTACTTGGCCATTTATTGAGCGGTTAACTCTCTCTCTCTGTGTGTGTGTGTGTGTGTGTGTGTGTGTGTGTGTGTGTATGTATGTGAGAGAGAGAGAGATATCTTTGGAGTGAAATTGAAAAGTAATTCTCCTTTATAATAAAAAAACCTGATAGTTTTATTAATTTTATTAATTAATCATTAAAGTGACCTGATTAAGTAATCTTGATCCTTATTTCTTTTTGTAACTTTTATAATGTTAAATGAATGTCAGTTAATAGTTTTAATAAAGCTTTAAAGAAATGCATTGATATCCCTAGGAAAAATATTGTTGTTTAAAAGCAAATTTTATTCTGTCATTATGAAATGAGTATAGTTTTGTTTATATTTCATGACATTTTTTTTTTTGTATCTGAAAAACAGACGCATACTCCAAAACAGGAATAGTTAGTAATCGACAAAAGCAATGTATCTTATTTCCCATAGGTTCAGAGGCTAATTAAGTATTAGTAAATATGGATGATTAAGTGTTAGTAGATGTGGTACATAGATTGCCTTTCCTCTTGCATAGGTAGTAACATTTAGAGGAAAATCAAAACATTGGTTCCTGTAAATATTTTGAGATACAGCATAGGGAGTTTATTTAAAGCTCAACTTGTAGCCAAGTCTATAACTTCCTGTGTTGAGTCCATATTTTCCATGTTTTTAAGACTACGTGGACTAGTAGAGTTATATAGTGACTTCTCTTTCATAGAAGCTTTGCTGTTTTTTTGCTTGAAGTAGCTTAGTGTCTGTGGAAAGAAGTAGCCATTTCCAAAAAACTCTCTTGAAGTGATCATTTTGAGACCTTTGTCAGTTTTCTGGTTCTTCATAGCTTATCCATACTGATGCTTTGGATGAAAATGAAGCAAAGAAAGCTCTTCTGTATATAAATGTTAGGAAGTTAAATTATTGTAACTGTTGTTATTGCATTATCATTTAGAGTACATAGATTTTTTAAGATTTTCTCTATTGGAGAAGCAGAGTTATAGACAGAGAGAGAGAGACAGAGAGAGAGGCCTTCCATCTGCTGGATCACTCCCCAAATGGCCATAACGGCCAGAGCTGAGCCGATTCAAAGCCAGGAGCCATGAGCTTCTTCTGGGTCTCCCACATAGGTGCAGAGGCCCAAGGACTTGGGCCATCTTCTGCTATCCAGGCCTCAGCAGAGAGCTGGACCGGAAGAGGAGTAGCCAGGACTAGAAACTGCACCCACATGAGATGCCGGCACTCAGGCCAGTGCTTTAACCTGCTGCACCACAGTGCTGGTCCCAAAGATTCATTTTTCAATTAACTTTGTACGCAGAAGACAAAGTCTATACTAAGTAAAGATTTCAACAGTTTGCATATACACACACAGAGAGTAAGTTTTACAGTTAACTCTGAATACAACTCATTGAGGACAGAGGTCCTGCATGGGGAGTTAGTGCATAGTGACTCCTGTTGTTAATTTAACAATTAACACTGTTATGTATGACATCAGTGATGACCCAAGGCTCTTGACATGAGCTGCCTAGACAATGGAAGCCTTTTTGAGTCCATATATTTAGGTAAGGCCATAAGCAAACTGCAAGTTCTCTCCTCCCTTCAGAGAAAAGTACATCATTCTTTGATGACTACTTCTTGCCACTGGGGTCTCACCCACAGAGATCTTTCATGTAGAACATTTTCTGCTACAGTGTCATGGCTTTCCATGCCTGAAAGGCTCTCACGGGCTTGTCAGCCAGACCGGGAAGCCTTAGGGTTGATTCTGAGGTCAGAGTGTTTACTTAAAGTGATTGTCATTCTGTGAGTCTGCTGTGTGGACTGCTTCCCACGTTGGACATTCTCTCCTTTTTAATTCTATTATTACCAGGCACTTGATCCTATTGATACAGTCACTTTAACACTTAAGCTATCTATATGTTCACTATAGCACTTAATATGATCACTTTAACCATTAAGATGGCATTTTTACCTCCAAGCTTAATGGGATTTAGAAGTCTCATGAACAAGTTTTTAAACTGTACCCTTAGAAGTAAGTCCACTGGGGGCCGGCGCTGTGGCTCACTTGGTTAATCCTCCACCTGTGGCGCCAACATCCCATATGGGTGCTGGGTTCTAGTCCCGGTTGCTCCTCTTCCAGTCCAGCTCTCTGCTGTGGCCCAGGAGGGCAGTGGAGGAAGGCCCAAGTGTTTGGACCCTGCACCCACATGGGAGACCAGAAGGAAGCCTTTGGCTCCTGGCTTCAGATCGGCATAGCTCCGGCTGCGGTGGCCATCTGTGGGGTGAACCAACGGAAGGAAGACCTTGTTCTCTGTCTCTCTCACTGTCTAACTCTGTCAAATAAAAAAAAAAGTAAGTCCATTGGACTGTATGCAGATCTATACAGCTTTACAGTTACAGATTTTCTCCTTTTCTCCTAGTGGAGATCCCCTCTGAACATTCTACCTCCAGATGGCATTAAGATGAATTTGAGGGTGAATTCAAATTGAAACCACAGCAACTTACTTTATCTTACTTTTCCCTTGAGAAAGTTTACTTCCTTGATTGGTTAAGATCTGTTCTGCTGACCTGGTGTTGCTGGAAACTGGTATGTGGGTTTGTCTGTCCATCTAGCTATCCAACTAATTAGCTATGACCTTCCAGTAATAGTGACAGGTGTTCTGAGGATGAGTTGCCAGTGAGACCCAGTTCAGTACCTCAGAGAGGTCACACACTCATAGTGCAGGACAAGCACGGCCATGTAAACTTAAACCATAGTGCATGGAGGTGACAGGCTGTAAAAGCAGCAGTGAGTTGACTGACAGCTTCCCAAGGAATCCACAGACTTTCTTAAGAAAACATTGTCTGCTCTCCCAGAGCAGGAGAAGGTCTGTCAGGTGGACAAATAAGGAAGAGAGCGTTTCAGGCTAAGAGAACAGCAGATGAGAACAAATGGGTATGAAAACCCAGACAGCACTCAGTAGAACCAGAGTGATCAGAACTGCTGAACCTGGTGAGGGTGAGTGAGGGGAATGAGGGGTTGGGACTGGTCAGAAAAGCAAAACATCCCTCTTGAATTCTTGCCAGGAAGATGGAGTTCAGGGTTAGATGGGACTTTTTTTTTTTTTTTTTTTTTTTTTTTTTTGTAGCATGAATGAGCAAATGACCTGATAAATATTCACAAGCTATTGGGGGAAAAAATAACTTCTCTACTTTTCTTTTTTCCAGTCTTGCTGAAATATAGCTTTCAAATGGGAATTGTAGCTATTTAAGCTATACAGCTTGATGTTTTGATACATCAGCTTTTCTTTTTTTGTTTTTAAAAAAGATTTATTTATTTGAAAGAGTTACAGAGAGTCAGAGGCAGAGAGAGCGAGGTCTTCCATCTGCTGGTTTACTCCCCAAATGACCACAACAACTGATCCAAAAGCTGATCCAAAGCTAGGAACCAGGAGCTTCTTTCAAGTCTCCCATGTGGTGCAGGGGCCCAAGGACTTGGGCCATCTTCTACTCCTTTCCAGGCCATAGCAGTGGGCTGGATCGGAAGTGGAGCAGCCGGGATTCAAACCAGCACCTGTATGGGATGCTGGCACTGCAGGCGGTAGCTTTACTTGCTACGCCACAGCCCGGGTTTTCACTTGAAGTTTCTACATACCCTTTATAGAAAATGCAAGAACCTTAAAGAAAATGAAATGTCTGTAATCCTTTTATCAGAATCATTTCTTCCAATACTGAAGGATTTTGAAGCTAGGCTTTATAAATCGGAGAAATTGTCAACACACATTACACAGCAGTGATGGGGGAGGGGCAGGGGCAGAGAACCCAGTGGGAGGTCACTGCAAGAGTCCACAGAAAAATCCATGAAGACCTGAAATAGGAGCATGATGGTGCGGAGTCCCTGGATTAGCCCTTGTGTGAATTCTTCCTAAACTAGCCACCAAAACAAGCACTACATAGAGACAACACAGTATATTCTAGAGATCATTCAGTGATTCTTTGAATAAAAGCTGGCAACTCTGTGTGTGTGTGTGTGTGTGGATGGATAGGTGGAGCTCATATCCTGGAGCAAGTTGTCTAAGATGATTCCTGGGTTAATCCAGGTAAGGGATACTGGAGAAAGGCTTTGGGGGAGGCAGGTAATTGTGTGTTGAGTTCATTGTGCTTGTACATTGTCCAAGCAGGAATGTCTGGGTCTAGGACACAAGAGGGGGGGTCTAGTTACAGGTCTCAGTTTCTCTAAAGTGTGCAAAATCAAAGGCCAACGTAGTATAGAGAGGCCCAGGTTGGAGCAATCCCAAAGGTGGGCGGTGCCTCCACTGTGCTCTGCTCAGCTTGTAGAGTGAGCTCGGCTGTCTGCTCAGGGCATGTATCAGTGACCCCTGAAAATGATGACTTCACTTCCATGGATCTCTGAGAGTTGCTAGCATATTTTAGTATATGGAAACCTTACTTTTCATAGACCATTTCTCAGCTTCTCTGTAAACAGAAACTCTGCACCCACGAACCAATCACTCCTCATGCTTTTGTCCCCCACCCCTGGGGATTTCTATTCTACCTGCTGTCTCTTTGCATTTGGCCACTCTGTAAATGAAATCATACAGTACTTGCCCTTTGGTGTCTGGCTTACTCTACTGAACCAAATGTCTTCAAGGTTCACCTGCCTTGTGTCAGAATTTCATTCCTTTGTAGTGCTGAGGAACATTCCATTGTACCAATAGAACACATCATGCGTATCCATTCTTACAGGGATGGGCGCTTGGGTAGTTTGTCCTTCTGGACTCTTACGGATAGCGCTGCAATGAACACTGGTGCTCTGGGTGTTGATGTTTTCTGTTCATCGGTCGTCTTCCATCTTCACTATGTGATAGGAATTATGTTTTTTTAAGATTTATTTACTCATTTGAAAGAGTTACACACACAGAGAGAGAGAGAGAGGTCTTCCATCCGAAGATTCACTCCCTAGATGGCCACAATGGTCAGATCTACACCAATCTGAAGCCAGGAGCCAGGAGTTTCCTCCGGGTCTGCCACATGGGTGCAGGGGCCCAAGGACTTGGGCCTTCTTCTACTGCTTTCCCAGGCCATAGCAGAGATCTGGATCGGAAGTGGAGCAGCCAGGTCTCAAACCGGAGCCTATGTGGGATGCTGGCGCTTCAGGCCAGAGCGTTAACCTGCTGTGCCCAGCACCGGTCCCAGGAACTATGTTTTATTCATCCCATTACAATTTAGCACTTAGCCATACCTGAAAATTGACATAAGAAATGAAGGATTTACGGTTGATTTACTTAGAAGTACTTATAAAATACTAAGCACCTTAAGAGCTTAAAAAATTAACTCATTCAATGTTACCAAACAACCCTGTGAGGTCTACAATGGTCATTTCCACTTGAATAGATGAAGACAGTGGGACAACGGATAAGCAGTGGTAGAGCCTGGTAGAGCCGCCGAGATTCAAACCTCGGCAACCAGGTTGTAGGTCTCAACTCTTAGCCACCCTGCTCTGGGCTTGGATACATATTGTGGCAAGTGAAAACTATAAATTATTAGGGAAGACCTATAGAGGAATGCTTCTTGTAAATGGGCTTTCATCCCCAAATAACATGGCTGCATTTGGGATGCAAAGGAGTTTGGCTAGAAGGAAGATCTGTAAATCTAGCAAAATAGCAGAAACAAGCAAAACATCCCCCAACCAAATCCAAGGCTCCTTGTGTGGAAACTATTCTAGAGTGAAGAACCCCAGTGGTGTAGCAGGTGATGAGATGATGGTCGGCAACACAGCACACAGCAGGTGGAGGTGCCTTCCCCAAAGTAGCACTTCTTCAGTAATATTTCAGAAACTATGCTGGCATCACGATTGTGATGATAATAATAAAACTGCATTAGGAAAAAATCACAGAAGCAAGTGCATGAGCTACCTAAAGAGGTGGGCCAAGCATTGACCACTACAATTAGGTTCTTGCTTCCCATTGGCTAACAGTGCAGCTCCCTGTGCGATTTCTGCCCTACCCCACATCAGCACCTGGAGTTGCTCATCAGTGAGAAGACTCAGTTCCTGTTCTGTAACATGATGCTTGTTGTAACCCCCATGATACTCCCCCCTTGCTCAAGGGGGCACCATGTCCAGGTTGATTCCATACATATTGCTTCTCTCCCTTCATCCTCTCACAAGCGAGGACACTTGAAGTGCTCAGGGGTCAGCGCTGAGCAGCCGAATGCTGTTTGCTGTGGCCCTGTGCTCGCCAGCACCCCTCGGTCTCTGGCTCCACCATCATAGCTGTGCGGGCATCTCTGGGTGACAGCCCACTTGCCACCTCTTCCAGACAAGCATTGCATTTGAGTTTCTCTGGTTAGGCTGACATCTAGCTCTGCCCAGGATCCTGGTTGCCTGTGTGTGAGTCTGACTGATGGTTGGTGGTCTTTCCAGGTTCCTCGAGACAAGAGGCTGCTGTCTGTGAGCAAAGCAGCTGACAGTCAAGAAGATCAGGAGAAAAGGTATGGTGCGGGGCAGTAACTGCCAGGGGAAGTCCGCGCACAGTCACAGCCACGATTTCACGCCAGTGGTGCTGCAGCGAGGGGCACTCCAGGGTCCTTCTCTTGGGCTGGGATGATTCAGACAAAACAGGGACTGTCCCAAAGTTATCACCAAAGTCTCTTGCCCTGCCTGGGAGGGAGAGAAGTCACAGGGGATTCTCTTGGAAACTCTTTCACAGGGAACTAGGAAGCCAGGAGAGAAAAAGCTCCTGCTTGCACAGATGGCAGGACCTAACCTGGCCCTGCCTGGAGCTCTTGAAACACTCTGATCTTGTTCTCTGACGAGCAGCAGGGGCTGCTCCACTGGTCAGCAGGCCTGGGCTGTGCAGCCGGTCACTCCTGGCAGGAGGTTAAGGCTGTAGGCACCTCACTCGATGTTCCACTCGGGACTTCTGAAGCTCCACACTGCCCTGAGGTCCTGGGACCTTGTCAGCAGGGTGGTGAGAGGCAGCAGGAGGCTATCACTCTTCAGTTCCTGGATTTTTCCTTGATCTAGCCCATTTGGTGGAGGTGAGCTTGTGCTGCCTGCTAACCCTATGGCAGTAATCCCAGTGAGTTGAGCTGTGTGCTCTCTCTGCATTGCACATAACAAGGGAGGCCCCTTTCAGAACTGCATTACAAAGTGACTATGACAATATTCACTGTATTTTGATGATTTTTTTGAGGATTTCCACAGAGCACCTTTTAAAAAAACTGGCAGTGAGCTATAGACTAACCTACCTTGTGTAGACAAATTATGATTAGGTAGACATCCCACTGTAATTTGGAAAGAGATCATTTGGATCAGTCATGCATTCAGGGAGTAAGGTGCCAGGTGCTTAACATGATATTACAACTGCTTGTTCCAAACATTGCTACTTGGAGAAATAACATCTCTATGACATGTGACCCAAATTTTCACAAAGTGTATTTGATACATCTTTCTCAGCATTATACTTTTTCTTTTAAAAAAAGTTTCTAAACATTTTTTTTTATTTGAAAGTGAGTAAGTGAGCAGGAGAGAGAGATCTTCCATCCTCTGGTTCATTCTGCAAATGTCCACAACAGCCAGGGCTGGGCCAGGCTGAAGCCAGGAGCCTAGAAGTCAAGCTGGGTCTCCCATGTGGGTGGAAAGCACCCAAGTATTTGAGCCATCACCTGCTACTTCCCAGGGTGCACATTAGCAGAAAGCTGCAATGAGAAGTGGGAACCCAGTTACTCTAAGGGGGCCTAAGCAGTGTCTTAACTGCTGTGCCAGACACTCACCCCGTGTATTTTTTTCTTCCATTTTTCTCACACTCTTTTTCATTGTAAAGTCTGTTGCAGTATCTGGGAACAATTGCTACCTGGTTCTAATTATCCAGTTTCCTGAAGTTCTATGGAAATATCTTCAACTTTCACAGAGGCATAGTATGCAAGTTAGGGTGGTGCTGAAGTTCTTATTTCCTGGGGATAAAAATGTGATGAGATTTATACAACCATATAGCTTATTTGTTTATCAGAACACCAAAACATTTTTGACTTAGGTTCTTTGTTCAGAATTCATGTTTTAAAAAATTTCTAATTTTTCCAAGAGGCAGAGAGAAAGAGAGAGCTCTCGCTTGATCACCAAGTATCTGCAACAACAGGGACTGGGCCAGATCAGCTCCTAGAACCAGGAACTGAATCCAGGTCTTCCATGCAAGTGTCAGGAACCCAATTACTTGAGTTATCCCTGCTGGCTCCTGGGAAGTAGCGCTTAGGAGCTAACACCAGACGCTGGACCCAGGTATTCCAATGAGGGACATGGGTGTCTCACCCCATGTTCCAACCGCTAGGACCAACATCTAGAATTCATGTTTTGTATGAATTAAAGAATGAAGAAGTTTGGTTAAGTTTGAGTGGTTTGGCAAAGCCACCAGGATTATGTGTGTACAAAGCCCAGAGTGGATTGTTTTGGTAGCAATTCGGTGCAGCCCAACGCATCTACTTCTAGCCTGTAAGATGGTATCTACAGGTACTCAGAGCCATTCCTCCACAAAGGGTCCCCTGTGTTCCTGATCTTTGCATCACCCAGGGTGGTCCTATTCTTAAGGCTGTATTTTTGTTTGTTATTTAGTATGGCTTTTGTCAGAGACTCCTTTTTCTGAGGGTTGTCTAATAACATCCTATGCAATATTCTAAACAACAGCCTTTAGGAAATGCTGATCTAAATGGGTGCTTGGAGCTTTGCCATCTTTCAGCTAACTGGATTCAAATTAAATACATTTTCTGAATTTTTAGCATGCATCCAGATTCACTCTACAGATTTGGCCATGAAAATAGGTTATTATTTAAAACCAGAATGTTTGTAAATTCGTGATAGTATTTCTCAGAGGATTATCTCCTATAATGGTATTTCCAGATCTGTGTCCAACTCAGAGATGTTTAGATATTTTTCCATTGGCTTTGTTCACATGGAACCATTCTTTTAAGTTTCACTTTGAAATTTTATCTGAAAAAACTAGGGACGTGTACAGTGTGGTGTAATGGCTTAGCCACTGCATGAGGTGGCCACATCCCGTTTCAGAATGCCTGGTTCAAGTCCCGTCCACTCTACACTTCTGATCCAGCTCCATCCCAATGCACCTGGGTGCAGCAGGTGATGGATGGCCTAAGTATCTGGTTTCCTGCCACCCGTGCACTTCCTGCCTCCTGGCTTCAGCCTAGCCAACCCCAACTGTTGCAGGCATTTGGGGAGTAAACCAGTAAGTGGACGCTCTCCTTGTCTCTGTCTCTCCTTATTTTTTTAATTGCATTTTAATGCTTTTTCTTTTGAAAGTTTCCAAACACACACAGAAATGCATAGGACAGTATGCTGAACCCTTAAATATCCATCCCATCCCCCAGATAAGCATTGATCAATTTTTCTTATATCTGCTTGATATCTTTTCCCTCATTCTTTTTTTATTGCCAGGTATTTAAAATACGTTACTGACATCACATCATTTTACAGCTAACTACCTAAGGTTTGCATCTCTAGAAAAACGTTTCATTGTAAAAGCTTGAAATCATTACCACATGTTGCTGAATTAATGATATTTTCTTAGTATCACTTAATGCTCAGCTCATATTCAGTTGCCTCAAACATTCCATTACCTCATGAATGAGCATCCAAACAGTCCATTCCTCCCATTTTATATCCCTTTTTTTAAAATTTATTTTATTTTTTTTCTGATAGGCAGAGTGGACAGTGAGAGAGACAGAGAGAAAGGTCTTCCTTTTGCCGTTGGTTTATCCTCAAATGGCCACTGCGGCTGGCGCACCGCGCTGATCCGAAGCCAGGAGCCAGGTGCTTCTCCTGGTCTCCCATGCCAGTGCAGGGCCCAAGCACTTGGGCCATCCTCCACTGTACTCCCTGGCCACAGCAGAGAGCTGGCCTGGAAGAGGGGCAACCAGGATAGAATCTGGCGCCCTGACCGGGACTAGAACCAGGTGTGCCGGCACCGCAAGGGAGAAGATTAGCCTAGTGAACCTCGGTGCTGGCTTATATCCCTTTTAATCTACCAACTTCCCACCCTTTCTCTCTCTCTCTCTCTCTCTCTCTCTCTCTCTCTCTCTCTCTCTCTCTCTCTCTCTCTTTTTTCCCATGTCTGACTTGTTGAGGAGGTTAGGTCAGTAATCTGAGCCACATTCTGGTTTGTCTGATTGCCTCTTTTGGATGTTTTAAGTCATTCGTCTGTGTTTCATGAGCTCCTGTGTTTCTTGAGGGATGAAACTTAGGTCTAAGGGAGATGTTTTTATGCACAGTGGGGCACGCAGGAATAGTTGTCTGACTTCTAGTGATGCAATGAGCCATTGTGTTCCCTTGGGAAGTTCACCAGCCTTTCCCGCATGCCATCAGCATCCACTCTCACTGCCTGCGTTGGTTATCTTACTAGGAATTGGCCGGTGGCGATTTTGCTAATTCTGCTATGTTGCCCTGGGGGGCGGGTTTGAACCCACAGAAACTGTCTTGGCGCCAGTGAAGCCCAGAGCAATTTGAGTGGAGGAGAGAACAGAGTGCAGGTCCTAAAGACTGTGCCAGTGAACCTTTGCCTCAACCAAGACCACCTGGAGAATTCCAAGCGGGACCAGTACAGCGGCAGCATCCCCGAGAGCCCCGCCGTCATCCCCGTGTCGGGCATCGCCGTGGTGAAGGCAGAAGATTTCACGCCGGTGTTCATGACCCCACCCGTGCACTACCCGCGGGGAGACGGCGAGGAGCAGCGCGTGGTCATCTTTGAACAGACTCAGTACGACGTGCCCGCCATAGCCGCGCACAGCACCTACCTCAAGGAGGACCAGCGCAGCACCCCGGACAGCACCTACAGCGAGAGCTTCAAGGACGGGGCCACGGAGGTGAGTCCTCACTCCCCGCGCTGCGGGAACCCAGCTCCACAGCCCCGGCTCAGGGCTTTTTCTCTTTGCAAGTGTATTACGCGCGTGAAACTGTGGGTGCAGGATTTTTTTGAAGTATTTCCGTGTGTGTTGGTGTTGTATTCTTTCATTCCATGTGTCTGTGTATGGGGAATATTTTGATCTTTCTTGATTCATATGTGACAAATTGTTTTAGCTTTAATCTCAGAATGAAATATTCATGAGAAATTAGGAAATGTTGCCATGGGAACGTCTGGCTTGGTGAAGTCTTTACCTTGTCCTTGTCCTCCTCTGCTTTGTAACTTTCCAAATAGTGGGTAGCCAGGGATGCTGCCTGTCTGTTCTTTGTCAAAATGATACAACTCTTGCACACTTTGCCTGATTGATTACTCAGGAAGGAGCCAGTGTGTGTGTGCACCCGTGTACTTTGTACCTTCCAAAGAGAGACAATATACTCCTCCCAGGGGCCCATAAACCTTGCAGAGACGACGATCTTGGCTTGATTGCTTGTTTTCAACTCACAAGTTTCACATGCACCCCTTGAGAATTTTGGTAACTTTATACAATTGTGTCACCAATGTCAGCATTAACAGATAGAAATTTCCCTCACCCTAAAGTGTCCTTGAACCCTCTTGCATCTGAAGCCCTCTCCTCTCACACTTTGTGAGCACCACTCTGCCTTCTGTCACTGTGGTTTTGCCTTTTCTGAAATTTCACATAAATGCAGTATATGCTGTCTTCCTTCACTTAGCATACCTTTGAGAGTCATTTATATTGTTGGTTGCATTAATAATTGACTGAAATTGCTGAATAGCAGTCCATTTTAAGTGTATATCACTATTTGCTTAGCTTTTCACCAGTTGGTGACATTTGCTTGCTTCCAGTTTGGGACTACTCTGAATAACCCTCTGGGAACATTCACGTATGTGTCTTAATGTGGACATAGGCGGTCATTTCTCTTGGGTAAATATCTGGGTCTGGAGTTGCTGGGCCATGTGGTAAATGGATGTTTAACTTTATGAAGTACTGTCATAAAGTGTTTCAAAGTGGCTATTTCATTTTCATTCTCACCATCAGTGGATGAGGATTCCTGTCTCCACACCCTTGCTGAAACTTCCGATTGGTTCTTCTACCTTTCTTTTAGTAGATATGTGGAGGTGTTTGATTCTGGTTTGAGTTTGCCTGTTTCTGATGTCTAGTGATGTTGAATATTGTTTCATCCATTTATTTGGCCCCTTCTACAACTTCTTTTATGAAGAGTCTGATCAACTTTTTACCATTTTTCTAAAGATTGATTTGAGAGGCAGAGTGACAGAGAGATCTGTTTTCTGGTTCACTCCTCAAATGGCCACAACAGCTGAGGCAGGGCCAGGCTGAAGCCAGGAGTCTGGAACTCCATCCTGGTCCTCCCACTTGGGTAGCAGGGACCTACGTATTTGGGCTTTTATCTGCTGCCTGCCAGGCTCATTAGCAAGAAGCTGGATTGAAAGTGTGGAGCAGCCAGACTCGATATGGGATGTGGATGTCCCAAGTGGTCGTTTAACCTGTTGTGCCACAATGCCCACTCTTTCCCAGTTTTCAAATCCGATTATTTGTATTTCTTGGACTAAGTTGTAAGAATTCTTTAGGTAAGTGTGAAAACAAGCCCCTTATCCAGTACATGTTTTGGAGTGTGGTAGCCTTTTTTGTGTTCTTAATTATATCTTTCAAAGGACAAGAGCATTTAATCTGTTGAAGTCCCCTTTATCAATTTAGCCTTTGTAGTTTATGCTTTTGGGTACTGGTAAAGAAGTCTTTCCCTGATCCAATGTTACAATGATGTTCTCTTGTTTGTTCTAGGCATTTAATAGTTTTACATCTTTCATGTAGATTTATGATCTACTTTGAGAGAATTTTTGCATGTAGTGTTTGGTAAGCATTGAGGTGCTATTTTCCTCTACTGATAACCAGTTGTCTCAGCACCACTTGTTGAAAGGATAGTCTTGTGTACATTGAGTTGCCTTGGGATCTTTGTGGAACATCTATTGATGGTGTTACTGTGGGTTGCTTCTCTCACTTTTGACCCGGAAGATTGGTCTTTCCAATACTGTTTCCATTGCTTAAGACGGTGATTCAGCCAATGTTTGCCTAAAGCCTGAGTATTCTTTGTCTCGCTGATAGGCATGTCTTGCCTTTTAGGTGGGGAGAAGAGGCCGACAGGTGAGCGAGCAGGTACTCATTCTTGTCAGTATTGGTGGGAGGTAGGGCACACAAGTGACATTGGTAACCCTGCCGCTCCTGGCACCTGTCATTTCTGAGTACCTGCTGTGTTCTCTGAAATCAGACAGTGACCACAGCCAGACACAAGAAATTCTTACTCTCAAGAGGATTTCCAATTTCTCAAGTCTTGGTAGCTTTATCATCATTTTCAATGTCCTTCCTTATAACAAAAATGTCTTGTAAATAGTGCCCTTAGCTTCCTGTGTCGTATGGCTTAAAATAGTTAACAAACTGTTTTAAAAAATGGAGTAGGAGCCACGTGGAGTCTTTGGTAGTGTCAAGCAGTTTTACCTTCAAGTAGTCCCAGGTGTTTTTATTGAAAAATCAAGTAACAAACTGTCCCTGGGGAGTCCCAGGTGAGGTGCAGATTTTTCATCAGAGGATTGCCTCTGATGGCTTCTCGTACACCGTGGAAACGTGCTGTCAGTTACAGAAGTGGCATGGATGTGTTCAAATGGCAATGGAACAAGCACGCTGTTTGGGGGTTGTATTTGTGTTGTAGATAAAGAGGCTTATGAGAGGAAGCTAAAGTATTTGGGGCTTTATTTTGAAGTAGATGAGAAAGTAAAGAAACGTAGCAGAAACTCAATGTGAAGAGCATTCCCTGTGATCATGGTTGAGCTGCTTTCCTGATTTTGGAAATCGGTGTTTACGTTGCAAAATGTCTTTCAGCCTGATGTAAACTAAATGTAATGATCTATGATTTTTTTAACTACTTCATTACCAACTGGTAATGAGATTAAGTAAGTTTGAAGTAATGTCACCAAAAAAATTTCATTAAGGAAAATGTGTGTAAAATCTAGTAGGCGAGCTATTAGGATGTCTAGGACCTTTGCTGAATTAGCAAATTTCATTTGCCAATTTTCTATGTAATGGTAGGAGGAAGGGGAGCAGTTAGCTTCAACTTAGGCTAGAATTTTTCAGGCAGTGGTAGCGTATAAAAGTTCCTTAATGGATTCATTTAGCTCATTTGATTAGTGTTTTATTTTACATTCTCTTTGCAATAGTTTTTGACAACTCTTTGTTGCTTGGTACTGAGTATTAGCCCTATGCTAGATGGAGGGCTAGAGAGTAGACCTGTCCTCGTGTCTGCCTTCTGGAAGTTGCTATCCTGAGGCACCTGTGAAGAGAGAAAATGCCAGCTTCCACTATGCCAGGCACTGTGGCTCACATAGTTGATTGCTAGGCTTTGCCACAACTCTGAAAGAAGGTGCTTTTTTCCCATTTTGCAGATGAAGGGATACAGCTTCAGGCGGTTAAGAACCTTCCAAACTTCACAGAGCTAAGAAGCAAAGACTATAGTTGGTAAAAATAAATCATTTTGGTAACTAAGACCTAAAATGCTTTTAGGAAACATTTAAAACTTAAGGAAGGAGGAATTTGTGTAGGGAAACTAGATGAAGAAAGAAAGTCAAAATAAGAAATCAAAGTAAAGGTGAATTCACTTCTTCTTTATTGCAATTTTATGTCAGTTATAAGAGTCTATGTTGTAGGAAGAAAGGAGCAGTAAGGTCTCAGAGATTTGACTGAATAAAAGTTCATTTCTTCCTGTAGACATCTCTTCCAACCAATGGTGTGGGATCCAGGCTCCCTTCATCTTGTGGTTCTACCATCTCTATGGGGGGTTTCCAGTGTTGCCCCAGCAGGGGAAGACAGACCATGGAACTGGCACTGACTCACAGATATATTCATCTGGAAATGACATACCTGCTCTCAGATCTCATTCCATAGGCCAGAACTAGTCCGATGGTCATCTTCACTGCCAGAAAGCTGCAAAGTTGAATCCCCTCATTAGCCCTCTCCTGTGCTCAGGAATTGAGAAGGGCTGTTTGACTGAACACAAGCTACCTCTATGGTATATTTCACAATTAAACCCTTTGCATGCTGTTTGTAGAATTAATATAGTTTACAGAGAATCTTGAAATGAGAACAATGATTACTTGCTATATTATTTGCTAATAAGTATATGACCCTTAGTCTTTTGATTTTATTTTCATTCATAATCTGAAACTGGATGCAATCCAGTTTCTGGATCTAAACCCTGTCCAATATGATTGATTGATAGCTGATTGTTTCCTCTCACACATTTAAGGAATAAAATACTGCTTCATGGGCTGGCGCTGAGGCTCAATAGGCTAATCCTCTGCCTGTGGTGCCAGCACACTGGGTTTTAGTTCCGGTCGGGGCACCGGATTCTGTCCTGGTTGCCCCTCTTCCAGGCCAGCTCTCCGCTGTGGCCCGGGAGTGCAGTGGAGGATGCTTGGGCTCTGCACCCCATGGGAGACCAGGAGAAGCACCTGGCTCCTGGCTTCGGATCAGCACGGTGTGCTGGCCGCGGTGGCCATTGGAAGGTGAGCCAACTGCAAAAGGAAAACCTTTCTCTCTGTCTCTCTCACTGTCTAACTCTGCCTGTCCAAAAAAGAGAATACTGCTTCATATATAAATGGGAACATGCACCCAATTCCATTATGTTTATTATATATATATTTTATATGATGGAATGGATATGGCACCATCAAATTTCCATCACTTGATTAATGCATTTTTGCAAACAAATTTTGGAAAATTAACATACATTTTATTTAAAGTTTTAACTATTAGTAATATGTTAATAAATTAATATGTTAATAAATTAACATACATTTTATTTACTTTAAAGTTTTAACTATTAGTAAAACAGATAGAAAGGAGCAAGAACTCCCATCCACTGGTTTACCCTAAAAATACCCATGATGCCAGAGCTGAGTATAGTTGTACTCGGGCCATCTTCTTTTGCTTTTCCCACGCCATCAGAGGGAGCTGAATTGGAAGAGGAGTAGCTGGGACACAAACTAGCCCCAATATGGGATGCTAGTGTCATAGCCAGGAGCCAGTAACTCCATTTGCCATGTGCATGGCAGGGGTCAAGCACATGGACCATCTTCTGCTGCTTTCCCAGACACATTACTAGGGAGTTGGATTGGCAGTGTAGCAGCTGGGACTTGAACCAGTGCCCACGTGGGATTTGGTATTGCAGGTGGTGGCTTGACCCACTATGCCACAACGCTGATCCCAGCAGTAGGCTCTTAGCAAATGTCTGCTGCCCTTCACCCAGGAAAGACTAGTAGTCTAACATCTAAGATTTACATGAGTTAAAATTGCCCGGTAGCCTAGGTGCTTTAAGGGTAATCATTGCCATACTCATACCTTCTCCAAGTGAGTAAGAAATTTGCAGATGCATTAATGAGGTCACAGGTGCAGTGCTGTTGGCTCTCTGACTATCCTTTGTCATCCTATGGTGACATTAAAATATTTCCGAGTAGCTGTGGAAACTTGGTAACTGGCCAGAATGACCCGGCTTCTTTGTTCCAATTCTTAGTCCTGAACCATGTAAAGTTGAGGAACTTGGCAAGTGATCAGATCTCATCTAAAGGACTGCAATGTTTTCCAGCAGGATTCTCCATTTAATTTTTTATAAAGCTATAAAGATCATGTAACAGAACAAAAGACACTTTTTAAGAGGTAGTTACTGTGGCACAGAACGTGAAGCTGCTACTTGGGAGCTGGTTTGAGTCCTGGCCTCTTTGCTTGTGATCCAGTTTCCTGGTAACACGTGTTGGGAAGCAGCAGACGATGGTTCAAGTGCTTGGGCCCCTGCCACCCACATGGGAGACCCAGATGGAGTTCCTGGCTCCTGGCCCAGTGCTGGCTTTGTAGGCATCTGGGGAATGAACCAGTAGATGGAAGATTCATTCTCTCTCTCTCCCTCTCCCTCTCCCTCTCTCTCTCTCTCTCTGCCTTTCAAGTAAATGAAAGTAAATAAGCAAACATATAAGATAGAACTGTTTTCAAAAAAGAAGGATTTTTTAAAAGAAACTAAAGAAAAAATGTAAATTTAAAGAGCAGATACTGTATCTCTAACCTGTCCCCTGTTTTTCTTCAGTTTTGCCCACATGATCCATGCATCAGGGTAGGATTCTGCATCATCACACAGCTGACAGTTCCTATGACTTTCAGTCCTGCCGGTTTCAGGCCTTCTCACGTCAGTACTAGGGGACTGGAGGCAGAGCATTTGCAAGCCCAGTGCGTTGGCCAGCCGGCCTCTGCTCAGGCTGTAGAGCTGAGGCGGAGCAATGAGTTCACTCCAGCCGTGTTATTAGCAGAGGTCGTTGGTGACTGCCTGTTCCTCTGAGCACAGATTCTGCCGACACAGCTGTCCTATGGCAAAGTCACTTAAGTGCTTTGGTCATCATGCTACCCTGCTACCCCCAAATCTCTTAATTGTTATTGATTCCAAGTGTAAACAGCTTTCCTTATATCTTTTTTCCTTTTTTAAAAAATGATTTAGTTGAAAGGGTTACAGAGAAGGAGAGGCAGAAGCAGAGGGGGCGGGGGAGGGTCTTCCATCCACAGGTTCATTCCCCCAATGGCTGCAGCAGCTGGAGGCTGGGCCAGGCCAGAGCCAGGAGCCAGGAGCTTTTTCCTGGTCTCCCACCTGGGTGCAGGGGCCTAAGCACCAAGGCCACCTTCACTGCTTTCCCAGGCGCATTAGCAGGGAGCTGGATGAGAAGTGGAGCCGCTGGGACTCCACCCAGCACCCATATGAGATGCTGGCACTGTAGAAGGCAAGGCATTCTTACCTGCTCCACTACAGCGCCAGCTCCTAAATATCTTTTCTTAAATCCACTCTAACAGATCTTGCTGCAGTAATGGGAATTTTCTTCTATCCAACATGGTAACCACAGGTGCTAATTTAGTGCTTGAAATACAGCTAGTTCACTGAGGAATTGAATGTTTAATTTAATTTTTTTTTTTTAAAAAAAGACAAGTCGGAGTCTTCATTGCTTTGGGGCGAGGTGGTTCTGGAGCTCTGGGTGGCGCAGGTGCACCTCCACTTCATCACAGCCTGCTGGCTGCGCAGGGTGGTGCTGGCTCTCGGACGGCAGCTGTGCGCAGGTCAGGGCCATACCTGCTCTCGTGAATTAGTGCCAGATGCTGCTAAGGGTTGTCCCCTGTGTTCTTGTTGATGGTGGTCCGCGCGAGGAAGGTCTGCTTCATGACCTCCATGACACCCTTGCCATCCGCTGTCGGATTCACATCTGCAGTCTTGCGGTAGCTCCGGGGGCTGTAGCGGAAGGAGTTGCAGACCTTCCGGTTTTTGGGTTCTGTGCTGTGCGTCTGCTTGTTCCTCGCCATCTGGGAGCTGGAGCAGTTGCGCACCGCCATCCCCTGCAGGTGCGTGGTCGTGTGGGCGGCTTCTCTCTCTAAGGTTGCTGGAGATGGAAAGAGTAATTTTATTGAATTCCGAGGCTTGAATTTAAATAGCTCATGTGTCTAGTGGCTATTGTATGGGGCATTAAAGGCTTAGTTCACCCTTTGTACTCAGGCTAGACCTATATTCTTATAAAAAGTTTTCATTTTTATTTGAAAAGCAGAGCACAAGCGCATCAGAGAGAGAGAGAGAGAGAGAAGGAGAGACCGAGCGAGAGAGCGAGTGAGCAAGAGAGCGAGCTCTTCCATCTACTTGTTTACTGTCCTAATGTCTGAAGCCAGGAGCCTAGGACTCGAGCAGGAGTCCCGAATGGATGGCGGAGACTCAAGTCCTTGAGCTGTTGTCTGCTCCTCCCAGGGTTCACGTTAACAGGAAGCTGGAACCAGAAGTGGAGCCAGCTCAAACCCAGGCACTCTGATAAATGGGATCAGGCATCCCAGGTTGCATCTTAACTGTCGCCCCAAACACCCATCCCAGGCCTGTGTTCTTAGCCCCACTGCTGTACCGATCATTGGTCTCGACCCAGGTTGGTCTTTTCTCACCTGGATTCCTTCGATTTATCCAGGTTCTCCTTAACTTGCAAGGGTTAGAGGAAAGTTCACAATCTCTGTGCGATCTCCCTACAGTTCTGACCTTCCTTTCCTGGCAGTATCCTTTGTCTTCTGTTTTTCCCATCAGGACTCAATGGTTGGATGATTCAACACAAGTTTTTATATGCATTTATATTCTACTTTAGTTTATTTTGTTGTTTTGCATATGAATTTATTCCATCCTCCCAACCCTTTTTTTATGTCTCTGAGCCAGGACAGTGTCTTAGATACTTGTATTTCTTCTGGCATCAAGTAGATGATAAGGCCCCCAATGATTGCTTTGCTGGTTAATTACCAAAGAAACAGAAATCTGTACCACGGACTCTCTGTCAAGTTTACTCAGCCAGTCTACAAATATTTGTGCAGTGTTTATGGGATTCATTTGGGTAAAACTTCTTGAACGCAAGGAATAAGCCTGGATAAAGAGATGATAAACAGCTACATATAAACTATGACATAAGGGTATGCTAAGTTCTAGACAAGGGGGTCTGCCAAGAAATGTTAGCTAATAACTGAGACACTCTTTCCTTAGGAAGGAAACCCTTGCAATAATGGTCAAAAACTGGAAGTTTATGACACAGCCATGAGAGACAAGGATGTTGTTTCTTAAAAGCTCTTGAGGCTTTAGATCATCTACTTTTGAAAAGGTTTGAAAATACAGCAAAGTGTATCCTGTTTGCACTACGTATGTAACAACTGAACACCCCGGGCCCAAGCTTCTTTGTGTGTTCCTGAAGTTGGACTTTGTTCCCCCCAAAAATCCAAGTGTTAGAATATTATGAGAATAGAGATCCTTAGAGAAGGGAAGCGAATATAGCCAAGCTGTTCCTATTTACCAGTATTTGAGGAGCATATATGAGGGGTCTTGCAAAAGCCATGGAAAATACTTGGCATGAAAAAATGGCAGGGATTCCGAAAATGTTTTGCACCAAGATAAGCTTAGCTTTTATTTCCATTTTCTTTGAGCATTTGAAGTCCCTTTGTAGAGAGCACTCACTGTCTACTGGAGGCCCTCCTTGGCATTTTATTAACCCATTTAATCCTTCTGACCACTATAAATAGAAACCATGGCAGTTACACAGTGGAGAGCGGGTAAAGGAGCTAGAACTTGATCCTTGTGACATCAGAAGTAAGTCGACTGGGACTACAGAAATGGAAGAAATGTTGACATGTAAATAACATGCAAAACACAAATGCATTTTCTGTTGAATGTGGTTCTCAGTGTAGAGGTGATTTGTGAGTTTTATGGAGAAATGGTAACTATTTTCATTGGAGTTAAAAACGATATCAGAAATATGTAATTTTCCTTTCTAAAGAGAGAATAAAAGAGCTAGGATACACTTATTTTTGGAGTGATTACCCACCAATTTATTTCAATTTGGATGACTTTTAAATTTTGCAGAAATTTCGGAGTGCTTCTGTTGGAGCTGAGGAGTACATGTATGACCAGACTTCAAGGTAGGTTACCAGGAGGTTTGTCTTGAATCATAATTGTTTAAATGAACCTCCAAGTTATTCTTTTAAGCCTGTTCTTTGTATACTTAAATACAATAATATGACTTCATTTGCCTTTGATTCTTATACAGCTGTCGGTATACAAATGACATCTGTATCATTATTTCCAGTCTTAACCAAGTTCCTGGGACCAATGCTTCCTTTTTCCTCCCATTAGCTACACACTTTTCCAGGTTTCCTCTGAACTCAAACTCCTGTGCCTCTAGCCAAACAGATGTGAAATGCAACCCTTTGTCTTTTCCTCTTCTTGTCCCCTTGTCCCCTTGCTTTGCCTCTGATCTTCCACTTGTACTTCCTGCTGTTTCTAAGGACATACCCATCCTCTGAGCCAGCCCAGCTGGAGGTGTGAGGGGCTGCCTTCCTTCCTGCCCTGCTACCGTCATCCCCTTCCCACCTCCTCTTGGCAGCCTTCTGAACTGTCAAAATACAGCTGATCTCCCTGCCAGTACTGTCTTTCCCATCCCACTTTGCATGTGGCTACCAGCTGTCATGCACACAGGTGCCCCTGCTGTCCCAGCAATGTGAGATTGGAGATACACTATAAACCCTCCTGATGAGATCCTCCGACTTTGGGGGGAGATAAACGTGATGATGGTAAATTGTTGTACATTTCCTAAGTGATGAGTCTTACTACAGATAAACAGAGAGCTCAGTGGCATTTGAGCTGGATCTTGAAGGGTTTATAATGGATGTTTTCTAGGGAAAACAGGATCAAGAACATTTTAGGTAGAGAGGTAAAGACAGTAGTTGTGATCATGACTGGATTCAAGACAGTAGCAAGCAATGGAATTCTCTCTTCCATTTATAAAACCTGCCAGGGATCTCACTGTTTCAGACAGGATGAAACACTTCAGACTCCTTGCGAGGGTGGTTAGGGCCCTCTATGTTCTGATCTGTCCTGGCTTTATGTTGTTCACGAACTTTATCGTGTATATATATGTGTGTGTGTGTGTGTGTGTGTATAATTTTGCTTTTACGTAAGTGACCCTTCCAAGTCCTCTGGCTGTTTCAAGGTCTTGGTCTCGTCTTGGGCTCCCCGGTTACCCTCTCCTGATCTACAAATACGAATGTGGTGTGCTAAGGGACTCAGAGAAGGTAGCATTCCAAACCCCCTTCTGAATGGTGGAAATGAGTATCAAATTTGCATCGACAAACCCAGGGCGGCCTGTCTAGTGACAAGAGCGCTGACTTACCACTCACCAGACCCGACTTCTCTTTCTGGGGTGGGGGCGTCTCAGGGTCTCCCACAACTGTGAGATGAGGAAGGTGGCTGAATCCTGGGTTCTAGTCCTGCATTATAGACAAGCTCGCAGGCCCCAAATCCTGAAACTGTATTAAAAGTCATTTCTGTTCCTCTGTGCCTTTTCCTGGGAAGAGGTTTCACAGTTCCCCTTAGGTTTGTGCCCTGATAAGGTACAGCTACTGGTCTAGCTGATTCCTAGGATCCTGTCTTGGTCTAAAATGTTATGATTCATTGGCACTGCATTGAAATTGCTTTTTCAGGCAAAATGACAAGGAAATTGGTTCTGTCTTGAGTGATTAATTTCTCACTTTGTTCTAAGGCACGTATTCTGGAACTGGCTCAGTTGATTGGCATAAGCTTGAGATTTTCATTGTATTGGAGGAATGTGATTTTTGTTCCTCAAATTTTTTTCTCATTATAAAGTTTAAAAGTCAATGAAACATTATAGAAATATTTAACACAGAAAGCCAGAGCCCGTCGTGATCCTGTAAGTAGGCTATTTTAGTAGATGAAGTTTTAAGAGTCCTCTTTGTGCTCAGCCTTTTAAAGATTAGGAAATGAAAGAACTGGAAAAGGCACAGAGCCAGTGGGTAGGTTCTCGTGGTTCTTGCTGGCGCTCTCACAGTGTGCCATCCTGCAGTGCGGCAGACAGGAATATTTCTGAGCAGACACACTAGACAACAATGACTGTGTGGGGAAGAATCAGTGGTTTTATAAATGATACCGCATTTTAAAAATACTAGGGGAACCAGAGCAGAGATGTGCACGATTTTCCTGTAATGCACGAAGTCATAAATACTTTACATTTGGAAGGTTCCCACATCTATCACTACTACTCAGTCTTGCTGTTGCATCATGGAAGCAGTGATAGACAATATGTACACAAATGGGCATAACTGTGGTCTAATAAAACTTTATTTACAACAACAGGTGATGAGCTGCCTATGGCCTGCAGACTCATTTGCAAACTCTTGATTTAGAGCAACCTGTTGTGAATTCTCTTGCAGGCTTACAAACATGAAGAAAAGGCAACAAACACTCCCTGTTAGGACACTAGATTCCCAGGAGTGAATATGTGGGTTTTTAATTTTCACACTTTTTGAACAGAAGGGGAGAGGGAGCGGGAGAGGGGAGGGTAGCGGGAGGGAGGGAAGTTATGTGGGGGGGAGCCATTGTAATCCATAAGCTGTACTTCGGAAATTTATATTTTTTAAATAAAAGCTTTATAAAAAATTTTTTTTTCACACTTTTTAAGTGGGATATAGCTGTTTGCAACATCTCCATTTGACCAAAAAAAAAAGGTGGTTAGGCATATCCAAGAGTTGAACAAAAAGCATTCATACATTCGGCTTGTTGTTAGGATAAAATTGATTGGTTAATTCCATTAATTCTTGAGCTTCAGGCATTACCTGGCTGTCAGCTAAGACCCATCAGCGGTTCTCTGGGCACAAGCCTGCATGATTGTCTAGGCACAGGGTGGACTTTTCCCTTTTAAACCATCTGGTTTATGGGCCACTATTAGACATGGTGTGTGTGTGTGTTGTATAGTAGTGACCTTTGGTCTGGTCTCGTGTGTTTTTTCCATATGCTGTATTTTGTCTCTGAAACCGGGTAAACATTGGTTAATATTCGTACAAAATGCTATGGACGCAAAGGTCGGCGGGAGCGCAGAAACCCGCGTGGTGCCAATCTGATCGGTGTTTGTTGTCTGCTCGCAGCGGCACGTTTCAGTACACCCTGGAAGCCACCAAGTCGCTCCGCCAGAAGCAGGGAGAAGGCCCCATGACCTACCTCAACAAAGGACAGTTCTATGCCATTACGCTCAGCGAGACCGGGGACAACAAATGCTTCCGACACCCCATCAGCAAAGTCAGGGTAGGGGCCTCGTTTCTCAACCTAGGAGGGGTCCGTGAGTACGGTGGCTGCCTCGCAGCCTTGTGGAATGGCATGGAAAAAATTCCAAATGAAATAATTCTGGAACAAATGTCAGAGAGTTAGAGCAAGAGAATAATGTATTGGCTGGTGGTTTATCATTTTAATCAGTAACCAATAAACCCCCCGGGAAGAACCGTGGCTGGAACGTGCCTTCTGACTGTACCCAGGGAGTTTTCCTTGCTCCATTCCCTGCCTGTATGCTACCTTGTCATCTCCATCAGTCTACCTGTAGTTTTTCAGATAAGTGGCTTTAAGTCAGAATATGCTTGTGGATGAGGAGGAGCTGTGCTCTGTTCTGTTCAGAAGAACACGACACAGCCTCAGTCCCTGCAGCCCTTGGCACTTTGTTTAAAACCCTCTGCAGCCCCGGGCTCACTCAGGGTTCCAGGGCTGAGGCGTGGTCCCCACCAGGAGGAACTGGGAGGGATTTCCAGGTGGGTGAGTGTTAGTCCTACTTGTGGGAAGTGAAACTGGAGCCCTGGCTCACTGCTCTGGAAGCCCGCCAGCTGCTGGCATGTCACTGCTGCCAAGGAGGGAGGTGACGGCTGATCCTTTCTCCGCTGGAAAGGGAAATTATAGCACGGCTCTGCGAAGAGGGCGAAGGACTTTGCTGGTCGCTGTAAGACGGTTTGTGCTGGTTTGTCCAAGTTGCCTCCGCCTAAGCTCTTGAGAACCATAAGAGGGGAACAGCACAGCACCAGCCACTGTGTTCCCGGGCACATTAACAGGAAGCTTTTCCGGAAGTGGAGGAGCTGAAACTAGAACCAGCTCTCTGATGTGGGATGCGGGCTGTGACACAACTCACATTCTCCCTCTTAAACAACTATGCCATTGCCGTTCCCCTGAACAAAAAGGGGGACGGGGTATTTGGAGCACAGAGAGTTTCCCGGGAATTCCACTGCTAAGGAAGGGTAGAAGTGATGTAATGTGGAAGTTTTGTTCCTTTTTGCTCCATTTCTGGCTAAAACAAAGTGGACCCCTCCCGAACCCCATTGTCTTCAAGGCTTCAATCTAACACTTTGAGCAAGCAAATTGGTGCCTCTTGGAGGGGACCTTTCTTACTCCTTGGCTCTGGGTATCAAGCAGTCTTGAAGAAAGCCAGGTACACCTGTATCTACCCAACATTTGTTTTTTTGAGTCTGGCATTTAATTTCAAGTCAAAGCATGTAAGGCTTAATAACAACAATTTCAAACTGATTTTTTTCTGTATTGTTGATGAAATAAATTTCTGTCCCAGGAATATGCCATTATGGATACTAATTTAGTCATGTGCTTAAAAAATTTAAATTTTATTTTCATTTGGAGACAGAAATAAACACATGAAGCCACCCAGCAAATTTTTATACATAGAAGCAGGGGAGTAGAGGTCCTCAAAAAGTTCATGGAAGACGTGAATCATTGGTGAAAAAAGCTACGCATTAATGCTGAAGTTGTTTGCACCAAAAACCCTTATCTTTTGTTTCTTGGGTGATGAACTTTTGGGAGGCTTCCCTGTGGGTGGGAACATTTGAGGGAGTGGGAGAGGGAAGACAGAAGGGCTGATTGGGCCCACAGTCCCACCAGCATGGGGAGTGGGGCCCTTTGTTGCCACTTGGGCACGTCTGTGGAGGCCACATCATGCTGTGAATGATGTGTGATGTGTGTGATGCAGCGTTCTCAGTCACACTCTCCTAACCAACGTCGCTCTCTTGCATAAAAATGTTCACACAACATTAGGAATGAACCAGGTTTTGAACCGATAGCCACCCCTGGATAGCAGGTGCTTCAGGAAGTTTAAGATGTTGTCATTGAAGATAAGTTTATTTTGGTGCAAAAGTTTTTGCAATCCATGCATATAAAGGGACATTCAAAAAGTTCATGGAAAAACCAATATATTATAGAAAAAATTGTGCAAGGAGTTTAAAGTTTGCACCAAAATAGACTTACCTTAAAATAAAAAATTATTAATGGATTAATATGAAAGGCAGTGAGAGAGAGAGAGGGAGGGAGGGAGGAGAGAGGGGTCGGGGAGAGAGAGAGAGAGGGGGAGGAAGAGAGAAAAGGAGAAATCTAACTGCTGACTCATTTCCCAAATGGCTGCAACAGTTGGGGCTGGGCCAGACCAAAGACAAGAGTCAGGAACTCCATCTGGATCTCCCATGTAGGGACAGGAACTCGAGTAGTGAAGCCATCATCTCGGCTTCCTAGGCAGGGAATTAGCAGGGAATTGGATCAGAAGCAGAGCACCCAGGACTTGAATCACCACTCTAACAGGGGATGTGGGAACCTGCTGTGCCAGGAGGTCTGCCTGATGCAATTTTTATTTATTTTCATTTTATTTGAAATACAGAAACAGAAGAGAGATCTTCTATAAACTGGTTCACTTCTCAAATCCTTGCAACAGCCAGGGCCAGGCCTGGAACTGAATCCTGGTCTCTCATGCAGGTGGCTGGCACCTCGCTGCTTGAGCCATCATCAGCTACCTCCCAGGGTGTGCATTAGCAGGATGCTGGATCAGAAGTGGAGTTGCAGGGACTTGAAACAGGCACTCTGATATGGGCTACAGGTGTCCCAAGTGTGGTCCTAACTGCTGTGTCTAATGCCCATCCAAGCTTTAATTTTTCATTTTTGCATGAACTTTTGGAAGTTCCCTTATATTTGCTGTCATTTGTCAGGCAACAGGGCCACCTCAGTGAACAACAGATCCTGTTCCCAACCTAGCTGAGCCCCGAGTGAGTGGGGAGACATTGCCATCAGCTGAATTATTGTAAATAAGTAAATGACTAAAAGTGTCTAAACTATAAAGGGGAAGATCTTAAGGAATGAGTGTTGATCAAATAGGCTTCTGGAATACTCAAAGTGTCCAAGTAGTTTTGATATGGAATAAAATAGTATTCCTGATACTGTAATATAGGGCTTTGTTTATGGTACTATTTTATAAGCAGTAGTGAATTAAAATGTACTTATTAATATTGAAGCTATTTGCAATTTTTTAAAAGATTTTATTTGAAAAGGTAGATTTATAGAGGGGCAGAGGCTGAGAAAGAGAGAGCACTCTTCCATCCATTGGTTCACTCCCCAAGTGGCCGCAATGGCCAGGGGCTGGGCCAGGCTGAAGCCAGGAGCCCGGAGCCACCTCGGAGTCTCTCATGTGGGTGTGGGGGCCAAGGCTTGGGGCATTTTCCACTGCCCTCTCAGGCACATTAGCAGGGAGCAGGATCGGATATATATTATTAGATATTATTATTATATTAGATATTATTATTATATATTTCTCAATATCATTTTTATATTACATCCACATTTGTTTATTTGTTTGAGAGAGATCCCATCTGGGTTTACTTCCAGTACCTGCGACAGATAGGGATGAGATGGGATTTGCCAAAGCTGAGAATCATACACTCAATCCAGATTTCCTGTGTGGGTGGCAGAGACCCCATCACTTGAGCCATCACCACTCCTTCCCACAGTGTGCATTAGCAGGAAGCTGGCATCCAACCAAGGTGTTCTGATGTAGATTGTAACTGACGTCTTAACTACTAAGCTGTGAACCTGCCTCCACATTTAAATAGATGACATACTTGCATTGTATTTTGGCAACTCTAGGTCTATGTTCGTCAGTATGAAATTGTATTAGCGTTTCCCTTATTTCCTTAGTATTTCTCCTGTTACCTTTGCTATTCCAGCCCACAGCATGTAATTAAGCCAGAAGTGGTTGTTTGTTTCTTTATAAACAGTACCAAATTCTTTAAGGATAGGATATTTTGAAAGTGTACTTGTTTCTAACACAGTACAGTAAAAATAGTTTTGGGATGTTCCTAGTGACTTCACAGAAAAATTGTGTAACTGGTTAATCTGTTATCTCCTAGTAAAACTGATATAGAATCTTTTTTTTTTTTTTTGCTGTGTTCGTATTTGCCAGTCATTTTTTTTAAAAAAATTATTTGAGAGAGAAGGGGCCAGCACTGTGGCATAGTAGGTAAAGCCACTGCCTACAGTGCCTGCATCCCATCTGGGTGCTGGTTCATGTCCTAGCTGCTCCACTTCTATTCAGCTCCCTGCTAATGTGCCTGGGAAGGCAGTGGAAGGTGACCCAAGTACTTGGGCCCCTGCACCCATGTGAGAGACCCAGATGAGGCTCCTGGCTTCTGCTTGGCCCAGCCCTGGCCATTTCTACCCTTTGAAGAGTGAACCAGCAGATGGAAGACTTTCCCTCTCCCTCTCCCTCTCCCTCTCCCTCTCCCTCTCCCTCTCCCTCTCCCTCTCCGTAACTTTGACTTTCAAATAAATAAATCATTTTAAAAAAAAAGGCAGAAGGAAGAAGTAGAGACAGACATCTGTCTAGTTCACTCCCCAAATGTCTGCAGCAGCTGGGGCTGCCCCAGGCTGAGGCCAGGAACCTAGAACTAAACCTGGATCTGTCTTGTAGGTAGCAAGCATCCCAGTACTTGAACCATTACTTGGTGCCTCCCAGCTGTGCGTTAGCAGGAAGCTGGAGTTGGAAGCAGAGCTGGGACTCAAGCCCAGGCCCCTTAATGTAAGATAAAGGCATCCCAAGCAGCGTCTTAACTGCTGGCCAAACACCTGCCCAGGTCACCTTTTAAGTGGTCCCCTTTTAAACAAAACCAACAGATGGCTGGGCTCAGTGTCTGGCTGAGCTCTTTCTTTAGTTTCCTAAAGCAAGAGAAGCCAGAACACAGAGAAACATCCCAGGTAGAGTTTCCAGAACTGCAGATGGACTAGGTCACAGAGGCATTGACCACGGAGTAAGTGCCGCCATTCTCCCCTCTGCAGAGCGTGGTGATGGTGGTGTTCAGTGAAGACAAAAACCGAGATGAGCAACTGAAATACTGGAAGTACTGGCACTCTCGGCAGCACACAGCAAAACAGAGGGTTCTCGACATCGGTAAGTTCACCTTGACCTCCCTGCGTGGTCTTTGTCAAGCTGACACATCGCAATACCAAGGGGACCCAGCTTGGCACTCATGGCTGGAACCCATGGCTCTCGTGATGTGCCGGGCACTAGTCGACATGCATTTTCTGTGTTAATACGTTCAATACAAATCAGGCTGCAAAGTCAAAGTTGATCTTGGCCAAGAGCAAAGCATTTCCTGCTGTGTGAAAATCGATTGTGTCTCATACGATAGCAGTATCTTTAGAAGTGCAGTGGCCACTTCAGTTTCTAACACCTGTGTCCTTGCCCTCCCTGTTTGAGGCCAACAGGCAGTCAGCAGACCACATGAGTTGTCATCCCCAGGTCATGTGGCTCTAAGGCAGTTGGCAAAGGTCACACGGCTGCATGGGAGATCTCGCTCTTTAGTTCTCTATCCTGCGTTCCTTCCATTCCAACACACACCGAGTGCAAGTCGCACTGGCTGGTCAAGCAGATGCACCACACAAGATCTTGGCTGCCAGTAATGATGAACATGCCAAATTCATCGTGTGGTATCTGTGTCCTCCTAGTCTCTGTTCTCCAGAGAACAGGGGCTCTGCACAGGGCAACACTCCGGGTGCCAGCTAGTTCAAGAAGGCATTCATTGCCAAGGCTGGAGAGGATGCAGGCGCTGTTAGGCAACCCAGCCATTACCTGAAGGGCTGAGCATCAAAGGGAGGCAGTGGGTGTTGGAGAAGCCACCCAGCAGGCGCTGGGACCACAGAGGGAGCAGTTCTCCGATGGGAGGTGGAATTGCTGCCAGACAGTGCGGGTGCCAAGAGGGAGGAGGATCAAGGCCCTGGTATCTCCTAGTCTCCTGTCAGGGCCTCACATAGGCCAAACTGAACCCAGAGCTGGAGGGCGAAATGAGCCCGGGAGATGCAGCTTGCGGGAATCGGCCTACGATACGGAGCAAAGCAGGGGGCGTCTGGTAATGCGTCTTCAAAGCACGGACAGCGGTGTGTGTTTGGAAGCGACTTTACCTCCTTTGCTGTGAGACAGCAGCCCTTTCTGAGGCTGAGAAATCGCAGTCCTAGTGAGTGTCGGCAGAGGGAAGCCTTCAGTTTTGTTGGGTGCCCGAAGGTTTTACTGAGCCAATAGAAGACTATGGCTTTGATTTCTTACACAGTGAAACCAGGGCCTTGTCAGAACTTGTATCTCACTGTTGCTAGGATCCCTTGATCAATGGCAGAGGGGTTAGTAATGAGCTAGGGGTAGACTCAGCATTGAATAGTATGGAAATGAATTACTGATTTGCCCTGCAAAATGGTTAAGCTACTCCCCATCCCTCTCCCTCTCCCTCTCCCTCTCCCTCTCCCTCTCCCTCTCCCTCTCCCTCTCCCTCTCCCTCTCCCTCCCTCATACACACACACACACACACACACACACACACATTTTATTATCAAATCAACAAGGAAACTGAGATCACCCAAGGCTCAGGGGCCCATGGACCCATCTTCTCAAGTGGCTTGCCCTCAGAGGATCAGTGTGGGAACTGGGCTCAGAACAGCTTCCTAACCCAGCTCACTGCACTGAACCCCCCACGACTGGCTGCCCAGGACAGGGGTTTGGAAAACTTGCCTTAACCTGCCTTGCAACATGTCTGCATAAAGCAGAGGAACGATTTGATTTTATTTGAAAAGTTAGCCTTATAATTATTACTCAAGAAAATGAGAGGCGCAATTAAAGAGAAACATGGACTGGCTCCAAATAAGGCTGATCATAAAAGCCTTTTCCCAGCATTCCTGTTGATTCAATCTTGATACCGGTACATGGCTCGCTCTTCTCAGCTCTTGGGAGACTTCAGATCTTATCTGTCTCCTTTATCGCCTGCTGCCTGTCTTCAGACTTTCCTCCTGCATATAACTCTACACCCATGTATGTGCACGCACACACAGACATGCACGCACACCTTATCTTCGAGCATGGTGACTTTTGCTAAGCACCTTCATGGCTAGTTGGGCTAAATTGCTTTCAATCTGAGACCGAAGCTTGCAGCCAACCCCTTGCCTTCAAACAGAACATGTATTTTATCAGAACTCTAACCTCAACCAGGGGACTGCTCAAGCAGAGAAGGGAGATGTGCAGAAGTGTCTCATAATGCCTTGTCCTGCTAGATGGAAAAGCATCAGACCACTTGGTCTGCCCGTGGCCTGTAAGCACCATTTTGTTACAAAGGCCAGCTGATGCTGTGAAGGGCCCAAGCCTTGGGTGTTGTGCCATCAATCCACAGTGATTCTGGAGTGGGCTTGAGCTGCTATGAGGCCATCCACTGCCCTGAGGGCAGAGGAGTGTCCTGGATGGCCTTCTGTGCCTGCTGAGGGTCAGGGGAGGCTGGAGGTGTGGGGCTGGGGTGCACATGGTACGTGTCTGCCAGTTTGAATGGCCTGAAAAAAGGGCAGAGGGTCAGATTAGTTCATGGAATCTCCTTTCCAGATCTTCTACCAAGCTGGAGGTTAAAGTCGGGGCTAAATGTCAGTTTCCAAATGTCCACCAGTACGCATGGTGGGCAGGTCCCATGGAGCCCTGCAGGCAGTGACCTTGAGGCTGGTGTTAGAGGCCAAGGGGAGGCCGCTGTAGTGAAAGTGAGGGCTCAGACGGGTGCTTGGAGTCTGTGGCCTGCTGGAAGGGAGCCTCAGGCTCCTCCTTAGATGCAACATCATTTTACGGTGGGGGCGTCGGGGCCTTGTGCTCTTTTTCATCTCACTCTCGGGGTAACAGGATGCCAGCAGCCGTCCTGCACTTGTCTTGCCCCCTCCACTGCAGGCCTCCACCCGCGCCAAGGCTGTGGAGCTTCCTCCTGTCTCTGCTTGGCATCCCACAGCCCCCACGCGCTGGGACCTTCCCTGTCTCTTGCAGCCTGTAGCAGTGACGCCTGGCGAACATTCTGGCATCTTTCCTTGTATGTACTCACTTCCCTCGGACCGCGCGGTCAGCCGTTCTTTGAGGCTGCCTCTCATCTCCCACACCCAGTCCTCCCAGCAGTCATCAGCGTGCTGGCTGGCAGTGCAGGTTGCCTGCTGCACCCCCAGTGGAGTCTGGTCTGTGGGTCCATGCAGAGAAGGCTGAGTTCCCGAGACCTGGGACAGAGGGAGGGAGGGTGCTGCTCAGAGAGCTTGGAGTCTGGCTCTGGGGGCTCTCTGTGGCCAGAGGCAAGCTCTCTAGGAGTTTGCCCCTGCACCAGCCCCTCTGCCCCAGTGCTTGTTCGCTCACTCTGTGTAGGATCTCCGTCTTCCTTCAGTGCACTGATCGCTGCTTGGCCTCTTTCTTCTGCACATATGTTTATATTGCTTGCTGATTCTACCCTTCCTACAAGAATGGAAACTCCCCGGAGCAGACACGGGGTTGCTTTGTTCGCTTCCATATCCCTGTGGCTTAGCTCAGGGCCTGAGGCACAGTCGGCGTTCCATGGAGACTTCCTAAATGAGCGAGTGAGTGGATGAGAGAGGGAGTGCATACATGAAACTCTTGTTATATTGGCAGAGCATCAGTCTTTCGAAGGAGTGAACTCCTCTGTTCCAGGCTCTCTCTATGCATCTATTAGACGCCAACAGTTTGCCTTTCATCTGCAAAACAACCCACTGGCTGTTTAAAAGCTGATATGATGAGGGCTAAGAATTCCACCCAAGGTCATACAGCTAATAAATGTAGGGTAGGATGGAAACCCAAGAATGCCATTTGTTGCCTTTGTTACTACCACCACCACCCCTGCTACTGTTGTTACTCTACGACCTTTCTACCGTAAATAGCCTTTGCATCCCACCCTGTCCCGAGCACTCGGCCTCCTCCAGGGCTGACCATGTGGTGAGAGGTTGGTTGAGGGCATTGTCAGTTGATCTCCTGCTTCCTCCGTCCTCGCTTTCCAGCCACCAAGGACGAGTCACAGCCTGGGTACAGGACGATGGCTGCGGCAAGTTCTGACATTTCGGAAAGCCGTTCAGGATCGTGGTTCTTGTACATGAGGTCATCGACTCTTTGCAGGTGGGGAAGGAAACATTAGCAATTAGCTCTGACTTGACACAAGTAAAACAAACCAACCCAGGCCCAAGTGGGTTCTGCTGCATTTCAAAACACACAAGCAGCTTCTCCAAGTCTCGCCAGTCCTTTCTTGTGTGCTCCGTGAGTAACGGCAGTTATTCAAGGTCGTAAACAAGTGTGCATTCTTCAGCCCGTGTCAGTCATACCTCCCATACAGAACAGCCGCAGGAACCACGTTGGTGCTTGGATTGTCTCCGAGCAGGAAGACCCCTTTACGTTTTATTTTGTCATTTTTGGATTGCATCGAGTCCGCCTCATTTTTGTGAACACCAATTTGAGGAAAGGCCCCATTACCACACAGTCCCTCTTCAAACCTTTACGGAGCACCTACCATGCGCCAGCACTCCCTGTTAGACCCTGGCTGTTCAAATGCCATGCAAGCAGGATCCTGTCTCCAGACTGTTCCAGTATAGAGGCAGGAAACTGGCTGAGAGGCTAGGGTGTCACATGGTGGCTGACCATGGAGAGCAGTGCTCCCCACAAACGATGCTCCAAGACCTCTGATGGTAGCAAGGGCCATGAGGTCAAAAGATAAGCAAGACTGCTGTAAGCCATAGGAACGGGAACTGAGACCCGAAAGTCACAGGAGATGGGAGATCATAGTTTGAAGGACCTGTCGTGGAAAGGTGGCACCCACAGGCTCCGGAGTGGTGGTTGGTTGAACCAATGCACAGTAAGTTGAAGGGAGTCCTCAGTAAATGAATTTGTCGCAAGACTTGTTTGTTTAAGGGCAATGATAAAATGAGAGGAAAGTGAAGCATATGTGGATTTGCTGCCCTAAAAGGAACTCAGGATCAGGCTGATTCCTTGCAGCACAGGCTGGAGCTCTGTGTCCCCTTTGGAGGCTGGCAGAGCCCGGGAGGGGTTCTGGGGGCCCACAGACCTGAGGCTTGGAGAGCCACAGGTCCGTCCGTCATCTCTTGTCAACCAGGTCCCAGGGACACAGCCAAGGACTCAGGTAGCATGTGGGGGAAATGGCACTGCCTTTCATCACAGAGTCCTGGTGGGGATATGGTGTCAGGCCAGAGGGCGAGAGGAAGTAAGGTCCATTTCTCACCTCTGGCTGCTTCCGTTCCATCTTGATGTCAACAAACTCTAGCTTTGCAATTTGTTGGGGGAGATGTTCAAATGTGTGTGTGTGTGTGTGTGTGTGTGTGTGTGTGTGTGTGTGTCTGCCTGCCTGCTGAAGTTTAACATGCACGCCTTGTTCTGAGCTGATCTGTTTTACTCTTGTGGAACGAAGTGCATCGTAGAGGCCAGCACTTTGCAGGAGATGGGTAGTAGACGTTGTCCCTACGTGTCGCCGTCCACCTGAGTGGACGTGTTAATGCTCACACTTGTGCCTTCCCAGAATCCTGATACGTGCAGCTGAGCTGGGCATGCAGAATGGTAGAGTGAAGCTGACACTGCTGTCTGATGAGAGCCTGTTAGCCCTTCAGGACGCGTGGTGGGATTGTGGTGGTTACCCTGGCCGGTGCTGCATGGGGCGCAGTGGGGAGATGAGTGAGAGATGCACGACGCGAGCCCAGGACTGGGAGGCAAACCTCACCCTGAGAACACCTTGCTGACTGGCTGATGGTGGCAGAGAAAGCCTCATGAAAGCAGAACACAGCTCTGTTAACCGGGAGGGGGGTGTCCCGCCCTCAGGAAGGGGAGACAGCAGGAGCAGTGTGGCCAGGTGCTGGGGCTGGTCCAGGATATGTTGATTTTTGTGGCTTTATCCACATGTGGGACAGGGTGGACATTCACTGGTGTTGTGAAGTTACCAAATTTAATATAATGTGAGCCATTTAAAAAATAACCTATACAGACCAGTCAATGACCTGGACCAGGCAGGAAGCCAGCCCCAACACTGGATAATTCCAGAACCGCTCTCTGCAGGAAGGCGCATGTCTGTGTTTGTCTGTTTCTGGTTGTTATCTTTCAAAAGGGGAAAAGTAATTAAAGGAGGTGCAACAACTGATAACGACGTCACAGCCTGAAAGCCCAAAGCTGCCACACTCAACCTGCCGCACGCTCACCTAGAATTTGCCGACTGAACAGGGTAAAGAATTCCTCTGTCCCTTAGGAGGCAGATGTTCCAGAGTAAGGCTCGTCACAGTTTTTGCCTTTTCCCAATGGGCGGTACAGGCGATGGTGTAATGAGACCGATTCCACAAGCACACTCAGAGAGGCGTCATTACTGCGTGCTCACACCCAGTGTCACGATGATTGTTAAAACCACGAGGTTAATGGTGAAGCCAACTGACCGCCCTTGATTCTAACCTCTGTCCTTGATTTTGGTTCTCAGTATTCTTTCCTGTATCAGGATATATTAGTTGTTGTTAATATTTTATTTTTATTTTTTATTTTTGACAGGCAGAGTGGACAGTGAGAGAGAGAGACAGAGAGAAAGGTCTTCCTTTTGCTATTGGTTCACCCTCCAATGAGGGTGTCCTTCCTGTGGCCGGCGCATCACGCTGATCCGATGGCAGGAGCCAGGTGCTTCTCCTGGTCTCCCATGGGGTGCAGGGCCCAAGCACTTGGGCCATCCTCCACTGCATTCCCGGGCCATAGCAGAGAGCTGGCCTGGAAGAGGGGCAACTGGGACGGAATCTGGTGCCCCGACTGGGACTAGAACCCGGTGTGCCGGTGCTGCAGGCGGAGAATTAGCCTATTGAGCCACGGCGCCAGCCAGTTGTTGTTAATATTAATCCTGTAGTTTTCCATGATACTGAGCAGGCAATTGTAGTTCAAGTTCAGTTATTAGCTTGTGATGGCATGCTACCTATGTCTGAAGATCAATTTTAAATTGTACTCTATTGATAAGAGTTTTATATTAAAGTGAAACTTTCCTTGAAAACTGAAAGTTCTAGCAAAATCAAAATGTTTCTTTCAAGTTGAATCTCTGCAGTTCTTTTGGAGGTCCAAGGAAGCTTCCCAAAAGGCTGTCAAGCCCAGCTTAGCTGACCACTGTGAGACACTCCGCGGGGCTCGTCCACCCAGGCCCAGGGCTCACCTTCAGTCTGCAGTCATCCCCCACTTTCAGATCCGAGTTGGGTTTCAAATCGGGCAGCCCTCTTTGGGTTCTCTAGAAGAGGCTGGCTTTGCATGTGTCCTCTAAGCGTGCTTTCTTGGAGTTCTTTCATATCTTCCTGGGCTGTGCAATTCTGAGCACCGTGCAGAGCCACAGGAGAGGGGAGAATCGAGGTGGTGGGCAGCAGAGGGCAGCTTTGGCCTCTCGGGGATCAGGGAGCCGGGGACTGCCACTTTGTAGCCCCAGCAGCTGGCTGGCTGGCTTCCACCCTTCCCTGGGGTCTCCACCCTGCCACTTAGTGCTGTTCTCAGTGGAATTGTCCCTTCCTCAGAATCATGCAGACCTGTGCTTGCCCTGTACTTGGAAAACATCGGTCTTCCCTCTTCAATGTTTAATATTTGTTCAAGCAGAAAATAATTTTCAAGACGCTGTGGGTTTTCATTTGCTGCATTCACACCCTGCAATGAACCCTAGAATCTCATTCTCCTGGGGCCAATGCTGCTGAGAGTCACTTCCTGCTTAGCACCTGTGTGACTAGGGTGGGCCTAGGGTCCTCCCTGCTTCCACCCAGGGAAAGGACAAGGCCAGGGCCAGAGCTGGGAATCACGACTGCCCTGGGTCCCTCCCAGGCCCTTGCTGGGTCTCCCTCTCTCCATCCACCGCACATTTCTTCAAAGAAGACTGAGAGTTCATGTCTCACATCTTGATCATGTGTCAGCCCAGCATGGTCTATGTTCTACAAAAAAAAAAAAAAAAAAAAATTATTGCAGGCAGAACCACAGGGTACACTCTCCCTTCCTGCTTTTTCTTAGTCACTTCCAACTTTCGCTTTATTTAGGGCACTCTTTGCCTAGAATGCCCCCCCCACGCCCCTTCACTCTGGTGACATCTCACACCCCTAGCACCTCCTCCTGCCGTCCCTGCCTGGGGGAAATGGCCCTCATCTTCCCCAGTAGAGTGGGCTGCTCCCTCCGTGGGCTTGGCTTTCCACCTAGACCATAGCTCATTGAGCTTTTCCTTGTCTTACTGGGCTTTGGGAATGCAGAGAGAATTTTTTTAAGCTTTTTATACCCCATACCTAGTAGAACCAGTGCAGAATAAATGATCAACCGATGCAGAGTGGTTGGTGAACTGGCTGTGTGGTTTTGTGTATCTACAGGGCAGTTAAGGGAAGCAGGGATGTGTCTAATTAGCCAGGAATTTGTCTGGGGTGGGACTCTACTGTTTGGTGCTGAAAGTTCCATTTCTGGTAACATTTTGCTGGCTACTAGGAGGCTTTTCGCTTTTATGCTTTTGGTACTTTGATTTCTTACATTTTTTTCACTTTTTTTTTCTTATATGACAGGCAGAGTTAGACAATGAGAGAGACAGAAAGACCTTCCTTTCATTGGTTCACCCCCCTAAATGGCTGCCACAGTCAGGACTGCGCCGATCTGAAGCCAGGAGCCAGGTGCTTCCTCCTGTTCTCCCATGCAGGTACAGGGGCCCAAGCACCTGGGCCATCCTCCACTGCCTTCCTGGGCCACAGCAGAGAGCTGGACTGGAAGAGGAGCAACCGGGACTACAACCTGGTGCCCATATGGGATGCCAGCGCCCTAGGCGGAGGATTAACCAATTGAGCCACAGCGTCCACCCCAATTTCTTACATTTAAAAACTACTTCATTATACTGTGCATCTTTTGATAACAGATAGATGACTCAAAGATTTAAATGCTGGCATGCAAACATTATATAAGTACACCACTAAACAAGGAAAAATTTATCCTTTCAACCGTACCCAAAAGTTAGTACTGTATCTGTGAAGTATACAAATGGGAAGTTATTTAAAGCAAACATTTTTTAGAAAAAAAGTTAGCTAGATTTGGAAATTAAAAATTACGTTAGGGTGTGAGCACTCAGTCTAGCAGTTGGGAGCCTGGTTAGGGTGCCCGCGTCCCATGTCGGAGTACATGGGTTCAGGAGCAGACTCTGGTGCAGACCCTGTAAGACCGTGGTGCTTGCTCAATTTGCTGGGTTCCTGCCACTCACATGGGCAACCTGGACTGACATCTCAGCTTCTGGCTTCCTTGCAGGAACTGGGGGAGTGATTCAGTGGACGGAAGTTCTCTCTATATATGGCTGTATGTCTCTCTGCCCTCTCTGTCTCTCAAATAAATAAAAATTTAGAAAATAACAGTGAATGTGGCCCTTTGCCATTTTCTCCACCATTACTAGAAAGTTCGCGTGGTTCCTGGGCAGTATCTTTAAAAATTTATTTATTTTTAAAGTAATTTATTAAATTTGAAGGTAGGAGTTATAAGATCTTCCATCCACTGGTTCACTCCCCTGCTGGCTGCAACAGCCCAGGCTGGTCCAAGCTGAAGCCAGAAGCTTTACCTGGGTTATCCACCTGAGTGCAGGGGCCCAAGAATATGAACCAATCTTCTACTGCTTTCCCAGGTGCATCCGTGGGGCACTGGCTCGGAAGTGGAGCAGCTAGGACTTGAACTGGTGCCCATATGGGGTGCCAGCACTGCAGGCCACTGCTTAGCCCACTATGCAACAACACCAGCTCCAGGATAGTATTGTTGCATAAGCCTCTTCTGGTTGAGGTCCCCTGCTTCCGGCACTTGTAAGGCCTGAGTGTTTAGTGAGAGGAGTGCTGCAGAGGATGCAGACATGGAGTGGGTGCTTGGAGACCTCTGAGGGTCAGTTCCACTGAGAGGATGAAGCTACCCCTTAGGGAGATGCTGGCTTTGATGGTGAGATTTTAAAATTAACACACACACACACACACACACACAGAAGTAATCCCACTTCAGACACCCCCCCGTGTTTGGTGCCATAAATGCTGTATTTTGTTCTGTAACTTTTTGTCCCCATATCCTGCACAATGAGTTATTTTTCCCAAATTGATGGGACCTGGTCATTCTTCATGGTGGTTACATCAAGTTTTCATCTCATTTCTACCTGATTCCCTGTCTTTTGCTTGGGACCTAATTATTTTCTTCAGAGACATTTAATGAAACCTCAGATAATCTATTACTCTTACATTTTAAAAATTATATCGTTGACTTAAAAATGACCCCAAAACACCAGAAAACCTTGGAGATAGAACATGATAGTTTCCTGAGACTTTCGTAGTTCCTGAACAAAAATATACAGGTGGTCTTTTTAGTGATCCTCCAGCATTTTCTAGAAGCTTCTCTCTCCCTTGTCTTTCTCTTTTTTTTTTTTTTATTAATTTATTTGACAGCTAGAGTTATAAACAGTGAGAGACAGAGAGAAAGGTCTTCTTTCCGTTGGTTCACCCCCCAAATGACTGCTATGGCCAGAACTGTGCCGATCTGAAGCCAGGACCAGGCGCTTCCTCCTGGTCAGCCATGTGGGTGCAGGGCCCAAGCACTTGGGCCATCCTCCACTGCCCTCCCAGGCCACAGCAGAGAGCTGGACTGGAAGAGGAGCAACCGGGACTAGAACCCAGCACCCATATGGGATGCCGGCGCTAGAGGCGGAGGATTAACCAAGTGAGCCATGGCGCTGGCCCCTCCCTTGTCTTTCAGTAGAAATAAATTGATGTCTTTGCAGTACTCCAAAGTGCAAAATTAGGCAAATTTACAGTCTTTCTTCTCTGTTAACAAAACCTAAAGCTTACCAAGAGAAAGATTTTCCAGAATTAGACTAAACTCTTTGAGGTTGTAGGAGCCCAAAGAAGGTGAGTTCATCTGAAGAAAACACTGTGACCGCCTCCAAGGGTGTGGAGTTGCCAGTGGCTTCTCCGCTCTTGAAAAGATAGGACTGAGGGACTGAGCACGTGGTAGGAGGGCCTCTCCCCCTGGCCGGCTGGCTCCAGGAGGTGGCCACTGGTGTCGCTCCATTTCACAGCACAGGCAGCTCCGAGAGGCTGCCGCTGCTCCAGGTGGACCCACACCTGCCGTCCCCAGGTCAGCCTGGGGGAGACCCTGGTAGCAGCAGCAGCCTCCTTCCTTTGAAAGGAACCTCTGTCTTCTCAAAGAAAATCTAAGTAAGATGAAAATAATATCAAAATGCTCTAATGTCAGAATTGAGAGAAAATACGTGACAGTTAACAGGACCAGTAGCATGAGTCATTGAAATAGCAATTATTGCCCACATCAGAATAATCATTGCAGGTTCCCTGTGTGATCCCCACCCTGTCACATGGGACAGATTTGTCTTCTGTGTCCGCCTGCTGCTCTGCTTCAGTGTATACAGCTGGGCAACCAGGGATGGCTGGGGAGTTGAAAATGAGGTTATCTTGGGGGGGGGCATTTGGTGTGGCAGTTAAGACACCACTTGGGGTATCTGCAACCCACATAGGAGTGCCCAGGTTCAACTGTGGGCTGATAACCTCTCATTCCACCTGCTTAGAACTTCCTATCCCCACACCTGTCTCCAAGATGGTTGGTGTATCAAGCATGAGTTGCAGAATGGAAAACTGAAATAAATCATAAGTAGTTCATGCAGTGTGGAAGCATAAATTATTTATGTAAGTTCTGCCCATGTGTGTCCCTTCATTCATTACGTGTCAAGTACTTTTGTGTGATTCACAAATGACCTTTATGGACCAGAGGCAAAGTTAAATCCCCCTGAGTCACATGGACTAATGAGAAGAGTTTAATTTTAAGCCCATTTAAGTTGGCTACACTCAGAGTTATAAGTCGTGGTGCTTGTATAGGCACATACCTCTGCATTTATGTCCAAACACAGGATATGACTTTTTATCCGCTTGAAAGGCTATTTGTGGGTCAGGACCAACCTTCTTAAAAAATGAAACCAAATAGAATAAAAACTACCAGCGCACATGAAATATAGTAATGGGTTATGTTGTAAAATATTTTGCTCACTCTAAGTTTATGGCCAAACAGGATTTGAAAGTTATAACATTGGCCTACACAATTCCCTCTCTAGAGGGGCCAGTGTTGTTGCAATGGGTTAAACCTCCACCTGTAGTGCCAGCATCCCATGTAGGCACCAATTCAAATCCTGGCTGCTGCACTTCCAATCCCACATTCTATTATGTGCCTAGGAAATCAGCAGAAGATGGCTTAAGTGCTAAGGCCCTGACCACCCAGGTGGGAGACCCAGAAGGAAATCAAGGCTCCCGGCTTTCGTCTCTCCCATCCTAGGTTGTTGCAACCATTTGGGGAGTGAACCAGAAGATGGAAGATCTCTCTCTCTCTCCCTCTCTCTCTCTCTCTCTCTGCATCACTAATTTTGCTAGAAACAAGACAGTTGAATCAGACACAAACAAAATATTAGCTTTAACCTGAAGAGAAAATCCCAAAGAAAATTTCATATTAAAAATATTTATTTACTTATTTATTTGAAATGCAGACTAACAGGGAAAGAGATGGTCCATCTGCTGGTTCACTCTCCAAATGGCTGTAACGGCCAGGGCTGGACCAGTCCAAAGCCAAGGGTCTGAAACTAAATCTGGGTCTCCCACATGGGTGGCAAGGATGCAAATACTTGGGCCATCGTGTACTGCTTTCTCAGGCTCACTAGCAGGCATTGGGTTGGGAATGGAGAATGGAGTAGCTGAGACTCAAAACCGTGTTCTGATATAGGATGCCAGTGAGCAAGTGCAATGCAAACCATTGTGTCACAACACCAGCCCTATTCATCTTAAATTATTTGTGAGGGTGTTATACAATGGAGGGTAAATGGTAATATTAATAATTGATCATCAATAACTACAGCTTTAATAATATCAAAGAGTCACTCTGTTTCAGGCATGTTTGTATTCATACTTTTACCCATCTTTGTTCTGGATTATGAATGGAAAAGTGCTTGTTTGAAAGACTGTGTTATAGTAGTCAAAATACTGTGTGTGTGTGGTTACATACTCAGACAACTTTACAGTTTCCAATCCTACCATGACCCCTTGCAACTTGTTAAGGTTTGGAGTATGTTCCCCCAAAGTTCATGCCTTGCAAACTCAATCCCCTAATTCTTATGCTAATGGTAGTTGGAGGTGGGCCTTTGGGAAGCAGTTAGGGTTGGAAGAGGTTCTGGGGGTGCAACCCCATCATGGTACTCTTAAGAAGAGGAAGAGGTGGTGTGCTGCTGGATCTCTCCATGTGACCCCTCCTGCCTTGTTACCAGTGCCAGGCTTGTAGACTTCTCAGCCTCCAGAGCTCTGCACTAAATAAGCCTCTGTTCTGTCTTTAAAATTTTGTAAAATATATATTTTTAAGCTTTTAGTCAGCACATAAAACACTTACATATTTATAGGACAAAGTAAGATAATTTGATCTGTGTATAGAATGCGTGAGGATCCAATCGGGGTGATGAGTGTGTTTGTCTACTTAAGCATTTATCATTCCCATGTGTTGGCAGACTTTGGACTTTAATAGTTACTTTTAAATATATCGTAAACTGAACCAACTTCTATTCCTTATGAATGACTGCATCTATGGCATTTGGTTATAAATACAGAAAACAGACTAAGACACAAAGTGGGTGAGTGGGAGAGAGGGGTTTTTTGGTTTGGTTTTTGATTTATTTGTTTGAAAGACAGAATTAGATCTTCCATCTGCTGGTTCATTCCCCACATGGTTGCAACTGCCATGGACCAGGCTGAAGCCAGGAGCCTGGAGCTCTATCCAGGGCCCAAAGCCTTTTCCATCTTTAGTTGCTTTCCCAGGTGCATTAGCAAGGACTTGCATCAGAAGTAGAGCAGCCAGAACTGGAACAGGCACTCACATGGAAGGTTGGCACTGCAGGTGGTGGCTTAACCCACTGCGCCACAACGCCAGCCCTAGCGGGAGTATTCTAAAAGTGCTTGCCCATTTCCTAGTCTAAGAATAAAAAAAAATATGAGAACTGCCATCAGTACTGTTGGAGGCCATGTGTGTGAAGGGTGTGTGTACAGCACTGTGCGTAGCACACACTGGCTATCATATGACCATGGCTGTTACTATCTGCTCAAGCCATGGAAACATGTTTAGTGCCTCTGACAGTCAGCTCAGTGTGGACACACTTAGGAAACCTAGGTAACCTTTGACATGGTGAAGGCATTATAAAGAAAATGAGCTCATTAGTGAGTTCCTGTGAGTCATTCAGGTTTGAAGAGGCTGCTGCTTTGATTTTGAAAAACAGGGAAGAAAACATCTCAGAACCTGCTGGGATGAGTGTTTGTTTATTCTGTGTATTCCAAGTGGGAGCGGGTGCTCCTCGAGTGACCCTCTTCTGTGCCCTGAGTTTGCGCTCATCCTATTTGGCTTTGCAGGTGGAGGTAGCAGGTGCTTCAGGACAGGTGAGATGGAGGCAAGTGGCTCAGGCTCGGTCCCATCCTCCACCACAGGACCAGCAATGTTCCATCCCCTTAGAAGTCGTCTCTGTTTTGTGGCTGGAGAGGTACAAGTTCAGAGAGGTCCAACTCACTCACTGAAGTTTGCAGGGCTTGGAGACAAGGGGCCAGAAAATTGAATTCAGGTCTGTGTATCTCCACTACTGGAGTTCTTTGTCCTGAGCCTTGGTTACCACCTGTGAATGGGCTTGTAGCACCATGATCCAAAACATAGGAATGATAGCAGAGTTGGCGGTCATGGGCCAGAACGTTGCATTCCGGCTTCAACATTTCACCAGTCCAGACAGAATCTCTTTCAGAAGAGAGGCAATTTTTGTATTAATTATACCACTCCTTTTAATCTCCAACAATATATACAAAAAATAATTAAAAGGGGGTAGTTATGATTTCCCAAGCACGTAAAGCCTAATTAAGGGGAAGGAATGAGCATTTCCTTTGACGGCATTCCAGACCCACATGTCTACATAGAACCTGCTGGAAGGAAGTCTGCTCTTCAAACGTCTGAATAGAAAAACCTATTAACAGACCACTGATTACATGCAAAAGATAAAATTAAAAGAGATAACAAAAGGACTCACCATCCTTCTTCCGGTAATTAAAATAGGGTAGGAGTCCCATAATTTAGCTTACCAAGAAATGTGTAGAAAACCTGCTATATTCATGCCTACCCAGCAGCCCTTCAGTGAAACACTTAAAACACAACATCTCTTCCCGCAGCATGGGCACCTCTTGTTTTCTTACAACGGCTAACTTCTCAACTTTCCACCTTCATGGTGCTTGCATGTCTTGGAGATGTTTTCCTGTTGGCTTTCTCTCTCCAGAAACCCCCCAACTCTGCCCCTTTTTGTCAGGGAATCTGCAATGGTCCATCCATGTCCAGTCTCTGCCTCCTCAAAGTGCATTCCCTCCGTGCTATTTCTACAAGCCCGCTGCCATTGCAGAGTCTGCTGTGAGCCCACTATCTGGTGATGATTTTCTGATTTGCAAGATAAACACAGACCTTGGCTGAAGCTATATGGCCTTTGGCTTCAGATGGACCCGGATTCAAATCACAGGTTGGCTCGTTAAGAGCTAGGTGATTTTCCATAGTGGTTGAGTGTCTCTGCAGAGGAGGGTGCTGCTAGCAACTCTGTGAAGTGGTTGCAAGGATTAGATGTGGTAAATGTGGCAGAGGCTTGTCATGGCTTGGAAGTCTCTTTTTGTGGCAGTTACTGTTGTCAAGAGAGTATTTGTATTTTAATGCTGAGGAATGGCACTACTTTTATCCAAAGGAATGAGTGTTTTAGGTTGTGATTCCAGGAACAAGAAGAAGCAGACAACTTGGAATAGTGATGTTTGAGTCGCCCCAGGTAGGCGGCTGCTGGAGCTTCCTCTGTGTAGTGTTTGTGTCCGCCCAAGAGGGGATTATTTTAGGGAAGAAGAATATTCTGTCACACGACTTCATTGATAGTTCACTTAGGGCCTTAGTGATGTGGTGCTTTCTAAGACTGTATGAGGGGTGAACCAAGTGTACCAGAGGATCCAGTCTTTTCAATTTGTCATAGAAACAAAACTACCCAAATATAAAACCAGTGTCACCCAGGCCTGGTCTCCTGCCATCAGGCTCACTGGGAGCTGATTCTTGGCCATGCCACAGGTCCATGAATTAAAATCTCAAGGTATGGGCCCCAGCATCTGCCTTATATCAAATATCTCTGGGTGAGTGTGAAGCCCTGCAGTGTTTTAGAAACACTGTTACAGAACATCCACCCAGTTGTAAGCATGAGAATCCAGACACCTCACTCCCCTTTGAGAGGCATCCTTAGGGGCCCTAGAGAGTAGACACGGCCGTGTGCTCCCACATTCTTCACACGTTAACATTCCAAGGACATTACAGGCTCAGAAAGGAGTCTGCGGATTTTGGCTCCAGCAACGTGATATAAACAGTGAGATCAACATTATTCTCATCATTTTAGAGTCACATCTCTTCTTCCCATGGTTTCAGTCTTTTTAATGCTTAAAGCTAATGAGCTTAACTCCTTTGTGTGTAAATTACCAAGCTTAACAAGAGCTACCTTCTACCCTCTGGTCAGTTGGCATGATTTTTTTTTTTAATGAAATGTGTATCAGTCAATAACAATGTTGGTCCATTATGCCTGTTTATGGAAATATTTCAGCCATTTTCTTATTTATACTCCTATTTTTGCCAAGTTACTATCACGTTTATAAACCAATGTTTAAAACATGCAGTTTTTAATGTTGCCTTGTCATTTTTGTAAGGAAAAAGTCTGTTCTAAAGTTAAGATGTTCGCAATCACATGTTTTATAATTCTTCTACAGTGGGGTAATTTTTCTCAGCTATGGTGTCTACCAAGCAAGAAGATACCAGGTGCAGATTATACAATATCTAGTCACACAAGGAACTGCAGATGCAGAATGTTGGATAGTGACCCTCCGCCCCCCAAAATATGCCCCTGTCCTAAACCCCAGAATTTGCAAATATGACTTCAATTGAGGAGAAGGTCTTTGCAGATGTAATGAAGTTAAGGATCTTAAGATGAGATCATCCCGGGTTGAGGTGGGCCCCTCCATCCAATGACGACTCCTGTAAGAGAAGAGACCACTGGGTGAAGAGAGACTGGCATGATGCCAGTGGAAGTTAGGATACACCGAGATTGCTGCAAGCAGCCTGCCAGAGAGAGGTAGGGGGCGGAGTCTCCCTTAGAATTCCCATAAGGAACCAACAGTTTGATTTCAAACTTCTGGCTTCTAGAAATGCAAAGGATAAATGTCTATTCTCATCGACCACCACTTTTTTTTTTTTGGTCATTTGTTAAGTGCAGCTGCACTTATCAACCATTTTCAAAAGTTGGGTCTGAGAAACCTTCTTGAATAAATAAATTAAGGGAGGCTTAACACTAGGTTGCTGAATTTCTCTCCCAATCCCCTGTGTTGTAAATCCGTAAATCCTTAAGCAAATAGCACCTCTCAAATGACATTAACACAGTGTTGAGAAACCGGAGATCTGTCCATTAGTGTGCTATTTATCGGAAAGCACACACACTGTTGTGTCGTGTGCAGAAGCTGTTTGGTCTTCTGGAAAGCGATGGGAAGCATGCAGTGGTAGAGAGCAGTTTTATCATCTGGGAACACCGAATAGAGGGCAGCAATGAGCAGACATCTCTTGTCCAAGGATAGTGAGGGGCGGGTGCTGTTAGTCTCTTAATTATCTTTTTTGTTTGGAGCAACTATGGACCTATTTATTCATTTAACAAACCTATACAGCACATCTTGTGTGAAACTCTGCAAAAATAGCACAGTAAGTCCTCATCCTCATATTCTCTGTGTAGATAGTGAAAAATGCTGGTGCTAAATAGTAAACAAATAAAATACTTGGACATGCAATGGTGGCAATAAAGAAAGTCATGCACCCGACCAGTCGATCAAAAGGGCTCTCAGCAGTCCTTTTGTTCTTGACATAAAAAAAGAAGACTAAGGATAGTTGTATTGCTAATTTATTTATCCACTTACTTATGTTCTTTTTGTTTTAAAAGATTAATTTATTTAAAAGTCAGTTACACAGAGAGAGAAGGAGAAAAGCAGGGACAGAGAGAAAGGTCTTTCATACACTAGTTCACTCCCCAGTTGGCCGTAATGGCCCGAGCTGAGCCAATCTGAAGCCTGGAGCTTCTTCTCTATCTTCCACACAGATGCAGGGGTCCAAGGACTTGGGCATCTTCCACTGCTTCCCCAGGCCACGGCAGAGAGCTGGATGGGAAGTGGAGCAGCCGGGACTTGAACCGGTGCCCCTATGGGATGCCAGCACCGCAGGCGGTGGCTTTACCCGCTACGCCACAGCGCTGGGCCCCTATTTATGTTCTGTCTTGTCTGCACCAAGAGAGCCTCAAAATCGGGGAACTCGTCTTGTTCTGCTGCTTCTCGGGGGTGAGGGCTGCCTGGCACACACAGGCACGTGGTGAGTGTTGGCCCCAAGCTGTGGTGGTTGGGGAAGAGAAGGTGCCTTGTGCAAGACTAGGGATCCCACAGAGTGTTTTGTCTGTATTTGTACTTCCTTTGTCTTTGCTTTTCATTTTTTTTTTTTAAGATTTATTTATTTGAAAGTCAGAGTTACACAGAGAGAAGGAGAGGCAGAGAGAGAGAGAGATGTCTTCCATCTGCTGGCTCACTCCCCAGATGGCTGCAATGGCCAGGATTGGGCCTGGCAGAAGCCAGGGGTTTTATGTGGGTCTCCCACATGGGTGATAGGGGCCCTAATTGTCAAGGAGCTGGATCGGAAGTGGAGTTGCCGGGACATGAACTGGTGCCCATATGGGATGCTGGCATCATAGGTGACAGCTTTGTCTGCTACACCAAAACACCAGAGTCCTACATGAATCCTTCCTTAAAACCAAAGAGAAAGAATGTGAAGAAATATAAGCAGCCAGAAACTAAATGAAAGACTGTTCGAGCCGCTTAGCAATCAAGGAATTACAAAGTGAAATAATAAGTTTCCGTGTTTTGCATATCAATTTAGAAGGAAGCATGAACTTGTGCACTGTAATCAGGAACAGAAATTGTTTCATCCTTTCTAGGAGCAATTTGACAAAATGCATTAAAAAATCTTAAAAATAGATTTCCCCTGTTGACCTATTATTTTCCCTTCTGAGAATATACCTTCATGAAGCATAATTAAGTATAAATGAAATTATAAAGATAACTAAAAGAAATATTAGTTGAGATAGCAAAGGAGTAGACAGTATCTAAATGACCAATAGGAGCAGATCATGCTGTGACAGGTACTGCAGTATAGTGGCATTGCTCATCACAAGGTGCATCCTACCAGTTTATTGACATGAGAAGATGCTGAAGATGCAGTACATTTTTTTTTTATAAAAACAATTACTATTGACATAGTTTGGAGAAAAGAATGAAAAATAGGGAAGTTGAAGTTTATAGAGATATTTTATAGTTGGTTATTGGTGGCGAGTAGATGTGATCGCTTTTAAAGGTTTTATTCTCCGTCTCTGACTTATGGTGAACACATGATTTTATGGTAAACATACATTGCTGAGTTACTGCCTTTGTATGTATGGAAACATCTGGTTGGCTACCCTGACCCTGGAGAGATGGTTGAACGTACAAGTGGTAGAAGAAGTATAAATATAATGTCTGTGGGATGCTGCTTTGTACCCAGCAGATTGGCAAAAAGGTAGGAATTGAGTGACGCAGGACCAGGTTTGAGTGGGAGGCAGGACTGGCAGCCCACTCTGGAGAGTGCATGATGCAGCCGTTCTGTGATCAGCCTGAAGGTCAGCTCCAGGGAGTACTGATCTCCATCACAGTGCCATACAGGGTACCAGAGAAGAGACCACCGGGGAGTTTATCCGAGGGTGGGGCTAAGAAAACGGTGGCCAGTGTTAGCCATGGAATTCAATGCAGTTACAGCAAGGCACATGTGACCAGCAGTGTGGTTAGACCTCAGAAAGTCTGTGGTGAGCATGACGAGACAAAAACCAGGATGCCCAGTGAACTCTGAACATACATGAACAATTGATACTTTTTTTAGGATGAGTGTATCCCAAATAGTTTCTGAATGTGGCAACCCTATACAGCACAACACAAGTGAAGTTGTATACTAGAGCAAAAACCCAGCACGGTTTGTATGGACACGCATCAAAGGTATTGTGTTGCTATTGTGTTGTGGGCAGGCTGTGGGAAGAAAAAAAGCATAAAAAAAACGAGAGAGGGCCTTGAATGGACAGGAGTTGAAACGGAGCTGTGGCTTATTAATCCAATTCCCCATACCAAAAAGAAATTGTTAGAATTGTCAGTTTCTTTGCTAAAGTCCTCATGACACTGCCTGGCTGATAAACAAAATATTCTGTTCTACCAGTAAAAGAAGAAAAAAAAAAAAAACCCTCAAGAGTGCTGTGGCACTTCTAGCAAAATTTAAGTGGCTGGCACGTAGTTAGAAGGAGACTGAGTGGTGACATGGGACTTGGAGGACAAAAATCCTTCATAATTTCATAGACCTAGTGAAAAATGAAACTAATGAACAGATCCGTAAAGCACATTGCTCTACTTAGATTTACTCTTTTCATAGAGGGGGTGCTTGTGTTCGGACAGGATAAATATTAGCCAGAGGATATTGGGAAGCACAAATCCTTAACGCCGTAAAGATAGCCAGCAACGCTGGCGAAGTTTACGTTTACCCGCTGGGCAATGATGGTTCAGCGCACACAGCAAGTAACTCAAGCCTCTCTCTTCTCCCGTGATAGCCGACTACAAGGAGAGCTTCAACACGATCGGAAACATCGAAGAGATTGCGTACAACGCGGTTTCCTTTACCTGGGACGTGAATGAGGAGGCCAAGGTGAGTGACAACCTGGCACAGCGACCACGCCTCCTCTCTGCAGGGGGCCTGTCTGCAGAAGCTGCTACGGCGGGAAGGAAAGGCAGGGTGAAGCCATGGTCTGGCTGTGGAAGTCACACACGCGCACGGCTCCATTGCCTCTCACCGGGGTCTGGGAGAAAAGGGGGTGCGTCCGTGCATGGTGGCACCTCCTTCCAGCTCCAAGCTCCATTTTGGCACCTAAGGATCCTTTCTGGCTGCGCTGCAGAGTCCCTCAGGTGCCCCGGGAGCCCCTCCATGCAGCGGCTTTGACAGGCAGGGAAGGACTCGGAGCTACCGTCTTCACAGGTAAGCACCTTGCGGGCTTCCTCACCCCTGCAAAGCTGCCCGGGCCCAAGCTGGCAGACGGACAGGTCTAGGCAGCAGAGTGCAGGTGTCTGGGCCCCTCGCCGTGACCTTGAGGTTCTCCTTTCTGCTGGCTGCTTCACCATTTTCCACTTCCCTGGGTGCCAGGAGGGTGAAGGCGTGTCATTTTGAGCCTGAGACGCTGCCCAGAGCATAGATTGGCCATGAAGCCAGGAGTCTCGCTGACTTTTTATGAAAACTCGAAACCTTTCTGCTGGACTCGCTCTTCCTTCTGTGTTCTTTCTTAGCCTCGGATTCTTGATCCTTATTTTGCACCTACGGGGAGCCTCCAGATGAAACCTAAGCTTGTTTTCTGCTTCAGTGATGTACCATGTGGGCCAGGGTCAGCCGACTTTGTCTTCAAACTAATGGAAAGGTCAACGTAAAGAGCTGGTCAATACCATATGGTCTGCCAGCAGGGAGGGCCGGGTGAGAGAGGAAACCCTGGGGGAAGTTCATGGGCATGACCCACGGGAGAAGAATTGTGCAGTGTCTCACTTCGCTCATGTAGAAAATGGCCTCGCTGAAGCTGGCTTCAGGCCCAGAAAGGTGACCCAAATGGGCACGCGGTGACAGAGTGGGAGCACAGGCTGGGAGATGCTGCGGGGGCTCCATGCTTCTCAGAGGAAGGAAGCAGGCCTGGCCATGAGCCACGGGCTCAGGTCGCTGTGGGATCAGGAACTGCATGGTGCTGTTGTCTGGGCTCCACGCCTCCCTGCCTGAGCCCCTCTCCATGCCCCGCCCTCTGCTAGGAGAGCCTCCTCCAACTTGGCCATGTGTGTGTGTGCACCCCTTCTGTCCTCCCACCTAACTCCTGTGCCCCTCCAGCCGCCGCCTGGCCTTTCTGTTGGCTCCCTGTCCTCGAGGCTCCGAGCTGGGCAGCTTGTGCCTTGTGACGGCACAGTCCTGGGAGCTGGTGGGAATCCTTAGCGAGAGTCATCTGAGCTCATTGGCCTTTGCTTCCCACATTCAAAACAAAACCAACTCATGAGCATCTGCAGATGTCTCGATGGTGCTTCAGAGAGGGAGGTGGGGGAACTAAGAGTGCGACCAGGCAGAGGCCAGGCCTTCCTGAGTCCTGGGGAGGAACTGGGATCATCTAACCGGAAGTGCCTGATTAGCTTTATAGCAATCCCACCTCCATCGAGTCCTTGACATGCAATCCAGTAACGAGTGCCGTGGATGACTGTGTTAATGCCAATGCTTCAGTATGGGTCTTTTTTTTTTTTTTTGACAGGCAGAGTTAGACAGTGAGAGACAGAGAGAAAGGTCTTCCTTTTCCATTGGTTCACCCCCCAAATGGTCACTATGGCGAGCGCACTGTGCTAATCCGAAGCCAGGAGCTTCGTCCTGGTCTCCCATGCGGGTGCAGGGCCCAAGCACTTGGGCCATCCTCTACTGCCTTCCTGGGCCACAGCAGAGAGCTGGACTGGAAGAGGGGCAACCGGGACAGAATCCAGCACCCTGACCGGGACTAGAACCCGGGGTACCTATGCCACAGGCTGAGGATTAGCCAAGTGAGCCGCGACACTGGCTTCAGTGTGGGTCTTGAAAGAAAATTTCTACACCAGGGGGCAGTTTCTGATGGAAGCTTTGGGCTGCCCTGTAGACCAGGGACCCAGTTACTTTGGGATTCATTCAGTTGACCTTTCATCCAAGGTCATCCACTCATTTACCATGCGTGGGGGCTGGCGTTCTTGGCGAAATGTGTGTGTGCCAGCATATGTGTGGTTCTGGACAGACAAGTTTAAGTTCACATGTGCTTGTGAGCAAATGGCAGTGGAGAAAATCTGATATTGCTTTAGTACCAAAACGTGTTCTGTTCCTTTAAAATATATTTTTAGCAGTTGTTAATTGGCTGCAATTTGATGCAGTCTAGATTAATCAGTAAATAGTAAAATATAGTTCCCAATAATTTCTTCCAAACTACTAGTAGAGAAAAGCCATTACATTGAAATCGACTTCATTAGGGAGGCTGAGAAGATTAATATGCAGAGTCCAAGGCATCTCCTTAAAATGTTATTGATCTTATAATCAGACTGCAAATAATAAGGTCACATGGTTATGGAATAAAAGGTTTGACCAAGCAAGTGAGAAGGAATAGGAGTCTCTCTCCTACTACACGAGTGGAGTTGTGTGTGGTTTCCATATTTTGTCATCTTCTCACAGTTGTATTTGTTTTCCAACATCCATACTGAGATCTTCTGTAGGCTTCAGGGCTGAGGATCCATTCAGTGTCCCATGACACTTTGTGGGTGGCCAAGTGCACAAACTTGTGACCTACGGTCTCTCTCCATATGGTCTGACGAATGTTATATGTGTCTGTGTGTATTCTGCATTTACAAACTTATATTTGAAATGCAACATTTTTATCCACATTTAATAATCAAGAAATTATTTAAAATATTTATTCGAGAGAGAGAAAGGGAGAGAGGGAGAGAGAAAGAAGGAGAGAGGGAGAAGGAGAGCTCCCATCCCATCTGCTGTTTCACTCCTCAAATGCCTGTAATGTCTGATACTGGGCTGGGCCAGAGCTGTGAGCCAGCAATGCAATCCGGGTCTCCCAGGACAGGGTGGCAGGAACCCGGTTACTTAAGCCATCACCACTGCCTCCCACGGAACCAGAACCGGGTATGGAACCCAGGGGTTCTGATGGGGAGGCAGGTATCTTCACTGCTAAGCTAAACGCTGGCTCCCCACAACTCTTCTTCACCTAGTTAAGTTTTCCTGTCCTTCTAAATACCCTTTCTGACGTCTGGTATGGATACAGGTATCTTAACCTGCGGGCTGCTAGGCTAAATGCCTGCCCAAGGAGGTTAATTTTTTTAAACCCAGGTTTCTGGATTCTTTCAGATAATTAAAGATTCTGGCAACCATGGGCCCTGAGTGGTTCTTGTGAGCTACTGGCTGTTCTCTTTATTGACTCCCCTAGCCTTCTCCATTCTGGAATATTCTTTGCCTGACCTGACTGGATACTTGAGTTTTCAGGCTCAGGCACATGGCCCACATTCAGTTGATTAGCAGTCTGGACCTGTATTGGCCGTCAGCATTGGGGAAAGCGGAGATTCAGTGGAGGCTCAAAGATTGGTCAGCTCAGTCAAGTCTGTGGCTCAGAGGAACGCTTGCTGGCTTTCCCGGGTTCCTGTGGCCAGGGCTTAGAGCGCCACAGGGAGTGGTGGCCAGCCAGAGACGGTGCTGCCACTGTGGACTTAATCTTTTTTTAAAAAAACTTTTATTTAATAAATATAAATTTTGAAAGTACAACTTTTGGATTATAGCAGCTTTTCCCCGCCATAACCTCCCTCCCACCCACAAACTATCCTATCTCCTACTCCCTCTCCCCTCCCATTCTTCATCAAGATTCATTTTCAATTCTTTTTATATACTGATCAAATTAGTATATACTAAGTAAAGATTTCAACAGTTTTCACCCACACAGATACACAAAGTATAAAATACTGTTTGAGTAGTAGTTTTTCCATTAATTTGCATAGTACAACACATTAAGGACAGGGATCCTACATGGGGAGTAAGTGCACAGTGACTCCTGTTGTTGGTTTAACGATTTGACACTCTTATTTATGACGTCAGGTGTCAGTAATCACCCGAGGCTCTTGTCATGAGCTGCCAAGGTTATGGAAGCCTCTTGAGTTCACCAACTCTGACCTTATTTAGACAAGGCCATAGTCAAAGTGAAGTTCTCTCCTCCCTTCAGAGAAAGGTACCTCCTTTGATGGCCCATTCTTTCCACTGGAATCTCACTCACAGAGATTTTTTTTTTTCGCCAAAGTGGCTTAGGTTTCCGTGAGTGGACTTAATCTTTGCAAGAGTTTTTTAAAATACCAGAAATCACTTGGATCTAAATAGGAATACCTGCCAATAAGATGAGTAATATCATTTTTGGGTTAAAAATGACGGGTTTTTTTGTACAAGGCACCATCAAGCAGCTTTGGGGCAGGTGGTATCAGGAGAGTCACTACAGATACTCTTTGAGTCATGGCAGCTCATTTCAGGAAACTGTTGACCCAGGTTGGCTGTCTTAAAGGATAGCTTTTCATTGGTTGTTTAAGTTGTAATGTGTTTATTCAAATTTATAAAAAACAGTCTGGTCCAGCCTTTGGTTGTCTTATCACACGTATATAATGAAGACTTGATGATGAGGCCGATTTTTTTTCCAGGGCACACTTTTTCTTCTTTTATTAAGGATTTCACATTGTATTTCTCTCACTTAGTATCTAAGATGCAAGGAAAGGAAACTTTAGTCATTTAGTTTAATTTAATTATAGAAGCAACATGTGGCCAGCAAAGGTGCTGAACTGTTAGTTACAGTGAGGTTTGGACATGATTTCCAGATCCGCAGGGTGTCAGGTGCAGCCTGGTTCTGCCAGAACGGCCACAGGTTTTTCCCCTGGGGACTGCTGGTGCTGGTTGTGCACCGTGACAGAGCAGCGCATGTGGTCTCCAAGAGGACCTACATCTGCCTTCAGGTTTTGTGCATCTGGGAGTCCATGCGATATGCACAGTGTCCCAGGGTCCCTGTCGTGAAGGTGGGTAGGGTTCTTAGTGGCCACGATCCTAGCCCACCCAACTCTGCTACATAAGTCGTCGACTTGCTGGCCAGTAATCCTGGAGAGAGGAATTCCCATGCGAGACCCTGTTGAGCTATTGAGGTCCCGTGAGCCTAGGTTCCTGGCAGCCGGCTCTGCCTGTCCCCAGCCATGACATCACCCCCAGGGCAGCAGGTGCAGCTCACCCTCACAACAGGCTGCCCTTTTCTTCCCAGTGATTTCAAGGTTAAGCCAATGTCAGTGTACTACAAAGACCTCTCCCACAGGGCGAGAATCATGGGGGCACTTGGTGCTGTTCTGAGCCCCGTATTGAGGAGTGAGTTGCCTCTTTGTGTGTTCACGGGAACGCCCCACCCACTTCCCCCTTTCCATGCTGCTCCCTTCCCACATTCCTATTTTATTTCTTTTAAACTCTATTTATTTGAAAGAGCTACAGAGAGAAAGGGAGAGATAGAGAGAGGTCCATCATCCACTGGTTCACTCTCCAAATGGCCACAACAGCCAGGGCTGGACTAGACCAAAGCCAGGAGCCTCCTGACATGGGTGCATGGGTGCACTTGGGCCACCTTCTGCTACTTTCGCAAGTGCATTAGCAGGGAGCTGGACCAGAAGTAGAGCAACCGGAACTCAAAGAGGCACCCATATAGGATGCCGGAGTCACTGATGGCGGCGGCTTTTCCCACTACACCACAACACCAGCCACAAGCATTGGTGTTTAATTGCTCTGCATCCAAATCTTTTGGGATGATCTTTATTTAGTGAAAATATATCTTTCCCATGTTCACCCATCACTAAAATAAGCAAAGTGTCAAATAAGTCCACCACCAGCCTATCTCCCGTCTGTGACTTCTAGAAAAATTTCTGCCACTTAGAGCCTATGGGACTGTCTCTGGGTCACTCTGCTGCTGCTGTGTGCAGCCCAGTGCCTCTGCTGGCAGAGCAGAGTGGTCACCTCCCTCGTGCTGTCTGCCCGGCTCCTCCTCCCTCCTCGCTGAGATGCAGGAAGCAATAGCCTTTAGGGAGAGGTTTATCTGATCTGATCAATGAACAGTTCCTGGGCTTCGGGGAGGAACGTCCAGACAGGAAGCTGTTGCAACTTCAGACAGTGTCAGACATAGATACAGGGTACGTGTCGAGCTCTAGTAATGATTTTCTGGGTGAGATTGGAAGTGAGCAGGGCTGAGGCATGGATAAGAGACATCATGGATGATACTCCTGCGAGGCGTAGATTCTGATGCCACTGAGACCTTTTGACAAAGCAGGCATTGCAAGATTAGGCAAATGGGAAAGGTGATTTTGAACACAGGCGTCTCTGAATCCAGAGCTGCGCTGTTAACTGTCTCAAAGAGGGAAATCAGAAATCTTTTTTCAGAGCAAAGCTTGCTGTATTTTTTCTCTTTTGCAGGAAATCTGTAGGGAGACGCATAGGTTGGTTTAAAAAAAAAGAAGACAAATGGTCACGCTCCCGTCCTTGAGCAAAGCAGTTCAATCAGGCCACCCTGCTTCTGCCACCTGCCCTGTCCTCACACCACAGCCTCCCCACGTGCCCAGCAAGGATGGCCTCCTGGCCCAACCCGTCCAGCACACAGGGCACTTCCTGGTCATGTCTTTTGTTGCCCTGGTATGTTACTGTTCATGTCATACCTATCATTGGCCAGGACAGCCATGAGAGAGAGAACTAATTGAGATTCTTTTCCATTGTCAACTCTGAGTGCGTGTGTGTTGATTAGCCTGACACACTAAGGGTCCTTTGTATATTCCCGTAACTGAAGCTGAATGTTCACGCTAACATTTTGCCTCTCCGTCATAGCTCAGTGGTTTTTTCTTCATTCCTTTACATGTTTCTTCACCATCTCTCCTGTCTCTTTCTAGTTCCTTTCCTTTGTATCCTGAATTTCTTTTTTTGACTCTTTTACATTGTTTCTGTACACCTTTTATTACTTTTTTCCAGTATGGATAGTGGAGACTATTTCTTACTCTTTTGGCAAAGCATCCAAGAAGCACAGCTTTAATAAAAAACAAAGCAGGCATGAGGATTGTTATCCCAGAAGATGAAGTTTGCTGAAGGCACATGGGCTTGACTTCTTTCCGTGTGCCACTCAGGAAATTCAACAAATGAATACCATACTTACCGAGCGGGAAAACTACAAGTCAATACTTACCCACAAGCCACTATTTACTTTGCAAATAGAGTTCTTTACTCGGAGTCCTTTTGGATACTTTAAATGAATTGTATTTATAAAAGAGCTTTAGGTATAATTTTTGAAACTAGGAAAATATAAGGTGGTCAGAGGGAGGGGCAGGCCTGTTGATATTCCCCCCTGGCCTTCTTTTCCTTAAGAGTTTTTACATTAATTATCACCTTGTATCTGATTTGTTTGATACCAAGAAAGTACCATCTCAAAACCGAGACCCAACATGAGGGATGGAAATACAGATTCGCTCAGATGTCGGCTGGCTTGAGAAGAATTGTCACATGGCTTGACTTCCTTTTTCCGTGTGAAATCCAGATCTCTTCCTTGCTGAGTGTACAGGTCAACCCCTTCTCCTCCCTGTTTTTTTGCTCAAGGTGTAGCTACTGGCCAACGAGCCAAGAATATCTTTTGTTCCATCAGCTAGTACTGCACAGGAAAGCAGCCTCTCTGTCCTCATTATCTCAATTTATGGCTTAAAAGACAGGGCGGTGGACCACAAGGCTTTCACCGTGACCTAAGGAAAGGTAGCAAGTCGGAGAAAATGTAGGGTTTCTAATCTTAGACATTGTGAATTATCCCATCTTCTTGGGGAAAAATTAAGGTCATGTTCATGGAAAGATTGGTACTGAATCTTGGTGAATTTGTTAAGCTGTCCCAAACTTGCAATTTTCCTCCATCCCTCCTTTTCTCTTTCTCACTCCCAATATTCCTTTTTAGTCTAACATATGTATCAGCTTTTGCTGGACCTGCACTGCGTGCCAGGGCATAGTGCTTAGAAAAGTAAAGGTTGGTACTCTTGATGAATCCTGCCTTTCAATGGATGCTCCTGAATGGACAGAGCTTTCTCTTCACCAGACTCTGTTGCAGGACACCAGGGGAGAAGGGGAGATGGGTAAATAATGAATGTCTGGGTGGAAAGGGAAACCAAAGGACTTCCTGGAGGGGACCCCTCTGCAGAATGACATGGGGGTTCATGGTCCCGACTCCCACCACTCAGATGCCTTGGGTTGGAGACTTCTTCTGCTTATAAGAGAGGGTCCTCTGGAGTCAATAGGTCCTGCCAATTAAGAAAAAGTTGTATCCAATGCCCAAGTTGGGGATGATTTTAAAACAGACCATCTTATGGCATCCTCCGTGGTCTCAGAGTAAAGATAAGGTTGTGGGAGGCTCCTGTGAGTGGTCTTGAAAGATTAGGTTACAGTTGCAAGGCAGGGCAAATGGCATTTTTATGTGTTTGCTGGGGCGGGGTGCGGGTAAAGGAGGCTTTAAAAGGGAAAGGCAAACATTTGGGGGAGTCTTTGTTATTGAACTTAAACAAAGCCATGCCTTTGTTCCAGTTTTATAAGGTAATGGATGGCAGGAAAAACTATAAAACTGGAGTTAATTCATATATAAAAGGAATAATCTTGGGAAGGCATCTCACTGAAGTTATCAGCAGCTTGATCTTTTGCTAGAATGTGGAGTATCCATGGTTTCTAGCATGAGTTCTGCTTAGGGCTCTGTAACATGTATGAATTGTTGTATTGTGCAGAGAATGAGATTAGACTTGGGTTTCATAAAATGACCTTGTGTGCATGTGTGCACAATGACTAATATTTGTTCAGTGATTACCGTACACCAGGCACTCTGCCCAGCACTTTATATACATTATGCAATATTCATATTTTTGATGGATAGCATTTTTCATTTAATTAATGAGGAATCTGAGGGCCAGAGGGGATAGCTAGCTTATCTAGGTTGCACAGCTAATGCATATCACAGGTGGAATTCTAATCTACGCCTGTTTGGGTCTAAAGTACATACTTTTCCCACTGTGCCTTTTTTGGGGAAGATTTTGCAGTGACGTCTCCTCCTTTGTCTCTGACAAGGGGATAGTCACTCCTTAGAAGCAGCCTGTCCACTGCACATCACGCACTGCGCCAGGCAGAATCCCTTGCTCTCGGAGAACACTTGGACTAGGTGGGGAACAGAGACAGAAATATAAATGTTGTAATATGAGGTGGAGAGTGACAATAACTCTAACAGAAATAATGTGTGAGAAAGAAATCATCCCATTTTATCATTTTATTTGCTTCATATTCAAAGACTTCAAATGAGAAGTTGAAAGAATAATAAATCAAAAAAAATTTTTTTTTTTTTTTTGCAGGCAGAGTGGACAGTGAGAGAGAGAGATACAGAGAGAAAGGTCTTCCGTTGCCGTTGGTTCACCCTCCAATGGCCGCCGCTGATGGCGCGCTGCGGCCGGCGCACCGCGCTTGTCCGATGGCAGGAGCCGGGAGCCAGGTGCTTTTTCCTGGTCTCCCCATGGGGTGCAGGGCCCAAGCACCTGGGCCATCCTCCACTGCACTCCCGGGCCACAGCAGAGGGCTGGCCTGGAAGAGGGGCAACCGGGACAGAATCCGGCGCCCCGACCGGGACTAGAACCCGGTGTGCCGGCGCCGCAAGGCGGAGGATTAGCCTGTTGAGCCACGGCGCCGGCAAAAAAAAATTTTGACAGATGATAGAGTTAGAGAGAGAGAGAAAGGTCTTCCTTCTGTTGGTTCACCCCCCAAATGGCCACCATGGCTGGAGCTACGCTGATCCGAAGCCAGGAGCCAGATGCTTCCTGCTGGTCTCCCATGTGGGTGCAGGGGCCCAAGGACTTGGGCCATCCTTCACTGCCTTCCTGGGCCACAGCAGAGAGCTGGCCTGGAAGAGGAGCAACTGGGACTAGAACCTGGTGCCCATATGGGATGCCAGTGCTGCAGGCGGAGGATTAACCAAGTGAGCCACGGCACTGGCCCCAAAAGAATAATAAAATTAACACCACCCAGCTTTCACCTAGATCAGACTCATTAATATTTTGCCTTACTTGCTTTGTCTCCTTTCTGACTCTTTCTCTGTGCCCCACACCTACTGCACACCCACTCCTACCCCAACACAGCCTGCACTGTTTGTAGGGAGAGCCGCTCTCCAGGAGGTCTGGGAAGCGTGATGGAAGAAGTGGTGTGTGAGCTGTTTCTTCTACAGCAGGTGGAATGTAGAGACGAGGCATTTGGAAAGAAGAGTGTGCCAGGTGGGAGAATGGGCATCCACAGAAGCAGAAGCTGGAGTGCAGAGGACAGGTGGGAAATAAGAGCACTCCTGAGACAACTCTTTACAACAGTTTGTAAAGAGGAGAGCATCACAGCCATGAGAAAGAATACAATGGTGGAGAGGATGGGAGGATGGGGAGAAGAGGATCAAGGACAGGACTGGAAAACCTCTCCATTCGGGGGTGTAGAGGGAGAAGAACCAGAGAAGGCAGGGGTGGTGCCTAAGGGGAATACCAAAGAGTAAGGGGGAAGGAGGATCCGCTTCAACCTGGCCAATTGGTAGAGATGCGAGGATGTGGACTTCTGAGCTTAGACCTCCTGGGTCGGAAGGTGGGGGGGAGAGTGACCCTGCAATACACATTTGAAGGCGGCCTTCTGGTGGTTATGCTGTGCATTTGATTTTCAGAAAGCAATGTCAGCAGTAGCTTGATGAGTGCAGGAATTCATACGGGCACATGTGTGTGAGAACCCTGTAGATCAGCACCCACTGCATCATTACAGGAAGACCGGAAACTGCCTAACGTGGAAGAAATTGTCATTCCCTAATTTGTGCCTCTTTAAAGAGATAACTGTCTTTGGATTTTATTGTTAGGTGAAAAAGCAAGATGCAGAACTACGTATGTGCTGTGCTACTATTTGTGTAAAACAGAAAACAGTGTATATTTGCATATAGCATATTTCTAGAAGGAAATTTGGTTGGCTGGGGGACAAGAAAGAGGGACAGTTTTCACAGTTTGTTCTTTAGTACCTTTTAAATGCTGTACCATTTTCAGGTATTACAAACTCACAGCATGATTTAAGGATTAAACAGGAACGTGGGAGCAGGCACTTGGACTAGCTGTTAAAATCCCGGTTGGAACGGCCCCTTCCCATATTGCAGTGTCTGGCTTGGTTCCAGATTCTAACTCTGAAAATGTGCACCCTGGGAGGCAGCAGGTGATGGCCCAAGTAGATGGGTGCTTGTCATCCCTGTGGGGGACCGGAATGAGTCCCCAGCTTCTGGTTTGGACCTGGCCCAACTTGGATCACTGTCAACATCTGGGGAATGAGCCAGAAGATGAGTGTTCTTTGTCTCCATATCTCTCTGTATCTCTCTGCCACTGAAATTAATAAGAATAAATAAGTAAACATGAATGGAAAAGATTTAAAATAGCTACACGTGATCCAAGAGTCAAGTGAGCGAAACTTTTACTCTGTGCTCAAATGTTTCTTCTGACTGGGAGTCCATGAGTTCATGGAGCAGCCAATCTATTGGTAGCAGCATCAAAAGGCTCCCTTCAAGTACCTTCCTCTGAAGGGAGGAGAGAACTTCCACTTTGATTATGTATAAATAATGTCAGATTTTGTGGACTTAAGAGGCTTCCATAGCCTTGGCAGCTCATGACAAGAGCCTCAGGTGACTACTGAAGTCATAAATGAGAGTGTATATTGTTAAATCAACAACAGGAGTCACTGTACTCCCCATATAGGACCTCTGTCCTTAATGTGTTGTACTATGAAAATTAACAGTAAAAGTAGTTTTCAAACAGTACTTTATAATTTGTGTGTCTGTGTGGGTGAAAACTGTTGAAATCTTAGCATATACTAAGTTGATCTTCTACATATAAAGATAATTGAAAATGAATCTTAATGAAGAATGGGATTGGAGAAGGAGGTGGGATGGTTTAGGGGTGAGAGGGCGGGTATGGGGGTAAGAACCGCTATAATACAAAAGTTGTACTTATGGAATTTTTATTTATTAAATAAAAGCTTTCTGTAAAAAAATAATTTTTAAAAAGGCTCCCTTCTCCTGATTTGCTCTTTCACAAGCTCTGTCCAAGCTGACCACGTTTTACATTTTGTAAAAGTGCTATGTAATTGGCAGTGTCAGCAAATCTCGGGGGTCCTGAGATCCTCAACAAAATATAAGCTCCCCAAGGGCAAGTAGTGTGTCTTGTCTGTGTCCCCACTTCCTAGCGTATCACCAGGCGCAGAGGGGAGACGCCTGCCAACTGTTAGGTGAAATACTGCATGAAAGATATAGATGAATACGCAAGACTGAGATTTTACTTTTAACGTTGTCCACTTCTAGTCTCATCATCTGTCACAATTTGATAATCCATCGGCCATCACAGTCCTATCAAAATAGAAGGAAAAGAGTGAAATGTAAGAAAATTGTCTGTAAATTCTGTAATAAATCTAAGAACCAAAAATAAAATTAATAAAGGCACCTTTATGTGTGTGCACAGTGATTGTGAAAAGGCAATGTGGGCCAGTGGTAAAATGGTCACTTCTTAATGTGTACCTTGTACCTGTCTTTGGAGGCCAATGCATGTGCAGTTTCTTGGAAGAGAGCTCTTTAGAATCCAGATCAGTAGGAAATGAGTAACTGTCTTAGTCTTCAATCAGAAAGATCTTCAAAGCTGACAATGTGATGGCTTAAATTGAGAAAAACACTTTACTTCAAATCATGGATGTTAGGATGTTTAAAACCCCACATTGCTTTCTAAATAAAAGGCAGACTCATTACTTTAATGGGAAATGCTCGGAAAAATCTTGGTGGTTAATAATTGAGTTACTGTAACGATTATAAAGCTCATGGATTTGTATTTATTTTGATAGATGTTATTACACAGTAGCGCACGACTGAAAGGTGTTGTAACCTTGGCAAAGCCACTTGTGTGTGTAGGAGCCACAGAATGGGAATTGTCATTCATATGTAATGGATGATTTTATTAAAAATGTCAAGTATCAGGAGACTGCTTCTATTTCTGGGAAAGGTACATTTAGAAACAATCTTCCTATCGAAATTAATCTTAGAACCAGGGACATATTTTTTGCTGTATTTATTATCTGCCTGAATACACTTGATTTAATGAATTGTTTCTTTAAAAAAAAAAAAGTAAATTGTGTACTGTTAGAATTATAGGAAAGCAAGTAACTGAGAGTTTGAAAATGTTATATGGACACACATCACATTAATAGCTCTTAGATAATGATAGATAATTGTGTATGGCACTTTAATGCCCTTTACCCCGTCAGGGCACCTGATGAAGTTCAAAAGGACTTTCTGTGCTTGACATTGGCTGAACATTCGGTGGGGAAAGTCGGACCTTTTCCTTGGGCCTCCCTGATAGCTATTTACATACAAGTCCTTTGTAGATAAAGTTGAAGAAAGCTGCTCTCGCGTTTGCCTGCCCTGCGTGGAGCTGGGACATGGTTGGGTTCGCAGGATAAAACAAAGTTATGCTTATCAGTTCCCCAGCCAAGGTTCTAGTTCACGTCCTTCCATGCCTTTCCAACCCCTCCTCCCTAACTTCAGTTAAAATTCAACCATCTGGGTTTTGAGTACAGCACCAGGAGACTATGAGTGATACACCATCCCCTGAAGCTCTGCTTTCTGCCGGGTCAGGAAGCAGTGCCAGCCCTCTTCTGGAATCCCTGCCCACACAATGAGGCAGAGAAGCCAGCTTCTCCTGTTGTTCACCTTTTATAGATCAGGATATCTTGAATCAAAGAGAACCAGTTGGACCATCTTCTAAGGACCTTTCTGTGTTGAGAGAACCTAGTCTAAGTGTCTACTCGTATGGTTTAGCATGCGCTGGTTCCTTTGTCCATCAAAGAGCATCTCTACTGATATTTAGAGCTCCTCCAAACGGGAGTTAGTCTATTTGCTGTAGTGTGTTGTCTGTAAGCACCTGCCAGTGGATTTCTTTCCTGCAGAGACCTTGGTGGATATTCCCAGTCCATCCCTCCAGCTCTCAGAGCCGAGACTTGGAGCTGATAAGGCCACAGTTCATTGTGCTTCTTGCCTGCCTGGAAGTAACGTGCAGTGAAATCAGGGCACCTGGTATCTTAGGGAATATTCTTCAGAACACTTCCGGCTGCTGCAGTACTCGGTGGGCTTCGTGAAGGAGTGGGGGAAAAAAACCAGTCTGGGTGGATGAAAGCCACCAACAGCGAGATTGCTGTAGGAAGTGTATGGTCCAAATTATGGACAACTGCATAGCTCAGCAGAGTAATCACTGATTTGGTTTGCTGACGTCATAAACCCCATTGCTGGTAATAATAATGACAAAAGAAGCCAAATGCCCCTAGAAAATATACTTTTTTTCTTTTTACCTACAAATCAGTATTTGGTGAAGTTGTTGTAATCCTTCCAGCACTGTCAGAGTGTCTCTTTCCCTTCTCATTTAGGACTAATGTGACTTCAGGATCCATAGCTCCTGCACCTGTGTAGGTCTTAGCACAATTTATAGGCACTTCATGAGGATTGGCTGCATGCATGAATGTTATTCAACACTTCTCTGTCAACTGGGCCTCTCTAGGAGCAGTCAAACAGTTTCTTCTATCTGTGTGATCGTGGTGGGCAAAACACTTATCCTTGAAGCACACAGAAGACTCATGCCTGGCGTATTCTTTATTTACTCGTCTTCATCACTCCATTCTCTGGAGCCGCCTGATATTTGCATCTTTATTTTGCTCTCTCTCTCTCTCTCTCTTTTTTAACCATTCCTCTGTATTTGTGAAGCCCCTGCCCTGAGCCCAGCATTTATGTGGATTTGTATTTCATCCATACACTCCAGGCTCAGGGGTCTGTTTTGTATTTCAAGACCTCTGTACACACCTCTCTTTTCCACAACCATGACCACTCTCTGTTGGTCATTGCTTGGTCGCTCATCTGTCCTCCCTGTGGACTGTCAGCTTCTTGAGGCAGGAGTTGGGTTTTCTCTCCCATCTCCAGGGTCTAATGTTGTGTTTGACCCATTGTGGGCGTGTGTGGGTGCTCACGGACTGTCACGAGCGAACACGCGAGTTGAAGGAATGGTGAATGGGATGAACATAGCTGTAGTTTGTCCTCCCAAGGTACTTGCTCTCAGATGGTGCTGGGACGGTGAGGGTACCAGGTGGCTGTCGTTAGCAGACCACTAAGACCAGTCAGTGGGCCTTGGGGGCTACTGATGTGTCTCCTCACTGCCAAGTGAGACGCTCAAAAGTAAAATAAAAAGGAGATGTAGAGAGCACTAGAAATGAGATGTCTGGGTGTGTAAGTGACTACAGGCATAGGGCTTGAAAGGAATAATTTAACCAGACCTGGACCTTTCCATCAAAAATTAGACGGCCCTTTAGAAGGTGGCTCGTGCCTCCTGCAGGGTTAGACCATGAGCTGTTGCTGCAACACCAGGGACTGGAGGCACTGGAGGCCAACAAAAAGCTCAGAGGCCCAAATAAAACCAGGGTTACCTGGGACATCTGATGACATGGTTTTCAGAATACATAATTCTACAGTTTTAAAGCCATGAGTCATTTAAATGTTTATGTTAAATACAAGTAATACAGGTTATATCAAATGAAAATAGTACCAAGAGAATAATATAGTTCTGGTTCTCCCTAGATGTCACCTCCTTTTTTTACTGATAGTTTTTTTTTTTTCATGTTAATATTATTCCAAAGTAGAGAACGCCTGATAATTGTTAATGTAGCTACCACAGACATCTGGATGCTATAATTCTACATCGATTCCATAGTAAATCTACTTTAAATGCCACCACTTTGTAAAATGATGGTAAATTTAACTCATTTACATTCCCTTCTCTATCCTCACCAATATTTTATAATAAATTATTATTTCCGAGGCTGGCACTGTGACACAGCAGGTTAAGCTGCCATTTGCAATACTGGCATCCCATATGGGCACCAGTTTGAGTCCCAGCTGCTTCACTTTTGATGCAGCTCCCTGCTAATGGCTGGGAAAGAGAAGATGGCCCAAGTCCTCAGATCCCCGTACCCACATGGGAGATCTGGAAGAAGCTTCTTGATCCTGGCTTCAGCCAAGCCCAACCCTGGCCATTGTGGGCATCTGGGGGAGTGAACCAGCTGATGGAAGATGTCTGTCTCTGTCTCCCCCTCTCCCCCTCTCCACCTCTCCCCCCTTCCCCCTCCCCCTCTCCCCCTTCCCCCTCCCTCTCTCCCTCTCCCTCTCTCTCTAATTCTGACTTATAAATACATAAAATCTTTTTAAAAATTATTTCTAGTTCTTTTCTAGGTTGATGTTATAATGTGTGATATTTTACTTGAATTTTCACTTTTTTGGGTACGTGTAGCTTTGTATTTCTTGATGCCTCTTCTGTAAGGTGAGGAGATTGGTGTCTTCACTGTGCTAAATACCCCGTTTCACATCTGTCCTATGCCAGCTGCTCTTTGCTTTCTCACTATTGTGAAAATATATTAGCGTTGACATTCTGTCTTGGATTTTAGAGATGATTTAAAGGGAAATTGAAGACATTAATTGATTTGCATAAGGTCTTTCAGTTATTTAGTAGGACTAAAATTTGGGATTTTTGACTTCCACTCTAATGGGCTTCCTGTGGATAATCGCATTGCTTCATTCATCAAATGTGTCTTTGCCCATTCTCTGGGTATTATCCTAGGACTATAATTCAAAAATAACATGTTTTTTGAATTGCATATTTCATGGTAATGTAAGAAAGATAGCTATGTAAAGGAACAACTAAATTTCAGTACAGTGGTATGCGAAAGAAGATATTGTTATTTTTTAATCCCACAAGTCTGAGATTAGAGCAACTGGTAGAGCTACTAAAAGTTATAACTTTATTATGTTGAGGAATCTGATTTATGCCTGTATAAAAACAATTAAGTCAGAATTTGCTGATAAACTTTCAGGAAAGAAATTTAAAGGATGTGCTTCAAGGTCAAATAATGAAAGCAATATTTCTAATTTTAATTTATATATATGATGTTTTATGCACTGAACAGATTTTTATGTGGAAGTATTAAAATATTCTTTTTATCCTTAGAGATTTGTTTAGAATTTTCACTTCAGATCTAAAGCTTATACATTTTTTTGTAGATTCTTTTTATGGTGACTTGTGAAATTCCCGTTTCTTTCTCTCTCCATCAGATTTTCATCACCGTGAACTGCCTGAGTACGGACTTCTCCTCCCAAAAAGGAGTGAAAGGACTTCCTCTGATGATTCAGATTGACACCTACAGCTATAATAATCGTAGCAACAAACCCATTCACAGAGCCTATTGCCAGATCAAGGTCTTCTGTGACAAAGTGAGTAAGGATGAGAGCCGGTCATTCAGGCGTTCCTCTAACCAGATCCTACTCTCCATGGCCCTCTTCTCTTGTCTAGTGGTGTCAGCCACTTCTCCATCACAGTGGGAGTGCTAACCTTATTCTCAATTCCTAGTAGATATCTAAGGAGTCACTATCAGTCAATTGAATTATATTTTATGTATTCTTTAGTTAATCACTTTTGCCATTAACATAAGTGTCTGATGGACTTATCACTGTGCCTTAGTCTGCCTAACTGCTATACCAAAATACTACCAGTGTGTTCCTCATGCTTCCAGGTGCTGGGCAGTGCAAGATCAAGGTACTGGCCAGTTCAGTTCCTGCTGACGGCTCTCTTCCTGGCTAGTGGGTGGCCATCTTTCTGTGTTCTCACAGGAAGGATTGAGGGAGGAAGAGCATGCATCTGTCACTAATCCATCATGAGAACCCGATCTTCATGACCTCATGTAAACCAAATACCTCCCAAAGACCCCACCTCCAAATAGCACTACTTTGTGAGGTTAGGGCTTCAGCACAAGTATTTTTAAGAAATGCAAATACCCTGTACCTTATATGCTCTGATGTGGTTTGGTTTGATTCGATAGCTGAAATAGCAGATTAGTAATTTTACTGGGGATAGATTGGACCCCAGAAAAAAATCAATGTAACCTTTATTATCCTATGGATTCGACGGCGCCTCATCTGGAACTTTTTGGAATGGAAATTGCACCTTAAATAATTCCACGAGTGTACATGCACCTACTGAACACTCACTTTGACTCTCCCTGAACCCTATGTTAAGGAAACCTTGCAGTTAGACTGATTGACTTGAAAGACAAAGAAGGATTAGTAGGGAGAGAGACAGAGATATCAGTCTTCCATCCACTGGTCCACTCCCCAAATGGCCACGAGAGCCAGTTTTAGAGCAGGCCAAAGGCAGGATCCAGGAGCTTCCTCCTGGTCTCCCACATGGGTGGCTGGGGCCCAGGTCTTTGGGTCTTCTGCTGCTGCTCACCTCAGCAGGAAGCTGAATTCCAAGCAGGGCAGCTGGAGCTTAAACCTGCACCACAGTAACAGCCCAAAACAGAGAGGTTAGATTAGCAAAGCTTAAAATCCCTTGAGCAGGTGATAAGAGACCTTCCCAAATCCGAATAGGATTTGCCATGGCCTGTGTGATAGTGGCATCTGTCAGGGAAGATAACAGGATCACCTAGTGATTGCCAACGAACAGGCAGTGGCCCCTGAAGCCACATTCTTAAAATCAATTACATGTTAAGCAGCAAAGACAGCCATCACCTCTCAAGGGTTGGTAAAAGTATTTACAGTATATTCGGGAGTTTTTCAGATGCATTTTTCAAATTTAATCCTGCATCATAAACATTTAAGTAGAGGAAATTATTTTCATATGATACATTTGGTCTTTGCTGCAAACCATGGTCTTTTGTACTTTTTTAAAATTTAAAAAATAAATTTATATTTTTGAAAGAGGGAGAGAGAAACAAGAACTCCCACCCACTGATTCACTCCCCAGATGGCCACAAGGGCCTGGTCCAGGTTTGGAGCTGGGAGCTGCGACTCAATCCAGATCTCCCACATGGGTGGCAGGGACCCAAATACTTGAGTCATTGCTCCCGCCTCCCAGAGTGTGCGTCAACAGAAAACTGGAACAAGGAGTGGAGGTGGGACTCAGAACCAGGCGCTCCGGTATGGGATGCAGGCATCCTACCCGTGTCTTCACCACTAGGCGAATGCCTGCCTCAGCACTTAAGTGCAAGTTTTCTGTTTTTGTTTTGTTTTTTAACTTTTATTTAATGAATATAAATTTCCAAAGTACAGCTTGATTACAGTGGGTCCCCCCCCCCCATAACTTCCCTCCCACCCGCAACCCTCCCCTCTCTGGTTCCTTCTCCCCTTCCATTCACATCAAGATTCATTTTCTTTCTTTTTTTTTAATTTTAATTTTTTTTTTCTTATTTAGAATATAAATTTCCAAGGTACAACTTGTGGATTGCAATGGCTTCCCCACCCATACCTCCCCTCCTCCCCGCTACCCTTCGCCCTTACCCACTCCCTCTCCCCTTTCATTCCCATTCAGATTCATTTTCAATTCTCTTTGTATACAGGAGTTCAGTTTAGTATGTGTTAAGAAAAGATTTTAAACCATTTGCCCTCACATAGCATCCTAGAGTGAAGTATACTCTTTGAGTACTAGTTGTAGCTTTAAATCACGTTGTATAGCACATTAGGGACAGAGATCCTACATGATATTTTTTTTTAATTGATTGATTTTTAAGATTCATTTTCAATTCTCTTTATATACAGAAGATCAATTTAGCATATATCAAGTAAAGTGCAAGTTGAAAGGGTGTGTTCTAGAAGCTTCAGGCCACAGATAATCATAGGAAGGAATGGAATCCCTAGGGGGTTCATCAAGGGAAGAGTTCTTCATCTCCATTTCATGTATCAAAGCTTCTATGGCTCGTCGTAAAGTCCAAGGCTTTATTTTAGAAGCAGGAGCTATGGCTCTCCCAAAAGTGCTTGGTTACTGACATAATTGTTTAGTCCTGTTGAGATCTGGGCAGGACCTTGCGGCTCAGGCACACCAGGTTCTAGTCCTGGTCGGGGCACCAGATTCTGTCCCGGCTGCCCCTCTTCCGGGCCAGCTCTCTGCTGTGGCCCGGGAGTGCAGTGGAGGATGGCCCAAGTGTTTTGGCTCTGCACCCGCATGGGAGACCAGGAGAAGCACCTGGCTCCTGGCTTCAGATCAGCACGATGTGCCAGCCGCGGCGGCCAATGGAGGGTGAACCAACGGCAAAAGGAAGACCTTTCTCTCTGTCTCTCTCTGTCCACTCTGCCTGTAAAAAAAAAAAAAAAAAAGAGATCTGGACAGGAATTTTTTTTATGTAATAATGACACCAAGACTATGCTCTATAGAGACCTACTTTATATTTTGTTAATTTGGTTTTGTCAAATCAAAGAATGCTTATAGAACAACAGCAGGTGACTTTTTATTTCCTAAAAATGTATATTGCAGGTGTATAAATATTAAGACAGTCATATCTGATTGTTTCCTCATTGGTTCGGCACTAATTCAGAAATACAACTGCTTGACTAACCTTGGGGTGTGTCTTGGGTGAGTTGTAATTTATATAGGTAGATAATAAAGAGCCACACTCCTATTCATATTAAGTGCTAAATAGCACAGAGCTCCAAACACATAGAAAGCACCTTAGGTGGACCCAGCAATGGGCAGTAGTTCCCATTGGCCCAGTGGTGAAGAAACAGGTTAGGATGCCTGCGTCCCATACACAAGCAGGATTGTCCTTTTGAACAAGCTGATGTCTGTGCAAGTAGCGCTTCACTTCCTGAAAATATTGCAGGTGACACAGACCCAAGTGCTATACAAAATCCTAGTGTATCTTGAAGGGGACTTCCAAAGCAGATCTTGCTTCATCTCCCTCTTATTGTGAATCTACATGATCTGTGAGTGTCGATGGCGACTCGAAACTTCGAAGCACTATAAAATGATTACTTATGTTATTAATTAGTAGAATACTCCCTTTGGTAGTTTTTGATATTAAAAAAATACATGTTTACATTATCTGGCTAAAATATTATAGCTGTTTAAAAATAAGCATTGAGAAGTTTTGAGAACTCTCCTGGCACAAAGAAAGTGCCCTAAAAATATTCGTTAATAACTCTCACTTCTCGAGAATTAGGTGCGAAGCCTTCCCCTTCTCGTTGATTTTGGTGACCATCAATCCCCATTCAGTTACCTTGGCCAGACTTGAGAATCTTTTATGAACAATGCAACCCTTTTGTAGTGTATTATTGGCAGTATTTTCACTAATTCGTCCTTTGCTTTCTCACTGATTTTTTGTTTTGGTTTTGTGTACAGAGGATTACATTTTTATGTTGTCTGATCTCTCTTCACGTGCTGATGTGAGGGCTAGAGGTTGCTGGTCCCTCTGCTGCTGCCATGGGTTAGGAGCTGTCGCTTTGGAACTGCCACTTAGGGAAAGAGCTGAGGCCAGGGGGTGTGGGTCTGAATGGAATCTGTCCAGGGTGTTGTGGAACCGTGGTGCAGGTGAAGCCGCCAGCAGCAAGGGAAAAGAAAATGTTTAGAATGTCTGAATTTGGGGGGTGAGCAGAGGAAAACAAGTTACATGGCACAGAGGAAAGAGCACAGAGAGAAAGATCATCTGGGAATCACTGCAGGCCATGAAGGAAAGAGATAAGGCGATAACCAACTGGTTAGACCGGATGGCATTTGGTGATTTGGCAGAGGGACCCAGCAGACACGTCAGATGACAAGGAACAGAGGAGCGAGGAGGCGGAGAACAAGCACACTTTTTTCTCTTTGGCTGAACGAGCAGCATCTGTAAGAACACGCGGCAGGATGGAGACAAAGACAAACCCCACGCTCGCATGGACGGAGCGATCCCACACCCCACGTTGGCCTTGCACCTGACATCATTCTCACCCCCGGCATGGTATTTTCAAGCTCCGTCCCAACAAGCGAAGGGAACGCTCTATAGGAAAGTCACGGTCAACTTCACGGCCGTCTCCCTGCGTAGGAGAGGACTTCACGGGTCAGTGCCTCACCTCGGCACATTTTATAACCGCCAAGTCGTTCAACAGGCGTCACTGCGCTAGGTCTGGTCTTTCTGTATGAAGTCAAGGCTGGAGTTCTTTAAATGGGCAAGAAAAAGGGAGACAGATCTGGGCTCCCCTGCAGCTCAGAAATGTAGCATAGACTCACGAGTGGTGTTGACCTTTGGGACTGAGGTGCAGCCTGGCCGCAGGGATGGCCATGGGGCTGCCTGGTCTCCTCCCCTGCTTTGTTTCTTGTCCCTGTGATGTGTGTGACGCTATTTTTGCATGCTCTGATAACTTGCCTGGCATTAACTGTATTTGCTTTTCTCTGTCAGGGAGCAGAAAGAAAAATCCGAGACGAAGAGAGAAAGCAGAACAGGAAGAAAGGGAAAGGCCAGGCCTCCCAAACCCAGTGCAACAACTGTGAGTTTCACTGAGGCTGACTCTGCTTTTCCAAGGCTGACTCTAGGCAACTCTATTGTGGTGGAACTCCACATATGCAAGGCGTGGCTCGCTCTCCCCTGGTGGGGAGACGGGGATGCTTGATCCTGTGGAAGCAAACAGAATCCCAGGAGCACAGTGCTTCTGTGCAAGGAAGGAGACCAGCATCCTCTTGCAGTTATAGAATCTGGGGCACACAGGGGCGGGAGGCTGGGAGGGGACCTCCTGAGTGGGCTTGGCTGGGGTGGGGGAGGGGGGTTCAAGAGTGATCGCATCTATGCCCTCTGGAAGCTTCGCAGGGGAATCTCACTAGCTTGAGCTAGCGCGAAGCCTGCAGTTGAGATCTCGGGCATGCGCAGCCCTCTCACTGACTGGCTCTGTGATCGTGTGCAGCCTCTGATGGGAAGTTGGTGGCCATACCTTTGCAGAAGAAGAGTGACATCACCTACTTCAAAACCATGCCCGACCTGCACTCACAGCCCGTTCTCTTCATTCCCGACGTGCATTTTGCAAACCTGCAGAGGACCGGACAGGTATGTCTTACCTGCCAGCATCCACCTGCCCTTCATCTGCAGGGCTGTGAGGGCCTGAAGACAGAAATGTTGGTCACAAAAGCAAAACCCACTTTCTGTCCTATAGAGGAAAAGTCAGAAAATGGATTTTTATAAAAGGAGTATATTGGGAGAGGAAAGTTACTAAAGGGAAGAAGAGAGTGAGCTGACGTCGGTGCAGCATGAACCAAGTAACTAAAGAGAAAACCAGAGGGCTGATGACTTAAGAAGCTTCCTTTTGTTAGCCTTGTCCTGTGGGGTTAGACTGATGCAGTAGAGCGCCACCTAATGGTAGTAAATATAGTTGCACCCATGAACTCAATAAAGTTGCACAAGGAAAAACAAATTTTCCCTAGCATTTTAATAATTTCCACTGAATAAGTAAATCATTTTATACCAGAAGAGAATTAAATTTTAGACACATGTCCATTTTAGAAAAAATTCCTGTCCTCTACATATATCTACAAGTGAAATTAAAGATCTCAAATGAATCTCATGTATATGTTGGTAGCTCAGGCCGATGGGCTAAAATTTTAACATGGAAACTATGTAGGAACCTGAGCAGTAGTCTGGACTATTAAATGCAAAAAAGTGAATTAAAATAGTAAACCATTTTTTTCTATACTGCGTTTCCAGATAAAATAACTGAACATGAAGCAAAAACAAAAAATTGCAACATTTTTACGGGATTATCAGATTTGCCTGATTTTTAAAAATTTTGATGATAGTGTTTCTTTCTATGTGACCCATTAAAATTTTAGGAAAAGAAAAAAAAAATTCTCTTTTCTCCAGCAGTAGACAGAATTGCCTTTCATCAGGCCAGTTGGGTTTTAGGGAATTTTGAAATGCTTTCCTCTCTTTTAAACCCAAAGTCCTCTGAGGAAAGACCTGATTTGAAAAAACAGAAACACACGTCATGCTCACGTTTCCCCTCCCTTGTAAATGCACAGACGCTCATTGGACTGACTGTGGTCTAGAAGGAGAAATCCCTGTCAACTCCACTTTCTCTGTCTCCCAGTGTTCCCTGCGTTCTTCCATTAGAAGGAAGAGACGAAGCAGTTAGCCTTGCAGAGCGGTGGTGGTGTCGCTGTTGGTGACACAAATGTTGGTAACAGAACACCCAGCCTTTTTTGTCTTAGTGGAAATGTGCGTTAAGTTAGCATTTCCATCTTGCTGCTTATTCATTTGATAGGGAACAAGGACAGAGAGGGAAAGAATTGTGCAGCTGATCAAGAAAGGCGCACCAGCACCCATTATTTGATTTTTAATTCCCAAGAATGTGGCAGTGGCTTGTGTGGCTCTGCCCGGTGATTCGGTGGAGTCAGGCGTTCGCGCCATCTGGGTGGAGGAAGGACTGGTTACGTTGTAATTTACTGCCACCCGTCTGCCTTCAGCTGCGTGTCAGCGTTGACAATGCCACCTGTTCTCTGGGCAGGATTTCTCTGAAATATACCAAGCTGGAACTGAATCGCAGGGGAGACGTCGCCTGGCTGGGCTGCTCTTGGCTGTCCAGCCTCCGCTGCACTCCTGCCTCCCCCTGCCACCCCGTCCTGAGCTGCGCTGAGAGGGAAGGTGTAGCCTTTTTGGCTTGTTGGTTTTGCGGCTGCAAAGTAGCCCAGTGGGGACAGAGCTGGGCCACCCGGGAGTGAAGTCTGCTGTCTCTCTGCCCCTCTGGCAGAGCCTCGGGCTTCCCCTGTGCTTAGAGAGTCAGGGAAGGAGCCTGCCCAGGCTCCAGGCAATGAGAAAAAAAGGACACGCTCAGCTGTGGCCTAGAACGATCTGTGAGTACCATGCTGCTTACCCTGCTCAGTGCGGGGAGGGAGCTGAAAGGCAAAGCTTAAAGCAAGCAGGGGCCCCTAAATGCTGCTTTTCTTGGAAGAGCTAGATGCCTATGACACCCATCGCGAGAGGCAGTACCTGGCCTTGCCGCTGGGGCTAGGCAGGGGTTGGCGCCTGTGGCCTGCAGCCGGTGGGTCAGCAGACAGCAGCCGGAGGGAAGCAGTGGTGTGCAGCTCTGTGCTCGCTGTGGGTGTGGGCCTTGCTCAGACCAGCCACATCGCTGCTTCAGGGCCCGCAGCTGGCGTTGTACCTCGAGCCACGCCAAAGGCACAGCAGCAGTGTTTCCTGTTCACTCAAGGCTAACCACCAGGCCATATCCCTCTACTGGTCTGCTCGCTGATTCACAGTGAAGCTCAGGTGATGGAATGAATCCAACAGGCAGGTGCAAGGGAGACCTGCAGTCTCACTCTCCTGCACAAGTCCGGATGCCCGCGGCTGCTTGTGTGCAGAGGTGACATCCTGTCCGCCACAGCGCCCTCTGCAGGCATCCGCCTTCCTCAACGCTGCCCCTCCCCCTCCACCTGCTCCAGAGGTGTTCTGGGATCTGCGAGCAACTTTCCTCCTGCCTACAGGAGGAGGTGCTGAGAAGGATCTAGATGCCCGAGCTCCATCCCCAAGAACTCGCCTTTCTAATAAGGTCTCTGGGTATTGTTTTTGGAGCACTCTAAAGTTTGAAAATCATGCTCTGAAAATTTAAGTAGTGCTACGGGCCCAACAGACAAGAGGGAAGAAACAGTGGGTCACTATGTGAGAGGAGGAGAAGTGACAGGGAAAGGACAGTGCTGAGGCCATGTAGGAGGGCAGAAACACTAGAGCCTGTTTCCTTCTAGGGGTCATCAGCCGCCGCAGAGAACTGTCTGTCAGAGTTAGATGGAGAAATGCATGAGGCACCTTTAACGAAACCAGCAAAACACAGGCCAGCTGTGGCCAGTGCATGGCCCAGCCCCTCCCTCAGGTGGGGTCCTCTCAATGCATCTAAATGGAGGGTCCCATTTCTACTAGGTCACAATGACAGGTGCTCTGGGTGTCACACTGTATCTTGGGAAAAGAAAAAAACTTTCTTGTTTTCTGTTCAAGAAGAAACAAAGTATACAATACAATAGCAGTTATTTAAAAAAAAATTAAGGGGAAAATGTTCCTGTAGAAATCTGAGCCAGTGACTGGGAGGACTCATTTCCAGAGAGTCCCGGGGAACCGGTTCTGTTATATAAGCAGAGCCAGAGCCAGGTGTGGTGGCACCCAGGGCTGCCACGAGTCTGCAGGGAAGTTGTCAGTTTGGGCATAGCTCGCTGTCTCCCGGGCTGGGGACAGGGTCCTGGAATCAGAGGCTGCTTTTGGATTTAGTATGCAAACGTCTAATACTCACGTTCTCTTCTCCAGCGCATGCAGACGGTTCTGAAGCTCACGATCAGCCCATATGTTTTAGAAAGAATATCTAAATGGCAGATCCCCTCTCAATGTTCCCCTCCCCCCATAGTCCCAGAAACTAATGAAGAATGCTTCCTAATTTCTCTGATTCTGTAAAGAAGTCTCTGGCCAGGGACACCTTCCAGACTAAATGGCATTTCCCAGTCCAAGAACAGTCGACTCCCAAATGTCTGGGGCTGTGGGTCGCCAGGGTAACCCAGGCCGCTTTGGAGAGGAGCGGAGAGGCAGGGGGTCGCTGCCCTGCTGCCCTGGACCCTCTTGCCCGCCCTCTCCCCAGCAGCACAGCACCCTGCAGCTCCCCTGTGAACCCGGTGGGATGTGTGGCTCACAGGCCCTGCTCTGGGGGCCCTCCTGCCGTCGGGGCCCACCCAAGCAGTACATTCCAGGTCCTGCCAAAATGTCCACATCAAAAGCAAGATGTAGTTTAGGGTCATGGAAAGAATCAGATTTCCAAATTTTAGTGCATGAAAGTCTAGCAGTTAACTCAGGGAGATTGGGAGAAGGTTAAATTTGCATTTCTTTAGAAACACACTCAGAGGAGCATCATGAAACAGAGTTATGCTTTGTCTTTTTAAAGAGACGGTTTATGCCTTAGGAAAGCCCGTATATGCTATGATGCAGGTCCATTTCACGTGTATGCGTGTGTCTCCTACAGTAAGCCTCTTGCTTTATCCACAGGTCTATTACAACACGGATGATGAACGAGAAGGGTAAGATACCGTTTCTTTCACTTCATGACCAAAAGTCACTTAATTGCGTCCCTGCGTGTGGCAGCCCTGGGCAGGAAGTGGGACCTTCCTGGCAGCTCAGGGCTCAGCTGAGACAGATTTGATTCTGGGAGGCTGGGGAAAGATCTTACTCTTTCTCAACCCTGTTTGCCACCCCTGATCTGCCTTGGAATCAGCACTCACTCATGCTGATGGGGAATCTCAGGAATTCTCTTTTTTTGCTGATGTCATTCTCTGTTGACTTTTACCCGGGATCTGTGGTTCTGATTTTGGGCTAAGTCTCATCCTTCCTCCTCATTTAAACCTCCCTTTCTCTCTGTAGCTGTGCTTGGCAACACGTGATTTTACTTCTCAAGAGCATAGTCTCCCTCCAAGGGGTACCACTAAGTTGTTCACAACATCCTGATAATTGGCTTTCACAGTAAGCCTGTGTCTGAACCAGATAATACTGGGGTGATTTCTTCATTTGACATGGACGCCTTCTGTTTGTTATCAACCTAGAGCTACATTCATTTTTAACGTCTATTTTATGTTCTTGATTTGCCTTTCTGTAGGCTTTTATGTGACGGAAGTCTCTAGATCATTTTTTTTTCGGAGATATAATCAAAGCAGCATTCTCCTATTCTTATATAATTAACATATTTACTTGTAAAATATTTCATAGTTGATGAAGTAAGTGGGGCAGATAGTGCTGAGGTCATTCCTGGGTCAGAGGTTGACACACTAGAGCCTGCAGGCCCACCATCTGTTTCTGTGTAGTCTACAAACGAAGAGTGCTTTTTATATTTTTCATTGGTTGAAAAAAGTTCAAGATAAGAGTGACATTGCATGACGTATAAAAATTATATGAAACCCCAGTGTCCATAAACAAGGTGTGACTGGAGCCCAGCCATGTCAACTCTTGTATGCCCTGTCTTTGCCTGCTCTGAGGCTACAGCAACACAGGTGAGTAGTTACAACACAGACCACATAGGCTACAAAGACGAAATACTTGCTGTCTGATCCTACACAGAAAAAAGTTTGCCTCCTTCCGTCCTACAGGACAGAAAATCTCAAAGGAGTCAAATCATCCCCGCAGCAGGTTAGGGAGAGAAACTCATCTAGAACTTGATCTCTCAACTATGAGGTCTGAATTTTTGTAGTACCAAATTAGATTGTTCGTTTTGTCTTGGCACATAGATAATATCTTTCCAGTGCTTGGAGTGAATGGTGCAAGGTGTCTGGTGTGTAACAAATCTTCCCAGGCAGATGAATCAATTAATTCACAAGCTTTTATTGGGATTCCGCTCCCGGGTGAGGTTCCCCGCTCCTGGGCGAGGTTCCCCGGTCCCAACAGGGGGGGGGGGGCAGGGAAGTCACCTGTCAGAGGTTGGAAGGGCTCCTTTAATAGATACAGGGCGTGGGGGTTAAAGGTTAAAGCAGATCTGATCCTCATTGGTTGACCTTTAGGGACCTGTGGGGACCTCGACAAGGTCTTTTCTTCCCCAAAAGTACAGGTAGGGACTCTGCATTCCCGGAAGTGTAGGCCTTCCCTCCTTGTGGATCCTGAAGCTACCATCCCAACCTTTTGATGATAGGAAAGGGGGCAACGATGAGTCTCTCTGGCTACTTCCTGCTGATTGGGGACATCGTCTACATGGGCCCGCTGTGGGTATCTTTGGGCTCCGCAGGGACAGGCATGTATGGACGGAGAAGCATCTGGTTGACTGCCTGGTTGCTGAAGGCCTTGGTTCATTCCATGATCACCTGCTGTAAACACTTAAACAGACACTGTAACATACAAGTCAGGGTGAGAATAGCAACCAATGATCCTAAGAGTGGCATTAACCAGGTAAGGAAAGGATTTCATAGAGGAGAGGAAATGGGGGGGGGGGTGTCTCTGGACCCTTGTGAGGATTGTTTGATGGACGTGGTTTAAATCTGATCCCAGCTGAGACCCGGAGAAAGGCCATTCAACTTCTGCAGGTAGAGGGTTTGTCTGTAGAGAAATTCTGAATAATCATACAAATTAAGTGGAGGAGAGGACCATCAAGACACACAGGTTGGGAGCAGAGCCATTGATGTTAGAGTAGAGGTTATGATTACAAAGGAATGAGGCCCAAGTGGGCTAGACAGGGTCTAGAACAAAGGACAGAGTCATTATTGGAGAACCTAAGAAAGCTACTATCTAAGCCACAACTAAGTTTGCTGATTGAGAGGCAAATAGAACCTGACAGAAGGGGCTTGTAATAATCAGTTGGGCTTTAGGCCTTGTAAGTTAAGAGGCCCAGACTTATCTCCTCACATGGGGTACATCCTAAGGGAGGTGTGAACCTCCTTGCAGAAGGCACCCTGTTGACTTCCATTACCTACCTGGCCTGGGAGGAGAGCTGGCCAGGTAAAGGCAGGTGGCATCTCTAACAGGAAATTTACAGTTCTGCCTGCAATGTTGCTGACCCTACTTGGCCGACCCCTCAGCTGCAGTGGTCACTTTGGAAGCTGGGCTGAGTGAAGGGCTTTTCAGCTTAGAGCCAGTAAGATCTGTGGCTCTGACCTGAGCGTCCTTCAACTCCAGGGCAGGTCCATTTCCAGTGACCCAACTCTTGGCTGGCAGAACTGCCAGGTCTCTTCATAAGCTGATTTCTGCTGAAGCCCAGGCTTACCACATTGAAAACCACTGTAGTGGACTGGCCTGCTGGGTCTCCTTGAGGGCAGATCACTGTACAGAGCAGCCATTAATAGGCCTGCCACCTATCTTTCCATTTCTGATGCCTAGCTTTCTTTTCCTCCTGATTTTTGTTAGAGCAGACCAGAGGATACAAGTCAAGGGGGTGCTTAAGTCCCATCTCTAATCTTTGTGGCCTAAACTAGAAGTCTGTAGTCACAGGCATGTTCTGATAGTGGTTTTTCTGAGGTAGACAATGCCCGTGAGGAAAGCTATGTCCTCACTTTAAAACTTTATTTCCCTTTGGTCTGAAAGGGAGGTCTTCCCTGTTTACTGTGCTGATGGCAAAGTAGATCTAGCTGTGAAATTATAATTTAAGCTTTCATTTTGGCTATGATATTATTACAGAAAATGTTAGCTATCCCTTTTATAAGATCTAAAAATCAAATTTTGCCTCTTGGACAGTCCATCAGATTAGAATTAGTTTCCTACCTTGAAGAGAATAGAGAAATGAGAGAACAGGTTGGACTTAGAATAGAGAAATGGGGGTGCCAGTCCCAGATCACTTACTGACAATAGCAATATCAAGTGAAAACAGCAAACAGTTTCAACCATTAGATAACAACTCAAGAAAACATTTACCAGAAGGTCCAATGCCTTTTATAAATTTTAGGAATACATGTATTAGGAAATATCTCTTAAATATCTCTATCTGAATTTAATTAAAATTAAAATTGCATTTATTTAAAACAAGTACTAATTACCCATTGCTGTTTTATCGAGTACTGACTGCCTGGAAGCCTGTTAAAATAAGTTCAGCAAGTTACAAAGTGATATTTTCAAAGGTAGTGATCTTCCTAGATATAAAGAGAAATTTCTTCAAACTCAGTGTCTTGTTTCAGTTACAGTTGCCTTTTTCCTAAGAACACCTTAGGCCCATGATGTCATATTCAGTTGGCCACGTGGGGCTTAGGCACTTGACCTAAACCCAGCAGACCGGAGGGGTGGGGTGAAGAAGGGAAGAAAGAGGGAGAAGGAGAGTGTAAGAGAGAGACAAGAGAGGAGCTAGTGAGGAGAGAAGAGAGAGACCAGAGGAGGAGGCTAGAGAGCCACGTGTCAGGAACAAGTCCTTTTAAAACTTTGCCAGAGGGCGGCCAGGGAAGCAGGAGCATCCCATTAGGATGGGGGTGGAGCTTGACACCGGTGGTTGGGCCACGTGGCCACTTGGCTTCCAGCAGGACTTGGCTGTGGGGTGGAAGAATGTGCATATGGGGGGCAGGAGGTTCCTGGCTAGCTGTGGGGTCCCCAGGAACTCAGGAGGGTCCGAAAAGGTGGAGGGTGGAGAGTTTGGCAGTAACACAGAAGAGGCATCCTTAGGAGGTGGGGATCTGACCTTGGTCAGCAAGACCTGGGCCGAGGGGGCAGGCAGAGAGGAAAGTAGGGGAGAAGAGGGTAGGATGGGAGCGGAGGTCTCAGAAAGCCTGGACATAGGGGACCTCTGACCATTTTCTCTCCATGCAGCAGACATTCTCAAGATAATTAAGCCATGCCTGGGTGGAGTAGAAGATTAGGCGTTTATGCCGTAGGTCCTGGGCCAGTCCCAGTTTCTTCAAGTTCTTTAGGAGGCAGGCCAGGGGGCATTTTGAGTCCCACCCTCAGGATTGGCCAGATCCCATGGTCTCCCCGGCAGCCCGGATCTACCTGTCTCGGACTTCAGCAGATGGATTAGAGGTCAGTCCTCTACGGGACCACTCCAGCTGCAGGACATCTCCACAGCTGCTGGGAGGCTAAACAGCAGAGAGCAGAGCCCACATGCGCATGATTTGAGGTCTCTGGATGGAGAGCTAGCTGGAGATCGCAGAGAACGGGCCAACCCAGAAGAGGGGAGGAGTTACTTACAGTTGGTCGAGCATGGTCCGTAGTCAGCCTGGGGCACCAGACAGGTTCAAGGAGTGAGGGGGCCTCGAACCCAGAAAGGGGAGGCACGTACCCTTAGCTTTCAGGTTTCGGCACCATCTGCAAAGTGTCCGGCGCATAACAGATCTTCCTAGGCAGAAGAATCAATTAATTCACAAGCTTTTATTGAGATTCCAATCCCGGGCGAGGTTCCCCGGTCCCAACAGAGTGGGGGCTAGGGAAAGAGGTTGGGAGGGAGGGCTCCTTTTATAGATTCAGGGCATGGGGGTTAAAGGTTCAGGTGGGTCTGATCCTCACTGGTTGACCTTCAGGCATCCGTGGGGACCTCGACAAGGACTTTCTTCCCCGGAAGTGCGGGTAGGGACTCTGCATTCCCGGAAGTATAGGCCTTCCCTCCTTGCGGATCCTGAAGCTAAAATACCAAATGGAACTGGTTAGCACTGCCAATTCTAACCTGTTCCTCTACTGTTTTGCAAGGGGTGATGTGTGATGTCGTGGATGGAACTTGACCCTGAACTCAGGGAGCCCAGGTTGTATGTCTGTGCTGCTGCTTCCTGAAGGCATTTCCGCCTGGTTTGCGGTTTTCAGGACACCCCTCCTGTCTTGCTCCTCCATCCCTGCTGCTTCCCACTTAGGCCTCTCGCTGCTGCCTGCAGTTCTCTTCCAGTCTGGCAGCTCTGTGGCCTCTGCCTCCACCTGGGCAATGAGAGCTCTTTGGGAAGGTGGGGTCCATACATTTGGAGGACAGTGGTTTCCTTCCGAGATCCCCATGGGGTGCTGTTTGGGGCCCTGGACCTCAGTCCTCTCCAAGAATTTCTCTTCTCCTCTTGCTTCCCCTCAAAGCCACACAGCCATCTCTCTTAGATTATATTTTAATTAAAGTTTTTATTTTGAGATAATTATAGATTCAAATGTAATTGAAAGAAGCCATTTTTCCTTTCAGTTGCTATTTTTAGTTTTTACTTTTAGATACTGCATTTAAAGAGCCGTTCAATGATACTCAGACCTCCATCTGATATTCAAGAGAGATAGGAAAACATAATTTGAGGAAATGTAAAGCAGAATGGCCATCTGTCTGTATCACAGGTTTTTATGTTTCTTTAAATCTGTGCACTGTTCTTTCATAATATGCATTCTCCATGAATGTTTTGAAGACCCTTCATGTAGTACTTGGCCATTTTTCAAACTGGAAGATTCTTTAAGATTTCATTTATTTGAAAGGCAGAGTTAGAGAACTTCCATTTGCTTGTTCACTCGCCAGATGGCTGCAACATCCAAGGTTGGGCTGAATCTAGGAGCCAGGAGCTTCATCCAGGCCTCCCATGTGGGTGCAGGGACCCAAGCACTCCACTGCTCTCCCAGGTGCATTAGCAGGGAGCTAGATTGGAAGTGGAGTAGCCAGAACTCAAACTGGTGCCCATGTGGGATACCAGCATCGCAGGTGGTGACTTAACCTACTACACCACAGTGATGTTCCCCAAATTGGAAGGCTTAAAGTTAATATTCCCTCCTATACACCTTTCTTTTTTTAAACAAAAGTGTGTAAATGTACAGAAGGCCCTAAGACAACACTTCATTCTAGCTATGGGTGTCAAAAGATGCTATAGCAAGGAATCCAGATGTTTACTCAGGAATGGAGCCAAGGATCAGCACCACTTCAAGCACAAAGAACAGCTTAATTTTTTGCCAAATTTCTTAATTCCACCTGTGGCCAAGGGACCCTTACCTGTAACCCCTGCCTGTAGCTCCTTGAGTTTTTTCTGTTCCTCCTCTTTGTTTCTGCTAGGAAGGGTTATCTCCCATCTCCGTCTCCTTGGCCTGCTTCTGAGGCCATTTCAGGGTTGACTTTAAAAAATGAAGATTTATTTATTTATTTGAAAATCAGAATTATACACAGAGAGGTCTTCCATCTGATGGTTCACTCCCCAGTTGGCCGCAACAGCTGGAGCTGCACCGATCTGAAACCAGGAGCCTCTTCTGGGTCTCCCATGTGGGTGCAGGGGCCCAAGCACTTGGGCCATCTTCCACTGCTTTCCTAGGCCATAGCAGAGAGCTGGATTGGAAGAGGAGCAGCCAGGACTAGCACCGTTGCCCAGGCTGATGCTTCAGGCCAGGGTGTTAACCCACTGCACCACAGCACCAGCCCCCAGGGTTGACTTCTTGCCATCTTAATGGCCATACCTGGTGCCTTCTGCCTTGTTTTCAGACCCTGCCACCAGGAACCCAAGCTTAAGACCCTTAAAACTGAGGTCTACTTCCTTTCAAAAATTTGACTTTTTTTTTTTTAACCCTTTTCTGTTTCTCTTCATTCCTTTAATTCCTTTATTTCTCTTTGGGTTCCTTTTCCTGCCTTGAGGATCTCTGTTTATTATTTATTTTGTGATGGAAATTCTGGAAAAGAATTCTCTGACTTTATTTTCTGTTTTTATTTTGCAGTTACTTGTTGGATATTTTTGCTATATAGAACATTCTAGATTGATAGCTATTTTTTTCTTTGATTTCCATCATTTCTGTTGAGAAGCCAGTTGTCTTAATGTTGCTCCTTTGAATATATTATTTCTTTCCTTCTCTCTCAACTGTTTTTGAGGTCTTAGGGTTTCAGAATTTGTATTACGATGTTCCTATGTGTTAGTTTTCTTTGTATTTTTTCTTGATATTATATAGTAGTTACTGAATCTGTTTATTGGTGCCTTTATTTGTTTTGGGTACATAGTTAACTGTTACCTCTTCAAATATTGTTTCTTCCCTGTTCTCCCTCTGTTTTCCCACTGCTTGGACTTTAAATGCACAGCACGTTTTATTGTGACCCTGACCCTGTGCCTTGTGTGTTCTTTGCTGAACTTTCCATCCTCGCTGCTTCCCGAGCTTCAGCCTGGGTACCTTCTACTGACCCAATGTTCAAATTCTTCTCTTCAACTGTTCAACTCATCTTCTGGATTCTTAATAGCTTCAGTTATTACACTTTTTAGTCCTAGGATTTCTACTTAATTGTTTCATTTTTAGTTCCAAGATTTCTGCCTAGTACGTTTATTTGTTTATTCTTTTACAGATTTCAGCTCTGTCATTTATTTCCATGAACACAATAATCACAGCTATTTTTGTATTTGATAACTATGTTTTAGGTGTGTTATCTGTATTGCCCATTTTTTAAAAAAAGATTGATTTATTTATTTGAAAGAGTTACACAGAGAGGAGAGGCAGAGAGAGAGAGAGAGAGGTCTTCCATCTGCTGGTTCACTCCCCAGATGGCCACAATGGCAGGAGCTGTGCGGATCCGAAACCAGGAGCCAGAAGCATCTTCCAGGTCTCCCACGCTGGTGCAGGGGCCTAAGGACTTGGACCATCCTCCACTGCTCTCCCAGGCCAAGCAGAGAGCTGGATTGGAAGTGGAGCAGCCGGGTCTCTCTAGCCAGGTCTCAAACCAGCGCCTATATGGGACGACAGGGCGTTAACCTGCTGTACCACAGCACCGGCCCCATGTATTGCCTATTTTCTCTTTGTCTTTTTTATTAGTTTATTTGATAAAAATTGATTCAGTGGCAGGTAAACATGTAGGAAATTTTAGAGGCTCTGGATGACCTTGTTTGCCTGTTCAGGGTTTCCCTTGGGTACAGATCACTCACCGTGATTGACTCTGGGACAGAAGTGACCCCCAGCTGCACTGCAGCCTGTGTTAGCGTCACACGACCTCTGGCCCCTCCTGAGCCGTAGCTCTGAGGGACTTCCTATGGGTGTTCTTTCCGGGTAGGGCCTAAAACCTCATTTTTATCTCCTTGGCATCGTGGGACTGTGAAAACCTCTTTATGCCTTGCGAGGGTTCTGTGCTGCCGCTTCCTGGTCGCTTGTCCTGTGCAGCTTAAGAACTTGGCAACTGTCTCAGCAGGAGCCCTGCAGTGTCTGGCTCCTTCTCTGTGCCTCCCTGCTCTCTGAAGTTTGCAGAAAAGTCCTGGGCACCTTTGCAGTCCTGACGCACACTATCTGTTTCTCTAACTCGATGGGATTGCCACCATCTATGCAAGCTTCTCTCTACATGGAGGTATAAGCTCCTGCTGGGACGATGTTCCTCTGTAGCCCAACCAAGAACTGGTGGTAAATGCTCCAGGTGAACAGTGGCCGCTGCCTGTTCCCTTAGCTCGAGGGGGTTCTCGTCGCTGACACCCCAGCTCCTCCAGTGCTGGCTGCCTCATTGTCAGATTTTTTATTTAATTTTAGACAATTTTTCTGCTTGCTTTTGGCCACATCGTTGGTCTGCCACAGCTGTAGCATTTTAGACAGAAGTATCGGTGGTGCCTTTCTACACGATCCCTCTGGGGCCTGCTGACCTGTCATTCATGACTTGCAGCTTCGAGTTCCTAACAGAAGAGTCATTCCAGGTGTGGCTCCTTTGGTGTTTTTGTTTCATGCTGAATTTTAGAAACATCCCAGCTAGCACTGATTCCCAGGGGGTGTTTGTTGAAAATAAATGAACAGGGGTTCTCAGTGTCACCACTCTGTCCGTGGAAGACTTTGTGGAGACTTGAATATAAGATGACTTCCTGTTTCCTGAGGCTACCATGGGGGAGGGGCTTCATTTCTTTAGGGCACTCATGGGAATTCGCGAAACTCTGGCCATCGGCAGGGATCATTATTTTTTTTAAATAATGGCTTGCTCTCTTATTTTTTTTTTTTAAGATTTATTTATTTATTTGAAAGTCAGAGTTACAGAGAGAAGGAGAGGCAGATTGAAAGAGAGAGAGAGAGAGAGAGAAGGGAGAAGGGAGAAGGGAGAGGGAGGTCTTCCACCCTCTGGTTCACTCCCTAGATGGCACAATGGTCTGAGCTGAGTTGATCAGAAGCCAGGAGCTTCTTCTGGCTCTCCCACATGGTTGCAGGGGCCCAAGGACTTGGACCATCTTCTACTGCTTTCCCAGGCCACAGCAGAGAACTGGATTGGAAGTGGAGCTGCCGGGACTTAAAATGCTGCCCATAAGGGATGCCGGCACTGCAGGCGGCAGCTTTACCTGCTGCGCCACAGCATCGGCCCCTAGGCAGAGATTAAAACAGACACAATGGTGTCTCCTTGGTGACTGCAGCCCCTTTCGACCCTTTTTTGGAACCCCCTCTTCCCTACGCACCCAGCGTCAGCACAGTTCAGCCTGGCAGGTGGTACAGAGCATCGCCTGTCCCATGCACGGGCCAGAGACCCCGCTTCAGACCCAGCAACTGCCCGCTATTTTTCTGATGAAACCTAACCTCCTTTGTTTACACCTCAAGGCCTTGCTCTTCCTGCAGCCAGTAGCACAAGGCGCTGGCTGGCTGTGCTGCTGGCCCTGGGCTGCAGGATGGAAAGGGATGTCGGGGAAGGCACCTTGCCCTGACCTGCAGCCCATATGGGTTTCACCCCCATCTCATGGGACGGGGCCCTCATTCATGGCTGCCCTCTCCTTGTTTTGCTTTGAAAAGAAACGAAAAGAGTTGACTTCAGAAGCCCAAACTTACTGACTGCTATTGGGGTTGCAGCTGTGAAAGTGTGAAACAGCAGTTTAAATTCCCAAGGGAGGTGGGGTTTGCACGGGTTGTTACTTTAACCGCGACGACATTTGTCATGGCTCAGAACAAGGTGCTATGGAAAGTCTACAGAACTAGAAAAATATAAAGAAAGCTTGCATGATTAAAAAAAAAAAGAAAGAAAAGAAAGCCAAGCAGCATGAGAGACTGTCTCATGATGTCGCAGGCTGTTTGGGCGTCGGTAATCTGCTGTGGGAACTGGTTTTTTAATCTCCTAGTCCTCAGGCCCTGGCCACTCTGTGACCAAATTGCACTGACACGGGAGTGACCGGAAGGCCGAGGGAACAGTGCCCCAAAACTTAGTACCACCTTCAACCAGGGTTTGCGTTTTAGGGGCTTTTACACTAGTTGCTCCCATAGTTTGATTTACCGGGGTATAAACTAAGAAAAGGCTGACTTCTTTAAGATTTATTTTTTTATTTGAAAGACATATTTAGAGAGAGAGAGGTAGAGACAAGAGAGGTCTTCCATCCACTGGTTCACTCCCCAGATGGCTGCAATGGCTGGAGCTGTGCCAATCCAAAGCCAGGAGCCAGGAGCTTCTTCAGGGTCTCCCACGTGAGTGCAGGGGCCCAAGGACTTGGGCCATCTTCTACTATCCCAGGCCATAGCAGAGAGCTGGATGGGAAGAGGAGCAGCCGGGACTAGAACCGGCACCCATATGGGATGCCAGCACTGCAGGCCAGCACTTTAACCCGCTGCGCCACAGCACTGGCCCCAAGGCTGACTCTGTATATAACTTCTCATATCCTTACTCGTCGTCATCTCAGACTTAGTGAGCACCTTTGTCATGAGGCCATCCCATTAAGGGCGGGGTCTCTGCATAAGACCCCTTAACACACTGAGGTCTGGTCAGCACTGAAATGGGGTAAAACCATGCCCTGCGCTGGCTGCCTCCTGGTGTTCACACAGTAATCCCAATATGCTGCAGTCACATCTGCAGTCTCACTAGGATTTTGATTGATAGATCTCACTACTGGAGCAGCCAGAGTATGAGACGGTAACATGTCTTTGATTGAATAGCTTAAGCTATTAGTAATGAAAATACTTTATCAACTGTCTCCACTTTTGTACCATGTGCTCTTTCTCCCTTTGCACTCCACCACCAGCGTGACTTAGGGTTTGATGAGCATGAGCTGCTGCTGTGGTGTAGGGGGTTTAAGTTACCACCTGCAATGCCGGCATCCTACATGGGCACTGGTTTGCGTTCTGGCTGCTCCCCTCTGATCCAGCTCCCTGATAATGTGCCTTGGAAAGCAGCAGAGAATGGCCTGAGTGCTTAGAGCCCTGCCACCCATATGAGAGACCCAGATGGAGTTTTGGGAGCCTGGCTCAGCTCTGGCGATTGCCACCATTTGGGGAGTGATCCAGCAGGTTGAAGACCTCTCTTTTTCTACCTCCCTCCATCCCTTCCTCTTCTGTAGCACTGTCTTTCAAATAAATAAATAAATCTTCCAAAAATTTTTTTTAAAATTTATTTACTTGAGAGAGAGCGAGAGCAAGGGAGAGGTCTTCCATCCACTGATTCACTCTCCAAATGGCTGCAACAGCCAGAACTGGGCCGATCCAAAGCCAGGAGCAAAAAGCTTCTTTCAGGTCTCCTACACGGGTACAGGAACCCAAGCACTTGGGCCATCTTCCACTGCTTTCCCAGGCCATAGCAGAGCTGGATCGGAAGAGGAACAGCCGGGACACAAACCCTGGCACCACAGGCAGAGGCTTAGCCCACTATACCACAGCGCAGCCCCATAAGTCTTTAAAAGACTTGATAAGTCACTTATTAATGATAGTAACATCAGTGGGAGTTGCAAGCTTTTTGTAAACCGCATAAGTTTTTTTTTTTAAATATTTATTTATTTGAAAGAGTTAGAAGGAGAGACAGAGGTATTCCATCTGCTGGTTCACTTCCCAAATGACTGCAATGACTGGGACTGGGTCAGGCCAAAGACAGGAACCAGGAACTCCTTCTGGGTCTCCTATGTGGATGCAAGGGCCCAGGGACTTGGGCCATCCTCCACTGCTTTTCCAGGTGCGTTAGCAGGGAGCTGGAACAGAAGTGGAACAGCCGGGATTCGAACCGGTGCCCTTACGGGATGCCAGTGCTTCAGGCTGTGACCTAATCTGTGCCACAGTGCCAGCACCTGCAAGCTTTTGTGTTATCTTGGTGGAAGCTTGGATACCAAGCTTCACCAACATGAGCCCTTATATTGAACCCAAGTGGTAGGTTGGACTTTTTATTCTCTGTTGGTAACTCTGATCTGTCCTGGCAAACTATCTGCCTTATCTGCTCTTTTCTGTCTCCCTTGGGTCTCTGCAAATTGTAGTCCTCATGGTCATGTCCATCTAACACTTCCACGCTGCTAACAGTGTGTCAGGGAGACTTGGGAGTGCTTGGCATAGGCGAATGGACTTAATTGTCTCAAGAGCTTCCCTTTAAAGATAAAGAGGCCTGAGACCAGGGAGGTTGAGAAACTTGGCCAAGTTCCCATGGGATTTAAAGCGAGGTAGGCTGGCCCCCAAGTTCCGTACCAATGCTGCTGACTGGCCCGTCCAGCATTGCCTCATGTGCCAAAGAATCCTGAGAGAGATAACACATTTCTGACAACCTGAGTCTATTCCCTTGAGGGTGTGCATCGTCTCAGCATCAATGCCTCCTTCCAATTTCTGCACCTCTCAGTCCTGCCCTTCTATTGGGCACCCAGCACAGACAGGGGGGCTTCTGGGAGAAAATGCAGAGAGCATCAGCACTGACCAACCTGGGGCACGTGGGCTCAGCACCTCGGGCTTCCAGGAAGGGGATAGGAGGGGGAAAGGACTGAGCAGCCCAGCGGGGGTGTTTCGGGAGCCTCCACAGTCGCCTGCAGCCAGACTGAGAGATGAGCAGGCAGAAGGGGGGGACAGGCCGTGGCCTGATGAGAGTGGGCAGGACACCCAAGCCTCCGCCGGCTGGAGGGGGCAGCTGTGACGGACACGGGGCTGATTCCTGCTTCCTCCTGAATCCCGACCCTCTGAGCAGAAAAGGGAGAGGTGCAGGTGCAGGGGGGCGTGGCTCAACGCAGAGTCGCCACTTGTGCATCCAGCGAGGTGGAGTTTATCTGAGGCCCATGCCCTAAAGATGGTGTGGGCGTTCTGTGCCTCCGACAGTGAGGGCTTGGGCCTCCCAGGGGAAACAGCACTCAGAGTGTGAATCCTGTGACAGGGAGCTGGGATTGGCATAAGCAGAGGACAAGGACAGGGATGAGTGTGCCCTTGGCCTTGGGTTTCACACCTGCTGGACCTAACAGTCTCTCTCCATCTTTTTCAGCAGCGGTGTCCTTGTTAAACGGATGTTCAGGCCCATGGAAGAAGAGTTTGGTCCAGCACCTTCCAAGCAGATAAAGGAAGAAGGGGTGAAACGAGGTAGGTCTCCAGTTGGGGCACGGCCCCCCAGCGTGGAGGGTGGGGGTGTTTCTCTGGGAAGAGCTGGGAGCCCAGCTGGTGTGCTCGCTGGGACTCGGTGATGATTAATTCACACAGGGAAATTACTGCCTTCTCCTTGGCTTTCAACTCTGTCCTTTGAATTACCTTGACTCAGCCTTGGCTTTTCCTGGCACTGGTTCTTTGCTTGGCCTTGCGGAAACTGTGATGAATGTGTTGACTCCCTAGCAGGGAGCTCCAAGGTTCAAATAGGACCTCAGCAGCTGAGAATGATTCAAATCACAAGTCTCACACCAACGGATGAGCCTCTGTTTTCTGTGATATCACAACATACCAAGTTTCTCTCCATCAAGAGTCCTACTCCATGTGACCCAGCAAGTTACGGATAAAGCCCGAGCATGGCGACATCTTGGCCAGCAAGATACAGGGCAAGAGGGACATGTGAGGGGTGGCCATTGCCCTCCCCGATCCATGGCCGGCTGCAGCCACCACAGAGGGTGTCCAGAGACCGCAGACTTGCACATGACTAAGCTTGAATGACTCCGCTTACCATGTTAGACGGGGCCACCATCCACACAATCATGTGGGCCTGCACCTTTTGTTATTGAGAAATGTGATTTTCTCCTTTATGTTGTAATGGGATTTGCGTACTGGCCAAGGGCACTCAGACGGTCACCTGCTCAGCCCTCCACAGTTATTAAGTTGGGAAAGGTTTTTCTTTTTCTTTTTTTTTGTGACAGGCAGAGTGGACAGTGAGAGAGAGAGACAGAGAGAAAGGTCTTCCTTTGCCGTTGGTTCACCCTCCAATGGCTGCCGCGGTCGGCGCACCACGCTCATCCGATGGCAGGAGCCAGGTGCTAGGTGCTTTTCCCTGGTCTCCCATGGGGTGCAGGGCCCAAGCACTTGGGCCATCCTCCACTGCACTCCCGGGCCACAGCAGAGGGCTGGCCTGGAAGAGGGGCAACCGGGACAGAATCCGGCGCCCCGACCGGGACTAGAACCCGGTGTGCCGGCGCCGCAAGGTGGAGGATTAGCCTGTTGAGCCACGGCGCCGGCCCGGGAAAGGTTTTTCACCCTTCTCCTCCTGGGGCCCTCATCTGTGAAACCGCACAGCATTGCCATGAGGGCTGATGATTAGCACATGTGACATGTGCCACTCAAATGCTGCTTCACACAAGGGGACTTTAGAAACTTTGTGGAAATGGGATTAAAAGATGAGTTTAGAAGCAGGTGTTTGGTGTCAACACTAAGATGCCACGTGGAGTCCCTGCATCCCGTATCAAAGTACCAGATTCAGTCCTGGCTTCACTCCCAGTTCCAGCTTCCAGCTCACGCACATGCTGGGAGGCGGCAGGTAATGGCTCCAGCGGTTGAGGCTCTGCCTCCCGTGTGGGAGACCTGGACTAAGTTCTCAGCTCCTGGCTTCAGTCTGTCCCAGCACTGGCTGTAGCAGGTACCTGGGGAGTAAACCAACAGGTGGGAGGCCTTTTTCTGTCTACCTCTGTCTCTCTGCCATTCAAATGGCTAAAATAATAAAATAAAAAAATTAGGGGCTGGTGTTATAGTGCAGTAGGTTAAGCTGTAGCTTTTGATGTTGGCATCCTATGTTGGAGTGCTCGTTCAAATCCCCATTTCCAATCCAACTTCTTGTTAATACGCTTAGGAAGGCAAGCAGCGGATGATGGCCCAAATACTTGGGCCATTGCCACCCATGTGGGAGACCAGGATAGAGTTCTTGGCTCCTGGCTTCAGCCTGGCCCAGATCTGGCTGTTGAGGCCATGTAGAGAGTGAACCACTGATGGAAGATATCTCTGTCTCTCTTCCTGTCCTACCAATCTTTCTGTTCCTCTGCCTTTCAAATAAACACAAAAATAAGCCTGTTTTCTTAAAAAAAGTTAATTTCTTTTGTTGCAAAGAATTTTGAAATTCATGAATATGAGAGGGTCTTCAAAAAAGTTCATAGAATGGGGCCAGCGCTGTGGCATACTGGGTAAAGCTGCTACCTGCAGAGCCAGCAACCCCTATGGGTACCAGTTTGTGTGACAGCTGATCTACTTCCAATCCAGCTCCCTGCTAATGTGCCTGGGAAAGCATGCAGAAGATGGCCCAAGTGCTTAGGCCCCTGCACCCACATAGGAAATTCCTGCCCCTGGCTTTGGTCAGCCCAGCCCAGCCTCATGTGGATGGAACTCTTTCTCTCTTTCTCTCTCTCTTTCTCTCTCTCTCTCTCTCTCTCTCTGTCTCTCTCTCTGTCTCTCCCTTTCTATCCCCACCCCCGTCTCTGTAACTACGCCTTTCAAATGAACAAAAAAATTTTTTTAAGGTTTTATTTTTTTGAGAGGTAGAGTTACAGACAGTGAGAGGGAGAGACAGAGAGAAAGGTCTTCCTTCTGTTGGTTCACTCCCCAAACGGCTGCAATGGCTGGGAACAAAAAAAATTTTTTAAGTTCATAGACAACTCATAGTGTGCAAACACTGAACATGGATTTCAATTTTTTTGCATCAAAACAAGCATATCTCTTTTTAAAAAAATTTTATTTGAAAGGCAGATTTATGGAGAGAGAGACGGAGAGGGAATGCAGGAGGGAAAGACAGAGACAGATCTCCCATCTGCTGGTCCACCCCCTAAATGGCTGCAACAGCTGGGGCTGGACCAGCCCACATGGGTGCAAGCACCTGGGCCATCTTCTGCTGCTTTCCCAGGCGCATTAGCATGGAACTGGATCAGAAGTGGTGTGGCCCAGACTTGAACTGGCACCCATTTGGGATGGCCAGCACTGTAGGTGGGAGCTTAACCCTTTGTGCAATGACACTTGACCCCATCAATTTATCTTTGAATCCCATCTTTGCTCCTCTTTTTGAGGTCCCCTTGTAGTAAGTACTCTGTTCACCAATATAACTAGGTTCTATCATGCCTGTTTTAGTTTATTGTCATCATCATGAATAAGAAATGAATATTTCCGAATGGGGAGAGCATGAGAACATAAATGTTACATTAACATCAGTTCAGCCTTTAAAGATTTTCTGACTTCACCATCAAATATTCAAGCACATTCTGAACACCACTTCTGGATGCATTTCCTACTTGATGTCTGCAAATTAGGGCAGCCTTATGTAGAAACCGGGAAGCACACAGACACAGCTGCCCTTCCCCTCCATGTCCCATGCGTGGTGACAAGAAAAAGACCGTGTTTTCCAGGTTATTTTGAAATTGCAAAGCTGGCACAAGAATTGCCTTTAGCACTTGTATCAGGGTGTGAGTGAAAGGTGATGGATGGCCTTTGAAACATCTAGATCATGGACACACATGGGGGCACTGTGACCACCACTCAGGAAAAGGACAGTGGAGTTAGTTACTGAGTCCCTTGCTGGAGCTTCCTGGGCAGCAACGGTCTTCTGACAGGTTCAGGGTCAGCGTCAGTGCCTGAGGTTATTTGTCGGACGTTCCTGAGAGATTGAGCATAATGACCATCAAAACCATTATTAGCCCTTCTTCAGAGCAACTTCAATAGCATCATTTGGGGTTGCTCCATGCAGCCACCTGCCTTGGGCTGTCCATGGCCTGGGGTGTGTCATGGTTGTTCTTGTTGCCATTGCTCTATAGTGGACATGGTTTGATGAAAACCAACTCCCTGGGCAAGCCGTCAGCCAGGAAAGTGGGGGGGTGGGGCATACCGCAAGCCTAGCATGCGCCACGCATGGTTGTGGCTGTCCCCAAGCCTGGCAGCCCCATGGGACTGCCCCCACCTGGTGTTCTTCCACACGGCACAGTGCAGCCTTAACCCTGCCCAGCCACCCCTGAAGCAAGAGTGACAGCCAAAGAATATTACAGGACCCGCCTTCCAGAGAAGACACTGCCAAGTCCACTGACAGCAGTGTTCATCTTCATACAATATGGCTGGGGGTTCCCGCAGTCAGCCTGCTGGAAATTCTTTTTTTTTTTTCTGCTGAAGACTGCAAGAACAAATGATAGAATTTCCATTTGGAACACACCCATGACTTTTTCCTCCTTGACTTTAATCTCTCTTATCTGGGTATAATTGAGGTCCTCTGCTGTAATTACTTGTCCTTGTTCAGCGAACATTGAGTCGTCTTTTAATAGCTGTTGGGTCACTGAATCATTTTAGCTGAGATGGAAGCTACAAAGTGTGCCTTTCAAAGACCTAAATTTGAAAATCCCTGGAGCTATGTTCAATTGTCGATGTGGAAAAGAAAAGAAACTCTGCAATATTTGCTTTCCCCTCCTCCTCTTCCTCTCTCTCCCTTTTCTTCCCCATCATGCACTGAGCACCCACCAGCTGCAGAAAGGAAATGCAGGCCGGCCCTGAGTGCACCCTTGGAGACGTGGCCTTGGTAATGCAGGTCACTCTAAGGAAGCTCCCAGGGATCAGGAAGAAGGAGAAGGGGTGAGAGCTTGAATTAGAGCCGTCTTCGTTTCCGGACTCCAGCTGCATCCTTCCAGTTGGTGGGGACTGTAGCTCAGCTGCTGCCTGCCTGTAGTTGGCACCCAGGCTCAGCAGAGTTTTGACCTGTGCATGAGGCTTTGGCCTTGACCTTGTCTGTCTTTCTGAAGACTCAGAAGCCTCACTGGGAGGAGGGAGACAGATGTGGAGACCATCAGCCCTCTGGGGCTGCAGAGTTGCATCTGGACCACAGCTCCCTGTGTTTTCTGGGAGCTAATCCACAGCACAGCTGTTACAAGGACAGGTACAGGCAGGGAAAGCCATGGAAGCCAGCAGCTGGTGCGACAGTGGCACCTGGGGACGTGTCTCAGCCTCCCTGAGCTCAGTTTGTGTATCTCTAACGATCCCTGGGTCCCTACCGTGTCTCATGCTTGGAACATTCTGAAATTCAGAGCGTTGGTTTGTAGAAAAGTGAGCAGAAGAGCTGCATTCCACTTTGCTGGGGTCACTAGAGCCATGACAGTTGCTTCCAGGTAGCACCCGCTGGCTGGCTGAGACCCATGTGGTTGCTGTGTGCCCGGTATGGTGCTATGCATACCAAGTGGCTCTTGTTTGTTTTCACCCCTCAGCATCCCCCCAACCCGGGGGAAGGTAATACTGTTATCCCTGCTTCACAGGGAAAATCAAGGCTTGCAGAGGTTAAATGGCCAGGGCCACCTCACAGGCTGATCTGGAGTGGAACCCTGAGCTGGTTACTTTGTGTCTGTCTCTACTTGCCCGCTGGGGTACCAGCTCTCTTCCTGCCCTGTGCACCTGTTCCTTCTCTTCAAGGAATTTGCTCTCCCTCCACTGCTTACACTGACTCCCATCTACCCTTCCTACCCCAGATCTCCCCTTCAAGGTGACCTTGGCTGAGCTTCCCCACTTGCTGCCGTCTGCCCAGCAAGGCCAGCCCCCTGTAAGCGTGCTCTCCTACCTTTGTCATTCTCACGTCTCCTCATCTGCTTATTTGAAGAATCGCTGCCTCCCTAAATGGTCCTCAAACTCCTTCCAGGCAGGGCTGTGACTTCCTAATTCCCTGTTACAACCCCAGCTCCTACCACGCAGCCCAGGGACCCAGGTAGGTCTTCAGCAATGTGTGTCAAAGGAACAGACAAGTGGCAGAGAGTGGTGCAGAAGGAGGTGTCATAAAGAGGTCATGCAGCCGCCTTGAGAAATCCAAACGTGAACACGTATTTGTGTCAAAGTCTCTTGGAGCCTGGTACGTGTTCCCCAGCTGCTGGTTTGTGTCATGGGATCACTCCTAAGCCGCCCCTGGTCACAGGGTGTCAGTGTCACCTGAGGCTCAGTGGCTGACGGCGGCCTGTGACAAGGGTATGACAAGAAGCATCCCCCAGGGGCTCGTGCCTCAGGGCTCCAGTGCCATCACCGCGCTTCTCCCTTGTCTTTCAGTGCTTCTGTACGTGAGGAAGGAGACAGACGACGTGTTCGATGCTTTGATGCTGAAGTCCCCCACGGTCAAGGGACTGATGGAGGCGGTAAGCCATGGGCTCCTGCTAGCCCACGGGCATCCCGTGTGTGTGTGTGTGTGTGTGTGTGTGTGTGCGCGTGTGCATGCGTGCGCTCCTGAACTGGAATGTCATGATTAAAATGCAGCCACCAGGATGGCTCCAGAATGAGCTTTATATAGAAAAGGGAAGAGCTGCACTATGTGGAGAATGATCGCAGCTTCTCAAGGAAGAGGAAACTTAGAGAGTGTCCATCCCCTGTCAGTTTCAGGCGAATCACAGTGAGATACTGGGGGCGGGGTGGGAGGGAGGTTAAACTGCCAGCAGTCGTTTGTCTCTTTGCACAAAACCAAATGAAATGGCTTTTTTTTAATTTGAATTATACAGATGAGCTCCCATTTGCTGGTTTACCCACCAGCTGCCTATGACAGCCAGGGCAGGGCCAGGCTAAAACCAGGAACCTGGCACTCACTCTGGGTCTCTTTACATTGGTCAGAGAGACCCAGGTAACTGAGCTGTCATCGGTTGACTCCCAGGGCGTACGTTAGCAGAAGGCTGGGATCGGGAGCAGGACCTGGCTGAACTCGGACACTTGGATATGGCATAGAGGTGTCCCGAGTGCCATCTTAACTGCTATGCCAAATGCCCACCCCTCCAAGTAGATGCTTTACCCTCCAGATACCGAACCAAAATAAGCATCTTGCTAGCTGGGATGATGTAATTCAGAAAGCATGCCCTCTTGGTTGACAAAGAAGTATATATAGCAGACTTGCGGCGATTTAGGGTTTTCTCTTTCTACCCTTGATGCCTGGTATTTCCCAAGGTGAGCTCAAGAAGTGTTACAGTTTATTCACATGAGGATATCAAAAAGTGGATGAGAATGGAATTAAGATAGGTTTATTTGGTGTAAAAACTCTTGGCATCCATGCAGTTTCTAAACCATAAGTGTTTCCTGTGAACTCTTGAAGTACCCTGAACATGACCTTGGTTTCTCACTTCCTCGTCCACTCCTCTGCTGAGTCCTGAGCCCCACAGAGCTGTGACAAAGAGACTCAGAATATTCAGAGTGACAGGACAGGGCTGCCAGGGACATGGCCCAGCGCTGTTGGAGCAGCATCTTGGGCTATGGGGCTGAATGTTAGCATGTGCGGGATAGTTCCTGTAAATGCAGCTGAACCATATGTGGTCTGTTGTGGCCGATTGCTTTCAATTACTGTAATTTTTTTTAGGTTCTTCTGTAAGTCAGTACTTCATTCCTTTTTTTGGCTAAATAATTTTCTGTGGGATGGGTATACTATGTTTTTCCATTTTCAGTTGATAGACACTGGATTTCCCTTCCCCCCATTTTTCCTTGAGCAAATAGTGTTATGTACAGTCATGTACAAGGTTTGGTCCAAACACTTGTTTCTAGTTCTTTGGGGTAGAACCAGTGAGGGGCACTGTTGAGTCAGACAGGAAAGTTCACATGTTGTAGGATTCAAAAGTGTAGGAAGAGTCCAGAACATGCAAATACATGGGGAGGAAAAGCAGGTTAGTGGGTGCTGAGACTGGGGGCAGGAGCTGGAGTGACATCTTAATGGGCTTCTTGGAGAGTAATAAGCTGTTTTGGAATTACAGAGGTCATTGTGAATGTTCTAAATGCCTCTGAAATATACACTCTAATATGGTTCATTGTGTGTTTTTAAAATTGCATGGGAGTGCTACAATGCAGATTTTGCACCACCCTCTATTTTTAGCAGTTGATTTCCTGGCAGCTCTGAGCAGGGCATGAAGGACCACGCTTTAAGAAACATGGAAGGAGGGCTTCTTAGTCTTTTCTGTTCTGCAAGATTTTTCAGTGGATGTAAAAGAACATACTGAAAGATAAAGAGCCAGAAAGACATTTCCCATTATTTTTAAAATAATTTATTTGACAGGTAGAGTTACAGAGAGAAAGGTCTTCCATCTGCCGGTTCACCCTCCAAATGGCCACAAGGGCCAGAGCTGATGCCAGGAGCTTCTTCCATGTTGCCAGTGTGGGTACAGGGGCCCAAGCACCTGGGCCCTTTTCCACAGCTATGCCATAGCGGAAAGCTGGATTGGAAGAGGAGCAGCCGGACCATGAACTGGTGCCCTGTATGGGATGCTGGCCTTATGCCACAGTGCCGGCCCCCATTTTGTTTTTAGAAGAAAAATTGTTGGCAACCAGTAGTAAAATGTTGGTTTATCAGCTAGGCAGAATAGAGCAGTGTGACCCCATCCTTCAGCTGGGAACTGAGGTTGGACCCGGAAGGTGCTACATCAGGCAGGTTGTTGACCAGATTGGGGGCAGTGGCAGCGTTCCTACAGCCTGAACGTCAAGCCACCCACTAGGATGGAGCAGTTCTCTTGTCTAGAGAACAGGTTGCTCTTACACTCAGCAGGCATTACACTGCTCTTCCTTGAGATAATTTTTGAGTTTGCCTTCATTAAAGAAATCTCCATGTAAGACCAAGGTCCTGAGTCCCTTCCTAAGCCTGTATTGGGAGAAATCTCCAGGTAAGACCAAGGTCCTGAGTCCCTTCTTAAGCATGTATTGGGCAGCACATAGGGCAAAGAGTGGCTTATGGAATTTGATGGGCTTGGATGAAACCTGGGGCTGTGTTTGGCAGTCTTTGAGTCATTGGTTTATTTCCCTGGAAATTATGGAAAATATCCCCTTTGACTTCTTCCTATCTTGGAAAGAACTCTTAACCCAGAAAGTGGAAGAGAACGATCATTGAACCTGTGTCACGCTGGGGTACTTTGTTACAGGATAGATTGGATGATTCTTACTCAGTGGTCCTGAACCTCTCCTAGCTTCATTTGTAAAACATTTCTATTTATTCTCATATTGTTTAAAAGGCAGAGAGAGAGAGAGAGAGATCTCCCAGCTACTGTTTCATCCCCTAAATGCTTAGAACAGCCAAGGCAGGACCAGGTCGAAGCCAGGAGCCAGCAGTTAAGCTGCTACTTGGGATGCCCACATCCTATCTCAGAGCACGGGTTACCCTGCTTCTGACCAGCTACCTGCTGATGTACCCTGGGATGGCTCAAGGGCTTGGGCTCCTGCTCCCCATGTAAGGGACCCAGATGCGTTCTTGGATTTGGCCTGGCCAAGTCCGAGTTGTCACAGGCATTTTGGGAATGAACTTTTAAAGTAGATGAAAATAAACATTTTTGAATTTGTTTTTAAAAGCCAGGAACTCCATCCTAGTCTCCCACACAGGCGTCAGGGGCTCAGGTACTTGGACCATCATCTGTTTGTTGCTTCCCAGGGTGTGCTTTAGCAGGAAGTTGGATTGGAAGCAGAGAAGTCGGGACTTGAACCAGGCATCCTAAGCAGCGACTTGACTGACTTAACAATTGCACCAAATTCCCAACCCCCCATACCTCCGTTTTACCTGTCAGAAAATAATGATCCATGCAGCGCTAAAGACCTAGATAGAAAAAGTTCTCCATAAGCCAGGTGTTAGGAGTATGGAGGAAATACTGTTTTTCTTCCTATCCGCATGCTGGTATTATGTTAGTTGAGCCATCTGTGTAACGCTGGTTGCTATAATTAGGTCTTAAACAATCACAAAGGATTTGGTGGTGACGGTATTGGTGGTGGTTTGAGTTTTCACATTTTTATGGCATTTGAGTGGTTTTACCTACTAATCTTACAAAGCCCAGCAAGGTGATGGATACCTCAGGTCTTCTGCATAGGCTGTCCCCTCTACCACGTCTACGAGGCTCCCTTCCTCATCTCTGGTCACACTTTGCCTTATCAGATGGACACTCTCAGACCCACACAGAGAGCCTCCTATCACTCACCATCCCCTCACCTACTTCACATTACATCCTGGTGCTACTCCTCACTTGCCGTGTCTAATACTGACAGACACTTCCTGTTTCTCTCTTCCCCAGAACAATGCAAGATGAGCCTGGGGCTTCATCTCTTGCTGTCTGAGGTGTATGCCCAGAGCCCTGAGCATAACCATTTGTTGATGGAATCAAGTGTCTGGCTTTACATGCACAGCATGCTGAGGGCTCTGGGCTGTGTGATCTTCACATGCCCTGCGTCATTCAATCCTTATGCTAGCCCTGTGAATGTGGCAGGCAAATAACGTCACCGCTGTACAGATGTGGAAACTGAGGCCAGGAGAGAGGGGTTTCTCAAGGTTGATTGATGGCTCCACAAAGTGCAGCCAACTTAAGTCCAGTTGGAGAGATGCTCACGTAGGAAGAGTCATTCCAAGAAGAATAAACGTTCCAAGTTAGGGCTCACAGTGTCTACAGGGGAAGAGACAAGCCAGTAAGTCCTATGTAGAGGTTGATCCCACATAGTCAGACCACGAGGTTCCAGTCCTCACAGATTTGGAATCCAAACCCAAGGTTCCAACCCGTAGGAGTAGTGTGACCTTAGGCAAGTCACTCAACCTCTCTATATGTCAGTGTCTTCATTTCTTTAAGAATAATATTCTTAAGGCCGGCGCCGTGGCTCAACAGGCTAATCCTCCGCCTTGCGGCGCCGGCACACCGGGTTCTAGTCCCGGTCGGGGCTCCGGATTCTGTCCCGGTTGCCCCTCTTCCAGGCCAGCCCTCTGCTGTGGCCCGGGAGTGCAGTGGAGGATGGCCCAAGTGCTTGGGCCCTGCACCCCATGGGAGACCAGGAAAAAGCACCTAGCACCTGGCTCCTGCCATCGGATGAGCGCGGTGCGCCGGCCGCAGCGCGCCGACCGCGGCAGCCATTGGAGGGTGAACCAACGGCAAAGGAAGACCTTTCTCTTTGTCTCTCTCTCTCTCTCACTGTCCACTCTGCCTGTCACAAAAAAAAAAAAAAAGAATAATATTCTTAAATGTGTGTACTGAATACAGTAGCATATATAGGGTTGATGCAAGGATGAACCTAGCATACATGGTACTTCTATGCACTTAGAACCTATAGATGACTGTAGACAGTGTATACAAGGGGGGTCTTCAAGAAGTTCATAGAAATGTGTATTATGAAAAAAAATGCATGGATTTCAGATGACAGCTCAAATACTTGGGTCCCTTCCACCCACATGGGGGACCAGGATGGAGTTCCTGGCTCCTGGCTTCCACCTGGCCCAGCCCTGGCCATTGCAGCCATTTGGGGAATGAACCAAGGGATGGAAGATCTCTGTCACTCTCTTAAAGGCAGCCTCAAGGAGAGACTAGAATTCTGCAGAGGTGTCATGTTTTACATCGGGCTCATCTGGGCTTGGATGTGGCTTGAGGCACCTCAGCGGTGACACAGGAGAGCTGAGCCACAGGCAGGAACTTGTTCTGCCCCTTCTGGGCTTACTAGGGAAGAGGCGGGATTGGAAGGTGGAAATCTACGATTCCCTGTAGAATAAGCCCCTTCCAGTAGTCAAAGCTGTTCTTGAGCTCCTCCTCCTCTTTTTCTAGCTTGTGCTAGACTTCTCAGTGACCTAAGTCCCAAAGATCTCCTGCCCCAGCTGCCCAGGAGCCCCACCAACCTCTGGCTCAGAAGGAGTTGGCCGATTACACATGGCAGTGGAGAAGGCATGGGAAGCATGTAGGGTGCATCTCTAGAATCCATCCCTAAACTACTTTATATAGAGCTGTACAAAGTACAAAGAAAGGAATTTGCTTGCTTCTGACATTCATCAGTGGTAGCCCCTGTTAATAGACCGGTGGGTTCTTAAATATTTTCTTTAAAAAATTATTCTGGCTGGCACCGTGGCTCACTTGGTTAATCTTCCTTGTGGCGCTAGCATCCCATATGGGCGCCGGGTTCTAGTCCTGGTTGCTCCTCTTCCAGTCCAGCTCTCTGCTGTGGCCTGGGAGGGCAGTGGAGGATGGCCCAAGTACTTGGGCCCCTGCACCCGCGTGGGAGACCAGGAGGAAGCACCTGGCTCCTGGCTTCAGATCGGTGCAGCGCCAGCCGTAGTGACCATTTGGGGGGTGAACCAATGGAAGGAAGACCTTTCTCTCTCTGTCAAATAAAAAAATTATTCTGCTTTTATTTGAAAGGCAGAGAGACAAAGGGAGAGATCTTCCATCCACTGGTACACTCTCCAAATGCGCACAGCAGCCAGGGCTGGGCCAGTCCAAAACCAGGAGTGCAGTCCTCCATCCAGGTCTCCCACAGGGGTGGCAGGGACTCCAGTACCTGAGCCACCATCTGCTGCCTCCCAGGGTGCACAAGAGCAGGAAGCTGGATCAAAAGCAGAGTTAATGGGAACCGAAATCGGGCCCTCATGGGCCATCCCGAGCAATAACTCAACCATTGTGCCCACCACACACATCTAAATGTTTTCCTACGTACGTGTGTGTGTATATATATATATATACACACACACATATATATATACACACACACATAAAATTGTATTACCTATACTGTTCTGCAACTTGGTTTTCCCTCCCCCCAGCAGTTTGAGAAATCATTTAAAATATGAATTCATGTGTTTCCCCCATTTCTTTGGATGATTGCAGTTTCCAACTGTGAACATATCAAAATGTGTTTAAAGAGTGTGTGTCATGTGCGAATTTCTGAGTGTAAATGTAGAGCGGATTACTGGATACAGCTCGTGCGGGTCAAAGGCGATGGGCGTTTGTTGCATCTGCCACATTCTTTCCCAAAAGGCTGAGCTTGGGACCCTCCCACCCGTGGAGAATGACAGTTGTTTCTCATGCTGACACTATGCTCTCATATTGAATCTGATAAAAGTGATCACCTACTATTGCTTTGAGATTCCAAAACTATGAGCTAGTGTCTTTTTAAAAAAGATTTATTTGTTTGAAAGAGTTACACAGAGAGAGAGGGGCGTGGTCTTCCATCCACTGGTTCACTCCCCAGTTGGCTGCAATGGCTGTGCTGATCTGAACCCAGGAGCTTCTTCTGGGTCTCCCACATGGGTGCAGGGGCCCAAGGACTCGGGCCATCTTCCACTGCTTTGCCAGGCCATAGCAGAGAGCTGGATCGGAAGTGGTAGGGCTGTTAATCCAACAACAGTGAGGGTCCGTTCTCCTGATCTGAAATGATACTTTTATCATACACTGGGAGAGCTTCAAAAATGAGCATTCTGTGAGCCTAACTCGTGAGTGAAGAGGACTCTGGGTGTGGGAAAGCATCCGAGAGAGAGAAACTGTCCTGTGCTCTGTGCCTCCGTCGGTTCCCCTTCCACGCTCACCTGCCCTGTTGTTCTTGGTGTTGCAGATATCTGAGAAGTATGGGCTGCCTGTGGAGAAGATAGCAAAGCTTTACAAGAAAAGCAAAAAAGGGTAAGAATGAAATTGAACTGAACTTGACTTCCAAACTACTTGATGCCTTAAAAAAGAGTGCCTGTCCTGTTAGTCCCGCTGTCCACCTTCCATTAACAATGGTGTGTCATTCTTCCCGAGGCGGGCAGAGCACCTGCGGGTGTAGGCCACTCTGCAGAGCTCTGAGGAGCAGGGAGACAGAGCACAGTGTGCATCGTTGTGATGTCAGCCGAGATGCCCCGACTCCCGTGACGGGAGTAGCAAGTGCACTTCGGGGGCTGCAGGTGGTGAGGACAGGAAAGGCATCCCCCAGAGTGCAGGAACTCAAATGGGGGGGCTCTTGGAGTCGTGGCCAAGCAGGAACAAAAATGACTCAGGATTGAGGGAATTCTATTAACTAAAGGTTCCCAAATGGTCACTGGATCTGCTTGTTCTCGTTGTTAAGAACAATGGCTCGTATTTCCTGGGTGTTCAGTAACTTCCAGAGCCCCTGCTAAGTACTTGCATTTCTCTATTTACTCCTCACTGCTCCGAGTAGTGAGGATTATTATTACCTCTGCTGATACTAAGCCGGAGGGAGCTCCTGCTCCTTCCCCAAGGTCTCCTATTAAATACTTGAATTCAGCTCCGTGGCCTCAATGCTCAGCTCCCGCATTCTGCCCCCTCCGGGGTGATAATAACGTGTGTGTCACTCCCTGCAGCAGTCTTGAAGGTTAGTATCATCATTGCTGTTCTGCAGATGGGAAAAGTGTGCTCCACGAGGCCACATCATTCCTCTCCTTGGAGCCGTCCTGGGGATACAGTTGAAAAAGCAGTGGCCCCAGGAGCTGGGCTTCACTGACTCATAATAAAAGCAGACAGTAGGTCTTCAACCTTCTCTGGACCTCGTTCGTAAAGGCAGTCCATGATGTGGGCTGCGTAGGCTCTCTGAGGGACAAGGCCTCTTGTTGACCGGGAATCAAACAGGAAGCCCTTCCCACACGAGCCTCGGTTGGAAAGCCCATGAAGACGCGTGTTCCAGTTCTTTCCCAGGTCTCTGCAGGAGGCTGGGTATAGTCTTTGCCAGGGTGAGTGGAGTGGTAGCTCCAGGCCTTCCTGCCAAGCAGAAATCCTCAGCGTAGATCAGATGTTCATGGTGACGAGGGGAACATTGTCATCCAGTGCTGAACGGCTGAACAACGTGCCTGGGGACACAGTGACCAGACACAGAGTGCTTCATTCTCCAGCTTAGATCTGCCCTCAGAGAATGAGAGCGGCTGAAAGACGCTCGGGTTGCTGACGAGACTAAAGCCATCAAGAAGAGTTAGCCAAGGAGCAGGGCCCGTGGGGGGCGATCTGAGCTTCAGCTTTGGGCAGAGCTGGTAGACAGCCTCGCTTAGTCACGCCCCAGCTCAGTGAATGTGGGCACATGACCTGAGCCGAGCAGTCACTTGCAAATTGGCAATGGCGACACCAGCCTGCAAGGGTGCAGTGAGGGTAGACGGGCGGATCCATCAATGCGGAACCAAGAGGAGCTGCAGGGGTCACCTGTTTCCCGCTTCCATGTCGGCAGAGGCAATGGCGGGGGGCCTGACCAGAGTGAGGGGGCCTCGCTCGTTAGGTCCCAGCTGTGCTTTCAGGCTGTTAGCTCTTCCTCCAGTTAGGAATCCATACCGAGGGCTGGCTTGGGCCATCTCTCAAGCACGAGGTGGGTCTCAGAAATGGAGACTTGGCTGTCCTGGAGCTACTTCTTGGGGAAAATTGAACGAGCGTCATTAGCTGCCCATGTCCTCTCTCTCCTCCACCCCAGGGAGCGCACTGTTCATGCCATTTTTCCTGTCCCCTCCCCCTTACCCCATGGCAGCATCCTGGTGAACATGGATGACAACATCATCGAACACTACTCAAACGAGGACACCTTCATCCTCAACATGGAGAGCATGGTAGAAGGCTTCAAGGTCACGCTCATGGAAATCTAAGGCCTGCACCCGGCCTCTCTCCCTGGGACAGATGGGCCCTGCCCCGGGGCCTGGAGACTGACCTCACCCATCTCACAACTGCTGTTACAAGACCACGCTGGGCCGCAGGGCCAGGCACAAGACCATCAGCAACCCCCTGGACCTGAAGCCTGAGCCCCTTGGGAAGGTACAGTGGGCCTGTTGGATCCTTATTTATTGCCCACTTTAGCCCAGAGTCCAGGCCCTCCAGGATTCTGCAGGCCTCGACAGGCTCCAGGTGAGACCACCAGGATCCCCCCTTCAAGGGAAACACAGCCCAGCCACATGTCCCAAAGAGCCTGATAAACGCTCGTCCCTTCCTTCCCTTAGCTCCCAAGACCTGGACGACAACACCTTGGTGCAGGAGGCACAGGTGTGGGGGAAGAGGTGGGTGTCCCTTTCCTGATCAGAGCCTGCAGGTAGCTCTGGTAAGGTCATGTGGGGACACAGCTCCCCTGGGCCTAAAACAAAGACACTGAGCTACCGTCTAAGTAGCAAGGACCAGCAACGCTTGCCTGACGGTCGTGTATATAGTGTTCATAATATTGCAGTAATATATTTTCCCCGTGGTACATGGGCGTGTTTACTGCCCCTGGCCTGGGGAGGCACAGGCTGGAGACTGCTTTCTAGAAGAGCTTTCTGCCTCTGTGCCTGAACACCTGCTAGGCTGGGGCGAGTGGCCTGTGGCAGGTGCCAAGATGGACTCTTCCCTCCCTGAGGCCACGGCATTCATCTCATCACCATCGCTCTGGACTCCTCCTGCGGCTGGCTCTTGAGAAAGGGGAATGATCTGAGGCCCAGGGCACTGCCTGAGCTTTCTGGAATGACTGTGCCTGCAGCAGGTGCTCCTGGCCACTGCGTCACGCCTCAGTTTACAAGCACGTCATTCATCTCAAGGGGCCACTTCGGAAGCCCCGCTGCAGTCTGAAGGCCTGGCCATGGCTTCCTCTGGGGACTTGAGGCCAGACAGGAAGACATCCACCCCTGGCACCCACCGCAGGGAAAGGAGCTGGGGAAGAAGTCCTAGGGTGCCTTGCTCTTCCAAAGCCAGACGGGAGAGAGACCTTGTACTTCCGCTCCCGGCTCTGGACGAAGTGGAGGAGTCGAGACACCTCCGCCCACAGCCACTGGGCAGGGAGCTGAAGCACTAGTCTGCAGTAGTCAGACGCCACCCATACCCAGGGCCCAGAGCTGGGGCAGGGTCGGCGGAAAGGGCCAGATTGTAAAGCACTTTGATGTCTTTCCTGGAGGTCCCTCCCCCAGGACTGCCTGCCTCTGAGGGCAGGGGCAGGGCGGAGGGGCCACTCCTAGCCCAGCAGGTGCCCCCTGAGGCTGAGGAGCCACTGGGTGGATGGAGAGCAGGTGCTGTGGCCAAGGAGGTGGGGAGGGGCACTCTCCTGTGTGTCCTCTGGACCTGTGAGCCCTTCCTGCAGTGCCAAAGGCTGGCCCCCTGGACTCAGCTCTGCTCTCGTCCCCCACTCCAATTGCCATGCCCTGGGCCAGCAGTTTAGGAACCATCCTGGGTCCCAATGCAGCTCTGAGAGACACAACATTGGAAATGTGATGTCCTGTGCACCTTGGCTTAGCAGTGGTTTCCAACACGATGGGCAGGTGTGACAGCTGGGGCACAGGCTGCCAGGGGAGGGAAGCGACAAGCTTGGGGACAGCCTCTTGCAGACTGCCTCCCCTTCTCTCTGCAACCCTTGCTGGTCTCATAGAAAACGAATCAGAGATGCTCTTGCATTGGTCCCAAGTCCCCGAGCGATCATTGTGGTGACCTTTGTCAGAACAAAGGATGTGAGGCCAGTGCCACCAGGGGGTGGTGTCAAGTGTCCCGGCTGATCCGTCCCCTCTGCGGTCCCAGAGCTCCTAGAGCTGGCATTGGCGTGCCCTTCAGCGTGTTAGCAAAGCTTTGACGCAAACTTTCCGCAGCCAAACACTCCAGAAAGATAGGAAACTTGGCCTCTTCTCGTTGCGTCCTTTCATCATATTCAAATAAAGAAGACTGGAAACGTAGTCCACGCATCATGGGGGCACAGGAAATGTTTTTGTATATCCCCACATTACCATCGTTGGGATCAACAGGAAAATGAAATCCGCTGTCACTCTCAACTTGGTTCCTGGAAGACTAGGGTGCATCTCCACCCAGAGAGTTTGGAAGCATGAAACAAATCCGGCATCTGTTTTCCTTATTTAAAATCATGAAAATGCAACAGAAATAGAGGGCTTGTGCCAAATTCTACAAACGGCCCTTTCTTAAATGCAAGCAAGGGAGATGGATATTCGTACAATTTGCTGTCATGCTAAAAAGTTAAAAAAGGCAAATGTAACTTAATAGTTTTGTAAATGGGAGAGGGGGAATCTATAAATACAGGTATTTTATTTTTTGTACACTTTTAAGAAGAAAAAATAAATATTCATAAGATAAGAGAGAAAATGACAGTGCCTGGCCCTTTCTTGGGAGTGGGTGTTAGCACTCGTTGCTCAGTTGGAAAGTCTCATGGGATCAGGGAAAATTCTGGGTTCCTCTCTCACCTTGCAAGTTCGGGGCATCAGCACAGCAGTGCAACCCCTGAAAGTCGCTTGTTGCTCTGCATCCCAACATCAAATGAGAAGAGGGCCGAAGACATGGAGAGGCCTCCAGAGTGGCCACGATGGGCTCACCAGGTTGTTCTTAGCTAATCTCTCCCAACAGGAAGTAGGTTCTGGCCATTGATTTCCACTGAGCCTTCACCAAAACTGGCTTCTTCCTTAGTCCCTCTGTGCCCTCTTCTCATCAATGTGCAAGCCACACGGCTGAAACATCAATGGCTCAATGCACCATCCCAGGAGGTACTGGGGCTTCCTTGGTGACTGCCATGCTTCAGAGCCACCCACACTACTTTCATCAGCACCCACAATTCTCTCCCAAGAGCCCCCCTATTCCAAATGTTGGCCTATCTACATTCTCCCACATCTTCCCTTCTGTCTACTCAAGTTCTCAACTTGCAAATCCTGGCTGGAATTTTGCCTTCAAGAAGCCTTCCCTGACTGGCACACACCCAGCAGCATCTCCAGAGGCCTCTGTGCCTGCACCAGGAGCAAGGAGGGGGAAGGCTGGGGTGTGCTTGTTGCATCCACTGGACACACACCTGGGGCTAGAAATGGGCCGTCTGCCTTGTTACAGGCTCAATAGGAGGGTTCAGTGCTGCAAGTACCCAGGTAGGTTGTGCTGGGGGTGTAGGGGTATTGCAACACCAGCCCTGCAGCCACAGCCTCCCCCACCTTATAGGTTACCCATCTCCAGCTCCCTGGACTGGGACTGTGGCTAGGCAGGGATGACCCACTGTCACTGCCACAAGGTGCAGTAGCAGCTCTTGCTTTGCACTGGCCATACTAAGTCCAGCCGCTATGCACCATGCTAGAGACAGAAGCAAGGTAGACACAGTGTGCCATCACAAGGCAATGTGACAGTGACCTGCTGTCATCAGCACAGCCATAAAAGTTGGCCCTGAGAGAGTCAGGACTCTGCCCCCTCCTGCTCCTAAGGCATGCAAATCCCTCTTACCCTGAGACACTCACAGCTTGATGAAGGGCCACAGTCCTGGATCACAAAGCTTGCTTCGGGAAAGGGGCTGACTCGTGTCTGAGCTCTGTAACAACTGGGGGTCAAAGGGAGTGGGGGAGGGGACATCCACTGCCCCCCAAGATGCAGTAAGGTGCTCAGGAGGGTTCTTGAGGGGAAGTCACGTGGAGGGTACACAGGGAAAGAGGAGCAGAGGGCACGAGGGATGACTGGGTGGGAGAAGACTCACTGCAGCGTGGGTCCGAGGACATCTGAGCCAGGCCAACGGAGTGTCCCCAGGCAGAGGTCACCTGTGGAGGAGTCCCAGGGCCAGACCCCGCCCATGTGCCCTCACTGACTTGGAGCAGCATGGGGAGAGTGTGGCTGCAGCAGGTTGTCCGCCAGCTCTGCTCCCAGCTGCAGGTTCTCCCAAGGAAAGAGCAGGGCGGGGCCAATCCCTTCTAATACCCCAGCAGTGTCATGCAGGCTCCCCTGGACACTCCCAACTGAGTGTTCTGGCCTCTGATGTGCCGCAGCTTTTGTCCCCTTGCGTCCCTCATCCCTACCCTTCTCTGCACTCCTCTAAGTGGGTGCATGGGGTAGAAGACTCAGGAATTCAAGGAGAGACAGAGGGGGCTCCTGATCAACCGGAGCAAAAAAGAGGAAGAAGTGGTGAAAAGGCACACACCTTCCATCACGCGAGTCTCAGGGAGACACATTTCCTATCAGCCAGCCTCGTAGCTAGCGTGTCACGTTTCTAAGATGCTGGATGGAAGTTACCAGCTCGCTTTCCTGCTGCTTCGCCAACAGCGCCCGCCGCCTCCCTACCCACACACCTTTCCAAGCCCTGGCTATGCTTGGTATCATGTTGGGTGGCCACTGAACACTCCACGTGGGTAGTTACACTTTGGTGTTCCTGTGCTCTCCTCTCCTGCGTCACTGACAACACTTGGAGTCCTGCTCAGCTGGGCAGGGCATGGAATAATGACCTCCAAATAGAGCCTTGGGTTTATCAAATCGCTGGAAGTTGTCAGGGTGCAGGGGCACGGGCTCCTAATCAGAGCGGAGGCTCCCAGCCACCTTCTCACCATCACTGATTGGTATTATTCGTGCTCAGTTCTCATGGGGATCAGAACCACTGCCAGACACAGAGACCAATTGCAGGCAGTACGAAGAGATTCCTCTCCAGGCCAACTCCACTCCCTCCACGAGAGGGCTGGTTGGCCAGAGGCAGCACCGTACGTGGTGCTCAGGTTGCAAACTTAGTGGCCCTTCCTCCTCCATACCTAGACAAAGGGTGCCTTGGGTCTGTGGCCTGGCCCACAAACCCACTCGCACAGCTGGGTTCCTAGGACAGAAAGCATACCCAGGAGGGAGGAGCCTCAGGAGGGCCCAGATTCCACCGAGGTGGGAGGGTCAGCGTGGACATCTCACATTCCAGTCATATCAAACAGCAAACACGCTTTCCTGCCAGCCAAGAGCTACGCGAAGTCAGCTGTCAGAAGGGGGCCGCTCTGTGTGATGCGACTTAATGTGGCATTCAAGGCATATGTGCGAAGTCCCCTGGGGGAGACTGATGTGATGGGGCAGCACCCTCCACACCCCCACCCCACAATGCCCGAGCTACAAACCACTCAAGCACGCTGTAGCGTCCTTCAGGGCCTAAGTCACTTTATTCCAGTCCCTTGGGCATCACAGGCTGGCTTTATTTGGGATAAAACACACCCCATTTTCACAGGTCCCCAACATAGCAATGACCACGAGCAGCCCAGCACAGGAGTGACAGAAACTGTCAGGTACTCAGCCCTCTGGGTGCTGTTTAATCAGTCTGTGGGCCAGACTCAGGTGCATCAGAGTGGACATACCAAGGTCTTCCTGGGAAGCAAGAAACACAGAAAAGCAACCGTGGGGGGAAATACAGATGGAGTCAATGGAGGGCCGGCTTCAGGTCGGTTTCTCAATCTTCAGGGAGCATTGGTGGTCGTTAGCCGGGCGTCTGGCTGTTTACTCTCCTAAACAACTGGGGAACTTTGTTGCTCCAGGTTCTAAGGAACAGGGTGGGTCTGGCCCAATAAGAAGTCACGGCCAAGGAACGCTAGTCCATCCCAGCCAGAGGAGAGCACAAAGCAGGGATTAGGTCATCAGCCAGTGCAGGGGACAGCAGAGTGTGTCTCCTGAATACAATGGACAGCAAGGCACTCACCTGCTGCTCCACACCTCCCCGGGTTAATCCCCTCGTTTTCTACACAGATTTCCCTACCTGGCCCATCGAGGAGTCCGGTAAGTCTTGATTGAGAACAACCATTAGGAACTGGCTCTCACGAAGACTGGGATGGTTTCACTGAGCCCGGTCTCAGAGTTTTGCTCTACAAAGCTGCTTCCTACACACTTGCCAAAATTTTTGTGACCACTTAGAATGAACTCAGGTCATGCACAGGAACCGGATGTGAGAAGGGGCTCAGTGACATTTTCCTCGTGGCCGTGAGGTTCTTCTGCCCACGGTTCCTGTTCTGCAGGTGGTGACGGGGGCAGCATACAGGCCCCCTAGGGCCTGCGCTGCCTCCTCCCCAGGTAGCTTCCCCACCTTTCTTCCTGTGGCCCGTGCACCTCCGGCGTGGGACCAACAGCGTTGACTCTCAGCTTTCGATCCAAATGTTCCCGTCTGAGGTTCCCCAGACAGCAGCTCCAACACGTGCTGTCCCCTCTAGAAACAACGATCTGCATTCAAAGAACACATCGAGGGAAAGAAAAAACAACTGCTGGACTCTCCCACAGTGGGCCCTGGAGGCAAGGATGCACCTGCCCAGGCCATCCGTGTGAGGAATTAGATGACTGCCTGAACTCGGACTCTTTAAAGGGTGCTGGGGGTGTGGAAACAAGAACATCCTAGAGATGGCTCTTTAACCATGTGCACACACGGATTAAATCATTGGAAAGTTTGGAGAATTTAGGCTTATTTTTTTTTTCTTTTTGGAGTCTGCAGAACACTGATCTTCTCAAAAAAGCTTCCCCTCCATCTAACGCTGCTGTGACCTGCTGGGCTGGGAGCCAAGCAGCAGCCCCATTCCTCTCACAAATGGTCACCTCTTCCAGGGCTCTGGTCAACCTTCTTTGCACCTGTGCTGTGACTCTGCAAAAGCATCCGATTGAGAGCTGGGCCTTCACCGGGGCTACTCCATGCTCTTATGGAATATATAAAATATACTTGTCGCTTGGTACATTTGTACAAAGACAGATACGACTTTAAAACAAGACAGACATTCATTCTAGTTGGCTTACTTCACAATAAGCGACTGCATACAGTCTTCTGGAATAAGATTGTATTAGTGCTCACTACACATGCATGTCATTTAAACAAGGCAAAACACTTAATTTGGTCTGCAATACCCGATATTGTATATACAGCAGTCCTCGCCTTCTTTCCATCACAATAGGCAACAAGATGGGTCTGGTTTTGGAATACGTCACCATTTGTGTTTAATTTCCAAAGAAATCATATTAGCTCAACTAGTGTAAACCTGTGAAAAAAACAGCTGAGCCATCTTTTCCCTCTCCTCTATAATTCACCTTGAAATGTTCACAGCTTAGAAACTACAGCCTGTTGGGGCGGAGGGTGGAGCAGGGGGCTCCACGGAGGATGTCCTGACTCCGCTTAACAGCATCGCCGCCGAAGGGAACTTGTTCTTGCGGTATCCTACCTCTGGTGCCACCCATCGCTCCTCTGGGCCTGCGCAGCCGGAGACAGATGGGGGAATGGGAGTGGTCTTTCCAACAAAAGCCCCTTTAAGCTTGCGGTGGGATTACCGGGCGGGATGAGCTTCCCTTCTCTGATCCCCGGAGTCTTAGGTTTAAGAACAGAGACATTAGAATCAAAAGAGAAAAACCGATAATGATTAAAAATTGTCAAACAACAAACACCACGAAGTCTGTCCATGCTTGCCAACAAGCGCACGGGGGGCTCTGGGCATTCCCACAAAGCGTCCACGACAAAAGAAGCTGAAGGCGTCACGGAGGAAGGTGCATCTGACCGCACAGGGGACAGCATCACCATCAACATCGTTTGGCAAAAAAAAAAAAAAAAAAAGTTAAAAAGAACTGAAAGGGCACGCGGGCGGCTCTCCGATTCACGGTGGGCACTCAGAACTGGCCAGCGCTGCTCGGGTCGCACTGCAGCAGGCGCACGATGGACGGGTCGCTTTTGGCTCCGCGGATGAATTCCTCCAGGGAGAGTTTTCCTGGGAAGGAACAAGACAGGTGAGTGGCGGCTGGAGCAACCTGTGGTCCGAGTGCCCTTCCCAGCACGGGGTGATTGGCCGCACTCATCTGTCCCCAGGAAGAGCCCAAGGGGCTGCCTTCCCGCTGTAGGACGCGTGGGGGTGGGCTCTGCTGCCTGGTCACCAGGGCACCGCCAGCACCTCCCACCGTGCACACATCCACCCGGCATGGCATCCTGTGAGCCCACTGAGGGCCAGCTCTGGGCAGATCCTGGAGCTGACCTTGCTTTGCCCCTGCTTTGGGGACTCTCCCAACTTCAGCCGTCCCAGGGGAGCCCACTCGGTGCAATGGCAGAGCTGGACTCTCGAAGCACCAAGGCCACAGCCACTGCCTGACGGGGAGCCCTGTGGCTCTTGCAGGCCACTCACGGATAACAGGTTTGCTGTAGGATCCCCCCCCCCCTTGGACCTGGGCAGAGAGGCTCCCGCGGACCTCTGGGGAGAGAGCCCTGGGACAGCAGCTTTCATCACCACTGGTCACCATCCTTCCCTCCTGCCCTGATGGCGGAGAGGGAGAGGAGGCAGCCCGGGATCCCCAGTCCCTGCTGGAGGCCCTCCCAGACCCTCTGTTACTACTGCTGCAGAGAAGTGCACAGGGTGAAAGCGGGGAGGGCTGCCTCTGCCTCCACCCACTTCCAGAAGCAAGGGCTTCCTCCTTGCCTGGGAGGAGAGGGACTCACTTGATTGGTAAACCTGGGGAGACGCGCTGGGCATGTTCGCTCCGCTTGGCTTTCCTCCTTTCTCTTGGACGGAGCTGCCTCCCAGAACACTTAACCCTATTTGCTCCTCCATGGACAGGCACCAAGCCTGCTCTGCTCCAAATGGCCTCTGGATTTTGTTAGCACCTCCTTGCATCTCCATACCAAGCTACTTCCTGCAATGTAGCTCCCACTCAATTATTGCTTTTACTCCTCACCTTGTTCCAAAGCCAGGGATGTAGGGGTGGGGACACTACTTCCTGGAGATCCAGGACCCAACACAATTCCCTCCCCCACAGAACCTAGCTCATGTCAACCAAACCCACTTTATCTACAAGGGGGTAGGTGTTTACCAATTTATTTTTAATGTGTAGACCTGCTCCCCCCAGAAGCCTGGCATCCCGGCCATGTTTTACGAGCTGTGACCCTGTCCACTTGGTAGTTAACAGGACGCTGACCTCGGCACCCACAGGTTGGCACAGGAAAAAGGAACCAGGAGTGGACCCTTGGGACAGGGCGCCCCCTCTTGGAGACAGGCTCTGGAGACTGCAAGCTAGCAGCAGCGGGAAGGCGCTGTGCTCAGCGCGGACACCTGCCCTCTCGGGTTAACTCTGTATCTGAGTGGGCTCCTGGCCTGCTTGCCTGCAGGTCCAGGCTTCTCTCTTCAACTCAGGGGCCCAGGGCTGGACGCAAAGAGCTTCAGGCAAGAGGAATTTTGTGGCAGGAGAGCCAGCGAGGACTGCTTTGCTCCAAGCAGAGAAGGGGGCAGAGGGCCTTGGCTGTGGGGCTGGGAAGCTTAAGCGCGGAGCCGAGGCAGCAGGTGCCAGCAGGTACTGGGTTAGATTCTTCTGACTGCTGCCAGGCTCGGAGCCCCTCTTCTCCTTCCTGCTCCTGCTCGCCATCCCATTGGGTCTTGTTTTGCAAACCTGAGGCTTTCCCTAGGGAATGCACAGGACACTTGGCAGTGGGCAGCAGTGTCCTGGGCTGCTAACCCAGTCAGGACCTTGCAGCATAGTTTTAATGGAGAGACCCTAATTTGTTGCCTGTGACCAACATGTAGTTAGGTCTCTGTCCCGGGCATTTTGATTGTCTCTCGTCCTATCCTAAAGTGGTGGTTGGGCCTAGGACTGAGCACAACAAGCCCACCGTGCTCCCAGGAGCACCTGCTAAATATGTCGTTTAACATCAGCAAATCCATTACTATTCAAATAATCCTAGGTTTGCACTATCGAAAACCACTTGCTGTGCACGAGGGAAAAGAGGGTGCCATGGCAGCTTTCTGGAAGGAACAGAGCAAACAGAGTGGCCTGCACTGTGCAAATACAGGTTCTCAGGCAGCTGGTGCCTGCGGGCAAAGAGTCAGAGAGAAAGACAGGCTTGTTCCACCACAGAGGTGTTCCACGTGTCAGTGCCAGGTGGGGCACGTCGGCACGTGACTGACAAGACGTGCTGGGCACTGAGCGGAGCAGGCGAGCTGGCACTGCCAGCAAGCACCAAGAGCCTGTTATGGCACAGTTTAAACTCAGGTATTGCAAACACAGGACCCCCAGTTCAACTTGAATGTCAGACAAACAGCCAATAATATCTTAGTACAAGTATATTGCATGGGGCGTATATATCCTGCAATACACTCTTCGTTGATCCAAAATTTAAAGTTAATAGTGCCTCCTTATTCTCTCCGACAACCCGACAGCTGATGCCCTTCTGTTCCTTTTGGGTTTGAATTGTGGGTGGGAACCTGCTGGCCACAAGACCCCCTCCCCCTCCAGACACCCCCAGTAGAAGCCCTCAGGTGGGCTGGAGTGAGAGCTGGAGGAATCTGGGGGTGCCAAGCCCCTCACCACTTCTGGGCCTGTCCCTACAGCTGGCCTCTGCCAGCAGTGGTTTCTTGGGTCCTCCTAGGCCTGTTCCACAGGCCTGTTTTCTTGGGGGTAGATGACCTCAAAAGAGAACAGAAGGACCTAGAAACAAGTCATTTCCCCCCACCCCCACCCCCGCAAAAGGGATCACCCTCCACCTTGCCACCCAGCCACTCGCACAATGAACGCAGGCCAGGGCCGGTGGCTGCTATGTCGTCCGCAGTGCCGTTTCTCCTCCTGCAGCCGTCCCTGCTCCAGGCAGCGCTGGGCAGCCCCAGCCTCCTACCGTCTCTGTTGGTGTCCATCTGGCGAAAGATCTTCTCCGTCCTTTTCTCCGGGGTTGACTCATCCTCGGGCATCTTCATGACAGACGAAACCATCTTATAGATGGCCTGGGAACAGAAGCGCGGTCAGACAGAAACACAGTTTGGCACCCAAGAGCCCTATTGGGAAAGCACCCGAATGCCAGGGGGCCTGCAGGGGGCGCTAGTCCCACCCCCGCTGCCTGGTCCAGTCAGGAGACTCTGGGTTCCTCCAGCGAGGACCTCTGGAAGACAGGGCAGGGAGACACGCTGGACCCCTGCTTTGCAAACACTAATGTGTACATAGATTTGGGGCCAAGATTCTGTATTCCTGTTTTTAAAAAATGCACTTACTGGGGCCAGTGCTGTGGCACAGCGGGTTAAAGCCCTGGCCTGGAGTGCCGGCATCCCATATGGGTGCCTGTTCTAGTCCCAGCTGCTCCTTTTCCAACCCCGCTCTCTGCTGTGGCCTGGGAAAGCAGAAGATGGCCCAAGTGCTTGGGCCCCTGCATCTATGTGGGAGACCTGGAAGAAGCTCCTGGCTCCTGGCTTTGGATTGGCTCAGCTCCGGCCATTGTGGCCATCTGGGGAGTGAACCAGCAGATGGAAGACCTCTCTCTGTAACTCTTTCAAATAAATAAATCTTTTTTAAAAATGCACTTACTTATGTGTTTTTCCTTGAAAGGCAGAGAGACAGAGATCGTTCATTCCCTGGTTATTCTCCCAAATGCCTGCAACAGTTGGGTCCAGGCCAGGCAAAAGCCAGGAGCTGGGAATTCATTCTGGGTCTCCCCTATGGGTGGGAGAGACATGAGTACTTGAGCCATTAGCTGCCTCCCAAGGTTTGCATTAGCAGGGATCTGGACCTGGAAGCAGAGTCAGGACCGGAACCCAGGTTCTCCCAAGTGGGATGCAGGCACCCTAAGCAGCATCTTAGCCACTGTGCCAAAAGCCTGTCCTGAGATTGTGAATTTTCTTTCTTTCCTTCTCTCCTTTTTAAAAAGGATTTATTTATTTGAAAGACAGAGAAAACATCTCCCATCTGCTGGTTCACTTCCCTAGCAGCTGCACGGGCCAGGGCTGGGCCAGGCTGAAGCCAGGAGCCTGGAACTCTACCTGGATCTCCCACATGGGTGCAGGAGCCCATGTGCTTGGGCCGTTGTCTGCTGCTTTCCCAGGCACAATAGCAGGGAGCTGGGTCAGAAACATAGCAGCTGGGATTTGAGCCGGTGCTCCTATGGGATGCTGCCCTGTTCTCCTTCATCCACAAAACATTTATTGAGCAACTACTTTGTACCAGGTATTCTGATTGATCTGACTTTTCCCCTCGTGGAGTTCACTGCTAAATAAGGCAGAAATCCTTAACGTCATCATGAGTGAATGGAAGAGCCTGTAGAGAAAAGTGCTATGAAGCAGGGGCACAGACTTGTGAGATGATGGAGTGGGGAACAGGAGGGCAGGCTTCTGTGGGGGCTGATGATGGAGCCAAGCTGTGAAGAAGGCCCAGGGCTTAACGAGAAAGGGCAGGGGGACAGCTGGAGAGCAGCAGGGGTGGGAGGGTTGGCACGGGGCACAGCCCTGAGTTGTGAACGGGAAGGGACAGCCGCTACAGCCTCCAGGGTGGTGAAGGCGTCTCTAGTGCTCCAATGAGCAATCAAAGGGTGACAATGACGTTAAGAGTTGACTTTTCTACTTACACCCAGTACCCAAACTACCTGTGTTCCCATATGTGCAGGCAATGGTGATCAGAGAATGGTGAAATGTCATCAATAATCTTTTCATGTCAACAATTCTATTATTGTCAGTTTTCATGCTAGCTGATGGTGATACACCTGTCAACAAGACTGGCAGGCCCTGCCACCTGACATCTCAACAATCTTGCAGCAAAAGGCTGGGCGGCCACGTTGACTGTCCAAAGCACCCATTTTTAATGAGCAGCATTTAGCTGGTAATGGACACTTCAGAAATACCTTAATGTTGTTATGAAAGCCCTCACCTAGAACTTGCTCTCTGTAAGTCAAACCAACTGTTCTAGAGCATTCTGGGGAACTCAGCCTCTAAGCTGGGGCTCGTGTAACCCCTCCTGGCAAACTGATTCAAACCACTAGTAATAATCTAAAGGCCATTCCCTCACTACTCTTGGTTGAGCAAATGGGTGAAGGAGCCGGAAATGCATGAATGCATGTTAGAAAAGGAGATTTTCACACTCAACAGAAAGTCCAAGGGCTTCCGTCATTGGCTGTGAGCCTAAAGGGATGGAAGCAGTACCGAGAAATGAGGATAAGTTGATAGAGACACAAACACCCGCCCCTCCCGCACTGCACAGCCAGATGCCTGTGAGTGAATGGGAGAGCCCTTATAGAAGTTCACGGGGCTTGAACACTGGGGGCCCCCAGTCCCAGATCAGGGTGCCTGGGACTGAGTCCAACCCGTACTTCAGAGCCAGCTTCCTGCTACGGCACATCGCCAGAGGCACAGATGATGGCTTAGGTGCTGAGTTCTTGCCACCCCAAGGGAGACCTGCGTGAAGCTCCTGGCTCCTGGCAGTGGCCTGGCCCACCCAGGTGACTGCGGGCATTTGGGGAGTGAACCAATGGATAGAAGATTGATCTCTCTCCCCTCCCCCCCTCTTTTCAACTAACCAAATAAAACCTTTTTTAAAAAGCTAACGGAAGTTGTGTGTGATGATAAAGCTATGCATGGATTTCATTTTTTTTTGTTTTGCACCAAAACAAACTTTTGTTTTAATTGCATTTTCCCACACACTATCTTACGTACTCTCTTACACGTGCAAACATGTATGTGCAAATAGGCTTACGGGGTGGAGCAGGAGCACAACATCGGGTCTGTTGTGAGCTGAGGAGGAAGTGAGGGCTCCTTTTAGAGATTCCTGTTTCCCCAGGGCTCTGGCGGGGCATTCAGTCTTTCCTCGATGTGCTTCCACACACGGATAGGGATTAGCGGACGATTCATGAGCCCTGGTCTATGACGTGGATAGTTCCCAGGCAGGGAGCAAGAGCTGGGGTGTGTGGTCCCAGGGGTCTCAGAGCAAGCCGGTAGACGGCAGCCTGGCGAGCCGCATCTGGGGACTTGTCCGTCTCTCAGCTCCCTTCCCACGACACCGACGACCGAGAGCTGACTGTGTTGAAAGCTCCCAATCTGGGACTCCCCAGCACCGAGAGGCAGAAAAGACACAACCCCAGCCAGCGATCGGAAACAAATCCTGCCTTTTATTAGCTCCAGTTCCCCCCTCCCCAAATCTAATGGGATTAAACCGTGAAGAAACCAGGCTACTTCCCTACTTTATTTTTAGCAGTCTCAACGAGAGGCCAGGCAGGGACAGCCTGTTTTTAATTAAACTTGAAGAATCCTTATTCTTGTCTCTGGGAGAAGCAGGACGCGGGGACACCCAGGGGCCGGCTGTGGCGCTGGCTCTCCGACTCGGGACGGCTCCCTACTGCGGTCATGGCCACTCACAGCTTCCTCCTCCAGGCCTGGCTTCTACCTCTCCCTCCTTTTCCCCCTGAAGGAACATCGTCTTGGAATGTTGGAAAGGCAAGTCTTCGTGTCCCAAATGATAAAGCCTGTGGGATTCACCGAGGCCAGGCACGATTCCAAGAGGGAACGCTCACTCTTTCTCTGAGGGAAACCAGGCTGACTTTTCATCAGGAAATTTAGGGTCTTCCAGCAGAGCCCAGGCAGGCCAGACTGTCTGACAGCAGACTCGGGGCAGGAGTTAAGCAACGCGGGGTTGTTTTTAGATTTGAGACGAAGAACAGCACCCTGCTTAGAAGGATCGACGTGCCAGGAAACGGGGGTGGGGAGAAGCCATCAGAATCTTTCTTGGAAATACTTTGAAAATAAGATCATTGTCTATATATCTGGAATGGTGTCCACACTTTCTAATTTACAGCTGGAAGAGTGAGACCAGGAGCGTTCACACTGTTCAGGCAAGGAGACAGTGAGAGGAGAGTAAGCACCCTGGCACCTTTTCAACCAACCACAGTTCCATTCCTTGTTTTTGAGAGGCACAGACACACACACACACACACACACACACACACACAGTGAGCTCTCATTCGCCAGTTCTTGCCCCAAATGTCCACAGTGGCTAGGGGACCAAAGCTGGAAGCCAGGGATGGATGCTGGACACACAATTCAGGTCTCCCACGGGGGTGATAGGAAGCCAATTACTTGGGCCATTGCCATCACTGCTGCCTTCGAGGGACTGTATTAGTAGGCAGCTGGATCTAGGAGCAGGAGCCAAGAGTTGAACCCAAGGGTTCTGAGAACGGTGCACAGGTGCCTTAACCACTGGGCCACCTGACCACCCCGAGACCTATTTTAAAACTACAGCAGTAGCTTTAAAAGACAATGTGTTATGGCCACTGTAATGAGAAACTAAGTCAATAGAACAGATTAACGTTCAGAAGTAGACCCTATGTATATGGACAGCCGAGTTTCAACAAGGTGCACAAGCAAGTTGGTAGAGAGAACGGTGTTGAAACCAGTGGGTTTCTGTGTGTAAAAGATGAACCTCCATAAACACCTCACCCACACATTAACCAACATTCATAAACGACTGAATTAAAAACCTCAGGATTGTAGAAGAAAAATCGTGGTAGAAATGTGACCTTGTGTAAGCAGACTTCAATATGACGGCAAAAGCACCATCTGTCCATAAAGGACAGATTGATAAACTGAACACAAAACTCAAAATGCATAGCTCTTTGAGATACATGTTGAGATAAGGAAAAGATAAGCCTAAGTCTAGAAGAAAATATATGCAAAGCACAAATCCAATAAATAGACTGTGTCCAGAATAACGAACTCCCAAAACTCAATAGGAAAGCCAAGAACCCAACACAAAAATGGTCAAAAGATCTGAACAGACATTTCTACAAAGATACAAGGATGACAAACACATGAAAATACATTCCACATACTCATCACTAAAGAGATACAACTACCATGCCTGTTGGAAGACTGACTAGGCCAACTTTCAACAGTTTGGAAGTTTCTTCAAAAAGTCATACACATACTTATCATTTGATCTAGCCATTCCATTCCTAGTTATTCCTTCATTCCCAGGAGAAATGAAGGCCTATGTCCATACAGAGACTTGCACATAAGTATTTACTGTAGGTCTATTTGTAATGGATCTAAACTGGAAAAAATCCAAATACTCATAAATAGGAGAACGAATAACAAAGAATTGTGGTGCATGCGTACCATGCAACAGACTCAGCAACAAACAGGAATGGAGGAACCAGTGGCACATCCAACAGCCCAGGGGACTCTCAAAATAACTGTTCCCCGTGAAGCCAGGCAGAAAGAATGCGTACGGCATATTTCTATTTATACAAAGTTCTAGAAAATGTAATCTATAGTGACAGAAAGGATATCAATGCAAACGTAGATCACTGGTTGCCTAAGAGGGTGTTGGAGGAGGGATTCTGAAGGGTGTAGAACTTTAGGGGTGATGGGTGTGATCAGTAGTAGATTGTGATATGTATCCTTTGCCAACACTTGCCAAATTCCAAACTTTATGTGTCATTTACTGAGTGTCAACCATACTTCAATAAAGCTGTTTGCAAAAGTCTGTTGATGAGATTATAAACTGTTTAGAAGAATTATCCAGAGGGGAGGGGAGGCCACCACAAAGGAGACTGGGAGGGAGCAGCCAGCCAGAGGCACCTTCTGTGGGGAAGGCACTCCTTCCCGCTGGCCGGAAGTGGGCCTTGACCCAGGTCCACTTAAACGCTTAAGTTATGGTGTGGTGTCTGAGGTCAGCAACAGGGGTACACGCAACACAGCCAGGAAGCACGCGCTGTCCTCACTTCTCAGAGGAGCCCCTGCCCCAAGCTGCTGAAGTCTGCCCCAGCAGGGAGATCTCAGCTGCGTTTCGGGGGAGCATCTGGAGCCCACATTCGATTTGAGAATTAGGCGAGGCTCTGGAGCCGAGTCCCCAGGGCCGCGGGAGACGCACCGGAAGCTCTTTCTCTCACCCTTTCATCCCCTGCCCCAAATCAGAACAGCAGCGGTTCAGATCTCCAAGGAACACATAAAAAGTGGGGTCCCTGACACCAATTTTTTAGTGGTTTTTAACTACTTATTTGAAGGAGGGGCAGGCTCATTCCTCAAAGGCTCACGGTGTTGGGAGGCCAAAGCCTAGGGCCAGGAGCCAGAAACGCAGCCAGGAACCCAGCCCAGGTCTCTCACATGGGTGGCAGGAACCCGATTACTGGACCACCACTGCCTCCTGGAGTCCGTGTTAGCAGGAAACCGGGGTCAGGAGTCAGAGCCGGGCACTGAACCCAGGCGCTGGGATACGGAATTGGGCATCCAAGGCAGCATCCTAATTCCTCGACCAAATGCCCGCTTCTATGGTGCCAATTTTGAAAGGTCTTTGGGTAAGAAAGGCGAACTCTGCCCAAGACGTGATTCTGAAAAGGACGTGGGCCATGGGGTAGTCCTCTGTGGCATAACTACTCACAAGAGTTGTCTGAGCTGGCCACTGTCAGTGGCTCTGGACACTGCCTGGGACTAACCTGCCCATTTGTATGGTGCCTGTGAAAGACAAACCTGCCTTGCACAGCCACCCTATGACCCCTGCTTCCCATCTGATTGCTGTACAGATACAAGGATCTTCATAAAATGCACATTATGAACAACTGCACACAGGGCCGGCCTTGCGGCACAGGGGTTTAAACCATTGCTAGCAACACGGGCATCCCACATCAAGCGCCGGTTCAAGTTTCGGTTGCCCTGTTTCTGATTCAGTTCTCGGGTAACACTCCTAGGAAGCCAGCAGATGATGGCTCAGTGCTTGGGCCCCTGCCTCCCATGTGGGAGACCGGGATGAAGTTTCTGGCTCCTGGCTTTGGACTGGCCCAGACCTGGCTGCTGTGGCCATTTGGAGAGTGAACCAGGGGACGGAAGATCTTTGTCTCCCTCTGCCCCCACCCTTTCTCTGTGCCTTTCAAATAAATAATTCTTAAACATATGTATGGATTCCAAGGTACTTTTGCCCCAAAATAAAATGATTTTTTATCCCTTTTTTCACCAAGCTTTTCAAAATATCCTTGTAGATAAGCCCTGTTATCACAGGGCTGACTCAGAGGAAACATCCCTGTGCTGGAAATCAGTGAAGCTCCTGGCTCCTGGCTCCAGCTTGGATCAGCCCTGGCCATTGCAGCCATTTGGGGAGTGAACCAGCAGATGGAAGACCTCTTTCACCCACTCTGTGGCTCTTTCAAGTAAATAAATAAATCCTAAAAAATAATCCATACAAAAGGGGTCGGCACTGTGGTATAGAGGCTAAGCCTCCTCCTGCAACACTAGCATCCCCTATGGGTGCTAGTTCAAGTCCTGGCTGCTCCTCTTCTAGTACAGCTCCCTGCTAATGCACCTGGGAAAGCAGTGGAAGATGGCTCAAGTCCTTGGGCCCCTGCACCCACTTGGGAGACCCAGAGAAGCTCCTGGCTTCGGATCAGCGCAGCTCCAGCCATTGCATTCATTTGAGGGGTAAACCAGAGGATGGAAGACTTCTGTTTTTCCCTCTCTCTGTAACTCTCTCAAATAATTTTTTTTAAAAAAGATTTGAAAGTCAGAGTTATACAGAGAGAAAGAGAGAGAGAGAAAGGTCTTCCATCTGCTGGTTCACTCCCCAGTTGGCTGCAATAGCTGGAGCTGTGCCAATCCGAAGCCAGGAGCCAGCAGCTTCTTCCAGGTCTCCCACGTGGGTGCAGGGGCCCAAGGACTTGGGCCATCTCCTACTGCTTTCCAGGCCATAGCAGAGAGCTGGGTCAAAAGTGGAGCCGCTGGTCTTGAACTGGTGCCCATATGGGATGCCGGCACTACAGGCTGCAGCTTTGTCCGCTACACCACAGAGCCAGTCCCCAGCAAATAAATTTTCAAAAAAAAAAAATACTGGTAAGAGACAAAAAAAAAAACAAAAAAAAAAACCTCAGTTGTGACGGGCTCCCAGGGTCCTCCCAACCTTCCTCCTTCTGGTTTTGTTCATTTAAATGGTGTTACACTATAGATCAGGGTGTGCTGAGGTTTGCCCTTCCCTCATCAAAAGTGTCAGTTGGCCCTGGAAGCACAATGAGCAGGCAAAGTCTGCTTCTCAGAGAACAGGTGTTTGAACCCTGGGGATTTTCTAAGCAATTATTAACATGCAAGCAGGGACTCCGCTAATTCCAGATTATCCCCAGCTGGTCTGTGAAGTGAGCTCCCTGGGGACTGCTGTAATGCTGTGCCAGCCTCTGGATCCCTCTTGGGAAGGCTCTGGTGTGAACTTGAGACACATGCAGACAGGCTGGCTCACACGGTGCCCGTGCATGACTGTGGCTCAGGTGAACAGGGTTGGGGAATTCCTGGCGCTAAGCCCGTTCTCTTTTGGAAAGGTGATTCTCTCTCTTGTTTGAGTCCCTGAGCATCAGAGCAGCCCTGGGCTTTTACAGTAGTCCCAGATGGGCTGGTCTTTGGCAGCAAAGCCCGCAAGATCAGGAAGCTAGGAGCCTCGAGGTCAAGAATAGCTCCTCTGTGGTTTTCACCAGTGGAAGATTTGGTTGGGTTACTTCCCTTTTCTTTGTGAATGGACTTTTCACAACCAGGTAAAAAAAGTTGAAAGGTAAGTTGGAAAAGTTGAAAGGCAAGGCTTTTGTGGTTTTCCCAAGCCCCTGTTTTCACCTGCCTATTCTTTCCTCTTCATCTTTGCTTTGGGACCCATGATGGACTTTTGTCTAGGCCTATAATCTGCATTGTCAGGGCAAAGCAAGGCAGCTGATACACATCTAACCAAGGTAAAACCTTGACTTCCCGGGATCCTAGCTGCTTGCTGAGAACAGAAGGGAGGCAACTGCCACTCCGTTTTCTTCGTATGTTCTCTGCCTTTGAATGCTGGGCTCTCCCACCTCCCAAGGTCCCAGAGAGCACCCACGTGTTCATGGCGCCTGCTTGCTCATGCACGCACTTGCTCACTTGGCCCCTTTGGCAGCCACAGCCTGTGCTGGGACAAGCGTGGGTGTGGGTGTGGGTGCTCAGATCTGCCCCCAGCTGGGAAGTGTGTGGGGTGTGAGGATTCCCCTTCTTCTTGCCGCAGTGGGATGATCTGGGCCTCCACGGGAAGGGGAGAATCTGCTCTAAGATAGGACAAGGTCAAGGACATAACCTGGCTAACAACTCGAGAGGCGGCTTTGATGCCAGTAACAAAATATCAAGTCCAATTCACGTTTCTAAATTTGTCACTTGAAAAAATAAAAAAAAAACCCACAAACACATGAATATGAAAATGTTCATTTAAGGCTCCAAAAATACTTCTGCATATGGTTTTGCTTGCTCAGCCAGATGTTAGCATAGCACACAAATATTTTCTTTCAAAAGGAACACAACCCTGCTTTGGCATATGAGGGAGACCGGATGAGGGTCCCACAACCATCCCCATGCTAGCCCCTGGAAGCTGGGAACGTGTTACTTTACGTAGATGTGACTGACAGATGGGAGGAGTCTTTTGTATCCGACGGTCCAAGTAAAATCCTGTGGATCATCTCGTGCGGGAGAGAGAAGCAGAGTAAGACAGCCAGAGCCAGGGTAGCACAGCAGAACTCCAATGGCTGCTGCGGACTTGGAAGCTGGACCGAGTGGGTCTCGTGCCCATGAATGCAGGCAGCTTCTAGAGGCTGGGCCAGGATGCTCCCTAAACGTGTCTGCAAGGAACACAGCCCCGAGTTCACCTTAACTTTAGCCCAGGGAGACTGATGGCCGACTTCTGACTCCTAGAACCGTAAGGCAACAGATTTGTGTTGTTCTGAGCCACCCAGTTTCTGGCATTTCGTCCCAGCATCACCCACACAGAACCCACCCCACTCCCCTAAATGCTGAAGTCTTCTGTGCCATGGCCAAGAATACAAAAGAATTCGGCCGGTCCCACAAACACCACTCAGTGGATGCCAGAGCTAACTCCCAGGGAATGACACCAGGGAAGAGCCAGAGAGTTCAGGAACCGCAGTTCTATGTCCCATTTTCCAGTCCAATTGTCAACCTTTCCAGCCCGATCTTTATCCTTGTGTTTGTAGGTAAACAACCTAATTTGGATTGCTCATGAAACTGCTTGAATTTCTGAGTCTTGGAGGGCCAAGGCTTCAGCCAAGAATGTCATGTCTCAACACTTGTTCCCAGGCTGCAAGTGTTGGCCCACGGCTAGCCTCCACCTCATTCTTCTCTAACATATTTACCCAGATACAAGACGCAAGCTTAACAGAGTGTGACCCCTCCAAAACAAAGGAACGGCCATCTCAATGGTGGGACCAGCTAGGACAAAGAAAAGAGAAGTCCCACAAAGACACAAAGCGCCCTGTGACCACCACAGGGCTCCGGGAGGGTGGGCTTTCAAAGAGGAAGGAGAAAAAAAATAAGGTTAAAAGAGTGGAATGGGAAATGCAGTGAGATCTTACAGTAAATTCCAATTCACCCAGAATTATTAAAAGCAAGGACATTAGCATAAGAATGTGATGGAATACATGAATTGTCAGTTGGCAAAATAGCGGGACAGAACAGCCAAGCCCTTAATGGGAAAATGGCTCTCCATGAAACGTCATCTCTTTGATGATCGGGAAGTCGCCTCAGGGGGCCTCCATCTCTCTCCTCTGCAGACCTCAATATTAATCAGCGGGTGTGTGCTGGAGACAACACTGCAGAACCATGGCTCCTCAGGAGCCAGGAGCCTGCAAGCATTTCTTAAGGAATGTGTGTCCCCACAGTTAAGAGCCAGCAACTTCCCCAGGGTGGGGTAAGGGGTACTGTGAAGGGGTCGAGAGCGAAGAGCATGCCCGTGTCATGGTGAACAAACACGACTTCGTTTCCATGACACCTTTCACGATCCCTAAAGAACTTGCTGGGACAGGGCGGCAGGGTCTGCGTGCTCTCTGCAATTTCCTCACACTCCCTTATAAAGGGTTCATAGCTCTGGGGGCAGAGTCTGTTTCCTCCCCGGGCTACTGATCCCTGTTGCTAGGTACTTGGCAGGTACTGAATGAAAGGCACCAAATGAAGGTGTCAGTGACTTTAGATTTCAGGGAGCCCAACCGGCCTGAACCCCCCTCCACCTTCAAATCCACATCTTCCATATCTCTCAATGGAATACTACTCAGCTATTAAAAAGGATGAAATCCTGTCTTTTGCAACAACAAAATGGATGCAACTGGAGACCATCCTGCTTATTGAAATAAACTAGACCCGAAAACAAATATCATGTGTTAGTTCTCTGTGATAGCTAATATGTATGTTACAAAAAGCGCCTTATATGAGTGAAAATGGCATCTTGGGATCTGATTATTGTTTGAAGCTCTTGTCTATATTCCTGTGGAACAGTGGTCTTTGCATGTATTGTTGAATTCTTTATTTAATGGAGTGATAAGCCTGTGATGATAAAGTAGACTGAAAGTATGTTATGGCAAAAATTCCTAAGAGAAAGGAGGAGGGAAGAAGAGAAACATCATTATCTTCTTAGAATTGTATCTGAATACAGGAGACCTGTTCTCTCCATATTAATAAGAATTTTTTTAATCTGCACCTTCATCATTGCTGGTCATGAAACCATTGACCAATGGCAGCTGGGACAACCGGGCACACCTGTGATCAGGGGACAGCCCAGGGGCTGATGGGACATCTTTTCTCAAATTCCAGTGAAGAAGCAATTTTCTCCCTTTCACTGAAGCGGGGCAGGGCAGAGCAGTCTAGGATTAAAGAGACACACACAATGAAGCTAATTAAATTTAAGTGTAACTCGTGTTTAATTAGCAGACATTAAGAAAAATCAGAAAAGTGCAGTGATGTGGGAATACCCTTCACACGCTTTGGGACACATTTGGAAAAACAATTAGCAGAGTCTATTAAGAGCCTTAGAAATTTCCTTTGGTCAAGTCCTTTGGCTCTATAATTGAACTTCTGGGAACTCCTTTGAGGAGAATAACTCCAAATATGAAAATGGGACTGTTGATTAATTTTATTTGTAGAAGTTATACTGCCATGTATAATGATGAAATCTGGAAACCCAGATACCCGACAATGGGAAAAATTATGTAAATTAAAATATACTGTAAGACTTATATAGCCATTAAAATACCTTTATGAAAAGTTTTGATAGCATGAGAAACACTTGTGTTATATTATGTGAAAATGGCAAAACAGAAAACTTTATACATATTATGAAATCAAATGGGTATTTTTAAATACATGGAATGGGATAGAAAGGTATATTAAAATGATTAGCAGGGATTCTCTATGGGTAGGGTGAGATTATAGAAAATTGCTTTCTTTTTTAAATTTTCTGTACGGCTCAGAATTTTATAGCAGATGTTATCTTTTTCCATATGTTTATCCTCAGTGGAAGGGGGAGGTATTTTATTTCTGTCTGATACACACATCTCTGAGAGGTGGAGTTAACACAACTCCAAGTAGCTGCCCCAGGGGATGAAGTCACTGGTGACCCAACCAGGAGGGAGGAGAAGTTGCAGACCCTGTGGAGGACCTGCAGGAGGGGTCTTTTTGAATTCCTGCTTCTGTGTCTCTCCAAGGCTCTCAGCTGCCACTTAAGCTGCCCGTGTGGGTTTGGTCCCATTGGCCTGGGCCCCAGGGCTCAACCCCAGGTCAGCAGCGCAGATCTCCTTCAAGCTCCATCCCCAGCTCCCACAACCAGGTTCCCTGAGGTTCTTTGCAAGCGAGCATCCCTCCATTCCCAGCCTCGCCTTTCCAGAGTGTTTTTTTTTTTTCTCTTTCCTTGTGAGAGATTTAGGGAAATACATGGTGTGCCCCATCAAAACGACACAACCCTGGATTCTACAGGGGGTTGTATTTCTCATCGGCTGGAATATGGATTCCTGCTTTGAATCCAGTCTTATATAGCTCTGCATGCATGACAGTGGCCATGATGGGCTTCTCACCATGACTGGCACCGTCCCTCCATCCACCCAAGAGCCACCAATTTTCCCAGCGACCACAGCTCTCCCTCTGCAGCTCAGCAGCACAGATGTTCTGGGATGAGTGCTGGCCTCAGAGCCCTGCAGGAAGCCACCCACCCACACTCTCTCTCTCTCTGTCAGGCCTGCGTCTGCTGCCAGATGCTTCCCTCCTGTACCCTACTCGCCTGCCAAGGCAGTGAGAGGCTGCCAGCCCTCCCTGGTGCTGCCCACCCACCTTGTCCTCCGTCGTGCCTACAGCTGAGGTCCTCCTGGTCCTCTCCTGAGCCCGTGTCTGCCTCCTCGGGTTTGTCCCCAGATCCCCACCACCGCTCAGCAGGCCGTCAGGGCTACAAACAGAGCTCCTCACCCGGCTCCCCCGCCTCCCCAAAGCTTGCATGGGTACAACAAGGTAAATGTAGGCAACACCACAGCCTCTCCTTCTCCTTCTCCTTCTCCAGGGATGGAAGTGACTCTGGGTGAGTGCTCTAGTGAAACAGAGGGTGCTCCTCACCAAAGCACTGGAGTTCTCCACTCTACAGTTTGCATTTCTGATGGGATGGAACGCAAAGTCCAGATACCCGCCTTTACGCAAGAGTCTAATAAAGCTGCAGACGAAGGCTGGAGACAGTGATGAGCTTTTCTATGTGATGACACTGTGCATGCAATCTAACACGGAGAAGCACAACTAATCTTGAAAAGATCCCCACGACTTCAGAGGGTGGCACTGGTAGACCCATTTTACAGAGGAGGATACTGAGGCTCACTTAAGCAAACTAACTTGGTTACAGTCACAGAGGCAGTGAATGAAAGGTAGAAGTTCTGAACTCAGATCAAAGCTTGAGCATTAGGCATCACCCCAGAGGACACGGGCCCCAAACCCCAACGCCTTCAAGTCTAGGCAGCTCCTTGTAATAGGTTGATGGAGTAGCAAGAATAAGCATGGACAACTTTAGGATGGGGGTCATGGCAAAAGCCTCTGCCCATATGTCGTGTGTGTGTGTGGGGGGGGGTCCTGCAAATATACCCGATGACATAACAGGCAAGAATGTAGGCCCAATGTTGACAGAGCTCCCAGACTTTCAAGTGATGCCAACCAACATAGATTGTCATGCCCATCTCTGGGTGGTTGTGTGGGTTCAAACTTGACAAAAGCCCTGGGTGAGCCAGATAAAAAGCCTGGGGGACCCAACAGTTGCAGCCTCCCTGCCATGCTACCCCGTGCACCCTCCAAGCCTGCCTCGTGGCCGGGCGCCTGTCCCCTTTGCGAGGGCCCGCGCTACCTACCTGCACGATCTCCAGCATCTCCGCCTTGCTGATGTAGCCGTTCCCGTCCAAGTCGTACATGCTGAAGGCCCACTTCAGCTTCTGCTCCAGCTTGCCCCTCGACGTCACACTCAGGGCGATGATGAACTCTCTAAAGTCTATCGTCCCGTCTCCGTTGGCGTCGAAGGTGCGGAACACGTGCTCCGCAAATTTCGAAGCGTCCCCGTAAGGGAAAAAGTTCCCGTAGATTTTCTTAAACTCTTCCATGGACAAGTGTCCGCTGGGGCAGTCTCTCAAGAAGCCTTTGTACCACTCCTGGATCTCGTGCTCCGTGAAGTCGGTGCTCTCCAGCAGGTCCTGCATGACCTCCGGCCGCAGCTTACTGTTCTGCTTGCCCATCCCGGCAGCGCGAGTTCAACTGCAGAGACAAGAGAAGACAGGTGGATTCTAGAGCGTTCCTTAGGGGTGCACTCCATACCTTGTGATGGTTGCTTTGGGAAAAAGGAAAAGAAAGCAAACACTACACTGTCTAGGTTTTTCCAAAATAGCTGTTGGCCAAAGAAAATGGTGGAAAGACAGACTAGTAGAAGGTATTTAGCAAAAAATACAACTGACTGGGAAACTGGTGTTTCTTCTATTCAGAGCTAACGTGAAAGCAGGAGGGGAGAGGAGGCGGAGGAGGAGAGAGACCGATGAATTAACTGTTGACTTAGTTATGGCCTATCAGTTTGTAAGAGGCAGACACTGGATATCAAAAGGCTAGAACGGGGCCAGCACCATGGCTCACTTGGCTAATCCTCTGCCTGCGGCGACGGCACCCCGGGTTCTAGTCCCAGTCGGGGCGCCAGATTCTGTCCCAGTTGCTCCTCTTCCTGTCCAGCTCTCTGCTGTGGCCCGGGAAGGCAGTGGAGGATGGCCCAAGTGCTTGGGCCCTGCACCCCATGGGAGACCAGGAGGAAGAACCTGGCTCCTGTCATTGGATCGGCTCTGTGTGCTGGCCGCAATGGCCATTTGGTGGGTGAACCAATGGAAAAGGAAGATCTTTCTGTCTAAGGATGAGCGTTTGGCCCAATAGCTAAGACACCTTCATATTGAAGTGCCTGGATTCACGTCCAGGCTCCGCTTCCAACTCCAGCTTCCTGCTAACACATTCCCTGGGAAGTTGGGAAGGATGGCTCCAGTAGGTGGGTCCCTGCCACTCACGTGGGACACATGAATTAAGTTCCCGGTTCCTGGCTTCAGTTTCGCCAAGGTCTGGCTATTGCAGACTTTAGAGGTGTGAACCACTGAATGGGTGTGTACTCGCCCTCTCTCTATCCACCTTTCAAATGCAAAGAAATAAACATTTGAATAATAGACTTGGTTTTAACATGTAATCCAAGTACTATCTGGGAGAATTAAAGGAGAGTCAAAGGAAGACTGAGACCAAGAGGTGATTTGGCATGTTTTGTTGCTAGACTATTTCCAAGAAAAAGGCTTCTTGGTACTTTCTGAATATTATAACCAAACAGGAAGGGAAACAGGAGAAGCTCTATCTAAGAGCACTAAACACGAGCAAGCCAATTCAGTTATTTAAATCCACAGAATAAATCACTGCCATCATTAGGTTTTAGATGAAAAAGAGGATGTTTCATAAAGTTGTTTATGTCTCAGTATTGGGCTTATGAAACAGGCCAAGATTTCCTTCTTAAAATGCAAATAACCTGGTATTTTCTTATCATAACAGTAGCACACATCCCTAGGAAAATAGTAAAACAACTCAGTGACGCATCAAGAAAAGAGCCAACATCTGTTGAAACTCTCAAATAGATAAATCATGGTTAGCCTCTGAGTGTGAGTTCTTCCAGGTCTTTTGTATGCATGCTTATTGAAATAGGCTATTAATACACAGACAGTCCCTACTTTGTGGCTTTTTAAAAATAAATCTATATATTTGAGAGAGAGGGAGGGAGAGAGGTAGAAGGGGAGAGAGACAGACAGAGACAGAGGGAGAGATTGATTCCTATCTGCTGATTACTCTCCAAATATCTACAACACCCAGGCCAGGAGCCCAGGAACTGAATCCCAGTCTCCCAATTGACTGTGACTTGAGCCATCACTGCTGCCTCCAAGGGTCTGCAACAGTGGAAAACTAGAGTAAGGAGCAGGAGCTGGGAATCAAACACCAGTACTCCAACTTATTGACTTTAAAAATTTTTTTCTTGGTTTATTATATATTTTTAAAATAATTGTCCTCCAAAGAAAACTTTTATTTAAGGAATACAAACTTCATGCATTTCATAAGTCCAACTTTAGGAATATAGTGGTTCTGCCCACCATACCTGCCCTCCCATCCACACCCCCCCATTCCCTCTGCAGTTTCCAGTCCCATTCTCCACTAAGATCCATTTTCGATTAACTTTATACACCGAAGATCAACTCTAAGTAAATAGTTCAACAATTTGCATGAAAAAAAAATCTTCAACAGTAGAGACAAGGGCTATTCATAGTCATTGCATCGCAAAGTTAATTTCACTTTTATAGAAACTTAATTTTAAAGAAGTACCCAAGAATGATACATCTTTTGTGAGCATTTAGACATAACTATAACTTATGAGACATCAGACTATCCTCCACTTAATACATTAAAAGAAAATAAGCCCTTGAGAATGAGTTTTATCATTAATTAAGGAAGCACCTAAGAAAACAAGCAATGGAGTTAGATACTTAGGCATAACTAAGAGTTATAAGAATATTCTCCACTTAATACACTAAAATGAAATAAATCTTTTAGAACAAGTTTTACTGTTAACTCTCATAATACAACTCTTTGAGGACAGAGGTCCTGAATGGGGAGTTAGTACACAGTGACTCTTGTTAATTTAACAGTTAACACTCTTATGTGTGACATCAGTGATCACCCAAGGCTCTTGACATGAGCTGCCAAGGCTATGGAAACCTTTTGAACCCACAAACTCCATCAGTATTTAGACAAGGCCATAAGCACAGTGGAAGTTCTCTCTTCCCTTCAGAGAAAAAGCACCTCCTTCTTTGATGACCACTTCTTTTCACTGGGGTCTCACCCACTGAGGTCCTTCATGTTGGACATTTTTCTGCTACAATGTCTTGGCTTTACATGCCTGAAATGCTCTCATGGGCTTTTCAGCCAGACCAGGATATCTTAAGGGCTGATTTTGAGGTCAGAGTGCTATTTAAAGTGACTGTCACTCTATAAGTCTGCTGTGTGGACTGCTTCCCATATTGGAGCATTCACTCCTTTTTAATGACTTTTTGATTTTATGATGCTGTGAAAGCCATACACATTCAGTGGGAACTGTACTGTGAATTCTGAAATACAATCTTTTCTGGGGCTGGCACCATGAAGCACCATCCTCTCTCCTGATGTTGAGCAGAGGCAGCAGCTGTGACTTGCAGTCAGCCTCATGGTCACCAGGGGAAACTATAGCCCTCCACAGTGGACTGCACTGTGAAGCTGTGACATCCAGGTTGGGTGCATTCATTATATTCTCACTAAGGACAGTTTCACCTGCACATCTCATTATGTTTACACTTTAACACCACTTATGCTTACACTTTTGTTATCTATTGTTTAACTTAACATAGGGTGGCAATTAAGGGCAACTCTTATCAGGAGTGAAAATATCTATCACCACCTTCTTTCGATTCATGGGGATACTCAGTGTCCACCACGCTTGCTATGGTTCTATGGGTGCCAGGAGTAAGACATGGTTCCTCCTTCCCTAAGGGGCACCCAGTTGTGTGTGTACAGTAATGGCAGTGGCAGTGCAGGGACATTACGAGAGAAATCCCTCCTATGGAGCCAGAGGAGTGGATGGTGAGTGCAGAGAGAGTAACTAGAAAGGTGGCCCAAGCCAAAGGGGATAGGGGTGCCATCAGTGACTGGCAAAGCAGCTGCCGTTTGACCTGAGCTCCTAGTTCTGAAGTCTTATGCTTTCAGCACGGTCAAGACAAGTCCCTTCTGTCTCTGTACTCGTATTTTCAATTTTTGAATGTGCATTTATTTGCTCATGTCTGCCTCCCTCTTACTACAGCATCAGCCCTCCAGACAGGGTCTCCATGGAGATTGCTTTGTCTCTCCAGGACCCTCCTAGAGGCATTTGGTGGATGATTGAGGAAAGAAACTAAAAAATGACCGACAGAAAGAAAGGCAACTACAATACGCAAATATGGAATAGCCATCTTGGAAAAGCAGGCTCTCTGCCCCAAGGAGGAGGGCATTGGCGCACCGAAGCCTACCCTGTAGTTGAGACTTGGTCGTAGCATTTTTTATATGCTGACTGCATCACCTGTCTGCTGTCCTCCCTAAGGAGATAGCCCACGGGGCAGTCTTGGGCTTCCAGACTTCTCAGAACACCCACAGCTGGGAAGTGCTGAGGAGTGAGAGAGCCAGATTCAATGGCAAGTTTGAATGATTTTGGTTTGAGTTCTGCATTGGAGGCAGAATCTGGTTCTGCTCTTGCTCATAAGGGCCTTCAAGTTCATGGAAGGAGTGAGCATTTGGCGTGGCTATTTCAAGCCACTGCTTGGGATGCCTGCATCCCACATTGGAGTGCCTCGTTCAATCCAGGTTATTCTATTTGGCGTCCAGCTTTCTGCTAATAGTGTGCTCTGGGAGACAGCAGGTGATAGTCCGAGCACTCGAGTTCCTTCCACCCACATTGGAGACCTGGATCGAGTTCCAGGCTCCTGGCTTTTGCCTGGCCCAACCCCAATTATTGTAGGCATCTGGGGGAGTGAATCAGCAGATGGAAGACTATGTGTCTTTGCCTTTCAAAGAAAGAGTTTTTTAAAAAGCTTATGGAAAACGCATATTATGAAAAGCTTATGTTTAAGTTTCAAAAATCTTTTGCACAAAAATAAGCCTATCTTTTAATTCCATTTTAAAAAAGATTTCTTTCTTTGAAAGGCAGAGTTAGAGAGAGAGAGAGAGAGAGAGAGAGATCTTGCATTTGCTATTCACTTCCCATATAGCCACAATGGCGGGGGCTGGGCCAGCTGAAGCCAGGAGCTTCATTTGGTCCCATATGGGTTCAGGGGCCCAAGCACTTTGGCCATCTTCCGCTGTTTTCCCAGACACATTAGCAGGGAGCTGGATTGGAAGTGGAGCAACTAGGGCTCGAACTGGTGCCCATTTGGGATGCAGGTGTTGCAGGTGGCGGTTTAACTCACTATGTCACAAGGCTGGGCCCTTGGTTCCATTTCCCAGAAACTTTTTGAAGTAGCCTAGTAAACAGCCATCCCAGAAATACAGAGAACAAGCTGCCCTCCTGTCGGGCACGGTCAGCAGCTACAGGAACCTTGATGCAAAACCATGCAAATGCATCTCACAGAGGAGTCAAATTAAACACTAACTACAAAATGCAGCAAAGACAATGCCTAAACTGAACCTTCCTCACGTGCATCTTATCTTCCCCAGAGGAAAAAGACAGGGAAGCCAGAGAGGCTGGTTTGTATTTGAATTTTAAAAGTGTCCCTCAGTGGCTAAGCTGGCAATTTGCCCACGGCCAGCATTCAGAACCTTGAGGTCATACATAATGCAGAAGTTTACAGAGGGTGGAATTTACAAGGAATTCCGAGCCTTCCCTTTGGGGAGGGCTTTAGAACACAGCTCTTTGGAGCGGCCTTCAATCAGATTGCCAATGCACAAAAATCACTATGTCTGGCCTGGGTGGTGGGGGGAGGGGGAGACTGCCGTTTTGAGATTTAAATCTACTTTCAAAGAATGATTGGTTTCTCTGCATGTGTACAGCACCATGTCTTTGAAACCAAACTTCAGTTCCTTCCCCAAGGTTTAAAAAGTACTTCTCCTTTATTAGCTGTGTTTGCCTTAGAAAGTCTCCCACCAAGACTGATCCATGTGGAGCGATTTGTCAGTAAACAGTAATTAAACCACACTTACAGAATCATTAGCACAGAAAGACCAAAACACAAACAAGGCAGAAGAGCCTAGGATAAGGGATGTGGGAAGCAAGTGTTTGCCATGTAGTCCAGGATTTGTTTCAGGAGGCAACTGCCAACGCTTTGCTAAGCACTGTGCCTGAACACGAGACCCCATCTGGACTTAGAAAAATCTCAAGAGACGTATGATAGGAGTTCGTGCCTGGGGTGGGGGTAGGGGCAGGGCAGCGGGGCTGGAAGGGGAGAGGAGGGGAGGAATTGGTGGCGGGAGACAGAGAATTGCCCCATACCACCTTTTCCTTCAAGAAAACAGGAACTGAAGGAAGGCAGCAGTGAATCATGTCAAGGAAATGCTACATTAATTAGCGTGCAACAGAAATACTGGCCTGGAGCCAGCACCATGGCTCACTTGGCTAATCCTCTGCCTGCGGCACTGATACTCCAGGTTCTAGTCCTGGTTGGGGTGCCGGTTCTGTCCCGGTTGCCCCTCTTCCAGTCCAGCTCTTGCTGTGGCCCGGGAAGGCAGTGGAGGATGGGCCAAGTGCTTGGGCCCTGCACCCCATGGGAGACCAGGAGAAGGCACCTGGCTCCTGGCTTTGGATCGGTGCAGCGCGCTGGCCGTGGCGGCCATTTGGGGGTGAACCAACAGAAGGAAGACCTTTCTCTCTCTCACTAACTCTGCCTGTCAAAAAAAAAAAAAAAAAAAAAAGAAAGAAAAATAAATACTGGTCTGGAGACAAAAGTTGCACCTCAGGTCAAATCTTTTTCATTACTCCATTCGGTTATTAAAACATTGACCTTGTGCCAGTAAGACATAGCAAGGAAAAGCTCAGGACACAGAACAAAACACTTGGGTTCAAAGCCCAGCTCTACCGTTTACTTGCTGCTGAGTAATTGCTTGATTTGGTGGTGTACCTGTTTCCTCATCTGGACAGTGAGTTTAATAATATGGATTCGGGGCTGGGGCTGGCACTGTGGCACACTGGGTTAAACCACCATCTACAGTACTGGCGTCCCATATGAACACCAGTTCAAGTCTTGGCCACTCCACTTCTGATCCAGCTCCCTGCTAATGTACCTGGGAAAAGCAATGGAAGATGGTCCAAGGATTTGGGCCCTTGCATCCACTTGGGAGACCCAGAGGAAGCTCCTGGCTCCTGGCTTTGGCCCAGCCCAGCCTTGGCCAATGTGTCCATTTGGGGAAGAGACCCAGTAACTCTGCCTTTCAAATAAATAAATCTTTAAAATAATACAGATTCATATCTCATTGATTTGACATGAGAATTAAAAGATCTAACCATATATATGAAACTTCAGCACTGAGTCAGGCCAGGCTCCATGGTAAATGAAAACAGCAGGTTATTCTTGCTGGCTGTGGTTTGCTCCCCAAAGTTTGCATGCTAGGAGCTTGGTGGCTGGTGCGGTGACGTCGAGGTGGTGGAAACGCTGAGGGGTGGGGCCTCACGAGAGGTAGTGAGGTCACAGGTACTCCAGTCTCACAAATGGATTCATGCTGTCACCAGGTGAGTGGGTCTGGTCTCGTGGGAGTGGCTTACTTCTTGTTGCAAGGGGAGTTGCCACCATAGCAGTGAACTTGGCCCCTCCCTGGCCTCGGGCATCCCATCCCGCCCTCTCACATGCACTCCTGCTCTGAGGCCAAGGTCACGCTGTGTAGTCACAGGCCCTCTTCAGGGGCCTCACCAGAAGCCTACGTAGGGTTTTCAGCTTCCCAAACCGTGAATAAATCTCTTTTCTGTATAAAGAAAGTGAGCCGGCCCCAGGCATTTTGTTATGACAACACAAGGACGGATGAATCCAATGGCCCCTGTTATGCTAGTCCTTTGAATCTTCACCTAACCCTACGTGACAGGCAGGGCAGGCTTTACCATGTGATACACAAAGAGGGGAAAACTCGGAGAGGTGCAAGGACTTGTTCCAAGTCACACACCTGGTGAACGACAGCGTCAAACCACCAGCCTGGCTTGCTGCGTGCTTGCCCACTGGTTCTGCCACTTTGCCCTATGAGCTCCAGGAACAAAGCACATATGGAATTGCAAGTCCCGTAAAAGTCAGAAGAACGTACACAAGTGGGGCCAGATAACCTCCTGGTGGAACATGGAGGTAACAAGTGCCTACCAGGAGCAAGGCTCCACTCGAGGCACTGGGCATTCATAAGGAAACACCAGGCAAACATCCCTACAGTCACGGAGCTTACAATCCGGCAGTAAAGGGCATATGTAAAAGCAAGTAACCAAGAGAGAGTTAGGTGGGCATGCGCCACACAGGAAAGAACAGGGGGCTGGTGAATGCCAGGGTGGTTTGTTGGGCACAGACATTTAACAAAAGAATCCAGGGAAGGTCCCATTGAGAGAGTTATAATGAAAAAGACCAGAGAAGTGACAGCGGGTGTGGCCATGGAGTCAGCTGGGACGAGAATACTCCAGGCAGCAAGAATGGCCAATGGGAAGGGTCTAACTGGAGCTGTGCTTGTAGTGATGTAGGGTATGACTGACTGGAGTGGAGGGCGTGGCAGAGTGAAGGAGATGAGGTTCTATGGTCACGGGAGGCTAGATGGTGTGGACCTGGAGGCGATCACAGAACTTGCATTTCCACTCCAAGTGAGACAGAGCCACTGCTGGGATTTCAGCCGAGAAGTAATGAGGGATTTAGGTTCTACCAGGATCGCTCTGGCTGCTGAGTGGGAAAAGGCAGAGGCAGCTAAGTTAGGAGACCTTGCAATGATTCAGGCAAGAGACGATGGTGGCAGGAGCCATGGGGGAGCCGCAGAGGAGGGGATGAGGGGTTGGATTCTGGATACCACTGGAAGGTAGAATCAGCAGGACTGGGTGATAGTTCAGATGAAGCATGTGGGGAAAACAAAAACAAAAACCAAGAGCAATTCAGCCTGGCTCCAGGGTGTTGCCCTGAGCAAGCGTAAGGATGAAGTTGACATCTACAGAAATGGAGAAAACGCAGGGGAAGCAGGGCTGGGGATGGGGCAGAGATGTGGGCATCAGTGCTCAGCTGTACACATGTTAATTCTGAGATGCTGGTTAGAATACAACTGGAGATGTCCCCCAGGTGGCTGGATTTCTAGGTCTAAAATTAGAGAGAGAGGTTCAGGGAGTCATCAGTAGACAAACAGCCCTATAGCCAAAGACTGGCTGAGAGCCCCAGGAAAGCATGGATTGTGGATGGACTCCTCAATCACTGTGACATTGAGACTCAGAGATAAGAGTGAGCCAGTAAAGGAGAGGGAGGGAGAGGTCAGTGGTTAGGGACAGAGGCTGAGACCATGCCTTCATCAAGACTGTGCCCTTTCTGCCCAGGGAAAGACTGAGCACTGAAGGGCTGGTGCTGTGGCCCAGGGGGTTAAGCCATTGTCTGCAGTGCTGGCAGCCTGTATGGGTGCTGGTTTGAGTCCTGGCTGCTCCGCTTCTGATCCAGCTCCCTGCTAGTATGCCTGGGAAAGCAATAGAAGATAGCCCAAATACTTGGGCCCCTGAACCCACATGGGAGACCCAGAGAAAGCTTTTGGTTTTGGCCTAGCCCGGCCCTGGCCATTGTGGCCATTTGGAGATAGAACTAACAGATGGAAGATCTCTCTCCTTCTCTAACTCTGCCTTTTAAATAAATAATCTTTAAAAAAATAGACTGCATATGGAAAGTGCTCAATACCATGCAACAAGTAAGAATTACAGCTTTTCGTTCCCTCTCTGAATCTTGTGATGGCTCCTTCACCCCATCCTGCCCCATCTCCCCCATCTCAGTAAGACACCTGCTTCCCTCCAGTTGCTCACTCTGAAACCTAAGGGCTCCTCAGATGCCTTCCGGTTTTATTCTATTAGCATGTAGTGTTCATTCTGTCTCAAGTCCATTCACTTCTCACCATTGCCATGGTCACCACCTCAATCCAAACTCCTATGAGCTCCTTCCTGGTCTTCTACAACACCCTCCTCCTACAGTCCCACTTTCCACTCTGGCCTTCTCTCCCTTACTACCTCTATCCCAACCTACTCTCCACTTAGCCTCCCAGAGTGACCTGTCAAGACACCAATCGGGGGCAGGCATTCGGCCTAGTGGCTGAGTTACCGGTTGGGATGCCTGTATCCCAGCCTGAGTGCCTAGGTTCAAGTTCCAGTTTTGCCCTTGACTCCTGCTGCCTGTCCATGTGCATGCTGGGAATCAGCAGGTGACGGCTCAAGTTCTTGCATCCCTGCCACCCAAATGGGAGAACAAGTCTCTGGCTCTTGGCTTTGCCTGGCCTAGCCCCAGTTGTTATAGAAATTTGGGGAGAGCACCAGCAGATGGAAGGTCTCTATGTTTATAAAAATGTTGAATGATAAGAACTTTAAAACTCACAAGTCACACTACAATTCCTCTGATTGAAGATCTACAAGGTCTTCCACACTTGCAGTCAGGTGCAGGCTCTCTCCTTTCATCCGTGAGACTCTGTGTGACTGCTCTGACTTCTCCCTCAGGGCCCCCTCTGCTCCAGGGACCCTAGCCTCCTACAAGTTCCATCTCTTACCTTTTAAGAGCTTTCACACTTCCTTATGTGCACACACACCTATCCTATCAAGCATCAGCGTCCTATTATTCATGGTTTACTCTGAGAAGGACACTGTTTCCCAACTTTTTGGGGACCATTTCCAGTCTCTCCAGTCTCAGTTAATAAATCTGAGGTTATGACTGACCACAGATGACAACGGAAATATATGAAAGAGAAAATACCAAATCACCAATGAAGTACGACCAGGCACCTACAATATGAAGTCAATTTTCCATTGACAAAGAAATAACAAGTAAAAATGACACACAGGGAAAGGCATGGCGGTGAGTAGACAATATTCGGAATCCCTGTGCCTGTTTCGTTTGTGTCCGTGGAGGAAACCACCTGAACCACTGCATCGCTGTGATTCCTCACGAGATTCTGGAAACTCAGACTTCCTCAGAGCCCAGAGTTAGATTTTCCAGGAAAAGTCCACAACTTTCCCTGGACAGCCTGGTGAACTCGGGAGAAAAGTCTCAATGCAAATGGCACCAAAGCCTCCTAAAATGGAATTGACAAGGTGCCAGCAGCTGAAGTCAAGTTTGGCTGCCATAGGGAACGCGGGCCCTGCAGTGGATCCAGAAATGTTCTTTACAATAGTTGCCTAATTTGGGGCAGTGTAACTTGTCCACTAAAAGCTGCTCTGAGTTTTCAACCAATGCAAAGTCTAAATGATGGAAACATAACTAGAGGGGGCCGGCGCCGTGGCGCTGTAGGTTAATCCTCTGCCAGCAGCAACAGCATCCCACATGGGCGCCGGTTCAATCCTAGCTGCTCCACTTCTGATCCAGCTTTCTGCTATGGCCTGCGAAAGCAGCAGTGGCCTTGGGGAGTGAACCAGCAGATGGGAGATCTTTTTCCCTCTCTCTCCCCTCAATGTCTGTAACTCTACCTCTCCAATTAAAAAAAAAAAAAAGATTAGTTAAAAAAAAAACATAACTAGAAAAAGGTTATTCAAATGTAAGGAAGGAAATTATGAAATTTACGTATAGAGAGGGAGCATTCATTTATCATAGCTTAGACACCAGGGATTTTAACCCCCTGAATTTTGCCAGTGGCCAACATCCCACACTGTTACTTCTAGGTCTGTTGTCTTTGATTCTCACTGGAACAAAATCATGAGTCAAGAGCAACCCGAAGGGCACACTGCTTCAGAGTGTCTCTGCAATGGGAATTTGGAAGGAGACCGTACCCACAAATGGACACATAAGGTAACTTCGAAGACTCAGTGGAAAATGAAACTAAAACATAAGTTCACTTTTGTACAAAAAATTTTGAAACCTATGCATAGTGTTTCAAAACACGAACTTTTTGAAACCACTTGTATGCACAGATTTCAAACTTTTTTTGCATCAAGTAAGTATCTGGGGCACACGTTTAGGCAGTAGTTAAGACTCTATGTGGAATGCTTGTGTCCATATCAGAAACCCTAGGCCTACGTCCTGGCTCCACTTCTAGTTCTAGCTTCCTGTCTGTATCCACCGGAAGGTAGCAGGTGATGTCTCAAGTGCTTGGATCTCTGCCACCCTCATGGGAAATCTAAACTAAGTTCCAGGCTCCTTGCTTGGCCTGGCCCATCCCTGACAACTGTGGAAATTTGAGGAGTGAATCAGTACATGGAAGACATCTTTCTGCCTTTCAAATGCATTTTTAAAATATTTTAATTCCATGCTCCATGAGCTTGTTGAAACATCCAATTTATGTATAACAGGCAAATGAGGAAATAAAATGCAGCGGTGAATCAAGAAAACAATTAAAATATTCCAGAGGAAGAACTGAAGAGTTATAGCACGATCCCACTAACTTAGCCTTGACCTTGGAATAGCCTCCCTCTGCAGCCCGGAAATGAGGCTTGCAACCCATCTGCATCTCCGATGGCTTTGCTGCAGTTGTCTGAGGATGTTCTCGAGGCACTGCTTGTCCTGTGGCCCCCTTCCTCACTAGGATAGCCAAGGGGGCGGAGGGGATGCCCCGGCCCTTCCTCCCACTCTGGAGGGCTGAGTGGGTTTCAAAACAAAACTGATCTACTACAGAAAATCTGGTGAGTAGGAAGTCACCACAACCCAATTCGTTCTTCCTTTTGCTTTCTCTAGGGTTTGAGATAAAGTCCAGGAAATCATCCCCACCCCCCACCCCCCCCCCCGGAGAGCAGGGATCACTGTTTCTAAAAGATCTGAGATCCTGTTGTATACAGCATGCACTTCAGACTGCAGAGGGCCTGGCCTTGGGCACTTCTCCAAGTTTTATTTCCATAAATATGAAGTGCTACCGCATTGATGTCAACAAAACATGCATTTCTTATAAAGAAATTCAGCATTTTTTGTAAAAAAATTATTTATGCATTTGAAAGTCAGTGTTACAGAGAGGCAGAGACATAGAGAAACAGATCTTTCATTTGCTGGTTCCCTCCTCCCTACATGGCTGCAAGGCCAGGGCTGAGCCAGGAGCTCCATCAGGGTTTCCATGCGTGTGCAGGGGCCCAAGCCCTTGGGCTATCTTCCATTGCTTTATCAGGTGCATTAGCTGGGAGCTGGATCAGAAGTGGAGAAGTCGGGACTCGAACTGGCACCCACATGGAATGATGACATGGTAGGCTGTGGCTAAACCCACTGTGCTACAATACTGGCCCCAAAATGTGCATTTCTGATAAGAATCTGAACAGAACAGTATCTAACAACAACCCTCTGCTCCTCCCCAAACTGTGGAAATACGAAATTTTGTTTTGATCATACATCTTATTTTTAGGAAGTCTAAGTAATAATATTAAAAACAAGAAATTGGGGTAAGTTTGTGGCTCAGCAGGAAGCCATCTCATGCCATATGAAACTTCCAATTTGAGTTCTGTATCTTCCTCTTCTGATCAGCTCCCCGCTAATGCAACCTGGGGGCGGCAAGTGACGGCCCAAGTTTTCAGCCCCTTCCACCTACATAGGATACCTGGGTGAAGTTTCAGGTTCTGGTTCAGTGTGGCCCAGCCCCATCTATTGTGGGCATTTGGGGAATGATGCAAAAGATGGAAAATCTCTCTCTCTGCTGCTTTGTCGTTCAAGGAATCAAAAATAAACATTTTTTAAAAATAAGAGATTAAACACCCTCATTGTGATATAACAGCACTCCCTAGAAAACTACTACTTACAAATCAAAAAATGGAAAATATTTTTTAGAAAGACACCAATCACTGTTGATAGGTGTGAATATCTATACCCCCTAAACATTTAAATACGTATGCTTCAACTTTCATGTTCACTTTAAACATATTGTGGACATGACTCAATGTTACACACATGGATATTTCTCAACCTTTTAAACTACTGAATTTTCACTCATTGATTGATCCAGCAGAAATGTTGAGGGCTGACCTTGTGCCAAGCATTGAATGAGGTAAAAAATACAACAGTTACTAACACGAGGCTTACAGCTACAGGTATCGCATTGCATGAGGTTTGTTTATCTCCCCTTGAGAAACATTTAGGTTGACTGTATTTTCCTTTTATTCGTTAGTCACTTACTTCAGAGTCACAGTTGCTGAAGTCCTTGGGCAGAATTTATTTTAAAGATTTATTCATTTATTTCAAGTTGGAGAGACAGATATGGAGAAACAAAGAGACAGGTGGATGGGGGGGGGGGGAGTCAGACAGGTGGAGGGGGAGAGGGATCTTGCATCCCCCAGTTCACTTCCCAAATGACGGCAACAGCTAGGCCTAGGCCAGGCAGAAGACAGGAGCCAGGAGCTCACCCAGACCTCCCACATGGGTGGCAGGAACCCAAGTGCTTGGGCTATCATCTGCTGCCTCTCAGGGGCATCAGTAGGCAGCTGGATAGGAAGGGAAGAGGAGCTGGGACTCGGATCAGGCACTTTGACGTGGGACGTGGCATCCCAGGCAGCGGCTTAACCCACTGTCCACAACACCAGCCCCTACAAAGAGGTTCTCGATGTACCTCCAGCCCCTGCCTTCTGAATTCTCTGCTAAGCCATTCTCTCTGCAGCCTATATATCCTAACCACACATCTCAGGAAGGTGTTCACATCCGCGGGGATGAGAATGTAAGTAGTACTGGAGTTGAAATCGCACCCCACTTCCTCTGGGATGCCCATTACAGGGAGACCCACTTGAGTTTGCATTTGCTACTCTAGCACTTAGGAGGCACCCCGTCCTGCTCTCCACAGAGAACCTTGAATCATGGCATCGCCTAGAGAGATCCGTGGACCTAAACTGCACCTACCCCTGCTAGTGCAGGGTACTCAACTTCTCTGGACACCTCCTTTCCTGGCTACTTCTAGTCCAGGGAGTGGCTAACACCCACTCCCTCCCCGACAGCGGGCACCTGGAGGTGGCTTACGTTACATACTTCCTGCGTCCCTGGGAACGTGGACGGAGACCACTCTAGATGGTCACTGCCAGGCTTGTAGACGCTGCGAAGTCATCTACAGCAAAGAAATGGGGGGAGTGCCCGAAGCCCGGGCTTCCGACGAAGTGCGCATGTCCCTAGCCATCACCTCCTCGCCCCGCTGGGTGGACAGACCACTGTAGCAGTGCGGCCCGAGTTGGCCGCCGCAGGGGCCGGGTGCTGGGCCCGGGCTGCTGCCGAGACGGGAAGAGAACGGAGCCCTGGGCGGTCCACAGTTCCTCCTGCTGCCCTCAGCCCAGATGCTACCCAGGCAGACTTCGGAGGAGTCCCAATAACAACAGATGCCTGCTTCGCTCAAGGTGCCAAACACTTTCTCCCTTCAAACATGGAAGTACAGCTTTGGCTTCCGGTCAGACCAGTGGGCCCTTCTGGACGGGAAGCAAATAGGTGGACGGTGGCCATGCAGGTCCTGTCACGTCACCAGCAACAGGAGGGACAGGAGGAGTGGCAGTCTCTCAGCTGTCCTCCAGGGCCCACAATGCCCTGGGGGGATTGATTCAAGCCCCTCCACGGAGTCTAAAAACAGTTTTTAATTGTGTTTATTTATTCAGTAGACATGTTTAACAGCTACTGTCTCCTGGCTCAGAAGGAATTACTCCTTAAAAATAATGTCCTCCACGAGACAGAGAAATGACAGGGATCTGGGATTTTTAGAAGGCATTCAGGGTATTTTCAGTTGTATTTTTTCATCTTCACTATTATGTTGTAGAATTGGTACGCGGGCTACAATAGCTTGATTTTACTCCAAGGAGGAGGGGCTTAGAGAAACTGTCATGAGAAATTCACACAGCCCATGGCCGCAGGGGAGTGTGGGCAGAACCACCCTCCCCCAGACCTCTGGCTGGGGGCAATTTTGGTATCTTCGAATGAATGGTTTGTCCTATTGGAAGGTTCCAAATAATGACTCCCTGTCTCGGCCGACTTGGCTACAACAGGAAAGCTTGTCCATTATGTGTATGCACAAGGGGGACGTCTCATCACTGGCTCACGGGACACCATGAAGCAGCTTCTTTGAGGCTCTTGTGCACCTGTTGCTTTGCAGCAGCCGGGCGTGTAGGGTGAACACTGCACATGACGACAGAAAAGCCGCACCAAAATCCTGCCCGTGGCATTGCTTTGTGCGACCCTGAGAAAGTCCTTCGACACCCCGTGGTCTCTACTGCAAGATAGGCGCAATACCACCTCTCTCAGATGGCTGCTTGGAGGACGGAGAGAGGAAAGGGGGGACTGCATTTTCCCCAAAGCTCTCCATGGTTCCTCTGTGCAGTCAGCAGTCCCAGGAGCAGTAAGGATTCTCCAGGTCCCTAGCTCTGCCGGGGCTTCCGGCTCTGATGGCTCCTCCCCCAGATCTCTCCTACACACAGCAGCCCTGCTGTGGATCTGAAATGCTCTCCTTTCCCACCAGCTGCTTCCCTGTCTTAATTCGCACTCAGCTCTCCACTCTCCATGGCAACACCCCCCTCCCTTCTCTGACCACATCTCCCCGAAAGTGCTCCAGCCCCACCTTGTCCTCCTCCTCAGCACTTACAACAATTGGAATTAATTATTCATACACGTTGCTGAACATCAGCGTCTCTGGGCAGATCTCCAGTCAACTACAGGCGGGGTCCTGACTGCACAGGCGTGCCAGGTATTGCAGCTCCTCTTCCTAATGAAAACTGGCCAACAAGGTCATCAAGGAGATTAAGGAAGGGATAGATTCCCTTTGAAGGACCCAGGCTGCATACTCAGGCCACGGCATGGTCTCCAGACTGGACCATCACAGATCTCCTCTCAGTAAGGAGTGCATTCTGTCCCCCGACTCGGACTCTACACAGACACTCACGTCTGTGCCACAGTGCTTCCTAAGCAGAACCTGGATAGATCAGATCGTTTGTAGTGTGACTGTTGCTTTCCCCGGGCCTGAGGCAGCTGGACTAATATCCATCATGCAATGAAAAGAAATCAGGAGGTGTCCAAACACCTATAGGGGCAGGGGAGTGGAGCGAGAGGGAGAGGGGAGGTGGATGCTAGGGAAAAAATGCAGGAAATGACCAATACAAGCGTGGAGGCAGTAACGAGGACCAAAGAGAATACAATCCAGGCCATCCGTCCATTTGTCATGTCCAGAGGCTACCCAGACAGCAGCAGCAGCAGAGACGCAAGCATGGGGGTTTTTAAGCAAAGCAGCCTCTGGCTGAGTCTGGCAGCCAAACAAGAATGTTTACGAAGGGCAGCTAAGCCGTGCCCTGACGCACCGCAGAGCCCTGCGTGAAGGCGCATACTCTACAGCACCCCGGGGAGAAGGGCGGCGCCAGCCAGCGTGCCCTCAGAGAGCGCTCGATTTTGCCTGCAGAGAAATATTCTGCTATTGTCTCCCACCTCCCACCTCCCACCAGCCCTCCCAGGGGTTGCAGGGTTATTGAAGGGCTCACTAGAATTGCCAGGTAAAATACAGGATGCCCGGTCACACTTGCAGTCCAGATAAACAACAAATACTATTTTAGGATAGAAATGTCCCAAATATTGATGGGCAGGCTTACCCTAAACAAAACAGAAACTGTTCTTTTTCTGGAATAATGTAACTGAGGATCTCGCGTGTGTGTTTGCTCACCCTAGCACCGCACCCCACCCCTGTGGCTCCCTCTAACACCCTGTCCATTAGATGTCCTTGTGCTTGGGTGGAAGGCGGGCCTTGCCATTGTACTGTGGGAGCCTGGGAACCCACGCCTGTCAGAATCACAATGCATCTCTGCTCTGGCCACAGACCGAGGCTCCCTCTTGCTTCTAAGTCATGCCTCTACTCTCGCTTCCACCGAACGCCATTCCAACGTCAGGCCTCTTGCAATGGGGTCTGACTCCATTTTGGATGGGTGACTGTTGACAGCCTCACTCCTCCTCCTGCCCCTTAGGGCCCACATCTGGGACAGCTCAGAAAGGGTACCCCCTCCTTGGCACCAGTGGGAGATTCAAACCAGGAATGCCCCTGTCCGCACGCCCGACACCTTGCCTGACCACCGTCTCCTTCCCCTCTCTTCTCAAGCCATTGTGGAGCTAGCTTGAGAAGCCTTCCCTGCCCTCCCTGAAGGCCCTATTAGGTGAGCAACAAACCTTTTTATGCTCTCGTGGTGTGCACACAGCAGCATCGGTCTTTTAGTCTGAACCATACGTGGACTTGGCTTCAGTCCCTCCTATGTTTGAAGGCAGATCACAAGCCCTCCAAATGTCCCTCCCTAGTTTATTCATGTCTCAATGACACAAGGGAAAAAACTTTTATCATGTAGACCTACGAGCCGTCAACCATAGTGCTGGCAGAATGTGTCTAGGTATACAGATTCTCAGGTAACCCTCATTAAACTTGTAGAAGTAACATTATTATTCCTATTTGTAACAGATGGGGAACCAGGAAGCCAGGAGAGGTTCAGATTAAAATTCTGTTCTATCTGGACTGGAAGACTGTGTTCTACCCCAGTCACACAGGTTGGCTTAATCCTTGAACACCTCCACGGAAGCCCAGGCGCTGTGCTCACACATCAGGGAGCCTATTTCCATACTGCACCTTGCATCTCCAGAGGGAAGTCTTAGACATCACCTACATACAATAAGAAGCACTCAACTCTAAGATCACCACCCTTCTTGGCTTCTTCCCTCTCTATTTCAACACAGAGGAGAATGACACGGGCAGGGGTGGAGATGACCTGAGCACACCCAGTGGTGATTTCAGTTCATCCTGGGGGCTCAGAGAGGTGTCTTACAGACACAGAGGCAAATGTGGGCATGCCCTACAAAAAGGCAAATCACTTCCCATGCTGAGCAAATAAAGTACACGGTGGAGAATGGAAATGGTGGCTGAGGTTCAGAGTTGAGGGGAGAAAGGAGACCCACAAAGAGACGAGAACCTTTAGGATTTTCACGACCCATCAGCCACTAAATAGAGCAACCCAAATGGAGTTTGGGCAGAATCAGAGCAGGCTCAGAGAAGCCAGGTAGCTAATGGGCATCCAGTTCCGGAAAGATCTACTGCCATTGAGAAGGACTTGTAATCCACTCCCAGGGTCTATGGGCAAGAACAGTGTTTTCATAATGAATTGATCCCACTGAATTACAAATATTGATAGAGGATGGCTATTATTACAAACAATACCTACTGATTGGCTGAATTTTTTTATTACCTGGGGAAGAAACGATTCTCAGTTGTTTTATTGCCTTTAAGATTTATTTTTTTATTTGAAAAGCAGAGTTAGTGTGTGTGTGTGTGTGTGTGTGTGTGTGTGACAGAGAAAGAGAGCAAGTGAACAAGCAAGCTTCCATCTGCTAGTTCACTCCCTAAATGGCCACAACGGCCAGATTGGGGCTGATCCAAAGCCAGGAGTTTCCTCTGAGTCTCCCATGTGGGTGTAGGGGGCCAAGGAACTTGGGCCATCTTCCACTGCTTTCCCAGGCACATTAGCAAGGAGCTGGACTGGAAGTGGAACAGCAGGGACTCCAACTGGTACCTATCTGGGATTGCTTGTTTTAAAATCAGCTTTTTAAAGAATATCATAGATGTGAGATAAAGTGACGAGAACAAAACAAAACCTCCACGTACCATTAGAAAAAAAAGGAGTCATAGGGAGATGCTTTTCAACTTTATTTCCCGCTACTGATACGATCTCTTAATCCAAGGCTTAACTATCTCCCATCTGATCTCAGAAATATTAACTGTTCAGCTTTCTTCAAGGCTCCCTCCCTGGTTGTCTCATTTTCTTTCTCAAGTCGTCCACAGCTTCCTGCTGATGATCGAGTAGAGGCCAAATCCAGTAGCTTTGAACCTAAGACTTTCCAAGGTCACACCTGAATCTAATGAGATCACCATATTCCCCACTCCACCTTGATCTTGACAAGTGCTTTTGTTCCCTACACCAACCCTCCCAATGGTCAGATGAATGAAGCTTATGACAGCACACACAATTTCTTGAAAACATGGACTCGTTTCCCAGTGGTAAATACTGCAATTCCAGCTCCCTCATCCTCTACTTGTGTAATCTTACTTGGTGTTCAGGGCCGGGGGGTGGGGGGAATATTACTCTGTCCAGCTGTGCTTCCCTTCGCAGTGAGCATTAAGTGTAGCCATGGATGGCTAAGGATTTCTTCATGGTACTGAGAAAGATACTGACACGTGGCTCAAGAAATTATGGTTCCATTCTTTTGAGCCTACAGCCTTTGGGGCACAGGCAGTGAGACATGGCTTGTTTCACTTTTAAGAACTCCATGAAGCTGGAATATTTATGGATATTAATGTCAGGTAACGGCAAGGTAGCTGACAATTATTTCTAGCAATTGTTCAGTCAGTATTAACTAAAGACCATTCCTTCCCAAGACTATTGGCTGTAGACTTCATGAGTCCTCCTGTTACTAAGGAATATCTATCTGGGCAACTAGGATTTTGGTCTAGGATCAAAGTTTATCAGGAATGGTATTAGTATAGATGTATTCCTTACATTTTGTTTTTCTTAGGAAATTCAAAGTAGTCTCATGATCTTTCTGATGGTGGTGCTTATAAAGTGAGCAAACACAAAAATAGTCCCCTAGAACATACCAACAAACATTAAAATTTGGGGCTGATCTGCCTGCAGAGAAAAGTGATAAAGTGCCATGGTCAAGGACAATGGTGTTGGAAGGAGAGGGCCCGGGGCTCCAACTTAATAGCTGTTTGACCCTTAGGGACTTTGGCATCTCCAGTATCAGCTGCCTCAACTGTCAACAGGGGATGTGGAGGCCAGGTGGGATAATGCTGCACAGCCTGGCCCAGTGAGCGCTCATCTTCTCGTCCATCTCCCCATCTTCCTCTTCCTGGTCTGACTGCACCTCCTCCTGTTTCACATTCTCTGCTTCCACTTCAGCTTCACTGGTCCCCTGCCTCAAACACGCCTGCATGTTCCCTCTTAAGCACTGCACATCCCAGTCCCCCGCCTTCCATGCCCTCATCCCTCCACATCCTCATGGCTTCGATGCCCCCCTCCTAAATCCTCCTAGCTTGAATGCCACTCCTCACATCCCCTTGGTTCAAATCCTAGCCCCTCCTCCTCACCTTCATGGCCCACACCTCAACTCTAGTGGGTCTGCTCCAAGGCCACCTTTTCAATGGCTCCTGCCCTCCGCCCTCTAATTACACCTGATCCTCCTTCTCGACTTTTATTGGTTGCCTTAACACCTACAACTTCTAATGTACTATACTTTTATTTGCTTATTGTCTATCATCCTGTACGAGAAAAGAAGCTTCAGAGATTCAGCTTTGTTCTTTGTTGAAACCCTCATGCCCGGAACCAAGCTCAGCAAATACCAGTTGCTAAGTAAAACATATGATGACTGAATGAGTGAATGAATGGCATCCAAGGTGCTCTCAATTGTAATTTGAACTGTTGCCCTCCTGCTCCCAATGTCACTATGCAGATTTTAGAAGTTTTATATTAAACAGAAGACACTGCTTTCTGAACCATACCTGGCTTATTTTTCAAGCCCACTCACTTTTACTACTAAGATCTGCTAAATGTAACCTGTGCACAGGACACCAGCCACCCAAGGTCACATAGTGAAGCAAGGCACAGTCCCTTCCTGTGTGCATTTACAGGGCATTCACATGTACTGTTAGTGCAGACCTTGCAAACGCTGTAAGAAGAATAGCTACATTAAAAAAAATTTGTTTGAAAGGCAGAGTAACAGAGAGGGAGAGAGAGACAAATAGAGATCTCCCATCTGTTGGTTCACTCCCAAAGGGCTGCCACAGCTAGAGCTGGGCCAGGTGAAATCAAGAGCCTGGAACTCAGTCCAGGACTCCTGTGTGGCTGCCAGGGACTCAAGCATCTAGGCCATCGTCTGTTGCCTCCCAGGACGCACATTAGCAAGATTATTGTGATTAATGAATTTGGGGCTCTAGCCCAGGTACTCTGATACAGGATGCAGCATCCAAGCCTTGTCTTAACCCCCTGTGCCAGAACGCCCACCTGGATTATTACCCACATAGGTAACAGGAGGGTGAAGATTTAAGGGCTTGTCCAAGGTTACATGGTCCCAAATTTCCGCGGTGGAAGTGGGACACAGATCTGGACACAGAGCAGTGGCTCGGGCAGGACATCGCAGGGCACGCTGTACTTGTGCACTGCTGAAGGCAACGTCTTCCTGTTTAGCTGTTTGCTCTGTGGTTGATATTTTCATATACTGTTAAGAGCAGATGAAAATGGAGGCTGAATTTCCAGAGTGGAAAGGTGAAAATACATACGCAAAGTGACTAAAATATAACGAACATGCACACCCCAACAATGGCTGCCAACATCTTCATAAGTCAGTTTCTGTGATCCTGAGCCCAGCCACTCTCCTGTCTACTTCCACCCTTACCAGCAGGAATTCCTGAAGATCTCTGCTGCTCCTTCTAAGTCTTTTTTTGAAAATATGTATGTATTTATTTATTTGAAAGGCAGTGTTACACAGAGGCAGAGGGAGAGAGAGAAGGGGGGGAAGAAGAGGGAGGGAGGGAGGGAGAGAGAGAGAGAGAGACAAAGAGACAAAGAGACAAAGAGAGAAAGAGAGAAAGATCTCCCATCCACTGGTTCACTTCCCAAATAGCCTCAATGGCCAGAGCTGAGCCAGGCAGAAGACAGGAGTCTTATGCAGGTCTCCCACGTGGGTGCAGGGGCCCAAGGCACTTGGGCCACCTTATGCTGCCTTCCCAGGCACATGAGCAAGGAGCTGAATTGGAAGTGGAGCAGCTGGGATTTGAACTGGAACTACACACCAGCACTGGCCTCTCCTTCTAAATTCTGATAAGTGGTTGACTTCTAGTGAATTGTCTTTATTTTCTCTAGTCCTTACATTACAACTAACAACCATAATCCACCACCACCACTGTAGAATCAGTGTGAAAAAACAAGTGTCCCCCAGAGTGTCTAAGTTGTCCAGAGAAGCCTGTGACATTTTCCTGGAATGTCACTGCCAAGGTTAGGGTCAGCTGAAGCAGTGTCAGGTGGCCTCTGTCCCTTTGCTAACTTGGCCAGGACCAGCAGAGGAGGCATCCATGTGCCTGTCCCCACCCCTTGCCCATAGTCACCCACTTAAAGATATCCATGCCACAAACTACAGCGTGTTCTAATTTCATTAGAAGGAATTGCAAAAAAACAAAAACAACTGGATTGTACCTTTCACGGTAATGGGATTTCTGGCCTCTTCCATTTCATCTTGCATTTCTGAAGTTCTTTGTAGTTGATATGGTTTTGCAGCTATGGTGTCAGCAAACACAGCCTCCACAGGGCACTGCAGAGATGCACCAAGTAGCAGCAGCTTTGGAGCTACGCACTGATCGTGTCTAACTAGTAAACACCTTACCTTTATGAAGCAGGCTCTCTGCGTATGCTCAGAAGCACACAATCATATTGCAAATAGCCAGCACCCACAAATCTTCCTCCCTCCATGATGGAGCTAAAGGTTTGCTGCCTTTTACAGTCAAATTTAGACATTATGGATGGGATCGGAACACAAATGATTGCAGTACAAAAAGCAGGAAACCTGAGATCCATCTGAACAATTTTATTGAAGCAGAAAGCCATAAAGGAAGGCTGTTAGATGTAACTATTCCGTTTGAATAATGCTGAAGATAAATTCGCCAGTACTTCATCAATGAATTACAAATGTGCAACATATAAACTGATACAGAGGATTAGTCCTTGGAGTCAACGGCTTGTTCCTTGAGGAGTAGCATTTTCCATTCTAAGATGATTATACACAAATAGAATTTGATTGTAGCCAGAGACAGTGATAGTCAAGTACAGAAACAAAGGGAAATTCTAGAATTAACACATCAATGATCAAAGCCGAGTTGGCTTTTTATGTTCAAGCAAGAACTAAAACTGTCAAAGTCTGTGTTTTACCGGTGGTACGTGTCAAGTTTCATCAACTCGTTCTCAGCAGTGGGCACTCGGTGGAGCAGTCCAGATGCCTGCATCCCCTATCAGAGTGCTGAGGCTGGATCCTTGGCTCCAGCTCCTGACTCCAGCTTCCTGCTAATGTGCACCCTGAGAGGCAGCGGTGTGGCTCAAGTACTTGGGTTCCCGCCACCCCCATCGGGGACCTGGACTCCACTCCCGGCTGCCACATTTAATGCCCGTCACAGGCATTTGGGGGACTTGTTCAGCAGGAGGGAGCTGTCTCTGCCTCTCACATACATAAAATTAAAAAACTCATTTCTTTTCTCATTAGATTACAAGGATTTAAATTTGTATCAAAGGGTAGATTTTAAAAGGTTTACACTTATCTCCAACAGATCAGATAACGGGATGGAAAATTCACCAACAAACATTACCTCTGCAGTAAACTTGAGCCGTGTATTACAGCTCACGGGGGGGGGGGGGGGAGCTTGGCAGAATGCCGTTCCTCGGGGAGCTCCCATTTCCCACTGAATTATTTCACCAGCGTTTCCTGGAAGCTCATTGTCTGCCTGGATATTATAGGAGATTCAAAGAACTGCATGGGATGCTATGGCTGGGGAGACCGGTCAGCAGGTAGACCAGATAGTCAGTTGCTTCACATAAAACCATTAGTTGTATATTTGAAGAATATCATCAAGTTAAAGCAGTTAACACACTACACATGAAATATTTAAATCTAAAATGAGAATAGGAGTTTTCCTCACCATGAGATTGGGTTCAGGAGCAGCTAGAATGGCTAGGGTTTGCCTGTAACATCAATGTGATTTTATGGTTGCAGGGGGCGGCACAGTGTGGATGGGGTGGGGTGAGAGATGACCAGCAGGACAGAGCAATGCTGTCCACTTGACCCTACTCTGCCCCTCACTCCTTGGACTCCCTCAAGTCCCACTGAGCTGAGTGGCAACACAAATTCCAAGGCAATTTTCCTCAGACACCAGAGGAGCTGGGATGACAATAACCAAGCTCTGCACAGATTTCTGAGAACTGATCATAGCAGAATCAAATCACAAACATGCCCGAGGAAGCAGCTCATGGCACCGCTGTGGACGTGACAACTCACATCCATGTTTCGTATGAAGCCTGCTGCTGACTCCAGACGTGGGAACTGCAGATGAGGTGAACAAAGGTCCCTCCCAACCCTCGAGTGACAACGGTGAGTGGGAAAGAGCCCCTTCCGGCCAAGGTGCTGGATGGGAAATCACAGACGCAGTTGGAGGAGGTGTCCTCATTTGACCCCAGAGAGAAGTTGGAAAAACACGGAGATGCAAAGTGCACATGGCCTTGGCTTGCGGGAAGCACCCGTGTGACTTCCAAGGAGAACACAGCTTGCTGGCGGAGAGAATCAAAGACAGATGGAGGCTCAGCTCCCAGGCCACCGCTGACTCCACCTCAGGGGCTCCCACTCCCTTCCTCAGCTTCCACCGACCTTGGCATTCAGGGTTCTCATGCTCCTCCCCCCAAGGACTCCAGGCCAACCCTACTCTCCCATTCCACCAGTGCTCACCAGGCAGAGCACAGCCTACATATAAATCTACACTGGAATAGCAGCAGGATCTCTCCCAAAGCAAATACTCATCATAACTGCTTAGCTTCCTAAAGACTATGCCTTTACATTTGCAGAGTTCAAAGTCCATTAGGTTGGTCTTCATCAAAGAAATAGCCCCAAACTAATGGAGAAGTGTCCATCTCTAGCAAGACAGAACAGTGCCTGTCTATTCTGTCAAAGACAGATGGAGGCCCAGTCCCCAGACCCTCATGCTATCTGGAGGGCTCCCGTCTCCCTTCCTTTCTGTTTAAAGCTTTGCCCTAGTGTGGTGCTTAGTACAGTGGCGAAGATGCTACTTGGGATGCCTGTAACCTGCATCAGAGTGCCTGGGTTTGAGTACCAGCTCTGCTTTCAATCCCAGCTGCCTGCTGCCTGCTAGTACACACCCCTGTCATTGTGCCCTTTGGGGAGTGAGCCAGCATCTGGAAGATCAATCTCTCTCTCCCCCTCCACTGTAACTCTGCCTTTCAAACAAATAAATAAATATTAAAAAAAAAAAACCCTCAGGATCTAGTTTCAGGCTGGGCATGTATCCTGTTTCACTGTAGTTTATCTTCATTGTCAAGATCAAGGTTAGCTGGGCAACTACCTGTGAGAATGTCTCCACGGAGGTAGCAGGAAGCAATCATACTTGTCACACAGGTGCACCAGTGCCCCTGGCCTTTTAGAGCCTGAAGCACAGAGAGGGAGAAGGCACTGATTCTGCATCCCCTGTGCTGCGTGGAGGAGGGTGCTGTGCGCTCCAGGGAGCCAGGTGCTCCTGCAGCCCGGGGATGTCAGTGGATGGATGCCAGCCCGTGCTTGGCTCCCTGGGGGGGGGGGGGGGGGCGTGGTGAAGGGAAAGTGGGGGAAGGGGAAGGAGAGGGTTGAGAAGCCAGCGTGAGAATCCTGACTCACACCATCAAAAGAAAGTTTAGTAACTGGGGAAGAGCGAAAACCTCACAAGGCCATTGTGACTGCCCCAGCACCGATTCAGAGGGACTTGGTAGCTGTTCTTCAGGTAACAGATCCACTCCACCCTGGAAACCCCATCTCCCGGAGCTTAACACACATACACTGCAGGCTCGCCACACTCCAGCCAGCACTTGCGGGTCCATGACAATGGGCTCTGAGATGTGGTGACCAGGATTCAGGCAGGGGACATCAGTCCACAGGATCTTTCATCTCCAAGCCTCATGTACACACGGTGCCAGCTGGACTTTGAAACCACAAAATCTGATGCACTCAGCCCAAGGAAAACCGGCCAGCATGGCCTCGGTACAATTATCCTTGACTTAGGGAAGACTTCATTACAAGGCGACGTCACCCTGGGCTCAGGAGGCCCTGTTCCATCATCAGCCCATTCTTGCCTTGCTGTTTGACACTGTCACAATCACTTGCTATGTGGTCAGTCTCTGCCCATCCGAGGGCCTGGGAGCAAGCCCAGGCCCAATGACCACTCCCACTTCATCACTGTCAGGTGCCCACCACATGCCACATGTCTCCTGCCCATCATCTCACCTAATCCCTATAACCGAGGGGAAAATCCAATCCATCCCACTGCACGGAAGGTGGCACCGAGGATTAGGGCAACCCCAGAGGAGGCTGATGGTACATGGTGCAGGTTTCAAGCTGGGCACACCAGACTGCACATCGCTGCTGTTATCATCACACAGTGCCGGGTTGATGGGCAGACAGCAGGGAGGGAACAGCCTCTACTTGTCCAGTGCTCCTCCCACTCCATTCGTTAATCCTCTGCGGTAATGCTGTGAACTACTACCCCTGTGTTACCAAAAAAAAGGAAACCGAGGCACAGAGAAGGAAGTGATGAAGCCAGAATTCAGGGCTTCATGAGAGCGGCGTTCACAAATACCACTATGCAAAGCACTCACCTGCTGGTAGGCAAGGAACAGGGACTTCAAGGTCAAAGACCAGAACGAGAGCTCCCATCCTGTCCCTTGCCACTTGGGGGCCACGGGCAAGTCATTTAACCCACTGAGCTTCAGTTGTACGTGACTAACATGGACATGAGTATATCTTTCTAATCAAACAAGGTACCATATGTGGAAACGTGGTACAGATGACCCAGTACAACACAGATACCCATCACAGCAGCAGCGCCAACGGACGTGTGTCAGCGCTGTTATCGCACGTCATCTCAGCCTCTGCAGGAAGCCAGCGCAGGAACAGGCTCAGGACGATCTCTATCAGCTCAGGTTGATTCTGAGCCTGGAGATAAGCCCAGTAATTCAAGCCCTCCAATGCAAAACAGGCATCTTCCCCGAACTACTGCTAGACAGACTTCCCTGTCCAACTTTCTCCCAATACCACAAAAACCTCTATCCCGTCACAGCCCGTACTCTAGATTTACACCTTCTATAACTTTAATCAGATAAATATTTCAACAGTAAGAATGACAACCTCTCATCCTTGGCTAAGGATTTGTGCCTCATACGATTTTTCCTACAACTCCACCAAAATGATGCCATGCCGGAGATGTGCTCTGGACATCCTGGCGAAATTCCACCTGGTCCTGGAATCATCTGCTTCATTCCTGTGGCGTTAGGGGCAAGGAGTCAATGCACAGGAGCCGAGGAGCACACGGGGCCCAGGTTCCATCAGGTCAACGCTCATGCAGCCCTCAAAGCAGCCGACTTGACAAGAGCCAATCCAAGTGGAGCCAACTCAAAAACCTCTGTGGGCACAGCTCGTGTGCTGGTCCACAGCAGCAGGGCTGTGGCCTCCCCACTGTGGCGTGGGAAAGTTCAGAGAGCGGTGGTGGCACTCCTGTGGCTGGGACCTGGTTTGTGCAAGGCACGAGCCCTGGTGCTTGCCAAATGAACTCCCAGAGGCAGGTTGCTGGAAGCTGTCAGTGGAGGGCTTTCCTTGACAACAAAATGAGACTCCAGGCTGAGCAACAGCTCTCTCCTGCACTTTGGAGCTGGAGCTGCTGTGGTCATTTTGGGACAAAGCGACACTGAGAATGTGAGGAAGCAGAGAGCAAAGCATTCTGGGGATATTGCTGAGCCCCGCCGCGGGCGGTACCCCCTCAGTTGTAGTGGCTCAAGTCCATGCATCCTCCCTGGGGTGAGCAGAGCCTGGAGGAATTGAGACTCACCCCTGGAAATCTCACGGCTGGGACCCACGGACATGAGCACAGCTACACGTCCCTGCCACCACCTCCTGCTTAAGGCGCCTATTTCCTGCAGAGTTGGGGTTGGGGGGTGATGCTCGGCACACACCGTGATGGTGAGACAGACTCCGATCCAAACAAGTGGCCCCCAGCCCTCAGATCTCTCCTGCCCCTTATCAGAGGGGGCGCATTCATTTCAGAAAGCTTCTCACAGGCACGTGTTTAATCCTGAGGTCCAAGGGGGTGCCCTGGCCACTTTCTGTGTGTGTGTGTGTGTGTATGTACGCACACATGCCCCCATGGCTTACACAGAAGTGAAGAAAAACAGAGTAACCAAAATGATGATTCAGTCAAGTTATGATGGTTAGCCAGTTTACGCTTTCACAACCCACGGAAAAGTGCAATGCACTCTAAGTACCATATTCACAAGCAAATGATAGGATTCATTAAGGACAGCAATTCCCAGCACACCTAAGGCCCTGGCGGTCTGGAGACCCAAGCTTGAGGGTCATGCTGGGTCCCTCATTTGTCCATGCTGTCAGGATAACTCTGAAGGACGCACAGACTTAAGGGGAGGCAGTGATAGAAGTCTAAACATGGGGGCCTCAGGTTATTTCTTTTTAAGATTTAATTTACTTGAAAGTCACAGTTACACACAGAGAGGAGGAGAGGCAGAGAGAGGTCTTCCATCGGCCGGTTCACTCCCTAGATGGCCGCAATGGCTAGAGCTGCACGGACCTGAAGCCAGGAGCTTCTTCCGGGTCTCCCACGCGGGTGCAGGGGCCCAAGGATTTCAGCCATCTTCTATTGCTTTCTCAGGCCATAGCAAAGAGCTGGATGGGAAGTGGAGCAGCTGGGACTCAAACCGGCAACCATACGGGATGCCAGCACTGCAGACAGTGGTTTTACCCATTACGCCACAGCGCCAGCCCCGAGGCCCAGGTTATTCAAGAACACAACACTCGTCTGCATCTGCCTCCCATGCAGCCTACCGCTGGCTGCATTGGGTGTTTCTTGGTTGCCGACTACAATCCTAGAAAGCATTCTCTCAGAGCCACAGCGTGGCCCACGCTAACCATTTACAACAACCTTCGGAATCTGGTCCTCCTGCCACCCTCATTTTACAGATGAAGAAACTGAGGCACACAGAGGGTAAGTGAGTCACCCGAGGGCACACAGCAAGTCGGTGGTAGAGTCAGGAATAAAACGCAGGGACATATGCTCGCGTTCATGCTCCTAATAAACACATCACATAGTCTCCGGCCACACAACCACAAAGCCACAGGGACCGAGGGAAGCAGACCTGGAGGGCAGAGCAGAGCCTGGCTCCCTTACATCCAGGCAGCCTGTGAGTCCTGGTGGCGCCACAGGATAATTGCGGCATGACTCCAGTGTGGGCTCTTCTGCTCCTCCCCCGCCCCCCACCCCGGGGCCGTGTGCACATGCGTGTGTGTGCCTGTGTGTTCCCTCTCGATGCTGGGAGTCCATGCAATTGTGCAGCAGGGCCTGGTCTGTGACACAGGTCCCCCAGGCCTCCAGGAACCCTTTCCAAACACTGCCCTGCTCTTCCCTATCCATTTCTAAGCAGGCTTCCACCGTTGATGAGAAAGAAGCTCCTAAAATAATTAGGCTCCCCTGAAATCAGGCTATTTGTCATTCTTTTTGTAACAATTACATTGTAATCACTTCAATTGTTTCTAAATTAAGACTCATAATTGCCTCTGCGGAATGGATGCTCTCCAGGGTCAGCAGTGCTTCCAGAATGGTCTAGAAGATAGTGCTGGAACTGGCCTGTCTCTGAGACCCCACTGCACCTGCCGAGCAGGACTAGAACAAGGCCAGCTGAGTGTCCTGGGGCCTCATGAGATGGGACCAAGTCTGACACAGGAAAGGTTGGGGGACAACTGGGAGACCACAGACCTGGGATGGGAAATGTTTTTTCTGCCAGGGGCCATTAGGACATCATTTGTGGGCCATGCAAAATTATCAGTCCCACCAAGGTGGCATGAACCAATCCCATCTCATTAGTCAAAGTGATCAGTTTCAGTTCATAATTGATCATAATAATACAATTAAGAGTCAAAGGGATCACATAAACAAGACTAGTGTCTGCTAATACTAACTGATAGAATTAAGAAGGAGAGAATAATCTTACATGGAAAGCAGGATACACAGCAGACTCATAGAATGGCAGATGTCCTAAACAGCACTCTGGCCTCAGATTCAGCCCTTAAGGAATTCGGATCCAGCTGAAGAGCCCATGAGAGTATCTCAGGCATGGAAAGCCAAGACACTCTGGCAAAACAAAACAAAACAAAAACCTAAATGAAAGATCTCTGTGAGTGAGATCCCAGCAGAAAGAATGGGCCAAAGAAGGAGGTATCTTTCTCTGAAGGGAGGAGAGAACTTCGACTTTGACTATGACCTTGTCTAAGTAAGATCGGAGTTGGTGAAATCAAAAGGCTTCCATAGCCTTTGCAACCCATGACAAGAGCCTAGGGAGATTACTGACGCCATAAACAAGAGTGTCAATTGTTAAATCAACAACAGGAGTCACTGTGCACTTTCTCCCCATGTAGGATCTCTGTCCTTAATATGTTGTACTATGTGAATCAATGGTTTAACTAGTAATCATACAGTACTTTACACTTTGTATTTCTATGTGAGTGAAAACTATTGAAATATTTAATATATACCAAATTGATCTTCTGTATATAAAAATTGAAAATGAATCTTGATGTGAATAGGATGGGAGAGGGAGCAGGAGATGGGAGGGTTGCGGGTGGGAAGGAAGTTATGGGGGGGAAAGCCACTGTAATCCAAAAGCTGTACTTTGGAAATTTATATTTGTAAAATAAAAGTTAAAAAAAATTAAACATCAAAAAAACCCCCACAAAATTATCAGCTTAAAAATTAGCCTGCTATAGATTTATTGAATTTCAAGTCACCACAGGCAGTTGTCTTGGCAGGGCCACAACAAATGATTTTGTGGGGCTTATATGGCCAGTGGGTTGGACAGTCCCCACCCCAATCACTCACCACCATGTCCAGCAAAGCCACACAAAAGTGTATGGCATGGGGCTGGCGCTATGGCGCAGCAGGTTAAAGCTCCTGCCCACAGCACCAGCATCGCATATGGGCAACAGTTTGAGTCCTGGCTGCTCCACTTTTTTTTAAGATTTATTTATCTGGAAGTGAGAAATAGAGAGAGAGAGAGAGAGAGAGGTTTTCATCCGCTGGGTCACTCCCCAGTTGGCCGCAATGGCCAGAGCTGAGCCGATCCAAAGCAAGGAGCCAGGAACCAGGAGCTTCCTCTGGGTTTCCCATGCAGGTGCAGGGGCCCAAGCACTTGGGCCATCTTCTACCGCTTTCCCAGGCCATAGCAGAGAGCTGGATAGGAAGTAGAGCAACCAGGACTTGAACCAGTGCCCATATGGGATGCCAGCTCTGGAAGCAGTGGCTTTACCAGCTATGCCACAGCACTGGCCCCTGCTTCACTTCTGAGTTCCATGCTCAGCTCCGGCCACTGTGACCAATTGGGGAGTGAACCAGCAAATGGAAGACTTTTCTCTCTCTCTGGCTCTACCTCTCTCTGTAATTCTTTCAAATAAATAAAATACATTTTAAAAAATAGCGTTTGGCAGATGAGTCAGATGCTCTTGGAGTCCCAGGATCCTTCCCGGAAAAGCGGGCATAACAATGGGTCTGGAACCCTTAGCTGTGAACCTGGGCACAGACGGCACCAGGAGCACACTCTTGCACCTGCCTCTGTCTCTATTCAGGCCACTCTCCCAAGAAGCTAATGTCACTGGGTGAGTTCCCAGGCCACATTTTGACTGAGGCAAAGATGAGAGGGTGTTAACAGTCAAACACATCCCCTCAGCTCCTCCTTTCTGCCTGGCCCCGCCCCCTTATCCCCCACTACTTCCAGGTCAGCCTGCCAGCAGGGACCCAGGTATTTCATGGAGCGGGAAGAGGCCTCATCTGGGTCTTGAGTCCCAACCATGGGCTCCAGCCTGGGCACTGGAGAGACCTGCCCTGGTTATGCAACAGGGGCACGAGGCACTTCCATCTCCTAGGGTCTGCAGGTCTATAGCTCCCAGGAAAACCCTAAAATGGGAGAGGCAACTGGCAGCGTGGAATCTGGATCTTTCTGGATCTCTGGCTGCAACTTTGCTACCATCACCATGGGGGACGGGATGATAGCAGGCCCACCACAGCAGAGAGCTGTCCTGCTGAACAAGTTGCTTCACTTTGGGAGACAAGGTCACTTCCCTTTAAAAAAGTCCCCTTCTCGCCTGTGACAGCAGCCATAGGGCACTCGGGCAGCAGTATCAGATGTCAGACCCCCATGCCTCACTCCTGGCCTTGGGAGTGTGTCCCTGGCAAACAGGAGCGCTGAAGAGGTCAGCTGGATGCCATGGCCTCCATGTGGTAGGCTATCCTCTCCAGCAAAGAAGTCACACTTCTTGAGATCCATCACCCAAGAGGCTTGAGGTCTGTTGACACCTGTATTTCTGCTTCTCTTGCCAAAAGGCAAAGCCTGAGATCAGATAAACCACTCGCAACGTACACAGACAGTGGAGTATTGTGATTCTGACTTAAGGAATCAGGGACTGGCTCTGTGGAGCAGCAGGTTAATCCTCCCCCTGCGGTGCTGGCATCCCACATGGGCGCAGGGTTCTAGTCCCGGTTGCTCCTCTTCCAGGCCAGCTCTCTGCTGTGGCCTGGGAAGGCAGTGGAGGGTGGCCCAAGTGCTTGGGCCTTGCACCGGCATGGGAGACCAGGAGGAAGCACGTGGCTCCTGGCTTTACATCAGCATAGTTACGGCCGTAGCAGCCATTGGGGGTGGGGGGACCAACGGAAAGAAGACCTTTCTCTGTCTCTCCCTCTCACTGTCCACTCTGCCTGTCAAATAAATTAAAAAAAAAAGGAATGAGGTTGAGAGGCACATTCCGACGCAGATGAACCCTGGAGAGGCCAGACACGCAGGGCAAGTACAGGGTGCTTCCCGGTATGAGACGAAGCCAGGATGGGCAAACCCTCAGAGACAGCAAGTAGAACAGCAGTCACCAGGGTCTGGGAAATGTGGGTCAGGGCAGGGCTGGCGCTTCCCGGGCTCCGCGGTCCTACTTGGGGTGCTGAGCAAGTTCCACAATGGAGACTGGCCATGGTTACACAACATCATGAATACACTTAGTGCCACTGATTTGCACAGCTAAAGGGGGTTGAAGTGGTAAATTCTATGTTATTGATATTTCACCACAATGGAAAGAAGGAAAAAGGATTATCACAGAGGGGGAGGGGAGGGGAGGACCTGTCTATCCAGGATAACAGCTCCATGGCAGAGGACTCATGATCCCACTTCCCAGCATCCCCATGCACTGGGGTGGAGCTTTCCGAGTGACTGGGAAAGGATGGAAGCCCGTGGAAGGCACATCTTCTCCAGGGCTGGCAAACAGTGTGCACGAAGGCGGTCCCGCTGAAAACACATGACTCCAGGATCGTTCTGCTCACGAAGCAGCAAGGGGTCAGATGGACCCGACTGGGAAAGGCTGCTCCAACCCTTCGCCTCCGACACACGACTTATGACCCTGAATAGCATCCGTTTCCAAATTAGAAGCATGCATTTGCCGGACGCTTCTGGAAAAAGGTGATCTCCCTAGACAATGGCAATTTTTGTGCTGTCGTAATTAGAAAACTTAGTTCTCGCATTTCTGTTCATTAGCTGTTTTTAAAAGTTTCTGGTTTCACTGGATGCACCGATTTCCTCCTGAATATTTTCTAGAATAGGATCATTTCCTTGACCTTCTAAATAAGCCTTGCTAAGAACATAATGAACAGCTAAAAGCAACAGTCATCTTTTATCCATGAAAAAGAAAATGCAGCAGCCAGCCATAATTCAGTGACACTGACCATGAACACAGAAGCTCAGTTTATATTTGCTTCTGCATTCCTAACAATGACTGTAAAAGTATAACTGACATATTCTGGAGGTTGTAGCCATGGAGATACTATTACCTCCAAAATGTAAAAGATAATTCGTTGAAGAAGGTCTAAGTAATGGAATGAAAACGAATAAGAAACACAAAAACCTAATTAGAATCTTTACATTCTAGTTTCCAGCTTCTCCATCCCGCCCCAATTTGTAAGATTCCACAACAGCTCAGCGCCCTGAACTACCTGCAAACCTGGCGACAGCACGGGAAAGGTACCCAGGGTGGGGCTCCCACAGCACGGGGCTGCTTCTGTGCCAGGTTTCCTCTGCCTTATCTTCACCCAGTGTTTCAGGAGCCAGCTGAAGTGGGGAAGGGAGCTGATGTGATACATAATGGATGAGACACAGGCTTCCCTCTGCAGGAACCAACAACCTCGTGCACATAGCGTGAGCTGCACAGATGAGCGGTGTGAAATATTCTACTCATCACATTAAAAATGAAAAAGAAGGGCTGACACTGTGGTGCAGCGAGTTAAGCCCCTCTTACAATCCCAGCATCCCTTATGAGTGCAGGCTGCTCCACTTACGATCTACCTTCCTGCTAATGCACCGGGATGGTGGCAGAGGGGAACGGCCCCAGTGTTTGGGCCCCTGCCACCCACATGGGAGACCTAGATGGAGTCCCAGGCTCTGGTTTCAGCCTGGCCCAGACCTGGCTGTTGCGGCCATTGGAGGAGTGACCCAGCAGACAGACGATCTCTCTCTTTTATAATCCTTTTTTTTTTAATTCTAAACCTTTGAAGTTTCAAAGTCTATTTTATAATAACAATCCAGTTTGGTCTGGCCATATTTCAGGTACTCAACAGCCACATGGAGTCAGTGTTTCCACATTGGGCTGAGGTGATGGTGACAGGCACAAGAAACAGCCAGATGCATGGCTGTAAAAAATCCAAAAACCAGGGCTGGCTCTGTGGCGCAGTAGGTTAATCCTCTGCCTGCGGTGCCGGCATCCCATATGGGCGCTGGTTCTAGTCCCAGCTGCTCCACTTCCAATCCAGGTGTGGGAAAGCTGTGAAAGATAGCTCAGTTGCTTGGGCCCCTGCACCCGCATGGAAGACCGGGAAGAAGCACCTGGGTCCTGGCTTTGGATCGGTGCAGCTCCGGCCATGGTGGCCATTTGGGGAGTGAACCAGCAGATGGAAGACCTTTCTTTCTTTCTCTCCCTCTCACTGTCTGTAACTCTACCTCTCAAATAAGTAAGTAAAATCTTTAAAAAAAAAAAAAAATCCAAAAACCAAACAGCTGGAGCGTCTTCAAAGACGTGGTCGAGTCTGGAGTGTCTTCAAGTGGGAATGTGATGGAAAGAGCCGACTGGTGACAGAGGGGATCGGATGGTTGGGATGAAGACGGGAGGAACCTAGACCGTGCAGAAGATGTGGAGAAACGGGCTCAGGGCCAGAGCAGGTTTACCACAGACTTTGGAGCTGGGATTAGGAGAGCACCACGGTCCAGTAGAAGTGGAGAAACAGTGTCAGACGCTGTTGGTGGTCACTCGGTCACTACTTCCCTCGACTCTGTTCGCGTGTTCCATACCCTCTATGTTGCCATGATTTTAGGGGTGACAAAAGGACCCCTAGCCCCAGAAGAGTGCACCATGATCAGAAGGTAATTACCATAATTTTTTCATAGCATGGACTGCCTAAGGAAGGGACTATTTCCATTTTGGCCAATGAGAACCACAGGTAAGTCTGCTAGGTTGGGGGTGGGGCTCTGAGAGGGGTTTCTTCAATATTAAGAAAACATCATCTCTTTCTGCCTCTAGCATGTGATATGGTGAGGATGCAATGTCTGGAATTGCTGCAGCCAACGTGTCACCCTGAGGGGAGTCATCCAACATCCAGGCATAGCAGAGTGGCGTCAGAGGTGCCTCATGCTATCATTAAGTCACAGAATTAAGCAACCATGAGCAACACTCCACCTCTGGGCGTCCTGTTCTATGAGAAACATATTTATGTGTTTTACAGATACATGGGGTGATTTCTCATTTGCAGCTGGTAGTATCCTGACAGACAGGAAAAGGGAAGAATGTATTTAGATAATAAGGCCCTTCTTTGTGCATGAGAAGCATTTTTACCTAACGCCCTCGTGGGACCCGAACAGCCCTCGGAGGTGGACAGGCAGGAACTGTTGTCCCCGTCACCTCCAAGGCACCTCCCGTCCCCGGTTCTCCTTCGCATCTCCAGCGACCTGTACAGTTCCTGGAACAGGAATATCCCAGCTACCATTTCTTGAGCCATTCCTATAAGACAGAATCCATTGGATGTCTCACTGTATTTTCTCATTGATGACAGCTTACAAGAGCTCCCCAAGTTGGATGGTATCTGAGTGCAGTTGTGTCTCTACACCAAGATGTTATAAACGAGTAGCTCATGAACAACAGAAATGCAGTCCTCGCTGTTCCAGAGGCGGAAGTGGGGCCTAGCAAGGGCCCTTCTCCTGAGTCTCACCGTGTCTTCACCGGGGGGAAGGGGCCGGGTCCCTCTGCAGCCTACAGCAGAAGGGCACTAATCCCAGTTACAAGGACACCACGCTCATGTCCTAATCACCCCAAAGGCTGCACCTGCTAATATCCTCACCTGGGGGGGGGGGGGTGTCAGAGGTCCTACATAGGACTTATGGAAGACACACCCATCCCGACCAGAGCAGGTATTTCTATTACCATCTAAAAAAAAAAATGAGGAAATCGAAGCAAAGGCGTTCCTGTCATATCATCAGTTAGAGAGCCACTTTAATCAGGGTAAACAACAAAGCTGGGTCTGGCCTATTCAGCTGGGCTCTGTCAACCACGCCCAAACCCAGAGCTGTCACTGGATAAAGATGGATCCAGCCATCGGCAGGGCTCATGGCCAGCGCTGGAACACCAAGGGCTCTCTGCCTCCTTCCTCCACTGTTCACCTCTCCTTCTCCCATCTCTCTGAACATTCCGGAAAGTCACACCACCACGGTTCCCTTGCCGGTCTCCTCTTATGTCCCTAGTCTTCTCTTTAAAGTTGTTTTCAATCCTTTCTGAACATCTTTTCAATAAGCAAAACCCATGCCATGAGGTAATCCCTTTTCCTGTCCCCATTTCCTCCTGGGTTCCTGGTCAATATTGACACACGTCACTCCTGCTTACTTACGTTGGCCTGCGGACCCGTCCCCAGCCTCCCATCAAGTGACCAGGAGTGCCTGGGATTCAGCAGTGCTGCCTCTCCTAAGATTTCCATTTCAACAGGAAAACAACTTTCCAAAGGCAAATGCTGATTTCTCCTTTACAGATGAGAGCAGCCAGACTTTCAAGGTACCAGGGAGAGCCACGAGAAGGTTGGCCAGAGCTGGTAGCTGCTGTCTCACCACTCACACAGTCTTCATTCTCTCTCCAGGAGCTAGAGCAGGGCGTGGCTGCCTTCAGCCGGCTGTCACGGCCTCTGCTCCCAGAGGGCTTGCTGTCACTAGCCCCGGGAGACCTCTTTCCCCCCAAAATCACAAGAGAGGACAAGGCATGAAGGCAGGTGGCTGTCACTTTTCCTGCCACGTTGGAGGAATTATCTTGAATTCCACTGTTCCAGAAGATCGCCTTTATCCAAGTTTATGACTTGTCTTTGTCATCCCGCTTTTAGACAAGGCATCGATGTTATGACTTTTGTCTAAGACACAAATCATCATGGTGGGCCCCTTCCTCACTTCCTGCAATGACCAGCCTTGTCTGTACCCAGCAATGTGCCCAGGACATGGTAAATGCTGGCGGAGTGAACGTGCACCTGATTCCCAGCTTGCACCAGGGTGCTTACTTGTTAACCTGCCTCCCCATACAGCCATCAGAGAGGCTATTTTTAAAAACTCATCTCCATGATGCTTCTACGCTCACAAACTCTAGTAACTCCTCACTGTCTCCAATGTCAAGTCTAAATCCCTCACTCTGACATGACATACGGTTCCACACTCTGGCCACCACCTGCCTTGTCTAAAGTGCTGGACTCTAACTCCTACTCCAATCATGTGGGGCCAAGCCCCGAGCTTCCTCCTCCACGTGCCATCTTCTGCTCCTGTCTCACCCACCACTGCCCTCACTCATGCTGCCCGGAACTGCCTGGACTCCCACCACCTGCAGCCTGAAACAGTCACCCACCTCCGGGAATGAATTATCACCAATTGTGCGTATTCCCTGGGTCCATCATAACTTGAGGACTTCACATAACAGTAACCACAGTATTTCTTGGAATAGCAACAATAAGTGATGAAAGTTAGATACGCAGTCCTTCAGTCAGCTGTTCACCTAGTTAATAATGGCAGATTCAGGGTTAACCCCAAATGTCTGCCAAACACCAGGTGCTCTTACCTATCAGGGACGCCACGCCCCTCCTGCCCCTGCTTCTACTCAGGCAGTTGTGTACCCTCCACGGCAAGCCTGTCTTGTACACATCGGAGCGTCTCTAGCGCCCAGCCTGGTGCTCACCTGCAGGATGTGCACAACAACTTTCTAAAAAGAATTTGAATGCATGTTCCCTGCAAGAGGGAAGAGCTCATTCTCAACTTGGGAGTTGAGTTCCCTGTAGACCCCAAGCTCTTTGACTAGAAAGCAGAAGCCCAATGGTCCCAGCTGAACCTCCTCTTCCCTCTCCAACCCACTTCATAAAGCAGTATCTGCCCACTATGCGTAGTCACCCGCCATTGTAGCATCTGCGGCGGCCATGTGCAGTTCAACCAGCCACGCATTTTCAATAACCGCATTGCTTAATCTGGAAGACAAAGCAGCATTCATACAACAAAACAGTAGTGAATGTTGATAATGAGAAAGTTCTACAACCAAGTGTCTTGCCGATTTATACGGTGCTTCCATGCCAATGGCTGGAAGACATATTTTACAAAGATGCTCTCTGCTAAGCCTAGGCAGTGAGCCAGAAAGGTTGTCAGTTCTTTGAAGACAAACTGATGGAGGGAGGGGAAGACAGAGACTTACTTTTACTTTCCTGACACCTGGATGGGGAAATTGGCAGCAGAAAATGGAGAAGACACACCACATTTTTTTTCTGCTTTCATCCAAGTTCAAGGTAGGGCTTGAGAGTGTCTCAGGGACCTGCCTGCCCTCAGGGCCCCATGTTAGAGCAAGGCTTTTTCTGTTCTGCCCTTCATTCATACAACAGGGAGTTCTGGAGGGCAAGGAGGCAGGAGCCACGAAACTAGCCATAGATCTCCGAAGAATGACAGGACACAGTACCCAAGCTTCCGGTGACTAAACTCAATTTCCAGGAGCTACAGTCACTTCCTCTGAAAAAAAAAATCTTAACATACAGCTTTTCTCCACATTCTGGCTCGAGCCGTACACAGACGTATCAATCAGAGGGCATAGGGTGGCAGGGTGGGGAGGGGGCACATGAGACCAGTCTGAGTCCTGTTCCAACAATACCCAGCACTTCCAAGCAGCTCAGTCAAGGGCAGCCTCTCCCACACTGATAGGTTACCAAGGCCATCCTTGACCTGATGGGGTCGGTCAGGTGAAGATGGTGGCCAGGGAGTGGGCAATCAGCACCATGGTTAAGGACACAAACAGCCTGGGATGCCCACCCCATATTGCAGGGTCAGAGTTTTCGAAGTTTGAGTCCTGGCTCCACTCCGATTCCCATTTCCTGCTAACACACACCCTTGGAGGCAGCAGGCAGCAGCTTGAGTCCTTGGGTCTCTGCTCCCCATAGGGGAGATCAGTTAGGATCAGTTCCAGGCTCTTGGCTTTCGCCTGGTCCAGTCCTGGCAGTTGCTGGCATTTGGGTGAGCGAACCAGGTGACAGCAGACCCTTCTTCATGGCGTTCTCTCACTTAAAAGTAAAAAACAAAATTGGTGGGTAGCCAGAGGTAGGGCTCCCAGTTCTCTAAGGCTTATGGGATGGAGCCTCGACTCGACAGGACTCTCCAAAGGCTACTGATTGGCCTGCTTGGAGAACTTCCCAGCCCCCTACTCCCAGAACACCACCTCAGATAGTGACAATGTGTCACGCCAAGAACACAGCCTGAATTTTCCACCGCTCCCACGCTGCTTGGCTGGCCTGGCTAGCAACGGGGCTTTATTTTCACAACGCTTATCGCTCTGCAACTTCACCTCCAGGCCAATGGGCTTGGAGGCAGCTGGAAACAAAAGCCAGCTGGGGGCCAGCTGAGCAATGCCACTCCGTGCCTTCCACACAGCCAAAGGGCAGAGGATTGGCCAACGGCCACGCTGCTGACTATTTCTGGGAAGGACTGATGACAATGGGAGGGAGCGGAGAGCTGCAATCACCCTAAAGAGAACGCAAACTGACATCTGGGTGGGGGCAGGGGGTGGCAGGAGAGCCTCAGGCTGCCCCAACAGATGGGCAACTCCTTGCTAATTCAGAGAAAGGAGCAGAGACCAGGCTGCACAACTGAGATTCCAGAACCCCAGAGCACCGATGCTGTGTGCTTCAGGCCTCAGAGCAACCCAAGTGCGTGCTGGACCCGGGCTTTTAGCTGCACGTGCGGCTACACCCGCTGCTATCCAGTCCAGATCTCATTTGGCAGGAGCAGCAGTTGCTGGAATCCATTCACAGGCCAAGTGAAGTCTGGCAAAGGCTTACTCTCAGGGAGAGGGTTTTTTAAAACCACCCTCCAGGGGCTGGCGCTGTGGCACAGGTTAATCCTCCACCTGCAGTGCCGGTATCCCATATAGGCACTGGTTCTACTCACGGCTGCTCCACTTCTGATCCAGCTCTCTGCTGTGGCCTGGGAAAGCCGTGGAAGATGGCCCAAGTCCTTGGGCCCCTGCACCCACATGGGAGACCAGGAAGAAGCTCCTAGCTCCTGGCTTTGGATCGGCGCAGTTCCAGCCATTGCATGAGAGTGGGAGTGAGCCAATGGAAGGAAGACCTTTCTGTCTCTCCCTCTCACTGACTGTAACTCTACCTCTCAAATAAATAAAATAAAAAATAAAAAATAAGTCACCCTCCATCCTCCTGTTTATATTTGTTTACCTACAGGTATCATAGAGATAAAGCCAGGGCCAGGTCAGGCCAATGCATCACACATTTCTGGTTAGCAGAGTGCAAATGGCCCAAGTTCTCCCTTTGTAGCTAGGTTCCTGGTGTTCCACCTCCCTTCCTCCTGGGTGCTGTGAACAGTTTGAACAGATGTTCGGAGTCGGCGGTGGGTGCGGGGAAGGATGCCTTATTGCTGCTCTATTTATGTGCTCTTGTCGGATCCATTTTCACCTCCTGACGGACTGGCGAGAACAATTCTACCAGCTTCATGGGGACGGGGTGGGGGAGGGGGTACTTGGAGATGCTGGTTCCCACCACACAGGGTGAATGGAGGCAGGAATGCAAGATGCCGCGAAGCCACACTTAGCGCCTTTTAGTTCTCAAAATTAAGTCAGCAAATCTGCGGGAACAGTAGCCTCATATCCGCAGACTTTAACGAGGTAGCCCATGGAAAGCAGCATGAGCCCGTGGGGTTAGTCTGTCTATCTTTTGCACCTGCTTTCCTCCCGGCAGCCTCTGCAGAGCCTCTGGCTCTGTGTTGCCCTGTGATGTTTTTTTTCCTGCAGTGTTTACCCTAGGATTGCATACTGTTTGAGATTTAATTAAAAACTCTCCACAAACTCTCTTAGGTGAACATGCATGACCCACAGACCCATCAACAAATATTTATTGAGAAATTCAAATGTTCAAGGTGCCTCCCTACCCCTTAAGACCTCACTGTGTCATTGCAGGCAACAGAGAGGTTTACACACATGGCTCAGCAGGGACTTAGTTCTTCCCCAGTAGTCAGTCTTCCCTTCCCTTTAGTAATAGTGTCTCCCAGGCTGGGCACGTGGCTACCTACACATTACGATCCTTGGCTTTGATATTGGCAATGAGATCATGAAGGCAAAGAGGAGACGCTGAGGTCACCAGCCCCTCCCCTACACCCTGCCTATTCCACCCCATTTCCTACGCCCTTTTATGCAGTGAAAAAAATCACATTTCATAATGCCTCCTCTGCCCCGCCCAGAGCCAGCACCAGTTGAAAATGACCATCATGGCTGCTGACTTTACGTCCATGATGACCTAAAGTGAATTCTAATGTTGTGGCCCACACTCCCACTTCCATTATGCACCTGACACCATAGGACTTCCCAAGAATTGGGAGGTGCTCCAACCATACCCCAGTGAATATTTGATTAAACCCCACCCCAGACATCACCCCCTATGCTCCATATCGTACAAAGAGACAACTCTGAATGTGCCTGCGCTCCCTCTCCAGTGAGTCCTTTCACCTTGCAAACAAATCCGATTCCTCTGCTGGGCTTTGCTTGGGTCTCATCCTTGTATTCCTTCCTACGCTGGAGATGAGAGCCTGAACCCAGCCATCCCCTGACAGCCTGTCTTAAAATCAGCCACGTGCCTAACTTCTGGCCAAACAGACATCAGAAGCGAGATGTACAACTTCTGCGTCAGATCCTTTGAAGGAACACACTTGCTCACATTTCCTCTTCCCCATCCCAGGGCCTAGACTGTGTATGTGGAGTGTGAGCCAGTCTACTCTCTGATGAGAACACAGCAGAGGGCTAACAGAAAAAATATAGAAGGCGTTGGGCCCCAGAGGACCTTGGGAGCCCAAATACCTTTCCCTTAATTGCTTGTCAGCTGGGAAATGAGAGAGACACAGAAAACTGAATCCTTTTCCAACAAATACACATATTTCCCAGAGAGACCAGGAGTTTCTGGATGCTTCTTCATTTCCCCAGCCCTATCACAGCACCCCTTAGACTAATGGTATAAGATGAGCAAAGATATACTACAAAGAAATCCCATTTTATTCCATACAATGCAAGTGTTACAATAAGATTAAAGGATTAATTTATGAGCAAAGCTCCAAAGTGCTATCTTTCTTCTCAAGAGATTAAAAAATGGCAAGAGGCCGGCGCCGTGGCTCAACAGGCTAATCTTCCGCCTTGCGGCGCCGGCACACCGGGTTCTAGTCCCGGTCGGGGCACCGGATTCTGTCCCGGTTGCCCCTCTTCCAGGCCAGCCCTCTGCTGTGGCCCAGGAGTGCAGTGGAGGATGGCCCAGGTGCTTGGGCCCTGCACCCCATGGGGAGACCAGGAAAAGCACCTGGCTCCTGGCTCCTGCCATCGGATGAGCGCGGTGCGCCGGCCGCAGCGCGCCGACCACGGCGGCCATTGGAGGGTGAACCAACGGCAAAGGAAGACCTTTCTCTCTGTCTCTCTCTCTCACTGTCCACTCTGCCTGTAAAAAAAAAAAAATAAATAAAAATAAAAATAAAAATAAAAAATGGCAAGAGGGACACACTATTAATTACTTTCTGAAAGATGAAAATATCTCAAAACAAGGGCTTTATAAGGTGACTGAAAGGCACAGAAGAACGAACATGAGAATAATCCTTAGCCTGTAGCCAAGCATAAAGATGTAAGTTAGCACTGGTCTACCAAAAATGCTATCTGGCTAATGTCTACTTCTAACAAAAAGGAATAGATATCCAACAACAGTGCTGGGAGAAACCTTCCTACTATTGGCACTTCTCCCTGTGACTCTGCTATGCACGGTCTCAGAATAGCCTCACTGCTTGCCATGTGACCTCTGCAAGCTAATTCCTTTGAGCCTCAGTTTCTCCTTTCTATGATGGCAGTTCATCCACCAATGTGTTGCCATTATGCTAAATAGTAGGTACTGTCCTGCAGATTTTCCTAAAAACTATTGTTTTTCATTTATTTTTTACATGTTTGAGAGACCAAAAAACAAAGGGAAAGACAGAGACTCATCTTTTATCCACTGGTTCACTCTCCAAACCCATGCAACAGCTGAGGCTGGGCCAAGCTAAAGCCATGAACCTGGAACCCAATCTTGGTCTCCCCCCTACAGTGGGGGCAGGGACACTTGCTGCATCCAGGGTGCACCCGAGCAGGAAGCTGCATTGGGAGCAGAGCCAGGGCATGAATCCAGGCAGTGTGACAGGGAACGTGAACATGGCAAGCAATGGCTTAACCACTGGACAGAGTGCCCATCCCGTCCTATGCATTCTACTGGAAGAAAAAGAAATAAGGCCGGCAACTGAATGCACGTTAAATGGTGAATAAAATGCATCAAATTAGAGCAAAGGTGAGTATTGGTACCAGGGGCAGCAATTTGAAACGTGGTGTTTCTAATAGACCTCCTTAACCAATGAATTTTGCTATATTAGGATAGCAGCGATGGAAGTGGCACCGTGTGGTTGAAGCTCATTGAAAGCCAACAAGATTTCCTGAGGTTGTACGTGAAATTGGAAAGGAAGAGAGGCACCAGGGAGGGCACCTAGGCATGATGTCACTCAAAACTTAAAGGCTGCAGTTGTCAGCCAGTGACAGGGAAAGGTGCACATGGAGTCATCTTCATACAGAAGCACAGGGATGCACCTCGGGGCCGTGCTGCATGCGATGGCTGGTTCTCTGCATCAACTTGATGGGGCCCCAGGATGCCAGGTAGTCGGTCACATGCTACTCAGGCTGTTTGTGGATGAGATTAACATTTGAACAGATCAACGTATGCAAGCAGGTGGTCCTCCCTAGCATGGGTGAGCCTTGTAAATCAACTGAAGGCCTGAATAGAACAAACCTCTGGCCCTTTCCCAGGTAAAGAGAATTCCTCCTGCTGGGCTGCCTTCCAACTGGGATCAGAGCTTGTTCTTGCCTTCGCACTTGACCTGCAACACTGGTTCCTCCCCTGGGTCTCGAGCCCGCTGGCCTTTGAACTAGAACTATACCATCTGCTGCCCTGGGCCGCCTCCTCGCCAACTCGCCCTGCAGACCTTGAGACTTGAATGCCTCTGTAACCATTGGACAATTCTATGTGATCAATCACTCAATCTGTGTACACACACACACTCACACACACACACACACACAATTGGTTCTCTCTTTGGAAAAACTTCACAACACAGTATGTTTTGGATGTCTATTAGAATTCAAGTAGAGAGTCAAGTAGTTAATTCGATGAGTCTAGAATTTGGGACCAAGTTCAAGGTTGGCAGTTATGTCAGGGTTCACGTATGCACAGACTAGTGCTTCACAATAGCAAGTGGGTTCCATGAAGGAATAATCGCTGGTAGACAAGAAGATTGATGACCGAGACCTGGGTCCCTGGGATATTTAAGGATCAGAGGCCTCAGCTCTTGGAGACTGAGAAGCAGCGGCCACTGAGAGAGGAGGAAACCAAGGCAGAGAGGCGTCATGAACCCAAAGGGAAAGCCCTGTCAGGTAAGTGCATCACACCAGTAAACACATTGCACTTAGCAACGCGGGAGCCACTGGTGACCTTGACAAGGAAGGTGCCATTGGGGAAATGGGTCCAAAGCTCCACAGGAGCGGGTTTAGGAGCAAATGCGGGCGGCAGGTCTGAGTGACCTTTGCTCCAAGAGACCGGCAGGAAAACGGCATCGTCATTGGCAAGGCAACAGGAGTAAGTAGAGGTTTCATTGTCTTGTTTTTAAGGTTTGCTTACTTATTTTGATAGGCAGAGGAAGATGATGAGAGCAGAGATCTCCCATGTGCTGGTTCACTCCCCAAGTGGCCACGAGGACCAGGGCTGAGTCAGGTCAAAGTCAGGAGCCTAGAACTGCATCGTGGTTTCACACATGGGAGGCGGGGATCCGAGTGTACCAGCAGGGTACCGGATCAGACGCACAGCAGCCAGGACTCCAACCAGCACTCACCATGACCCCTTGTTTTGCTCCAAAATGGGTGCTAATAGCATTAGCTTCGAGTTCCGGAGCACTTCACTGGGGTGGGGGGTGATATAAAAGTGACGACCGCTCCAGTTTCCCCAACTGTCTTGCAATATAGATGCTAATACTGTTACATTTCATGCAAGGAACAGTTGTGAAATGAAAGTGAAGAATTTTATAAAACATAGTTGGCAAGTGGCTGCATGATTTAAAGCCAGGTTATTTTATTCTAACTAATGCAGCCACTCTTAACCAGTAACTAAGTAAGGCTGCCTATGACAGAGCACCCTGATCTTAGCACCTGCCCCCTGCAGGGCGTACAGGTTGAGGACGCCTGGTAAGGGGAACCGCCCGATCCTCATGGGGATCTGGAAAGCCCCTAGCCATGTATAACAGTGTGCATGGAGATTTGTAAACCCTCTGTGTTCACTTTACGAAAGAGATATATGATACAGATATGCTAACACGGCCTTCTGCACACAGCAGTGCACACAAATGGTATTTGCAGCGCATCCAAGGAGAATAAACATTCGCTGGCAAGTTCTCTTTTCAGATTGTGCAGGTATGTGGAAAGAAGCCTGCCCTTTCTTGCTTAGCACACAGGGGACTGAGGCAAAGAACTTAGTATTTGCGGATCCTGCAGTTACCGCACTACACCGAGAGGGGGCGCTGTTCAGGAGAGGGGTCGCCCGGGAAGGGCTCTCCACTTTCCCCGGGCAAAGCAAGCTACCGGAGTCTGCGGCTGTCGTCACACTGCAAGATTATACCAAGAAGCAATCTGGCTGCAGTATTACAGGTTCCATTTTAAAACCTGCAACATTGGTTCTTTTTGGTGAAAAGTAAAACATTCCTGGAATCTTCATTTGTGCTGAGAATAAGACTAGCTTATGGGAATTCCCGGTGGGCATGAGAAGGGGTAGCAGTGAGAGAAGGCGTCTTCCAAAGCCCACGTGATGAGGTAAGATGATTCTGACGCATCCCCCCCGCAGGGTCTGCACCCGGGAGCAGGTCAAGAGCATAAGCGCCACGATGCCCTGGAAACAGCCATTCCAATTAGCACCAGACGGAGCTGAAATGAAGATTAAGAGGTCAATGCAAACAACAGCCCGAGGAGCATTCGCTTAGCATCCAGCTCTCCGCTGCAATGCACTTCTGCCGCTTTCCTGGGCAGGGCCGGTGCACGCAGGTCCCAGGTCAGTTCTCACAGGGAAGGCGCTCTCGCTCAGGAAGGACCTTGGGCTCCTCGGCCAGGAGCTTCCCCAGGGTCGCGCGCCCACGCCTCGCCTCGCTGGCAGGGGAGAACCTGCTGATGAGGTCACACCCGCGCTGCCCGCCTCGCTCCCCCCACCCCGCATCGCCTGATCTCCATGCCTTCAAGTGTTAAACATTTCTTTCTGAACAGTCCACATCAGTGCCTACACAAGGCTCCCCTGACTCCTTCAGTAAATTCCATTTTGAGTTGAAAACAACTGGCCTTCATTTAAAATCTTAATTTTTTTTCCCCAATTCTGGAAATACTATATGCTCCCTGAAAACAAAGACAACCATACAGAAAAAGACATAAAGGAGAATATGAAAAATATCTTACAATCCTATCTCTTAAAGAACATGACCAGTATATATCCTTCCAGATCTTAACTGTTAAATATATATATATACCTATATAATATGTACTTATATATTTTTATATATAAATATATATATGAAGAGACTTCAAAAAAGTTCACATGAAAATGAACGAGAAGATAGGTTGAAGGGCCGACATGTTGTGGCACATTGAGTTAAGCTCCACCTGCAGTGCCGGAATCCCACATGGGCAGCAGGTCGAGTCCCGGCTGCTCCACTTCTAATCCAGCTCCCTGCTAATGCTCCTGGGAAGGCAGCAAACGGTAGTCCCAGTGCTTGGGCCCCTGCCACATGCGTGGGAGACCCGGATGGAGTTCCAGACTTCTGATTTCAGCCTGGCCCAGCGTTGGGCATTGTGGTCATTTGGGGAGTGAACCAGCAGATGGAAGATCTCTGCTCTCTTTCTCCCTTTCAAATAAATCAATCTCTTTAAGGAAGGTTTATTGCAGAAATTTCATACACAAGTATAGGTTTTCATAACACTCATTTTCCATGAAAGCTTTGCAGATTCCTGGTCTATCAGGAGTCCCTAACCTGAACTTCTAAGCTGAGACATTCTGTGTGCCTGCACACATAGGCATTTTTAAGAGGAGGCCATAATTTTAATCAGTTTCCAAAGAAGTTTTAAAACTCACAACTTCTGTTTAATTTACACAAATCGAATAATCTACATATAGATCTCTCGCTCATGTCTCCCCACTTGTAGTACCTTTGTATCTCAGGAATAGTTGTCATTCCTGACGGGACTTTTTACAATCACTTATTCCTTCTCCCTTCACAAACTAGAACCTAGAGCTTAGAGCCGGGCAGATGTGCCTTGGCCTCCCTGTCCCACCATTAGAAGATCTATAGCTTCTGTCTTCTGAGAAATCAGGACAGTGATGAAGTTATTAGAAGTGCAACAGAATTACTGCAAGAAACAAATAACGAAAACATATTTTAGGCACTTAGCACACATTACATATTCATTAAGTGTTAGTCCTTTTAGTAAGTACAATCTTCTTGGTCCAAATTCACAGACACACACACACACACCCACCACCACCACCACCACCACCATCACCACCATCATCTATAGAGGACTATAAAATCAGAACTTAGACAATAAAGTAGGTTATGAGGATAAAGCTGAAGCCACACTCTTGGATAAGATGGTACTCTCTGTTGCTTAGGAGAAAGTTAGCAAGCCAATGATAATTTTACGGCTACCCATGTTACAGTGGAGACAGTGCCAGCCCTGAGGTGCGTGGCTGAGGGAGCTGCCCGTGCACTCGGCTGACCCTCTTCTGCATGTTGAGGTGGCCGTGGTGCCGACCATCCATGTGGCTTGCACGACTGGCCTCCCGTGGTCGGCCCTTTGTGCCGAGTCCTCAGACTTTGCATCTGCAGATGCTTCAGGTTCAGAGTCCCATTTCCCCGGCAGGACACTGCTGGCAGCCTCACTTCCTAACTGCGGCTTTGGCCCGCCTGCCAGCTTTCTCTGCCCTGTTGGTGGGCACTGGCTGCCAGGGCCGGGGCAGCCGCTACCTGCTGGGCACAGGCTAAGCATGCGGCATGTTTTTATTTTCCTGCTCTCACAGCAATTCTGGAAGTGATCTCCGTCAGGCAGATGCAGACACTGAAGCACAATGAAGATAAGCCACGTGAACAACGTCATACAATTAGCAAGGGGCAGAGCAGCGTCCAGACTGCTTCATTCCAGAGCCCTGTCTCCTCGGAACAATACCCCGATTAGCTTTGAGCTTGTGCAGTGAGCTACGTGCAGAACTGTGGAGGAAAAGGACAAAGCATCCATGTGGTGCCCACAGAGGCTTCCCTTGCAGCAGCAGGGCTCACGCTCACACCAAATCAGGATGACACAACCAGACGCACAGTCCACATCTGCAGATCGGAGCCATACTAACTCTTCAGATACGCGGGAAGGCCACGAGAACACTGATCAGAAAGATCATTTATCCAGGACATCTATGTCCATGGTAGGCAGGACGATGAGCTCCCAAATATGTCCACATCCTAACCCAAGAAGCGTTCAACATTGTGCTCAGCGTGGCCAAAGGGATTTTGCGGATATGACTAAGTTAAACATCTAGAGGTTGAAGGGTTATTCTGAATTTCCCAGGAGTGCCCATGTGACCTGGGCCAGAGAGTGACGTGAGAGGGACGCAGAGGGCTGAACGCCCCAGAAGCTGCATAAGGCAAGGAAACCACTTTCCCTGGAGCTTCCGGGAGGGATGGCAGCCCGGCCAACCCCATCGTAGGCTACTGACTTCAAGAAATGTAATAGAATCCACGATAGCGATATAGGCCACTAAGTGTCTGATGAATTGTTACAGCAGCAGTAGGACCCTAACAAGAAGTCTCCATTTCCAGTGTCCTGGAACAGGAGTGCCCAGTGTTAAACTTGAAGTCCTCTGTCCAATGCATTTAAATCTATAAAATTTTAAGCAGCCCATCTGTGATTCCTGGATTGACCTGTTTTTCTTTTTTCATAAAGAAAATGAATAACATCATCCTACGTATGAGCCAATATTCCTCTAGGTATATCTAAATCCTCGTAAGTCCAAGGCCCTTTTCCTCTCCCTTGGAAAATCAGACATGCCAGCCTCACATTGGCACCCAATCCTGGGGACCCACAGCCTCCCAGAAAGCAAACATTCAGGCGTAATTAGAAGTGGATGCTAATCAACCACCCTCCCCACTTTTTGCAGAGTTCCTTGTGAACGTTTTCAACACCTACCCATAATAACATCTTTCCCCAGCTCAGTTGTATCAAGGCTAAACATGCTAATTTTAATTCTAATAAATGACTTGAAGAAAGTGTGTCCCTATTTGTTTACATACATAAATTTAGAAGCACTGTGAGATCTGGAACAAAATTAGCCATGGTAGAGGGAGGCATCAGATAACCTAATTAACAACGGCTGAGCCATTTAGAGTCATAGGGGTCTGCATCCTGCCTGACACTGCACTGAAGGAAGAGCCGGGCAGCTCTGATGGGGGAAACCAGCAGCCAGGGAGCAAGTAAAACAGGTGCAAAGTTCATTAACAGACACTGAGCATGACGCACAGAGTCCTTAAGCTCTAGAAGGTTCCTGACATTGCCCTCACTATCCGGGTAAGCTAGGAAATATCATGTCCCAGAAGTGCCTCTGTATTTTCAGGGAGAAAGCTTTAACTTAAGAAAACCTCCATGTGTCCCTGTGCTCTCACACAGGACTCCAAAATTACCAGTTTTCATGCAGATCCCAGAAGCTTTGGAGCAGCCAAAGGCAGGCACATAGGTTGGTTCTCTCATATCATTTGCAAGGCTCCAGAGCTCCGAACAGCTGACTATATCCCTGGCACATTAGAATACATTCTATAAAGAAATCTCTAGCAGTGATGTTACATTCCTCAGCTAAAATTATGGTAAATAACTTTTTTCTTTTTGGAGGGGGTGATTCTTTTCCCCATCACCTAAGGTCTCTGTATAGACAGACTTCCCTTTTACTCTGGTGGTAATAAATAATTTAAGGTGACAGATTGACTATGCAAGGAAGGGGTAGGCTGGCAAGTAGCTGTTATTTCTTTACCAGGAAAAAATAAAGTTAGAGTGAGTGGCTGCTGTGTGTGCCAGCTGTCATCTGGGACAACCAGGACTCTTGACGACTTGGCAGACAGTGTGAACTTCCAAGTCTCATTCATATTCTCTCTCTCAAGACGTGGGGCCGACAGCCACAGTCCATGTTTCCCAAAAGTCATGACTTCAAATATTATTTCAGTTTGCTATATAAAATATGCAATTGTACATATAAAATGTAAATTTAATCTTTAAAACTAAATATAGTTTAAACCTAATGCTGGTTGAAGATTATTCATATACATTAATTTTTTTGACAGGCAGAGTTAAACAGTGAGAGAGACACAGAGAGAAAGGTCTTCCTTCCATTGGTTCACCCCCCACATGGCCGCTATGGCCATTGCGCCATGCTGATCTGGAGCCAGGAGCAAGGTGTTCCCTCCTGGTCTCCCATGTGGGTGCAGGGCCCAAGCACTTGGGCCATCTTCCAATGCCTTCCTGGGCCACAGCAGAGAGCTGGAGTGGAAGAGGAGCAACTGGGACAGAATCCGGCACCTCAACCGGGATTAGAATCTGGGGTGCCGGCACTGCAGGTGGAGGATTAGCCAAGTGAGCCACGGCACTGGCCCATATAAATTCATTTTTTAAAAATATATAACATCTTTAGACTGTTTTATGAATCAGGTTTAAGACAATGCTGATTTTATATATTTTATACATAAAATTTTCTACATAATAGTTTAAATTTAATGCCCAAATCAAGCATAACTTGCACTGCCTAGAGGTAAAACACCTTAGCTCTCTCTCATCATTACAATGGGATTTGGTAGAAGGCCCAATTCCTCTCCAACAGAGTTGCTTGTTCTCTTTCTACATACCCCCTCCAAAAAAATAAACAGTGATCTGCTTAGGGCAGGTAGTGGGCTGGGACCCATGAGCAGGAACTAAATGGTGGCTCCCACCTGTGGCAGAGCCTTAGTTCGGGTGGGAACCTCCCTAGCAAGTCTGCACCTGCAAGTTCATGGTGGAGGTACAGTAGGCACAAATTCCTTCCCCAAATCCCCCTCATTTCTGGGACACAGGAGCAGGAAGCACAAAATAAAAGCTTTATATACTTGAGAAATTGCTTAAAATAAGCACTACCCTCTATAAGATAGTCACAGGAAATAGCCCATCCTTGCTCCATCTCTTCTCTCGATTTCCACTTGCAAAGTCTATGGTTACACAACATATCCAGAGGCAGCCCTGCCAGTCACATGCCCAGATTTTCACAAAGGTGCAGACTAGGTACTCAAGGGCCTCACCAAATATCAACAGAGGGTTCTCATTCCTAACAGCCGTCAGGATTGTGATTTATATATGGGGAGTTTAACTTTGGCAAACTACTTCCATGACTGTATTGGAGTGGGACAGGCAGGGCTATTTTGAGGTCATTTTGAATGGTTAAGAAAGGAAAGGCGCCAAGTGAGGACAAGTCCTGCCTCCTGATCTTTAATTCTATCCAAAATAATCTTGGAAAACTCCTCCCTCAGCCTCAACAAGTGGAGGTGAGTTGAGTGCTTAATTCTGGATACACGTAAGGTATAAGGTAGTATGTTTGGCATGAACTAGGTGGACCTGGTTAGTGAGTAATTCTTCTACATACAGGGATGCCTCCTGGGTTGCAGCTTTGTGTCAGAGAGAATCCAAGCAAGGCATGCATGAGCCTTAGCCTCCTTCAGGGTACAGCCTCATCTTGCCTCTGAGCCGTAGAAGTGAGTCCACGTCCTCCAGAGGACTCTACATACCCCTGAGAAGTGAGCAAGTGATCTAAAGGCACAAGTTCCAGGAGTAGAGACGGCCAAAGAGTTGAAGGAGCTGGGGATTCGCATTTCAAGAAGGGTTCCATGGCCAAATTTGGAAAACACATCTTACCATGTCTTCCTCTTAGAGAGTTGCAAGCAAATTCAAAGCACTGGAACCTCGCCAGTCAAGAAACACTACATTTCATTCATGCAGCTCATCTGTCTACCATGGAACAGCCCGCAGAACCAACCTTCTACAGGACCCAAGTGGGAAATGCTGAAAGGCTAAGGGCTCCGATTCAGAAATCACGCTCTCCCAGCAGCACATACACATGTCAGGATGGTCTGCCGACCTTCTCACTTCCTGGACCTCCTTGGCTGGAGCAGCTGTCAAAGGAAGCAGAGAACAAAGCAGCATGCCCTGCTGGCTTTCTAGTGTGCTATTCCAGATCCTGTTTCCCTCAGCCTTGGGCATCTGCCTTGGCTTCTGGTCCATAGATTTCTTGGAACTTGGGACACCTGCTTTGTTTCTTCTCTGGGTTCTTTGACCCAAGTCTTGTCCCCACTCCATTAGTTTTCTGAGCACCTGTTCTCATTCTTTGGCCCAAGAACATAGCCTGACCTTAGGTCCCACAGCTCCGTCCTATTCTGTGGCCAAGGATCTCTTGTGTTTCCCATTAAATCTCTTGTGCATGAGTCAACAGATGGCTCTTCACCTTAAATCCAAGTTTATATTTCTTTGTGAGAATTGGTCACATTGAAAGAGCTGGTAGGCTGGGGCCAGTGCTGTGGCACAGTGGGTTAAGGGTCTGCCTGCAGGGCTGGCATCCTATATGGAGCTGATTCGAGCCCCAGCTGCTCTACTTATGACCAAGATCCCTACTAATGGCCTGGGAAAAGCAGCTGGAAGATGGCCCAAGTGTCTGGGCCTCTGCACTCACATGGGAGATCCGGAAGAAGCTCCTGGCTCCCACCTGGCCCAGTTCTGTCATTGTGGCCATCAGGGGAGTGAAGCAGCGGATGGAAGACCTCTCTCCCTTTCTCCCTCTCTCCCCTCACCTCGACATTCAAACACATAATCAGTCTTAAAACAAGAAAGAAGGAAAGAAAGGATAATGGTCTATACCCAGGTAAATAAAGAGAATCTGACCGCGGTGCAGTGAACTTGGGAAGGGGTGCAGACACCAGCATGCTGTATCATGTATTACTGTGTTATCCCAACAAATTATGACGTGGTTGCAGTCTTCCACTCTGTCTCCTACAACTGATGATTTAAGAGGTAGTAACTTGCCCAAGGTCATGAGAAGGTCAGGAACCCAAGTGGTCTGAGCTCAAAGTTCATGTCCCTCTGAAGCAATAAGCTTCCCTTGATTTGCATCTGACCTTGTTATCCAAGGGCACTTTGAGGCCAGCATCGTGGCACAGTGGGTTGTTACCACCTTTGGGAAGCACTGCCTGGAGCATGGCGTGCCTCTGTGGTCACCACCCCACAGCAGCCATGGCTTCTTAACACCACATCTCCCTTCTCAGTTTGTTCTCCTGCACAGAAAACCCTGGTTCTCGTCTTCTGGTCCTTCCGCCAGAGTGATCTACTTCTACAGTAGCTAAACTGGTAGACCAGTCTGGGCTATATGCCCTCTCCTAATTTTGTTTGAAAGAGTTATTTATTTGAAAGGCAGAGTTAGAAAGAGAGGGAGGGACAGAAAGAAAGAGATCTTCCATCTGATGGCTCACTCCCCAGGTGGCCTCAATGGCAGGGGCTAGGCCAGTCCAAAGCCAGGAGCTTCCTCAGGGTCTCCCGCCTGGGTGCCGGGGCCCGAGGACTTGGGCCATCTTCTGCTCTTCCCCAGGCACACTATCAGGGAACTGGGTTGGAAGTGAGGCAGTGGGACTCAAAGTGGCTCTCATGTTGGATGCTGGCCCCGAAGTTACTTCTGGTAGCAAAATGGTCTACCTGGGTTCCACATATCCATCCCATAAAGCACCATAGGCGTGGAGCTCTAAGAGCAGGAAGGCCAGATCTGGAGCCCAGCATCCGTGAAGCCCTGCTTGCTTTGTCTGCTTCAGTGTCCTGCCTGCACACAGGGGCATCACGTTGGGAATGCTGCTTTTTAGATAGAAACAGCCCATGCTCAGGCCTCAGCTTAGACTAAATGAGTCAGACTCTTTGGGAGCAAGATCCTAGCAGAGCATTTTATTAATCTCTAGGTGCTTTTTACGTGCTACTAGACTTGGATCTATTTTCCCTGAAACGTGGGACTACTTCTATAGACAGACCACATTTGCTCAATGCTGGTCTGCGTCCATCCCGCTGGGGCTGATGACAGCCGACAGATGTGCTGACTCAGCAGAGGGCAGGGGGTGCAGAATCCTGGACCTGTCTGAGATCACCATGTGCTCTTGGCTGGAATCAGCTTCAGTGGGATTTGGTTTGCCCATGCAGCACTGAGGGATTAACATCAACTTGCCTTGGACGTGGGTAATGGCAACTGACTAATTCTGGTGGTCACGGGGTACTGCTTAGTCAACGTTAAAATGCTCCAATGACAACTGAAGGGATTTGAATAACTTCCCTCTAAAATACTGCCAAGAAATCCCCCCAGAATTCTACCTAGGGAGCTAGAAGTGAATTTAATGAAACACACAGCACAGACTCACTAATTACCCATGGATGGCTGCTACTCTTTCCTCCTGCTAATGTCTTTGGAAAGTAATTCGGAATTATAAATCAGAAGAAAAGATACAAGACCTTGAAATTGCTTTGGTGCACTCCCACAGACCTAACGCTGGCTCACTGGCTGGCTGCTTCCTAGAAGCAGGTGTGCCCCAGCTAAAAGAAAGAGGGGCCCCTCCAGGAGGCAAATAACTGCACAAAGCATGATTCCAGGTTCCCGACTTTCTCAAAATAGGAACCTCCCCTGTGCTCAGGTCATTAACTTCATACCCTCAAGGAGACACAAATCATCCCAGATGAAGATGGAACTCTGAAATGATCAGGTTAACCAGTGGGAAAATAGGGTTTACTTTTTGAAACCTTTACAGTAACTTGTGTGCTATTTGAAGAGAAATTGACTTCCATGATGCTAGACAGTGCCATAAAAGACATTTAGGTTCCGAGATGTAACCTGGCCCCTGCCAGTCACATCTTCACAGGGGATGCAGTGCAGGGGTGGGGAGGCACTCCTCACTGCAGAAGAGCCCCTCTCTATTTACGGTAAGCTGAGTACTACACTAGGCGTCCTAAGGCAGGCAGAGGTGAATAGGGCATGCTCCCCCCACCCTTTAACCTTGCCAGCTTAGGGTGACAAGATATCCAAGTTTGACAGCTCTGATCTACTGGGCAACGTAGGGGATCTGTGCCAGTTTGGGAGGGAGCTCTGTGCATTAGCCCTTAGCTGCTCCTCACATACGGGAGGCCTTGCTCAGACTGGTCTTCCAATTGTGGTTAGCGATCTGGGCTGGTAACTTCCTACTGGCACGGGATCTCCTTGTGACCAATGACGATCTCCACAATGGGAGTTTTCAGGGATGCTACAGGGCCCGGCCTGTGGGGGTGGAGACACAGATTGTGAGTTCATAACTTAGTGTCTGATAAAGGCAAAGGGTTGCCTCAGGGCTTGCCTTACTGCTTGTATCCTGGCATGACTTAGATGCAGGGGCACAGGACTTGTCCCCCAGCACACACTTGGCTGAAATTCCTGGTGCTTGGCAGTCTGCTCATGGTAAGCGATCCCTGAGACCCCTCCGGGTGAGAAGGTTAGGATGTGCAGGTGGCTGTCAATGGTCAGCTGGTGTCAGCTGAGAATCACCTAGGAAGTTTTACAAAGGGGCATAGCCCCACGCCTCCCTCTATAGGTTCTGCTTCCAAGGTTCCGGATCCAGCCTTGAGAATATGCACCTTTCAACCACACTGCGGTGACTCCGACTCCAGCAGCTGCAGGGGCCCATGTTTGGGCTTTGCACTTCTCCTCTTAGGCTCCCCAGAACATTCCAGCCAAGGGCCCCTGGGGGTCTCTTTGGGCTGGTGCTTCTTCCCACTGACCCACATAGCTCCAATCTGGCTGGGGCTTTGAGCAACGCAAGTGCCTTAGTCTCCCTGTGTGCAGCCAGTTCCCAAGGCCACTCTTTCCTGCATCTCCGGCGCTGACCACCGCAAGCGCTGCCAAGATCGCTCCCTTTCTGCCCACCACCTTGTGCTGTTGGCCTCCCCAGTCCTCATCTTCCTATTAGGACAGGCTGGCCTGGGAACATCCCGCTTTACACTGTCAAGCACCTAACACCGGTCTGCTGACAGGCCATGCAGCTTCATTGTTACAAAAACAAGCCAGCTGGATGCGGAGAATCTGGAGATGGGTTGGCTGTGCTCTGAGTCAGGGTCTCAGGCTCGGATGAAGAGTAAGACCCCCGGAATGGTCTAGCCCGCCCCCCTCTGCCCTAGACAACCCTGTGTGATCGACAAATAAGCAGACCCTACTGAGATGTCTTTAGTGACATTCTAAATCCTGGAATGAATTATCCCCCAAGGCAAGAGATGGATGATGCAGGAAGTGCATAATGGAGCTGAAAATGGCTCAAACAGACCCAGTGAGCAGCCTGTGATCCAAAGCAGATCCCTGCACTTACCTGGAATGGTTTCCAGCACACGTGCTCCTGAACACTAATTTCGGCAGAGGAAAATTCAATCTCTCCTTTAATGTTTCTTCTGTTCTTTTACGCATTTGACAAATACTCACTGGGCGCTTGCTTTGTGGACAGAATAACATCTCAAAAATCAAAGGACTAATTGCAATTAACCAGGAATCAACAGTCCATGTGCTTCTAGCAGTTAGTGGGTTTTTTAGAAATTAAGTTACCAGAGAGAGGAGGCCAGGCACTCAGACTTCTGGGGAGGACTTCCAGGCGGTGGCTGGAGTCAGTGGCTTTTTTTTTTTTTTTTTGACAGGCAGAGTTAGTGAGGGAGACAGACAGAGAAAAATGTCTTACTTTTTCCATTGGTTCACCCCCTAAGTGGCTGCTATGGCCGGCGAGCTGCACCGATCCGAAGCCAGGAGCCAGGTGCTTCCTCCTGGTCTCCCACGTGGGTACAGGGGCCCAAGCACTTGGGCCATCCTCTACTGCCTTCCCAGGCCACAGCAGAGAGCTGGACTGGAAGAGGAGCAGCTGGGACGGAATCCAGTGCCCCGACCAGGAGTAGAACCCGGGGTGCCGGCGCCACAGGTGGAGGATTAGCCTGGTGAGCCGCGGTGCTGGTCATCAGTGGATTTTGAGCAAGAAAGCTCTATCATGCAATTATATGAGCAGCACAGCCCTACAACTGCAGGCTTGCTCTTTGCCAGTTTCCAGAAGGGGATAAGAGCCCAAGGACTACTTGAAAGCTCCAGTCTAACCTGGCTGTTGTTTTTGTAATGGTCCTGGGAAGGGAAGGCTCAGTACAACGGATGCAACTTAATACAAGTGTAAGCAGATCCTTTAATGTACATTTGCAAAGACAATTGCTGTGGGTTTTCAGTCCTGATTATAAAGGACCACAAAGGAGCTTTCACCAACACCTACAGAATGGAGGCACCAGCATTGCTGCTAAAACAGCACAGCTCTAACGAACCCACACTCACTGAACTGGCAAAGATCAAAGAACTCCCCTCATCAGACTGCCACTCAGCACAAAAGGACACAATGGGGATTAGAGATGTTATTTAGAGGAACTAACAATGGACAGCCCTCGGAGTGCCCCCCAAAAACCATGCTTCAGTGTGCCTTTGAGTGCCGCTCTCTGCTCCCGCTGAAACACCCTTCCCCAAAGCCTCTCAAAGCTAGCGAGGCTACCAATGGCCTCGTTTTCAGTAAGACACTCAACACACCTGTTTCCATGGTCAACAGTCAGCATGTTCCTTTCTTAGTTCCATTCATTTAGGGACTCAGTCATTCAGTTTGTATTGGCTATTTGATACCAGCCCCTGTGGAGTGCGCCAAGGCTGGAGACATGAAATCAGGCAGCATGGTTACCTTCAGGGAGCTTAGCGTTTATGGAAGAAACTGGAAAGTGTAGAACTGGGCATTTAGTGCCATAATTGGAGTTGCGATTGTACAGTGTACTAGGGACATTAGTGCAGTTCCGAGGGAGGAGCTGGCACCTGGGTGAGGTAGATACATGGGTCCTATGACCCTTCTTTTACTTTGTCCTATTTGGTATAAATAGTCTCTACTGATCATATGGTCAGCTGGGGTTGGGAGTGCCATCTGTGGCCATGAATGAAAAGAGAAATAGCTTCATGCAGAGAAAGACATACGCCACAAACTCAGACCAGTCAGGCAACAACTCACAGGAACAACCATTCCAATCGCATTTCAAGATAGTGGCCTACCTATGAGAATTTACCTATCATTCCTCTAAACATTGTACTTAAGAGCAGAACACACACACACACACACACACAAGTAACACTCTATGACAGACAGAAATCAGGAAAGGCAGATTGTTAGTAGGTAGAAATGTTAAGGAATTTCTGGAAAACAGACAACATGCATGCACTGTTCTACAGATTTTTATTGAGCCAATTGAAATCAGGACATAAAATCGATTTCAGAGGCAGAGAGCTAACGAACAAGAGAGTGCTGCTACCAACAGGATCCTCAAGAACTCAGGTCTGGGATCACAGGGACAAGGAGCCGTCAAAGCGATTAATGAAAAGACTCTGCAGAACGCAGGTTTTTCGTTTCTCCCCGGCCCTCTCCAAACGGCCCAGGAGCTGAGTTTACCGAAACAGCTCAGCCCTCCGAGTGCAGCCTTCCTGATTCTGGAAGTCTGAGCAGTCGGAAGCTTTCCTTCTCGCTCTGGCCTGGGCCTCCAACAAGCTTAACTCTGCCACTCACGAGGAGAACCAGGCCCACGCAACAGCCATGGAAACCCCCAGCCACCTCCACCAGGCAGTCTAGGCCTTCCTTTTCAGTGGTTCAGTCAAAAGTTATTGGTTATTGAAGGAAAACCAAGAGAGAAGCATCTAGAACAACAGAATGCTGCTACAGCCAAGAGCTGAAACAGGAGAAAGAGGACACCTTGCGAAAATACACTATTGTTTCCAAGGAAATTTGAGAGAAGGCCGCATTCCTAAAAGTTAGGGGATGACTTTTAGAAGATGCTCCGTAGAAAGGCTGAATAACTCAAATCACAAATTAAGGTCCAGAGAAAATTGAGGAATCTTCTGAATGTACATAGAAGGAAAAAAAATACGAGAAAAGTTAAGAACATAGAGACCCAGTACCTTCCAGAGCTAAAAGACCTAGTATCCTTTCCCAGTAAGAACTATTAGAGGATAAACAAAGAGGATGGAGACCATGGGCACTTCACTGAGATAAGAGGGCATCTTCCTGAGCTGAATAAGGCTTGGGTCTTCAATGGCCCAGGGACTTGGGTCTCTGTCACCCACACAGGACACCCAGTTGGGATAGAGTTCCTGGCTTCTGACTTTGGCCTGGCCCAGACCTGGTTGTTGGAGCCATTTGTGGAATGCACCAGTAGATGGAAGATCTGTCTTTTCCTCTATCATTACTCTGCCTTTCAAATAAACAAATCTTAGGAAAAAAAAGCCAAGATGAATAATAGGGGAAACAAACAAAAAGACACACCCGGAAGCTAGTTGGTGAAATTATGCTCTCCACATACAATGAGAAAAATCCTAAAGGTTCACCAGGGTGGAAGAGAGGAAGGAATTACCAATCAAGGAACAACATCACACGGCAGCAGACTTCACATCTGCTTTTCAGGTTGCTGGACGCCAGTGGAACAAAGTCCATGAAGCTGTGGCAGAAAGCTATTCAGAATCTGATGTTTAATTATGAGGGCAAAATGAAGATCCACAAGGACGTAGCCCTAACGCTACTTTAATTCAAACATACTCTCTAGAAAAATGGAAAAATGAGCCCAAGAAAGCTTCAGCCTGGAGAGAATGGAAATGATCCAGCTCTGGTGGACAGAATTCCGAGTGGGACAGCCTGCATTTAGTTCAAGTTAGAACTATAGGATGGAGGGCTCAGTGAGTAACATCTTCTACAAGAAATGAGACTTCAACAAAAAGGTCAATCCAGAGTTTCATTTCAGAGTTCTTTTTCTTCTACTGAAGCAAAGTAAAATTAAACAGAATGTCTTCTGTAGTTTAAAATACTCATAGTAGTTATCTTTAAGCAACAGGCTATTTAGTGGCATTTTCCTTCTTTCAATTCTTCTCTATTTTCCAAATGTTCTACCATCAACATACACTTATTCTATACTGAAACTGAAATTCACCAAGGTCAGATTATCATTACCAAACTGAATAACTAAACATCAAAAAGTGCATGACATGCCACCTATGTACAGAAGACTCAAGTTTTGCCAAGTCAGAGAAGATAATTAGAAACTCTGGAAAAATATTCACAAAGCACAATAGCTATGTAAATATGAAGGAAATTACAGTATATACTTCAGAATTAAGGAAATATAAAAATATTGGTGTCTGAAAGTTAAGCCTCTATGATGAACAAAGCAGAGCAGACACACCGAGTGCCTCTCCATTCTCTGTGGGTTCTAGCCCGCTGTGGGAAAGCACTACCTTCCCATTGCATGGAATTCCATGCAGGTCTTCCATGAGAGTAACACAGGCCCAAGTACTTGGAACATCCTCCACTGCCTTCCCAGGTGCCTTCCCGGAGGTCAGAAGTGGAACAGCTGGGACTGGTGCCTGCACTCGGTGTGGGATATCAGGGTCCACGCCAAAGAGCCAGCCCCCGATGGCTTTCTTTTTGAGAAGCAGGATGGCACGCTGAATGATGAGATCAAAGTTGTACTGCACGTGGTTTAAGCAGGTGATCTGGGACACGGGCTTTAGCCCCCAGCTCCTTTCCCTTCCCCATCAGCAGAGTCCCACTGCTGTGTCTGAAAGCCCTGCTCTGGGAGCCCAGTGTAAATTTTCTTTAAGGGTGTAGCCCTAAGAAACCTCCAATTATTTCATGATTTTTAACAGGGATTGTATTAACTGAACAGCTTACACAAGAGAAAGAGGGATGGTAGGTTTAAACTCTAAAAATGTCTCGGTTTTAAAAAAGTAGAAATGGTGATTGCCAGGGGCTGGCTGGGGAAGAATGGGGAATTCATTTAATGGGTACAGAGCGTCAACCTGGGAAGAGGAGAAAATTCTAAATTTGGACAGTGGTGATAGTTGTACAACAACCAGAATGTGATTAACACCACTGAATTGTATACTTAAGATGGCCAAAATGTTCATTTTCATTTGTACATTTCCTCACAATTTTTAAAAGGTGCCTGTTCACCTTAAATCCAACCATGGCATAACATGATTCCATGAGTTTTTTTTTTTTTAAGAGTATCTTGAAAATCAGTATCTTTTAGTCAATGCACAGCATTGTTTTGCACCTTTTATAGTTTAAACAAAGTAATCCTTGTGACAGCATGCGGATGAGTAGTTAATAGCCTCTTGTCAGTCTTTGGCCATTTAAAAATATTTATTTTCATATACTTGAAAAGCAGAGAGAGAGAGAAAGAGAGGGAGGGAGAGCAGGGGAGATCTTCCACCTGCTGGTTCATTCTTAGAATATCCACAAGAGCCAGCATTGAGCCAGGCCAAAGTCAGGAGCCAAGAACTCCCTCCAGGTCAACCACACTGGTGGCAGGGATCCAAGTACTCGAGCCATCATTTGTTGCCTCCCAGGCTACATTAGCAGGGAGTCGGACTGGAAGCAGAGCAGCTGGGACTTGAACCAGTGCTGATATGGGATGCCAGTGTTCAAGCGACAGCACCATTGGGCCACAACTTCCACTCTCATAGGCTGTTTGAAGCATAGAAGAGGAATAGAGTACTTTTTCAAAATAACACATTGGACTTTTAAAGCTAGAAATTGATCAATATCTTTGGAAATGAGCACAGCAGATTTTTAAAGATTTATTTGAAAGGCAGAGAGAGAGGAGACAGAGATCTTCCATCTACTGGTTCAGATCCACAAAGGGCGGCAATGGCTAGGGCTGGGCAGGGCTGAAGCCAGGAGCTTCATCCAGATATCCTACCATGTGGTGGAATAAGAAGGCCATGACAAGATGGCCACTGACAACAGAGCCTGCCTGGCAACAGGCTGTGATTGGATGGCTTCAGAAACTGCCTGGCAACAGGCTGTGATTGGTTAGGGCATAGACCTCCCCTTGACCAGATTGGCTGTCTTGGCTATATAAGCTGCTGTACCAACTGAAATAAATGAGTCTGTGGGCTGCTTGCCTCAGGCCTGCTTTCACCCGACTCCCATGGTCTGTGTGGTGACTCCATGCCTCTTGCTCCTACCACGCTCCTCCTCTCAGAACGAATCCACAGCAACACTACCAGGGTTTCAGGGGTCCATCCAAGCACTTGGGCCATCTTCCATTGCCTTCTGAGGAGCATTAGCAGGAGCTGGAGTAGAAGTGGAACAGCTGGGACTCGAACCAGTGCCCATATGAGGCACCAGTACCATAGGTGGTGGCTTAACTCGCTGCACCACAGTGCTAGCCCCATCACAGAAATTAAAGACAATTGCTTTAATAAAGTCCAATTTGGACCAGAGGTTGTATTTTTCTTAAATAGCTTCCATTTTATTAAAACACTTTCTGAATATACTAGAAAAATAACCTCATGAAAACTAACTTCCACTTATACCTGTGCTCAAACTCTCTAAAGAGCTCTCCCTCCTCCACTCCCAGGAGAATGGCTTGCTTGAACTGACCCTATTTGCAAGAGGGCTTGGGGCTCACCAAAGATTCCTTAGCCATTACCTCCTGAACAGCCAGGAAGGAGCGATGATTTCAAGATGGGGAAATCAATTTCCATTTCCGAACATCATAACTGATGTATTATAAGCATAAGACACAGCTTTTACTCACTGTGAAAGATAAGATAGCTGATTCTCTATCCTTAACTGGCTCAGAATCTTTAGGTAATAAAAAAATTCAGAAACATACCTCTGATTCAGTTCCCTCCAGGCTCAAGCCTGTAGGGACAGTGCTCCTCCATGAACTGCTGTGTGAAACCATCAACAGCAGTGTGCAACCTTACACTCTAGGATGAGCAACAGGTGATGTTTTTGTTGGCTACATAAGAACTTGTTGGCCGGCGCCGTGGCTCAACAGGCTAATCCTCCGCCTTGCGGCGCCGGCACACTGGGTTCTAGTCCCGGTTGGGGCACCGGATTCTGTCCCGGTTGCCCCTCTTCCAGGCCAGCCCTCTGCTGTGGCCCAGGAGTGCAGTGGAGGATGGCCCAGGTGCTTGGGCCCTGCACCCCATGGAGAGACCAGGAAAAGCACCTGGCTCCTGCCATCGGACGAGCGTGGTGCGCCGGCCGCAGCGTGCCGACCGCGGCGGCCATTGGAGGGTGAACCAACGGCAAAGGAAGACCTTTCTCTCTGTCTCTCTCTCTCACTGTCCACTCTGCCTGTAAAAAAAAAAAAAAAAAAAGAACTTGTTTTCTATTACACTTTGTATGTACAAAAATTTTATCCATACTTTTAAAAATGTATTTATTTATTTATACTTTTTTGAAACACAGAATTAGAGAGATCTTCTATCCACTGGTTCAATCCCCAAATGCTCACAGCATCCGGGCTGGGCCAGACCAAAGCCAGGAGCCTGAACTCAAGTCCCACATGGGTGGCAGGGACCCAAGTACTTGAGCCATCAGTGCTGGCTCCCAGTATGTGTATTAGCAGAAAAAATGGATTTGATGTGGAGTAGCCAGAACTCAAATAAAACATTCCAATATGGGATGTGTGTGTCCCAAGCTGTGATTTAAGCCATTGGGCCAAAAGCCCACTCCAGCCATACTATTTGCATACATAATTTCCAATATTTTTCTTAAGAATGGCAGGTTCTGGTTCATACTCTTTAATAGCTGCCAAACACATAATGACAGCATCCAAAGACATCAGCAACACTAGTTAATGAAACATTCACAACTTAGAACTAAAATGACACTGAACACAGCTTAGTCTTTGTTCGGTGACTTGGTTCAATGAGTTTTCAGGGTACTAGTGCCATGTCCTAACAGTTTCATTCTGATTATTAGAACTAGTTATTATAGCATTCTTTTGGACAAAGTGTTATGAGAGCTTGAGTTAGTCAATGGGTTTGGGTTTCACATGAATGGCTAAGTAAAAAATTAAGAACTTCATGGATTATCTAGCTACAAATATCACCTACCTCAGTTAGTTACAAGGGCCATTTACACAGTAATAAAGGGCAAAAGTAAATTCATATTTTTAGGAACTTAAAAAGTTAAATTTCTCTATGAGAAAAAGCATTTAATTTACCATATATTCAACTTTTAAAAATTTATCTAAAGCATAATAACCTGGCTTATTAAAATCTAATACCATAAAACACATCGCCTCACCTGCTCCTGATCTTTCCCCAGCTCCCTGCTCTCTCAGCTCAAATCCAGCTTAAGCTGCTAGATTCTGCAGCTGCCTTACAGATTACACACGTTTTTTCTTTTCCAGACCAAGTCTTCTGTTGAGATGGGTAGATGCCCTATTTCTCACGAGGATGTTCTCCCGATACTTTCTACTCGTGGATCATCCTTCTACTTCTGTTAACACAGCCAAATACTTGCCACCCTCTAAAGTCTAACACCAAGCTCCTTTTCTCTTCAAAGTCATCTCAGTGCCACGTAACCTCTAGTTAATCTACTCATTCATCAAGTAACAGAGAGTGAGTAGAGAGCAGGTGTCCAGCATGGGCACAGGATGGAAGGCACAGCGCCGGCACCTAGCTGCGCATGCTGTCCAGCCTCCTTAATTATCTGGACTGCTACCTACCTGCTCAAAGACAGACTGTCCCTGAAATGCCCCTGCAGAATTCCACATAGCCGGAACAGCCTGGGTACTGAAAGGCCTGGGTGATTGCAACAAATCTATCTAAAGTTTATGACAAGCAAATGAGGGGCAACCAGTCCTTGGACAAAAAAGAATATGTTCCTGGGTGCCCAGCTGTTAGTACACATTGGATAAATGTCCCTTTATGCGAAGGTGGGGCGACCACTAAGACAGTAAGGAAGTGATTTAAGTGATTGTAAGGAAGTGAGATGATAGCAGCATTGATTTATCCGCAGCAGAAGAGACAGAGACGCTCTTTGAGTCAGGATCCAAGGGCCATACTCCTGAGGATTCCGAACGCTGGGGTTGACCAACACACGGAGCCATAAGCCAGTGGGGACAGCTGCCGCCTTGGCAGCTCTGTCAAGAAGAAAAAGACTTTGCTGAGGGAGCTGAGTTTCACCTGGCCAAGAGGAATTCCCTCGCCTTAATATACACCATTAGAGCAGACAAGCACTGGACACGAGCCGAGAGAGTGCCAGGGAGCCAGCAGTGCCCAACAACAGAACACCAGGCAGCAGATTAGACAGAACGCGTGTGGGAGAGACAGAGGCAGACAGGGAGGACTGAAGGTGACCGAGGGAAAATGCTACAAGAACTGCCACCTTCAGGGGCCCCTCCTTCAGGGAGGCTCCAGCCAGCCACAGACAACAAGTGAGATCCTCCTACTGCCATGGTCTAGTCCCAGCAAAGCCCATATCTTCTAGAACCAGCAACAGCGTGGAGTTGTAGGACAGTGTTCTAAGTGCACAAGTAGGATGTGTTCCTAAAGCTGAGAATGTGAGTAGTCACTGAAATGTATCTTCCTCCAGAAGTTCTTTGAGGTTAGCTCGGGGAGGTGGGCAGGTCAGATCAAGCCTTTGTAGTCTATGTGCACCTGACATGTAGCTCCGACACAGGCACTTCCCCTGTTTCCAATCATCCCATACGCTACAGCTCCTCTGAATGCCTAGGAAATTATCCTAAAACTTAAGGGCTTAAAACACTTGGCAACAGGGGACCCCCGGGCTGGGGCCTGGGATTTTCTGAAGGCCTGTTCACTCCCACGTCTGGCGGCTGATGCCGGATGTTGGCTGAGACCCTCTCTGGAGGTTTTGGCTGCAACATTCACACACAGACTCTTCCTATGGTCTAGGCTTCCTTAAAAAATGGTGGTTGGGCTCCAAGGGCAAAGGTCATGCTCAAGAGAAATGAAGATTATCCCAAGAGAAAAAGAAATTCTACTCTTCACTTGAGCAAGCATTTGCGTTGCTGCTTAAGACTCTGGAGCAGTAGACGCCACTGCTTAATGGCAAGGGGAAGACTTCCAGGAACATACCAGGGTGGGCACAACTGCGTGGCCATTTCTGGAATACAATTTGCCACCATCTGATCTCATTCCTAGGGAAAATACAACTTCAGCACTGAAATATTCCAACCCCAACAGCCACAGAGCACAGCAGGTGAATGGCCAGGCCTGCAGAGCTTGATCACACACCAGCCATTCACTTAAAATCTCTGTGTCTCATCTTCCTCATCTACAGAACGGGGATGTGGTGGTGCAAACACTACTTTGAAAGGAGCTCAGCAGACTATCTGTCTCCTTATGTGTTGGCTATCATCCTAACACCAGGGACACATCTCCTCCCATTCTGGCATTGGTTCTTGCTGGCTCCAGGGGGAGAGTGTGTGTGCATGTGTGTATGTGTTTTTGGGGGGAGTACTACCTGATGTGGAAAATTAACAACAGCTCATCTTATTGAGCACCTAGTACTTATCAGTTACTATGCCAAGTGGACTGGCAAACCCCTCATGTAGGTGCTAATATTATCCAGATAAGAGAATGGTGACTTAGGTAAGTTGCTCAAAGCATTACTAGTAAGTCAAAGAGACAGGACTTGCCCCCAGACCAGTTTAACTAGACAGAAGGAGCCCGAGTCCCTGGATGACTACATGGAGCAGAGCCCTTCTTTCAAGCTTGATTTATGAGTGAAAAATGAACAGTGCTGTATAACACCCTTAGGATATAGGGCTGCTTCTTACAGCACCTGGCCTGTCACCTACCCTAACCGGGAAGATGGGGGAGATATACGTAGGGAACATTGATGTAAGAATTCTTTTCCTAAGATGGTTGTTGTGTGCATCCATCAGGGTATGTGCATGAAACTCCTTCTCTAATCAGTCCCTACCAGTCTCATTCATCTTCCAAAGTAGAGGAGAGATAGCCTTTAGCCCACTGGGAAGAGGGCTGGGTGTACCGACCTGGAATCTTTGACACTGATAAGAACAGACTGCTCCCAAATGAGGTCAACTGTTCACCAGCGGAAGAATGCCCTGGCTGAGGTTTGACTCTGGTGAACAATCGAATGGTTCCCACATTGTTTGTTTCTTTGGTTTTCAATGAGCTTTTTTGTAAAGTAAGAATTCTGAGAGACTCAGTGGGCAGCATGGCTGTAAGGGCAGGGACCCTAGGTGCTACCATGCAGGGAGCCATGAGTTGGCTCCCTGTAAGCCCTGTGATGGCAGGGACCTTGTCTGTCTTGCTCCTCACAGCATCTCCCAAAGTCTCATCCAATCTCTGACTCAGAGTAGGTCCTCAAAATTTCTTGCACACATGAAAAGACCAAATGTTTGAATACAAGAGCAAGCAAACTAAAGTCCAAGTCCAGAAAACATCTTGAGTTCTCCATGCCAGTGGCACTTGTCACTCCAGGGAGACCCCCAGATGCCTAGGACAATCCTGTGGATAAGGTGGCCAGCTCGTAAATGTTTGCTGATGGAGAGGTCATGGTGTACCTGAGATCCATGGGATGGCATGGGAAGGCCTAGGATGGCATAACCTCTGTGGGATGCTATTTCTGCATTTTTATGTCCAAGAATGTTGTAAATACGGCGTCACTTGGACATGGCTTTAGTTGCATGACTCATAGGAGTGTCTGTAGGAGTCAGCTTAGACAACCAGAGAACAGAGCACGCTTCTCAACATTTACCACGAAGGGACAGGGCTTGCATTCATAAAAGGACATGCAGGATTAGCTTTGAAAAAATCCACCCTTGCCTAGAGGTAATGTATAGCTTTTAGTTTTTCCTGCAGTCACGGGGACAGAATTGAGAAAATGCGGACCATTTCCTACCAAGATAGGCAAGAGATGGTATAGCTTTCAGACTCAAGATTTCTTGCCTGCCAATCAAACCTAGCACCTCTGACTATTGTGCATTTGATGTGAATGGAAACTATATTTTAAAGGGATGCTCTGTCTTTAAAGGCTTTTATAGATATATGAAGGTACTTTTTAAAAGTTCATGGAAAACAAAATTAAAAGATAAGTTTTTATGAGTGTCAAAATTTTTGAAGTTCATGCATAGTTTTTCCATAATAGCACCTTTCAACTTCTTGAAGACCTACATATATCTAAAAAAACACTAAAGTTCACCAGAGATAAAAAGAACAGACTGTTTTTTGTCTGGAGAACTGGCTCCAGGGAACTTAAATATTTATCATATAATTTTTATGTCAAAGTCTTAATGAGCTCTAACTTTCATGGCATCACTTCTGGAAACAATAAAAAATACTACATTTGGAATGCTATTTCTAGCAGGATTTCCATCACTGGGCACCATTTAAATGAGAACTGATTTCATACAAAATAATGGCACATTCCTTTCTTTCTGAACTCAACATTTCAAACACCTGCCGTGGAGAAGCGAAAAGTAGAGCCTAGAGTTGAAGAGTTTAGACTTTCCCCAAGTTTCTTTATCAAGTTGCCACCAAGACTCAAAGCCCCCAAAGCATATGTTCTTTCCCAATCCAGAAAACAAGAAATGTTGGAGAAAATCCTCTTTGTAACTCCCCGGAGGCAGGAAGATAAATGGGTAAGCTCCTCTTTCTCATGCCAGAGATTTGGACAGAGAGCTTGTGAAAACTGTTCGAGTTCCCGTTCTCTTATGCTGAGCCACTGGGTGCTGATGTGATAGAACAGAGGGCTTCTACCATTTCAAAGGCAGAGCTGTGCTGGCAGCCAACCAACTGCAAAGTTGCCCTATAGATTGGAGGGGGAAACTGGGCAGTACTCACTGACAGTAAGTCACACTAAATAATAATATGAGTGGTAACACCTCCTGTATTGGTGTTTAACAAAAAAAATTAAAAATTGGAAAAGCAGAGACACAGAAGGATAGAGAGACCCGGAAAGCTATCTTCCATTCACTGGTTCACTTCCTAAATACCTACAACAGTGAGGACTGAGCTAGGCTGAAACCAGGAACCTGGAACTCAGTCTGGATTTCCCATGTGGGTGGCAGAAAGTGCAGCTGCTCCAGTCACCATCTGCTGCCTCCCAGGGTGTGTGTGAGCAGGAGGCTAGAATCGGAAGAGGAGCCTAATAGGCACTCTAATATGGCATGAACATGTCCCCAGTGCCAAATGGCCACCCCACAGAACATTCTTGAGCGACGCATAGTAGTTGTACATATTGATGAGGCACAGTGTAGTGTTTGGATTCACATGCATGATTTGCTTACATTGGGTAATGATCAAATCAGAGTCACATATCCCATGAAGCTTTTACCATTTTTAAATGGCGAGTACATTCAGAGTCTTCTCTCCTAGCTATTTTGACGTATTTGTCTTAAATATGGGATGAAGTCAGTATAGTTCTGGATTTCAATGACTTGGGACCCACCTCCATTTCCCACTTCAGTCTGAATGGGTCCCATCCTGGAGAGCTCTGGCAGACACAGCCTCAGCATCCCGAGTAACTGACATGAACACTACAGCACACCCGTTCACACATACATGTGCTTTACGTTGAGCTGCAAAGTCACACAGCTCTCTGATGCTTGCTTCAAATGCTGTGAGCACATAAGTCCCTTTCAGAGCAGTCCTCAGGCAGAGCTCATGTAACACCCACAGTCCTCATCTAAGTCCTATCGGTGTATCTTCTCTGAGTGGATAAAAGTCCCTTTGTAAGCAGCCATTGTGGTTCTAACTTGCGCAACTTGCATTGATATTTTGTGTTCTCCTATTAACTCCTATGTAGCCACCTGAGTTTCTCCGGCAGTTCACACAAGACCACTTAGGAACCCCAAGGAGGAGAAGGACAGACAGTAACAGGCTGGCAATTGCATGGATTTCGAGAACACTGTGCAGTTCCCACATTCAGAGAAGGCGATCAGAGGCACTGGAACTGAACCTGGCCGTGAGGTGACAGAGTTTATCCATTGCGGTTTACGACCTTTGGGCATCAGCTTTCATTTCAGGGTTTAGAGTTCAAGAGGGCCCAGGGAACCCGGGTGGGGAACATATTAATTCTTCAGTTTCATTAACCTCAGGCTGAAGCTTACTAGTTTACTCAATTAAAATGTAGCCACAAACCACAACACCTGTGATGATAGTGCTGCTGAGAGAAATCAGATTTTCACCTTCCATCACCATGTGGTGGATAGCTCGTATATCTTTTATGCTCATCACTACCTCAAATGTATGGTAGTTAAGTATTATACTTGCTGCTAGCTTCTATTATTCATTAATATATTACTAATAAAGCACACAGCACTTTTTTTTTAAAAAAATGGCTAATATAGTTCAGTAAAAAGTGCTCTCTTTTGTAACCCTGTATACTTTATTTTGCAAATTCAAAAACAACTTTCTCAGAAGAGCCGACAGAGTTTTCCAGGCTGCCAAAGTGGTCCATGGCACCAAAAAGGTTAAGAATCCCTGAAACTATACACACAGCATTTAATAATGCAGCAGCCAGGTCTCTAGAGGAAATCATTCCTTGCCAGCGTGTCTTGAGCTGAAACAAACTTGACCTTGAAACCAACACAGACTCTTCATTGTAAATACATGATGCTGATGAGAGTCATTTTTTAAAAAATATTTTTCTATAAGAAAAACCTGCAGATTCTAGAACATCTCTGCTTTCCTGGCATAGGCTATTATTTTAAATGATAACTTCATCACCAAGATTTTGCCATTAACACTTAATTGTTCTGTTAGATTCTGCTGAAATCCAGTGTATTACAAGGGCCTTTAATACAATCTTGTATACGCTGAATTTTCGATATCATAGGGTGAGCATCAGGAAGATCTTTGCTACCTGAACAAACTATAATGATAATTTCATATTTTGAGCAACGAAAATAAACATTAAAGTGTTATTCCATCCAAGAGTGTGCTTTTTAAATCACAACAGTACCAGTCCCACCGAAGTTCAATTGAAATATTACAGACAAGTTAGCATATTTCTAGGGTTGTTAAGAGTATGGTCCTTGGGTTGTCATAATTACAAAATCAATTAAACAATGAGATGATGTGTCCATGGAGGTGCCTCAGATGTAAGCACATTAGGCTTTTGGAAAATCCTCCACAGAGGCTTTGATCAAAAATAAATCAAATGCCAGCCAGTGAAATGAATATGCACTCATTAACAGCTACTGATAAGTTATCAATATATTATTCATTCATCAATGCAACTACTGCTTGAAATTCTCACCTTTGAGAATAAAACAGATGTTAAATATCAGAATTCTGAAACAAAGAAACTAAAAATTAAAAACTTTACATTCTTGCATGAAATTGACATGTAACTGACATACCATATATACGCTTCACATATATAGTTAAACCATTTTTTCCTTCTCCTTAAAATACTAGCTGTAGTACATGTGGTGCTCTAGAATTTGTCCTTTTTTTTTTCTCCTGTTACATTTGTAAGATTTGGAAGCCTAGTTATAAATCTAGGCTTCAATTAACTTAGATTTTCTTTGAACTTCAAGTTACAAAACAATCTAACTTGTATGCAATAAGATCCAAATTGTTAGACTTGGAAAGGAAATGAACCACAACATTGCAAATAGAACAATTTGTAGTCTATAGTGGTACAGAAATCAAGAGAGAGACATTCTTATTAACCACACTTAACAAAGTAGTCACTAAAGATCTGGGCACATTTTTAGTGACAATTCAGATCTGTACTTGAGTTAAAGCAGACCTTGTATCAATGATACGTTTTAGGGGTATGGTTTTGCTGTCTAGGTGATTTTATATAAAAAAATAAAAACCAATGTACATGGCTCCTTAGTAAAGACAGCCCAATGCCATTGTCTTCACAGCTGAATTTTCAGGGAAGGACTCTGAAAATGTGCACTTTGCTCTCACACCCAAAAAGCAACTGAATGCACCCATGTCCAGTTTCCACCCCAACTTCTTTGGCATTTTCCAGACCCTTTTACTCTAAACAGAAAGCTGTTGACAGTTTTCCCTGGCTTTTTGAAAATACCAAAAGCCTAATTTACAAGGAAAATCCCAACTTTCAAAGTCTAATGTTCTTTCTCTATTGTTCCTGTGGTTGTTAATGAAGAATGCTGCAAACAAGAGAGAAACCAAATTCCAAACTGTTCTGAGCTGATTCAGAATGGAGTAGCAATTGCAAAAAGGAAAAGTTAGCAACACATTGCAAAGCCATGCTGGAGTTTTAAAACCAGAAACAATACTGAAGGGTGGATTCCTGGAATTCAGAGAATAACCGGCTCAAGCTGCAAAATCCACATCTCTAAATAACATTAGTTAGCAGGTGTGGGGCAAGAAAGGCGATTATATTTTAACCTACTTCACAGGAAGCAATCGCGAATGTAACCAAATTCCAGAGACTCCACACGAAATTCACAACTGGAAGCTGCTTCACATTCTTCCCCCTAGCACAAGAACTGTTCCCGGAGCCAAAATGCAGCGGTCAGAGAGAAGGCAAAGCCAGAAGGAGCTATGGATAACCTGACTAGGGTCTGTCCAGGGAGCGAATTACCTCACAGGGAAGAAGCGCAGGGTTTAGCACTCCATGCTCCCGCAGCCCTGGGAAGCGGCAGCGGCAGCGGGAGCCCCGTGTCCAGCATCCAGCAGATTCTCACAAGCCTGTGGCTGTGCGTTCTCAGCCACACAGACTCTGCCTCCAGCTGACGTCAAAGTCTCTGTCACATGGCCAGATGAAAGCCAAGAGAGCATTGGTTGTCGTAGCAACCACAGACGGCTCTGAAATTATTTCAATAGGTCATCTGTCACTGTGGGGTGTGTGTGTGTGTGTGTGTGTGTGTGTGTGTGTGCGTGTGTGCGCAAACAAACTGCACAGCCATCACGGACAGCTCCCCAACAAGTTCATCCCCCGAAGCCCTGAGTCAGAAGTGCCTCTAAACTGCCCCCTCGCAGGCTGTGCTGTGCTTCCTTGCCGGCTGCTTGCAGGAAAATGCACACCACGCTGAGGTTCCCAGTGGCCTCACAATCAATCGCCTGCATGCAGCACGCGGGTGTGTCTCTCAGGCACAAAAGGGAAGAGACTCGGTCATCCTGAAGGTTGTTTTCTGAGTGAATGAAATGTACCATAAACAAATGCATATACACAGAAGCTCAAGGGGAATTAAAAGATATTTTAAACATAGTATGAGGACCCACATCAACATATTAAAACCAAACTAGTGACAAAAAAAACGAGAGCCTCAGTGAGGAGTGGCCCAGGTGAAAGAGTTGAAATGTTCCTCACACCAGGGCATTCAGGATTCAGGAGTTGCATCATCTCTGTGCAATAGTGCCAACCCAAAGAGTTTCAAAATAGCAGTATTTGAAAATCCTCCAGTGATGAAGCTGAAAACTTCGTGCCGAATGTTCCCCTCCTAACCCTCCCCTCCACACTCCCCTGCTGGGGCAGGACACTGAGCACAGGGGTGAGGGTGCGCCACCTCCAAGTTCTGGGAGATCCCAGAGCAGAATGGATGCGCAGCTTTCTAGCGCGATCTTCCTGCAAGGCCACCCCTGGCTAACTTTTAAGTCTACACACGTGCTATGTCCAAGTTAAAGCTCCTTACTGAACAGGAAGCCAATCAAACAAAGTTCAATGAGACCCAGAAGAAGGCCCACTGAAAAAGCCATTCAAAAAAATGTACATCCATTCAAAGGACTGAGGGGTTAAGAGAGAAGACACTGCATTCAAAACTCTCAGGACCCCTCCATGTTATGCTTAGCAGGACTTCTATTCCAGCTTCTTAAAGAGCGGCCCTGGGGGTGCTACAACATTTAAGTGGGAACTAAGCCAGCTGGGCACTGTAAAAGAATGAATTTTTTTCTTTAATAATCAGACCAAGGACCACAATGCTTGGCCATACAATCTTCCAATCCCATACTCCTCTTTGATTTCCTTTTATCTCAGCCCTGACTGAGAAAAAGATTTTTATTTGAAAAAATTTTTTTGCTTGATGCTATTTGTGTAGTACTGCAAAAGTGAAACCAAAGTATAAAGAACTGTCGCCCCCCCCCCTTTAATTTCAGATTCATGATCATTGGGAAGTGATCTGTTGGCACGAGGGCATTGGAACCCCATGTCTGTCCACATGGGCCAGGATGTCTATGGACACAATTCATCAGTTTGCAGTTTGTTCAGTTATACTTCCGGGTTTCTGATCAGAAGTGTGCTTTCTCATAACGGGGGGTAGACAGGAGTGCCGAGGAAGCAGATCCTTCTAGATGGCAGGGCTCCAAGTTCTCCGGATCGCCTCATTTACCATCTCCACCGCTCTAGATCCACGCCTTCCCACAGCTAGCGCTCCCCTTTCCGGCAGCTTTAGAGAGTTAAGAGTGCAGTGCCAGGCTCTGCCGAAAGGGGACGTCCTCCCAAACAAAGTTCTTATTTCTAAAAAGTTCCCTAAAATTCAAGACTTTGATTTTTTTCAAAATCAGGAAAAGAATATATTTTCACTTGAATTTTAAAGTTAAGTTTAAGATAAGTATTACTCTACTATATACTGACTTGGGCTTACTCTCATTATTAGTGAAAACAATTAGAGACATGACCTTCAAAATGAAAAGTGGGTGCAGGCAGCCCCTTTGTCGGTAGCATGCTTCCATCCTGCCATCACTCATTGCCCTTAACAAACTACCTCAGTTTACAGACCCCTGGGACAGCTAAGGAAGCAACCAGTCTCCTGCAGAGCTGAAAGCATGATGGTGCTGGGGCTGGCGCTGTGGCATAGTGGGTAAAACTGCTGCCTGCAGTGCCAGCATCCCACATGGGCACTGGTTCGAGTTCCAACTGCTCCACTTCCAATCCAGCTCTCTGCTATGGCCTGGGAAAGCAGCAGAGGATGGCCTAAGTCCTTGGGCCTCTGTGCCCACATGGAAGTCCCAGAACTCTGCTTTTCAAATAATTAAAAAAAAAAAAAAAAAAAAAAAAAAGCAAGCAAGCATGATGTGGTTCTTTGGGGCTCAGGTTTCTACCAATTTGGTTAATTAATCCACATGCAGTTGAAAGTATCCTAGGAAATGCATAGAAGGGCCTTTTCCAGCCTCGGCCTCCCATATTAAAGATATGTGGGGGCAGGTGTTTGACACAGAGGTTAACCCCTACTAGGGACTCCCACATGCATCTTAGAGTGCCTGGGTTTGAGTCCCACCTCCACACTCAACTCCACTTTCCTGTTAATGCACACTCAGAGGTGACAGGTGATATCTTAAGTGTTTGGGTCCTTGCCATCCACATGGGAGACTAGAATTGAGTTCTGGGCTCTTGGTTTCAGCCTGGCTTGCTGCTGGCTGTTTCAGATATTGGGGAGTGAGCAAGATGCAAGATTGATTCATATTCTCTCTCTCTCCCCCCATCCCCCCTTCAGATAAATAAAAATAGGATGGGCATTGTTGTACAGAATGTTAAATTGCCACTTGTGACACCACATCCTATACTGGAGTGCTGGTTCCCGTTCCAGCTACTCTGAGCTTCTGATTCAACTTCCGTCTAATGCACCTAGGAGATAGCAGATGATGGCCCAAGTACTTGGGCCCTACTACCCACGTGGGAGACTCAGATGGAGTCCCTGGACCTGGCTTCAGTTTGGCCCAGCCCCGGCTGTCGCAGCCATTTTGTGGTTGAACCAATGGATGGAAGATCTCTTTCTCTCCTCTTTCCTTCCTGTCTCTCCCCCCGACTCTATCACTACCCTTCAAATAAAATAAGTCATTATATAAATATAAATAAAGTTGAGTAAGAGAATATCATTTTATGAGAGATCTTTAAAGTTTATGAAAATACATATTATGAAAAAATGCATGATAAAACTGCAGAAATTTTTTTAACAATCTTGCACCAACTTATCTTTTGATTCTATTTTCCACAAACTGTTTGAAATACCTTCACATTTTCTAAATGACAGTTCCTTTTTGAGGTCAAGATGACCAAATTTAAAAATATCCATCCGAGCAAGTTCTGCACTTAAGTTATGTCAAGACTGCCTGCTACTAGTTTGACCACTTGGCCAGAAATATCTGGTAAATGCCACTCAACAAGCAGTAGCTCCCACATCTGAACCAGCAGGTATTTAGGGCCATGAGGACACAATTCTAATTAGACTTTTTTTTTCCCCCAATACGTCTAGGTAGAGACATTGGTGTGTCCCATGTCTTAACACTAGTAGAAAGGCCATGGACCTACTGTTTGGAGTTAATGAATTCAAAACTCATCGCTTTCATAGCACCTTGGACAAGTTACGTAAGTCTGCTGGGCTGCAGTGCCTACAAGCTAAGGTTGATGTGAGGATTATGAAGGTAATGGGTCATCAAATTCTGACGCCGTGCCACAGGGTGGAGGGCTCCTGTGTATGCCATTTCTTGTTCATCTGGGCCAACTCTGGCACATCTATGAAGACCTCTAGGAAAAGGATGAAATCTTACTCAACTCTACAGGTCTACATCAGCCCAGGGCTCAGAACATCAATGCTCACTCTAGCTTTGGCCTAAGGTCCAAAAGGACAGCAAGAAAAAAAAAAAAAAAAAAACCTAACCAGAAAGGTTTGAATCAAGGAAAATGGGCAAAGTACAATAGAGAGAACAAGCTGGACACAACTGTGCCCAAATCCCTACAGTCTTAACTGAGGCACATACTTCAACCTCACAGTTGTGGGTGACTTCCTTCCCCACTATGATGGAGGAGAATGTATTCAAACTGACATTCTCAAAGACTTTTTTAAAAAGCGTAGGAAGAGTAGCAAAAGCAGCAATAATTTTAAGTGTCAAGATCTCAGATAAAAAAAAAATACATGGAGTATATTAGTCCATTTGGGCTGCTGAATGGGGGAGCTTGTGAACAATGCTGTTCATCTCCTGCAGTTCTGGGGGGTGGGGGTGAGAAGTCCAAGATCAAGGTCCCAGTGGACTTGATGTCTGGTGAGGTCCTGTCTCTTAGTTAATAAATGGCACCTGTTTCTATGTCCCCACATGGTGGGAGGAAAAATGCAGCTCTCTGGGGTCTCAATTTTATTATTTACCTATGTAAAAGGCAGATAAAGACAGAAACAGAGAGAACTCTTCCGTTCACTGGTACATCTCCCAAAAACCCACAAAAGCCTGGGCTGGGCCAGACTAAAGTTGGGAACCCAGAACTCCAAGTGGGGGGCAGGGACCCAACATCTCAAGTGCTCACCTGCTGCCTCCCAGGTGTGCATTAGCAGCAAGCTGGAACCACAGCGAAAGCCAGGACTTGAACCCATGCACTCAACAGGGACATGAACTTCTAAGGGGTATCTTAACTGCTGCACCAATCACCTTCCCCAGGGCTTCTTTACAAGAGAACTCATCTCAAAAGACCTGCTTTCTAAGCCCATCACTTTGGGGGTTAGGGTTTTAAACATATGAATGTGGGGAAGCTGCAGATATTTGGTCCATAGCATTGAGCGAATCCCAACATTCTCATTATCTGCTGCCTTCTTTAAAATCATTGCATGACTCTTAAGTAACGTGGAACCTCAAGCATCCTCTCAGACTGGAGAGACAGAAATTGGAGAACAAATCTCTAGAAGTGTTCAGGATGTATAGGACTGAAGATTCTGGTTAAAAACAGAGATGAGGTTCAGTACTCTGCACTGTTTCCCCTTAAATAATTTGCCAATTCCTAAAAGACATCTGAGAAAAAGATGAGAAATGAGGCACAGAAGTGTAGGAAGGAGGCTAAAATCATTCATGTGAAGTTCAGAATCCTGCAGTCCTGGGGAATCAAAACTCAGAACTCAGGGTCCTCCAAGGACCTGCAGCCTGGAAAACACACATAGCTTCCAGATCTTCTAACCAGAAGGTGAAGTCCAAGAAATAATGGGAAATAGGAACTAGATGAGCCCTCATAAAAGCCAGCACCCATCCTAGAATTATTACAACCCCTAATTGGGTCAAGGTAATTTGCCCTTATTCTAACTATCTTCCAGAGAAAAATTAGCTCCATCTAAAGGAAGATGACATCATCCAGAGCCTCTAAAATGTTCCATGCACCATTTCCAATTCATTCCAGAATCACTGAGCTTGCCAGAAGCTAGGCCTAACTGATCAAAACCTGTCAGGAACAAAGAGGCAATAGAGACACATATAATGGTCATTAATCTTTTATGGTTATCAGACAGGGGCTTAACAAGAACCATAATGTATATGTCCAAGGAAATATTTGGTGATGAGTTCTACACAAAAAAAATGCCAAAGAGGAACATACTGAAACTAAAGAACTGAAACATACAACTCCAAGTAAGAACACAATAGATGGGTTTAGAGGATAGGAGACATACCAAAAGAGAAAGCTAATAACAAGCAAGATAGATCACAAGACAATATCTAGACTGAAGCATAAGAAAAAATGAAAAATACATAGTGTAAGAAACATTATGAGACATGATGAAAAGACTGTATTTAGAAGAGGGGAAAGACAATTGAGCAGATATAATATTTGAAGAAAATTGACCCAAAAAATCCACAACAAGAGATTTAAGAATCTCTATAGACTCCAAATAGGATAATTACAAAGAAAATCACACACGTGCACAATATAACCAGGTTGCTGAAAACTAAACACAGAGACAGAATCTTCAAATCAGCAAGACAAAAAACATCACAGCAAAAGGCCCAGCAGAAACATTAAGTCCAGAAGACCACGGAAAACTACACTGGGAAGTGATGGAAGACAAGTGCTGACCTAGAAACTCTACAGACAGAAAAAAAATCCTCTAGAATGAAGCTGGAGGAGCCTGTTCCCAAGCAGGGCTTTGCAGACCTGCAAGGCTGTTAACCACACTAATTCTGAAAGTCAACACACCTGCCCTTGGAGTCCCAGAAGGAGAGGAGATATAGAGTAGCGCTATTTGAAGATACAATGACAAACTTTCTAAATCTTGCAAGGGGGGGGAAACACACACACAGATTCAAGAAGCTGATAAAACCAGACAGGGGCCACCTTTGCACTTTTATCTGGACTTATTGTAACAAACTTCTGAAAACTGAAAGCAGCTACAGAGTAACACCTTATCTATATGGAAAAGCAACTGAGTGACAGGGCACATTTCTCATGGGAAACCAAGGAGGCCATAAGGAAAGTGGCGTATTTTCAAGTGATTAACTGTCAAACCAGAATCCTATACCCATTAAGCATTCTTCAGGAATGAAGAATAAATCAGTTCAATCAAGGTTATGATCAAAAGGAAAATAAAGATTTTTGTCATCACCAACAAATTTGTCTTCCATTGGAAGATGGATGAAGGTGGCTTTCTCAGCAGAAAGAAACCATCAGAAAGGAATCGTTGACTACTGTGAAGGAAGAGAGAGTACAGCAAGCATATGGGTAGGTGAACTAGATTTGCTCCTCCTCCATTGCGTAAATTAAATGTGACATCAAAATTATAACACTGGCTGATGTCATTCTAAATGTATGTAGAGGGACTGTTTAAGATAATTATATAAAGGGACCTAAAGGGAGGTAAAGTTTCTAGATCTCACTCAACTTGGTAAATTTTTTTTTTAAAGATTTATCCATTTAAAGTCAGAGTTACACAGAGAGAAGAGAGGCAGAGAGAGGAGAGGCAGAGAGAGAGAGAGAGAGAGAGAGAGAGAGAGAGAGAGAGAGAGAGGTCTTCCCTCCGATGGTTCACTCCCCAATTGGTCGCAACAGCCAGAGCTGCGCCGATCCAAAGCCAGGAGCCAGGAGCTTCTTCCAGGTCCACCACGCAGGCACAGGGGCCCAAGGACTTGGACCATCTTCTACTGCCTTCCCAGGCCACAGCAGAGAGCTGGATTGGAAGAGGAGTGGCCAGGACTAGAACTGGCACCCACGTGGGATGCCGGCACTTCAGGCTAGGGCGTTAACCTGCTGTGCCACAGTGCTGGCCCCAGGTAAAATGTTGACACAAGTAGATTGGGATTATTTGTTCATTTTATTTGAAAGGTGGGGTGTGGGGAGAAAGAGATAAAAGAGAAGAGATAAGAAAAAAGAAAAGAATGAGACTGAGGGCCGGGGCTGCGGCTCACTAGGCTAATCCTCCGCCTTACAGCGCCGGCACACTGGGTTCTAGTCCCGGTCGGGGCACCGGATTCTGTCCCGGTTGTCCCTCTTCCAGGCCAGCTCTCTGCTGTGGCCCGGGAGTGCAGTGGAGGATGGCCCAAGTGCTTGGGCCCTGCACCCCATGGGAGACCAGGAGAAGCACCTGGCTCCTGGCTCCTGCCATCGGATCAGCGTGGTACGCCGGCTGCAGTGCACCGGCTGCGGCAGCCATTGGGGGGTGAACCAACGGCAAAAGGAAGACCTTTCTCTCTGTCTCTCTCTCTCACTGTCCACTCTGCCTGTCAAAAAATTAAAAAAAAAAAAAGAATGGAGATTGAGATCTCCCATTGGCTGGTTCACTCCCCAGATGCCTACAGCAGCCAAGGCTGGACCAGGCTGAAGCTAGGAGTCTAGAATCCATTCAGTTTTCCTACCTGGGTGGCAGTGATACAAAGTACCTGGGTCATCATCTGCTGCCTTCCCAGAGACATTAGCCTGAAGCTGCAGCAGAGGTGGGATAGCTGCGACTCGAACCGAGAACTCTGAGAGGTAATATAGGCATCCCAGCTGCTGACTTCACCGCTGTGCCTCATGCCTGCCCCTGTGCTGAGTGAAGTATCTGTAATGTAATACCCGCAGCAACCAATGCAACACTGTATTATGAAGCACACTCAAAAGTACTATAGATAAATAAAAACAAAACCTAAAAAATGTCAGTAATAAAGAAAAATGCAAAAACAGATATGAAAAACAGGATAGAGGAAAAAATGGCAACCTTAAGTGCTATGATATTAGTAAGAACATTAAATGAAAATGGTCTAAAATATCATTTAAAAGACAGATTGGCAAATGAATTTTTTTATAAAAATGAACCAGTAACATGTGGTCCACAGAAAACACACTTCAAATATAATTACTGAAACAGGATAAAAATATAACTATTTTCAAAGGATTAAATAAGATGTAATATAAACATTAATCAAAGCAGTTGTGGCTTTATAAATAACAAAATATACATCAGAGAAAGAAAAGCGGGGCCGGGGTTATGGTACAGCAGTTAATGCCCTGGCCTGAAGTGCTGGCATCCCATGTGGGCGCTGGTTCTAGTCCCGGCTGCTCCACTTCCGATCCAGCTCTGTGCTATGGCCTGGGGAAGCAGTGGAAGATGGCCCAAGTGCTTGGGCCCCTGCACCCACACGGAGACCTGGAAGAAGCTCCCGGGTTCGGATCGGCGTAGCTCCGGCCGTTGTGGCCAACTGGGGAGTGAACCAATGGATGGAACCTCTCCCCCCCCCCCCCTTTCTACCTCTTTCTACCTCTCTCTGTAACTCTTTCAAATCAATAAAATAAATTTTAAAAAATCACCAGAAACATGAACAGTACATGATAAGAAGTTCAGTCCACCAAGAAGACGTAGCAAGTCTACATGTGAATGCAGCAAACAGCACCACTGGAAAACATTTGAAGCAACAACCAATAGAAGTGAAAAGACAAACAGACAAGTCCACAATTATCATTGGAGACTTTAACACCTCTCTCTGATTCATGGAACAAAGAGACAGGAACACATCAACACAGGCAACACATCACGTAACAGGATCTAGCGGAAATACTTGCAGAATATTCCACCTACACATTCTTTTCAAGCCTTCTTCAGTCGGACTACATTTTGAGCCCTAGAGCTAACCTTAACACATTGAAAAGAATTGAAAGGATTCTCTGATCACAATAGGATCAAATTCAAAATCTTCTAATCCTTGGAAACTAAAAATCATACTTCCAAAATAATGCACAAGACAAACAGAAAGCCTTAAGGAAAATAAATTTTAAAAACTTAACTGAATGAAATAAAAACATAACATGTTGAACTTAGACATACTGAAAAGAAAATTTATAGCACCCAAAGCATACATTAGAAAAGAAAAATCTCAATTCACTAGTCTATGCTCCGATCTCAAGAAGAATAAAGAAAATCAAAGACAGGCAGAAGGAGAGAAACAATATAGAAATCAGTGAAATTGGAAACAGAGGGGAAAAAAATCAATGAGAGCAAGAACTTGATCTTTGAAAAAAAATGATAAACTTGACAAATCTCTATCAAGCCTAAGAAAGAATAGAAAGGATCAAAATACATGACTACTATCAGAAATGAATCAGGTTATCACTACAGAACCCTGATTATCAAGATAATAAGCAGGGGTTGGCGCTGTGGTGTAGCAGGTAAGGCTGCTGACTGCAGTGCCAGTTCAGGTCCCGGCTGCTGCACTTCTGATCCAGCTCTCTGCTATGGCCTGGGAAAGCAGCAGAAGATGGCCCGAGTGCTTGGATCCCTGCACCCTCATGGGAGACCTGGAGGAAGCTCCTGGCTCCAGAATGGCCCAGCTCTGGCTGTTGTGGCCATTTGGGGAGTGAACCAGCTGATGGAATCTCTCTGCCTCTGCCTCTCTGTAACTCTACCTCTCAAATAAATAAATCCAAAAAAAAAATAAAAAAAAAAAAAGATAAGGAGGTGCTGGCATTCGTCCGAGCAGTGAAGATGCCCAACGGGATGGCCGTGTTCCACGTAGAGTGTCAGGGTTCAGTTTCCAGCTCTAACTCCTGATTCCAGCTTCTTGCTAACGCCAACTGAGAAGCAGCAGTGAGGGCACACGCAGTCAGACATACTACGCATGCGTGTAGGAGACCTGGATTGCGTTTCTGGCTCCTGCTATGAACCCCTCACCGTGGGCATTTGGGCAGTGAACCAGCAGATGGGAGCTCTGTCTCTATCTCTCACAAATGAATAAATAACAATTTTTAAAAAGATATTTAGAAAATGCTATGAATTATATATCCTTAAGATTGACAACTTAGACAAAAGGGACCAGTTTCTTGAAAAAACTATCAGAACTAATCAAATACATAATTTTAAGAGTTATAAATTAAGAAAATTCAATTCTTAGTTTTTAAAGTCTAAAAAAAGAAATTTCTAGGCTCAGTTTATTTTACTGGAGAATCCTAAGAAACAGTTAAAGAACAAATATGAATTCTACACAATCTCTTCTAGAAAATAAAAAGGATTTTTATTAAAGTATTACTTTGATGCCAAAACTGAATAAAGACAGTGTCAAAAAAGAAAATTACAGGATGATATATCTCTTGAATGTAGATGTAAAAATCTTTAATACTAGCACATATAGCCCAACAATATATGTGTAAATAACTGTCTACTATAACTTAGAAAGATTTATTATAATGGCAAAGTTTGCTCAATGTTTGAAAATCAATCCATATATTTTTAACCTGTCAAGATGGCAGAATATATCAATTGATACAGAGAAAATTCAACACACATTCGTGATAAAAACTCATGGAAAAAATAGTAATGAGATGAATATCCTCAACTTGATTTTTTAAAAAAACATCTACCAAAACTCTACAGATAATTTCATATTTACTAGTAAAAGAGTAAAGGTTTTCTCCTTAAAACCAGGAATAAGGAAAGGATATGCATTCTCAGCAATCTGTTTCAACAAGGCGCTGAAGGTCTGGCCACTTCAATAAAGTGAAAAAGAAATTAAATGCATGTGGATTGAGAAGAAAAAAAGTCTACTCATAGATGGAATGAATCTTTTGGAGAAAAATCCTAAGGAATCTATAAAACACCAGCCTCCTATAACTAATAAGTGCAATCAAAACGGTTATAAGATAAGCATAAAAATCAATTTTATTTCTACATAATAGGACTTGACATGTAGAGACTGAATTTAAAATTACAATACCATTTATAACTACTCAACACCAAATAGTCTTGTATCCAGAAACCTACAACATGCCAGTAAAATAAACACAGATCCTGTCTTCAGATTGAAAAATTCGACACAGTAAAGGTATTAATTATCCTCTAATTGATATGCAGTACTAACACATTCCTAATCAAAATCTCAGCAAGATTTTTGTAGATATACACAAAATTATACTAAAATTTAGAAACTAGTTAAAATGGCTTTAAAACAAAAAGAAGAAAATTAAAGGAATTATTCTTGATAGCAGAACCTGTTCCATAATTACCAAGATGCTGTGGTATTGGCACAGGAATAGAAACACAGGTCAACGGAACAGAGAATCCAGAAAGAGGCTTCACATAATTATGGATAATTGATTTTTATAAGAATGCAAAGGTAATTCAACAGAAGAAGGAAATTCTTTAGCATATGGTACTGAAGAAATTGGATACCTATTGGTAAAACAACAAGACTGGGAAAGCGAGGGAGGGGGGAAGGCAGGGAAGAAGGAGGGGGAAAGATGGAGGATGGGAGGAGGGAAAGGGCAAAAGAAGGGAGGCAGATAGACCAGAGGACGTGAGCCTACATCTCTTGCCTTCAACAAAAATGAATGCAGAATGGATCACAGAGTAAAAGTAAAACATCAAACTCTACTTTTTTTTTTAAAAAGCATGACAGGATTTTTGTGGTCTAAGGCAATATGAACACTTCTTAGACACAACAGCTGCATCACAGTGTATAATAGAAATAGCTAGGATGGGACAAGCATCCTCTTAAGAGGATGCTAAGACAAGCTACAGACAGGGGAATGGGTATTTTCAAATAAAACACCTGTGAAAAGGTTCATATCTAGCATATATAAAGAACTCTCAAAATTCCACAGTAAAAAATCCAATTAGCAAATGGGTTAGACACAAAAAGGCATCTTGTCAAAGAATGTATACAAATGACAATCAGCACAAAGATTCTCAGCATCACTAGTCATTAGGGAAATTCAAGTTGAAAACATAATGAGATACAAATGGCTAAAAATGCAAAATGGTGACTACGCCGAATGTAGGCAAAGATGCCTACAAACTTAATCATTCACACCTGGCTGGTGGGATCAGAAACTGATCCAGCCACTCAGGAAAGCAGTTCCCTAGTTTCCTTAAGAAAGTAAACAAGCAACTACTGTACAACACATCCACTGCACTGCCAGGCATCCCAGAGAAACCAAGACTTCCACTGGTACAAAAATCTGCATGTCCTCGGCTATCTGTGATAGCCAAATACCAGAAACAACACAGATAATTTCAACAGGCGAATGAATCCACACACAGCAGTACAGCCACACCACGGAAGGCAAGTCAGTTCTAACATCAGATGACCGGCTGATACACACACACACACAAACTCGCATGAATGTACAGAGAATGTGGCAGCTCAGAAAAATCAGAGGACCACGCATCATACGACCCCATGATATAACATTCTTGGTATGACAAAATTATAGAAAGAAAACCTAGATGGGTGTTTGTCAGGGGTTCCGAAGGGGCTTCAGAAGGGACCCCAGCAGTGATGCAGATACTGGGCATCTTCGAGGCATCCATGTCAACACCTTGGTAGCAATGGCGTTTGACAGTTCTACAAGATGCTACCTTTGAGGGCAGATGGGGAAATGGTTCTCTCTTTGTATTGTTTCTTACAGATGCACACAAAATCTATGTTTCAAAAAGGAACTTGAACTAGAAGTTTTACAATGAAGGTAATGCAAGAAATTTTCAGTCAAAACTTGAGAGCATTGGTGCCACCAGAGGTACATCCAAGCTCTAAAGAGTTGTTTAGGCAGAAGAAAAGTAATCCTGGATGGAAACAGAAATGCAGAAAGGCCAATATGTAGATGAATCTAAATGAACACTGACTTCATAAGATGAGAGGGTCTCATGGGGCATCAAACATCTGTAAATTCAACATACAGAGCAACGGTAGCACAGGCGAGACTGGCGGAACCAAATCAGCGGTCTAAGGTTCTTGCATTCTTGTGAAATTACTACTACTAGTACCTAATCAGGTGAGGGTCCATAATGTAATCCTTGCAGGAGCCACCAGAAGACCAAGAACACACAGATAAGAAGGTTATAGAGCAGACACGTAAGTTCTCAGATTATTTGACCCCCAAAAGAAGAAATAGAAATGACAGGAGAAATAGAAACGAATAGTAAGACTAAAGATTTCATCTCACATATAACGATACTTAACATATGAATTGATTAAAGATTTAAAGGACAACACACAGACTGCCCTAGTAAACACATTCTAATTCTTTGGGGGCACAGAAGCAACACATTTAAAAAAAAATCAGGGAGCTGAAATAAAGTAAAAAGATGCAAAAGTATATATCAAACAAACTCTGGAAAGCTAATGTAGCAAGATTACTAACAAGAAATAGAACATTCTCAAAAGAGGAAATACAAATGGCCAAATATATATGAAAAAATGCTCAACATCATTATCCATCAGAGAAATGTAAACCAAAACAACAGTGAGATATCACCTCACCCCCATCAGAATGGCTAAAATCCAAAACACAGAGAGTAACAAATGCCGTAGGACGTGGAAACAGGGGAACACTCTTACACTGCTGGTGGGAATGCTAATTAGTGCAGCCACTGTGGAAAACAGCGTGGAGATTTCTTAAAAAACTAGAAAAGTCTCACCATATGATCCAGCAATCCCCCTCCTGGCTACATACCCAAAACACACGAGCACTTTACAGGAGAGTCACCTGCATCACCATCTTCATAGCAGCACTAACAATAGCCAAAATTTGCAACCAACCAAGATATCCATCATCAGATAAAGAAAATGTGACACACACACACACAGAGAGAGAGACTATTATCCAGCTTTTAAAAAGCTTGAAATTCTACCATTTGCAGCAAAATAGATGCGATTGGAAGACACCATGTTGAGTGAAATAAGCCAGGCACAGAAAAATACTACATGCTCCCCTTATATGTGGGAACTAAAATTAAGGGGAAAAAAATGCCTATACCAGTATTGCTGCAAATAGTTTTGCCCATTTTTGCTTTATATCTTTGTCAAACCATTTGTTAAGAATGTTATGCTACTATAGTTTTAATGATCTGTGGTTACTTTAAAATTTATTGTATATAGGTGAAATGGTCATCTTTCCATTTGATTATCCAAAATACAGGCAAAGGCTATAAATAATAATCTAGGGGGTTTTGTTTGTTTTTACTTTCTGAACTTTTTATTTGGGGGAGCATTAAGCCTTGACTATAATGCAATGTAAGTTAATGTTATCTTGGGGTGCTGGCATCCTTAAATGGGAGCACCCCAGCTGCTCCACTTCTGATCCAGCTCCCTGCCAATGTGCCTGGGAAATCAGCCAAGGATGAATCCAAGCTCTTGGACCCCTGCCACTAACATGGGGGACTGGGATAGAGTTCTTGGCTGCTGGCTGCAGCCTGGCCCAGCCCTGGCTGTTGCAGCCATTTAGGGGGTGAACCAGCAGATGGAGGAGCTCCTTCCCTTCTCCCTCCCCATCTCGCCTCCTCTCTGTGACTCTGACATTCAAATAAATAAGCTAGCACAGCAAGAAATGGAAAGTGGAGGTGAGAAGGCAGGGGGAAAGGAGGGAGAGAGGGAATATCATTATATTCTTAGAATCATCACCTATGAACCAATTGAATCTATTCTCTTTGTATTAACATCACATTAACATGAAAAAAGTATCAGGGAGTAAAAAAAGAACTTTCTAATAATTTAAGAAATATGACTGAAGATATAGAAGAATCCTTCATAATTCACCTTTCTAAATAAATATTTACCTAGTAAAATATTATCCAAATAGAAAAAATTCACTATTGTAGTACTGATTTAACACATCTTTCTCAGTAAGTTATAGAGCACAAAACAAAACAGAGATATGGATTTCAATGTTAATATTAATATTAACCAATCTAGCTAAAATAAAAATAGTGGTCTTGACAATTGCAGTTTTCAAATGCATTCACCAAAAACGATTACATGCTGGGCCATAAAGAAGGTCTCAACACAGCAAAATAGACAACAAGAATATATCAAAAGTTTTATGCAGCTAAAGTACTCTTTATTTATTTGAAAGTCAGAGTTACAGAGAGAGGAGGAGGCAAAGACAGAGGTCTTCCATCCGTTGGTTCACTCCCTAATTGGCCGCAATGGCCGGAGCTGCGCCGAACTGAAGCCAGCAGCCAAGAACAACTTCTGGGTCTCCCACATAGGTGCAGGGGCCCAAGGACCTGGGCCATCTTCTACTGCTTTCCCAGGCCATAGCAGAGAACTGGATCTGAAGTGGAGCAGTCGCGTCTCCAACCGGCACCCATACGGGATGTTGGCACTTCAGGCCACAGCGTTAACCCACTGAGCCACAGCACTGGCCCCTAAAGTACTCTTTAATAAAACATGTGCATACCTATGTATATGTACATATATTGAGGCTATTATATTGGAATGGAACTTTGAGTAGCTCCATGGACCTGTTACCCAGTGAAACAAGTGTAACTGACACAATTTTATTCAAATCAGAAAAAGTCCCTGAAAATAATCATAAGGGCATGTGGACAATGTAGGAACATTTATTTTTAAAAAATGTACACACACACTTTGGGGCCAGTGTTGTGGCGAAATGGGTCAGGCTGCCTCCTGCAGTGCCAGCATCCCATATGAGCACTGGTTCGAGTCCTGGCTGTTCCACTTCCCATCTAGCTCCCTGCTAATCTGCCTGGGAAAGCAGTGGAAGACATCCCAGGTCCTTAGACTCCTGTACCCACATGGGAGACCCAGAAGAAGCTCCTGGCTTTGGCGTGGCCCAACACTGGCCATTTGGCTATTAAGGGAGTAAACCAGTGGATTAAAAGAATCTCCCTAACTCTTCCTTTCAAGTAAATAAAATAAATCTTAATTTTCCTAGCTCCGAGATTAAATTCCTGGTGAGGGCAGCCAAGAAGTTGGGAGCTCTCCTCCAGCCTCCTCTTATAAATCAGAAGGCTCTACTCCAGGCTTAGCAGGTAACAAATACTGGCACCTCCATTTCCCTTGACATAGTTCACTTACAGGGCAGAAGTTCTATGCTGAACAAGGCAATCTAAGAACATTAGCATCTTCCAGCCCTGCCTAGTGCCCAGAGCAGTTATGCAGAAACAGCAGTTGGACGAAGTTCACAGGAAAAGACAGCTCTGAAGATCCACTCCCCTAACTAAAGGAGCTGCCTGTATTGAAATAGAGTGGAGAAGTTCAAGTTTGAAAATCATCTTGAAAACAAGAGAGATTTTGACGGTCAGTAATTGATAGGAAGCTGATGACTATACAAGAACAAAAGCTAATACATAAAAACATCTGGATTACCAAAGAGAACAGGGAAAGAGACAGGCACGAGGACCTTCGTGGGGTCATAAGAACCTCAGATACGGGGCCTTGAAACAGTGCCTGCTGAATTGAACCGGACCAGACTGTGGAGCACTTCATGCCCGGAGCATAAGAAACACTCGAGTATCAGCCGAAATCGGTAGAGCCCAACATGCGGGCGTAATAGCCAGTGAGGCAGACAGCGTAACAGAGACATCAGCAAGGAGACAGGCGGAGAGCCCTGCCAGAGACAGCTCTCCCAGAGTGCATGTGTGCATGCTAAAGGCAGTGCTCTCTGCACACTAATAGCCGAGACTTCACAGGTGGGGAAAACAGTGATAAGATAGGTTAACCAAGTCCCTAACACACAACAGTCCTTGGGGCATGAGGGTCGGAATTCAAAATGTCCAGCTCTTCAAAAAAGTCATGACACATGCAAAAGCAAAGAAATACAGGGGGGCAGGGGAAGGAAGCAAGGGGAACTCCCTGAGTGTTACCGTTTGGCTCAAGTAGGGCATGTCCGCCCCCAAACACAGGTGAAACTCCAAACTCTTTTCCTAATGGTGCTAAGAGGGTACCAACATAACTCAATTATGGAGCAGTTTTGGGGAACTTTTAGGTTGGATTCAAGCATTAGGGTGGAGTCCCCGTAATTGAATCCTAGTGGTTTTAGAGGAAAAGAGAGACCAGGGAGAGATGCAGACATACATGGTCCTTTTCTTTCTTCCTTTCTTTCTTCCTTTCTTCCTTCCTTTCTTCCTTCCTTTCTTCCTTCCTTTCTTCCTTCCTTTCTTCCTTCCTTTCTTCCTTCCTTTCTTTCTTCCTCCCTCTCTCTCTCTTTCTCTCTCTTTCTCTTTTTCTTTCTCTCTTTCTTTCTCTCTTTCTTTCTCTCTTTCTTTCTCTCTTTCTCTCTTTCTCTCTTTCTTTCTCTCTTTCTCTCTTTCTTTCTTTTTGACAGGCAGAGTGGACAGTGAGAGAGAGAGACAGAGAGAAAGGTCTTCCTTTGCCGTTGGTTCACCCTCCAATGGCTGCCACGGATGGCACGCTGCAGCCGGCGCACCGCGCTCATCCGATGGCAGGAGCCAGGTGCTAGGTGCTTTTCCTGGTCTCCCATGGGGTGCAGGGCCCAAGCACTTGGGCCATCCTCCACTGCACTCCTGGGCCACAGCAGAGGGCTGGCCTGGAAGAGGGGCAACCAGGACAGAATCCGGCGCCCCGACCGGGACTAGAACCCGGTGTGCCGGCGCCGCAAGGCGGAGGATTAGCCTGTTGAGCCACGGCGCCGGCCTTCTTTTTTTTTTTTTTAGAAGATTTTATTTATTTGAGAGGTAGAATTACAGACAGTGAGAGGGAGAGACAGAGAAAGGTCTTCTGTCCACTAGTTAACTCCCCAAATGGCTGTAACAGCCAGAGCAGGGCTGATCCAAAGCCAGGAGACAGGAGCTTCTTCTGGGTCTCCTACCTTCTACTGCTTTCCCAGGACATAGCAGAGAGCTGGAAAAGAAGAGGAGCAGCTGGGACCTGAACTGGCGGCCATATGGGATGCGGGCACTGCAGGCAGAGGACTAATGTACTGTGTCACAGCACCATCCCCCTCTTGCCACCAGATGCTCGGTGCTGCCTCAGAACTTTGCCAGTGGGAGCCAGCACTGTGGTGTAATGGGTAAAGCCACCTTCTGCAGTGTTCATCCCATATGGGTGCTGGTTCTTGTCCCGGTTGCTCCTTTCCCAATCCAGCTATCTGCTATGGCCTAGGAAAGCAGAAGATGGCCCAAGTCCTTAGGCCCCTGCACCCACATGGGAGACCCAGAAGAAGTTCATGGCTTTGGATCGGCATAGCTCCGGCTATTGCAGCCCTTTGGGGAATGAACCAGTGGATGGAAGACACCCTTACCCCCTGTCCTCTGCCTCTAACTCTTTCAAATAAATAAATAAAAATTTTTTAAAGAATTTTACTACTAAGACGGCAACCACTAGTTGGAGTCTGTAGACCTTGTACCTCCAGAACAATGAACCAAAGTAAACCTCTTTTCTATATGAATTTAGCTTGTCTAAGATAGTTTTATAGTAACAAGAACTAACAGTGCAAAAGGATTCAGACAATATATTTGACAGACTTTAAAGCAAGTATAAATATTTTCATGAGCAGAATAGAAATATTTATAAATATTTCAAAGAACTAAAGCAAATCATTCTCTATGAAGTAAAGGAAGCTGCAGTAACAATGTCTCACTGATTACAAAATATCAGTAATGAGACAAAAGAACCAAATGGAAACTCTGTAATTTAAAAGTAAAACCACAATGAAAATTTCACTACAGGGAATCAAAAATAGATTTGAACCTGGCAGAATAAAATCTCAGTGAAGCTGAAGATAAATGGCAGAGATTATGCAATCCAAATGGCAAAATAAAAAGGAAGGAAAATTTACAGAACTTCAGGGAATTATGGGACATAATCAAGTATACAAACATATGCACTATGCACAAACTTCCAAAATTTGAAGAAAACTATTAAAATACCCATCCAGGAAGTCCCATAAATGCAAACATGATATATACAAAAGCCATATTCAGAGGTGGGCATTTAGCCGAGTGGTTAAGATGCCAGTTAAGACACTGACATCATATATCAGAGTGCCGGGTTCAATTCCCATGTCTAGTCCTGACTCCAACTTCCTGCTAATGCAGAACCTGGGAGAGAGCAGCAATGGTTGAAGTCACTGGGTTCCTGCCATCCATGTGAGTGATTTCCCAGCTCCCAGCTTCTGGCTCAACCTAGCCCAGCATCAACCACCGTGGTAATTGTGGGAATGAACCAGCAGATGGAAGCTCAGTCTGTCTATCCTGTGTCTCTCAAATAAGTAAAATAAAATGTGTGAAATTCACACCCAGGTACATCACAGTAAATATGCTGAGAACCAAGACAAGAAGAAAACCTTAAAAGCAGCAAGAGGAAAAGGCTCATCCCATGAAAGAAAATTTAATTAAGATTAACAACTGACTCCACAACAAACAACAGAGGCCAAGGGCAGTGGCATATCATATTCAAAGTGCTGGAAAATGAAAAGAAATGAAAACAAGTAATCTCAAATGATAATTTATATATATGATTGCATTGGTAATATAACACATAGAATTGTAAAACATTCAACAAACAGCACAAAGGAAAATGATAGAAGCAAGGCTGTATTAGTGCAAGGAAATAATGCCATGAGGTAATCTATACCCACGGGAACAAATGAAGAGAACCAGAAGTGATGCAGAGACTGAAAAATAGAAATTAAATCATTTGGCAAAGGCCATAAAGGCAAAGAATTTTGACATTCACTCAATACCTGTTAGTATACTAGGTTATGAGTCCAGGGCTGTGGCATAGTCAGCTATGCCTCCCCCTGTAGCACCAGCATTTCCATAGGAGCACCAGTTTGAGTCCCAGCTGCTCCTGTTCTGATCCAGCTCTCTGCTGTGGCATGGAAAAGCAGTGGAAGATGGCCCAAGTGCCTGGAACCTGCACCCACATGGGAGACCCAGAAGAAGCTCCTGGCTTCAGGTCGGCTCAGCTCCAGCCATTGTGGCCATTTGGGGAGTGAACCAACAGATGGAAGACCTTTCTCTTTGTCACTCCCTCCCTCTGTCATTCAACTTCTCCAATAAATAATACATACAATCTTTAAAAAATATTTGGTTCTATGATTTTATAGCCCAATGGAAAGAGTCAAGTGGAGTAAGTCAAGGTGCTCATAAAGGGACCAGAATCACGGCACAGCAGGTAAAGCCACCACCTGTGACACCGGCATTACATATGGGCACTGGCTCATTTCCTGACGGTTCCACTTTCAACCCAACTCCCTGCTGATGGCCATGGAAGAAGCAGCAGAAAATGACCAAGGCTTGGGCCCCTGCCACCCACCTGGGAGACCTGGATGAAACTCCTAGCTGTGGCCTGCCTCTGGCCTGGCTGCTGCAGGCACTTGGGCAATGAGCCAGCAGATGGAAGATCCCCTTGTCTCTCCATAACTCTGCTTTTCAAATAAATGAAAACTTTTTTAAAAAAGGTGCTCATGAAAGCAAGACAGACAACTGAAGGCCACAAACGCAGTATACAAGGCAGACACAAAACCTCTAAGCCATCAGCACTGCAGCCATGCAGTGTGAGGGCAACGTCCCTAAGAGAGCAAGGAGAATGACAGCCCTGGGCTGTGCCTTACGGTCCACACAGCGCCTTCAGGATTCTAGCTCCTTCCACCCCAAGTCAACAGAAACATCTAAGTGTTAGAAAGCTTGATAACCCACAGGAAAGAGAACAGTGAAACCAAATAGAATAAAAGGGAACTAGTAAAGGAAGACTAAATTAGTTTGATGGAAATAATGTGCAAAAGAGAAATGAGAAAGCCAGAAGCTGGTTTTGAACAAATCCACAGAATTGCTAAATACCTAGAAGGGGGACCATGGGACAAAAAGAGAGAGAAGTGCCAAGTTACTGATACCTGTAATAACAGGGGGTCCTTCATGCAGACCCTATGGAAGTTAGGAAATAGTCAACTGCAGAGGCTCCTGGAACACAAGATACCTTACTGGTCTTGCAGTCCTGTTGCCCAATGGAGGAATCTTCTCTACAAATTCCACGAAAGGTAATCGGAACCTGTTGCCCATGTATCTTCCAGTGATGGTGAGCTCCCCACTAAAAAATGTCAGGCTATGCAATTATGGGAATTTTCTAAACATTATAAAGTTTTTTAAAGAGCTTCCAAATATCCCTTCCCCAAACTCTAATATCAGACTCATGTTTTTCTCGTTTTCATTCTACAAAGAGTACACTGAATCCCTCTGCTCCCATGACTGCCCTTCAGAGCTGTCAAGACGACAACCACCACGTCTGTAGCGGCAGATGCTGATTATCTCCCAAATCCGTGTCTCTTTCTCCCAAGGAAACAGAACTCTTAGCCTGGAAATAACTGCCCCAAATAAAGGCACATGCCAGCTTCCTTCATAGGCTGTGGCTCTGTGATGAAGGACAAGTCATTAGGACACAGACATGTCCTGTGGCAGCTTCTAGAACCTTCTTTAAAATCAAATGTGCATACGTTGCCTGAATCCTGGGTTCCTTTTCTTCATTTCCTTTGCTATCCTCATGTTCAGAGGCATTGATGGCCACACTGGAAGGAGGGAGGGAGAGAGAGGGTGGAAAGGGTTGGGAAGGGCTTTTCTATTTCAGTCATAATTGTTGACTTATTAAATAATTATGTCAAACCCGTTCTCAACTGTTAGAGTGTGCACCATCAAAAATACTGGGAACCAGGGGTGGGTGGGATTTGAGCTAACAGTTAAGATGCCAGTGAGGACACCAACACCCGACATCAGAGTTTCTGGATTGATCCTCAGCTCAGCATCTGGGCTCCAGCTTCCTATTAATGCAGCCCCTTAGAGGCAGTGGTGATGGACGTCGATGGGTTCCTGCTACCAACATGGGAAAGTTGGATGGAGTTTCTGGCTTCCAGTTTTGGCCCCCGAGCATAGCAAGCATTTAATGGCTGAACTAGTGGATGGGATAGTGTCTCTGTCAGTCTGTCCATCTGTCTCTCTGCCTCTCTCACTGCGCATGTATGTTTCTCTCTATATGATGCTTCTCAAACAAAATTAAATACTGAAAACGGTATGCAGGTAAGATACATGTTAATTAAGCTTTTAAATTCCCAGGACTCCTTAGAGAAGAAAGAGACTACAGCGCATTCAAAAAGCATTGAAGAAATACTCAAAAACAGCATATTTCTCCAAGAGATTACCTTAGTAACTTTGACTTAATATTTAGTAATGTTCATGCAAGGACTCTTCACCATCTCCCTAGACATGGGTGAGTCACATGGGTTGGAAACCAAGGGTAGGAAAGAAACAGCAAACTCACTTAAGGAATAAAAATCACTCCCCCAACCCCTGCCTTCTGCCTGCCATCCCTGGAATGAAGGAGAGGAATACATTGCCCTATTTTCTAAGACAAAATTCCTCATGTGAATCTAAGGATTTTTTTTAAACTAGGAAAATGGCCCACAAATCATCCCACACAAAAGGAAAGGACAAATTATTTTTCCACCAGCAATACCCAGGACTATTAGAGCAATGCTATCATGAAAGCTCCATTTTTGCCATTTTTCTTAAGACTTTTTAAGACTACGCCTCTCTCCTTGCTTTCATCCCTACACTGCTGCACACTTAGAAATTTCAGTTTTACAAATCATTGGGAACTCTACTCCCTCTTTGCTTCCAAAGGATCAAGAAGTAGGCCTCAAAAGCGTGACCAGTCTAGATGCTTTCCTTGTCACGTCTGTGTTGGAAGGGCAGCTCCTTTAAATGGGAACAGAGAATCAATCCTGAAATTGATCTCTAGCCCAGAGCCTCACATTCTGTTGAGTTTTTGTGCACAGTGGTAGCATCAAGGATTCTTGTGTTACCATGGAAAGAGTAGAACACTGGAGCGAGACACAGATTCACATGTGGGCTGCCTAAATATGACTCTTACTTAACCTTCCTGACACTCGATTTTCTTACCTCCAAAATGTAAACACTAATAGCTATCTTGGAGGCTGATTAAAAGGACTGCTGGGCAGAGACAGCCAATGAGACAGAGCTAATCTGCATAATTAGGAAGACCAATTAAGAAACTTGCTAATTGGAGGTCAAGTTACTCTAAGCTTATACTTTAGAAGAAAGGAATTCAGTTAAAGTCTCATTTTCTATTTCCAGTGAATGCCCTAGGTAGTAAATCATGATAGTTCTTTATATCTAGAGAACTATGAATTTGTATTTATTTTGTTTAGGTCGGATTTCCATTTAAAAGCAATTTAGTAACAGTCAAAACCACAACATAAGATCATACTTAGTCTATTAAATTATTGTTTATAAAAGAGAAAATAAGCCATTGGTTTATTAATTTCCTAACATTAACTTCTCTTCTAAAGAATCCATCCCTGAGAAAGTACATGCCAAATATTCCCAGAACTAATGGCTATTTTTTTTTTTTTGACAGGCAGAGTGGACAGTGAGAGAGAGAGACAGAGAGAAAGGTCTTCCTTTGCCGTTGGTTCACCCTCCAATGGCTGCCGCGGTCGGCGCGCTGCGGCCGGCGCACCGCGCTCATCCGATGGCAGGAGCCAGGTGATAGGTGCTTTTTCCTGGTCTCCCATGGGGTGCAGGGCCCAAGCACTTGGGCCATCCTCCACTGCACTCCTGGGCCACAGCAGAGGGCTGGCCTGGAAGAGGGGCAACCGGGACAGAATCCGGCGCCCCGACCGGGACTAGAACCCGGTGTGCCGGCGCCGCAAGGCGGAGGATTAGCCTGTTGAGCCACGGCGCCGGCCTAACTAATGGCTATTTTTAATGCAAAGCTTCTTAAATATAATGCTTGCACACATTCATATAAAACAAGTATTCTGAGAGTAAGAGGATAAATTTCACTTCAATCAAACCAAATGTATATAAATTTAATGCAGAAAAATAATCAGGACACTTAAATCGCAGCCACCTCCTCTGGTGAATTAAACACTTTTAGGAAAACATGATTTATTATAACTTCAGAAAGTCATAATTAAATCAGTTTCCCACAATCACCAGTCTTTGTTCAACCTATTACAGAAGTATTGAGGGTTTTTTTTTTTTTTTGCCACTTATTTGAGTCTTTGTTTCCTTACGAGGGTTTCCATGTCATGTAAATCTCTTATTAAATGTGTATGTTTTTCTCCTGTCCATCTGTCTCATGCCAATTTCATTCTCAGGCACAACAGAAAAATCCTAAGTAGTAGGGATAAGATTTTGCCTCTCCTAGAATGCTGCCATGTTGGGTACCTGGGGTCCTAGAGTTGTTCAAACTCATAAAACAGACAACACCAAGAGCAAATCCCAATGCAAACTCTGGCCTTTGGGCGACTCTGTGTCACGTGGGTTTCATCAGTATACCACAATGGCTGCGAATCCTGGGGGAGGCTGTGCATGGATGGGGGCAGGAAGTATGCAAAAGGTCTATCTTCCTCTTAGTTTTGCTGTGCACCTAAAACTGCTCTTTAAAAAATGAGTCTTCAAAAAAAAAATAAAGCAACAAAAAAAGAGAGAAACCGATAGCAGTCTGACCCCTGGTCTTTTCCTGGCTTGCTCCTCCGAAAACTTCCACCTGTTTCACAACCAGACATGATGTTTCCATCATTCAAGCTGCAGAACCACTCAGCATGTCCCTGTGTGTCTCTCTGCACTGCTGGCCTCTCCAGTCCCTTGGCCAAATTCAAACTGAGCCCCTCTGATAATGATTCATTCGCTGGAATAGAAGCCCCTTATTCTCCCTCCTGGGAAGGTGCCCTGGAGGCTAACAGAATCAACTCGCCTTGGCGCCAACAGAAAAGCCCCCGGAAGCTGGGCAGCAGATAGGGCGCAGGATGAGATGCCACCCCCAGCATGGTTAACTGGCAATCCTTTTTCAGAGTTCACGCCTTAGAATTGCTTCTTTCCGGGTTGCCATTTGATTTTCCTGCCACCCACATTAAAAGAAAATCTCTCTTGCTTGCCCTCACAATTTCCAAGCCTAATGATCATGGTCTCAGCCTCTCGCCTCCAGTCTGACAGCATAAATTATGCAGGTACACAGCAATCAAATGTGACCATGCTGTTTGCTTCTTTAGCTGAACCGTACCCCACCCCCCACAAAAAAAGAGAGAGAGAGAGAAAAGGGACAGATTGAATTGATAGAAAGATGTATTTTACTAGGCAGCTGCCAAGAAGGCATTTTGGACAATGAGGATTTTGGAATAAAGAGTGGCGTTCAGGGCTTCCCATTCATGCCCAGCCGCCTGAAAGCTACACTGTTTCGAACAGGTCAGGTGGAAGACCCTGCCTGTGAATACGCATTCTGTGGAATTGCTGAGTGGTCTGCTTCTTAACAAAATAAAGAATGAAAAAGATCCTCTGACACCAGAAATTTCAAACACGATTCAGTTCTCAAGGAGCAAGGCTCTACCCTCACAGGTGTGGAATAATCCCAAGCCAGCTGCAGATACAACTGGTGCATTTGAAAATCGCTACTGCAGACTCTGGTTTAACCCTGGTGTTCTGAGAACCATCGCAGGGTTTCGAAATCAGGCTTTTTGGCTGCTCCGAAGAGGAAGAGGCTTTTCCCTGGCAAACGTTCCCACTTCGAAGTAGACTCTTTAAAATGGCAACAGCTAAAAATTAAACACCAGCAAGCGAAATGCTCAAAAAGAAACATTTCACCCATTCCTTTATCATGAGTAACACCTAGCCTCCGTTTTTTTCATGTTCTTTTCATCTTTAATTTAAAAAGTATTTCTTTGCAAGGCAGAAAGAGACAGAGCTCCTTCATTAACTGGTCACTCCCCCAAATGCCTGCAGTGGCAGGGGCCGGGACAGGCTGAAGCCAGGAGCCAGAACCCAATCCAGATCTCCCATGTGTGTGTCAAGGATGCCACCACTTCACCATCCCAACTACTGCCTCCCGCAGTGTGCATTAACAGCAAGCTGAAACAGAGACGGGAAGCAGCACTCAAAGTCAGGCATTCTGATATGGGACACACAGCCCAGGCAGCAAATTAACAGCTGTGCCAAACACGACTCCTGATCTTGAATTTGACAAAGAAAGCAAACACACATAGTCCCAATGGTCAAGTCAGAATTTCTTGAACTTGCTTTGCACTTGGCTCTGTGTGGGGTTCTTCACTGGCATCATCTCTGGTTTTTACAGCAGCCCCACGAGGAAGGTGCCACTATTACCCACTGTCTCGGGACACCCCGTCACTTGCCTGGGGGGGGGGGCTGACTGAACAGGTGGAGCAAAGTAGCTCGCCCAAGAGCTGGCACTCAAATCCAGGGCTTTAAAGAGTCAAAGGTTTTCCCTTGTTCTTCCCACTCAAAGTGGACTGGTAGGACCTTCCACAAGCTGCTACAGCCTCCGTATTTAACCTTTCTGTATCCTCCTCAGCTGCTTTCTAAATGCCAGGGAGCCGATAAGCCTTAGAATCTGCAACCATTTATTTCCTGATGGCTGCAAAGCTCAACTGATTCTAGGTCTCCCCTGTTGCACACAGCAACATAGAAGCATCTTACACAGCTCCATTATTGCCCTGAAGTGATCCTAAAAAACGGGGTTACTAAATCATAGGTATGAAAATTGTTTGTTGGCAGAATTTCCTTCAGACTTTTAAATGAACTCTATTTTTATTATAACAATTAAATATCTCATTTCTCCACAGCCCTGACAGTACATCACAGTGTATATTTATATATATATATTTGCATTCATTATTTTGTTCTTAGCCTTGCATTTTCAGTTTTTGAACTACTAGAGAAGTTGAACACTTGTGAAATATTGGTTGGCCACTCACTCACTCGTATGTACATCATATTTATGACCACTGCTCTCTTATTGGCACTCAGATTTTGATCCTTCAGATCAAAATATCACTTAATGATATCTCAGAGTTTTCGTGCTGCCTTTTTGAAGAATGTGCTTCTAAGTATGAACGCTTCCCAGGAAAAGGCCTCCTCTTTTGAGCAGCCAGAAAACCCAATTTTGAACTCCTACAACTGTTCCCAGGATGCCAGCTGTATCAGATCCTTCCAGATATAGCTTTGCATAGTTCCAAACTGATATCACTCTTTCCCCCAGTGCCCAGTGTGTCCTAGTGAGATGGTGATTCTGGTATCAGCTCTACCTTGTTCCCATCCCAACCCCTTCCCATCCCACAGTGCTAGAACAATCTTGTGACAGCAGCAGCAATTTTTCTCCTAAAAATAATTTTTTTTTACTGATGTATCTTGGGGAATCACTTTAAACAATAAGACTTTTTTAAAAACAACACTTGGAATATGAAACTAGTTCTGATTAACATTTTCTTCACCTCCTAAAATGACAAGTCTTTCTGCAGTAATGTGTTAGCAATTCTTTTTAGAGAAGGAAATTACATGTGGATATATTTCAAGAGAGAAAATGAAAAATTTCCCTTCAACAGGCATAAATATCTTCATCAATAAGATGTGAAAGGGGAGGTAATTATCACCTATTTTCAAAACCACTTTGGTTTAGAAACCCATAGTAGCTTTCTACATTTGTCTTCATATGCACTGTCTCCTGATTTGGATTCCTCCTTTGGAATACGAGTCCCTGGACCTCAGCATGAGGAAACTTTCTAAAATATAAGTGCTGTCATCTTCTTACCACACTGTTCACTTTTTCTTCCAATATTTTTCCATCACCACGGATTTATGAACAATTCTTAGGATGTAACACAAGAAGCCTTTAAAATGTTCATGGAAATACACATTATGAAAAATAATCCTTGGATTTCAAAAGTTTTTGCAGCAAAATAAATTTTTTTAAATAAAGATTCATTTGCTTATTTTGAAAGTCAGAGTTACAGGGAGAGGGAGAGAGAGATATCTTCCATCCACTGGTTCACGCCCCAGATGGAGACTATGGCCAGTGGCATGCAAGGCCTAAGCCAGGAGCTTCACTCAGGTCTCCCACGTGGGTCACAGAGACCCAAACACTTGGGCCATCTCCTATTGCTTTTCCCTGGCCATTAGCAGGGAGCTGGGCTGGAAGTGGAGCAGCTGGGAGTTGAATCGACATCCATATGGGATGCTGGTGTCACAAGCAATGGTTTAACCTGCTGCACCACAAGCAGGCCCCCAAACTTACTTTTTAATGCCATTTACCATAAACTTTCTAAAGAACTTTTATATATGCCTTTTGATCTTATCAAGCAATTTTCTCCGTTTCATTCAGTGTTTGTTATTTTTCTATACAATATTGTTTCCCTATTTAAATTTTTTTAAAAACACTGAAAAATTTTTAATTAACACTAACTGTACATTTTGGGGTACAGTACATCTTAACACATGTACACAATGAGTGCTGATCCAACTGGGATAATTAACATTTCCCACTTTCTGTCATTACTTTATGATTTGAGCCTTGGACTTCCTCTCTTCCGTTTGCTCAGAAACTAACAGATTGCTGTGAACTGTAGTCCTACACCCACGCAGTGCAACACCAGGAACTCATTCCTTCTAAATAACTGACACGTACCCAATATCCAAACTCACTGTCTCTTCCTTCCCCTCCCAGCCTCTAATAATTACTATCTTATGTTCATACTAATAATTTTTTTTTCAGCTTCTATGTAAGAGGGAAAATATGTAGTAATTGTCTTTTTGTGACTGGCTTATTTCACTTACCATGATGTCCTCCAATTCCATCCATTTTGCTGCAAATACCAGGATTTCACTCTTTTGTGGCTGAATGATATTCCATTCTTTATATATACCACATTCATTCATTCACATATCAATAGACACTTTGGTTCATTCCATACTTGACCATTGTGAATAGTACTAAAATAAACATGGTGGTTCAGATCTCTCTTTGATATGATGATTTCATTTCTTTTGGATATATACTCAGTAGTGGGAGTGCTGGATCAAACGGCAGTTCTACTTCTACCTTTAAGCAATCTCCATCCTGTTTTCCACAGTGGTCATAAGAATTTACATCCCTAAGTGCATAAGTGGATGGTCGCCCTTTCCATATTCTCACCAGCATCCCCAGCTGTTTGTCTCTCCATAACAGCCATTCTAACTGGGGTGAGGTCTCACTGTGCTTTATTTTCCATTTCCTTACTGACTAGAGATATTGAGTACTTTTTAATATGTTTGTTGGCTGTTTGCATGTCTTCTATTGAGAAGCATACATTCAGCTCCTTTGCCCATTTCTTAACTGGTTAAATTATTGTTGTTTAATTTCTTTACATATTCTGGATATTAATCCTTCATTGGATAAATAGCTTGCAGATCTTTTCTTCCATTCTTACAGATGTCTTTCTACTCTGTTCATAGTTCATTGTGTAAAAGTTTCTTCATTTCATGTAATCCTATTTATTTTTACTTTTGTTGCTTGTGCTTTTGGGTCCTGTCCAAAAAGCATTGCCTGAACTAATATCTTAGAGTATTTCCCTTATGTTTTTTCCTAGAGATTTCATAGCTTCAGGTCTGATACTTATTTGAACCATCTTGAATTGACTTTTTTTAAACTTTTATTTAATAAATATAGATTTCCGAAGTACAGCTTTTGGATTACAGTGGCTTCCCGCCTCCCATAACTTCCCTCCCACCCACAACCCTCCCATCTCCCACTCCCTCTCCCATTCACATCAAAATTCATTTTCAATTATCTTAATATATACTAAATTGATCTTCTGTATATAAAGTAGAGATTTCAACAGTTTGCACCCACACAGAAACACAAAGTGTAAAGTATTGTTAGAGTAGTAGTTATACCATTAATTCACATTGTACAACACATTAAGGACAGGGATCCTACATGGGGAGTAAGTGCACTGTGATCCCTGTTGTTGATTTAACAATTGAGTTGCCATTTTGATGAGAGATACAGATCTAATTTCATTTTTTACACAAATCTAGTTGTGTCAGTATCTTCTATTGAAAAGACCATCCTTTTTCCAATGTATGTTCTGGCACCCTTTTCAAACATCAGTTGGCTCTTTCTATGTGGATTAATTTCTGAGTTCTTCATTCTCTGCTGTTGATCTATATTTTGGCTTTTATCTCAATACTGTGTGAGTTTTTAATATTTATTTGAAAGTTACAGAGAGAGAGAAAGAGAGGAAGAGACAGAGACCTTCCATCTGCTGGTTCACTCCCCAGATGGCCCCAACAGTTGGGGCTGGGGCTGGGGCTGGGCCAGGTGGTATCCAAGAGCAGTGAGCTTCTTCCAGGTTTCCCACATGGGTAGCAGGGGTCCAAGGGACCAAACACTCAGGCCATCCATCAGCAGGAAACTGGATTGGAAGTGGAGCAGCTGGGTCTCAACCTGGCACCCATATGGGATGTATCTCCCTCTCTCTCTGTGTAACTCTTTCAAATAAGTAAATCTCCAAATGATTCTAAAAATAAAAATATAAACAATAGATGGAACCAGCGCCATCAAGAGATTCAAGCCAAAGCTCTGTAATTTCAACATTGGTTCTTCTACTCACTGGAGTGCATTGTTTCTTTGAGCCCACAGGAGCATTCAAAAATACCACCTTGACAGCCTACTCAGAAATTCTGTGCTTGCCATATCCAGGCATCTCTTGGGTTATTAAAACACACACAGCACCACTACCACCACCAGGATTCACGGCTGTCACCTATTGGCTGGAATGGGTTAGGCAGAGTTCTTACCCCACATCTAGGAATAAGGACCTGTTGAGCCTTCTCTGAAACACTCATAATAACTCCTGCCTCATAAGTCTCTTTTCATTAAATAAGTCTGTTTTATTAAATGAGAAGGATTTGTGTTTATCTTAGTATGTTTGTAAAAATCAGTGTCCGTTGCCTTCCCTACAAAACTTTCTAAAGAAACTAATTACAAAAGATGAACAATAAGATACACTGCTTGGTCTTAAATCATATCCCAGCCTTAAATAAGTGGAAGCTGCTCAAACTTAGAAATACTTTACTTATTTGGGAAACTGGAAAGGGATATGAGACATACTGGGTTGTTCCATGACAGGTGCACCTAGAAAACATTCTAGCTCTTTGTAAAGTCGAGAAATGAGTTGCTTCTCTGCCTGTTTGTCTTGGTCTCATTCCCTCCCTGTCCTCAACTCTGTTCTGCAGAGCTCTGGACCTTGCAAGCTACATTCCCCAGCATCCTGCCAGCTGCCTTCCAATTGGATCCAAGCAGTGGGTGGGAGACACTGAGGGGCAGGAGGGGAGAAGCCATCGTTCTCTCTGCATCCAGCTGCGGTGTCCAGCAGCGGCAGGGCAGAGCAGTTCCAGCTGCAGGGGTGCCATGGGTTCCAGCAGCAGAAGGCACCGCCTTAGTGGGCTCCCGCAGCAGATTCAGGAGTTACAAAAACAGATGTGGAGTCCAGTGTCCCAGGGAGCACACACCTGCATACCAGGGGCCTCCTCTGCCCTTGTGTCCTCATAGCAGAAGCTTTACCCTCTACTCTCTCCGGCCAGCCTGCACGTTGACAATCAGCCTGACTTAAACCTCTGTTTGACATACCTAACGTGTTTCTGTTTTCCTGATCAGCCCTTTACTGACACAATCAATCAAAAAATGAATGAGAAATTCCTTTCTCGTGACCAGAAGCAAATGCAACCCAAAGCCCATAAAATTCCGTCTAATTGTTTTTATAAGCCTTGTGAGGATATAAAAATGTCCTCTGATATTTTGCATTTATGCAGAGTTCAAAAGTTCCCTGATGACAAATGGTGTATCCTGAGAGTGCCAGACAATTTTGGCAAATAGTTACAGTTTCAGGAAATTAAATCTGCAATGAACATGCAGAATGAAAAATTCTGTCCCCCCCCCCCCCCCACGTTAGCAAGGCCATGAAATGTTCTATTCGATCAAAAGAGATGGGGGAAGAGATCTTAAAACTGCCCAAAAAACTAGAGCCCGAAACCTCTGTTTAAAAGAGGCACCACCACAAAAGACAGAAAAGCGCCTTCAATGTTCTTCCTTCAAGCCTTAATTTCTGCAATAAGGTCTCCCCAGCGGTGAGCAGCAACCAGCTAACATCCTGAGTTTTGCCTGACTCGCAATTCCACAGAGCTCTTTAGGCCAAAAGTTGTCAAACGACAATTCAGGTTAATCCTGGGCGGAGACGTCAAAACCGTTCACTTCCAGGCTTCTCAACATCAGTGGCACGGAAAAACCTTTTCAGGGCAGAAGGCAGGCCTCCATGGCCGTGACAGTCCTGATCGGTTCTCAAGACACTAAAAACTGAGCACTCAAAATGTGCTGTGCTTTAGCCAGCGCTTCAGATCAGAGTGCCGCCCAATGCAAGAAGGAAGCCACAAAATCTCCTGGGGGTGGTGGAGGATGACAAGTGCCCAGGGGCAGTGCCCTGGAAGCCATTGTCCAGGAAAGGAACACTTGAGTCGACTGGGGAGGGAAATTCTGGAAGGACCTCCCAGCGTGCCTTGCAAAGTCCCAGGAAGAGAAACTGAATGTACTCGCATATTTATCGATCTACACGGGGGCAGTTTGCCTTGCAAATTTTCATTTCCTTTTGATCAACTGTCAAACAGAAACAATGCAAACCCTGTAATTATTCTGAACAGAATGTCATTTACTTGCCAGGAACCTTCTCTATCCAGTCAATTGTTTCTTTGTTCTGATCTCAATAAGGGAAGAAAAGAACACCTTCTCTAAGTAGGGCTCAGGCTCTGTGCTGTCACTTTGGCCCTTGCTCAGCCTTTTTATGGCAGCTGCATCGTGCTATTGTGACTGGCAGTGTTGTTACTGGTCAGCTCCAACCTGTCTCTGCTGCCACTAGCCTTTTGTGCCCTGGTTCCTCATAGGGCCCAAAGCTGCGTCCATGAATGAGACATTACTATTGCTATTCCCACAGGTTGACAAGAGCTTCCAAGATTAAAAATAAAACCACTATACTTGGGTAAAAATACACAGATCTGCCTTCTCTTAATAACCCATGATAAATCATCCTGACTCTAATTTCTTAAAATCATTTTCTCGTAACTCCTGCTCCTACCACCTTTTTAGACAAAATTCAATAAATTTACCACTCTCCTTGTCAAGTTTGTTTAGCTCCACAGTAAGCCAAGCTGAGAATAACTGACTAGTACTTGCCCAGCAATACTGAAGTCATTTCTATTAACTAAGAACACTGTGAGTTCTGAGGTATTGTTCCCATCTAATAGGTGATCAAACTGGAAGACCAAATTGACAAAAGTAGAATAAGGTGAGTTCACAATCTCAAACCAGATCTGTTTGACTTGAAAACCTACACTCTTGCCCCATGCTACGGCAGTTAGAGGTCATGTTTCATTCCGTATGCACTAAGAAAAAGATCACATGATGCTGAAGAGGAACCTGGACTTCATAATCCACCCAGGAACAACAGTGACGTGTGCTTCTGCAACGTTATAGGGGACTTGCCAACAAGGCAATTAGGAAGGTATCAGTTCATGTCCCTCCCCTACCAAGTGTCACAGTATGAGAACCCCACCACAGGCTCAGCTGGCAAAACCTTGTTCTGCCCTCTGGTGATCCTTCTGCTCCCAGAGGTCTCCAGTGTCCTGAAATGGCACTTCCCAAATGCAGGCCGTCACTACCTACATTCATCCCCTGAGCAGAAGGCTGGGTCTCATGATGAACTCAGCACAGAGCAAGGAAGCTCCTCCACATCTGGTGTGCAGTGCATAAGATGCTGAGCGGTCTTGAAAGCAGAGCTCATTGTCTGGGTGGCTTGAGCTTGGCATCCTCCAGGTTAGTTCATCCATACATGAAGCAACCTGAGGACTTAGGCAAGTGTGGGACTGAGCTATCCAGTTAGATCTGGGCCATCCAAGAACAGAGATGAGCAGAGGGTGAGACAATGCTCAGGATGTACGTTGCCACCACTCCTGCAGTGGCTCAGAGGGAAGGATTATTTGGAACTGGAAACAAACCGTGCTTGGGCTCCAAGCTAAACCAAACTCCTTGGAACCTCTGGCCCTATGTGGCATGCATTACTTTGGATTTGGCCCTCTCCATAACTTCCTATCTTTGTTAAGAGATGGTAGCCAGACCCAGAACTCCCTTGGCTTAACCCAAAGGTCTGTAAAAATTTTTTTTCTTAAAGGACTGATAGTAAATATTTAAGACTTTGCAACTCATACCATACTGTCATGAGTGCTCTGCCATAGTAGCAAAAAAGCAGACATAGACAATATAGACATATATAGGTGTGGCTGTGTTCCAATAAAACTTTATTTAAAAGGGGGGGCAGGCTACATTTGGAGCACAGGGTATAAGCTTCTGACTCTTCAGAGGATTTAGAAGGAAAGGTCAAAAGATGGTATCTCATTGTGAGAAGCGATGACTTTGAACAGCCCTTGTCTTGATGGTTGAGGAACAGGTTTTTTTCTTTTCTTTTACTTATCTTTTTTCTTTCATACTAATCATTGAACTTTTAACATAGAGTTAACCATATGTGTATAAAGTCAATTGAAAATAGATCTTAGTAAAAAAATAATGAGAATAAGAGAGGGAAAAGGAAGGGGGATGGGAGGGCAGGCATGCTGGGAAGAACCACCATGTTCTGAAGTTGTAATTGTGAAATATATGAAGTCTAACTGTAAAGCAGTATAGTTCTGCACACATTCCTATGGACTTACTTCTAAGGATATAGTTTAAAACCTGTCATGGGACCCCAAGTCCCCTTAAGCTGGGTGGCAAAAACAGTATTTTAAGAGTTATAGAGATCATACAAACAGGATTAAGTTTTAAAGTGATCATATAAATAGGACTAAGGGTTTAATAATAATAATTTGATAGAATGAAAAAGGAGTGAATGCTCCAACATGGAAAGCAGTCCACACAACAGACTCATAGAATGGCAATCATTTTGTATAGCACTCTGGCCTCAGAATCAGCCCTTAATGCATTCTGGTCTGGCTGAAAAGCCCGCGAGAGCATTCCAGGCATGGAAAGCCAAGACACTGTGGTAAAAAATGTTCTACATGAAAGACTTATGAGGATGAGACCCCAGTGAAAAGCAGCAGACACCAAAGAAGGACATACTTTTCTCTGAAGGGAGGACAGAACTACTTTGCTTACAGCCTTGTTAAAATACTGACAGTTTGTGGATTCAAAAGGCTTCCATAGCCCAGGCAGCACATGTCAAGAGTCTCAGGTGATCACTGACATCATACATAAGAGTGTTAATTGTTAAATTGATAACAGGAATCACTGTGCACTAACTTCCCATGCAGGACCTGTCCTCAAAGAGTTGTATTATGAGACTTGATAGTAAAACTTGTTATCAAAGAATCACTCCATTTTAGTGTATTAAGTGGAGGATATTCTTATGTCTCATAAGTTATGTCTAAGTGCTCACAAAAGATGTTTGATTCTTGGGTTCTTATTTAAAGACAATTAAGTTTCTAAAAAAACCTGAAATTACTTATGAGATTGAATTATTTTTGTTTATTTGCATGCATTTCATAAAGACAACTTTAGGAACATAGTAATTCTAACCATCGTACCCACCTTCCCACCCACATTCCTACCCCTTTTCCTCCTCTTCTCCTTTTCCCAGTCTTGTTTTTAACTAAGATCTATTTTCATTTAACTTTATGCACAGATGATTAACTCTATTCTAGGTAAAGAGTTCAACATTTTGTATGAGGAAGAAAAGAAAAACACAAAAAACTGAACAAAAAGAGATGCAATGATTTTGAACAGCCCTTGTATGGACTGTTGAGGAACTTATTTTTTTTTTTTCTTTCTCATACAAAGTGTTGGATTCTTTACCTAGAATAGAGTTAATCTTCTGTGCATAATGTTAATTGAAAATAGATCTTAGTAAAAAAACAAGACTGAGAACAGGAGAGGAAGAGGAACAGGGTTGGGATTGCAGGGGGCGGAGGAGGGCAGGTACGGTGGGAAGAATTACTATGTTTCTAAAGCTGTATTTATGAAATTCATGCAAATAAATAAAAAAGATGGTATCTCAAGATGTCTCCCTTACAGCATTTGTTTCCAGAATCAAAGTTCACTAAAACATGCTGAGAGGAGAGAAGAGCGGGGAGTTGAGAGGTTGAATGTTTTTGGAAAGTAGAGAAAAGCACTGACTAGTATGGTAATCAGTTGTGTCCAGGGCTCATGGGGGTTTGAAAGCAGCTAAGACCAGCCTCTAGCACTCAGGTTACTAGGGAGATACTAGATGTTCATGTTACTGAGACTTGAATTCAATTTACTACAATCACACAAATCAAGAAGTTCCTGAAAAAACAGCACATCATATGGTGCCTTTTGCTTTGTTTCTACATTTACATGAATTCGTGATACTTCCCCAATGGTGGGAGACTTCCCTGAAGTACAGATAGGCACATATCTATCAATCATGGCTACACTGCACAACCTTGTAGATCCACATTGCATTCTGTGGGAAAGACATGTCCTGAAATTGTACAAGGCAGTGGTTCTGAGTACTTCATCCAATTCAGTTTTATGTCTTAGATCACAACACCCAGAGCTGGATTGAGAAAGGAAGAGTCCCCTTAAAATCCACCTCTCTGGCCAAATATCCTCCTCATTCATCTGTTTTCCTCAATAACAACCCACTATCACCGATTTTTCCTTTAATCTTCAATTCTACCCCAACTGCCTCTTATCTACAATTCAAGATAATGAGCTTTATATAACTCTTCAAAATGGGCGTAGTTCAATTTTCCAAAGGAACAGTTTGAGAATTTTTATGGGCAAGACCTTGTGGTGGGCACTGAGAATGCAGGTGGAGAGGGCACAGCACTGAGTAGGCAATGTCAATGTTCATGTGGTGACTGACACTCCACGCACATCTCACCACCCCAACGTGGGTCCACATCACCTTGAACCATGTCTCACCTTCATTATTACTGGTTCTCCTCAGCCAGTTATTCTAACACAGCCAAAAGAATTCTGTTAAAGCCCAAGGTCCTCTTTGTGGAACCCTCCAGGGACTTCCCAACTTAGACCAGAAGCCAACATCTTACAAGGGGCCCCAGGGCTCAGCCCAGTCTTCTAGCTCCCCTGCCCCACTTCCCTGACCTCAGCTGCTTCCTCTCCTCTCACTCACTCAGCACCAACAGAAACCCGAAGCACAGCCTTTCCTTTTGTGCATACTACTGTCTGTACAGTCACCTTTAATTCAGATAGCTGCAGATCTCACCCTCTCCTCTCCTCTGGGTCTCTACTCAGCTTCACATTCCCAACGATACTTTCTTGGGTCATGGACATTAAAATTGCAATATACTCCTTTGTACTTCTTAATTTAATTCTGTTTTCTTCTATCTAACTTATGTCTTCTTTTTAAAATGTTTATTTATTTGAAATGCAGAGAGAGAGAGGCAGAGGCAGAGAGAGACCTTCCATCCACTGGCCCACTCCCCAAATGGCTACAACGGTCAGAGCTGTGCTGATCTGAAACCAGGAGCCAGCTTCCTCTGGGTCTCCTACATGGGTGCAAGGGCCTAAGGACTGCTGCTTTCCCAGGTACATTAGCAGGGAGCTGGATTGGAAGTGGAGCAGCCGGGACTCAAGTTGCCACCCATATGGGATGCCTGCACTGCAGGCAGCGACTTTACCCGCCATTCCACAGAGCTGGCCCCTAACTTATGTCTTACTGATTTTTAAAAAATTATCTGTGTCTTCAGTTGGGATGTATTTTCCATGAGAGTTGGGATTTGGATGCTCTTGTTTACTGTCTATTGTATACCTAGTATACCTACCATCTAAAGCACAGATATCTACTAACTGATCAATATACATTTGTTGGATAAATATATTGGCGGATGGGTGGGTGGGTGGCTGTATTGAGGGATAGGCAGATAGACAGTTATGTAGGGTATTAAGGGAGTGCAGAGAGGAGGATGGTACTTAAAGAACCTGAGGACATAGGTTTTGGGAATTTAAAATGCTTAGTCCACCTTGGTCACAGGTGTCCTGGGTCAATGAGAAAAACAAAAATGCTTCCTTCCCACCTTCCTTCCTCATGTCAGTGTTACAGTGCTCACTTTTATTTTTTCAAAAACCATCTCCTGGACAAAACTTATCACAGAAAAGGTCTCATGCTCTAAAAGAAAAGTGAGTAGCATCTTAAACCAACACCCCCTTTAATATCTTAACAAAAAAGAAACAAAGAACTTACAAGGAACCTAGTTTATGTATTACACAAAGTTTACATGGTCACCACCTTCTCATTATACAGTCCTCAAGGCTCCACTAGATCTTAAAGGTCTCCTTTCTGCGAAGCTAACCCATATGGATGACATCCTGTAGCATTCCATACCCGCTTGGCATTGACTGCTGTTATAAAATCTTTCCTGTGAATGACTCGGGGAAGAGCTCTCCTCTGTCTCAGTAGGCACATTTAACTAGGTATTCCAAACATTTTTCAATTATGAATCCATGCAATTGTTGAAATAGTTTGTTTAGTACCTTTTCCCACATGTGGCATGCACACTCATTCACACACACACATTTAAAATAGTTCTTTAGATTCTGAATTGCACAAACATCCTAACAGGAGCATGTGGACAACATGCATGCTTTCCTACAACTAAACAGCAAGCTTCCTACACTGCAACATCTGTTCTAATCCTCGCCTCTGCAGACACCCAGCAATGTTTGCTATTTCTATTCCCATAGGATTTGCTGATAAAGAAAGGCATTTGGCATTGTCCCTGTATTTTATTTCAATCATCCCTAATAAGATCAGGAAGAACAAACATTCACCCAGTAACATGCAGATTTTTTTTTTTTTTTGCTAATAAGTAAGAAATTTCAAAAGAAGCTTCTAAGCATTTACCAATAAACTTGGCCAAAGTTTCAAGGACTGTTGAGAATCGTCTTTTCGATAATCAGCATTGATGCCACTGTGGACGTTTGCCTTCCTGCTCTAGACATACAGAGCCAAATGAATTGCTTATCACTGTAGCTCCCCAGTGCTCCTGAGCGTATGTTACAAGGTACAGTGGAGACCTGGGTGATGCTCACCATCAGGGTCAGGGAAGATAACTCATACTGCACATCTCACATCATGGGCGACAGAACACACACTCGTGCCCAGAGCCCAAGGATACTGGCTCAGCTGCTTGCTGAGCTAGGCTTCTGCTTACGCCATTAACATTATCCTCATGGGTTCAGTTTGGTTTCTGTAAGAACTGGTTTAAGTTGCTTCTCCATTCTGCTAGAGTAAGAAAGATCATGAATCCTATAAATTCACATCACAAGGCTGAATACAAGGGCCACAGGAGACAGTGTGCTCCATGTGAAGATGCACGCCAGGGGCTCACTCGGACCCCTGAAACATGGAAAGCCCAGCAACCTGCAGGAGACTTCTGTGGGCGTAAACAATGTGGGGATATCTGACATACAACAGACGCAGTAGTCCAGGCAAGAGCCATATTGTCATTGTCGCCAAAGCTTCATCTCGGATTTTTGGGAAGAACCTGTCTAAATAGTGCCCCTTTGACTGTAATGGAATATCTGCACACCCTACAGTTAGGGGCCACTGCTCTAACAGAAAGAGCAGGAACCTTGGCCCTTAAGGATATGTCAGTCAATTAAGGGAAACTCCTTAAATTGACCAATAAGAGCGGTCCACACACTGGCAAGCCAGGCCACTATAAGACAGGATTATGACTGTTCAGGAAGATATGCCAGTGTCATTTGCAGTACCTTAACCTAAGTCCACAGGCTCACGTGTGCCCTTTCAAATTCCTCTCTCTGCCCTGGTGAATGACAACTCTGATAGGTGGAACGTATCACAGGGTGTGCACAATTCTAAGTGCTACATATAAGTCATCACCCCACTTTCCCCTACCTAGTTTTATATTCATATATACCCTTTTGGAGAAATTTCACTCCCTGGGAAGGTCCCTCTTCACCTTTGCCATGAATCCAAAAGTTCCTTGGGACCCTCAAGAATTGCCTCCTTGGGGGCTCTGCCTGTGTCCCCGCACATCACAGTGCAGTGGTGATGGAGCTGTCATGTGCTCCCTCTGACCTCATCTGGAATATTCTGGATCTCAATGGCCAACCTGTTCCTATCACTGCTGGCTGAGGCCACAGGAACCCCAGTCCTTGTCAGGAAATCCACATTTCCTGTGACCCAGAGGCACGGAGACTTTGCATCTGCTGCTGCTGTTCTCACAAAGCAGCCACTATCACAGAGCTGCTGTGTTATCAGTGACAATGGAAACATTCTCCTTTATGTTTTGCCAGTACAGATAAAGGCCTCTTTAGCAAGCCAAATCTGCCCTTGGGTTTTGCCTGGGCTGTAACCATCAGCCTGGCTCTGGGAAGGGAGGGGGGGTGGGGGGGAGGCAGTGAGCACAAGGCATTTGTGGAGTGGCTCCTGCAAAGCCAGGCCCTGTGGTCTGGGCTGCAGTTTCGCATTCACTGGCCTCAGTTCCACGTGCCCGATCCTCAGTAACAAAGGGAGGCAAATCCTCCTGGCTCTGCCTCCTCCAGGAGGAAGAAAGAAGCCCCCTCCCTTCTCCTCCTGTCTCCTCGCCCATAACACCCTGGGACCTGATGCTTCAGCCTCCAACAGCCTGAGTCCTCTGCCTAAGACAGGGAGTGTGTGTGTGTGTGTGTGTGCATATGTGTGTCTATTGGGGGGAGTATTTAACACTTTATTGACATATATTATACAACCAAGAAATGCACATAAGGATATGGATTAGTTTTTGTCTCCTGACCACACTCATAATGAATACCCAAATTAAGAGAAAAAAGTACTAGAACCTCAAGAGTTGTAGTCCCCCTAAGATGGGGGAATTTAGACCCATACACCCAACAGGCCAGTGAAAGAACTTCTACCAGAAATGCATGGCATTTTAACTCTCTCCACCTTGACTTCTATATAGCTGCTTTGTTATTTCATAGCATCTAGCAAGGTTTGACTCTCTGAAAGTATTTCTTCTTTATGACAGAATATTGGCATTTGTACGTGGATGACCAATTCTATTGCATTTACAGTCCTGCTTATAGTGAAAACAAAAAGCTAACCTAAGAATGAGTAGTCTTGGCACCAAACCTGAAATGTGAGAAATGGGTTATGTTTATTGCTTTAAGCTAACACCTGACTTCAGGGACCGATGCAAGAATAGCTGTGTTTGGGATTCATGGGGCTGTTTCCTCATATAAACGGTGGAAACGCCAAGGTCAATATTGTGCATTCTGACCGCCCGCTTCCCTGCCGAACAGGAGACTGTGGCCTTGCCACCCTGGAGAATCTGCTCACAGCCAGCAGTCTTGGTTAGATGGTGACTCATTCTTCACCTGCCAGGGCCGAAACAACCACAGAAGCCCTCATCTGTCCATTTGGTAAGTATTTGGTAGTTATTTTTAGAAAAGCAACATGGAAACAATTCTAGAACATTCTTCCCACATCCAGGCCTTGATGAAGTATGGTCAAAAACAGACATCAGAGTGCTGAGCCACACGGTGAGCCTGGATTCAGGGAGGCGAGGCAGCTCGCTGTTCAGGTGTAGCTGCTCTTCCTGAGCCTTAGCTGCAGCCTTGCACTCTGAACAAACAAAAATAACTCTTGGGCTGTAGTTTACCTGTCAAATAAAGGAGACAGCCAGACAAGGCCAGTGCAGTTTAAATTCTAGTGTGTCACAAGTCATAGGGAGCTCTTATCAATTTGTAGATTTTTTAATTGGGGCCAGTGCTGTGGCGCAGTGGGTTAACGCCACAGCCTGCAGTGTCGGCAACCCATATGGGCACCAGTTAGGGTCCTGGATACTCCATTTCCGATTCAGCTCAGTTCTATGGCCTGGGAAAGCAGCAGGAGATGGCCCAAAATCCCTGGTCCCCTGCACCCATGTGGGAGACCCAGATGAAGCTTCTGGCTTCAGCTTGGCCTAGCTTCAGCCATTGCAGCCATTTGAGGAGCGAACCAGGGGATGGAAGAATTCTCTCTCCCTCTCCTCTCTGAAGCTCTGCCTTTCAAATATATAAAGCAAATATATATATATATTTTTTTTTTTCAAATATATATCTGAGAGGGGGAGAGGGAAAGAGGGAAGGAGAGGTGGAGGGGAGGAGAGGGGAGGAGGAGGGGAGGAGGAGGGGAGGAGGAGTGGAGGAGGAGGGGAGGAGGAGGGGAGGAGAGAGAGAGAATGAATCAATCTTCTATTTGCTGGTTCACTCCCCAAATGGCCACAATGGCTAGGGCTGTACCAGGCTGAAGCCAAGAGCTTCATCTGGGTCTCTTACATGGCTGCAAGGTCTCAGGAACTTGAGGCCACCTTCCAGCTTTCCCAGGCACATTAGCAGCAAGCTGGATTGGAAGTGGAGCAGCCAGGACTCCAACTGGTGCCCAAATGGGATGCCAACACTGCAGGCTGTGGCTTTAACCCACTGTGCCACAATGTCAACCCCAAACTGCAATTCTTATTCAACAAATTTGGGGTGGGGCCTAAAACTCAGCATTTCTAGCAAGCTCTTGGGTATTGTCAATGCTGGTTGCTAGATACATTTGAGGAACAAGGGGCCAGATGAGTTCCAGACAAACTTTCAGTGCTGAAACTTTTTCCTACTCAGAATGATGCAGCAATGCTAGATAATGAATGTGGCGACATAATACAGAGGAGCAGAATATCTATAGTTAGAATCTCTTAATAATAACACAGTCCATCAGGCTGTCCACACTGCCAGAGTCAGGACTGTTCAGAGTTTAACAAAGTACATAAGATCCCAAATGTCTATATATTGTTTTACATTTTTTTTTTAACCCATGAGCAACAAAGATGAAATTTTTTTATTTTGTGATTCTATTGGCTAAGAACAAGTCAACAATGAACTTCCAGCTCAGACATCCTGGGGCCAAGGTTTAATTCCAAGAAATATTATCCTAACAGAAAGAGAGAAGTTTTTAAAACTGGTGACTATCCCAGCTTAAAATAAAATTTGTAATTTTCAAAGACTGAGGATAATTATTCCCCTTCTCTAAAGCTCAGTTTTGGCTGGAAGGAAAAGTTTGAGAAGAGAACAATAGCTCCATGCACTGATGAGAAGAATGTGTATTCTGCATTTGTAGGAGAAAAAGTTCTGTAGGTATCAGTTAGGTCCATTTGGTTTATAGTATCAATTAACTCTGTTGTTTACTTGCTGACTTTGTCTGGTTGATCTCTCCATTGCTGAAAGTGGAGTATTGGAGTCTCCAATTACTATTGTGTGGGAGTCTACAGGTGCCCTGTAATTAGGTGCCTAGACATTTATAATAGTCACATCTCCCTGTTGAATTGATTCCTTAAACATTAGATAGTACTCTTTGTCTCTTTACCAGTTTGTGTTAAAAGTCTATGTTGTCTCATATTAGGATGGCTATACCATCTCTTTTTTGGTTTCTGTTGGCATGGAATATCTTTTTCCATCTTTTAACTTTCAGTCTGCATGTATCTGTTGGTGAGTTGTATTTTTTGTAGGCAGCAGATAGATGGGTTTTGTTTTTCAATCCATTTGGCCAGTCTGTATCTTTTAACTGGAGTTTAAGGCCATTTAAATTCAAGGTGACTATTGATAAGTAACGACTTGGCCCTGCCATTTTCCCATAAATATTCCTATTGTTTACTTTGGATTTTCTTTGTACTCTTACTAGATTTTCTGCCTTCTCCTTCTTTCATAGCAAGACCATGTTGCTGTGTTTCTGTGTGTAGCACATCCTTAAGCATCTTTTGTAAGGTTGGACAGGTGGTAACAAATTTTTTCAATTTCTGTTTGTTATAGAAGTTCTTTCTTTCACCTTCATTCATAAATGAGAGCTTTGTAGGGTACAGTATTCTGGGTTGAAAGGTTTTTTTTTTTTTTTCCTCTTAGGTCTTGGACTTTATCTCGCCATTCTCTCCTAGAATAGGGTTTCTGACAAAGTCAGCTGGGAGTCTAACTGGAAAGCCTCTGAATGTATTCTGGGGTTTTTCCCCTGAACATTTTAGAATCTTTTCTTTATGTTTTCCTGTGGAGAGTTTGACTAGAATGTGTCATGGTGAAGATCTTCAATGGTCATATCTGTTAGTAGCTCTGTGTGTTTCCTCTATTTGGGCATCCCTTTCTGGCTCCAATTGGAGAAATTTTCTGTAATTACTTCACTAAATAGACCTTCTCTCATTACTGCTATCCAATATAGTCCTGGAAGTTTTAGCCAGAGCCACTAGGCAAGAAGAAATAAAAGGGATATAAATTGGGAAGGAAGAAGTCAAACTATCCCTATTTGCAGATGCCCTGATTCTATACATAGGGGATCCAAAAGACTACACGAAGAGACTATTGGAACTCACAGAAGAGCTTGGTAAAGTGGCAGGATATAAATACACAAAAATCAACAGCCTTTGTATACACAATGCCATGGCTGAGGAAGAACTTCTAAGGTTAATTGCATTCACAATAGCTACAAAAAAGTGAAATACCTTGGAATAAATTTAACCAAGGATTTTAAAGAGCTCTATGATGAGAATTATAAAATATTAAATAGAAGACACAAAAAATGAAAAATCATCTGTTTATGGATTGGAAGAATGAATAGCATCAAAATGTCCATACTACCAAAAGCAACTTACAAGTTCAAAGTGATACCAAAATACCAAAGACATTCTCAGATATAGAAAAAATGATGTTGAAATCCATATGGAAACACAGGAGACCCCGGATAGCAAAAGCAATCTTGTACAACAAAAAATCAGACTCATCACAATACAGTAAGACTTCAAGACATACTTCAGGGCAGTTATAATCAGAACAGCCTGGTACCAGTACAAAAACAGATGGACAGGCCAATGGAATAGAATAAAAATGCCAGAAATCAATCTAAGCATCTACAACTAACTTAGCTTTGACCAGGGAACTAAAACCAATCTCTGGAGCAAGGAGACTCTTCAACAAATGGTGCTGGGAAAACTATCTCTATAGGCAGAAGTATGAATGAAGACCCCTATATACACCCTACACAATAATCCATTCAAAATGAATTAAAGACCTAAATCTATGACTTAATACCAGCAAATTATTAGAGAACACCGTGGAAACCCTGCAAGAAATTGGCATAGACAAACAGTTCTCAGAAAAGATCCCAGAAGCACAATCAAAGCCAAAATTGACAAATGGGATTACATCAAATTGAGAAGCTCCTGCACTGCAAAAGAAAAACTCAGAAAAGTGCAGAGGCAACTGACAGAATGGGAGAAATTATTTGCAAACTATGCAACTGATAAAGGATTAATAACCAGAATATATAAAGAGATCAAGAAACTCAACAAGAGAAGCAACCCAGTTAAGAAATGGGCAAAGGACTTAAACAGGCATTTTTCAAAAGAGGAAATCCAAATGGTCAACAGACACATGATAAAATGATCAGGAACATCAGCTTTCAGGGAAATGTGAATCAAAACTACAAAGAGGTTTCACCTCATTCCCATTAGAATGGTTTTCATACAGAAATCAACAAACCAATGCTGGAGAGGGTGTGGGGGGGAAAAGGTACCCTAATCCTCTGTTGGTGGGAGTGTAAGCTGGTACGGCCACTGTGGAAGACAGTACAGAGATACCTCAAAAATCTGAATATAGACCTACCATATGACCCAAACTTCCTACTCCTGGGAATTGACCCAAGGGAAATGAAATCAGCATATGAAGAGTTATCTGTATCCCCATGTTTATTGTAGTTCAATTCACAACAGCTAAGATATGAATTCAATGCAAATGCCCATCAACTGAAGGCTGGATAAAGAAATTATGGGATATATACACCATGGAATATGTTAACAGTGGTTAAAAAATGTAATCCTGTCATTTGTAACAAAATAGATGAAACTGGAAAACATTATACTTAGTGAAATAAGCCAGTTCCAAAAGGACAAATACCATATGTTCTTCCTGATCTGTGAAAACTAATAGAGCACCTAAAATGTCATCTATGGAAGTGAAATTAACACTTCAAGATGTAATGAATTTGAACAGCCCTTGTCTCAACTGTTGTGAAACGGTTTTCTTTTTTCATACAATTTGCTGAACTCTTTACTTAGTATTTAGTTAATTATATGTGTATAAAGTTAATTGAAAATAGATCTTAGTAAAAAATCAAAATGGGAATAGGAGAGGAAAGAGGAGGGATGGGAGGGCAGGTACAGTGGGTAGAATCACTATATTCCTAAAGTTACATTTATGAAAAGCATGAAGTTTTCAATCCTTAAATAAAAGGTTTCTGGAGGGAAAACAGTAAACTTAAGTTTCCCACCAAGTAAAAGTCAGTACCTGATGGCTTTAAAGCTGAATTCTACAATGCACTTAAAAAATAACTAATTCCCATTCTTCTCACACCAGTTCAAAACTAAAAGGGAATGAATTCTGCACAATGTTCTTATGAGGCCTGAATTACCATGATATCCAAGCCAAAACACAAGAAAACTACAGAAAAATATCCTTGATGAGCATAGATTCAAAAATTCTAAAAATATAAATGGACTTTTACACCAAATGCAACAGTACATCAAAATGATCATATACCCTGATCAAATAGGATTTATCTCAGGAATGCAAGGATGGTTCAATATTCAAAAAGTCAGTACATGCAATATATGACAAAAAACAGAATGAAGAACAAAAACTGTATGATCATCCAATAGAGGCAAACAAAAAAATGCATTCAATAGGATTAGTGTCCTTTCATGATTATACAAAAGTTTTTATCCTTTTTAAAAAATTTTTATTTATTTGAAAGGCAGTGTTACAGAGAAAGAGGGAGACAGAAAGAAAGAGAAGTCTTCCATCTAACTGGTTCATTCCTCAAATAGCCACAGTGGCTGGAGCTGGGCCAATTTGAAAACAGAACTTCTTCTGGGTCTCCCACATGGGTGCAGGGTCCCAAGCACTTGGACCATCTTCTGCTGCTTTCCCAGGCACATTAGCAGGGAGCTGGATTGGAAATGGAGCAGCTGGTATGCAAACCAGTGCTCATGTGGGAATGCTGGCACCACAGGCAGAGGCTTAACTCACAAAAACTCTGGAAAAATTAGGTATTGAAGGAACTTGTCTCAAAATAATAAAGGCTGTATATGACTTACCCACAGGCAATACCATACTGAATAGGGAAAACTGAAAACACTTCCTCTAAGAACTGGAACAAGACTGCCCACTTATTCACTAAAGTATTGGAAGTCTTAGTAAGAGCAATTAGATAAGAAATAAATGGCATCCAAATTGGAAAAGAAGTCAAAATGTCCATGTTTATAGCTGAAATGATTTTACACACAAGAAAACCTAAATACTCCATCAAAAGCTGTTAGAACTGATGAATTAATCAAGTTGTAGGATACAAAACCAACAAGCAAAACCAGTAGTATTTTTACACATAACTAATGATCTTGGCCAGAGGGAAATTAATAAAGGCACTATTTACAATACCTACAAAAATATTTAGGAATAAATTTAAGCAAAGAAGTCAATTTTGGTTGCTATTGCAACCAATAGATGTACTATTTGTTTACTTTCCTTTTTTCTATTTATTACATACAGGACATGATATAAATATTTCCTTAAATGTATAGTCACATAATAATTCTTTTCAATTGATCTGCAGAAGCAACAGCTTCCATAGATAGTGAGTGGTTCATAAACAGTCTCCAGGTAAACTAAAGAAAAAAGCAAATGACCCACATCCTCCTACCTAGGAGTTATGTTCTGCCAATTATATACAAACTTAAAGATTTCTTCAATGAAAATTACAGATCACTGATGAAAGAAACCACAGAGGATGCAAACACAAAAAAATGAAAAGACATTCCATTTTCATACACTGGAAGAATATCATTTAAATGATCATACTATCCAAAGCAATCTAAGATTCATTGCAATCCCCATCAAAACACTAATGATATCCATTATGGAAATAGGATATAATCCTCCTGAAATTGATATGGAACCACAAAAAAACAGTATAGCTAAAGCAATCCTAAGCAAAACACACACGCACACACGCATACACACACACACACAAAGGACATCACAACATCTGACTTCAAAACATACAAGACACCTAAAACAGCATGATACTGGCATAAAAACCAATACATGTAATAATGGAACAATTCAAAGCACCCAGAAATTCACCAACATACAAACAGCCACCTGATTTTTGATAAAGGCACCAAGATCATACAATGGAGAAAGGACCGTCTCTTTAATAAATTGTGCTGGCAAAACTAGATATGCTTATGTTGAAGAACACCACTAGAGCCTTCTCTCTACACCACACACAAATCAACTCAAATAAATCAAAAACCTAAATGTAAAATTTAAGACAATGAAGTGACTAGAATAAAACACAGGGTAAACACTCCAAGACATTTGTATAGCAAAGATTTTTTGGTGAAGATACCAAAAACATGCACAAAAAGTAAACCAACAGTATTATATCAAACTAAGAAGTCTCCACACAGCAAAGGAAATAATCCACAGAGTGGAGAGACAGTCAATGAAATGGAAAAAAATATTTACATACTATTCATCTAACCAGGGATCAAAAGGCAGATTATGGAGCTCAACAGCAAAAATACATTTCAGTTTAAAAACAGGCAAATGCTCTGGATGTCTTCTTTTAAGAAATGTCTGCTCAGTCAAGAAGCAAACTGTACTGAATTTCCCTCATCATTATGGAAATGTAAATCAAAACCACAATGTGGTATGTATACCACATTAACTCAGGTAGAATGGCTATTATCAAACTAAGTAAGTAAGTAAGTAGTATTGATAAGGATGTAGAGGAAGGGAAACTCTCACACACTACTAAGGGAATGAGAAGCAGTGCAACCAGTATGGAAAACAGTAGGGCAAGTCCCTAAAAAGCAAAAATGCAGATACTGTATGCTTATGACACAGCAATTTCACTGCTGAGTTTACAGCAAAAGGAAATGAAATTATCCTGTCAGAGATATTTGCACATCCATGCTTATTGAAGCATTGTTCACAACAGCCCTTCAACAAGGGAATCCATCAAGGTGTCCATCAACAGGTAAAGAAAACGCAACACATACACACAGATACACACTGGAAGACTTTTCAGTCACAGAAAGAATGAAATTCTTCCTCAGCCACTGTAATCCAAAAGTTGTACTTTGGAAATTTATATTTATTAAATAAAAGTTTAAAAAATGTTCATTCCAAAACTATACATTCCAATAAGGCCCTGGCCTTCTATAGTGCTACTGTAAGCTCTTACATGGACATTCAGGGGTTGCCCCTGAGGGCTCCCATATTTCATGAACCTGGGAATGGACGAAGTCAAACGTCTCTAGAATAAAGTCTATAAACACAGAAAGTCGCTTTGCCTTATTTCAGCCCTGGCACTGAAGTAGACAGGTGGAATAATGAGGGGCACTACGATCACCAAGACAGAGGGAGTCTGGGCAGAGTGTCTAGATTCAGTGTCGGAGGGCAAGCAACTCATCCGTGAGCTCCAGGCTCCCCGTGGGACACACTGTGCACATTGGCAGTAAAGTAACGGAGAACCAACTGTGTCACCCCAGGCGGGGCTATGCAAGGCAGACAGCATCTTCAGCAGCTATTAACAGAAAGGAGCCTGGAGCCAATGAGGAATGTGGCCATCTCATAAGGAAATGGAGTGCTCCCAACATGGCCAACATCATTGTTGGTCATCCTTAGGCAACCCCATAGAAAACCACGGCGCAAGAGCATCTTCAAACTGAAGGAGTATTCCTGTACAGACCCCAGGCCTGTAGAAAGCTGGAGACTGGATTACAGAGGAGGAGCCTTACTTCTAGATGCTGGCTGGTTGAGGACAAGAAATGAGTGTAACAGCTGTGAATGCACGCAAGGACACATGCATGAAGGAAAATATCTGTGGCGATTCTTTAGCAAATGAAATCCAGTGCAAACTCTGGCAATTAAGTAATGGTCAAGCAAACAAGCTTCTTGGTAGGCTTTGTAATGTGTAGCCTGAAAATAGAAAATACAGTATAAGATAACTCTGTGCCTTTTGGTATATCCAAAGCTGATCCATGATACAGTTGACCCTTGGTATCCATGGGGAATTGGTTCCAGGATCTCCAGGGATATCTAAAGCCAAAGACGCTCAAGTTCCTTCTAGAACATAGCACAGTATCTGCATAAACTTATGCAAGCCTCTGATAGGTATTCTAAGTAATCTAGATAGGATCTGAGCCCTAACACCATGTTAACGCTAAGAAAAGTTATTCTGTATTGTTAAGGGAATAATGGCAAGGAAAAAAAGTATAATTTTTTAGTACAGATGCAATTTTCCCCCAGATATTTTCTATCTGTGGCTCTATGGTATATAAGTAGTCGCATGGTCACTTTAACCAAAACCAAATACCGTGATACTGTTAGCCACTCTGGTCAAAGTCCTCAATGTCACTTCGTTCCTTTTTATCTGAGGAGGAAGTGCAATGTTGCAAACAGCAACCATAATGCCAACAGAATAAAAGATTATCGCAAAGGGAACTGCAATGACAGTACTGGGTTTTTCCTTTCACCTGCCTACCTTTGTGGAAATAAGAGTGCCTGTCACTCACATGTGTAAGCCCCATTTGCAAGAACGTTGAAAAACTGCAAAGGTATATTTAAACTGCTAGTGTATTTTATTATCTCATTTATGACTTACAATAACGTCGAGATTAAAAAGCTGATCACTGGGGCCAGCTCTATGGTGTAGCAGGTAAAGCTGCCGCCTGCAGTACCGGCATACTATATGGCACCGGTTCGAGTCCCAGCTGTTCCACTTCTGATCCAGCTCTCTGCTGTGGCCTGGGAAAGCAGTGGAAGATGGCCCAAGTCCTTGGGTCCCTGTACCTGCGTGGAAGATCAGGAGGAAGATCCTGGCTTCAGATTAGCACAGCTCCGGCCATTGCAGCCAGTTGGGGAGTGAGCCAGTGGATGGAAGATCTCTCTCTCTTCCCCCCACCTCAGTATAACTCTTTAAATAAATAAGTCTTTAAAAAAAATAATCACTGGGGATGGCATTGTGATGTAGCATCACCACCTGTGATGCTGGCATCCTACATAGGGGGGCCAATTCCAGTCCTGGCTACTGTGCTTCTGATCCAGCTCCCTGCTAATATGCCTGGGAAAGCAGCTGAAGAGGGCCCAATTTTGGGGCCCTGAACCCATATGGGAGACCTGGACAAAGCGCCTGGTTTCAGCTTGGCCCAACTCTCTTGCCCCCACTGCGGCCCTTCCCCCAGCCACCCGTTGGGGCCATAGGGGGAGTGAACCAGCAAATGGAATGTAACTCTGCCTTTCGAATTAATTAACTAAACCTTTTTTTTAAAAAAAAATAAAAAATAAATATCAATTATAATGCTTAAAGAGCTATTTTCTGAAGTTAGAAAAGTTATTTATTTATTCATTTGTAAGGCAGAGTTAGAGAGAAGCAGAGGCAGAGGCACAGGCAGAAAGAGGTCTTCCATTTGCTGGTTCACTCCCCAAATGGCCACAACAGCCAGTGCTGGGCTGATCCGAAGTCAGGAGTTTCTTCCGGGTCTCCCATATGGGAGCAGAGGCTCAAGAACTTGGTCCATGTCCTACTGCTTTTTCAGGTCATAGCAGAGAGTTGGATCGGAAGTGGAACAGCCAGGACCGGAACCAGCACCCATATGAGATACCAGCACTATAGGTAGCAGCTTCACCCGCTACACCACAGCGCTGACCCCTAGGAAAGTAATTTAAACATATACCAATAAGACACCAAAACAAAGTTATTAATATCTTGTAAATACTAAAAAGATTGATTTGAGAACAAAGTCCTTGCTATCCTCAGGGATAGTAAAACTTGGTAATGGGAGGAACAGGATACTATATTTTCTTTTTTTTTTTTTTAAAAAAAAAGATTGATTTGAAAGAGTTACAGAGAGGCAGAGAGAGAGGTCTTCCATCTGCTGGTTCACTCCCCAAATGGCCAGCAGAACTGGGCAGATCTGAAGCCAGGAGCTTCTTCCGGGTCTCCCACGTGGGTGCAGGGGCCCAAGCACTTGGGCCATCTTCTGCTTTCCCAGGCCACAGCAGAGAGATGGATTGGAAGAACAGCAGCTGGGACACGAACCAGCTCTCATATGGGATGCTGGCACTGTACGTGTTGGCTTTACCTGCTATGCTACAGCACCGGCCCCTCTATTTTCAAACCTGTAGTCGTGTTTATGAGTCTTACAATCTCAGTTTCTAAGTAGGCATATTCAAGTTGACTTCCAAATAACCACCATTAGTTTCTTCTGATTTTAGTCTGTACAAATCCTTCCAATTCCCCGGGGTCTCCCTCAGACAGCTGTATAGTGAGGGCCAGTCGGCCAATGTCACCAGGTCAGCTTCCATCCCTCCAGGATGGCGCAGGGGAAGCTGAGCAGACTTACAGGGGAGCTCTGTGCGCCACCTCCTCCTGTGGCAGGCACTGTCAGTCTCTTCCTTGGAACACAGCATCCCTCCCTCGCAGCACTACTGATGGCTGACTTGGCTGCTTTATTGGGAGGACTGTCCTGTGCACTGTAGCATGTCTGCCCGTATCCCCCGCCTCTGCCCATTAGAAGCAGACTTCCCTCTCCCCCACCCCCACCCAAGAACGACCACCTCTGCAGACATTACCATCAAATGTCCCTCAAATTGGGGGTGGGAGGGCAAAATCCCTGGCTTGCAACTTCTGCTCTTGCAGAACCTGGATGACGACTGAACACCTCCGAGTTCTAAGAGGGCAGCCTCCGTGCCAGCCAAAGAGGGTCAACTTCGCTTTAGATTCCCCTGCCCAGTTACTGGCTTACTCAAGAGCATGCGACTAAATTCTGGCCAATGGTACACAAAAAATAGCCTGAGAGACCGCAGGGAACACGTGCCATCTTTTACTTCCATAGGCACTGTATAACTATCCACATTGAATTTACATCCTATTAGGTGTTATAATCTAGAGATGATTTAAAGTACCTGGGAGGGAATGCATAGGTTATATGAAAATGCTATACTATCCCACCTAAGAGACTTGAACATCCTTGGATTTGGGTATATGCGGGGGTCCTGAGGCCAATCCTCCACAGACACCAAGAGATGCTCAGAGTTGGAGTTGTTTAAGCAACAGGAATTTATTTTCTCATTCTGAGGCTTGAAGCTGAAGATCCAGGCATCATAGGGCTGTTTCTCCGGAGGCCCCCGTCTGTTTGTGGTGGCTATGTGCCCTCGTGTGGTTTCCCCCTTGCATGTCTGTATCCAAATTGCCTCTGCTGTTAAGGATACCTAACAGCTTCATTTTAACTTAATCCCCTCTTGAAAAACTTCATCTCCAAAAATAATCATATTCTGAAGTACCGCAGGCTAGGATTTCAACGTGGGAATTCTGGGGCCAGGACCCAATTCACTAAGCAGCAGCAAAGGGGAAAGGGAGGCAGAAGAGAACAGTAGGAGAGGAGAAAGAGATGCGTTTGTTAGGGATGATGTCCTCGGCACATTAAAACCCAGCTCTGCTTTCAGCCCTAACAGCAAGTCTGAAGAAGGGTGGTTTCTACCTTTGGCTGAGTTGGTTAAAAGTCATTGCAGATCAAGCCCTCCCTGTTCACACCTCGCAGCTTTAGGAACTGTCATCCTTAATGGCGGCTAGGAGCAGCTCCGAGGCGGGGAGCTGGAGAAGTGGACTGAACCAATGATCTCCTTCTTTTCAGCCCTTCTGTTTGAAAGTGAAACGTTTCCCTAAAGGCCTTCAGCATTATTCCTCTTGCATCTCACCAGCCACATGGCCACGTGGCCGGCCCCTGGCTGCCAGGAAATCTGGCCGAGAAGACACCCGGCTTTCCAGGACCTGCAACAGTAGGCAGCAAACAAGAAGGGGGCTGAGACTGCTGCTGGATTAGTCAACTGACTATTAAGTCCATCCAGGGGAGGGAGGGAGAGAGGAAGGAGATAGGGCTGGGGAAAGGCAGGATGAGAACAGGGGAATTATCTGCATTCCTTATCAAACACTTGCAAACAAAAGCAAAGTTGTCACCCATAGCCATCCCCAAGGCACTCCCCTATCCTGCCGACTAGCTAGCCTAGTATCAATAGCTGGTGTCTAGTCTGCTCATCTTTTGGCATAAACATATAATACATGTCAACTCAAAAAAGTTCATGGAAAATGGAATTAAGATGTAAATCTACTTTGGTGCAAAACACTGAAATCCACGCATGTTTTTTCTTCCTAATATTAATTTTCCATGAACTGTTTGAATATCTCTCGTATGCATTTAATGATTGCTTTGGAATAAGGAGTTGTGTGTACAACAAACTGCATCCCCAACATGTAACATCAAATTTGGCACAAAGTAGGTGGTGAGTGAATATCTGTCGGTAAATGTTTCAAACCAATCTGGAGAGCTGTGGGAAGAGCATACACTAAGTAGCCAATAAGACAGCATCGGGACTTCGGTGCGGGAACTTGGACAATGCAGATTCCTGGGCCTCACCAGAGGTCCTGTAAATCATAGATGACACCATACAGGGGATTCTGATGTAGGCTAAGACTTCTGAATACACACATGGCATCTCTGTGCTTCTTCATTTGTAGGGTCGAATATTTCAGTTACCACAACTTCCCTTCTGTGAAATACTGGTCATCTAAAACCACTACTCGGTTTTAAAGATCGTCTTAATTTTTTAGATGTTACATTATGAAATACCAAAACATGGAGAAAAGTACAAATGTTGACACCCATCACCATGGTTGCAAGTCTTTGCCAGGTGGATCGGGCCAGCACTCTTCTTCCCCCACCCTCCTGACTCCCTGACACCGTCTCCTTTCCTAAGCATCCTGACCTTGATTCCTTGGCCAAGAGAACGCCAGTGCATTGTGCAAGCGTACGGTAGCCCAGAGACAAGTTGACAGCAACTGCCATTACCTAGGGTTTGATTATCCCTTCACTTAGCTCAGATGACACACGCTGAGCTGGCTTTATGTCCAGACACCCACGAGGGAGGATGGAAGTGAACCTGAATCACCAATATCATACGCTGCTCGTCTGAAATGCAACTCGGTTCTTTTGCCTCCTTTAGCTGAGCAGCAATGTTCTTTCAGAGCTCAGACCTCTCGTAGACAGTGCAAGAGCACAGCAGATTCAGCCCATGGTGAGGGCTCTAGGGGGTGGCGAGTTCTTTTCTGGCAACATCATCTGAGCGATTATCCCCCAAGTACCTTTTATTCTGTCTCAAGGAGTACAGAGAAGATGAGCCCATTCTGAAATGTCACTGAGTTTATAAAGTACTTCCACACGTACTTTCCACTTGATGCTGCCGTGTGGTGACAAATGGCACCCCACAGACTATGCCACTGCCCACCGTGCTCCCAGCACCTCGCCACCGTACTTGGTACACTGCAGGTCCCAACCAAATGTCTGTTAAAGAAATGAAGGCCAGAGAATGCCGACACTGGCATGTCCCCAGCTTCCACCATGGACAGAGGTGTCTGCCTAGCAGGAGGGGAGCTGACAGGCAGTGCCACTCAAACAAGTGGTCTACGCTCTGTGTTCTGCATTAATGTCCTCTTGGAAAAGGTCTTAGTATGGAAAAAAGAATCAGCTGAACTAAGTGCAGCAACATGCTTGATTTACATTCTGATCCAAGGTCTTTATCCCATCGCGGACCAGGAATGAAGAGTTTTCAGATCAGAGCTGCCCATGAGCCAGGCCTCCAGGAGCCCTGGGCCAGAGGGCCTGAGGGGAAGCTATGGGTGCCCTGTGGGTGCCAATGAGTCCACAGGGAACAGGATGCTGGGGAAGGCTCAGGTCTGCAGGAAGGATGGGAAACAGGGCAGACGCTCTGCTGGACCAGAGAGAAGTCAGAAGGAACGTTCTCTCAGAACGGCTATGTCTCGAGAAAGAAGAGGAACAACCCGGAGACATCACCGAGAGATTGTGGGAGTTGGGGAGTGAAAACCTGAGCAAGCCAAGTGTGCGGTATGGGTGGAGGAGAGCGGCGGTCCAGAAACAAGGCCCTTCTGAGGAAGGTGTCAGAAAAAGAGCATCCACCGGAGCTATTCCGGTTAGAGAAGCTGTACAAACCCGCAGGCTCCGCCAGCAGCCGACCCGCTCTGTTGCATGCCAGGGTCTCCCGGGAGCACCAAGGACCTACAGGGACCAACTTACAAGAACAGACACGGGGCCTGGTGAATAAACAAACTGGCTTAGATACTATAAACTAATTCAGAGGTGAAGGAACGAGAGAAAACTGGAGAAGTACTGTTTAGGGGTTCAGGAGACCTGAATTCTCAGAACGCTAAGCTATTAACTGTCTGTTACCAGTAAGCTGGTGGGGGTCTCTCCCCAGTCCTCTTTTCCAGACCTAAAAGTATCTGACAAAAGCGTGTTTAGAAAGTCACGGTTCCCAGAATCTTCTCTTGACCTTACAAAATCTTTCTCATTTTTTTTGGTGAACACAGAACACCCATACGTTTCTATGGGCTAGAGTGCAATATTTTAACATAGACGTAGAGCATAAACTGAACAAAGCAGGCAACCTGTATTTCCATTTCCTTGTCATTTCTTTAAGCTTGGAGCCCACCAGCTCCTCTCCTGAACACAGCTGTGAGCTGTAGTCTCCCCACTGTGCTACTGAGCAGTAAAACCTAGGACTTCCATCCAACTGCATTTTGGCACCTGCTACCCAGCCTCGCTCACTCCCCACTCCTCCACCTTTCCCAGCCTCTAGAAATCACTACTCCAAGTTTTTGGGTTTTTTTGTTTTGTTTTTAGTTTCCACATATGAGAGGGAGCATAGTGGTATTTGTTTTTCTGGGTCTGGCTTATTTATTTCACATAATCACCTCCACTTCCAACGATTTTCCTGAGAATGTCAGGATTCCATTCTTTTTCTGGCTGAATAACACTCCACTGTGTATAACTGTATCCCATTTTCTTTACCCATTCACCTGTTGACGGACACCTAGGTTGAGTCCACATTTGGCTGTCATGAATAGTGCTGCAATGAACAGAGAATCCCACACAAAGAATCACCATGAAATGCTGCTAAGATTTTTAGCATTTGATTGCTCTTTGGAAACTTGAAGTTTTTCTGACACAATCTCTACTGTTTTAAAGGAATAAAATCCATGGTATTAATTTTAATTTCTACTTCTATACGATAGCAGCAAAAAAAAAAAAAAAAAAAAAACGGTCAAACTCGAGCTGGAAAATCTGGTGTTCCACTGCCTTGCTTCAAAAAAATCCCAAGACAAATGAATGAAATTTGGTATCTGGTTCAAGGAGTGCTGGGAATTCGTGACTTTTTTATAAGTTATAAATTGTGCGTTGGTGTTCATCATGAGTTTGGGGCTGTTAACCTGTAAGGTGTAAAACGTTTTCTATTTTTAGCAATTATCATAATGGCATTCTGGAGAAAGTCTAAATTTCCCCATTTTCTGGATAGGAAATCACAGACATACAAAAGGAAAACTTAATAAAGTACGTGGTCGGCTGTCCTAGCATCAGAACAGAAGTATCCTGTGTTCTAGTGTTGCTAAAATTAGCCACCCACGATGGAAAGAACGGCTCATTTCCTAAAGCTGCCCTGAACGGAACAGCAAGTGAACAGAGACCAGTGTGCAGTCGCTGACTGACACTGGATGAGAAAGGAAGTGATGCAACAGGAAGACAGGCGCAGAGTGAGGCAGCTCAGCATGGTCAAGTTCAAGACACAGGCAGCACAGAGTGGTCATGTTCAAGACACAGGCAGCACAGAGTGGTCATGTTCAAGACACGGGCAGCACAGAGTGGTCATGTTCAAGACATGGGCAGCACAGTCATGTTCAAGAACACGGGCCCTTTCTTGTGGCTGTCCCACAGATGGCATAATTCAGGACGGTCTCCTATATTCAGTAGGATGAGCGTACAGGGGTTGTTTTTCCCCAGATACTGTTAATTCCAAGCACCCTCCGCATCGGATTTGCCATTCACCTGTCCCATCTGACGACTCTGGACCGAGCATGTACATACGTCCAGCTTGGCCAGATGTTATCCAGAAAGATTCAGCAGTGCCCCTCCCCCCCCCCCCCCCGCCCCGGAATGCACCCTGAGGAAAGAGTTCTAGGCTTCCCCAAGGGCCAAGAGACCGTCACAGACTCTGGCACCAATCCTGGAGGGGAACAGATCGCTTTGTCTGGAGCCCCGTGTCCTCCGGGGTACCTAACACCCTGAAGCATCCTCAGGTGGGCCAGAGCCCAGATGAACAGGGTCCAGGCACTTCCTAGATACTGGGAGACAACCACCCACACCATGGCCAGCATAGGTTCTTATCTATGGCAGGCCAGCTGGCCTAACTTCCAGCCAACCGCCATCTGGTAGACTGTACTTTCCACAATGATAAAAGAGAAATAACAGACATGCATAGAGCCTGGGAGGAAAAAATACCACAAATCTGTTTTTGTAAATGTTTATTTTTTTATGTGAGAGAGAGAGAGAGAGAGAGAGAGAGAGAGAGAGAGAGAGAGAGGCCGGCCTTCCATCTGCTGGTTCACTCCCCAGATGGAGCTGTGCCGATCCAAGCCAGGAGCTTCCTCTGGGTCTTCCATATGGGTGCAGGGGCCCAAGGACTTGGGCCATCTTCTACTGCTTTCCCAGACCATAGCAGGGAGCTGGATCGGAAGTGGAGCAGCTGGGACTCGATCTGGCATCCATATGTGATGCCAGCACTGCAGGGCCACAGAAGAGACTGTGCACAGGACTCTAGGGTCTCCCTTGGGGGAGTAGAAAATGGTGAGGACTGGGACCAAAGCCCCAACCCTTGGCTCAGCCCTATAGCAGCCTAATCTTTAATGTCTCCATATGTGCTCATGTCTCTTTTTTTCCTTAAAAAGGGTTCTGCTACTAAGAAAAAGCTTGAGGGATAGGCATAATGGCCCAATGGGTAAAGCTGCCATATGCCATATCAGAACACTGGTTCAGGTCCTGGCTGCTCTGCTTTCAGTCCAACTTCCTGTTAAATGTACCAGGAAAGGTGGCAGAAGACAGCCCGGGTACTCAGGTCTCTGCCACCCATGTGGGGGATCTGGATGGACTTCCTGATCCTGGCTTCAGCTTGGCCCAGCACGGGCATTTGGGGAGGGAACCAACAGATGAAAGGTGCATGTCACTCTGCCTTTCAAATCAACCAATCAATCTTACTTTAAAAAGAAAAGAAGGTGAAAACTACTGGTGCTGGGGCTGGCACTTTAGCGTAGTGAGTTAAGTCACTGCCTGCAATACTAGCATCCCTATGGGCACCAGTTTGAGTTCTGGCTGTTCCACTTCCAGTCCAGCTTCCTGCTAGTGCACCTGGGAAAGCAGCAGAAGGTGGCCCAAGTGCTTGGGCCTCTGCACCCACGTGGGAGACCTGGCAGAGACTCCAGGCCATTGTAGCCATCTGGGGAGTGAACCAGTAGATCCAAGACCTCTATCTCTCCTGAACTCTGCCTTTCAAATCAAATAAATCTTGAAAAAAAAAAAAAAGAAGAAGAAGAAGAAAAAAACTACTGGTCTCCTCCTTACCAAGATAAAAGGGCTCCTGGAATCCTGGGTCAAGCCTTGTAGTTTGTCTCTTTCCACCAGGCCAGACACAACCTTCAACAAATCACAGCCTTTCACAATACTGTACCATGACTCACACCCTTTGAGTTTTAATTATTTTTAAAAAGATTTATTTTTGTTTAATGGAGAGGGGAGAGGGGGAGGGAGAGGAACAGAGAGCTTCCATCTGCTGGTTCACTCCCCAAATGACTGCAACAGCCAGGGCTGGGCCAGGCTGAAGCCAGGAGCTTCTTTCTGGTCTCCTACACAGGTACAGGGACCCAAGCACTTGGACTGCTTTCCCAGACACATTAGCAGGGAGCAGGATTGGAAGTAGAACAGCCAGGTCTTACACCAGTAGCCATATGGGACGCTGGAGTCACAGGAGGCAGCTTATTTAACCCTCTGTGCCACAGCGCCAGCCACAACACATACCATTTATGAAGGGTGCTCGGATTCCATCATCTGCACAAGCTCTGCTCTCCCTTTAAGAGCCAGCCCAGGTTATCTGTCTTCAGGGAGGCCTGTCTACCCTGACTCCACCCCGTTCTTTAGGTAAGCCATTGCTTCCAGTGTGCTACACTTACAGCCCTCCTAGTATCTCATGGTGATCTGTGTTACTCTGCACAGCAGCAGACCATACATCAAATTGGGTGATAACAAAATCGAGAAGAGTTAGCAGATGGGGATACAACACTATTCATCAAATCATGATTGAGTGCTAACCCTTGCTTAGATATGGACACAAAGGGTCATCAAAGTGGCCGGCACTGTGGCCTAGCAGGTAAAGCCACAGTCTGCGGTGCCGGCATTCCAAAAAAAAAAAAAAGATGCCAGTTCGAGTCCTGGCTGCTCCACTTCCAATCCAGCTCCCTGCTAATGTGCCTGGGAAAACAGAAGGTGGCCCAAGTGCTTGGACCCCTGCGCCCACATGGGAGACCTGGAGGAAGCTTCTGCCTCCTGGCTTCGGGTCAGCCAAGCTCCAGCAGTTGCAGCCATTTGGGGAGTGAACCAGTAGATGGAGGATCTCTCCCGCTCTGTAGTTTTCAGATAAATAAAATTTTTTAAAGTTCATTAAAAATCTACAAAACTATTCTGTATCAATTGGCTAAGAGAAATGTGCAAATACACTATATTTTATTAGCTTGAAGTGGCATACCTCTTATCATAAACATACGCATGAATACACACATCTCTCCCACCCCTACCTGCCCTTGCGCCAGCTGTTAGATACTTATGAGCACTCCATTGTGTAGAAATAAACGCTAGAAAAAGCAGCCAGAAACATTGGGGGTGCTTGTGACGAAGGCAGGGAAGGGTAGGCAGAAGACTGTTTTGTTTGCTTGCACCCCGTATTTCTATCAAACTAGTTCAATGAAAATTAATTTTTTAAAGTATCTCTCTTTGATCAAGTCCACTTAGATAAATATACTTTAAGGAAATGAGTATACATAAAAGGATTTTGTTATTAGCTGAACTAGACTTGTAACAGCAAAATAAGAGTAGAAACTAGATGTCCAATGACTGGGGAATGGACAAATGCATGAGGATATCAGGTAGTGCTTTATATAAAGTGGACTAGACAGTTACTACATAAAATTCACATTGTAACCTCAGACTGACTTGGAAAGATGCTTAGGAAACTTAAGGGGGAGGGGCAATTAAAATATCAGAGCGTGGGGCAAGCGCTTTAGCACCGAAGGTGAAGCTGCTGCCTGGGATGCCCACACCCATGTCGCAGGGGCTGGGACCAAGTCCCATCCTTGTTTCCAATTCAGCTCTCTGCTAGCACACATCCTGGAGGCAGCAGGTGATGGCTCAAATTCTCAGATCCCTGGGAGACCTGGATGAACTTCCTGGTTCCGGGATTTGACCTGACCCATCCAGGCTGTCCTGGACATTTAGGGATGAGCCATCATACAGAGGATCTCTATGTGTGTCTCCCTGCCTTTCAAATAAACTTTTAAATATTAGGCTATGAACTTATTTTCACAAAATGAACAGATAGGTATATATGTGCACATATTAAGAGATGAAAAAAATACCAAAAACTTAACGATGGGTCATTCTAGAAGATGGACATGACAAATATGCATTTTCTTCTTTTTACCTATAATTGTTCAAGAAAATCACATGATCTATATAAATTTAGTAAATACAAGTTCTTTTAAAAGGAGGTTAGATCCTTAAAAGCAAGGGCTCTCGGCTTAGTGGGCAAACTAATCGCCAGAAAAGCTTGTGCAGAGGTGGTGCCAGGCTCTGCTCCAGGACTGACTCGTGTGGCTTCAGTGGGACCCAGGAGTCTTCATTTTAAGCAGCGCCAGTGCCTTCCTCACCCTTTCCATCCCCAATTCTGATGCAGCTGGTTTGAAGGCCACACTTTGACAGATGCAGGGGACCAGTGGTGGGCAGAATGACCCCCCACCCCAAGGTGTACACTTCACGGTCCCCAGGACTTCTGACTCTGAGGTTAAAATGCCAAGGGGAATTCAGGTTGCACGTGGAACTGCCATTCCAAATCCAATGGCCCTGTGGTGGGAGACCACCCTGGCTTACTGGAGGGGCCCAGTGACAGCAAGGGCTCTGGCATGTGGTCAAGGCCGGCAGAGCCAAAAGCAGAAAAGGTGGGAAGTCAGACGCAAAAAGAGAAGTGTGCAGCCTGGGCACTCAACCCACCGCTGCGGGCTTTGCACGTGGTGAGGGGGCCGTGAGAGAAAGAAGGCAGCCCCAAGAAGCCAAGAGCCGAGAACGGATTCTCCCCTCAGTCTCCAGAGAGGACCAGCTCTGTCTGCATCTTCATTTTAGCCTACAGAGTGTCCGTTTAGATGGTGACTTCCATAATTGGAAGCTAACAATTCGGTGCTGGTTGTAGGTTGTTATGCTTGTGGTAGTTCATCGTAGCAGCAAGAGAAAACTGATCTAGGAGACTGATGCTCTTGGCCTGAGTCGTGGTAGGGAAGGGAGGCAAGAGAGGGCCTGTCTCTGGTCTGGGAGGAGTTCACTGTGGAGCTGGTGAAACCATTGCCAGCCCCTGTGTCCAGGGGCTTTGCAGCCTACCCTGGGGTGGTGCCACTGTGGCCCTAGCTGTCACAGCTCAGTGCACACAGAAATGCCAAACTGGGGGTGGAACATATGGCTAGGAGAAGGAGGAACAGAGAACTCATAAGGAAACAGGGTGAGCACACCCAGGTAAATATTAAGACCATATGTGTGATACTTAATAAAACAAAAAATTTCAAAGATTACAAATGCCTGCTTTAAGTAAACCATATGAAAACTGCAATCGAAAAGAATAAACACCCTCACTGGTAACGAATTCGTTAGATGACCATGTGTTGAGTACCCACCGTTGTGTCCTGCCATATGTGGTTGCATTACACACATATATGATTGGGTTTGCAACTCAGACTTCAGGAGCCAGGAAGGGAGAGGAGGAAATTAATATGCACTAGAAGGCATGCCTTCTCCAGGTCCAGCTGGTGGTCAGTGTTGCCCACGGGTCCAGGTCTCAGCCCCTCCTTAGCTGTAGTTTTTCGCTGTACAGGACCATAGTACATGGAAGATTTCTTTATCGCCCTCCAAAACTCGCCATTGCTTTTTTTTTTTTTAATTTTTTTGCCAGGCAGTGTTAGGCAGTGAGTGAGACAGAGAGTCAGAGAGAAAGGTCTTCCTTCCGTTGGTTCACTCCCCTAATGGCTGCTACGGCTGGTGCTATGCCAAACCGAAGCCAGGAGCTGGGTACTTCCTCCCGGGCTCCCATGTGGGTGCAGGGACCCAAGCACTTGGGCCATCCTCCACTGCCTTTCCGGGCCACAGCAGAGAGCTGGACTGGAAGAGGAACAACTGGGACTAATACCCGGCACCCCAATGGGACTTGAACCCGGGGTGCCGGTGCCACAGGTGGAGGATTAGCCAAGTGAGCCATGGTGCTGACCATCATTGCTTGTTATCTCCTGATCACATAACTGTTGCCACAGAAAACTAGCTCTTCAGATTTGCAAAAAGATTCATCCCCAGATTGCTTATAAATAGTAAGACGACTCTGTTCCCTGATATTAGGTAGTTCTCCTTTGCAGGTTTTTAATGTATACGTCTAACAGAGAATTGAAAGTTACTATGAATTAAAATCAGAAGTGAAAACAACAGTTCATTGACATTTCAATGTAAGTTAACGTGGGAATGAATCAAATTATGGAAGTTTATTTCAGGTGTTTTTTGGGGGGGGGAACAGAGGTATCATCTAAATTAAATTATACCTCCACAATAATAAATGATCTATCACCGAAATTGTGACTTTCCTGGGACTTAGCTCTCCCTACTCAAGTTACCCCTTGGAGACCACAGGCCCAAGTCGGTAGCCCGGCAGCTGCATGGTCTTCGTGATGACCACATGGCCCTTCTAAGCCCGATCTACTCTTCTACAAACAGAAGAAGTTTAGCAGGTGCTTCACCTCGCTGTTTTCTTTCCTCCCATGCTTTTTTCTCAAACCAAGCAGTCCAAGACACGAGCAAGTGTTTATGCACGATTAATTTCTAACAGCATAATAAAGAAGGGACACGACTCTGATTCAGAGTTTTTAAAACCGCAAACACCAGGGCCAGCTGTGTCTCTTTCCCCACCAACTTCCTCTATGCTCAGCTCTACGCTGGCACTGCTTTCTCCTCTCTGCACACACAGACACATTTGGGGACATGGCGAAGCCAGGAGGCGTGCCCTGGTCCTGGCTCCCAGGGATGCCGGCTGAGCAAGGAGAGAAACCTTCCCCAGCTCCCTCGGGAAGCTCGGTGCTTTCTAATGAGGCATTCATCACACTCAGCACGTGCCACGCCTTCGTACTGGCCCAGAACTCTGCTGCAGGTGGCTAGAGCCTAGCTCATGTAACCCCCATGGCAACCCAAGGAGAGAGGAGCTCTGGCACTCTCACCACTAGCGTGTAAGTCCCTACAGCACTTAGCGGCAGTGCTGGGTCCCAGTGTGAGGCAGCTGGCACTGGAGTCCTCTCCCAGTCCTGCCAGAGTGTCCCCCAGAGCCTCCCTTCCCCCTCACTCCATCGCCCTCTGTTCCTTTCACAGGGTGGGAGGTGAGAGAGGGGAGACGGCGGGAGCACACCTGTCGTCTAGAGGTTTTGCCTTGACCCACTCGCTGTGCCCACTTGATCCGGGCACTGGTTCTGCAGCTGCGGGTGTGGCTTCTCCCCATCCCTCAGCACACCTGTGGTGTTTAGAGAGACTGGCTCCCCTCTGCTTTCTTGGCAATGTCTTAAAACCACATTTCTCGCTTTTTAATTCTCTACCCAGGTTTCCTCTATCATCAGCTGCTTTTTTGCACCCGCCAGGAGGAGTCAGCCCGTGTTCTACTCTGTGCTTGATTTCTTAAAGTAACAGCAGGCTGAGGGGAGGACAGCTGGCAGGTTAGGTCCCAGGCCTCCACCAATGGTATCGGACTCCTTATCGTTCTACACACACACACACACACACACACACACACACACACACACACTCACACTCTCTCTCTGGGGGCATAAGGAACTACTGTCGAGGATGGGCGGGGAGTGGGAAAAGGACTGTTTGAAAACTGATTTTGTCCCCAATTTCATTTTAACCAATGCAATTTTATTATTCCCAATAAACCTATACAACAAATCAACCCGACTAAGTAGCTTAAATTTCCATTCGCGTTGTGTCCACTGGGGTTTGCGGTATGGAAGTCAGTCCCTTCTCTGGCCTTGTGTTGAGGGCAGGCTTCTAAGATGGCCCCAGCCCACCCGACCCTAGGGAGGAGCAGCGTTGTCTTTAACAGGGCACAGGAGTCGGGCAGGTGCAGTCTCTGCCCCTCCCCACCCTTTGTTCTCTGCAGAGTTCCGAGTGCCTGCAGGAAACATGAACAGCTATGCCTTCTCTGCACATGACCAGGAAGGCAGAATTGATATCATGGGGGAAGCCTCTGGGGTTCCCCCCTCCCCGATATCTTCCCAGGGAGGGTGGGGTGGATGAGGAGGTGGGTGGCTGGTGTTAAATCTCCCATTCGGTGTGGGATCGCAGGTGCTCAGTGTGGCAGACCACTGGCCCATGGGAAAACGGAAAGCAGAATTTTCTCCAGTTCCCCTCCCCCACCCCTCAGTGCCCCTGTGTTCCGCAATACTAACTACTTGATTTAGAGGGCATCCTTGGGATTGAAATCATTTTTTCAATGTCACAGACTATCTTGTTTGCCGTTTTCACGAATCTGTGATGGGTGCTATGATCATCTCAGGGCCCTACCAACTCTCCAGGTCTATCACCAGGGATGGTGATCCTGGCTGGACCTCTGAACGCTTTCGTACTTGAAGGAACCACATCCACTGCATGGAAGGCGGCCAAGATCCAGGTGTTGCAGGAGCCCCAGCTCCACGCGGGCACCAGAGTGCATCAGTCTGGCTGCATATGCTGTCCTCACATCAAGCAATCCTGTTAACTCCGTGTCCCAAAAGCCAATGGTCAACTCCCAGGCCCAGCCCGCAGCCTCCCAGCAGGGTTTGACAGAGTTGTCCAGAACCTGCTCCGTGAAACAGTTTTTCCACTTGGCTGGCGTTCTTCCAGCTGCCCAAACAAGCATGCTCATTTCCCTCTGCTGGTTCCCCCTGGGGGAGGTTCAGCTCGAGGTGACGGCAGCCACCTTGGCCATAACCACGGTCTCATCTTGCTCGCTCCATGACCTGGCACTCCTCCTCAAGCCCATTGGGACAAACAAAGCAGTTAATGTGGCCGGCCAAGCATTGCGTACTGGGTACGGACTCTTAACTGCCACTTGACCTGTTAATGTTCCAGGAAGTCCAGGTACATTGCGGGTGGCCACAGGCCACCTTTGTCTAGCCAATGGCCTGGGGCACAGGGATCCACCTGTCTTATGGCCACCCAAGGCTCTTCTTTAAGTCCCCTCGATAAAGTCTACGCTGTGTAACCCTAAACTTGTCTGCCTCTTTCTTCAGCCTCGCGAGCCCCTTCCACCTTTGGAGGCTACTTCTCCTATCTGGGTTTCCTGAAACAGGCCTCAACTTGCTGATCGCTAGAGCGGGATCCCCCAAGACATCTTCCCTTGTCTCACATTCACTTTCTGGATCATCTCAGCTAGCCTCATGGCTTTGAGCAACACCTACACATGGGTCATCACCACACTTATACGTCCAGCCCAACCTTCTTCCCCGAACTCCAGACCCCAGTCATTCAAGTATCCGATCATCCACTTCCCCATGTCTGATAGGCAGCTGGGACTTAATCGATCCTAAATGGGTCCTTCAATCTTTTCCTCAGATCCCGCCTCCTTCCCAGCCCCTCCCATCTTCAGATCGGCAATTCCATTCCAGTTGTTCAAGCCAAAACCGCAGTGTCACCTTGACTTCTCTTACTCGTGACCCAGACAGGAAATCCTGACATCTGGATCATCAGAACACATTCAGAAGCTGCCCTCTCCCCCATCCCATCATGCTCACCCCGAATGTCAACACCGTGGCCCCTTAGCTGGGGCTCTGCCTCTGTTCCTCTCTCAGCCTCCCCACAACTCATCTGCCCGAAGGGTCGGATCCTGTCACTCTTCCGCTCAGAGTGCTCCAGTAGCTCCATCACACCGACAGTGATGACTGAAGTCCTTGGTTGTCAAGAGCCCCATGCAATCTGGCCCACTGTACCTCTCTGACCCCACCTACCACCACTTCCTCCAAGCCCCCCTCTCTCTGCTCTGATCTCTGCTGTTCCAACACACCAGGCCTGTGTCCCAACACAAGGGCTTCACACATGGAGCTCCCTCTGCTCGGCAGGGCCTCCCTCTAACCACCCGTAAGACAACCGCCCTCACTGCCTTCGACCCTTAACTCAAGTCACCTTCCATGGGCTGGTGTTGTGGTGCACTGGTTAAGCCACTGCCTGTGAGGCCGGCATCCCCTGTGAGTGCTAGTGCAAGCTCCCGTTGTGCCACTTCCGATCGCACTCCCTGCTAATGAGCCTGGAAAAGCTGTGAGATTGTCCAAGCCCTGTACCCCTGCAGCCCATGTCGGGGAGACCCAGACGGGGTTCCAGGCTCCTACCTGGCCCAGCACTTGCCATTGCGGCCATGTGGGTAGTGATCCCAAGCATCTCTCTGCTTCTCCCCCTAACTCTGCCTTTCGAATAAATCAATCTTAAATGAGATATTTCATGTAGCTCCTTACCTAAAACAAACTATCACCGCCTGATTTCTGTGGGTTTTGCTCCCTGCCCTATCTCAAGTACTAGCACAGAGCCTGGTACACAGCAGCCTAGTAAATTCTCATCAGATAACTAAACACACATGGGGTAACTCCTCAGAAACTTGTGCAGCGAGTTTGAACTTCACTTTAATGATTAAAGCTTTGATTCCTTCAGATTCTAAACTCACAAGACAAAAGGCTTTGATTTTAGAATTTAATGCCTTTGGATTTACACTTTGGAGTTTTACTGGCAAGGGGACTTAATTTATACAAGATTTGCCTTGTCTGAATTTCATAAAGGCGAAGAGTTTATAACAATGGAGGCACCATCACACTACACTGGTGGCATTTTATTAATATTTAATAAATGTTGATGTTGTCACTTGTCCCCTGGCTAAATCTCCGATGAGCCTCTTGAATGATGTGGCATGACTGGGGTGAATACCATGAGTAATTCAATTCATGCGTCATCTCTGCACTTAGCATTAAAGGACATTGTTCACACATCAATCAAGCACCATTTCTGCCCAAGGATTCTGGAAATTCATTCAAACCACAGTCAGCTGCAAATTAGGTGGCTGTGGGCCACAGCTGGTTCCCATGCAGCTTTTCAGGGGCCCATACTGTGTTTAAAAACAGATTTTTTCATTTTGTTCAGAGAAGATAGATGTTGCAACACCAGGCTCCCTTTCTCCACCACCGCATTTCTGCTCCTTCCCTGAGCAGGCCAGATGTCTCCAGTTGAGCACAGTCCACGTCTAGGCATTCGGTGACGGGGCCCGTCTGGCTGCTGGAGGTGGTGCTACTAGTGGAGGTGAACACTGCCCCCCTGTGCCTCCAGCTCGAGAGGGCCCAGACCCCTTCCTCAGGAGTTAGGGAGTCCCAGAGCCATGGGCAAGTGCTGAGCTTACAGACTTTCCCCTAAACCCCACCACTGCTTTGGGGTGCCCAGGGTCCCAGCATTCCCTATCCAGCTGCTCCCAGGCACTGCCAGGTCCCACATGAGCACTTGCCTGGGTAGGTCCTCCCAAGGCAAACAGAACGTGTGTGTGTGTGCACGTGTGTGTGTGCACGTGTGTGTGTGCACGTGTGTGTGCACGTGTGTGTGCACGTGTGTGTGTGCACGTGTGTGTGTGCACGTGTGTGTGTGCACGTAGCGGGAAACGGAGTCATGAAAACCTGAGGCTGCAGAGTTCCCGGATGTGGCAGGCTTCCCGACCTCGGAGACCACAGCACCTGTGAACACGTGAGCTTATACCATTAAGAGGCATCGCAGACAGGATGAGATAAAGCATCTGGGGATGGGAAGTCTACCTCGGATTATCTGGATGGGCCCATTGCAATCCAAAGAGACCTGGTAAGGGGGAGACGGGAATTAGAGTCTGCAGTAGCAGCTGTGACAGCAGAAGCAAGAGGCTGGCGTGGTAAGAGAGACTACAAGCCAAGGAGTGCCGGCAGCCTCTAGAGAAAGAAAAAGGCCAGGGCATGCAGTCTCCATTCAGGGCCGCCAGGGGGAGCACTGCCTTGCTGAGCCCTTCAGAACTGAAGCTAACAGACTGGCACTGTTTCAGGCCTCTGGGTGTGGGTAATTGATGACAGCAGTTACAGGAAACATGTAGCAAAATGGTGGGAGGGTGGCATCATGAGAAGCCATGGATGAGGACAGAAGACAAGGCAGGAGCTGCAGGTGAAGTAAGGCCTCCCTCATGCACGCTCCAACAGCGACTTAGGACAGACTCAAGAGACACTGTTTCGGGCCACATCTGCAGTGATTAAAATGCTAGGTACCATCAGCACCATGCCATTTAAGTCACCTGTCCATTTATGTATCAGCTATAAAATTATCCATGATTTCACTACAAAGAGTCATTTCATAAAATCATGATAAACCCGATCCAGAGGAGAACAGTATTTTATTGGGACTGCAATGCATGCATCTTTCTGACAAGTTGCAATCCAATTTTCTCCATATCAAGTTTCTCAAATATTTACTTGTGTTTACCGTTCCCAGGAAACAGACACTAGAATATGGTATTCTGCAGTTTAAAAATTGCGGAAATGAGAACCAGAAAATACACCAGGCCATCCACATGGGTGCAAAGCTCGTTCACCAGGAGAGGGGACCAAACGAGATCCTGGGATCCGTCTGCTCAGCCTTTAGGACGGCCCTCACTTCACAAGGTTGAAAAATCCCCACCTCCCCCCAGGAGGCAGGAGGTAGCTTTAGTGGGTTGGAGCTACAGGAAAATGACTTCCCAGGGGAAAAGCAGGAGCTGGAAATGAGCATGTCAAAGGATGGGCACAGAACAAATACCTAATGAGAAAAGAGCTTCCTCGCAGTTTGGCTGATTTTGTTACATTTGTATTTGTACATATATTCACCACAATTATTTTGGTCGCATCAAAGTTAATATGAAACAAAAGAAGAAATCACAAATCACATGAAAGGAAGTACACTGAAGGTTTTTTTGGTTTTTCAGTCCAGTGATTTAGAAGTTATTTGCTTGGATTGGTCGAGGACCCTGTCAAAGTGTACTGAGGTGGGATGAGAAACGCAAGGTGACCGGCAGGACCCGTGCCATGCGGGGAATTTTCGGGAAGTGGTCAGCCGGCCAGTGCCGCTGCTGGGTTGTGTGGCCTCTGCTCCAGGGTGTGATTTGCTCTAGGTTGCAAGGTAGTCTTCAGAATTCTGAAAAACCCAAGTGGCCTTTCTTTGGAGGGAAAGTTTGGGGAAACTAAGATTTTGGCCATGGGTCTGCCTCTAAGTAAACTCAAGAATAAAATGGCAAAGAGAAAATAAGGAAGGGAAAAATGGGACCTTCCAGAGACAATGCCCTGCACAGGCAAAAAAAAAAAAAAGTTAAGAGGAGAGAAAAGTTTTCACAAGTTATCTAAAGAACATCTGCCAGAAATTGACCTGGAAATGTAATTTTGGAGGAGTGTTCTCTGGAATCTGGAAAGGGACCAGAACCTGCTTATAAATAACCTAGCAGAGGTTTGTGAAGAACAGTAGATGAGACTGCATCTCACATGCGTTGAGTGCAGTTTAATTCTTGGGCTCTTCCTAAATCCATCCTAGAAAAGGGGACCCAGTGGCTTCCGTGGCACAGCGCGGCAAAGAGCTGCTGGCGTTTGGGCGGCACGTTCCCGCTGATGGATGGACCGTACCCAGTTTTCTCAGAGCCTCCCAGTCTTGCCCTCCCTTGGAAAGGATGGAAACCCTATCAGCACACCCTCTTAATGGGCTCTATTTTTAAATAGAGAAATCTGGAAAAAATACAAAGCAATACAGAAATGCCTTTTCCAACTGGCTGCTGTGTCGCTGACTTGGCCCCCAACATAGCTCCCCTCTCTGCAATCAAAATTCTGTGATGGTGGAGCTGAACTCATGCATTGGGACAGGGGCCTTGTGCACTGGCTGCTGGCCCCAAAGCCAATCCCCCACAACGGGGCCTGGACTGTCCACAGGCACTTCCTGCAGATGCACGCAGGGGAGATATTCCCAGATATTTTAATCCCCCTGGAATTCAGATCTTTTAATTTATATTTATTCCTTAAATCTGACTGACCTTTGCGGATGTGTGGCCTGAATCAATCAGATCTGTATTATGCTAAAGGCAAGTTCTTTCCCTTAAGGATGAACAGACCCCTGAGCGAGGCTGGAATTTTTTTTTTTGATAGGCAGAGTTAGACAGTGAGAGACAGAGACAAAGGTCTTCCTTCTGTTGGTTCACCCTCCAAATGGCTGCTAACGCCAGTGCACTGCGCCTATCTGAAGCCAGGAGCCAGGTGCTTCCTCCTAGTTTCCCATGCGGGTGCAGGCACCCAAGCACTTGGGCCATCCTCCACTGTCCTCCCGGGCCACAGCAGAGAGCTGGACTGGAAGAGGGGCAACTGGGACAGAATTCGGTGCCCCGACCGGGACTAGAACCCGGGGTGCCGGCGCCGCAGGCGGAGGATTAGCCAAGTGAGCCGCGGTGCTGGCCTGGAATGGTTTCTAATTATCTATCATGTAGCATAAAATTCGTCTTTCATGCCAGGATCACGTGTCAGGGAGGCAACTCCTCAGACCCTCAGGCAGAGCCCCCAGGTGCGAGTCAGCGGTTCCCACACCCACCGTGAGAGTTCAGCTCTCTAAAGGCAGGAGCGAAGGCAGACCTGACCAAGTCTCGTTGGCCAGTGAATGCTGCATGCGCCAGCAGCTGCACTTCCGCCCAGCAACCCAGCTTCTCCAGCCTCCTGCAGATACTCTCCAGCTCTTTCCTCTGCCACCAACTCCCGTTATTTTTCCCCCAGCAAAAACCCCTTCTTTCTGCAACTCCCTTTGTTCTCTCCTCCAAAGGAAAGACTTTGGGTTTGGAATGAGGTGCAGATGGTACAAAGCAATGGTTCCCATTGCCTTACAATAAGCTTCCCGATATTAGCACTGAGAACAGCAGCTTTTCCTCTTCTCCCAAGCTCTGCGGGCCCTAGGAGGGCAGGGAGGGCAGGGACCCCTCCCGGGCTCTGCCCTCCACCTTTGTGGAGATGTTTCCCGAAGAACAGGATGCATGGCACTAGTGGTGCCAGAGGCAGCTCCACATCGCACACACTCACCATGGGTTACGGTTCTGCATTTTAATGTCATTAGGAGGGACCAGCTGGCATAGCCAACCTGCAATTTCACAGCGATTACTGCTTAAGGCGAGCCTTGAGTTACAATATGAGAATGGCCTTTCAAAAGACACTACGTGAAAAATAGTACAGATAGAACATGAGCCGGTCAAAGCCATGGAGATGGGACCCCGATGACTAACCCTTCGGAAATGCTTATTTGATGGAACCAGGAAGGAGGAGACATGATGTCAGCCCCTCGCCACACTCCCTCCTCCTCCGTGTAGTCCTGAGCCTGGCGTGGAGGGTGGGAAAGCAGCTGTTAGCCTAGGATTCACCAGCTTAGGGCTCGCAACTTCACACCAAGGGCCAAAAATACGTAAGAATGTTTCTGCCGGGATAAATCAAATCCAAATGATGCTATAGTCAAGGATTATGTGGTCATAAAGTTTACAATTAGGTTACAATTACAGTCTGGTCCAACACGTTCAGCCTGGAGGTCACGTGACTTGTCAGCCCAGCACCACCCCAGTGAAGAGTAAGTAGCAGATGAGAATTTAGATTCCGAACTTTTTGTTCTGAGTTTTTCTACTCTATGGCTGCTACTAGAGAGTCTTTCCAAAGCCCCATCTTTTTCTATTTCCTAAAGCTCTCATCTTCCTGACTGTAGTGAGATGTAAGGGAATGAAGAAGACGACAGGGTAGGGAGTTGGTATGAGGACTCTCGGGCCAACATGACAGTGTCCAGGAGGAGCAGCCTCAAGGTGGAATAAAGAGCTATATCTGGACACGGGGGAATGAGCAATGAACAGGAGACAGAAAGCCTTGCCATTCTAGGGGCTTACGTTTTAGTGATGGGGGAAACATCTGGAAGCCACAGTTGCAGGTCACCTGTGTGTAAATACCATGATGGGTACACACTGCACATGGTTTCCAGGGGTCAACTAGCCAGCTGAGGTCCGACGGCCTTGTTCCGCATTTCCACCATAACTCAACAACCCAAGACTCTGCTGAATAGCTATAGTCTTATTTCATTAAGTTCCTCTCCTGTCCTTGGACAGAGGGACAGAGGAAGGAGATGGAGAAAAGAAACTGGTCATACAGTAGAGAGAAAGGACTAGGAACAGCGATTCCCTACAGTAGATGTTCAACCCTGAACGATGGCAGGCTACAGATGTTACATCTGTCAATATCCCATTGCTATTACATAACTGAATTGACAACATAACTCCATACTAATAATGGCTGGCCAGAACCAAGTCTGCCATTTGCCAGGAAGTGGTCTAGACACTCTAACCAACTTGATCTCACCCATTTCTTACCACAACTCTACAACACAAGTACTGCTATTTTTCATTTCAAGGATCAAAGGGCTAGATGCTCAAAGAGGGAAAGTCACTGGCTCCTCCTCCCCACAGCTACTTAATGGGAGCGTCCAGATATGGATGTCACTGTACTGGACCCCAGAGTCACTGCCCTGACTTTGTGTTTAGGGAACTCTCCTACCCAACTGGCTGGCCAGGGCTGGCCAACACCCCTTCAAACAGGCTCTCCCTTCTTGCCAACAATCTTCTCCAGCACAGACCCTCTGCTGACCCCATCATCTGTGCTTCCCTAACCCTTCTGCCCCAGTACCCTGTCTCCCCTGGCTGGTGGGAACAGGTCTCCCGGCTCAATTTCCATGACCACTGTGGTGCCTCCTCCTTTCCCATCACCTCTCAGCCTTTCTAATTCTTTTTATTTAAGCCAGCATGAAGTATTTTTGCAAAACATCCAATTAGCAAGCACACAGAGGCAACTGTGTCCATCATTAATTAGTGATTCCAGGACATTACAAAGCAAGCCAAAGCCAAGGATGTGGAAAACACTGAAACCTCAGACTGTGTGGGGATGATGCACGCATTCTTGACTCTTCCCCAGGGAAGGGCAAAGAATGACACGGTCTGCTCCCCGATTCAAACCCCTGCAAACACCTCCACACATCTCAGGGTTGCACAGACATTAGTAGGAAGTCAACTCCAAGCGGAACATCTCCCAGCTCCAGAACAGAAGGCTGCTCTGTTCCAGCAGTGAACCTATTCTTCCCTGTTGTTTCTATAAGGGAAGGTTGGACCCGCTTTCCTCTCAAAATTTGCTCAAGCCTCTCCAGAGACCAGTCTCACGAGAGACAAAACCCTTGGGAATTCTTGCTCTTCTCCGAGCGCAAGCCAGCTTAGAATAGCAGGATTCAAGAGATCGACCTAGGATGAGTAGGGAGGCTTGGAAGGAGCAGACAGTCCAGGAGCGCCAGGGCTCAGAGACATACAGTAGGTATTCTAGATGGAGAAGTCCATCCAGACCAGATTCTCCCCTGGAGTAACTTGGCCTCTAACTCACAGGCTGACATCAGTGACAGGAGAACCAGCGCTGCTAGGAAAGTGGAAGTAGGAATTATGACCATTTTGGTTATTTCGGATTCAGCTGCTGCCTGATGGACTAACGTCAACAGCACATGAGGCCTGAACACTATCATAGCACTTTCCTGTTCGTCACAATGACGTCACTACCATGAAACTCCTGCCAGCTGGGACACCTAGAAGCCTCATTCAAAACATGAGCATTGCAGGAATCCCTGACCCTGTTCTCTTATCTGTAGCATATCTCCTCTTGGTTCTAGACTGGGCTAACGCCAGCTTTCAGAGTTGATCTCTATAGGTAGAGCAATGTAATTAAAACCCACTTCTCCCCCCACCAGGCCACAGACTGAGCACTGGGCTTAGTAGCACAGCAGTGGATACAATTAGTGTTAGACAAAAGGTCAATACCCATGAGAACATTTATAAGACACACAGCTGACTGCTGAGGCTGCTCCAAAGAATAAATACTTCCAAACATGTTATGGAGCAATGCTGTGTTTCTAGTCCTTAATAATTACATTAGTAACGCATACTAGCAACCCTGGCTAGTTTGTAAGAACCCAATGGGCAATCTCCGATTGGCATATCTGGTAATCCACAGCCCCCCAAAAAACTTGGTCTGCCATTTTTAAGCAACATTCTCTCCCTGAAATGTCTCCTCTTTGCAACTGTCTGTGTGCATGCGTGTGTACTCATAGCAAATGCTAAGACACTGTGAATTTTAAATATACTCCAAGATTTGAGGCGAGACACACCTATAGATATTCATTCTTCTGGTTCAAAGCTTACACTGTCTTTGGGGATTGTGTGTGAGGGCATCCAGGATTCCCTGTTGATGACCGCTCTTGGTTTAGAGTCGCTGGAAAGCCGCTCAGGGCCAGTCATTGCCCACCAATGACTTCCTGCCCCCCTCTGCCAGTTACTGACGGCATTCCCCAGTTACCCAGTGCTCTGGCTTCCGTGGCAGGTCTCGGCTACTATGTAAGCATTAGACAAAGTCTGGAAGGCAACAGCCTCTTGGGGAGGACTTCACCAGTGGGCTCCTGGAAGTTTTCATTGCTTTACAGGAGCAATACTGCCTAAACACTGATTTTTGCATGGGACAGCACAGACTATGCTGGGTGCATTCACACTACATAATTCCCCATGTAAGTACCTTGGGCAGATGAATGTCTTCACGCCTCTGCTTTCTCTCCTGTTACTGCAATGATGTGTGTATGTAAAGAACTTACAACCACGTCTCTTGGCACTGGGGGAAAAACTATTTGGCTGATTGCAAGTCTTCAAACATGTCTCCACCAAAACAAGCAAATTGTGCAGTTAGTAAAGGAGAAAAAAAAAACCTGCTTCCAGAATGCACCATTAGCATCTGTATTTGCTGCCTTAATATTTCAGAGGAAGCCACTAATCTAATTAAGCTAGACATTGCTCAAGTTTGAATTCCTATAACATCAATCTGCTACTAATTATGGTTCTTGTCATCTGTTTCCCAGGAATAACAAATATCCTGTGGAAAAATAAGTGGATAATAAGCCCGGGGAAAAGCATATAGATGCCCTTGTTTTGCTGAGCTGTTAACTTTAATATAATGAAATAGTCAGTGACAAACATTGAACTGCAATTTCTTCTTACCACTTAAGAAGTGTATTCTTGAACTACTAAAAATTACAAATGTAAATTCAAATATCATTGTCAAGCCATTTATTCTCAATCTTATAAATTTTGAAAAATGTTGCTTGTGTTCCAGGTATCTTTCCCCAGTAGAATTTACAGAGGTAGATGCTCAACTAACTCCATACGGTTCTCATTTTCAGAAATACCATTTTAGATTGTTCAAAAGTTTCAACTGAGCTGCATTAAAGGAATCCATTTTGGTTTCAAATACAGGGTGTTTTTTTTTTTTGGGGGGGGGTGGACTTTTCTTATACTAGGAGCCAGACAATATAGCTGTTTAGCAGGCTAGTTGTTCTAGATTTCTTTTAAGCTCCCCTTATTTCAGTTGATCTTATAAATGTTTCCAATTATCTAGTGAAAAAAATTATTGATCAAACATCTTCATTTATACAGGTCATAGCAGCAGAAGGGTTCATGCATTTTTAAACCGATTTGATATTAGAAAAATAAGAATGAATGAGATATAAGTAAGGCATGATAAGTCTGTAGGTACTAAGAAGGGATTAAGATCTGATTCAAGAGGCCAGCATCGTGGCATAGCAGGTTAAGCTGCCACATGGCATCCCATATAGATGCTGGGTCAGGTTCCCAGGTGAGCTCCCTGCTTGTGTGTCTGAGAAAGCACAAGATGGCTCAAGTGCTTGAGCCTCTGAACCCACATGGGAAACCAGGAGGAATCTCCTGGCTTGAGTCTGGCCCAGCCTTTGCTGTTGTAGCCATTTAAACAGTGAACCAGCAAATGAAAGACCTCTGTCTCTCCCTCTGTATACCTCTGCCTTTCAAATCAATCTATCTTTATAAAAAATCTAAGAAGCAAGTGCATGACCTACATAGCAATCACTTCTTTGGGTAATGAACATATGTACTGTGTGATGGGCAAGGCCAGGTGCTGCGAGCAGGATGAGGCAACACACAGGTAGGCTCTGTTCTCATGGAGTCTGTGCACCATTCTCAGACTGCTGCAGCACACGTGCAGACATCACTAGCAATGAGTGACTTTGCAGCAGCTGGACACAGCTGGAACATCCAGGGGGTGATGAAGTGGTCTAGCATCATTGAATGGGGTACGGGACAGCTTGGTATTATTGGCCTTGCCTGCTGAGTTTCACGTGGCAGGACCTAGGTACTGGTCATGGACAGGAGGCCATCTATCAGTTTGTTATGAATTGGAAGTTTGTTTTAAAATCCAGTTCTGCTTACAGATGGTTTGAAAAGCACTAATCTAGTGTTTTCAAAACATTATAGATGGGGCCAGCATTGTGGCACAGTGGATTAAGCCACCGCTTGTGAAGCCAGCACTCTGTGTGGGCGATGGTTTGAGTTCCAGCTGCTCCACTTCTGATCCAGCTCCCGGGTAATACACCTGGGCCCCTGCCACCCACATGGGAGGCCCCTGGGTGAAGCTCCTGGCTTTCAGCTGGCTCAGCCCTGGGCATTGCAGCCATCTGGGGAGTGAACCAGCAGATGGAAGATCTGTCTCTCAGTCCTGTGTAACTCTGCCTTTCAAATAAATTTTTTTTAAAAAAAACTTAATTTAAAAAAGCATTATAGAAGAGAGAGGGGAGTAGGGGGAGAGAGCAAGAAAGAAAAAGTTTAACTCCAACTGAGAAGATCTGGGAAAGTCTGGTGAGGAAATGATTCTAAAGCATGGACTGAAACTTGAGAGGGAAAGATCTCAACACAGGGAGATCGTGGGAGTAGAGCAGTGCAAGGATGCCCCTGGCCACTTGGCTTTACAGTGAGGGTGTGAAGTGCAGTCAGAGCAGGAGGAGGATGGGGAAGACCCGTCTGTGGAGTTCGGTGGTAACAGTTACTACAGGGCATTCACTGTGACACAGGAGTCAGGGTTTCATTTCCCAGAGGTCACCCGAAATACTTCAGCGTTTCTGAACACTGCAGCGACACAAGCAGACATTCCCATCTTACAGGTGATGCTGCTTTTACCTGAACTCCTTGCAACACTTCCAGGCTGGAGGCCTTTAAGGGAGGCAGAGAGCAGGCAGAAGGAACTTGAAGAAACAGCCTTCTTACTGGTGTCCCTTATTAGTCATCTAGGTGAACTTCTGCAACTCTCAAGTCCTCCAGGCACTGAAGCATAGTAAACCAGATCTAATCATATAGGATTAAAGTGATTTTGAAATGCTTTTTCTTAGCTTTACAGTGACAGAGAACATGTTCTTCCCTTCCAAAGCTTTGATTAAAGAAACATGCAACCGATATACTAAGACACTGAACACTAAAATGTCAAGAACTGTCATGGAAGGCTGCAGGAGTAGCACTCTCTTCTTCCCGGCTTCCTATAAAACTACACCTGCTCTTGTCACGTGTGCCTCACTGAATCTCTGTGGGTCACAGAAGGCTTGTGACCAAGCTGGGGTCTTCAGCACCAAGATTACCATCAGTGTATCTTCTAAAATCCAACTCGGAGCAAAAAGTCTGAAACTTTGAGAGTAGAACTAGAATAGGCTTTAACGAATAGAAAGAGGCTCTTGAAATATATAATCCCCACGAAAACAAGCACCGCTTTAGGATTTCACTTGTTTGGCTAAGATCTAATTAGCCTTCTATTTCAGGTTTCAGAATAATGTTTTGGTTTTTGTTTGATTTATTGGAAAAGCAGAGCGACAGAAAGAGAGACAAAGTTCCTATTTGCTGATTCGCTCCTCAAATGCCCACAAAAACCAGGGCTGGACCAGACCAAAGTCAGGAACCAGAAAGTCTATCTGGGCCTCTAGCATGGGTGACAGGAACCCCAGTACCTGAGCCAACACTGCTGCCTCTCAGCGTGCACACCAGCAGGAAGCTGGATCAGAAGTAGAGATGGGCCTGGAAGCAAGGCACCCACTCTGGGACATGGGTGTCCCATGCACAGCTTCACCTGCTGTTCAACACTTGTCCCCTCGCAATATTATTTTGTCATATGAGAACTATAGAATTGTGAGGACACCATTGTGCTAAACTGAACACTACACATTTAGAATTGAACACGTTTGCAATGGAATGCTAACCCAGGATTGCGAATCACTGATTATGATGTACTGAAGCACTGATTTCTCAACTGAGGGTAATTTTTCCCTTCTCAGAAGACACACTTGGCAGTATCTAAAGATAGTTTTCTTGACTGGAAACATATACAAGGAATCTTTACAAGAATCGATGGAAAACGTGAACAATGAGACACATATGCATGGATTCCAAAAACATTTGTACCATAATGAACTCTTGTTACAAACGTCTGAATAGGATTTCGTTTGAGGCTTAATAAAGGGTAAGACATCAGCTTTGACAGAGCCTTATCAGGGTAACAGCAATTCTACTAAAATTAAAGAACAAACATCAAATGATTGTGAAGCTGGGGTAAGAGAATGCTGAAATCACTGATGCTTTATGAATTGTTTATGGACCCAGGAGCTAGAGGGAAACCAGGAATTTACAAAAGGATAACTTGTTTTATAAAGACAATACTGAAGTACACCCATGTCAATTTATAATGAAAAAGTTAATCTTGTTTGTGCTCTAATTGAAGTACACTGATGATTGACAACAGAAACAAATGTCAAAAACACAGACGTTGCAATGGGTCGATTCACACAATTCTGAGTGACAATTTAAAGTGGAGCACTTTCTGCTCTGGGGGTGTCCAGTCTGTGGCATGTACAACAGCTGCAGACAAGGACAGCACTTCCAGTGAAGACTTTAAATGAGCAGGATCAATGTGCTCAGGCATTTCTTGAACTGTAAGAGAAGAAACCCGACTTTACCAGTATGATCCTGGTAAAGTCCCAGCCAAAGCAGTGACAGCTGACAGTCAGGTGCAAGTGGTTCAAAGCTACAGAACAAGGGGTCATGGTAACGCATTTTGAGATGCTCGAGGGATTTTGTTCGTTGACTTTCCAAAAGGCTGAAGCGTGATAACATCTGCTTATTGGGAGTGTTTTGAGAGCATTAACCAAAGGTTTAGCAGGAAAACCCTGGGAGAAGCTTCAACAGTCTTTCTCCTCCATGGCAACGCTTCTACTCATTTCCCTTAGCAAACAAGAGAGATCTTGTGAGCAGTTTGATGGGAAATCATTAGGCATCCACCCTACAGCCTTGATTTAGACTCGCTTATTTTCATACACAGAAGATCTCAAGCTTACAAATTTTTTTTTTTACTTTACCATGGTGCTAAAGAAATAAGCACTTAGAAACCATATTTCCAATTTTAAATCCTGATCTTTTCTTGGGCTAGCAGCATGCGGTCTGATACTTTTTTCTGATGCTGGGCAGCAGGAGTAAGCACAGCTCCCAGCCAACCACTCAATCAAGAGGAGAAACAGCCGACACTCAACAGGGCACTATGCTGCTAAGCTCCAATATCCGGTTGGCAAGGTGCAGTTGACACTTTTGGACTCAGCGTTTTCAATATATCATGGGTCTATTGAGTCCTAATTCCATTGAAAGTGGAGGAGTATCTGTAAAGACACTCATTGCTCCACACATCCTCTCGCCACCACTCCAAGAGCAGCAGGTGGGACAAGGACAGTAGTATCCTAGGCTCTTGAGAATTGCACAGAATCAAACCCAACCCCCCCCACCTTACTCTATAAAACATGTATATTTGCTTATTGGAGTATCAGCTGCCTGTTCCACTACAATTTTATATTTTTAGAAAATTAATTCTATTTATTTGAAAAGCAGAGATAGAGAACTCCTATTGATAGGTTCACTCTCCAAATGTCCACAGCAGCTGATGCTAGGCCAAGCTGAAACCCAATCCAGGTCTGGTATTTGAGCCATCACCTGTCTCTGTCCCCCCTCATCCTATGCCCCTCCCCCAAGGATGCTCATTGGCTGGGAGCTGGACTGGAAGCAGAGGCAGAACTCCAGCGCAAGCACTTCAATATGTGATGTGGGCATCCCAGTTAGCATCTTAACCTCTACAAACACCCAGCCCACACTAGAATTTAAGACAGATGTGAAAACATGTTTTGTATTTATTGGCTGAATATATAAACATATACCTTCTCCCAAACAACAAAGTCATTACACAATCGCAGACGCCCTTTTTTTTTTTTTTACACCAATTACTGGAGACCATAGGACACACTTACAACTACACCTGGTCTTTCATTTTGTTCCAAGTATTCCACCATCTGGCCTCTGTCACCCCTCCAACTCTCCCTCAGATCACACACCTTTGCCCTCTAGCACCACTGGCCTTAGTTCAGTTCCTAGTAAGCTCCATGCTCCTTTCTACCTCAGGGCCTTTGCAAAGAACTCCCATCGCCCATCGGAATTCTTTGGTGAAAGGGTAGATGCTTGAGGCAGCAGCTAAGTTGCTGCTTGGGATGCCCACACCCCACATCAGAGAGCCTGGTTCGAGCCTGGGCTACTCTGCTTCAACCCAGCTTCCTAATAATGCATGCAGCTGATGGCTCAAGTAACTGGGTCCCCACCACCCTCAGGACAGATGAATCAACTTCAGGGCTACAGACTTCTGCCTGGCCCAGCCCTAGCTGTCATGAATGAACCAGCAGGTGCAAGATCTGTCTTTATCTTTCTCCATTTAAAATAAAGTGAAAATTAAAAAATCCTAAAAACCTAGTCGAGGTGTAATTCTTCCATTTTATAGTCTCATAGTTCCCTGTTAACAGTTTTCCTTACTTTCCATCAGACTACTTATCATATTTGTAAGATGCATTTGAATTAGTATGTGATTAATGTCTCCCAAACACCACCCTGGTTAGCTGTAGGCAGAACCCACACCTTCCTGTTCCTCAGTACCATCCAACATAGTGGCTGTCCCATAGCAAGTGCTCAAATGTTTATAGAATGTATAAGTGAATTCTGTTTCTAGGAACATAATCCAATACCAAATATGTGAATCCATGTTACACCATCGGGCACAAATTAGTAGATGCTTCATCAATACTTTCCAGCTAAATGATGGTGCTTCAGAAAGTTCTCAGAAAATAGAATTGAAAGTTTATTTTGGTGCAAAGAATCATGACATCCACGAATATGAAGTATCTCCCAAAGTTCATGGATATATATATGAAGAACAAACAGCATGGATTTCAACATTTTTTGCACCAAAATAGACGTAGCTCTTCAGTGCATTTTCTGTAAACTTTGAGACCCCTCAAACATAACACTAAACGAGCTTGTCATAAAATTTCTGCACAACGAAATGCTCTTTTTCTGCATACCAGGAAGACAACTGGTTTACTCTTGTTTTTCCCCGAGGTTATTAGCTATTTGGCATTAAGAGTAGAAACAACTCACAGGGAATCCATTACTCAGATGAGCAGTGCTCGTCTCCACATCTGCATCTGAATGCATTTGGAAGCTTTAATTTCTGTCTGGACAATTTGTGTCTCCTGCTCTGTCTCCAAGATAATCTCTGCCCAGTACCGTTCCCGAAGGAATGGGAGTCTAGACAAAACAGGTGGTTCCCCCCGACCCCCGCCATAGAGAAGCGCAACCCCCCCCCAATGGAAGAGCGAGTTCCCAGGCTAAGACATTAAAACAGTTTTCCATTTTTAAGAGGAGTAAAGTCTAGCAGAGAGAAATGCAATTCCAGGTACCCTCCTGTAACTGACAAACTGGGAGCCCTGAGGAAGAACATGGATTCCTTGGAGGTCCAGACACAACAATCCTGGTTTATAAGGACTAAAATGACACCCAAACAGGACCTCCGCAATCATTACAAACCTGGGGTCCATTCACATACTTCATTTTTAAGTCATTTCTTCGCGAATATCTTTGTTACCTATTGTTAGCTTCATCTCTGCCTCCAGGCCATTTTTACCAGTGTCTGGGATCCTTGAACAAAATTCCAGAATGCCCAGGAAATCCACACAGCATTTCCTGACTTAGGCCATGCTTTTGGAAGGTCTCACTTAGGAAGTGCATCTCTGCCAAGGAGGCCATCATCTGCTGCCCCCTCCGATACTTTGTAAGAACAATAGTCAAGCCAGGAGTGGCTTCTTCCTGTCCTAAGAGTTTCTCTGCCAATTTCACATCATCCGCCCTTGGGTCTGGCGGATGCTGTGAGTGTGCACAGAAACTCCTAGGCGGTTGCCCCTCTTCCAGGCCAGCCCTCTGCTGTGGCCCAGGAGTGCAGTGGAGGATGGCCCAGGTGCTTGGGCCCTGCACCCCATGGGGAGACCAGGAAAAGCACCTGGCTCCTGGCTCCTGCCATCGGACAAGCGCGGTGCGCCGGCCGCAGCGGCCATTGGAGGGTGAACCAACGGCAAAGGAAGACCTTTCTCTCTGTCTCTCTCTCTCACTGTCCACTCTGCCTGTAAAAAAAAAAAAAAAAAAAACTCCTAGGCCTCCCCTTGCTCAGAGCTGAAATACATCTTGTTTATGCTCGCTTTAGATGGGAATCTACAGAGAAGAATCCCCTGTTCCGGAGAACAAGGGCACAGATGAAGAACCTGGATGCTGGACAAGAGGCAGAAACAACCAGAAGCAGTAGACCCCACACCTCCCAGTCAAGGGGAAGGCCTCTTAGGTCGGATCAGACTTGGGCTTCCCTGTCTGCAGGCAAAACTACCCATTCTAGGCTGCTTTATTCTCATGTCACAAAGATGAAGGAATTAACACAATGCAGAGCGCCATGCCTCGCCTTGGGGTATCCATAAGTAGTTTAACTAAAGCATCCCAAGAAAGAGCTTCCCAAGCGACTCACCCATTCCCAATTTAACTGCACATTCTCCTTGGCATCCATGAGAAATACAATAGGGTTGAGCCTTTATTTTCAATGCTGTGAGGGGGAAAAAACCCATTCAATGTTGCTTAATAAGACTTCAGCTATTTTATTGCCTTCTGTCGATCTCATTAGGGTTGGCCTACCAAATTTAGAATAAAGATTTTTCACTTTCACTTTCTTAGTACGTCCCCATGAGCCATGTCGCTTGTCTTCTACTTCACTAAGCCACAGAGACTGAGTGAGGGGAAAGGAAGGGGCACGGGAAAGAGCGACGTACGCCAGAGTCCCTGGGCATTCATTCGTCTGCCTTCCCTGCCTCATCCGCAAAATACAACAGACGGGTCTTGTTCTTACTCTCATTCAATTTCCCCGTTTGTTCTGCATACAAAATTAGTTGCCCAAGTAAAAATTAGATTAACAGGCATGCCTTGTGTCTCAACAAGCACAAAAAACATTACAGAGGTCTGAACCATACTACCTTGTTTAAAAGTCTCGGCTGGCTCTTATCTGAGGCCATTAGCTTGTTTTGAAAACTTCCCAAAACACTCATATCCAGCATATTTCCTTTTCCTGAAAAGCCAATTTCCTAAATGTTCAACGAGATGGCTTTTTAGACTCATATCAATGAATTAGCAAAGTTATAATGCTCCATTCTCAATAGGAAATTCACTATTTCTGGTGCTTCTGTCCTAACTGTGATGTAATAGATTTTCATAACAATGTTTTCTAAACTAAAAATCATCCTATCTACCCACTGCACAATCTATTTTCTCTACCAAATGATTTGGAAAGTTCAGAGGAGCACACATGAGTATCATCCCCCAGCAGCACCACCCAGGAAGCAACTTTTTACTGATCATTGTACATCTCGTTTCTCTGCTTGACTTTGTTTCACTAAAATTTGTACACTTAAATGAAGTTTCCATTTCACCAGTCGCCACAGACACAGGAACTTAAAAAGATGACAAAGAGCAGATGAACCCAACAGCCATCTTTTCAGTAACATACACATTCTTCAAGAGTTAAAAATGGAATTGGATACCCCAGGGCAAAGTTCTAATGGCAGCTGGTAAACCAGTAGTTTCTATTGACCCAATGCAAACAGAGAGACACAGCACCACCTAACTGATGTCGATTACCTTTGTATTTTCATTGATAATTTACACCATTTCGAACCCAGGCATTGCAAGAGATTGAAAGAGTAACTCACGGTTTGCAGTCCCTTAGGGCCTTTCTCAGAGCGTGCCTCCTACTCCAGCCGAGTGTATCAGCAGCACAGCCGGGGCCCTGCAACTGAGAGGGTCCATCATTAGTAAATATCCCACGGGAACATTTGACAGCCTAGAAGTTTAGGCGAGTCTGCGACTTTGACTTCTTCAGCAGTTGCCTTTGCAAACAGGAAACAGGAAGCACACCTTACAAGCTCACTCCCATCTCTCGGCTTAACTGGTCTTTGGCTCAAAGTACTCAGGGGTGAGTCTAGCACCATATGGTTAATAGGCAGAGTCCCCCAAAGGGCAGGAATCAGGCCTTAGCATTTCACAGTCAAAGCCTTTGTTCAGATGCTGCCTAACAATTACAGGGAGCAATAAGCATTCTTCATTACATGCAGGCTTTATGGCCTCAATTCAGGAAGACCTGTACACTTCAGAGTAGACTCACATCTATCAGGATAGACACGTCTACCCATACACATGCCAATTTAAATATTAGTTAAAAGTATATCACATGTATTATATATATATCATTGTTATAACTACTATCTGTTAATAAAATTATATATAATTTCCCCTAGTACATATATAGGAACCATCACTTAGGAATCTGTTGGTTACAAGGAATAGAAAACCCAACTCTAATTCACTTGTAAAATACATGCAAAAATAAGAAAACATTTCATTGGTTCATTGTGCTAGATAGAAAGCTCCAGAGGTACATTGTTTTGGGGAAAGCAGAAGTTTGCTATATGATTTGATTCTCTCACATTCTCTGGGCCCATGTGTTCTCTGTATATTCACTTCACCATCAGGCTGCTTCCCCTCTCAGTGCAAAAATTGGTTAGAGCAGTCCAAGATCATACACCCATCTTCCAAGGGGATGGCCAAGCTATGATGGAGGTGCCAACCAGAGTTCTGAGGTCACTGAGTTGGTCATCACGTAATCAATCACGATGCTTTGGGGGTCTCCATATGTTAAATAGCCAAAACTAATCAAGGCTTATCTCTGGGCTGAGGATACGGTCAATCTGAGCAAAAACCACATGGAGAGACATTTGGAGTGCTTGAAAGGGACAAACAAATATTGGGAGAAGGAATCAACCAACGTCCACCACCAGAATGCTCCATGATGATCTTCGTGGTATTTGAGATTGTGCATCTATGCAAATGACAGCCCCTGGGTTACCTGAGAATGTGTTCAGCTTCCATGGACATGGACTACCGATGGCTTTACATGTAGTTGGATGTCTCATTAACCTTGGATATGCTGTGAAAACAGTCCCACATGTCAAGTACCTGACATCTGGTCTCTCACTGTCAGCCAGGCAGCCCTCCCAGCAATGGGCAGGAACCCCTGACCAGAAGTTTGGAGCAGGGCAGGCAGTGGCAGGTGCTCCTCCAGGCCTCCCTCCCCATATTCTTTACAGAACCTTCATTTTTCTCAGGGCAAGAATTTGCCATACTAAAATGACAGCTACGGCTGGTGGGCAGGTAGGGCAGTTCTGGCCCAGGACACATAAGCCCAAGCTCCTAGGCAGACAGCCTGGGAGAACTCTTTAAAAGGACTCACGTTTTGTTCTTTGCCCTATCTGCTCCTCAAGCCTCCAACAAGGCTAGAAGCATGAAGACAGATGCCCATGCTGTGAAGCACAAGCTAAAAGTAGCTTGCCGGCTCCTGGGCTAAGATACGGTAATAAACACTGTCTGGTTAAGCCACCGAGAAGGTTCTTGCTACAGTCTGCCGAACGTAATCCTAACTGATACAAAGCAATTTAACCATGGAGTAAAGACACACACAAGTCTCTCGACTACGTGTCCATGCATATTCCCACAAAATGGCCTTGGCTCTCCGGAAACAGAACCTGTCCTCTGCATGCTTTAAATGCATGCTTTGTTTCCTCTCAACAAATAACTTATTTCAACGACCTATGTCATAGTTCAAATGGCAAGAGGGGGGTTTTTCTTTTGACGTTTTCCACATGTAACTCAAGCACTTGCAAAATTGCTCAAGGAAGAAATCCTTGGCTGGCAATATGGATAGCAGGGATACCGAGGGCTTGGAAAACAGTACCAGAATGCATTTAGGTAAGAGGAATGAGCTCTACTGCCTGGTAGCACCGAAGGGTCGCTACAGACCACACCCATTTATGTAAGAAGAACTAAAGCACCTTCTGAAGGTGCCCAACACATAGAAATTCTAAACCTTTGGAGATGGAATGGCGATTTGATCACTACACACTATATGCATGCACTGAATTATTGTATTAGACCCTATTACTATGTACAAATATGTCAATTAAAAACTTTTTAATAATAAATTTAAAGAAAAGAATGCCTTGGCTACAGCTAAGGAGGCCTACATTTCACTGATTTTTTTTTCAAGGCTACCCAAGGAAGAAGCAGTTATCTTGCCAAATCTTGCTGGAAGAAGGGGGTGGGTCTTGACTTTCTCATTCCCTCAGCTATTAAAAGGTAACAGAGCTCTCACAAACGGTGGAATATCTTGCTGAGCTAAAAGCCAAGACGGAACCGTCCCCAAAGGGCAATTCCAGGAGGATTAAGGATTTAGTTGTGAAAAGCAAAAGGTTTAAACTTTTAGAAGAACATTTAGGAGAGCATCTGTCTGACCTCAAAATAGGAAAAAGGTTCTTAACACACAAGAGTCCTAACCATAAAAGGAAAGATGGGTACATTTCCCACTGCTAAGAGCTTCTTGTCATCAAAAGGTACATAAAGAAAGCAAAGACCCAACTCATACCCGAGACAAAATCTGCAATGAACAGAAGTATTCAGAGGATAGAAAGAACTGTTACAAACTAGTCCTGTAAAAGACAGTGCAACAGAGACCAGATGAGCAACAGATCTAACATGCATCTCACAGGAGAAAAACACGAATGGTGAACGGACATCCGAGGAGATGAGCAGCCTCATTTGTAATCAGAAAGATGTAAATCCAACTGAATGTGGGAGTAGAAATTGACATTTGAGAATGATTTAATCTTAGCTCATGAAGCTGAATGCTCACACATCCTCCATCTGAGCAAATAATTCCCATCAATATGCTCTACACTTTGAACGATAGCATCTGTTCCAAAATTCATGTTGAAATCTAACCCCCAACATAGAAGAAGTATGGCCTTTGGGGATTACGGAATCATGAGGGCCCCGCCTTCCTGAATGAGACTGGCATCCCTACCCACGGGCTCCCAGGTGGAGGGAGTGTGCCCCTCCTACCACGTGGGGGACCACCCTGAAAACAGACACCAGGCTTCACCAGACACCAAGTCCACTGGTGCAGTGATCACAGCCTTCAGCACTGTAAAGAACTGACTTATTTATAAATTACCCAGTGCCAGGTATGGCCTCATAACATCACAAAGGGACTGAGAAATCTGGACAGATTTCGGTATATTTGCATAGCAGACAAGAAAAAAGTATTCCTAACAAGCAACTTTACTCACAACATTGAAAAGATTTGGGGCCAGTGCCATTGGCGCAATAGGTTAATCCTTGCCTGCTGTGTCCGTATCCAACATAGGCACCAGTTCGAGACCCAGTTGCCCCTCTTCCAGTCCAGCTCTCTGCTGTGGCCCGGGAGTGCAGTGGAAGATGGCCCAAGTGCTTGGGCCCTGCACCCACATGGGAGACCAGGAGGAAGCACCTGGCTCCTGGCTTTGGATTGGTGCAGCACTGGCCATAGCGGCCAGTTGGGGAGTGAACCAAAGGAAAGAATGCCTTTCTCTCTGCCTCTCCCTCTCACTAACTCTACCTCTCAAATAAAAATCTTAAAAAAATATTCAAGATTTAACACAAACACCCGTAAACGGGAGAACAAAGAAACAAGCCAAGTCACATTCATGCAACAGAACATTAGACAACAAAGGAAGTCAACAAATCATTGCTGCATGCAACACCTTAGGTGAACCTTAAACCCAACTCATGAGATAGCAAGTCAGTTACATATAAGTAACTCTGTAGTACAGCCCCAAAGCAGTAATACTGAAATGATCTTTAAAGCAAAACTGTATGTAATTTTCTTGCAGTTCTGTGTCACTTTAGCATATGCATGGATTCACGGGACTGTGGTCAAGCTGCAGAAGTGTCCCACACAGCACACCATCCTACTCCCATTTTATAGGTACACTCATCCTTGGGCCCCTGGTTCCTCACCCTGACAACCACCAATTGTTCTCCACCTTTCTAATCTTGTCATCTCCAGAATGCTAAGAAAGAGTCATACAGAATGCGGCCTTTTGATTTCTCTTTTTCACTTGGCATAACGTCTTTTTAATACATCCAAGTTGATAGACCTATCAACATCTGCTCCTTTTCATCACTGAGTAGCACTCCACAGTATAGAAGTACCACAACTTGTTCAACCACTCAGCCACTGTAGGACATTTAGTTTGCTTCCAGTGTGGGGCTATTACAAATCTCCTGGGGACACTTATGTACAGCTCTCTACGCATCCAAGTGCTCAATTCTCCAGGATAGAGGCCCAGGAAAAGGACTTCTAGGTCATATGTAAGCATATGTTTTTAAGAAACTGCCAGATTATTTTCCAGAGTGATTTTGCCATTTTAACGATGGTAACGTATGAGAATTCAGTTTCACCATATCTTTGTCAATATCTAGTGTTTTTCAGTAATTTTGAACTGTTCCAATGGGAGGATAGTGCTGATTCATTAGGGTCTTCATTCCCACTTCCCTAAGAGCCAGTGAGGCTGAAGTCTTCCCATCTACTCGTTCACCATCTAAGTATCCTCTACAGAATGTCTTTTTTATATATTTTCCCCACTCTCTAGTTGTACTACCGTTTTTTCCTAACTGTTGAGTTTGTATTTTTTAATGTGGTCCAGATATGTGTCTTTGGTCAGGTATTTGTTTGCAAATATTTTCTTCCCAGTTGGAAATTTCTCTTCCCATCCCCTTAACAGAGTCATTCATGCAGCTAACACTGCAAATTGGGGTGGAGTCCTACTTGCTGATATTTTTCCTTTCATATATTGTGCTGTTGGTGTTATATTTCAAAATTCTTTAGTTTCTTTAAAATTAACTTCTTGAGATAAGTAATTATGTTATTTGGAAATTTGTTGGTCAGTTACAGCTTTTTGGCAATTTTCCTATAATCTTTCCATTATAGATCTCTAGTTTGATCCCACTGTAGACAGAACACATCCTATATTTATTTAAATTTATCAAGGTTACAAAATATATTTATCAAAGTAGACTATTCACCATGTGAGTGCTTGAAAAGAGTGTCTGTTCTGTGTGGGGGGGTACATGCTAGGAATGCAAATTAGACCCAGGTCATTGATAGAGCTGTTTCCTGGACTGTTGCTAAATTTCTTCCAGTTGTTCTGTCAGAGTTAAGAAGTATGTTGAGCTTTCCAACTAAAATTGTGGATTTGTCTATTTCACTTTCAGTTCTATCAGTTTTGTTTATATATCTTTTGGATGTCTTGTTTTGCACTTATTTAGGATTTGCATGTAAAATTGATGTTTGCTATATCATTTTGGTGTATTGACCCTTTTATCATTACATAATGTCACCCTTTGTTCCTGGTAATTTTCTTAAGTCTTCTTTATCTTATGTTAGTATAGCTATTCCTGCTATCTTATGATTAATGTTAAATTAACAATATTTTCCAGATCCTCAAGATGGCAGAACAGGGAAAGGACATACCACTTTAGGCTAGGAGAAAATAGTAGCAAAAAAAGTGGAGGGAGGGTGTTCTCAGAGGAGAGTTGAAAAAAAATCTGCAGTGGAAATTCTACAGAAGAGGGACACCATGGATCCTATAGGTCAGCAGAAAGCAGAGAAATATAGTCCATGTCTTGAAAGGAAAAAAATTTGTCAACCAGAAATACTGTACCCTGCAAAGCTCTCATTGATGAGGGTGAAATAAAGATTTTGCTCAACAAACAGAAACTGACATAATTTGTCACCACTAGTCCAGCCTTACTAATGATGCTAAAGGATGTTCTATATACAGAAACACAGAAATAGACATCATTAGGGAAAAAAATATGCAGTCAGAAAATCTCCCTGCTAAAGCACAAAGGAAATCCAAAGCAAGCAATAGGAATATTTATGGAAAATGGCAGGGCAAAGTTGTTACTTATCAATAGTCACCTTGACCAAGGCCATCTCACTAGTCCAAGTGATCAATTTCAGTTCACAATTGATCACACTGATAGGTCTAAGAGTCAAAGGGATCACACAAACAAGACTAGTGTCTGCTAATACTAACTGATAGAATGAAAAAGGGAGAGAATGATCCAACATGGGAAACGAGATACACAGCAGACTCATAGAATGGCAGATGTCCTAAATAGCACTCTGGCCTCAGAATCAGCCCTTAAGGCATTCAGATTTGGCTCAAGAGCCCATGAGAATATTCTAGGCATGGAAAGCCAAGACACTCTGGAAAAAAAAGAAGACCTAAATGAAAGATCTCTGGGAGTGAGATCCCAGTGGAACGAATGGGGCCATCAAAGAAGGAGGTACCTTTCTCTGAAGGGAGGAGAGAACCTCCACTTTGACTATGACCCTGTTGGAATATGATTGAAGTCAGCGAACCCTAAAGGCTTCCATAGCCTTGGCAACTCATGACTAGAGCCTAGGGAGATTACTGATGCCATAAACAAGAGTGTCAAATTGTTAAATCAACTTCAGGAGTCACTGTGTACTTACGTCTCATGTGGGATCTGTCCTTAATGTGTTGTCCAATGTGAAGTAATGCTATAACTAGCACTGAAACAGTATTTTACACTTTGTGTTTCTGTGTGGGTGCAAACTGATGAAATCTTTACTTAGTATATACTGAATCAATCTTCTGTATATAGATAATTAAAAATGAAAAAAAAATCTTGGTGTTAAATTGGAAATTGCCTAGAAAATTAATCAATTTTAAAAAAATATATCATGTAGGATCTCTGTCCTTAATGTGCTATACTAGTACTCCAACAGTATTTTTCACTTTGTGTTGCTATGTGAGGGCAAACTGTTGAAATCTTTACTTAATACATAGTAAACTGATCTTCTGTATATAAAGAGAATTGAATGAATCTTGATGTGAAGCAAGGGGAGAGGGAGTGGGAAAGGGGAGGGTTGCGGGTGGGGGGGAAGTTTTGGGGGGGAAGCCATTGTAATCTATAAGCTGTATTTTGGAAATTTATATTCTTTAAATAAAAGCATTATAAAAAATAAAAAATAAAAAAAAATAGTCACCTTGAATATAAATGGCCTCAACTCTCTAGTTAAAAGAAACATATTGGTGCATGGATTAGAAAAAAGGACCCATCCTATTTGCTGCCTACAAGCAACAATCCTCACCGACAAAGATACAAGCAGACTGAAAATGAAAGGATAGGAAAAAGATATTCCATGCTAACAGAAACCTAGAAAGAGCTGGTGTAGCCATCCTAATTCAAACAAAATAGACTAACACAAGAACTGTTAAGAGGCAAAGAAGGAAACTTGGTTATGATCAAGGGATCAATTCAACAGGAATATGTAACTATAATAAATGTATATGCACCCAATTACGGGGTGCCTGGCATTTTAAATATTTAAAACAAATGTTTAAAATTTTTAAAAATGTTAATGTATTCAAAGGAAAACAAGCAACAATATGATAGTAAAAGAAGACTTCAACACCCCACTTTCATCAATGGATAAGTCAACTAGAAAGAAAATAAACAGAGCTAATCAACATATGAATCAAATGGACCTAACTGATATTTATAGAACCTTTCATCCCATAGTGGCAGAATATACATTCTTCTCACCAGTGCATGGAACTTTGTCTAAGATAGATCACATGCTACGTCATAAAGCAAGTCTCAAATTCAAAGTAATTGAAATTATACCACATATATTTTCTGACCACAATGGAATTAAGCTGGAAATTAACAACTTGATCTCTAGAACATATGGAAAGACATGGGGCCGGCGCTGTGGCTCACTAGGCTAATCCTCTGCCTTGCTGCGCTTGCACACCAGGTTCTAGTCCCGGTCGGGGCACCAGATTCTGTCCTAGTTGCCCCTCTTCCAGGCCAGCTCTCTGCTGTGGCCCGGGAGTGCAGTGGAGGATGGCCCAAGTGCTTGGGCCCTGCACCCCATGGGAGACCAGGAGAAGCACCTGGCTCCTGCCATCGGATCAGCGCAGTATGCCAGCTGCAGTGCACCTGCCGCAGCAGCCATTGGAGGGTGAACCAATGGCAGAGGAAGACCTTTCTCTCTGTCAACTCTGTCAAAAAAAAAAAAAGGAAGAAAGACATGGGAACTGAACATGCTCCTGAATGAAGTAGGTCATAGAAGAAATAAGAGAAATCAAACCACTTCTGGAAACAAATGAAGAGGACAAAGCAACCTACCAAAACTTACAGGATATAGGAAAAGCAAGGTTAAGAGAGAAGTTTATAGCAATTGGTTCCAACACCAAGAAATTAGAAAGGCACCAAATAAATGAGCTATCAATGCATCAAGGATCTAGAAAAACAGAAAACCAAACCCAAAATTAGTAGGGGAAAAGAAAATTAAAAATAAAGAAATCAATACAATTGAGTCCAAAAAAATGCAGAAGATCAGCAAAATGAAGAGCTGGCTTTTGAGAAAAACAAAATTGACACAGCATTGGCCTAACTAACCAAAAAATAGAGAAGACCCAAATCAATAAAATTAGAGATGAAAAAGGAAATTAACAGACACCACAGAAATACAAAGAATCAGAAATTACTACAAACTGGAAAACCTAGAAGAAATGGATTCCAGAACACATACAACCTACCTAAATTGAGCCTTGAAGACATAGAAAACCTAAATAGACCCATAACCAAGATGGAAATTGAATCAGTAATAAAGGCCCTCCCAACAAAGAAAATCTCAGGATTGAGTGTCTTCACTGCTAAATTCCAGGTTTTTTTTTTTTTAAGATTGCATTTATGTATTTGAAAGGTAAAGTTACAGACAGTGAGAGGGAGAGAGACAGACAGAAAGGTCTTCCTTCCGTTGGTTCACTCCCCAAATGGCCGCAATGGCCGGAGCTATGCCAATTCAAAGCCAGGAGCTTCTTCCAGTCTCCCATGCGGGTGCAGGGGCCCAAGGACTTGTGCCATCTTCTACTGCTTACCCAGGCCATAGCAGAGAGCTAGATGGGACTTAAATCGGCACACAAATGGGATGCAGGCAGAGGATTAACCTACATGCACCATGGTGCCAGCCCCAATCCACCAGTTTTTTAAAGAACTAATTACAGCTCTTCTCAAGCTACTCAAAAACAGTGAAAGGGAGGGAATCCTTCCAAACTCCTTCTGTGAGGTCAGCATCACCTTAATTCCTAAACTAGAAAAAGTAGTAACAGAGAAAGGGAACTATGTTCATAAGGGATATTGATCTATAAACAAAAATCCTCAACAAAATACTAGCTAATCTAATCCAACAACACATCAGAAAGATCATTCACCCAGACCAAATGGGATTTATCCTTGGTATGCAGGGATGGTTCAACATTCACAAATCAATAAATGTGAGACATCACATTAACAAACTGAATAAAAACCATATGATTATTGTAATAGATGTAGAGAAGGTATTTGATAAAAATACACCCTTTCATGATGAAAACTCTATGCAAATTGGATAGAGAAGGAACATTCCTCGACACAATCAAAGCAATTATGACAAACACACAGCCGGTATCATATTGAATGGGGGAAAAGTTTGAAGCATTTCCACTAAGATCTGGAACCAGACAAGAATGCCCTCTTTCACCATTGCTATTCAATATAGTACTGAAGTTTTTAGGACGACCCATTAGGCAAGAAAAAGGCATTAAAGGGATACAACTGGAAAGGAGCAAGTCACATTATCCCTGTTTGTGAATGGTATGATTCTATATACGGAGGAAGCAAAAAACTCCATTAAGATAAAGTGTCAGGATATAAAATTGACACACAAAAATCAATAGCCTTTGTACACAGAGAATGCCATGGCTGAGAAAGAATTTCTCAGACCAATCCCAATCAAGATACCTAAAGAAAAAACCAAATACCTTGGAAATTTAACCAAGGATGTCAAAGATCTCTACAATGAGAGTTACAAAACATTAAAGAAATACACAAAAAATACAGAAAAACCTTCCATGTTCATGTATTGAAAGAATATCATCAAAATGCCCACACTACCTAAAGCAGGTTATAGATTCAATGCCATCCCAATCAAAATTCCAACAACATGCTTCTCAGTTCTAGAAAAAGATCCTAAATTTCATATGGAAACACAAGACCCCAAATAGCTAAAGCAATATTATACAACAAAAAACAATACCAGATTTGAAGACACACTATAAGGCAGTTATAAACAAAACAGCCTGTTACTGGCACAAAAATAGACATCCAGGCCAATGGAACAGGATAGAAACTCCAGGAAGCAATCCACACATCTATAACCAACTAATCCTTGACAGATTAGCTAAAACCAATCCCTGGAGCAAGGACAGTCTCTTCAACAAAGAGTGCTGGGAAAACTGGATCTCTGTGTGCAGAAGTCTGAAGCGAGATCCCTACCTTACACCTTAGACAAAAAATTAACTCAAAATGGACCAACGATGTGAATCTATGACCTGATACCATCAAATTACTAGAGGAACATTGGGGAAACTCTGCAAGATATTGACATAGGTAAAGACTTCCTGGAAAAGACCCCAAGAAGCACACAATCAGAGCCAAGATTAACAGGTAGGATTACATCAAGTTAAGAAACTTCTTACTGCATAGGAAACACTTAATAAGCAGACAACTGACAGAATGAGAGAAATTATTTGCAAATTATGCAACTGATAAAGACTTAACATCCAGAATCTATAAAGAGCTCAAGAAACTCAACAACAAATGATCTAGTTAAGAAATGGGCAAATGACTTGGACACTTCTCAAAAGAACAGATTCAAATGGCCAACAGACACATGAAAATATGCTCTGGATCACTAGCCGTCAGGGAAATGCAAGTCAAAACCACAATGAGGTTTCACCTTACCCCCAGTTTGAATGGCTCTCGTACAGCAATCAACAAATGCTGGATAGGATGTGGGGGAAAAAGGTATCCTAATGCACACTGCTGGTGGGAATGTAAACTCATGCAGCCATGGTGAAAGGCAGTAAGGATACACCTCAGAAAGCTGAAAACAGATCTCCCACATGACTCAGCCACCCCACTCCTGGGAATTTACCCAAGGGAAATTAAATCAATTTATGAAAGTTATCTGTACCCCCGTGTTTATTACAGCTCAATTCACAATAGCTAAGATATGGAATCAACCCAGATGTCCATCAACTTATGACTGAATAAAGAAATTATGGTGTGCACACACACTCTGGAATACTACTCAGCTGTAAAAAATTAAATCCTGTCTTTTGCAACAAAATGGATGCAACTAGAAACTATTCTTAGTGAAATAAGCCAGTCCCAAAGAGACAAATACCTTGTTTTCCCTGATCTGTGGTAACAAATAGAGTACCTAAAATATATAGGAGTGAAAATGACATTTTGAGCTGTGAAAATTGTTTTCAGTCCTTGTCTCTACTATTGAGGAAGAGTTTTTTTTTTCTTCATACTATTTGTTGAACTCTTAGTGTAGGGTTAACTTTTCTAAGTACAAAATAAACCAAAAGCAGACCACTATAAAAGTTGAGAGGGAATAGGAGAGGAAATATAAGGAAGGGTGAGAGTGTGGGCAGGAGGGAGGGTAAGGTGGGAAGTACCATTATGTTCCTAAATCTTCAAACATGAAATTTTTATTTTTTGACAGGCAAAGTTAGAGAGACAGAGAGAAAGGTCTCCCTTTTCCATTGGTTCACCCCTGAAATGACCACTATGGCTGACACGCTGTGGCCAGCGCACTGCGCTGGTCCGAAGCCAGGAGCCAGGTGCCTCTCCTGGTCTCCCACGCGGGTGCAGGGCCCAAGCACTTGGGCCATCCTCCACTGCACTCCTGGGCCACAGCAGAGAGCTGGACTGGAAGAGGAGCAACCGGGACTAGAACCTGGGATGCTGGCGCCGCAGGCAGAGGATTAGCCAAATGAGCCGCAGTGCACGCCAAAATTTGTATATCTTAAACTTTAAAAATACCAAAATATTTTTCACCTCTTTATATTGCTATATTTTAAGGGATTGTCTTGACACAGCACATATTTGTGTCTTCTTAAATGTACTGTATTGTCTTAGTTTTTATTTTTAGCCAATTTATAGTTATATAATTACTGGTATGTTTGAGATAAAGTCGGCTTTTACATTTTTAGCCTTATTATATAGCTGAGACATTTTTGAATTGCATTTTTACCTATAGTGTTTTAAATATCTCTGTATTGCTCTCCATGGTTTTTCTCCATATGGACATTAAACATGAATAACTTAAAATGTATTCTAACAATGAAAGTAGAACCTCACCTCCCTTCATATGCATTTACTCAATGATAGAGCAGTTTTCTTAAAATTTCTTCTACATCCATTCAGAGTCCCATCATAGAGGGTTATACATTTTTACTTAATGAACAATTTACAAAATTTGAGAAAAAGCTTATTGTATTTATCCCTATACTCTTTGTATTATCTTTTTGATCTTCCAAGATTCTTTTTATAATTTCCTTTTAGTCTAGACAACTTCCTTTAGCCATTTCTTTAAGGTAAGTTTGCTAGTGAAAAATTCTAAGTTTTTATTTGAAAACATCTTGTGTTCCCCTTCATTCCTGAAGGATATTTTCACTGGATGTACAGTTCTGGGTTGCTTTTTTTTTTTTTTTTTTTTTTTTAAGCACACTGGTGGTTTACATGTTTTCCTAAAAGAAATCTCTCATTGTCATTGTGTTCCGTTTATTGATGGGGTACCATTTCTTTTGTTTGCAAGATCTTTACCTAGCTTTATCTCTTAGAAGTTTGACTATGGTATTCTTAGGGTGGATTTCTTTGGCTTAATCCTTTTTAGGGTTTCATGCAACTTCTTGATTCTGCAGGTCAGTATCTTTTATGCAAATATGGATGTATTCCAGCCACTGTTTCTTTGAATGTTCTCTATGCCTTGCCTGCTTCCCCATCTCCTTCCAGGATGCTGAGACACAGGTCAGGTAACTTTTATATCCTCACTCCTTCCACTCTTAGTCTGTTCTCCCTGTTACTCAGATTGAGTACTTTGTTATTCTATTTACAAGTCCACCAATTCTCTGTCCCCTCCCTATCTGCTGTTGAGATTTATAAACATTTTTATTTATATTTTCCTGGAAACTGAGAATTATAGTAAGGTAAAAAGGAATGCAAATCAATGCAACACATTTCTTCTAAGTTGCAAAAGGAGTCCTTTTAGCTTGTTGAGCCATGAATACATTTGATCGACAGGCAAGGGATCCAATACTCATATTTGGAATGGCTCAGCTTCCAAAGATGCTAGGAGCTCCTCCTCAGAGCAGTGCAGCTCCTCGGGGCATGGCTGCCCCAGGAGCTGGTGCCAGCAGTTGAGGCAGGACAAGCAGGGCTTGAGCCCCAGCACTACCCCACCCTTGCTCTCACAGCTCAGCTCTTTGAAATCAGGGAATAATTGCATGAATTTTTTCCCCCCTCAGAGACCTTTTATTTAAGGAATACAAACTTCTTTTCCACAGCATCTGCTTCCTCCTGACCTCTGCTGGCTTACCTGGCTTCTGGCCTATTTTTGCCTGCCTTATAGGATTTTGTGCACGTATCCTGACCCAGCTCTTCGGCAGAGGTCCTTGACCTATCTCAACATCCCTACAAACATGCTATTAGACTCCCTTCCCCAAGACGTCTAGGACTCTGAGGCTAATGGAATGGAGATCTTTCTTTCCCCTCTTCCTGGTGGACTTAGGGGAGGTTGACTGTGAAGGGCCAGTCTCCTCTCTCCCTAGCATACCCTCCTCTGAGGTCACCAGCTGTTTCGAGTGTGCTCCTTCCATCCCAACCCCAGCACGTGGAGGCGAGAAGAGAAATGGGTGGGAGGACAAATGAACACTGAAAAGCTGGATAAATACTAACAGCCAACACTAAAAATAACTCAGACAGCAGCAGTCTACGTTTAGGAATCTCATTGGAGCCTTTGTGTCGGGGGCGAAGAGTGGGTGGAGGCAGGGGGGCTACGGAGAAGGGGCTTGGCATTGTTCATGTTTCCTGGAGGCGGTGGCTCTGAAGAGCTTGCCTAGGCAGGAAGCATCATCCATCCAGCCCTGAAATAACTTTCTCTTTCTCAGCTTCATCGGGCTTTGCAGCTCTGCAAATGGCATCCCTGCTCCTGCCAGCAGTGAGAAGCAGCTAAGAGCTTGTGGGTTGTTCTGTTCCCCAGTCCCACCCTCTCCTGTTAGCAAAGTGCCTTATCACCTTTGGAGCCCAGCTTACAGACAGAAGGTATTAGGGACCAGTTACAACTCCTGTACACTCATAAGTCCATGGTCTGCTGGGTGTGACATGGCAAAGCCCTTGACACCAAATGGCACAGACTTGAAGGTAGAGATAGAAACTCCAGCCAAGGACTTCCACTGGGCAGTCCTGCTGCCCCCATGACCTCGCTCTCAGATGCAGATCTATCCTTCCATGGTCTCCAGGCTTAAGAAATCAGGACAGAGCAGGTCTGTTCAATTCTGTGACATTCCCTTCCCCAAGGGAGTAATTCAACAACACCATGGATCAACATGGATTGTGAGAATGAGAGGCAATTGTGAGAATGAGGTGAAGGAAATAAATTTTCCCACTTGGATGAATTCAGCACCTTTGAACTCCTCATCTTATCAGTCCTGTGCAATCAGCAAAGAGGATGTATCCAGAGCCCAAATCTTCCCTTCTGCTCCCCTAACCCGCCTCACAGCATGAATTCCCAATAGCTTGTCCGACAGCAAGAAGAAACAGCCTTCCAGCCCCTTCCCTTCTCTCGCTTCTTCCTTAATGGTTGTGATGAGGAGGGAGCAGCCTCCACACAAGGTCAGGCCCTCCACACATGTCCTGATTCTCCCGGCTCCATCTCATCAGGTCTTCAGGAGCCCACCTGCCTGGGCTCCTTCCCCACGGCTGGCAAACACACTCAGTCTCCCTCATCCTGCTATTTTGCCCCTTCACAATCCATTCCCCAGCTTTCCCCACTGTGCTTCATAAAAGGAAGATCCACACTGACTGCTTCTATCTCTCTGCCTTTATTTACTGCTTACCCACAGCAACCAGACTCCATCTGCTTTCTGCGGGGTCCCTACCGATCTCCAATTTGCCAAATGCAGCTGTCTCGATCTCTCCTGCTCAAGCTTCCCGAAATTCACTCTGCCACGTGATTCCAGGGAAGTACAACATCCTGGCTTTCCTAGGACCAATCCGTCCATTCCTAGGAACACCCACTCTCTCGTCTTCTGACCTGCCCATCGATGAGGGCAATCCCATAGGCTACAGTTGCCAGATTTAGCAAATAAAAAATGTTAAACACCAATTTTCAATTTCAGATCAATGAATAATTTTTTTAGTGTATGTCCAAAATTTTGCATGGGATATTCTTATATTCAAAATGTTATTCTTGTTGATCTGAAGTTCAATGTTCACTGCGTTTTTTTTTTTTTTTAAATATTTGAAAGAGTTACAGAGAAAGGAAAAGAGAGAAAGATCTTCCATTCACTGGTCCACTCCTTAAATGGCTGGGGCTGTATCAGGCCAAAGCCAGGAGTCAGGAGCTTCTTCTGCATCTCCTATGGGTATAGGGGCCCAAGCACTTGGGCCGTCTCCCACTACTTTCCCAGGTACATTAGCAAGAAGTGGAGCAGCCAGGTCTCAAACCAGAGCCCATATGGGATGCCAGCGTTGCCACAATGCCAGCCCCAGGTGAGCTGCTTTTTATCTCAACCCTACCACACTGATCTCTTCAGAACTCATCTCTTCCCACTTCCTCCCTTACCGACTTCTTTTGTCTATGGAGCATCTTCTCGTCCAACTCCAAACCTTTAACTCCTGCACCCTGTCCACCTCCCTGCGTCTCCCCTGATACATTCCTGTTCTCCCCCGGGTCCTTTCCAGCATCCCCAATCCATCACATATAACAGCGCATTTATCATTTCACCTCCAGACCTGCTTCCCTTCTTGGACCTTATTTCTGTTCCTACTTCCTTCTGTCTCCCAAACACCTCAACTCCAAGTCCAGGAGACTGAGTCCTGCCTGGTCCCACCCAGCCACCACTCAGATTTCTCTTTCCGTTTTCCTGGTTTCCATTGACCAGAGGCCTTCATCCATTTCCGTGTTGCTACAGCCATGCCAGGCTACCGCACTGCCTGCTGTGTAGTCCCCCCGCCCCACCGCTGCTCAATCAGAACCCTAAGTAAGACGCTACTAGGATGTGCCACTTCCTTAGTCAGAAAGCTCCCGACTGGCCACGGTTAAACCTCAGGTTCCCTAGCCGCATCGAGGGTGCTCTACAAGTTCACCTTTCTCCTTTTGCCTCCCTTTGGTCTCCTCCATGTAAGCAGAGCCCAAGGAACCTAAGAATGCAGTACCTAAGGTTTCCTCTCTTCGTTCACACTCAGATGTCCACTACTTTCATGCAGTGTCTGCGTCAGACACTAAATGCTTGCTCAATTCATGAAGTTAGCTGAAAAGAAAATCAACCACGGACAGACTTGTTTGTACAACCAAGCAACTGAATGCACTTTTTCCCAAACCCATTTGCTTTCTTATTGCCGATCATAGTCGGTGTCAAATTCACAGAAGTAGCTCGTGTCTCTGTGATGCCAAGTTGACATGGGGTAGCCAGGTAGGGAGTTGGTTAGGTCAAGGAAGGCTGGAATTCTTGCCTGCCCTGCCATGTTCTTATCCCTTCACCGGTCAGCTTGATATGCCCACCTCCCCAGGCTATCCCCGTTGTCTCCTCTGGGACCATGAAGGAGAAGACACCATGATGATCACTTACAAGCCAAATTCCACGTGGAGGTGCCATAAAAACCCCTGAGGGTTCCTTGCATGCTCACACCCCACCCTGTTTTAGTCAATTAAGACACCACCCTCTTCCTCCTCAAAGAGGCACAGTGCGGGGAGACGCCTCCTCTTGACCCTAACCATTCTTGGAGCTACCACTCAGCCTTCTTTTCTCTGTCTCCACCCCCGTAGGCAACATTCTGGGCCTCTCATGACAGATGCTGGTCTGTGTGGGGTGGCCCACACTCACCATGAGCTGTGTCGCCTGTTCTCACCTGTGCACTTGGAATTCTTATCTCTGGGAGACAAGAACCTGTAATGAGGAAGTACCGAGGTCCGTATCAAAGTCAATGCTGGACTTGACACGACTCCAACAGGCACAGGCAGATACAGACCCCACCGACCCAGTGCCGCCACCCTCAGATGAGTTAAAGACTCTTTAGGTCCCTTCCTCACTTTCCCCACTCCTTCGAGGTGGAAGGTTGCCGTATTCTCGGTCCAAGTCCTTATATTCTGTTGCAAAAAAACTCACACACACAAAAAAAAATGGAGATCTTAAACTTCTGCCAAACCCACATTCTAATCCAAATTACCTGAATGCTTTAATAATCTGAATCATGGGACCACAACCTGTTACTGTAACAGGCCAGACAGTCAACATTCCAGCGTGGCCAATCATTCAGTCTCAGCTGCAACTACTCCACTCTGCCGTGGGGGCACAGGAACAGCGTTAGAGGACACAAGAACAAAGGGGTAGGCCCGTGTGCCAGTAACACTGTCTCCACACAGCAGGCAGCAGGCATGCTGGCCACTGGGTACCGGTCTCCACCCAGAGCCAAGCTTCTGGTGAATGGTTTACTTAATGTCTTCTTTCCCAACTATTTCTTCCCTTGTCATCCCTTGCCTAGATGAACATAGGCATTCATTTCTCTAAGTGTGGTCTTTTCACCAGATAATATTCACACGCTGGAGTCCAGAGTAGGTGAGGGCAAACCAATGAATGGAGACTTGAAGGCCTCTCTGGGACTTCCACCCAGGCCAGTAGGCAATACCCCAGAGTAGAGGTAAGGGAAGGCCAAATAGATCAACAGTGCCAAATGTAAGAGGATGCTCCCAAAAATGCAGCCATCAGGATCAATATCATATTGCAATTTTTTAAAAATCAAAACAACATCTGTGATAAATAAATCAATTTTCACATTAATTTTCATTTTATTTGAAAAGGCAGAGAGACAAGACAGGGAGAGAGAGACTTGCATCCCACTGTTTCACTCTCCAAATGGCTGCAATAGCTATGGCTGGACCAGGTGGAAGCCAGCAGGCTGAAGGTCAGTTTGGGTCTCCCAGAGGCATGGCAGGGACTCAAGTACGAGGGCCGTCACCTGCCGCCTCCCAGAATATGCTGTAGTAGGAAGCCTGATCAGAAGCAGAGCGGCCAGGACTGGAATCAGGCACTCTGCCATGGGATGCGAGTGACCTAACCATTGTGCCAAATGCCCAGCCCTCCAATTGTTAAATAAAGATGGATCAGTAGCATTGATTTTTTTTCTTTTGCTGCCCTAGGTTCCCATGCAGCTCTGCACAGGCCTGTTTTTGATCCTATCTTGTTACTTGGCAAGCATCTAATGACATGTTCTCTTCTCTCCTTAGCAAGTCCTTTAAGAAGTGCCTTTTGAGAGCCTGGCTGAGGCTCTCAAGTGGCGTCACCACAGCTGAGAGGTAACTAGGCCAGAGACAACATCCGATCAAGTCCCACTACGCTCAGGGACTTCACTGCCACCATCTCAGTTCATCCTCACGACAACCCCAGGGGAACGAGGAAGTGGACACTAAGAGAAACTGATTATACACAGCATTCAAGGCAGACTGCAGCTTTCTGCGACAGCACACACCGCCAAGCAGCTCGACTTTTCAGGCCAAGTTAGGGCACCTACTCGCCTTCCCGCATTTCGTAGTACCTCCCTCACTTACAGAGCTTTTGATGGCCAGATGTCCCCTGAGCATTCCACTAAGTCCCGAGAGGTCAACGTCTCAGATGGCTTAATATGTACCAGCACAGACCCATCAATTCCATTAACAAAGCTGAGGGCATCAATACTCAACAATGCTGAGCAACAATACCCGAGGTCCCCAGCTAACAAATCCCTTTTGAAGCCTGCCGAGTTGTGTTTCTGGTTACATCCCTAGGGAAGTGCACCCAGCACAGGAAACCTTGACCACAGGCCACCAGGTTCACATGGCAGCAAGGACCCTAAAGGGACAACGTCTGGGGACCAGAAGCTTTGGTGGCAGGAAATGAGCCCATAGGGGAAGGAGCCTGAAGTACCCAGCATTAGCTGCCCTCAGGAGGCCTGAGCCAGACAAACAGGGATGGCAGCGGACGACACGCGGCAGGAGGGATGGACAAGCCCCTGGAGGGCTGGGCTATGGAGAGTTCAGAAGGGCGAGGGCGGGGCCAGCATTGTGGCATAACAGGTAAAGCTGTCACTGCAACACCAGCTTCCCATGGGCAGCTGCTCCACTTCCGATCAAGCTCCCTGCTAATGCACCCAGGAAAGGCAGAAGATGGGCCAGGTGTATGGCCTCTGCCACCTATGTGGGAGACCCGGAGGAGGCTCCTGGCTTCCGCCTGGCCCAGCCCTAGCTGTTGCAGCCACCTGAGCAGTGAACCAGCAGGTAGAAGATCTATCTTTCTCCTTAACTCTGACTTCCAAATAAATCAATCTTTAAAACAGAAAAAAAGAAGGGTGAGGCCACACCTGGCCTCGCTCACCACTCTGCCCTGGGCCACCCCTCCTAGTGCCAGGAGCCATGAAATTCAAATTCAAGCAATTGTAATCAAAGCCACTTCTGCTCCAACCCATTAAACTTTCTGGGCTCCATGACTATCTGTGAAATTCTTGATTTAGTCGAGGATTAAGGTTGTGATTTAAAGTTGAAAGAATGACATTGCAAAAATTAAAAGCGAAATAATGGAGGATGAGGGAGGGTGGGAGGTATTGTGTTCTTACAACTTTGTAAATATAAAATCTAAAAAAAGGGAAGAGGAAGGGAGGGGAAATCAAATCTACAACTTCCAGCTTCCACTGCCCGTTTGTCCCGGGGCAACCACGAGTTGGGGGTCAGGTGTAGCATCCTCAACCCCAGACACAGCAAACATCCAGATGCGGACAAAATACCAGGTGCACAATTCGTGGGCACAGTGAAGGCAGGAGGCAGTGAGGCATCATCACTCCCCGCCCAGCACTGGCGAGGAAACAGCAAGGGCTCCCCTCTGGAAAGAGATCACATTTCATGCTGCTCCAGGCTACTTGCAAGGAGGCAGCAGCTCCCGTGCCAAGCACACCTGGTATTATTTCTCTGTAAGGAGATACACCACAGGCACCTTCAAGCATTTAGAACACGTGACTGCCGTTTCACCGCTGGTCACATTCCCCTTTCACCGGGGAGATGCCACGCCATGCCAGGATTCCTTGGGCCAGTCCAGCCCCCCCAGTCTTCAAAAATCAACCATCTCAAAAAAACCCCTCTGGCGATTTTAACTACACAAGAATAGAACACACCCCTGGCAGAGCAGGTTAGACCTATCCTGTAAATAGCAGGTTGGCAAGGTATAAACAAGAACAGAAAGAAACATCCAGTCTCTTAAGAACTCATTGCTTTTGACAAGGACAATGAGACAGGAATAAATTTAGTCCCAAATACCAGGGAACAAAAGCTGAGAACAGGGAGGAAGCCCGCACCAGGTGCCCGCAGCCATCCACAAGGGGCCACTCCACTCTGCAACCATTCTCTTGGCACCTGGGTCTGATTTCAGACTCCCCTTTGGTTTGCACATGCTTGGGTCTGGGTTTCTTCCTCCCCTCCTTTCATGCGCCACAAGCAGCATTTTCAAGGCTGTTGCAACTTTCCCGAGTCACATAGTTCTTCTTCCTCTGACCCCACAAACAACGTTGTTTTGAAGAACCACAAACCACAGAATTTCCATCTCTCGTTTGACTGAACCGCGTTCTTGCAGGCACTGAAAATCTGTTCCCATCCTTATACTGAGTCTGAGCCTACACTGTGTAATCCCTTGTGTCGTCAGAAGATTTAGTGCGGTAAAACCCCAGCATCGTCTCATGGTCTATGCTTTCCATCGCTCTACCAGTAACTAGGTAGCAAGCACGCACTCCGGGAAGTCGCCTGGAGTACGAGGAATGAACCACTCACAGCCTGGCCTTGAAGAGCACCACAGGCCCATGCACAAGAAACACACAGGTCCAACGAGGATGAAGCTACTTATAACTCAGCCGTGGAACGAACATGTGCAGGAATTCGCTAAACAAAAGCTGCCCAGAGGCCTCTGGGCTGGACGAGTTCCTGCAGACCAGACAACACCAGGATGGAGTCACATGCATGCCACATCACCTTCATCCAACTTGAACGGGACAGTTTTCCAAATCACAGGAGCTGCGTAGCAACCAATCGCAACGGGCCCAGTGTACCTGATCCAGCATGACAACAAGTCCCCCGTCGGACCCTCTAATGAAAGTAACCTCGAAATAACCAGCCAGCTTTTTGTTCCATTTCTGCTTTTCTTCAGCCCTCTCACCTATGAAGCCCAACCCCCTCTGCTCAGCCCATTGGAACCTCCATTCTGCTGCATAGAATGAGATTCTGCCCTCATCTAGAACCACAAATAAAAACTAACAAGATAATTGAACTAGATTTGTTATCATTTTGTCTTTCAAAAAGTTCCATTTATGCTTTGGGCCACTCCCCAGCAGGCTGCTTCCAAGAATGGATCAAGGGATGTGCCACCTGTGGCTGAGCAAGCATGGATGCTAGACAGCATCCATGAGGCAGTGCTGGCATCACTGGGGGCATGAGGCCCAAGAACACACCAAATAAAGAGAAATGGTGCCTTGGGCCAAGGTATTTCCCAGGCATGCACAGCCAGTTGCTACTTCAACACTTCCAACCCAGTGAATCCCATATAAATTTCACCACTCTGATAGAACACAGTGTTAGAACAACTCTAGAAGCAAAATCTAAAGACAGATAAAATGAACAGAGATACTATTTATAAAATGCATTACTACAAAATCAACTCAGCACTTTTAATAAAACATAATGGTTGATCTAATGATATTTTAAAAACACAGAATTTCAGCAAAAAGTGAAAGTAGCAGATTTAGAGATTGAAATCCACAGCAGGTAACTGTTTAATAACGAAGCCTAAACCTGGTGAAGCTCAGTTAAAACCACAGGAGACAGGGCCGGTATTGTGACACAGCGAGTTAAGCCGCCGCCTGCACTGCAGACATCCCATACGGGGCACCTGTTTGTGTCCCATCTGCTCTACTTCCAATCCAGCTTCCTGCTAATGCCCTGGGAAAAGCAGAAGATGGCCCAAGTGTTTAGGCCTCTGCCACCCACATGAAGCTCCTGGCTTCAGCATAGCCCAGCGCTGGCCATCAAACAGGTCGATCAGCAGGTGGAAGATCCGACTTTCAAAATAAATCAACCTTAAAAAAATAATCATAGGAAAGTGATCTCTCAGCCACCGCGGCCGGCAACCTTCAGAAGCTTTAGCAGCTGTCACTGAATTCAGCTGTGATCATGACTTATTCTGCTGTGATGCCAGCCAAAGCCACCGTTACTTCTTTGGGCTTTCACTTCCCTCACGCAGGACAGGTTACTCCTAGGTACTGTTTTCATAGGAGATCCCTTTATTTAGTTCCTACAAAGAAAGCAACCCTGAAGGGGATCGCAAAGGAGCCAGCAAGTGCACTGTGACTTTCATTTGCTAAATGAGTTCTTTTAGCATAGAGTGCAGGTGAGAATGTTCTCGCCATTCTGAAGAGCAACTTTGTCCCTCTTGGCACAGCCCAAGGCTGGTTGTGAGTAGACACACCCGGGTCAGACAAGACAAGGGGTGGGGGAGGAGCCTCAGAGAGCCTTCCTTCTGCAGTGTTCCCTCTTTTCACATCAAGGCGGCTGCTCAGGAGCCCTGAGCCCACAAGGTCACTGCTCTCCTCTCCTGCCCGATGCCAGCAGCGGCCAAGCCAGTGCAGTCCTGATGCTGAAACACCAGGACTTCTGAGACAGCTTGGACACAACAGAAGCAGCAACCACCCAGGGGAGACGACCTGAGGCCCCGGCAATGTGGGTGGTAATTTCAATGCTGCAAAAAAAAGTCAACACAAGTAATATTTCTGTATTTAATGTTTTACAGGGAAAAAAGGCCAGACCTCATAGAAGCAATGAAAATATTTAATACATGTAACATATACAAATGTATTAAGTCTAATGTAAAATGTCAAAGTATAACCTGAACAGTATCATTAATAGGATTTTAAAACCTATGTATGAAAAGAGAAGACAGTCTCAAAATGAAAAAAAAGTTAACCGTGAAAAGCTGGAAATAACTTGTTATTTGAACCTTTATAAAGTGAGTTCTTAAAGTACATAAACATTGTTGCCATGGCGTCGGGAGCATGTTTTTGTGCGAATTTCTTCACCGCTATAAAAAGAAAAAAGTACCAGTCAGGGAAATAGTGATGTATTTATGAGCTAATTCCAAATATTTTCCCCCAACTGCTGCTTCTTCAAATAACCCGAGCTCTTACTTGGTGACCGTGAGGGGTACTTCAACAGCTTTGTTAGCAGCAAGGGAGAAGACCTATGGATTAGCCAGCACTGCAGTGCTGGTGGTCGTTGGTCCATCTTCTATTCACTACTCATATACAGTGACTTGTCTGTTTACTGCATCAGGAAGTCAGCCAATAATTGCCACGACGTCGTCTGTCCCAGCGGCCGGTCACAAACGCTCCGGCACCCCATTCACTCGGAGGGCACTCACGACGAAGGGGACTTAATTTCCATCCTCTTCCACCTAGAGTTCACTCTGGGACAGCCAGCAAAACCTTCTGTCTTGTTTATGCTGCTTGGCAGGGGTCGAAGGTTTCCTCCTGTCCTTAGCGCCACCAGGTCTCAACACGAGGTCAAGAGCGGACGCCTCTTGAACTGCAGCCAGATGAACTTCAGCTTCCGTTGCTCGCCTGCAAAGGTCAGTCTTGCCTGATCAGGAGGAGCTCCTTCCTCAGCCCAGATCTTGGCCTTCTCACTTCCTCAGGTTGCACTTGACTGTTGATAACCGTGAGAGTTCCGAGGGGCTCCGGCTACTTGTTTTGCAGCATGCTCTCTGCTGGAATTCCTTACATTTTTCTCCTGTTAAGGTCTAAGTACCGAGGGGAGGAAGGTCACAAAGGCAAAGTGTCCTCTTTATCGTATCCCCTCAAGGGTACCTATATAACTGTAGCTCCTACGTCACTGTAGCTCCTCCGGTACATTTCCCAATCCACTCCTAACCAGCCACTTCTCCAGGAAACCCCAGTTCCTTCCACTGGACAATACTCTCATAGGCCAGGATATGGGAGTAGGGATGCATACTGTGATGGGGGGTTGTTGCCACTAGACCAAACCAGGCCTTCATTCTCTAGATATGGGACCTTGGTATGTCATCATATTCTTAGTGATTGTATCACTTAACCATTTTTTTTTTTATATAAAGCTTTTATTTAAAGAATATAAATTTCCAAAGAACAGCTCATGGACCACAATGGCTCCCCCCCCCCCACAATTTCCCTCCCTCCCCCCACCCTCCCCTTTCCCGCTCCCTCTCCCCTTCTGTTCACATCAAGATTCATTTTCAATTCTCTTTATACACAGAAGATCAATTTAGTACATATTACGTCACTTAACCATTTTTTAAATACTAACTCATGCAATCCTTGTAATAACCTTACAACAGGAATACAGTAGTAGTACTGGTCCCACTTACGAAGGAGAAAATTGAGGGAGAGAGATCTGGACATGCGCCCAAAGTCACTACACTACTAGATAGCAGAGCCAGGAATTGAGCCCTTGTATCTTGCTCCAGATCCGGGGGCTCTAACCACCTATCCTCACAGCTGCATAGGGGCCAGAGCTCACCGAGCTGCCTCACCAAGTCAACAAGCTAATGGACTCACTCCTTCATTCACTAAAGTCTCTGATCTGCCTGGCCTAGGCTGTTTCCTGTTGCCATACCAAGAGAGCTGAGGCTGAGCACTCCATTCAGCAAAGAGGCTTAATCTGCTCACTGGTTCAGAGGTCTCAAGTCCAAGCTCAAGTGGCTCCCCGTGTTCTGCCTCTGGGGAGGGCGGATCACATCACGCAGCGGAGAAGGCGTGCGGAAGACGGCCCTCCCTCCGAGACAGGAAGCCAGGCAGGTCCACGGGCCAGGTTTGCCCTGTTCCAACAATCCACTCTCAAGAAAGCCAATAGGGTTCCTGCAACAACTACAGGAATCTCTCCAAGGGACCTAACCACCTTCTACTAGTCTCCGCCCCTTAAAGGTTCCCCAGCGTCTCACTATTACTACCCTGGGACAAAACTCGCATCACACGCACTGCAGTGCCCATCGGGTGCCAGACTCCACTAGATGTTCATCGATGCCAAATGCCACAGCAGACACCTCTCAGACTACGGCCACACTTAACACAGGGGCGGCAGCTGCTATACCGTGCCCCTGGGGACACCTGACGGTCTGGAGGGATGGCGCTGTCATGCTAAAGCCACGTCATCCCATAGCTGCAGAAATCCTGCCTTTGACTCCAGGTACTGCTCAGGAAGGCCAAGCAGTGCCTCGCCTGCCTCACTTCTTTCCATTTATCCTTCCCACACATTTCAAGGAGTTTCCTGTCTATAGATGAAATGCCATTCATCGTGCCGTTATTCACCAACAAGATTTTGGAACAAAGTATTTCCTGTGACAAACCACTCAAAATGAGATTCCCATTTACAGTGGTTAGGAAGATTTGACGAACACATGTCCTTTTGTGCCGTCACTAGTGATAGTTCCAAGAGGCCAGAGTTGCAATGACCAGCCAGAAGACATTCAAAACACCAAAGCTGAATGCACACATCTTAGAGGACTCCTTGCCCTAAGGTCACTTATCCTCATCAGGGGCAGAGCACTGTGACATTTCTCATGACTTGGGATCACGGCCATCCGTGGTTTGTTTTTTTTTTTTTTTGTTTGGTTTGGTTTGGTTTTATTTTTGGACAGAGTTAGTGAGAGAGAAAGAGAGAAAGGTCTTCCTTCTGTTGGTTCACCTCCCAAAATGGCTGCCACGGCCGGTGCGCCGAGCCAATCCGAAGCCAGGAGCCAGGCGCTTCCTCTTGGTCTCCCATGCGGGTGCAGGGCCCAAGGACCTGGGCCATCCTCCACTGCCTTCCCGGGCCACAGCAGAGAGCTAGACTGGAAGAGGAGCAACCGGGACAGAATCTGGCGCCCCAACTGGGACTAGAACCTGGAGTACCGGCACTGCAGGTAGATTAGCTTAGTGAGCCACAGCGCTGGCCCATCCATGTTCTTTACAAAATAGAGTGCATGTCAGGGTAGGGATGGGACTCAGCCACAAACAGTCCCCTAGAAAAAGAAGGCAGAGGCTAGTGCGGTGGGGGGGAGGGGTGTCTAGAACTGGCTTGTTAGCATCTACGCACTCCTTGCATGAGAAGATAGAGAATTCGAGGGGCCCTTGAGGATGTGGGCCTTCGTTCTCAGTTCAGAGCAAGCATCCGATGAGCTGCCATCCAGTGCACGGAAGAATTGGCAGACCCAGTCCCCATCATGGAACAAGAGCACACCACAAAATAGATGATCCACTGGGAATCATAGGTTGGATTCTGCAAGAATGGAAGGTGCCAAGGAAATCATCTAAGCGATTAGCCTCCAAGGACACCGACTTCGTGTGTGTGATTGGCTACGAGGAAGAGGGTTCCATCTACCGGATCTGATGTTTGTTAACTTCTGAGAAAAACGTCCATTTTAGCACTACTAGGAGAAGCAGCCTTGACAATCTAACTAATCCATTTAATGCAGTGTCAAAGCCCTCTCAGAAAATCTGTTTAAAAAAAATCATAACTCACATCGTGGCATTGTTAACTATCAGAGTTTCACAATAGATAGTAAAATAATGTACAGTTGTTTGGGTTTCTCAATATCTTTACTTTAAAAATCAATTGTCATAATCCAAAAAGTAAATATATCCATACTGGCATGGTAGGAGGAAAAACACAGCTACCGATTCCTGTGCACTGAGGATACACAAATCACTGCAGTATGTCCAGTTCACCAGCGACTCAGGTCCCTCAAAGCATTGCACAGAGACTTGAATGCAGTAGAAAAACTAGGAGACCCAAGAGTTGATAGATTTGTCCCTTTGAGCATGCACCAGGGGCCATGTGTTTCCATGTTACAGAACCTTCAGACGCCATAGAAATGACTGCTAGAACTCAAAGTAAAATAGCTATCTACACATTCTGATCTCAGATCCCCAATTTATTTCTTACACACACTTAATGCAGGTATGATTCAACAGTTTTTTTTTTTTTTGGGGGGGGGGACAGGCAGAGTGGACAGCGAGAGAGACAGAGAAAAAGGTCTTCCTTTGCCGTTGGTTCACCCTCCAATGGCCGCCACAGCCTGCGCACCGCACTGATCTGAAGCCAGGAGCCAGGTGCTTATCCTGGTCTCCCATGGGGTGCAGGGCCCAAGCACTTGGCCCATCCTCCACTGCACTCCCTGGCCACAGCAGAGAGCTGGCCTGGAAGGGGGCAACCAGGACAGAATCCGGCACCCCGACCGGGACTAGAACCCGGTGTGCCGGCACTGCAAGGTGGAGGATTAGCCTAGTGAGCCATGGCACCGCCTCAACAGGTTTTGACTTCATAAAATGTAATCTTTCCAAGCACAACTTTTTAACTAGAAAAAAAATGCTTTTTATATAATTTCGACCTTCTTTGCCGACAGCCAAGATGACATCTTCAGATTTTTCTTTGCTAAGACTTAGAAACAAGTCAGGGCATTCAGATGTTTACATTTTGAAATATATACAGCACATTTCATTTTAGATTTTCACAACGTACTGGGGGTGTGTGTGGGGGAGGAGAAGAGCACTGGGTTAAAATGGCAAGATGAACACATGAGCAGGTGCCAGAGGTGAGCCTGACCGGACTGTCTCAGCTCTCCCTGGCATCAAGCTGGAGAGTGCCTTCAACATCAAGGTAGTCAAGGACGTCCAAGTCAGCTGAGTGATGCTAAAAGGCGGCTTCTGACTGCCGAAGCCACTGGACCAACTTCACTGATCGGCTCATACACTAAGACGCCGGCCCATACTATTTGTTCAAGAATTGATGGGAAAATGGAGGTGTCACCATGGTGGGGAGCATGGATGGGCAAGAACACAAGTATCAAGACAGCCTATTCCCTATTCCTTACATAATAGCATCTCATTAAAATGATACCAAAGAGGAAGTTTCTAGATGACTGCTACAGTTTGAGTATTTGCATCCTTCCAAAATTCATGTTGGAATGTCGTCCCCACGCACCAGGATTCAGAGGTGGGGCTCCTGGGAGGTGTGGAGGTTGCAAGGGCCCCATTCTTGTGAGTGGGATGAAGGCCCCGACAAAAGCCACTTCACATAGCATTCAACCCTTTTTGCTCTTCCGTCTCCCCTCCTCCCCGTGACACAGTGCTTAAGGTCTTGGACACATAGAGCGGGTATCAGCAGACACCTAATTCACCAGGGTCTTGATCTTGGGCCTTCTAGTCAGTCACAAGACCCGTGAGAAATGAAATATCCATTCTTTATAAATCACCCAGCTACAGGTATTTTGTTACAGCAGCATCAGAGAACAAAGACAATCGCATATTTTTTGCTAACTTAAGTTACCACTTCAAGGAGACCAAGGGATAAGGTTACAGGAACACAGGAGGAGAAATCAAAGACTGGGGTCCCGACCTGCCTTTGCCTCTTTCTGGCAGAAGGATGACCTTGGAGTAATCACTCACGATCACACAGAAAGCAACGTGTGCGCCTCCGAAAACACTTCATCCTGACGACTATTTAAAGTGGTTCTTACTGCTTTAAAAATCTCTAGTAGGAAATTTATGGTTTATGCACAAATGCAGCTGATCAAATTTTGTTTTCCAGTACCTAGAGTGAATGAATTGCTTGTATAATAGTGATAATGTGTAGGATACTACGCACAGTTTGCATATACAAGTTTCAAGTTTCAGGGGAGATTCCAAGATGGTGGATTGGGGAAGAGACGGGATATGCTAGACTAGGGATAAACTGTGGAAGAAAGGGATGTAGGAAGCACTTCCAGGGGAGGATTGGAGAGAAAACTGCACTGGAAATCCTTAGAGAGAAGGAGGAACCCCGTGGGCGTGTGTGGAGGGTGTGGGCACAGTGCACAGCTGCGAGCTGGAGCAGATGGCACCCATAGCCTCCCAGGATCAAAACACTGAGGCAGAGCTGTCTTGGGGAACATCTGCCTCTCTGTTGACTGGGCAGGCTGGTGAGCAAACAGAAACCCCTGTGCCTGGTGACTGTGGGAGCCTCCTGAGCAGAGACCATGGGTATTCAGGGTTTACATGAGAAGGTAAAGGGAGTAGCTATGCAGATCACCTGTGTGGTTCATACGGCATCGACTACACCCAACTTGGGTGTTATCCTGGATGCTCGCCCCACCCCACAGCACAAACCAGAGCTCCCTGGCCACACCCACCACACGTCTCTTGCTATGCACTGAATGTGCAGACATCTCACTAAGCCACAACTACATAGCTCAAAGATAAAAGCCATCAGAGGAAAAAATAATCAGTCCCACAAATGCCTAAAAATAAATGCAGAAATTCAAGAAATAAGGAAGACACCATGACCCCCCACTAAGGAACACAACATTTCAACATTAGAATGTGAAGATGAAGGGGTTGAGAAAATGCTGGAAATGGAATTCAAGAGATTAATTATAGGACTACTCAAAAGCAATCAGAAGCAAGTCCATGAATGAAAGAAAACCATGCATGATATGAAAATTTTTCCTATAAAATTGAGATTTTTAAAGTGAAATCAATATGAAATACTGGAAATGAAGAGTGCAGTACAACAAATAAGAAATGCAGTGGAAAGCCTAAACAGCAGACTTGGAAAGGTAGAAGAAAGAATTCTCGAACTAAAGACAAATCTTTGGAAATCTTACAACAGTAACACACACACACACACACACACACACACACACACGAAAACAGAAAGCTTAAAAACAGTGTTGGGGGGGGGTGGAGGGGCCGGTGCTGTAGTGCTGTAAATTAATCCTCTGCCTGCAGTGCCACCATCCCATATGGGCGCCGGTTCAAGTCCTGGTTGCTCCACTTCTGATCCAACTCTCTCATGTGGCCTGAGAAAGCAGTGGAAGATGGCCCAAGTCTTTTTGGGCCCCTGGACCTATGTGGGAGATGTGGAAGAATCTCCTGGCTTCACATTAGCGCAGCTCTGGTCATTCAGGGAGCAAACTAGTAGAAGGAAGACCTTTCTCTCTGTCTCCTCTCCCAACTCACTGTCTGTAACTCGGCCTCTCAAAATCTTTAAAAAATGAATTAAAAAGTGTTAGGGATACATGGAACACTATCAAACAACCCAACGTACAAGTCATAGGAATTCCTTAAGGTATGGAAAGAATGGATTAGAAGGCCTATTTAGTGAAATAATTACAGAAAACTTCCAATTTGGAGAAAGAGATGTCCAAATAGAGGAAACATACAGAACTCTTGATAGACATGACCAGGAAAGATCTTGCAACTCTCCACTGTAAAACAGACTAAATTGTGCACAAGAAAACTACAGATTACTTTCAGAGGCTCTTCAATTAGACTCACAGCTGACTTATCAGAAACCCTACAAGGGCTGGCTCTGTGGCGCACTGGGTAAAGCCACTGCCTGCAGTGCCAGCATCCCATATGGACACCAGGTCCAGATTCAGATGCTCCACTTGTGATCCTGCTCTCTGGTATGGCCTGAGAATGCTGTAGAAGATGGCCCAAGTCCTTAGGAGACCTAGAAGACGCTGCTGGCTTTGGATCGGTGCAGCTCTGGCTGTTGCGGCCAATTGGAGAGTGAACCAGCAGATGGAAGATCTCTCTCTACCTCTGTGTAGCTCTACCTTTCAAATAAAAAAGTTAAGTTGTATTGCTGTGACACATTAAAAAAACAAAAAAAAAAAGAAACCTTATAGGCTAGAAGGGAATGGCGAGATACATTCTAAGTCTTAGGAGAAAAAAATATCTTTAAACTCACAATACTGTACCCTGCAAAGCTCTCATTTATAAATGAAGGTGAAATAAAGATCTTCCACAACCAACAGAAATTGAAAGAATTTGTCACCTGTCCAGCCTTACAAAAGATGCGTAAGGATGTGCTACACACAGAAACATGGTCATCACTACAAAAAGTAGGTGAAGGCAGACAATCTCCCAGTAAAAGTACAAAAGAAATCCAAAGTAAACAATAAGAATATTTATGGAAAAACGGCAAGGCAAGTCATTACTTGTCAACAGTCATCTTGAATGGCCTCAACTCTCCAGTTAAAAGATACAGACTGGATGAATGGATTAGGAAACAAGACAAATCTATTTGCTTCCTACAAGAAACACATCTCACCAACAAAGATTCATGCAGACTGTAAGTGAAAGGATAGAAAATTATATTCCATGCTAATGGAAAGCAAAAAAGGGGCAAGTGTTGCCATCCTAGTATCAGACAAAAAAAAGTTTAATATAAAAACTGTTAGAAGAGATGAATGGTACTATGTAATGATTAAGGGATGACATGATCCTGTATATAGGAGATCCAAAAAACTAAGACTATTGGAACTCATAAAAGAATTTGGCAAAGTAGCAGGATATAAAATCAACACACAAAACTCAACAGCCTTTGTTTACACAAATAACATCATGGCTGAGAAAGAACTTCTTAAAATCAATCCCATTCACAATAGCTCCAAAAAGAATTAAATACCTTCGAATAAATTTAACCAAGGATTTCAAAGATCTCTATGATGAAATTACAAACACTGAAGAAAATAGAACAGGACACACAAAAAGGAAAAATTTTCCATGTTCATAGATTAGAAGAATCATCAAAATGTCCACACTACCAAAAGCACCTTACAGATTCAATGTGATATCATCAAAATACCAACGACATTCTTCTCAGATCTAGAAAAAAAATGCTAAAATTCATACAGAAACAAAGGATACCTTGAATAGCTAAAGCAATCTTAAAAACAAAGCTAGAGGCATCACAATACCTGATTTTAAGACATACTACAGGACAGTTATCAAAATCAGTTAATCAAAAACAGCCTAGGACTGTCACAAAAACAGACATATAGACCCATGAAACAGAATAGAAACTCCAGAAATCAACCTGTGAATCTACACCCGACTTATCTTTGACAAAGGAGCTAAAATCAATCCCTGGAGCAAGGATAGTCTCTTTGACAAATGGTGCTGGGGAAACTGATCTCCACATGCATAAGTTTGAAACTAGACCCATACTACCTAACACAAAAATCTACTCAAAATGGATCAAAGACCTACATCTATGACCTGATACCATCAAATTACTAGGAACATTGGGGAAAATCTACAAGACATTAGCATAGGCAAAGACTTCCTGGAAAAACCCAGAAGTACAGGAATCAAAGTCAAAATTGACAAATGGCATGACATCAAGCCGAGAAGCTCCTGAACTGCAAAGGAAACTCTCAGCAAAGCGAAGACAACTGACCAAACGGGAGAAAACTTTTACAAACTACAAAACTGATAAAGGCTTACTTAACATCCAGAATCTATAAAGATCTCAAACTCTACAACAAAACAATCCAGTTAAGAAATGAGCAAAGGACTTGAACAGGCATTTTTCAAGAGAGAAAATACAAGTGGCCAACAGACACTTGAGAAAATGCTCAGGAGCACTAGCCATCAGGGAAATGCAAATCAAAACCACAATGAGGTTTCACATCACTCCAGTTAGAATGGCTCTCAAACAGAAATCAACAAACAAATGCTGGTGAGGATGTGGGGATAAAGGTACCCTGGCCCACTGTTAATGGAATGTAAATTGATAAATCTGCTGTGGAACACAGAATTGTGATACCTCAGAAATCTGAAAACAGACCTACCAGATGATCCATCCATCCCACTCTAGGAAATTTACCTAAACCAAAAGAAATCATAATATGAAAGCATTATCTGTACCCCCTTGCCCACTGCAGCATAATTCACAATAGCAAAGAAATGGTATCAACCCAGATGTCCATGAACTTTTGACTGGATAAAGAAATTATTGTATATACACACTATGGAGTACTACTCAGTTGTAAAAAAAAAAAAAAATGAAATCCTGACCTTTGCAACAAAAATGGACACAACTGGAAGTCATTATATTAAGTGAAATAAGTCAGTCCCAAGGAGACAGCGATCATGTTTTCCCTGACTGGAGGTAACTAATAGAGAACCTGAAATGTAATGTATTGTAGTGAAATAGACATTTTCAGATTTGATGATTGTTAATAGCCCTTTTTTCCGCCATTGAGGAACAGGTTTTGTCTTAATACTATTTGTTGAAGTCTTTTACTTGGTGTTGGGTTCACTATATGCTTATTAAGTAAACCAAAAATAGATCTTTGTAAAAATTAAGATTGAGAATGTGAGAGGGAGGAGGAGGATGGGTTGAAGTGTGGGAGGGGAGATTGTCATTATATTCCTAAATCTATATACATGAAATCATGAAATTTGTATAATTTACATAAAATTAACAAGAAAACCAAAAACATTTCATTTCACTCAAGATATGAGAGTCAGAACATTCAAGTAAAAAAAAAAGCTTTGAAAGTTTTTAATACTATATGAAGGCTGGCACCGTGGCTCAATAGGCTAATCCTCCGCCTTGCAGCACACCGGGTTCTAGTCCCAGTCGGGGCGCCGGATTCTGTCCCAGTTGCCCCTCTTCCAGGCCAGCTCTCTGCTGTGGTCCAAGTGCTTGGGCCCTGCACCCCATGGGATACCAGGAGAGGCACCTGGCTCCTGGCTTCGGATTGGCGAGATGCGCCGGGCGCAGTGGCCATTGGAGGGTGAACCAACGGCAAAGAGGAAGACCTTTCTGTCTCTGTCCACTCTGCCTGTCAAAAAACAATACTATATGTAGATACTACACAATTCTCACTATATTTAACCACTATTTCTAACCATTTATCAGTCATACTGCCCATTCATGCTTCAAGTGAATGAGATGGTTTGTTGTCTGTCAGTATTGGTATTTCGTTTTTCATCCCAAACATAACATTTTTGAGTAGTCTATTATAACAGACTCACCAACAGTTTCAATTTGATTGAATAAATTTGCAATTTGTACTGCAGAACCCAGCCCTAACTTTCTTCAGGAAGTAGAAGAGGTTTAATGTTTATTCATCTAGTAGAAAAAACAAAAGTACCATCCTCCCAAACACAATTAAACTAGAAACAGATGCTATTCATCCTCTCAGAGGCATTTAGCATAAGCTAAATATACTCCCAACACAGCTGACCATTCATAAACACAGCTACCGACAAAGCCAGAGTGCCGGGCAAAGGCAACCCTTCTTCGGTCAAGTGGAGGCCACATCTGAACATCACCCGTCAGTTCTGCTCCACTTCACACATGTCTAGGGAAAATCTTGTAAAGCATTCCATTATCTGGTTCTCTATTTGAGAAGGAGTCCTTACATGAGAATCAATCCAGTTTTGCCCCTTTGTAAATACAGATGTTGAACAAGGGGTGAGGTTAAATGGGATTCTAGCTTCCCTCGCAGGAACATCATTATTGCTGCAGTCCTCCTTGCACAACTTGGGTTAGAGGCTCTCTCAGGGTTCTTTCAGATGCTCGGATTCAGTCAGTTGCTATGAGTCTATGATGTAGTTGGTGAGGGAGGATTTCTTCTCATTTGTATCTCAGAGTTGGTCGTAAGTTCAGAAAACATGCAGGATGACATTAAAAAATGAAAACAATTGCAAAGAAGCCAGGTTGGCTGAACAGAGGTCAAACAATGCGTTACTGGGTCAGTCCATCAACAGCATCACAGAGCACCTCCAAGAGCCGAGTTCAGATGCCATCTCTCCCATCTGATCAGACTGCCCACAATGCCCCATTTGGGAGAAGAGCCATCTGGCTCCCAAGTGAAAAAACAGTCATCAGATAGTCATACAATAGAGGGAAAATCCACCTCCTCATTCAACCTTTACTCAGCAGCCACCATGAGACAATGAGGCAGGGGCGAGTACATCTTAGAGCGCCTGCTGTAGACAAGGCTAACCAGCTATCCATTTATGGCAGACAAGCAAACACAGCAGTCAAAATGTGACCACGACAGACTGGTATCAACATGACTAACCAACCAGAGCAATGCCCCGTCCCTGCCTGATGCTTTTCCTCATTAGAAGGCGATCACTAGCACCATGATTTTGGCTGTGTGTGCTCCACTCCAAGTCCTTAAGAACATGGGGACTTATTTTCCATGCCTCCCCAGAACAGAATCTGACACTTAGCAGGTATGCAGAAAGTACTTGTCGACTAAAGTAATGTCTGGGTGAATCAACATTGTAGAAGTCATTCAAAAAAAAAAAAAAAAAAAGGCAATTAGGGCCAGTGTTGTGGCACATCAGGTGAAGTTGCCACCTGCGACACCCGGCATCCCACATGGGCGCTGGTTTAGGTCACTGCTGAGGGCCTAGGAAAAGAGTGGAAGATGGCCCAAATGCTTGGCCACCTGCTACCCACACGGAAGACCCAGAGGCAGCTCCTGGCTTCAGCTTGGCCCAGCCCCAGCTGTTGTGGCCACTTGGGGAGTGAATCAGCAGATCCAAGATCTGTCTCTGCCTCACTCTCTGCAATTCAAATAACTATTCTTATTTTTAAAAAGGAATTATCTGAGGAAATATTGTGTTATGGCAGAAGGCAATTACATTTTGACACGGAAGACATTGGAAAAAAGTCAGCCAAGAGAAGTTTGCTTGGCAAGTACCCAGGAACACGTAGCCATGGGCCTGTGGAGTACATGTAGTTTTGTCTGTCCAGTTTTCTGATGCAACTGTCCTCCCCAGGTCCATGTCACTTGGATGGTGCAACCAATCTCCAATTTCTGCCCTTCTGACCACAGATAGGGTCCAAACAACACAGGTCCCAATTCTCCCTCTTGCATGGCTAAATGTAGAGCCCACAAGAGCAAGAGCAGCAGGAGCAGCATTTGGAAAAATGGCTCATGCTTTCTTGCTCCCGAGACCCCTAACTTCCCTGGTTCTTGTTTTTCTTAAGGCCTGTTTGGCGAGTTCTGCCTTCAGCTCTTGAAGCTATAATTAGCCTTCCAATACACTTTTTCTGGCTCCAGTAGTCTGTTTATTTTTGTTGATTACATTCTAAGCTTTCTAGAAGGATGAGGGCTGATTAAAAGACAAACGTGGTTTGGAAGGGCTCACAGCAATGAGTTTTTATGGAACACTAACCACGTGCAGGTGCCGAGCTGAGTTCTTGTGTATCATCCAAGGCAACTTCAGAACCAGCTCTCTTGGTGACCATGTCCCATGTTTCAAGCAAGTGACTCCGAGGCTGAAAGCAGTGGGATCATGTGTCTAAGCTGTCACTACCAGCCAGCGGTGGACTCTACAGACCAGTCAGCCACTCTCCCACTTTGGTTCACCAAAAACTTCTGGGAAACCCACGTTCTAAGATATGATCAGTAACTGGAAATGCCACCCGTGTCAGGGCCAGATTGTAGGGTTAGGAATGTGGTGGTGGTTGGGGGCAGGGGTGCTTTCCCTACAAGGAGTAGAGTTAGGGTGGCAGCGCTACTTTAAGGCTGGTCCGTCTACCTTCAGAATTGTGTTACGGATTCATTTTTGCTTTTCCTGTACTATGCAAGAAAATTAGGACCGTTGGTTTCCTCCTGGGAAGAGTTAAAATGGGTGCCCGCCGCAGGCGGTTCCAAAGGCTCCCTTAACAGATGCTGGTCCCACTCTCCCCTTTCACTGCTAGCACTGCTGATTCGCATTCATCGCCTTCAAGCTGCAGGTCCCAGCAAGTTCAGTTTCCCTCGAGTGCTACCCTGTCACAGGGCTTGCTCTGCTTCTCGCCTCGTTTTACCAGTGTGTTCATTCCTTATCATTTAGAAAGCATAGGGGGAACCTGAGTATTCCAGTGTCTGTGCTAGGCCCAGGAGTGTACAGGCCAGAAAGACAAGCAAAGTCACTGCTCTCCTGGAACACCCAGTCTTAAGGGGAAAGGCATGAACCATGAGTAAACACACACACACTTATACATAAGCAAACATACACAGCAGGTATGCATTGCCATAAGCATGATGGGCAGAGAAGTTGGATCTGACATGGAATACAGCAAAAGCCTCTGTGCAAGGTGAAGGAGCTCCAGGGAGTGTCCTCTGAGCTGAGAGGGGCAGGGTGAGCCAACCCTGCCAGGAGGCAGGAAGAGGTATCCAAGCAGACCAAGTGTAGGCCCAGCGGTGGGAAAGGCTCTGGCGTGGTCCAACGTCTGAGCATGGCGTACAGGAGACAATGGCAGATGAAGCCAACGGAGGTGCGTCCAAGAGGAATCTGCATTTTCCTGTCCCGGAGTGCCACCTGTTCTATTAGTCCCAGAAGCAAGCATGTAAAATATGAAAAGCCTCTAAAATTAGCAGCACAGAAAATGCAACAAATATGTTTGTCTATTTAAGGTCTAAGCAGCTGATGAAGGGCAGTCTTCTTGCAGCACTGGGTTGCAAGGCAGGTGGCCGATGGGGAACTGACTGCAGACCGGCCTTGCAGAGAGCCTTACATAGCAATGGTCCTACGAACCTATCAAAAAATCAATCAATGAATGGACCATCTCTCAACTGCACCCTGGGAGGCAGAGATGAGGCCTTTCATTTCCAGATGAGGAAAACGCAGCACAGAAGGGTCACTCAACTCTTCAGCTGGAAGACCTAGCATGTTAGGACAAGGCTTGGCCGATTCTAAAACTTCATCACCAGGCCACACTTTCCCCAACTCCATTGTCACAGTGAAATACCTTGAGTCATCTACATTACTTAAAAAAATTCTGCTTACCGGAGACCCTGTTAGAATTAAAACTTTAAGAGACCTACTTCTTGGAATCAAGTTTTTATATTTTCTGCCCTTTGGATACCAAACCCCCATGTTACCTCTGAATACTGGCGACTCCACGATGCTGCCACCAAGTCACTTTGAGGCATAGACACACACTTGCTCCTAAAGGAGATGGACTTGATCAGGATTTGTTTATTTTACTGCATTTCATTCTTGTCTCTTAACTCACTTTTGGGACTTAACATTTTCAGTGGGATTTACCTTCAGCGACTTGTCCCTGAACATCAAGGAGCTAGTTGTAGCACTCTGTTATGTATTTATTTGAAAGGCAGAGTTGGGGACATGGACAGACAGGGACAAGTTTCCATCCACTGGTTCACTCCCCAAATGGCCACAACAGCCTGGGCTGGACCCAGGCTAAAGCCACAGCCGGAAACTTAATCTGGGTCTCCCATAAGGGTGACAGGAACCCAAGCACTGGGGCCAACACCTGCTGCCTTCCAGGTGCATTAGCAGGCAGCCGAGTGCTAAACAGACGGGGGACTTGATCCCAGACACTGACATGGGATCGGGTGTCCCAGGCAGCTGCTCATTCTGCTGTGTCACAGTGTCTGCCCGTATTATCTCTGAGAAACTGGACAATTTACAGCTAACGTCATCGAGAAGCTGGGCGAGCCGCACTAAATGCAAAGACTGAGAGACACTGTGTCCTGGGGGAGTGGCTTGAAGGGGCAGGCGGGCAGAGGGCCTCCAGGGAAGGGAGGGGCCAAGTGCGCAGGGTGGGAAGAAGCCAGATCAGAGAGGAGAGGGTCCTCAGCCAGGGCGACTGTTCCAGAAACCATACAGCACACCTGTGTATGGTGAAGCATTCAACATGCTTGTCACCCCAGAGAGGGCCCCGGGAGCACCTGTGCCCCTGGTTCAATGAGGTAGGGGAACTCGCAGGTGCAGGCTCACCGCCCACGCCGCCTCCTGCCCGGCGGCAGTGGGAGCTGTGCAGAAGCAACCAGCAGCACTCAGGCCGCTGGAGCTTCATGGGATCTCTGCTGTCAAACATTTCCCAGAGATGGCATTCCGACAGCAACGTCAGGATCAGTCCTTTGCCAGCACCCAGTGCAAGCGTGTGGGGGCGGGGACAGAGTGTCCCTCTGTAGCCAGGACATCAAGTGCCAGGCTTGCTACTGGGACCTTAACAAGGGAAGGGATGACATTGCTAACCTGCGAGCCATTATTTCCTCCTATGCAAGGCTTGTACGACGCCTTTTAGGGGCTCAATTCCACCTCCTGAACTGCTACAGCCGCTTATCAGTGTCCTATCAAGAGAAGCTGTCGCCAGCCTCCAGTGTCCCTGGCATCCCCAAGCCTCAGGCTAACCTGAACCATCCTACCAAATTCCTGTACGGGCCTCAGGGTCAGCAAGCCCACGGGGTACTGAGTACCACTGCATCTGCTTCACGACAGAGCGAGCCAGCGATGCCAGCCACAGGCGAATTAGGACTTAGGGTCACTGCTGCTGACGACTTGGAGCGGCGCACTTATCGCTAGTCGGCAAGAAACCCAGACGCTTTCCTCAGCCCCCTCCCTCCCATTGGCTGTAGTCAGCAGACCCTTCAGCGCGTGCGCATTGTATGGCGCTAGGAGGTCAGCTTGGCAAACAAAGGACTCTCTTCCACTTTGTCCTTGTCATCCCCTTCAGCATAGTGCCCGTGAAAGAAAAAGGTACAGAAAGAAAAGCAAACCAGAAATGTTCTTTTCCCCAGGCCTGTCTTCCTTTGAAAGGGGAGCTCCTTACAGCCACTGAGCAGTAACGGCTCCTCTATTAAAGGAGGGAGTAGACAGCTGAACTCCCTGCAATACAGAAAAAGTGATGACATTCAAGCACATTAATTAGAGAATGTTATTTCGCTGTCAGGTATTGAAGCATAAATCTAATTCCCACGAATGACTAAGGCTTATTGCTTTTATACAAAAACTATTCAGAACTTTGTCTTCCAATTATTGGTTTTCTGCTATCTAAATCTAGCACTCATAGCAATACTTTATCTTTTGCCAAGCATACACATCCATCTTGACCCTCGTACCTGCTAAAAAGCAAAGCTTCTAGGAGGCGAGCATTTAGCTCAAGCGTCAGGATGTTGGTTAAGACTCCCATGCCCCCATCTGGGCTATCTGGGTTTGATACCTTGCTTCTGATCCGGTTTCAGGAATGGGGACACTGGAAGACATCAGGGATGGCTCAAATGATTGGTTTCCTGCCAACCACATGGGAGACTTGCATTCTCAGCTCCCAGCTTTGACCTTGGCCCAGACCTGGTCATTGTAGGCATTTGGGGAATAAGCCAGTGGATGGGGCAACTTTTTTTTCCTCCCTCAAAAAAATTTTTACGAAGAAAAAAAAACTATCAAAAACAGTGGATCTCTTTTCACCAAGAGTAGTCTGTATTTCCACCATAACCTAGGAGCACTGTTTTAGGCTGACTGTCCCCTCCAATATGTGCATAGCCTAATCCCTGGAACCTGTAAATGTTACTTGTTGTGGCAAAAGAAGGACACAACAGGTGTGAAGCTAAGAAGGCTGAAGTAGACAGATACCCTGTGTGGGCCCAAGATCACAAGGTTCCTTATAAGAGCAAAACAGGGAGATGGCAGAGTGATGATGGCCTCCTGGTCCTCCCCTCCTGAAACCCTCCAGAAGGGACCAGCCCTGAGGTTAGCCCAGTGAAATGGATTTCAAACTTCTAACCTCCAGAGTTAGAAAGCTCTCAGCCTATATGGTTTTAAGCTGTTAATGTTAGGTAGGAGGTCAAATAAATGAGCTTAGGTGTGTGAGACAAAGGCCTAAGGCATTGACATCTGGGTCCAGCATCCGCATCTCAAAGTCATCCCGAGAACCTTCCAGGTGCAGCCCAGTATCCACACTTCAAATGTCCTGCCCGGATCCTGACGACCTTCCAGTGGGTCCTGCCCCTTCTACCCGATAACCATCCTTCCTCTAAGGTGGGGCGATGCCAGCCAGGCTTCCCCTGTCTGATACCTCTGGGGAAAAACTCAAAGGAATTTTTCGTATTTACATCCAGCAAGTCCTTTGTTCATTCGGGAAGAGGAAAAGGAAAGGGGGAGGGAAGGCAAGACCCAGCCCCTTAAAAGCCCCAGCCTAAATGTAAACTGTGCACTCTCTCCCAGGTTCTGTCTGGAGAGGTGCCCATCTGTTCTTATGGATGTCCCTACCCTAATAAACCTGGTTATGTTGCTGTCCCCTGCTCTGTCTCACGCCCGAATTCTTTCTTGCACGAAGACAAGGACCCTTTGCTTCTCCGGTAACATTAAGTTTGTGGGGCTTTGTTAGGGCAGCCATGGGAGGCTCACCCTGCACTGTTCTGGGCCGACATCCACACTGCCCACCCTGGCTCCACCCCTCCCAGAGCACATCCACGTGAGGAATTCGGGAGCAGCTCCCTCCTCTGTGACCCTGAACAACACAGCCTGGGTGTTGGGGGCTTGAAGGATTCAGCAACTCTGGACCATGGGGCCATGCAGGAACAGTCAGGGGTTTTTGACAGCAGTGGTGGCTACACAACGGAGTTGGGAGCCATCAGCATAGGAGTGCCAGTTGAAGTCAACCCACAGAGACCACATAAAGAGAGCAGGATGACTTGGGTAGAACTAGGAAGGGAATCAAGGAGATTTACTAAGCACGTGACAGCTTTCTGTGTCTTTGAATGCCTATCATAACAAAGTGTGACCTAGAGAGTGAATTTCTAATTTGTCTTGAGCTGAAAGAAATCTCAGCTAGATAGGAAGAAGAATGCATCTCATTAGAGGGAAGCAAGCAGCAAATCAAGTTCCTTAGCTCCACACTAGGCCTGGGATAGAAATACTCTCATAATTTCCCCCTTAAAGAGATTACAGCTAATTTCACTATAATAGGATGTGTGTGTGTGATAATGGTGTCAAGAAGTACACTCCAGGGACAGAATGGAGGAGAGTTATTCCAATCTAAGAACGTCCATGTAGGCATAACTTTTGAGGAATAAGTAGGGAGGGACAGAAGGGGGGAAATTCAAGCTATAGGAAAGGCTACAAAGCCATGGTGGCCTCTCCCGAGACTGTGCAGAGTAAGGAGGACAGAGCCCCCGAACAGAGTAAGGGAGTAAGGGTTAAGGAGAAGGCAGAGGTCAAACAGCCTGAAATGAGTCCAGAAAGAGATGAGTAAGAAGCCTGGAGAAAACAGCAGCAACGTAGCAAGGTCGAGAGCTCAGGAAGCCGGGAGCTCTGACAGAGGGTTGAAAGGGCCAGGGAGGGTCTTCTCAGAGCAAAAAGAGCCCGACCACAAAGGACTCGGCAGTGCATGGAAGTGAAGAAGTGGAGGCTGTGTATTGAGACTGCACTTTCAACTGCCTTGGGTAGAAGGGAATGAGATCCATGCCTGCCTGTCAAGTCTTATCTCTAGCTGTCCATGTCTGTTTATCTATTGATCTACTTGAGAAACAGATAGAGACCAAAAAAGACACCGCCCATGCACTGGTTCAGTCTTCAGATGCTTGCAACAGCTGGTGCTGGGACAGGCCAAAGCCCAGAGCTGGGAAGCCGGTTCAGGTCTCCCACATGACTGCTAGGGAGTCAACAACTTGAGCCATCGCCCACTGCCTCCCAGTGCTGTGTGAGCAGGAAGCTAGAATTGGAGGCGGAGCCAGCACTGAAACCCAGGCACTCTGATGTGGGAGTGGCTATCCCAAGCAGGGTCTTAACCACAAGCCTTAACACCCACCCCCTGTCAAATGCTTTTTTTTTTTTTTTAAGATATTTATTGGAAAGAGTTACAGAGAGGTAGAGACAGAGAGAGGACTTCCTTCTGCTGGTTCACTCCCTATATGGCCACAATGGCCAAAGCTGAACCTATCAGGAGCCAGGAGCTTCTTCCAGGTCTCCCACACAGGTGCAGGGGCCAAGCACTTCTACTGCTTTCCCAGGCCATAGCAGAGAGCTGGATCAGAAGAGGAGCAGCCAGAACTAGAACTGGCGCCTACATGGGATGCTGGTGCTTCAGGCTAGGACTTTAACCCACTGCGCCACAGTGCCAGCCCCCAAGTATTTAAACTGTCAAGACAAAATAGGCTTTGTAGGCTGCCACCAAAAACAAGAGAAGATCCAAGGTCACAGTGAGATAATGGGAATGACCTTGGACCATACTTAGTCTTGGGCAAAGCTAAGTAGAAATATCACCAGAACAGCAGGACAATCTGGCTGACAAAAATTAAGATTCTCTGTAAAGGTGTATAGGCTTGGCACATCCCTCAAAGTTTCATGTGTTTGAAACTCAGCCCCAGGATGATGATGCTGAGAGGCAGGAGGACTTCTAGGAGGTGGCACCTGGGGCAAGGCTAACATGTCTCTGGTGGGAAACCAGTTAGCTCCCAAGAGAGGGGCTATTCTCCAAGACAAAGCCTGATGCCTCCCCACTCAGTTCAAGTCGTGGCTTCTCCATTTCTGATCTGGCTCCCTGCTATTATGCCTGGGAAAGCAGAAGACGGCCCAAGTCCTTGGGGCCCTGCACCCACGTGGGAGACTGGGAAGAAGCTCCTGGCTCCTAGCTTCAGAGCTGCTCAGCTCTGGTCATTGCAGCCATTTGGGGAGTGAACCAGCCAATGGAAGACTTATGTAATAGATAATTAGACAAAAATTAAAAATAAATGATCTGTTTAGAAACACTATATACAAAATACATGAAATTTGTCCCCCTTGCATACATTTTAAAAATTTTTAAAAAAACAGGAAATAATCCACCCCCCCAAAAAATTGCTATGCAGTGCTAAGAGAATGACATGAGGTTCACTGAGAAATATATGGCTCCTCTTGTTTCAGACTATTTCTGTCTACAATGCAAGTCTTGCTACTCTTCTTAATTTAACAACTCAATTTTACACAAAACAGTGTTTAAAATACAAAAGATAATTATTAAATCAAAGATCCAAGGATAACTGGTTTCATTAGGTATACACAGGAAGGGTTTTGTTTAGATAACAAGCAGAACTTTCCCCAGGGGACTGAGAAAGCCTCGCATGGAGGTCTGGATCAATAAATCATCTGTCATCCATTGGAGGATATGTGTACAGAAGCAAAAGGGTGGCTCATTTTAAATGCTCAACACCCCCCCCCCCATCATCTGAGGACACTCACAGTTAAGTTACAGAAACACTGATGAATGGCGTTGAACATTCGATTCTGCATAGGAGCCCCAGCGCCTGTTCAACCCTCAGCCTTTTTCTCCCAGAGTCTGTGCAGGTAGTACAGGTTCTGGGACACTCGGTAGGCAACTCACATGACGAAGAACACAGCTGTTAAGCAAAGAGACCATCCAAACCCAGGATTGGACAAGCTCCTGGTTTGGACATAGACATTATGAAGCATCACAATATATATCGAATAAGTAACACTTGTTCAGCTGATGAATGGAAGATACAGAACAAAACTGAATGGAATGAAATTGAAGGTGCATGGCACAGAGCAGCCAAACCCACCACTGCTTCAGACAATGGCACATTGGATGGATCCAAAGGATTCCAAACAAAACCAGAGGTATGAAATACTTTAAGACAAAATTAGGGATGTTCATAAGTGTTTTAACAAAGATTCAACATCAGCTTTTCACAAGAGGCCCAACACATTTAAGATTTTAGTTGGAAATGACATATAATGGAGAAATTCCATGGGATAAATTTCCCTCTGTAGCGCAGGCTAGAACTCATTTTGCACCTCCAAGCGAGGTGTTTGGAGCAGCAGCTAAGACATGCTTGGGCCCTCGCATCACATGCTGTAGCCCCTGGGTTCGAGTCCCAGCTCCACTCACCTAGCTCCCTGTGAATGCCTCCCTGAGAGGCAGCAGGCCACGGTTCAAGTAGTTGGGTCCCTGCTACCTATGTGGAGGTTTCAGGATGCATTCCCAGACCCTGGCTTCAGCCTCACCCAGGTCAGCAATTGTAGGAGCTCTCTCTCCCTCTTTGCCTTTCCAACAAACAAAAAAAATTTTGAGAGGCAGAGCTGCAGACAAAGGGAAACCAAAAGGGATCTTCTATCCACTGGTTCACTCTCCAAATGGCCACAATGGCTGGAGCTGGGCCGATCTGAAGTCAGGAGCTTCCTTTGGGTCTCCCATGCAGGTGCAGGAGCCCAAGCACTTGGGCCATCTTCCACTGCTTTCCCAGGCTGTAATTAGACAGCTGGATCAAAAGAGGAGCAGCTGGGACATGAACCATCACCCACACTGGATGCTGGAGCCACAGACAGAAGTCTAGTCTGATATACCACAGCACTGGTCCCCTCAAACAAAAAACACCTTTTTTAAACACCTCAAAAGTACTCTAAACTTCTCTTACCCGAAATAGGATAGCAGGCTCATTCATTATCTACATAAACTAATACTTATGATTATTCTAATGCATAACAAAAAGGCACTAGGTTCCAGGGATAACACTCCTACAGCTAACACGATGAGCTAGGGCTGGTCTTGAGGATTTCCAGGTGTGCCTATCAGGTGCAGACACCTGTGAGCATGTTTACAGAGGAGGAGGATGACTGGGCGGAGCAGCAACTCTGCAGACACCATCTCGGCCCTAACTGCTGCCACGTCTGACATCAGGTTCCTGTCTATTCTTGCACAGCCATGAATACCTCCTGAGCGCAGGCCAAGGGTTTCAATTAGAACTACACACCGTGTCGGGGAACATCAACCCAACACCAACCCAACAGTACGTTTTGTCTGCTTGTTCCTGCAGGAGTTCTTTCCTAGCAAACAGCTCTTCATGGTGAGAGAATTCCATATGGACGTAGGAAGCCTTCATTGGAAGTCCACATTTTTTCTTTAACAGAAAATGGCACGAAAGGACCCAAGTCTCCCTCACCATCATTCACTCCAAGCACTGTCAACAGCCCATCTGAGGAGGGGGCGCGCGCACGCTCAGCACTGGAGGTCACGTGCCAACGCAGCGCTTAGGAAACCACAGGAACCAGCGAGAGCAATAGGGCTGCCTGAGACCGGAAGTCTCAGCCCACCCACTGCCAACTTCCGCCTGCACAGAAGACGCACTGAGAAGCTATCAAACGTCAATCTCAAGGCAGAAAACCCTACCGTGCTGCAGCAGGTCTTCATTCGGACCGACCTCAAGCCACTACCGTGTACACTCGCCCAAAATGGAAAGCAGAACCCCGGCAGCCAGCCACGGTGCGGTGCGAGCGCTGTTATCAGATTGCTACGATCAGCGAGCTCTGCAGGACAGCGGCAGACCCGCCCTCCCCAGCCCACCGGAGAACGACACAGAAAACTGGCAAGCCCACCACCATCATCATTTATGGAGAACCGACCTTGGGGCAGGCCGATGCCAGAGGTTTCCATGGCTCACCTAACTTAAACTCATTCTCCATCTCACTGCGTTGTAAGGATTAACAGTCATTAAGGGCTAACCATGTGTGAGGCATTACCTAAGGGCTTTTTCTTTACCCCATTTAAGCATCCACACATGTTTCATCACCTCCATTTTACAGGAGAAACCGAGGCACTGAGGGGTTAACTTTCTAGCTGGCAGGTGGCCAGATCAGCAGCTGAGCCCATGCAACCTGTTTCTAATGCTCACCTGTTTAACCCCGAGAGTCACAGCTTCACAGAATTACCTTCCCATGCTTCTAGACAAAGGATCAGGCCCTGCTGATGAGGTGGACCAGACAAAATGCACTGGTCTAACCACAGAACCTACTTTCCCAAGCTCGCATGTGCTCTCTCCCCCCGCCAAGAACAGGCATTTGGATATTTTTAATATCAGACAAAAGAAGTTCCCATCTACCGGTTCACCACCCAAATGCCTGGCATGGTTGGAGCTGGGCCACACCAAAGCTGGGAGCCGAGACCTCAGCCCGGGTCTCCCGCACGGGTCGTGGGGATCTGACTGCTTGAGCGAGGATTTGCTGCCTCCCAGGAAATGCATTAGAGGGAAGCTGGGGATCAAACGCAGGTATTGTGAGGGAGAATGGGGAATGTCTTAGCTGCTGGGCCAAGTGCCCACCCAAAGGGGCATTTGACCTTGGACTTGAACAATGAGGATTTCACGAGATGGAGGGATAGGGCATGGGTGTTCCCTGAGGGGTGGGCGGAAGAAAGGGTGTGTACAGAGAGCCTTTGGTCACAGAGGGGTCAACGGCAACAGACAGCCTGGAATGGCACAGGCCCTGCTCGCCCAGTTCTTGGAGGAAGTGGCCCAGAAAAGACACCGCACTCAGGCAGGATGGGGCACTGCCGAGAACAGCATCCCTGCCACCCTCAAACTACCACCAACCAGCTGCCATCACTGTAAATTCGCCTCTCACCATCGTCCAAAGATGCCAGGAAACACTCCCTTCCTCTTTGCAAGAGGCTTTGCCAAGACCATCATGGCCATAAAGCTGCATACCCTGTTCAGGCCCCTCGTGCCAGACACATCTATGTTTTACGAAAGCAGAGGATTATGGTTATTCTGCTTAGAAGCGGAGCACAGCCGGTGCAGGAGCCAGACTCTGAACCCCACATTTGGAGCACAGCCGACGCGTCAGCCAACCCTGGAGTAGCGGAGGGTGCCCAAGACGCATCTGGACAGAACTCCCAGCAAGGCTGGGCGTGTTTGGGGACTCTGCTGGGCAGGGACACCTGGCGCTGTGCTAACAGGGAGCACTGGCCCCACAGTGATGATTTCATGCCCGTGGGAGCCGAGTGCCGCTGCGGGGAAAGTGAGGACAACAGTACTGGACAGGCCGTGTGGGGACCGCCACCCTCAAGCCTACTTGTGAGCTAAGCCAGCCTGCCCTGGGGCTAGGGAAGGCAGAGACAGGTGCATGGCCCCAGCCGGCCGGAGTCAGCTTCTCCCTCACTGGAAGACGAGAATTTTCATCACAGTTACAAAATACCGGCAGAAAACACTTACTCAAGGGCACGGGTTTAGCTCGCTCCCAGTTGTGGAGGACTGGAAGTTCAGACTGCATTGTGCAGGCCTGGCAATGATGGCCCCTGGCAGCATCGCCCGCTGGCAGCAGTAGGAACACAGAAGCACGGACGGACAGTTAGTCGCATCTCCAACCAGGAGCGGAAACAGCTTACTCCTTTTATAACAACCATCTTATGCCACCCACCTTAGGCAACGCCGCCTGCCCCGTGACCTCCCACTAGGCCCGCCTCTTAAAGGATCCACCACCTCTGGGGCCTGTCACCTCGGGGTCCAAGTTGCCAACACTTGAGACTTTGGTGGGCAGAGACACGAAGCACAGGCTAACCCTAGCAGGGGTGAGAGCCGATTTCTTCTTGGGGAGTTTCAGTGCAGGACCACAGAGAGGCAGGATGACCGGGAAGCAGCCAACTGATATCAGGGGGCAGCCTGATAGTCCCGCTGGACTGCAGTGAGCATGCGCAGGCTGGGGCTGATTGCACGCAGCTGGTCTCTCCTAGAAGAATCACTAAGAGTGACGGCACCTGCTAGCCTTTCTCCCGCCCCTACAGCTCCACTCCCCTGCAGAGAGCATCACCTGAGAGCTGTCTCCACTGGGCAGTGCCAGCTGCCAACCAGCAGGTGCTCAGCGCACAGTGCGAGTTAGGGGGGTTGCTCACCCCCTCCCTGCCTTGCACCCTTCTTTAAGAAGGGCTCCCGGGGGTCCTCCCCACCCCTGCAGTTCCCTTGGGCCCTGGAGTAAGAACTGCTCCTCACTCTCGCCACTCCACAGGCGCTTCGGAGACCCAGGCTCCTGTCTCACCCCTGCAAAGGATCCTTTCATCCGACTATCAAATCCCAGCCTCGCAGCCTTTTGTCTCGGTTGGGGCCGATGTGTGACAGAGCATGAGATAGAGAATAACTGCCACACAAATCAGTGCGAGAAATGCACACTGTCAGGACAACGCCCCTGTAGGACGTGACAGCTGGGCAGAGGCCTCCTCATTCTTCTCCCACTGTTACAATAACTCTTTCCACCTGAGGCAACCTAGGCAGGACGCCCTGGAAGGCCTCGGTCACACAAGCAAAAGGCCAGGGGGTCCCCTGTCTGTCCCTGTCCTATGCTTAGCCCACCAGTCATTCATACACCAAGCATCTGTTGAGCCCCTCTTAGGTGGCAGGCATCGTGTGAGGATCTGAGTATGCACATGGGGAGGCGTGACCTACACAAAGTCCCTGGCCTCCTGGAGCTTACGGGGTCAAGGCAGGATGGAGCGGGGAAGGGAGAAACAGAGGCTAAAACAGCGAATGGAGCTGACAGTAAACAAATAATCGCGCAAATACGCCTGGAATCCCAAATCATGGCAGGTGAATGCAAGCACCTCCAGGAGGCAGAGAGTAACGGGAGGTCCCGTGTAGAACCTCACCTCTCGTCATTGGCTGCAGCTGCTGTGGCCAAACCATGCATGTTGTGGGTGAGGAGATGGCAACAATGGAGATATCTAGGGAAAAAATGCCTGTGCTGATACTGTAAGGCCAACGTCACCTCCAACAACGTGTGTTCAATGCAGGATGAAGGCCAAGGTTAGTCCAGACCCTGTCTTCAACCCACACTTTCAACACTTGCTAGGTCTTCAGATCACCTGTGGAGCGAGACCAGGGGACCAGTCACTTGCTTTGGCTTCATTTGAGAGCAGGTGGTCAGCACTCCCCTTTTCCTGTAGCCACAAAGCACTGAGACCCCTCCCGCCTCACTGCCCATCACCTCCTTGCTCCCCGTGTGGGGCAAATGATCCGAGCAAATGGGGCATGGGAATTTCTGAAAAGGAGAGGAAATCTGCCTTTGACTTTCCTTTGCTCCCCCAATGTCTTGAACGGCACCCAGCAAAGATCAGTCTTCTGATGGCCGCCTCGTGTGCTGGACTATGGAGCATTGACTTTTGGGGGGACGGACAGGTCTCAGGTGACAGGGTACAAGCTTTGATGCTTTTATGTAACGCTCATTTAATTGTCACTGACCAGCTGTCAAGTTCTTGCTATGTGCCAGACACTGCGCTTGTCTCAGGGGATACAGTAATGAGCTAGACCTACAGGAAGCCTGCCCTGAAGGTATTCCCAAGTGTAGCCAGGGACACAGACAATCAAGTGAGCAACTGCAATACATTATGGCAAGTGTTACATGGGGGCCACTTAACAAAGGCTAGACAAGTCAAGGAAGACTTCCTAGGAAAAGTTTTTCCTTTAATACCTGAAAAATGCATAGCACCTGGACCTCACAGTACAGTGAGTAAGATACTGAGACTGTTCTAGGAAAAAGTGACAGATTCACGTACAAAGGTCCCACGGTAAGAGAAGGGTGTAGAGATACTGCAGGGAGGGAGTTCCCTAAGACTGCAGATAAGGATATAAGAAAAATCAGAATGAACCCAAGGCTGAAGTGGTGCATGTGGCCAGGTTACAGCCAGCCTTAGAGGCCAAGTTGAAGCAATTTATCCTCTATCTCAAGGCCAGTGGAAGTCCTTGAAGAGCTCTAGGCATGAAAATACGTCATTAGGTTTAAGTCTTGGAAAGGTCAGGTTGACTACGGACTGCAAGAATGGGAGATTGCTTGGGGAGGGTGTTGCAATCATGTCAATGAATGACGATGCTGGCTGGGACTCGGGTGGTGGCCCAAGGTACGACGACACAGAGTGGGCTGGCACTGTGGTAAGCAAGTTCAGCTGCGGCCTGCAGCACCAGCATCCCATACGTGTGCCAGTTCGAGTCCCAGCTGCTCTGCTTCCGATCCAGCTCCCTACTAAAAAGCAGTGGAAGATGTCCCCCAAGTCCCTTGGGTCCCTGCACCCATGTGGGAGACCCGAATGAAGCGCCTGGCTCCTGGCTTCGGCCTGGCGCAGCCCTAACTGTGGCAGCCATCTGGGGAGAGAGCCAGCAGATGGATGATCTCTTTCTGTCTCTCCCTCCTCTCTCTGTAACTCAGCCTTTCAAATAAATAAACAAATCTTAAAAAAAAAAAAAAAAGACAGCATGTTGAGCTATTTAGATGACTGGGTTGGCAGGACTTGGTGTTGGGCAGGACAGACAGAAGGCATGAGTAAAAGGAGACTCAGGACGGTCTCGCGCCGCTTCCCTGCCTCCCTAGGGAACAACTGGATTGAGAAGCAGCAGAGTTAGATGGTGAGAAGGAAAGGGAATGAGTGAATCCTGAGACAGAAGGAGTTTGGGGCACTTTAACGTGTCCGACTGAAGACATGCAGTAGACAGGTGAGTAAACTCTTGTGGGCACCGAAGGGGAAGCCCGGGTGGGGTACAGGTGTGTAAGTCATTGCTGTAGAAATGGCCACTGGGGCCTGGGATATGCAGCAGCTGTTCAGAGAAAGCAGTCAGGGGGCCGGGAGATCGTGGATGCCATTCACACGGAGCAGCAGAGGAAGAGGAGCCCAGACACGAGTGCTCCCTGGGCAGGAGTGCTACAGAGAACGGAGGTGCACGTGGGGGCCGTCGCACACCCCCAGCGCAGCGAGACGTGCTCGGCAGCATGTTTAATGTCCTGGGCCACAGTGGCCCTCGTTTTAAACTAATGACAATAATAACTCTAAAACCCACTGCAGAGGTGTTCTGAGGACCAGGCCGCTTCCTGTGCAGGGCCAGGTGTGCACCAAGCATCCATCGGTTATTTCTCACTAGCATTCAGTGTAGTGCGTGACTTGCAGTTCCCTCAGTTTGCCAGAGGCGTGTACACAACAGCAGGTATACAACACACCCACGCTGGATATGCTGCTCGCACGCAGACCCACAGCCAAATGAGGCTTATTTCTGAATAGCACTTTGAGCAAAGAACAGTCCTTGACGTTTTCCATTTCTCCAACAGCCCTTGAGCAAGCAAGGAAACTTGTTTCTCATCTAAGAGATCCAAAGAGCTTACTGAGATCCTTCAGAATGTAAGAAGCTATAAACAGGGCCTGAACCCCAGTGTCCTGGCTGGAGGTTCGCTGATGACTACAAGTCATCTCCTTTCTTCACCTGCGTGGAAATCCATTTGTTGCTTCATCCCAAGAGCACTCCAGAAAGTTTCCATTGGCTTTCAAGATGACGTTCGCCTGAGACCATCCCTGCCCTGTTAGCTGGCTACACCTGGTGCTGTACAGGGGCTGGGGGTCAAACACCTTTCAGAGATAAATTTCACTCCTACTACAGCACTCCCGTCTATAGTCTTTCCATCTGCCAGACAGGAAGCGCCAATGATCAATCCACATTTGCGAAACACTAAATAGATGACCAAACTATGCTTTATCCTGCCCATCCCCATTATTTCCAAAGAACTGGTAGAATGAAGGCAGTCCACACAGGCAAAAGAAATTCATGTATTTCCTGCACTTCGATTTAGCGTAAGAAAATCTAGCTGGTGTGTGTTCAATTAAATGAATCTTATGCCAAAGGTTCAGATCAAAAGCAGCGATGTTGCATGTTCAGAACTCTGGAGAGGCTGACGGTTGCTTGAAATGTATTTGTGCTCCTGGACGCGGCATTGAGTCAGGAAGGGTTAGTCTCCAGCTGACACTGTGTTCCGAAGAGCACGCAGACAGCGAGGTGAGTCACCATGTCAGCCACTTCATCAGAATTCCTCCGGGCAACAAGGGGCTCAGCAGAGCATAATTAAAGCCAGAGACGCTGAGCATTAAGGGGGGGGGGGGGTCAGAAAGATCCAGGTGAGAATGATGAAGATTGAAACCAGGCATTTAAGCCCTGCTCTCTCCTCAAATCCACGAAAATGGCAGGAAAAGGACTTTGTTACAGACAGAAGCACCAGGATGAAGAAAACAGGGAGAGAAACAACAGCGATGAAATTTTGGAGGCTGGAGAGCAGATGGCCAGTGGTAAGGAACTCAACAAAGCTGCAAATACGAATCCTAAGGCAAGAGTGGGCAAGCCATGGCGCAAGCAGATTCATGTGTAACTCCTCGACGGCTCAGGAATTAGCAACATCAGGCATTTCTGGAAGGAGGGGTTTCTGTTAGGGCCAAACACAAGAGGATGGACTGGAAGTCTAGAAGAGACTGTCGGATCCCCAGGCATCCCTCCTACACAGCACAGTAGGTCATAGGATCGTCCCAGTCCATCATCCCTCCCTTCACCTTGGGACTTTGTAGTTGTTCCCCCTAAAAGCAGAATATATAGCAGGGTACTTCAAGAAGTTCACAGAACCTGCCTATTATGAAATGACTGTGCATGGACTTCAAAAAAGATTTCTGCCCAAAAACAAACACCTTTTATTTACTTGAGTTTATTATTTTATTTACTTGAGAGGGAGAGAGATGAAAGAGAGCTCCCATCTGCTCGTTCTCTCCCTACACGCCCACAACAGCAGGTGGACCAAAGCCAGGTATTTGGAACTCAAGCTGGACATCCATGTGGATAGCAGGGACTACCTGAGCCTGGGTCTGCATTAGCAGGAAACTGGAATTAGGAGCTGGAGCTGGGAACTGAACCCAGCTACCCCAGTATGGGATGCAGATGTCCTAACCAGCAGCTTAACTGCTTAGCCCAACACCCACCTCTACATAGATCTCTTAATTCCATTTCCCTTGAACTTTTGCAGTACCCATGTGTCTGCCTCACCAATGCTGTGCTTGGCCAATGGAAGGTGGCCAGAAGCGCCAACAAACATGTTCTGAGCCTGGACTATAAAAGACACCGTTTGCATGCACTTTGTCATGTTAAAGGTCTGGCGTGGCCTTGAGAAGAACAGGAGACTGTCGGCCCAAGAGTGCCTCACGCGGTAGCCTGCGGCCTGAATCCAAGCCCAAGTAGACCCAGCTGCCCTCAATCACAGGAGCTAGAGGCAAGTCGGAGCAGCAGGACGCCACTGCCACGTGTGGTTATGTGTCCCAGAGCCATAGGCTCCCTAGAAATGAGATACCGTGGTAACAGAACCCACGACGTGTGCGATTGGTCTGGGGGAAACAGAACACAGTGGCCATATTAAGGTGTTGCCACATTTATTTCCAGAGGCTAAAAAAACTACTAGGCAAATATCACAGGAGCCTAGAAAAATGGCTTTCCATGTTGCATAACAGCAAAATATTTGGTGTAATTATTACTTCCGGTAGCTGGGAAGATTAAAAATGCAGCTAATGAGCCTGAAGCCTTGAGCTCGGAGGTTTCCAGGCAAAAGGTTGACAGCAAGGGCTGGGGTGTTACTCCGCAGTCGGCCAACGCTAGTGAGGAGTTGGTAAATTGGGCAGAATTTAGGGGAAGGCCTGGTCCACGCATGTGCAGCAGGTGGTAGAGGCGGGACTCGGCAGAAGGCGGGGCCCATATGCCTTGCTCCCACCCCTCTCGGTTGGGCCTTGCATGTTTCCCAGCCTGCCCCTCACCATGCCCAGCGCCCCCTAGAGGGCTTTATTCAGACCATACTTGAGCACGATCCCGGTGCCTGGGGCTCAGCAAATACTCCCTGCACAAATCAATACCTGGTCTTCAGCTACTCGTGCGACACCTACTGGGAAAAAGCCCCAGACCACAGCCCCTCCGCCGCCTGTCTTCCTGGCGCGAGCACTGAACACACACAGAGAAGGCGAATGTAGGTCACTCGGGTCCCCAAGTCTGTGGAACAAAACTGAGCACAGCTCCTGGGTTCCTGTGCTCCCGCCTCACCCCAGGCCGGCTGACACCCACCAGGCTTGCAAACCACCCCTCCTCTGCCTAGCACAGGCGGTACCAGACACACTCAGCCCTCACTCCGGGGGGAAAGGCTTCTCGTGTGGACACCCCTGGGCCTGCTGTCCCTACCCCCCGCCACTCTGCTCTGATCCCAGCGGCAGAACACACGTGCTATCAGCAGGCTCTTGATGGCGGCTCTCCATCAGCTCCCAAACCCAAACTGAACACCGGGGAAGGTGAAGGGAGGGAGGAGGGAGACTTTGGACAACAAAGCTGGGAGGCTCCAGGTTTCCTGTGACTGATTTTTTTCCAGGCTGCCCAGAGAGCAAAATGATCCTTGTTGGGGAGTGGAGGGTCTTCCACGTAGGTTGTCACACACACACACCACAGTGCACCCACTGTGCACAGAGCCAGCTGCCGGGGGCAAGAGCAAGACTCTTCTTGCTTGTTTGATGTCATTCTAATAAGCAGGTATCTGACAGTCCGTGCAATGCTCTCTCTCTCACTCTGTGGCATACGTGTGTATACATACACCTGTGTTGCCACACAATTGCAAAGAAACTGCCTTTTGTGTATGTTTGCAGCAGCATTTACGGCTTAGGGACAGCTGTGGTTCTGTGACCCAGATGCTTCGATTCTGATTAGGTATCTCTTTCCACCAGCTGTGTTTGCTGCAGCAGCATGCCATCGCCATTTGTGGTTATGCGTCCCAGAGCTTAGTGGGCCGACACCTTCTCTTTCCCAGCATTCCCTTCGGTCTACCTCCTTGCCTTCCTCCCCACGGCTCTGGAGAAGCCGGGTGGCTGCGCTGACTGTATCAAGCCTGCATTTCTCCCTGGGAAGCCTGCTCCCTCAGTGCAGTGAGCCATCAGAACAGTGTGCATCTGCCCTTGGAAAACCAATGGTGTCCCTTCAAGCCGGAGGTGCGTGGCACAGCGACACAGCCTCCCTCGCCCTCTCCACTGTCACCAGATGAACTACAGCCACGGCTGCAGTGGCACAGTCCTCGGTCTGGGAGTGTCTGCCTGCTGGCTCTCCCCACAGTAAAGAACCCGGCGGGAAGCATGAGGTGGCCCTAGCCCCGTGGAAGTCTTTGTGACATGAGCCAAGGCTCAGCTGTTGGCTCCGAGGACCCTGCCCTCACTTAAGCCAACTGTGTTTGTCATCATCTCTCCTGCCTCCAAATGGGAAAGATGTAGAGAGCCAGGCACACATCTGCATTGCCCTGACTGGCCCATCACAACAAGGATGGCACGCAGCTCTCTGTCTGTTCTTTGCAGAGCTAAGGAAATCTCACTGTAGGGTCACAGACCTCAGAGGGCCTATGATTAAAAAAAAAAAAAAAAAAAACAGTTTAAAGAGAACCAGGACCCAGCCCAGAGCTGGGTCAGGCTAATGGCATGCCAGGTACAGAAAGGTCCAGGTTTTAAGATGACTGGGTTCAATGAACCAACACAAACCAGTTTCTCGAAGAGTTTATCCAAACACAGCTGGTGGAAAAAGATATCTAAGCAGAATCGAAGCATCCAGGTCACAGAACCACAGTTGTCCCTAAGCTGTAAATGCTGCTGCAAACATACACAAAAGGCACTGTCTTTGCAATTGTGTGGCAACACAGGTGTATGCATCTGTATACACATATTCTGCAAAGTGTGTGTGTGTGTGAGAGAGAGAGAGAGAGAGAGAGAGAGAGAGAGAGAGAGAGCACGCATTGCGTGGACAGTCAGATACTGCTTACTAGAATGAGATCTAAAAAGAATATGGCCAACCAGTTACATTCCTTAGTCCCCACTTAAACCTAGCCTCAAAGGACTGAGCAAGGAACAAGAGACCCTACAAGGCTAAAGATCTTTTCCTCTGACCCATGCCACCATGCCCAGGTAGAAGGCTTCCTGGCCAGCATTGTGGCATAGCAGGTTAAGCCACTGCCTGCAATGCTAGCATCCCATATGGGTGCTAGTTTGGGCCCCAGCTGCTCCACTTCTGATGCAGCTCCCTGCTAACATGCCTGGTAAAGCAGCACAGGATGGCCCAAGTGCTTGGGCCCCTGCACCCATGTGGGAGATCCAGAGGAAGTTCCAGGCTCCCAGCTTTGGCCTGGCCCAGCCTCAGCTGTTGGGGCCATTTGGGGAGTGAACCAGTAGATGGACGACCTCTCTGCCCCATGCTCTCTCTCTCTAACTCTGCCTTTCAAATAAATAAGAAAATCTTTAAGAAAAGAAAAAAATTCACTTCATTTTCATTCTTAAAATACATTTTACCCAAAGTACATTTTATAGCTTAATAAAATACAGAGATATCAATTAGGGAAAAGCTAAATTCTGAAAAAGCCTTATTTAAATAAAAATTTATTGTGTTTCTTCCCTCCCCATTCCCATAGAAATACGTGAAAACAGGAAAGATTTCTTCTTTAATGCATCTCCGGGAAACACGGGGGCTCTTTTGCTAATTCACTGAGATTTATGAATGTAATTGTGAGGCTTGCATTATTGAAAAGGATCTAGTTCTGCATGCGATAAATTCAGAGAAAACAAACAAGGAAAACAGTTTTCAAAGGCACAGTACAATCAAATATAGACAATCTATTTAGACTCAGCAATGTTAGCATAACAAATGAGCTTTAAAAAAGGGAAAATAATTATTAGGCAGATGGGTGGTGAAAAGAAGAGTTGAGTTTTTTTCTCTCAAGTACAAAGCCTTAATCTGAAGCCAAGCAAAGATAAAGATAAACAAGAAGTTGCCCTCCACTGCCAAAGAGCATAATACTCAGGAAATTAAATGGAATCAGTTTGAAATACTGACTGCAGCTAATATGAACTTAGCATCCTGATGCCAAACGCAACATTAAAGCAAGTTCCCTATTTTTAGGGCTCTGTATCTTGCTGGTTGCGTAATGAACCAGGATACGTCTTGGCAAACCTGCAGGCAGCCTGGAAGATATTTGTTTTCTTTCCAAAAATAGCTGGAGTCTCCTAAAATGCGGAGTGGATGCAGTGACCAGAACACTTGAGGAAACTGCCTCAACCACTGGATCAAAAGAGCTGCACCAGGAGCCCCGAGCTAAGGGTCCCACACCTTGTCTGGTTATTCAGGAACCTGCGGGAACACATGGAGAGCAATTGAAAAGTCAGTGCTTTGGGTGTGGTGTGTGTGACACGTTATATGGAATTGCTAGGAAAAACCAGGGAGCTCCAGAGCTGAGGCCTTGCCAGGCTGTTGGCATGGTGCCCCTGACCTGGGACCTACCAGGTCACGGCAACCCCAAACAGAGGCCCCCACCTGACATCTGGCACATGTCTCCCAGCATCACCAGAAGACTTGCCCCTTCCACCCGTGAGACCAACAGCGTGACTCGGGCTGTTTCGCTTCTGTGTCAGCATCACCAAGGACTCAAAACTCAAGCAGTATAATTCTCCCACAGGCATCAGTCACCACGCTGGACTTCAGTCCCCTCACCTACACGACGAGAGAGGAAAAGGCTGGCCCCGACAGTTTCTGAGATCCTCCCCAGCTCTAAAAATGGAATCACAACGAGCAACTGAGATAACCATCTTGGGCACCAGCAATGAGCGTGTTTGTATGTGGCCACAGCTCACAGCTGGCTAAAGATGGACCAACGGGCTCCCCGGGGGCTTTGAGGACAGTTTATAATCCCGTTATAATCTCATAATGCTCAAGGGCATGTACTCTCACAGCACAGTGACTCACACATTCAACGTAGGGGAGGCCATTCAGAGGAGGCTGTACGTGATGGTCGCACTATCTCCTGTTAATCCTGTAAATGGGCTATTATCCCCACTGTGCACTGCCGGAAGAGGAAGCTGAGTCAGAGAGAGGCTGGATAATTCTCCCAAGGATGCTCGGAACTGGGACTCCAACCCAAGCAATGCCGTTTCATTTTATACGCAACCGCGCAGTATCTGAGAGATGCCAGTTCCTTAAAATTCTAGCCTACTTTTATGTCATTTTTAAAACTTTTTCCTTGGGAGAAATTCCAATCAGCTAGAGCAGTTGCAGAAATGGTGGAAGTGGCTAGCATTATGCTTCATCAACCCTGAGAACGCTTTAGTGAATGCAGCCTGCATCTATGAGACAACCACCAAACTCCAGAAATGAAGACAGAAACAGCAGCAGCAGCTCAGCCAGTCCCGAGTCACGGGCATCATTCGACTGTCGTGGCTGCTCAGCCTCCTTCAGCTTGCTGCAGCTTCTCCATCTCGCCTTGATTTTCAAGACCTTGGAATTTTTGAGGATGACAGCCCGGCTTAAAGAACGCCCCTCGATTTGAGTTTTTCTGATGTATCCTTATTATTAGCTACAAGTTATACTCTAGCCTTCCCAGCACTTATCATGTGGCATAGAATCTTGATTCATCCCATTTCTTGCGATATTAACTGGAGAAATTCTGCAGAAACCCCAGTGTAAATGAATTCTATTTTTCCTTTGTAACTTACAAGTCCTATGTAAGAAGACACTTTGAGATTCTATAAATATCTCATTCCTCAAGAAACTTTTGAGTCGTTTATGTGTTAATTAATTTATTTATATTAATGTGAACCCAAGTTCCTCTTTCACTCATTGGGTTATAATACTTTACCATTTTTTAATGCTCAAGTTATCCTAGGTTTGGTCAGTGGGAAGACCTTCCCAGATGGCTTCTAGATGCTTCTGACACATCTTCATCATTCTTTGAGTCTTATTCTTTGGCACAACATGACATTCCAGGCTCATCTTGTACTTTGCCCTAGTTCTGAAGTTAGTCATTCCCCAAAGAGTGTTGGTTTCTTTTGTGGGAAATGGTAGTTAGGAGCCAGCAACGAGGCATGAGGTGTGCTCATAGCCACTGCTCACTGCTGCCATTGCCCCCACCCCACCATAGACATCCTGTTCACCCTTCTCAGACTTCAACTCTCCACACTCAAGCTCCCACATCCTGCCCTGAGCCACTATTTCTCCCCTAGGACCTAAATACCTAGTCCCCATGCACAGTGAATATCCATCTTGCTGTGCCCCATCTAATGCTTTTGGATTGAACCATTCCAGAAAGACAGAGGAAGAGGACTCAGACCGCCTTCAGATCATCTCATTCGCTATTTCTTCCAGGCACACTGGAAAGAATGGTAAGGAGCTCCCATAATACTCATTTCCATTTTCTGTGCATTTCCATTGAGATGCACAGGTGCCCATCACACTGTTCTGATGCACTCTCCTGGCCAGTATCCAAAAGGTAATGGCAACTCCACTCAGAGCAGAGCTCAGTGAAGTCGCTGCCAGAAGACTTTTAAACATCAGAATCTACTCAAGGAAAAAATAAGTTCCTTCAGTCCTAAGAGCAGGATGCAGTGGAGCACACCGCCACTGACCCACTGTTCAGGGGAAAAGTAGGTCAAGTACTTTGAGTCAAAAATGTCCTCGAGCATGCTGGAGCAACTGCTTTTTATGCAGGTGGAGTGTGGGGTCCAGAGCTGGGGGGGGGGGGTGTTAGTGGGGTGGGGGGAGGGGGAGGTTGTTAGAAAAACAAAAAAGTGGGGGCCAGCGCTGTGGCTCACTTGGCTAATCCTCTGCCTGTGGCACCGGCATCCCATGTGGGCAAATCCTTACGAGTGGGCTAGAACTTTTTTCAGGGTCCTTCAAGAATTAATGTCCAATGGTTTTGGCTTCATCTCATGGTCAAAGCTTTTAACCAGTTCTTCATAGGGAAAGACTGAACTACTGTAGCTTTGGAGCATCTCAAAAAAGCTAGTTATGGTATTTCTTGGGTATTCCAATGTCTATTTTTTTAAATATTTATTTTATTTATTTAAATGGAAGAGTGATACAGAGAGAGACAGAGAGAGAGAGATCTTTCATCCATTGGTTCACTCACCAAATGGCCACAATTGCTGAGGCTGGGCCAGTATGAAACAGAAGCCTGGAATTCCATCTGTGTCTCCCACGTGGGTGGCAGGGAACCAAGTACTTGAGCTGTCTCCACCGCTTTCCCAGGCACCTTAGCAGGGAGCTGGATTAGAAGTAGAGCAGCTTGGCCTGGAGCCAGCCCTCATGCTGGATGCTGGCATCACGGGCAGCAGCTTAACCTGTTGCACCATAACACTGGCCCCATCCAGTGTCCATTTTCTAATTCAAGTTTCCAGACAACAAACTACTGGCATTTTCTACTACCCCTCAAGTCTCCCTTACCCTCACTGTCAGTGACAAAACAAAGGCTGGGCTTAGCTTCACATGTGGCTTGGGCCAGGTATAAAAGATTCAGCAAGTTGGAATCCAGGGAATTATCAGAAAGACTGTAAAAGTTGTCATTTTACCATGAGATTTCTAGACCCTGGATAGAAATCTGCAGTCTTAGGTGAGTATCATCTTATCTCCAAAGGAAAATTCCCTAAAAATACTATTAAAGCAGAGAGCCAAACGGTTGCTCACGTATTACTCCCAAGGAAAATGCAGAAGCCTACACTTACCCACACAAAAACCCACGTTCATCTCAATGACCCTGAAGGCAGTGACTTAGCAATCACGCACCATTGAAGAAGTACCTCTGCCCAAGAAGGAGAGAAACAGTGCATAGACCGAACCACGCTGTGGCAAAGTTTGCCAAACTCAAGTTAGGAATCTGTATTTGCCTTTCTACCTTGAGAGTCCAACAGAACACACAGGCTACTTACAACAGAAACAAACACAAAAGAAAAGGGGTAAACCTCTCTCCCATTCAGCCTGTTCCCATTTCTTGATTTGTTTGAGCCAAAGCTGGCTTTTGGTCTGTCTGTTTAGTAACTGACTTTGATGAAGTCACTTTTAGTACTTCCAACAGTCTGCTACCTGCACCCTTTTCTCCTACAACAGGTTACAGAATGAAGGGCTGATGGAGGTTTGGATCCTTGCTACTTGAAGTTCCCAGACCAGTGGTAACAGCATCGCCTTGGGGCTTGCGAGGTGTGCCAAATCTCAGGCACCTCTCCAGATTTACTGGATCAGAATCTGCACTTGCAGGAGCTGTGGGCAATTGAAATGTACCCTAACACATGAGAAATGCTGAGTTAGCACAATGCTTTTACATACTTCAAATGAGATAAACCTAGTTCCTATTCATTTGGCAAGAAAGAAAACAGATTATGGGGCTTGTTCGTGGTAGAGCAATAACTGATAATTTACCCCATGCAATTTTCTTGTGATATTATTTTGGTCTTAGAATTTATTTTTCCTTTTGGCATGTTAAGAAAACCAAATGTATTAGGCAGTACCAGTAGTGTGCTGGCAAGTTGGTTTTATGGAGGAGAAAAGTCTTAATTTATACCGTTTGCCAATTTCCATGGTGTAAATACTCCTTCATGGTCAATTTCAGGATACCAGCCAACAGCATGCAAAAAATCTGAATATGTAACAATTGGATTTTTTTTTTAGTTTGACAGGTAGAGACATAGACAGTGAGAGAGACAGAGAGAAAGGTCTTCCTTCCGTTGGTTCACCCCTCAAATGGCCGCTATGGCCGGAATTGTGCCAATCTGAAGCCAAGAGCCAGGTGCTTCTTCCTGGTCTCCCATGTGGGTGCAGGGGCCCAAGCAATTAGGCCATCCTCCACTGCCCTCCCAGGCCACAGCAGAGAGCTGGATTGGAAGAGGAGCAACCGGGACTAGAACCTGGCACCCATATGGGATGCCAGCGCCACAGGCAGAGGGTTAACCAAGTGAGCCATGGCACCGGCCCCAACAATTGGCTTTTAAAGCTCATGAACTACTCCAACACAACAATAAAGACTCCAATAGGAAAGTTCTTTGCAGGTTGTGGCCACTCCTCACTCAAGTCTATTCCAAATGAAAGGACATCAGGCTAGACTTCCCAGACATGCTTGTCATCATGACCTGTCTCTACCCCAGAACCTAAGAAGCTTCCCTGTTAATTCCTGAGCACACACATCTATATTCCCAATCCTGTTCCACCTGATACCCTCTCATCTCATCATATCCCATGATGCCATGGGACTTTCTGGATTGCCTTAACCTGCCCCGTATTTCCCACACTGCTTCCTGCAACTCATCTGTTCTCGAGGTCGTGAATGAGGAAAGATGTCACTCTAGTTCTTCTTAGGGACAAACCTGTTGCATGGCCAACCTGCACCACAGGTGGTAGATGGAGGGATAGAAAGAATCTGCCTGTTGGTAGCATTTTTTTTTAAGTTGCTGGATCAACCTTCCCAAAGCTTGCCTTCTTAGGAACTTTCTATTACATGAGCCGATAAATACCCAGGTTTTATATCCACAGTTTAAAGCAAACCTAACAGGTGGGTCTAGAAGGAAAGTTCCTTGATGGAATAAGTTCCGTCACTGTGAACTCAAAGGAGGCCATCACAAATGCAGCCTCTGGGTCCTGCAGTCCCGGGAAAAGAGAAAGCATGTGGCAACGCGTCACTTCACAGCCACTCCTGATGTCAGTGTGCCACAACAGACCACAGCCTCACTGAAGCTGCGGCGTCGGAAGGAGCCCAATAGCCACACTCTACTTCCACCAAAGGCTTCCATGGCAGGTAACTAGCTGCCTCTTACAGAAAGTAAGAAAGTCATGCCCTTCCAGGGCCGGCACTGTGGTGTAGCAGGCAAAGCCACCGCCTGCGGCGCCAGCATCCCACATGGGCACCAGTTCAAGTCCCGGCTGCTCCATTTCTGACCCAACTCTCTGCTATGGCTTGGGAAAGCAGTAGAAGATGGCCCAAGTCCTTGGGCCCCTGCACCCACATGGAAGACCTAAAAGCAGCAGCTCCAGCTGTTGCAGCCATCTGGGGAGTGAACCAGCAGGTGGAAGACCGACCTCCCTCTCTCTCTCTCTCTCTCTCTCTCTCTGCCTCTACCTCTGCCTCTCTGTAACTCTTTCAAGTAAACAAATAAAATCTTAAAAAAAAAAAAAAGAAAATCATGTCCTTGTAAGATAGTACATTTTATTAATTTACATTCTCTCTTTTTTTATTTTTTATTTATTTATTTATTTGACAGGCAGAGTGGACAGTGAGAGAGAGAGACAGAAAGAAAGGTCTTCCTTTGCCGTTGGTTCAGCCTCCAATGGCCGCCGCAGACGGTGCACTGCGGCCGGCGCACCGCGCTCATCCGATGGCAGGAGCCAGGTGCCAGGTGCTTTTCCTGGTCTCCCATGGGGTGCAGGGCCCAAGCACCTGGGCCATCCTTCACTGCACTCCCTTGCCACAGCAGAGGGATGGCCTGGAAGAGGGGCAACTGGGACAGAATCCGGTGCCCCGACCGGGACTAGAACCTGGTGTGCCGGCGCTGCAAGGCAGAGGATTAGCCTGTTGAGCCACGGCGCCAGCCAATTTACATTCTCTATGATGAGTTTACATATGCCTTCCTCTAATTTCTATTCTCTAGTTCCCATTCAGATCTCTTATTGACAAGGCCAAGGCAACTTCAGCTGGCTGACAAGGTCACAGCAGAAGGTCTGTCTCAGCAAGGCGTGAGAATGACAGCTGTGGTCCTCTTGGTGGTTTTAGGTTTGATGGGAACTAAACTCTGCATAAGAAAGCCAGAGCTTCCTGGTGGCCCCGCTAATGATTGCTGTATTCCTAATTTCAGGGAAGAACACTTAGTTTCATTATCCCCAAAATGTCCACTGCTTTGTAGAATTTTAATCAAGCAGAATGTTAGTGTAGGAGAAGGGGTTGATGCTTTATGCAAAGTTGAGCTGTTCGTGGAAAAGAATTAAAAGGCAACAGGCTCCCTGGTATACGCTTCCCACTACAACAAAGACAAATGTTATTAAAGCTTTAATTCAACATGTGCAACAAATACAACAATGGTTACGATGTCAAAACTGTGGAACAGATCTAAGTGAACCTTCAAATAAGTACAATAAAGAAATTAAAGAGTTACAGAAAGAACTGCATTTGAGGGGATACATTTTAAAAAGGGCCTGCTTTGAACTTGGGGCTTCTAGCAAAGATTAGATTAGGAAGGTACTATTCCAGCTTGTGTGGCCAATTTCTGCAGAGCTCGACAGCACTCCAGGCCTTGACTTGTGTGGGCAGCCCGTTATCTCGCACGTCTGTGATAGTAACCCATGCTCTGAACATGCCTTTTAAAATCAAAGAAATTGTAACTACATGTAGACATAGACTCTAAAGGCAACATAAACTACAACCTCGATGGTTCTAAGAAAATGGACAACAGACCTGTTATTGTGAGAAAAAAGAATCATTATGTGACTTATGATATAAAAATAAAGTCCGGTGCTCGAGAGCTAGAGCCATGCCAGGAGCCTTGCTGTGAGAGTGTCTCACCTCTTCCTGCGCTAACGCCTCCCACACCTTCGGGATCCCCAGACCTGCTGGAGCTGGACTCGGGCATCTTATTACCTCTCCCCTCTGGACAGAGCCCAGTGACATGCCTATAGGCATAGCCCTCCACTCGACATTACTCCAGAAGAATCTACTTTCTCTGTACACAAAGTTATAATCTGTCATGATTCACAATTTTCTATACTTTTTCATGAGAATACCGCATTATAAAGGGCACACCAACTTCTATAACCAAGAATCATTCAGATTTCATTGGCTTAGTTTAATTCTCCCTCACATGGATTCAAAAGCAGGGTTCTGATGGGTGATGACTCGGGCCCAGGACTCTTCCACCTTGCAGCTCCTCCAGTATTAGCACATGACTTCCAAAGTCCCCATGGCAACAGAAGGAGTCCAGGATCTGGTAAAAGCCGTGGCTTTGGGCCAGGTCGGGAGGTGGCGCACATCACTTCTGCTCACATCTAACATCAGAGTGCAAGGCAGAAATGTTTGAAACTGTGTGACCAAGAGGAAGAGAATGGAAATATGGTGAACAGCCTGCCAAACTCTACCACAAGTACCATGTTAACTGCCTAAATGAACATTTACAAGAAATCCAAATTATCCACAAGGGAGTGATATGCCACAGGGAATTAGGGATACCAACACGTTTCCTAATATTTCATGAAAATAGAAAATGTTTCCACACAGAAGATGAAACATCTGGAATAAAGTGCCTCCCAAAGGCTTCCTAAGAAGTTTATTAGGAAAATCCATTTCCCCTACGGCATAATGAATGAGCGAATAGTAGGTTGAAAGTAAAAACTTCTAGTTCTAGAAAATTTCTGTTACTTAATTCTTTCTAAAGAACAACAATGTAATGCTGCCTTGTTATTCTGACAGTATTAGTCATAGTCACTCAATAGTTAATAAAATGAAGCAGATGCAAAAGAATAAACTGATAGATTTCATTACGTAAAGAAACTTCTATATGCTAATTAATAGTATAAAACTTAGGAAAATTCTTGTGATGATAATGGCAAAGAGCTAATATCCCTAAAATATAAAGAATACTTGCAAATAATGAATAATAAAAATAAATATTCTGATTAAAATAAACATTAAACAAGTCACAAAATACAGAGTCAGTAAAACAAAATGGTTTGACTCAATAGCAATCAAAGTAAAACAAACAAGCAAACAAAAAAAACAAAGATGGGGCAGGGTTTGACCTAGCAGTTAAGGGCCACTTGGGATGCCCACATCCCATATGAGAGCGCCAGGGTTCAAACCTCAGCTCTACTTCCAATTCCAGCTTCCTGCTAATGCATAGACTGTAAGGCAGCAAGTGATAGCTCACCAGGCAGCGGGGACGGCTCCCACGTGGGAGACCTGGATGGAGCTCTTGGCTCCCGACTTCAGCCTGTCCCAGCCCCAGGTGGTCTGGGCATTTAGGGAGTGAGTCAGCAGATGGAATATCTCTATCTACCTCTCTCCCCCTCCCCCTCTCCTTCCCTTTCCCCCTCTCCCTCCCCCTCTCCCTCCCCCTCTCCCTCTCCTCCTCTCTCTCCCCCTCCCCCTCTCCCTCCCCCCCCCCTCTCTTTCTCTCTCTCCCCTCCCCACCATTCCTCCCTCTCCAGTAATTTTCCATTTAATAGTTTCAGACTGTGGTGGACCATTAGTAACTGAAGCCACAAAAAATGACACCAAGGTAAGGATGCTGACTGTTGCATGTTTAATTTTATAGAGTATTGCGGAATAACATGTCTATGATAAAAAGGCACTGGAATGCTGGAGAAGAGAAAGAACTAGAGCTTTCAAAACAGCTGCTGAAAATCGGGAACAAAGTGAATGCTTATTGCTTCCTGGTCTTAGCTATCTGTTGGTGATAGCACAGCGTTTGCAATGACCTTAAAATCTTAAAATGTCAGCAACTGATCCATGAACAGAGTTACAAAGCACAACACAAGCCACTAAGGAAGAGCGCTGCATCCCCATCGCTTCCAAACAGGGGAGCAAATAAAATCAAAGAATTCAAAGTTCATCTGTAAAATTCAAGGACTTTCATTGGGGAACACACCATCTCACTTTGATGTGAGAACAACATGACTCCCAGTTTGCTTCCACTTTTGGTGAGCGTGTCTTTCTTCCTGGGGATCCCTTGCCTGCACGGGGCAAAATTCCTAGGGGCCCCTATTCAACCCTTAGCAAAGGAAGAGGCAGAAAGTTGGATCAACTGGCTGCAGTGCCCCACTCCCTGTCCCTGTGCCTGCCCTACAGTGGTGCTGCTAACAGCACAATGCAACAATGTCATGCCAGAGAGATCTGAGCCCAGAACCTGACAGCCTCAGATCACTGGCAACGAGAGTTCTGGAAACCCAGTGCCGTCCCACCATCAGTAAGGCAGCTGTGACTGCACAGCCTTTTCTCTCATCACAATCTCTTGACTCTCCACTAGCTGCAATTTTACACACACACACACAGTGCATGGCCCAACAGATGGATCAGGCTGCACCCTTCTTTCAAGGCAGGGTAGCCAGAGGGGTCCCAGGGCCTCCCCTCCGACAATGATGGGGCCTGTGGGATCCGGATTACTAGCCAGGAGAGCAAGTCAAAGCCTCAAAGGAATAAAGAATACGGAAGACCGTCCCTGATGCAAGTCTGCTCATCCCTGCGCCCTGCAACCTTTAAGCTCTGCATGTTAATAAATTCTGCAGAACACACGAAAACCAAGGTTCTCCATCTGGGGACCTCTAGGTTTCACTCTGCCATTCCACCCTCACATGAGTAGGGAGGGGGACAATTCCCATTCTGTCCACATAACTAAAAGGGTCTTCCCAGATCAAGAAGTTTTTGCTCCCAGCCAGCACCGTGGCTCACTTGGCTAATCCTTCACCTACAGTGTGGGCACCCCGGGTTCTAGTCGCAGCTGGGGTGCCAGATTCTGTCCTGGCTGCTCCCTTCCAGGCCAGCTCTCTGCTGTGGCTGGGGAGGGCAGTGGAGGATGGCCCAAGTGCTCCCGGGAGACCGGGAGGAAGCACCTGGCTCCTGGCTTTGGATTGGTGCAGCACCAGCCGTGACAACCATTTGGGGAGTGAACCAATGGAAGGAAGACCTTTCTCTTTGTCTCTCTCTCACTGTCTATAACTTGCTCTCTCTCTGTCTCTCTAACTCTGCCTGTCAAAAAAAAAGAATTTTGCTCCCAAGGAAACCACAGAAGTTGGAAACAGACAGCCAACAACTTTAAAGAGTGGTTCGTGTTGCTTGCAAATGAAAGAATCAAAAATTTAAAAACAAAAAACCGAAGAATCTTAGAGTGAAGATGCCTGCCCCCCCCCCATAGGTAAGAGAAACTTCTCTGGGTCAAACATGATCAATACTAATTTTTATGACAAATAAGGTTTTTTTCCAGGCTGGAGTTTAACCACCCAAGTCTTGGTGAACAAAGCCAACCCTCTGAGGTCAGTGGCTGAGGCTGAGGCACTGACCAGAGTACCTGGCCGCTGAAGATGAGTCATTTTGTCTGTAAAGTGGACACAGTGCCACCTGCCCCCAGGCTGCTGTGAAGAATCCATGAGGTCAGGCGTGCACTATGGGTTCCCGGCACAAGGAAAGTGCTCACCGTCCCTCTCCCCATTCCCTGTGCCTGCCATCCACCTTCCCCCCACCTACGCCAAATCCTCTTTTATAGAGAGAAAAAACAGCTGTCCAAATGGCATGTCCCTCTCCACTGTGCTCTTCAAACCATCAGTGTGCGCTCTTCTCTTCCAGATCAAATCTAGGAAAACCCCAACACGTCAACTGAGCAAACGGCCAGTGTGGGCTCAGAGCGCTTTGCCAGAAGCTCCTCTGCCTGGTGACACACACCTGTTAGCAAAATGCCGGCTAGACTTCTCCTGGGGGGGCGGCGGCTTCAGAACCCAGCCCTGGGTGGCCTGGGATGGGAGTCTGACATGGTCCCAGGAGGAAGCGCAGGTGGCACCGGCATGGGCTCAGCCACAGAAAGCTCCTTCTTTGGCCCCATGGGTGGGTGCTCTCAGCGCATGAGGAAGCCCCCAGGGCAAGGCTGAGCACCACCTGTCTCTGCCGAATCTGGTGACACAGAGAACCATTTGTTCTTGCAGCACAAAGTTAGATATTTTTAAATTAAAAAAAAAAAAATGTTGATCTGGTGCCATCCGAGAGATGTCTCCGCTTTTACGGAAGCTGAGCCCTGCAGGGTCGTTTGGAGGGTGCGCGGAGAGCTCTGCCTGGCTGAGCTGCTGCCCGTGCCTCCCGGGACGGATGGGGAGTCTCAGGGCTTTCTCTGGCTCGGGATTACAATTCTGTCTCTGGATCATCTCAGTCTAACGCCCCAACACAGTGCGCTGATGACTCTCTGTTACCCAACACAACAGTCAACGCTCAAAGCTCTCAGCACTGATTTCAATGAACTCAAAGACATTCTTAAAAAGACAGAAGTTGGAGGCAGTTCTTAATTATCTTAATTATCACGTCTTTCAATAAAGACGGCAGTGAAAGCTGGGTTCTCTAACTCCCAGGCGGGTCTACTGGCCACAGAGTAGGATGGATTCTGCCCGATAAGAAAGCTTGACATTTGCAGACAAAACATGGACAGACTTTTTAATTCCTTCAGTACGAAGTGCCATCCTTGGTGATTCCCACCAGATACTGGATGATAGTTCATCCCATTCTATGATCGCATAGAATTAACCAAGCTCGGTCACAGATGGGGTCGCGTGAAATCGCTGACATTTAGCTGTTTTGGATCTCTGAAAACAATGATTTGATCTCCTATGATTTGACCTAATACCCTCCACTTGGCAATGTCCCACCTTCTGTAGAATCCAGAGGCTGAAACTCATAGATTTATTTCAGATCTGAGAAATGTAGAAAGCAGAAATAAATCCAATTACAGGTGGGTGTGTTCACAGATAAGAAAGCATAAACCATTTGAATACTTAGGGATTCTGCAGTGTCCTCAGAACACTAACTAACTTGCCTGTCAGTTGCTTTGTTAGCATTATTTTTGCGACACTAATTTTCCAGCCATTTTGTAGCCCAAGTTGTTCCAGATACTGAGAATGAAAGCATAATGACCTCTATAATGCCTTCGATTTCTGATTCTTCACAAGGAAATGGTGAATATTTATTTATTCATGTATTTAAACTACTTGCACGGCTTCCGATTTTCCTTGCAACGTTCTTTGAGCCACATTGAGCTTTGAATGGCTTTTTGTATTATTGCATTGCAATACTGTTGGAACAGCAAAAATCTTCCCTTGCAAACTGCCAACCACTGCTCCTGGCTGCCCCCTCCTGGAGGGCAGATTCCTTAAGAGGTAGAACTCCACAGCTCCAGTGAGAGAAGCTCCACCCACTCCCTCTGTTTAGCGCTGTGAAACAGTCATAATTTGCAATGTGTACTCTATCGAGTTGCTCAGTTCCAGGGTTCAAAACTTACATGTGGTTTAGGAGAAATGAGGCTGTTCCTAGGCTTATTAAGGTCTGGCGCTGTGCATAGTGGGTAAACCACCACCTGTGACACAGGCATCCCAAACGGGTGCTGGCTCATGTCCCAGCTTCCGTGAGTAATGCAGCCTTCAACCTCTGCTCTGTGGCTGCACCACCCATCCCTCACCCTTCACCTCACAGGGCAGAAGTGAGGTGATGGCCCCGGGCGGGACCAGATACACAGCAGGCATCAACGCAAGGTCTCACCTATGTCGTTCACTGAAATGCCACTTCATCAAAGACACGGAGAGCCTGGGAGGGTTGACCTGGCCGCCCAACCCTAGTTTTGCTTGAACTGGTGGCTTATCTGCCCCCCTGTGCTCCCCTTGCCCTTCATTTGATAGCTACCATGTACGAGAATGCTCTAAAAGGCATGAGAAGACAGCTAATGGATCACAGGGAAGCCTCACCACCTTCCACCTGTGGGAGGGATAGTCCTGGACGTACCTTGGGTGGGAAGAGAAATGGACTTGAATAGGTATTCCCAAAGCTCCCTGGCAGGAATCGGCCAATTCTCCGGAGGCATAGGAAAACAAGGTGGGAGAAAGAGGAGGAGAGAACTAACGTGCAAATTAACACTCTACCTCTGGAAAGCCCTGGTGACAGATCAAAGCACAAGTCAAGGACTTGGGGACAAACCAAGGGCTCCCAATGACACTGTGAGGACAGCCCAGGCCCTGGCACCAGGCAGAGCTGGGCTCCAGACTCTGGTCGGGCCACTTGAGGGTGCATCTCTCTGCAGATTCGTTCACCTCAGCTTCCTTTTCCAAAACTGGGACCAAAATAGCCGCTCTAAAACGCTATTGTAAGGATGCAATGAGATAACCCACGTACGGCTCCGGCAACGTGTGAGCCAACACATGCCTTCTCCCGTTCATTGTTCCCCTCCTTTTTCTTGGGGTGGGCCTGAGAAAATAACACAGCCCAGGACCCACTCTGCAACCGGATGGGAATTTTTTGCAGGAACAAGCACATTTGACAGCTGATGTGAAATTGGCTCCTCTCTCAGTGAAGTCTATGCATTTCCAGATAGCTCATCCCAAAGGATATTTTTAAGTGTCCTGAATTATGGAGGGTGGGGGGGCATGCAAGATTGAGATGAAGGGGGCCGGCACTGTGGCACTGTGGGTAAAGCTGCTGCCTGCGATGCCAGCCTCCCATATGGGCGCTGGTTTGAGACCTGGCTGCTCCACTTCCAAACCAACTCTCTGCTAATGCATCTGGGAAAGCAGCAGCAGATGGCCCAAGTCCCTGGGCCTCTGCACCCACATGGGAGCCTGGCCCAGCTCCAGTCATTGCAGCCATGTGGGGGAGTGAACCAGCGAATGGAAGCGCGCTCTCTCTCTCTCTCTCTCTTTCTCTCTCTCTCTCTCTCCCTCCAACTCCAACTCTCTTTCAAATAAATAGAAAGATTCAGATGAAAGCTTGAGAGATGAGCAAACCCTCCTCTTGGTGCTGAGAAATGCACCTCAGCACAATTCAGCTGTCCTAATCCAGGCCAACACCATGACCCAACAGTCTCCAGACAGTGCCTCGGGGGAACCGGGTCTGGGCAGAGAATCAGCTCTCTCAACAGTCAGTTCGTTAAGTTGCAGCAGGCAGAGTCAACAACTGGAACTCCAAGAGCCGCTAACTGGATGAGCTGGGGCTGAACCGAGAATCCCCAAAGTGTTCCAGGAAATAGAGGAGATAGAGGTGCTTAGAGGAATCCCAGTGGAGAAGCGGGATTGGGAAGAGAAGAGCGGTGGTGTGGATGGAGCAGGATCGTGAGCCAGCCCCACCAGGGACTGCCAGGAGGAATGCTGGCAGAAAGAGCAGAGATGAGACCACGTGGCCACAGCGTTTGCAGAGGCCTAATGTCCTTGCTCTGCTCCGGGATCCTGGCCAGGACACCATGCACACTGGGGCCCTGTGTCTCCGTAGCTTCATCAGATGGGCCTTGTTTTTGAGAGTTTTAAAGAGTCCTGGTCAGGTACATCAGAGGATGGTCCTCCATTAGAATGTTCCCCCAGTTGGTCTCATGATGAGACGGAGGTTGAGGGGACAGGGGAGGGATGCCCGGGGTTAAGTACCATTTTCATCACTCCATCTTGAGGGTGCACAGTCTCAGCAGGACTGGGCATTGTTGGTGTGGATTGTGATCACTCAGCTGAGGGAGTGTTTGTTGGGGTTCTTTGCTGTGGAGCTACACTCTTACCTTTTCCATACCATAGTCTTTGAAAGAAAGCCACTTGCTAAGCTACTCAGGAAAAATGTTTAAGAATAAAACGAATATGCAGCTTAAATTCTCTATGTGCTATTGGCTCCCAACTGATAGCCTGAATAGTTAGAAGTCTCCGAGACACAGATGCCATGGGTGAGAATTGTTTCAGGAAACCAAGGAGAAGTGGCTGGTTGTGGGCCCACCCAGGGCAGAGCAGGGAAGAGCCAGAGGTTACACAGGCACCTGACTCCCGTCCGGAGGAGCAAGCCTCCAGGACTGTGGAGAACCTAGAGGGCGCTCTGTTGCAGTGGATTCGAGCTGAGAGGAGGAGCGTGGTGGGTGCGAGAGGCACAGAGTCACCACACAGACCCCAGAAGTCGGGTGAAACCAGACCAGAGGGGAGCAGCCCACAGACTCGTTTATTTGAGTTGGTAGAGCAGCTTAAATAGCCAAGGCAGCCAATCTGGTCAAGGGGTGGTCTATGCCCTAACCAATCACAGCCTGTTGCCAGGCAGTTTCCGAAGCCATCAAATCATAGCCTGTTGCCAGGCAGGCTCCACTGCCATGTGGTTTCTGAAGCCATCCAATCACAGCCTGTTGCCAGGCAGTTTCCATTGCCAGCGGCCATCTTGGCATGGTCTTCTCATTCTACCACAGCACTCCAGTTCAGTTTCTTTATATTTCAAAGAACAAGGTGACCCCCTGGTAACAACTGAGTTCCAGAATCAATAGTTACTTATTTACAGATGTTACTTGTGTTTTATCTGCACTCTCAGAGTGCTTTAACAGCTGCTGGAAGACAGGACCAGGTGCTGAGCAGCTGGGGAAACACACGAGGATTAATCCTGCCCTCCCGTTCTCTAAAGCCCTTCCAGGAACTACCCATGCCTGCAGCTTGCTAGTCCTTCAGTTGTACCTGTTCCGTTCTTCCCCAGTTCTTTGTCTTCACAGCATCCCAGGTCACACAAGATCTCTGTCCAGAGTAGCCAGGAGCAAGAACTTTCGTCCTCCCTGCCCGCAACGATCTTCCCCCAAAGCCAACCTGGAATTTTTCAAGTATTCTCTGATTTCATTCATGGCCATTCTGTTCATGTTCAGTCTACTATAAATAAATCAATCTTCGGAAAACTTTTCTGATTTTATGGTCTTTGATACACAAACAAGAAAAACACTGTGTGTCTGATTGCCAATTAACCTTCAAGTGCCTATGCACCACAGCCCCAGCTGAAATCTCACTACGTAGAAACTCTGGAGCATCCCTGTGACACAGAGAGGTGGCATATTATGATAGCCTCCGACAAACAGGAAAATGCAAACAGGGAGAGCTTTGGGTCTATGTAAGCAAAGACACAATCATGACTGGAGCACGTGACCTTGCCTGCCGACCCCAGCACTCCCTGCTTGTAAATAGTGAATGGCCCAATCCTTGCATGGACAGCTCAGGCACACAAGTTGATACAAGCAGAAGCGCAATGACACACTTCTACCATTCTGTGTGTGTGCAAAAGAGCAGGAAGAGATAGGAAAACAACTAATATCATGTTGTCAAGGGGTAACTAGCATATCCTGTTGTCAAGGGGTAACCGGTGTGTCAGAAATCACGTGTGATTTCAGGGTACAGTGATCTATGAACAAGCACCTTGAGTCACACCAGTAAAGACAGGAAATGGAAAAGTAACACCTCTGGCCATAAGCCACTGCTACTATTTTGTAATAACCCAAAGTCTGCATCTGAGTAAGGACTAAGTATAGATACACATAACCAACGCAATCGGCCATATACCCAGGGCCAGTGAACATCTAGACAAGAAGGAATCCTAGTTCATCCCAACCAAGGGTTTTCAAATGCTTCCTAAATCTTAGATGAAATTGTACAAAAACAAACATATCACGTTGGTTGGGTGGATTGGCCCATGACTCCCTGGGCTTTGAAGGGCATGAGATAAACACCATCTGAAAACCACCTTTTGAGGCTGATATTGTGGCACAAAGGGCTAAACCACACCTGCAATGCAAGCATCCCGTATGAGCACAGGTTCGAGTCCCGGCTGCTCCACTTCTGATCCAGCTCCCTGCTAAAGCACCTGGGAAAGCAGCAGAGGATGGACCAAATGCGTGGGCCCCTGCACCCACTTGAGAGACCCCGATAAAGCCCCTGGCTCCGGGTTCATTATGGCCAGCCATTACAGCCATTTGGGGAGAGAACCAGCAGATAGTAACTCTCTCTCTCTCTCTCTCTCTCTCTCTCTCAGACTCTGCCTTTCAAGTAAACAAGTCTAAAAAGAAAGGAGGGAGGGCGGGCAGGCAGGCAGGCAGGCAAGCCACCTCTATTCTGATGTCCTTATTTTATACAATTATTTGAAAATGTGCCCAGATTAAGACAAAACTGTGTGTACTGGGGTTGGAGGTGTTCCTCAAAGTCCTGAGCTTATCTGTTCACGTTCCAAAAGTTTGAAGTATAAGAACTTCAAAAAAAAAAAACTCATTAAAAAATACATTTATTTTCATGCAAGAAAATTGTGAAACCCATGCATAGTTTGCTTACGATACGCATTTGCCATGGACTTGAAGGCCCCTGGTAGCTGCTATAGCAGTACTTCCCACATCAGAGTACACACAGGAATCACCCCAAGAGCTGTCCAAACACCCAAAGCCCCAAGACGCTGGCTGGGGAAGGCTGGGGTGTGGTCATCACAGGTTTGCACCTGCAGTCTGCTCCTGGCTGTGGCTGCCGCTGGTCTGGGTGCTTCACCTTGAACTTCACCGCACTGCTGGAAAATGCAGTCTCAAAAAGCCTCCTTATGAGACCCTCGTGCCCGGCGCACCAAGGTCATTATAAGTTCGTGCTGAACAAATGGGTGAGGGAAAGCCCCAGATGGAAGGCTGGCTGCTGCCACTTCTCACTGGAGCCGTTCAGAGGCGGGCCTTCCAGGGCTCATCTCTGTGTGGGGTTTCCAGGCGCTGCAGGCTTTCTGGGTACCCTGGTGGGTTGCAGTGGACAACGCATAAGCCACGTCTTCCGTGTTCTCTGCACGCCTCACCCCTTCCCTTGGCCCATCACATTCACTCCCCAACATGTCCCACCCTGCTCGGGGCCCTGCTGAATGCAAGCAATGGGTGTCCTTATGCCCTGACTTCTGGTTGGGGTGCACCTCCTGAAGGTGCTGGCCAGAGATTAGGAGGTGGGAGGAGGGGGAGGTTGGTGTCTGCATCCGCCCGGCTTCATCCCGGCCACTCTCTGAGACCCTTGCAATGGCCCCTGGGAAATAGTGCTCTCTTCCTAGCCACCTGCTGTGAGCTCTGGCCACTTTCCATTCCCCACCTGCCAGGACCATCGGAAGTAAAGGCGCCCAGCCGTAGGGAGCCCTGGGGCACTGCCCTGGGACTTAAGCATTTCTGTAAGTCCTACCCTCACTTTCATAAGTCACCCCTTTGATAAATGCTCCCAGACTGCCAATTTGAGAGCGCCTGCCACTTCCTGTCTGGACTGCCCTGCAGGTGTGTGGCTCTGACTGCCCTCAGCAGGGACGCCTGGGCTGCTGGACCATCCCCACCCGTGTCCTGCTCTGCCTGTGCAGATTGCAATTTAGTAAAACTACCCATGGCTTCTCTACCTCACACACGGAGAAGCGAAGAAGTTACATTTTTGGAAACTCAAGTGTTTATAACCCAAGTGAGCTGTAGCACTGGGTACATGCAATGGCTTACAACCTCAAAACCACAGACAAATCTCGCATGCAGATTTTTATAGACTTTAATTGCAGTTTATTCATTTGATTGTTTGCGAGTAGTTTGAAGGCTGACTCTTTCGTTAGTAGAATGCCTGTCATTCAGCTATGGTTAGCTATTATTCCACACCACTCACTGGTGTCTGATTGTGAGCTAGGCACAAGGTCAGACCCATGAATACAAGGTGAATGCAACAGACTCTTCCCCTGCTCTCATGGAGACTACAGCCAAGCAATGGAGAGAGGATAAAACACAAATTACATTGCAGCAAGTGCTGTGCAGGAGACACCCCTGCTGTGAGAGTTTACAGGCAAAGCCAGAGGGGACAGAAGGTGGGGCTGGGGGCAGGGGGGGGGGGGAGCTGACCCTGCCTTGGGAACAGCAGGATTACCTGGCCGTACTGCACCTTACTACAGTCTTTCCAGAATCTTCTCCTGCTGGGAATCCAAATTTAAAACAAAAACACAGGGGCCGGCGTTGCAGCGTAGTGGGTTAAGTTGCTGCTTGCAATACCAGCATCCCATATGGGCACCAGTTCGAGTCCCAGCTGCTCCACTTCCAATCCAGCTCCCTGCTAATGCGCCTGGGAAAGCAGTGGAAGACGGCCCAAGTGCTTGGACCCCTGCAACCACGTGGGAGACCTGGAAGAAGCTCCTGGCTATGCATCGGCCCAACTCCGGCCATTGCAGCCATGTGGGGAGTGAGCCAGCAGATGGAAGATTTCTCTTTGTCTCCTCTCTGTCTCCCTCTATAACTCTGCCTTTCAAATAAATAAAATCTTGAAAAATATACAGTAATGTAAGCTATTTGAAAACTATTGAGAGAGGGAATCAGAAAACGAAGAGTTGAGAAATGAATATTTGGCCAGCATGAGGCATTACCTGGAAATGGTGACCAGGGGGAAAAGAAAGAAAATATTGTGATCATTACCAACATTCTCACATCATCAAAAGAATAATTCTCTGTTTTTGTCCTACACTATTTTTATACCATCTTCCCACTCCACTCTGTTTGGGTTTCTCTAACAAGGATCCTATGAGAATTGGGAGACTTCTTGCTGCCCTTGAAGACATTTTGGTTAGAACTGTTGTTTAGCTTCCCCAAGAGTCATTCTAAGTATTCAGATTGCTAAGGGGCCCTGAGACAAGCCAAAGTTCTCAAATTAACTGAAGTCTCACGCAGCAAACTGTGAGGGAACTACAGCTAATGAGGGAACTACAGTTTGGCCGCAGATGCTTCTCTGCCTCACAACTGTTCCCAGTAGATGTCATCTTAAAGCCACACACACACACACACACACACACACACATACACACACACGTGCGCACACGCACTGATGGTCTTTCTGGGCCTCCCTGGGGTCTGCCAATCTCAGAGGGCTCCCTGCCATCCCTGGGACAAACAGGCGCCTGCCCCTCCCATCCTGGCCAGAACACCCCCCCCCCCCCCGCCCCATGCGGAGTGTGATTCCTGCAATTTGCACCTTCCTTCATTCCCCATAGGGCAACCAGGCAGAGCAGGCTTTCAGGAAGGCCCCAGCACTCCAGACAATCTTCAATTATTTAAAGACAAGGCTGAAAAACCTCTAGGCAAATCCCAGTAAATAGAGCAGGAAATTCGAAAGTGCAGGGGCCTCCTGTCCTCACCTCCTGCTTCCCTCTCCCCACCCCCCAACCTCCCTCACACACACACACACACACACCTTCCCAGCAAGCCCCTTGTTCTCTGCTCTCCTTAGCCTGCCTGTCACAGAAGACCTGAGCCCTTCCACACAGCGGCACAGAGGTTTGCCCTTGATCGAGAAAGCGCTGCACCTGCGAGCTTGTCAGCCTGCCCGCGGCCGATCTCCCAAGTGCAGAAGCCAGGGTTACTATACCCGCACGCATCCCACCTGCGGTCACCTCTTTTTGGCTCTTTGTCCATTTAAACAGGTCCTGCCTCCATCTGCTGGGGCAACTGCAGATGAAGAGCATTTGTCTCCGATCCAAGGTCAGACTGTTCGCAAATGCTCAGTGCAGCTGCCTGCTCTCCTCTGCACCCTCGTTCTCCTGACTCACACTTAGAGTCGGTCCCGTCCTCTGGGTCTTGCAGGAATTGCATTTTCTTTCCTCTTTCCATGAGTTCTGTAAGGTGAACCCTATTATGGCCCCCATCATACCGATAACACAGCTGAAACCTCATGAGATGAAGTTGCCGCTCAGGGTCACCCAGGTAATGAATGGAAGACCTGGGCGGTCGGCCTGGGTCTGCTGGATGCCACAGTCACTCTCTAACTATAATGGTGTTTGTCACAACGGAGCTTAACCCTTCAGCTGGGTATGTGTTACACGTGTGTGGGGGGAGACACGTTGGTTTTAGAGTTGTCTCTATCAGCATTTTCGCCAGGAGCTCTGAGAGGGGAGGCATCCCACAAGGCCTGAAGCATCACTATATTCCCCGAACTGAGCACAAGGCCTGGGCACATAGTAGGTGTTCAACAAACACCTACTGAGGAAAGGGAGGGAAAGACAGAGGCAGCAAGGCAGGGAGACGGGGAGAGAGAAAAAAAGCAAAGAGCGAAGATCTCAGAAAACCACATGATATGTTTGGTAAAAAGCACATAAAAATGTCTAGCTGTCTGAATCCCAATTCCTGGAGCTGAAAGGATGCTGTGGCCCCTTAAGAAGTAAGCAGGCAATTTTCCAGTTGTTCACAGAGACAAGAGTAATCAGCAAGATACAGAGCAAGACATGGGTCATACAGCAGGGGGCTCAGATCCACGTGTTCAGACCACATCTAGGTGGGTAAGAAATGCCCAGAGAGCAAACCCCAAGGAGATATAAGGCAGTGGGCAACTTTGCATTCTAGAAGGTTCCAGGAAGGTGGGTGGGCAGATGACCACTGGCAGTGAGACCCAGGGAGCAGCCTCCAGGGACCAGTAGGGAAAAGGAGAGCATCTTTTAGGCAGCACTCATTCTGGAAAACATTTCCTTTTGCTGAAACCTACCAAGGCTTGTCAGAGTGTGAAGCGTGCACTTTGCACCAAGAATAAGTCAACACTCATGCCACCATCCATCACATGTCTACCGTGTGCCAGACACCGGGCAGCTCATTAACAGCGTAATGGACAAAGCCAATGTTCCCTCTCTTGTGCAGCTTACAAATAAACATGAGCCATGTCAGTGAACAAGCGCTCTGCAGAGAATAAAAATAGGGAACTGTGGCTCTCCTAGACCATACGGCAAATCCACAACTAAATATGAGAGACACTAGGCCGAGGATCCACCCTGCACTTGAGAGTAGCAGGATAAAAACAAGAGGGCATTTTGGGTTTTCTCAAAGGAGCCAAAAGCTACAATCTAGTCTTCTTCCAAGAATTTATAGACATGGTTTTCCTTTAAGAATGGTGAATGCAGTGTGGCTATGTAAAGATTTGAACAGCTCAAAACATTTAAAAAAAAAAAAAACACAGAGCAAATGTAGCCAATAGAAGTGAATGGAGGCCAGCGCCACGGTTCAATAGGCTAATCCTCCGCCTTGCGGCGCCAGCACACCGGGTTCTAGGACCGGTCGGGGCTCCGGATTCTGTCCCAGTTGCCCCTCTTCCAGGCCAGCTCTCTGCTGTGGCCTGGGAGTGCAGTGGAGGATGGCCCAAGTGCTTGGGCCCTGCACCCCATGGGAGACCAGGAGAAGCACCTGGCTCCTGCCGGATCAGCACGGTGCGCCAGCCACAGCGCAGCGGCCATTGGAGGGTGAACCAACGGCAAAGGAAGACCTTTCTCTCTGTCTCTCACTGTCCACTCTGCCTGTCAAAAAAAAAAGTGAACTCCACCAAAACAGTGTCGAGGTGTTAAGGATGGATTCTGCAGGCCTCCAGCACCTGTCTTTCTGGAAACTAACCCAACTCCCGGCCATGGGCATCCTCAGTGGTACAACCTCAATGCCATGGATGACACTGGGACTTCCTAGAGTGGTGACGATCAGAAACTCAGCCAGTGTGGTATCTCAGGGCCTGCAACTTACCCACAGGACAGGCACGGTGGTGGCACTGCCTTGGGCAAAGGCTTGGAAGATTTGAGGAGCAAGACACGGTGCTGAGGGAAGCCGAAGTGGGAGGGAGACCAGGATGGGCCCACATTGGCCTTGGCATCCCTGAAGTCAACAGAGGGTGACCAGACTATAAATGTGCAGCTCCTCCAGCACGCGGGCAATAGGCTTTCTCTTTACCAAGGCAAGAGAAAGAGGAAACACAACTCAAGGCCCCGTTCCCTTCCTTCTTCCTCACCACCAAGAACCTCGGCCTGGCTTAGCCCAAATCCGTTTGCAGGAGAGGTGGCAGCCCGTTAGATGCTACGGCACAGGTGGGATCACAGGGAGGCTGCATCTTCTGGTACAGGTACAGGTGGCATACAGGGGTGGGGTGCGCAGTGCCAACAATTTGGGTTCCAGCTGCTGGGTTGGCCAGGGGCCTGCATTGACTCTGTGGGCACTGGAGGGCTGCTGAGGGTTTGTAATCGGAGAGTGATCAGACCTATGTTTTTAGGACAAAAGTGTATCAATAAACTAAGGCTCTCAAGATGCCTAGAAAGAAAGCGACCAAGATGGCAAAGTATCCGGAAAAGATGAACAGCGAGGAGGAACTGACGGCGGGATGGGGGACAGCCCGAACTGAGGACTGGCAGGGAGACAAACTGAAGGGAAACAAACAGCTCACTTCAAATACTCTAAGTGATGTGGGACAAGTCAGGGAGCCAGAGCAAGTTCACCAGCTGGAAGCCACACCTCCCCCACTCCTTGTAATCCAATCCACCCACCTGTCAATCAGATGACCCCCCCCCAGGATGCACCTCCCTTCCCTGGGACCTGGGGGCGGTACTATGTAACCACACCCCCCTTCTAAGCTCATAAGAAGCCTGGTAAAGGGGAAAGGGCTCTCAGGCTCACTGGTGCTCTCTCCCCTGGACAGGGTGAGCGGCGTATGCAAGTCCCTGCCTGGCCCACTCTCCCTCCAGTGCTGTGTATGCGCCTTCCTTTGTAGATAAACTTTACCACTGTGCACGGCATGTTTGTGCCAGTACTTGAATTCTCTAAGTTAAAGGCAAGAGTCTGGAATAGACCTGTAGGCCCAACCTAGCCCACCACACAAGGGCTCACCTGTGGAGGAAGGATTTAGCTTTATCCACCAGGGAAGAGCTTGAATGGAAGCTCAAGGGAGTGAGGGCAGATTTTACCCGAGGACCAAACAGGAGAGCTTCTGGTGACTAACACTGTGCAAAAATAGAGCAGAGGTAGTGATTCACTGTCGGGATTCACGTACGGTGCGATGATGTGGCCATGAAGATCCCAGGGCATCTGAAGCCCTATTAATTCATGTTTTCCCATTGTAATGCCAAAGGCATTTCAACTCAGTCTACCCAAGCCCCACCTGTCCTCAAGGCCAATCCCCAAGTGGCCTCAGGCCTTTCCACTGCCAACCCTCTTTTCTGAACCAAGTACTCATCACCTGTGCCGCTAGTCTGCTAGGTAAGCAGGTACAGCTCTCTGCATTGCTTAGCTGGGTAGTCAGTTAATTCCAAGCATCCATCACTTTCAAGGGTTTGGTCTCTGCCATCAGATTAGCTTCTTGAGGGTAACAGCCGCCTGTCCTGTTCCTCAAACTGGTCTGACACACAGCAAACTCCCAGTCTGCTGGCAGATGGCCAGAATTCCTTAGCGCCGACTCTGAAAATCTGCAGATCTCAGTCTAAATTTCTTGTGTACACATAGAGAAACCGTATGGGATCCTTCAGATGGCTGATACTGATTATTTCATTTCCTGATTATACACAGTTATATTTCAGTTTTATTGAGCTAAATACTTCTTCCAATTAAAATAGTATTCTTCCACAGTGTATTTTTAGAGCATGGTGGGGAAAGGGATGAAAAGTTTTAATTAAGAACATTTTATAACCTTTCTTTCCATCACAAAATAAAAGGGATGGTTCAGCAGCAGGATGTCAGCCAGAAAACCACTCGCTCGTAAAAGGATTAATTTTCCCTACAGTTGAATTAAACAAGGACAATTAACATGACTGATTCAGTCTCCTATCCAGACATGGCCTTGGTGAATATTTGAATTCAAGGTCAATGACAAATTAAGGTGACTTCCAAACTGAACTACCACGGGGGAACTCGTCTACAATGAGAAGTCTTCTACAACTCTACCTGCTAAGCACAGCTCCATCAGGGATCATAATCTATTTGTGTGAACATTTATTTTTCCAAACAGAGCCTTTGGTGGATGCAGAGTCCCAAGATCAGAAGGAAGTTCATGTCCCCGATTTGTTGGGAAAAGGAGCCAGCTTCAGGCCAAAGCCCAAGAAACTCCAAGTACCTGAAGACGCTGCTTCGGAACCGTGACCATGAACTTGCCAGGCCACTCAACTTTGAGTGCTGAGGCAGATTAAATGGTGAACATCACAGACCCACTTCCTATGTCAAAAGCCCCCGGGGCTTATAAGAAGTGCTTGGGCTTCTTACAAAATGCCACAGCCTTGAGAATTCCTACCATTTCTTCACCTTCAAGAATTCCATCGGCCACTTTGTTATGTGTGTTTTCTGTGACCTCACCTGCGGAGCGTGTGTCGGAAGATGTCCAGGTCTCGGGACACGCATGCTCCTCCCTTCCATCTCGGCCTGCTTGAGCATCCAAAGGCAGCCACGTGATCTCCCTGGCTGTGTGCACGTAGACGATTTCATTTTCCAAGGAGAAACAAGCCGCAGTGTGAACAATTCGAGACCCCCTACTGACTCGATACACACACTTCTGAGATGTCCGCTGAACGCTTGTCACCATCTTTTGGTTTATCCACCCCCGGGGGGCTGGCACTCCGGTCCTGTTTCCTCTTTCTCCCCAGCCCTGGCCGTCTCAGGGGCTCCACCAAGGGTTTATTTCCTGGCACAGACTCCTCAGGACAGGCTAGTTCCGCACACTTTAGTCCTCCTCCACTTCCTAACCCCAGAATTCCATCCCGGTGCCACAGTGCAAAGGAAGCTGGGAATACCAGGTCTCCAATTCCCTTTGGCCCGTAGCCAGTCCACTGCAGGAGGAACTGCGTGCAATCTGGGTTCTCAGCCTGATCCTAGTAGAGTGAAGCTGGCAGGAAATTCATCACACAACCAGGCCCTCCTGCTGAGCCTGTCTTTATGCGAAAACAACTGACAAACCAAAACCACAGGGCTGGGTTTGCCTGCCGCCCCTTCAGATGCACTGGCTAGTCTCTTCCACCCTGCTCTGACTCTGAAAGGCTCAATGTTCTGGAATGTAGCCATGGGTTGTCTTCCTCTCTGGGTGCTGGGTGGGGTTTGGCAATGGAGGGCCTTGGCAGGGGTCAGAAAGGAGAGCCGCTGCAAGGTGCACTCTGCTAGCCAGCTTCCCGGTGATGGCTGAGTTCTGCCCCTGAAGACACAGCCCCCGCCCAGCACCCCTGGCATAGTCCGGTTCCCTCCTGAGGCCCCTGCAGGCCCGAGGGTGGCTCCTAAGGCCACTTCTCATCTTTGATTAGTGTCCCTTAACCATGACTACACTGTTACAAAGGGGTCTTCTGTTTAAACTGCTCTTTCCCTGCAGCGTTATTTTCTGTCTTGTACTCTTTTTAAACACCTCCACCTGACAGTCCTACACGTCCTGAACAGAGAGAGCAGAATAAAGAAAAGAAACCGACTGGCTGTACATTGTTATGAAAGCAGCTCACGGGGCTGGCGCCATGCACTGTGGTGTAGTAGGTAAACCTGCAATGCCAGCATCTGATAAGGGTGCTGGTTCGAGACCCGGCTGCTCCACGTCTGATCCAGCTCTCTGCTTTGGCCTGGGAAAGCAGTAGAAAATGGCCCAAGTCCTTGGGCCCCTGCACCTGCATGGGAGACCTGGAAGAAGCTCCTGGCTCCTGACTTTGGACTGGTGCAGCTCCGGCTGTTACAACCAATTGGAGAGTGAACCAGCAGATGGAAGACCTCTCTTTCTTTCTCTCTCTCTCTCTCTCTCTCTCTCTCTCTCTCTCTGTGTGTGTGTGTGTGTGTGTAACTCTGACTTTCAAATAAATAAATAAATCTTAAAAAAAAAAAAAAAGCAGCTCACTCCTTATCCCCTGGACCATTCTGTTTACAATTCTTTAACTTTTCCAAAAATTTTAATGCTCCCCCCCAAAAAAAACTCTACCAAATTAAAATATCATAAACCACAATACCAGGCATTGGATCCAATAAAACCAGCTTCTGATTCCAAGACATAGACTTCTCCCAGCATATGGTTTAATGACATCAACAGTTTTAATTAAAAATCAGCATAGCAATATATATGAGTAGATATATGCATCATATCTATGATATCAGACAGTATTATTTATAGAAGAAATGATCTAAGATGTAAGAATAAGAGTAAACCTGCTCTGTAGGCCAGCTGACTAACGAGCATTGAAACTCTCAAGAGAAACAGCTTTGGAATTTAACGTGGAAATCGCCCGGCGGTTTTTTAAGAGATTTTTATTTATTTATTTGACAGGTAGAGTTATAGACAGTGAGAGAGAGAGAGAGAGAGAGACAGAAAGGTCTTCCTTCCATTGGTTCACTCCCTAAATGGCCACTACAGCCGGAGCTTCGCCGATCCAAAGCCAGGAGCCAGGTGCTTCCTCCTGGTCTCCCATGCCGGTACAGGGCCCAAGCACTTGGGCCATCCTCCACTGCCCTCCCGGGCCACTGCAGAGAGCTGGCCTGGAAGAGGAGCAACCAGGACTAGAACCCATCACCCATATGGGATGCTGGCGCTACATGCGGAGGATTAACCTAGTGAGCCACGGTACCGGCCCATCAGTGGTTTCTAAATGACCCAAGAACAGCACTTAGAACCCTGGGAAATCAACAAGCTCCGAGGCACGCCCTTGCCATCAGCGGCAAGAACCTGCAGCATTCTCCAAACAACAGCCTCTCTCCGCCGCGTTCAAGATTGGAGAAGAGCCAGGAGCTATCAAAGGCGACTTCGGCCGCCAGAACCCATTGGAAGGAAAGAGTATGCAATACCCTGGATTACAGTTCCTTAGAAGCAAGGACAAGGCGGTGGGGCTGCAGAAAAAGCAGCACTGACCTTCAGCCCACAGAAAACGGTATTTGTTGATGGGCTCTGTGGCTGCCCAGACAGCTCTCCCCAGGTGGTTACTGCCTTCATCTCTACCATGCCTTTGCGACTGAGCTCACACACCGTGGGGGCTGGAACGCCTCTCGCAGATTCCAGCCCTCCAAGGAACCTGTGGCGGCAAAACACCCAAACCCTGCCCAGAGTTCATCTACTTTATTAGAGCATAGATCGCTGACACAAGATCCATCCTGGACTGCCTTGAACCCAGCATTCTGTGCCCCGCTGAGAGCTGCCATTTAACACAAGCTTCCAAGGCGAAGGACTTTTTCTAAAAGCAGGTTTCCTTTTCTGGCCCATTCTGGGTCCGAGTTTCAGTTATCTAGCACTTAAAAAATAATTAAAGAGGGGCCAACATTGTGACATAGGAGGTTAAGTGGCTGCCTGCCATGCCGGTATCCCATATAGGCACCAGTTCGTGTCCAGGCTGCTCCACTTCTGATCCAGCTCTCTGCTATGGCCTGGGAAAGCAGCAGCAGATGGCCCAAGTGTTTGGGCCCCTGCACCCACGTGGGAGACCTGGAAGAAGCTCCTGGCTCCTGGCTTTGAATCAGCCCAGCTCCAGCCATTGTGGCCATTTGCAGAGTAAAACAGCAGATGGAAGATACTGACTCTCTCTCTCTCTAACTCTGCCTTTTAAATAAATTTTTTAAAAAAAATGTAATTAAGGAGATGGATCAAACAACAATGACAAAATAAAATGGCACTAAATCAAACTCAAAAGCTTTTTTTTTTTTTTTTTTGGACAGGCAGAGTTACACAGTGAGAGAGAGAGACAGAGAGAAAGGACTTCCTTTTTCCACTGGTTCACCCCCAAGTGGCCGCTACGGCTACAACGTGCCAGCCGGCGCGCTGCGCTGATCCAAAGCCAGGAAGCAGGTGCTTCCTCCTGGTTCCCATGCAGGTGCAGGGCCCGAGGACGCGGGCCATCCTCCACTGCACTCCCGGGCCACAGCAGAGAGCTGGACTGGAAGAGGAGCAACCAGGACAGAATCCAGTGCCCCAGCTGGGACTAGAACCCGGGATGCTGGTGCTGCAGGTGGAGGATTAGCCTAGTGAGCCATGGCGCCAGCTAACTCAAAAGCTTTCACACAGCAAAGGAAATGATTAATAGAGTGAAGAGACATTGAACAGAATAGGAAAAAAATATTTGCAAACCACCTATCTGACAAAGAATTAACATCCCAAATATATCAGAAACTTAAAAAACTCAACAACAACAACACAACCAATCCAGTAGAGAAATGGGCAAAGGACTTCAATAGACAATTCTCAAAAGAAGAAACACAAATGGCCAACAAATACATGAAAAAAAAGTTCACCATCACCAGCCATTAGAGAAACGCAAATCAAAGCCACAGTGAGATATCGCCTCATCCCTGTCAGCAATCGCACCACTGGTATATACCCAAAAGATGTGAACACACTGTACCAAAGAGATACCTGAGCCACCATGGTTACAGCTCACAACAGCCGCAATCTGGAAGCAACCAAGGTGTCCATCATCAGATGAATGGATAAAGAAAATGTGGTGTATCTATACAATGGAGTATTATTCAGCTATAAGAAGGAATGAAATTCTACCATTTGCAGCAAAATGGACACAACTGGAGGGCATCATGTTGCATGAAATAATCCAGACCTAGAAAGACAAATACTGTATGTTCTCCCTTATATGTGAGAGCTAAAATTTGAAAAACAAAAAAGAAAGAAGACAAAGGAAATGTCTGTGTTACCAGTATTGCTGCAAATATACTTTCGTAAAACTTTGTTTCATACCTTTGTCAAACCAGTGATTAAGAATGCTATACTCCAGGGAGTGCAGTGGAGGATGGCCCGAGTGCTTGGGCCCTGCACCCACATAGAGACCAGGAGAAGCACCTGGCTCCTGCCATCGGATCAGCGCAGTGCGCCAGCGCAGCATGCCAGCCGCGGCGGCCATTGGAGGGTGAACCAATGGCAAAGGAAGACCTTTCTCTCTGTCTCTCTCTCTCTCTCACTGTCCACTCTGCCTGTCAAAAAAAAAAGCTATACCTAGGGCCAGTGCTAGAGCGCAGCAGGTTAAGCCACCAGCTGCAGTACTAGAATCCCATATGGGCTCCAGTCCTGGGCCCCTGCACCCACATGGGAGACATAGGAGAAACTCCTGGCTCCTGGTTCCTGGCTCCTGGCTTCAGATAGGCCCAGCTCCGGCCACTGCAGCCATTCAAGGATGGAAGATCTCTCTCTGATTCTCTCTCTCTAACTTTGCCTTTCAGATAAATAAATAACTTTTTTTTTATAAAAAGAATGTTATCCTACTATAGTTTTAATTATCTGTGATGACTTTAAAATTTACTGTATATGGGTGAAATGATTGTTTTTCCATTCAATTACTATTTATAGCCATTGTCTATATTCCCACTAAACTAGGTCTTTTTGCTTTTTACTTGTTAAACTTCTTATTCAATGAAGTATTAAGCCTTTTACTGTAATTAAATTTAAAATAAGCTATCTCGAAAACTATAAAAAAGAAAAGGACAAGGAAAGAAGATGGGGGGAGGGAGGGAGGGAGGAAGGGTGTATCATTATGTTCTTATAATTGTGTCTGCAAATCACATCGAATCTGTTAAAAACTAATTAAAAATTAAAATAAAAAAGAATTCAGACGAATAACAGGGGAAAAAAAGCTCAGACAAATGTGAAGAGCATAAAACTGGGGATCCAGCATCTATTACCACCGCTAACATTTCAGGGTAAGTCCTTCCAATCAACATCCCACGAGTGTGTATGTGCAGCTATGGGATCATACTGGGCAGTTTTTTTTTTTTTTTACAGTTAGCCCTTCCACTTGACATCATTAATATTTTGCAAGTAATTTTAATGACCACTTATAATTTTACTGCCAAATACACCATAATTTTTAAAATCATTTTCCGAGTTTATATATGTTGCTTCCATCATATGTGAAATAGTTTCATTCCACTGTTTACTTTTAAAAATAATGCTGCAGTTAACCTATTTCTAAAACATGTAATTATTTTGTTTGAATAAATTCCCAGGTCAAATGACGAGCACAATTTGAAGACTTTCGTTACAATATTGTTAAGCGATCACCCAGGTTTCAGTAATTTATCCTCCCATCAGTGACACACAGGTGGGGAAATGCTGAGTGTTGTTTATCAAAAACTCTTGATAATCTGTTTCAAGGAAAAAAGAAGTGATTAAGGAAACAACAAAGACAAAATCAAGTGGGGCATTGGGGTGGTTCCCTGTGCTGCCCCCTGCAGGCGGAATCTCAAACTGATGACAGGAGGCGGGGTGCACCCGCTTCAAGCCAGGCGGTCCTCTCTCACTCACTGGCTCCACACCTCCCCCCACCTTCACTCATCTCCATCTCCGTGCGCTGTCTTTCCTGTCCCAGATCCTGTCTGGGAATAGAACTAGGAACATTTCAGGTCACAACTCAAGAGAGTGGGAGGAGAATCCCGTAAATACTATGGTTTTAAGTTTTAAATCAGATTGGCAAATTTCATGCCATTTTTCCTGTTTAGACGTGTAGTTGAATTCCCCTCCTTTCAATACAGGATGTCTAACAAATACATGTGCTGGAAGCTGTGCTGGTCACTTGAACATTTAGGTCAACAGGCAACAGCGTCTGTCAGGTTCTCTCTCTCTCTCTCTCTCTCTCTCTCTCTCTCTCTCTCTCTCTCTATGTTTACTATTAGAACTCGGCTGCTATGATGCATCAAAATCAAGAAGCAATGGAGAGGGCCATGGTGGGGTGGGGAATCAGGGCTTCCCCCACCTCCAGTCCTCCAACAACCCTCCACCCCAAGTCCCCAGCTAACAGCACCAGAATCTGCCAGCCACGCGAGGAGCCACCGGGAGAGTGGCTGTGCCAGCCTCCAGGGGAGCTGCTCCACTGATGCCACGTGGAGCAGAGATGGGCCTTCCCACCTGGACCAGCCTCTGCGCAGAGACTCGTGAGGTGGATGACTGATGGCCATGATGAGTCTCTAGGCTGAGGGATGAATGGGTGTTGTAGCCACAAACAGTCAGAACCTCCGCTGCTAGTCCCAGTGCGCAATCTGTTAAATACACCCTTGTCCAGTGAGAGGACGGAAAAATGCGAGGCACATTCGATAGATTCACTTTTTTAAAAAACTGTGAGAAGCTGGGGCCTGGTGCTCTGATGCAGTGGATGAAAGCCCTAGCTTGTGGCACCCTATGGATGCCAGTTCGAGTCTTGGCTGCTCTACTTTTGGTCCAGCTCCCTGCTGGTGCATCCGGGAAAGCAGCAGAAGATGGCCCAAGTGCTTGGGCCCCTGCACCAACGTGGGAGACCCAGAAGAGGCTCCTGGCTCCTGGCTGTCACCTGGTCCAACCCCGGTCATTGTGGCCACCACCAGCAGATGGAGGACCTCTCTCTCTCTCTCTCCATCTCTACCTCTCTCTGTAACTCTGCCTTTTAAATAAATAAAATAAATCTTTAAAAAAATTATGAGAAGCCAAATACAACAAAGACAATCACCAGTCTTTGACACTGTACTCAATTTCAAGGGCCGCAAAAATCAGAAGAGCAAAGAGAGGACATGGTGTCACTGGACTGCAGAAGCAGACATGGGTGGCCCTTCTTTTTTATTTTTTTATTCGCTTTTTTGACAGGCAGAGTTAGACAGTGAGAGAGAGAGAGAGAGAGAGAGAGAGAGAGAGAAAGTCTTCCTTTTTCCATTGGTTCACCCCCAAGTGGCCACCACGGCTGGTGCACTGCGAGGATCTGAAGTCAGGAGCCAGGCACTTCCCCCTGGCCTCCCATGCGGATGCAGGGCCCAAGCACTTGGGCCATCCTCCACTGCACTCCCAGGCCACAGCAGAGAGCTGGCCTGGAAGAGGAGCAACCGGGACAGAATCCGGCGCCCCAACCAGGACTAGAACCTGGTGTGCCGGCATCACAGGCAGAGGATTAGCCCAGTGAGCCTCGGCGCTGGCCATGGGTGGCCCTTCTGAGCCCTGTCCCTGCACTTTAGGATCCTGCAATCATCCCCCCTCCCCTTCCCAAGCTCTTTATTTTTGCTGGCAAGACTACTTGTGCTCCACATTTCTTTCTTTTTTTTTAAAGATTTTATTTATTTATTTATTTGAGAGGTAGAGCTATAGACAGTGAGAGGGAGACACAGAGAGAAAGGTCTTCCACCCTTTGGTTCACTCCCCAAACGGCCACAACAGCTGGAGCTGCACCGATCTGAAGCCAGGAGCTTCTTCCGGGTCTCCCATGTGGGTGAAGGGGCCGAAGCACTTGGGCTATCTTCTACTGCTTTTCCAGGCCACAGCAGAGAGCTGAATTGGAAGAGGAGCAGCTGGGACTAGAACCAGCACCCATATGGAATGCTGGGACTGCAGGAGGAGGATTAACCTACTGCACCACGGCGCCGGCCCCTCCACATTTCTTTCTAGAAGGATCATCAGAGCAAATCCTAGAAGCGTTCTGTCACTAGCGTTCAGGGGTGACAGCTGAAGCCCTGATGCCTTGATGCCTGTAGGCTTCCCTCCAACCAGTCCCGCACACACGCCTGCCACGTGAGGTTCCTAAACCTCACCCACTAGCGTGTCTCTCCCTTCTTCAAGAATTGGTCTCTGCATTTTGTCCAGTGCATTAAATCGCCTTTTCTTTGTCAATCTTTCACAGTACCAAGGCTCCGTCTTAAATATTCAACTGCACCTGCAGCCTCCATTGGCTACTTCTGTACCTCTAAGCTTTGATTCATGCCAACCCAGCTCCCTTACTTAGGACTTTTTTTTTTCAACCAACCACCTTGCAAAGTCATGTTCAACCCTGACTTCAATTAAAACCAATAAAACACCTGCACCTGAAAGCGCACGCACACACACACCCATTTAAACTCTTACTGTGCCTCTAAACCACAGAGAACATCTGACTTTTATACAAATGGGTCCATTCTCCACCCCTGCAAGGACAGAACCACATCTTATCCATCTCTGCCTTCCTTCTCGTCATTCCAAACACATCCAGGGCCCAAATCGGTCTCTTGACTATCTTACATGCTAAATTACTGCTTATTAGATTAGCTAAATGTACTAAATAATTATAGCAAATGGCTAACAAAGATCCTTCCGGGAATCTTTTCACTTTAACTGTGCCTAAGTTTAAGGAAAAGCCATAATTGGGCCAATTTGCACCTAAGCCACTACTACTAAGGGTTAGTAGGTGAACACTGGGAGAGAGAGGGGTCACCCTGTGCAGGGACACACCCTCTAAGCTTGTCGGGTATGCCCGGGGCACCCCTCAAGTCACACGGACAGAGAGCAGGCAGGGACTTTAAGATGACCCAGCACAGACATTTATGCTGTGCTCCTGACGTATGAAGAAGGGTGCAGAAACTATTCAGGGCAAACTCTCCTTCCACAGATGAGAACAGCACAGCACAGAGGACAGGAGAACCCACGGAGCAGCTGGTTATCTGCAGAAGTGGCCCCTGTCTTAGAAGCCCGACTCCTGTTCCAGGGTTTCTCCCAGGGCTGCTTTCCTCCTCCAAGAACAGACCACAGAGCAGTGTCTCCAACTGAACATTTGCAGGATGAGTTTGAAGTCAGCTGTAGTGCGAAGGGTAACCTACATTGCTAGACAATTTCTTCTCCAGCAAAACAAAACAAAAAGATGGACTTTTTTCTCTGGCTGAGAAAGATGTGTTCCTGTATCTCACGTGCAAGTCATTTTTCCAAAGGAGAAGGCAACTCTTATCTGGTCACTGCGTGGTCTGTGCCTCTGAGCTGAAAACATGAACCAGACAGAGTCCCTGGTGTGTCCAAAAGAGCAACATCAAAGATGAAAGCTGATGCATTACAAACAAGCCCAGAGCACAGCCAGGGCGTGTGCACTTACAGAAGAAATTGATAAAAAGCAACTTGAATTACCAACTCTTCTCTTTAAGAGGCTCAGCAGTCGCTCCCTGCCAGTCTCCCATCAAATCCATTTCTACTCCAGCTACCAGTGTATTCCAGATTCTGAGATAGATTGCATCTTTCCACATACTTTCTCATAACAAGAAGTAATAAAAACAACTCCAATAAGATCTGCCAGGTCGACATGGCAGCACAGAATCCCCTGGATTTTAATGAAAGGAAATAACTCATAAGAAATGGACAGTCTCTGGGGCCAGTGCCATGGCCTAGCAGGTAAAGCTGCCGCCTGCAGTGCTAGTAAGCCATATGCACTCTGATTCGACTCCCAGCAACTCCATTTCCGATGCAGCTTTCTGCTATGGCCTGGGAAAGCAGTGGAAGATGGCCCAAGTCCTTGGGCCCCTGCACCCATGTGGGAGACCTGGAAGAAGCTCCTGGCTCCTGCCTTTGGATCAGCTCAGGTCTGGCAGTTGCAGCCAACTGGGGAGTGAAGCAGCGAATGGAAGACCTCTCTCTCTGCCACTCCTTCTCTCTGTAACTCTGTCTTTCAAATAAATAAAAACAAATCTTAAGAAAGAAAGAAATGGACAGTCCCCCTTTTTTCAAGTTCTACCTCTATACTAGATAAAAGAAGGGAAACATTTCATACACATACTGTGGACAGCACATTGCCTGTTCATGCGTGTTTCTGTGTATACACGGAGTCAGCCCTCCATAGCCACTGGATCTGCATCTGCAGCTTCAACAAATCTCAAATTAAAAAAAAGTTTTTAATTGTGTTAGTACTGAGCATGTACAGACTTTTTCCTCTTGTCATTATTTCCTAAACAATACTATAGAATACCTGTGTGCAGCCGGCGCCGTGGCTCAACAGGCTAATCCTCCGCCTTGCGGCGCTGGCACACCGGGTTCTAGTCCCGGTCGGGGCGCCAGATTCTGTCCTGGTTGCCCCTCTTCCAGGCCAGCCCTCTGCTGTGGCCCGGGAGTGCAGTGGAGGATGGCCCAAGTGCTTGGGCCCTGCACCCCATGGGAGACCAGGATAAGCACCTAGCACCTGGCTCCTGCCATCGGATGAGCGCGGTGCGCCGGCCGCAGCGCGCTGTCCATGGCAGCCATTGGAGGGTGAACCAACGGCAAAAGGAAGACCTTTCTCTCTGTCTCTCTCTCTCTCTCTCACTGTCCACTCTGCCTGTCAAAAAAAAAAAAAAAAGAATACCTGTGTGCATAGTATTTGTACTTTACTCTTTACTAGGTTCTATAAGTAACCTAGAGACGATTCAGAGCACACGGGAGGAAGGCACAGGATGCGTGCACTGACTACCCCGTGCCAGAAGAGAAGGCACGTCCCTGGATTTTGGCAGCTGTGGGAAGCCTGGAGCCGATTCCCCAGGCAGGTACCAAAGGACGATTTTAGTGAGACCCCAGGCCCTGGAGTCAGACCACCTCCGTCAAACACCAGTCCTGTCATTTATGCGTGACACTGAGACAGTCACGGACCATCAACACTCCCTACTTCAGTTTCTTCATCTAATACTTGGAGTTGATGATACACATTAACTCCTCAGGTTGTCACCCATGTCAAGTGTTCAGAACGCCGCCTAACTGGTAGCAAACCCACGTGTGCTGCTGCTATGACTGCTGTTGGTATGATCTGGGACAGCCGCACCATTATTTACACCTGATTATGAACGGTGCCCCCCACACGCACACACACATCCAACTCCAGCTTCTAAGAAAGGGATATTCTTGTTGGCCGGGTCAGCTTCAGGGTTTGCCTCTTGTTGCATGAAGTCTGCACCTGTGTATGAGGAAACCCCCCCAGCAGGAAGCCACATCCTGCATAGGATGTGTGGGCTCTGGGGAGGACAGTGAAGTGTGTGAGCCAGACCACGTGTGTTGGCAGAGAGGAACAGGGAAAGCCAAGGAGAAGTGAGAGAGCAGCACGGGGAGATGAGGCATAGTGCAGCTGCAGCCTGCGATGGGACTGGAAAGGAGAGGAAAGACCATTTTACAAACTCGCATTTACTGTTCTTTGAGAGGTCCAGCAGATTGGAATTCATCTTTCTGTGTTGGATGGTGGTGTTTCCATGGATGCGATACTGTCCCGAGAGTAAGACTTCAGGAACGTGGCTGTCATGTGGACTGCCAAGTCACCGACAGAGAGAAATCTGGAGCACGTGGCTTCAGATCTAACAAGATCTCAGAGCGGCACACCCAGCCTTCACAAGGAGGTGAAATAGTCCCTGGACGGATTCACTGCCACCCACCAAAAAAAAAAAAATCTGGCACTAGTTATCTGGAGCCATAAAACATGTTTCCCCATGCTGAATACAACTGCTTCATCCCCAAGGGAAAAAAGAAACTTTGTAGACAGAGAGGTGCTCAGAGCACCATGAAGTACAATGGAAAAACCTGAAAGCCAGCAACCCACCAGCTAAATGAGGGCGAGCTGATTTCAGAGAATGAAATGACTTTGTTTCACATGACATTGTTGCAACATGGAAACATTTTACAACAGCTTCTTAAACTACAAAAAGCCAGAATACCAGTGCTCATCCTGCCGCTGTCCAGATGCACCCAGGACAAAGAACACAGCCCATGCTTTGCAAGCTATGGCCTCTTGAAGCTTTTCTGGTTCACCCACTTGCTTCTCCCGACTTTCAAAATGCCTTTATTTTCCTCACACTCCATGACTTTATGAGACTAACGCCCATCCCACCAGATTACAATGTCTGCAATCGTCCACCTCCTTTGAAAGAGATTTGACCTGGGTCCTCTAGTGCTCATTGGTTCTAGAACAGGAAGAGCAGGAAAAGGCAGTGGCACTCTTTCTCCTGTTCTGAAGACTGGAGATCTCCTGTTCTCCGACAGTTGCATTCGGAGGGCTGACAATGGCTCTCACAACACATCTCTTTAGGGGCTGGCAGTGTGGCATAGTAGGTTAAGCCTCCACCTGCAGAGCCAGAATCTAATATGGGTACCGGTTCGAGTCCTGGCTGCTCCACTTTTGATCCAGCTTCCTGCTAATGGCCTGAGAAAGCAGCAGAAGATGGCCCAAATGCTTGGGCCCCTGCACCAACATTAGAGACTTGGAAGAAACTCCTGGCTCTTGGCTTCAGATCGGCCCAGCTCTGGCCATCTCATTCATCTGGGGAGTGAGCCAGTGGATGGAAGACCTCTCTCTGTGTCTGTAACTCTGCCTTGCAAATAAATTAAAAAAAAAAAAAACTCTCTTTAAATGCCAGCCAGCACAGCAGGAATGGTCAGCAGAGTATCAGGAGAGACCTTTTGTTGGGTCCCTGTGTGTTCCTTTTGAATTCTTTCTGGGAGTTTTAAGGATCTGCACAAAGGGAAGAAACAAGTCATCTTAACGCCATCATTAACTCTTTCTATGAGGGAGCACCAGCTATATATGCCAGATGCTGTTTGGGATCCAATTCTGTTCATCATCCCAACTTGCAGCATGTGCACAGGGCATGAGCGCCTTGAGAGAGAAATTGTGGGCAGACCCAGGAGCACAGTCAACACAGCCCGGAGGAAGCAGGGAGGCAGAAAGCAACCTATGTCAACTTGATTCTAGTACCTTTGAAGCCATCAGGTGGAAAAGGTGAAGAACAGGCCCAGCTCGGATTCTGCACTCTGGTTTCTGAGCCACATTCTCCCAGACTCCCACGGAATCAGGGAAGGTAAGATTCCCAGAAACACAGCCTGCCACGACCACTTCAATCCCAGACATGATGGAAGTAACAGGTGCAACAAACACCTCCTAGCCCCTAGGAGATGAACAAGGCCCTCTGACTGCCCAGTGTGGACCAGGCCTCCACTTTGACTGCTAACCTCATTGTTTTTGTATCTCTGCCCTGGATACAACATGCTCTCTCTCCATTCTGGCTTAGTTTTAAATTACATCTGTGAATGGTGGTGACTGAGAGTGGTTGATTAAGGTCTTTTTTTTTTTTTTTTGACAGGCAGAGTGGACAGTGAGAGAGAGAGAGAGACAGAAAGGTCTTCCTTTTCCATTGGTTCACCCCCCAATGGCCGCCACAGCCTGTGCATTGTGGCCAGCACACCAAGTTGATCCGAAGCCAGAAGCCAGGTGCTTATCCTGGTCTCCCCTGCGGGCGCAGGGCCCAAGCACTTGGGCCATCCTCCACGGCACTCCCGGGCCACAGCAGAGAGCTAGACTGGAAGAGGGGCAACCGGGACAGAATCTGGTGCCCCGACCGGGACTAGAACCTGGGGTGCTGGCGCTGCAGGCGGAGGATTAGCCTAGTGAGCCACGGCGCCAGCCTGATTTGGTTATTAAGAAGGAAGGATGGATATTCTCCTGGGTTAGTGGATATCATGTTGAAACACCTTTCACCTGGCATCATATAAACAAACAACCACCTATTTTTGTAGACAAGATTCATCTCCCATCGGGGTGGTGCCCCGAGGGCGTCGGTGTGGCAGGTTGAGAAAGCACACCTTGAAGCAGCCTTGTCATAGCCCTGTGAATCACCCTGCACTCCTCACCTCTCCTGGAAACGCCACCAGGGCCAGCTGCCCCCATGCGGCGGCTTCACGCACCATGGGAACCTGAGAAGAATGGGTGGCAGTGTGGCTCCATCGCTAATGTAACCCCACTCCTACCAAAACCTTCATCTTGTAGCCTTCTTATTTCTGCTTCATGGGAAAAAAATGCCAGGAGGGGCGGAAAAAACGTAATATTGAAACACAGAGAAGTTTGCCAAAGTTATCTCTGGACATGAATAGGACTAAGTCCTGGGCCTCCGTTCTCCTCCCAGGCAGGTGGGAGCCAAGAATGCTCAGGATGTGCCCAGAGGGACAGAGCTGCTGATGCAGACAGAGGGAGGAAGTCAGGACCTCGAGGAGACGGATCGCCGAGTGCAGCAGCCATCCTACGCCAAGGGGCTCGCGAGGCACCGCGGGGACTCGGGGACAACAGAGGAGAATGGAACAGATCTGTAGCTTGTGTGCAGCCTGGCTCTGCATGGCATGCCAGAGTGCTCCACGTCTCGGTTCCCTCGCCCATGTGACTGGGACCTGGGTGCTATCTCCTTGATCAGACGGGTGTAAAGACTCCATGCATGTCAGCTCCCAGCTCTCCGGAGACAAAAGCTGTCCTTCTGGACTGGGAATGGATTGAAAGTGGTGACATGTCACTTCTTTCACTTACAGGGCCACACACGTCAAAGGTGTGGTTACATCCTCCAAAGCAGCTGGCTTCGTAAGAATATCTCCAGACGGTAATTTCTCCCCCAAAGTTTCTTTTGCTTAGCAGATTTCGAGAACTTCTCCTCTGGAATTGTCTTCGGCGTGAATATGTTCAGTGCTCTCTTTCCTGTGGGGATGCACTGGGACCAGAATGCCCATTCCAGGACAAGCGTGGCCTTGAGAAGAGGTGCAGCTTGTGGTCAAGTTGTGAAAAGCAGCGGTGAAATCAGGCTGATCACCAGGCCTGTGTCTAGTTCCATCAGCTGCCCCCTACCACGCCCCCATTCTGTGCCCTCACGGCCTCTCAAGCCTCACACTGCCTGACTGAGCAGAAGCTCGGCTCCCAGGGCTCCCCAAGGGTTCCATCCTTGGCCAAAAGTCACAGTCCTCTATCCCTGCTCCATCTAAAAACAGCCCACTTCTCTATCACGCCCCAACCCACATGGACACCGTCCATCCCGTGTCATCTCTCCTGTGCGCTGAGCCACACAGTTAAGAACACAGACGTGAAGTCCAATGCGAGGGCTAGGGAGAAGCTGCAGAGTGAGGTCAGACACACGGCCAGGCAGCCTCCCAGCTGATTCAAACTCAAATGCTCTAAATAAGACCTCAGACACATGGAACCAGCGAGGACTCCACACAAGGTCATGTGTCCTAAAGATGAGACCACTGATTGTTCCAGAAACTTCCTACTTAGAGACAGATTCTGACCAATCCCTGCCAAGACCATCCAGTGACCGAATCCGGCCCCACAGACACCAGCAGGTGTTCTTCCCTAACTCCCCAGTGTTGAAACACCCACAGCTCCCCGCTGGCTGCAGCAAGTTAAGAAAGCCGCTCCGACTCCGGTGTGATCCCCGCGGGCTTTGACACATCTGAGTCTGTCGAGCACTTGTGCCTGGCTCGGAGAAGGCATCCAAAGCCTTGTGTCCTGAACAAAAGAATGGAGTCAGGATGCTTCTGCTGTCATAGCTTCTGAGCTCTAGATAGAGAGTTCCAGAAATATCAGGAGTCACGTCAAGCGTCAGGTAATCCTCAGCTGAAAAGATGTATTCAAGAATGTTGCTAAAAGCCCATCTCTAGGGCAGGCATTTAGCCTGGTGATCACGGCTCTAGTTAAGACGTCCACATTGCCTATCTGAGGATCTGGGTTCAGTACCCAGCTCCGGCTCCTGGCTCCAGCTTCCTGCTAATGCAGGCCCTGGGAGGCAGCAGTGAAGGCACAGGTAGTTGAACCCCTGCCACCCAGGTGAAGTCCTGGATTGAGTTCCTGGCTTCCAGCTTCAGCCTCTGTCCACTCAGGGAGAGTGAATTCATGGATGGGAGCTCTTTCCCTCCCTGTGTGTGCATGTGTGTGCATGCCTCTCAAACAAATCTGAAAACAGCCAATCTCATCACTGTGTACTTATGCATACCAAGTATGATCCCTACCTTAGAGGAAATGTTAAGCCATTAAGGACATAGGATAAACAAGCAAGTGGACCTGGCCCATGTCCCCACTGCACCTGGCATTGGGTCAGGCCCGTGGTAGTCACCAAAAACATGTTCATTGGCTCCTGCCAGCACTTGACTCTGTAGGTGATAACTGGCTGAGAGGTAGGAGTTCAGCAGAGACAGAGCCTGATAAAGGTGGAGGCTAATTAGTGGCAAAAGCAAGGAAACACTGGGCAAGCAGCCTGCAAGAGGTGATGGTCTCAACGCAGGCCAGGGAAGGGTCCTTTCCCACAGAGGGGACGGCAGAAAAGGAAGTGGGTGTGTCCTGCAGAGCTAGAAGAGATCATGCTGACAGCCAACCCCGAGGGAACGTGGAAGGCCGGGCGCTCAGGATGCATCGTTGTTTATCACCACAGTGGTCCGGAAAATGATTGTGACATGGACAGGGACGGTTGCAAAGGACAGAGATTGCCTCGACATCAGCACCAACGCCCATGACCTTGGGTCAGCTTCTTAACTTGGGTTAAAGCAGAGTAGCATGGTATCAGGTCAACCGCAACCAACCTGCCTTAACACCTTGCACAGGTCATAAGAACAAAGAAGGTCTTGGTATGGATTTAGGATGAGTAACTACAATCAGCTTATTGATTCTAGCTACTTAAAAACAGGGCATTCTTTTCATAAAATACAATGAACAGATTTGTTTTTTCAACTTTGCTCAACATTTCAATTAAACTCATTTAAGCCCTGAGAGTCAAAGACTCTTGAGCATTAGTTAAGCCAATGGACCCCTAGAGTGCAAAGCTATTGTTTGAACTTTTCGCCTAACATTTTTAAGACATAAAGAGGGCAGCCAGGACAGCCGAAGACAATGGAAAACAGTCAATCCTAGGAATGGGGTCAACCAACTTAACACATAATGAAAATTTGCTAAGGAGCATGGTTCTATTATATTACTGGTTTTTCTAGAGTCTTTTAGATGAAGAAAGCTTGGCCCAAGAATCCTGTACAAATATGAGAAGGAGAAATCCAATTAAATCGGACAAACACCTCACAGCACTTGGGAGCTGGTGAGCTTTCCCGGCAGCATGTTTCAAGATTGGCTACAAAGCGTTCCAGGGCTGTCCACAGGAAAAGGAAGATGGAGCACCAGCGCCTTCTCCCAGGAACACAGACTGCGGCAGGTCACTGCCGCCTTGTCACTCACTTAAAACCCCCAGGTAAAGAAAACACTTCCAGTCCCTGCTCAGAAACTGCAGCCGCTCGTCTATTTTCAGCTCCGCGCCTCTCTCTTAAACGATCCTGGGATGAGATTTGGTTAAAGATGCCAGACGCATTTAAGATTGCTGCGTTGTTTGCCTTTCTCTTCAAATAAACTACAATTGAGGGATGGGCTTGGAGTGAATGCTTTTCCCAGAAACGGCTCTTTCTACCACTGGGTCATTTGGGTCCATTTTCATTAAATAATTCATGTACAAATAATCAATGAACAACTGGAAATGATTATTTAGTAATTACATTTAGCTGCAACAGAAATAACCCATTAGGATAATAAAAGCATGCAGCCCGTGGTGGCCATTTTTAATTCTGAAAATGCCAGTTGTGGCAACAAACTATGCTGGAGCCCTCTGCCTCAGGGGCCGTGGAGGTCAAATTCAGGCTCCGTGTCATTAATGGTCAACACCTTTCTCACCACACAGTGAGGCTTAGAAAATGCAGGAAAAATAAGATCTTTATACATTAAGCCTTCGGAGCAGGCTTAGACGAATAGGAAGTCATTTTAAAACAGGAAAGCTGGCTCTTAAAGAAAATGGATTTGTTCTTTAGTTTAACGCATCTACCTTGCACTTCTTCCAAACCTGATCTCACAAGCAATCATTTTGCAGGCTCAATTCCATGGAGCATTCTGCTGGTATTCCCTGCCCACGTCTACCGCGCCCCCTTTGTCATCCTCATTCCTGTGTCCCCAGCTTCTGCTGGGTTTGATGAATGGGAGGCCCCAGCCCAAAGCAGGAAGGTGGGAGGAGGACGATAAGAGCTGCCCTCCCTGCTCTCTCCCTGTCTCTTGGGAGAGAGAACAGCTTGTGCATTCCCAGCTCTGGCTTCTGAGTAGCCCTTTGTCCATGAGTATATCCTTGCTGGATGCCACTGTTGGCTCCTCCTGTCCCTTTGGCCTGGAGATGCCAATGGTTTGCACTTGTTATGGTTTCAATGGGTGCTATTAGGTTCAAGTGATAGAAACATCCTCAAATGAACGGTATTTGGAGGTGATGTCTTTGGCAGATAGTGATCAGTAGAGGAGGTTATGATTGTGAGGGCCCTCTGATGGCACTGGTGGCTTCATAAGAGGAATAGAGACTTGCACTAGCACCTTTATTCTGTCTTGCCTCGTCATGCCCTCTGCCATGTTACCAGGCAGCAAGAGGCCCTCACCAGGGGCTGAGCAGATCCCTGCACCATGCACTTGGAATCTCTGGCCTCCAGAACTGCCAGAAGTCCATTCCCTCTCCATATTCATTCACTCAATCTCAGGTATTTTGTCACAGCAATAGACAATAGACTAAGATACCACAGCTACTATTGTCTGGGTACCAGATCACGCCTTGTTTGTCCCTGTAGTCCTGCCCACAGGCTTGCACTCGTCCCTTCATTAAATTCTCTTCATTCAAATCCTCTGGAGTAAATTCTATTTCCTGACAAGACCCTAATACAAGTGCTCTTCAAAATAAACATAGATGTGCCCCTTTCCCGATGAGCAAACACAAAAGACCCCTATGAAAAATATGCATGAGGAAAACACACCTCCGCCAAAGCCTTCTGTTTGGGCAAATGTAAAGTATTTAATGTCAAAAATCATAAGATATAGCTAATTTCTAATCCCTCCTTTCTAATTCCAACTCCTCATTTGAAATGAAGGAGAAAAGCATCTCACCCAGCCACCCCCACCACTGGATAAAGCCCAGGATAGTCCTGTTCTAAAGGCTGGTGATTTCCCATAGGTCCTGAGGACACCTGACAACAATGAGCTATTTTCCACCAGAGATGGTGTTCCTTTGAAAATGAAGACCTTTTCTGAATCTTTTTTTTTTTTTTTTGGTGCCTAGAGTTTAGTTTGCAGAAAATGCAGCCATTATTCCTTTTAAAATCTAGATTTAACAACAAAATGGAGGAAAATGCATTGTTTTATGCAAATCTTATCAGTAATATAGGCCCCTCCCTGCTCTTCCTTGTCTGCCTAGGATCTGAATCGTACCATCCCTGACCCCTGACTTCCTGTTGAGTCCTGCCACGGGGCGGCAGCAGCAGGAGAGCCACCGAAGAGGAGATGAAGTGCAGGGCCAGTCTTCCTCCTGTCCTCACACGTCACAGCCTCGAAGTGCTGGCAGCGCTGGCTCTCCGAGAACAGCAGTGTCTCTGCATGCACAGGGGGTGGCCCCCAAATAGCCAGTGAGACTACGGGCAATACTGAACCCTGTGTATACTACAAGGGCTGCTTGACCACAACACTCAGGAGTCGACGTGCGCACCAAGAAAGCTGCTAAATGCCTAACGGACAGGTCGTGTACGTGGCGTGGAAACTCTGGACAAAGGCAGGACAGAGGGCAGCGTGGCACCAGGCGTCCTCATGCTACTCAGGACAACGCTCAGTTTAAAACTCCTCCAATTTTCCCATCAACGTATCCAGGCTGCAGTGGGCCGTGGGTGAGGGAAGCCCTGGGAACAGACACGGTGATGAGGTGATGAGGGGCCTGTATGCACGTGTGACCATGGCCCCACCTGCTCCTGCCCTCTCCCAAAAAGAGTAAGAGCTGCTTTCTGTAGATAGCTCCTGGTTGTCTTTACAACCCTCACCCCTAACCCTGTCCACACCTCTGCAAACAGCTCTCTGTGGAATTCCTCCAGAAACCTCCAGAGTGGGGCTCTGTGGCCTACAGGGTCCCCGACAGATACAGGATCACAGGGTGCTGCTCAGGTGAGGCAGGGCCCCCCAAGCACTGTGAGGGGCACCCCGAGTCTGTCCCCTGCCTTGGGGAGACAAGGGGTATTGAATCAAGCAGCTGATTCAAACTGCAGATTCAAAGAAAACTGAAACTATGACAAGCAGACTGAGGAAATGCAACGACTCGATGTAACGTGAGATCCTGAACCGGACCAGAAAAGGACATTAGTGGAAAAACTCGAGAAATCTAAATAGTCTCCGAACTCGGCCGCATTGCATCAATGGTAATTTATTCATTTTGACAGATTATTATGGTTATAAAAGGAGATAACATCAGAGGCCGCTAAATGAAGGAAACAAAAGCACTCTCTGTACCATCTTTGCAAAATTTTTTGGTAAATATAAAATTATTCCAAAATAAAATGTTGATGATAACAAAGAACAGCTTTCTAGGCCCCTGAATCGGAATCTCAGCAGTGCATCCTTCAGCTGTTTTGTTGGTTTGTTGATTTTTTTTTAATTAATTTACCTTTTTTTGAGGACAGAACCTTGAAAATCATTACCCTAGAGGACTTGGAAAAGAATAACTCCAGCAGAGATAAGGACGGAAACGATTGTTTATAGATGCTAAGTTAGAGCATAATCGCTTGACTATTTAAAGCAAAGAGCCAACTGAAGCTTTGTCAAAGTTCAGGTTCTATTCCAGTTAATGAGAATGAGTCATCCCTGGACCAGGGACTGAATTTAGATTCTTGCCTGAAAGCACTGGAAACCGTATAGGTAATTATAGAAGCCAACAAAGAAAATGACAGCAGCGCGGGTCCACTTCCTCCTCCCTCTCAGCTCGAGATTCCCGCTGTGCGTGGCCCGCGCCCATCCCACACCTAGCCTTGACTTTCCAGTCGGTGAGACTTCCCAAGAGCAACCCTTCCCCAGCCGCTCCACGGCGGGGAGTCTGTTTCTCCGAGCAGACGTGGAGCTCTCTGAAGGTAGGAGCTCCATTTTCAGCCTCCCTATGGCTTTCCCCAGCTCAGTTCAATGCTTTCACCCAGTACGTTTGATGGACTCTAACCCCATGCATCCCCATATGCTGCCTAGCTATGTTAGATATAATTATTTTTAAAAAGATTCATTTATTCACTTATTTATTTATTTGAAAGACAGAGTAACAGAGAAAGGTAGAGAGAGAGAGGAAAAGAGAAATGTTGCATCCACTGGTTCACTCCTCAAATGACCAAGGCAGCTGGGTCTGGGCCAGGCTGAAGCCAGGGGACTAGAACTCCACCCAGATCCCCCACATGGGTGGCAGGGGCTCAGGCCATCTTCTGCTGCTTTCCCAGGTACATTGGTGGGAAGCTGGATTGGAAGCAGAGCAGCCAAGACTCAAACAAGCACTCCAACAGGGGATGCTGGCATCAAACGCAACAGCATAACCCAATGCCGTCCCTTAGATCTAATTCTTACATTTAACATTGTGCTGTTGCATATGTAAAAGGGGAGAGGCACAGACGAAAATGCTGACATCATCATATCTTACCAAAAAATGTTAACTGAGCACCTCCTGTGCGCCAGGCCCTATGGAAGTCAGCCATCAATAATAGAAGATAGATGACCTCCACCTTCAAGGAAGCAAAAGTCAAGTCTGGGGCCCAGACAAGCTGCGGTTCTCTTCTCACCCTCACACCACGCCCCTCATGACAGGGCAACTTGAGTCCAAGCCACAGACCAGAAGGGCAGGTTCTAGCCCCAGGTGTGACTCCTGGAAGAAAGGATTCTTAAAGGAGACATCATCTTTCTGCCCTTGAGAGAGTTAAGAACGCACCACCCCACAACTATGCTGCCATGGCACATTGCTGAGGCACTTAGAAAACCAGCAGGTGCAAGAAGATCACACTAACCTTCTTCCTAGCTCATAAGCGCAGGGGATGATACGCCCGCGAGAGATGCCCTCCAGGCCTCTGCTGTGGCACTTCAGGCTGAGCCACTGCTTGCAATGCGAACAACATCCCATACAGGAACTCCAGCTGGAATCCCAGCTGCTCCACTTGCGATCCAGCTCCTGCTCACGTGCCTGTGAAAGCAATAGGAGATGACCCAAGTGCTTGGGCCCCTGCCGCCCATGGCGGAGAGCCAGATGGAGCTCCCGGCTTCTGCTTTGGACTAGACCAGCCCCAGCTGTTGTGGCCATTTAGGAATGAGCCAGCAGATAGAAAATGTCTGTCTGTCTCTCTCTCTTCCCCCTCTTTCAAATAAATGAATTATTTTTTTTATAATGTTTTAAAAGATGCCCTCCACATAGCAGAAGAAAGTCACATTGTTCTCAGCCTCAGGGACAGGAAGGGGAAGCCAGACCTGCACCGCACAGCTTGTTAACCCAGCTCCTACCTTTCCCGTCACTTCTCCACCCAACTACCTGCTGCAGCCTGGGCTCCTCTGCCTCGTCGGATTTCACACACTGCCATTCTTGGTCCAATTCCCTGTAAAAGTGACAAACTCCAATTGCTTCTTTGGGTCTTCCTCATGAATGCACTCCTGGCCCATAAAACTTATACAGTAGACCCCCTTGCTGGTGTTGGGGGGTGCATCCTAGGACATTCCATGGATGCTTGAATATCCACAGACAGCACCAAACCCCATGTAGACTAACTATGCAGTCCTAATACACACGCACTTATAATAAAAATGTAATGTATAAGTAGGCACATGAGGAGATTAACAACAACTAATAATAAACCACTTTCACACCCATTGTTATTGCAACTATAAGGGTCCTAGAAGTGCAAAGACAGGTTTCTCTTTAATGTCCTTTTTTTTTTTTCTTTTGAATGACAGGGTTGAAGATATATGGGGAAGCAAAACTTTATAGTAGTTAAAACAACATACTGTGATAAAAAGTTATTTAAAACTAATGAACTGTTTATTTCTGGAATTTTCCATTTAATTGGACCGGGGTTGAATGCAGATAACCGAAACCATGGAAAGTAAAACTGCAGATAAGGGAGGAACTACTGCATGACATGAATCCATGGTTTTTTTTTTTTTTTAATTTTGTTTTGTTTTGTTTTGCTTTGTTTTTTGACAGAGTTAGACAGTGAGAGAGAGAGACAGAGAGAAAGGTCTTTCTTCCATTGGCTCACCCCCGAAATGGTCACTGTGACCGGCGCTGTGCCAATCCAAAGCCAGGAGCCAGGTCTTCCTCCTGGTCTTCCACGCGGGTGCAGGGCCCAAGCACTTGGGCCCTCCTCCACTGCCTTACCGGGCCATAGCAGAGAGCTGGGCTGGAAGAGGGGCAACCGGGACAGAATCCGGCACCCTGACTGGGGTGTCGGCGCCGCAGGCAGAGGATTAGCCTAGTGAGCCGTGGCACTAGCCCAGTGAAGTCATGTTCTTAATCTATGGTCTGTCAATTTAATTCTCAGGAACTCTAAAAGGCAAGAAGTGAGGTTTTGCTCCCACATCCCCTCAATCCCCTCATTCAAAACAAAAGGAAATGTAAGGAAATTGTCTCTCAGCTTACAGTTCAAGTTACAGTGGGGGCAAAAGTGCTCTGAACTCAGTGGTACACAAATGCCAAGCACTGGAAACTGATGACTGCAGCAGGCCCCGACTGTCACCTCTATGGCAAAAAGATGGTGGTCCGCAGACCTCTCCATTAACCAAAGCCATCAGACAATGAGACTGCGTAAAAAGCTGTCCTTGCAGCCATCTAAGCCATTTTGCTTTGGAGTGAACAAGTAATGAGAATTAGATTAACATCAAAGAACCATGTCACCAGAAAGAAAAATATTGCATGAGCTCATTTAGATGTGGAACATTTAAATGGGAGGGGGAGAAGTAGAGAGGGGGAGAGGGAGAGAGGGAGAGAGGGAGAGAGGGGGAGAGGGGGAGAGGGGGAGAGGGGGAAGAGGGAGAGAGGGGGAGAGGGGGAGAGGGAGAGAGGAAAAGAGGGGGAGAGGGGGAAGAGGGAGAGAGGGAAAGAGGGAGAGAGGGGGAGAGGGGGATGGAGCGAGAGTGAGTGAGAGAGCAGAGTGAGAGAGCAAAAGAGCGTTCAGCTATGCAGGGATAAACAGTGATTGCCTGGAGTGGGGGAAGGGAGAGGGGGAATGGAGTCAAAGGTTATAAATAGCAGCTGTGGAGAAGGAACAGTTCACGGGCCTGGTGTACCACTGAGGACTAAAGTTAACAAAATCAAGTTGCATTGTATCAGGAAGGTTTGTTAATTGAGTAGATTTCAGCTGCTCTTGTCAGTATGCAAGATGCCAGCTGTATTGGGCTGAGTCACTGTGGCAGCCATTTTACTATCTGTATGTATCCTAAACCTCATAGATACACAATAAAATTTATTAAAAAAAAAAAAAAAGAACTTGGGGCCGGCACTGTGGCATAGCAGATAAAGGTGCCGCCTGAAGTGGCCAGCACCTGGTTCCAGTCCCCGCTGCTCCACTTCCAATCCAGCTCCCTGCTAATGCTCCTGAGAGAGCAGCGGAGGATGGCCCAAGTGCTTGGTCCCCTGTGCCCATGGGGGAGACCTGATGAAGTTCCTAGCTCCTGGTTTCAGATCAGTGCAGCTCTGGCTGCTGCAGCTATCTGGGAGTGAATCATCGGATGGAAGATTGCGCTCTCTCTCTCTCTCTCTCTCTCTCTCTCTAACTCTGCATTTCAAGTAAACAAATCTTCAAAAAACAAAACAGAGAATGGTGTCTGATGGAGAGGTCACCTGTAGAGGGCCACTCTGTGACTTCATTTGCTGTAGACCCATTTTTGCTTCCATCTCCCTGAAGTTAGACTTCCCTGACGCTCAATTGCTTCAACTCTTGTCTGAAATAGAACTGGATGTCTTAGGCAGGGTCCTGCCCATCTCCAGGGGATTTAAAAAGATCTAAGAGGATCCTCCAGATCAAAGAGGAAAGAAAAGCTGCCACAAGTCGGAGCACATAAACCAGCAAAGATCTTCTAAAAGACAACGCTTGAGAAAAGTTTTGAAAATCAGATTTGCTGTCCCAGATAAATATAGCTTCTCTTCTCAGCCCATAAGGTGGAAAATGGTCTGTCAGAGAAGTTTACCATCTTTCAGTCTGGAGAAGTCGGCAAGCTTCTAAGGGCTATCTGCGGATGCCATGGTAACTGCGTGATTCTGGTCCAGTGTGTCGTGTCTGGGATACAGCTGAGGGAATTCTGAAACACTCCCTGAGAAAATGTGCATGAGAACAGAGACTGCTGAGCCGTAGGCACTGCACACAGGACCCACGTGCTACGTGTAGCCACACTGCCATGAGGCTCTCCAGTGCTCCCAGCCCTGGTCCAGCTCCTGAGTTAACCAATACAGACAGAAAACACCATCTCCAAGGACTCATGTACTTCTCAAAGATCTGGTATTTGGAAAGTCTGGGGTCAAGACCTTGACAGATTCAGGATGACCCGAGGGCTTCTCCTATAAGCACTCCCAGTCCCATCATTTAGGGCCTTGCCCTCCAGGATCTCATCACTTCCCAGAGTGCCCACTTCTCAATACCATCTCACCATCTTAGATTTCAACATGAGACTTGGGATATGGTGTGCAAACACAAAGATTAGATTCCTTTTAAAAGGGGACACAACAGTGGGACCGGTGCTGTGGTTAATCCTCCGCCTGCGACGCCCGCATTCCATATGGGCACCAGTTCTAGTCCCAGCTGCTCCTCTTCTGATCCAGCTCCCTGCTATGGCCTGGGAAAACAGTAGAAGATGGCCCAAGTTCTTGGGTCCTTACACCTGCATGGGAGACTCAGAAGAAATTCCTGACTTCAGATCAGCTCAGCTCCAGCCATTTGGGAGTGAACCAGTGGATGGAAGACCTCTCTCTCTCTCTCTCTCTCTCTCAAGTCTACCTTTCATGTAAGTAAATAAAATCTTAAAAAGAAGACACACCAGAAAAATCCCTACTGTCAGAGTCCAGTTCTTTGAGTACTAGGAATAGAAAACTCAAAGAGGAAATTGAAAAATAAGAAACTTTAAATATGTCTATGAATAATTGTCCCATTAAATTGCATAAATTAAACAGAAAATGCATTGATATGCCTTAGTTTGTGCACTGAACCCTAGGTGACCCTTAAAGTAGAGTTCCCTTCACAATATTTTGACTTTGAAGGATTTTAATGTCACTCTTAAGAACAAAGTCATAGAGTGCCTAAAATGCAATGTATTGCAGTGACATGGACATTTCAAGATTTGATGACTGTCTACAGCCCTTGTCTCTACTGTTGAGGAACAGTGTTTTTTTTCTTCATCCTGTTTGTTGAACCCTTTACCCAGTATAGAGTTAACCTTATGAGTATAAAGTAAACTGAAAATAGATCTTTGTAAAAATTCAGAGTGGGAATAGGAGAGGGAAGAGGAAGAAAGTGGGAGTGTGGGCAGGAGGGAGGGTAGGGTGGGAAGTATCACTATGTTCCTAAATCTGTAGACATAAAATACATAAAATTTGTGTGCCTTAAATAAATTTAAAAAAAAAAAAAAAGAACAGAGTCAGTTGACTACAAAAAAAGAAGTATAAACAGTGATTATGTAAAACATTCCAGTGCATAAGGATCACTGGGGACTTTGTTACAATGCAGACTCTGGGGACTGGCATTATAGATGAGTGGGCTTGTGACACAGCATCCCACATCAGAGCACGAGCTCAAGTTCTGGATATTGGATTCCAATCAGCTCCCTGTTAATGCACCTGGGAAGGTGGCAGAAGATGGCCTGAGTGCCTGAGCCCCTGCCTCCCATGTGGGAGGCCAGGATTGAATTCCTGGCTCCTGGCTTCAGCCTGGCCCAGATCTGGATGGTGGCCATTTGGAGGAACGAACCAGTGTATGGAAGATTTTCTCTTTCCCTCTTTGTCTCTCTCTCCCTCCCTCCCTCTCTCTCTCTCTCTCTCTCTGTGTGTGTGTGCGTGCTCACATGCTACTCTGCCTTCCAAGTAAATAAACAAATAAATATTTTTAAATGCCAATTTTGGGGCCACACTGGGGCACAGCAGGTTCAGCCACTGCCTGCAGCACCAGCATCAGATACAAGCGCTGGTTTGAGTTCTGGCTGCTCCACTGCTAAATGCATCTGCAAAGGCAGTGTAAGATGGCACAAATGCTTGGGCCCCTCTCACCTCTGTGTGAGGCCCGGATGGACTCCTGGCTCCTGGCTTCAGCCTGGCCCAGCCCCAGCCCCAACCATTCCAGCCATTTTGGAAGTGAACTAACGGATGGAAGATCTTTCTCTCTGTGTGTCTCCCTCTCTCTAACTCTGCCTTGCAAATAAATAAGTGAATCTTTCAAAAAGCCAATTTCAAGTGATTGGGTCTGGGGATTCTGCATTTCTAACAAGCTCTCAGGGTACGCTGATGCTGCTACTCCCCAGACCACCCTTGGAGAACCCAGGATGTAGGAGGTCGAGGTGACAGTCCCTGAGATGGCTGGGGAACCGTTAAGATTGTCCGGAACTAGGACGAGGTACCCCTCAGCACCATGGGCCACAATAATCCTTTAGGATCTTTGTACCCCTTCCCTGAAGATCTGCAAACTTCCCAAGAGAGCCCGTTCTGCTGCCTCACCCTTGTCTTCGTTTTGTGTGTTCCTTTCTCATCTGCCCTGGCGAAGGCAACTGTGGCAGTGAGAAGCAAGGCTTCTCTTTCTCTTAGCCCAGACCCCAAATAAGCTGTGCCTTTCATGCCCTACAGACATGGGTGTCTGAGAAGCAAAAACAGAAGAATGCCAAACACAGCCCACCCAAGAAAGGAACAGTTTCAATCCTTGCAGCTTTTCCAATTCAGTTTTGGGTGAGGGCTCTATTGCCTTCTTTTGATTCAATTGTCCATTCATTTCTGACTGACATTTTTATTTGTAGTCAAAATTTTTCTTTTCTTTTCTTTTTTTTACAGGCAGAGTAGATAGTGAAAGAGAGAGAGACAGAGAGAAAGGTCTTCCTTTTTGCCGTTGGTTCACCCTCCAATGGCCGCCGCAGCCAGCGCACCGCGCTGATCTGAAGCCAGGAGCCAGGTGCTTCTCCTGGTCTCCCATGGGGTGCAGGGCCCAAGCACCTGGGCCATCCTCCACTGCCCTCCCCGGCCACAGCAGAGAGCTGGCCTGGAAGAGGGGCAACCGGGACAGAATCCAGCGCCCCGACCGGGACTAGAACCCGGTGTGCCAGCGCTGCTAGGCGGAGGATTAGCCTACTGAGCCGGGGCACCGACCTGTAGTCAAAATTTTTCTTTAACACCATTGATGTTTAAAAGCTACAGTGCAGTTCTGCAGCCACTTAAGACATAGAAAGTCACAGAGATATCATTGCCATCCTAATAACAAGAAAAAGACACATCATCCATAAATCATGACTCCTATTGAAAAGTAAGAAAATATTGTTGTCCTTGGTTTTTTAAATATTTATTTATTTATTTGAAAGGCAGGGTGACAAAGAAAAAGAGGAAGATAGACAGAAAGAGAGACACATCAATCTTCTACCTGCTGGTTCACTTCCCAAATGCCCACAATAGCCAGGGCTGGGCCAGACCAAAGCCAGGAGCCAGGGACTCCATCCAGGACTTCCACGTGTGTGGCAGGGACCCACGCACTTGAGCCCTCCCCAGCTGCCTCCCAGGAGGCATTCACAGGAAGCTGGATCAGAAGCAGAGTAACCAGGACTCAAATCAACACTCCAGTATGGGGTACAGGCATCTCATTGGGAGCTTCACCCACTGTGACACCTTTTTTCCTTAGTTTTAACAAGGATTGCTCAGGAAGGATGTAAAACCTCCCTTCACTAGACAAAAAAAAAGTTGAACTTCATCAAAGTTTTAGTTTGTTCTCTCTGAATAACACATTTAAAGGATGTCAAAAAAAAGTTAGAGACTGAGAAAAGGTATTTGCGAAGTTGATATTTAATAAAAGGTCTGTACATAGAATGTATCCTACCATAATTCTATAATATGGACCTAAGTAATTATTAAAATGGGTGAATAATTTGGACACTTTGCCAAAGAATGTGCAGATGGCAAAGAAGCACAAGAAAAGATGTTCAACATTATTAACTGTTAGGAAAATAAAAATCAAAACAACTACACACCATCTCAAATTCTTAGCATTACAAAGACTAAGAATAGGAAGCCTGGGGAGACTGAAATACAGCTAAAGCTTTTCTATGTTGATGGCTGAAATGTAAAAGTTCACAGTCAGTTAAAGTCCGAGGACTTTTTTTGGTAATGTTAAACATGTACCTGCTACTCTTACCATATGATTCAATAACCCCACAGCTAGTAACTTGCCCATGAGAAATGAAAACATATGTCCACACAAAGGCTACTTGTGTTTACAGCTGCTTTAAATCACAGTAATCACATTTGTAAATTTACGAATATTCAACCATAGGTAAACGGATAAACAAACCGTGGTCCATCACACAATGGAATTCTACTCAGCAACAAAAAGGGACAAACTACTGATACTTCCAACAACAATCCGGGTTAAGTGAAAGAAGTCCGAAGCAAAAGGCTAAATGCTGTTTTTCCCCACGGATATATTCTGGCAGAAGGGCAACGCAGAGACAGCGCCCAGATGGAGGCTTTCGGGGCTGGAGGCAGGGAGGGGTAGCTCACTGGCCAGGGCACCCTTTCTTGCACGTGTTTTGTCTCGATCGTGGTGGTGGTCACAGGACCATACAGATCAGACAGAACATAAGAGAGGGACTCTCACTGTGGATCAACTGTGCCTCAATGACTCCAACCAAAATAAGTAAGCAGACAAAGAATGCTATGATGACAGAATGGTGCCTGGTCACGGACAGTCCAAGGATAGTCACATGGAAAAAAATTGATTTTGACCCTCTGTTTCACACTGTTCTGATATCAATTCCCGATCATTATCAATTAAAATGTAAAGATAACACAATATAACTTTCAGAAGAAAATATCAAACAATATCTTTGTGATCTTGGGATAAGGCCAAGACTTCTTAAAAAGAACACAATGGTGCTAACCACATGGGGAAAAAATGGTAATTTACACTATTTCAATTTCTAGTCACAAAAATGTAATAAAAAGATAAGCCATTTAAAAAGAGGAGATATTTGCAAGATATGTATCCTACCAAGTCCTTAAATCCAGAATATATTATTTAAAATGTCCACAGTTAAATAAAAAAGATAGTAAGAAAGAAATCCAATTTTTTTCATATTTGTTAACATATAAAAAGGTTGACACAAAACAAGATAGACAAATAGTCATTTGACATATGAAAGATGTCTGATCACATTAATGTATAGGAAAATTAATGCAAATTAAAACTGGAATATGTTGCTAGTCCATACCCACCAAGCGAGCTTCAATGAAAAAAATCAAACAAGCAAAAAGACAAAATATTTCGTATTTGAAAGGATATGGAGAAATCAGAACGCTAACTCACTCCTGTAGGGAGTTTAAGTTTTTAAATTGATACATCATTTTGGAAAACTGTTTGATAGTATATATAAGTATGTATATATATATATATATATATACTATCTATATATATATAAAACATATATATATACTATCTATATATCCTATATATATATATCCAACAGAAATCTGCATATACAGTCAAAAACATAACGACAAAATTGACCAAAGAAGAAATAGAAAACCTAAATAAACCTGAAACTAAACTAGTAGGTAAAAACTCTCCCCTCAAAGGAAATACAAAACTGTTGTATTGTCAAGTTAAAACATACATTCAAGTAGCAAATAATTCTAATATTTTAAAAACTATATCTGACAAGAAAAATGCCAGAAAGAAAAATTGTAACCAATCTCACTTATGCTAAAACTTAGCCAATTACATCTAGTTAAGTATAAAAATGATAAGACATCATGACCAAGTTGATTTTATCTCAGCAATGCAAGGTAGCTTAACATTGGAAATAAATCAATGTAAAAAAAAATCACCACTAACAGATAAAAGGCTAAAAATCATTTGATCACCTCAGCAGATACAAGTAGAAAAACATTAACCAAAACTCAACATCCACTTGTGAAACTTTTCGTAAAGTAAAAATAGAAAACTCTTTGACAGAGTATTATCAAAATCTAATGACTATACCCTGATTGATTTAATACAATTTACCTACTGTTCAATAGATTCTCTCCTTTTTGCTTTATTTTGTTATTATATACCGTGAAGAACACGTTTATACACATTGATCAAGTTACCTAACCTTATCTCTGCCTTGTTTTCCTAATATGCAAGATGGAAGTAAGACAGCATCTACTCACAGGGCTATGGTAAGAATGAAACAAAGTGCTAGATTTAGGTCTTAGGGAGTCTTGGGAGAAAAGCGCTATCGAAAAATCAGAAAAACTTGCTCTGTATTTACCTGGTGGCGTATCTCTCACAGCCCACGGCAGGCTCCAGTCAGAGGCCACTCTGTCAAAGACAAGGACAGTTATTGTCTCAGGTTGTCAGGAAGTAAGGCAACACCATCTGAAGTCTGCAGGTAGTGATGAGGGCGACCCCTGGCCCCGGACTGCCTGCTACCGGGTGACGCCACCTGCCCATGGCAGCTGCCATACGTCTAAGGGAGGACTCCTTCCACGCTCCCTCACCTGCCCGAGAGCTACAGCACCTCAGCCCTGCACTGCAGCCAGGGGGATAATCCCAAATGTGAGCACCACATCTTCTCCCAAAAGGCTTTCCTCAGCTCCCTCTAGTCCTTCCCACGAAGGCCAAACTCCTCCCCATGGTGTGTCCACCCTCCCGCTCCGTCCCCCATGCCCACCCACTTCTCAGCCCCGCGGCACTCTCCCTCTGTTCCTCCCACCAGCTCCCCTGCCAACACTGCCCCCCCTCCCCCTTGCCCACTCACCACCACCGAGGTCCTTTGTGGCCCTCCCCCATTTAAGCAGAGCCACGTCCTCCCTCAGCCAGCCCTTGACCATCCTCACTCCCCAGTGTACCTCTCAGAAAAGCCTGCGCTCTTTCTTATAACATCAGACAAAGGCACTTGAAAAATGTCCTGGGAAAATGGAATTAAAAGATACATTTAGGGGCCACTGCTGTGGCATAGCCAGTAAAGCCACTACCCACAGAGACAGCATCCCATATGGGCGCTGGTTCAAGTTCTGGCTGCTCCACTTCTGATCCAGCTCTCTGCTATGGCCTGGGAAAGCAGTAGAAGATGGGCCAAGTGCTTTGGCCCCTGCACCCACTTGGGAGACCTGGAAGAGACTCCTGGCTCCTGGCTTCGGATTGGCACAGTTCCAGCCATTGCGGCCAACTGGGGAATGAGCCAGTAGGTGGAAGACCTCTCTCTCTCTCCCTCTCTTTATAACTCTACTTCTCAAATAAATAAATCTTTTTTAAATAAAAGATACATTTATTTTGGTACAAAATGTTGAAATTCATGCGTGTGTTTTTCATAGTACATTTTCCGTGAACTTCTTTGAAGACCCTTCCTACGTACATGACTATGACCATCTGATTTGTTCACAACCATATCCCCAACCCCTAGGCCAGCACTAGTCTCACAGAACACACTGGATAAACCTCTATGAGTAAAAGAATTCATAAAACTATTCAGTCTTTGCCCATCCAGCTCATCTTTTGATTCATCTTGATAATGTAATGAACTTCCTACCTCGATACCTTATCTCATTGACTTTTATGATTTGCTGGTTATAGAAATAATGCTATTGTATATGATAGTATGAAAAATGGTGACATAGCTATGATACAACGCTGTGTTAAATTTTTTATTTTATACTTATTAAAAGAGATCAGTCAGCCTTATTGAGGCACAGCTTATATGGTATCCATACAAAAGGGAAATATGAAGAAGTAAGTGAATTAATTGACCAGGCAGTCCCATTTAAATTGGCACTGGCACTCCCATTCAGGACCACATTACTGTCCCCACAGTAGTCCTCCGTGCCGCCAAGAGCATTAGTGGTGTAGCATTTCTCAGAGGAGCGTTCAGACACCATCTTTGCGACTGTCTCCTAAGCTGCTGTTCTCTTTCCACAAACATTGATGCTGATGGTTGTCAGGATGACTTTCTCAACCGGTCAGCAAACAGGGTGTCAACCATCTCTGAGGCAACCAGAACTGCCCACGCACAAGCATCGCAGCTACTGCACAACCACACCTGCCAACTGCAACACAAGGTGGTCTTGGCCGCGCACATCCACGGTCTCAGAGAAAAATAAAGCATGTCTTAAAATCAGTGAAATATGATTGTCCAAAACAAATAAGAATTCAAAAAAAAAAAGAGCCTTTAAAGAACTCAAGAAAGTTAGTAAGAGAATGAACGCAAATTCATTCTCTCTCCCTCCCTCCCTCCTTCCCTATTTCTCTGTCACACACACACACACACACACACACACACACACTCACTCACTCACTCACTCATCTACTCACACATGGCTGGAGACACGGCCACACATGCTGCCTGGGCTGTCAGGTGCGCTGGGCCACGGGTTGACTGGAGGATGAATCAGCGTCCACTCCGCTAGCCAAGCCCTGGCACCAGGAGCTTCTGCCCTGGAGGAAGAAGCCACTTCTAACTTCCTGCTGGCCAGGGGAGGACAGCACCCTCCCTTAGGAAGCACTTCTCCCTACCTACATTTTGGTCTGATTAAAATATTTTCAGGGACCAGCGTTATGGCGTAGCAGGTTAACGCCCTGGCCTGAAGCGCCAGCATCCCATATGGGCACGGGTTGGAGACCTGGCTGCTCCACTTCCTGTCCAGCTCTCTGCTGTGGCCTGGGAAAGCAGTAGAAGATGGCCCAAGTCCTTGGGCCCCTGCACCCATGTGAGAGACCCAAAAGAAGCTCCTGGCTCTTGGCTTCAGATGGGGTCAGCTCCAGCCATTGCAGCCAACTGGGGAGTGAACCAGCAGATGGAAGACCTGTCTATCTGTCTGTCTCTCTCTCTCTCTCTCTCTGTTTTCCTCTCTGTGTAACTCTGACTTTCAAGTAAAATAAATAAATCCTTAAAAATATTTTTTCAGCACATAGTTCTTTGATAAATGGACATCCCTTAGAAATGTGCTGGTACCTTAGAGCCGAGGAGACTACGGGGCCAAAGGTTTCCTAATTCCCAGTCCAGCATTCTAGGACCTCATGGTTTTTATTCAATCATGGCCAAGGAGATGTGGAAGAAGAGCACACCACTGGAAAAGCCAAGAGGCTTTTGAGTGCCTCAGTTTCCTTATATGAAAATACAGACATAGAGGATTAGAGGATGTATCAGGTAAGGGTCCCAGCAGGAGAGCCATGGCACACTCAAAGGAGAGTGTTAATGGAGGGGACCATTTACAAGGAGTTGACAGCACTAGGGAAATCACCATGGGGTCTGATGCAGGTTCTTCATGACCATGGAGACAGCCTCTCGGACTCAGCACAGCCCGGGCTAGGGGGACCGGAAGGATGAGCGAACCTTCAGCACAGATCATCTCCGAGTTGCCACAGAGCTCCAGTGTTCTGTGACCCTTTTGGTACAGAATTCACTTTGCAATGGCAAGAAGAGGGGGCCCAGTGAGAGCAAGAAAAGACCTGGGACTTCCGAGGCCAAGGGCACAGACGACGGGCTGAGCCACAGCCACACTCACCACCCCGGCCCGTGTGGACCTCGTGGCTCCTGAGGAACACACGTGGTCTCCACTTCTCACTCCCACCCTTTTTAAAAAAAACCTTCCATTCCTTCTCCAGACTGGGCTGGGGGCTCCAAGCATCACCTGCCCACCCCCTTCCAGCCTCCAGGGGCAGCCAGGCCGCAGGGACACACAGGAGGGGTCAGGGCAGTCAGTCCCAGGACCCAGGTGTGAGATACTGCATTTCAAGAAAGAAGGAACCCTTTCAAAACTTGTGTTTGAACACATAGTGGCTTCTAAGGAAGCTTCTAGAATCCCCCAGGCCTACAGCCCAGCAGCGGTGTTGAGCACAGTGGTCCTTTCTGCTCCTTCCTGGACAGAGAGAAGACGCCACAGCACCTGCGCTTCGGCTGCAGCTACTCATTACACTGAAGTCCAGCCAGGCAGCCGGGGCCATTAGAGACCAGTCCTGCTGGGCTGGGAAAGCACCCGCAGAGAGAGGCAATCACACTGGCTTAGCACAAAGCCCATTTGGGAAGAAAACACACACACACACACACACACATCAGTGGTCAGAAAAAAACGTGTATTTTCTTCTCTCAAATGAGTCAACATTTCCAAGAGGCTTTAGATAGGAGAATGGGGGCTCTCAAACCTCTAAAAAATATCACAGAATAAGAGGAGGAGGGAGGCAGCCAGCCTGCCCTGTGCAGGGGCAGAGTTGAGAATTAACTGGCCGGCCAGCTTAACCGCTATTCGCAGATGAAATCTCTCATGCGCAAAAGTGTCAGGGGTTTGTGTTGAGAGAATGATCGAGAGCCCTTCCAGCTCTAAGAATCTGTTATCTGAGGCTGGGTAAAGCACTTTCCAGTTCAGAGGCCGCAGATTTGCATTGCAAATGGTAGCCAAGAAGGAAGCCTGGCGCTTATCAACCTATAGGGCTGCCACCGATAAACCGATAAACCACCCAGAAGCTCCGATGGACCCCAGGCGTACCGCAGCGCCTTTCCATCTCAGATGATTCCATACCCATGGGCTGTTCCCTGCAGTTCCCGAAGGTCCCAGCCATAAAAGGAATTCTGCTAAGTGGCCGCTTGGTAACACTGCGCAGCGCTGTCCCTGACAGGGTCCCAGACCTCGCTCTAGATGAAAATATTACACCGGGATGCTTTGTCAAGTGCTGAACCTAGCAGTCGCCGCTCCTGCGCCAGAGTGCTTAGAAGAACTCCAGATGTTGTCCTCGGATAAATCACCGGGAACTGAATACAGCAACCCTCACGGTGACATTTTACTGCTCTGGAAAACCCACCATCCACACATGCCAGACGCACCCTGCTCAAAGCTATAGCGGAGTCAAACGTCTCTCAAACACACAGCAAACCCAAGTCTGTCGTGGGTAATTCCAAAGGCAGCCATCTGTCCGTTGTAAAACGCAAGGGCTCCTGGATAAATAGTTTATATGCTCCCAGCTCTTTCAATAAATGCCACGTTAACATATTGGAAATGTTCAGAGAGAACTCCATCAGCCTCAGAAAACATTAGTTAATCAGCTGCTTACGTAACATCAGGTTGGGTCTGCTTCTAGCAGGTGGCCCACAGCCAGGCAGACTGAAAGCCCCGCCTACAGCCCACATGGGCCCCGCCCCTTGGTGCTCCTTCCCATTCTTTACATCAGCCCAAAACCCGCACACTCCATCCCTTCTCCTCCTCCTCCTCCTCCCCTTCCTTCTCCACTTCTCCCAGGAACCAGTTCCTACAGGTTGTGCCCCCCCACCCCAGCATCCTGTCTCCTGTTCTCCATCCCTGGCTCCATGGCTTCAGGCCAAGGCTTGCCCCAGCCACTGCTGGAGCCAGCCTCTGTTCCAATGCTTTCTTCTCACTCTCAGCAGGAGTGAGACTGCTGCCCCCCTCCCAGCTCCTCGCTGGACCCCCGTGATGGCTGATGCACTTTGATATGGTTTGTTCCCTGGACTATGAGCTTCTCCTAGGCACAAGTCATGATGTATTCTTGAGACATGGGGAGGCTTAGGGTCCAACGAGAGCACTGCAGAGGGGGATGGATTTGCACAGGTGTCCATTGGGGGGGGTCACAAGCATGGCAGCAAGATAACCATGAACTTACATTTGCATTTTAGATTTTTCTCAACAGCCAATAACAAAGAGGGGCCTATGGTAGTTGTTTATTTATCGGAAATCCTAGCTCAGATGGGGAAATGTCACAACGTATTACTCTGCCCTCGGGTGCCAGCTACCCGCACTGTGGCACTGGTCTGTCCCCAGCAGCTGGCACAGCACCTGCATGTCACCAGCACTCCATAAATGTTTGATGAATGAGTATTTGAAGAAACAAAAATGTGCAATAGAACAAAAAAAATATTTCATATCCTCATTCATGTGCCACTTAGAGAAATAACTGACAGAAGAACATGTTGACATCTCTTATATAGATCAGATAGAACCAAATAGAATGGCTATTTGTACAGGGCAGTTTCTTATGGTTCAATATGATACAGGCACACATTTCCACATTACATCTCTGTATAACTCTGATCCATTTGTACTGGAGACTGTAGGGCTACATAACAAGATGACCACGTGTCTTGATTTGCCTGACACTATTCTGGTTTAGGCCTATTGCCCTGGAATAATAATTTCACTATTATATTCAGAAGAATCACTATAAATATTTCACCAGCAAAAATGTCTCAACTGGGTGACAAATCTCTATGATCGACTACAGTCGTCTAAGACACTCGAAGGCTTCAGGCCATAGCCACAAGAAAGCTTTCTCTCCAGCTGAACGTTAAAATCCTCTGTCCTCTGAAGAGAAAGGAGTGGGGGTGATCAGATTAAAAGCTGGCTGCCCCCAAGGGCCCAGACATTCCATGGGGAAGGTCCCTTCCAGGGCGACACGGTCTCCAAGTAACTAATACAGATGCATAATCTCTGATAATTCTTGAGAAATACTTGGAATCTTAAAAAAATGGATAATGTCTTGTTATGTAAAAACAAGCATTGATTTCAAAAAAATTTTTGCACTAAAACAAACACATCTTTTTATTCCGTTTTCCCAGGAACCTTTGGGAGTCCCCTCCCACGACAGAGGACCCCATACGTGATTCACAGCAGGGCTTCCTCTCAGTGTCTTCCTTGCCTTTCTGAGCCCCTGGCCGCTGAGAGCTACCAGGCTCGGGGGTCCACAGAGGACGCACCTTGGCCTTTAAACAGCCCCAAGCCCAGCACCCAAAGCACACGATTCTCCTCCCACGTCTGCTTTACTCTTGCCCTTTAACTCATCTCTGGATTCGTCAGCGCTGGGTTCTTATGGACCAAGGAGCGAAGCTGGCCAAGATGGAGCTCTCTTTGGAGGAGAACGGAGGGAGAAGAAGCTGAGAGGCTCAAGGCAGCGTTCTCATTGGTGTAGCAGAAAGGGAAGGATGCTAATACATCACCCCTCTGCCTCCCCTCCCCACCCCAGCCACATCACAAAACAAGGCAGGGCGGCGAGACGAAAGAGACCTAAGGGATTCTGGGTCCAAAAGCAGTTTGGGGAAACTGGCACACATTACTGATGTAACTGGTGTTACTGATGACTGGTGGAATCACTGTTTACTCTGGTGGGTGTAATAATGATGCAGTGGTGATGACACACAATGTCCTTTTTCTTAGAAGTGCGTGGAACCGGGCGGGTGCTGTGGCTCACTTGGTTAATCCTCTGCCTGCGGCACCAGCATCTCATATGGGTGCCAGGTTCTAGTCTTGGTTGGGGCGCCGGATTCTGTCCCGGTTGCTCCTCTTTCAGTCCAGCTCTCTGCTGTGGCAAGGGAGTGCAGTGGAGTATGGCCCAAGTGCTTGGGCCCTGCACCTGTGTGGGAGACCTGAAAGAAGCTGCTGGCTCCTGGCTTCGGATTGGCTCAGCTCTGGCTGTTGTGGCCATTTGGGGAGTGAACCAGAGATGGAAGACCTCTCTGTGTGTGTCTCTCCCTCTCACTGTCTGTAACTCTATCTCTTGAAAAAATAAATTAAAATCTTTAAAAATGAATAAATCAATACTTAAGAACATAGAGTCCCTTTCTAGACTTTCTAGATTGTACTGGACATTCCGCACAGCGCCCAAGTCATCTCTTCTGAAGCTCTAAGTGCACAGCCATGGTGGCGGAACCACACCCACAGCCCCCCATGTTGGGAACCCCCCATGTTTATCCGTCCCTCAGGGAACCCAGCTTTCTGAAGGGAAAATGATGGCTTTGGGCAGTCCCATCAGGAAGACTGGCTCTGGGAGGAAACAAAACCAATCTCATTCTGCTTCCTGAAGTTCAAGGCCACAGGTCCCTGTCCCAACACAAAGCTGCCTCTTTCCTGCTAGTTCCTCCACCCACGGCATATGATTTACACCTCTCCTGACACTGAGCACAGAGATCCAAACACGAATAGGAGGCAGCCCAGGCTTCCAGGTGCTTAATCCAAAGGTGACCATTTAATTTATTGTCCAAATCAGGATACTTTTTTTAAAAAAGATTTATTTATTTATTTATTTATTTGAAAGGCAGAGTTACAGAGAGGGAAGGAGAGAGAGAGAGAGATCTCCCATCTACTGGTTCACTCCCCAAATGGCTGAAACAGGGTGGCGGGGCCCAAGTACTGGAGCTGCCTTAGGCTGTTTTCCCAGGTGCGTTAGCAGGGAGCTGGATTGGAAGTGGAGCAGCCAGGACTCGAACCAGCACCCCTGTGGATGCTGACATCTCAGGTGGCAGCTTAACCCACTCCACCTCAGTGCCACCCCGAATCAGGATACTTTTGAGGAGGAAAGGGGTGCTAAGCAGCCAAAGTGCTGGCACAACAGGTGTAGGTTGAGGCCACACCAGGAAAACTGGGACTCTCCCAGGAAAGTTGGATTTGAGTATGAGCATCCTAGGAATTACCCCAAGAGTGGGGGAAAAATACACACACAGTAACCACAGCTGTTCACCATATACCAAAATAACACGAAGCAACTGTCATAAACAAGTTTATTGAGAGTCCAAAGGACAGACAAGGGACTTCCTGTGGAGAAATCAAGAAGAGGTTCCTGGAGAAGGGGAAGGTTCGGTCAGTCTCCAAATGATGCTGCTGCAGGTAGAGTTGAAAGGTCATCCAGGCCATCCTGGATGGAAGGAATTGTGTGAGCAGAGACCAAAGACCAAAGAAGAAGAGTGTGGGGTATGCCAGGGGAGTGGAGGTAATGGATCCGATCTGAAAGGTATCCAATGGGAAGACAGGGCACCAGTCTGGGGCGGGACCTCAGAACCACACTGAGAAGTTCACACTTGAACAAACAGGCAACAGGGAGTCACAAAGGGTTTTTGAGAAGGTCAGTGATTGGACCGTCAGGATAAAGAGTAAAATCCAGAGACTCAGGTCGTTTACAGAAGGAAGGGCCTCCCACAGTCAGGACGCTTGGCAGTGCCCATCCCTACCGCCCCGAGCACAGAGCACACAGACGGAGCGAAGACCGCCGTCTCAGCTGCAGAGCCCACCTGCTTGGCAAAGGCACCTTCATTCTCTCCTGTGCGGGGGCCACGGGCCGGCGCAGGTGGAACGGCGCCTGTCAGTGTTTCATCAGAAATATTCTCAAAGTCCCAGTGCCAGAACACTGCTGTCACCCGCGGAATGCGAGAGTTCAAGTGTTCGGGAGTCCAAGCCCGAGCAGATGAGAGCAAACAGCCTGTGCGCCCAGGCGGCGGCTTGCCAAGAAGGGAGGGGTGGGATATGTCTTCCCCGCAGGTGGAAAACTGCATTTTGAAAGCACAGCTCATTGCAATGCAAGCCTCTCCACCGCACACAAAGAAGCCGGAAGCAATCCCACCTTTCCTAAGAATAATCACATTGTGTCTGAAAGGTTTATGTACAGATATTTATCAGATTACATAGAGAATGGGGGGCAGGGTGGATTAATAGACTGGGGCTCGACTGTCTTCAGTTTGATCCCAGACATCTGACTGCACAAGGGCACACGCCCCTGGAAGATGAAGTCATTCTAGAGCAACTATTCATCCCAGAGATTCCGGAAAAGGTGGCCAACACTGACAACATAATCTCATTTCCAGAAGAGAAGGGCTGCACAGGAAGCCAGCACCCTGCTCCCTCCACGCAAAGCCGGGGATATTTGTAAACAGAAACCAAGGCGCCCCTTCTACACAGGCTGGGTGTGCCCTGCTCTGCAGAACGTAACCTCTGGTCCGCTGAGGCCAGGAACGCATGAGAGAAAGGTCTGAGCGAGAGAAATCCTTCTCAGATACACTTAGCACATCAAGGTGCAGATCCACAAAGGACATCCAAGAATTAATATCCAAGGAAAACAAACAAGTCAACCTCAGGAGGCGGCTATTGGTCAGTGACCCAATCATTTAAGCTTTCAAAGACATCGCCGCAATTAAGTGGAACCCATTAAATCTGCTTCATACAGGTTCATGCACACACACACACACACACACACACACTCCACCATCTAAAGATGAAAGAGAATCAATTGATTTTGAAATCTGAAAAATACAGAGGAATCAAACATTACTTTTGGTGCTCCTACATAAATTATGCCACTAAGCAATCCAAAAGCAGATGTGGAGAAGCCCTTCACTTATAAAACTATCCTAACTGATAAAATCACTTGATAAAATTAGAATATCACCATCTTAGAAACCTCAATAAATTAGTGAAGCTAAGCACTGAATTCTTACCGTTACGGAAAGATGGACAACACAAATTTTGTAAAGATTTAGTTTATTTATTTGAAGGCAGAGTTACAGGGGAAGGGAGGGAGGGAACGAGATGGGGGGGAGGGAGGAAAGGAGAGGAAGAGAGAGAGAGAGAGAGAGGAAATCGGGAAACTTCCATCCACTGGTTCACTCCCCAAATGGCCACAAAGGCAAGGGCTGGGCCAGCCTGAAGCCAAGAGTCTGGAACTGGATCCAGATCTCCCATGTGGGTAGCAGGGGCCCAAGAACTTGGGGTCATCTTCCACTAACTTCCCAGGTGCATTAGCAGGGAGCTGGTTTGGAAAAGGAGTACTGGGGACTTGGACCAGAGCTCCTAGGCGATGTTAGCATCAGAGGCAGCCAACCTGCTGTGTCACAACGCTGGTCCCAACACAAACATGTGCTTCCTGATGGAAGAACACTCCTATAATCTGGCCAAAGGAATTGTACCTGAGTCTTGTCAAATCTCTAAATCTAGTCCCAATAATGCAGGAAATACAGACAGCAGAAAAACACCGAAATGTACTACGAGTGTGCAATTTGCAAAATCCAGACTAAGAAGAAACTCCACAGGTCAGAAGCCTGGGTTCATCTACCAATAAACTGCAAGAGAAAAGAAAGGAAGGGAGGGCAGGTGGCCTAGCAATCTAAATGCCAATTGAGATGCCTGTGCCATTCATTAAGGATGTGGGTGTAACTCCTGCTTCCTGGGAGACAGCAGGTGATGACTAAGGTAGTTGGGTTCCTGCCCTCAACGTGGGAGATTCAGACTGAATTCTCAGCTCCTGAATTTGGCCTAACCTGGTACTAGCTATTGCAAGCATTTGGGAAGTGAACCAGCAGGTGGGAGGTCTCTGTGTGTGTCTCTCTCCATTTCCCAAATAAATAAATTAAAAAGAAAAAAATGTTAACAAAAAGGATAGAGAGATAGAACAGGAATCTATGGATTAAAAGAAAGATGCAGGGGGCCGGCGCTGTGGCGCAGCGGGTTAATGCCCTGGCCTGAAGCGCCGGCATCCCATATGGGTGCAAGTTCTAGTCCCGGCTGCTCCTCTTCTGATCCAGCTCTCTGCTATGGCCTGGCCTGGGAAAGCAGTAGAAGATGGCCCAACTCCTTGGGCCTCTGCACCCATGTGGGAGACCCGGAAGAAGCTCCTGGCTTCAGATTGGCGCAGATCTGGCTGTTGCAGCCTGGGTAGTGAACCAGCGAATGGAAGACCTCTCTCTCTCTCTCTCTCTCTCTCTCTCTCTCTCTCTCTCTCTCTCTCTCTCTCTCTCTGCTTTTCCTTCTCTCTGTAACTGTGACTTTCAATTAAAATAAATCAATCTTTAAAAAAAAGATGCATTGGGGCCAGCACATTGGTAGAGCAGGTAAAGCTGCTGCCTACAGTGCCGGCATCTCATGTGGGTGCTGGTTCAGGTCCCAGCTGCTCCACTTCTGATCCAACTCCCTGTAAATGTGCCTGGGAAAGCAGTAGAAGATAGCCCAAGTCTTTGGGCCTCTGTACCCACATGGAAGACCCTGGATCCTAGCTCCTGGCTTCAGATCGGCCCAGCTCTGGCCATTGCAGCCATTCAGGGAATGAACCAGCAGATGGAAGAGCTCTCCCTCTCTCTCTCTCTCTCTGTCTCTGTCATGTCTCTCTGTCTCTCTCTCTCTCTCTTTCTCTCTGTAATTCTGCCTTTCAAATAATAAATAAATCTAAAAAATGCATCAGTTTTTGGTTATGAGTAAGACCAAACTATAGTATCTAGGGATGCACATTAGGGTGATTACTCTAAAAATCTGGATAATGGCTACTTATGAAGGGAAGGAGGAAGGAGAAAGGAGGAAGGAGGAGGCTTTGATTAGATGTAGAACATGGAAGAAACTTCTAGAATGAGTGGCAATGTTCTATTTCCTGACCTAGATGGTAGTTACAAATGTGTCTGCCATATGTAATTCATTAAGCCAATTATTGGATTCAAAGTGAGAATTGCATCTGTGTTTTATTTTATAGTAATGTAGTTTGATGTAAGGAGATTTGATTTAAAGACACTTTCACCAAACTCCTTAGAAGCATGAAAAATTTGATGTTTTCTAAATTTTCTGATGATATGATTCCCACTGGGGAAAGGTGAATTAAAAGTATACTGAATAATTTTTTATGATCAATACTGGGGGGAAATGTTAACTAGGAAAATATGTAATCTGCTAAGAACACTGGAAAGGAAAGATGTTCACTGATAACATGGAATTCCATGGCCTCCATGTGGCAATGGATGGCTCTGATCACTGGAGAAGAGGTGACCCATCTCCCATGTGCCTTAGAGAATGCTGTAACAAGCCTGGAACAATCCCTGGGGGGAGACTCACAGATTAGAATGGAACAAACCCAACCCAAAGTAGGAGGAAAGAAATAATGAAACTTAGAGGAGAAATGAAACAAAAAAATCAATACAAAAGATAAGTGAAATGAAGAGCTGGTTTTAAAAAAAAAAAAATTGACACACCATTGGTCCTACTAACCAAAAAGGGAGGGCAAGAGGGAGAAGACCCAAATTAATAAAAATCAGAGTTAAAAAAGGAGATGTTACAATAGATTCCAGAGCAACAAAAACAATCATCAGGAATTACTAAGAAGAGCTATATACCAACAAACTGGAAAATGCAGAAAAAATGCTATATTTCTGGACACAATCCACCAAAATGAAGTCATGAAGACATTGAAAGCCTTAAATAGATCAATAACCAAAACAGAGATTTATTCAATAACAAAGACTCTGCCAACAAAGAAAACCCTAGGCCAGATGGCTTCACTGCTGAATTCCACCAAATTTTAAAGAAGAATTCATTCCAATTCTTCTCAAATTATTCAAAACAATTGAAAGGAATTGATTTCTCCCACACTCCTTCTATGAGGTCAGAATCAGCTTAACTCCAAAACCAGAAAAAGATAACAGAGAGAACAATAGTCCAATATTGCAGATGAACATAGATGCAAAAATCCTCAATAAAGTACTAACTAATTGAAACAAGCAACACATCAGAAAGATCATTCACCCAGACCAAGCAGGATTTATCCCTGGAATGTAGGGATGGTTCAACGCACATAAATCAATCAATGTGATACATCACATTAACAAATTGAAGAATAAAAATCATATGATTATTTCAATAGATGCAGAGAAGGCATTTGATAAAATATAGCATCCTTTCATGATGAAATCCTTAAGCAAATTGGGTATATAAAGAACATTCCTCAACACAATCAAGGCAATTTATGACAAACCCAGCATCATATTGAATGGGGAAAAGTTGGAAGCATTTCCACTAAGATCTGGATGCCCTCTTTCACCATTGCTACTCAATATAATCCTGGAATTTTTGCCCAGATCCATTAGGCAAAAGAGAAATCAAAGTAGTACAAATTGGAAAGGAGGAAGTCAAATTATTCCTGTTTACACATGAAACAATCCCATATATAGGAGAACCAAAAGACTCCATTAAGAGACTATTGGAACTCATAAGAATTTGGTAAAGTTGCAGGAGATAAAATCAACACATAAAAATCAATAGCCTTTGGATACACAAATAATGCCATGACTGAGAAAAAATTTATAATGTGAGTACCATTAACAATAACTACAAAACAAATTAAATACTTTGTAATATATTTAACCAAAGATGTGAAAGATGTCTACAATGAAAATTACAAAGCATCAAAGAAAGAAATAGAAGAACATGCTAAAAAAGGAAATATTTTCCATGTGCATGGATTGGTAGAATTAATATCATCAAAATGTCCATACTATCCAAGGCAATTTACATATTTAATTCTATCCCAATAAAATACCAAGGACATTCTTCTCTGATCTAGAAAAAACAATGCTAAAAATCATATGGAAATAAAAGAGACTCAAATAGCTAAAGCAATGTTAAACAACAAAAACAAAGCTGGAGGTATCAATACCAGACTTCAAGACATACAACAGGGCAATTATAATCAAAAGAGCCTGGTACTGGCACAAAAATGGACATCTAAACAAATACAACAGAATAGAAACTACAGAAATCAATCCATGGAGCTACAACCAACTAATCTTTGAAAAAATGAGCTAAAATCAGTCTCTGAAGAAAAAGACAGTGTCTTCAACAAATGGTGTTGGGAAAATTGGACCTACACATGTGGAAGTATGAAATTTTTTGTATTAAACATACAAAAATGTAACAAAAATCAATTCAAAATGGATCAAGGATCTAACTCTATGACCTGATACCATCAAATTACTAGAGGAAAACTCTGCAAGACATTGGCATAGGCAAAGACTTTCGGAAAATACTACAGAAACATAGACAATAAAAGCAAAAATAAACAAATTGGATTGCAACAAGCTAGGAAGCTTCTGTACTGCAAAGGAAACACTCAAAAGGGTGAAGAGTTAAACAAGAGAACAGGAGAAAATATTTGTAAACTCTCTAACTGATAAAAGACTAATATCCAGAATCTAAAAAGAACTCTAGAGAACGAACAATATAAAACAAAAAACCCAGTTCCAGTATGGGCAAAGGACATGAACAGGCATTTTTCTAAGGATGAAATACAAAATGGCAGCAAACACATGAAAAAATGCTCAAGACCACTAACCATCAGGGAAATGCAAATAACTACAATGAGGTTTCACCTCACCCCAGTTAGAGTGGCTATCATCCAAAAATCAAAAAAGCAATACATGCTTGCAAAGATGGGGGGAGGAAAAGTACTCTATCATACTGTTGGGAATGTAAACTAGTAAAACTATTATGGAAAACAGTATGAAGATTCCTCAGAAATCTGAAAATAGATCTAGCATATGACCCAGATATCCCACTCCTGAGCATTTACCCAAACAAAATGAATTCAGCAAGTGCTCAATTCACAATAGCAAAGATATGGAATCCACCAAGATGTCAACCAACTGATGACTGGATAAAGAGAATGTGGTATATATAACTACAGAATACTACTCAGCCATAGAAAGAGTGCAACCCTGCCTTTTGCAACAAAATGAAGTAATTTTTTTTAAAGATTTCATTATTTATTTGAGAGATAGAGTTACAGACAGTGAGAGGGAGAGACAGAGAGAAAGGTCTTCCATCTGCTAGTTCACTCCCCAAATGGCTCCAATAGCTGGAGTTGAGCCAATCCAAAGCCAAGATCCAAGAGCTTCTTCCAGGTCTCCCACATGGGTGCTGCAGCCCAAGGACTTGGGCCATCTTCTACTGCTCTCCCAGGCCATACAGAGAGCTGGATCAGAAGAGGAACAGCTGGGACTAGAACTGGCGCCCATATGGGATGCCGGCACTGCAAGCAGAAGATTAACTTACTGCATCACAGTGCCAGCCCCAAAACCATTATTAGTGAAATAATACAGTCTGAAAAGGACAAATATAGTTTTCTCAGATATGTACTATTTAATAAAGAATACCAAAAAAAGATATATGAATTTAAAAAAGAACAATAGAATGTTGAAACAAAACCAGGCTCTTGTACTAATTTTCCCCCTTGAGAACCTGCAGCAGCAGAAGTCCTGCAATAGTGCTGCTGTTTTATCATGCCACATATGGCTAGATGGCTGGGTAGGACACAAAGAGACAAGGGCAGGTGGTACCTCATGGTGTCTACTCTTGCTCAACTCCACATTCACTTCTCTGCACCTTCTGCTCTACTAGTGGGGAAATAAGGCAGCACAGCATAATTCTAAGACCAGATCACCAATCGGCTCACCACTGGGTTCTACCAATGGAGACAATCACAGGAGTTTGGACAAAAGTGAGAAATGTCTTTCTTTCTTTGGGTCTCTGGCAAGTGGTTTCAGTGGCAGTGGCAGTAGGAGTGACAGCGTAGTCTCACAGGCTCCTGCTCCAGCATGTTAGTGCTAATAGCAGAAGTGTCTCGGAGCCAAAATGTCTTATAAACATGTCCCCCGGAGAGCCCCACCGAGGGCTAAGCTCAGAGTTGGCACATGGATCTGCTGTTTGTTTCCTTCCTTTTTTATTACATTAAAGAAAATAATAACATGGGCTGGTGCCATGGCATAGTAGCATCGGCATCGCATATGGGCACTGGTTTATGTACCGGCTGCTCTTCTTCTGATCTAGCTCTCTACTATGGCCTGGGAAAGCAGTGGAAGATGGCCCAAGTGTTTGGGCTGCTGCACCCAGGTGAGAGACCCAGAAGAAGCTCCTGGCTCCTGGTTTTGGATTAGCCCAGCTCCAGTGGTTGTGACCACTGGGGAGTGAACCAGTGGATGGAAGACCTCTCTGTCTCCCTCTCTCTCTTTAACTCTACCTCTCAAATAAATAAATAAAATCTTCTAAATAGTAACACAAAGTGTACCATCTTAACCACTTTTAAGCATACGGTTCAGTGGTGTTCAGTAGATTCCCATTGTTTTGTATGGCATCTTCAGAACTTTTTCATCTTAAAAATCTAAAAATCAACACTCAACAAACAACAACTCCCCTCACCTCCTGCCCATTTAACCATCATGTTATTTTCCATTTTTATGAATTTGACTATTAGATGAGCATATTTTTAATATAATTAAGTAATTCTAGAATCTCAGAGTTGAAAAAAATCTGAAAATTAATGTAGCCATGGCCAGCGCCGTGGCTCACTAGGTTAAAACTCCGCCTGTGGCGCTGGCACACCGAGTTCTAGTCCTGGTCGGGGCGCCAGATTCTGTCCCGGTTGCTCCTCTTCCTGTCCAGCTCTCTGCTGTGGCAAGGGAGTGCAGTGGAGGATGGCCCAAGTGCTTGGGCCCTGCACCTGCATGGGAGACCAGGAGGAAGCACCTGGCTCCTGGCTTTGGATCAGCACAGCCGGCCGTAGCGGCCATTTGGGGGGTGAACCAATGGAAGGAAGACCTTTCTCTCTGTCTCTCTCTCTCTCTCAGTCTAACTCTGCCTGTCAAAAAAAAAAATTAATCTAGCCTAAGGTCTTGCCCAGGGTACAAGCCCCAACTTTTTCATCTTAAATCCAGGAACCTCTCATGTTTGACCATTTGGTCTCTGCTGGAAGAATCCCAGTGACTGCTTCAGAAACATGGGCCATGCTATTGGGTGTATTTCTTGTGATACAAAATTTCTTTACCTTAACCCAGAATATTGACCTGCTGCTCACTGGCACTGATCTGTTTCCCAGAACAAAACATGTTCCTTCCATCTTCCAGTTTACATGTTTCTGTGCTATTTTAAAAACGTGTTTTTATCACATGTGCCTCAGCCTGCCGTGAGACAGTAAGATTGACAGGAAGAAAATCAGTTACACATAAAAAATAACAACTTCTGTTGGTACTCAACACTCAGCAACCGTGGGCCATGCACCCAGAGGTCTCCACAGCCCAGGGAAAGCCAGCAGCATTCAGGAATTGATTCAAACAGTGATTCAGTGTTTCTTCCTGAGGTCCTCTTCTCAGCGAGCCTTTTAAAAATAAATATTCCTCCACATGTTCATAAGATCGCTGGCAGTTTCTCATTAGGTACCTGCTTGATCTTTTTAATAAACCAAAATAGTCTCTCCCAGGTAGTCACACTATTTACCACGATTGCAAAGACAAAAATTGTCACAAAGGAAATCTCACTTGCAAAAGCCTGTCAATCTGCAGTGGGTCCTGGAGTTGCCAAAGCAGGATATGGTCTTGTTAGTGCATCATTTTGTTCATGGCACATGTTATTTATATCAGAAGTGTACACTGTTGCTATAGAAACATAACCAGTAATAATAATAAAGAGTCTGAAAAACACAGAGCCCATGGGAAGACATCTCCGATGGGAAATCAGTAGCCAGACCCGCCCGGCACAGGATTCAACTATACGAGGCTCTGACCCTTGCTTGTTAAATGCATTCAATATGGCAAAGCATTTCATGAAACTGTGAAAGAGAAACGCAAAAGCAAAAACCAGGAAGTGAACTTTTATGAAGGATAAATGTCAACTGCAAATCAACATGGAAAAAATATCTATCTAGCTTGAAATTGGAGAAATGCCAATCAAAACCACATCAGATACTACTCTTGTCTTAACAAGTAAGGATAAGAGGAAACAGATGCCTTCAATACTGCAGAGGTGGAAATGTAAATTGAAACAACACTGCAGAAGATGGATCTGTCAAAATATATAAGAGCCCTTAAAAAGATTCATATATTTTGGTCCAGACACTATTTTTTGGAACATAGCTTAAAGGATAATGTTTGTAATGGGTATACAAAAAAAGTAAAGGCATTCATAAATTTATAGTAAACTGGGAACATCTAAATATTAAGCATTTAATAATAAGTTAATTCAAATTATGACTCACTCAAAAGAATTGCATGCGACCATTAACTAATGCAATTACACAGCATTTCTGCACGGCAGGCTCTCTTATAACTAAGCTGTAAATACACTAATTTATTTCATTTATTTCATTTTATTATGATCCTATGAGGTGAATGCTAAGTTGTGCTTATTTTATGGAGAGCAAAGTAAAGCCCATTTAAATAATTTTCCCAAAACCACAAAATTAGACAGTGTTGACCAAGACTCATTCAAATTCAGGCATCATGGCCCCAGATTTCATGCTTTTAACCATCATTTCATTGTACTGTGAAAGAATGTCTAAAAAATCTTTAAAAAGTATCTGTAAAATTTTTAAATTAGCATATCAAATTGTAGTTCATATGTGTTCTATATATTTAGTGTATGCATAGATAGATAGAGTAGATGGGGATACCCCAAAAAGATCAGGGAGGGGCCGACACTATGGTGTAGCAGGTTAAGTTGCTGCCTGCAATGCCGCATCCCCTGTTGCCACCAGTTTGAGTCTCAGCTGCTACACTTCTGATCCAGATCCCTGCTAATGTGCCTGGGAAGCAGCAGAAGATAGCCCAGGTGTTTGGGCCCCTGAAACCCATGTGGGAGACCCGGAAGAAGCTCCTGGCTTCAGCCTAGTCCAACCTCAGCCATTGTAGACATTTAGGGATTGAACCAGGCAAGGGATGGAAAATTTCTCTCTCTCTCTCTCTTTCCCTCTCCCTCTCCCTCTCCATCTCCCTCTCCCTCTCTCCTGCCCTCCCTCCCTCTCTGTAACTTCAAATAAATAAGTCATTAAAAAAAAAGTTTAGGGAAAGAAGAATCAAAAGATAAAACTTTTTGGTGTCAAAAAATTTTGAAATCCATGCAGACAAGAGGTCTGCAAAAAGTTCATGGAAAATGCAGATTATTTAAGAAAGCATCCATTTTTTGCACCAAAATAAACGTATTTTTCAATTTCATTTTCAACAAACTTTGAAGTACCCTCATACCTGTCACAAAAATATGTCAAAACAGCAACAGCTGTCTCTAGGTATGGAGATCAAGGGCAGTGTTGTTATCGTCTTCCTTTTGTGGTGCTGATCTTACTTTTTTCCAATGAACAGACAGTACATTTACAACAGGGAATGTAAGAATGCCCCCTGGTGCCATTACTCCAGCTGTCCCGAGAGGCCCCTGGCTCTGGGCCAGACCCAAGAGGACAGCATGGTTAGTGTGACCATCTCACGACACACTGAAGACTTCTGCCTGCCCTGCCTTCCTTTTTACCATGAGACAGAGAGGGGTTTTGTTTGTTAGTTTTCATCTTCATGAAAACAAAGGGGCAGATAATCCTGACCTGCCCTAATCACATAAAGAAAAGCATCTTTTTTGAGACCCCCAGACTCCAAAACCACGAGTCGAGTGGGCAGAATTCCAGTACGGTCCCAAGGTCCCAAGGGCACACATCTTACATAATCCTCTTCTTGAGCCACCTGTGAAGATGCTGGGACGGTCATGTCCTCCTCGAGGCTACGTTATATGGCAGATGACCACAGGAGAACACCCCATCCTGGCTGAGCAGAGAGGCATGGGAAGGCAGGGAGACCCACACCTGATGGCCCTGGAAGAAAGCCAACATCTGCAGTACCAACCCTCTAGAGGGGCCGCGTGGCCAGGAGCTGAGCGAGGCCCTCAGCCGACAACTGGTAAGAAAAGAAAAGGCTTTTGGTCCCACATCATTCAAGGAAATGAATTCCTGGAGCCGGCACTGTGGTGTAGCAGGTAAAGCCACTGCCTGCAATGCTGGCATCCCATATGAGTGCCGGTTCAAGTCCTGGCTGCTCTACTTCCAATCCAGCTCTCTGCTATGGCTTGGGAAAGCAGTGGAAGATGGCCCAAGGCCTTGGGCCCCTGCACCCACATGGGAGATCCAGAGGAAGACTCCTGGCTCCCAGCTTCAAATTGGGACAGTTCTGGCTGTTGTGGCCAACTGGGGAGTGAACCAGCAGTTGGAAGACCTCTCGCTCCTGCCAACAACTAGTGAATTGGGGAGAAGACCTTGAGCCTCAGATGAGATTTCAGCCTGATGAGACCCTCGGCAGAGGATACCACAGGCCTGGGCCAAACGCCTGATTCCTAAGAACCATGTATGAAGCCAAGCCCCCACGTTGTGGTTACTTGTTATGCAAAAATAGAAAAGAAATGTGATGACCATTGTTAGAACGAGTGTTACGGATAGGTTTTCTTACCCTTATACTGTCTTTAGAATGAAATATGAGTGTTACTTTGAGGGAAGAAATTCATAACTGCAAGATTCAACCCTAAGGGAAGCTACAGGAAAGTAATAACTGATGGCAGCATAATAGTTTAGAGTTTTCATATAAAATCTTGCTGGAAATTTGTCATTCATATGACAAAGGTAGGCACCAGTGGTGAGGAACAAAGATACTGGAGCCACAGTGCCTACATTCAGCTCCCTTTTGGAACACTTACGCACTCGATGAGTTCAGGCCAGTTTCTTGTGTGCTCTGTGCCTCAGTTTCCCTACCTGTAAAACAGGGATGCAATAATTCCTACTTCCTGAGGGTCAGTGAGGATTAAATGACTTTGTATAAAGTCTAGCTCACAGTCAGTGCTGGATGCATGATGTTGATATTCTTACCAATGGTATTATCTAAACAAACCAAGAAAGCAGTGAGCTTTGCTTCCTTCCCACCTTAGCATGCTATGCCAGTAACAACCTCAGGTTTTGATAAGCACCACCCCTGTGAGCTTGGGAATTATCTTTGAGAATGGTAACATGCAACTGTACAATAGGCCAGCCACCCTCTGGCTAGGATCCTAAATCAGGAGAATGCAGACAAGAGCAAATAAACTTGGGACACACACAAGAAGCACCCTGGGCTGAGCACACATGTGATTGCTTTCTATTGTCCCCTTGAAAATAGAACCCTGGTCAAAGGGATAACATAAATAAGACCAAGTGTCTGCTAATAATAATTGATAGAATGAAAGAGGAGAGAGTGATCCAACATGGGAAACGGGATACACAGCAGACTCAAAGAATGACAAATGCCCTAAATAGCACTCTGGCCTCAGAATCAGCCCTTAAGGCATTTGAATCTTGTTAAAAAGCCCATGAGAGTGTTTCAGGCATGGAAAGCCAAGACACTGTGAAAAAAAATGACCTAAATGAAAGATCTCTGTGAGTGAGATCCTGGTGGGAAGAATGGGCCATCAAAGAAGGAGGTACCTTTCTCTGAAGGGAGGAGAGAACTTCTACTGTGCTCATGGCCTTATCTAAATAAGGTCGGAGTTTGTGATTTCAAGAGGTTTCCATAGTCTTGGCAGCTCATGAGAAGAACCTTGGGTGATCACTGACACCATAACAAGAGTGTCAATTGTTAAATCAACAACAGGAGTCACTGTGCACTTGCTCCCCATGTAGGACCTCTGTCCTTAATGTGTTGTACTATGAGAATTAACAGTAAAACTAGTCTTCAAACAGTGCTTTATAATTTGTGTGTATGTGTAGGTGCAAACTGTTGAAATCTTTACTTAGTATAGAGTTAATCTTCTGTATATAGAGAATTAAAAATGAATCTTAATGAAGAACGGGATGGGAGAGGGAGTAGGAGATGGGATGGTTTGCAGGTGGGAGGGTGGTTATGGGGGGCAGAACTCTATAATACAAAAGTTGTACTTTTGAAATTTATATTTATTAAATAAAAGTTTTCTATTAAAAAATAAACAACTTGATAAAAAAAAAAAAAAGAAAGAAAATAGAATCCTGGTTCCAATGGGACTCCGGACTTGGGACAAGAACACAGGCACACGTGGGTTCCTGCCTCTGTGGCCAGTTCCATGATCTGTACCTCATGGTCTGGAGCAGACAGGCTGCTGTAGTTTCATGCAAGGTGGATCAGCTGCAAAAGCTCTTCCTTCTAGGTAGACTCGTCAATTGCAAACAATTAACAGCATTTCCTGCCCCCCCCAAAGTCTTCTGGTCCACTGGGGAGGGGGCTGGAGGGTTGGCAGTGCCTCCTAAGGTGCCGTCAGCTGCACACGTGACAAGTACAAAAAGTTTTCACTGGGCTGTCTCAGTGTACTCAACTTATAACAGAGATGCAGACTCCCAGAACAACACTTCCTAGCTACAGATAAGCCCAATAAGTCAGACAGTTCCAAACACCAAGGCTGCCAGGGCCCGATGGCATGTTTTGGTTCCTGGGCACAGCCATGACTGTATTCTGTAAAAGTTTAAGGGAGAGATAAAGGTGTATTTTTCTGGAAAAATTTTAGTCTCATTTAAGTACCACTGGCCAGGGGCATACTTGGTCATCCCTAACCCAGTGCACTGATTTCTTTTTTTTCTTTCTTTTTTTTTTTTTTTTTTTGACAGGCAGAGTGGATAGTGAGAGAGAGAGACAGAGAGAAAGGTCTTCCTTTACCGTTGGTTCACCCCCCAATGGCCGCTGCGGCCAGCACGCTGCAACTGGTGTACCGTGCTGATTGGAAGCCAGGAGCCAGGTGCTTCTCCTGGTCTCCCATGCAGGTGCAGGGCCCAAACACTTGGGCCATCCTCCACTGCACTCCTGGGCCACAGCAGAGAGCTGGCCTGGAAGAGGGACAACCGGGACAGAATCCGGCGCCCCAACCGGAACTAGAACCCGGGGTGCCAGCACCGCAGGCGGAGGATTAGCCTATTGAACTGTGGCACCGGCCCCAGTGCATTGATTTCACAACTCACATTTTAAAGAACAACACTTGATGGGGACAGGGAGAGGGAATATCTGAGTAACCAGCTAAGCATCTGTGTGTGTGTGTGTGTGTGTGTGTGTGTGTGTGGTACAACAAACATCACTCTTCTGGTTCTGGTCCTCACCATTGCAAGCCTTGGTGTCACACAGAAAGCCATGCCAATTGTCCCCTTTTCAGTATTTCCAAAATTCATGCCTTCTCCTGAAAACAAATCACCCAAAAGGGAATGGAAAACTACCAGCCACGCACTTCACCTCATCTCCCAACGACACAGGAGCAGGTCAGCTTGTCCCAGCCATCTCACCTTCATGCTCCTGAAGACAGCCGGACAGATCCAAGAAGAGGTACAGCCCAGACGTCTAGCGGGCACGTGCATTAACAGGGAACTGTGTGATCTAAGCCGACAGCAACAACCCTCCATGGCTTGCTTTGTACAGCACCGGTGCCAACGAAAGAAAAACCCAAACACGGTCCTGCCAGGGTGCCCTGGGTGGCCTGGAGTGACTGGTTCGCAAGGATCCCTGAACTAGAAAGTAGGAGTCTGAAAAGCCAATTGGGTATAGGAATATGGACCCCAAGACAGAGGCTGGAAGAACTCAAAGAGAATCCAGGGGCTTGCTCTGTGGCTTAGGGGTTATCGTCCTGGCCTGAAGTGCCAGCATCCCATGTGGGTGCTGGTTCTAGTCCCAGCTGCTCCTCTTCCAGTTTTAGTCCTGGCTGCTCCTCTTACAGTCCAGCTCTCTGCTGTGGCCTGGGAAAGCAGTAGAAGATGGCCCAAGTCCTTGGGCCCCTGCACCCACGTGGGAGACCCAGAGGAAGCTCTCGGATCCTGGCTTCGGACCGGCACAGTTCCGGCCGTTGCAGCAAATTGGGAGGTGAACCATCAAATGGAAGACCTCTCTCTCTCTCTGCCTCTCCTCTCTCTGCATAACTCTGACTTTCAAATAAATAAATAAATCTTAAAAAAGAAAGAGAGAGAGAGAGAATCCAAACAACTAGATCGGCTTCCTGAAAATTGCCGTCCTCAGTGATCTGTGAGTTCAGAGTGCTGGACAAGACGTGTCCTAGAAATCCAAAGGCTACAGCGACACATCAGCCTAAACACAAAAGGTAAAATCCAGAGGTGATGCCTCGGCTGCTGACGCCCAGTGAATCACCCCTGCTATTTCGATCAAAGGAAAATGCTTCTTCTTACTAATCAAAAATGTGAAACCATCTGCAATTGCAGGGTGGGTTTTAAGCCACTTCACAGCAAGCTATACCAAGCAAGGCAATCCCTGTTGAGTAGACAGTCCTTATCAGAGCTTTTCCCTAGGGAGAAATTCCCTGCTGAAATCCCTTGAGAGCAAACTTTGTCCTTGCAAAGCTTGGTCTAGTCCTATTAGGACATACAGTCCTCTAAGAGAATGTACAACTTGTGTAGAGGATGCCATGGGGCTGGCACTGTGGTCTAGTGGGCTAAGCCTCTGCCTGCAGCATCCCATATGGGCACCAGTTCATGTCCCGGCTCCTCCACTTCCAATCCAGTTCTCTCTGCTCTGGCCTGGGAAAGCAGTGGAGAATGGCCCAAGTGCTTGCGCCCCTGTACCCACGTGGGAGACCAAGACAAAGCTCCTGGCTTCGGATCAGCCCAGCTCTGGCTGTTTGCGGCTATTTGGGGAGTGAACCAGCAGATGGAAGCCCTTTCTCTCTGTCTCTCCCTCTGTCTATAGATCTACCTCTAAAATAAATGAATGAATGAGTGAATGAATGAATAAATAAATAAATACTGGATGATGATGGCAAATTGTTCTATCTCAGATTATCTCAGATTAGGAATAATGGACCCCAAGGCAGAATTTCAACGTTGGTGTCTAAGAAATAGAGTACACAGACCCTTCACCCACACAATTATATCAAAGTCAGAGAGCTGAGAAAAGCCTGCGTGAGGGGGATGTGTGCAGCGAGACAGAGAGAGGTTCTCTTCCCATTGGAAGGGGTCTTCTCATTTCAAGCCTTCAGGGGAATTCAGGGAACTGCACAGGAGACTCCTCACTTAGCAAGACACCGTGAACTGAAAATCCCACAGAGCAGAGGCAGACGGTCCGCTGCTGACCTGAGCTCAAGGCAGGGCAGCTGTTTGGAAACTGGGTGACCCTGTACTCTCAGCTCATCAGGCCAGCGGCACCCGGATGTGTCCCATGGACAGGACATGGGCCACTCACTCCTAAGAGGCAGCTGGTGTGATATCACATGAGAACCTGTCTTGTAGGGTCTCCGAGAGGGCTGACAAGACCTCAGTCCGTGAAAGCCAGAGGTGACTGGCAGAGGCCCTGGGGCGAAGAATGAGCAACTGAAGAGCCAGACAGTACAGCAACTGCATCGCAAAAGCTACAGGTGAAAAGGTCGCATTGAAGAAGGCAGGAAGTCAGGGGGTCACGGGGTCAGGCAGTCTCTGAAACACCCACAAAAACATCTAGGAGAGGAAACATTAGCCTTACACACCCAGATCAAGAGAGCACAGAGCCACACAGTGCAGGGAGGCCAGGTGAAGGCTGTTATTCCAATGTAGACGGCCCAGATACAGTAGTTGCGGGTGGGGAAGAGGTAACCACAAGGAGCGCCAACCACCCCCTCCCAGGTGTGCTCCAACACACCCATGACGAATACATCACAAGCCCCTCCTTTAAAAATGTCTCCTGAAACTTGGCTTTGCTCTCAACATGTTCAAGGTTAAGCATAACTTACCTCTAAAACAAGGAAGTAACAGTGGTCACACAACTTATTCTTATTTTATCTTTGCCTTATGCAATAATGGGGAATTAGCTGTACTTCTCAATTAGCTTATGACTCACCCACTTCTATTTCAGCATAATATTGTATTAGAGCCTAAGCTTTGGAAACTCTTCTTTAGCATGAAAGGTGTGGAGGTATTTGGTCTCTTCCAGTTTTTGTTTGTTTTGGTGTTCTTCCCGTTCCTTCTATAATTACTTCCATAATGTTGTCAGCTATCTGGCCCTTAACAGTAACAAGTGACTACATTCTCTGTTGTGATTATTATGATATTTATTTGAAAGGAAGGCACACACACACACATACCAAGAGAGAGAGAGAGAGAATCTCCTACCCTCTGATTCACTCTTCAAATGCCCCCCACAGCCAACACAGGTCAAAGCAAGGATCCAGGAGCTCCATCCAGATCTTCCATGTTAGTGGCAGCGACCCAAGTACTTGAGTGATTACCCACTGCCTCTTGAACTCAAACTCTCTGATATGGGATACAGTCAGGTCAAACAGCAGACTAACCACCATACCAAACACCCACCCCCAAATGTATCCATATTTTTGGTTAAAAATTAATAGGCTGTCACAAGTTGAAAATCTGGGTGTTAGAAAAAGTCTGTGAAAATAAAAGTTGCAGGGTGGTGGGGCGTGCTGTGGTATAGCTGGTAGAGCCACCACCTGCAGAGCTGACATCCCATATGGGCACTAGCTCGAATACCGGCTGCTCCATTTCTGATCCAGTTCTCTGCTATGGCCTGGGAAAGCAGCAGAAGATGGCCCAAGTCCTTGGGCCCCTGCACCCACGTGGGAGACCCAGAAGAAGCTCCTGACTTTGGATCAGCACAGCTCCAGCCATTATATGGCCATTTGGGGGGGGGGGGGATGGGAGACTTTCTTTCTTTCTCTCTGTCTCTCTCCCTTTCTCTCTCTCTGCCTCTGCCTCTCTGTAACTCTGTCTTTCAAATAAATTAATTAAAAAATTAAAAAAAAAACAGAAAAGAAAGAAAAAAAGAAAAGAAAGATTGTGGGTTTGGGGCTTGGAAAAATCAAAAGAATTGAGACTATGAAGGAATGATCTGAACTTGGACTTCGAGTAAAAAGCTAAAATGTTAGGAGGTGACCAAGCAGCTGCTGTCTATCTGCACTGCAGACAGAAAATGCTTTAAAAGCTACATATGTTGTATTAAATCAGTCTAGAGGGAGGAGGAGAGGTTGGAAAGAGAAAATTACATAACTGCCCATTTTCTTTGCTTCCGTATCCCCACCTGAATTAAAGGCCAAGCCAAAAGAAGACATCTGGTGGACTCAGGCTACATTTCTACTGGGAAGGAAACTCATTCCAACATTTACTCAGAGTCAACTGACTGAAATTAAAACATTACTGGAATCCCTGAGAGCCAGCACTTGGATTTTCAACCCATAGTCACTTACGTTCAGCCAGATGTGGCCTTCGTCTTCAGCAAACCTTGCCAAGACATATGGAAAATTATTCCATGGGTCACATACAGATAATTCTTTTTTGAAAATTTTAAGTCTGCTAAAGTCTGGAAGAGACAGAGACGAGGAATCTGAACAGATAGAGATGCTGTGAAGTTATTATGAATGAATAAACAAGTAAGAACAGTTCATCCTTGCAGGGGCTCTAGGATACACAGAAATGGAGTCAAGAAAGGCACATGTGGGAAACTGCTCCGTGGACTCAACACTAGCACCACTCCTCCAGGCACGGGGAGCAGGGCCCACACTTCATCCTGAAAACGGGGTTAGCAGGGCAGAAGAGCGATGGGGTGACACAGTTTCTGTAAGTTAGCAAGCTCTTCCGTGTGCCATCAGAAGGGACTCAGAAAGATGGCCCAAGAGTCGAATGGGGAAAGCACAAAAATGACTCCCTTGATATTCGTGCAGGACTTGGTGTCATGGTCAAGAGCACGGCTCTGGAGCAGGTCTGCATGGGTTGACGTCCAGCACTGCACTTGGTAGCTGAGTGAAGGCAGGCAAGACCCTGGTCCTCTGTAGACTTCCGTGTTGGTGCTACTACATCAAGAATGCTGAAGGACCAACCAGGTGAGGTTCTGTAGGACTCAATGCATTAGTGCATGGGAAGAACTTAGAACAGTACCTAGCACACAGTAGGTGCATTTAAGTACACCAGACCCTCACTAGACAGCAGCTCTATAAAACAAGAATGGAGGAGAAAGCAAGGCTGAAAAAAAAAGGTCAACGTTGCACACAAATCCAAGTCTACCTTTCTAAACTCAGGGCTTTCCACACCAACACACTGCTGCCGTGAGACCAGGGGCCCGCAGCCAGAAGGAATCAGGGTTAACATCACTTGCTTTAGCTCCTTGGGGCTGCACTCTGATGGCAGGGCCATTGAGCAATGATCAAGAAGCTGAGATTCGCCTTGTTTGAAGGAGTCTTGGAGTCTACCGTGGTCATTCCAGCCCGTAGAGATCAGCTCAAACCTCAGCTCTGTACCCTCATGGAAATGTGCACAGCTCACACACAGGCTGGGAATATTGTGTTGCCCACCTTACCAGAATGCAACTAGAGAATCCTTACGTTCATTCTTTATTACTGAACTGAGTTATACATAGGATTCCCCAAATAAAATAAGGTCTGCGCTAAATTATTGCCTACCTTGTCATTATCTCCTCAACAATAGGATTCAACTGTCCAATTAAGAACTTGAATTTGCTCTATGCTACTGGCTTTTAATTACTCTTTTCACCACAATCAATGGAGAAAAAATAAATCACTGTGACTCAGTGTACCCACACATCTATAGTTGAAGCAAACATTTTAGAACATAATGTTTTCCCTTAGTACATGCAATGTACTCTCGTATTTACCATTTTATTTCCTCAATTTTATTTTTGAAATGCTGATTGCAGTCACTGAGCTGTTACAGGATCACCAGTTAGTTGCTATCCATGGTTTAAAGAGCACTGCATTAACAATTTCTGCCAATCATTTCTAGGAACTGATGACAAAATTCACCAACATCTGGTGAGCACCATGCTAGAAATTAATGCTTAGAGAGTTTCCAAATTGTACAATCCGCTCCCCCCAAAATATTTTAGTACGTGCATGATAAAATTTACTCCAGGTACTTTGTAAATAAGAAATGGTGTTACTGATTTCACTTTCATTGTTCAGTTTACTTTAGTCCATGTCCACGAATTACATTAAAATGATCCATTGTTGAATGGATGTTCCCTGATGTTACATCAAGTATTTGTAAACTCTATCAGTTGAATACAATGGATGATAAATACATCCTCCCAGGTCCTTAAAGGGTCCCCCTAGGAAAAAACTTCTGTCTACCACCAAAATGATAGCAGGCTGCCCCTAACTATGTCCGACCTCTCCACACATGCCCAACCCTCTGCAGTATCATTTCCTCACTTGCAGGCTGGGCTGTACTCCCCATTCATGTCCTCAGGTGGCTTTTACAAAGGCTTTTACAAGGCCAATAGCAAAGCATTCTCGTGCCCAGCTCGTTTTATCAGGGAGATAAATATCCAACCCTCTGACATCTTTTATTTTTTTTCTTTTAAGTTACTTCTTTTTTTTTAAACTTTTATTTAATAAATATAAATTTCCAAAGTATAGCTTATGGATTACAATGGCTCCCCCCCCATAACTTCCCTCCCACCCGCAACTCTCCCCTTTCCCACTCCCTCTCCCCTTCCATTCACATCAAGATTCATTTTCAATTCTCTTTATATACAGAAGATCAGTTTAGTATATATTAAGTAAAGATTTCAACAGTTTGCACCCACATAGAAACATTAAGTGAAAAATACTGTTTGGGTACTAGCTATAACATTAAATCACAATGTACAGCACATTAAACACAGAGATCCTACATGAGGAGTAAGTGCACAGTGACTCCTGTTGTTGACTTAAATTGACATTCTTGTTTATGGCATCAGTAATCACCCTAGGCTCTAGTCATGAGTTGCCAAGGCTATGGAAGCCTTTTGAGTTCGCCAACTCTGATCATATTTAGACAAGGTCATAGTCAAAATGGAAGTTATCTCCTCCCTTCAGAGAAAGGTACCTCCTTCTTTGATGACCTGTTCTTTCCACTGGGATCTCACTCGTGAAGATCTTTCATTTAGGTCATTTTTTTTTTTTGACAGAGTGTCTTGGCTTTCCATGCCTGAAATACTCTCATGGGCTTTTCAGCTGGATCCAAATGCCTTAAGGGCTGATTCTGAGGCCAGAGTGCTGTTTAGGACATCTGCTATTCTATGAGTCTGCTGTGTATCCTGCTTCCCATGTTGGATTGTTCTCTCCCTTTTTTATTCTATCGGTTAGTATTAGCAGACACTAGTCTTGTTTATGTGATCCCTTTGACTCTTAGTTCTATCATTATGATCAATTCTGAACATAAATTGATCACTTGGACTAGTGAGATGGCATTGGTACATGCCACCTTGATGGGATTGAATTGGAATCCCCTAGTATGTTTCTAACTCTACTGTTTGGGGCAAGTCAGCTTGAGCATCTTTTTAGATAACTGAATAGTATTCCATTGTGCATACACACCACATTTTCTCATTCACTCACCTGTGGACAGACACTGAGGTTCTTTCCATATATTAGCTATTCTGAATAGTGCTCCAATGCACAATGGAATGCAGATGGGTCTTCAACCCACTCATTTCATATTCTTTAGAGATATTTATCTATCTATATAACATTGTATATATTAATCTAGATAGATAACATTATATATATAGTATATATATTACATATACAATATATAGTATATATAGTATATATACAGTATATATATATATATATTATATATATATATATTAATCCAGGCATTTCTAGATCAAATGGTAATTCTGGGGTGGCACTGTGGCACAGTGTGTTAAGCTGCCACCTGCAATGCTGTCATTCCATATGGGTACCAGTTCAAGTCCCAGCTGCTCCAATTCCAATCTAGCTCCCTGCCAATGTGCCTGGGAAACCAGCAGAAGATGGCCCAAGTGCTTGGGCTCATGCTCTCACATGGGAGACCTGGAGCTCCTGGCTCCTGGCTTCAGCCTGGCCCAGCCCTGGCCATTGTGGCCATTTGGAGAGTGAACCAGCACATGGAAGACTGACCTCTCTCTGCCTCTCTGTAACTCTGCCTTTCAAATAAATAAATAAATCCTTTTTAAAAAAAAACTTGGTAATTCTATTTTTCATTTTTCAAGGAAGCTTCATACTATTCTCCAAACATTCTCTGCAACACTGTGCAGGGGTTCCCTTTTTTCCACATTGTTGCCATCACCTGTTATCTCTTGCCTTTTTTGACAATAGCCATAGCTGATTGGAGTGAGGTGATTAGCCTACACTTTATGCAATTTGCTCTCACAACCCAACCTGGTAGGTACTGTTGTTACTCTTCCCGCTTTTCAGTTGAAAATGACTGAAATCACACAGCTACTAAGCCATGAAACTTGAGATTCAGACCCAGCTCTGCCAGCAGAACCAGACTCTCTCCCACACCAATGCCACTGGTCCTGTGTGTGTCTGCCTTTAACATCATTTGACAGGAAAAAGACCTGTGCAAGAAGACTTGAGAATAAATTATTTTCTCTATCATTTACAAACATCTCCTCTACTGGGAACCCAAAATGAGCCCTGAAGGAGGAGAACAACCTAAGACAGAATCCTTCCAGCCCTAAAAACAAACGTCTGTGTGATTTAAATACAAGGCTGGAGATCAAGAGGTGAACTAGAATTCAGTTATATTTATGGCTTGGGGAAGCTCTGCCACTTGAGGATATGATACTATTTTTACATTTATTTATGATTTATTCCTGTCTGCTTCTGAGCGGATTTGAGGGGATTCACAGAGTGTGCTTAAGGCCTTAAAGGATCATAAAGAACAAAAGTCATTTTGGGAAAAAAATTGATGGAATAAGCACTAAAGTATTATGGACAAGGCAAAAGAGTAACAATAACTGTAGATAATAATTAGCATAATAACTTTATTAATTAACCAATTAATAAAAATGTGTGGGCTTTAGGTCATAAATGGAATCTGTTGTTTATTTCTTGACAGAGAAATTAACTTCAGATTTCCCTGAAGATACAGACTGTTCCAATAATTCCTTTTTCTCTCGTCCTCCAAGAAGCAGACAGATTTTCGGGAGAATAGAACTCAGTAAAGACAGTTCTCTGAGAAGTCAGTCACCCTGGCACTTCCCTTCAAGAGCACCTACGAGCCCCTGTGTGCACCCAGCACTCACACAGGTGCGGCCTCCTTGCCTGTCCCTCTGAGCAGCCTCCTGTGTCCACTGCTGCGGCTGAACACTCCGAGGCTCAGAGCCTCTGTCCTTGCACCTGGGTGGGTGGGGGCGGGCAGCGGCCTGTCCACCACCAGCCCACTGGGGACGCCTCTGTAAGCGAAGGACCACTGTTGTCACTTACTTGCGACGGAGCTGAACTTGGGTGTGTGATGTGTGTTCGTCAGAGGTTGCATCAAGTGTTTTGAATATGGTTAAAGATTTTTGCCTCTTCATGCACTTCCTTCTTATTTGAAGAAGGGATATAATTACAAAACTACACACAGACACGCACACTATTTCTACTTTAAACAGTTAACTTTCTAAGGAGAGGTGTTTTTTTTATTCTTTCCCTGGTCATAGTTACAGGACTTGCACCTTTCAGGGCGCAGCTGCCTGTAACCCAGATTTTTCCTTAGGAGAGTCCTTGAGCTGGTGGTGGTGGGAGAGTTAGGACAGTGGGGTGCAACACCTTTAGTAACTTTAACGTTCCTCTAGTTCCACAGGAAGGTTCATAATTTATACACCTGCTATGTGTGATGCTCTTAAGATGCCTTAATTTAATCATCACAGATCCACCAACAGTAGGTATGACCTTTATCCCATTTTGAAGATGAAAACCACTGAGGTAAGTCACCCAAGGTCCCTTGGCCAGTAGGCATCTAAGCGAGACTCAGAATCAAGACCGTCTACCCCAAATCTCCAAGTCAAAGCTCCTAGGTTCATCTTTGATGGGAGGAACCAAGTCCACCTTGAAACTTGTACACTTGACCTGGCACCTACTAGTGGCCAGCAAGTCTGGGATAACTGACAGACTGTCTTTATACTCATTACTCCCCTTTTCTTGGGAGTATATATACCCAACCGTGTGCTAAATCCAATGCTCCAAAGTGATAAAACTCTAAAAAACTGTTCAGCCATTACTAATGTACCATGCTCTCCGTCAGAACACCCACAAAGTCCCAACAGTCTTCTCTGGTGTTGGTGTACACCACTCACCTTTCCATCCTACTCAGCCCACTCAATAGTTACTTCCTCAGAGGAGGCATTGTGGCACCACGGGTCAGGTAGGCCACCACTTAGGATGTCCCATCCCATATCAAGTCCTTGGGAATGGGTCCCACCTCTGCTCCACATCTAGCTTCCTGCCAGTTCATCTGGGAGGGAACAGATGATGGCCAAAGTACATGGGTCACCCAGTTAGAGCTCCTGCCTTCAGCGTGGCCCAGCCATGGCTGTTGTGGGTATCTAGGGAATGAAGCAGTGGATTATTCTCTCTCTCTCTCTCTCTCTCTTTCTCTCTCTCTTCCCCCTACTCCCTCCCTCTATGTGTGTGCTCATGCGTGTGCATGTGTGTGTATATCTATTTCACTCTCTCTTTGTGTTACTCTGCCTCTCAAATAGATTGAGAAATAAAACTTTAAATATTTATTTTGGGAGAGTATAATAATGGAAATAAACATGTAATTAATGCTGTCTCTTGGTCATATAAGATTGGTGAGTGACATGTATTGTGACACCCAGGTTAAGCCACCACTTGGTATGCCTGCATCTCAAGAGTCCTGGCCCCTCCACAGTTTTGATCCAGTTTCCGGCTAATGTGCCTAGGATGCAGCGGATGATGGCTCAAGTACTTGGGGCCCTGTCACCCACGTGGGAGACCTAGGTAGAGTTCCTGGCTTCAACCTGGCCTTGCCCCCCCCCCAATTGTTGGAGGCATTTGGGGAGTGAACCAGCAGATGGAAGGTCTTTCTCTCTTACTCCCTCTCTCTCAAATATTTTTCTAAAAAGAAAAGGTGAATTGTTGTTTTTTAAAATAAATGATTAAGAATTCTAAAAGTTAATGAGTATTAATAAGAAAGGTAAGAGATTTAAGACCCAGATGTTTCTATAACATCTGTTTTTTAATAGATTTTTTTTTCATTAATAGACTTTAGCTTTTCTGGCAGTTTTTGGTTTACCAAAAAATTGAGTGGAAAGTCTAGAATCCCCATGTATGTTCCCTCCTCTACTCTACATACAGTTTCCCCCATTACTAAATCTCGCATTGGTGTGAGTTATTTGTTATAATTACTGAGTCAGAATTGACACCTTACTTTTATCAGGAGTCACTCTGTGCACAGCTCATGCTACAGGTTTGGACAAATTCACAACAATGTGCGTCCACCATTCACAGCACTGAACACTCCCCGTGTTCCATCAGTCAGATCTCCCTCCCACCCATCACCACTTATCTTCCTACTGTCTCTATTGTGGCTTGACCTCTTCCAGAATGTCTAATGGCTGGAATCACACAGTCCATAGCCTTTTTAGATTGACTTTGTTCACTTAGCCAAATGCATTTACTTTTCCTCTGTATCTTTCATGGCTGGCTAGCTCACTCTTTTGACTGCTGAATAACACTCCATTGTGCACAGGGACCACTGTTTATCCACTCCCCTACTGGAGAATATCTTGGCTGTTTCTGCATTTTGACAATTCTCTATAAAGCTTCTGCAAACATTTGTGTGCAGGCTTTTTTATATACCTAAGTGTTCACTTTGCGTAAATACCGAGGAATGTAACTGCTAAACTGTACGGTAAAAGTATGGTTAGTTTTGGAATAAGCTGCCAAACTGCCTTCCAGGGAGCTACACAGTTGTGCATTCCCAGCAGAAATGAATGAGACCTCCTGTTGCTCCACATCCTCACCTGCATGTGCCGATGTCAGTTCCTTGGACTCTGGGGACAGAGTGTCATCTCATTGTTGTTTTATCTTACAGTCCTACTGACAGATGATGTTGACCATCTTCTCATGTTTGTTTGCCATCTCTATACATTATTTGATGACATATATTCAGATATTTTGCCCACTTTTTGAAAAAATTGTGTTCTTTTGTTATCACTGAGTTCTAAGAGTTCTTGCAGATTTTGAATGAGTCCTTCATCAGATGTGGTTTTTCAAAGACGTCGCCACAACTGTGGCTTTTCATTCTCTTAATAATCCCTTGTTTTTAGTGAACGGGACGTAGTTAATCATGTATCTACTTAGGAATATTTTAAATGAATAGAGCTTATGCAAGCTGAAATTCTAAACACTGAAAAAAATCATGGAATGGTCAATGTTTGTATTTAATCTCTGTATTAAATAATATTATTTCTCATAAAATGTTGGGAACCCCTCAAAGGATGAGAGAAATGGAGTATTTCTTTTTCTTTTTTTTTGGACTCCCATCTTATTAAGACCACATTTTTTATATAAAAAAAAAAGTGAGCGACATATATGCAAACAGAATTTTTTGGTAAAAAAATTTTTTTTTAAATACACTTACACAGCCTACTCTGGAAGTGATCGCAGCAGGCCAGGCTTTCCCAACCAGCCCTTCAAATGCACCTCCCAGGCCACAACAGGTGTTCTGTGTCCCAGCTCTGGTTTTGACCATTTGTCAAGTTCAGTTGAGCTCTCTCCTTCTCTGGAGCTACGTGCTAGGTTGGGATCTAGGAACTATCTGTAGGAGTGACCTTAGGCAAGTTGCTTCAACTCTTTGTGCCTAAGAGCCCATCTGCAAAACACTGCTGGTAATAACTACCTCCTGGAGCTGGTGGTGCAGCTCAATGAGACAATGCACATAAAGGACACAGACAAGCACCAGCCCACAGGGTCTTTACAAAGGAGTTGAGTCATGGCTACACAGTAGTCACGGTGTTCCCCAGAGCAGTTCGCACAGTTTACAACCTTGGCTACGTAGCCAACCCACCTCAATTGTACTTAGAAACCCATGCTCATTTTTTTTCACTATTAATAAAAATATAAGACAACTTTCTCTGCACTCTTTCTTCTTCTTCGTGGCTGTTGGATTATAGTGACTCAGCCACGGCTGCTTTGTTCTACACGGACATGGTGCTTAGCCCTTGCTCAGCAGCGCTGTACTCCACAGGCAATCGGAGTAGGCCACTGGGGAGAAGAAACGGAACCATCTCAAGGAGGCCTGGCACAGTCTCCCTCCACGACCAAGCGATCAGAACACAGAAGTCACAACTTATGTGTGCCACGCAGAAGCCGATTACAGTGCATCGGGCTACCACCACCACGTTCCACTCTTTCAAAATTTGTAAAACACAAAACTTCTGGGAGGTATCATTTTCCTGGAGTGTTCCTTCTGAATAATCATGAGAAACGACTTAAACAAAGAAATTCCAGCAAACAGTCAAGGAAAGTAGTTCTTCACCTGGGCAGGAGAATACGGTTTCCAGAAGGAACTTGTCCCAGAGAATGATGCTTCCCCCTCCCCCCAGAATTTGCCCACCTACAGAACACAGAATTCAATGTTCTTGAGATTTTCATTAACAGCAAGGCAAACAGGAAGAACCTCTCAGAAGCACTTTATGAAGCTGCACAAAGACCTGTTTTTGCAGCATTTCATGGTTGGCAGCTTAAGTTAATTTTCTTTTTTACTTCGAAGGGGAAGATGTCTTAGTTCTCCTGACATGTTGATAACGTGTACCTCAGATCCACATAATTACAGCAGATAAATCTTGATGGAGCAGCTGAAAAGTTACAGCCCAAAAATGTCAGAAAATAAAAGGAAAAACCCTCCCCTGGGTTATGGCCTTTTTTACGTGACACATTTGGGCCTACAGAAAATAACAAGCAACAGACTTCCACTCCCAGCCTCCCTCCTGCCTGTCTGCACTGCCATTCTCCTGTGGGAGGGCTGTAGCCACCTGCACGACCCCAGACAGGAAAGCAGACTTGAAGGGCTCAAACCCAAACAACACCCACGTACTTTATTTTACATAAAGGCTTCTGTGTTTTCCTCTACCTGCTAACAGGTTCCAAAAAAAGACCAAGCAGAGTGTCCCCTCTCTGGCTTTATCTGTATCCACTCCCAACTCCATCAAGGACCCGGTTCTCACACAATTTTAAATCCAGTGCATCTGTGTTTCTAAGACAGCACATCTCAGACCCTCAGGGTATCCGTTCCAGGGAAGAACTGAGACACACTTGAAGCTGCCGTGTGCTTGCTGTCAGTCACGCGTGCACACGCATTCAAACGTGTGCACTGAACACACTCAGCACGTGCAAGTCATTCTCCCTGGGACGGGAATGTCTGCAAGGTGAACCACACCCCATGCCGGTTCATCTGGGCAGGCCACAGTGTGGCCGAGCACCAGCGGCCGAGTGCCAGTGCACACATGACTGGGAAGGCATTCCTGTTAGCCCACACTCATGTCTAAACCAGCAGAGTCTGAGTAAAGCAGGTTACCCTGTCTGATGTGGCTGCGACTGCCCAGTCAGTCGGAGGCTGAAGAGAAACAGACTGAAGTCCCCCAAGAAAGACTGAATTCGGGTTGGCTTCAGATGGAACTGTGGGTCTCTCTGGGTCTCTACCATGCGGAGCTCAGACCTCCAGCCTCCACACACACAGGAGCCAACTCCTGCAAATAGATCTTTCTGCATATTCGTATTGATATAGACATTAGCCTTATATAGAGACAGGTGGTCCCTTTGTGTTCCTGGGATATTGGTTCCAGGACTCCCATCAGACACCAAAATACAGGGATGGTCAAGTCTCATATAAAATAGTATAGTGTTCATTTATAACCCTATGAGCATCCTCCTGCATATTTTAAATCACCTCTGGATTACTTCTAATATCTAAAACAAATGAATGCTATGAAAATAGTTGTTCTACCATATTGTTTAGAGTATAATGACAAGGAAAGGGGACCAGCGTGTGGCACAGCTCGTTAAGTCATGGCCTGCCGCACCAGCATCCCATATCATAGTGCCAGTTTGAGTCCCCGCAGCTCCACTTCCGATCCAGCTCCCTGCTAATGCACCTGGGAAGGAAACAGGGACTTGGGTTCTTATCACCCATGATGGAAACCTGGATAGAGATCCTGGTTTCTGGCTTTTGTCTTTGGCCTGGCCTAGCCCTGGCTGTTGCTTGCACTTGGGGAATAAACTAGTAGATAAAAGATTCTCTCTCTCTCTCTCTCTCTCTCTCTCTCTCTCCCCTTTCTGCCCCCCACGCTCCCTCTTCCTCATTCTCCCTCTCTTTTTCTCTCTATTACTCTGCCTTTCAAGTTATAAATAAATCTTTTTCAAGAAATGACAAGGAAAAATGTCTGTATATACTCAAGACATTTTTTTGTGAATATTTTTGATCCATGGTTGGTTGAATCTATAGATGCAGAACTCACGGATATGGATAGCTGTAGATAATAGATCTCTTGCGTCTGTCTGTCTGTCTCTGTCTCTAAACACACACACAAACACACACACATACACTTTTGGAGAACCCTTACCAATACATATCCCCTAGCTCCATCAGACTGGGGGTGAAAAAAACCTTAAAACTCACCAAGCATTGAGAGGTGGACACAGGGACCTCTCCACTCTCCCATGCTGCCACTGGGGGTAGAAGCGCCACAAACATGCTAAGAGGCCATCGACGGATATCTAGGAAAGTGGGTGGCACACTCACCTGGTGACCAGCCCCAGAAGAGCAACCATGAAGGGCTGCAGAGCCAGAGCCACTGGGCGCTGTTGCTGAGTTGACCAATAGAACAGCTGAGTGCATTACCCCAGAGGACACTTGGAGAAATAGTGTCAAAACTCTCAAGTCACTCAAGAGAGACCTAAGTCCCAACCATGATTCAGTACAACCAAAACAAAAAGCCAGCGGAGCCATGTGTGACACTCTGGGACCCCAATTCTCCCCTCAGAGGACCACAGCCCCTGTCTGGCTTCCCTGTCCCCACCTGCCACCCCCATGGCCCGCTGCTCCCGCGGCCCGCTGTGAAAAGCCTACGCTCATAACTTAAAGAAAGCCCTTGGCACCGTGTTTGCACGTGGTAAGTGCTTGACAAACAGTAACTACTATAAAGGGCATAAAAGTCGGCAGCTCACTGTTTTTATTTAAGTGACTAAGGAAACCGCCTTCCTCCAGCACTGCTAGCCTGTATACGGCGGAATCAGATGAGCTGTGGTGGGGCCAGCCAGTTCTCTGGAGTAGTCAGCTGACTTGGACATGGTATTTCTTTTCCATGAAATTAACAAATGGGGGGAACTTAGCAATCAGCAGTTCATTGTGTGTGGACTGCTCTTAGACTGAAACGCAAAACACACCATTGGGTGAAGCTGCACGATGGACAGCTGATAGAACAAAAGTGCACTAAAGTCTAATTTCCTTTCTGCTTCCTTCTTATCATCTTACAGGTGTGCTCTGAAAGTGCAATCAAGGAGTTCACTGTGCTGCAGCGGGTGAAGCCACCACCTGCCACACTGGGCTCCCATATGGGCACCGGTTCAAGTCCTGGCTGCTCCACATCTGATCCAGCTCCCTCTAATGCACCTGGGAAAAGCAGCGGGGAGGATGGCCCAAGGACTTGGGCCCTTGCACCCACTTACGAGACCTGGAAAGCCATTTGGGAAGTGAACTAGTGGACGGAAGATTGCTCTCTCTTACTCTCCCTCTCCCTGTAACTCTTTCAAATAAACAAAATTAAAAATTGAAAAAAGAAAAACTATTATTAAAAAAACAAGTTCATTAAAAATGAAATAAAAAAAAAGTTTATTGGGGTGGGCATTGTGGCTAGGCAGGTAAAGTTGCCACACCATACAGGTGCCAGTTCAAGTCCCAGCTGCTCCACTTCTGATCCAGCTCCCTGCTAATGGCCTAGGAAAAGCAGTGGAGGACAACCCAACTACTTGGGCCCCCGCATCAATGTGGAAGACCTGGACGAAGTTCCTGGCTCTTGTGACAATCTAGGGAGTGAAACAATGGATGGAAGATTCATTCATTCATTCTCTCTTTCTCTCTCTCTCTATTTTCCCTCCCCCTCTCTCTGTAACTCTTTCAACTAAATAAATATTTAAAAAGAGAGAGAGAGGTTTATTTTGGTGCCTCCCCAAATTTAGACGCTATCCAGATAAAAGTTCCTCAAAAACTTTGTGGAAAATATACATTGTGAGAAATCCATGCATGGATTTCAACAATTTTTATACCAAAATAAATGTATCTTTGAATTCCACTTTTCCATGTACTTTGTGAAGTACCCTCATTTTTTTTTTTTTTGTTATTTGACAGGTTGAGTTATAGATAATGAGAGAGAAAGAGAGAAAGGTCTTCCTTCCATTGGTTCATCCCCCAAATGGCCACTACAGCTGGTGCGCCACGCCAATCTGAAGCCAGGAGCCAGGTGCTTCCTCTTAGTCTCCCGTGTAGGTGCAGGGGCCCAAGCACTGGCCACAGCAGAGAGCTGGACTTGAAGAGGAGCAGCCGGGACAAGAACCAGAGCCCATATGGGATGCCAGCGCCACAGGTGGAGGATTAGCCAAGTGAGCCACGGCACCAGCCCCACCCTCATATTTCTTACCAGGATCTATTGAACCAAACTATTCTCAGAGCCTCATTTTACCTACTCTCTGCTGTTGTGGATCAAAACAGAGCCTTTCAATTTCAGCACAGGGAGTATACAGTAGGCACAGAATACACACCGGGGAATGTGTTTTGACACGTGCATAGTTATCTTTCGGAGACAGGTTGGTATGATGAAGGACACAGATTTTTGGAAGGGGAACTTGGTCCTCTTCCAGTCTGCCAGAAACGGTTTCAAGGCCCAAACATTTTTTTATCTTGAGACTGAACCAATTCCACTTCCCAGAAATTCTCCAGAAGGAACAATAATATCATATCATATGTGGAAAGATATCATTGAATTGCTTCTTTGCTGAAATTTCAACAAAGAACGTCTATGACTTCGCTAGCAAGAACAATGGGGCTTGTTTTGGTTTTGCCTGAGCATTCGTTCTGTTTTGAAAGCGCGAGCTGTACCGAGTCAGAACTCTGAAGCCTCCTCGTTCGACGACAACGACATGCTCTTGAGGAAGACAGCCCGCTGGAGTGCCAGCAGTGAGATCTGCAAGACGGGGACAATAAATGCCTCCCTCGAGGTTCACCCCAGAGCCCCACACACTAGGGCTCTGTTTCACAGTTGGTACGTGCAGTAGACATGTTTTTGAAAGATTGAGTAGACGCCTGGTTGAACAATGGAACGAAGCATCCCAGAAGTTCTGGATGGTGCTAGTTGGTTGTGGAGGAGGAGACTGGGCTGTTCCGTGGCCTACAGTCCTCTAGTCTGGCCACAGACTGCCTGGGCTGAGGGACACTCCCTTCCATGTCACCAAACACTCTTTCCTTGTCCCACCTTGGGTCAAGGCTGCTCAGACATAAGGACTCTTCAAAGATGCCTAACATTGCACACAACAGCCCCTCGGGCACTTGGCGAGGGGTTGGGGGTAGCTGAGTGAGAGAGATAAACGTGATTCTTGGGGAACGATAATTACTCTGGTTCTTAAATACGCGGGGAAGACATGATTTCCATCACCGACTGCTCAGGCTTCGAAACAATACCACAGGCTACGGAGCTGTCAACCCAAGTGCTTTTGTAATTTTGAGATATTAAGTCGGAATTTATTGAGAAAAACATAGAATGTGCCAAGAACCACTAGAGAATTCTCCAAGAGCCCTGGCAATCGTCCTTGGGAGATTCCCTCCAACCCTGAGGATCAAGGGGCAACTCCTCAAATGACCTGCAAAGCCCTTTATCCGCCCAGACCTACTCCCGGGGCCTATCTGTGGCCAGCCGATGGGAAGACACCCCAGAAAGTCTCTAGCTCCCCCACTCTCCCTCTTTTTTTTTTTTTTTTTTGAGAGGCAGAGTTAGGCAGTGAGAGAGAGACAGAGAGAAAGGTCTTCCTTTTGTTGGTTCACCCCCCAAAATGGCCGCTGCGGCTGGCACTGTGCCGATCTGAAGCCAGGAGCCAGGTGCCTCCTCCCGGTCTCCCATGTGGGTGCAAAGAAGAGCGACAGCTTCGTGGGTGCCAGGAGGCCAGTCGGGGCTGCACTGGGACAGCAGCAGCAGAGCCTTCTCTGGGCTGAGAGGAGCCAGGACTACCTGCCCACGAGCTGGGCGTGGTGGCGAGCACGCTGTGACTCTCCCCCTCCCCACTCCCCTGCCTGTCCATACAGAGTGGGCTTCCACCCTCTGAGGGGGGCACGCTGTCTTCAAGTGATCCCCGGGGGGACACAACCAGCCCAGCTCTCAGCCCCATATCCAAAGCCACATCCTCCCACCCTGCTATGTCAGCAATAAAGCACCTGATATGCGCATCCATACGTGTCCTCACCTGTCTGGCTCCCGGCTCTCTTTCTTAATTAGCTTGAAACTTACACAGCAGGAAGAGTGTTACTTGTAGTCTCCCTCGACTTACCACTCAGCCTCTGTGAGTGTGCTACAGAAGGTTTGCAAGAACACATAGTAGAAGCTGTCTCTGGGTCAGCCCGGCTGTATTTTAGGGTTTTGCTGGTGGAAACACACAATACCAACAGTTTCAGGCTCCAGCCCTTGTTGGAAATCAACTTGTTGGAAATCAGCTTTCATTTTTACCTTTCCAGCTGTCTTGATGAGCTAGGATTTACATTCTAGCAGGCTTTTCCAAAGACGGTGCCCTTTCTCTACAGCGCCGTAAGTTCCGGGCTACCTTCATTTACCGTTCTTGCAATCTGGGCTACAGTTACCTCTTTGATTCCATAGCTTCTCAGATCCACCTAACATTCACTCTCTGGCTTCCCTTCCCTCGTACGCCTTCTCAGTGGTGAAACACTAAGGAAAAAATATTTTAATAATAACTACTGATACCAGGGTAGTTTCTCAGCATGCAGCACTTGCAAACTATGCTCCCGAAGTGTGGGCTTTTTATGCAATAAGACCTTTTCTAGACAGTGGATCAGAAGAGGGTGTGTAGGTTATGACCAACTTAAAGGCCATTATTGTTCATGATACATATTCAGTAAATACTGCAGGACCATTTAAAATTGCATGTTAGAGCCATGAGGAAGATCATTCCCCCAGCCAAGGGACTCCGATAGTGGGGACTTTAAGACAGCCATTTGTATTGCTTAAGCGCCCTACTTTGTGACAATTTTTTACAGAAAATTTGTATACTCCCGTATGTATTCCCTCTACCCACAGCATTCTTTCCTGCCTTAACTACCGGAGAACTGCTTCATTCTTGAAAAAAAAAAATTATTTTCATTCAGCTGAAAGGCAGGGTTACAAAGAGACAGATGGAGAGAGAGAGCTCCTATATTCTCTGGCTCACTCCCCACATGCCCACAATGGCCAGGACTGGGCCAGACCTAAGCCAGGAACCAGGAGCTCCATTCGCGTCTCCCACTTGGGTGCAGGGGCCAAGCACTCGGGCCATCCTCCACTGCCTTGCCAGACGCGTTAGCAAGGAGCTGGATCAGAGGTGGAGCAGCCAGATCTCAAGCCGACCTGCACCCACATGTGATGATGGTGTTGCAGGAGGCGGCTTAACCTGCTATGCTGCAGCGCCGGCCCCACTTCCTTCTTTTCTGTCTCTCAGCACCTTCTCTGTGACTTTCTAAGGGCTGCCCTCCCATCGGGTTCTGCGGGCTGCCCCTCACTCTTGCTTCCAGAATTCCTGGTGCTGCCCTCTGTTGGGCACACCGGCATTACTGACATGAACTGAACCCCATCCCCTCCTTGATGGCAGGACATGTCTTTTCAAGTAAGGATAGGGGCTAGCATGTGGCAGCCACTCCATAGTATTTGACTGAACAATAAATGTTTAAAAAAAATCTGAAGTCACAGAATTCAGTTCTAAAAATAGTGAGAGCAAACATGAAAGAAATCATCTTATAAAAATGTAAAACTGGGCGGCTGCCACTGGGGCATAGAAGGTAAAGCCATCTGCAGTGCTGGCATCCCATGTGGGCTCTGGTTCGAGCCCAGGTGCTCTACTTCCAATCCAGCTCTCTGCTAATGGCCTGAAAAGCAGTAGAAGATGGCCCAAGTCCTTGGGCCCCTACACCCACATCAGAGACCCAGAAGAAGCTCTAGGCTCCTGGCTTTGGGCTGACCCAGCTCTAGCCATTGTGGTCATTTGGGGAGTGAACCAGTGGTTCGAAGACCCCTCTCTCTTTCTCTCCCTCTGCCTGTCTGTAACTCTTTCAAATAAATAATCTTTAAAAGGAAATGTAAAACTGGGGCCAGCATTAAGCTACTACCTGAGACACCAGCATCCCATACCAGAGTACAGGTTCAAATTCCAGCTGCTCTGCTTCCAATCCAGTTTCTTTTACCAGGGAAGGCAAGAAAACGTGGCCCCAGTGCTAATGGCCCTGCCACACATGTGGGAGACCCGAATAAAGTTCCTGGCTCGTGGCTTCAGTCTATTCTAGCTCTAGCTGTTGTGGTCATTTAGGGAGTGAACCAGCAGATGAAAATCTCTTGGATAGATTTCTAGACACATGCAATCTACCAAAATTGAGTCATGAAAACATAGAAAACCTAAACAGACCGATAACCAAGACAGAGATTGAATCAATAATAAAAACTCTCCCAATAAAGAAAAGCCCAGGCCATATGCTTTCAATGCTGAATTCTATCAGATTTTAAAGAAGAACTAACGCAAATGCTTCTAAAATGACCCATAACAATTGAAAGGGAGGGAAGCCTCCCAAATTCCTTCCCAGAGGCCACCATTACCTTATCCAAAATTAGAAAAATATGCACAAGAAAGACAACTATAGACCAATATTCCTGATGAACACAGAGGCAAAAATCCTCAACAAAATACTAACTAATCAAATACAACACATCAGAAAGATCATTCACCCCAACCAAGTGGGATTTATCCTTGATATGCAAGGATGGTTCAACATACATAAATCAGTCAATGTGATACATCACACTAACAAATTGAATAAAAAAACATATGATTATCTCAATAGATGCAGAGAAAGCATTTGATAAAATACAACATCCTTTCATGATTTAAAAAAAAAAAAAAAAACCTTAAGCAAATTGGGTTTAGAGAGAACATTCCTCAACACAATCAAGGCAATTTATGACAAACCCACAGCCAGCATTCTCATAGAATGGGGAAAAGTTGGAAACATTCCCTCTAGATTCAGAGCCAGATAAGGATGCCCACTCTCACCATTGCTATTCAATATAGTTCTGAATGCTTTAGCTAGAGCTATTAGAAAAGCGAAAGAAATCAAAGGGATACAAATTGAAAAGGAGTAAGTTGAATTATCCCTATTGAAATGACATGATCCTACATATAAGGGAACAAAAAGATTCCACTAAGACTACTGAAACTCATAAGAGAGTTTGGTAGAGTTGTAGGATAGAAAAATCAACACGCAAAAATCAATAGCCTTTGTATATGCATACAATGCCATGACTGAAAAAGAACTTGTGAGATCAGTAGCCAATAGCTACAAATATCCAAGAAGGTGAAAGATCTCTACAATGAAATTTACAAAACATTAAAGAAAAATACAAGACAAAAAATGGAAAAATCTTCCATATATGTGGATTTGAAAAATTAATATCAAAATTCCCACACTATGCAGGGCAACAAATAGATTCAATGCAATCCAAATCAAATACTAAGGACATGCTTCTCAGATCTGGAAAAAACAATGCTAAAATTCATATGGAAACACAAGAGGCCCCAAATGGTTAAAGTGATCTTAAAAAACAAAAACAAATCTGGAGGCAACACAATACCAGATTTCAAGACATACAACAGGGCAATTAAAATCAAAACAGCCTGGTACTGGCACAAAAATAGACATGTAGACCAATGGAACAGAATAAGAGACCCCAGAAATTAATCCGTGCAGCTATAATCAACTAATCTTTGACAAACAACCTAAAATCAATACCCTAGAGAATGAACAATCTCTTCAACAAATGGTGCTGGGAAAGTTGGATCTATCCATGCAGAAGTATGAAATAAGATCCCTGCCTTTCACCTTATACAAAAGCCAATTCAAAATGGATGAAGGATCTAAATCTATGTGCTGATTTTATCAAATTATTAGAGGAGAACATTTGGAAAATTCTGCGAGACAATGGCATAGGAAAAGACTTCTTGTAAAAGACTCTAGGAGCACAGGCAATCAAAGCCAAAATAGACAAATGGGATCACATCAAGCTAAGAAGCTTCTGCACTACAAAGGAAAACGCTTTAAAGTAAAGAAGCGACTGACAGAATGGGAGAAAATATTTGCAACCTATGCAACTGACAAAATACTAATATAGAGGATCTATAAGTGGCTGAAGAAGCTCAACAACAACAAAACAAATAATGCAGCTAAGAAATTGGTAAGGACATGAACATGCATTTGTCAAAAGATGAAATTCAAATAGTCAACAGACACAATAAAAAACGCTCAGCATCACTAGCCATCAGGAAAATGAAAACGAAAATCACAATGCAGTGTCTCACTCCGGCTAGAATGGGTATTATTCAAAAATCAAAAAACACTAAATGCTGGCAAGGATGTGGGGGAAAAGTGTGCCCTAATATACTGTCAGTGAGAATGTAAAGTAGTACAACCATTATGGAAGACAGAATGGAGATTCCTCAGAAATCTGAAAATAAATCTACCATATGACCCAGCAATCCCACTCCTGAGAATTTACCCAAAAGAAATGAAATCAGCATATGGGAGTTATCTGTACCCCTATGTTTACTGCAGCTAAATTCACAATAGCTAAGATGGAATCAATCCAGATGTTCATCATCTGATGACTGGACAAAAAAAAATATATCTACTATGGAATACTACTAAGCCATAAAAAAGAGAATGAAATCCTGTCTTTTGTAATAAAATGGACGCAGCTGGAAACCATTATGCTTAGTGAAATAAGCCAGTCCTAAAGAGACAAATATCATATGTTTTCTCTGCTATGTGTCAGTTAATGTAGAATACAGAAAAACATAAAGGAATGAAATGGAAAACATCTTGTGATATGACTTGTCTCAGCCCTTGCAACTATGGTTTTCCTACATTTTACTTATTAAATATTAGGGTTAGTGGTGAATTAAGCCTGTGACTATAGAGTGGTTTTAAAGCGCATCCTTGCAAAAATTAAAGAAAATTAAAAAGGAAGGAAGGAGAGGGATGAGGGTAGGAAAGGGGAGAAAGGGAAGTGTGGCTAGCCTCTTAGACCTGTACATATGAAATACATGAAATTTGTTCTCTTTATATTAATAAAAATAAGAAATGTCTACAAAAAAGAAAAATATCTCTGTGTGTCACACTCCCTTTTAAATAAATAAAATTAACCTTTAAAAATTTAAAACTATCAGTAAAATATCAAAATATTACCTAAGCACCCATTTTTCTAGGTTTACAATGAGCTACAAATCATGGCTATGCTCCTTTAACATTTAGGGAAGAAAAATGAGTACATATTTCTTGGTCTCTTAAATTACCTGCTATGTTTGTAACCATTGTAACAATGAGTCCTGACAGCTCGCTCTCCACGGGGTCGTGAGTCACCAATCTGGGGACTTTCATCTTTAGGGCTACGGTACTCCAACTCTGCAATTATTTGGATCCCCGGAAGGCTTGTTCAACACAATGGTGGTGGCCGCTCCCTCCACCACCATTGGACTGCCCACTCAGCAGCTCTGCAGTGAAGTCTTATTTCCAACAAGTTCCCATCAACAGGGCAGAGTGAGTCAGAGAATACACCTGGAGAACACTGTTTGGGGCCTGGCTCACCCCAGGCTTCTGGTTCTGACCACTGTGGCTTCTTGGGCCAGTCTGGGCTCAGGCACTGGCCAGCATCACCTCCCCCATAGCCACAGGGTAAATACTGACTTCCATTTTCCTTCCCCAGGTACACAGAGACCTCTCTGCTGGGGCCAGACCCTTGGTTCCAGTGTACCTCCCCAGTGCTGCTGCCTGTCCCACTGATAATTTGCAACACCTCTCCCTCAACTGAAACCCAGAGCCTAAGACTTGAACTACTGCAGCCACAGCACCAGGGCCCTGGGCAGCACACGGCTGCCAGACGAGCCCAGAAAACCCAACAGCCTTGAGAGCAGATCCACAAGGTCATATTACAATGGGGCATCTGTGCCCTAGGCTCTGTGGGCTTAACTCAGTGAGGGAACAAAGAAACAAAGAAAGAAATGGACTGCTTTACCAGACATAAAACATTGCTCTCAGATAAATGAAGCACTGAAGGCTCTCTCCCGGCCATGGAGGGCAGTGCTTTGAACCTCAGGGAACCGTATGAGATGGCTTTTCTCATTCTTCACCATTGGGATTAAGTCACGATTTTCAGACTCAGAGATGGCCCAAGCACTCCCCCTAAACAACACAGTTTCCACGCACAAGCAATGCGTTCCCTGACCTTCTCCCAAAAAGCGAAAACTCGGTCAGATAAAGCAGAGATTCTGAAAAAGAACAGGACCACATCCTGCAGATTACAACTGGGGTGAGCTCAGCCTCTGCATTGCCACCATCTGTAGAATGGGCACAGAGGGTACCCTAGACTCCCTCTGAGAACTACAGTCTGGAACTTGCCACGGTCGACGGATACGCACCTCTCCCAGCTCTGATGGCCCTGCAAGTCCCATCTGGGTGCATCTGGGCGGGTTACCCCATCAGCCCAAACCACTGGCAGTCAGAGCTTAGCCAAAATGAACTGCAAATCAAGGTGGGAGGGAACCCAGATTCCAGCGCATTCCAAAGTACAACAAATCGTTTTTCAGACTGCCTCCTGTTTGCTGTTAGCTCCCCAGGGCCCGCCTGACAGCAAACCTCACTTCCTTTGAGCTAAACCAGAAATAGGCCCTGTGCAGTTTGAAGACAGTTAAGAACTGCATGCAGACAGCCGCGTCTCAGCCAGCTCGCCACAAACACAACAAACGTGAAGTTGTGCTACTGATTCCCAATGCTCCTCAAGTCATCGAGGTGAACTTTTGCCATCATCTGAATGATATTTTAAAACGCACTCAGCATCAATTCTGTTGCCTTTCCGGGACTACATTTGCCCTCTAGCCCTGCAGCCACAGTGCTCCGCCCTCAGCAGAATTTCCAAATGTGGCGTCAATGGGAGCACACGCACGGCCATTCCCGCTGGTGAAATCGCACATCCGCAGGGGAACTATTTTTCATTATGGAGCGCAGTGAGAACTTCCTTTATAGCAAAATCAACCAAGAGCAAATATTTTCTCATCCATTTTTATAGTCTCTCTAGACGGGAGTCAAGAGAAGTACATGGTGACATCAGTGGCCATTATTCCCCAATGTCTTTGTCCAATATAAAACCCATACGGAGGCAAGTTCATATCTATCTAGATCCTGTCACTTTCCAAAAATGTCAGAGGAAAGCTCACCTGTCTTTTTGAAAAAGGTTAAAAACAAAATTCTTATCAGATCCATGGTCAAGCCAAAACCTACTAAACATCACCTTGCGAATGTATGCTTCCAAACGGCTAAGATTTGGTCTAATTCCTAGCACCTACAACAACAAGCACATAGTAGGTGCTCAATGAAACCCCACTTCCGTGCCCCGGTGTGCCGGGAACGAAGCCCCTCGGACTCAGCTCTTGTGCAGTGATGCTGGGTGTAGCCCCTGGAGGCGCACAGCTGTGTGTACATGCTGCTCCTCCCTCCGTTGGCTGTCTGCAGGCTGGCTGGCCCAGGATGGACACAGCTTGGGCCAATCTTCCTCTCCAAACCAGCAGCATGTGATGCATGATCATCTCCCAAAGAAAGGGAGAAGCAGAGGGGCCAGGCCAAACCAGGACCACCTTTCAAGGCTCGGCATTCGCACCTGATAGCCTTCCAACCACCAGAGTCCCACAGCCGAGTCCTGCACTCCTGGCATGGGACAGTACATTCTTCCCACAGAGGTGGACTTGGGGAGGGAGCACATAGCTCACACAGGCCAGCATTTTCAAATCGTGAATAGAGGACTTTCTTTTCAAAGAAAAAAAAAAAAACCCTCATTGGCCCTCCAGCATTGACTTCAGCTATTTTGATTATAACTCACTTCACTGCACAGAAATGCAAAATGACTTCTACACATCACATGCTTGTCCACTCAAAACAAATGTACAAATTAAACTCGAACAGAACCACAAAGCCAATAAACTTCCAAATCACATCGGGACCACGTAAAGGATTATCTTGTTTTTGCTGAAACGAAATTGCTGCTTTCAGTCAGAATGTGGTGCAGACGGCTCTGGCCCGAATCCCTCGCATTCTCCATGCCCAGACTACCACAGGCCATATGGAGGCGCCGTCTCCCAGACATCCACCTCTGCTAAAATCAGCACTCGGATATCGTTTACCCTGAACTTGACACGAAGCATTGTTTTTATATTAAGCCTGCTTGTATTTTGCTATCATTAGCTTCTGACAATGAATGAATTTCTATTTAGTACTAATACTTCAGAAAACCGAAACAAATGAAGACAGGGGTAAAGTGTTTCATCCCAATGATCCAGAACAAAGAGATATATTCGTCAGTTCATTATTTAAATGAAACCAATTTTTTTGTAAGTTCTCATTTTAAGTTCTTCCCCAGAAAGACTTCAGTTTGAGAAATACAAAGATCAAGCAGCTCACTGCCATGGTTTGAACACATTCCCTACAAAACCCAAGCATTGACACTTAATGGCCAACATGACCGTATCAAGGAGTGGGCCCTTAAAAGGTGAGTAGGTCCCGAGAGTTTGTCCCCTCCTGAGCAGGATTCAGGCCCTGCTCAAAGAGGCTTCAGACAGCATTCACTGGCTCGTTCTCTGCCTTCTGCCCTGTGAGCACACAGTGTTCCGCCTTCCGGAACATGCAGCACAGAGCTGCCGTCTGGGAAGCCAAGATGTCAGACAACTGCACCTGCTGTACGGCCGTGGGCTCCCTACAGCTGTGGGGAAATAAGTGTCTGTCCTCCACGAGGGAGCTCACTGCCGTATTCTGCTACAGCAGTACGGAGGACTAACCACCCTGTCCACTCTCTGGCTTCCTAACCAGAGTGCACTATGAAGACACTCTGGACTCAGCCCCTGTCCTGGGACCCGAAGCTCCATCTGCCACCTCCACGTGGTTCTGCACCATGGCCACTTACAACCCCAAGCTGTGCCCTTCTAAAAGCTCAAAACTACTTCCTAACGGACTCTGTAAAACTAAATAGGCCAGACAGTGAGGCAAAGGGAGACCTGAGAAATAAAACCCCATTGCACAGCCAGGCTGCTTCTCCTTCCAGCAGGCTCCCCCGATCTGGTTTGGGGAATCACCCATCTCACCTGCTTGCAACCTGGTGGGCCTTCTGTAATGGGATGGGCGGAGTGACCCCAAGAGCCTGCTCTTCTAGGCATCTGAGTCTCCAGGGAAGAGGGTCAGGGTGGGAAGCAGTTGATGGTTCATCATGAGGGCATCCTAAAAAGATTGTTCCTTCACACTCCACTATTTAGAATCCCACCACTTCCTTCTGTGGCTGGCTTCACGTACAATCCATGCTTTTCCTTCAATTCTGGGAACTGCCCCCATGGCCTTACAGTAGATTCCTTTTTGGCTTAAGTAGCCAGACTTGGTTTCTGTAGCCCAACTGATAAATATTCCATCATGAATTTCTAAACATAAACAACCTCAAACAAGACAATGATTACACGAACAAATGCAACTGTGTTTGCCTTTAGTTTCCCAAAACAGAAGTGATCTCATCTCCAAATGCTGTTTATGCTGTACAGTCAGCTGCTGCAGCCCTGGGCTTAACCCTTCCTTCCCTAGTCTCTGGTCCCAAAGCTCCAGGATCTTCCCATGAAGTGACAGCGCTGATAAAGGTCACTCCGCAGCACAGGCCAAAGGTCACTGGCTGCTTGTACATGACAGGTGCCCCTGGGACAAAGAGACTAAGGGACTACCAATGGATGGCTGCCCACACCTCTGTGGCCCTGCCAGGTCCAAGAGTACCAAGCACAAACAATACCCGCTGCAATGCTTCCCAGTCTTTCCTAGGCTGCATGAACACTTGTCCTCCTTTTCTGAGACAGCTGTTGAATGTTTTTCATTTCTACCATAGAGGCAGATCAAAGCAGACTGCATTCCACTGACAGACACCCCCTTGGGGTTAAGGACCATGTCTACGCATCTCCAAAATGTCAGGGTCAAGGGCAGTGTCTACTGGTAGTATTGCTCAGTGAACCTGTTCCTGTTCATTTTGTTGGGTGACTGCAGCAATCACCTGACTGATCCTGGAATACACACAAGAGCTTCTATTCTTACCATGCACCAGACATAGTCTAAGGATTGACACATGTTGGCTAATGCAATGCTCATCACAGTCCCCAGAGGTCATTGCTATCAGCATCCCACACATGAGCATATAGATAAGGAAATAACAGTTATCAAGTAGCTGCCCAAGCTCAGCCAGGTAGTAAGTGGCAGAGAGGAGATTCAACCCCAAGCAGTCTGCCCTCAGAGTCCCTGCTTGTAGCCATTCTACTATCCTGCCTCTTGTATGATGAGAATAAGCCAGGCCAAGTTCACTGCCCCCTGAAGAACAGAGATCCTGCTATTGTCCTCCTCAACACCTGTTAGAACAGGAGTGGATTAACTGGCTGGTTCAAGCACAGTTTATTTACTGTCCCATCCAGTGCCTGCCACAAAAGAATTTGTGATAGAGTGGAGAAAAAAACAACCATAAATGTATGTTTTATTTAAGCATATGGGTCCCAAGTGCCTCACCTGTCTATTCAGTCATATATCCATAAGGACAGTTATTAACCTGGTTAATAACAGTTATTTTCCTTTGAGAGGAAAAGGCTGAAATGGAGGTTGAAGTAGACATTTCAGCATCACTTACTGTCCAACACTAAATCCAAAGCACCTAGAGCAAGTTAACAGACAGAGAAGAGCCAACCCAGGGATATTTCAGCTGAGAAAAGTTGGCCTTTAAGAGTGAAATAAAAAGATAAAGTTTTTGAAATTTTAGTGTTCTCCAAAGATGAAGTACCAACATTTTAAAAACAGTGCTGAAGGTCTTATTTTTTTAGACCTCACATGAAATACCACAAAGAGTCTGCGCTCTGTTGTTCATGAAATGGAATCCAATGATTTTTATCTCCTTTGGTTGTCCTATTCTAGAAACTGGCCCAACACCTGTACAGCTGCTCGAGCCTGAAGAGATACAGAGAGCAAGCGACAGAGAAGAGAGAATGCACTCTCTTTCTCACACACACACGCACACGCACACATACATCAGCCAGTCAACCATGGTCCATAGCAGCTAAACAGACTGCGGTGCTCGGATGACATGAAATGCACAAAAAGTACATACCACAGAGGAACACCCACTGCCATCACTGGGCGGTGTGAAAGTGACGTGTGGGCAGTGGGACGTGCCCCGGCAGAGGCCCAGCGCTGAACGCGTCTGTTAGCAGAACTCTGTGCTTTATGCTTTGGCGCTTTGTTCTTCTCTATGTGTTTCCTCGACCGCTCTTGCCCTCACTCTGCCCACTGCACGGAGCACCCAGCCCTGGTTCTCTCTGTGCCTGGCTCGGCGGGGCACAGCCTGTGATAAAATGTCAGGGCTGACCCATCTTCCCACCCCAGTAAACCATCAAGAAACCTCAAGTCATGGACTCTCTCCACACTGGCAAACATGGAAATGCTACAAAGCAGGAAGGGCTCCAAGGCCTGCAGGAGGAGTGCAAAGAGAGGAAAGGAACAGTTGGAGAGACGATCTCCGAGCTCGAAATAGACATGCTGAGCGCCGGCAACAGACTTCAGTCTGCTAATCTGGAAAGTCACACTGCTGGGCCCTGATGGGAATCAGCAAGGCTTTTTATTTTTTTTTTTAGTCTGGCTGAGCGTTTGCACTGCCCCATACCCAGACACCACTCCCCATCACACAGCTGGCTAATATCTCAAGGACAGAGCCTTAGCTTGCGGTGGGAATGCACCCAGGGACCATCTAGCCCCCTGCCTGAGCCACCGCAGGTGCCCCCAGGAATGTCCGTGTCCTATCTTTCAGGAGGGACTCCTCCAGGTGCCAATGCTTAAAAATAAAGCCAAGACCTTAAGTATCAGCCAAACCGGAAGCTCCTAGGACAGGGCATTCCTTTTTACCCCTCCTCGCCCCAACTTCCAGCCTTCCAACTCTGTCCCCAGTCACAAGCTCCCTGGGCCACAGGAGTTACCTAGTGAAGGCACCAATGTTATAAACATCAACACTGCCCCCCCACACACCAAAAAATAAATAAATAAAATCCAGCACATTCCCACACCACTGCATGTCCAAGCAGACTGAGCTGGCAAGTTTTGGACAACAGTAATATTTTTCACTCTACATAATGTCATAACTATATATGGCTCACAATTGTTCATGAGAAGACAAATAAGTCTTACGAACACTCCCCATATTAGCTCAGTTTTCAGTTTCACCCTCGTGGACCCAGCTCTTGGCTGCTGCTGAGTAGTAAAATGAGTCATTTTTCTGCCTCCTCCCTCAGCCAAGATGGTGAGGCCAAAAAGTACTGACGTTACCAAAAGGCAACCAGGCAAAGTCCGAAAAGAAATCTCACACACCAAGTGCCCCAGAATGGTCACGATAGCACAGATCCAAAAACATTTTCTTATCCCTCAGGGGCCAGCTCTCTTGTCCCTTACCCTTACAGAAGCGTGTTTTATGTCCTGAGCCTGGGCTTCCCAGAACCTCATGCACTTGCTGTGCAGACCAGATTAAACCTTTTGCCCAAGGTGAGAGCGGTTTGTCTCTTTCAGGTGCACGCCCATTACGGTTACCAAAGCATCTGTTCAGTGTTCCAGTGATTCTGTTGCAACCCTGCTCTGTGAGTGGCAGGTGCTCAGCCTGGAAGATGCAGCACAAACAAGACAGGGGCCTGCTGCCATGCAGGGAGGGGCATGGCTTTCCCTGGTGGGGGCAGAGTGGGTGGCATTTACCATACACACAGCTATTTAATTATCATTGGGATATCATTTGAAAACATTTCAAGACTTGCAGTAAGGGAGGGGAAAGAAAACCAGCCGTGATGCAGGTGCATGTTCATGGGTTAATGTTGACCTTGGAACCCTCCACTCAACTCTGTCATACTCCGAGACAGTGACATGAGCTTTGCAGCCTATGGAACTTACACAAATACGCAAATTCATGTTAGATCCAAAAGCTGGGGGGAAAGTCTTTGACTAAATCCCAATATGTCTAAAAGAAAATCTCCGACACACAGCCGCAGCTCATGTAGGAAGTGGTTGGCCTGATGTTTGTCCCTGTCACCTTCCAAGCTAACCCCACTCCACTTGCCACGTCGGGGGGACACCTACCCTCAAGTTCATTTTTAAGAATTCCAGCAGATGGGGCCGGCACTGTGGCACAGTAGGTTAATCTCCACCTGCAGTGCCGGCATCCCGTATGGGTGCTGGTTCTAGTCTCGGCTGCTCCTCTTCCAATCCAGCTCTCTGCTATGGTCTGGGAAAGCAGCAGAAGATGGCCCAAGTCCTTGGGCCCCTGCACCCACGTGGGGGACAGTGAAGAAGCACCTGACTCCTGACTTCGGATCAGCACAGCTCCAGCTGTTGTAGCTATTGGGGAGTGAACCAATGGAAGCAAGACCTTTCTCTCTCTCTCACTGTCAGTAACTCTACCTCTCAAATAAATGAATAAATAATCTTTAAAAAAAGAATTCCACCATAGGTATTAGCTGAACATGGCTCATTCCAAATCATCTGCACCTTAAAGGAAGACTCCAGAAGACTGAGAGAAAACTTTCAGCTTCTAAAAATTATAATGATAAAATTATTATCAGCTTCATCAAACAAATGGATCCAAAAGGGACCTACGGAAATAGATAGGGTGGGCATCTAGCTCAGTGGTTCGTTAACACGCCCATGTTGGGACCAGCACTGTGGGACAGAAGGTTAAGCTGCCACTTGCAGTGCTGGCATCCCACATGGATGCCAGGTTGTGTCCCAGCTGCTCCACTTCTGATCCGTCTCCCTACTAATGTACCTGGGAAGGCAGTGGAAGATGGCCCACGTACTTCATCCCCTACAACCCATGTGGGAGACCCAAAAGAAGCTCTTAGCTCCTGGCTTTGGCCTGGTCTAGCCCCAGCAGTTATGGCCATTTGGGGAGTAAACAGCAGATGGAAGATCTTTCTCTGTTTCTCTCTTCTCTCTATCTCCGCCTTTCAAATAAATGAATAAATCTTTAAAAAAAAAGAAAAGAAAAGAAAAGAAAAAGACATCCATGTCCCATATTAGAATGCCTGGGCTCCAGTTTGCTGCTAATGCATACCCTTGGAGGCAGTGGTGATGGCTCAAATAGTTGGGTCCCCAACACCCATATAGGAGACATGGATTGAGTTCCTGACTCCTGGCTTCAGCACAGCCCAGTCCTGGGCATTGTTGGCCTTTCGGGAGTGAACCAGCAGACAGAAACCCACTCACTTTCTCTCTTCCCCTCTCACTCTCTTTCTCTGTCTCTCAGATAAATATATTTTTTCAAAAAGATGCCTCACATAGAGAGTTCCCACACCAGTGCCCAGTACCAACTCATGGAGAGAAACAGGCCCACCTCTGCATATGCAAGCACTCAGCCTATGCCTTATTTCTGTCTGTGTGTCTTCTTAGCACAATGGCCACTATATCACCTTAGGTGACAGGGCAAGGGACAAAGCCATTTGAAAACAAAAAGTAGAAGGTCCAAGATGGCTGAATAGGAAAAAGACGTGCTGGTTCTGACCATGGAAGAATAACAGAAGAAAAACAGAGGAGGTACTTTTCTCTGAAGGAAGAGAGAACTTCTGCTTTGCCTATGGCCTTGTCTAAATACTGACAAGTTTGTGCATTCAAAAGGCTTCCATAGCAGAGGCAGCTCATGTCAAGAGCCTTGGAGGATCACTGATGTCATACATAAGAGTGTTAATTGCTATAACAACAGGAGTCACTGTGTACTACTCCCCATTCAGGACCCCTGTCTTCAATGAGTTGTACTATGAAAGTTAACTGTAAAACTAGTTCTTAGTTTTTTTGTGTGTGCATGTGTGTGTAAATTACTGAAATCTTTACTTAGTATGGAGTTGATCTTCTGCATACAAAGTTAATTAAAAATGAATCTTGGGACTGGCACTGTGGCGTAGAGGGAAAAGCCACCACATACAGTGCCAGCATCCCATATGGGTGCCAGTTCAAGTCTCGGCTGCTCCACTTCCAGTCCAGCTCTCTGCTATGGCCTGGGAAAGCAGTAGAAGATGGCCCAAGTCCTTAGGCCCCTGCACCTGTGTGGGAGACCTGGAAGAAGCTCCTGGCTCCTGGCTTCAGATCGGCTCAGTTCTGGCTGTTGCGGCCAATTGGGGAGTGAGCCATTGGATGGAAGACCTCTCTCTCTCTCTCTCTCTCTGTCTCTCTCTGTCTCTCCTTCTCTCTTTGTGTAACTCTGACTTTCAAATAAATAAATCTTTTTTAAAAAATAAAATGAATATTAATGGAGAATGGGTCTGGGAAGGGGAGAGAGAGGAGGAGGGGTGGGAGTATGGGTGGGAGGGCAGGTATGGTGGGAAGAATAACTATATTCCTAAAGTTGTATATATTAAATTTGTATTCCTTAAAATTAATTAACAAAAAATTTTTAATTAAAAAAACAAATGTGGATGCCAGTTCTGGTCCCGGCTACTCCTCTTCCAATCGAGCTCTATGCTATGGCCTGGGATAGCAGTGGAGAATGGCCCAAGTCCTTGGGCCCTTGCACCTGCATGGGAGACCCAGAGGAAGCTCCTGGCTCCTGGCTTCAGATCGGTGCAGCTCCAGCCATTGCAGCCATCTGGGGAGTGAACCATCAGATGGAAGACCTCTCTCTCTCTCTCTCTCTCTCTCTCTCTCTCTCTCTCTGACTCTTCTCTCTATGTAACTCTGACTTTCGAATAAATAAATAAATATTTTTAAAATTTTAAAAATAAAAAAGATTTAAAAAATTTTAAGTGTCCTACATGAAGGACATCTATGGGGGACCTCAGTGGAAAGAAGTGGTCATCAATGAAGTTCTCTGAAGAGAGAAGAGAACTTTCACTCTTCTTATGGCCTTGTCTAAATACTGATGGAGTTTGTGGATTCTGAAGGCTTTCATAGCCTAGGCAGCTCATGACAAGAGCTGCGGGTGATCACTGATGTCATACATGAGAGTGTTAATTGTTAAATTAACAAAGGAGTCACTGTGCACTAACTTCCCATGCAGGACCTCTGTCCTCAAAGAGTTGTATTATGAGAGTTAACCATAAAACATGTTCTCAAAGGGAAAAAAACTTCTGGAAAAATAAAGCATCATAATTAAACTTGTATCTACATGTTTTAGAAAGGTTTCATCAGGCATGTGGCTCTCAGGAAGGTTCTAAGAACCAACAAAACTTTCCTGACTTGAACAATGAAACATCATACAAACTGCTGTTTAGGTTGTATGTGAATGTATAATTCTTGGGTATGTCATCTCCACCCATGTGAAGACACATGGCCCCTTTTAGCGAAATCTGTCTCTACACATGCTTGTGGGTTCATGTTAGAATGCAACTTCTTAGAAGAGGAAGAAGGAAGTGGGTGGGTAGGGAGAGCTAGAGGAAGGGTAGGGTGGGAAGAAACACTATATTCCTAAATCTGTATATATGAAACACATGAAGTTTGTACATCTCAAATATAACATTTCTAGGTGAAAAAAAAGATACAGACTGACTGGATTAAAAAATTAGACCCATCTATTTGCTGCATACACACCTCACCATCAAAGATACATGCAGACTGAAATCAAAGGATGAAAAAAGATATTCCATGCCACTGGGAAGCAAAAACACGCAGGAGTAGCCATCCTAGTTTCAGACAAAATTGACTTTAACACAAGAGCTGCTAAAAGAGACAAAGAAGCTCATTATGTATTAAGTAAGGAATCAATTCAACAAAAAGATGTGATTATCATAAATGTATATGCACCCAGTGCCAGGGCATCCAGCTACTTAAAATAAATGTTAGTGGATCTAAAGGGAGACAGAGTTCAATACAACAAAAATGAGGGATATCACTTGTATCAATGGGCATATCAAATAGATTAAAGGGCGGCGCCATGGCTCACTTGGTTAATCTTCCGCCTGCAGAGCCAATATCCCATATGGGCACCAGGTTCTAGTCCCAGTTGCTCCTCTTCCAGTCCAGCTCTCTGCTGTAGCCTGGGAAGGCAATGGAAGATGGCCCAAGTCCTTGGGCCCCTGCACCTGCACAGAAGACTAGGAAGAAGCACCTGGATCCTGGCTTCAGATTGGCACAGTGCCAGCAATAGCAGCCCTTTGGGGAGTGAACCAACAGAAGGAAGACCTTTCTCTCTGTCTGTCTCTCTCACTGTCTATAACTCTACCTATCAAATAAAAAAAAAATAGATTAAAAAATCAACAATAAAATAACAGATCTAATCTATCCTATGGACCAAATGGACCTAATTGATATCTACAGAACTTTTCATCCCACAGCTGCAGAATATACATTTCTTTCCATCAGTGCATGGAACTTTCTTTAGGAATAGACTATATGCTAGGCCATAAAGCAAGTCTCAGCAAATTCAAAAAATATCAAAATCACATCATGCATCTTATATGACCACAACGGAATGAAGCTGGAAATGAACAACTTAAGAAACTCTAGAAAATATGTAAACACATGAAGACTGAAAAACATGTTTCTGAATGAACAGTGCATCATAGAAGAAATCAAAAGGAGGATCAAAAAAATCCTGGAAATGAGTGAAGATAACAACACAACATAACAAAACTTATGAGATACAGCAAAAGCAATGTTAATGTGGGGCATGTTCCACTCTGAGAGACCTGAGGCTCCCACTTTGATGTCCAGATCCCACCCTTCTCCCTGGAAAGCAGTGAAGATGAGAAGACACCACCCGCAGGCCTTCACTGGTAGCCAAGTCCCTGAGAGCCCAGCTCGGCTCCCAAGAGGAACAGCCCTCCCCCCACAGTTGCTGCTGAACTCCTCCCTCTCCCCATCATGGGCCATGCTGAGTCTCTTCATTCTTTGCACCATTTGATCATGAAGTTCCTATGGGGGATGTAATCGTTTTCTTCGGAAGACCCATGTAGGGCTCCTCCAAGGCTGGCCTCCTATTTATAAACCCTGCCTATGCTGTGTTCCAGTAAACTTGTCCACCAAGAAACTGTGTTCAGCTGCCACAGGCCTGGAGGAGCGTCCTGGCCTGTCACACAGATTGTCTGGAACGGGAGGTTTGGTCAATAAACCAGTGCATGCCTGGCTGCCCTTGCCATTTCTGCCCCCAGGGCATCAGCCTCCCTCTCGCAGTGGGGGCCCTTGATTACTCTCCCTGCTGCCCTTTCAGGGAGCTGTGCCCTCTGCTAGGCTATGTGTCTCCCTCCCTGAGGCTCGCTGGTCCTCTCCCAGGGGCACTGTACCCCTCAGCTGGTGTGTGGGCACTGAGAGCTCGCCTGGACTCTCTTGTTCTTTACCTTCTGCCAAGTACAGAGAGGTAGGCCAGGGTCAGGGCTGGAGTGGTAGACTCTTAGCACTGACCACCCACTGGCATCTCGGCCTTGCTGGGCCTTAAAGGAGTGAGGCAAGCCAGTGGGTCTCCTTGGAGCAGTGTCTGTCCAGCTTCCAGGCCGTAAATATGGAAATTCAGCCAAGGAGCAGCTTTAGGCATGGACAGTAACTAAGCCAAGCTACTTCCCAAGCATCTCTTCTTGCTTTTTTGCCTTGATTCTTAGAAGTCCTTCTCTGCATCTGGTATAAGACAGGGATGCCCACTCTCACCACTGTTATTCAATATAGTACTGGAAGTTTTAGCCAGAGCCATTAGGCAAGAAAAAGAAATTAAAGGGATACAAATTGGGAAGGAAGAAGTCAAATTTTCCATCTTTGCAGATGATATGATTCTTTATTTAGGGGATCCAAAGAACTCTACTAAGAGACTGTTGGAACTCATAGAAGAGTCTGGCAAAGTAGCAGGATATAAAATCAATGCACAAAAATCAATAGCCTTTGTATACACAGGCAATGCCACAGCTTAGAAAAAAACTTCTAAGATCAATCCCATTCACAATAGCTACACAAACAATCAAAAACCTTGGAATAAACTTAACCAAGGATGTCAAAAATCTCTATGATGATAATTACAAAATATTAAAGAAAGAAATAGTAGAGGATACCAAAAAAATGGAAAAATCTTCCATGCTCATCGATTGGAAGAATCAATATCATCAAATGTCCATTCTTCCAAAAGCAATTTATAGATTCAATACGATACCAATCAAAATACCAAAGACATTCTTCTCAGATCTGGAATAAATGATGCTGAAATTCATATGGAGGAATAAGAGGCCTCGAATAGCTAAAGCAATCTTGTACAATAAAAACAAAGCCAGAGGCATCACAATACCAGATTTCAGGACATATTACAGGGCAGTTATAATCAAAACAGCATGGTACTAGTACAGAAACAGATGGATAGACCAATGAAACAAAATAGAAACAGCAGAAATCGATCCAAACATTTACAACCAACTTATATTTGATCAAGGATCTAAAACCAATTCCTGGAGCAAGGACAGTCTATTCAACAAATGGTGCTGGGAAAACTGGATTTCCATGTGCAGAGGCATGAAGCAAGACCCTTACCTTACACCTTTCACAAAAATCCACTCAACATGGATTAAAGATCTAAATCTACAACCTGACACCATCAAATTATTAGAGAACATCAGAGAAACCCTGCAAGTTTTTGGCACAGGTAAAGACTTCTTGGAAAGACCCCTGAGGCACAGGCAGTCAAAGCCAAAATTAACAATTGGGATTACATCAAATTGAGAAGTTTCTGTACTGCAAAACAAACAGTCAGGAAAGTGAGGAGGCAACCAACAGAATGGGAAAAAATATTTGCAAACTATGCAACCGATAAAGGATTAATAACCAGAATCTACAAAGAGATCAAGAAACTCCACAACATCAAAACAAACAACCCACTTAAGAGATGGGCCAAGAACCTCAATAGACATTTTTCCAAAGAGGAAATCCAAATGGCCAACAGACACATCAAAAAAAGTTCAGGATCACTAGCTATCAGGGAAATGCAAATCAAAACCACGATGAGGTTTCACCTGACCTGGGTTAGAATGGCTCACATTCAGAAATCTACCAACAACAGATGCTGGCAAGGATATGGGGGAAAAAGGGATACTAACCACTGTTGGTGGGAATGCAAACTGGTAAAGCCATTATGGAAGTCAGTTTAGAGATTCCTCTGGAAACCGAATATAACCCTACCATACAACCCAGCCATCCCAGTCCTTGGAATTTACCCAAAGGAAATTAAATCGGCAAATAAAAGAGCTGTCTGCATCTCAAAGTTTATCACAGCTCAATTCACAATAGCTAAGACCTGGAATCAACCTAAATGCCCATCAGTAGAAGACTGAATAAAGAAATTATGGGATATGTACTCTATAGCATACTATACAGCAGTAAAAAAAAAAAAATGAAATCCAGTCATTTGCAACAAAATGGAGGAATCTTGAAAACATCATGCTGAGTAAAATAAGTCAGTCCCAAAGGGACAAATATCATATGTTCACTGTTGAAGTGAAATGGACACTATGAGAAGCAGTGACTTGATCAGCCCTTGTCCTGTTGAGGAACAACTTACTACTTTATTACTTTTAGTATTTTTTTTGTTCTACTTAATACCATTGGTTGAACTCTTTAATAACACACAATTATTCTTAGGTACTTAAATTTAACTGAAAAATGATCCCTGTTAAATATAAGAGTGGGTATAAGAGAGGGAGGAGACATACAGTTCAGCACATGCTCAATCAGACTTATCCTTAATGGTAGAGTTGGATACATGCCAGGGGATTCCAGTTCAATCCCATCAAGGTGACATGTACCAATGCCATCTCACTAGTCAAAGTGATCAGTGTCAGTTCATAATTGATCATAATGATAGGATTAAGTGTCAAAGGGATCACATAAACAAGACTAGTGTCTGCTAATACTAACTGATAGAATTAAAAAGGAGAGAACAATCCAACATGGGAAGCAGGATACACAGCTGACTCATAGAATGGCAGATGTCCTAAACAGCACTCTGGCCTCAGAATCAGCCCTTAAGGCATTCAGATCTGGCTAAAAAGCCCATGAGAGTGTTTCAGGCATGGAAAGCCAAGACACTGTGGCAAAAAATGACCTAAATGAAAGATCTCTGTGAGTGAGATCCTGTTGGAAAGAACGGGCCATCAAAAAAGGAGGTACCTTTCTCTGAAGGGAGGAGATAACTTCCACTTTGACTATGGCCTTGTCTAAAAAAGATCAGAGTTGGCGAACTCAAGATGCTTCCATAGCCTTGGCAACTCATGAAAGAACCTAGGGAGATTACTGACGTCATAAATAAGAGTGTCAATTGTTAAATCAACAACAGGAGTTACTGTGCACTGACTCCTCATGTAGGATCTCTGTCCTTAATGTGTTGTACTATGTGAATTAATGGTATAACTAGTACTCAAACAGTACTTTATACTTTGTGTTTCTGTGTGGGTGCAAACTGTAGAAATCTTTATTGGTATATACTAAATTGATCTTTTGTATATAAAGATAATTGAAAATGAGTCTTGATGTGAATTGGATGGGAAAGGGAGTGTGAGATGGGATGGTGGAAGGTGGGAGGGAGGTTATGGAGGGAAAAAACTACTCTAATCAGAAAGTTGTACTTGGAAATTTATATTTATTAAATAAAAGTTAAAAAAAGAATTCCTTCTCTGCAATGATTGTTAAAGGTAGTCTTAATCTTGAATTATATTAAATTGTTTTATTTTTTTAAAAAAGCAATGTTAAAAGGGCAGTTTATAGTTATTGGTACCTAACTCAAGAAATTGGAAAGGCATCAAATAAGTGATCTAACAATGCATCTCAGTAGGGGGAAAGAAATAATTAAAATTAAAGAAGAAATAAACAAAATCGAAAAGAATGACACAAAAGATCAGTGAAATTAAGAACTAGTTTTTTGACAAAATAAACAAAATTGACACACAATTGGTCCAACTAATCAAAAAAATGAATGGGAGAAGACTCAAATTAATAAAATCAGAGATGAAAAGGAGATGATGTTAAAATAGATACCATAGAAATAGAAAGAATCATCAGGAATTACTACAAATTTAGTAATGAATACACAGAAAACCTAAAGAGACAAATAACCAAGACAGGGATTGAATCAGTAATAACAACCCTCCCAACAAAGAAAAGCCTCCCAACAAAGAAAAGGACCAGATGGCTTCACTGCTGAGTCCTACAAATTTTAAAGAAGAACTAATTCCAATTTTCTCAAACTATTCAAAACAACTGAAAGAGAAGGAATCCTCCTAAATTCCTTCTCAGAGGCCAACATCACATTGATTCCAAAAATAGAAAAAGATACAACAAAAAAGTGATAACCATAGACCAATATCCCTGATGAACAAAAATACAGAAGTCTTCAAGAAAATACTGATCAATTGAATAATTGAATTCAACAACATTTCAGAAAGATCATTCACCCAGACCAAGGGCAATTTATCCCTGGAATGCAGAGATGGTCAATATATACATATCAGCATATGTGAAACATTACATTAACAAAATGAAGAACAAAAACCATAGGATTATCTCAACAGATGCAGAGAAAGCATTTGATAAAATACAACATCTTTCGGCCGGCGCCGTGGCTCAACAGGCTAATCCTCCGCCTTGCGGCGCCTGCACACCGGGTTCTAGTCCCGGTTGGGGCGCCAGATTCTGTCCCGGTTGCCCCTCTTCCAGGCCAGCCCTCTGCTGTGGCCGGGAGTGCAGTGGAGGATGGCCCAGGTGCTTGGGCCCTGCACCCCATGGGAGACCAGGAAAAGCACCTGGCACCTGGCTCCTGCCATTGGATGAGCGTGGTGCGCCGGCCGCAGCGCGCCGGCCGCGGCAGCCATTGGAGGGTGAACCAACGGCAAAGGAAGACCTTTCTCTCTGTCTCTCTCTCTGTCCACTCTGCCTGTCAAAAAAAAAAAATACAACATCTTTCGATGATAAAAACCTTAAGCAAATTGGTTATAGAAGGAACATTCCCCAAGGCAATATATAGCAAATTCATAGCCAGCATCTCATGGAATGGGGAAAAATTGGAAGCACTTCCACTAAGATCCAGAACCCAGTAAGGAAGCCCACTTTCACCATTGCTATTCTAAAAAGTTTTGGAAGTTTTAACCAGAGCCATAAGGCAGAAAAAAAATAAAATGATAAAAATTGGAAAGGAGGAAGTAAAATTATCCCTGTTTGCAGATGACATAATCCTATATATATATAGCAGAACCAAAAGACTCCACTTAGAGACTACTGGGACTCAAATAGAGTTTGGCAGAGGTGCAGGACATAAAATCACACATAAAAAATCAATAGCCTTTGTATACACAGACAATATCATCACTGAGAAAGAACTTCTAAGATCAGTAGCTAATAGCTAAAGTAAATACAAATATCCAGTGAGGTGAAAGATGTCTACAATGAAGATTACAAAACATTAAAGAAAAATTTGATGACATAAAAAAGGAAAATTCTTCCACATTCGTGGATTAGAAGAATTAGCATCAAAATGTCCATACTATGCAAAGCAGTATGAAGATTCAATGTAATATCAATTAAAATACCAAGGACATTCACCTTCTTCTCAAATCTGTAAAAAAAAAAAAAAAAAAAAAAAAAAAAAAAAAAAAAAAGCTAAACTTCACATGGAAACACAAAAGGCCCAAATAGCTTAAGCAATCTTAAACAATAAGGCTGTAGGCATCATAACACCAGATTCCAAGACATATACAGGGCAATTAATCAAAACAGCCTGATACTGGCACAAAAAATAGACATGTAGACCAATGGAACAGAACAGAAAACCCAGAAATTAATCCATGCAGCTACAATCAACTAATCTTTGACAAGCCAAAATCAATCCCTGGAGAAATGACAGTCTCTTCAACAAAGGGTGCTGAGAAAATTGGACCTATATGTGCAGAAGTATGAAACAAGACCCCTGTATTACACTTTATACAAAATCAACTTAAAATGGATCAAGGATCTAAATCTATGACTGATATCATCAAATTACTAGAAGAGAATATTTGGGAAATTCTAAGACATTGGCATAGGTAAAGACTTCTTGGAAAAGATCACAAAAAGCACAGGCAATAAAAACAAAAATAGACAAACAGAATCAAATCAAGCTAAGAAGCTTTTTCACTGCAAAAGAAATGTTCAATAAAGTAAAGAGGCAACTGACAGAATGAAAGAAAATATTTGCAAACTATCCAACTGACAAAAGACTAATATACAGGATCTATAAAGACCTCAAGCTACTCAACAACAAAAACCAAACAACTCAGTTCAGAAATGGGCAAAAGACATGAAGAGGCATTTTTCTTTTTTAAAAAATATTTATTTATTGTACTTGAAAGTCAAAGTTAGAGAGAGGCAGAGAGAGAGAGGCAGAGAGAGAGAGGTCTTCTGTCACTCCCCAAATGGCCACAACAACTGGAGATGGGACGATTCAAAGCCAGGAGCCAGGAGCTTCTTCCAGGTCTCCCATTCAGATGCAGGGGCCCAAGGACTTGGGCCATCTTCCAGTGCTTTCTCAAGACACAGCAGCAGAGAGCTGGATTTGAAGTAGAGCAGCTGGGACTTGAACTGGCGCCCATATGGGATGCTGGCACTGCAGGCAGCAGCTTTACCCATTAAGCCACAGCACCAGCCCCGAAGAGGTATTTTTCAAAAGAGGAAATTCAAATGGCCAAAGGACACATGAAAAAATGCTCAGGATCATATGCCATCAGGGAAATGCAAATAAAAACCATGATGAGATTTTACCTCACCCCAGTTAGAAGGGCTATCATCCAAAAAACCAAAAACCAAAAAACACTGTCAAAGATAGGTGAAAACTGAACCCTAACACACTGATGGTGGGAAGGTAAACTAATACAACCATTATGGAAGACAGTATGAAGATTCCTCAGAAATCTTAAAATAGAGCTAACTATATGACCCAGTCATCCCACTCCTGTGCATTTACCCAAAGACAATGAAATCGGTATATAAAGAGTTATCTGTACCCCCATGTTCACTGCAGCTCAATTTACAACAGCTAAGATATGGAGTCAACCCAGATGTCTATCAGCTAATGACTGGATAAAGAAAATGTTGTATGTATATACACTATGGAATATTCTTCAGCTATAAAAAAAGAATGAAATCCTGTCTTTTGCAACAGAATGGATGCAACTAGAAACCCTTATGTTTAGTGAAATCAGCCAGTCCCAAAAAGATAAATATCATGTTTCCTCCGATATGTGGAAGTTAATACAAAATATCAAAAAAAAAGTATGGGAATTAAACAGACATCTTGTGATATGATTGCAGCTTTTAGCCTCTGTTTGTACTCCTGTGGAGCTGTGGTCCTCCTGGTACTTACTTGTTAAACATTAGGATTAGTGGTGCATCAAGCCTGTGGTTACAGAGCAGATTGGAATTACGTCTCTACAGGGATTAAAGAAAAGGAGAAAAGGCAGGAGGGGATGACTTGGGGAGAGAGGGGTGAAGCAGGGAGGTTTGGCTGTTTTCTTGGACTGTACCTATGAAATGAAAAAATAAAAAATGATTGAAAATCGTTTTTTTAAAACTGAATTGAAATCTGCAGCCCAAGTCAAGATATCAAATTCAGATCAGATATCATTGGGGAAGAAAAGGAAAAAGGAAAACATTACTCAAACATTGAACTCTGTTGTGGCTTTTTTCTCATCTTTCAATTGTATACTTTTTAAGTGACACGAATCACTCTTGTTCCAAACACACACACACACACACACACACACACCACACACACCACACACACCACACACCTGCTGTCCTTATCTGACCTGGATGTGATTTCCTTTCGGCAACGACTTCCCAAGAAGAGAAGTGGTGAAACCCCATTCCGTGACTTTCTCAAGCGCCACAAAGTGTCCCTGCCCGCAGAGGAGACTGGTGGTTCTTAAACTGCAGAAGACCACGAACCAGATTCAGAAAATTAAACGGCAGCCTTCAGGCAGCATTGGCAGTATCCTCAGCAGGACCCCTTCCTCCTAATTCAAGGAATCTGTAGCCCAAGAATTCATTCCAAATATTTTTGAATGAATTGTGCTCATATTCTTGCAGCATGAAGCAAGCATCCAGTGACAGGGACAACAGAAAGAAAAAAAAAAAAAGAAGAAGAAGAAAACAAAAAAAGTAAACCAAACTAAATGGAGTCACAGCCAGCAAGCAAACTTCCCCTTTCCTGCTGCACCAGGGCCTGGTTTTCTGCCCACATCTTTCCCGGTCTAATCATATTATTTTCCATCTGGCCTCACGATGCCAGAATCCTGTTCCGACATGCACCCTGTCTGCTGTCCTCTGTTGACTTCCTGTAGAACCCCAGCCCTCCAGTTCCATCAGGTCTGCCCTACACAACTGGCTTTATCTTCCAGTGCTAGGCTCACAAGCACTCATGAGAATCAGTTTTGTGGTCTTCCATGATGCAAAGCTCAAAATGTTGAATGGAGAGTCAGAGTCCACACAATGTAAGTTAACACACAGGTATTCACTGGAGAGAAAGCCAGGCATCAAGAGGCTCACAGACAACTTCCAGACCAAGAGTGACCAGGGAGTCTTGCTGTGGCTGCCCAGTGCACCCACAACAAATTCCCACGCCCTCCGTGACCAGCAAGGCTCTGGGTGACCCGGCCTCTGTGGGCGTGTCCAGCCTCCATGGGCGTGTCCAGCCTCACTACACATCATGCACTGCTGCTCACTTCACGCCTCTCCTCTATTCCTTGCAAACACCAAGGAGCATCTCACCTCAGGGCCCTTGCATTGGCTGTCTCCTCCTCCTAGAATGTTCTTCCCTCCACTCTTCACAAGGCTACAGTTGCTGTGGTCTCAGGTCTCAGTCTACACACCACCCTCTGGTCTCCAGAGAAGCCACCTCTGGCTTCCTAATCTAAACTAACCTCCCCACCATAGTCCAGTAACTACAAATTCCAGCACTCTGCTAATTTCCTTCACTTCACTTATTGCTTCTGGAAGAATCCAGTTTTCTTAACATATCTGTCTTGACCATTGCTTTATTTCTTTTTTTATTTAAAAAAAATTTTTTTTATTTATTTGACAGGTAGAGTTATAGACAGTGAGAGAGAGACAGAGAGAAAGGTCTTCCTTCCGTTGGTTCACTCCCCAAATGGCCGCTACAGCCAGCGCTGCACCGATGCGAAGCCAGGAGCCAGGTGCTTCCTCCTGGTCTCCCATGTGGGTGTAGGCGCCCAAGCACTTGGGCCATCCTCCACTGCACTTTCGGGCCATAGCAGAGAGCTGGCCTGGAAGAGGAGCAACCGAGACTAGAACCCGGCGCCCATATGGGATGCCGGCACCGCAGACGGAGGATTAAGCAAGCGAGCCACGGTGCCAGCCCGACCATGGATTTATTTCAATGTCTAGTCCATAGAAGCTGCTGAAGAAATAGTTGCATGCTAGGAAATTAACTTAAAAATTATTTTCTATTTCTTTTAATTGTATTTCTCCCTCCCTGCCCATGAAAGTAGCCAAGCTAACTTCTCACACTAAAATCCAATTTTTAAAGATTCGAAGTGACATCCTAGCAAGATATTGTCCTTCCTTTTTTCTTAGAGCCTGAGTTCATCAAAGATATTAGCTGGGGCTGGGGCTGGCGCTGTGGCCAGCGCTGTGGCATAGCGGATAAAGCTGCCGCCTGCAGTGCTGGCATCCCATATGGGCGCCGGTTCAACACTCAGCTGCTCCACTTCCGATCTGGCTCTCTGCTATGGCCTGGGAAAGCAGTAGATGATGGCCCAAATCTTTGGGCCCTGCACCTGCATGGGAGGCCCGGAGGAAGCTCCTGGCTCCTGACTTCAGATCGGTGCACTTCTGACCATTGCGGCCAGTTGGGGAGTGAACCAACGGATGGAAGACCTCACTCTCTGCCTCTGCTGCTCTCTGTGTATAACTCTGACTTTCAAATAAAAGTAAATAAATCTTTTAAAAAAATATTAGCTAAGTGCCCCTAGAGACAACAGAGGGACAGGAACAGAAGTTAACTGACAGCAGCAGAAAGAGAAGGGTTGTCACAGGGACTGCTCACTGTCCACTGTGTCTTAGTCCAGGGCCAGCATTGTGGTGCAGTGGGTTAGGCTGCTGGCATCAGAGTGCCAGTTCAAGTCCCCACTATTCTTCTTCCAATTCAGTTCCCCGCTGGTGTGCCCAGGAAGGCAGCCAAAGATGGCCCAAGTACTTGTTTTCCTGCCACCCACATGGGAGACTCAGATGGAGTCCCTGGTCCACGGCTTCAGCCCAGGCCATGGCTATCTGGGAGTAAATCTGTGGAAGATCCCTCTTCCCTCTCCCTCTCTGTCACTCCGCATTTCAAATACGTAAAGACTTTTTAAAAATCTTTTTTAAAAAGTTTCACAGTCCCCATTTGTGGTGTACAGCTGTTGCTGAGACACGGCTGCTCAGCTGGGAACTACATTTCCCAGGTCCCCTTGCGTCTAAGTGAAGCCACATGACTAGTTCTTACCAACGGAATATGAGAGGAAGTGATGTGTGGGCCTAGTAGGCCAAAGTCTCATCTTTGTTATTCTGCTTTCTTCCCTCTACGCAGTAAAACAAAAGACTTTGGTAGATTTACAAAATGGAAACATGGGGCCAGCGCTGTGGCACAGTGGGTAAAGCCATTACCTGCCATGCTGCCATCCCATATGGGTGACGGTTTGAGTCCCGGCTGTTCCTCTTCCGATCCAGCTCTCTGCTGTGGCCTGAGAAAGCAATGGAAAATGGCCCAAGTCCTTGGGCCCCTGCACCCACATGAGAGACCCAGAAGAAGCTCCTGGTTCCTAGCTTCAGCTTAGCTCTAGCCATTGCGGCCATCTTGGAGTGAACCAGTGGATGGAAGACCCTCCTCCCCTGGCTCTACCTCTCTATGTAACTCTGACTTTCAAATAAATAAAATAATAAATCTTTTTTTTTTTTTTTTTAAAAAAAGGAAACAACCTGGATCCCAGCAGCAGTGCCCAGAAGGGGAGCTGCCCAACCAGAACATCTCCATTCAACCTTGCAAAAGGGAAAACTGAATATTTATTATGTTAAGCATGGAGGCTCACTGTCCATCACAGCTACTACCAGCTATGTGAGGCTGAGCAATATAGTGGTAAGGATAGGCCCTGGCCACTGCTTTGCAATAATGTCCTGTTGACAAGGCAGTTTGTGTGTGATACAGCTGGGATGCTGGGACAACAGCCCAGGTCTAGGCCCCTCCTTCATGCATGATCCAAGTAATTCAATTCTTTTTTTAATTTTTTTTAAAGATTTATTCATTTGAAAGAGAGTTACAGAAAGAAAGATCTTCTATCTGCTGGTTCACTGTCCCATTTGACCGTAACAGCCAGGAGTGGGCCAAGTTGAAGCCAGAAGCCAGGAGTTTCATCTAGTCTCCCATATGGGTGCAGAGGTCTAAGCACTTGGGCCATCTTCCACTGCTTTTCCCAGGCACATTAACAGGGAACTGTTCTGTCCCGGGAGCAGCTGGGATACCATCCAGTGCCTATGTGGAATGCCAGCATGGCAGGTGGTAGCTTTACCTGCTACGCCACAACACCAGCCTCTCTAGTAACTCAGATGTGGTGCACTTCTGATAGGAAAAGTGCCCCAAGAATGGCTGAAGTTACATCTGTAGCAGCCTTGAAGGTGAGAGTGCAAAGTCAAATTGAAATGAACTGAAAATAAACTCGTGCCACTGTTTACTTGTCCAAATTTTGGGGCTGATAACTGTACCTGCTACATTAGTTGAATAAATAAGGGAACGGAGATGACTACCACCTCATATCTAAAGAGCTCAAGTCACAAACAAGCAGAACTCTCATAACAACAACAGGAAAGCATAAAATCAATGAAATGCAGTTCATCAGTAGCCACCCACTGCCAGGGCAGGGAGAATTTGCTGACTGGCGTTATGTTCAAGTCTTTGAAACGCTCTGAAACGTATTCCTATTCAATTTTCAAAAGATATTTTTGGAACACCTATTGAAGTTGGCCCTCTGTGTGTTCCACACTCTCCAATTCAACCAAGGTTCAAAAATATTTGAGAAAAAAAATGCATCTGTACTGAACCCGTAAAGATATTTTTTCTTGTCATTAAGCCCTGAACAATGTCAACTATTTATAAAACAGTTATATTGTGCTAGGCACTATAAGTAATCTAGAGATGATTTAAAGTATGTGGGAGAGGGATGGCATTGTGGCATAGCAGGTAAAGCCACTGCCTGCAATGCCAGCATCCCATATAGACATGGTTTGAGTCCCTGCTGCTCCATTTCTGATCCAGCTCTCTGCTAATGGCCTGGGAAATGCAAACAAAAGATGGCCCAAGTGCTTGGGCTCCTGTGCCCACGAGAGAGATCTGGATGAATCTCCTGGCTCCTGGCTCTGATCTGGCCCAGCCCCAGCTATTATGGCCATTTGGGGAATGAACCAGCAGATGGAAGATCTCTCTCCCTTTCCACCTCTCCCTTCCCCTTTCTCCCTATAACTTTGCCTTTCAAATAAATTAATTAAATAAATCTTTTTTAAAAAATATTTAAACAAAATACATTGGATGATATGCATAGGCTATGTACAAATATTATTCTACTTTTTTATAAGAGACTTGAGCATATAGTTTTTAGAATATACCAAGCTGAATTTCTTGACCTATAGAACTGAGTAAATTGGTAGTGACTCTCTAATATTACATTTAAAAAACCACATAATGTAATGATTAAGTAAATGCTCTAGTTTTGAAAAGAAATATTGTATTTTTTGTTAAATGTACCCCAAAAATGCCAAAAAAGAACCCTTAGAAGAAGTAAAAATTTGACAAATCTCGGCAGAGAGAATATAAATTGTTGTTGCTGTTAAATAAATAAAAGAAAGCACGTTCTGGGGAAATTTTTGATGGGAAAAAGCAAGCAACTGAAAAATCTTTGTTATAAAAAGCCAGATAAGAAATAGAGTTGGGAGGGAGACCAGGACGCCAGCTGTAGTTAAGAACATTCAAGGCTAAGACTCTGCAACCACTCAGAAAGTTCCCTGGAAAATAAACCAACTTCTTCAGATGGCCCAAAATACTGGGTCACTTCCACAGGAGAGAGGCCACTCCCATGGGGAGGAGCTCAAGGGACACAGTGCACCAGCCCCAAATCCACAATGCATCTCCCCAAGGATGCAAGAAGAGCTTTGCTCCCAGGCCCAGGTTCAAGATCAACAGCTTCCCCGCATGGCTATTCCCATCAGATAGCCCCTTCCTCCCTCCCTTCCCAGGCAACCTCATTCAGTCAGGTGGGTAAAATTATAATACATCACAGGTTAAAGGCCCCATGTCTTTGTTTTTTCTTGCTAGAATAAAATACCTGAGACCAGGTAATCTATAAAATAAACAGATAAGCAGAAGTTGAATGGGAGGTTGGGAAGGAGTGGAGCATCTAGTGTGGTGGTTAAGATCTGACTCGGGACACCAGCATCCATAGTGCCTGGGTTCAAGTCTCAACTCTGTTCTCAATTGCAGCTTCCTGCTAACGTGCACCCTAGGAGGCTGCAGGCAATGGCTTAAGTTCTTGGGTCCTTGCCATGCACATGGAAGACCCAGGCTGAGTTTCAGGCTCCTGATTTAGGCCTAGCTCAGCCCCAGTTATTTCAGGCATTTGAGGGGTGAACAAGACATCTCTGTCTCTGTCTCTGTCTCTGCCTTTCAAATTAATTAATTAACTCTTCAAAGAAGTTTAACTGACTTAAAGTTCTGGAGACAAGGAAATCCAACTCATGGCCCTGTCACATATTCAGCATCTTGCAAGGGCCCTCTGGCTGGTAACACGGCAGAGGACAGCTCGTGCCCAGGCAGAGCATGTGCCAGATCATTCTGCTCTGCCACTTCCTACAAAGCCACGTTTGCCATCACTGATCTCATCTACTGTCACCTCCCAGAGGCCTGTCCTCCAAGTATCCTTAACACAGGAATTGTGGGATTAAGTTTCCATCCCCAGAACTTCTGGGGGACACATATAAGCCATAGAAATCCAACTGCGCAATCCAACCAGACTCCAGTTCTGAGCATCAGACCCAGACTTCCAGAGGTTGATTGATATCTCCACTCAGCTGGAGGAATGCGAAGAGTTAACAGAGCATTTGGGGGCTAAAAGGACCCCTGTTTTTTAAAAGTCTGTACACTAACCTTACAGGTTGAACTGTGTCTCCTTCTCCCTCCTCCAACCCCAGCCCTGTGTATCCGCTCCCCACCTCACTGCCAGCCCTGATGACGATGACGGCTTCTTGCTGTCACTATCCTTGGGTGACCTCAGCATTTCCTTTTTGACTTTCGCATTTCCAACACCTCTGGAACCAATTCCATAGGAAATCACTACTAGACATAGCTAGTGTGGTTTTAGGTTTTCTGATTGAATCCTCACTCTAAGTCAGTTTACAATTCGATTCTCCTGGGGGGTAAAAATTCAAAAATATAAGCAAGTCAAGATTCACAACAAATCACAACGTGGTCTGAGCCATGGCTTCTTGGATACAATCCCCAAAAGTACAGGGGACAAAAGCAAAAACAGATAAACAGGATTGCATGAAATGAAAAAACTTCTGCCAAGCAAACAATTCACAGAGTAAGGAGACAACCCACAGAGTGGGAGACAATATTTGCCTATCACACATTATCTGATAAGGGGCTAACCTCCACAATATATAAAGAATTCTACTCAGTAGCAAGAAAACAAATAACCCAATTCTAAAAAGATGAAGGGCCAGTGTTGTGGCACAGCAGGTTAAGCCACCACCTCCGACACCAGCATCCCATATGAGCCCCAGTTCGAATCCCAGCTGCTCTGCTTCCAACCCAGCTCCATGCTAATGAACCTGGGAAAGCAGCAGCTGCTGGCCTTAGGATGGACTTCCTGGCTCTGACGTGACCATCTGGGAAGTAAACCAGGAGGCGGAAGTTCTCTTTCTCCCTCTGCCTCTCCTTCTCTGTCACTCTGCCTTTCAAATAAATAAAAATTTGATCTTTAAAAATAATACTAATAATGTAACTGTATTTGTTGACATTGAAACATATCTGTATAGAGACAGATAGATTGGTTAGTGACAAAAACAGATTTCCAAAGGGCATGTGTACTCTTAAAAAAATAATGAGTAACTTGCAGCAAACATTTACCAAGAATAATTATTTCTGAGTGGCAGGAATTTAGGTGATTGAGGTGAAGAACCCATGCTTAGGCCCAACAGAAACATTAGGTCAGTGATCATGACAAATATACCTAGAGAACACTGTTTAACATTAATAGAAAATGTTGAAGAGACCACATACATAAAATATTTTTAAAATTCAAGTATTTGAAAAGGAGTACTCAGTCTCCATTTATATCCTTTAATCCGCATTTACAAGGTATTCATTCTTTGATTTTTCTGTTTTCTATTATTTCTTTGTCACTTGCAATGCTTTCCAGGATGATCCGTATATATTGAACCGGAAGAACATGCTTAGCTCCTGCATCTGCTCGCTCTCTATTGATGTGTGAGCCTAACTGGATGGGAAAGAACCAACCAAAGAGGAAGCAAAGCCCGATGGGAGTCCATGTGACCTGGGAGTCACAGCTGCCTTGAACACCTACTCATCTACATGTCTGCAGCTTGACCTCCTTAAGAAATGCTTGCATCGCCCAGGCACCCAGACAATGGGAACTATCAAAGGGCATTGACTACTGCAACCCAATGCAAGAACAGATAATGAATGCATTCTTTGCCTCCCACCCTGGGAGTCATCTGCAGCTCACAGACAGACACTGCACAGCTCCATGAGTTTCCAGAACTGGCAAGAGGATGTGCTCAGTGGGAAAAGACCTCCACCCACTCACATCCTCATCCTCGCCCCCTTACACGAGTTCACTCACAAACTCCAAGTGCCAAGCAGAAATCTAAAAATAACACAGTGTGTTGGAATTTAAAGGCTTGAAGCTAAAAATTTCCCAGGCTTCCCTCCAGCAATATTGAAAGTGTAGGGTTTTTTTTTTCTACACTAACAGAAGCTTGAAGGATTGGGACTGAGACTGTGAGGTCCAGAGATCCATCTGCTTTGTGCTCTCCCAAGGAGAAGCAGTCATTGCTACTTTGGGAGTCTCAAAAGGGTTAGCAAGAGTCCAGTCAAAGAACAGAATGAATGGGAACAAATCATCAGTGTAGGATCCAGGAACTGGGAACCACAACCCAGACAAAATAACCTGGGGAAGTCTTTAGCAACACTGATAAATCAAGACATACCAACCCACACAAATGATATCTACCAGCATCCTTTTCCTTGGTGGTGATTCACGGAACATGAAGAATGGTACATCCGTTTTCATTCCATCACATACCCCATCAACATTCACATAGTCAACCAAATCCTTTTGCTGTTGCATGTGTTTAAGGCATCACCCTGGGGCTCTGCCACAAAGGATACTGACTCAGCTGCTGGTCTGAAGTGGAGGGAAGAAGTGTACAGAAGTCGCGCAGGAACACAAGAGGGAAGGAGGACAGAAGGGCGGAAGGAGGACTTGAAGGCGTAATGAGCACTGGCAGGGAAGAAGTGACGCGTCATCATGAGCAGGGGACACAGCTGTGTACCCACAAGTCCAAAGGGATAGATCTACAGTTACAAAGCCTACTACGTGAGTTAAGGAGGGAGATAACACACAGAGTTAATGGACCAGTACAAATTCTATTTCTATATACTAGCAGTAGCCATCAGAAAATGAGATTTAAAAACAATACCATGGATACTGGCATAAAAAAATCAAATACACAGGCATAATTAAATAAAAGATATTCAAGACCTCTGTACTGAAAACATTGCTGAGATCATGAAAGACCTACGTAGAGAACTGTACCACATACATGGGCTGCTAAGCTATGAGTCTCTCCAAATGACCCATAGATTCAACAAGGTCACACTCAAATATCAGCAGGTTTTATTTTTTAGGAAATTCACCAAATTTCTTCAAATCTGAAATTCTTATGAAAATTCAAAAGGCCCAAGATAGTCCAGACAATTTTGAAAAAGAAGAACAGCATTGAGGGTTTAAACTTCTAGACTTCAAGATTTACCATAAGTAAGTAGTTAGACATTCGGCAAAAAACGTGAACAGGCACTTTATAAGATACCCACATAGATCATACGCATGAAATTAAAACCACATGCTTCATTAAATCACAGCAAGGTATCTATACACGTACATTAGAATGAAAAAGAAGTATATACCACCGAGTGATGACAGGGATGTAGGTCAACTCATATTTCTGATGAGTATAAAACAGAACAATTCCTTTAGAAAACTGATGATTTCTGCTAATGCTAAACATAGACCTATTCCAGGTGAATGTCCAAGAGAAAAAAAAAAAAAAAGACTTGTTGAAGAAAGTTTATAGTCTAGCACCAGATATTGGGGTGTCTAGGGAGTAAACCAAGGGATGGAAGATACATCTCTTTCTTTCCACTCCCTTCTCTCCCACCCCAGATTCCGGTTAGCCTACATTTCAAAGAAATAAAATAAACATTTTAGAAAATCGAAGTTTTAAAAATTCAGGATACTCATTTAAGATGCTTGCATTTTCCTATATTTGATATTGCAACATAAAAGAAAAGAAAGTGCAAAAATAAACCACCTGGCAGAAGGCGGAACGCCACAGAAGAGCTGCATGGGAGGGTGAGATTGCGTCTGCAGTAGTCATGAAGAATGGGGCAGGTGCAGGGAGCCGTAGAGAGACTTCCCTGGGAAGAGGGAAAGATCTGGATCTGTGGGAAAGGGAAATGTAACCAGAAAGTCAAGGAGACATACGCCAGGTTTCAGCTCACGGAATCTCTGATATTCAACCATGTTTCAACCTCCTCAACACAACAGCTTCATATGGCTCAGAACCCGAGACACAGTGAAAACAGGAGTCATGGGCTTTCTTTGGGGCATTCTGTTCAGGGAGCAGAAGAAAATCAGAGACAAAGCAGGTAGGGGAGGAAAGCAAAGTAACAACAACACAGTACGCAAGGCTCTATGCGTTTGGGGAAAACATATTCCCTTAATTAACTTTCTAATTAAAAACTCTTTCCCAAGGATGTGAACTGACAATTTACAGAAGATATAAAAGCCAAAACACTTTTAAGAAATACTCAGCATCATTACCAGAGAAATAAGCCTTTAAGCCATCAGTTAGCACCCTAAAGATGTTTTTAAATCCTAGGACATCTTGTTGGCATGGGCTCAGGAAGACACGCTCACACACTTCCTTCAGAAGTGTAGATTCATACAGACTTTCTGCAGACAACTGGTCTGCATGTGGGAAATTTCACATCTTGTGACTCAGTAACTTCACTTCTAGGAATTTATCCTAGGAATTATTATGTGATCATGAAAAACACACATAAAGTTGTATGTAAAAGATATATATGCATGGGACCAGTGCCGTAGCATAACAGGTTAAGCTGCCACCTGCAGTGCCAGCATCCCATAAGGGTGACGGTTCATGTCCCAGCTACTCCACTTCGCATCCAGATCCCTGCTAATGTGCCTGGGAAAGCAGTGGAAGATGTGGCCCCTGCACCCACTTGGGAGACCCGGATGAAGCTCCCGGCTCCTGGCTTTGGCCTGCCCCCAGCCCTAGCCATTATGGCCATCTGGGGAGTAAACCAGTGAATAGAAGAGCCTGCTCACTCTCGCTCGCTCGCTCGCTCTCGCTCTCTCGCTCTCTCTCTCCATCTCTCCCTCTATCTGTAACTCTGACTTTCAAATAAATAACATCTTTTAAAACAAATAAAATAAAATCACCTTTATAAGAATATTTAAAGACATAGGAGAAAGTTCACCACAAATCTAACCTTTAGAATAATATTTGGGCCGGCGCCGTGGCTCAACAGGCTAATCCTCCGCCTTGCGGCGCCGGCACACCGGGTTCTAGTCCCGGTCGGGGCACCGGATTCTGTCCCGGTTGCCCCTCTTCCAGGCCAGCCCTCTGCTGTGGCCCAGGAGTGCAGTGGAGGATGGCCCAGGTCCTTGGGGAGACCAGGAAAAGCACCTGGCTCCTGGCTCCTGCCATTGGACGAGCGCGGTGCGCCGGCCGCAGCGCGCCGACCGCGGCGGCCATTGGAGGGTGAACCAACGGCAAAAAGGAAGACCTTTCTCTCTGACTCTCTCTCTCACTGTCCACTCTGCCTGTAAAAAAAAAAAAAAAAAAAAGAATAATATTTGTAAGTTGTTTCTTTTTTGCTGATGAGGATAAAGAAATGCATACATATTAAAAATGATGAGTTTTTAAAAAAGTTGCTGGGAAATTGAATTAAAAGATAAATTTATTTTGATGGCAAAAGGCCTATGAGGGAGTTTTAAGAAATTCATGGAAAATGCAGTATTATGGAAAAACTATACATAGATTTCAAGTTCTTTGCATCAAAATAAAGTTTATTTTATCTTTTTATCCACTAACTCTCTAAAGCATCCTCCTAAATATAATACATATATAAAAATAGATTTTCTGAAAAAATTACATCAAATGTCAGGATTATAATTAAAAAATCCTGTTGTTTATGGATTCTCTTCTTCACAATACCATTAATTACCTGAACAATTTTAAAACAACTATATGTTAAAAAAAAAAACACACACAACTTTTGGCACAGGCTTTTCCACCTACATCCCACATCCGAGTGCCCTGATTTAATTCCTAGATCCAGCTCCTAACTCCAGCTTCCTACCAATGTAGACTCTCAGAGGCAGCAGCCATGGCTCAAGAACTACACCCCTTTCACCCCAATGGGAGACTTGGTTCGAGTTCCCAGCTCCCAGCTGCCTAGTGAAGACCTGGCTACAGCAGACACCTGGGGAGCAAACCAGAAGGGAGCTCGCTTGCTCCCCCCCTTCCTAATCCTTCTGTCTCTCTCCCTCTCTCTCCACATCTCAGATAAAGAAATAAATACTAATTTACAAAGCTACTTCTCTCACATTGGCAGGCAGCATAAAAGCAGCCCAGAGACTGGCACAGGTGTTACACGCACACCTGCTGAAAAGCGGTGCAAAGATGGGTTCACCATAAAGCTTCAGAAGCCTAGCTTTGGGATCCTTCCCTAAACGCCCAGGCAGGACCCCAATGGTGTGCTTCCACGGTCATTGTCGTTCATTCGCCTAAATATCTGATCAACAGTTGGGTGAACTGTCGTCTCTTTCTACCAAAACTTCTCCCTCATACTCTGTCGTATGTAAGTTGGCATCAAGGGTTGCCTGAGCAGTTTGGGGACCCGAATAGAAGGCAGTTGAGTCCAGATACATTGAGTTTGGGGTTTCACTGGACATACTAATGTGGTTTTGGTCATTCCCAAATGTAGTTAAGTGACTGCTGGCTGTCCCAAGGTAGAGAGGACTTTCCAGAATATTCCTCCCACCCAGAAGTTCAGAAGACGTGAACAAGCACAAGGTGCCAGCACTGCAAGTTTGTGGGTAGCAGAAGAGATGCAAGGTTTGAGATGTACAGAGCCAGAAGCTCTGCAATGGAAATGTTTCAAAATAGAAACAAACTAAATTAAAGTAAAAATAAATAAATAAAATGTTTAGCTTATCAATGTCTAAAAAAAAAAGAAACAAACTGAAAAGTAAACGCACCATAGTCATTCGAATCTATGGGATAGTACACAGAAAGCTATTGATTTATATAAGAAAAAAGTATAAACAGATATACAAGTTTGTGGATGTTGTAAGTAAAATTCTGAAAATGCATGTAAATAGTATAAAGACAAAAAGAAATAAGGAAAGAAAAAAGTTGCATTTATTAGGATTTGAGAAGTTGTGCCTCTTTTTGCAACTCTTGAATGTCGTTATAATCCTTGTGAAATATTCTGCTAGCAGAACACTGGTAAGTTATTTTAAGACTGACTGATTTGAAAAGCAGAGCTGAACAAGAGAGAGAGCGGGAGAAAAGAGAGCCAGGGACCTTCTATCCACAGGGTCACTTCCCAAATGGCCACAACACTCAGCACTGAGCAATGCCAAACCCAGGAGCCTGAAACTCCATCCAGGTCTCCTATGTGGGTGCAGGGACCCAAGCACTTGGGCCATTTTCCTCTGCTTTCCCAGGTGCATTGGTGGGGAGTTGGATGGGAAGTGGAGCAGCCAGGACTAGAAGCGGGGCTGATACAGTCACAGAGGCTGGCCTCACCTTCTGCACCACAGTGCCAGTCCTAACGGTAAGCTACTTCTCCAAGCCAGCTCCAGCTAGTGGACAACCACAGAGGTTTGCAGATGGGGAAAAATCGGTTTCCTTCTGCCCAGGAAGGTGCTGAAGGCCCTGCCTTCTTTGGTTGTAGCAGAACACTCGCTGAAATGAGCCCGGGAGGCTGGGAGCACAGAAGTGGAGTAAGACTTTTAGCAGCCACCCTGCACTTATTTTAAGGGCATTAAACTCACTCATCAGAGTGAGAAAGATCAGCGCTATTATCCACAGCTCTTATGTGAGAAACGGTTCTCCAGAGAGGACAAATCCCTCCTCTCCGAACAAGGGGGATCTAAAGAATTAGCATGACACAACACCTGCACATTCATCAAAGAGCCTTCTGCATGGAACAGGTCCTCTCTGTACAGCTAGGCACATACGGCCTCAGGAACAGGTGAACAGGTAACTAAAATCACCACGTAATGACGGGTACCTAGGACAGCAAATGAATGACACACTTTCCTTTTCGAAGGAGACACACTTTCTCTAACAGTGATGATGGGTTGCCCAGTCACCTACACTTGTCACATGCCACACTGCTGTTCCTGGGACAGGCCCCTGACTCACAGCTGCACAGTCACCTGCGGCTGGTGGCTTAGGAGGATTCCTCCTAAGGCTGGGGAACAGAGGAGCAATGCTGTGCCATTTTCCCCAAACCAGGAAACCAGGAAGTCTCTGTTAATCCACATCTACTCACGTGATTCCCACAGCAGAGAGCTGGCCTGGAAGAGGAGCAACCAGAACAGAACCCGGCGCCCCGACCAGGACTAGAACCTGGGGTGCTGGCGCCACAGGCGGAGGATTAGCCTAGTGAGCCGTGGCGCCAGCCTAGAACTAGTTTTTCTCCAGTGCTATCTCTCCTCTTCTCCAGGTCCAACTCTCCAAGCAGTGGTTTGACACTTCCATTTGGCTCTCTAATAGGTATCTCAGAAGTTAACATATTTAGGGACTGGCATTGTGGCATAGCAGGTAAAGCCACCACCTGCAGTGCCAGTGTCCTATATGGGCGCCGGTTCAGTCCCAGCTGCTCCACTTCTGATCCAGCTCTCTGCTGTGGCCTGGGAAAGCAGTGGAAGATGGCCCAAGTGCTTGGGCCCCTGCACCTACGTGGGAAACCCGAAAGAAGTTCTTGGCTCCCGGCTTCGGAACAGCTCAGCTCTGTCCATTGCAGTCATCTGGGGAGTGAACCAGCAGATGGAAGACTTTCTCTCTCTCTTTCTCTCTTTCTGGCTCTACCTCTCTCTGTAACTCTTTTAAAAAAATTTAATTTCTCCCTTTGACCTATTGCTTTCTAAGTCTCCCCATCTCAGCAAATGACCACTCCACTCCACATTGCTAATTCCTCTGGCAAAAACTCACTCATCAGACTCGATGTAGCTCTTGCTCCATACCCCAGTCCAACTCTCCTGGAAATCCTGCACCTCCCTGAGTCGCCACGTCTCACAGCTGCACCACCCCCACCCTGACCCACGCCGCCACCACCTCTCACGAGAATGACTGCCATCACCCCGGACCCGGCCTCCCTGTGGCCACTTCTTGACCACGGCAATCGTCCAAACCTATGGAGCAGATTGCGTCACTCCCTGACTTGAGATCTTCCCAGTCACTGTCTCTGTCTCACTTAGAGGAAAGTCCCAACTCCTGAGCTCACCCTTCGGGAGATGTCCCTGCCTCCTGCCTCTGAGCCTCTGACCCTGTCATCCCCCCGCCCACCCATTCATCACACTCCAGCCACTGCAGCCTCTGCTGCTCCAATGCACCACTTGCATGTCTGCCTCAGGGCCTTGATGCATGCTGACCCCCGGGCCTGCCGCTGTCTTCCCCAGCTCTCTGCAGCATTGACTCTACTTACTACTTTAATCTATCCACGTGTTCCCTTGGCCACTTTTCTTTCAAGTTCTATGATATCACCAACTCTACCCCCTTTCTATCCCATTATTGTCTTTTTTTTTATTTGCCCATCAATATCTGAAAGTGCATGGGGGATCTTCAAAAATTTCATGGTAAATGGAGATTCTGAAAAAACTGCATGGTTTTCTATTTTGCTTTGCATCAAAATAATCTTGTAAAATTCCATTTTTTCAGTGCCTTTGGAAGTATCCTCATAAAGTTCATTCATGTGTGTGCTTCGCTGATGATTGTGTGGCTCTCTGAGCAGACAGCAGGGCTTAGCACAGTGCTTGGTGCACAGGAAGCACTCACGAATCCTCGGGAATGGAGGACTGTGGGGCTTAGCACTCTAGACAATCGGGAGTAAATTCTCAACCACATGCGTCACGAGCAGGCAAGGTTGGAGGCTGCGCCGAAGCTAGTGGAGGAAGCTGGCTGAGACAAGAACCCAGAAAGAAGCTAGCTGTCTCAGGCCAGTGGAGACCGCGGCCTCACTTCTAGTCACTTCCTGCTGCAGTTCCCACGGAGGCTGGCTCTCCCGCAGAACCTGCGGGACCTCCTCCATTGAGCTAGCTTCAGTAAGCTGCTGCCACGTGCACACACACAGCACGGAATGCCACCTGGGAACAGACCCTGCGGAGCCACCAGGCGGCCCTGTTTTTTCTTTCGTTCCTAACCCTCCAAACAGCAAAAGCACCCAGGGCCAGGGAGCTGGACAGCCACAGCTCTTCCTCCCATTTCATAGGAAGAGAGACTGAGACCCAGCCGTGCATGTGGCATTTGCAGGAAGCCTGGCAAAGTCAGAACGTGAAGACAGGAAGAATGGCTGTCCCTCGTGTACGGCATGTACTCCACGCCCAGTACATGGAAGTCCTCTTTTGGAACACATCATAACAGGAGAGCCCTTCCTCTCCAAAAATTGGGGAATATAGACAACTCTGCTGCCCAGAACCCAACTGTCAGTGGCTAATGCTTTGAAATCACAAATGCATTTGTTCCGATGGTTCTGGCCGTGGCAGCCATGAGCCCGGTTTACAGCAACAACAGCCATTTTAACTGTCCTTTTCCCACGCGCCTCCTACAGCTGATCACTTACCAGCTCTAAGAGAATGTGAACTGCAATGCGTAATCAATAAGTTGGAGTCCCCTCTCCCTGCACCACTATCACTCTAAAGCAATCTGCTGGCGCATAAGGAAACTCTCAGGCTATGAGGCATTAAAGCATATGAAAGGAAGTGAGAGACTGAGACACAAGGATAATGGCAAACTCGCCCAGATATGACAAAGCACATCCAGCGAAGTGCCCCAGCAACCAGGCGCGACGCCTGGGGCTTCCACCTCCCATTACTCACACCTGTCAAGGAACAGGAATGACCTGATGGCAAACACGTAGCAATTCACTGCACTTCTCAGGCCTTTTTAATAAAAATAGATCACAGCTGCCGCCCACCTTCTTAAAAAAAAAAGTCTTCCCAGGAAACATAATTCATCTCTCTCCCAGTGACTTCCCATGAAAGGTTAATGGCACAGCGTGCTGCCAGGCGCCAGCGGCGTTTGCTATTTTGATTTCTCACTTTAAAAAGTTCCATTATTCCATACAACCCCAAGCGAATACCTTTATTTAAGCTACCCCCAACCGACCTTCACAGCCTAATGCTGGGTTCATCTTGACAGCTTCTTATAAGCATTCATTTCAAGATTGGCCTGTGGAATTCTCCAGAAACAATACGCCAGGTCACAGCACATTCTTGCAGAAAGCACAGAGGCGGGGGAGGCGGGCACTTGTTTCAGGGCAGGTCGTCAGGGTTAGCGCCTGAGCACACTATCGCTCTGCCCCCATCAGAGCCGCACAGGGAACTGGAGGGGCCTCGGTGAACCCAGGTGGGGCAAGCACTCTCATCAGGGGCTCGGGAGCGAGCAGGAACCTCACAGGTGTTCCTGTCGCCACAGCGAGCGTCTCACGCGTTTCTCTATACTCAACAGCAGGTGCTCCCACTCCAAGGACACTGAGTTGTGGGAAAACTCCATAGGGTAGACACGAAGGGCCTGGGGCTCCCGTAAAAACTGCGACTACAAGGAAACATTGAGACCAGCCTGTGTCACACCTAATCAATGGTTCTCAAATTATGCAACACCAAGAGGCAGGGTGGGGGAGAGCTTCAGCGGCCCCCTCACTAGGTATTAAAGCCACAGCTCTACAAGTGTTCAAGAGCACGAGGGTCTAAGACAAGGGACAAAGTTTCGATGCTTGAAAAAGTATGGTGGAAGTGTTTTATTTGATTTGGCTTTTTTTTCTCCCAAAAAGATATGGGACTCAAACCACCTCCATCTGAATCACCTGCAGCATTTGGGGACTATTCAGGTGGCTGGGCCTCTGGCCTTAGCTTCTGAATCTAAGCCTTGGGGAGGTGGAGTCCCGGTATTTTGCACAAGTTCCCCACATCAGAGAACTACTCTCTTAAGACTAGAAGAAGGGGCCTGCGCTGTGGCATAGCAGGTAAAGCCTCCGCCTGTAGTGCCAGCATCCCATATGGGCACCAGTTCTGGTCCCGGCTGCCCCACTTCCAACCCAGCTCTCTGCTATGGCCTGAGAAAACAGTAGAAGATGGCCCTAGTCCTTGGACCCCTGCACCCACGTGGAAGACCTGGAAGAAGGTCCTGGCTTTGGATTGGCACAGCTCCGGCCGATACAGCCAACTGGGGAGTGAACCAGCGGATGGAAGACTTCTCTCTCTCTCTCTGCCTCTCCTTCTCTCTCTGTGTAACTCTTTCAAATAAATAAATGAATAGATCTTTTTTTTTAAAAAAAAGACTAGCAGTAATCAAAAGACTCTTTTATAACCCCCTTTTCCTGATGGCTCTTATTCTCAAAAAGAACCAAATATTCACGCTTTCAATAAATTCAGAAAACATGCTGTTTCCCCAGTGTCAGTAAGTCACACGGACACGACATGGCCACCTACGCTGGGGTTGCTCAGACTGCAAATGCATGAGCACCCTGGTTTGGAGGTTAGACCTCTTTAATGAGCAACTTGGTTTTCATGGTCTCAACAAAGTCCCTTTTATACAGAAAACTGCAACTGTACCTGGGCACAAACGGTCCTTGGGCTTACAAAGAGTTTGGTCCATTTACGCCTCTTATTGACTTGCATCCACAAGGAGATTTCAGATGGGGGAGGGGTGTTAAACACCATTGGTTCTGCACATGCACTCTCCCACCCTCCTCCCAAATCAACTCCTTTTCAACCAATTCCATTGGTTCAGTCAGCCAGCCAGCCAGCAAAAGTATATTGCAGATACCTCAAGCCAAAGATCAGACTGATATTTAAAGATGATTCCCCTTCTGTCATAAGAAGAAGCAAAGATAGAATGTCATCTGGTAAACAGAAAAAAACTATAGAGAGACACTGGGCTGGGCGTGGCAGGTGCTTCTGGAAACCAACAGAACCTGATGGGGTCCTCCAGCTGCTGGCCCAGCCCTGGCAGCCAGAGTGCTGTCTGCCGGCGTGAATTCAAGCTGGCAGTGGCTGGCGGCCTCGTCCGTGGGATCCTGACCTCGTACTTAGCCGTGTAACAGTCACACAGTGGACGGAGGAGAGGTACGGGCTGGGTTTCCGTTGCCTTTCTAACTCCGGCTTCATAACCTAACACGCCCAGCCCATCCCACAAGGGCTTCATCAATGCTGACACAGCCAAGGAGCCTGCTTGTCTCCTACCCCTAGGAATACAAGAAGGAGCAGAAGAGCATCAGGATGTGTCTGAGGACACCTGCTCTTGGCGCTTACTCTTTTCACACAGTAGCCCTTTGGATGAGCCGTCTTGTGACAAGGAAAGCTGTCTTTGGAGGTTGGAGTGACATATGAGCTCTCTGCTCCTCCCAGAAATGCATACAAATTTTAAAAGCCCTCTTCAAACTGCAGCTTCTCCCCAAATCCCTGAATAAATAACCGTGAAGTATCCACAGTCCCTAGCCCTAGCCCCTTACCAGCTCCCGCTGCAAATGGTCAGATCTGAAAGCCCCACAAAGAAAACTGATCGCCAAGCACGGCTCCGTAGCTGATCCTCCTGTTTCCTGCAGCTCTGCTAGGGCCGTTGTTTTCTTTATGTTAGGGTATCAGTAAAGGAATCAGCTTTAAAAAAAAATGACAGGAGGGGGTTTTCCAGAAAAATACGTGGTTAAGCAGAAGCCCGTTCACGTCAGAAGACTGCCAGGTGGTAAGAGACGAAGCTGCGCCCCACAGTAGGGTGCACCTGTAACGGGGCTGCAGCATTCATGCGGGTACCAGGACTGCCTCTCACTGCCAGGCGGATGGCATTCCTACCATGGCTCTTGTTGCACCATTCTCCAAATCACTCACCCATCCACAGGAGAATGAGCACCAGAGAGCTCAGGACAAAACCAAGAAGCACAGCTGGGATGCGAGCAAAAGGAATGCGCATTTATTCCAGCCTTTGTGTTTATTAACAGGGATTTTCCTCCAGTGGATAAGCAACAAAAATAGAACTGCAGGTGGCAACACTCATAACAGGGACATAGAACTTCTGTGTCCCCCCAGCTGATGACCCAGAAAGACCCACTAAACTCTGAAAGGGCAACTCGCTCCGCAGCCGTGCCTCTGAACTTGTCTAATGAAATCTACAATCCCAAGCCAAGAAGACACTTTTCTTCAGTTGAAGCAATCAACAATGCAGCAGACCAGTATTTCAAAGCAGCTCAGCATGATATGGGCTTAGCTTGGGCAATGAACCTTTCCAGAACACTGCATAGGCTTTCCATGACCAGGCGGAGCCGAGTGGCTGTCGTCATGGAGATAAGAGGTTAAATGGGTGGAGCAGCTTACACTACAATGGGGCAATCCAACACAGGACTGAAGATTCTCTCTATCCTATTTCCATTTAACTGCTTTTTAAAAAATCAAATGCACGTTGTTTTTAAAAGTCAAACTGCGCTATAAGGTTGAAAAGAAAAATGGCCGGCGCTGCGGCTCAACAGGCTAATCCTCCGCCTAGCGGCACCAACACACCAGGTTCTAGTCCCGGTTGGGGCACCGGATTCTGTCCCGGTTGCTCCTCTTCCAGGCCAGCTCTCTGCTGTGGTCCGGGAGTGCAGTGGAGGATGGCCCAAGTGCTTGGGCCCTGCACCCCGTGGGAGACCAGGAGGAAGTACTTGGCTCCTGGCTTCAGATCGGTGCAGCGCGTCGGCCGTGGCAGCCTTTTGGGGGGTGAACCAACGGAAAAGGAGGACCTTTCTCTCTCTCTCTCTGTCCACCCTGCCTGTCAAAAAAAAAAAAAAAAAAAAAAGAAAAGAAAAGAAAGAAAGAAAGAAAAGAAAAATGAAGCCTGCTAAGCTTCCCTACCCCTCTCAGTCCCACTCCCTACCAGCAATCATTTTCAACTTGTTTTAGCTTATCCCTATGATCATAACTTACATTTTTTAAAAAAATAACGTATTTATTTGAAAGGGGGAGAGGAGACAGAAACAGAGAAAGAGATCTTCTACCCACTGGTTCACTCCCCAAAAGGTCTCCAACAGCCAGGGCTAGGCCAGGCCAAAGCCAGGATCCGAGAACTCAATCCGAGTCCCCGATATGGATGGCAGGTTCCCACCCACTGGAGCCATCCCCTGCTGCCTCCCAGTGTGTGCATTAGCAGAAAGCTTCCATGGGAAACAGAATGGGATTCGAACCCAGGCACTCCTACATGGGATGCACGCACCCCAAGCAGCTTCCTACCTGCTGGGCCAAAGGCCTGCCCATGACCATCATGTTTTTAAAGTAAACCCGTCACTCTAGTTCTTATTTCCTTCTTCTATGCAGACTGTAAAGAGTACGATTTAGCTGTTGCACGACTTCCTCCCATTGCCTCACCCCATAGTCACCTCCACGTAGTAATACCACTGTCTCAGATAAAGCAATTCCATGTCTACTCTGCCATGACTGTGAACCCAGACAGCCTCGGTTCACACTCTGCCTCGGACAGGCATGGGCCACGTGACCTCATCCATTGTTTGTAAGATGAAAATAGCATACACACTTACGCTGTGGGGTTGCCGCAAGGTTAAATGAGCAATGACCCACCAGCACTTAATCCAACAGACACAAGGTGAGCACTCTCTAAATGCATGGCCAGAATAGATTTCCTTCCTTCCTTCCTTCCTTCCTTCCTTATTTCCTTCCTTCCTTCCTTTCTTTCTTTTTTTTTCCTTTGCCTCGTTTCTCACTTAACTTACTGTCTACAGAATTTTCACTTATAGGCCCCGAAAATTCCTGCAAAACTCTAGAACTCTGCTCATTGCAGACATTCAATTGCAAAGTTTTTCGTCTGTGTGTCCTTGTTTGTTTTCCTTGAAGACACCCTTCAGGGAGTGCTCCAGCCTCCTGCTGCAATCCGTCACAAACTCTGGGTGGCTGCTGCACACTTCCAGTTCCAGCTGTCATCTTTACCATGTGGGCCCAGCACACCCCTAGCACATTCCTAAGACGAGAAACCTGCCAGGTAGATGCTTTCAGTCGGGTTACTGTCAACACTTCCGTATTCCACCTCTGTGTTTGTCTGAATGTAGACTTCTCGGTGGAAATCATTTCTCTCCAGATGCTTGGTGCAATGATCCATCGCACTCCACCTTTCAGTGTCTCCGTCAATAAGTCAGGTGCCCCTCTGATGGTTTCTTATGGTTGCTGGTAGCTCGTAGATTTTTCTTCATTCCTGGCATAAAATATCTTGAGGAAACGCACCTCTGATACTGCACACCCAATGATGCACTCCATCTAGAAACTCATTTTCTCTGGGGAAACTTTTCTGTTCATCTTCCCATCTCCTTTCTTCCATATTTCTCTTGAAATTCCTATTACTTGAAGTTGACCTCTTGAATTTTTCCTCCATTGCTTTTTTTTTTTTTTTTTTTTTTTGCTTCTGTTTATCCATTTCTTGGTCTTTCATGTTCTATTTTCTGAGAATTCCCCAAATTTACTTTTCAACCCTTCATTGTTATTCCTGCTGGCATATTCATTTCTGGTAAGTTACTTCATTTTCTCAATACCCCTTCCTTATGAATAGCACACTGTTTTAATTTAAAGAGTACAACAGCCGCTCCTATCTTTCTATAATACTACAATCAAGTTATGTTTAACATGTTCTTCTGTTGCTTGTATTCTTTATTTTTCTGCTGAACCCCAGTTTTGTTCTCTTCAGTTTCATTTCTAGTTTTGTCTAAGGGACTCTCCTCAATCATCTGGTGATACGTGGCTGTCCAGATGTAAGAGAATCTTGAAAAGATGCATAGAAGTTCTGGGAGAGTGGGTGGAAGCCATAGTGAGTGGCAGGGACCTGTCATGTTTTGGGGACCTGGAAATGTCAGCATCTCTTGCTTTGTTAGTTAATTTCCTGTTAAATAAAAATTACAAGAGGCCATTGTTTTAGACAAAGTTCTTATGCTCCAGGCTAAAAATCAAAACAGAGTCACTCACACTTGAAACTAAGCTGTTTATCTGAGCCTCTGAGAAATCAGGATTAGAGAGATAACAGCCAAATTTTCCAAACAGGCCAGCTCCAACTGGCATGATAATGAAGTTCCCTTGGTCTTAATCTGTTCACTAAAAAGGTAAGCTGTTCTGTCTCTCTGTCCCAGCCTTAAAAGGCAAGAGATTTTGAAATGGCCAGTCTGCTTCCCTCCTACCTTTCCCAGCCCTTCTCTGCAGAAACCCCAGCAGATCACTTTCTCAGCATTATGGCATCACGTGTTACCTGGCTCTAGAATTCAAAATAAAGCCAATTAAGATCACAAAACCAACTTGCAATTCTGCCCTCTGACATTCCCAGGACAGAGTCTCCTTCCTATTCCCACAGTGTGTAACAGACACACGTCTGTGCTGAGTGATGAGGTGGGAGTTCTGGTCCAGGTTGATACTTAACCCAGGGGACTCTGGGCCAGGTAATTTTTGGCTATAGCGATGTCCTGTGCGTTGGAGACTATTTAACACAATCTCTTGGCATTTACCAATGAGGTGCAAGTAGCAAACTCCCACCTGATTGGGACAGAAGAAAAAAAAATGCTGCCAACCATTGCCAAGTGTCACTGGACTTGACCTACTGTCTGGGAGCTCCCTGGTTCACCCTCTCTGACCAGTGAATTTTCATCTCCAGAATGGAAGAGGGGGCTTGTCTAGCATCACGAGTGAAGGGAAGGGATGAGCCTGTCTAAATTAATCTTCAGATGGACCCTATTCTCACAGTTTTCTAATGCTGTACTCACCTTGCTTATTGCCAGCTATGGGATTTTGCCCCAGTAGAAAAAGCTAAAACTCAAGCTAAAACTAGTTATTCATTCTCCATATCTCAAAATTTTGTGGGCTATCTCTTGTAGACAATCACCTCGTTCCCTATTTTTTTGTCCTCATGGATTTATGCTGCTTCACCCTCTTTGCTGACATTCTCCTGGTGTTACAGATGGGGAAAAGTCAACAGTAAACATGGCATTTGGGCACCACGCTTCACCTGAAACTTCCCAATGCTTTAATCCTTAAATTCGGGTAAATGAAGAACACTTAAAACTCTCAGAAGAAGGGAAGTTATCAGTAAGTATCACTCAGCTGAGAACACAAGTCCTTTGTGCATTTCTTATCCAAGTTCCTGTTTAAGATTGGAGCAATACGAGAAAAACCATCCAAGACCAAACCAGGACCAAAGCAGAAGCCTGAGCTATTTCAAGACTGACCAAACCTCCAGGAGAGAATCTCTTTCACACAAAAAAGTTAATGTACCTACTTGTTTTCTTCCACATTAAAAGTGAAATTCTATGGTTCAGAAAGATGCATCTACACCATCATCAGCCCCCAGAAGTCAAGTGGCTCAACGAACCTGCTCACTGAATCCATCTGAAGTGGGACAGGCAGGCAGCTAGCTGACGTCTGCTGAGCTAGAAGTTGCTACAAGTCGCCATATGTAATTCTATCCTCCTATTTGTCAATCAAGACGCCCCCTTTCCTGGGATGCATTTAATTTATCCAAGACCTAAGAGGGGGGGAATGCCATGAAAATATGACTGTTGAGCTCCACATGGAACTTGAGGTGGTACCATAGAATTCCCAGGTGGTTTCACACCTGGAGAGGCACTGCCCCCTACCACATACAAGAGACCACTCTAACACTGCAGACCATAGCTGGAGGGGCTACATGGGTGCCATTCCTCTCTTCCCTCTCCCACTCCTTCTCCTTTTGGGTGATCTTCTGGCCCAATACCCAACTCACAACTGGTAGTTTTGAGATCCGCACTAGAGAAGGCCCACACATCCGGGAATGGAGAGTCCCCACCCGCACTTCTGGAAACAAAAAGTCCTTGCCAAGGTCCCCACAGGTGCCTAAAGGTCAACCAATGAGGATCAGACCTGCCTCAACCTTTAACCCCCATGCCCTGTATCTACAAAAGGAGCTCTCCCAATCTCTGAAGTACAACTTCCCCATGAACCTTGCCCGGGAGCTTGTAAATTAATTGATTCATCTGGCCCGGAAGATTTGTTACAAGCGGGACACCTTGCAATGACTAGTGTCTCTCTGTGGGGCAACCTCTTCTCACATGTGTCAGTGTGCTCACTTTCTGACCTTTTGAATAAATTTCATTACCACTTTTTACGCCTTATTTGTGTCTGCACTTAGAATGTTTATTTTTGTGCAAGACAAGAGCCAAGAGCAGAAATTTATTTATTTTATTTTTTTATTTTTTTATTTTTGACAGGCAGAGTGGACAGTGAGAGAGAGAGACAGACAGAAAGGTCTTCCTTTGCCGTTGGTTCACCCTCCAATGGCCGCCGCAGCCGGCGCCCTGTGGCCGGCACACCGCGCTCATCCGATGGCAGGAGCCAGGTGCCAGGTGCTTTTCCTGGTTTCCCATGGGGTGCAGGGCCCAAGCACTTGGGCCATCCTCCACTGCACTCCCGGGCCACAGCAGAGAGCTGGCCTGGAAGAGGGGCAACCGGGACAGAATCCGGTGCCCCGACCGGGACTAGAACCCGGTGTGCCGGCGCCGCAAGGCGGAGGATTAGCCTGTTGAGCCACGGCGCCGGCCAAGAGCAGAAATTTATACACCCCAGCCCACATAGCATCCACTTCTCTCCGCCTCCAGAATTACTATCCTCCTGGACTGAGTTACCCTCGTCTCTTGCCCAGACTCTTAGCTGGTCTACCTGCCACTGTTCAGTCCAGACCAGTCCATCCTCTAGCAGAGCAATCTATTCAAAGGACAAGTATGGTCATTTCATATGCCTGAGACTTCTCCCTCCCCCTAAAGCACAGTGGTTTCCCATTGCTCTTGGAAATTGGACTCAAGTCCTCAGTATGCCTAACCCATCCTCCTAGGGCTGGCCCAGTCTCATCTTCCTCCCTGTGCTCCAGCGGCACTAAGCAGCCTTCTCCATGCTCCTCCCACCACTGGCCTTGGCTTTGAGGGATTCCTTCTTCCTGGAATGCCTGGAATTACTGGAATGCTATTTACTCTTACATCCCCTCAACTTGTTATTTCCTACCTACCCATCAAGTCTCAACTCATCCCTGGAATCTGCAGCCTTCCTAAGTCTATGAACAAAAGAGTTCCTTTTTTCCCACTTCTCCCATCACTCCTTCTCATCCTGATAGAAATTTTTGGTAGCTTTGTGTGCTGCTTTGATTCATGTGCCTCTGCTCCCCCACTGTGACCCTGGGAGAGGAGAGACCATGTCTGTCTTACCTACTGCTCTATCCTTCTAGCTTTGCACTTTGCTAGACATTTAGTAGACACACACGCACACACACCACTGTGAAATGGAGCCCCTAAACCAGTCTCTAAAAGGCAGATGCAAGATATCAGCAGGTCCCACTATCCCAGCCCCTCTACCCTTAGCTTAAGATTAAAGATTTATTTATTTATTTGAAAGGCAGAGTTGCAGAGAGAGAGGGAGAGATAGAGAGAAATCTATCCACTGGTTCACTCCCCAAATGGCCACAACAGCCAGAGCTGGGCCTATCTGAAGCCAGGAGCCAGGAGCTTCTTGCAGGTCTCCCAAGTGGGTGCAGGGGCCCAAGCACTTGGGCCACCCTCTGCTGTTTTCCCAGGCACATTAGCAGGAAGCTGGATGGGAAGTGGAGCAACCGGGACTCATATCGCCACCTATCTGGGATGCTGGCACCACCAGTGGCAGCTTACCCCGCTGTGCCACCGCAGCAGCCTCTGCCTTTTCTTTATGATTGCTAATTAACTGAGACAAAGCAAGGAAAGCCACCAGCACCTCTGACAAGCCAGGAACCTGGAGACACAGGAGCCTTTCATCCCCCAACTGGGAGCTGTTAGGTAGGAAGTCAAATATGAGCTTATGTGACAAAGGCCTAAGGAGTTGACATCTAGGTCCAGCATCTGCATCTCAAAGTCATCCCGATAACCTTCCAGGGGCAGCCCAGTATCTGCACTTGAAACATCCTGCCCTGCCCCTTCTACCTGATGACCTTCCAGGGGCAGCCCAGTATCTGTGCTTCAAACACCCTGCCCATCCTTCCTCTAACAGGGGCGACGCCAGCCAGGCTTCCTCCTGTCTGATAACTTCAGGGGGAAAACTCAGAAAGGAATTTTTAGTATTTACATCCACAAAGTCCTTTGTTCCAGGAGGAGAAGATGTGGGAAGACAAAGACCAGTCCCCTTAACCGCCCCCCCTCCCCGGCCTCAACCGGACTTCGAGCTCAGCCTTCTGCCTGTCTGCTGAGTCGCCCACCTGGCCTGTCCAGGTGCATTCTCTCCACTCAACCATGTAACCTCGCTGTTCCCCAGTCAGAACGACTGGGCACTCTCTCTCAGGTCATGTCTGGAGAGGTGCCCATCCGTTCTTACGGATGTCCCTGCCCTAATAAACTTTGCTATTTGCTTTCCACTTACTCTCTGTCTCACGCCTGAGTTCTTTCTTGCGCGCAGACAAGATCCCTGCCATTCTCCAGTAACAGAGCTACAAGATTCGCTGCTTTTACTTCCTCAGAGTCCAGCCAGCTGCCGGGCTCCTTACTCCGTGCACCACAACAAATAGCCACTTTTTTCCACCATCCCAGTGCTAATGATTGGCTTTCTGCACAAAGGGCAGGTGAACCAGGCTGGGGGGTTATGCAGCCATTCTCCCAACTAGCTTGAGGGGTTGCTCTATACAACTATTCGTTGCATGAATGGATGGTCACTAAATCCCCAAGAACTATCCCATGGACTCTAGGGAGAACCACTGTTTTCACTTTTAATGTAAGAGGGACTACCAAGGTAGGAGTCTGACCTACCCCTTAAGACATCACTTGGGCTACTCACATACAATGTTGGAGTGCTGGGTTCGAGCCCCAGTTCCCCTCCGGATTCCAGATGCCTGCGAATGCCCACATGAAATAGTTAATAGTTAAGTAGTTGGGTTCCTGTTGTCTCTGTGGCTCCTGGCTTCATGCTGGCCCAGTGAGCGTAAGAATAGTAAAACAGCAGATGGGAACTCTCCATTTGTCCCTCTCTCTGACTCTCTGCCTCTCACATTAATAAATAAGTAAATCATGGTAATTTTAGTTGAACAGTAGGTAATGTTTTGCATCCATCAGGAGGGAGATCACTGAATGAGTTGAGGGTGTGTACCAGAGACTGCCAACTGCCAGCATCCCCAGTCTCTCTTATCTATATTACCAAGTAGCAAAGGGCCCAATGGAAATATTTGCATCTCCTCAGCCTTCCTTACAATTAAGTGTGCTTAGAAAGATTAGTGAGCTTTGGGGAAAGGCCCTCAGCTGGGATGCATAACCCATTGCCTCTTTCATTTTCTGTCCATCTTTCTATCCAGAACATGAATGTCATGGCTGGAGCTCTGGCAGCCATCTTGGACTGCAAGGCTTTCTTGAGAACAGAAATGTGCAATGAAGATGGAATGAAGTCCCAGGTCTCTGTTGAACCAGACACAGTCATATCTTCCCTGCTCCACCTCCAGATATTTTTGGTAAGGGAAAGACCAGTAAATTCTTATGCTTTTGAGCCATTGAAATCAGCTCTGTTCCCAGCAACCAATCACAAATCCTAATCATCAACATGACAGGAATGAACAGAAGCAAATCCTGAACCTAAGTACATCACAAATCTGCTAACAAAAAGACAATGGGCCCAGGGAGGCAGGAAATCCACAGCAGTGAACTCAGATGACACCCCTGAGCGGCGGCTTGAGTCTTCGCTTGGCTATGACATTTTCGTGAGTTTTCACAATGAAAGGCATTTCCAAAATTATCACCCCTCAGAGAGTCACTCTCCTACACAAACCCTCAGCTAAGCTCAGACCCACTAACGACCTCAACGCCAGCCAGGTTTTGTTTTGAGTTCTTTGAAGAACACAACGAAATTTGCAACTGTGTTTACATGAAGTTGGGTCCCTTTAAAAGGAAAGTGGGAGACTGTCTTAACTGAACACTTAGCCTGTGCCAGAGACTGTGCCGCACATCCTGGGTGAACCTGCGCTCTGTCAGGTAACTGCGCCTCTCATTTGATAAATAAGGAAGCAGGACCTGAAATGGTAACTTGTCCAAGGTTCTCAAGGAACAGGGCCAGGATTTCCAAACACCTGCCTCCACACCCGGTACTGTATTGTTCCCACTACCCGCTTGGCCTCCAAGCCAGGTTATGAGTGTGCTGAGTGTGTGGCTGAGACCTCACCAAGTGCTAAGTCCCATTAGGGAACTCTTGAGGGTTGAATTCTATCCCTGTGAAAGGTATTTTGAAGTCTCAATCCCCAGAACTGTGGAAGGGACCTTATTTGGAAATAGGGTCTGTACAGATGCAACTGCTCAAGATGGGGTCGCACTGTACTAGAGAAGAACCTAAGCCAGTGACTAGCTCCTTGTCAGAGAGAAACCTGGACACAGACATACACTGAGGAGGCTGTCACAGGGAGACGGAGAAGAGATCGGAGTGATGCTTCCAAAAGCCAAGGAAAGCGAAGGTTTGCCAGCAACCACCAAGAGCCAGGAAGAGGCGAGGAAAGTCTCTTCCCTGGAGTCTTCTGACATCTTGTCTCTAGCCTCCAGAACTTTAGAATAAAATTCTGTTACTTTAAACTACCCAATGAGTGGTAATTGGTTACAGCACCCCTGGGAAATGCATAGAGAAGTTGGGCCACACCACTAACCTGTTTGCGTATAAAGCCCTGTCCATGTGCTGTGATATGGGTCAGATGGATCTGGGGATGTGTCCTATTCTTCTCCCTGCCCTGTCCAGAAAGGCACTGAAGAGGATGAGATGGAAGATGCCAGATGGAGAGAGGTAGGCAGAACCGAGTGGCAGGTGGCTTGGGTTGAAGAACTGAGCTGGGCCAGCAAGAGGCAAACCAATATCAAGGATTTTGGAAGGTGACGCAGAAGGACTTTCTTTTCTTCCAGTTGCCCAGAAGGTGGCCACGAAAGGTTTATGAAAGGTAAACCAAATTCATCCTGTATTTAGAGATTGAGCATCTGTTAGGTTTGGAACAGTTAAACCCCACTGAACAGGGACTGGATACAACTGTGGATCTGATACAATGCCAAGGATGTTGTGTGTGGGTTCATTAAAAGGTTCAATTAACTGAAGCTAATGCTTAGAATCTTTGGAGAGATAATTACTCAAAATGTATACTCTGAAATATATGAGATTATTAATACTCCAAATGTAAGGCAAGAAAATATTCTTGTTAAAATGAAGCTACATATGGGATCATGGAACTGAAGGGTCTCTCCAACTCATTTTTTCATGAATTGGCTTGACTCACTATGGATACACTCATTTCTAGGCAATTTCTAGAAAGATATATATAAACATCTCAAAGGCAGTAATTATAGCAGTAGCTACATTTTTAGACCAGTTACTTTTCACTGATGCCAGGAAGTTGAAACAACTAAATCGTGCCAGCTTCCCCCTTGTTACAGTGACTGACTCATTCCATTTGCCTACAAATGGCCCAGTTTCCTCACGGAAGTTCCCACACCCCAGGACTCTCCCCAGTCTTGGGCAAATGGGACATCTGTCACCCTTCCTTTAATAAACGTAATGATTGTTGGAACAAGCACCACAGGGCAACTGAAGAAATTGATCCCAGAATCCAAAATGTACATTCAAAGAGGAATTTTCTGGGGTGGATACTGGCCCATAGAGTGCATGAAAACCAAGCTAGCAACCTGAAAAACCAAGGCCACTTGCCAGGAGCACTCCCACGCCTAGCCAATGACTTCTTGCCCACTACACCTCACTCTGCCTTCAACCCAACCCTTCCAGGGCTCACTGCTTTCTTAAGTGTGGAAAGGAATGTCACTTCCCTGCATATAGTCCATCAGTAGGTTCCCATTGCCCCTGGACAACTGCAGCCTTCTAGCCCTGGCCTCCAAACCCTGTGTACCTGGGAACCTCAGCTTAAGCCATTCTCCTGACCCTGACCCTGACCCTGACCCTGACCCTCGAGGCCAAACATTCTGTCTTTCTGTTCTTCCCACACATCAAGTTCATTCCCACCTCTGGGCTTCGCACTGGCTGTTTCCTTTGTCTGGAATGTTCTTTCTCACGCTATTCTCACGGCTTCCTCCCTCTTGTTATTCACCGTTTAGCTCAAATCCTATTTCCTCAAAGACATTTTGCCTAATCATCCAACAAAATGTGATCATGGGCCCATAATCATTTGATTCCGTGAGTACTTTTTAAATTGTACTTTATTTGAAAGTCTACTTTGAATTCTCTCTAACCATACTTTCATTGTATCTATCTCCTTGAGAATAGAAATCTTGCCTTTTTTACCTCACTTCCTAGTGTCTAGACAAGTGGATGGCATGCAGTAGGTCTGTGACAAAGATTTGCTATTTTTATTGAAATAACTCAGTGTCAAGTCCACGGTGGAGGTGGTGGGCTTTCTCCACAGTGATCGGGGTAGAAGACATACTGGACACAGAGCAGAAGACTTCTCAATGGCTTCAGAAAAACACAGCCATGGAACTAAACACACAGGCCCAGCCAGAGGTCGTGCATGTGTGTAGGGATTCGAGAGGGCAACGATTCCCACCAGAGACCTCATCTACGCTTCATAGTCTTCACTACCCAAGTCCATAGCCCAAGACATTTTTTAAAAGGTAACAGTATGAATCCGAGACCAAAAAGGAACGAACATGGGGAGAAAACAAACTGGGGGAAGGCATTAAAACCACTCCGTGCAGTGCAGCATCTTCCATCTGCTCTTCACCTCCCTGCACAGCAAGCCTCTTACCCGGGGTTCTTAGTCACCTCCAGGGCCCGCACACCCAGCTCCAACCACAAGGGCCCTTAAGTGCCGGATGATCGCACTGTGTCCTGCTGGTGTGTTCATGCTCTTTGTGGTTCATCATCGTGAGATGTTGATTCCCCAACCCTCATTCCTGACAAGGGCAAAGGAGATGCCATCCAAGCAGAGTCTGAGGGGGTCGTGTAGGCCAAGGGCAGCAGTTGTAGACTCCACAAGAAGCTGGGTCACGTTAAGTGCTATTACCCCTCTCTGGGGATAATGAATCTCCTCTTTTGAAAAGTACCTCCTTATTGGTGACTCTCATCAACTGATTCCAACTTTTTTTTTTAATTATTTATTTATTTATTTTGAAAGTCAGAGAAGGAGAGGCAGAGACAGAGAGAGGTCTTCCATCTGCTGGTTCACTCCCCATTTGGCTGCAATGGCCAGAGCTGTGCTGATCCAAAGCCAGGAACCAGGGCCCTCTCCCGGGTCTCCTACATGGGTGCAGGGACCCAAGCACTTGGACCATCTTCCACTACTTTCCCAGGCCATAGCAGAGAGCTAGATAGGAAGTGGAGCAGCCAGGACTAGAACCAGCACCCGTATGGGCCACTGCAGGCGGTGGCTTTACCTACTACACCACAGCGCCATCCCCAGATTCCATCATTTTTATCACTGAAACCTTCATCTTCCCCTCTCTGCCTGGACAGCTGCTACCTGAGAACCTGAGGGGACAGAGTCTCACCCCGATCCCTTCATATACAGCTCACTATTTCTAAATTTGTACCAAAGTGTATGGCATGAGAAGGCTTCTCCCCATGTCTTTCTCTCTGCTTTCTTAGGCCTCTCTCACCCTCACCAGCATCAGACACAATGGAGAAAGCAACGCAAAGGCAGGGCCATGGAGCAGCGAGTGGGGCCAGAGGACATTCACATGATGCCACTTGCCGAAGCCACCAGCCGCTCCACCCTGGGTAAGGCCCGTGGCATGAGACACTGACCCAAGAGCAGCCTGTATTTGCAGGACGAGTGCAGGAGAGGGGTGACACATCTCAGAGGGTCTGCATTAGGGCTAGGGCAGAAGACTGAGTGAGAAAGGAGATGGCGGTCTTCTGACCCCGTGAACCCCGTGGACGGGGCTTCATGCTTGACCTTGGGTGGGCTCTCTTGCCCTCTGGCTTTTAGATGGTTCCAAGCAGTGGGGAAGGACTGGAAAGAACGAGAGAGAGCAAGAAAGAGAAGGAAGGAGGATTTGGGGTGCTTTTACTCCTCACCAGACCCCAGGGGGACAATGGTGCCCTCCTGTGCCCCATAACCAGCTCCTGTCAGGCCTCCCTCTACAACACCTACTGCTCTACAGAAACTCCTCCCCACTGATACGTTTGTCCTGGATTCTAACAGCTTCCTGCAGTTGCTGGCCCCAACCAGCTTCACCATCTCTCTTTCTCTTAGCCTTGTTAATCCCTTAGAATTAATCCCTAAGAAATAATCTCCTAATTAAACTCTTCAGTCACCCCTTAAGTTACTCATTAATTGAGCAATTTTGCTAAGACCCGTGTCATCTCCCCTAAAGGAAACAATAAATAAAACTGGTCCTCGGGGCCAACACTGTGGGGTAGCAGATGAAGCTGCCGCCTGCGACACTAACATCCCAAATGGGCACTGGTTCCTGTCCTGGCTGCTCCACTTCCGATCCAGTTCCCTGCTAATGCACCTTGGAAAAGCAGCAAAGATGGCCCAAGTGCTTAGACTCTTGCCACCCACATGGGAGACCTGGATAAAGCCCCTGGCTCCTGGCTGCAGCCTGGCCCAACCCTGGCTCTTGTAGCCATTTGGGAAGTTGAACCAGTGGATGGAAGATCTTTCTGTGAGTGTCTCTCTCTCCCTCTACATATCTCTAACTTTCAAATAATTTTTTTAAAAAAAATCATTAAAAGAACCAAAAATTAGTCCTTCCTCTTGGAGAATTTTCAGGTCAACTGAGCAGTGTTGTGGGCACCGTTTTTCTTCTAGGCCCAGGCCTGCCCTTCCCAGGAGAAACCCCTCCAAACACTTGGAATTTAATCAACCCCTCCCCAGTCCCTACACTAGGATGGCCAGAAGACCCAGGCCCGGCCAACCATGGTACTCAGCCCCTCCCTCTGCACTGGCTGGCTCCCAACATTGACTTTTCTCTTATAATTTCATCAGCACTAGTGTAGAAGCTTTCTCTCTTTTTCTCAGTATGAGGATACCACATGCCTGGAACTGCTGATGGCCTTTTTGACCTCCACTTGGGAGAGAACAGGCTGAGAACTTGGCCAACACAGGTAAAAGCAGACACGAAAATTAGGAAGTGTGAGAAAGATATGCAGTTGATCCCAATGGATTTGAATTCTACCCTTGGGGTTTGTAGCTTATTTGACCTACTCCTCATAAACAAGACAATCCTAAAGAGTGAAAATGACCTCCTTTGTTAAATGTCTGGTATACCAACAATCCAAGCACCCAAGACTTAGCACCAGAAAATGAACTTCTTCATGGAGTCATAAATAATACCTTTGGGGAACAGAGGTACCGGCAGGAGGGAAGGCCCATCCCAAACTACAACACACTTAGATGAGACAAGACTTTTGGATCTTAACTAAGGAATTTCCCCTACATGTCTTAAAATTTAAAAATACTAGCTTTAAAATAAGTAGGTACAGAGTCCAAGTCCTTATCAACTGATAATATGTCCAATATCAAGACACAGAATTGGTCCTTAAAATACAGTTCAATGGTTGATGGACCAAGGACAAAAGCCTTCGATCTATTTTAATCCCTTGCCTACCAGACTGAGAGGAGATCCCAAACCCTCCCAAGCCACATCAGTATCTCAAGAGCTCAGCATTAGTCCAAACCCTCCCTCTCAGGCTATAGAAGTCCCTAGCTCTCTGCTATGCACTCGCTGGTAGTGAGCCCCTCTCAGGTTTCTCTCCAAGTAAACCTGTTCTGGCTGTGAATTCATGTTCTGTTTCTTTGCCTTGCTCATCCACCCTTACAATGGTTCAGCCAATCTGAGTTGAAAAAATTTCACCCACACAGTAAGACTTAAAATCGCGGGGGCTGGCGCCATGGCTCACTTGGTTAATCCTTTGCCTGTGGCGCCGGCATCCCATATGGGCACCAGGTTCTAGTCCCGGTTGCTCCTCTTCCAGTCCAGCTCTTTGCTGTGGCCCGGGAGGGCAGCGGAGAATGGCCCAAGTGTTTGGGCTCCTGCACCCACATGGGAGACCAGGAAGAAACACCAGGCTCCTGGCTTCAGATCAGCGCAATGCCAGCTGTAGCGGCCATTTGGGGAGTGAACCAATGGAAGGAAGACCTTTCTCTCTCTCTTCTCTCTCTCTCTGTCTCTCTCTCTGTCTCTCTCTCTCTCTCTCACTGTCTATAACTCTACCTGTCAAATAAAAAAATTTTAAAATTAAAAAAAAGACTTAAAAGCGCAAGCACACTGGGGCAGGCATGGTGGCACCGCAGGTTCAGCCGCCACCTGGGACATCTACATCCCATATCACAGTGCCTAGGATCGAAGCCCACTTCCTCTTTTTTCCACCTTCCTACTAAAGAAACTTGGAGGCATCTTAGGGTCCTGTCTCCCACAGAAGGGATCCAGATGGAGTCCCTGGCTCCTGGCTTCATCCTGGCCCAGCCCTGGCTAATGCAGACATTTGAGGAGTGAACCAGTAGGTGGACTATCTGTCACTCTGCTTTTCATATAAATGAATAAACCAAACAAAACAAACACAAGCACATTGAAAATAATTTAAAAAGTAATTACAGCAGAGATTCAGTATTTTGGAGGAAGGTTGGTTGTATTACTTGAAAATTCTAGATTATGAAACACTTTTAAAGAAATGTAATCACAAAGCTTTCAAGAAAACATTAAACCCAGAGCAAGGCTTTAAAACAAATCATATGTAAAGGGGAAGAAGCTATGATGGGTCCAGTAATAATGAAGAGAATAGAAGAATTTGCATGTCAAATTGCTTGTGAATTCATACTTTTCAGTTTCTGTAAGTACTTGAAAACAGTCTTTTCTTGAGGCATTTTAATACAAGTTTTGATCACATTACTCTAAAATACTAAATAAATAAATATTAGCAACCTAAATTCTAGCCTGACGCCTAGCTAAATATACAAAACTGACTTGGTAGCAGGATTTTGTTCACATAAAATTGAATCATATTGGCTTCTGTCAGATAATGACATTTCGGCTGATGCTGTCATTAATAAAAACAAACCAGAAATGGCAACCTGTCAACATGAAGAGTAAAAGCTCTGTTTTGACCTTTCCATCTAGCACTCAGTAGAAAATAAAATCATATTTGTTCTAGTATAATGCTACCTGAAAATTCAGGAATGAAATCAAAATTATGTTCATATTTCCTGTTTACCCACACCTGTAAGTAAAAGGTCTCATTACCATATGCAGCGCCAGAGGCAAGACGAACCAGCTCCCTTCAGATGAAGAAAATCAAACACACTACGAATTTTGTCTTCAAATCAAAGCTTTTCAGAACAAACTTGAAGACTGAACAAATCACAAAATGCTATTTCCAGAGATTTCTGTTAATGTGATACTAACTCTGGAAAGTCCCACACTAACTAGGTTTTTTTTAGAATTTTAAAGAGTCGAAGTCACTTTCACAAGGGGTCTTGGAAAATGTTTTTCAAGTCTTCCCAAAAAGTTACTGCATTAAGCAGAAGCTCAGCCTGCAGGTCTTGGTCTCCGGGGACCAGGAAAAGCAAGAAAAGCAACAAGACCCGGGCAGGTGCTATAGCGTAGCTGGCTAAGCCTCCTCCCGTATGGGTGCCGGTTCGTGTGTCCGCTGCTCCCCTTCTGACCCAGCTCTCTGCTATGGCTTGGGAAAGCAATGAAAGATGAACCAACTGGTTGGGCCTCTGTACCTGCATGGGAGACCCAGAAGAAGCTCCTGAGTCCTGGGTTCAGATGGGGTCAGCTCCAGCCATTGCAGCTATTTGGGGAGTGAACCAGCAGATGGAAGTCAGTCTCTCTCTCTCTCTCTCTCTCTCTCTCTCTCTCTTTCTCTGTAACTCTACCTCTCAAATAAACAAACAAATATTTTCATAAAAATGAAAATGAAAGAAATAAGAGCACAGCTAGGAAATTGCTGAGAAAATTCTCACGGAGCACAAATGCTGAGGGGACTCAAACGTGTACACTCACGCCATGGTTACAGAAGCATTGTTCACAATGGCCAAAAGGTCGAAAAAGGTGGAAGCCACCTGAGGGTCCATCTACAGATGACTGGCCGAGCAAAACATGGTTTGTCCATACAAAGGACTGGCACTCAGCCTTCGAAAGGAAAGAAATTCTGACACAGGCTACAACATAGGTGAATCTGGAAAACCCTACACCAAATAGAATAGGCCAACCAGAAAAGACAAATTCTCTCTGATTCCACTTCTCGGAGCTATTTAGAGTAGTCAAATTCACAGCTACAGAAAGGAGAATGGTGGTTACCCGGGCCAGGGTGGATGCAGGAATACGAGTTGCTTAACGAGTATGGAATCTCAGGTAGGGAAAAGGAAGATGTCCTATCCTAGCGATGGTGGTGGTGAGGGTAGCAGAATTATCTGAAATACTTAGCGACACTGAACTGTGCATGGAAAGATGGCCTGGGGGATGGCACGTGGCACAGTGGTTAAGGTGCTACCTGGGACTCTCACATCCACATTGACGTGCCTGGCTGTGGGTCCCCGCTCTGCCTGCAGGTCCAGCTTCCTGCGCATGTGCAGCCCAGGAGAAAGTCAGTGACAGTTCAAATGGCTGGATCCCTGCCATCCACATGGGAGAACTGAATTGAGTTCTTGGTTCCTGGTTTCAGCCTGACCCAGCCTCACAATTTGGGGAGTGATCCAGCAAATGAAAAAATCTCTATCTTATCTGTGTGTGTGTGTGCGCGCAGGTGTGTTACCAATGAAACAAACACTTTTTATATTGACTTACGGTGGGCATTGGGCACAGTGAAGATGCTGCTGGGATGTTCACGTCTCATACAGGAGTGCCTGGGTTTGAGTCTGAGCTCTGCTTTCGATTCCAGTTTCCTGCTAATGTGCACCCTGGGAGGCAGCAAGTGATGGCTGGTTTAAGTACTTGGGTCCCGGTCGCTCACATGGGAGACCCAGGCTGAGTTCTCCCACTTCCGGGCTTTGGCCTCGCTCAGCCCCAACTGCTGTGAGCATTTAAGGAATGAATCAGCAAATGAGATATTTCTCTCTCTCTCTCTCTCTCTCTCTCTCTCTCTCTCTCCTTTTTTTCTCTCTCTCTCCCTGCCTTTCAAATACATAAATAAATGTTTAATGGCTAATTTTAAGTTACACTTATTTTGGCCTAAAAAAATAACTTCAGTGACCGAGCGAACCAGTGCGCACACCTCTTCTCTAAAGAGAACAGGCAGTGCTCAGCTCACACCAACTGCTGTGCAGGAATCTCGCCCAGTGTCACACAGATTATCAGGTTTCAAGAGAAACTTGAAATCCACTTTTTTTTTTTTAATATATCCTTTCTTTTTAAGTTGGCAGCAAATGTTCCAAGTTCGTGAAACACTACAGGTCAAATAAAGCACGTCGAAATGTGCCCTTCCATCTCTTATGATCCACCCTGAACCCAGATGGACTTGGCTCTGCAGGGAAGCGTAGGAACCGGCCATCCCCACTCACACCTCCGATCACTGAAGCACCTGCCGCCCTGGGCCCGGCTGGGGAACTGCAGTGCCAACGCACCACCACTCCTCCGCCCTGCAGCAACAGCCCTGCCCGCGTGGTGCCCTTCCCCCTGCAGGCTCTTGTTGGAGGGAGACCTCTTGAGACCCCACCCACCAGCGACCTGCGAAGCTCTCAGGCAGCTGAGCCAGACACGCCACTGACCCAGCTCTGGGAACCACTCAGGAGGATCCATCAGCGCTCCCAATGCTTCTTGAAAAACCCGAGCGGCCCACCCTTAGCTCTCACCCTGCAGAGGCCCCATAGTCAAGCAGATCTGCTACTGTCTTGCAAGCAGCTATGTGACCCTGCTCACTCCGCCATTGGTCACCCTGCCAACATGCCTTCCACCACGCTGGAAGCAACCAGGCCACCAACCTTAACTTGGGAAGCAAACAAGTATCCCCATCCAACCACCCTCAAATCCAGGAAGCAGCCAAGCAGCCTTCATGGGTACCCTGGGAAGTAACAGACAACCCTGGGTGCCCTCCTGTGGCCCTCAGAGGCAGCAGAGCCTGCTCTCACATGCACGGTCCCCAGACTTTGTGAAGTACGTGTGTGTGTGTATGTGTGTGTGTGTGTGTACAAACACATCCTCTGCTCTTCCAAGTAACCGATTTCAGTGTCTGCTTGTTCTGGTGTTATTATCCCTATACTGGAGACAGAACAAATAATGTCTTTAGAGTAACAATATGAATTGAATTCATTGATTGCTGGGCTGTGCTATTTGATTAAACTGGACAAATGTGTCCTGAACACCTCTGGAAAGCTCATTATTATGATGGGCACTACGATAACACATAGGAATTGTATTCATCACTTTCCCACCATAATACTTCACCCAAACGACCCAGCTTACCTTTCACAGGGGATCATGAAGAAAGCAAACAGGAGACAGTCTGAGCCCCGAAGAAGCCATGATCTATCCTGGAGCATCCCTTGGGTTCCACGTGGAGGAAACATTGGGTGCCACAAGACCTCTGACCCTTGTTAGGGTAACCTTGTCGGGGTATAAATGTCTGAGCTGGTGGCGACCAGCGGACATTCAGTAGGCTCCAGTCTTCAGATGTCATGTTCACTGTGCAGGTGAGGGATGTGGCCAATGGCATATAAGAGAAAAGGCTCCAGAACCCAGGGCCCTGCTTCTCAACACGATCCTCCTGCCCCAGCCCTCTGCCCAGGGCAGCGGCAGCAGCAGGTGCACCTCACCCACTCAGTCAAGAGGCATCTCATGCGCCCCTTCCTTTGGCATGCCAGGGTGTGCTCCATCACACCGGATGTCTGCTGTTTAGCTGATTGCACACAGGAAAGAATAAAGATGTGATCAAGGGGAAGGAGAGAAAGGCGGGCAAGCTCTGCTTCCAGCTGGGCCTCGCCACGTCCATGCCTCCGAGGGTCACCCTGGGTCTGTGATCTGGTCCTCAGCGTGCTCATTCAGGAATTCGATGTTATCGGCCCACTCAATGAGACTCTGGGGAACTGACTCATGCAACCAAATGTTGCTCAAGGCACTGACATGCAGCAGAAGGCCAGTGGACTCATGAGATGAGAAACGGATCGCTAGGCAGATCAGGACATGCTGCAGTTTAGCTTCGAAGCCTCCTTTTGGAAACCAAATCATTAAGGGGAGCCTCCTTGGAAAATACAGGCCCAGAGAAAAAGCAGCCTCCATGGATTGGGCTCCAGACAAGCCACCCAGCCTGCTGTGTGCTGCCTGCCCTCCAGGGCTCACATAAACCCTCAGCCTACAATGGCCGTCGCTCCTCTCCCCAAACACAGCCTGCCCCACTCTCTGCCTGTTAAGCTAATGAGACTAGCTAACACCTACCGAGTGCTCCTTCCAGGCTGGGCACAGCTCTAGCAGTTGCACGTGTGTGGTCTCATTTACTCTCCCTTTTCAGAAATAAAGGCTCAGAAAGGTAAGGTTCACTTGCCCCTGGTCACACAGCTAGCAAGCCACTAGCCGGATTCAACCCCAGGTAGACCCTAGAATCCCAGCTCTTAACCATGAAGCTGTGCAGCCTGCAAGACCCAGTGACAGCCTTCTTGCCCATTTAACGAGCATCTGATAGAGTCTTTAAGGATCCTCCTTCTACCGTGTCTGTGATGACCAGCCCACCTCCCCAGCCAGGTGAGAAGGTGAATCTAGCCACCAATGAATTAGATCATAAAGCAAAACCAGAAGAGCCCAGAGAATGTCTCAGAAGCTTCCAGAAGCAACTACTAATATTCACAGTCTTGTTGCATACGTGTCTTCTCTGGACACAGCTACAGCCACCAAGGGCTTGGCTGGGGCAGACACACGAGCCAAATCCCACCCCCTACATGCCACTGTCGGGTTCACCCTTGAAGAAGGCTGCAGGACAGTGTTTGGGATCCAATCGAAATACAGCCGGCTCTCTGCTCTGGGGAGAGCCTGGGCTCGGAGCACCTGCCTGCCTGCAGGGAATGGACGCTGGGGAGCCTTGGTTTTCACCACACAGGCTGTGTGATTCAGCGCAGGTTGTTTACCTTCTCTGAGCACCCAATGCCTCATTGTGGCTTCTTTTAGGCCCACCCCTTGCCTTCATGCTGGGGAGGGATGGGGCTGACTTGACTGACACTGATGGGGTCCCCAAAGTCAGTCTAGAGGTGGGGGATGGAAAGTAAGTGGATTCCACCTGCTGGAAGGCAATGAACCTCCTCTGTGGCATCCGGTCATTAGGTGCTACCTGGGATCCTGCTACTCCCAGTAAGGATCAGCCCTCCTGCCAGCAAGAATCCTCACTGCTTCCAAAATCAAGGGATTCGGGCGTCAGACAAGGCCCTTTCTTGGTGTGGGTGGTGACTTGTGTTTTGTGGCCAAAAGGCATTTTTGGAACACTCTTTCCACACTTGAGAAATTTCCTACAAGTCCACACCTCCCCAAGATGAAAATCCAGGATTTGTCTCCCCAGCCTACATTGCACCCAGGGTGCAGGCATGTGGCCCAGCTCCACCAATGAGCAGCACCCACACAAAATTCCTAATGGGTGGGGGCAGGTGCTGTGGCACAAGAGGTGAAGCCATCGCCTGCAATGCCAACATCCCATATTGGAGCACTGGCCGGAGTCCCAGCTGCTTCATTTCGATCCAGCTCCGTACAGTTGCACCTGGGAAAGTAGCAGAAGATGGCTCAAGTGCCTGGACCCCTGCATCATGTGAGGAGAGCAGGATGGAGTTCCAGGCTCCTGGCTTTGGCCTGGCCCAGCCCTGGCTGCTGTGGTCATTTGGGAAGTGAATCAGAAGATAGAAGATCTTTCTCCCTTCCCATCACTCTACCTTTCAAATAAATAAAAAGAGAAGGAGGAGGAGGAGAAAAAGTAAAAAGAAGACAGAGAAGGAGCAGAAGCAGAAGAAGCAGAAGAAGAAGAGAGATCAGCAAGGAGGTGCCCTGTAGGACTCGCCGTGGTGGAGGTTGGTGGAGGATGGTATGGACGCCCTGCCTCCAGAGGCAGCAATGACCGCGTTCCCCCAGAAGGAACACATTTGGTGGGATGAGCAGAAGTGCCTTTACTTGGTGGTGTTCACACGGGGGCCTCCGGGGAGCCACCAGTGATGTAATCTGTGGTGCGTTCCTGGCTGTATGACTTCCAAGGCTGACTCTGGGGGCTAGAGATTCTGTGAGCTCCTTAGTCTCCTTTTAGAAGCTCTACATCTACTTGAGCTAGCTAGAATGGGCACTGTTGTTTGTGATTTAAAACCTTAAAACCCCAAGTGACCAAATAACAGTTGCACCAAGAAAATCAATAGAGGTGAGAGACATTTGGCATAGAGATATTGTTAATCCCAGATATACAAAATTTTAAACAAGTGAAGGAAATTAAAGGCAACCATCTGCAAAACTTTGAGAAAATGAGGTGGTACTTTGTGCCAAAGGACAGCCAAGATCATTGCAGCAAGCAGAGGAAGCAAAGGATGTGACAGTGTTATTATCATAAAGTTAATACAAGGTGTCTTCAAAGACTCATGAAAATGTGAATTACGAAAAAACTACAATCCATGAATGGATTTTAAGTATTTTTGTGCCAAAATAAATAAATCTTTTAATCTCATTTTCCATGAATTTTTAGCACTGCAGTATTAACACACACACAGAAGCTACTCAAGACCCCTGAGGTTGTATGGAATTAACCTATATTTGCAGGGAGGAAGACTTGCTGGTTTAACTTCCACAGGACTCACAGTTCCTGACTTACGACATGGTTAAAAACCAAGCATCTGCCGGCACCATGGCTCACTAGGCTAACCCTCCACCTGCAGCACCTGCACCCCGGGTTCTAGTCCCGGTTGGGGCGCCGGTTCTGTCCCGGTTGCTCCTCTTCCAGTCCAGCTCTCTGCTGTGGCCCAGGAGGGCAGTGGAGGATGACCCAAGTACTTGGGCCCTGCACCTGCATGGGAGGTCAGGAGGAAGCACCTGGCTCCTGACTTCGGATCAGTGCGGCACGCTGGCTGTGGCAGTCATTTGGGGAGTGAACCAATGGAAGGAAGACCTTTCTCTCTGTCTCTCTCTCTCACTGTCTAACTCTGCCTATCAAAAAAAAAAAAAAACAAAACAAAAAAAAAAAACAAGCATTTATTTGCCAATGGGCATAAAGATTATTGACGCATAAATAGGGTGTTTTCATCATTAGCGAGATAAGATGGGTCTTCAGTGGGTCTTAAATCCTAGGCACTGCTCAGGCTTCAAAGCTTGTATGTACTTCTCCAAGGTCATTTTGATGCCAGAACAGCTTAGACTTCAAATAGAGGGCACCTAATAAGAGCCCTTCAAGTTTTATCCTCCTATTGTATCAAAAATTGAAGCCCAAACCAACTTGTAACTGCCTTTCTCAAAAAGATGCAAATTTTAAAAACATCACCTTTCAGGATTGTGACTTAAAAGACATGGAAGATCTAGCCCTGTCTCAGCACTTTGGGTTTCCTAGGCCTCTGGATTTATCACACACAAAGAGGGCAGCTGTGGCCCAGTCTGCTTTTACTAAGCCTCAACATCTCAATTTCAGATGTCCAGGTATTTTTGGTAATAAACTTGAAAGCGCTCAGGAGAGATATGAGTTGGTTTTGCCTGAACAACATCCCGTCCCATTTCTTCTGGTAATAACAGAAGAGACAACATTCCCCCATTCCCAATCCATGTGATTTAATGGAGGGAGGGGAGAGACTTTAACCCCTCCCAAGGGATGGGCAATGACCCAGACCTGACTAATCGCACTGGCTACCATGCTTGGTTGACAGGCAGGCATGCAACTCACTCAGGGCAATGAGAATTAAACCTGGGGATTTTGCTTCAACTATGAGAGAAAGAGAAGCCCTCTGCTGGGGAGGCTCAGTGAACAGATAGACCTGAGACTTCCAGTGATGTCTTGGTATTATGAAGAGAAGACCTGCCTGAGGAGGAAACCAAGCCAGAGGAATGCAGAGGCAATACAAGAGCCAGATCTCTGATGATACTGATGGAATCCAGATCCAGCCAAGCCTTTGCACTTACAGTAACACGAACCAATGAATTTGACTTTTTTCCTAAGCCCCTTGAATTAGGTTTCTGAGATATATATGATATAACTCTAGATATGGCTCATTGATACTGATTCTTTGGAGGCTTTCCAAAGAACAAAAGTGTTTATCAAAGTATAAAAGGAGTTTGTACCTGAGACGTTCATCTCCAGCTGTGAACTATCTCCCTTCCCAGTGGGCACTGCCTTACCCACAACCTCCTGCTTGGGGCACGGGGCTGGGGAGGCCTGTGCACATGATACCACCAAAGCACGCAGGACGAAGAGTAGCCCAGCAGCGGGTAATGGTTTTGCTGGCCAGGCTCCAGCAGCTGGCATGGCCTGGGCTCAATGAGCTGGACCAATAGGAATCTCTTGCTTATGAACTTGAGCCAGGAGACACTAAAGGAAATTGAAGACTCAGGCTGCACTTTCAGGCATGGAAAGCCAAGACACTGTGGCAAAAAATGTCCTACATGGGCCGGCGCCGTGGCTCAACAGGCTAATCCTCCGCCTTGCGGCGCCGGCACACCGGGTTCTAGTCCCGGTCGGGGCCCTGGATTCTGTCCCGGTTGCCCCTCTTCCAGGCCAGCCCTCTGCTGTGGCCCAGGAGTGCAGTGGAGGATGGCTCAAGTGCTTGGGCCCTGCACCCCATGGGAGACCAGGATAAGCACCTAGCACCTGGCTCCTGCCATTGGATGAGCGCGGTGCACCGGCCGCAGCATGCTGTCTGCGGCAGCCATTGGAGGGTAAACCAACGGCAAAAGGAAGACCTTTCTCTCTGTCTCTCTCTCTCACTGTCCACTCTGCCTGTCAAAAATAAAAATAAAAAAAAAAAATGTCCTACATGAAGGACTACAGGAGGTGAGACCCCAGCAGAAAGAAGTGGCCATCAAAGAAGGAGGTACTTTTCTCTGAAGGGAGGCACTCCCACTGTGCTTATGGCCTTGTCTAAATATGTGGACTCAAAAGGCTTCCATAGCCTTGGCAGCTCATGTCAAGAGCCTTGGGTGATCACTGACGTCATACATAAGAGTGTCAATTGTTAAATTAACAACAGGAGTCCCTGTGCACTAACTTCCCATGCAGGACCTCTGTCCTTACTGAGTTGTATTATGAGAGTTAACAGTAAAACTGTTCTCAAAGATTTATTTCATTTTAGTGTATTAAGTGGAGAATATTCTTCTGTCTCATAAGTCTTAGTTATGCTAAGACTCCATTGCTTGCTGTCTTAGGAGCTTCATTAATCAATGATAAAACTCATTCTCAAAGACTTACTTTTTTTCAATGTATTAAGTGGAGGATATTCTTATGCCTCATAAGTTATATCTAAGTGCTCACAAAAGATGTATCATTCTTGGTGCTTCCTGAAAATTGTTTCTTTAAAAAAAAAAAAAAAAGAAAAAAAAAAGAAGTGAAATTAACTTCGAGATGCAATGATTTTGAACAGCCCTTGTCTCGACTATTAAAGGAACACTCTGGTTTTGTTTTCTCATGCAAATTGTTGAAATCTTTACTTAGTACAGAGTTGGTCTTCTGCCTATAAAGTTAATTAAAAATGGATCTTAGGGGAGAATAGAACTGGGAATGAGAGAGGGAAGAACAGGAGGAGTGGGAGTATGGGTGGGAGGGCAGGTATGATGGGAAGAATCACTATATTCCTAAAGTTGTACTTATGAAATGCATGAAGTTTGTATTCTTTAAATAAAAGGTTTCTTTGGGAAAAAAAAAAAAAAGACTCAGGCTGCAACCACGAGCGATTGGAGAACTATTCAAGAGTCACACGTAAAATAAAAAAGACAAGAGAGAAAAAAGAGAGGCTAACTGAGCAGAGCCCACACGCCCTCCAAGAAAGAATGCTCAACTTCCAGTGCTTTCTCTTGGCCCCACGAAGCCCAGCTGCGCTTGGAGGCGCGCGGGCAAAGCAGGAGGGTGGTGCTGACTCCCAGTCACCACCCATGCGCCTCAGTGCGCAGTCTCTGAGCCCGCTTCTCCCTGGCAGAAAGGGGATCATAAGGCATTTCCTCCTGGGGCAGGTGAGAACATCCTGTGAGATCAGATACTCAGCACAGTGTCTGAGGCTGTCCTAATCAATGTCCTGATCAATGCTAGCAGTAGTCATGGTTACAGGGAGCCATTCAACTCTCATTCATTTCAGTAGCATCCACGGCCTTGGAGCACTGAGAAGGCCTCATCTAAAGCAACAATTGACTAAGTGCTCCACATCAACACCAATATATTTTTTCACAGCACATACGAAAGGGCCTCCATGTGGGTACAGCCGTAGTTAAGAGCCTTCTCGCCACCAGTGTCCCAGGCACATGTCTCAGATGTGTTCCGATGTGCGGACATGCTCCTGTTCTCACCCTCATTCTGTACCACGCCCCGAGGACCCTGCAATGGTCCCTCGGGCCAGATGACTTCCCCACCCCAGGGCTGCCCCAGCAGCTTGCGAGCCTTCGCCCTGGCTGCATCACCGTGGCGAGCTCAGGCTTCTGTTCAGCCATGCTGCACACCTCTGGCCGTGTCTGCAGCTCCTCGTTCTGGGAGGAGAGGCACAGGTGCTCTGCAGGAGATGCAAACGCTGGAGAGCCAGTGAGCAGAGTTGCTAGCGACCGTCTTGTCTTTGGGTCTGCAGACCACAGCTCAGCCTAATCCAGAAGCCAGCTCTCACTTCTCAAACCGCTGCCTACGATTGTTTCCTGTTTTGAGTGCACTCACCTCTTGTGAGGTTGGAAAAAACATTCACCTTGAGGCTGCAGGGTCTTTTCTTTAACTGGTGGCTCCACGCCTGCGGAAACTACTCAAGCGACTGTGCAGACTGCGGCCCCTTCTAAGGAAGAGCTGTTTAGTCATTTTGAACGGCTGATCTCCGTGGTCCAGCCCTTAAAATAAAAAACAGCAGAAAACCACACACACACACACACACACACACACACACACCTGACTGTACTACAGAATGCTAAATCAATTTTCAAAGAACTTTTTTTTTTTTGACAGGCAGAGTTAGACAGTGAGACAGAGAGAGAGAGAGAAAGAGAGAAAGGTCTTCCTTTTCCCGTTGGTTCACCCCTCAAATAGCCGCTACGGCTGGTGTGGCACACTGCGCTGCCGATCCAAAGCCAGGAGCCAGGTGCTTCTCCTGGTCTCCCATGTGGGTGCAGGGCCCAAGGACTTGGGCCATCCTCCACTGCACTCCCGGGCCACAGCAGAGAGCTGGACTGGAAGAGGGACAACCGGGACAGAACCAGCGCCCCAACCGGGACAAGAACCCGGGGTGCTGGCACCGCAGGTGGAGGATTAGCCTAGTGAGCTGCAGCTTCGGCCTCAAAGAACCTTTTTATTCAAAAAGATTTCCACCACAATATTTGTGTTTATGTATGCATTTTTTTCACAGAAATATTTGCCAAATCTCTTCCTCAAAACACATCAAGAATATGAGGTATATTCTCATCCTAAGAAAGGAACAGAGGTGTGATTTCTTAAAAGAAAAAAAAAAATCCAGGCCCTTCACAATGGCCCCCGGATGTATTTAATTTTGCTTTCTTTGCTAAACAATGGTAACCAAGGGGTTAAGTCCACACTCCTCAGGCCTTCCTCCCTCCTCTGGTGAACATCAGGATGTGACTTGTTTTTTGTCTTTTAATGCAATTGCTACTCTAGAAATCAGAGAACAAAAGTAAACTGGCAGCAAGAAGGGCCGAACACACTTGGCGCACTGCGGAGTCTCGGGCCAGGGACATTCCCACGTGGAAAGGAGCCAGTTCTGGGCTCCCCAGCCAGTCACTGGGCAGACAGGCAGAGCACGCTGCCCGGCCTGGAATGCTCAGAATCCAGAAGGCCGCCTCCTGATAGCCACGCTGTAAGCGCAGGCTGACGCCACCCTAGAGGGTTCCCAGAGTTCCATCCTGGGTCCTGCACAATCCACCTCCATTCTGTTTGCAAATGCACGTAGAGTTCCAAACAAGACACAGCTCCTCGGTGCCTCTGACCTTACAGGGCTGTCCTTCAGCCCCGACACCCGTGGTGGCCGAGGCCTGTCCTCGTCCCCCTCCCCCACCCTGGCTGACACCCCAGGGCCCCCTCCTGGCCCTGGCGAGAACACAGGAAGGGTCCTTCCCATCCCTCTTCCTAGTCCCCACTGGGTCACCAGCAGAGAAGGCAGAAAGCAGGGCGGACCTGGGCCAGGGGCCGAGGTGGGGGAGGGAAGCCTGGGCCAGCCACCCCTCCCCCTTGGCGGGGGACAGCCTGTGCTCTCGGCTCCCATTTCCACTGTCCCGTTGCTAAGTGCTATGCATAATGCAAAAGTAAATAGTTACACAGCGCAGCTTGGAATACACAAAAACACATCAGTCCGCCAAGGAAAAGAAGGAAAAAAAAGAAAAAAAAAAAAAAAACTCCCAAAGTTTCTAGGTTTATTTTTAGACCCCGGTTGGCCAAACGAGCAGCACAAATATGCACAGACAGAGAAGCTGGGGCCGTGGTTACATAGACACAGAAGACACTGACGCCCAGAGACCAGCGAGCCCGTCTCCGCTTATAAAATATGCATCGGTCAGGGCCTCCGGCATTGCCGATACCTCCCAGGACTCTTTAAAGAAGACTTCACACTCGTGCCTGCGCTAAGACCTGCCGCACAGAGCATGCGTCCCCCCGACCGCGGGGATCAGCCCCCCATGGGGAACACACTCTTTCCACTTCAGAACCATAGTCTGACTAGCATTCTTTTTCTCTTTTATAGACCACAAACATCCCTTGCCTAAGCTTGGTTTGGCCATGGAGGGTGGGGGTTTGATATTCACTAACCAAATAGACTCTGAACGCACATGTAGCAATTCTGAATGAAGAAGGTACTGAACTGCTATAGTAATGTTCAAAAAAATCAACCAGTTCCCATATTAGAACTACAGGAAGGAAGCTATACATGGCCTTCAGATAACAGGAACAGGAAAAAATAAAATGAAATGGTCTGGTGGAGAAAAAGAAAGGTATAGAAGGGACTAAAAATAGCTTCCATCTTACGATGGCTTTCATAATAGCAGATTAGTATGTATCTCAGAAGTGTCACCCAGGTAACCAAAAATACAAAGACAAGGACATTCAGAAAAATATATGCATGTAAATCTATTTTTGCCATCTACTGTACATAAAGGATCACTCTAGCAAAGAAACATCATTAGGAGACCGGAGAGGAAAAGAGAAAGTAGGTGCCGAAGGAAGTTTGGAAAATAGGTCCCAAGTGTGAAGCAGGCTGATCAGGTAGAAGTAGGTCTCTATCCGTGGGAGAGGCCCTAACCCACAGCCTGAAATCCAGGATGACAATCTATTAGTAGCGTTAACTTTTTCTTTCTTTTTTTTTTTAAATTTATTTGACAGGTAGAGTTAGACAGCGAGAGAGACAGAGAGAAAGATCTTCCTTCTGTTGATTCACTCCCCAAATGGTTGCTATGGCCGGAGCTACGCTGATCCGAAGGTGCTTCTTCCTGGTCTCCCATGTGGGTGCAGGGCCCAAGCACTTGAGTCATCCTCCACTGCCTTCCCGGGCCACAGCAGAGAGCTGGACTGGAAGAGGAGCAACTGGGACTAGAACCCGGTGCCCATATGGGATGCCAGCGCTGCAGGTGGAGGATTAACCAAGTGAGCCATGGCGCCAGCCCTAAATTGTACTTTTTCTACTTCTTTCCAATCTCATGTTTTTATCTCATATGCCCAAGGCAGACTAACACAAAATGTGGTAGGCCAGCACATTTTTAAAACATTTTTAGAGAACTACCTTAAACTTCACTTACATAGGTGAGTCCCTATCCCCATTTGCCTGGGTTATCTAGGACAGGGGGTCTGCGCCTGCTGCTCCAGCGTCATTTCCAGAAAGCACTCCCCTTTCAAAACGTCCTGGTGTGAATGATAAAGTATACAGGCGCTGTGTGTTTAGGCAAGAAATATTTCTTGGTCATTTATGATGTGCTGTGACTAGGTTGGGAACTTAGATTAGTGAAAACGTTGATGAGATAGAACACTCTAGTTAAGAAGACAGAAATAACATCCGAAACAACAGTGAAACTCTGCGAAATTACTCATCATTGGTGCAGCCTAGGCGGTAAGTGACTTAGTTCAGACCAGAGGCAAAGCAAGCGAGCAACTGTGCCTCTTGAGCACTTACTGTGTACTAGGCACTATACCAAGCATCGTGCCCCCGTGATCTCACTCCAAGCCCAAAACAACTCAAGAAGTATAGAGCTCTCATCATGGCCATTTTACAGATGAGAGGATTCGCCCAGCGCCATCCCTGGAACCCAAACGACTGCCTCTCAAGCATTTGAAAGAGGCCAGTAAGAAGAAAGTCGCAGAGAATCAGGAAAGCAGTGAACTCAGAGCGGGATCCCAAGGCTAGCGAGAGCAGGAAGCCATCACCACCTCTTAGCCTGAAGGCACACGAGAGCAGGGGCTGGCTGCTTGGACAGGACATCCAGCAGGAGCTGTGACAGCATCCGTCTGCTGTGTATAGCCCCGCACAGGGAACGGGGGAAATAAACACCCTCGCTCAGCCTCCTCCCCCTGACATCTAACAAGGATGCCCACTGAGGTCAAGGCCGCTGATGGCCAAGACCGGCTCTCGGTGCACAAAGGCAGGTGGAGAGGGAAGCAGCGGGAATTTGGAGGGACGAGCACGAGACACCCAGCCCACTTGGTGTCCTTGTTCCAATCAAGGCAGGATGAACCGGCCTGGTCCCTCTCTGGCAGGTGCCAGCTAAGCAAAAGGTCGTCACCCTCAGCATGTTACCGGAAGCCAGGACAGCTTCGTGGACATGAGACCTGCTCAGCCACACAAGTCCCAGGCTCAGAAGGGCCCACCCTTGGTTAAACACCCTGCCGTCATCACCTTGACATTCTTAACGGTTTTTTTTAACAACATTTTCATTTTGCAATGAGTCCCACAAAGCATGAAGCTGGTTCTCTGCCAGACAAACCCCTTGGTCCAGCTGGTACAGATGAAATTCTCTGTGTGTTACAGCATTCCAGATCCACGACTCAAAGCAAAAAGATGCAAACCTGATACTAACCAGGGGAACAATGAGACAGCAGAATACGTAACAGGACAGACAGGAGCTGTGTTTCACCATTTTTCTTTCCTTCCTCTCTTTGGACAGCTGAGAAACCACAATCACCTGCCCCCAGAGAGACTCAGACGTCATTTAAACTTGCACAGTGCAGCGCCACCGGACTTGGGCTCATCCCCAGTTAATGCCATCGGCACAGATGACCAAAGAGCGTAATGGACGCCCTAGAATGGACTTTCCTGATGCGCCCCATCGGATGGGCTGGCGTCGCCCAATTAGCCAGGTAATTGCCAAAGCCACGCCCTCAGCTTGCCGTGTGCGCCCACTGTGGGACTCAACATTGAGAATACTGACTGATAGGCCAGCGGCATTCCCAGACAGTGTGTCTAAGCCGCTCTTTCTGAGAGCTAAGAAACTGGATTTCAGAAAGCACTTGGGGAAGTCCCAGGTGAGAAGCCAGAGCGGGCCAGGGACTGCCCTTTCTCCCAGGGCAAAGCCATGCACAGAAATGTTTCCCCAAAGCAGGGGCCACACTGTCTTGCCACAGATTCCTGTACTCACCCCATCACTGCAAAAATAAAGGATGGTAGATTTTAAGTGATCTGTTTGCTTTGCTGCTTACAATCAGAAGAAAACATCAAAAGAGCAAACCATTTTATTTACACATCTCCTATAGTGTCGAGGAAACCGTAATCCAGGTGGCAAATCGAATCTGAATCAGAGAATAAAGAGTTATGTGTACCCTCCTGGACCCTGGAGCAGGTGCCATGGTGGCTCCCCCAAAGCCTGTCTAAGCCTCAACCTTCAGAACCTGAGAAAGCGACCTGATTTGGCAAAGGGGTCTTTGCAGAAGTGATGAAGGGTCTTGCAGTGAAATCATCCAGGGAGACGTGTCTGAGCGTCATGTCCAGTGACAAAGGGCCTTCTCCAAGATGCACAGGGAAGACAGGAGGCCACAGGATCAGGGCAGAGCCTGGAGTACTGCAACCCCAACCCTGGGAACAGGCATAGCAGGTGAGGAAGGAACGCTCCTCTTCAGCCTCCAGCCAGCACCTCCGCCATCCAGGACTCTGGCCTCCATCACCCTGAGAGAATGCATTTCTGCTGTGATCATTTGGCCACAGGCAATGGACAAGCCCTGAGCCCGTCTCTGCCCTGCAGCCTTAGCTACACCACCTCCAGGACTGGAACAGGTGACACCTGTCCACGCAGCCCATCCCTGTCCACGAAGCACATCCCATTGTCACGGCTGGCCTCCTTCGCCCCTTATCCCAGGGTGGGGCATCACAGAGCCTAGGTCATCCCCGCAGCCATGCCTCAGGGAGGGATCAGCCCTGACTGCACTACACTGCCCACTGCTCCCTCCAGCTCCACCCTCTCCCACAGCCAGTGCAGCCCATGGGGAAGGAACTCTCCCTTCTGCACAATGTCCTTTCAACGCAGCTCAAGGTCACAGCGTCTGCACAACCCATTACTATCTCACAGCACTAGAATTACCATGCGGGAGGTGATGCTGTTGTAAACCAACCCTCGTACTGCATGTACAGGAGGATGGCACCATGGGTAAGCTGCTGCTTGTGGTACTGATCCCATGCCAGAGTGCCAATTCGAGCGCTGTTCCGCTTCTGATCACACTCCCTGTTAATGTGCCTGGGAAAGCAAGAGAAGATGGCCCAAGTGCTTGGGCCCCTGCACCTACATGGGAGACCATTCCAGGATCCTGGCTTTGGCCCAACCCATTCCTGTTGGGGCTGCTTGTGGAGTACACCAGCAGATTAAAGCTCTTTCTCTCTCACGTGCACACGCTCGCTCCCTCCCTCCCTTCCTCCCTCCCTCCCTTCCTCTCTCTCTCTCTCTCTCTCTCTCTCTCTCATTTTCAAATTCATAAATAAATCTTTTAAAAAATGTATTGCAAACCAGAGTGTGTGTCGCGCAGGCAGCAGCCCTGTACATCTCATGTGCATGGCATCTCCTGAGCATCTCAAGACACTAGGACAAAAGGGAGGACACACGGCATGAGGCCAGGAGAGGAGACGGCTCTTCGGCTCTTCGGCTCTTCGGCTCTTCCGAGGCACAGGCTCCCTGGGAAGTGGCTAGCCTTGCTGACTGCAGAGAAACAGAACAATCTGCCCAGAGTAGAGCACGCAAAGCCTCACAGTTCCTGGGTGATCACTGATCATCTTTAAACACTTACAGGATGAACCTAATACATATGTTCAGAGAAAGAGCGAGCGGCCGGTGGCACAGTGGGTTAAAGCCCTGGCCTGCAACACTGTCATCCCATATGGGTGCTGGTTCAAGTCCTGGCTTCTCCACTTCCGATCCAGCTCCTTGCTAATGCACCTGGGAAAGCAGTAGAAGATGGCTCAAGTGTTTGGGCCCCTGCACCTATGTGGGAGATCCAGAAAAAGCTCCTGGTTCCTGGCTTCAGATTGGTCAAGTTCTGATCATTGTGGCCATTTGGGGAGTGAACCAGTGGATGGAGGACCTCTCTCTCTACCTCTCTCTGTAACTCTTTCAAATAAAATAAAAAATAAAAAATCTTTAAAAAAAAGTTCTTTAAAAAAAAGACCAAAAAATGAAGAACAGGTAGAAGTATCATTCTGACATAATTTGGAGTAAGTTAATAAACATTGGCAACTCTATGCCTTTAAACATTTAGGTTTTACTTATTATAATTTTTACCCAAAATAAAACTCCTCGTTAGTGTAAAAAGAAAAAGAGGTCCAGTGGAGGGACTGACCCACACTACCTTGGTTTGTAAATCTGTAAAATGGGTATAATATAATCATGATGCTCCGTCATTCTGGATACTCTGCTTGCCTCTGCCTCCTCAGTTGCTCCCTCCTCCCTTCTGTGGACCACGGGGTGGTCTTTTTTTTTTTTTTTTTTTTTTTATTTGAGAGTTAGAGTTACAGACAGTGAGAGGAAGAGACAGAGAGAAAGGTCTTCCTTCCATTAGTTCACCCCCAAGATGGCCGCAACGGCCGGAGCTGTGCCAATCTGAAGCCAGGAACCAGGTGCTTCTTCCTGGTCTCCCATGCGGGTGCAGGGCCCAAGCACTTGAGCCATCCTCCACTGCCTTCCTGGGCCATAGCAGAGAGCTGGACTGGAAGAGGGGCAGCTGGGACTAGAACCGGCGTCCATACGGGATGTCGGTGCCACAGGCAGAAGATTAACCTACTGCGCCACGGCATCGGCCCCCCAACAAGCTTTTGTACCTCTGGCTTCAGGTCAGTTTGGCTGACTCAGAATCACTAGCAGCAGTTCATGAAGGGGTGAAAATTGGCGTAGTTGGGGACTTATTCACCTGGATGCCTTCCTCCCAGGCCACAGTTTGGCAGATTTATTCCTCTACTGGAGCCCACACACAGCTCCTTCCGGCCACCGTCCCCCGCATTTCCCTCCCCCAGAATGTTCCAGAAACTGTTCCCTGGCACCACCTTCTCAGAGCAGGGTATTAGAGCCATCCACGCACAGCTGGTCCTTCCAGCTGGTCTCCCTGAACCTGCCCGTGGCCTTGCACATCCCCTCTGCATTCAGCTCTGTAGTTTCATCCAAGTGTGTCCCCTGCCTCATTTGACCCTAGAGAATAAGTCCTTCATAGGGTTTGTCAGTGTTAACCACACTGAGAGGTTGGACGCCTCAGGCATTTGCCAGCATTGGCATTCTTAACAGCAGCCAACTGTCCAGGGAATCCTCAGCCACCTGACAACTCACCACCATGCTCCCTTTTCTTCCCAAGTTCAACATCACTAAACACGGTGATGAGCACATGGATGTGGGAAAACTATTAGATTCTCTTTCATCTGGAGAATTAAAATAACCCCGCAACGCCTCTGCTCCCTCTGTCCCCTCCCCCTTCTCTAATGTTATTTCTGATCATGTTGTTGTCATGTGCCACCAATATTCAGGGGCTCCCTAAGACCCAGAATGAAATCTAACCTCTACCACTCTCCCCCAGAATTCAGTGTCAACCTACCTCCAAGAATACACTTAACAGTTTAGCTGCTAAAAAAGAAAATAACAAGTGTCAGTTCAATAGGAAGTAGAGAAACTGGAAGTCTCGTTCATTGCTGCTGGGCCATGGTGCCACTGTGAAAACCAGCATGGCAGTGCCTCAAAAAGTTAAACCTAGAATCACCACGTGATCCAGAAATTCCACTTCTGGATCTGTACCCAAATAAATGGAAAGCAGGAACCCGGACATGCACCTGTCCACAGTATAGTCTCGATAACCAAGAGGGGAGCAGCCCAAGTATCCATCAACAGGTGAATGGATAAACAAGCATGGGGCCTACAGACAGCAGATATTACACAGCCAAAAACAAGGGAGGAGATTCTGACACATGCCACACATGGATGAACCTTGAAGGCACTGCGCTAAGTGAAACAAGCCAGGACTACAAAGATAAACGCTTTAAGATTCCATGAGGTACCTAAAGTAGTGAAATCCATAAACTCAGAAGGTAAAATGGTGGTTTCCAGAGACTGGGAGACAAGGAGGAAGGGTAGTGTTTAATGGGTACGGAGTTTCATCTGGGAAGAAAGAAAAATCCTGATGCCAGAGGGTGGTTGTTATAGTCTGGGTATTACTTTGGGTTAAACCCCCATAAGGCCCCATGTAGAAGGCCTGGCCCACAAGGTCTCTGTTAATGCTTAATGGATTAATGTTAATGGGTGATGGATTGAGGGTGGAGAATTGATTAAGGCCCCGTAGGAAGTCCTGGCGTCATCTGGGAGGGCAGGTAGCTCTTGAGGAAGGGTAGGTAGTGACATCTGAGTTGGATCCAGCTGCTCTCTCTCCGCTTCCTGACTTGCTGTGGGATCCTTCCTCTGCACACATTCCACAATCAGACACCAGACCAAGGGGACCACAGATCTGGGCCTGTGTTCACAGCTAACTCCGCCTGCAGAGTGCAGAAATGTGGATTTCAAATCAGAACTCCACTGTGTACTGGCCAGGCGACCTTGGGAAGGTACAGAGTGCTTATCTGTGAGGTGGGAGAGCTCACAGCCCCACAGTGAACGTCTGCTGTTGTGCAAGCTGGAACCAAGAGGCCCACCTCCCGGCGACAGTGCGACCATTGCTGCTACAGAGACGCTCTGCTCCTCCTCCTCAGCGGATGGCTCAGGGCTGAAAGATGTGACCAAGCCTGGGCCTTGTAACATGAGGCACCTGGCCACAGGAAGAAACCAAGTCACCACATGCAATGCTGGCTTCAAGACTAACCAGGATTTAAATCCCCAGACTATGTAAGGTCCAGCCATCCCACAGCCCCAGGGAGTCTAAAACTGGTGCCAATTCCAAGAAAGCCAACCAAGAAAAAAAAAAGGGGGTGGGGAGAAATCAGGTCCCCCAACAACGTCTGGGCCTTGGAGTGAGCCATACTAGAAGTGCCACCCTCTGGATGAAGGAGTTGGAGCAAAAACAATTAATATTCTTTTGTTGTTGTTGTTGTTGCTAAAACAGTTTCTGTTTGGGAGATGCTGACATTTGTAAGAGAACTGAGCCTTCAGAATCAGCCCTTAAGGCATCTGGATCTGGCTCAAGAGCCCATGAGAGTATTTTAGGCATGGAAAGCCAAGACACTCTGGCAAAAAATAAATAAATAAAAATAAAAGGAAGACCTAAATGAAAGATCTCTGCGAGTGAGATCCCAGTGGAAAGAACGGGGCCATCAAAGAAGGAGGTACCTTTCTCTGAAGGGAGGAGAGAACTTCCACTTTGACTTTGACCCTGTCGGAATAAGATCGAAGACGGTGAACTCAAAAGGCTTCCATAGCCTTGGCAACTCATGACTAGAGCCTAGGGAGATTACTGACACCATAACAAGAGTGTCAAATTGTTAAGTCAACAACAGGAGTCACTGTGTACTTACGTCTCATGTGGGATCTGTCCTTAATGTGTTGTGCAATGTGAAGTAATGCTATAACTAGTACTGAAACAGTATTTTACACTTTGTGTTTCTGTGTGGGTGCAAACTGATGAAATCTTTACTTAGTACATACTGAATCAATCTTCTGTATATAAAGATAATTGTAAATGAATCTTGATGTGAATGGAATGGGAAAGGGAGTGGGAGATGAGAGGGGTGCGACTGGGAGGAAAATTATGGGAGGGGGAAGCCATTGTAATCCATAAACTGTACTTTGGAAATGTATATTTACTAAATAAAAGAGAGAGAGAGAGAGAGAGAGAGAGAGAGAGAGAATTGAGCCTTAATTAAAATAAGAGTTTCCTAAAAAGTTGTGACAAAGATTAAATGAGGCACCCCACGTAAGCTAGAGCACAAACTATATACTCATTCGCTGGCAATTACTAAATTAACAGTAGTCCTTGCGTATTTTGGTGGTAGAAATTTCCCGCCTCCTTCCAGGGACTCTTTTAACTCCTGGGCTCTGTCCCCGGTTTCTGTCTTCATTTCATTTCCATCCAGGAGAGGAATGGTGAGGACAAAATCCATCTGCCAGCACGTCTTAATCCCATACCTTGACAGACATCACTAATTGATCACAGCACTTTTTCTTTGAGTCTGGACCCAGCCTCGGATTCCTATTCAACCCAGCTTTCCAGGCAGCCGCTACCAATCAATCAGATAGGACAAGCAAAATGAAACCAATTTGTGCTCCGGCACAGCGCTTAGCAGTTTTTCCATGAAGAATTAGGTAGTTCAATGGGCGTATTTCCTATCACTCATTTTCCTTTGTGTTTTGTTTAAAGATGTTTTAAACAAAAATGAAACAAAACAAAACAACCTGCTCTAGAGGCTTGAAACCAGACCCTGGGGCTCTCTGGGGGCGCCAGGCACCCTCTCGTCCTCTCTGCAGAGCACCTGGGAGCCCAGGCATGGAGCGGCTCGGAAACACCACCCGAGCCAGAGAAGCACCCGCGGCACACACACCAGAGCCTGAAAAGCAGCAGGGGAGCACTGACGACAGAGGCTTGCTGTCCTGGGGACGCCGCTGAGAGCCACGCTCCGCTCCAGGAAGCGACAAGCCAAGGAAGAGCTACGGAGCCTGTGGGTGTTGTGACCCTGCCCTGCGCGTCCACACCAATTTCACCGCACAAACCCCTTCAAGGGGCTGCAGCTCCACCCCCACCCCCCAGCCAAGCTGCACTGCCTTTTCATGAGGGAAGGAAGGAAAGAGCCAGGTGCCAGTCACTACATTCTCCATTGTAAGCCTGCCCCGCACGGTTAAAGGGCCACCCCAGAATTAGCTCCAAGAGAGAAGCCTCATTTCTTTGGGCCAACCCTTGAGTCCTCGGTATTTCCCCGCCTCCTTTACTGCCCACTCTATTATTCTTCATGTTTGATTCTGGCTTTAGTGAAAACAATGGAACACTCTGACTGATAATTGCTTATTCACTCAACAAACATTTACCCACAACAGAAGGTGTCACTCAGAGCATGTGCGGGTTGGACAATTGACAGATGGTGATGCAGGGGGCTGTGCATGAAACACCATGGCTATGGGAAGTGGGAGATAACTCAGCCAGCTGGGGAGGAACAAGCCCAGGGATCTGCTGGAAGGTGGCATTGCTGCAACTGAGCAGGGGCGGGTGCCCAAGACACGACAGGTGCTGAGAGTCTGCGGCTTGAGCAGACGGCTCCCCGTGGGGAGAAAAGGGAGGCGAGGCTGAGGAGCAGGCAAGCCCAGGATCGGCACCAAAAACCTGCAAAGGAAACCAGGCGCCACGATTGGCCTGGATTTTGCTTTCAGAACAAGAGTCATGCCATAGACGGGGCCAGGACATAGGAGCCACGAGGCCTGTTGAAGGCAGTGGCTGCAATGCAGGCGATGATGAGGCCAGGAACCAGCCCACTGACAGCAGGAACTGGCCGGACAGGGGACAGGACAGCAGCAAAAACGACAACCAAGAGAGCAGGCATCTGGTGCAGTGGTGAAGACGCATGCATCCCACGTGGAATGTCTGGGTTGGAGCCCAAGCCCGGGTTCTGACCCAGCTTCCCGCTATGCACGCCCTGGGAGGCAGCCGGGGTGGCTCCAGTACTTGGCTTCCTGCTATCCATGTGGGAGACCCAGATGGAGTTCTGGGCTTCTGGCTGCAGCCTGCCCCCAGGCCTGGCTGTTGCAGACATTTGAGGAGGGAACCAGCAGACAGAAAAGATCTCTTTGTTCCTGTCTCGCTGCCTTTCAAATAAGTAAAAATGGAAATAGTAAGAAGAAAGGTGGGCTCGCGCCCCGGCAGCACCTTCTAAAGACAGCGCATGAGGTTTGGTGCTTTGGGGTATTAACTCATTTAATCCTCACAACCCCCTGGGGCGGCAGAGATGCGCGGCGGGCGCCTCTCCAGGACCTTGCGCCACAGAGCAGGAGACAAAAGAGGGTCAGGAAGGAAGCACCAGGGGGTCTGGCAGCTCCCGGCGGGCAGCGCCCACATCCCCAGCGGCCACCCTGGCGACTCTCCCCACGGGCACGGGCTAGAGGTCTTCACGGAGAGGCTCACCGGGGAGCCTCCAGGGGACGTCCAGGGCCCTGGCCTGGGTACCTGAACATCTGCGTTTCAGTTTCCTGGGCCGCCTCCTCTGCGGCTCCTCCCCACATCCGTCCTCGGCCCCCTCCCCTCCCCCTTGGCAGTCCTGGCATCTCTGCCCCGCGCCATAAAAACACAGGCACCTTCCCGTCGGAGGGAAACCTACCGGGGCCTGGCCGGCGAGCGCCCCCGGAGAGGTCAGAACCACCCCTGCCGGCGAGCCCCGCTCTCGCTAACTCAGGGGCTCGGGTCTGCTATTTCTCCAATGAGCCCGATCCGGGAAAACCTAAGAGCAAGCCCGCGTGGTGTCCGTATCAGACGGCCAGGACTCGCCCGCCGCCGCACCGATCGGAGCGCGCGCTTCCGTCTGCGGCTGACAGCCGCGCGCGTGGCCGCGGCCTCCCACCCACCCGCAGGAAGACCCCGAGCCGGCCCCGGAGGCCCGCAGGCGGCCGCCAAGTTCCAGCAGGCATCGGGCAGCAAGAAACTTGTGTGCGATTTCCTGCGCGCAGGGAGACCTCCTGCCCCTCCCGCGCGGATACAACCCACTTTGCACATCCTGCTTCTCTCGGAGCTAAAAATACATCGGTATGCACTGCAAAACACTCCGACACATCTCGCCGGCACACCCTCGCCGAGGCCCCCCGAGCCACAGACGCAGGTCTTTCCGGTCCCTAGTCCCGAATGCAGATCTTTGGCTTCACCGGGTTCAACCAGCGCCTGTCGGCCGCTCCCAAAGCCCCCTCCCCACACACCCACCTCTCGCGCTGGCGTCCCGCGGCTTCCCGGGGCCGAGCCCGGAATCCAGCGGCTGCCCACGACCCTCAACACCCCCCACCAGCCGCACGGAAGGGATGCTTCGGAAGGTCACGGACCACCAGGCTCACCAACGCCCCCTTCCGACCCCGCGCGCCCCCGCCCCGCCTGCCCCGCGAGCCCCGGCGAAGTTGCTCTGCCCGTGCCGCGGCCGGTCCTCTGGTTGGATTATGTTTTCCCTCCCAGGCACTCGAGGGTGAGCAGATAGACACGGGACTCGCCAGGGCGAGCTGCACCCGGGAGGGCTCCCAGTGCCGCGCGCTCCCCGCGCCCACCCCTGCGCCCGCGGGGAGCGCGCGCGGATCCCACCCCAGCAGCGGCTCCCCGCGCCGCCGCCCCCCGCGCCCCCGCCCCCGCCCCGGCCGCAGCTCCGACTCGGCTCGGGCTCCCGAGCGGCGGAGGGAAGCCCTGCGACTCACCGCGTCCGCCGCTCCCGGCGTCTGTGTCGCCGCGGGCGAGGCGGCGGCCGCGGCGGCAGCGCCTTCCCTCCGCCCGCCTCCCCCTGGACAGCACGGCCGCCAGCCGCGCCCCCCGCCCCAGCTCGGCTCGCCACCTCCCTCCTGTCCGCCGCCGTCCCCTCCCCACTGAGGCTCTGCAGGCTGCACACCCCGGGCTGCCAGGGGGTGCCAAGCCGAGACGCGGGGATCGCAGGTGCCGTGGACGCCCCACTGTGCCGCGGTGCAGCCACCGGGCTTATACTGCTTGTGCCGCCTGGTCGCAGCCCACCGCCCAGGCTTTCGGTCAGGCTGCAGCGACGCTTTCCAAGGGTGCCTACGGTGTGCCTCCTGGGGTCGTGGGGCGGTCAACCTAGAGCATCCCCTTCGGAGCTTCGGAAACTGGGGGGGGGGGGTGGTCCCTGACACCCCGCGGTGAAGTTCAAGGTGATCTTGGAACACAACGCAAAGCCTCTTCTGCACCTTCCCCTGCACCACCAAGCCTGCAAGCTCTAGAAGGGGGCTGCTCTGGTCTAACCAGTGTTTCGCCACCCGTCCGAGGGGCCCGCTCCCCTGTCCCCATTGCCCTCTGCGGAGTGTGGCACTTTTCACCTCGACCGGGACTGATGTTAGAAGCCAATGTCTTCATTCCACCAGTGTGTACTGAGTGCCTGCGGGCAGCCAGCGCGTGCTCCTGGCCTAAGGTGTCTGCCAGGCTCAGCCTCTCAAAAAGCCACTGCAACCTGTGCGCCTCCACCCCAGCGACATTTCCAGAACCCTCAGAAGGACTAAACGACCACTCATCTTCATCCGCTTACGAAGTGGCAGCTGTAAAGGCACCATGACCACGCTTTTAGAATGATCACAAAAATCTTTTCATGGGACCTGTCATAGAATTGACAGGTGAGTCCAAACGGCCACCAACCCTAATCTGAGCGTCAACTAAAAGGTTTATCTACCCAAAACTGCCCCTGCCTATCTCTGCTGGCTGACATCGACTGGAAAACAACAATTATCTCACAAGACACTAGACCGTATCATCAGAGCTGAAAGCCACAGCAGGTGAGCCTGGTGCTCTGCCTGCCTGGACACACAACTGAATCTCCTGGGGATGTTGGTTTTGTTTGTTTGGGGCGCGCGTGTGTGTGTGTGTGTGTGTGTGTGTGTGTGTTAAATATGAGGCTGGGTCTCATCCCCAGAGATTCTCATTTCGCTGCACTGTTCAGGGCTGCAGCCCTGCATGAATGAGGGTTTTCTACCTAGGTCCCAGCAGATTCTGATGGGCAGCCAGGGTTGGAAATCACCATGGGGTGAGCCAGTCCTCAAGAGAGCTGGAGGAACTAGGAGCGTGAACTAGGAAGTTTCAAAGCATGGGAAGGTCCAGGCAGGTGGTCTCCCCAGGCAGAACCTTAATCCCTCAGCGCAGCAGTGGTGGTGGGAGGTGGGGCCAGTGTTTGGGACCTGGGGCGGAGTGCTCTTGGGTGGACTGATGCCTCTCTCCAGGGAGTGAGCTGGTGCCAGGGTTGCTATAAAGCGAGGGTAGCCAGGTGCTTTCTCTCTTTCCCAGGCGCTGTTTCCCTTCTGTTTTTTCCACCATGAGTTAAAGCAGCACGTGGCCCTCACCACAAGCAGCTGACCAAACTTGGACTTTCCAGCTTCCAGAACCACGAGCCAAAATAAAGGCTTTTTCTTTATAAATGATCCAGTCTCGGGCACTCTGTTATAGCAACAGAAAACAAATGCAGGCACCATGGCCCTAAAGAGGTCAGCCCCATTTTCCATGTGGGAAATTGGTGTGGCCACCCAATTGGAATTCCGTATTTTATTTTGGTTTGGGTTGTTTGTGTGTGTGTGTGTTTTTTTTCCAGAGAAGCCAGAAACCCACATTTCATGTCAGCTCTGTTTGAAATATTAGTCACTCACTTTCAAGATATTTTACATGTTCTAGAAGGCAAGGAAGAAGAGTTCGTAAGCCACAGAATGTCCCCCGATCATCAGCTCATCGCTGTGGTCTGGGCAGACACTGGGGTTGGAGGTGACAGGAAGGTGTCAATGCTGGCACCAAGGATTCCTTGCCAGAGAGAGGTGACTTGAATACCCACCTTACCTACTTTGCCCTTTGCTTTAGTGGTCTCTACTTAAGGAAAAAAAGTCTTATTAATACATGATTCCCAAGTACAATGTTATGCACTCATTTAAAGTCTGCATTTGAGTATTTTTAGTGTGTTCCCAGAGTTGTATCACCAACACCACACGTCAATCAATTTCACCCCTGACTTTATCATCCCCAAAGGAAGCTCCGCACCTGTGAGCCTCACTCCCTTCTTTTCCCCCAGCCCCAAGCCCGGGCCCCTGAACCGACTGACTCTGGACATTTTGTGCAAATGGGATCCTAGAATAAGAGGACTGTTGTGATGGACTTCTTTTGCTTAGCAGAATGTTTCCAAGGTTCTTCCACGTTATGGAATGTATCGATACAACGTTCCTTCTTATGAACCACTCCTACTCACTTGTATGTCCTGTTTGTCATCTGTCAGGTGCTGGATTGTGGAGTTGTTCCCACTTCTCAGAGTTACTGAGGATCACGCTGCCGCGGACCATCTTGCCCAAGTGTCGCGTTTCTCCTGGCCGTCTAAGCAAGAATGGCACTGCCTGGGCCCATCATAGCTCCACTGTTCACAGTCTGAAGACCTGCCAGAGATTTCCAAAGCAGCTGACCATCCGACACTTCCCCCAGCAGCGCGCGGGGCTTCCAACTCCTCCACATCCTCATCAACACTTTTATTGGCCATTTTGAAAAAAGTCAGACCATCCTAGTAGGCGTGAAGTGATATCTCATTACGGCTTTAATCTCCGTGTTCCCAATGGCTAACACTGCTGAGCGTCAGTGCTTAGTGGCCACTTCTGTTTCTCTGTTTGTGCGCTTTGCTCACTTCCGGTTGTTGAACTTTCCACTCTCCAGATGCAGGTGTTCTTGTCTAGGTCCCGGATGTAACTCCCTGCTGGATATTGACTTCTCAATATGTCCTCCATTTCTGTGGGCTGCTGCTGCATTTCCTTGGCGGCATTCTTTGAAGCATGAATTTTTAAAATTTAAATGAACAAAGTTTCTGTATTTCCTTTTACTGTTTGAACTTTGGGCTTCATATTGCAAAAATTTTGCCTAATTCAGCATCACAAAGATTTATGAATAATGGGCCTTATTTTTTTTAAGTGTTTTTTAGTGTGTGATGTTGGAAACTGGGAATATTGAAACAACTGGCTGGCCGGTGCCATGGCTCAACAGGCTAATCCTCCGCCTTGCAGTGCTGGCACACCAGGTTCTAGTCCCGGTTGGGGCACCAGATTCTGTCCCGGTTGCCCCTCTTCCAGGCCAGCTCTCTGCTGTGGCCTGGGAGTGCAGTGGAGGATGGCCCAGGTGCTTGGGCCCTGCACCCCATGGGAGACCAGGAGAAGCACCTGGCTCCTGCCTTCGGATCAGTGCAGTGCACCAGCCGAAGCGGCCATTGGAGGGTGAACCAACAGCAAAGGAAGACCTTTCTCTCTGTTTCTCTAACTGTCCACTCTGCCTGTCAAAAATTAAAAAAAAAAAAAGAAAGAAAAAAAGAAACAACTGGCTGTGAGTCTGTGACCAAAGTTTCCCACTTGTATAAGGTTCTGGGCCAGCCCTTTCAGCACCTCATCCGCTGAGCTCTGGGCACTGGAGGGCAAATGTTTGCCAAGGGAGCGCATTTGGAGTGAGTATACACTTTGGACTCAGTAGGCCAACAATGGAAAGTAGTTTTTCATTCACTTGAAAATATTTCCTAAGAACCTCCTCCCATGTGCTTGGAAGGCCTCCACGCTCTCGGAATATAGAATCAAGGAAGCCAGGCAAGGTTGAAAAAATAAGCAGGCAGACAGACAGGGAGAGCACACAGGATACGCATCACACGCACGCTTCTGTCAAGGATTCACGACCAGCGAGGAGAGCGGCAGAGAGGACACAGTGCGAAGGCTCCAGTTTGGACGGGCAAAGGCATAGGCCGTGCTGACAACGCAAAGAAATCGAACGTGGCTGGAGCTCAGCGGGGCTCTTTGGCTGAACTCCCCAGAGAGTACAGTCTGCGTGAAAGGTTAGGTGGCACCTCTCGGTAGGGAAGTGAAATCTCAGAGGAGATTGAGAGAACAAAGGAAGGGAGTCAGGGAAAGAGGAGAGACAGCTGCCATCATCCACCACGTAGCAAGGTTTCCATCCATGACGGGCCACATTGCCATGGGCCCATATGCTTAAAATGGAGAGAGGAGTTCCTACTCCCAGGAGTCATCAAAGCCATTGTGATGTGACTGCATGACGCATCAGCCATATGTTGTGCTGATGTTGGTGTGAGCAGACTTGCTGTCCTGCCAGTTGTGTAAAAGTATAGCACATCCACTTAGGCATCCTGGGTATAGCATAGGCTACACCACCAACTTTGTGTATGTACACTCTATGACATTTGCATAATGCAATTGCCTAACAGCACATTTCTCAGCTAAGCAAAGCACGACTGCATAAGGAAGTGTGTTACACAGCTGGCCATCGCCACCAGAGCCTGCAGAGGCACCATCGTGTGGTAGGAGCCAGTACTGAGGCCTTACTGGAGAGGCTGGGAAAAACCCGAGAGAGAAGTGCTGGTTTCTGGTCTCAGGGAAGCAGTGCAATGCTTCGGAAGCTCCATTCATCTGTCGAGGGTGGGAGGAAGAATACTGGTATGCTAGGAAGACAGAAGAGTGGTTAGCAGGCTCCTTCCTCCCCTTGGGCAGAGGTCATTTTTCAGTATTCCTGGGTTGCATGAGAGTGGTGACCAAGTAGGGGTCTGGACAGTATCAGAGAATTCCCAGGGGGCAAAGTCAAAGGCCTATGCCAGGAAGGGAGGCACTATTGGGCAATACGGAAGACCAACTGGAAAGACGGAGCAGCAGCCACAGTGGGCTCCTCAATCTGGGGCAGTGGCAGAGTAGCAGCTCCATGAGCACAGGAGCAGTGCAAACCATTGCTAGGCTTGTTCTAGAAAAGTGACGCGTTATCATCGAGCTGATACGGGGCACACAATGAGTCTAGAACAGTAGGCAAGGGGAAGAGTGAGACAAAGATGTGGTAAGAGAGTGGCAGGGCCAGCCCAATGCACTGCTTCTCAAGTCAAGATCAAGAATATAAAATTGAGGCTGGCGCTGTGGTACAGTGGGTTAAGCAACTGCCTGCACTGCTGGCATCACACAAGGGTGCCAGTTCGAGTCCTGGATGCTCCACTTCCAATCCAGGTCCCTACTAATGCGCCTGAGAAGGCAGCAGAGGCCCAAGTCTTTGGGCCCCTGAACCCACATGGGAGGCCCAGAAGAAGCTCCTGGCTCCTGGCTTCAGCCTGGCCTAGCCCTGGCTAGTGCAACCATTTGGGGAAGTGAACCAGCAGATGGAAGACCTCTCTCTGCCTCTCTTTCTCTCTCTCTCTCTCTGTAACTCTGCCTTTCAAATAAATAAATCTTTTTTTAAAAAGAATATAAAATTTATTCCAGTTTTGAACTTATTCTAAGAACAATCCAAACCCACTGAAAGCTCTTTTTGATTTTTAAGGGACATCCATTACAATTTGTTTTTTTAGAGAGAAGTTCTGCAAGCTATAGGAATTGCATAGTTCTGCTGCCATCCCCACTATAAGATGCAGAGAAGAGCCATGGTCTCCATAAGGTGGCTGCCCCTGGCTGTCAGGCCTTCCCCACAGAGCTAAGCCCTAGCAACCACTGCCATGTTCGTTGCCTCTGTAGTTTCTTCCTTCGAGAAGATCATAGAAAGAGTCTGGTGTGCACCTGTCACGCCTGCCTTCTCCCACTGAGCCTGAAGCTCCTGAGATTCCTCTGTGTTGCTAATTGCATCGATGCTTCATTTCTTGTTACTGTGTAAGTGCACCGCAGGCCATTTTTCCACTCTTCAGTTGAAGGAAATTTAGGTTATTTCCAGTTGGGGGCAATTATTAATAAAGCTACTATAAATATTTGCCTACAGTTGTTTGTATGAGCAGAAGCCATTTTTTTTCACTTAGGCAAACACATAGGTCTGGCATTGCTGGATTGCACGGTGAGTCTGTGTTTTAAGTGTATTTAGGAAACTTTCAAACCAATTTCTAATTGCATTCCCAACAGCAATAAATGAGAGTTACAGGCATTCATTATTTTAATTTTACTGCACTTGATATTTTATAGTTGTATATATTTATGGCATACAGTGTGACATTACAATTTATTAATACAATAAGGAATAATTTAACCAAGCTAATCAACATAGCCATTCCCTCAAATACTTTTCATTTTGTGGCAAGATTAAGTTTTATTCTCCTGGCAGTTTTGAAATGTACACTACACTAGTATTGAGCCACTACACTGTTCAATAAATCTCAAAAGAACTTATCCCTCCTGGTAGCTGACTCTTTCCTTCCATCAGTATCCCCCCAAGCCTCCACTCCCAACTTCTGAAACCACCAGTCTACTCCGTGCCTCCTTGAATCCCATTGTTTTAGGTGCACATATAAACGAGAACAGGCCCATTTGTTTTCTGTGCCTCATTATCTCACTTAGCATAGGGTCCTCCAATTCCACCCATGCTGTAGCACATGAATCTCCTTCCTCTTTAAGGCTGAACTGGATTCCATTGTGTAGACACATCACACTTTCTTGATGTGTCTACCTGTCGATTCTGTCACTTGGTCATGGCGAGCAGTGCTTCAGTGAACACAGTGAGCTGATGTCTCTTCAACACATTGACTTCAAATCGGTATTCAAGAAAGGGGTTGCTAGATCATCCAGTAATTATGCTTTTAGTTGTTTAAGTAACTTCCACAGAGTTTTCCATAATGACTGCACTATTTTACATTCTGACCAACAACATGCAGGTTCCCCTTTTCCCCACTTTCTTCCAAACCCTTGTTCTTTTTTGTCTTTTTGGTGATAACTATTCTGACAGGTGCGAAGCAATATCTCTGTGGTTTTAATCTGTGTTTTCCTAACGATTGGCGGTGGTTGAGCATTTTTTTCATGTATCTCGTGGACATTTGTACAATGAACAATTCTGAGCCATGTCCATTCAGATCCCTTGCCCATTTTTAAAATGGAGTTATAATGTTCTCTCATTATTGATTTCTGAGTTCTCAGTACATTTTGGATATTCACCCCTCATCAGATAATCAATGGCTTGCAAATATTTTCTCCCAGTTTTTAGGTGATCTCTTCACGCAGTTGCTTCCTTTGCTGGGTGGAACTTTTCAGGTGGCTGCAATCATATTTGTCTCTTCTTGCTTTGTTGCCTAGGCTTTGAGAGTCAAATCAAAACAACCAAAAAGATCACTGACCAGACCAGTGTGGGAGAGTTTTCCTCTAAGTAGCTTTATAGCCTTAGATTTTACATCCGTGTCCCTAGCCTATTTTGAATTGTTTTTTGTATGTGGTGTGAAATGGGGATCTGATTTAATTTTTCTGTATGTGGGCATCCAGTTTTCCAACACTATCTACCGAAGAGACTGTCCTTGTCCCACTAGGTATTCTTGGCACCTTTGTCAAAACTCAGTTCACCATCCTTGTCTGGACTCATTTCTGGAAGCCCCATTCTCGTCCCTTGTTAACATGTATTTTTATGCCAGGGAAATCGGGTCAGCTGATGCCCCTAGCTTTGTTCTTTTGTTCATGATTTCCTTAACTATTCGGGATTATTTTGTAGGTTTCCATGTGAACTTTATCTACCATTTTGTTGCTCATTCTTTATTCCTGGAGACTCAAGTAACCTGATATGACTGACTAGCCATCAGTTTGAAGAACTTGGAACCCTCATGCATTGCTGGTGAGATTGTAAACTGGTATAACTGCTTTGGAAAACCATTTGACAGGTCCTCAGAATGTTAAACATAGGGTTATAATGCAATGCAATATTCTACTCCCAGGTGTATGGCCAAGAGAAACGAAAGCATACACCCACACAAAAACATGCATACAGATGTTCATAGCAGCATTACTCATAACAGCCAACAAATGGAAGCCATCCAAACATACGGCAACTAATGAATGGATAAATAAAATGTGGTATGTCCTTTATAATAGAACAGCATATAAGCATAGAAAGAACAAAGTGCTGATAAGACCTTGTGGGTGAACCTTAAAAGCATCACATTTAATGACAACAACCAGTCACAAAAGGCCACTTATGTTCTATGATTCCATTTATAGGAAATGCTCAGAACAGGCAAATCCACAGCGACAGAAAATAAATCCGTAGTTCCCAAGGAATGGGGTGGGCAGAATGACCGCCATGGGTGATGGGCTTCTTTTAGGGGTGGTGAAAATGTTCTAAAATGGATTGTGGGGATCATTTCAGAATTCTGAATATTATAAAGGCCACTGAGCTATACACTTTAATTGTTTGGGATGCAAATTGTACCTCACTGATGCTATTTTCAAAAAATATAACTATAAAATAACTATCAGGTGCAGTATCAAATAACTATAAACAAGGCGTTTTCAAGCCACACTCTGCTGTTTGCTCCAGCTCAGGACAATGGTGCTCAATCTGCTGGCTGCCCGAGAAGCACCTGGGGGCCTTGTCACGCAGCAGGTGCTACCTGGCGAGCCCTGGGCAGAACTAAGGTGCTGCGCGTCTCACAAGGTGAGGCGGACACTTCCTGCCCCGGGACCACATTTCGCGTCACAAAAGACACTGGAGACATTTTTCTTTTAGGGCAGCAAGCCAAAATCTCTGTAACAGAGGAAAAGCCGGGGTCAGGGGTCGGTGCTGCTCACTAGGGAAAGGGCCCAGCCATTTTTTAAATATGTTCTGCCAGTTGCAAAAGCCATGCATTGGAGATTTGAAAATACTGAGCTGAACTTCCATCAGAATGACCTGAGATGACGGGCTAGGGGCTGGGGTGAGACAGAGGGCTGGAATTCAGGGACCTTCCCTGAGGGTGATTAGGAAGTTGTGTTGGGTTGTCTGTCTTGGAGGTAAGAGGTGTGTCATGTGTGTGTGTGGTGATGTTCTTAAAAAGCACCCCACTCTGGCCTCGCAGGGGATTCTGGGGTTCAGATAGATTTGGAGACCACCAGTCTGGAAGACCTCTTTGCATCCTTCTGGTTCTTAAAATCTGGACAAGCTTCTTTATTCAACACAGATAGGTACCCACTGATTTCTGTATGCGAGATAGAGTTTGGGGGTCTCTAGATAGGAATTAAAGCTCAGTACAGGCTCTCACCCCCGCCAAGATCTCCCAGAGGAGGTTCCCAAACAAGCCCATGTTAGAATGCAAGGCAAATGTTCTCCTGAGGCTCGAAGTTGCTTCTCCTACTCTCTGTTAGTCTCCTAGATCCTTAGAGGAGAGCCTCTGAGCGGTAACCGATTCCACTGTTTCTTTCTCAGATCAAAGCTGTAGCCCTCACGGCCCACCTCAAGGCCACTCTTTTCTGGTTTTCCCTCACAGAGAGGAGTCTTCCTCCTGGTTGCAGAGCCTCGGAATGTTTAGACTCTCTTTGGGATAATTTGAGTTTGTCATCTTAATTAGGATGTCTTAATTTTCCCTCGGGTCTCTTTTTTCCCCTTCAATTTACAATTTCTATAAAAGGATCCTGTTTCTTTGAAATGTCTCTCCTTTCATCTCCAATCAGAGATGATCATATCTTTACACCCCACATCCAGATCAAGTTGTTTTCCTCCTACTTGTGTTTTTAATAATATGTCTTCACTTAATTATACCCATGCCCACGAGCTAACCCAGGGTATGTCAGCTTACCCCACCAAGTTCCTCTCATTGTGGGCAGGAGACAGGGAAGAAAGGCGCTCATTAAAATGGGGCCAGCACTGTGGTGCAGCAGGTTAAAGCCCTGGCCTGCAGCGCCGGCATCCCATGTGGGCACCAGTTCATGTCCTGGCTGCTCCACTTCCTATCCAGCTCTCTGCTATGGCCTGGGAAAGCAGCAGCAGAAGGCCCAAGTCCTTGGGCCCCTGGACCCATGTGGGAGACCCAGAAGAAGCTCCTGGCTCCTGGCTTCAGATCAGCACAGCTCTGGCTGTTGCAGTCATTGGGGAGTGAACCAGCAGACCTCTCTCTCTTTCTGGTTCTACATCTCTCTGTAACTGTCTTTCAAATAAATAAATCTTTTTTAAAAAGTGGATTGGCTAGTGCTGCCTATCACACAGGTATTCCTGCAGTAGCAGGCTCCATCACTAGACAGCTCTACTGTGAAGCAGACACAGCCACAGTCAGTTACACTGGTGGGGTGGACTCTCTCACTGGTGTTCAGAGGGGAGAAAGGTTACTTGGTTAAGGTCAGAGGGTTCCTCAGGAAGCAGTTAATTGGGCCTTTATTTCTGTTTTACCAGCTATTCCATACCTTCTCTGGGCAAAACCATATGCCAGGGGCCAGCATTGTGGTACAGCAGGTTGCTACCACCTGTGACACCAGCATCCCATATGAGCGCCAACTGAGTCCCACAGCAGAACATGGCCCAAGTGCTTGGGCCCTGCCACCCAAGATCTAGATGGAATTCCAGACTCCTGGCTTCAGCCAGGCCCTGCCCCAGCCATTGCAGCCACTTGGGGAATGAACCAGCAGGTGCAAGATCTCTCTCTCTCTCTCTTCTCTCTCCCTCTCTCTCTGTAACTCTGCCTTTCAGATAAACAAATAAATCTTTAAAAAAAAAAAAAAAAACCCTGTGCCAGTGGCTGTGAGAGATGCAAAGATGGATGATACATGGGTCTTTTCCTAGAAGAGCTTGCAAGTGTGAGGAACTCCGGGAGAGTCTCCCGGCCCCTGGCTCTCATTCAGGAGTTATACCAAGATGGCTTTCCCTGGTCCCCGCTGCCAGTTCCATCTTTGGCATTTCGGCATCTCATGACCCCTACTTGTCCTGCTCTGTAGCTTCTGTGCCATGGTCCTCCGACCTCTGGAATTCATAATGCATGTCCAGGTTTGCTCCTGCCCATGCCCCTGAGTTCTCATAGCTCTGCGCTCAGCGCCAGCCTCTCCCATTGGCCTCCCTCCCTGCACTGCACCCACCCCTGCACCTGGAGATCCAAGTACTCTGCTCACATCGCAACCGAGGCTCCTGTTCTCTGCTGACGTTTTGTGGACTGGCTCTATCGCTGCCTCATGCCGCCAGATAGGCTCTGTACAGGGCAGGGTCCCTACCCACCTCACTTACCACCCTATCTCTAACATCTATCACCACGCAGGTGAATTCAGCAGTAAATACTTCATTCATCCCACACGAATTAATCGTGCAGTAGCTGGACCTCACAGAAAGCGGAGGTTACATACAAAGGAAAAATCAGGGAAGACTTTAGAGAAGAGAGAGGATTTTCAGCGAACCTCCAGGCTGGGTAGGATTTGGGAGGCAGAAGATCCAGAGTGAGTACAGGCATGCAGGGACGAGCCCGGCGACAGGAACCAGGGAACGAAAAGACAAGAGGGCCAAGGTTGCTCCAAAAAGCCCGGAGGAACGGAGTCACTACTACCCGGCTACATATTCAGAACCTACGATTCAAGGAAAGAGAAATGTGTTTTTCTTTCCTTAATGGTGATTGCAAAATCGAGTGCTACCAACCCTCTTCCGGCGCTGGGTGGAGAGGGGTGGGGCGAGGAGGAGCGAGGACACTGGGTGTCCTCCCGCCTCCTGTCAACCAGCGCAGCCCTGCCTGGAGCTCTCGCTCCTGTTTGTGCTCTGAAGGGAGGTGGGTCCCAGGCCCATCACTTCATCCCTTCCACATGACAGTTAACATTCCTTTGTGTTTCTCTTGTTTATAAGCATGTCTTTTTCACCTTGTTAAATAAGCTCCCAAGAGATTCAGATACCTGTACCACACAGAGATTTTCAGAGCCAATATCCATTCTTTTAAGAATACGTCTGAAACACAGATCCTTTCTTCATTCCATACATAGGTGTATCTGTAAAGTACTTTGATGACGATGTTGAAAAGCAACAAAACTGTATCATGGCTAACTTTAAAGAAATGGAAATGGAAAAAAACGTATTAAACCTAGGTAGGAAAACACTGCCTTCAGTTTCTGGGACAGTAATTTTCAGTGAGTTGACATCAGTGGAGTGGCTATCAAGCATTCTGAACTGCATTCAAAAAGGAACTTGCTAAAATGCAAAGCTCACACACTGTATGCTGCATTGTCCTCTGCCAGGTCTCGGTCCCACTAGCAATTCCTTTCTCATCAAAAGGAGAACCACGGCCCCAGTGGCCCCCAGTGATTTGAATACAGGCTTCCTTCAGATCCCATCCGTGGTTTTCCTTTAAAAGGTCCTCCTTACACACCCATAGCGCTCGTGGCCTGATCGGGGCTCGTTACATTTTCTCATTATTGGCTTTGGGGAACCCTTAGAGCCACAAAGATTCAGAAACCGAACTGTTGACCAATCCTTGCATGGTGTCGGACGCTGAGCCCTGGCTCCCGCAAATGCCAGGGTAAAGTTGTATGGAGAGAAGTCTCCTTCAGCTGAAAGCCCTTCTGTTTGGAGAAACTCCATTGAACAGAGTATCTGGAGTTCAGTGACAATGAGATTTGGTCACTGTTTTTCATTTCTTAGTCAAGAGCCTGGAAGCAAAGTGCAGAGTCTGACACAATGATGCCAGCTTGAGGGATTGAAGATCACGATATCCCCGGGGCTCTCTCGTCCCCCCAAGCCGCACAAGCTCTACTGCTGGTGCTGCCATTCATCAAACGCCTTCATCTGTGCTCCCAGGAATAAGAAGTGGAGCAGCGGATTTAAGCCTGCGCCAGCTACACGGAGGATCGCCCAGAAGGCAGCCGGCATGATGGCCTGCTAACAACCCCATTACCGCAACTGCTGGGAGACAACACCCTGGACGGGGAAGGCAGGACGCAGCGAGGCTGTGAGTGAGTAGCCGAGACAAAGCAGCATGAGCAGAAACCCAGGCTCAGCAGTCAAGGAAGGAGATGGTGGGATTGTCTGTCACTAAGACACCCAAGAACTCACAGAAAGTCGGCTGCGCAGCTACGCCACGTTGCGCTCTGCAAGTTTAGAGGCCCCGATTCTTAGGGCAGAAATGATTTGACTGGAGACTAAAGACCCACTAAACTGGAAGTCCAGATACCACCTGGCCACTAGGGATTCCTTGTGTGCTTGAACCAATAGGTGAAGAATAGGGTTACTCTTCTGGCTGGCCTGACTTATCCCAACTACCAAGGGGAGGTGGTGTTCTTGCTACACAGCTGGTAGAGAGGTAGGGAGGATTGTGTCAAGGACATGGGCAACACCCTGAGCTGTTTCTTTGTAATGTTTACTATCTACTTTTATTTGAAAGGCAGGGAGAGAGAGGATCTTCCACCCACTGGTTCACTCCCCAGTTGGCCACAACAGGAATTGGGCCAGTATTAGACCTCCATCCCAGTCCCCCACATGGATGCCAGGGGTCCTAGCACTTGAACCAGCATGTGCTGCCCACCCCAACCCCCAGGGCACACATTAGCAGGAAGCTGGATCAGGGGCAAAGGCAGAACTCAAGTCCAGGCACTCTGACACGGGATGCGAGCATCTATTCCAAGTAATGGTTTCAACTGCCAGGCCACAAAGCCCGGCCCAAAGGTGTTTCTGAATACTCCTATAGCCAAGAGTAAAAGTCAATGAAAAGCCACACACACAAAAAAACAGGACTACTAAAATGCAGACTCCTTGGGAATGAAGGTTTGAGTAACTCCATCAGGTAAAAAACTCTGACTGGTTAAGATTCTGGCTGAGGGCAAAGAAAACAAGAAATAACAGCGAAAAAGGAAGTTCAACAGCTGTCTTGCAGCTATTTATAGATATGAAGATGGTAATAGTTATACATGTCCTTCCTTATTTGTTATGTGTATTTTGTGTGTGTATTTACATAAAACGTGTGTGCATACATATGAAGAGACTTCAAAAACATCATGGAAAATAGAATTAAAATGTAAGCCTATTTTTATGTAAAAATTTTGAAATCCATGCATAGTTTTTTTCAAACTAAATATTCATTTTCTGTGAACTTTTTAAAGTCCTCTTGGATACAGTAATCTGTATATGCGGGTACTCCAGAAAGTTCACGAAAAAATGGATTAAAGATAAAATTACAGGAGCGGGCATTTGATCTAGATAGCTGTGAAGACACTGCTCGGGATGCCCGCATCACTGATCAGAGTGTCTGGGTTCAAGTTCTGGCTCCACTTCCAAGTCCAGTGCATGTGCGGTGCAGCAAGTGACGGTCCCTGTGACCCACACGGGGGACCCTGGCTGAGCTCCCAGCTCCTGGCTCCAGCCCCTTGTGAGCATTTCTACAGTCAACAGCAGCAGGGAGACACTGCTTTCCCAGGCCATAGCAGAGAGCTGGATCGGAAGTGGAGCAGCCAAGATGCGAACTGGCGACCATATGGGATGCTGGCACTGCAGGAGGTGGCTTTACCCACCACATCATAGTGTCGGATCCCACGTAGAGTTTTTTGATAGTGCATACTCCCATAAACTTTTTGAAGATTCCTTGTATGAATACCATATATAAAATTAGTATGGATGCTAATTATTATTTAATTACGTATCAGTAAACTTATTTATAATTTCTCTACCCTTCTCATTTCCTTTACTTTTGAATATAAAGAGATGGTGATTGTGGTTAACTGTATAACTCATCTTTTTCTTTTTTTAAAAAAAAAAAGATTTTATTTAATTGACAGGTTTTGTTACAGAGAGGTAGAGGCAGAGAGAGAGAGAGGTCTTCCATCCATTGCTTCACTCCCCAGATGGCCTCAATGGCTAAAACTGAACTGATCTGAAGCCAGGAGCTTCTTCTGGGTCTCCCACATGGGTGCAGGGGCCCAAGCACTCGGACCATCCTCCACTGCCTTCCCAAGCCACAGCAGAGAGCTGGCCTGGAAGAGGAGCAACCAGGACAGAATCCAGTGCCCCAACAGGGACTAGAACCCAGTGTGCCGGTGCCGCAGGCAGAGGATTAGCCAAGTGAGCCGCGGCGCCGGCCAAAGCTCTACTTTTTCATACATTTTACTTCTACGTTATAAATGCCACAATTTAATGGTATTTTTATTTAAATAGCTAATTATATATTTTTAATTTTAATATATTTTCATATTTTATATTTACTCTAATATTTTTCCCTTCTGGTGCTCTTCCTTTAAGCAGATCCAGATTTCCATCTGGGGTCATTTGTTTTCTTGGCAAACTTTTCTTATTTTTTATAGTGAAGTTCTGTTGTTAATAAATTCTTTCAAATTGTATGTCTGAAAAGTCTCCTGATTTAAACTCTTCACTAAGAAGTCTCCTTTCATGCTTAGCTTGTTTCTCTTTCCATTATGTATCTTTCTTCTATAGCTAATTTTTTAATTTATTGATTTTCAAAGATTCATTTATTCATTTGAAAGAGAGAGAGAGAAAATCTTCCATCTGCTGGTTCATTCCCTAAATGGCCACAATGGCCAGGACTGGGCCGGGCCAAAGCCAGGAACCAGGAGCTTCACCTGGGCCTCCCATGTGGGAGCAGGGTCTCAAGGACTTGGGCCATCTTCTGCTGCTTTCCTAAGCATATAAGTAGGGAGCTGGATGGGAAGTGGAGCAGCCAGGATCTGAACTGGTGCCCATATGGGATGCTGGCACTGCAGATGGTAGCTTAACCCACTATGCCACAGCACCATCTCTCTATAGCTAATTTTTACATATTTACCACTGGTTTCAAGGAATTAGATTTAGATGTGCCACTGTGTAGTTTTCTTCATGTTTCTTATGCTTGCAGTACATTCTGTGTCTTCAATCAGTGGGGTTTTTTTCCTCCATCATATTTGGAAATGTTTACCATTATTTCTTCAAATATCACTCACTCAGATACGCAGTTTAGGAACTCAAAATACACATGCATTAGACTATTGAAAGTTGTATCACAGCTCACTGATGTTCTGTTTTTTCCCACTGTTTCTTTTTCTGGTTATTTCCTATCACTATGTCTTCAAGTTCAGTCATCATTCCTTCTGCAGTATCTAATCTGTTTTTAATCCCATGCAGTGCATTTTTCATTGCCAAAATTTCACTTTGGGTTTTCTTATATTTTCCATGTCTCTCCTTAATATAAATATTATTTTGTCTATATTTCAAACATGTTGAAATATATTTGATTATATAAATGCTCTTGTCTGCTAGGTCCATTATCTATATCATTTCTAAGTGTTTATATGCATTAATTTTTAACCTTAATATGAGTTATATTTTCCTGCTTCTTCACATGCTTGATCATTTTTATTGGATGAAAGGCATTGTGAATTTTACTATTTTGGATGCTAAATCTCTTAATACTCCTTTAACTATTCTAGAACTTTATTTCGGGATATAATTAAGTCATTTGGTAGCACTTTGATCCTTTTCCTTTCAAATTTGTTTGGCTGAACAAGAGTAGCTTTCATTCCAGGTCTAAGGTTTTTCACATTACTGAAGTTAACTCTAGCTGCCCTGGACCTGTGTACTGGAAGGTCTTTCTGCTGTAGCTTGGAAAGCATGCACTGTTCCCAGATCTATAGGAATGATGGTGATTTTTCCACCTGTCTTTTGCTGATAGTTCTTCGCCCAGCCCTGTTTTCCTTACATTTATGCTTTAAGCTGAAGTCTCAAGGGGGACTCTCCACAGATCTCTTGAGTTCCCCTTTTAGGATGCCCTCTGCTTTCAGGTTTGTGGCCTTAAAAATTGTAACCATCTATACCTTGTCATCTATACCTTGTCAAATTCTCAATTCTTTTTAAAAAAAAAAAAAGATTTATTTATTTATTTGAAAGTCAGAATTACACACAGAGAGGAGAGGTAGAGAAAGAGAAAGGTCTTCCATCTACTTGTTCACTCCCCAGTTGGCCGCAACGGCTGGAGCTGTGCTGATCCGAAGCCAGGAGCCAGGAGCTTCTTCTGGGTCTCCCACGTGGGTGCAGGGGCCCAAGGACTTGGGCCATCTTCTACTGCTTTCCCAGGCCAGAGCAGAGAGCTGGACCGGAAGTGGAGCAGCTGGGTCTTGAACCAGTGACCATATGAGATGCTGGTGCTTCAGGCAGGGCGTTAACCTACTGTGCCACAGTGCCAGCCCCCAAATCTGTCTCTTTAACTCAGAGAAACCACTGAGCTCTACCTGGGCTCCCCCTCTCTGGCAGTACACTGGGACAGGCAGTAACCCATCTTGTTGGTTTGTCTTCTCTCAAAGATCATGCTCCTGTGTTCCCGGTCATAGATCTGGAAAACTATTGTTTCATGTATTTTCTACTTGTCTGTTCCTTGATCATGACCGGAAGTGGGAGTCATGTCGATTATTTTTAACTGAAAAATGCTTACATATGCTTTAAAAAAAAAAAAAACTAGACAATACAAAAGGGAACATGTTGAAAATAAAGTCTTCGAAGCGAGACCAGAAGTTAGGGACACCAGTGGGCCTGTGGCAGGAGTAAGATGCCGAGTGAAAAGCTTTTGGGTTTAGGAAGCTGTCATGGTCATGACTGCCCCAGGGAACCTGGTCGTGAACAGAGGCCTGTGCTTCAAGTGGGCCACTGAGCTCAGTGGGCAGAGCAGAGGCAGCAGGAGCCAAAGTGACCGGAGCAGTGGCCAGGGAGACTCACTGTACCGTCGGTTACCTGGACAAGTAAGCACCTGATAGGAACGTGCAAAAGGCTGACCAGATCGTAGCGGTGAAGCGCTGAGCTGTTCTGCTAGCGCTCCTTTAATCGTCTCTGTTCCTCACTGGACGGCCAGCTCCTTCAGCTCTGCTCCGGTTACCCGCTGCTGCATGACAAATCAGCAGCTAAAATCGCATTTCTTACGCCACAGTTCCTGGGAGTCAGGAAGCTCAGAGCAGTGAATCTCTTGGTTCTGGCTCTGGGTCTCCTATGAGGTCACAGACAAGCTATTAGATGAGGCTGTGGTCTGGAGAACCCACTTCCAGGCTCTGTCATGGGGCTGTGGGCTGGAGGCCTCAGCTACTTCCTACAAGGGAATCACACCAGGCTCAAAAGTACCTTAAAGACAAATGTAGCCTCAGAACCTAGCACAGTACCCGGCATACAGGGAGCCCCGGCCTCCTCAAATATCTATTTGCATCATGATCTCTAGAGAAAAGAAATGAGGGGTAGAGTTTCAGATTCGGAAGGAGACAGCAAATAAACAATGGATGTGACCATGGGCCTTAGAGGGAACACGTAGAGCAGCTGCTGTGAACCCAGGCTGGCATGGGGGAGGCAGAGGCTGGAATAAAAAGCGGGCTGGGAGGATGGAGTAGCCCAGCCCCACGGCAGGCTCAGACCAAGAGGACCATAGCATCCATGTGAAAGGAGGAGAGGTTTGGATAGGAGGCAGCAGTCAGGAGCGTCAGATGCTAGAGAGAGACCTAACAAGATAAGACCGAAGAAGTGCTAACTGATCCAGAAGCCATCCAAGAGGATGGTTAGGGCCAAAGTTGGATTAGAGGATCAAGACCTCGAGGAGGGGGCCAGCATTGTGGTGCAGGGAACTAAGCTGCTGCCTGCAACTCCGCCATCCCATATCAGAGCACCAGTTCTAGTTGCAGCTGCTCTGCTTACAGTTTAAAAAAAAAAAAAAACAACTAGACAATACAAACGGAAACATGTTGAAAATTAAGTCTTCGGAGGGAGAGTGTGTTATAACAGACACTGTGGCTTCTGTCTTCATTGCGCCCTCCCCCAGCTCCCTGCTAATGTGCTAATGGAAGGCAGTGGAGGGTCATCCCAGTACTTGGGCCCCTGCTACTCACACAGGAAGCACCAGTGGAGCTCCGGACCCCTGGCTTTGACCCGGACCAGCCCCCGCTGTTGCTGCTGTTTGGGAAGTGAGCCCACAGATGCCTCTTTCCCCCTCTCTCACTCTGCCTTTTAAATCAATCAATCAATATTTAAAAATAAATGAATAAATGAGAGATGAGAAATTACAGAGAGGTAGATGTAGACAAAATTTAACAGCAAAGTGAAGGGGATAAAGATACTAAAAAAGCAAAATATCTTATCCATTTTTCCATTACTATAATGAAACACCCAGGCTGCTCTCCTGGACTTGATGACCCTCCAGCAGGCCCCACCACCTCTTAACACTGTCATACTGAGGACAGAGCTCCCAACACATGAACCCCTGGGATGCACCCGCAAACTCAATGCAAATATAGCACAAAGGAACAAATCTTTGCCTGGAGCTTCCTACAGGCCAGGAGGTTGGCTGGGTTCTGTTACATGCACTACTTTACCGTGTTCTCATGGGAACCCTGTGAGATGCTATTGCTCACACTGCAGAGAAGGAAAAACTGAGGCTCAGATGAAGAAACTTGCTAAGTCACACAACTGTAAGATAAATAGCGCACTAGCTGGATAAGAAAGCAACACAAGCAACTCGGGAGACAGCATAAGATTGCTTGGGTCACTTGGCATCTTCTTTTTGGTAACACTTACAGAACCATTACCGGGACAGTGCACCTCCTCAACCTTCCTCACATCCCTCGCAGGTGACCCACAGGTAGACGGGTAATCAAAAAGCACAAACTTTGTGTCCTGCAAAGGGCCTAACCAGATACCAAATTTTTACTTAATATTTCTTGATTAACTTCAGCCCACACAGCAGTAGCACTAGCATTCTCCTTGCAATTGTTTAACAAATAACCCAATAACAACATGGATGGAGAAATGACCCGAGACCTTTGAAATCCAAGGCATCCAGGCTTAATTCTGTGATGCTCATTTGCACTCTCAGAGAGTTATGCTGATGTTGCAGGACTGAGAAGCAGTGTGGGGTTTTGCGATCATCTTGCCCAATAAGTAGAGAGCCTAGCAGAGAATGAAATCAACAGAGCAGAAATCAGAGCTGTGGCATGGTGAGAAGCCAGGCCCTGGTGGTACCACCTGAGCCACCAAATCCATCTGCCCTGTGGCTGGCCTCTCCTGTAACTGATAATCTATAAATTCCTGGGCCAGCACTGTGGTGTAGTGGGTAAAGCCACCACCTGTAGTGCCGGCAGCCCATATGGGCACTGGTTCAAGTCCCGGCTGCTCCACTTCCCATGCAGTTCTCTGTTGTGGAGTGGGGAAGCAGTAGGAGATGGCTCAAGTCCTTGGGCCCCTGCACCCATGTGGGAGACCTGGAGGAAGCGCCTGGCTCCTGGCTTTGGATCGGCGCAGCTCCAGCCATTGTGGCCAATTGGGGAATGAACCAGCAGATGGAGGACCTTTCTCTCTCTCTCTCTCTCTCTCTCTCTCTCTCTCTCTCTGCCTCTCCTTCTCTTTCTGTGTAATTCTTTCAAATTAAATAAATCTTTAAAAAAGTCTATAAATTCCCTTTTTAGTCAATTCAGTTAGGGTTGAATATTCTGAGGGTTTCTTTCCCTTGCTAAGGGAGACCTTGAGTGTATTTATAGACTGAGAGGGAGTTACTCAGTAGGAAATTATTCGGGAGATAATATAAGTAGAGCTTTATTTTATGTTTATACTCTCCTATGTACCCAGCTCTGGAGTAACACAGGCTGTTGGGTGCACATCCCCATTGCCATTCAGAGGAAAGCCTCTGGCGCCCAGAGTGAGCTCGGTACCCAAAGAATGACTGCATGCCATGGTTGTTTTGCTAAAAGCAAAAATCAGCTCAGAACACATTTTTTAATTTCTAGAACTCCCCCACCCCATGAGTTCATGTGGACCCCACTGAGCCCTCAAGAATTAACTCCATGTTGGAAAAGTGGCCCCTCAATTTTTCCTCAACCCTATCCCACCCTAAAGCTAAACAAGGGGCTTCCCATCAACATGCCGTAATGCCTCACGCGGATGCGGACCAGAGCTCTCTCCATACCCACCATGGAGCTGTTTGATTGTTAAATGACCGGGGCAACTCCAGACTCTGATGAGCTCCATTAAAGCACGGAGGGGCCACAGTCCTCGCGCGGAAATGAGTGGTGGGAAGAAACGAGGTTGTGCTGTTCCCAGACACCTGCTCCTGAGCGCCACGTGCACTAATGAAAGCGCCTGCAATTTGCTGCTAGGAAATAATGAGCAGCGATCGGCGAAACACACTTTTTTCTTAATATCTAGGGGCTGCTTTCATTAACAGCCTTTGGTCTGGCTCTACTTATCAAGCTTTGAGGCTAAAGGGAAAATAAATTGCACCTAATTTACATGAAGACAGAGGCTGAGGGGGAAAGCTTCCATCTGATTGCCTGCAGAATTGTGGAAGGAGAGCAACTGGCACACATCTGCAATTATTTTATTTGTGGGCTCCCATTTATTTAAAACCTTCCAACATGTCTGAGTTTTTACTTCTCCCTAGTGCGCTGCTGAAAATTAGAACTGGTGCGAGAAGAGAATGGCCTGTGCCTTTCTTTGTCTCTGGGTTGCCCTTTCGAGAAAAAAAAAATCCCTCTATACAAAGGTCTTCAAAAGGTTTATGGAAAATGCATATTATGAAAAAATCATCATGCGTGGGTTTCAAACATTTTTACACCAAAATAAACTGATCTTTTGTGTCTATTTTCCTGTAAATGTTTTTGAAGTACTCTTCTATTTTTGCTGGAAAGAGTGATGGCACAAATTGTAAGAAGCTTGGCAACACAGTGACTTGGGACGCAGGCGAAAGTTTTTCCCAGAGTATAATTGAATTTCACTGAGAAAGTTAGGAAACTGCTCATTGTCTAAAAATGTTTTAGCTCACTCTGTCCAGTCATTAGGAAACCTGGGCAAAGTCCACATTAAGTCAAGTTTCCTTCAAATGGATTCTTTCCTAAATCAGTCAGTTCTTACATCCACTGCCATTCGCATAGAGTTGGACAGAACTGGAGCCGGATAGCCAAAACATGACGGAGCAGGACACGTGACAACACGGGAAACCAGCCTTGCGACTGGAGAAGTGAGGCATGGTCCCGTGGGTTCTGCGAGGTGTGCTCCTCAGGGATCCTTCACCGAGATGGACACTGAAAGCAAAGTGTAGGGACAGCAAAGGGAGAGGCACAGCAGGGCCGCTGAGCCACTACTGGGCTGGTCATTCCTTACCACGACACGTGAAGAAAGGCAGCCAGCCCTTGAGCCACGCATTTGCTGGGGCTACAAGGTTTTTCTGGGAGGCCTCAGAAAGGCCTACAAAATGGAGAGAGCAAATGGGATTTATCTGCCCACCTTGTGCCTATCTCCCAATTCCTACTGGATAAGGTTTACTCTACGGGCAGCTAATTCTCCTGCATTTTTTTTCTTATTTATTTGAAAGTCAGAATTACAGAGAAAAAGGGAGGGGGGGAGGGAGGGAGAGAGGGAGAGAGAGAGAGAGAGAGAGATTGATCTTCCATGTGCTGGTTCACTCCCCAAATAGCCGCAACAGCCAGGGCTGAAGCCAGCTTTATCTGGATCTCCCACGTGGATGCAGGGACCCAAACAATTGGGCCATGTTCCGCTGATTTCCTAGGCACACTAGCAGGGAGCTGGGTTGAAAGTAGAGCAGCCTAGGCCAGCACCGTGGCTCACTAGGCTAATCTTCTGCCTGAGGCGCTGGCACCCCGGTTCTAGACCAGGTTAGGGTGCCGGATTCTGTCCCGGTTGCTCTTCTTCCAGTCCAGCTCTCTGCTGTGGCTCGGGAGTGCAGTGGAGGAGGCCCAAGTGCTTGGGCCCTGCACCCCATGGGAGACCAGGAGGAAGTGCCTGGCTCTTGGCTTTGGGTCAGCGCAGTGCGCCGGCCGCAACACACTGGCCATAGCAGCCACTTAGGGGGTGAACCAATGGAAAAGGAAGACCTTTCTCTCTCTCTCTAACTTTGCCTGTCCAAAAAAAAAAAAAAAAAGAAAGAAAAAAGAAAGTAGAGCAGCCTGGACTTAAACTGGTGCCCATGTGGGACTCCAGCATCACAGGCCATGGCTTGACCCGCTATGCCACAACGCCAGCCCCCTCCCCTGCACTTGCAGGTCGGGTCATCAGTAAACCCAGCGGCCACAGAGGACGCTGCCATCCCTCCCGGGTGTGGAATGGGAGGAAGAAGAGTTTATGGAGACCCAGGGCTTCAACACAGGGGCCTGCAAAGCTCTCCCTTCCTCCCTCTGAGACACGTCCCTGATCAAGGTTGCATGGGGGTAGTTTGAGTTGGAAAATGTATCGGCCGACAAATACTAAAGAACACTCATTAGAAATCTGGTATTAAGTTAGACTTGTGCAAGACACAAAAAAACTTGATAACTCAATGTTTGTCCTTCTGGACACACACGGAGATCTGAGTGCTATGCCATCAGAGCCATCTGGACTGGAGGCCATTTCTTTTCGGGAGCCATTCCTTCCCGCTGTCTCCTCATCACAAGTCAATGAAGCTTTCCTTTTAGGGGAAAAATAAAGCCACCAGAACCCCCAGAGCCTGGTCCCCAGAAAGAAGGAGCTGCAGAAGTGTGTCTGAGGATTTGTTGTACGTTCATTGGTTATCTCGTGCTGGTCAACAAACTACCTAAAGTTTCCCTCTTGGAATAACACACATTTCTTATCTGACAGTTTCTGTGGCTCAGGAATCCTCTCACAGCCTAGCTGGGACCTCTCCTTCCAGTACTTTTACAAAACTATAGTCAGCCAAGGCTGTAGTCTCATCTGAAGGCTCAGCTGGGGCGGGTCCACTTCCAAATGTACTGCCCTGGGTGTGGGCAAGATTCCATCCTGAGTGTGTACGCATCTGTTGACTGTTGGCCTGAGACTGTCTTCCATTCCGTGCCACAGGGACTCTAAGCCAGTGATTCTGCCAACAAGACAGAGTCTGTGGTGTTTAGTGACCTCCCCACAGATGCAGCGGGCCACTACCTCTGCTGGATCCCGTGGGTCTGAAGCGAGTCAGTAGGATCAGCCCACGCTCAAAGGCAGAGGACTGTACAGGGGTGTGGGTACCAAGAGGTGGGAGACCACTGAGGCCACTTGAGATGTCAGTTTACCAAACTTGGGCAGTACACATGCATGATGAGACTCAACAAGGCCCTGCAAAGATCAAAGGGATTTGGGAAAGCCAGACCAGAAAGAACTCACTGATAGCTAGAAAATTCCCAAATATTCAGAGATTAAACAGTATACTGGTAAATACCCAGTGGGTCAAAGGGAGGAGAGAAGGGATCATATAGAAAACACCTGGAGCAGAATAACAATGAACAGGCAATACACAAAAATTTGGGTTTGTGGGCCAGCACTGTGGAGTAGAAGGTTAAGCCTGTGCCTGTAGTGTTGGCATCCCATGTGGGCATTGGTTCAAGTCCCAGCTGCTCCACTTCCAAATCAGCTCCATGCTAAAGAGCCTGAGAAAGCAGCAGAAGATGGCCCAAGTCCTTGGGCCCCTGAATCCATGTGGGAGACGCAGAAGCAGCACTTGGCTCCCGGCTTTGGACAGACCCAGCTCCAGCCATTGTGGCCATTTGGGGAGTGAACCTATAGACAGATCTCTCTCTCTCATTCTCTCTCTTTCTCTGTAACTTTGTCTTACAAATTAATCTTTTTTAAAAATTGGAGGTTGCAACTAATACTATAATGAAGGAAAAATCATAACTTTAAATGTTTATAGAGAGGAGAAAGGTTTAAAATCAATGACATGGGGCGGGCACTGTGGCGTAGTGGGTAAAGTCACCACCCGCAGCACCAGCATCCCATATGGGCACTGGTTCGAGTCCCGGTTGCTCCACTTCTGATCCAGCTCTCTGCTATGGCCTGGCATAGCAGAAGATGGCCCAAGTTCCTGTCTCCTGCACCTGTGTGGGAGACCTGGTGGAAGCACCTGGCTCCTGACTCTGGATTGGCACAGCTCTGGTCATTGCAGTCAATTGAGGAGTGAACCAGTGGATTTCAGATCTCTCTTTCTCTCTCTGCCTCTCGTTCTCTCTATGTGTAGCACTGACTTTCAAATAAATAAATAAATCTTTAAAAAATAAATAAAATCAGGGCCAGTACTATGGTACAGTGAGTTAAAGCCCCAGCCTGCAGCACTGGCATCCTGGCTCCGGTTTGAGTCCCAGCTGCTCTTCTGATCCAGCTCTCTCCTATGGCCTGGGAAAGCAATAGAAGATGGCCCAAGTCCTTGGGCCGCGGCACCCATGTGGGAGACCTGGAAGAAGCTCCTGGCTCCCGGCTTCGGAACAGCTGGGTTCTGGCCATTGTAGTCATTTGGAGAGTGAACCAGTGGAATGGAAGACCTCTCTTTCTCTGGCTCTACCTTTCTTTGTAACTCTGTCTTTCAAATAAATAAAAATAATTCTTAAAAAACAGAAAATCGATGACATAAGTTGATAAAGAAGTTACAAAAGATAGCAAATTAAACCTGAAAAAAGTAGAAAAATGAATAAAATATACAATAGAAATTGATGAAATAAAAAAGACAATACAGAAAATTTATAAAATATCAATAGATTATTTTCTGAACAGATTGCAATTGATAAACTGCTAGCAAACCTAATCAAGAAAAAACACAAATCATCAGTATCCACACAGAAAGAGGGGATGCGACTACAGCAGCCAAAGCAAATGAAGGGAACAATATGAACAACTTGACGGCAATATATTCAGTAATTTAGAGAAAGTGGACAAATTTCCTGTAAAACTCAACTTATCAAGCAGTGCCATTTGTCTATGACAGAAGCTCCCTGGCTCCCTGTTTGGAATCTGATATGGAGAAGTGCCGTGGTCCAGCCTCGGCAGGTCCAGGGGGTCCCAAAGGAGGGGAGGTGTCAGCGAAGAAAGATGAGGAGATGGGGTTTAGGGAGCAAGGGACAGCATCACTCTGCCATTCCTTCTCAAAGCTTTATTTTATACTCTTTTTACACACACTTTTCATTAAGCCTTCTTCCTCCTAAGCCTCTATTCTTTCTGAGAAAGAACACATCACAAGTGATCGTCTGTGCATAACCTTTCTCTATTAATCTTGTTTCATTTTCCTTTCATGGACTCATCGTAACCTCCCTACTAATCTTTTCTCTCTTCATAGTGGATGCATCAGCTATATGAAACCTGTTAACTTATCTAAAGGTGCTAGACAAAAAGTCTACGGTTTCATAGGTTAATCGATTTATTTTAAAAGGTTAAAACTGTATAGAGAAAGTTCTGATGATTAGATCCTGTTTTTCTAAAGGTAAATCACACCCCCAAGAGCTGAGTTTTTTATAGGATCTGTTCCATTGCCTCATGTAAGAGTTCCTTGTTCCTTTGTTCTACATTCCCAAGCAGGGGCATAACGCCCTAACCTTAGTAAGAATGGCAGAGCGTGTGCATCAGTCCACTTGCTGTGATATTAACTAGGTGCCGACCATTCTCTTCACACACTGCTGTGTCAGGCGGGGTGGGGGGGTGTCTGTAGGAACAAGCACCTGCATGCTCTTTCTGTTCTATTTTCTCATAAAAGTCCTCATGACTCATGTTCCTAATAACATTTTGCTCTAGACAGATTTTAGGAGATTCCTCTATTATCTCTCCAGTCACCTCTTGTAACTCAATTTTTTTTTTTTTACAAGGAACAACAATTTCGCTTACATTGATATCCATGATCCCCACACCCAAACCCAGTGCCTACATCATTATTAAGCCTAATAAAAACAACAGAGAAGACGGCTTTAGTTCAGCAGGGGCTTCCTGCTTTGCAGAGTTCCTCTCCTCCGGCTGTGACTTTGTCATACAGCATGGATGACGTGGCCCCCCGCCAGAGAAGGAACACTACAAACAGTGCGAGGGGAAGCTCTTCAGGACCAAGGGAAAGCACACCAAACTCGCATCTACTGGAAATGACACGGTATTCCTGGGGTTAAGATCTATACAGCAATTCTATGATACCATTTATATGAAGGATCTAGAAAAGGTGACTGGAAAACATACTCAAGGTGGCCAGGGCTCAGGGGAGGGAGCGCTGGAAAGACTGCTAATGGGGATGGGATTTCTTTGAGGGTGGAGAAGACGTTCTGGATGCAATGTTCTGGTGGTGGTACAACTTTGTCAACCACTGAGCTATACATTCTAAAAGGGGAATTGTATAGATTGTATAGCACCTCAATTATTTTCAAAAATAGAAATAGATAAAACATGAAAAATAGAAAGGAAAAAAAAAGGAAGGGAGGAAATGCCACTGTACTCTTACAAGGTTTCTACACTTTTTTCCTGAAGCGATTCAGTATAACGTGGTAAGCTAAAGATCCAAGATGGAATCCTAGAGCAAGCAATAAATGAAATAAGGGTTGGGACCACCATTGTGGTAAAGCAGGTTAAGCCACTGCTTGCGACCCCATCATCCCATATCAGGGCCCCAGTTCAAATCCCGGTTGTTCCACTTCCAATGCAGCTACCTGTTAATGTGCCTGGGAAAACAGCAGGAGATGACCCCAGTACTTGGACCCCTGGGAAAACAGCCAAGGTGCCTGCCATCCATGTGGGAGACACAGATGGAGTTCCAGGCTCCTGGCCTCAGCCTGGCCCAGCCCTGGCTGTTGTGAGCATTTGGAGAGTGAAACAGCAAATGGAAGATCTTTCTCTCTCTCTCCTCTCCCTAAATCCTTCTCCCCCTCTTCCTTCTCCCTCACTCCCTCTCCCCCTCCCTCTCCCACTGTGCCTTTGAAATCAATATTAAAAATAAATAAATAAATAAAGGCAATGGGGCTAGCATTGTGGCACAGCAGAGTACGCCACCACCTGCAATGCCAGCATCCCATATGATGAATCCCACTGATTCAAGTCCCAGCTGTTCCAGTTCCAATCCAGCTCCCTGCTAATGTGCCTGGGAAAGCAGCAGATGATGTCCCCAGTACTTGGACCCCTGCACCCACGTGGGAGACCCAGATGGAGTTCTGGGCTTCTAGCTTCTGACCTCAGCCTGGCCCAACCTTGGCAACTGTGGCCATTTGGGGAGTGAACCAGCAAATGGCAGATGGATCTCTCTCTCTCTCTCTCTCTCTCTCTCTCCCTTCCCCCCCACCCTCCTTCCCTCTCCCTCTCCCTCTCTTTATAACTCTGCCTCTCAAATAAATCTTTTTTAAAAAATAAAGGTAACTGTGGTTAGAAATGCTAAGCCAAAAGCTTCTACTTCCAATCCTGATGGAGTACAAGGACTGGACTTGCCTTTCCTTGATCAGGAACCTAAACACGGTCCATGAAGCCATGACTTCCAGACATGGGCAGCCTGCAGCCCAAGTCCAGGACCCAGGAGAGTGGAGAAGAAAAAAGCCGGACCCTACACTGACCCTAGCCTTGTGCCTGAAGTCAACTTCTGGCTCCTGGGTGCTCTCATTGCAGTGAGTTGAATGCGGATCAGCATCTGGGGAGACTGAGGCCGCCGTGCGCGTGGATCTGCAGGAGAGGAAACCACAAGACCCAGAAATCGGCTTAGGGGTCTGCTTGGGTCTTTGATGAGTGTTGGGTTAGGCACGCATGGGGTGAAAATTTCCCAAGGCAGAAGCTATAAACATGAAACTGTAAACATTAAGCAACAGGGAATTGTAAACCCAAGACGCCCCAGAGCTCACGAAAGAGCAGTGCTTGACCAACCGGGGCAGAGTCCCAAGACCAACGGTCCAAATTCCTAAGGAGGCAGTATCCACCTCAGTGCCTGCTTCACAGGGAAAAGCAGCCGGATTCCCATTAAAGACGCAAAGGAACAAAGCAGAAAGGAGACAGGGATAGCCTCGTAGCTACCGCTCTCCATTGTTCATCAATGACTCAAAACAGGAGAGTTACCAAACGTCCAAAAACATAAAAGGGAAATTTAACAGAATTCCCTGAGAATGTAGAAAGTCAAGCAAGCAATGTCTGCAGTTCCATTTTTTTCCTTTTTAAGATTCTACAGGAAACACTGCAGCACATTTAGGATCACAACGCATTTTAGGTGTGATTTCATGCCCTGCCCCGATATCTGCTACTAATTGTCAGATATCTTTGACCCATTCCCAAAATGGGAGCGGAAACATTTTAAAATCTATTTTCTATACTGTTAAGGTAGTTTTTTTTAAAAAAAAAAAAAAAAAAAAGACAGACATTCCCAGAGGCCAAAAACTATGAAGGGAGCCAGTGCTGAGTGTTTCAGTTTTAATGACTCACATGGAGAAAAAAGTCCAGAGCCCACACAAAGGGAAAAATCGGATCTTATCTTTGCATCAGACTAGCACCCCCAAAAGGTGACACCAACGGTGGGAGAGTTAACCCCCACCCCCACCCCCCCAAATAAAAGATGTGCCACAGAGGCAGGTGGTGGGGAAGCTTGCCTGGGCTCTCGCCTTCCTTCCTTAAGCACTAAGCCTTACTTCTCCTTTAAGAATCCCCAACCACAGGTTCACCCTCTCATAGGTTTGGGGCTACACTCTCCCCTTCTGTGCAGCCAGACAAACCCAAGCTGCGGGTGTGTTTTAATGTACTTCCTGATGCATCCTTAGGGCTGCCGAGGGTCTGGAAACAGCATGGCCAGCTCCTGTGGGGAGATGTGCTCTGAATTCCAGCCTCCTAGAATGAAGTGCTGGGGCAGCTGTTTGGCCAAGCAGTTGACAACTGCATCCTATCCTGCAGTGCCCAGATTCAGTTCCCAGCTCTGGCTCCTGACTCTGGCAAGTAACAATGATGGCTCTAGTAGTTGGGTTCCTGGTACCCATGTGGGAGACCTGGGTGGAGTTCCAAGCTCCTGGCTCCTGACCTGGACCCAACTTGGGCCATTTGGGGAGTAACAGCAGGTGGAACACCCAATCTTGCTTTCTAATAAATAAGTAAATAAATTTGAAAAATAAAAAAAAAACATAGAGCTCCAAGTTCAGTAAGGTTTCACACAGACATGCACCAGGGAAGTAATTCTCTGGAAGGAATCAGCCCAGGAACAAATAAGTAAAGACCACAAAGATCACAGATGTGGAAATAATCATATGCTGAATACAAAGTCAGAACATGTAATGTGTGAAGTGAATAAGATTGAAGTGATGGTAATGGGAGAAGAGCTTTAAAATGATGGAACTGAAAAGAGGAAACAGAGGTTCTCGACCTACCAAACATACAACTGAACTTAGGAATCCTTTAGAAAGCTTGAGCCACCAGTCAGACTCAGAGGAAGAGGAAACTGTTAAGCTGAAAGGTGCAGTTAAGGAAACTGGAGTCTAGGGTCTTTATCTTAACAGCTAATTCAGACAGGGGGCTGTGTACCCAGGACAACGGGACATTATTGTAAGTGATGAAAAGATGACCACAGACTGTGGCAAAGATGGCTAGAGGCCAAACAAAACTCTGCTTGCCCCCTTGTCCAGAGCACAGGAGGCGGGGGCTGGCGTTTCGGCACAGCAGGTGTAGCCACTCCTTGTGAGACGGCATCCCATATGGGAGTGCGGGTTTGAGTTCCTGCTGCTCTGCTTCATCTCCGGCTCCCTGCTAATACACCTGGAAAGGCTGTGGAAGGTGGCTCAAGTCCTGAGGTCCCTGCCACCCATAGGGGAGACAGAAGAAGTTGCTGGCTTCTGGCTTCAGATCAGCCCAGCTCCGGCTGTTGCAGCCATCTAGGGAGTGAACCATCGGATGAAAGACCTCTCTCCTCTCTCTCTTCTCCCTCCCTTCTTCCCTCTCCCCCTCTCTCCCTCTCCCCCTACCCTCCCCCCCTCCCTCTCTCTCTCTCCACTTCCCTCTAAAATAAATAGAGTTGTCTCCAGCTTGCAGGTGTAGATGCTGATACACCTATAGGAGAGGGCAGAGGTACCAGCAGGAGCAGCGGGAGGGTGCGAGGTTACCCGGGAGAGATCAACGGCTCGGGGTGAGAAGGAAGCCCTGGGGAGCAGCATGAGGGGCAGCAGCCTAGGCTCTGGCGTCCCTGCGTGGGGAAGAACCACCTAACGACCAGGAATACTCGCCCCACACCGTTGTGAGAGCAGAAACAAACTTCTGCTTTGTTGGAGCCATCATACAACCTGGGGCTGGTTTCACAAGAGGATTTCAAAAAGCTCATGGAAAATGGAATTAAAAGACAAGTTGGTTTTGTTGCAAAAAACTACTGAGATCATGTGTATGAGGGGTCTTCAAAAAGATCATGGAAACGCATGTTATGAAAAGTATGAAAATATTTGCACCAAAATGAACCTCTTTTAATTCTATTTTTACAGAAACTTTTTTTCAATAAAGATTTATTTCTTTAAAAGATGGGGAGGGAGGGAGGGAGGGAGAGAGAGAGAGAGAGAGAGAATCTTCCATTGCTGGTTTACTCCCTAAATAGCCATGGCTGGGCCACACCGAAGCCAGGAGCCAGGAGCCCCATCCAGGTCCCTGACGTGAGTGGCAAGGACCCAAACACTTGGGCCATCTTTCACTGTTTTCCCAGGCACATTAGCAGGGAACTGGACCAGAAACAGAACAGCTGGGACTCAGAACAGCACTTGGATGTGGGATGCTGGCGTTGCAAGCAACAGCGTAGCCCACTGCTGCACAACACAGGCCCCCTCCACACACCTCCCCAAGTCCCCTCCTGTGTCACAGCCTGGACTATCCCGACTCAAACACAGTGAGATCATAGGAAGTTTCTGTGATGGCAGAGGGCATGGGAATCTACAGAGAGCAAAGCGGAGGCAGCAGGGCGAGCTCCCAGATGGAGCTGGAGGCTTCCCGGTTCCCAAGGCCCCAGGAGGACGTTCAGCTGCTAATGATACCATCTGCTTGCAGAGAGAACACGGACGAGACACAAATGCAGCGCCGCTGTTTTTGATGGGGATTTCATACCCACCCGGATAACCTTCCCCGAGGCTTAACTCTTTCGCAGAATGCAGATACCAATAAGTAGCACAAACCCAGCCTGGTTACTGTGAGACCCTGTGTATTAAAAGTCAGCTCCTCAGTGCAGATTTCAGCCAGGCCCGCTTCCTGCCTGCTAGGAACTAGCAGTGTGCACTGGAGAAAAATCTGCAATGGATGTCAAAATTAAAAACCCATGCTCTCTCTGACCCAGAAATTGAATCAAGAATTGATCTTACAGATCTACCTCTCTATGTACAAACTTTGCCGAAGAATTGTATTGTAATATTTTCACAGTAGAAGCCTACAAGCATTCTCAACATGTGTTAATACAGGACCAGTTAAATAAATTATAGTGCAGCCATGTATTAGAATACAAAGCAGCCATTACCAAAAGTAAGGCACCATGGAAAATCACTATGGTGGTTTCCCCAAAAATTAAATGTAGGAGACCTGTATGATCCAGTGATTCCACTTCAGATGTACACCCAGAAGAAGAGAGGTAGGGACTCAGATATTTGCACATGTTGCACTTATAATGGCATTGTTCACAAGAGCCAGAAGGTGCAAGCAACCCCAGTATGCACAAATAGATGTATGGGGCTGACGCTGCAGCTCAATAGGCTAATCCTCCGCCTGTGGCACCGGCACACCAGGTTCTAGTCCTGGTCGGGGTGCCAGATTCTGTCCTGGTCACTCCTTTCCTGTCCAGCTCTCTGCTGTGGCCAGGGAGTGCAGTGGAGGATGGCCCAAGTCCTTGGGCCCTGCACCCCATGGGAGACCAGGAGAAGCACCTGGCTCCTGGCTTCAAATCAGTGCAGTGCACAGGCCGCAGCAGCCACTGGGGGAGGGGGGTGAACCAACAGAAAAGGAAGACCTTTCTCTCTGTCTTTCTCCCTCACTGTCCACTCTGCCTGTCAAAAAAAAAAATAGACGTATAGATAAACAAAACGTGGTAATACAATGGAAGATTATTCAGACTGAAAAAGGAAGGAAATTCTTAAGTATGCTACAACGTGGATGAACCTCGAAGACATTATGCTAAGTAAAATAAAAGTCACCAGAAGATAGATACTGTGTGATTCCACCTGGATGAGGTACTTAAAACACACACACACACGGTTGTATAGGATGAAGTATCCAGGAAAGAACCCACAGGCCCAGGTAGGGAACTGGCTGAGGTATCAGGAGACTCACTATTAAATACATATCTTGGGGTTGGCACTGTGGCATAGTGGGTAAAGCCACCATCTGCAGTGCCGGCATCCCATGTGGGCACCAGTTCTAGTCCCCGCTGCTCCTCTTCCGATCCAGCTGTCTGCTGTGGCCTGGGAAAGCAGTAGAAGATGGCCCAAGTCCTTGGGCCCCTGCACCCACATGGGAGACCCAGAAGAAGCTCCTGGCTCCTGGCTTCGGATAGGCACAGCGCCAGGCATTGTGGCCATTTGGGGAGTGAATAAGCAAATAGAAGACCCCCTCCCCATCCCCTCCTACCCTTCTGTCTGTGTGTAACTCTTTCAAATAAATAAATAAATATTTTAAAAATAGATGTATCTTTGTAAGACTTTCAACCATGTGCAGGTACGAAGGATTCAAACATTTTTAAAGTCTAATTTTAGCAACAACTTGTTCAGTACCTTGCAGCGCTGGTAGCATCTGGTACAGCAGAGGAGAAAGAGATCAGCTATGCTGATGAAATAAATCAAATAGAGAGACAGGGGAACCCGTGCTGCTTCTGAAACAGGGCAAATAAATCAAGTTGGCCTCCTGGGAACAACTTTTGGGCAGGCACGGGCATCTCCGGATGATTGATAGGGACTAGGCAGGCCTGGGCTCGGGGGCTGGACCTGCTCTAGGAGGTACAGTGTGGCCCTTGGAGGCGGTCCAGCAGGGGAATGGCAGGATGAAAGGGAAGGGCCCCGGGGCAGGGAGCTCCAGCTGCACCAGTGTTTGGCCTCCAGCGCGGGCGCAGGCGTGGGCAGTCGCCCGGACTTGGCAGGTTGGGAATAGCATGGAGGAAGCTGGGATAAAGGGGGACAATGAGGGCAGCAGAGTGTGCAGAACGGGCCTGGGGCCAGCGGAAGAGGCAGGTGCAGATGCAGCTGGGGGAGACAGCAGAGGACAGGAGGCCGGTGCTTTTTCACTCGAAATCACCCATGGGGAGAGTAGGCAGCTGCAGACCCACCTAGGGAGGCTGTTAAACAATACGGGTTCCCAGGTCCCATCCTGCATCTACTACGTCAGAACTGGAGTGGCAGGAGAGACGGCCATAACGCACGTGCTTAGAGTCCTGCACTGCCTGCCCCTGAGGGCGGGCAGGTTTCTCTTGTCTCCCTGCTTCTCTGTCCCTCTCTTCCCCAAGACAGACAAAGTGACCTTTTTTTTCCCTTAAAGATTTATTTATTTATTTACTTGAAAGTCAGAGTTACACAGAGAGAGGAGAGGCAGAGAGAGACAGAGACAGAGAGAGAGAGAGAGGTCTTCAATCCGCTGGTTCACTCTCCAGATGGCCACAACACCTGGAGCTGCACTGATCAGAAGCCGGGAGCCAGGAGCTTCTTCTGGGTCTCCCACATGGGTGCAGGGGCCCAAGGACTTGGACCATCTTCCACTGCTTTCCCAGGCCACAGCAGAGAGCTGGATTGAAAGTGGAGCAGCCAGGTCTCAAACCAGCGCCCATCTGGGATGCCGGCGCTTCAGGCCAGGGCTTTAACCTGCTGGGCCACAGCGCCAGCCCCCAAAGTGATCTTTTAAAGCCCACGTGAAACATGTCACTCATCTGCTCGAAGCTTTCCCTGTCTTCTCCTCCCCCACAGTGTAGCATCTTTGATCCTTTCCACAACCCCATAATCTGCTCCCAGCCCCCAGCCCCCTACCCCTACCCACAATGCACTGGTCTTTAGCACCAGCTTCACTGCTGTTTCTTGATGCAGAACAGAAGGAACCCAGCATGCTCCGGACTTGGCACAGGCCATGCCTCCTGCACGATGGCTCCTTGCCCACATGCCCCTACGCCTTGTCCCCCGACTTCCTGCAGCTCTGCGTCTGTCTCCTCACCACAGAGGGGCTCTGCGTTACTTGTCTAAAGCAACATCACCAGCCTCAACACTGCCAGGCCTCTCGTCTGGCTTTATTTTGGTTCACAGCACTTGCGACCTTGACATTGTATGTGTGAGTTATCTCCCCACACTCAAGCGTAAGCTCCATGTGAACTGGAACTTTGTTTTGCTCATGGCCACATCCTGGTATCTAGAACACATATCCATATTAGTGCATTAGTGACATCATAAATGTTTGTTGATTGAATATAAGTGCTTATGCTCTCCCCAAGTGAGTCTTGGGCAGCCACTCTGGGGTACAATCTATCAGAGTAGCTATTCTGATGTAAATTCACAAATACTAAAGTGTAGCTTATCTCTGCCTATCACAGTTTCCATTGCACATAGGGAGCAGAGAATACCCGAGTCTGTCCATTGAAAGCTCAGTGGCCAGCTCTGGGCTCATCAGGGAGTGCAACTTCTGTTGCAACATCTCGTCCTCCCTCGACCCACTTAACAGGGTGCAGGCATCAGGGCCTCACTTTGCACCAAAGAAATGGGCTCACAGAAGTAGTCTTCTCCAAAATGACTCTGCTAGTTAGCAAGAGTGTTGAGACTTAACACCTTCTGTTTCCAGACCCAAGCTATTCCCACAACATCACATCAAAGGACTGAGAAGACGTAACCTGGGCCTAGGCCGCACACCACACACTGCAGCATCAGTCCAGCATCATCACTCTTCCTAATGTCTGTGGTGCACTGACTCACACCAGCCTCAAGGCAGGTACTCAGTAAGCTTTGTCCGCTATAAACCTCACAGCAACCCAAAAAGGACATCCTTATTTTTTTAAGTGTATTTATTCATTTGAAAGAGTTACAGAGAGAATGAGAGACAGACAGATACACACACACACACACACAGATTCTTGATCCACTGTATCATACCCCAGAGGGTCACAATGGCCAGGACTGAGCCTGGCCAAAGCCAGAAGCTTCATTTGGGTCTCCCACATGGGTGGCAGAGGATCAAACACTTGGGCCATCTTCTGCTGCTTTCCTAGGCCATTAGTGATGGGGATCAGAAGTGGAGCAGCCAGGACATAAACTGGCCCCCTTATGGCATACCAGCATCACAGAAAGTAGCTTTACCCACCACACTACAATGCTGGCCCCAGAGCACCATGATTCTCAAAGAAGAAATTGAGGTCGGCAGATTGAAGAGTGCTTGCCCAGTTAACAAAATCATGTAGAAGCAAAAGTGAGCTTTGAACTGAATTCTAGCTAACTCCAGAGCCAACCTCTTAGCCACAACCTTGTATTTCCTCTACTGAACAGAGTCATAAAGACAAAGCATTCAAGTCGCCTGGAAAAGTCCCTCTCTGAACTTCCTCCATGTCTGAAGTCTTGACCACCTGCCCTTCCCTAGTTCTGTCTTCACACTAAAGTGTAGCTGATCATTTCTAAAGACAGTCGAGCACCTCCACTCATTTCACATCGCATCCATAAGCAAAGTCAGTCGCCATCTCATCTCATTATGTTCCTCTCACTAACGAGTCCCACCTGCTCTTCCAGGTTCATCCTTGTAGCTTCACCCCTCTCAGCCCCCATTCGCCACCGCGGTGTTCACAATCTTCTCTCTCCTTCCACAGGCCCTTCCCGCAGGAGGTGCCCTGGGCTGCCTGCTCCACCTTCCAGATGCGCACTTGCCTCCTTTTGGATGGGGGATGTATGTTGTGGTTCCCCTGCGACTTTTTCAGCACTGCACACTCAGCAAATGAAGAACTTGTCTTATTCAAAAATCTCTGGACCCGAGGACCCCACCCTAAGAACTGCACCGAAGGAACCGCATTCAAAAAGCTCTTCACACTTGAACCTGACTTACATAACATGCTCCTAGATTTTCCAAGAATGCCATAAAGGAATGTGACTTTGGGCAAGAGATAGATATAATTTTGCATGTGGGGGAGACATTCATTGCTTTGCACACAGGGCTGGCTGTGGTAGATATTATCTGAAGATCATAATCATTGATTCTCTCTCCACTTGTATGCACATCCCACTCCATCAAAATGTAGGGTCATTTCCCCTCTCCTTGGGTGTCTTCCTATGGAAGCTCAAGCCGCATGGAAAAGCCACGTGGAGACCAACTGAAGTGTCCTGGTTGAGAGTCTCAGCCAAGAGCCAGTAACAGCCAGCCACAAGAGAGCCATCTTGGATGTCCCAGCCCGGCTGACTCTGCCACTGCTAACACCACATGCAGAAGAATCTTCAAGTTGAGTCTAGTCAACCCCAAAAGTTTTGGGAGATAAGATATTTTTTAAGCTACTAGATGTTGCAATGGTTTGCAATAGAGAAATAGATAACTACAACAAACCACAATGCCTAGAATAGTAGAGAGAACATAGTAGAAGTTCAGGAATCAGTTGATAATGAGTGACAGTGCCTTCCCACTTGCAAAACCCTTTCTGAGAAAAGGCTTCCAATGCCACTGTCTCCCCAGCCAAGCTAATTAGGCCAGATATAAACAACTGACCTCACTGCAGATGCCTGAACACGCAAAGAGCAGAGCTTTGGGCATAGGCAATAGTGACAACTAAAGCTATCAGAGCCTCTAGTGATGACTTTTAATGTGAATTACACAGCATAAGTCAGTGGCTGGTGGTAGAATGAAAGGGTGCAACCCACATTCACGTAAGCAAAAGCCATGAAGTCGCATTGCTCAGGGAGCATCAAGGTTAGAGGTAATAGAATCCACGAGGCAGCAAAGCACAAGGCACAGAGCTGAGATCAGAGGGAGAACAAGCGGGGAGCCGGTCATCTCGAGAAGTGGCAGGGATGGCTGAGAGTGGCCGAGATACTGTAATGCTAGAGTAGAATAGTAGAGAGCGAGAGATCTTGCTTCTTAGAGGAAAACCAACTAGGTCGGTTGCTGAAACTAAATTGTATTCTGAAGGAGCAGTTCCTCTTGTGAAAGTCCCAGACATGCAACCGCTCTGTCTTCATTGCTTCCCTGTGTAGTCACACAAGGAAACCTGTGCGTGCCAGGGTTCTTTACAACCTCGAAGGGTCTTCACTGACCTGAAAGGAGGTCTACATCTGTCTGTTACACAGAGCGTGCATGCATGAATCTTTTTCTTGGAAACTCTGAGATACCCAGAAACGCTCTTGAAGCCCTATGTGCCTGAGAACACTCGATGCATGCTTTGTAACAGTCAGGACTACACCATATCGTGCTATAATTACAAGTACTCCACATCTCCGTGGCTTGCTTCTCTCAAAAACTCTGCTGCCTGTCTGGATGAGCATCTCAGGCAGCTGTCCATCCTCCATGATGGTTCGATACCACCCTATCAGCTTGCACTTTCATGATAAGCAGTGTACAGCAAGCATTCTTGGAACAACTCTCTCACTGACATTGACCTTAACCTGCCAATGGCTGCTTTCTTTAAACACCCATGACCCTTCGCAGGAACATGCTTACAGAGAACACTGGCAATGGTAGAGCACTGTCCCGCCCAGAAGCAGCTTTCAATGAGCAACAGGCAGGAAACTGGTCGACAGGTACCCCAGTCTCAGCTGGAACAACTGAAGTGATGCTGTCTCCAGGAGCTCCAAGTCTAGTAGCCCACAGGTTACTGGCTTTCTGTTGCACCCTTGGTTGGCTTCTTCGCCTTATCTGCCTGCCTTTGTTGCTATTTCCTCCCAAACTACTCACCTCCAGGTCATCTTTTTTATGGCTACTGATGTCTGCTGTGCCAGATGTTAAACCCCTTGTAGCAAAGTTATTAAGACAGTTGGAAATAGTGACTCTTCATAGCAAAGGTGTAACAAAAGCAAATGTTAATAGAAGTAAAAGATAGAAAATAATTCCAAAGAGAGTATCCAGTAAACATGTAAGCAGTCTGAAGATGTAGTGAAATGTATGTCAAGTGATTGCATTTCGGCTCAGCCCTCTGCAGGGCATGGGACTAGTGTTGTACATTAAGGCCGCTGAGAAACCCAAATGAGGTGGGGGAGGACGGGCCTCAACATGGCTTCCCCAAATACCACATGAGCTAAATTCTGAAACGTTGTTGTGTTTTTCAGTGAGGTACTTGGAACTTTGAAATGATTTTTGTGAGAGAACATATTTTTAATTTCCATGAGAGTCAAAGGCTTGGTGCTCCACTAAATAGAGTTCAACAACCAAAGAGCACAAAGACCCTAGTGGGGCGGGAATAAAGGCAAGGGCTACAGAACAATAATCAAACAGAAAGGTGCAGGGAACCAGGGACTTTCCCAAGCCAAGAGGTAGGGGAAGAGCACCGAGGAGAATTACATCCACTATTTTTTATTAAACATTTATTTATTTGAAAGTCAGAATTACACACAGAGAGAAGGAGAGGCAGAGAGGCAGAGAGAGAGAGAGAGGTCTTCCATCCGCTGGTTCACTCCCTAGTTGGCTACACCAGCTAGAGCTGAGCCAACCTGAAGCCAGGAGCTTCTTCCAGGTCTCCCACGTGGGTGCTAGAGCCCAAGGACTTGGGCCATCTTCTACTGATTTCCCAGGCCATAGCAGAGAACTGGATCAGAAGTGCAGCAGCCAGGACTCGGACCAGCACCCATATGGGATGGCAGCACTGCAGGCGGTGGCTTTACCTGCTACACCACAGTGCCGACCCCTGCATTCACTATTAAAAGCTCCCATCCAGAAGTAACACAAGTCACTTTGGCCAAAGTAAGTCATCTGTCTGCGTCTGGTTCTAGGATAGTCCACTTGTCCCCACTGTCAGACTGGCCGGGACCAGACATTGGCAACTCTACCTCTGTGCGTAGAGAGAACGGAAGGAATTCAGCACTCTCGTCCCATGACTTCTTTACCTCAACTGAAGTTGTCTTTGATCCCCGGAGGGCTCCCTTAGGGAATGTGATTCTCCCCACCTTAGAGTCAGAGCACACGTATTTCGGGGCACAGGACAGTAAGGTGATCCAGTGTTGCAGTAGATTCATTTCTAACAGGATTCATTCTGAGAGGAGGAGCATGGTGGGGGCAAGAGGCGCGGAGTCACCACACAGACCCCTGGAGGGAGTCGGATGAAAGCAAGCCCAAGGAGAGCAGCCTGCAGCCTCGTTTATTTCAGTTGCTACAGCTGCTTATATAGCCAACGCGGCCAATCCGGTCAAGGGGCGGTCTGTGCCCTAACCAATCACAGCCTGTTGCCAGCTAGGCTCCAAAGCCATCCAATCACAGCCTGTTGCCAGTCAGGCTCTGTTGCCAGGCAGTTTCTGAAACCATCCAATCATGGCCTGTTGTCAGTCAGGCTCTGTTGTCATGTGGTTTCCGAAGCCGTCCAATCACGGCCTGTTGCCAGGCAGTTTCTGTTGTCAGCGGCCATCTTGGCATGACCTTCTCACCTTCTCATTCCACTACAATCCAGCAGCTGGAAGGGTGACCATAGGTGTCAAACATGAGCATAACTCAACACAGAGCCAGGCGGCGTGCCCACAGCTGCAGGAATGCGGTGCTGGGGTAAAGGCACACCCTGTGATGGCTGCTGCGCTGCCACCCCCAGTGCAAACCGAGGAGTGCCTGCCTCTCAGCAGCCCCGTGACTCCACTCCTTGGTGTCCAGCACCACACGAATGGCTGTGGAGGTGCAGGAATGAAAGCCTCAGTTCCCAGGCAGGCACACTCTTTACTGAGAAGTGTCAAGACACAACATGCAAACAGGAGAGCTGGGAGATTTACAAGTCCAAGGTTTAAGAAAAACACGTTACAATGCTTCCCTCCCCTTTACCGCAGCACTTCTTGAATGTGTGTCTAAAGGCATCCATTTCCTACTGCTGTTCTAACAAATGACCATGAACAGATTGGCTTTCATCAATACTTCTCCTTCCACCCTTGGGTCAGTCAGAAGTCCAAGGACAGGCTCGCTGAACTGCAGACAAGGTAGCACCCAGGCTGCTGCTGCTGCTGCTGTTTTTTTTTCTTTCTGGAGGTTCTCTGGCAGAACCCACTTCCTGCCCTTTTCCAATGTCTGCAGGCTGCCTCCATTCCTTGGTTCCTGGCCTTGTCCTCACATCTCCAAAGCCAGCAGCACAGCAGGCTTCGAACCTCCTTCTGTCATCCTTTCCTCTCCAAATGCACTGGAAAAGCTGCTCTGCTTTGCAAGACTCGTGTGGTTAGATGTGACCCACCCAGATAATCCAAGATAAGCCCCCCCATGTCTTTAACCACATAAACAAGGTGCATTTTGCCAGGTCAAGTAACCTGTTCACAGCGCCTGGGGAGTAGGAGGTGGATATCTTGGGGTAGTCACTATTCTTCCTATCAAAACACATTAAAAAATTGTGTAAACCCTTACTTTCATGAACTCCACATTCAGAGTATAAAGAACAGTTGGCAGAGATGCACACACAGACAGAGCGGCTCCAGATGGAGGAAAACATCCTTTCTAACAATGAAGGGAATGCACATGTCAAACAACTTTGATGCCATCATATTCCTTATAAGCTAGCAAAAATAAATAACCAGGATAGAGATCCACTGTGCATGTAGCTTCTGGGAGATAAACAGTTGACGAGGCTGTAAACTCTCAGCCTTTCTGAGTGCAAGCAACTTGGCGATAGGTAGAAAGATGTTCACATCTTTTTTTTTTTTTCAAATATCTCATATTTAGGGCTGTTGACCCAAGGAAATGACCTCAAAAAGAAAATTTTAGAAGCCATTGATCTAAACAAGCCTTCAAAGTCACATAATTTGTAATAGAGAGAAACTGGAGACAACCCAAATGTCCCAAAATAGAGCTCTGGATGAGCTAACTGTGGCATATTTACAAGATGGACTGTGCCATCATCATTAAAAAGACAGCTTTATGGGTTGTGTTGACTCTGGGTTATGTGGACCTGAAATATTATTAATAAAAGAGCACAGGACAAATGGCAAGTGCATAGCCATTTCAATCACAGAAAAATAAATAGTCTTATACTGTTGTTGATAAAATAAAGACAATGTGGATGTAACAATTTAATGTTGAAGATCTTCTAGAGCATTGAATAGCCAACTTTTTAAAAGGTAAAGGAGAGATTGTGGCAACTGATTTTTTAAAAAGTGACTTAAGGCAAAGTGAAATGTAAATATGCATGTTCATGTATATGAGATGTGTTTATTAAATTGACAGGCACCTGCAGTGTACGTATCCAGTGAGGAAAACAGAAGAATAACAACGGAGGGCACCTGGGCTTAATGAGCATCCAAGAAACCATAGGGATTATAGCCCGAGCAATCTACTGTTTGCGGAAAATGGAATTAAAAGATAAGTTTATTTCAGTGCAAAAAAGCCTGAAACCCAGGATAGTTTTTTCATAATACGCATTTGCTGTGAATTTTTGAAGATCCATCATATAAAAGAATTTTTGTCCAATTCTGTGGAAAAGACTAAAGAGCATTTTTAAATTGTTTTTAGAAATACTAAATTTTATAAATACTTGCTAACATTTTGTGAAACATTTTTAATAGAATTTGGCATTAGATAATAGTGTGAGATTATTGATGTTTATTGTTTTTGTTTAAAATGCTGATTGAGGGCGTAGGGGCTGGTATTGTGGCATAATGGGTTAAGCCACTTCCTGCAATGCCTGCATCCCATATGGGCACTGGTTGGAGATTGGCCACTCTGCTTCTGATCCAGCTCCCTGCTAAAGCGCCTGGGAAAGCAGTGGAAGACGGCCAAGTGCTTGGGGACACACATGCTCATGGGAGACTCAGAAAAAGCTCTTGGCTGCTGGCTTCGGTCTGGCCCAGCCCTAACCATTGTGGTCCTTATGAAGAATGAACCAGTGGATGGAAGATCTCTCTGGCTCTCTCTCTCTGCAACTCTGCCTTTCAAATAAACAATAAAATCTTTTTTTAAAATGCTGATGGGGGGGGCTGGTGTTGTGGTACAGTGGGTTAAGCTGCCAACTGTGACACTGGCATCCCATATGGGCACTGGTTCAAGTCCCAGCTTCTCCACTTTCCATCCCACTCCCTGCTAATGCACCTGGGAAGGCAGCAGAAGATGGCCCAAGTTGCTTGGGCCTCTGCACCCATGTGAGAGACCTCCAAAGAAGCTCCAGGCTTCTCTATGGCACAATCCTGGCCAGTGTGACCATCTGGGGAGTGAACCAGTAGATAGAAGATTCTCTCTCTTCAGAAAAAAACAATGTTGCTTTCTTACTATCGTTTGTTTTAAAATGCTCTTTTAAAACAGTGGAACTATGTAGAAAATAACACAGAAGAAAGTAAAATGTGTCACCTAAAGTCCTAAGAAATAATTATTGTTGACATTTTATAAGCATCATGTTAGCCAGACTCATCTGGTCACGGTTCAACCAGAGAATCTGCAGGAGACATATGAGGGGACATCAAAAATTCACTGAAAATTCAAATTCTCTTTTAACCCCATTTCCCCATGGACATTATAAAGCCCCCTTTCACATTAATAGATTCATTGCACAGAATTGGTTTACACAACCCTGGGGCTGGCTACACAAGTCTGACGTCAGCAGGACAGGCCACCATGAAAGGTGGGGCTAAGGAACTCTGGGGCACAAGTGGAAGCAGCTGGATTTGGGCAGAATTTCTCCTTCAGGGAAACCCCAGCTCTACTCATAGAGGCCTTTGAAGTGAATCAAGCCCACCCAGGTTACCCAAGAAAGCCTCCCTTACTTAAAGCCAATTGATTAGGACTTTAATCTTATCTAAGGAGATACCTTCACAGCAATGAGGAGTGTTTGATTGAGTAACTGGAGTTTAGCCCAATGAAGATGACATGTCAAAGGACCATTCACCCCGCATCAACCTGATCCTCAAATACACCTCCTCAAGCCATACTTAATCTCCAAATAAAGATAACAACCATCATACTTCTGCCTAGTGTGTACAACTCAAATCAAATTAATATTTTCCCAAAATCAATGGATGCCATGTCCTCACCTTTCTCCTGTGATATGCTATAACTTATATATTGGATAAAAAATTAACTATTGGTAATACAGCTCATGTTAGATGATAAGGGGATAAAAGTGAGAATATCTTATTATGTAAACATTCATTGGAATATAAAGAAGAAACACAACTACAGTCCTCATTTTTGCAACTGGTACTTGTGACTACAGTCCTCTCTTTGTCCTTAGCAAGCACCTCAGCTGAGTGTGGTTCTTTACATGGTGGACTGATCCCAGCCTGCATTCCTAAAGGATCTAGGATATTAGTTTTCCACTGACTTTAATCACAAGGCATGGTAGTACTAGGATGTTCAGAGGAATGTCCTGTATTCCAGACACACTCTTCCTTACCTCTGCTATGAAGCAGGGGCCAAGTTTCATTGGTGGTCCAGATAATCACCCGGGCCTGCAGAGGAATTATTTCTTTGCTGAGTCAGAGGCACGAGGAGCCCAGAGTGGCCAAGCAGCAGTGTCAACCTCCAGGTCAACCAACCACTGTTGTGTATGTTAGTAAAATGGTGTCGTCTTATCTGCAGCACCATCTATGCCCCAGATGCCATCCTGGACTCTGGCCTCTGTTGTCACCTTGGACAGTCAGCTTCAGTCCTAAACCCAATGGCCCAACCACAAGCATCAGCTCCACCCGACCCTAACAGGATTCACCGCTCCCACTTCCCTACCCTCTTCAAGAGCATAACAGGACCTGCTTCCCACACACGTGCTCCCTCTCCTGATCTCTCTCGACTCCCCTCCCTCTCTCTCCTTCACCCTTTCCCTCTGGCCTGTTGGGTTTCCCCTACCTGACAGTAAACCTTTCCCTTAACTCTGGTGTTTGGTGTGTTTGGTTGTGATCTTACAGTACATCTTGATAGGAAGAGTTCACCCTTTGGAACTAAAGCCTCCAGCTCAGCAGAGCTTAAGGAAGTAGGGATGGGAAGCAAACATTTTGCTAGAAGACAATTAGACATTTCTATTTCTCCCCCTTCGACTCCCAGATTCGCTAGCTCTGGCTATGAGAGAAACAACACCACAATGGCCATGCTGGTGTGAAGCATATACAAAAACTTGGAGAGCACTGTCCCTGCCCTGTCAGGTGCTGCCACTGGCCAGTGCCACAACTGAGTCTTCAAAAGGCCATTCCTCCATCATACCAAGCCAATCAGCGAGATAGAGAAAGTGGTACCAAATGGTGGTAACTGGTTACCAAAGGCAATGTAGACTGGGTACTGTAACAGCCAAGGTGGTAACCAGAAAAGTCTGACCAGCTGAGACTTGTGCCCTTGGTGGGCTGAACCTGGTGTCCCATGCTGCTAACGGGGATGAGGGAATGACTGCCAATGGGTACAGGGTTTCTCTTGGGGGTGATAAAAATGTCTCCAAATTAGACAGTGTTATGGCTGCAAAACTTAGTGAATATACTAAAAATTATTGAATTATACATCCTAAAGGAGTAGATTTTATGGTAGAAAACTCATGGTATTTGATCAAATAATTTATAATGTCTCTACTCTTTAAAATATGCGTTCAAATGCATACGTTGTAGAAAGATTTGAAAGTACATATAATACCAAAATGAAAATTATGTAAAATTCAAAAATGGACAAATGGAAGAGAGAAATACAATTTCAGCTTTCAAAAGACTAGTGCTTTGATACTTAATATCTACCTACTAAGAGCAATACACACTAAAGACATGACCTGCCTACGACAAGGATTAAATGTTTATATATGATCCTTCCCAAGATGTATACAGATGGGGTAAACTGCCTGCTTAGCCTTCCACCCTCCTAAACATTCAGTATAGTTCATGGAGAAGGTTCCAACAGCGGTCATACCTCAGGAAGAAAAACCTGTGCCTAGGCTGGTTCCTGAAGTGGACGCTGAACCGTGGCTGACCCAGGAGAGAAGACTGAGCCCAGAAATATCAATGGCAGAGACTCTGGTCACACGGCTTTGCTAAGAACATCTTGCCTCTTGTGATGCCTGTTAATAACATACGGTGTCCAGCAGTGTCCATCATGTGTACTCACTGACCTACACATGCGCTTCCATCTCTGGGGGAAGCCATTGCGCAGGTCCCTCCTGCTTCTCCGTAACCTAGCCCACCTGGCAGCCCCTGAGGGTGAAGGAACTTCAGCCAGGCCTGTCAAGGATCATTCTTGAAATAATCTCACAGCATCTCTCACGGAGAGGGCCATGCCCAGGGCCAGGTCACCTCAAGGGCCCTCCTGAAGTCTTTCTTGAACACCAAAATGGGACTTTCTGGGGCCTCCAGAGGCTTTTCCCTCCAGAGAGGCTGAAACTTGGCTCCCTGGGATCACTACTCTCCTAGGGCCCTCCCCCTCACTTCCTGCAGCCAGCAATGCCTTGTGGGAGGCAGTTCTTTAGAGAGAGCCTGCCTGATTGATTGATTTTGATTTCCACTGAGACTACTGTGTTCATGGTTTGGTTTTTTGACTCATTCCCCCTGTACTTCTGTGATACCAAAGCATCTGAGAAGTTCAAGAATATGTTCCTTGTGTCTGTTTAAACAGTGTTTTGTTTCTGAAGGGCCAGCTTAAGTGCAGGGGTAACTACCTGGCTTCCCAGCCTAAGAAATCTTCAGGGGAGCTGGTTCCATTTGATAGAAAACAAAAGGTGGGCAGGGTAGGGGCTGGAAGAAGCCAAACCTCCAGGCTTCAAGCTCTGTTTCCAGTGTGCACATCCCACTCAGGGCTTTAAATAGCTGCGCTTTGCTGCTTCCGCATCCTCGTGATCAGTTCCTGTCAGTGGGAACTGCATTGTGAATTCACACCTGGAATTCCTCAGTTCTGTGACTAGATGAGTGCCTGGAACCTAAAAGATCCATCTGAAGAAAGTCCAAAGAGCAGAGAGGGAGATAAAAGAGAAGTGAGAACCAGGGGGTGGGGGGCAGTTTTCTTAGCATCACACAAGGCCTACTGTGAGTTCAATACTCAATACCTTGCATAAAGTTAATCAGTGGACTCCTACTTTGGGGCCTCAGTGTCACGCTGGTCCCATGGAATTTACAAGGCTCTGTGTTCGGGGTAGGGGTCTGGTTCTACTCAGTCCGAAGGGCCCAGAAGTTGCACCCAAATCCCCTAGGAAGGCTTTTAAGTTTGTCACACTCATACATGTCTGTGTGTGTGTGTATGTGCAGATGTATACACATATATACCCCCAAACAACCCCAGAATGGGTCCTGACACAGAGAGACAGCCAGAGTGATTTGAAAAGCTCCCTAGGTTACTCTGCTAGATGATCTTATCTGCAACCCAGCCATTGCCCTGGCTGAACACACACACACACACAAAAAGCCACAAGAAATTCTTTCCTGCTTGCCTACAAATGCTGCTTCCCTCAACGTACCAGTTAAAACAGTAAGCAGAGCTCGAACTGGTTTAAGACAAAGGAAGGTAGTGATTCACTTCAGTGTGGCTCAGGTGCAACACCCAGGACTCATATCCAGGATATGATTCCATTCCCTCTCTGTCCTCAGCATTGGTTCCAATTTCTGGCCCCATGTGATCGTGGCAGTTTGAGCAACTCCATGCTCTCTCCTTCACGTCTGGCATGGAGACAGCATATGTTTTCCCCAGGGTTTCTGCTGACTATTGCATTGCACATCATTAGCTCATGTCTGAATGAGTCACCATGACCAAGAACAGGCAGCCTCACAGCACATGGTTTGGGTAGTGATCCCCCAGGTTCTTCCTCGAAGGGCTTTACTTAGATCACTAGGAAGGGGAGAAAGGAGCCGACCCAGATTTTTCTAAGGCTTCCTATTCTGAGATTGACACTCAGGAACTCGGCATGCCCTGGGTGTTCCCTGAGAGGGGGGAGCACATGGAGAGAAGGTAGTAGATGGAATCCAGGCCCACGATTGCTCACAGTGGGCACCCTGGGTTCAGAACCAAGTCAGTCTGAAAGGCCCAGGGTTTTCTGGAATGGATTCTATGGAACTCCACCCAGACCTCCTCTTCAAGGCCAATGTATTTATTCCTCAGAATATCAGCCACTAACCGCTCGCAGCTGCAACCCTCACTGAACATCATCTTCACCCCACAAGGTTATATCTTGCTCAAAATTATGCCCCTTGGGGCCAGCGCTGTGGTGTAGTGGGTAAAGCCACTGCCTGTAGTGCCAGCAACCAATATGAATGCTGGTTCAAGTCCCGGCTGCTCCACTTCCCATCCAGCTCTCTGCTATGGCCTGGGAAAGCAGAGGAAGATGGCTCAAGTGCTTGGGCCCCTGCACCCATGTGGGAGACCTGGAAGAAGCTCCTGGCTCCTGGCTGTTGTGGCCAACTTAGGAGTGAACCAGTGGATGGAAGATTCCCTCTTCTCTTTCTGCCTCTCTGTAACTCTGCCCTTCAAATAAGTAAATATTTAAAAAAAAAGATTGTGCCCCTTCCTGGAGGGCAGCCCATAGCCCTGGCTGGTTGAGGCCAGGCTGTGAAGTCCAGGCCCTTTTCCTTCCATGTGGACCCAACTTCCTCACCTCTAGGTCTCCTTCTAAGGTGCTGCAACCACACTGCTGGTCAGCTTCTCACTCCAACCAATCCTGCCTTCATCGTGTCCTTACAGGAGCACATCCAAAAAGCAACCCTTTCAAAAATCCTTCTGCACATAATTCTGTTTTATATTCTGTTTCCAGGGGAACCCAATATAAGATCTAAATCTTCCACTCATTCTAAGAAAGTAAACACAATGGAAAAGAAAAGAAGGAATTACTTTAATTTCAGGTTAGCACTGGGTGCAGCTGGACTTTCGTTTTGATGTTAGACAACCTTGTTAGTTTTGAAGAGAAATATTGTGCATGGGGCCTGGAGTAGCACAGCTGCCTCCGCCAGCTCTTCTTTCACATTTTAGACACTCACAAGTGCCTTCCAGACAGCTAAGAAGTGCTACGTGGAACATTCCAGAAACCAAGTGCTTCTAGGCAGCAAAAGAAGGAGAGGTGAGAAGGCAAAGAATTTTGTAATTCACATGGGTTTTATTACATTAAATTCAAAGAATACTGTGTATGGCCACAAGACATTGATTTCGTGGCTGCCTTTTCCCTAGATGGTTTTATGGCAGCAAATGGAAGTGGGTAGGGTATAAGTCAGGATAGGCGAGGTTGTATCCTGACAATAAATGGCTCTAAACACTCCACAGCTTAGGACTACTTATTCTACATATCCAGGGAGGGTCGGCTGCTGCTGGGATCCCATTAATTTTCAACTGGGGACTCAGGCTAAGGGAGCAGGCTCAGTCAGGAACATTGCCAGTCATGGTGGGATTGTGAGCCATTTATGCTGATTCTTAGCAGTTTCTTCTCAAAAGTGGCCCACAAAGCAATTCATACAGCTGCTCCCGAGTTCAACTGGTAGGAAGGATGCAGAGGAGGGCAGAGACTGAAAACTGGAAATTCAGCACCACATTGAATGTGCATGGCTCCCTAACACCATGGACAGTTCCCGTGGTTCAGAGGACCTCTGCTGCAGAGAATCCCCACAGTCCTGGGGCAAGTGTATTTTGTGCAACCCAGAAACTCCACGCAAACGTGACCACGTTTGTACTCGTCAAGAGGTGCACCGTTCTGGGGTAAATAACTGGTTTTTATCATCTTCTCAAGTAAAAGCAACATTTGAGTCATGGAAAGACACCTGCAACTGCTAATAATACAGACATACTTGAGCTAAGAAGACTTTCCAATTTATAAGCATTTCAGTAGAATTAGAGTTTCCATAGCCTAAGGCAAACCCACATATATATTTTTTCTGACACTGGAACATAGATAGATAGATAGATAGATCTTCCAGTGTCAGAAAAATGTCTAAAAGGTGAATCTGATAAGGCAGAGGAACATGAAGATCTTTGCCCATGATCCTGTCTTGGCCTTGTCCACTAGAATCAAGGCTCAGCTCCACCTGCAGCACAAGAGCGGATCTGGCCTGTAGCGCTGGCACGATTTGCCCCAGAGCTACTGGCCTTCAGAGTCTAGCACACCAAGTCTGCACCCTGTCTGCCACTCACCAGGCTGGAACTTGAGCAACCTAATCTCCCTGAGCCTGCATCTCCCCATCTGTGAAACGCAGATGGCCATGGTCTTTATTCACGTAGTGGTGATGAGGACCAAGCGAGGAAATCTGCCTGGCACTCAACACGCCCTCAGAGACGTCGCCATCACCCAGCAGCAGCGGTGGCTTCGTCATCTTCACGTTCACCCTCACCGTCATGGGCCAATCTCTGGAAGGAATTAGGAAGGTCCGAATACAGCTCAGACAGGAAACATTCCACAGAACGGTGGAAGTCATGGTTTTCTCACATCTAAGTTCATGGTATAAGGACATGTTCTAGATTGCTGATTTCAAAAGCATTGTGATCTCATTCATTAACTGACTAGTGATTTAATGCTTTACTTAAAAGGCTTTAGAAAAGTCTGAGTAATACAGTCCTGTTGTTCCCCATTCCATTTCAGCAGCGAGCACAGCACCACGAAAAGGAGTATCTTCATAACTGAACCATTTGCATCTGCACTGAGAAATGGCTGATGACATTTCCGATTTCAGTCACCAAAATGGTTCTTTGTCCTCTTCCAAATAACAATGCCATGGGAAAATTAGCACAGAAATCACGTTACATTACTCCTCGGGTAAACGTGCAGATTTGCTAGCTTTACGGGGATGCTTCAAGCAAAAGACAAATTTAAATCCACCAAAAAAAAAAATTCCCCTCTAAACTTGCTACCAAACTCTTATTTGCATATTCAGATCATTCCTAGATGAAGCATGCTTTGTGGGGATAGTGGTTTTTAGGATGTCACAGTGAAGGAAAACATCACATATTTAGCAGCTTGAAGTGATATACATTTCATTTTTAAAAAAGATTTATTTCTGGGGCCAGCACTGTGGCGCAGTGGGTTAAAGCCCCAGCCTGCAGGGCCCACATCCCATAGGGGTGCCAATTCAAGACCCAGCAGCTCCACTTCCAATACAGCTCTCTGCTATGGCCTGGGAAAGCAGTAGAAGATGGCCTAATCCATCAAAGAATGAGGTACTTTCCTCTGAAGGGAAGAGAGACCTTCCACTTGGCTTATGGCACTGCCTAAATACTGATGGAGTTTGTAGACTCAAAAGGCTTCCATAGCCTTAGCAACTCACGTCAAGAGCCTCAGGTGATCACTGATGTCATAAATAAGAGTGTCTACACTTACTCCTCATGTAGAACCTCTGTCCTTAATGAGTTGCACTATAAGAATTAACTGTAGAACTTGTTCTCAAACAGTACTTTATAATTTGTATGTGTGTGTGAATGCAAACTATTGAAATATTTACTTAATACAGAGTTGGTCTTCTGTGTATAAAGTTAATTAAAAATGAATCTTAATGAAGAATGGGATGAGGGGCCAGTGCTGTGGCTCACTTGGTTAATCCTCCTCCTTCAGCGCCGGCATCCCATACGGGCACTGGGTTCTAGTCCCGGTTGCTCCTCTTCCATTCCAGCTCTCTGCTGTGGCCCGGGAGGGCAGTGGAGGATGGCCCAAGTGCATGGGCACCTACACCCACGTGGGAGACTAGGAAGAAGCACCTGGCTACTGGTTTCAGATCGGCATAGCTCCGGCCGTTGCAGCTGTCTGGGGGGTGAACCAATGGAAGGAAGACCTTTCTGTCTCTCTCTCTCTATCTATCTGTCAAATATATATATATAAAGATGTATATATATATATATCAAATGAAGAATGGGATGAGAGAGGGAGTAGGAGGTGGGAGAGCAGGTATGGGGGGAACTGCTATATTCCTAAAGTTGAATCTATGAAATTTGTATTAATTAAATGAAATCTTTCCTTAAAAAAAAAGGAAGAAGAGGACAAAGGAAGGAAGAAGGAAGGAGAGAGGAGGAAGGAGGAGGAGATTTTGGCCCCTGCACCTTCATGGAAGATCTGGAAGAAGCTCCTGGCTCCTGATCAGCTCAGCTGTGGCCACTGTGGTCATTTGGGGAATGAACCAGTAGATGGAGAACGAACCAACCTCCCTCCCTCTCTCTCTCTACTTCTCTGTGTAACTTTCAAATAAATAAAATAAAGCTTTTTTAAAAAATTTATTTCTCGGCCGGCGCCGTGGCTCAACAGGCTAATCCTCCGCCTTGCGGCGCCGGCACACCGGGTTCTAGTCCCGGTCGGGGTGCCGGATTCTGTCCCGGTTGCCCCTCTTCCAGGCCAGCCCTCTGCTGTGGCACGGGAGTGCAGTGGAGGATGGCCCAGGTGCTTGGGCCCTGCACCCCATGGGAGACCAGGAAAAGCACCGGGCTCCTGGCTCCTGCCATCGGACGAGCGCAGTGCGCCGGCCGCAGCGCGCCGACCGCGGCGGCCATTGGAGGGTAAACCAACGGCAAAAGGAAGACCTTTCTCTCTGTCTCTCTCTCTCACTGTCCACTCTGCCTGTAAAAAAAAAAAAAAAAAAAAAAAAAATTTATTTCTCATTTGAGAGGCTGAGAGAGAGTGAGCCATGCTCTTTATCTGGGTCTCCCACAGGGGTGGCAGGAGCCCAAGAACTTGAGAATCTTCTGCTGCCTTCCCAGGTACATGAGCAGGAATCTAGATTGAAAGCAGAGCAGCCAGGATAGGAACCAGGACTCGAACTGGCACTCATATGGGATACCAGCATTGCTGGCAGCAACTTAACCCCCTGCACCTCAAACACCAGCGCCAACACCACACATTTCTCACTTCACAGTGCCTGCGGTTAGGAGTCTGGGCCCTCTTCAATCATGGTGTCAACAGCACTGGATTCTCATCCACAGGCTCAGCTAAAGAAGGGTCCACTGCTGGCTCCTGAATGGAGGCTCTGCTCACCTCCTAAAAGCCCCTTCTTCAATTTTAGCAAAAGAGAAGGTCTCTACAGTGAGTCTACTAGTAAGTTTGTCTTATGAGATGGATGCTGTGGTACAGCAGGTTAAAGCCAGTTTGAGTCCCAGCTGCTCCACTTCCAATCTAGCTCCCTGTTAATGCACATAGGAAAGCAGTAGAAGACAGCCCAAGTCCTCAGGCCCCTGCACCCATGTGGGAGACCCAGAAGAAGCTCCTGGCTCCTGGCTTCAGATCAGCTCAACTCTGGCCATTGCAGCCATTTGGGGAGTGAACCATTGGATGGAACCATCTCTATCTCTACTTCTTTCTTTCAAATAAATAAAATAAATCTGAAAAAGACTGTCTTATATAATGTAGCATTATCACAAGAGTGACATCCCACACCTTCATCATATTCTAGGTTGGAAGCAAGTCCCAATTCTTACCAACACTTGAAGGCAGGTGTTCCCCAAAGCCATGAGTGCCAGGAGTTGGAAATTATGAGTGCCATCTAAGAGTCCACCACATAGCCTGACAATAAATGTCAGCTACTGCTAGATACACAAAAAGCTATTGATTACAACATTGAAAAATGTGGAACAATTTATTGGCCATCACCTGCGAAATACAAGCTCAATATGGTGGAAGTATACTGTGTCAAGTACTTGAGATAGTTGAACCACCAAACCAGGAGAGGCAGCTTAAAATTCTTTGGCTCTACTAATGCTTTCAGATTTCAAAACCCATACTGGCATCAGAAAATTGACCCAAATGTAATAATGATAGGAGTTATTAAAGAAGTGCAATAATAGTAATCTAAAAATAGTTCTTTTTAAGCTCTACTTTCATGACCACAGCTGTCATCTCCTCTCCTTGTCACTGGAATCAAACCTCTTCTTTCCATTCCCTCCTTCCTTGAGGACAATGTCAGATGTTAAAGCTCCACTCTCCAGTTCTGTCCCATCATTGTCCCTGGTTTCAGCAAAGTTTAAGTAAATCCTCCATTCAATATGCTGGCTTCACAAATCCCTGGGCACTCACTTCAACCATCTTTATCTATGGCTCTTCTCTGTATTCTGACCGTGTCTCAAAAATCCTCATCCCATCTTCCCTCAGCATGGTGTTTGATGCTTTCTGCTCTGTCACACCTTCAATCCAATCTCATCCACTTTCTCCCTCACCGAGGCTTCCAAGGTCTGGACCTATGCTTTATCTCCTACATCAGAGTCTTCCTGTGTCCATGTGTTTGCAAAACAAGCCAGATCTACCCTTTCAAACCCTCTCGCCATTTGACTTTATTTTTATTTTCATACTATCTTAAAAACAGGCACATGTGGACTGATTAGTGTCCATCCTGCCACATGCAGTTCCAATGCCCACTCCTCTCTGTCCTGCAATGGCCCTGGAAGACTGATCCCTGTGGACTGCATCTTCCAGGGGCCCCAGTCAGCTGCCTTCTGGTGGGTTCTGATCATGGGAAACACGAATGAGAGATTGGTGGGTGAGCAAAACAGAGAAGTCGGGTACTACCTAGCACCACACACCCACCCCAGCTCTGACGCTGAGACTCTAACATGAAAAATAGGAAAGCCTGCCCAGCCCCTTCTCATCTACAGACCAAAAGCCCAGAATCACTAAATGTGCAGTGGCCAATTCTCTTGCTTTCGTGGAGTAAGTGTAGGCACACTGCAGCTGAGGAGCAAGCAAAAGACATCTCTGGGCCCAGACACTTTCCCAATACAATTAAAGCCTCTACCACTGGGCGAGGAGCAGGAAACTCCCACACACACAAGATCTGCCAAACACACAGGACAGAGTTTGATTTCTGTGAGGAGGAGAGGCAGGATGACTGTGAGACTCTCCACCCTAAAACCCTCTCACAGAAGACGTAAGACCAGGGCTACAGCAGACACCAGAGAAACACCCTGACCTTTGCCCCCAGACTAGCAAGTGCCAAGGAAGAAAGCAACAATAGTCTACCGCCAAGGGCGAGGTAAGGGCATGGGGAGACCCTTCTGTGGAACAGGTGCACAGGGAATGTGGAAAGCTCAGGATGAAGGAAAACTCTCTGGCACCATTCTAGAAAGGTTCACACCAGGGGATTTTGAAGTTGGTGGTAGACAGAACATAACCACGGCAACAACAGCACCCGAATCCAGCTCAGCTCCTCCTAACTCAACTGACTCATCCTCTCTCACGCACCAGCACCACATACACACACTAATAGCCTCGCGGAAGAAATTCCATGCCCATTTCTAGGCACAGCTATGACAGACCTTATGCTCTAGTATTCTATGTACAATGGACAGCATTCAGTAAAAAACCATAAGGCCCACAAGTACACCCACCCAAAAACAAGGAAAAACACACACTGCCAACAGACAAATCAACAAACAGTCCCAGACTAAGAGATGTCCCAGATGTTGGAACCATCAGAAAGAGAATATAAATTTAATGTGATGTACATGCTAAATGCTCCAGTGAAAGACTGGGTAGCATGCACGAAGTGTCAGCATGGAGAAAATTCAAGAGGAAACACTTAGAAATTTTAACACATTGTAAAATAACAAAGGTGAAGAGCATTTTTTTGTCAGTAGAACTGATTCAATTGAGGAAAGGGGGTGGGGAGAAGAGCTTAAAGGTAAGTCAGTAACAATTACCTACACAGATATGTGAGAAGGAAAAGAATGACAAAACGGAACAGAGCATCCAAGGCCAGTGGTCTAGCAGACATGTAATTAAATACCCAGAAGGAGAAGAGAACAAGAATGGAAATGCTTTAAGAGAATAACTGGGGCTGGGACAGAGCTGTGGTACAGCAGGTTAAAGCCCTGGCCTGAAGTGTCGGCATCCCATATGGGCGCCGATTCAAGACCCAGCTGCTCCACTTTCGATCCAGCTCTCTGCTATAGCCTGGGAAAGCAGTAGAAAATGGCCCAAGTCCTTAGGCCCCTGTACTCATGTGGGAGACCCAGAAGAAGCACCTGGCTTCGGATCGGCTCAGCTCGGGCCATTGTGGCCAATTGGGGGGTGAACCAATGGTTGGAAGACTCACTCTCTCTCCCTCTTTCTCTTTCTCTCTCTCTCTCTGCCTCTCCTATCTCTGTGTGACTCTGACTTTCAAATAAATATTTTAAAAAAAGAGAATGACTGAGAATTTTCCAAAATTGATGAAATATGTCAAATCATAGATCTAAAAATCTCAGGGAACCCAAAGAAGATAGACTTCTCTCCAAAAGGACAGAGATGCATCATATTGAAATATCAATATGCAAACCACAAAGAGGATATTGAAGGCAGCCAAAGAAAAAGAACAGAATGCATGCAGAGAAACCAAGGTACATTACAGAGAGGTCTTGCCAGACCCCATGCAGGCCAAAAGACAACAGAGACATATCTTTAAAGTGCTTAGAGGGGGTAGACTCTAATTCAGATTTCTACAAGGGGCAAAAATAACTTTCAAACATGGAAGTAAAGAGTTACACAAAGAAACAAAAGCGATCCTGGGGCCGGCGCCGTGGCTCAACAGGCTAATACTCCGCCTTGCGGCGCCGGCACACCGGGTTCTAGTCCCGGTCGGGGCGCCGGATTCTGTCCCGGTTGCCCCTCTTCCAGGCCAGCCCTCTGCTGTGGCCCGGGAGTGCAGTGGAGGATGGCCCAGGTGCTTGGGCCCTGCACCCCATGGGGAGACCAGGAAAAGCACCTGGCTCCTGGCTCCTGCCATCGGAGGAGCGCGGTGCGCCGGCCGCAGCGCGCAGGCCGCGGCGGCCATTGGAGGGTGAACCAACGGCAAAGGAAGACCTTTCTGTCTGTCTCTCTCTCTCACTGTCCACTCTGCCTGTCAAAAAAAAAAAAAAAAAAAAAAAGCGATCCTGAACACTAAGTGTTAAAAGCAAGTAAGAAGCAATCTCTTCCAGCAAAAAGATCATTGAACCTAAACAAGAAGCTAGAGTCATGAAAAAGAACTTGACTATGATGTTGCAAGTGACAGGAAAGCTAATGAGTTGATCTGAAAGGCATCTGCCTCCGTAGAGTACCCAGTGGGTCGACGGGAGTGTAGAATTGGAGTTTAGGAGAGAGAAGGGGCATCTGGGAATCACTGCCAAGCTCCTGGGGTGAGCAGTGAATGCGGCAGACAAGAAACCACTCTGTAAGGGTGACAGAGGAGAAAGGGGCGATCCAGCGCCAGAGTTGCTGTCCAGCTCTCCAGAGCCGAGCAGCAAGAGGGGCCAGATGAGAGGGCGAGGAGGGCTAACAGTAACTGAGCTTTCAGTACAGCCAGGCATCGTCCTAGGCACATGACACTCTTATCCTTACCAGTAGTGCTTGGTCCTCCCAAACAGGTGCTTTAGCCCACACAACAAATGCAGAAACTGAGGCACAGAAGTTAAAAGATTCCCCTGGGGTCACAGAACAGGTGGTAGAACTGGGATCCCAAGCCAGAGGTTTGTCCCTTCCCCCCTCACCATGTAGCCACCAAGAAGGCAGGCATGAAGCACCACTGTATTCAGAACCAGTCTCCTGTCAACCCCGGCAGAGGTCTAAAACCTGGAGAGGAACCAGACGCCCCAGCGTTCACTGAGAGACTGACAGAGGTTCCTGATGGAGGACTTCTGGCCTGGCCCTTCCACGACATACAGGCACTTACGTCCACAGAACGCGTCCAGTCTAGACCCTGGCTCCACACCTGGTTTCCTTCTAAACCACCATGCTAATGCTAAGCCCGTATGCTCTCATCCACTCGCATAGGTTCATACCTCCAGAATTCCCTAATGGAAGAGTACAAGTTACCTAACCCTAGCGGGATGGCATGAGTCATAGAACTTTTAAAAATAGCCTAAGGTATTTCTTTAGTCAGGAGCATAATTTCTCTTGCTCATAGAGAGCAGCATGTGGCTCTGAAACACTGGTTATAAACAGCCAGGGGAGAGTTTACAAGGGGGAAAAGTAAATGATAATAAATTCAGAGTCTGGTCAGTGGCAGGAGGGACAGTCTCTCCACAACGCTCTAACTCAGAAATAGTATTTTCTGCCAGAGATGATAGGATCGCTGGCTGCGAGTGCAGAACTATAGAATAAACAGAGGTTCAGCTTGTGTCTGTTTTCAGCAGTCCGCAAGGGGAGACGGAGGGCGGGTGTTTCACATACCAGAAATTAGGATGTAGCTTTTAGAGCATTAGAACAGGGAGCTGAGCTTTTGACAGGAGCAGAATTTAAAACTCTCCAGGGTCTATTTTAAGCTCAGCTACGTCTGAATTGACTAACAGTTTAGGACCTGTTATTACCTCCTATACCAGTCATGTTTTATGGCTTCTCATAATTATTTCAACTCTATTTCACAGTTCTTGAAGGTCACAAACACACGGTAAGTTTATAGATCACACGAGTAAAAATAGGTTCTCTCAATAAAACAACGTGCCACCACAGGAGTCCTTTCTGTGCTACTCTGCACCGCACGGCAAAGCGCTTAGCCACCTGGCAGAGCAGCGCTCCGTGCATCTGAGATCTTATCTCCATCTGATTAATCATAAATAGTTAGCTGGAAGACCATACTGAATCCTTTAGCTTTTCTTATCAGCAAATAGAAACAGAAAGCAATTTACAAATAGTGCTGAAATCAAGGATTTGAGGGTCTCCTCCAAAACTTCCCTATAAAGACCGATTTCCTTCTGGAAGGGAGACTCATGCGTGTTTACTGCTTTTCTTACTGTGCTTCCAGGGAAGAGAAGCGTAGGGAAAGGCAATCAACATAAACTGTGGGGCCTGCGCTGTGGCGTAGCAGGTAAAGCCGCTGCCTGTTGTGCCAGCATCCCATATGGACACTGGTTTGAGACCCGGCTGCTCCACTTTCAATCCAGCTCTCTGCTGTGGCCTGGGAAAGTAGTGGAAGATGACCCAAGTCCTTGGGCCCCTGCACCCATGTGGGAGACCCAGAAGAAGGTCCTGACTCCTGGCCCTGGATTGGCACAGCTCTGGCCACTGTGGCCATCTGGGGAGTGAACCAACGGATGGAAGACCTCTCTCTCCCTCTCTCCCTCTCCCTCCCTCTCCCTCTCTGTGTAACTCTTTCAAGTAAATAAATTAAAAAAAAAAAAAAAAAAAAACAGTGAGTCAGCCTCTCTACAAGTCCAAGACAGGGACTCCCTGCTCATTCAATGGCTGGAGCCCTGGGCTGGTCACCCCAGACCCAACTGCCACTATCAGGGCTCTGAATCTTTGTCATGCTGGATAACAAAAGTATTTTCTCCATCTGTCTTGATGGGTGAACGTTTGGGAAACACTGCTTTAGAGTTCTGGGTCTAGCTATTTGTCTTTCATGGGCCTAGGAAAATCCTTCAGTCGCTCTTTAGAGGCAAAATGTAGATGATGTTTAATGAAGCAAGCTCAGCCTGGAAAGCCCAGAGCCGAGAGAAGGCAAAGCCAGAGCACCTGTGAAAGAACACATCACAGCCGGGCTGCACACATCTCACAACGCCTCAGGAGATACTCGGGCACCAGAGACGTAACAGGCCAACGTGAACTCTTCAATTTGGAAGAACAGGACTTGGAAAACTGGGCTAGAATCCGATTTGAAATCAGTCCATCTCAGCTGGAAGACTTTTGCCAAAATCCTGAGAAGGAGCTGGAAGTTGAGCCAGAATACACCTGCCATGCGCATGACATTCATCATTGACATGGAAGTCAACGCTCTTTTTGTTTTTAGCATACTAGGCATCGCTCACCCACAGGTATATTTCTGCTCTCAGCTGGTTCTCCTTGTTGCTTCTAGAGACCAGAGCCTTGAAATACATCTTCATAAACCAGTCCAGAGTAGTGAGCTTTGGGAAGACGCAGCCAAGCACCTGGGCTGCATGTTTTCCATAAGGACTTCCCCGAGCCAGATTAGTCGCATTCCCAGGACTTAGCAAGGGATTTCAGGGTCTGTTTGCCTGCAGCAAAGGAGCGATCTAGTTTTTTTTTCCAGACTTTCCCCCAAACCCTGACCCTGGCAGGACTGTTACCCATCTGCTGGTTCCCAGAGTGAAGATGGGGCGTGCGCTATGCTCTCTGTGATGTTAGTGTCACCATTCCAGTTCCCAGAGCACCCTCCTCACTCTCCCAGCAGCCTCCACCGGCTCTTTCCAGAGTCTCGAATGCATCTCCCAGCCTTCACTCCCTATAATCCTTGACTGCTAGTAACCTTCCAACATAAAGAAGCCCCAGGGGCCGGCACTGTGGTGTAGCGGGCTAAGCCACTGCCATGATGCCAGAATCCCATAAGGGTGCCGATTTCTCTGCCAGTGGCCTAGGAAAAGCAGTGGAAGGTGCTCCTGGCTCCTGGCTTTGGCCTAGCCCAGCTCTGGCCATTAAAGGCATTTAGGGAGTGAAGCAGTAGATGAAGATCTCTCTGTAGCTCTTTCAAATCAATCAATAAATAATAAAATAAATAAAAGCCCTACTATTTTATATGAACTAAACCTGTTACTTCTTCCCATACAGAGAATTTTGTTCTGATCTATAACAGAAGTCCATTCTGTCAAACCCACTCAACATTTTAGAATCTCTCCTTTCCTCCCTCTTTTATATGTTAAATGGTCTCAAATTGAATTATAATTAAGATAAAATTTTATTTTTGCCATCCACTGACTTAACTAACTCCCTGCCCCCTGGATGATAGCTTGCTAGGTACAGTGTCCTGTTCTGCTCACTCTTAGATTACACACTCTGGGACCGGCGCTATGGTGTAGCGGGTAAAGCCCCTGCCTACAGTGCCGGCATCCCCTATGGGCACCAGTTCGAGTCCCGGCTCTCTGCAAAAGCAGTAAAGGATGGCCCAAGTCCTTGGGCCCCTACACCCAGGTCAGGGAACCGGAAGAAGCTCCTGGTGCCTGGCTTTGGATCTGGACAGCTTCAGCCATTGCAGCCACGTGGGGGAGTGAACTAACAGAGGGAAGACTGCTCTGTCTCTCTCTCTCTCTCTAACTCTGCCTTTCGAATAAATAAATAAATCTTTAAAAAAAAAAAAAAAAGATTATAGACTCTCCTGAGGTCCACAAATGGCAAATACAGACCAGTTGTGATTTCAATATTTAGTCCAAACTTCAAACCTGATTTAGCATTAATATAACAATTACACACTTCTCCTTCAGTTCAAACCTACTTTCTCAGGGCAGCAAAAAGCTATGTGGTTGGGTTTATCTCAGGACCACTGTGCACCGTTGGGCAAGCTGGACACTGGACAACTTCAAGAGAGTGGGAGAAGGCCACCATTCTCATTCACGGACCCCTTCCTAATTTTCACAAGTGGCTATTTGGTGGGGGCACGTCTCAGCTTCTTCCCCGCCTCGCCCGCTGCTCCTGAGTCTAACAGCGGGGCAGAGGCCTGGCGTCAGACACAAGAAACAGCTTCCAGGAACCAGCGCCTCCCTCAGCTAGATGCACACTCTCTGGGCTGGCTGACTGGCAAGGAGGCTTTGTGTGTGCACATGCGCAGGGGTAGGGCCTGGCCTAGAGACTCGGGGAAGATGTCTCTGTTGCTCAGCTGCAGTCCCATGACCGGGGAGACACCAGCTGTCCTCTGTCCAGCAGCTGCCACTTTGCTGGCAGTTTGCCCACACATACTCACACTTCTGGGGTGCCCTTCCCTCGGGCCAAAGGCCCCCCTGGTCAGGACTCGGGCAGGTTTGGGTCTGCTCTTTCTCCCTAGTCCAGGGAAATCCTTGCAAGTCTACCCCAGGATCCCCTGCGGCCACAGCGCTCAAGGATTCTCCGTTGTGGACACAGATGCCCCTTTGTTTTTCAACTGCCAGGAGCACACACAAGGTCTCCAAAGTCTCCCCCGGCAGTTTCTCCCCTCTCTCCGGAGGACTGGGGGGCTCACAACAGGACAACGTTTTTCTCCAAAGAAATTCATCCCTTTAGATTCAACAGGAAGACAGCTTCGTGGCTCATGGAAGAGGAAGCTCTGAACAGAGCCCAAGGGACCCCCGGGCAGCCAGGCTGAAGGTCGGCTTGGGATTCTCCCAGACACCCACTACACTCCTGGCCAAGAATTTACCAGGGCTAAAGAACCAAGTATGAAATACATCAAGTTTGCCTGCCTGTGATGCCCTGGCTAGGACCTGCGGTACAACGTAGAACGGTCTTGTTCCAGAGCTTAGGGAGAAAGGTTCCAGTCACTGAGTGTGGGGCTAACTGCGGGCAAGACTCCTGTCTGTGAGGGTCAGAGGGTGAGGAGAGGGGAAAGGCACAGAAGAGAGGGATGCCTATAATTTACTCATGTTAACCTCATTCGGACCATAACCAACCTCAGACTTTTAAAAGCCAAGTTACCAAGCAGGATTTAGAGTTAAAACTGATTACCAGGGCCTGTGCTGTGGTGCAGTGAATTAAGACACCCGCAGAGCCAGCATCCCGTAAGAGCACCAGTTCAAGACCCGGCTGCTCTGCTTCCAACCCAGCTCCCCACTAATGCTCCTGGGAAGGCAGCAGCTAACAGCTCAAGTGCTCAGATCCCTCTTGGGAGATCCAGAATGAATTCCCAGTTCCTGGCATCAGCCTGGAGCAGCCCCTGGCATCAGCCTGGAGCAGCTCCAGCTGTTGCCAGAATCTGGGGACTGAGTCAGCAACTGGAAGATCTATCTCTTGGCTCTGCCTCTCTGCACTTCAAATAAAGTGAAATGAAAATACAGTTTGTGGACAAATGGAATTAAAACATAGTTTATGTAGGTGCAAAAAGTTTCTGGAATCTGCGCACGGTTTTTGATGCTATGTGTTTTCCATTAACTCCCCAAAGACCCTTTGATGCATGGATTTCAAAACTTTGGGGATCAAAATAAACACCCTTTAGTCGCATTTCTCTGCAAACATTTTGAAGTAACCTTGTAAATGGAGGAGCCCAGATTCTGCTCCTCTGTCTGTATGACCACAGTATCTCGACTGACCACCATTTTGTTACTCTGAGTAACTCTCAACTCAATACTCTTTTTGACACACCACACACTTTAAACCCTAGTCCCTGGCAAGTGCGCCTGTCAATACCTCCATCTGAGCCCTGGCCATGCATCCCTGCCCCTTCAGCCAGAAGAGGGGCATCAGCCCACCTGCCCCTTCCCAGCCCAGCCCCTCGGCATGAGCGCACAGTCCCACCGTCTCCCAGGAAGTTCTCTGGGAAAGATGTGGGCTACAGGGTGGAATAAACCCTGTAATTTATTCCTGTCACAGGAAACTTGAATATTAGCTAAAATCACAATAGAAAACCAGTCACTTGGGAGTAATGCAATCAAACATTTTGCTCAGTCCAAACATACCTGCAGAAGGGAAAACAATCCCAGCTGTCAGCCAGTCTCAAGAAATCACCGAGTTCTCCGCATCACTGGCTGGAGCGCCTGACGTCATGTTTTCAGGACAAAGGCTGGCTTGAGTGCTAAGCATGGCTAACGTGGTCCCAGGGGAAAGGCAGCAGCACCGAGGTCCCACCACAGTGGCCCTCGGCCCAGGAAGGAAGGGTGCCACCCTTGAAATGATATGCAGGCAGGGGCTGGCACTGTGGTGTAGTGGGTAAAGCTGCCGCCTGCAGTGCCAGCATCCCATATGGGCACCAGTTCGAGTCCCAGCTGCTCCACTTCTGATCCAGCTCTCTGCTATGGCCTGAGAAAGCAGAAGATGACCCAAGTCCTTAGGCCCCTGCACCTGCATGGGAGACCCCAAGGAAGCTCCTGGCACTGAATTGGCACAGCTCCGGCCGTTGTGGAGTGAACCAGTGGGTGGAAGACCTTTCTCTCTCTGTCTCTCCTTCTCTCTGTATACTTCTTTCAAATAAAATAATGAACTCTTTTTTAAAAAAGGGAATGTGTAACAGCAGCCTAGGATATTAAGCCTGCACAGATAATTACAACGAACTGAATTTCCCTTGCTCCTAAGGCTATAGGCAGAGGAAGGCTCTCTTATTTATTAAGAAAGCATAAGAAAGTATTTCCCAGCTAGATACTAGAAACTAAGATCACTTAGAAATTTATGCTACAAAATGCCCAGGGGCCGGCACTGTGGCATAGCGAGTAAAGCTGCTGCCTGCGACACCAGCGTCTCGGATGAGCAACGGTTTGTGTCCCAGCTGCTCCACTTTTGATCCAGTTCCCTGCTAATCACCTGAAAAAAGCAGTGGAAGATGGGCTAAGTGCTTGGGCCCCTGAACCCATGTGGGAGACCCAGAAGAAGCTCCCGATTCCTGGCTTTGGCCTGGCTCGGCCCTGGTCATTGGGCCATCTGGGGACTGAACCAGCAGATGGAAGATCTTGATCTCAATTCTGTGTGTGTGTGTCTCTGTCCCTCTCAATCTGTAACTCTGAGTTTCAAATAAATTGCACAGCTGGTCTACAAGATGAAATAAAGACACAATGAAGGAATCAATCATTAAAGTTGACATAGCAGGAAGCCAATAGCTCAGCCGTAAAGGAACTGTTGACATTAAGGTCTCTCTAAGCTAGCAGGACCATTCCAGTGTAGAGTTGGGATGGTAATACTAGGTAGAAACTCTGGCGCAGCAGCGCTCACCGTGAGTTTGGGTGCTACGTTATGTGTTCTGCATGTTTATGCAACAAGAAGTCTGTGCTGTTGTTCTTCCCAGCTCAGAGAGAGAAGCTGAGGCACAAAGAAGGCAGGTAACTTGCCACAGTCTCCCAGGTGGGAAGTAGCAGCACCGGGATTCGAACCCAACAAAGCCTGTGCTTGTCCACATCTCACAATGCAGGGTCCCGTGTTCCAGCTCCTTTCTATGGGTTGCACGGGAATCACAGGCCCAGGGTTTAGAAGATACAGCATCACTGACTGACGCCCCTGGCTTGCTGGAAACCTGGGCCCCAGATCTGGAATGTGAAAATGCCCCAACCTGTCTTGTCATCTAACTAAGACGCATGGCTTTGTTTGGGTGCCCAGGGCCAGGGGAATCCACTGTGGCACAGCAGCCAGGGATGAGTATGTGCCACCACCCTCAGCTCCTGGGCCGCAGGGTGAGTGCCACGCGTCTGCCATTTCTCACCATGCCCTCTTCAGCCAACAAAGCAAACACAAAAACCTCAGGCGAATCTGACCAGCCCAGACCTCCAGGTACCCACAGAGAAGTGCGGTTTTGCCAGATTCATAACAACTTAGGATCCATCCACGCAAAGGGGCTCTTCCGGGTCCCACTGGTACCCAAATGCAGGTGACAGGGCCAGCCTAGACTTTCATCTCTGCACAGCCAGCCAGGGGTGCAACTGTCCCAGGGCTCAAGCTGGGCACGTGCATTCTAAAGGGCTGAGCGTGGATGTCTTCTGTTTGCAGAGGCCTTGCTCCTGCCCAGAACCTTCCTTTAAAATCTACCTCCTGGGTTCCTGCAATGAGGGAACAGTTCCTGAACTGAGACGCCAGTGGCTCAAGGGCTCCACCTTGCGGAAATCTGGGAAAAAGAGGCCTCGCCAGACGTTTTCTGCATTTCCCAGAGCAGGTGCACCTGAGGAAGCCCAAGGGCAGACAGGGGCTACAGGGAACCCGTGGAGCAGTCAGGTGTAGCTCGGACCTGTCGGGGGGGAGGGCGGCTTGACACTGTCTCCCTCCCCCAACCTGCCTTTCGCTGCACTACGCCCCAGGGAGGGCAGCAGGCCACAGTGGCCTCTGGTTTTCCCCCAGGTCTATGCCAGGCACATGGAGTTTGGTGCCTCTTGGCTCTACAATTGACAAGACACTGGAACAATTCTTCCCCTTCAGATAACTAGAAGCAATCAGTTTTGCTACATTTTTTCATCAGGCCCGGCCACCGGATCCCTCCCATCCCTGCCCAGGGCAACAGACCTGCCTGCCAGCCGCAGCTAGCCCTCTGGCCCTTGCCCATGGGGCAGGAGCTGCTCCTGCAGCTACCAGCTCTCACCAACCCCTCCCCAGGCCGCCAGCACTCTGAGGTGGGTGGGGACCCTATACGCATCAGAGCCTCCCCAGCATCGTGTTTGGGGGATTCTGGGAAAAGCCACGAGCTTTGCTATCGATTCGAACTGGAACAGAATCCTGGTTCCATCGGTCTCGCTTTAAGGGAGGAGTAGCAGCCCTCTGAAGCTTACCTCGCATCCGAGGGAAACATCCTACAGACTCCGCTTGTTCAGGGAGTCCACTCTGCTCCAAGGCGAAGGTCAACTCTGCCTGGTTTATGGCTTCATCGCCATAATGAGCTAGCACAGTGCCTGGCACCCAGCAACACAGAAATATTCGTGGAGGGAAGGAGGGGGGAGAAAGTATCTTCCCAGCAGGATTACCCAGGGCCTTAAATGAGAGGACGCGTACACAGGTGGCTCACATGGGCCCTGTAATGACGGTTCCAGCTGCAGCTTGTTCTGATTACGCGAAACCAGGCTTCACGGTTCAGCTAGTTATGGCCATCATTCCTCGTTGAAGAAACATTCCCTGGGCGCCGCTGCTCGTCACGCAGGACAGGGCGCTACAGGAGTAAACAGCGGGCTCCCTCCCTGAAAGTTGCTCGGCTGAGGCCGGCGCTGTGGCATAACGGGCTAAGCCTCTGCCTGCGGCACCAGCATACCATATGGGCACCGGTTCTAGTCCCGGCTGCTCCTCTTCCAATCCAGCTCTCTGCTATGCCCTGGGAAAGCAGTAGAGGATGGTCCAAATGTTTGGGTCCCTGCACCCACATGGGAGACCTGGAAGAAGCTCCTGGCTCCGGCTTTGGATCAAGCCCAGCTCCAGCCATGCGAACGGTCACAAGCACAGGAGGTCATGAGCACACAGAGTCGAGCCAGGAGAGAAGGCAGGAGCAGGGGAGACCTCCGGGAGGGAAAATGACTTAGCAAGTTGAAGCCCTGAGGCCCGTTGGCAAAGCTGGGGCTCTGGAGCTCAGTGTGCGCACCTGTGGGACAGGCTTGGAAGAGACTTTTAGTGGCCTCCCAGAGATAGGAACGTGGATTGTATCTGCGTGATGCTTTCAACTGGTTAGACCCCTGTCTCTCAGAGACCCAACAAAGCATAGTCCAGGTCCTCCGAGATATTAGGCTCCAAACCCTGAGACCCACACCAAACAGAGCAGAAACCCGAGGCCAGCACTGCCTCGAGGCTGGAGTCGACGTAGATGCAAGTGAGCGTCGCTGTCTCATGCCGGCACGGACCACCGAGATCCCAGAGGGAGAGCACGGCTGGGGGCCTCCAGGCTGTGGGCACCTCACTCCTCAGCAACGATGCTGCCCCTTGGGGACTCGCACTTCAGCTACACTGCCCTGTCCTAGTCCTGCTCTGTCCTCCAGACAGTACCTCTCTCCCTGAAGACCCCGGGGTCTCCTGCAGTGCAAAATCCCCGATGTCCTCATCACCCGGGGACTCTGCCACTGCGTCTCAACTGCCTTCTCCCATCCTCTTCACCCCCCAACATGTTCCAGGTCCCGAATTCCCATGTGTGGCATCTCCTCTGAGCACCACAATGCCCTCTCCTTCCGGACACCTGTTCAAGGACCCACCCCCTCCATCAGTCAGTACGAAGTAATATAATGAAGTATCTGAGGCAGACGAACTTGATAAAGCAATGAGGTGTGTTTTTGGCTTACGGTTTTGGAGGTGCCCGGTTGGGAGGTCGAGGGCCTGGTGATGGCTGAGGGCCCCAAGGCAGTCAAAGCAACACAGGGCAAGGGAGAAGGAGTGCACACGTGTGTGTGCTGGGCCCTCTCTCTCCTTATAAAGCCACCTGGATTCCACCATGAAGGCTCCGCCCTAATGACCCATGCTAAAGGAACCACTTTCAATTCCCCACCATGTTCAGAGGTGCCCTCAGTCCTCGAACTCCTACTTCCTCCCAACCCATGAGCATCTCTGTATGCCTTCGTATTCAGCTCAGAGTCCATAATTCATCACGTGACTGCTAGTAACACTCAGGTCAGTAACCAGAACTGCTCCTCATCCGTATCGTAACCCCACATAGAAAATTCCAGGGAAACCCCCAGCCCTGGTCTGCCTGGAACAACCCAGTTTTTTCCAGCTTTCACAGCCCCACAGCCACAGCTGCTAGAGAAGAAGTCATAAACAAGGTCAGCTGGATCCATTGTGATCTCCGTCTTCCACACCTTCTCCCCTCTGCCCCTACACCCACTCTCCAAGGAGTTTAATTCAAGGGAAATGGAGGCAGCAGAGGCATGTCTACGTCAGTGTACCAAGCACAGACGTACCCCTCCCACCCGCTTCCTCCTGTTGCCTGGAAGAAACATCCTTCCACCTGTGCTCTAATGCCCTCACCTGCTCAGGAGGCTCCCATTGCCTGCTCACACCTCTTCACCAAGGCTATGTCTCAGTGAATCCTTACTTGAAGAGATTTGCAGTCTCAAACTCTTATTCTGGGGCCTTCCAATCAGCCTGCTGGATACTGAATTTCCAGTCTCTCAGCTCCCTTTTGGTTTTTCTTGCAAACCAGCCCATTCTCTCTTGGGCTCATTTCTTTCTCGTAATACCTTGATGAGAGCCCCATTGATTTCCAACCTCTTCGTGACAGATGTTCCCCCTCGGATCCGTTCTCCACCCAGGCCAGGAGGTCTACATGTAGGGATTGCTCACAGCTGCCTTGGCTAACGGGGATCCCTGGAAGGACAGGACAAAGACGACGACGCTGAGGCATTTATTCCCGGGCTCCTTCTCAGCAAAGCCGCCGTGAGCTTGCTGCCCCCTCTCACTGAAGCACGCTATACGGCCACCCTCTCTCCACATTCTCTTCTGGCTTAAGAAACTGCTCCTTAGATCTTAACTCACTGAATGTAGGTACAGTGTCAGCCCTGAGCCCAATGTACTACCCCATCTCTACAGCTTCCTGCTCAGAGCTCCCAGACTGTCCTCTGAAGCCCTCTCAAATCATCTAATTAATTGCTATCCTCATAAACACATGAATATTCTGAATTTTTTCAGTCACTTTTCCTTCTAGTCCTCCCCCCCCCCTTTTTTTTTAACTTTAAGGGACCAATTTATTTTAACTAGGGTCCTTTAGGCTGCAAATCTTTCAGATATCTCTCAAGAGATCTTCCATCTGCTGGGTCACTCCCCACAAATGGCCATGACAGCTGGGGCCAGGCCAGCTGAAGCCAGGAGGCAAGTTCTCCATCTGGGTCTGCCAGGCACATTAACAGGGAGCTGGAATGGAAGTGGAGCAACCAGGATTTGAACCGGTGCCCATATGGGATCCCTGCATTGCAGGTGGCTCCTCAAATAAATGTTTTAAATCTTAAAAAAAAAAAAAAAAAAAATATATATATATATATATATATATATATATGTATATGTTGCATTCTACTTCCAATCTTGGGTTCTTGACTCGGGGTCCCTGTGGACTATCTCTGTGTGTCCAAAATCCTACAAAGAGGATGATCATCATATCCCTGGGGAATGAGGGTGGAGACTGAGAAGAGGAAATGTGGAGAAGTGACTGTGGAGAACGGAAATCAAGCTTACCAGGAGATAGCAGGACTGTCCGTGTGAAGTAGGCAAGCAGGAACTCACAGAGGCTCCGAGCTGCCTCATTGCTGGACTTCTCCTCCCACAGCACTTGGCTGCTGGAGTCCAACCACGGAAAAGCTGGACTGCCACATTCCAGAGTTGGGGATTTTCCTGCACACAGTAAAATGCAAGTGCAAGAGTGCAGGGTATTGATATAAGTAGACAAAAAAGAGACACAGACTCATAGATTGGGAGAAAGTAGATTAGTAGGAGGACTAGGGGTCCTGATGGAGCCAAAGACTCGTGGTACAGGGAAGGGTTGAACAAAACTGTACAAGTGTGTGTTTATCTGCACACATACATAGCAAATACTTGTAGGAAGACACTTCAAAAAGTTCATGGAGGGGCCAGCGCTGTGGCATAGCAGGTAAAGCCACTGCCTGCAGTGCCGGCTTCCCATATGGGCGCCAATTTGAGTCCTGGCTGCTCCACTTCTGATCCAGCTCCGTTGATGGCCTGGGAAGACAGCAGAGGATGGCCCAAGTCCTTGGGCACCTGCACCTGCGTGAAGACCTGGAGGAGGCTCCTGGCTCCTGGCTCCAGATTGGCCCAGCTCCGGCCACTGCAGCCAGGTGGGGAGTAAACCAGCGGATAGAAGATTTCTCCCCCCTACCCCCCCCCCCAGTCTATAACTCAACTAAATAAATAAACCTTTAAAAAAAAAAAAGTGAACTTTTTAGAGGGGCAGACATTTGGCCTGGCAGTAAAGATGCCACTTGAGACACCTGTAGCTCATATCAAAGTGCCTATGTTTGAGTCCCAGCTCCACTCCCAATTCCAGCTTCCTGCCTGCCAATGCACACCCCGGAAGCAGCAGGTAAGGGCTCCAGTGGTGGCTTCTTGGTGCCCAAGAGAGCCCTGGATTCAGTTCCTGACTCCTGACTTCCACCTGGCCTAGTCCCCCAGCTCGCTCGCTCTCTCTCTCTCTCTCTCTATATATATATATATACACATTATACAATATATATTTATATATAATCTGTCCTTTGGATACATGAAAAGAAAAAAATCATACAAAAACAAAAGTAAAAGATAAGGGTTTTTTTTTCTTCATATAAAAAATTTTAGGGGCCATCATTGTAGTGTAATGGGTTAGTTAAACAACTGCCTTGGATACCAGCATCCCATGCGGGGGCCGGTTCAAGTACCCATCTGCTCCACGTCTGATCCAGCTCTCTGCCAAAGCATCTGGGAAAGGATTGGAAGTTGGTGCAAGTCCTTGGGTCCCTGTACCCACTTGGGAGACCTGGATGAAGCTCTTAGCTCCTGGCTTCAGCCTGACCCAGACGTTGTGGCCTTCTGGAGAATGAACCAGCAAATGGAAGATCTTTCTTTCTCAACCTCTCTCTGTAACTCTGCCTTTCAAATAAATAAATCTTTAGAAAAATTAAATACATGCATAGTTTTTTTCATAACAAATTTTACAAGAGCATTTTAAAGACCCCTTATATATATACATTTTTTGATGATGGTTGCTCCCATACTTATAAAGAAACATTTTTGCTAAAAGAGGACATAGAAAAAAATGATGTAGCTATGAAATAGTTTATTTCAACATATTAAGCCAAAAATAACAAAACAACTCCTTTCTTTGGATGAAACCCAAATTCTGTACAAGCAGAGTACGCTTGACTAATTAGATATTTTAACAAAAAAAGCACTTAGCTACATCACACCTAAATAAGCTTTTCACATATACAGTGGATACCAAATAATTTTGTTAAATAACCAGACATTTGGAAAAATCAAAATGTTGCCTCAAAAGAGTTAAGTACACAAGTTAACAATATTGGGAATCTGTACTGCACCTAAGAATAAGAAGCCATTCTCAGCCCCCATTTTTCACACACATCTTCTTTAACAGAACATCTGTATTTGAAGGACTAACTTCTTTCTTCTAAGATCCTCCTTCAGATCAGTAGCTGTTTACAAAGCAGCAGAACCATTTAGAGGGAAAAGGAAAAAATAAAAACAAAACATAACAAAAATAGAACAAAAGGAAATGGTGAGGAACAAAGACAACAGATTTCACTTCTGTGTCACCATCAGAGATTCTGCTGGGGAAGATTCCCTGAGGCAGCAGACAGGTCCCTCAGCCGGGTTCAAAACACAATCCCTGACTATAGGACGACTGGGCCTTCACACAGCCCATCAGCAGCGTCATCATGGAAAACCAGCTGGGACAGGCAGCCTCCAGCTTCGCCTACTACCAAGGAAATGTGGGGATTCTATTACAGTGATTGCTAAAGTGTAAAAATGCAAAATGCTGAATAGTAAATAAATTGTTACAGATGTAAACTGCCATGTCTTCTCAATCATCACCTTCTCCATGCACAAAGGAAAAATAAAGCAGAAAGCCCTAGATGCTCCAAAATGAGACAACTATAAAGTTTCAAATATCAGCACCTGGCTAGGATCAGCTTACACTGAAAGAATAATTATTATTGTATATGATTGGACAGAAAAACCCAGCACTGTATCAAGCTACTTTCTCAAGTCCTTCCAGGCCATAATTCTATGAGCTATAATAGAAAAATCTGAGCAAATGGAGTCTATCATGGAACTGTAAGTTCTTATATCTCTATATAATTAACTTAACCTTAGTTACTATAGCAATGATTTAAATATGAGTGCTTAAAAAAGAGAAAACAGTTGTACACATGCTTTTTTTTCTTTACCTGTGAGATAATATTAAAAAGAGATTCCACAGCTCTTTAAGAACTAAGAATTACAGTGTCAAACATCATAAAGAAATGTGTAACCTGGAAGCCCGGAATAGGTAGAGAATACTAAACATAACAAACCAGTGTATTAAAATCCAGTATTTTATATTAAGACGTCTTCATCCAAATGCAGTTAGGTTTATCGCTACTATAAATAAGCTTCACATTAAGGCACCTGTCATTATCTATGAGACAGATTTAGATTCAAAACAAAAGAATATGCTCTATAAAATTTTTCTTGCACTGTGATATTATTACAGACATTGGCAGAGTTGTTTTTTTTTTTTTTAACATGGTTCTTGTTTTTTTATTTGAAAGACAGAGCAAGAAAGATTGACAGACAAATACATCTACCGTCCACTGGTTCACTCACCAAATGCCCACAATAGTCAGGGCTGGACCAGGTCAAAGCCAGGAGCCAGGAACACAATCCAGCTCTCTAATACGCATGGTAGGAATCTAAGTACTTAAGTCACATCTGCTGCCCTCCCAGGATAGGCAGTAGCAGGAAGCTGGATTGGAAGCAGAGCAGGGACCTGCACCAGGCACTCTGATATGGCTGCAGGTGTTCTAAGCAGCATCGTAACTGCTGTGCCAAACGCCTGCCTTTGGATATCATCAATTTTAAATGTTAAGTTTTTGTATGGCAGTAGATAAGTATCTTTGAACTTATCACCTGGATATAATTCAAAAAGTTTCTGTGTATTTTGATACCTTAAAGTTTCATATACATTAATGCTGTGATACTATATGATATTCTAATTAATGAGGGAATAGCCAAAAATCAAATCAAGATGGATGGCAAAGAACTAACTAGATAAGACACGACAACCTCAACGCAAAATTATATAGCAGGGGCAGTAACTACGAGATCTTGGCCAAGTCCTTTAACTTCTGTGAGCCTCACTCTCTCCATCTGTGATACTGCGACAAGAGCTGTTCCTCAGGTTCATAAGGCTATTGTGAGAGAAAGCGAGATGTAAAAACACCAGCCCTGAACACACAGACAGTGCAGTCGTACACCAAACAGTGCTGGTTCTGATATTTTCTCTAATAACTAGGTAGGCTCTCCTTTTGCATTCAGTTGAGAATTCCCAGTTTTGGTCAATTAGATAATTGCAGAATGAATAAAAAAAAAAAAAACTCACACCAGGAGAAAACCTCTACATTTTAACTTCCAGAACTTTATAGAGTTTGCTGCGAGTGGGGAATCAGTGCTTAATGGGGCCTCATCCTACTCCCTAAAATTAAAGAGGGACAGACTTCTCAGAAACCTTGGTTCCCGTCCTCCCCTCAGTCTCTTCGAGAGACCCCTGTCACCCTTACCATCTGCTACCCTGCAACATGCATAGTTCCACTAGAAAAACTCTTGGGCCAACACTGTGGCATAGGGGATAATGTCACCGCCTGCAGTGAGGGCATCCCACAAAGACACCAGTTTGAGTCCCGACTGTTCCACTTCTGATCCAGCTCCCTGCTTAATGGCCTGGGAAAAGCAACAGAAGATGGCCAAAGTACTTGGGTCCCTGCTATCTACATGGGAGGCCTGGAAGACGCTCCTGGATCCTAGCTTCAGCCTGGCCCAGCCTTGGTCATTTGGCCATCTGGGGAGTGAACCAGAGGATGGAAGATCTCTCTCTCTCTCCCTCTCTCTCTGTCTCTCCCTCTCTCTTTCTCTCTGTAATTCTTTCATATAAATAAATAAATCTTTAAAAAAAAAGAAAAAGAAAAACTCTCTTATAACAGTGTAAAAGAGTTTTAAGGAGATAAACTAAGAAACAAAGCCAAAGCCAATCACAGGCACATTCCTCAGCTTGGCACAAAATCTGGAACAGTTTAACAGCCCTGCTGTGTTCTTTCTTTCTTGGTCCATAAGCCCTTCCTCTGTGTATAATGGGTACCTGACCAGCGTTCTCCATCCTACGTTCTGAACAACACCAGCAGGATAAGATGTTAACAGGTGCAAAGCATATCTGTGTTAAGAAAGTCTGGAATATGCAGGTTGACATACGTTTACTGCAGAATTTCTCAGTCTTTAATGTACTAATTGTACATTGAACTGGAATGGCGCACATAGCATTTGCCAAACTCATTTGACCACTAAATTCCTTTATTTCCCACAAAGTATCCAGAAGGGCTAATAGCTCTGAGAATACTTTAGGAAACACTATTCTAGCCAATGCATCCCAGGTCTAAACATCACAGAGCTAAATCTGCCAATAGTGAACATTTATAATTTCCGAAGAAGTATTTTGTTTATAAGGCCAATTGCCAAGAAAACCTTATGGATTCTTTGAAAGTATCCTTCCCAAAGCAACAGAGAACTAAATTTCTTTCTGGGAAATTCAAAGAAGTTATTTCTCACATTAATGAAAATTACCATCCTTTTAAGGAAATCCTTATACTCTTCTCCCAAATATTGAAAATGCAAAGGGCCGCTAAATCTCAGATCTTAGACCACAACTACTTTAAGGAGATAAGAGCACTTTGTCACAACATTACTGTAATTAACACTATTAATAACCACAATAATGAGAAATGGTGGTGCTTGTGGTATTTTTCCATCTTAATTCTCATATCCACATTGCACATTTAGGACCTACTATTAGACCCATTTAAAAGATAAAAACACTGAGGTTTACAGAAAAACAGACTTGCCAAGGGTCACACAAAGGAATAAGGACAGGATCTCAAATGCATATCTGACCCTTCACCCCATGCTGTCAATCACCATACAGTGCCATCTTATATTCCGCTGAATATAGGTCACATCCTTGCTGTTACACAGGAAGGTCACAAGTGTCTTGATATAAAGCAAACATGACTGAAGTTTGGTTTGGATTTCCTTTTTAAGCAAATCCCCACCCCCTTAAAGGAGATATTTCAGGTTTTAAGGGGGTGGGGGGGGAGCAGAGGGAACCAGGGTGCTGTTTACCAATGATGGATTCAGAGTTTTAAAATAGGAGAGGGTTTTAAAAATCTGCGTCTAAGGTGAAGACATTATCTGTGGTTTCCGCCATAACTGCAAAACGCTGATACTCTGAAACTCGTTTCTCAAAGAAATTTGTTTTCCCTTCTAAAGAAATGTTTTCCATGAAATCAAAAGGATTTTCTGCCTGGAAAACCTGAAAAGAAAAGAGAGATTATTGGACAATCTAAAGAAGCCAAAATGTATCCCACAAGAACAAAGACCACAAAACATGGAGCTCGGGTCTCCTGACACCTATCTGGTCACCTACAGGCCTGCATCAGGCCTTACCGGCACTCAAGGAGGATGCAGTCTACATGACATGATCACCTACATGGTCACCCCCACAAGAAGCTACACCAGCATCTCGGGTCCTCGAAGAAACAGAATGAAGAGCATTTTTTCAAGAAAAGAAATATCTAATATTAACCAAATGAAAATGTTTTCACACCGTGAGAAATCCACTAGACCACAGAGACTACAGGCATTTTTCATGTTTATTATTATTAGGTAGTCACAGATCTATAATACTGCAAAACATTGAACTACAGACGATGTCCTGTGCTCCTAAATATGCTTCCTCATTCATTAGAGAATAATCAACAAACGGTCACTAAGGGGCCATGATCATGCTGTTGTCTCCAAACAAATGCAGGACAAAGGCCAACAAGCTTTCTTACTGCTTCTGAACTCCAGCCGCAGATCTGATGGTACAGCTTGATGGAAACTGTGGAGTATTTCAGTCATTAACAGAGGGGCACTGAAAGAGATCTGCTGATTTTAAAAATCCCAGCAGGAATCACGAACACTCCAGCTAAGAATCTGTTCTAATAACCTGATTTTTAAAGCAGCTGAAGATCCAAACAGACACTCCTTCAACGAAGATATACTCACACACAAGGTCAACAGGCATATGAAAACCTGCTTAATAGCATTAGCCAGGAGGAAAATGCAAAGCAAGATCAAATTATGATGCCACTTACACCCACTGTGGCTATAACATGTGTTAGTAGGAATGTGAAGTTGGGGCCTTCACATACCAGTGGCAATGTAAAATTGTGCAGCCATTTTGAAAGACAGTCTGGCTGTTTTAATGATTAAACATGGAGTTACTATGTGATCCTGCAATTTAGATCCGTGGTCAAGAAAAATGAAAACAGCTGCTCACACAAAAACTTCTATAGTGAAGTTCATAGCAGGATGATTCATAATAGCCTAAAAGTGGAAATAACCCAAATGTCCAGCAATTGATGAATGCATAAATACATTTTGGTATACCCATACAAGAGAATACTATTTAGCCATGAAAAAAATACTGGGGCTGGGGCCGTCACTGTGGTATAGGGAGTAAAGCTGCTGCCTGGGCTGCAGGCATCCCACATGGGTGCCAGTCTGTGCCTCGGCTGCTCCACTTCCGATCTAGCTCCCTGGTAATGGGCCTGTGCAGCCACCTGGGAGACCACAATGAAGGCCCTGACTCCTAGTTTTGGCGTGGTCCAGCCCCAGCCACCGCAGCTATTTCAGGAGTACACCAGCAGATGGAAGATCTCTCTGCTGTCTCTGTCTCTCTCTCCCTCTCTCTTTGTAATTCTCTCAAAACAAATTTTAAAAATCTGTATTAAAGAAATACTAAAACATGCTACAACGTGAATGAGCCCTGAAAACATACTCAAGAACGAAGAAAGCCACAAAAGACAATGTTATTATATGATTCCATTTTTATGAAATGGAAAATATAGAGACCAGGCAAATGCATAGAGACAGAAATTAGATTAGTGGCTGCCCAGGGATGGGAGGAGTGAAGGGAAAAGAGGAGTGAGTGACAACAGAGAATTTCCTTTCAGAGTGATAAAAATTTTCAGAAACAGTTGGTTTACTATGTTCAACAACTTTGTGAACTTTTGTAAAAACCAATCAACTGTACATTTTTACTGGGCAAGTTGCATCCTATGTGATTTATTTCTTAATAAAGCTTTAAATATAGGGGCTGGTGCTGTGGTGTAGTGGGTAAAGCCGCTGTCTGCAGTGCTGGCATCCCATATGGGTGCTGGTTCAAGTCCCGGCTGCTCCACATCTGATCCAGCACTCTGCTGTGGCCTGGGAAAGCAGTGGAAGATGGCTCAAGTCCTTGGGCCTCTGCACCCATGTGGGAGACCTGGAAGAAGCTCATGGCTCCTAGCTTTGGATCGGTACAGCTCTGGCCATTGCGGCCATTTGGGGAGTGAACCAGTGGATGGAAGACCTATCTTTTTCTGTCTCTCTCTGCCTCTATTTCTCTCTCTGTGTAACTCTGATTTTCAAATAAATAAATAACTCTTAAAAAAAAAAAGCTTTAAATATATATGACTATCTCCAAAAGGAAAAGTATATGCTGTATATGGCAGAGTTCTGGAACTCAGTGAAATTGTTAGAAACTATGTGTTAAGAATGACTGAAAATCTGAACTACATTTTACAAGATACAATGGAAAGTGCTCTGGACCAACAGCCATAGAATCACTGGATTTCGGAACAGTGGATCTTTCAGAAAAATCAGATCCCAATCATATGCAGCACAGGCAAGGAAATCAAGAGCAAATTGAATTAAGTAGCTTGTGCCTGAAACATAAGAGCACTCAAATGTATAGTGACTAATCTCAAAGCCAAAGAGAAGCTGATGACATCATTAATGTTTCTCCTATTTAAGAATCTGTAAAATTTAAATAATCTGTTAGCGAAACATATCATAGCAATAATTCTTTTCCTAGTTCCTTGGGTTCAAAGTTCAGTTCAAATATTTTAAATTGCCATGTTTTCTTTTTTTTAACACATTTATTTATTTATGTATTTACTTGAGAGGTAGAGTTACAGTCAGAGAGAGGAAGAGACAGAAAGAAAGGTCTTCCATCCGCTGGTTCTCTCCCCAAACAGCTGCAATAGCTGAAGCTGGGCCAATCTGAAGCCAGGAGTCAGGAGCTTCTTCCGGGCCTCCCACATGGGTGCAGGGCTATCTTCTATTGCTTTCCCAGGCCACATCAGAGAGGTGGATCGATCCTGTCTTGTTTTCTTACACACACATTCAAGGCCATAAATTGCTGAGGATCTCTCTAATGTATTCTAAAGGTTCTGATATATAGTAAGGCAACTGTAATTTAGTTTATACTTTCAATAAGTTATATTTTATTTTTAATCTCATTTTAAAGGTTTTCTCAACTTCTAAGTAGTCTAAATTTGGCAATTTTGCTATGAATTTCTAATTTTATGACATTAAAATAAACCTTTTAAAAATAATAAAAATAAATAAGTAAAAAATTAATGTTAAAAAATTATATGTAAAAAAGTACTGCAAATGCTTTTAGTAAAATATATTTTAGGGGCATTACCTGGCTATAACATTTAATTAGCAGTGAAACAGTTATAAAAATCTTACCTTTGAGAATCCAAGTTCCATGAGTAACCTATCAGCTACAAACTCAATGTACTGCTTCATCAAAATACAGTTCATTCCAATGAGGCCAACCGGCAAGGCTTCTGTTAAAAACTCCTGAAAGGGAAACAAAAACAGAGTAAAGTATAGAGATAAAAAATAATGAGTATGCATTTTCCAAATAGAAAGATTTTGCTTTTATTTTCTAAGACACTGATCTTGTTAAAGGAAAGCACTATGGATAAACTGTTTTGACGTGGCACTCGAGGTCCATTTGCTTAAAAATATATGGGATGTTACTATGCATATTCTTTCACATTCTCAAAGAGCCAAAATAAAAAGCAACTACCGAATTACTGATTTTTAAAAGTAGTGCATGTAGGACCTGGATTCATTTTTTTTCAGTAGAAAAAGATGTTTTATCTTGAAAAATTTACAAAGATTCACTAAAGTTCATCAGCATGGGGAACATCACTAAGGAAAGGAGTTGAGAAAGCTCAATTAACAAAGATAGGACCAAAATAAACAAACAAACAAACAAAAAAGCAGATCTGGGGGTTGGGAGGTAAATGAAACTCCAACTATCCTCAAAGACAGTGATAAAGTGTTAATAGAGGAAAAATAAAACCATATTAATTATTTGGATTCAGTTTTTAAAACAATTAAAGATTCCAAAATGTATCTTATGCCATTCCCCCACCAATATGAAAAACTATGCAGTAAATGTTAAACTATGCAGTGTTTAAAAAAATATTCTATTTCCAAACTAGTACTTTAGAATGATTAAAAACACAACCTGAGTAGAGCACCTAGCCCTTTCTAGTCACTAATCCAGTTACTTATTTGTTCTTTTTTTTTTTAAAGATTTATTTATTTATTTGAAAGACAGAGCTACAGAGAGGCAGAGGCAGAGAGAGAGAAAGAGAGAGAGAATCTTCCATCTGCTGGTTCATTCCCCAATTGGCCAAAAAGCTGGAGCTATGCTGATCTGAAGCCAGGAGCCAGGAGCTTCTTCCAGGTCTCCCAAGTGGGTGCAGAGGCCCATCTTCTATTGTTTTCCTAGGCCATAGAAGAGAGCTGGATGGGAAGTGGAGCAGCTGGGTCTCAAATTGGCACCCATATGGGATGCTGGCATTGCAGGCAGCTGCTTTACCACTACACCACAGCGCCAGCCCCTACTTATTTGTTCCATAAGTATTTTGTGCATGCTTCAGCTAGGTACCTGTTAGGTACTGAGAATACAAAATAAACAAACAAAAATATCACTGCCTTCTATTTACTAAAAACCTAAAAATGTAAAGATACAATAAAGTTTGTTATGGCATGAAATTTGACAGACAGATCAATGAGACAGAAAAATAGGCCTGGGACAGATTTTAGTGTACTTAAAACCTTAATATAATTATATATATATAATAGACTGACTTATAAAAAAAAAACCCTCTCAAAAATAAATAAATAAAATATAAAGTTTGGGGAAAAAGGCTGACTTACAAACCAAATTATAAACTGACTTACAGTAATTGCAATACATCACATATTGGTACTATCAAGGCTAACCATATAAAATTGCCAGTTTCCCCTTTAGTTTACCCATGGAAAATAACCCTGCTTGCTCACTGCCCCGACCTGCAAGCAGCAGGCCCACAAGTTTCGGTACCCATTTGGACTTTCACAGAGGTGTCAACATCGAAAGTTACCAGTTTGTGGTACTGTCATCCGGTATATGCAAGGTACTGGCACCATCTTCATCAGGCAATGGCCTAGAAATGAGGCCACCAGAACACCCACAGGAAGGCGGTCCTATTTCAGTTCCCTGTGGTACTTTGATCTTGGGCTTCAGCCCCAAAGCACCAATGACAGTGAGGCTGAGTGTCCTCAGCTCTTGTGAGACCATCAAATGGCCTCGTAGGACTTCCATGGCACTTACTCACATTGTACAAGGTGTGGGCAGCTTCCACACGACAGTCGTGGGATCCAGCTGCCAAAAAGGACCAAGGGGCCAAGGCCATGGCCCAGTGGGTAAAGCTGAAGCCTGCAGCACCAGCAGCCCATATGGATGCCTGTTCAAGTCCCAGCTGCTTCACTTCCAATCCAGCTTTCTGCTATGGCCTGGGAAAGCAGCAGAAGATGGTTCAAGTGCTTGGGCCTCTGCAACCACCTGGGAGAATGGAAGAAGCTCCTGGCTCCTGGCTTTGGACTGGCATGGCTCTGGCCAATGCAGCCAGTTGGGGAGTGAACCAGTGGATGCAAGACCTTTCTCTCTCTCCGCCTCTCAAATAAATAAAGAAATAAAGAAATCAGGAGAGAGGGAGGGAAAAAGAGGGGAAGGAAAGGAGGGAGAGAAGGAATAAAGGGAGGGAGGGAGGGAGGGAGAAAGGAAGGAAAAGGCCAAACTCCACCCAAAGAGGAGGAGGCAGCGATGCAGTCAGCCAGATGGGGAGGTGGAATGCGACCTGAGCAGTATGGAAATCACCGAGAAGCTGGCCACACTTCCACTGAGCAGCACAGAGAAGAGCGACAGCGCGGCAGCAGCTGGTCCCGCACGCCCAGACGACTCCGTGCCCACCAACCACCAGCTACGCAACAACAGCCATGGGTCGGTAGGGCCTCCAACCGAGAGGCCTGGCTGCAATGCAGCTCCTGTACAGGGAGCGCACTGCCAAGATCGGAGCCATGGAGGCTGCGTGCCGCTGAGCTTGGACAAGCACTGTGCAGGAAGCTGCCTGAGTACTGGCCCCGGCGCAGGGATCCCAGGGGATGCTTTCTGAACAGGGTCCCCCAGTCTCACCCCCTTCCTTTCGAGTAGCCTCTCTTCAACTCAGCTTCTAGACAGTCTCGGGGAAAGAGGCATTAGACTGAGTATAAGCAGGTTCACCAAAGACCCCGCGGGCCATCAGCAGGAGTATACTGTGGCCAGCTGGAGAATTGTTCTCTCGACATAGAGCAATGCTGCTACATAACAAGGACTTTTGACATTGTCCGTAAGAGTATTCCATTCATTAAAGGGTTTGCCCAGAAAAAAATAAAATAAAATTGCTACAAAATGACAATTTCCTGATTAACCTAACACAATGGTACAAATATCAGAGGAAAAACAAACAAACAAACAAAAACATGCTACCTGCAGGGATTTTTCTGCTTACCTGCTCAATTTCGACAGCATTAACGATGATCTCTCTGACCCTCTCTTCTGAAGGCTTATTTACTAAATACTGAAACATCAGGCAAGCAAAGTCACAGTGAAGGCCCTAAAACAGAAAACAAATGACACTGCCAATGAACTTTTAACCATCTATTTGCACACAATCATGTATCGAACATTATAAAAATTTGTTTCTAGGAATGTGTCATAGAATTTCTTCAAATGAAAGAAGAATTAATAGGGTTAAGAACTTATTTCCTTCAAATATCATTAAATGCCAACCCAATGCCAACAAATCTTGGTTGATCAATATTAAAGAAGAATTAATTTACAAACAAAAACCTACAAACAAAAGCATTTTGAAAAGGAAAACAAAGAAGAGCCAAAATAAAAACTCATCAATTTTTTTAAAAGATTTACTTTTTTATTTTTGAAACTCAGAGTTACAGAGAGAAAAAGAGAGACAGAGAAAGTGAGTTCTTCCATTCACTGGTTAACTCCTCAGATGACCACAACAGCCAGCACTGGGCCAGGCTGAAGCAGGGAGCCAGGCGCTTCACCCAGGTCTCACGCATGGGTGGCAGAGGCCCAAACACTTGGGCTATCTTCTACTTTTCCCAGGCCATTAGTAGGGAGTTGGATCAGAAGTGGAGCAGCAGGGACATGAACCAGCACCCTGGTAGGATGCCGGTGACACAGGTGGCAGCTTTACTCATTATACCACAATGCGGGTCCCCAAAACTCATCAATGTTTAAATGCCAAAAAAATTAAAGAATGACTGACAAATATTAGGTAGTATTAAAAGGACAGAGATTTTTTTTAAAAAGGACAGAGATTTTAAAAAGATAATATTTATATTAAATAAGAATAGCTCAAGATAAAAATGAATTCAGCACCATCTGAGTCCATATACAACAGAAATGGCATTGCAGACAACTCAGCCACAAAGACCCCTAAGAAAAAAATAGTGATGCAAATTTAATAAATGCTACAGAATACTAAGTAACTAGAAAACAGGCCAGGCAGATTCCACCTACAGTAACCAAGACTCCAAAGCATAGAACAGATGATATAAAGCTGAAAATCAAAAGGACAGAAAAAATTTTCAAAAATTCAAAACAAAAAAGATAATAAGGCCAGATATAAGGTGATGGGATTCCCAAGAAAATTAACATAGACTTACATCATGGTAGAGCTAACTAATATTTCTGAGCTACAAAGAAAAACAAATCCTTTTACAGGTAACCAAAGGGAGGAGTGTGGAAAGTACAGTTTAAAGGATCACAAATCAGAATAACTTGGGTTTTTCTAAATGAATTAAAAACCAAAAGAGGATTCAAAGAGAAGATCCTCAAATTAAAGATTGTATTGAAAAGATAATTTACCTAAAATTCATTTTAAAAAACACTCTTTGAACAGCTAATCCAAAAAAGTTTGCTAATGAACCATTTTTCCAAGATTTGTCTCCAGGGTACAATTCAAATTACCAATGGCAGAATGTCAAATAAACCGCTAAAAGATGTTTTAAAAAGTGTTGATTAGAATCAACAGAGAGGGGCCAGCACTGTGGTGCAGCAGGTAAAGCCACCACCTGCAGTGCTGGCATCCCATATGGGCCGGTTCAAGTCCCAGCTGCTCCACTTCTGATCCAGCTCTCTGCTATGGCCTGGAAAGCAGAAGATGGTCCAAGGCCTTGGGCACCTGCACCTGCATGAGAGACCTGGCGGAAGCTCCTGGCTTTGGATCAGCTTTGGATCAGCACAGCTCTGGCTGTTGCAGCCAAAGTGAACCAGCAGATGGAAGATCTGTGTGTGTGTGTGTGTGTGTGTGTGTAACTTTGACTTTCAAATAAATAAATAAATATTTAAAAGAAAAAAAAAAGAATCAACAGAGAGCTACCTAATCCACAGAAAAGGTAGGCATGAATCATTGTTAAATCAATAAATGAATGAAATTAATTTAAGTTTTAAAGAAATCTCAATCAAAACCTCAGTAAGATTGTTTTTGATTCAAAAATCAAACTGGAATAATAATTGAGCAGAACTTTGTAGGAACACTTTAAAAGGGAAAGTTTTGAAATTTATCCTAACAAGTATTAAAACATAAAACTGCAGCAATCAAAATAGTTTGTTACAGCACAAAATCTGACAGGCCACAAGGCAGGAGAAATAGCATATAACAGATTTTAGAACGGTAAGACTTTCACATTTAATAAAGAGAACAGTGCAGGGGCCAGTGTGGTGGTGCAATGGGTTAAGCCTCTGCCTGCAAAGCCAGTACATGTATGGGCACCAGTTTGAGTCTTGGCTGCTCCATTTCCAATCCAGCTCCCTGATAATGCACCAGGAAAAGCAGCAAAAGATGGCCCAAGTTGTTGGGCCCCTGCACCAACATGGGAGACCTGGATGGAGTTTCTGGCTCCTGGCTTCAGCTTGGCCCAGTGCTGGCTGTTGAAGCCACTTGGGGAGTGAACCAACATATGGAAGTGTGCGAACATGTGTGTGTGTGTGTGTGTGTGTGTGTGTGTGTGTGTCCCTCTCTCTTAGAAATGAGTTGAGGAGTCAAGATCATTAGTACAATCAGTGTGATCTGATTGGCTGTAATGGGCTAAACCAATGAGAACAGAAAGGTAAGTAAGACCAAGTCTGCTCTGAGGAGCACAGGATCTAGCACAGAGGAGAGCAAGCGAACTGCAATATATATAATGGGCTAAAGAGAGTTTTCATTTTCAATTAGAAACATAAAAGAAAGAGTGGGGAATTTTATCTACTTGTGTCTGAAGAGTTCTAAATTGCCTTTTGTGGGGAAAAATGAAGGGAAGACAGGAAGGGCACACGGCAGCGAGCATGCTGTGCACTGGATGTGGTCTGTCTGCCACGGTTCATGTGCTAGAGGCTGGGTGCCCCGTGTGCTGATGTACCGGCAGTGGAACCTTTGAGAGATGCGGCCTAGTGGAAGGTAATTAGGTCATGGAGGTCCCACACTCATGAATGGATTAGTGCTGTCTGGCAGAAGTGTCAGGTCTCCGTGACTGAAACAGTTAACTAAAGAGCAGGCTGTGAAACTGAAAAGCATCCTGCGTGCTTGGCTTCCTCTGCGCATGGTGGTTCCCCTTCTGCTCCTGCACCAAGCCAGGGAGGTCCTTGCTGCAGGGTGGCACCAGGCTGTGTGGACTCCCAGGCACCAAAATCATAAGCCAAATGAACCTCTTGTAATATATATTACCCGACCTTGAGTGTTCTGGTATAGCAACACAAAATGGATTAAGACAGGAAACAAGATTTAGTTATTGATGGATGTGGCTGAAAAAGAAGAGAAGTGGAGCCAGTGCACCGGGTAAAGCCACCGCCTGTTAGGCCTGCATCCCATATGAGTGCTGGAGCATATCCTGGCTGCTCCACTTCCAAAGTAATGGCCTGAGAAAAGCAGCGGCAGATGGCCCAAGTGCTGCGGCCTCTGACATCCACATGGGAAACCTGGATGAAGTTCCTGGCCTCTGGCTTTGGCCTGGTCCAGCCCTAGCCATTGTGGCCATCTGGGGAGTGAACCAGCAGATGAAGATCTGTCTGTCCCTTTATTTGTAACTCTTTCAAATACATAAATAAATATTTCCTTTTTAAAAAAAAAAAAAAAGGACCAATCTATTTTTCTCTCTCTTTTTTAGAAACATTCTATTTAGTAAGTATAAATTATATGAGTACATCTTTAGGAATACAGTGATTCTTCCCACCATACCTGCCTTCCTGGCCCTACTTCCTCCTCCCTTTCTCATTTACAGTCTCATTCGCCACTTATTTTCAATTAACTTTATACACAGAAGAACCAACTCTATACTAAGTAAAGATTTCAACTATTTGCATGCACACACACACACACACACACAAATATAAAAACTGCTTGAGAATAAGTTTTACAGTTAAATCTCATAGTATGACTCATTGAAGACAGAGGTCCTGCATGGGGAGTAAGTGCACAGTGATTTCTGTTATTGGTTTGTCAATTAACACTCTTATGTATGATGTCAGTGACCACCCCAGGCTTTTGCCATGAGCTGCCTAGGCTATGGAAGCCTTTTGAGTCCACACACTCTGTCAGTATTTAGACAAGGCCATACGCAAAGTAGAAGTTCTCTCCTCCCTTCAGAGAAAAGTACCTCCTTCTTTGATGGCCCCTTCTTTCCACTGGGGTCTCATTCACAGAGATCCTTCCTGGAGGAATTTTTTTTTTTTTTGGCCACAGTATCTTGGCTTTCCACGAAAGAACCAATCTAAAATGACTCCCAGATTTCAAACTGGATGACTGGATAAAAGAATAATCCCAAGAGACAGGGAAAACAGAAGGAAAAACATGTCTTGGGTTTTACATGGTAAGTCTGATTTCTGAAATACTAGATTTCTTAGGCCACCCAGGAGAAAAAGTCGAACATGCACTTGGATATACCAATATGGATTTGGAGTTCAGGAAAGAATACCTGGGATAAAGGCATATTTGGGTGGGCCAGCACTGTGACATAACAGGTGAAGCCTCTGCCTGCAGTGCTGGCATCCTATATGGGCACCAGTTCATGTCATAGCTGCTCAACTTCCAATCCAGCTCCCTGCTAATGGCCTGGGAAAAGCAGGGGAAGATGGTCCAAGTGCTTGGGCCCCTGCACCCACGTGGGAGACCTGGAGGAAGCTCTTGGCTCCTGACTTTGGCCCAACCCAGTCCCAGCCATTGCAGCCATTTGGGGAGTGATCCAGTGGATGAAAGACCTTTCTCTCTCTGTCTCTGTCTCTCTGTCTCTCTCCCTCTCCCTCTCCCTCTCCTTTTCTGTGACTCTGACTTTCACATAGATAAACAAATATTTTCTGTTTTTGAAGAAAGACAAATGTGGGAGAGTTGTAGCATTTAGGTAACAGTTAATTCCATGGGAATAAATAAGGTTAGCCAGAAGGTTACACACAGAAAAGGAGTGAGGCCAAGGCAGGAATTCAGGAGCACACAGAGAGATAAGGGTGAGCAGAGGGGACTGAGGAAGAATGGTTAGAGACACAGGAGGAAAATGCAGTGTCTTCAATTTGCTTTTAATTACCAGGATACTTGTATCACCATAAGCATTTTCCAGGGGGAAGATAAATAAATGAACACCAAATATGAATTCAAACATAACAATAACAGAAAAAAAAACACTTCACCCTTACTTCATCTCTGCTGATGAGCTCATTGGAAAAAGTGAGTCCAGGCATCAGACCTCTCTTCTTTAGCCAGAATATAGCAGCAAAAGATCCCGAGAAGAAAATCCCTTCTACAGCAGCAAAGGCCACCACCCTTTCCCCTGGGAGACATGAAATAATTGCACTTTCTGAAATATCATATATGACAGACATCTGCAGGCTTATAGAGCTACAGCTTTATTTGCACAATACCACAGCTATTTTGCTAAGAAACAAAATGAGTAAGTTAGTTCCATGGCCAAGAGTCTTCAGAGGAGGCACTGTCCCACCTCTCCCTAACACAGCGGGAAGTGGAGTCCTGTAAACTCGGTGTCCTGATAACAAATGGCCCTGCATACTCAACGAAAGAAGAGGCTAGCCTGTGTACCACACAGGCCTGTGCGTGCAAGGACATGCATGTGTGTGTGCATACATACTGTGTGTGAGAGTGGAAAGTAGAAGACAGACTTTACCACAAATGTCTGCTTCTGGGAGGAGGGAAGGTTGCTGAGCCTTATTTTTAGAGACCTATGGTACCCTACAGACTAGCTGAAAACATTTTAAAAAATATTGCCGTGCATCTATAATTGAAAAAATAGATAAACCCAAGCAAAGACATCTATTGGATAAAATGTCTCATGATATAAGCAAAAAATGATTGTCTCCTGCTAAACATAGAATGGCCGACTTGAAAGGTTACTCACTGTTAGGAGAACTCTGTAGAAGCCCATCCCCTAAAATGTCTACACTGGCATCATATCTGAGCCGCTATCTTTATTAGATGAGTACAGTTTAACCCAAAAGTATTTGCATGGCCCTGATGTCACCACACCACACATGCCCAAGAGAAGTATTTTTCTTCTATACATGTAAAAGGAGAAAGTTGGTCTGTCTAAGACTGTGAGATAAAGACAGCTTAGTGTGTGTAAGAGCTACAAACCTTTCACAGATGACATGGAAGTTTATATCTCAGTAACTGCAGGTACTTAACAAATGTGCCCTGAAGGGGCATAATGGAAACTATACAGTAAGAACTAAATGATAAAAGACATTACAATCCATTTCTATGCAAACTATAAAATTTTGACACAGAAACTGAATATAGTTTCTAGAACAAGTATTATTAATTATATTTAAATTTTAAAAGGAAGATGACTAAGTTTAAGTATTTCTGGTTATCTATGAGTAATGCTTTGGTTTGTCCTTCTTTTCTCTGATTATTTTAAACCCAATCAGATACACAGATTATATCAAATACTTAGTCATTCAAATTGTCTATTAATAGCTGAAAATATAATAATTATAAAAAAGTTTTTTTTTTATATTTTATTTTTTTTTATTTTTTGACAGGCAGAGTGGACAGTGAGAGAGAGAGAGAGACAGAGAGAAAGGTCTTCCTTTGCTGTTGGTTCACCCTCCAATGGCTGCCGCGGATGGTGCGCTGCGGCCAGCGCACCGCGCTCATCCGATGGCGGGAACCAGGTGCTAGGTGCTTTTCCTGGTCTCCCATGGGGTGCAGGGCCCAAGCACCTGGGCCATCCTCCACTGCACTCCCGGGCCACAGCAGAGGGCTGGCCTGGAAGAGGGGCAACCGGGACAGAATCCGGCGCCCCGACCGGGACTAGAACCCGGTGTGCCGGCGCCGCAAGGTGGAGGATTAGCCTGTTGAGCCACGGCGCCGGCTAATTATAAAAAAGTTTTATCAACTTAATGTATACCTTACTATGTTTTCATTTTACTAATAAAACAGTGGATAGTTATAACTGACACATTTCTTGACATTAAGGTTATGTTCTAGATAATTATCTGTAAGGTAACTACACTATAATTAAAATAGAATCATTGTGAGAAGGGGAAAATGCTATTTTAATTGTTCTATGCATTCATGTGAATATTAAACAACAAAAATCATGACAAATAGTTATAGAAGGCTATTCTTTGTTGGAGAGGATTAAAGATTACTAAGGGGTAATTTTACACATTTTTTGAGAATAATCCTATATGTGAACTAAAAACAGACTTACAGTTAATTCATCCAAAAACAATAATAAACATAACGGTCTCATGATTTGTTTTAGAAAAGGGAAAGACGCACTTTTAAGATATGGCTGCTCTTTATGATGCAAGGCACTAACATTGCGTAACAGGTTATTTTTTTGCGTTTTCAAATGCAGTTTCATTACAAATGGAAAGGTTCAATCTATACAATTGTTTTAAGGTTCTTTATGCATATTTTAAAATGAAACAATGTCTGAATTTTTTAAAACTATGCAAGTATACAATTAAAAATGTTTAGCTCTACAGAGATTGAATCTTCCTGTCACATATAAACTTTAAAACAACTAACACTTTTTTCAGTGCATATTGTTGGGTTCTCTTTAGCTAAAAACTAAAGAATTCCAGGAGTCTGAATGCAAGGCAAGAGCAGTTGCTTTACTGGGTCCTACGTGGTGTAGGAGACACGGAGAAGTCACCAAAACCGAGAGGCAGAGCCCTAGGCCAGATGCAAGAGCTGCCTTCCTCAGTCCCAGGACAAACATCTGGCCCCGGAAGGCTGCGGGTGGCCGGGGAGGTTCGTGAGTCCACTCCTCCTGGGCTGCTTAAAGGAAGTATAAATGGCCAAGCGAGGCGGTATTTCCACGCTACTGGCTTTCGGCGCCACCGCCAACGCACTCCTCACTCCTTTACCTTTCGCTTCCACGTATCCCACTCCCCTAGGTCACTACTTACAGCGCCTTCTCTCCTCTGAGACCCTGAGTCAGAACCCTGAGCGGATGTGCCTGGGGATGAAGCAGCAGGAAGGCTGACTGAAGCCCGGTGGCTGCTCGCTGCCTGCGTTCTACCATATCCTCTCTCTTTTCACCTTGACTTTCTCGGGCGCTGTCACACACCTGCCTCCTGTGCCCCATCGTGGTTTTCCACCAGTGCCTAGCCAGGTGAACATTTTCAGCATTGGCCTGTTTCCGTTCTTTTTTTCTCTCGAGCCCATTTTCCCCAAAGTGTGCGTCCCAAATCACTTATCTGCAAGAGAACCAGTTTAGTGCAAACTGCAGATTCTTCAGCCCCACCTGGATTCGCCGGGGCTGGCATCGTGGCACAGTAAGTTAAGTGGCCATGTACAATGCTAGCATCCCGCACTGAATCTCGGTGAGAGTCTTGGCTGACCTGCTTCTCAGTCAGCCTCCAGCTAAAGCCCCGGGAAGGCAGTGGATGAGGCTCAAGTACTTGGACCTAAGCTTGCACTCATGTAGGAGACCCACATGGAATTCCTGCTCCTGGCTGTTGCAGCCATTTGGAGAGTGAAGCTGTAGAAGGAAAATCTCACTCTCACTCTCGCTCTCACTCTGCCCTTTAAATAAATAAATCTTCAAAAAATTTTTCATAATAACACTGGAATAGTATTTATTTTACTACCAATCTTTCATGAGTGCACGGTGTTATTTTCCACAGGCTACATGACAAATCCACAATAATCTGAAAAGCTTAGTAAAAGACTCCTCTCTTTTCTAACCACATATTTGAGTGAAATTGAATTTTCTTCATGTACTTTAACCAAAATAGCGTAACTGCAGCAAACCGAATGCAAAAGCAGAGAGGATATCCAGCTTTCCCTATTAAGTCAGGCAGCAAAAAGCTTTGTGAAAATGTAAAAGCATGCTATGCTCACTTTTTGGAAAATGTAGGGTTTTCAAAAATAAAAATGTATAAGTTATATTAAAATGTAGTAGGCTAATTATTGTTATTTTAAAGTAAACCAATAACTATTTTAATCTCAGTTTTAATTTCTAATATGGAAATATCAATAGACATAATTTATAAAAATAAAAGTACTTTGGAGTTCTCAGTGACTTTTAACAGTGCAGAGACTAGAGAATAAAAATGTTGAGATGTGCTTCCCTACATTATGAATAAAACCAGGAAGTAGAGTAAAATTTATGAAACAGATAAGAATGATATATGTACTTATTCAAAGAAATATATCCATATTTTCATTAAGTTTAAATATTTATTGAGCAACTACTATGTAATAAGATATAGTCTCAATCACTTCCTTTAAAAACTGTTATGGGTGGAAGGCATTTGGCTTGAGTGGTAAGACACCAGCTAGGAATACCTGCATCCCGAATGGAGTACCTGGGTTCAAGTCCAGGCTCCGATTCCAGCTTCCTGCTAATGTGTACCCTGGGAGGCAGCAGTAGATGACTCAAGTAGTAGAGTCCCTGCCACCCACATAGGAGACCTGGATTGAGTTCCTGGCTCCTGGCTTCAGCCCAGCCCACCCTTACCCCTTGTGGGCTTTGAGAGCAAGTCAACAGATGAAAGCTCTGTCACTCACTCTCCTTCTCTGTTCTCTTTATCTCTATAATAAATAAATAAAAAATATATTTTAATAATAAGTAAAAATAAATGTTCAGAGATCTCAACACATTTGTAAAGGCGCTTCAATTCAATTTTTTGTGTGTGTGTGAAATATAAGCCCGTTATCAAAATGTCTCTTGTTCTGGTTGAGTGCATTAATCTTTAGTTTTTTAGAATCTAGATATTTGTCCAACAAAAAAAAATTAAGATTGACTTGTTTAAAATTTCTAAAGAACAAAAAAAAAATAAAACAGAAACCAATGAAAAAAATTTTAAATTTCTAAAATATTCTTAAAATCAGGTACAAACTGAATTGCTACAATACCCCTGTTAGATTCTATGTGACTGATATTTACCTGTCATTATGCATTGATATCTTAACTTTTCAACTTCTGACTTATTAAAAATAGATAAGTGCTTAATTTACCATCACTTTCTAATTAACTATTATGAATAATGATTCTAAGTAAAAGTGCATATTGAGACACTTGTCTTCTTTTTCCCATTTTAGGACTTGGATTAGTGCTGACAGTCATACCACATAAAATAGTATCATATCTCCTCTTGTAAATTTGATGATATATAAATTAGAGAAACATACCAAAAGTAGATTTTCTATCTGCTATCCATCGCAGGGCCCAATCTGCTTTTTTCTTAACATATGGCATTGTTTCAATTGCATTAAATAAAAATTCCCTGTAAAAACAAGAGAATTAAGACAGACAAAATCACTCGTTTTTCTTTTTGTTTTGTTTTTCCTATTCAACCATTTTAACAATTCAGAGACAATAATTGTAACTCTCTCATACACTATCAGATTTGTAGTTTATTTTTTCATGTCCATAAAATATAGAAATGAAAATGAAATTCAAAATCAGTGACTCAGAAATGATTTAACACAAAACCATCAATGTGAACATTCTGTTTCCAAACAGAATGTGCTAATAAATAATTTTCAAAGATACAATACTAAAGATGAACTAGTTCTATGTAAGTTTTTAACCCAACACATTATTAGGCAATAGAAAATATTATGTTCATAAGTGTCTATATTTGAATAAACTTTTTTCTCTCTTTTTTTTTTTTTTTTTTTGACAGGCAGAGTGGACAGTGAAAGAGAGAAAGGTCTTCCTTTTGCTGTTGGTTCACCCTCCAATGGCCGCCGCGGCCGGTGCACCATGCTGATCCGATGGCAGGAGCCAGGTGCTTCTCCTGGTCTCCCATGGGGTGCAGGGCCCAAGGACTTGCACTCCCTGGCCACAGCAGAGGGCTGGCCTGGAAGAGGGGCAACCAGGACAGAATCCGGCACCCTGACCGGGACTAGAACCCAGTGTGCCGGTGCCGCAAGGTGGAGGATTAGCCTAGTGAGCCGCGGCACTGTTGAATAAACTTTTCTTAATAGTTAGTTTTGAAATAGATTTTGCTTTTAACATAATAAAACAACAGGATAAACCTTTGTAAATAAGATTCCAGCAATAATACCTTTTCTTGGGATCTCTGATGTAAGTGTCTATTAGCAAACTGTACATCTCTGAGTGGACATTCTCAATGAGGATTTGGAAGCCATAGAAACAGCGAGCCTCTGGAACCTGCACCTCCTGACTAAAGCGCTCCACCTGAGAAAACAAAGGAAACAGATACAGCTAGTCCTGTGGACTCCCACTGAACTCGGTGTTAAACTCTACCAGCTAGAATCTGGACATCAGAACGGCAGCAAACAGGTCAGAAAGACTATGGATTCTCCTAAGCAGTATCTTAAGCAATACTGTTCTTCCATCAACTTTTCACAATGTATTAGTGGGACAATGTATTTGTAAGCAATTAAATGAATTGGTCTCTTGGGTGAAAATACCACCTACAAAACCAAATAAATTTTAGAACATCTACCACAAATACTGATCTTCCTTTGTAGAATTCATGTTGTCATTTTTTCTCAATAGTAGATAGAGCTATTAAAGCCTCTTCTGGCAGTCCACACAGCAGACTCATAGAATGACAAATGCCCTTAACAGCACTCTGATCTAAGAATCAGCCCTTTAGGCATTTGGACCTGGCTGAAAAGCCCATGAGAGCATTTCAGGCATAGAAAGCCAAGACACTGTGGCAAAAAATGCTCTATATGAAAGATATCTGTGAGTGAGACCCCAGTGGATAGAAGGGACCATCAAAGAAGGATGTACTTTTCTCTGAAGGGAGGAGAGAACTTCCACTTTGTTTATGGCCCTGCCTAAATACTGACAGAGTTTGTGGACACAAAAGTCTTCCATAGCCTCAGCAACTCATGTCAAGAGCCTCAGGTGATCACTGATGTCATAAATAAGTTCACTGATAAACCAACAACAGAAATCACTGTGCACTTAATCCCCATTTAGGGCCTCTGTCGTTAATGAGTTATACTATAAGAATTAACTGTAAAACTTGTTCTCAAACAGTACTTTATACCTTGTGTGTGTGTGAATGCAAATTGTTGAAATCTTTACTTAGTATAGAGTTGGTCTTCTGTATATAAAGTTAATTAAAAACAAATTTTAATGAAGAATGGGATGGGAGAGGGAGTAGGAGGTGGTACAGGAGTAGGGGTGGGAGGGCAGGTGTGGGGGGAGAAGAACCACTATATCCTTAAAGCTGTACCTATGAAATTCATTAAATAAGAGCTTTCTTAATAAATAAAGCCTCTTCTAGTTCAAGATAAAAGTTCTTATCTTATATCTCCTGACCAACAACATACAAGTTTTTGAATGGGGAGCTACAATCTAGTGTTCTACTACAGAGATCCAGAAGGTTATGTAGGCATGGGTGCTCTATTAGTATCATTATCTGAGGGTAAACAATCAAACACATGTTCATGCATTGTAAGTAGTTTCAATTAGTACAGCTTATGCTTCATTTTATGATACTCAGCTGGTCAAGTGACAGAAATACGCTTATACATTCCTTTCCTCTGACACTTAATCCTTGAAAATGTTTGGCCTATTCTAAGATATCTTTTCTCAGGGTAAATCTAATTATTCTATGGATATAATTAATGAATGGACTCAAAAATAAAATTAAAAAAAAACTTACCAAATTTTCATTTACAATTCCATCACTGGCTGCAAAAAAGGCTAAGACATGAGAAATAAAATATTTCTCATCTGATGTAAGTCTGTTCCAGTGAGGGAGATCCTTTGATAAGTCAACCTGGAATAAGAAATTTTCAAAATTTAACTTGCAGTTAAAGTACTTAAAAAATTCACTTTCACTCCAAAATTAAGGAGGGAGAACCCATTACCAGCAAACTGTGAGCAAAAATGTTAACAATACAAAAGGGGGCCTGCACTGTGGCACAGTGGTCTAAGCATCTGCCTGCAGCACTGGCATCCCATATGGGCACTGGTTAGAGTCCCAGCTGCTTCACTTCTGATCCAGCTCCCTGCTAATGGCCTGAGGAAGCAGTAGAAGATGGCCCAAGTGCTTGGGTTCCTGCACCCACGTGGAAGACCCAGTAGAACATTCTGGCTCCTGGCTTTGGATTAGCCTAGCTCCAGCTGTTGTGGTCATTTGGAGAATGAACCAGTGGATGGAAGACCTCTCTCGCTGTCTCTCCCTCTCTCCACCTGTAACTCTGCCTCTCAAGTAAATAAATAAATCTTAAACACACACACACACACACACACATTACAAAAGAACAAAACAAAATAAAAACATGTTAATAATAATATATTATAATCAGGATTTTTGCAAAATGAGATTATAGTTAATTTTGCCCAAACTGTGAGATGACAGATATGTTAATTTCTTACACTTTCTTAACCATTTTACTACACACATACACACAGAGTCTTCAAAAAGTTCATGAAAAAATACATATTATGAAAAAACTATGCATGGATTTCAAATTTTTATATCAAAATAAACTTCATTTTCTATGAACTCTCTGAAGGTCTCATTGATATGTATCTTATAACATCATGTTGCAACCCTTAAATATAAATAATAAGATTCAGTTTCTGAAAAAACATTATGAAGGAATCTGAATTTCTGGATAATGGACAAGTTGGCCAGGACGTACTTTAGAGATATTAAAATTAAAGACTAAAATTAAAAATTTAGAGATATTAGGGCCGGCGCCGTGGCTCAACAGGCTAATCCTCCGCCTTGCGGCGCCGGCACACCGGGTTCTAGTCCCGGTCGGGGCACCGGATTCTGTCCCGGTTGCCCCTCTTCCAGGCCAGCCCTCTGCTGTGGCCCAGGAGTGCAGTGGAGGATGGCCCAGGTGCTTGGGCCCTGCACCCCATGGGAGACCAGGAGAAGCACCTAGCACCTGGCTCCTGCCATCGGATCAGCGTGGTGCGCCGGCCGCAGCGCGCTGTCCGCGGCAGCCATTGGAGGGTGAACCAACGGCAAAGGAAGACCTTTCTCTCTGTCTCTCTCTCTCACTGTCCACTCTGCCTGTCAAAAATAAAAAAAAAAAATTTAGAGATATTAAAATTGTCCTAGTGGAAAAATGAAGGAAAGAACAAGGGCACTTGCATTTCATTCATGGGGAAATCTGCCCTCATGACCTAATCATTTCCCAATGCCCCTCCTTGAAATATTATTATAGTAAGGATTAGGGCTCATTGTATGAATGTTAGGGAGATACAAATATTTAGTCCACAATACTTGTAAATACCACTTTGTATTAGAAAAATTTCTTAACTGTTTCATAGTAACTTCATAAACTTTTAAAATATATAATCATCCATTGTAATAAATAACTGTGTCCCATTACGTTCTGCTCTATTAAGAGCTTAACTCAGGCCAGTAGGTTAATTCACCACCTGCGGCGCCAGCATCCCATATGAGTGCCAGTTCTGGTCCCCGCTGCTCTTTTTCCAATCTGGCTCTCTGCTATAGCCTGGGAAAGCAGCAGCAGATGGCCTGAGCGCTTGGGACTCTATTCCCACATGGGAGACCAAGAAGAGGCTCCTGGCTTCAGATGGGCCCAGCTTTGGCCATTGCAGACATTTGGGGAGTGAACCAGTGGATGGAAGACCTCTTTCTGTCTCTCCCTCTCACTGTAACTCTATCAAATAAACAAACTCTTAAAAACAAAAAAGAGCTTAACTGACATATTCCTGTTTCTTATGCATTATACTCCAATATTAAAATTTAATATTATAAAGTTCTTACTCTTTAATATTAAGTTTATCTCTATGAATGCTCAGCTTCAAGTTTTATACTATATTGGTTGTATTCCCTTCTGGAAATGTAAACCTTCGTGCTCAATCTTATGCATCAGAGAAAACACTCAATTCCGCCATCTAAATATTGGTGCCAAACTAGTTTATTATCAGAATCACCTGAGTAAATTTTAAAAAAATTAAGAGAAGAAGAAGAAAAAAAAGAAGAAAAAAATACCAAGCCCCAGACCTTTTGTCTTCTGAATCAGGGTTTCTACTGGTCAGCCATATTTAGGAATTAAACTCAACCACTAATAAAATAATGGACTCTAAAGCTGATGAGATGGGAACTTATACAATTGCTTTAATGAAAAATATGTAGAACTAATAATTTATTTGACTTTCCTTGAAGCTACATATTTGAATCTTATTATGAAATTTGTATCAACCTATTTTAATTTTAAAATGAGTGATTCTTAGTAATAGAACATATACTACTTTTCCAAATGAATTTCAAGAAATCCAAGTACTACAAGTCCCTCTTTAATATGATGAATGAAAAAGCCACCTGTGTACTCCACTTGTTTTTTGAACCTTGGCTAACCAAAAACTTTCTAAAAACCACAGACGGTTAGAGGCAGTCAGGTGTGCCAAGCATTATGACCCAGTTTTGAAAACATGAGGTATTGGTTTGGGTTTGGCTTTTTGCTCTATCTGGCAACTCATTTATAACAAAGATGTTGACAATCTAATAATACAATGCATGAATGGGTAAGTGGTGAAATTAGTGTAAAAGAAAGTTCCAACTGAGTGCTTACTGATTTCTAAGTCAAATCTTCCCCATTCTATGGATAAAACAATATTTGCATTTATTTAGTACTTACTAAGTACCAAGTACCATACTAAATAACTCATTACAACACAATGAGCTAGGTACTTTTTAGTACAGACTAATTTACTGATGAGATATACAAGGTTAAGCAACATTTCCAATTCCATAGCTAGAGTAAGTGGCACAGCAGGCTTTCACCTAGGCGCCAGATGCTATATTGTTAACAGCTGTGTTCAAAGTGTAGCATCAATTCAAAGTACAGAATCTCTCGAAAAACAAGCAAATAGATCCACCCACATATATATATCTACAGACATGCTCACACATACACACACACACACACACACACACACATCCCACACAATCTACAGATCAAGAATGCAATGCAGGCATCATCCATCATATTTAAATATGAAGACAGGGGCCGGCGCTGTGGCTTAGTGGGTTAGGCATCTGCCTGTGGTGCTGGCATCCCCTAGGGGCAGTGGTTCGAGTCCAGGTTGCACTACTTCCAATCCAGCTCCCTGTTGATGGCCTGGGAAAGCAGAAGATGGTCCAAGTTCTTGGGTCCCTGCATCCGAGTGGTAGACCTGGAAGAAGTCCATGGCTCCTGGCTTTGGATTGGCCCAACTCCAGTCACTGCAGCCATTTGGGGAATGAATAAGTGGATGGAAGACCTTTCTGTCTCTCCCTCTCTCTGTCTGTAACTCTACCTCTCAAGTAAATAACTAAACCTTTTAAAAATATTTTAAAAGTCTGTTTTACTAAAAAAAAAAAAGATGAAATAACTATTTGTGTGTTCCGCTAGATTACAGAGCAATCAATCACTTGCATGATCAACTGTCCTCACTAAACAAGCAAACATATTCTAATTTCTTGTGCTCAGCTCATTTCCTAGGTAGAACCTGTCACATTGACAGAAAGCATCCTACAGCTGTCCTGTTAGGGGCAGCTGTGTTGACTATGATGTGGCGACGACAGGGTCAGATTGGGAGGAGCACTGTGGTTTCTGCCTGGCAGACTCAGGGGGTGACTACGTGCCTGGAAGGGCAAACTCCATGTGCCAGATCCTTCTGTACAACCAGATGAGTGTCTCAGTTGAAAGCAGGGCCCTCCAGGCTTTTATTTATTTATTTATTTAAACTACAACTGCAATTTTATTCTGCTTATTATAAGTAAAGGCTAGTCTTATTTGGTTATAGCAAATCAAAGGCGTGTTTTAAAACAGAATATGGGCCGGCGCCGTGGCTCAACAGGCTAATCCTCCGCCTTGCGGCGCCGGCACACCGGGTTCTAGTCCCGGTCGGGGCGCCGGATTCTGTCCCGGTTGCCCCTCTTCCAGGCCAGCCCTCTGCTGTGGCCCAGGAGTGCAGTGGAGGATGGCCCAAGTGCTTGGGCCCTGCACCCCATGGGAGACCAGGAGAAGCACCTAGCACCTGGCTCCTGCCATCGGATCAGCGCGGTGCGCCGGCCGCAGCGCGCTGTCCGCGGCAGCCATTGGAGGGTGAACCAACGGCAAAAGGAAGACCTTTCTCTCTGTCTCTCTCTCTCACTGTCCACTCTGCCTGTCAAAAAAAATAAATAAATAAAAAATAAAAAGAAAATAAAAACAGAATATGTTCTATAATATATTAGAAGTAAGCATCTGGCAGAAAGAAACATGCTCATGGAAAGCAGTCTAAACCCAGAGGCCGGAGAACGCTGTTTCAGGAGCAGACATGAACGCCGACACGGGCGGGTCCTGCCACTTACCTCCTCAGCAGTCCAGAAGGATGCCTGTGCTTGCTTGTACATTTTCCATATGTCGGGGTACTGGATCGGAAAGATGACGAAGCGGCGAGAACTCTTCCTCAGCAGCGGCTCTTCGTCTTCGTTGGTATCTGGAGGTAACCTCTTGAAAAGCAAAGTACAATGACTGTGTTATGTAGACTCTTCCTCTTCACGTATCCCTCCCTACACGCACATCTGGGGAAGTCAGGGAAACAGCACAGGTTTCAGAGCCAACCTGTTTGAGGTTGACCCCTACGAATATCTGAGAACTGCCTCATAATAGTGTTTGGATAGTTGGCGACCACAGGGCATGCCTTCACTTCTCTGAACCTCAGCGGTAAAATAATACCTACCTCACAGGTTTCTTCTGAGGATTAGAAGTCCTTTAAGCCTGGTGTATAATAAGCACTCAAAAAATGCTGCAGGGGAAGGCGTTTGGCTTACTGATTAAGATACCGTTACCACATAACAAAGTACCTAGATTCAGGGCCCGGCTCCGGCTCCGGCTCCTGACTCCAGCTACCTACTGATGCAGGGATGGCTCAACTGACCAGGTCCCTGCCACCCACATGGAAGACCTGGGTTGAGTTCCTGGCTCTTGGCCTTGGCCAGGCTCAGTCCAGGCCATTATTGGCCTTTACGAAGTGAACAAGTAGAAGGGAACTAATTCTCTTTCTCTGTTTTTCTTTCTCTCCCTCCCTCCCTCCCTCTGCCTGTCAAAGAAATACATGAAAATTTTTTAAAATACATTATAATAATAATTTTGAGAATAAGTACAAAAATAGACCAGTTAAGTATCATTGTAGGTAAATTTCTAAGTTTCCAGACAAAATGACCCCTCAGTGCTTCTCTGACATAGAATGCAAGCATGAGTAGGCTACTGCCACAGCTACTTCATTTCAACATTTTTCTAAGTTTAACCGAACATGGGTAGCAGGGGCCCAGGCACTGAGCCATCTTCTGTGGTCTTTCCAGGTGCATTAGCAGATAGCTGGATAAGAAGCGGAGCAGCCAGGACTGGAACAGCCTCGCAAACGATGACCTAACCTGCTGTACCAGTGTCAGGCCCCTTGATAAAGATTGGTTTATTTATTTGAAAGGCAGAGTTACAGAGAGAAAGGCAGAGGCAGAGAAAAGAGAGATCCTTCATCTGCTGCTTCACTCCCCAGATGGCAACAATAGGCCATGCTGGGCCAGGCCAAAGCCAAGAGCCAGGAGCTTCATCTGGATAGGAAGTGGAATAGCCAGGACATGAACTGGCACCTGTCTGGGATGTTGGCATCGCAGGCAGTGGCTTTACCCACTACACCACAGCACAGGTCCTGAACAGAGTTTTCAAATGCTGATAAATAACTGATCAGTGTTACGATCTATGAAACTGCTGGATTTGTATATAAATTATAATGAAAGTCACATTTGCCTATACATTCTTCTTGTTCTGTCTTGATAACATGCAGACTAATAGGAAAAGCTGGATTAGAAGAGTATTCTGAAAGTTACTGCTTATTTCACAATACTTAGATAAACACACAAAACCACATTTTAGCACAATTTCAGGAAGTTCATGCCTTCTTCAGCTCTAGGGCTTCCAGGGTACCCTCTATAGATCTGAGCTAAGAACAAATATTTTCAAAGAAAGAAAATATGGAAAAAAAGACTTAATACCATGTGACTTTTTTTTTTTCCTTTTTCTTTTGAGCAGACTGGAGGCTTTTATTTCTATGGTCCACAAGATGATGAGTGGCCCTCCATGGGATATTTTTAAAGAACTGGAAATTTCTAAATCTGGACTTTATTATAAGTGGGGGACAACAGAAGCAGATAAAACCTGAAAGGTGGCAGACAGCATGTTCCAGTGACTTTTTTTAAAAATGTAGTCTGCAGAACCCTTTGGTCCCTCTAATGTCACAAACACCCAATGAAAATTCACTTCTAAATATGTTTTTAGAGGCTGGTGCTGTGGCGTAATAGGTAAAGCTGGTGCCTGCAGTGTCAGCAACCCATATGGGCGCTTGTAACCAATTATATCAATTCTTAAACATTTACTTATTGATTTTCACCTATTTGCAAGGCAGAGCAACAGAGAGATAGGGAGAACAATCTTCCATCTGCAGATTCACTCCCCAAATGACTGCCACAGCCAGGACTGGGCCAAGCCAAAGTCAGGAGTCAGAAACTCAGCCTAGGTCTCCAATGTGAGTGGCAGGAACTCAAGCAGTCATCATCATTGCTATCTCCAAGGGTCTGCATTGGCATGAAACTGGAGTCTGGAGAGGCAGGTATGACACTCAGGTACTTGGATTTGGATGCAGGTAGCAGCTGGCATCTTAACCACTAGGCCAAAGCCTGCCCCGACAATTTCTTTAACAACTCACCTTCATTGAGTTTTCTACAGCTTTCTCTTCATAGAAACAGCTTTCTTTGCATACTTATTAGTTTACATGATATTTAATTAAATTACAATAGTTACAAGTATAGTTGGTAAAATGTATAACTGGTATAAATAGGATAGAAAATAAAGATAACTGTTTCTGCTGAAGTATAACTCGAATGGGGTGGGAACAGAAGTATATGAGTACCCTAGAAAAGCCTTTATTTTAGATTTATTTATTTATTTATTTATTTGAAAGGCAGAGTTAGAGAGAGAGAGGTATCTTCAACCCGCTGGCTCACCTCCCAAATGGCTGCAACAGCCAGGGCTGGGCTAGGACAAAGCCAGGAGCCAGGAACTCCTCCTCCCACAGGGGTTTCAGGGGCTCAAGTAGTTGGGTCATCTTCATGGCTTTCCCACATGCATGAGCACAGAGTTAGATTAGAAGTGGAACAGCTGGGACTCAAACTAGTGCCCATATGGGATGCAGACCACAGAGGTGGGCTTAACACACTGCACCACAATGCCAGCCCCTAGAACTAGCTTCTGGCCATAGGTTTTCCAAAACCTATGTGTCTTGGGATATTTTACAGCACTGATAAATCAACAGAATAGGTTAGTAGTAAATTGATTAAAAGAAATATTTATAAATATGCAAAGAAAATGTTTGCTATGCTTGACATAAATATTCATCTATTATCTAAAGTGCAATCTAAAATAAAAACAAAACAGGCCCAGCATGGAGGCAGTGGGGGCTGTAGCGGAGTGATAGAAAACTCAGGGCGCCTGCCCAGAAGTATGTCAGCCCGTCTTGACAAAGTCTTAGGCTCCAAAGAGCTGCCAAGAAGTCCCCCTGCCAATGGGCCAAGCTAACCCGGGCAGTGGGCATCATCAAGGTGTACCTGCCTAACAAGCAACACATGGTAGAAACTGTCCGGGGTGACTTGAGTGTCTGCACCCTGTAGGCCAAGCCCTCAAGTGCGGGGTCTCAGTCAGGACTGCTGTGTGGTCTGCCGACTCATCAAGGAGCAAAAGGCAGCCACCATCTGGGAAACAGACATTGCCCCCCTTAGATGGAGGGGAGCTCATTGTCGAGGTCCTCAAAGACAGCGCTCTGATCATGCACAATTTTGTACAGAAGGCGTTCTTTAGCTCAGCGTTCTGTGACTCCTGCCTTAAGCTTCTGTCCCATGATTTCCGCTGCCAAACCTGTGGCTACAAGTTCCCCCAGCATTGTTCCTCCAAGGTCCCCACAGTGTGTGTGGACAGGAGTGCCGACAGCTCTACCACAGCACTGATTCGTCCGGAGGCTCCAGGCAGCATGAGGCTCCTTCCAATCAGCCCCTGAATGAGCCGCTCGGGCCCCAGCTCTTGCACCCAGCACCGTGACCCAGAGCATTTCCCCTTCCCTGCCCTGGCCAATGCCCCCCTTCAGCACCCCCACTCCCCATCCACTCCCAAGGCCCACATGGTCCACACCACAGCCCCCTCGGGGTCCAGCTTCATGCAGCTAGCTCGCTGCTCAGTCACAGCACTGATGCCGGCTGGTGGTAGGGGTGGCGGTGATGGAGCCCCTGGTGGGAGCCCTAGCCTGGTCAGCATGTCCTCAGGGAGGAGGTCCCCACATTCCAAATCACCATCAGGGTAGCGGGAGCGGAAGTCCACGAGCAACAAGAAAAAAGTGAAAAACCTAGGGTACTGGGACTCGAGCTATTACTGGGAGGTGCTCCCAGTGAGGTGCAGCTGCTGGAGGACTGGGATGGGCTCACTGGGCACGGTGTTTTGTGGATGGTGGCATGTGCTCAAGGTGGCCCAGCCCACAGCCAAACAGGTCCAGGCCTTCAAGATTGAGATGCAAGTGCTCAGAAAGACACTGCTGTTTGCCGGCTTCACGACCCAACCAGGCTTTGCCATCACCACACAGCGGTGTGAGGGCTCCAGCCTCTACCACCACCTATACGTGGCTGCCGTGGGCTCTGACATGATCCAGCTCACCAACGTGGCCCAGCAGACTGCCTCCATGCCAAGAACATCATCCACTGAGATCTCAAGTCTAACAGCATCTTCCCACACGAAGGGCTCACCGTGGTGATCGGGCGACTCCGGCCTGGCCTACCGTGCAGACGTGGTGAGTCAGGGCCCAGTCCTCGGAGCAGCCCTCGGGCTCCGTGCCAAGTATGGTGGCTGAGGAGATCTGCATGTAGGACCTGAAACCCTACAGCTCCCAGTCAGCTGTCTGTGCCTTCGGGGTCGTACTCCACCAACTCAGGACTGGCTCACTGCCTTACAGCCACATTGGCAGCCATGACCAGATCATCTTTAAGGTGGGCTGTGGCTGGAACCTCAGCAAAAACCTCCAGCAACTGCTCCAAGGCCTTGCAGCACCTGCTGACTGCCTCAAGTTTCAGCACGAGGAGCGGCCGAACTGCTGCAACCGTCACTCCCCAAGGCTGAGCTGAGTGCCTCCAAACCGTCCTTGCGCTCAGACCCAGGCTGACAGCCGCTTGCCTGCCTCCTCTGCTCAGGCCACCTTGTCCCTTAGGCCCCACCCTCAGCCAGCGAGGGCCAATCTCAGCCTGCCACGCAAGGAGCCCTGCCCACCCACCAACCAATCAGTGTTACTTCTCTACCTTAATACTGTCTCAGGATTCCCCCCCATGTCCCACTCTGGAAGATAAGGGGGGCCCCAAAGTGCTCTTCCAGTTCATCTGTTATGGGGGATCCCCCCAAAGACTGAGACACCTGCCTTCTCTGTAATCTGTTTTGCTCTTAGCTTTGGGGATACTTGTAAATTTGGGGAGCTCCTCCATCCCCAATGGCTGGGATTTGTGGCAGGGATTCCACTCAGCACCTCTCTGGAATTTGTGCCTGATGTGCCTTCCACTGGATTTTGAAGCTCCCAGCACACCATGTGGACTTGGGGGGTCCCCTTGTGTGTGTGTCCCCTGCCATTCAAGGACTCCCCTCTTTCTTCACCAAGAAACACAGAATTCTGCTGGGCAAAAATAAATAAGTAAATAAATAAACAATGAGTTCATCAAAATGGTCTCATGATTCCACAGATTGATTTCGTAAACAATGTTATAAACATTAACACTAATAAAATATAAAAAGGTGGGTTTCATCAGTTGGGTTTGGAGAATATCAATTTTGTTTGGTGAATGGGCTCATGTGTCAAAGCCCATAGAATGGCCTTGAATGTAAAAATGTGAATTTTGCCATAGCTATTTTCTTATAACCATTTTTGATACTTTTTTTTTTTTTTGACAGGCAGAGTGGACAGTGAGAGAGAGAGACAAAGAGAAAGGTCTTCCTTTTGCCGTTGGTTCACCCTCCAATGGCCACCGCGGTCGGTGCACCGCGCTCATCCGATGGCAGGAGCCAGGTGCCAGGTGCTTTTCCTGGTCTCCCATGGGGTGCAGGGCCCAAGCACTTGGGCCATCGTCCACTGCACTCCCAGGCCACAGCAGAGGGCTGGCCTGGAAGAGGGGCAACCGGGACAGAATCCGGTGCCCCAACCGGGACTAGAACCCGGTGTGCCGGCGCTGCAAGGCGGAGGATTAGCCTGTTGAGCCACGGCACCGGCCCATTTTTGATACTTTCTTTACCTCAATGTCATCATTTTGACAAAAGAAAACAAAAAAAAATTTTTTTTTAAATTTTGGAGTAGATCCAAGTGGCCTACTTTGACATATGACATTTTGGCACCTGGTCTCTAGACAATTGGGATCTGCTACAGGGTTTTGATCATGCAAGTAACATAATCAGATCTGTGTTTAGGATTACTTTTGTCAAGATGTGGCTAGAAATGAAATTATAAGTTCACAGAACAATTAAAAGATATGGAACGCGGCTGGCACCGTGGTGTAGCAGATAAAGCCACCACCTGCAGTCCCGGCACTTCATATGGGCACCGGTTTGAGTCCTGGCTGCTCCTTTTCCTATCCAGCTATCTGCTATGGCCTAGGAAAGCAGTGGAAGATGGCCCAAGTACTGCACCTGGGTGGGAGGCCCAGAAGAAGCTCCTGGCTCCTGGCCTTGGATCAGCCCAGCTCCAGCCACTGCAGCCATTTGGGGAGTGAACCAGTGAATGGAAGACCTTTCTGTCTCTTCCTCTCTGTCTGTAACTCTACCACTCAAACAAATAAATAAGGCCTTAAAAAAAAAAAAAAAAAGATTATTGAACTATCCATCTCTTGCCTGAACTGGGATATCAAAACTAGAAACATATACAAGAACAGACTGAATTTAGAAATATTCAGAGTATAATTATTCTTGTTAAAAAATTGGACTTGGGGGAGGCAGTGCTCTGGCACAGTGGGTTAAGCCGCTGCATCCCCTATAGGCACCAGTTCCAGTCTCTGCTGCTCCACTTCCGATCCAGCTCCCTGCTAATGTGCCTGGGAAAGCAGCAGGGGATCTTCCAAGTTCTTGGGCCCCTGCACGGAAGAAGCTCCTGGCTCTTGGCTTCAGATCGGTGCAGCTCTGGCCGTTGCAGCCAACTGGGGAGTGAACCATCGGATGGAAGATCTCTCTCTCTCTCTCCTCTCTCTCTCTCTCTCTCTCTCTCTGCCTCTCCTCTGTGTAACTCTTTCTTTCTTTTTTCTTTTTTTTTTTTTTTTATTTTGAGACAGGCAGAGTGGACAGTGAGAGAGACAGACAGAGAAAGGTCTTCCTTTGCCGTTGTTTCACCCTCCAATGGCTGCCGCGGTCGGCGCACTGCGGCTGGCGCACCGCGCTCATCCGATGGCAGGAGCCAGGTGCTAGGTGCTTTTTCCTGGTCTCCCATGGGGTGCAGGGCCCAAGCACTTGGGCCATCCTCCACTGCACTCCCGGGCCACAGCAGAGAGCTGGCCTGGAAGAGGGGCAACCGGGATAGAATCCGGCGCCCCGACTGGGACTAGAACCCGGTGTGCCGGCGAACTCTTTCAAATAAATAATCTTTTTTTAAAAAAAAGTTGGATTTGGGACAACAACATAAGGACAAGTTAAGATGTGCTTGATATTGACGGCTCCAACCATCAGGTGCACTTGATGATAATAAGAAAGAAGAGGCACACAGAAGGGTCTCAGAACCTTGAGAATAACAATAAATCAGGAAAAACTTCTTTCTCACATCAGATGGTAAACAGAATTTGAAGCACCTTCCTCTAGCAACCCAAGATACATCAGCAGGTTACAAACACAAAAGCCCTAATGCAGTCAGTGTAGCCGGTAAAAACGATAATTTGGCTTCAAGATATTTAGTGTCCAGCAGAAAATACACCACCACGACACAGGAGTGATGGAGATCCCACTGGGGCTGCCAAGGGAAGGGATGGGATTATGTAGGGAGAATCCACAGAGAAGCCAGACAACTGCGGATGCAGCCTTAGAGAATGACAGTGTTTAATTAACAGACAAAGAGCCAGCTGGGGTGGAAACACTGAAAGGGGTGCAGGACAAACAAAAGGAAAGGCAGACATGATCTGATTTGGATAAAGCAAAGGGTCAACAGTTTAAAAAAAATTCTGTAAAGTATCTAGATTCTATAGATCATTCAGGCTAAGAGATTAGGAATTAATTTTACAGGCCAACAACTTTCAAATATCTGGGGCCTGGAGGCTCATACTCCAATGGTTCCCCACTCACCCCCAAACCCCAGGTGCCAGCATTCATTGTGGGGCCTAGTTTGAAAATCGTTCCTAGGGATGGTCATAGAGCATTTCTACATAGGAATTAGGATGAGTAGAGGTGGCATCAGGAAGAATAATCAGACATCTATGTGAAGCTGAATTAGAAAAGAGAACAACTAGATTTTGCTAGTGACTACAGTATCAATTCTAGAGCTGCAAAAGGGGACCTGAATTTAAGATGTGGCAATCAGCCAGCTTGAGAGATTGGCCTTTTTTTTTTTAATAGTTATTGAGACCCATTTGGAAGTTTTTATTGGGGGAATTAACATGGAAGCACTTGTTTAATGAAGTGAGTTGGCAATGGTAAATAGGATTGGATGACAGGTAATATGGCCCTGGCAATAAGGAAGCCCCTGGTAACAATCCCCAGCAATAAGGAAATCACTAGTGATGGGAAAGTCCCTGGAGGTGACAATCTGCCTCACATACATTTCTCCCAGAGTAGAGTTCACACTACAGCTGTTGTCAGCTCACTCACTGCTTCTTTGCCGTATCTTGGTAAATCTAACTGCTCATTTCTCTCTGTGCTCCACTGCTCTAGTGAAATCTCCTCACCACTTGCAAAACCGGCCTCAGCTGGTCACTTCCTGAGACAGGTAATGCTGGAGGTGGAGAGACAGTTAAGTTGCTGCTGTGCAGGTGTAAAGTGGTGAAAGACTGAAATGAAGTTTGCCAGTGGGCATCCCTTCGCCACATTCCTGTCCTTTCTAGAATAGTCTTTCAGTTTCTGCCTGATCTGCAGGCATCCCTGCAGCATGCCTGGGCATGCCAGGGCAATGTGGCATCTTACATGGCTCCTACCTCCCATCCAGCCCCAGTTCCACCACTTCCATCTGTATCTCTCTTCTACTTCCCCCACTTAGTGGAGTATTTGTGATGTCATAGTATACACTATTTGTGATGTCATAGTATACACTATTTGTAGGCCTCATTCTCATTTTCATTCTGCATAAAAGGCCTGGAGCATGGTGGGCCCTGTCATGTAGTCCTGTGCCTCTGGACCCACAGCCTTCTCTGCTTTTCTGCCCGCAGCTGTGGCTGAACCAAACTGCACGCTTGCTCCATGGGGCTCCTGGCCTGCTCTCTGCCTGGTATAGACCCAACTTAGTTTCTAGACTTCTTTCTCCCCTAAAGAAAGCCCTCACTTTCCTGCGTATTTCTCTCACTAAATAAATGCTAAAAAACTGTACCATGTTGCTTCTTTCATTTACAAGCAGCTGATATTTAGAACTCTTATCTAAATATACGGCCAGAACCCTCAAAATTTTCAGTAAACGTCCCAATTTCTATTCTTCCATTCCCACCAAATCTGACAAAGCTGATGGAATACTATAGAGGCACAAGAACTTGATTTTAAATCTGTCTCTATTGCTGATTCCTGGACATGTTATTTAATGTTTCCTGGCCTAAACTTTCTCACCTGCAGAATAGGGATTATGAATTAGATAAGTAACTGTTAATTTCGAGAAAAGCTACAAAAAATTTGAAGAGATCATAAACCCACTTCAAGCCCATCTATGGAGTTTCTTAAAACATGTACACCAGAATCACCTGCAGTGTTTGTTAAGCATTCACATTCGGACCCATCCCAAAAATTTTGATTTACTAGGTCTGGGGTGTAGACTCAGTAATTTACAACAGGTTTGAACTCAGTAATTTACATTTCTAACAAAGTACTCCAGGTACCGCGATGCAGATCTCAAATGCAGCCATCCCACCTAAAGTGTGTTTTAAGCACCCTTTAGGACCTCAACTAGCAAGCTTCTGCTCCAGGTGTTCATTATGTAAAATTTATTCTCAAACCAAAATTCTGCCCCAGTCTCTCTGTGTCTGTACCACACTGATGGGGTGGGCGCGTGGGTTAAGTAGCACTCCGTATCAGACCACCATCCGTTCCAGCACCTGCTGCTCTGCTGTTCAGGCATCTGGAAGGCAGTAATGAAGGGCCCAGTCAGCTGGTTCCTGCCACCTGTGTGGGAGTCCCGGATGGAATCCCAGGATTCTGGCTTCAGCCAGGCCATTGTGGGCATTTGGGGAGTGTGTCTTTCAAACAGATGAAAATAAATGAGCTTTTTTGTTTTTTAAAGTTAACTTCCAGGTGTTAAGCCTGAACAGCTGCTGGTGCCTTTAGCACAGACAATCCAAATGTTTCCATCTGAGTGAGGAAATTGGTACTAACTGTACAGTATTTGTATCAAAAGAGGAAGAAACACTTGAGGGGTATGTGCAATTTGTTGATTTGTTACTAAATGTTCACAAAACCAAAAGCAAGTCAAATCAAATCCCAAATCTGGAATTTAAACTTTCTAAACATTTCTAAAGAAATGCAGGGCTCAGCATAAATCTCCGTGCTGAAATACCCAATCTTCACAGTATTAACTCAAAGATAACACACAGAGCAACCCGTTTAAGCACAAAAAGCATTTCTCCTGTTCACAAACGGGTTATAAGTATTTGCAAAATAACAGAGTTTGCAAATTACGGAGCAACAGCTTAAGGGGCCATACAGCCTGGTCTTCACTGTAACTACAGACGTCTCAGAGCCTGGACAAGTGACAGGTTTATCAGGAACCCACAGCTTCCGCGGCACTTTGCATAAAGCATTTTACTTATTCTGTGAGCTTAGTATCACTTCCACTGTGTAAATGGAGAAAGTGACGCCCCCAAGATTCAAAGTAGCACGACCAGCGCCCTACTGGCCGCCTCACTTTGTTCTTCACGGTGTTTGGAGGATCCGTCCCCTCGGCCACCTCCCCCATACACCTGTGTCAATTTCCACTCCCTTAGACCATCCCGGTCGACATTCCGCCCTCCTGCCTCAGTTTCCCGGACCAACGCGGGGTGCGCTTCACCCCGGGGCCTCGGCCTCGGAGCCGAGCGGAAACCCGGCTCCCTCCCCGCCGCTCCCCGGGGACGCAACGACCCGCCGGCCCCGCGGCTTCTGAGCTCAGCCAACAAAATTCCCTACTGCGTATCCCCAACTTGCAGCTCCCGGCGGCAATTTACAACGGAAGGGCCAGGCGTGACTGCGGGGCGGGGAAAGAAGCGACAGCAACATTTACCTCACCCTGCTCGGGCCTGGCCGCTTCCGGCCTTTCCCGGTCGCCCATCGCGCAGACTCCGCCGGTGCAGCTGGTGCCGAGGGAACCGAGCGCCTCAAGCCACCTCTAACTGTGACAGGACCCAGGTGGCCGCGGCCCGCCCCGCCCCTTGCGCCAGCCCGGCTGTCCGTCAGCCTATGGCCCGGCTGTGCCTGCGCCGGCCTGGCCCCGCCCCCGCGGCAAGGGCTCGCCTCCTCCCGCAGATCCCTCCCCCTCTGCCAAGCGGGCTCCGCCCCCGCCTCAGGGCCCCGCCCACTCCGGCTGCCCTCCCTTCAGTGCGTCGACCCCACTTCCTGCGCCTGCGGGGCGCCGGCAGAGCCACACCCACCCCTCCTCAGGGCCACGCCTCCTCGACTCGCCCCGCCCCTCGCTCCGGGCGCTCACCCAGTGCACACCGGGCCGGGCCGGGCCTGGGGCGGAGGTTCTCCGGCTGCGCGGCGCGCGTCACCTGGGAACGGAGCTTCCCCGGCCCGTCCCAGCCCGTCCAGTCCACAGGAAAAAGCGCTGTGGACGTGTGAGTTAACGGAGGGAAGCCACAGCGGAAAGAAGCGATTGAGGAAGAAAGTCTGGCGTGTTGGCGAGTTCCGCGGCCCGAGAGAGGCGGTTGGGGGACAGTCGATGTGTGATGGGTGCTTGACAGGAGCAGCGAGGGGGGATTACCAAATTCAGGAAGATACCTGGAGTTTGTGAACCCGTGGGGCATTGTTTCGACAAACTAAGCTCTCAGCGATATTTCTTGAGCCCCTCCGAAGTGCCGGCACTGCCTTAGGCGCTTTATGAGGGTTAAGTCTTTTAATCTTCAGGATAGAGTTTCCCTCACGCCGCAGACGCGGGCGCCGAGGGGATGTGGCCCGAGTGACGCAGGGCCGGAGCCTCCCGATACGCGCCCTTTGTCGGGTGCCTGAGTAAGCTACGCTCCTCAGGGTGACAGAGTTACTCTCCGGGGAGTGTCTGAAGAGAACTACAACCAAAGGAAACCCAGCTGGCCTCGCAAAGCTGACAGAGATTTGTTTCAGTAGCTCCAAGCGGCAATATTGAGACCTTGCCATGACTTGGACATCCGGGGACCTGTGCTGCCTGAAGAAGAAAAAAAGAGAAGGAAAAAAAAAAAAGCTTAAGCTTTGCAAAGGACTGAAAACTCTTTCTGAAACCGACCCTAGAGCGGGGAGAAAGTTGGCCTTCCTTAAAGCAATTACTAGGAGTCAGATGCTGACTGAAATAGTTTTATGTGTTAACTTTTAAATTATGGTCACCCACATTTTGTGAGGAACGTCAGTCTCAATGAAATTAGATCATGTCGTAGATGGCAAATGAACTGAGGGCGGCTGATGCCCAAGCAGCTCAGCAGTCTGTTGTGACTCATCTCTATTTCAAGACCCTAAAAAGCTCCTGATGACCTCCCAGTCCTTTCAGTTTTCAGTGACATTCGGAGGAGATACAGTCTGTGTCCCCAGCCTCGCCGGACAGGTCCAGGCCCTACTGCAAGAGCAGTGCCTGCACGGATGGGTCAAGAGCACCCTAAGGCCACGCTTTACCTCATGTAAATACTAAGATTTCCACCTAGGCAGAGCTCCAGTCTTACGACATAACATACAACCTATTTTGGAGCGTGTTTCTGAGCTGCAGCTACATAGACTTGTACACACGCCTACATGTGACCACAAGAACATCCCTTCTGGGGCCGACACTGTGGTGCAGTGGATTAAGTCACCATCCGCAAACCCATACCCCTGTCCCAGTTCCACTCCTGGCTGCTGCGGTTCTGATCCAGCTCCTTGTTAATGCCTTTGGGAAAGCAATGGCTGAAGGCTTAGGGATTGTCAGAGTGAGACCAGATTAGTGTGTTTCATTGATTAGCTGCCTGTCAAATTGGAACCTGAGTTGCCTCATTGACAACAGAAGACTTTTATTGATTTCTCTTTTGTTTTTAAAGATTTGTTTGAAAGGCAGAGTGGCAGAGAGGGAGAGATCTTCTATCCACAGGTTCACTTCCCAAATGCCTCTAACAGCCAGGGCTAGGCCAAAGCCAAGAATCAGGTTTACATTTAATGTATGTTACGAATCTCATTATTTCACAAGCTATTTGCTCCCAGTTTCTCTCAGTTTTTAGAACACTATTCTTAAATACTGAAGCAAATTACACAGTAAGAGTAAACAATATATATTAGTTCCTGCCTCCAGATGTTTGTTATTGAGAGCAAATTTAAAACACTAAATGTGTAACTGAAAGATCCCTGAGACTAAGAGGATCCTACAAGTTCATATGGCCTATATGGGTTATTATGTTTTCCAAAAGTGGGCACAGCATAATTTCTAATTCTGTACAACTCCCATCAAATGGGAGACTCAGGCAAGCATTTGGCACAGTAGGTAAGATGCCACATGGGACACTGACATCTTATATCAAAGTGCCTGAGATTAAGTCCGGCTCTGCTCCGCATTCCAGCTTCCTGCTGATGTGTACCCTGGGAGGAAGCAGGTGGTGACTCAAGTACTTGGGTCACTGGAACCTACATGAGAAACCCAGACTGGATTCTCAGCTCCTGGCTGCAGCCTGGCCCAGTTCTGGAAGGGCTATTACAGGCATCTGGGGAGTGAACCAGCAAATGGAAGACATCTCCCTTGTGTGCTCCTGCTCTGCTGTTCAGATTAAAAAATAAAAAATATTTTAAAAAGCAGGTAGAGTCTGATATTCACTACACCACAATGCTGGCCCCCTATATTTTTTTGATAAAGCTCTAAGAATAAGGTGTTTAAAACTGATCTTGTTTGCAAATACTTAACAATTTATATGAGTATATAGTCAAACCAAAGTGGTTGTGATACAGGAGTTGAGATAATCGTTTGAGATGAGGATTTACCCATTCAATGATATAAAATAAGCCAGCAGTAACTTGAAATGACATATTTTCTACCTTCGATTGCTTTCTTAGGTCATTACTTACTACATACATGTCTAAGTAGAACAGAGGCTAGTCCAGTTAGTATGGCTGCATAACAAATTATCCCAAGACTTGGAGGCTTAAAACACCCATTTATTATGGTCACGAATTTTATGGATTTGGAACTTGGCCAGGACACAAGATGGTTTAATTTTGCTCCATGATGTCGGGATTTTTTTTTTTTTTTCAAATGGAGTCTAAGAATGGAGCTGAAATCCTCTGAAGGCTCCTTCATTCACACATCTGCAAGTTTATGCAAACTGTTGGTTGGGTTCCTCAGTTGCTTTTCACATGGGATTCTGCATGTAGTCTCATGGTACCTAGATTACAAGGACATGCTTCCCCAGAGAGAGAGAACCAGGCAAAATCTTTTATGAACTACACTTGGAAGTCATCTCTTCTGTTTGTCAAGTCTCTACTGACAGCTCATATTCAAAGGGATGGGTATCAGACTCTACCTGGTTTTTAATTTTTTTTTTTTCATTTTTTAATCTGAACAGCAGAGCAGGAGCACACTTGCTACAATGCCAGCATCCCATATGGCAGTGGTTCCTCTCTTTAGCTGCTCCACTTCCAATCCAGCTCCCTGCTAACACACCTGGGAAAGAAGTAAAGGATGGCCTAAGTACGGGCACCTGCTACCTACATGGGATACCCAGATGAAGCTCCTGGCTCCTGTCTGGCCCAGCCCTGGCCATTTGAGGAGTCAACCCAATCAACTTCTCTAACTCAGCCTTTCAAATAAATAAATCTTTAAAAAAGAGGATTGAAAAATACAAATAGGATTATGAAATAATAAAATTCAAATGACCTTAAGCAATGGATGATGTGGCTTTGCTGAAAGAACATAGCAAAAGTATAGTAACCATTAATGAAACATGTTCCTTTGCATTCTAGTCATGTGATAGATGGCTGCTTTGCAACAATTCTCCTTATATCAGTTGCCTTTCATGAGAAAAAAAAGCATCATTTACATATCAAATCTGTCTTATTAACTATCATTAAAAAGAATATTGCTTTGACATTAGTGCCACCAGAAAAAGTCATCCAGATAATCCAAGATCTAGGCATTAACAGTCAAAATGAAGTCCTAGCTTCCCGCAACCAGACTGAACCATAGTATGAACATCACTGGTGTAGATGGATCTATATTTAGTGAATCATTCATCTGTCATTCAGGGAAAAGCCATAAATTTGGAGGCAGAGAGATTAGAACAGGATAATACAAGCTTGAAATGAGTGACACTGGGGAATCCAAACACATGACTTACCAGTGGTTTGATACGGAGTTTATGACAGGATTCTAGAATGACAAATTTCTAATCAAGAGAGTAGGCATCCAGTAATGCCTTTCATCAGTGAACTCTCAGCAAGAAACTGATGGGTTCAGTTTTGAGTATGCGGAGATCATGTTTGTGACACATTCGAACTGGGGGTGTCAAGTACCGTGGTTCCAGAACCTGATCTAGCTCTCACAGTCTCTAAGCCATTACTTCACATTCACAACAAAGCACCTGTCTCAAAAGAATCAGCAAGCAATGCCGATTATTCTTAGTTTGTTTCAAGTACAACACAAAAACCAATTTCTATCCTTAACTATTTCAAAATAAAGTGATGACCTGACTAGGTTCAATGCAGCAGAAAGGAGGCGAAGACTTTTTCATTTACTCATTACTGGGATAGTAGGTTTTGGTCAGAATAAGATGGTTAAGACTTAATAATTAAAAGGTTCCAAGCTCCAGGTAAGATAAACTCAACATATGTTCCTGATACGAAGCTGGTTACTGGAATTCTTTCATTCATTCAAATAAATGTTAGCATTATACTGGACACTAGAGAAGGAAAAGAAAGTGACACATAGTGAAGAACTTGTCTAAATCATCTTTGTCAAGGTGGAAGGTGGAAAGAAGCCCCAGAAGAGCTCCTTGGGGAGATGGCTAACCTGGGTTCTGCAGCGTTAACTAACCATTGCCAGACAAGCAGCCCTAAGACAGGGCAGTAAGGTCAGAGGGAGCAGTATGCACACAGGTGCTGGGGCATAATCCACGAGGGGACTGCAAGTCTCACTTTAACAAGGGAGCAGCCACAGGTAATGCTGTAAAGCAAGATTTCAATCATGAATGACCTTACGTTTCATTAGAGTTTGGATTTCATCTTACATACCCATGGGAAGTCTGTTTTTTAAACAGGTGAGTGACCTGATGAAATGTACATTTCAGAAAGATAATTCTCTCCCTACCTATTGAAGGGAGCAAAATAAGGCACAGACAAGGCAGCTTGTAGTAGGCTATTGAAGTATTCTCGGTGAGATGGTGGTGACTGGACACAAAGTAGTAGATAAATTCAAGAGATAAGGATTTAGTAACTATAGGGCTTGATGATTAATTTGAATGTTGGGGTAAAGAAGTTGAGTATGATCCCAGGTTTCTGACTTCGGAACCAGGCACCACTCTATGCTCTGTGCTCCAAGAAGTAAACAAGGTCAGTTTCTGATGGCCTCTGCCCTTGTAGGAGGTCACTGGGAGAATCTGACAATAAACTCGCTTCATGGACCAACGCGGGTAAAAAGTGGGCCTCTGCCTCTCTGAGGCTTTTAGGGAAAAGCCATAGCCAGGCAAGGGCAGGGGCTCTCAGTCCCTTGTTACTGTCATACGGGAAGGGCTAAAAATGGCATGAAAATCTGGTTCTTTTTCTACTTTACATCACTTAAACCTTCAGCTGTTGTATCTTAAGCTTTTGCCTGCCTTATTTAATATTCCAAGGTGATTCTTTTAATTTTAAAAATGGCATTGTCTTTACAGTGCTTATGAAAAGCCTCTATGCAAGAAAACATACCAAGTCAAGAATCCTAACTTTTCTGTATAGTGCTATACTCCTTCATTATAAATAATATGCTTTTAGGAATGAAATTTTTTTTTTTTGACAGAGTTAGTGAAAGAGAAAGAAAGGTCTTCTTTCCGTTGGTTTACCGCCCAAATGGCCGCTACAGCCGGAGCAGAGCCGATCCGTAGCCAGGAACCAGGTGCTTCCTCCTGATTTCCCATGTGGGTTCAGGTGCCCAAGCACTTGGGCCATCCTCCACTGCCTTCCTGGGCCACAGCAGAGAGCTGGACTGGAAGAGGAGCAGCCTCGACTAGAACCTGGCACCCGCATGGGATGCAGGCGCCAAAGACGGAGGATTAACCAAGTGAGCCACGGTGCCGGCCCAAAGAATGAATTCTTTCAAATACGTGGGTGCTTACTTTGTTCATGGCTCTGAAAAAAGTCAGAATTTAACATCCTAAACTTTATCATGTAACTTTATCTAAACTTTGATTGTATCCTTTAAAATGAACTGTGTGCGGCCAGCGCCGCGGCTCACTAGGTTAATCCTCCGCCTTGTGGCGCCCGCACACCGGGTTCTAATCCTGGTCAGGGTGCGGGATTCTGTCCCGGTTGCCCCTCTTCCAGGCCAGCTCTCTGCTATGGCCCGGGAGTGCAGTGGAGGATGGCCCAAGTGCTTGGGCCCTGCACCCCATGGAAGATCAGGAGGAAGCACCTGGCTCCTGGCTTCAGATCAGCGCGGTGCGCTGGCCGCAGCAGCCATTGGAGGGTGAACCAACAGAAAAGACCTTTCTGTCTCTCACTGTTCACTCTGTCAAAATAAATAAATAAATAAATAAATAAAAATAAAATGAACTGTGTGCTTCCCTTTTCCAGAGTATTTAGAACGGTTCTTAGTGGAACGAGTAATTGTCCCAAGTTGAAGTATCAACCTTGGGTGCCGTTTTTGAATTAAGTAAGGTGCTGGCATGTCATCCTTGCATAGCAGGCACATGTAGTATCCAGCTTTTTAGGCCTGGTAGGACCAAATGTTCCTTCTACTGAAGTTTTTGAGTATTTGCTAGTTTCCTTAATTTCGCTACTTTTAGCTCGTCTTCAAGAAGTTGATGATCTAATACTCTTAAGGGACCAAAGTCTGTCATTTTGAGGTAACTGTAACTGCTTTTTCACTCACCCCTTCCTACCACAATTCATTTGCTCCTAGTTGAGTGGACTACTATGATCTGTTTTCATATGGCAGGGTTTGGCTACATTTAAGCAACAGGAAGCATTTTGTTTACATAGACACTTTCATGGCTCTAACTCCTAATTCTTGGCACGTTGAACCAGAACCAAGCTTACCAGATAATGAGACTGCATTTAAACTTCATAAATCGCCAAACTTCATCATATCCATGGAAGAAAACATTTCAGATACAAATTTATGGGGCTGAAAATGATTCCCTGGAGAGATCAAGCTTGCATCAAAAGTTAATCACATAACAACACAAACTTGATTTAAAGTTCAACTAAAAAAATAAAAAAAGATACATTCTGGAAAAGATTCAGGAAACTGAATACTTCACTCATGCAAGATCTAAGTCTAGAGCAAGCAGCTCTTTACATTTGATGAGAAAATTGTCAGTTTTTCATTATGCATCATGCCTTTCAAATCCTTTGGACTTTAAGGTTGGGTACCAGAGTTGATTGTAGAAAATCCCTGCACCTTTAGAGCCATTACCCTTAGGGAGAAATGATGAAGGGCAAAAATGTTTCATCAATCTTCAGAAATTATTTATAAATCACTGCCTTTTCATAATAATGCAGCCACACACATACTGGAATATCTGTCATCAACTCGCCTGCTTATAATCACACCTTCCACAAAACAGCATTGCACAATATTTAAGAATGCAAGCTGCAGATGTATAATCTTGAGCAAATTGTTACCTGTGTTTCTTGTCTGAGGATGCTAACAGTATTTTCATAGGATAAACACATAAAAATTGTCTGGCATGTACTTCATGTTGTATGGTCATCCATTTTTTTTAAGAGCATTACTAGAAGATAATTTGCTTATCAGTAACACAAGGTCTCTTGATATGAATAAACAAGTCACATTTTAAAAACATTTCTATGTTAATCAGTGGTGTTTAAAGGTCTATTGAAGGCACTTCCAACTAGTCCCTTTCCAAGAGGAAGAGCCTAACCAGGACTACAGGAAAAACAGGTAACATTTTTCATGCAGTGTAATGGAAACTTCGGCTCTAACAAGTTTCCCAACACAAGGGTTTACATTCAGGAATAAAAATGAATCCTCTTTGGACAGTGTTTCAGAATCACCTAGGAAGCTGCATTCAGAATTGAGATTTCTGGCTTTCAAAGACAGACCAAACCAGAAAGGGAAGCGGAGGATAAGCAGTACTGACGACTCTCCAAGTCAATCTTAGACAGAAAGCATTGAGAACTGCCTCAATTACTTCCTTTTAACACATTAAAAAAAAAAATCCGATCTCTGAATGTTATTCAGGCTCAAGCACTAAATAATAACAATCATTCTTTCAAAAAGTCCTCTGAGGAGGCAGGCCAGAGTTTGGCATAGCGGCTAAGATGCCAGTTGGATTGCTCATATTCAATATCAAAGTGCCAAATTTATATTTATTAAACAAAAGCTTTCTTAAAAAAAAAAAGACACAACAGGAATCAGATCCCCATGATCTGTGGTCACATGAGTTGACTAAAATGCTATTGTTCTTTTTTTAGTGAAATCACTATCAATTCAGTCTTACTATTGAATATCAATTATTTATTGGAAGTTCTAGTAGACTGCATATTTCTTTGATTTTTTACAACAGGAAAATAAAGTATTACTTATAAAATTATATATATATATATGTATATATAAAAGTACCTGGATTCAAGTCCCAAGTTTCATTCCCAATTACAGCTTCCTGCTAATATGTACCCTGGGAGACAGCAGGCAGTTTGGCTGGCAGGATCCTGCAACCCACATTAAAGTTGAACTGAGTTCCTGGTAACTTGCTTTGGGCATTTGGGGACTGAACGAGCAGACAGGCACTCTCTCCCTGCCTTTCAAAAATTTAAAAAAATAATTTAAAAATATGTAATAAATATCCCTCTCAAATCTGCTCAGGCAAGCCATTACATTGGGTACTCTTGATATTCAGAACACTTTAAAAAAAAAGTAGCAAAACTTTGAAAATCTTCAGTAAAGTGCTTCTTGTTCCATTTGTTTTCAATTTCATTAGGTTTAATCACTAAACAAGTCCAAAAAAGAACTTTATTTTACATGACTTTATTGTACATTTAGAACCGTTTTATTCTTTAGAAAGAAAAAGATTCACTCTGCTTTTAATATTACTAAAAGCATTTTAACCAAAATCTTGATTTAGGAAGACTTAAGACATTGTGCATTATTTTAAATATTTTCATTTTTTCAATAATTATTAAAAATAAGTTCACAATTAGGGTTTCAAATGTCCTAATCATATCTAGTTTGTTCTCATTTCATATTTTACCAATCTCCTGTGCATACAGAGGTTAAGATGATATATAAATTTTTATATCTTTCCAACATCAATGCTTATTAGCTCTTACTCTAATTACTATTTCATTTATTCAGAAATAGCATTTAGACATAAAAACCAACGTCTCACTTTGTAAAATAACTTTTGGCTAATTTACATACATCTAATACAGTCTGTTGTCTAAGTTTTAAGTAATACAGTGAGCTTCACCACTACCATTTAGTTTTAAATATTTTTAGTGTCAACAGGGCTGAGATGTGGTTCAGTCTTTTGAAGGATGTTATATAATAAAAGTACGGTACCTTGGAGAAAGGAAACTATCCCAAGGCCAGAAGTCTTTTAATAAAGGTACTGAAAGGCAGGAGAGATGCCACAGATTTTCTCTCCTATTTTTAAGAGGTCACTTCGTTTAAGTCTTAGTGAATTGAACAGTGTTGTCCCATATATGCCACTGAAGAAAGCTTCTAAAACCACAGTATTTAGGGATACTGGTCCTAGGCTATATAATTAATGGGTATCACAAATGAACCTGTTTCCTAATTATTCAGTATAAGTTAACTTCCTATGCCAAGAAAGGGTCACACTTCACTTCCCCCCATTTGTAAAAAGGAAAGGTGGCCTGGCCAGGTGCCATTCAGGATTCTCTGCTAACTGTAAAATGTGGGCTGATTTCCTTGTTTCTTATAGTCCTTGTGTATATAAACTTTCAGTTCTTTAAAGCAAAATTTTTATGCACATAACCATGTCAGTGTATTGCCCTTAGTTTAAAAATGTACAACTACATGAATAAAAACTATTGTTCCTTCAATACTACTTGACATTTCTTCTGCAATTTCTTTATTTAAAAAAGTAAATGTAACAAGATACTTAAAAAAGGCTAGATACAAAAGTAGTTAAGCTGCTCACGAACATTTAAAATTTTCCAAAATGTATCTTCAATAATCATGATCTTATAAAACATTTTACAGTTATCAGAAAGTGCCCAGGCTGAGTTTACATAACTGAAATACCTCGGTACAAATGTCTAGTTAGAACTGAAGTGCAGTAACCTCCTGACTGACTGCATTAAAATAGGGATACAAAGAAAAAGAACTGATTGTGATAAAGTTCTGTGCATTGGCCCCATCATATGTACAAAAAAGTGCCCTCACTTAAATGAACAAATTACATGCAAAATATTAGTGATATCATTTAATGTCCTAGAGCTCAATGCAGCCAAAATCAACCGTAATAAAAGTGGTTTTGATAGGTAAAAGTGATTTCATCTCTAAGATCTGAATGTCAAGAACTTTTTTACAAGTTCCATATACATGATACACAATTGCAGCCAACCACAAATTAAACACCATAAAAAAGTTAAAATGAAAACACAGAACATACTTAATTTTTTATTTTGAAATCCCCTATCCCTCTATACAAGAACCTTTGCTGAAACACTTTCCACAAAGGCAGCAGTGAATTTTCAGAACATTTTACATTTTTTTCCTCCCTCAGCAAAAAGATAAATCACAGTGTAAATTATATTGTTCTGCTGTCATCTTTGGCTGGGGTTAGACCCAGAAGTTGTTCACTAGCAAACCATTATAGCCGAATGTTGCTAGTGCTCCCTGGGCCTTTAGGCTACAAACTCAGCAAGGAATGTTTGCATTTAATCTCTTCTGAAGTACCACCAGGAGGGCATGACAGCATTAACTTCCATAAACTTTTATAGACAAATGGAAAAAAATCTACAAAATTAGCTAGTATTATTACACAGCAATACACACTTTTTATACTCTACACAAAACCAAAATTCTTGGTCTTAATGGCGAGTAGCAATTTCTGTTTGAGAATCTGTTTAGAGGAATAGAGTGGGACGTAAAGTCGAGAAATGCAAGTATTTGCGGTGGGAAGATGCTGATCATCTGGTGGTCTTATTGTGATTGAGGGCATAGGCTGAAATCCTTCTTCGCTGGCTGGCAATGACGGGCTTGATGTCCAAAAGTAAACCTAAACAGGAAGACAGTCATTACAATCATGGCTTTTCATAAGCTAACATTCAATCCTTAATTATGGCAACACACTTGTGTACACAGAGCCCTATTCTCAAGTTAAAACCAACAAGGGGGTATTATTTTGCACTGAGTTAATTTTTGTGTATTAAAAAGGAAATGGATTAATTAGCCCATTTAACACATTTTTTAAGCATAAAGAAAAGGGAGGACACTTAGCATTAAAAGAGAAAAAAGTGTTGCATATATAAAATGTCGCATGACTCTGTCTCGGGGCTTTAGCCTTCTCATCCGTGACACGAGACTGCTGCAGCATATGGTCTCCAATGGCCTTTGCTGTGGCTAACTCTCAGAGGATATCTGCTGGTGGGAAAAAGGCACAAGGCCTCCAACAAAGGATAGGGGCCTAGGTTCAAAATTTATATAGCTAATTTTTTTTTTTTTTTTGAGAGACAGAGAGAAAGGTCTTCCTTTGCCGTTGGTTCACCCCTCAACGGCCGCTACAGCTGGCGCACTGCACTGATTCAATGGCAGGAGCCAGGTGCTTCTCCTGGTCTCCCACGGGGTGCAGGGCCCAAGCACTTGGGCCATCCTCCACTGCACTCCCTGGCCACAGCAGAGAGCTGGCCTGGAAGGGGGCATCCGGGACAGAATCCAGCGCCCCAACCGGGACTAGAACCCGGTGTGCGGGTGCCGCAAGGCGGAGGATTAGCCTAGTGAGCCGCGACACCGGCCCATATAGCTTATTTAAAAATATTATTTTCCATTTTATCTCCTAGCAAAATAGCACAGAAGCCACTGGTACTACATTGTGATGCAGAATATTACAATAGTAACTGAGTGCTGAGGAACATCCACCACACATCAAAAAGCAAGCACTGGCCACACTGAGCTTTACAGCATTTATTTTGTACAACAGTGAAAATAAAAGATGTTCCATAGGGCAGGCATTTGGCCTGCTGGTTAGGAAACTGTTTGGACTCCATGTCTTCTGAGTGCTGGTTCTGCTCCTGATTCCATCCTCCTACCTGGGACTTAACAGGTAATCGCTCCAGTAACTGGATCTCTACCACCCACCTACATGAGAGACCTGGACTGGGCCCCCACTTCTAGTTTCGGCCTGGCCCAGTCCCGGCAGGCATTTCGGTGAGTAAACCAGTGGATGGGAGCTCTGTCTTTTTCTGTCCCTCAAATTAAAAACAAAATAAACAAAAAAATACTAAAATAATGTTAGCTTTTATTTTACTTGTTTACTTAAATATAATAATCTAGGATACATATCTTGTAACATTTGTTTCTCTGAATACATGCCATTCCTCACTGATCCAATCCTCCACACATACACGCCCATTCTTTTGTTATAGTAAGATACTATCTCTTAAGGAAAAGCTGTTTTGAATATAATTTGTAGTGCACAACTAGATGATGGGGTACATTCAGTTTTCCAAAATGACTATAAAACCTAATTTAGTTGTTGTATCTTGACACATGTTTATATGGAAAACCTCATCTAAAATACAACAGAAAAAGTATTTCTCCTCAAGTATCAGGGTCTACAAAATCTTCAAAGCACTATAAAAGAGCTGGAAGGCACTCCAGTGATAAAGCCAGACTAATTCATTCTATTTTACAGGAGAAACAAGCTTAGTGCTGTGTTTCTCCAAAGATGAGTATGCTGAACCTGGGTAGAGGCTTACACTGCTGGATTCCAAGACTTTATGATTAGAGACTGGAGGGCCTGTCAGCATTTTTATTAGTGAACTATGTTCCCCAGCGGAGAAACAAAACACATGATTCTTATCCAACAACCATGGACACCTATAATTCTCAGGACTGGGAGAACTATTTGGGAAACCCTACCATATTCTTAAAGTGCTCAGACGCATCAGGATAAAACCAAGAATATGCAAAGTACAGCCTCTCAAAGAGGGAAGTACAGTGGGAGGAGCGGCCTCAAGACACATCTGAAGTCCTAATAATAGATTTTTGATAGGAGTTTAATGAGTGATTCTTACAAATTAAAGCTGCTGATAGAGTATTTTAAAGGAGATTTTTTTTTTTTGCCTTAAGAGTGAATGGTTAGCAAATTTTTCTTCCAGTAGAAGGCAGAAACTACAGTGAGATTTAACTTAGCCAACCAAACTGAGGATGTACTGACTATTTAAAATAAGGCTATAGATAGCCAATCATTTCTACTTTTGTCTTTGGTTGGTCTTATATACTGTTCATGGGCGATGTCCTAGGAAAACAAGGTGCCCTCAATCTAACTATTGACCACTTGTAGTAAAACTCCAAATAAGCTCACCAAGCGATCCTGAAACCAATTGGCACTGATAGGGAATTTAGGAGCCACAACATTAAGAAAAGCAAATGGTGACTAATTATATCAGACCTACGTGGAGAACAACCTAACTCAAATTACCAGGATGGCTAAGCCAAGAATAAAATCAGATGGCAGCCAGAACTGCTGACAACTTACCTCCACAGTACAGAAATACTGGATGGCTGTTGGAATCATCTAAAAGATTCAGGAATGCTAAAAGCTAGAATTCTCCTCTAAACCCCTCTCTCCCAGAATAAGCTTCTGCTTGAACTGGAGGTAAATGGTAACCTGCAAGCGTTGTGCTGACCTACACAAGTAGTTATTTCCCTTCTTTTAAATAAGATGGAAGATCTATCTAGAAATTGGATTTTTCTACATTCTGCAAGTGGTCTGGTTTTGATGACTAAAAACAGACTGGTTAGCTAGAGGAAATGCCCCAGGGAGCCATGAAGGACAGGAGTTGTAAGGATTTTCAGGGTTTTCTGAGTAAGCAATGCCCCTGACATTTCTACAGAGTCTGGAGCAAGCTGACTTTCAAGATTAATAAGAAAGGTTGATTTGGACTTCGCAGACTTTTCACTAAGATCAAAGTTAATGTTCTTGGGGCCCAGCTCAAGTCCTGGCTGCTATACTTCTGATCCAGCTCCCTGCTAATGCACCTGAAAAACCAGCAGTAGTCCTTGGGCCCCTGAACCCATGTGGGAGATCCAGATGGAGCTCCTAGCTCCTGGCTTCGACGTGGCTTGTCCCAGCCCCAGAAGCTGCAGCCACCTGGGGAGTGAACCAGCAGAGGGAAGACCCCCAACCTCCCACCTTTCAAAACACAATAATTAAACTTTTTCTAGTATACATATAAACATCAAGACATACTCAGGAATGCTGCAACGGCTTGCTACTAGTCAAAATAGTTCACTACCCAGTAGGTCCTGTTTATTCACGGTTTTACCATCCACACAGTTTGTTATCCACCATTAAGCACAGTCCAAAATTATTAAATGGAAAATAGCAGGAATAAACAATTCCTAAGTTTTAAATTCTACACTCTTCTGAGTAGCATGTAAAAATGTCATACTTTCTGATTACATCCCACCCAAGATGGGTGTGCTCCTTAGTCTAGGGTCTCTACTCACCTGTGGTCACTTAGTGGTCAACTTAACATCAAGTAAACTGCTCATTATCACAGTGACTGTATTCAAGGGGCGTTTACTTCACTGAATAATGGCTACAAAGCACCAGAGTGACGATGCTGCTAATCCACATATGTCAAAGAGACCCATAAAGTGCTTCCTTTAAGTAAAAAAGTCAGTGTTCCTGACTCAAAGGGGGGAAAAAAATCATATCCTGAGGTGGTTTAGAGCTACATTAACAACCAATCTTGTATCAGTGAAATCGTAAAGCAAAAACAAATCTATGCTACCTTTACTGCCATACCCCAAACTGCAACAGTTATGGTTCACTGAGTGCTCAGTTAAGAGGGAAAGGCATTAAATGAGAGGATTCGGTACTATTGGCTGTTTCAGGCAACCAGTGGGGATCATGGAACACACCCTCACAGCCACGAAGAGACTAGGGAAGCTGGTGGCATCATGCGGGACCAAGGACAGCACATTATATATTATATGAACAGCTAACATGCACTTCATGACTTGGAACTCTAGTAGTGTTGTGGGTGCTCTGCTACATAGAAAAACAAACATCTCCTTTTATTTTGGACTTTCTACAGTTTCTCCACCGGAATTGTAACAATTACAAACTCAAATGGCTGTCATACACAGTATTTTAAAATTCTATATTTTCTTCTACAACTTTTAGGGAATTTTTAACTTACAAGATCTTGTCGTTCTGTCATGCTCATCTTCTCTACTATCGACCAGAACCAACGCTTGAATTGCAAGAGTTTCTCAGCATTTTCTCCTAAAAATGAAGAATAAATTCAACATACAGTATTAGTTGTTGTATCTTTAGAATACTGTTGGGGAAGCATTGGGGTGCAATGGGTTAAGCCACTGCCTGCAATGCTGGCGTCCTATATGGGAGCTGGTTCGAGTACCGACTGCTCTACTTCCTATGCGTTCCCTGCGAATACACCCGGGAAAGCAGCTGAAAACGGCCCCAAGTCCTTGAGCCCCTGCTCCTGGATGGAGTTCCAGGCTCCTAGCTTTGGCGTGGCTCAGCCCCAGCCACTGCAGGCATTTGGGGAGTCAACCGGGAGATGGAGGATATCTTTCTCTCTGTGTCTTCGTCTCTGTAACTCTGCCTTTCAAACAAATAAATAAAATTAAAAAAAAAAAAAAAAAAGTACTGCTAAACTTGTACCAAAATAGATATTAAAATGTTACTTAAATATGGGAGGGTCTAATTTCTAACATAGGAAATCATGACTTTGCATAATATAAAAAACTCTATTAGTTAATCCTGTCTCAAACTGAGCCAAACACAAAAAATGAGACGCTGGCTTCAAAAATGACAGTCACCTGGACTTTGATCCTATCTTTAAGTCAGGATTCTTCTCATGACCTTAGGCCACTGCTTCTCAAGTTTTAGTTATAAACCACATGGGATCTTTGGAAAACCCTGACTCGTTCATTCACGGAGGCTGGCTAGGGAGCAAAGCCAGAGGTTCTGCGTTTCTAAAGGAATGAGATGAAGTCTGTGCTGCTGAGCTGAGGATCATACCTGGCCAGGCCTTACGTGGCCTTTTTAGATATTTTATTTTCCATCCTAGGTTTCTGGTTTGTAAATGTGATAAGCTCTTATCAAATAAATAATTGAAAACTACTAAAAAAAAGTACTACAAACATTATTATACTATTATACTACAACCCATGTATTGCTAAGCATGAAGGAAAAATTTAAAAATTACCCAATTTCAACTTACTATAATTTGGGTAAAGCTGCTTGCAAAATAGGAAAAATAAAAAGTTGGTACATTTATGTACGTAGTGATCATTGAGTTTAAGTATAACCCTTTCACAGTGAATGTGGAGCTACTGATGTCTCACTGTATAGTCATTTCTAAAAAGTCTACTCCTTGTCTCAAGGATTTTCAAAAGAAAGATCTGCAACAAATCAAAGACTTAGACATTATTATCCTAGGAGGATTATCTCTACCTCTCTTCATTCCTCATAAATTTGCCATATTTTTTTGTGCTGTCATGTCTCTATACATAAGAATATGATCCAACTCTACAAAATAAACATCATACAATCATACTTTTTGATTAGGGAGTTTAACAGACATGAATCAGGAAGGGCCAGTAGCAAAACTGTCACACTGATCAATTTTCCTTAACCAGTATATATAAAATCTTCATACAAACTTGCTCACTGCAAAAATTTCTACTTACACAAAACTAAACTAGATATTTTTAAGGCCTAGAATTAAGCAATAAAGTAAAAATTAAGAATAGCCTAATACCAGACCATCAGAATACTGCTTTAGTTCGATCCTTCTTTAAAAAATATACAGCATTTTGGCCGGTGCCGTGGCTCAACAGGCTAATCCTCTGCCTTGCGGTGCCGGCACACTGGGTTCTAGTCCCAGTCAGGGCGCTGGATTCTGTCCCGGTTGCCCCTCTTCCAGGCCAGCTCTCTGCTGTGGCCAGGGAGTGCAGTGGAGGGTGGCTCAAGTGCTTGGGCCCTGCACCCCTGCATGGGAGACCAGGAGAAGCACCTGGCTCCTGCCTTCAGATCAGTGCGGTGCACCACGACAGCCATTGGAGGGTGAACCAACGGCAAAGGAAGACCTTTCTCTCTGTCTCTCTCTCACTGTCCACTCTGCCTGCCAAAAATAAAAAAATAAAAAATAAAAAAATATACAGCATTTCCCAAGCCTTATGGACAGAGACCAGAAACTCTTATTTCTTAAGTCAACATTAAAACACATTTCCTACCTGATTCATCATTGAAAGAGGTGAAACTGATGAGCATCTGCACGTTAACTTCGCCACAGCCATTCACCAAAAGCCTAAAATCTTCCGCCGTTAAATCTTCTAATGAATTTTTGGGAAGCACATCTAGCAGACCCTTCCTCATTGCCTGAAGAATTTCAAAAATCGTCCTTATGTTACAAATGGTACTTTATTTTCCATGGAGCACATATTCATATTGTTAAAGCCTGGTATCAAATCTTAACAGTCTTTTTAAAAATGTTCTGTATTTTGAATTTCTTTTTGAGAGTCCAAAGATAGGGACGGGGTGGGGGTACAATGACACACGTGGACGTACCACAAGGTACAGTACATGTATTGCAAATTGAAAAATGACGTAGTTGCACATAACAGTTAGTAGTTAACTGAAAAAAATTATGTTAATAATCAAGTTAGCCATTGAATAAGAATAGGTACCATTTGTCAAAAATGTGTTTTTGTACCAGCATCCTAGGAACCTGACAACAAATCTCTCATATTTAAGTTCAAACTCTACAAGCTTCCTGAGCTTGTAACAGGCATTGTTCCAACTACCTGCCACACAGTAATTCACTGCACTTCATCCTTACTTTGCAAAGGAGGCAGCCAAGGCACAAAGAGTTCAATTTACTACCATCCTCCAGCTAGGCGCTGCTGGAACCGCGGTCTGGATTCGGACAGTATGGCTCCGCAGCCTGTGTAGTTACTCCAGCACAGGTATCAGAAACACTTCACACCATCAATCCTAAATTTACATCAACATTTTATCCTGGCTGCAGAAAGAGAATAGTTGGCCTGATGGTGCATTTTAGAACCACTTAATTGCAAGGCTGGCCTTTACCTGATGACTAAGAACTTGGTTTTGGCAATACACCTGTTTTGAATGCCTGGCACAATTAACTATGCTGTGTGAGAGTACCTAGATTATTTATTATTACAAAGGTGTGCTTTCCTCCGGGAGTCTGATATTTAGTAATTACGGCTGGCTGTGCAGGCAGCGAATGCCCACCATTCTAGCTTCCTCACTCTTACGTGGGCTGCCCTTAGCAGAAACACTGCACATGGACACATGCTGCTGTATTTCCTTCTTGAAGAAAGCAGTGTCTTCTTTCTGATGCCTCATGTCCTGCAAACCAGTACCCGAGCTCCTCTAGACTCTGCCTGACGTATCTTTCCGCCTGCTGATCTGCTCTGAGTCCTGAGTACTTCCAGCAAGTCCCACAAGGTGTGAGTGGCAGCAGGAACCTGAGACAATACTCATTTTGACCCCGTAAGCACCCTTTCCAAACGTTCGTTCACCTAAGCTGCTTTCTCATGAAGTGAGGGTCAGCAGTCCTTACCTGAAATGCATGGGACAAAGTGTTCAGACTTTGGAATATTTACACAGCGTTTACTGGCTAAACATCCCTAATCGAAAAATCCAAAATCCAAAATGCTCCAAGAGCCAAAACTTTGAGCAGATCATGTTGGTCCTTAGACAGTTTTGGATTCCGGAGTCTCCAATTAGGGATGCTCCACTTAACAGTTTATTCCAAAGAAAATGAGGGCTTGGTTTGGGTTCTCAGATTTTGGTATAATTTACATGATAAACAAAGGTAAATAAATTAATTTTGGTTTCAAAATTTTGGACCTTATAGAAAACTGAATACAAATAGCATCAGCGTCCCGAGATCACGGACCACTTACGTGCAACGGCTGCTCTGCAACTACCAGCATCCTGTGCTCTGCGTACTTCCGCACATACTCATACACATTCTGGGGAGTGACTGGTATATTCACGCCATTGGGAATGAGTTCCACCTGTGAAACATGCAGCAGAGCCGCCGAAAGGCAATTTTGTCAAAGCAACACTAAGCTAACAGCTCATAAAGCTCTTTCCTAAAATTTTTACATCTACAGACCATGTAATGCAAACATTTTAGGCTGAAATAAAATGTCCTCCCTTCTGCCTCTCAATCTGTCTCACTAATTCTTAATTCATCTCTCTCTCGCTTTCTCTCTGTTCACTTCCTAGTGTTTCATTTTTCTATATACATAGGCATCTGTCTTGCTTGGTTTCTTGGTCCTTATCCGATCCTTCTATGAGAAAAGCACAAAAATTGCTTTTACTGCACAACTGGAAAAAAACTGCATTTGCCTTACCTGTCCACCACCCTCTTCTTTACACAAGTCAATTGCAAATGCCAAATCCATTGCTGAGAAAACAGCGTCAGCATCTGAGCTCTGAGAAGCAAGGATCAGCTGCCGTAAACTCTCATACATTACAGGGTCAAAAAAAGCAAAATCGTGCCAATTGACCTAAGAAAACAATCATATAAAACTCAATCATGAAAGAAATATCTTCATTCAAATCATTAGTCAAGTAAACTGTATGACAAAAAGTTATCTAATTTGAAAACACACAAAGTATTATCTCCTAATAAAAATATAACTGCTTTAAAGAAAAAACACAATAAATTTTTGGCTCTGACAATAACACTCAATTTTGAAAGCATAAAAAGTGTTAATATTTTGAAAATATTTGAGGAGAATTGCATACAGTTTATTTATGGAGCACAGACTATATGGAGCTGCTGTCTCTGAACCAAAAACACCTTCAGTTTACTGACAGTGACCGTGAAATGTGACTACAAAGTCCAAATGATAAACCAGCTGCTCCAAGGAAATCAGGAAGTTGCTCAAGGTCACATCCCTGGGTTAAACGTAAGCTGTATTTGATTCCATGAGCTAGTCACTAAACCTTGGTAAAGACCCAACACATCAATATTTTTATATCGCCAAGCTTTGAGTTTCATTCATCTTTTACACAAGACCAGTATGACTGGAACACATGAAGACAATTCAAAATGGTCAGAGTTAAAAAAGAAAAGATATGTATATATGATAATATAATAAGCTTGTATTAAGAGAAAATAATATTCAGCAGTGTGTTTAATTAAAGACCTCTCTCTCTCTGCCTCTCCTCTCTGTGTAACTCTTTCAAAGTAAATAAATAAATCTAAGAAAAGAAAATTAGTAGGTCACAGCTTTAACAATGCTAATTTATATCAGATGTGCAATGTACATTTCTGAAAAATAATGTATAATACCTATCTCACATTATGTCAAATATAAAATATTTTTGGAACGTTTGTTTTAAATCAAAAGCTCCATGGGGCCAACACTGTGGCATAGCAGGTAAAGCCACCACCCACAATTCCAGCATCCCATATGGGCACCGGTTCAAGTCCCAACTGCTCCACTTCCAATCCAGCTCTCTGCTATGGCCTAAGAAAGATGAAGAAAATGGTCCAAGTCCTTGGGCCCCTGCACCCACGTGGGAAGACCTGGACGAAGCTCCTGGCTCTTGGCTTTGGATTGGCTCAGTTCTGGCTGTTGCAGCCAACTCAGGAGTGAACCAGCAGATAGAAGACCTCCTTCTGTCTCTCTTTCTCTAATTCTTTCAAATAAATAAATAATTTTAAAAAAAAAAAAGCTCCATAATTACCATTACACATTACTTTTAAAGCAAATACCTCCCTAATAATAAAGAAAGGTATATTTAGTGCATTCTTTTGCCCCTCTGTGTACATTTTACCTAGACAGATTTTAATTAATTATTTGAAAGGTACAGTGACAGAGATCGTCTATCCACTGGTTCACTGCCCAAATGCCCACAATAAACAGAGTTATTAGCCCAGACCAAAACCAGGAGCCAGGAACTCCATCTGGGTCTCCTACAGGATAGCAGAAACCCAACTACTTGGGCCATAATCCACTGCCTCCCAGGTGTTTAAGCAGGAAGCTGGATCTAAAGTACGGAGTAGCCAAGATTAAAACGAGACAATTCAATATGCCCCATTTGACATATATTTTTGAGGTTGGAATGCCTTTTTTTTTTTTTTTGGATAGGCAGAGTTAGTGAGAGTGAGAGTGAGAGAGAGAGAGAGAGAGAGAGAGATACAGAGAGAAAGGTCTTCCTTGTTGTTCACCCCCACAAATGGCTGCTACAGCCGGCATGGCGCGATGCGCCGATCTGAAGCCAGGAGCCAGGTGCTTCTCCTGGTCTCCCATGCGGGGGTGCAGGGCCCAAGCACTTGGGCCACCATCCACTGCACTACCTGGCCACAGCAGAGAGCTGGACTGGAAGAGAAGCAACCGGGACAGAATCTGGCACCCCAACTGGGACTGGAACCCGGTGTGCTGGCGCCACAGGCGGAGGATTAGCCTAGTGAGCCCTGGCGCCGGCCATGGAATGCTCTTTTCAATATAATATTAATTCTATCCCACTAGCACCTGCTATACCTGATAATAGTGGAAAAAATGTATTGAGCACTTACTCCTTGCCAGACCCTGTGCTGCTTGCTTTACCACTTACAGGGGAAATACGCCTGCAGCATCAAGAAGATTTGTCTGCAAGAGGAGCCAGGACTATCAGACACCTAAACACTCTGCTATGCCATTTCCCCATACGTGGAAACTTCTCCAAGCCAGCAGATGTTTGAAAATTATTTATAATGGCTGTAATGCTTTAAAGGTTAATAGTAAGTCAATGTCATAAACAAGATATTAGCATTTGGTTTCAATGTTGTGAGGGTCATCAAAATCACTTACTTTTCTACCAAGCAACACTTTAATAACATGTCTATTCAGTGTGATAGGACACAGCTCATTCTGCAACAGACATAATCCAAGAATCCTAAAAACAAGGAAATAAGACTTAAATCCCAAAATAATTCTAGAATACACATAACCCCACATACACAAATACACATATAATACATAGAGAAACTCTCCACACCCTCATTTGTAACCAACATAAAGACTTTTTGAAACATATGCTATAGAAAATTCTGCACACTACAATTTTTTAAAATTCAAATATCAGATTAGAATTAGTTTACCTCCCAATGTTTCTGAAGCAATTCAGCCTTGCTTCTGTGTTTTTGCCAGGTCTTGGAGTATAAAATCCTCTTTTTCCAGGTTGGTAAAACAAAGGTGCATTGTCATCACCATCATCTGTATCATCTAAGTCCATATCTACCACACTTCGACTAGAGCCATGACGCTTTCGGTTTTCCTAAAAGCAGTAGCAGAGATTAAGCTCTAAGAATTATTTAAGAGGAACCGGCGCTGTGGCATAGCAAGTAAAGCCGCTGCTTGCAGTGCCAGCATCCCATATAGCCGCTGGTTCGAGACCCAGCTGCTCTACTTCTGATCCAGCTCTCTGCTGGATCTCCCTGAAAAAGCAGCAGCAGATGCTCCAAGTCCTTGGGCCCCTGTACCCACGGGGGAGACCTGGAAGAAGCTCCTGGCTCCTAACTTTGGGATCGGCACAGCTCTAGCCTTTATAGCCATCTGGGGAGTGAACCAGCAGATGGAAGAACTCTCTCTCTCTCTGCCTCTCTGTAATATCTGCCCTTCAAAAATAAATAAATAAATAGATCTTTGAAAAGAAAAAAAGATTAACTTAAGAAAATGAAACTTATGAATTGATTCTCTAAAACCATTCAGACTGAATGCAGGTAAGAAATTTATATTTAAACAAACATACATGTGTAACACTAATGGTAAACTTTTTTTTTTTTAAAGATTTATTTATTTGTTTGAAAGGCAGAGTTACAAAGAGGCAGACATAGAGACACAGAGAGAGATCTTCCACCTGATGATTCACTCCCTAGATGGCCGCAATGACCAAAGCTGAGCTGATCCAAAAGCAGGAGCCTAGAGCTTCCTACAGGGGCCCAAGGACTTGGACCATCTTCTGCTGCTTTCCCAGGCCACAGCAGAGAGCTGGATCAGAATTGGAGCATCTGGGACTCGAACCAGTGCCCATATGGGATGCCTGCTCTATAGGCAGTGGCTTTATCCACTACACCACAGCGCCAGCCGCTAAAGGTAAACTTTAAAAAAAAAAATTTTTTTTTTTAATTGAAAGAGTTTCAGGGAGTCAGGGGAAGGGAGGAAGAAGGAGCAGGGAGAGGGAGATCTTCCACCCCCTGATTCACTCCCCAAATGGCCACAATGGCAAGGGCTGGCTCCCGCTGCTTTGCCAGGTGTATTAGCAGGAAGATGGATCAGAAGTGGAGCATCCAGGGCTCAAACGGGATGCCAGCACCACAGGCAGCAGCTTAACCTACTGTGCCACAATGTTAGCTCCTAAAGGTAAAACTTTTAACTCACTCATTGAACTATTATACACAAGCCTGTTCATGACTAAGTCTTAAGATCTCTGTTATGTAAATAAATCAGGTTAGTTTCTATCACCTTATCGTGTGAAAGATATTTTCACTGGTTGTAGAATTCTGGACTGCTAATTCTTTCAAGCATATTAATGAGGTTCTGTAGTCCTTTGGCCTATGATTTTGGACATATTTTTCCATTTATTAGTGTTTCCTTTTATCTTACAGAGCGTGAGATCAATTTTTTTTATAATTCCAACAAGTAGATCACCTCACAGTTACCATCTATTAGTTCTTTTTCCGGAACAATCGGTCAGTCTTTCCTGGTTCTTTATTTATTTGCTAGATAATTTTGGAGTGAATATTCAGTTGTCAAACTGGATCTTTATAAAATGGTATGTTGCATGTTGATTTGGGGTACGGGTGGGAAACTTTGGTAGGCAATCAATCTGGTCAGGTTTTAACTGGGAATCTCCCCGTTTTGGAGCAACGGTCTCAATGCTAATTAAGCCTTGAAAGCTTCTATCAAGCTCTTTGTATCAAGTTATCAAGCTTTTGACCTATGGTCTGAAGCTTCAGTTTTTGCTCTCTCCTTAGCTGAGGCTAGTAACACGAATGAGCTTTACCCTCCTGCCTAGAAAGACACCACACAGGTCATTTTCCTCTCCAATCTGTGTGCTACCGTGCACTTTTCAGAATTCTCAGGCACTTCCTACATGTATTATGTCCAGAGTGCTGAACTGCAATCAGTGATAAAGACAAGATTTTAAGGATTTGTCCCATTCTTCGCGGGCCTACCTTGTCTTCACCTGTTTCCAGACTGTAGTCATGTGTTTTATTTATAAAGACAGAGCATCTTCCTAAATCCTGCTCTCCTCCCTCTTATTTGAATTTCTCCATAATTTAAATTCTAAGTGGTCAGTAATAGCACATGCACAAAATATCCCTTACCTGTACCTTCTCTGAGGAGTCTAACAATCCAAGATCCAGGATGCTATCAGCTCCATTTTCCCTAAACACATACACACAAAAACAAAAACCCAGTATTTTCACGTAACTGAAACTTACGGAATCTAGTATGGGTAACAAATGTTAATTCACGAAAGTTTGAGAAGCAATGATTTGAACAGCCCTTGTCTTGATTGTCAAGGAACAATTATTTATTTCCTAAATGAAGAATGGGACTGGGAATGGGAGAGAGAGGAGGTGGGGTGGGAGTCGGAGAGTGGGAGGGCAGGTATGGTGTGAAGAATCACTATATTCTTCAAGTTGTACTTATGAAATTTATACTCATTAAATAAAAATTTCTTTGGGAAAAATGCTAATTTAAATTGCTAAGAATTTATAAAATACTTTTCAGTTGTGAAGTTGATATATTCTTAAAGTGCTTACTAATCTTAATGCAATTCCAGGAGCAGAGAAGTCAGTCATAGAAATGTTTTTAAAAAGACCTCTAGATGCTGCTACATGTTTGATCCAAGGTAACAGACTAAAGGCTTTGTGACTTAAAGTAAAGCATCTGAAAATACAGTTTTCATAGGGGTGCTTTAAGCTCAGAGTGAGCATTGTAGAAAAATGAAAGGCGGCTCAGGAAGCAATCACAAGAGTAATCGAATTCTTCAGTGTATTTAACAATTCTACAATACTAAGAAATTTACTGTTCAATCCAAAAAGCCAAGTGAAAAGAGTCAATACTGTTTATTAGCTGCTCTCAATGGAAAAAAAAAATTTTTGTGTTTGTTTTTGAAAGGCAGTCAGACAGGGAGAGAGAGAAAGAGAGACAGGTCTTCCCTTCCATCGGTTCACCCCCCTAAATGGATGCTACGGCCGGCGCACTGCACTGATCCGAAGGCAGGAGCCAGGTGCTTCTCCTGGTCTCCCATGGGGTGCAGGGCCCAAGCACTTGGGCCATCCTCCACTGCCCTCCCGGGCCACAGCAGAGAGCTGGCCTGGAAGAGGGGCAACCGGGACAGAATCTGGTGCCCCAACCGGGACTAGAACCCGGGGTGCCAGCGCCACAGGCGGAGGATTAGCCTAGTGAGGCATGGCGCCGGCCAAAACTCTATATTTCTAATACATAGAAAACTGCCTCAGCTGTCTCTTGCGCAGATTTTAAGACATCACACTTTGAGAACTCTGAAAGCCTTGCACTTGAGGGTGTAACTAAAGACATGGTGAGAAGTGCGTAATGAAACTGAGCTGGAATGCCTCCCACTGCACACGTTACCGTCCATGTGCAATAATGAGCTCCATGGCCTCATCCACACGTGCTCTCAGAGAATCTTCACTTGCTAGAAGCAGAAGCAGCTGAGCTGGGGATAATTCCAACAGCATGCCAGTGATTTTACTTGCAAAGGCCTGTCAAAGATGAACAACTGTTACTGCCCACTCTCTGGAACCACTGTCTAAATCTACAGTATTTTACTCAAAAGAGAAGGAGGAGAAGAAATAAAGAAACTCAGATAACAGCTTCTGAGACTCAGCGGCCATTTACGAAGCTGGAGGCTCGATCACAGAGTGCTCTGGATGTGCACTGGGGTAGTCTCATTTGCGATAGTTATAATACCAGCAGGACAAGCCTACTGAAGGTTTTTCTTATCCATGAGTAAACACAGACACACTCAATTTTCACACCTTTTTTTTCTTTAGCAGAAAACCATAAATATCCCTTTCATTTAGGGTGGACAACAAAGAGAGAAGCAGGGAGGGAAGATGTGACGAAAAGAGAGAAAGATACCTATACTCAGGGCTAAGGACTTCGTCAAAGACATACAACTGGTTTACCCTCTCTCTTTGGCTATAAAATATGTACATTTAGTTAAGGGCAGTGAAAGACAAAAAACATAACTAGTTCATGTTTCATATTATATGGAAGACATTTCTGGAAGAATGTTCAAAATAAATATCTTCCTGCAATATTTTTCAGTTGAAAACTACTATGTATTGCAGTTACAGCCTGCTAAGACAAATTCTGCTTCAAAGAGAAACAACAGTTTATGTAAATAAGAATAAAAATAAATAAAATGTATAGATAACACCCCTTCATTTCCTTCTAAGCTTCCTTCTTACTACACAGCTTAACGCAGACCTTAACCATGTGGCTGATCAGTGGCTCACAATACAAACAAGCAAAACCAAAACAACAACAAAACACACACATTTGAATTCAAAAGCAAGGAAGTACCCTAGCCAGTTAAGAGGTAGCCATGTGCATGGTACATACTGGTTGCATCGCTTGTACCCGGGGATACAGCCTCTCTCCAAGCGCTTGCCGATGAGCTGGCAGAGGATCAGGATCATCACTGGGATTCCCTTCAGAGGCTGGTCTGAAGGGCCGAGTGTCGATGGAGAGCTGTCTTCTGAAGTCTCTGTAAGAGGAAGACAGCTGCTATGAGTTCATATCCTGTGACTACAAAGGGACACTGTCAGTACAACTAGTAACACAGCTGGAAAACCAGTTTGCTCCAGTTATGGCACCAAGGTGGCAGAATGTCTGAATAGATGATCATTAAAAAATGAAGACTATGTAGATTTTGTCACTTGAAAAATCTATGAATTTATAAAGTAGTCCTTAAACAATAATTTGATTCTAAGGGAGCAAGACTTCAAAGTACCAGAAATCAAGGAAATTCCTAGAAATCTTAGGCAAAATACAACCCATCCCAAAAAAAGAAAAATCAAAATATTTAAATAATAAAATTTGTCATAACCAAGATGTTTAAAACAAACTTAGGACTGATGCAAAAGAAAGAACACAGCAGACTCACAGATTGAAAATTGCTTTAAGTAGCACTCTGACCTCAGAATCAGCCCTTAATCCTATTGGTCTGGCTGAAAAGCCCGTGAGAATACTTCAGGCATGGAAACTCAAGACACTGTGGCAAAAAATATCCTACATGAAGGACACCGGTGGGTGAGACCCCAGTGGAAAGAAATGGCCATCAAAGAAGGAGTTACTTTTCTTTGAAGGGAGGAGAGAACTTCCATTGTGCTTATGGCCTTGTCAAAAATATTGATGGAGTTTGTGGATTCCAAAAAAAAAAAAAGGGGGGGGGGGGGAGGGAAGACGCGCGCCTAGGGCTTCCATAGCCTAGGCAGCTCATGTCAAGAGTCGTGGGGAATCACTGATGTCATATCTAAGAATGTTAATTGTTAAATTAACAACAGGAGTCACTGTGCACTAACTCCCATGCAGGAGCTCTGTCCTCAAAAAGCTGTATTATAATTATTTCTAAGGGCTCTCAAAAGATGTATCATTCTTGGGTGCTTCTTTAAAGTCAATTAAGTTTCTTTAAAAAAAAAAAAAAAACAAAGTGAAATTAACTTTAAGATACAATGACTTTGAACAGCCCTTGTCTAGACTACTGAGGAACAGCATTTTTGTTTTTTGTTGTACAAATTGTTGAACTCTTAGTATAGAGTTGGTCTTCTGTGTATAAAGTTAATTGAAAATGAATCTTAATGGAGAATGGGACTGGAAATGGGAGAGAGAGGAGGAGGTGGTTGGGAGGGCAGGTATGGTGGGAAGAATCACTATATTTATTGCAAAGGTGTACTTAAGAAATGCATGAAGTTTGTATTCTTTAAATAAAAGATTTCTTTGGGGGGAAAAAGGTAGAAATGCAATAAAAACTTTAAGCAATTATAACTTGAGAGGAACAGATAGTATCATTTCAATTGCCTCTGGGTTTTTAAAACAGAACTTTTATTAGTAATAGTAGGTTAAACTATTCTTAGTTACTATACAACTGTCCAAATATTAAAACTTTCATTTTCTTAAAAAAAAAAAAAAAGAAAAAGTCTATAATTGAGTCATTCATCTACAGGCCTCCACTTTGTCGAAAGAGCTGGTACTCAAACGAAAAGTAAAATGAAATAAAACAAAATAAAAATTACCATACCTATCTCGGTCTCTCCGAGAACCTGCCCGCAAGCCACTGCTCCTCCTCATTTCCCGTTCTCTTTCTCTTTCTCGATCTCTCTCTCCTCTGTTCCTTAATCTCTGCATTAAACCTAGAAGAAAAGATGAAGCACACACCATGGAGATGAATACAAATACAACTACAGTGCAGAGACCGTCACTAGGCAAGTAACAGATGCTCATTCAGCATCTGTTATGTCAAAGTGGTGAAATGATTCATAGCAACTAGAACTGTGCAAGTTTTGTTGTAAGTAATGACATTTCTTCCATGATTAGAGTCATTTAAACATCTTTTAATTGCTGGTTTGGGGCACAAAAGCATTACTGGTCACCAGAACATCGGCTATTATTACTTTGATATTGTTAAGCCTAAACCAAGACTATGGTACCCTAAAATAGCACAAAAATATTTCTGAAATAGTATGACTTTCCAGGTTTCCATATTTACATCTGTCAATTTCTTATTATCCTAAGACCATAGAAAGTCAAATGGTGCAATTGATGATGCAGGCTCTCTTAGAGAGCCCTCCACCATATTTTCACCCTCAACTTTTCAAAAGCTCATTCACAATCTATGGTGGTTCACACTTGTAGAACCCCAACAACACACAGATGCAGCCTTGGTAAAATGCAGGATGCTCTCAGTAGCTCTGTAAGCTTCCTTTCCATTAGTTAACGATATTCATCCACCTGCCGTGCCTACTTGACACTTGTGTCCCTACTTGACACAAATCACCAGCTAATTTCTCCAAAGTTTGTGTTTCTCTTTTTTAAAGATGTTATTTATTTATTTTGGAGGTAGAGTTGCAGACAGAGAAAGGGAGAGACAGAAAGAAAGGTATTCCATCCGATGGTGCAACTCCCCAGATAGCCTCAACAGCTGGAGCGGAGCAAAGAGCGGATCCTAAGCCAGGAGCTTCTTCCAGGTCTCACACCTGGGTGCAGGGGCCCAAGCACCTGGGACATCCTCCACCATCCTCCCAGGCCATAGAAGAGACTGGATTAGAAGAGGAGCAGCTGGGACCTGAACCGGGAGCCCATATGGGATTTGTGTGCCGCAGGCAGAGGCTTAGTCTACTATGCCACAGTGCTGGCCCTCCCATGGTTTTTGTAATCGTCAGACACTTAAATTTCCTATTCACAGTCTTAAAACTTAGGAAGAGCCCTGATACCAAAGTGCTGGTTCTCAATGAGATAATGCACTAGCAGAAAGGCACAGTGGGTAAAGTTGCTGCCTGTGAGGCCAGGCTGCCACCCTGTCAGCATCCCACTGAGCGCCTCTTTGTGTCCCAGCAGCTACTCTTCTGACCCAGCTCCCTGCTAATGGCCTGGGAAAAACAATGGAAGATGGCCGCTGCCACCCATGTGGGAGATCCAGAAGAAGCTCCTGGCTCCTGGCTTTGGTCTGGACTGGCACTGGCTGTCGTAGTCATCTGGGGAGTGAATCAGCAAATGGAAGACCTCTCTCCCTCTCTCTCCCTCTCTCTTGTAAATCTTTCAAAAATAATAAATCTTCTTTAAAAAAGAAATAAAAAGTAAAGGAGGAGGGGAAAAGTCTCACTAAGTTATACAGTGAACTTAGTGATGTACTCTATTTAGATTTGGTTGTAGGCTCCTTATCTCACTGGGGACCAAGTACAACTTCGTCAATCATACTCTGAATATACTGTAGAAAACATTTTCTTCTGAAACAGCTCAATCAGTTAAACACAGGAGTAGAACAGATACTGGAATTTTATATCACTACATATCTATATAAACTCCCATCCCTCAAACAGTTATGACTGGGATGAGAAAACCATGTAACTAAACATTTATCAATAGTAGTATGGTAGTAAAAGAGCAATTATCCTGCCCATAATAGTTGGAACGATTAAATCAGTAACCTAGAATAAAACTGGATGAAGATGTAAAGGTTATATTAAAACTTCCCCATCATAAATACATATAACATGATTGCATTGATCTGATTAAGAAGGGTAATTTTTATGTTGTGTGTAGAGTACTTACTTGTATGAGTACCTTTGTTGGCATTCTGGATACAATCTAAATTTGGCAATTTTTCACTTGACAAAAATGCTTGTGCAATGGCTGTGTAAAAGCTTCGTGCTACACCACTGCCCTCTCCTGGCTCGTCCTTAAACGTTACTTTTACCCTGTGTACAGCCATTGGCGTGGTAGCGCATCTGCGACCAAAGTGATTGTTAAGCTGCCTCATAGTTTGCTGAATGAGAAGATCGCGATCTCGGTCAACCTATGAAAACACACCAAAAAGCAGCGAATTCAATGTCAAAAGTCACTTTGAGTTATTCTGTATAAAATCTGAGCTCATTTTAGCTCTTCTTTGATAAGTAATGTCTCAGAGGTTTATATGTTCTACAATAAACATCCTTAAAAAGCAAACAAAAGTTCCTGCATTAAATCAGAATTATGGAGTTTAGTAAAACTCTTAACACTTTCTTTCAAAGGTCTCCTGGAAGACAGTAATTTGTTCTGTTTGGGGTACATCAGAATAAGATCCAAATGCATCAAAGATGTAAAAATTAAAAAAAACAAAACACCAACAGCAACAAAAAACACAACAGCAGCAAATGCCAGAAGATGGATATGAATTCCTTACAGACACACAGACCATCACAGGCATGGAGGCTGGGGATAACAAACTGGGAAAATATTTGCACTTTCTGTAACAAAGACACGTGGGCACTTCAATCACAAAAAAGTAAGCTAATATTGGTGTAAAAAAATTCAGATCACGTATACCAGGCATCTCCAAAATGTTTATGGAAAATGCATACTGCAAAATAACTATTCTTGGATTTCAAGTTTTTTGCACCATGGTAATTTACCTTTTAATCCCATTTTCCATAAATTTTTGGAACACCCTCACAATGTATTCATCAATGTGTCTATCACCTGAAGACCCAAAAACATCTCCGAAAACCTGAAGAAAGAACAACTTAACAGAAGACGACAAGATAAAACAGCTCACAGAAAAAGAAGAAAGTATCAGCTAATTAATATCTGGCAAAATGACACGTGCCCTTTGATCCAACAATTTCACATCTAGGTATCCATCTCAAAGACACATCAGCAAAAAGAAAAGCACACAGAAGGCTATTCACATCTGAAATAGTGAGTGGAAAGAAAGGCACAAAATGTAGTGTAAGCAACAGCTCTGAAAGGAAGGCAGGCTCTCTTTTTACATAGCGTTATGTATGGTTTTATCTAGCGTATACTGTTAACTGGGAAAAACAGGTAGAATAAAACGTATGCTATGTTTACGGGGCATGGACAGAGACAGAAAATATGCGCTTTATATTTTTCTGAAGAGGGAGACAGAAATAAACTTTTAAGAAGTGAAATGGGCCTCAGAATATGCCTTCTCCTGAAGATACAAACTTGCAGATATTTTAAGTTAATTACAGAAGAAAAAAAAACTGTAAGAGAAATAGATCTGTAAAAACTAAAAGAAAAATGAAATAAATTGTCCCGAATGTATAGAACTATAGCAAAACACACAAGGAATCTTTTCAAGTGACTTTAAATCAGGGTAATTTGACTGCATCTCTAACTTAATGTGATCCAAAGGACAAGAAAAAAAGTCACAAATTCATCTTACGGGACTTTCAATGGCTACTTTTGTTGGTGGGAGTACTGATGTTGCAATGCTAAAACCTCTGTGTATGCTGTGGAATATAGTAAATAACTGCACCAATGTGCTGAGAAGGCGAATATTCAGTTCAGAAGAAATGAGCTAAAAGTCTAAGATCTGGAGCACTCGGCACAGCAGTTAAGCCATGACTTATGACACCCAAATCCTATTTCGGAATGCCTGGATTCAAGTCCACCCTCTACCCCCGTTTCTGCTGAAGTGCAACCTGGGAGGCAGCAGGTGAGGGGCTCAAGGACTTAAGTCTCTGCCACCCATATTAGAATACCAGGAGATCCAGTTCCTGGATCCAGATCTGGCCTGGTTTTGCCCTGGCTGTTGCTAACATTTGGGGAGTGAACCAGCAGACTAGAGATCTCTCTGCCACTCAAAATAATTAAAAATATAAAGATTCCAGATCTAAAAGGCAAAAGCAACAAACAAAAGAACTCTGTGGTCCCTAAATCTTGAAATGAAATTATCCAAATATTTAAATCCAAGGATTCACCATAAAAAAAAAATGCTAAAACAAAAAACTCATCTGTCATCTTTAGAGGATGCTAAGGCACTGACTAACAGAGAAAGTCACTATTCTAAATTTGGTGATTATTTTTTTCTTTAAATTTTTAATGGTAAAAACATATCCCTAAGCAAGATCTATTATTATTCCACATGTTTTAAAAGTCATATAAATGGCACATTATAGGCATAAGAAGAAAATCTAAATACCTTTACCTCTAGTGATAAATCTCTTGACTGCTGGTTTCTCAGTTTTTCCATTTCTCTACGGAATTTTGATTCTTTTACCTCAAAACCACCCAATTCGGTTAGGATCTTTAAAAAAATGCATGAGAGAATTATTCTCTGAAATATGTTCTTAGCAGGCAGAATAGAATTTAAAACACACGAAATACATACTGAGCCAGGTTCTGCTCCGACATCTTCCATGAACACCCTTCCGAAGAGTTCTAAAGAAAGACGCCACCGTCCTAGCAGCATGTCGTGGGAAATAACCATGCCCATGAAGCTGCACTGGGGCCTGGAAAATGTTCAAGGGAGAGGAGAAATAATTGAGCCAGTTCCCAGAATTATCTGGCGTCTGCTTAATGACACTTATTGACTTGCTCTTTCAATATCTAAGGTGCTAAATATTCCAAATCACATTCTCTCTAATGGAGAGCTCTTCCATGGTTTATTACTTTTGATTTTTACTCCCTAATTCCTTCTGTCCTTCACATCTGGATATGCCTCTAGGCTGTCTCCTGTTTTTATTCTTCATTTTACCTTCCCTTTGTAAAGCCCAACATTCATCATTTCTACGTAGGTAATTCTCCTTTGGTTTGAACTTTCTCAAGGAACCAGAATCTCTATTTGTTAAATACATGCATATAGACGACGTTCAATTCAAATGCAAAATGAACAAACCTCAGTATGGCTTCAACACTGACACTGCCTTCTGATTTTTTTCCACTACTGCAACCTACTCTTACTGCCTAGACTTAAACAAATTATAATTTTTCATCTACCTCTTACAGACAATTACCACCTAATAACCTAGCAAAGGAGCCCAGCTAAGTCTGAGTCAGAAATCTAGCCACTCACATATTCCCTTTCCTGAGCTGTTGTCATTCATTGGCCATTTGATGAGGATACTTTAAGTACTGAACACTAAAAACAAAGACAGGGGCTGGCACTGTGGCATAGTGGGTAAAGCTGCTGCATGCAGTGCCAGCATCCCATGTGGGCGCTGGTTCAAGTCCCGGCTACTCCACTTCCAGTCCAGCTCTCTGCTATGGCCTGGGAAAGCAGTGGAATATGGCCCAAGTGCTTGGGACCCTGCATCCACATGGGAGTCCCAGAGGAGGCTCCTGGCTCCTGGCTCTGGATTGATGCATATCCAGCTGTTGCGGAGAGTGAACCAGCAGATGGCCGACCTCTCTCTCTCTCTCTCTCTCTCTCTCTGTAACTCTTTCAAATAAATAAATCTTTTTTTTTTTTTTAAATAAAGACATAGCGAACTTCCTCACAGTGAAAAAGAGAATCAGTAAGAAAACAGTCACAAAATTCCTAAGTCCAGAAAATGTAACTCTGCTATTCAAGCATCTAATAAACTAGGAAATCACTTCTACTATGTAAATATAAAGTTAACAAAATTATAAAGTTTCTACAAAATTTTCTTAGAAGAATATAATAGCTAAAAAGTAATGAAATAATAAGGAAACTATTTTCACTTGTCAGATACCTGAAAGATGTCAGAGGCGGCCCCTCACTTTCAGTAAGTCCTATTTCCGCTAGTAAACTGCTTTTCAACTGCGCGGCCAGATCGTGAGCCGAGGGACCTGGTTTTGAACTCTCCGCTTCTTCCACCAGCATGGTCTGTTCTTCTCCTTCTTTTTTTTGCCGATTTTGCATGTTCATTACATTTTTTAGATTGGCAGCATAAGACATTTTAGTTGGAAGAACCTATGAATTTTCATATTTAAAAGTTATACACTAGCAAATAATAATTAGATTCTGTTTTCAACTTAGTTAACACTCCATTAGAAATTACATGAAAGTTAAGTAACTCACAGCTCGGTTCTGAAGCAGCAGTCTGCTCTAACCACCCGATCCGGGTACTCACCCAGTCTCAGAGACCTGACAAGGACCTGGACTGCCTGCGGCACTGAAGTCTCTTACCAGCTTCACTACTGCATCCTCCTCTATCGCTTACATAATGACAAATATTCTATAACTGTATCACTTCTACGACTGTTTTTAAAACAGGTTCCTAGGTTTTCAACGAAGAATGAAACATTAGAGCGTAATGTTAGGTTCTCAAATACATCTGAAAACTAGATCTGCCACTTCACCAGCTGTGTAACAGACACAATCACGTGAAATTTATCATTATTTCAAGCCTCAATTTCTTAACCAGGAAAATATTTTTTCTGCTCAGAATGCTTGAAAAGATTCAGACAGTGCCCAGAAGATAGAATTAAAATCAATAATTGTTAGTTATTATTAATACTATTTTATCAATCTACATTCTTGATTCAAATTACTTTAGCAAGTTAGAGCAAAGTTTCAAGCCAAGATTCAATAGCTCAAATATTTGTGACGTTTTTATGTATATGAAAGCTTAAATTTTTAGCATACACACATTCACTCAGAAACAGAAAAAGCTGGGAAACTTGTTTTATGGATGAAATACCTGACAGAGTGAGTCCATAACAGTGTTGGAATTCCTTTCTTTCACAAGGCAAAAATTTCTGATATTTCCATTATTTTAGTATAATATTCCAAAGTAATGTATATCTGAAAATCTAGATGCTGGGAAAACTGTGCATTTAAAAATGTTATAGTGATGGGGCAGCACAATGGCATGGTAGACTAAGCCTTGGCCTATGGTGCTGGCATTCCACAGGGGCGCCAGTGTGTGTCCCGGATGCTCTACTTCCAAACCAGCTCTCTGTTTATGGCCTGGGAAAGCAGCGGAATATGGCCCAAGTGCTTGGATCCCTGCACCTGTGTGGGAGACCTGGAAGAAGCTCCTGGCTCCTGGCTTTGGATCGGCCCAGCCCTGGCACTTGCAGCCATTTGGGGAGTGAACCAGCAGATGAAGATCTTTCTCTTTCTCCCCTTCTCTCTGTAACTCTAACTCTCAAATAAATGAAACCTTAAAAAAATTAACAACAAAAAATGTTATACTGCAAAGACTTCACTATCTTACCTCAAGGCAGTTTCTGTCTACTGTAACTTCCATTAAGCATTTCCCACTATTGGCAGATGAAGAATAAAGACCCTGACTCGGACGGCCAAAAAGATCCTCCTTTCTTGCATTTGGCTGGAATTTTAACAGAGATAGTCTCATTACATTGAGTATTTAAAAGAAAATACAGTCAATTAGAAAAAGCTTTAAAACTAGTTTGTTCATTCAATCCACCTGCAACAGATGTGGCTGATCAGCCAAGGGAATGGCTTCAGCCAGAGGCACTTCAAATGGGTTTGGGGGTATACACCCAAGGAACGTCATAGAGTCAGAACGTCGGAAAAATGGATGGTTTTGACCAGTTTCTGCAGGAAGAGAGTCATCATCCTTATCATTCAAAGTAGCACCTAAAGAAAGAAAGAGATAAAATGTTTTAAAAAGTTAATTATTTGGGAAACATAAAGGAATCTATTCAACCCAATATTCCTGTCTTCTCTTTCTAAAATTGTAATACCTCCCCCAAACAAGCTAATAGTATATATTCTGACAATATTTTTCAAGTAGTAATTCAAAATATAGCAACTTAATGTTGTAATGATAAATTTTACGTGTAAAATGTTATATGCATCTTACAATGCTTAAAAAATGTAAAACAAAAAAGCAGTAACATATATTCCATGCTTTATTAGACAGGTTTCCCATATCCTCTTCTTCATCTCTATAGATTCAAACGAGGACAGAGCGAGGGTCCTCACTGCTCATGTGAAAGCAGGAGACGGCCAGGAACTGTAATCTGAGCACTGGCTCACCACAAAAAACAAAGAGAACTCTCTGGGCGAATCAGACCCCACCAGTAAGCAAGCATGCTCCCACCAACTCTCCTGAATGCAAGGATTTTGGGCAGGAGTTAGCATGCAGGGAGACCAGCAGTGAACTAAATGGCTGAGTTCTCAACCAAGAGCAGTTAGGGCAGTTCTTCCCCAAGGCTGACTAAAAGTACTGCATGTTTTAAAGACCTTTACACCCCAACTGACATAATAGCTGAGAACTAGGAGTACCTACAGGGGATTACAAAATCTCATGGTATTAAAACTTCCGAAGAAAAATCTGGAGTGTGGAATATTTTCTCTCCTCTCATCACATTAACAGCTTTAAATATTTGGGAGTTATAGCTGGTATTTCTCAACTTCTTAAAGAACGCTACTATGCATCAATATCAACAAAGGCTTCTCTAACACTTTTTATTTAAATTTGGTTCCTACATACTTTACTTACGAGTAAAGGTAAACATAAAACTAAGAGAAACACAAAAGATTAAGTAGCAGGGCCAATGCTGTGGCACAGAGAGTTAAAGCGCCAGCCTGCAGTACTGGCATCCGTATGAGCACTGGTTTGTGTCCCAGCTGCTCCAGTTCTGAGCTAGCTCCCTGCTAACGAGCATGGGAAAGCAGTGGAAGATGGCTCAAGTCCTTGGGCCCCTGCATCCACTTGGGAGACCGGGAATAAGCTCCTGGTTCCTGGTTTCAGATCAGCTCAGCTCCAACAGTTGCAGTCATTTGCAGAGGGAGTCAGTGGTTGGAATACCTCTCTCTCTCACTGTCTCTACCTCTCTAACTCTTTCAAATAAATAAAATAAAAAGAGGAATTCCTCTCATTTAAAAAAAAATGAAGTAGCAAAAAACATCAACTGTTGAAAAGTTTTCAACATTTAACTCATCTTTAGTTATGAAATATATAATGTAAGAATACATAAGGAAAATGGATAGAAAAGGTAAGAAATGGGATATAGAGAAGAAAAGAGAAATTCCCACCCAGACAGAAAACAATGAAGTTAAAAAGCTTGGAGGGGAAATACTGAGGCAGCCATTTCTTGAAGTAGATTAGCAGATTTTCGTGCACTAACTTTGATTGGTGTCATCATCATTTTCATGTTCTGAATCTTCATTATCAATACCCAGTTCCAAGAGCTCTCGTGTCCTTTAAAAGACAAATGAGTCATTTTACATGGAGAATTTGTGTAATATGAATAGGAGCAAAGGTAAGGAGAATTACCAGCAAAAAACAAAACAAAAACAAATACAAAAACCCACAGAAATGGTCATCTAAGTAAGCATCTTACCAATTTAAAAGACTGTTACCAAAGAGTTGCAGATTCTGGGAATGGTACTCATGTGGTACAATACAAAATGGAGTCAACAGAAGCAAAAACCAAAAGTCATCCAAGAAATAGTGAGTGCCTACATTCACTATAACGGAAACATGATAATCAGGCCAAACCACCTCGAGCATGAAGTTTAACCAACTTTTAGGCTTCCCGTTCTACATGGACTACTAACTGACAGAAAAAGGCAGGATATTGTCAGACTAACTTTCCCACATGAAAATGATCCTGCACTACTACTTTTTTTGCAATGCTGTTCTCCTTATTCCAAAAGCTGACAATATAATAAGGGAGACACACCCATCAAGGATGTCTTAAATCAACAGCACGGCAGGGGCTGGTATCGTGGTGTAGCAGGCAAGGCTATTGCACTTGACAACATCCCAAATGGGCACCAAAAAATGTCCTGGCTGCTTCACTTCCGATCCAGCTCCCTGCTAACGTGCCTGGGAAAGCAGCAAAGGTTGGACCAAGTGCTTCAGCCCCTGCACCCACGGGGGAGACCCAGAGAAGCTCCTGGCTTGATCCTGATTTCGATCTTAAAAAAAAAAAAGAAAGAAAGAAAAAAAATCCCAAGAATCACAAGTATAGCTACCTTTTGCGTTCCAGCTGAGGTGTATCCAATGTTGTCTGCTGGTTCATTGCTTTAATCCAATAGATAAGGGCTTGGAAGACATAGGCCACATGCTTTAATGAGCAAACATCCAGAACTGGAAGAACATCTGAGTGCTCGTCGTTATGCGACCGCATGAGAGAGAGCGCATAATTCAGAAAGTCTCCTCGAGCAGACATCATCCCCTGCCGGGCGCTAAGCAATGTGGCACGTCTACAGAACAAAGAAAAGAGAAAGGCAGAATTTTTGCAAATTATATATTTGATAAGAAGTTTATATCCAGAAAAGGGAATTCATGAGCCAACAGAGACAAGCCAATTAAAAACTAGAGAAGACTGTAAATAAACATTTCTCCAAAGATATGCAAACTTGCCAGTTAGTACATGAAAAGATGATCCCGATCATTCATTGCCCATTAGGGAAATGCAAACCAAAACCACACAGAGACCCAGTGTCACACCCCTGCAGGTTGAGCATAATAAAAAGAAAATAGAGAAAGATATGGAGAAATTAAAACTCTTAAATGTTATTACAGAGTGTCCTCTTCTTAGAAGGTTAAATAGAGTTAACATCTGCCATGAGAAGTGAAAATACTTATTCAAGCTCATGGCAGCAATATATAAATACTGATCAGGCTGAAGTAAGTCAAAAGCCCAGCAACTGACAAATGGATAAACAAAATATGATATATCTGTACAATGATATATTAGGAATGAGATACTGATGCATGGTAAACATGGTGAACTTAAAACCATTAGATAGCTATGTTCAAGGAGCTTGTCACAAAATACCACATAATGTAGAATTCCATTTACATAAATGTCCAGAATTCATAGACACAAAGCAGACTAACAGTGCCGAAGGGCAGAGACCAGTGGAAAATGGAGAATGACTGCTACCATTTCTTGCAGAGATGAAGAAAGTATTCCAAAATGATTAGGATGATAATTCAGTTTAAAAAGTACAGAATTGTACACACAGTATATGAATTATATATCAATATAGCTAACCTGAGAGAGAGGGAGAGAAAAGGCAGGCACGCACGCGCGCGCACACACACACACACACACACACACACAACTACCAATAAGGATTCAATAAGAGAATTCCTTGTTCTCTGGGGGAGGGATATCCTAAAAGAAACAAGGCTTTCACCTCTGTGTGGAACAGGCTTCTTGGGACAGCGGCTGCCTCCCAAACCTGTCTCTAGTTAGCTATCTCTGTCAAGTATCCAATTTTGCATCCTAGACAGTTCAACCAAATTAAAAGTGTGTCCATTCCACCCTTCTGGAGTTTTCTCTTAACTTTCCTACCTGCTATTCAGAGTCCAGGTCTAAATACAAATATAAATTCTGCCAACTCCTGCTCCATGTCTCATGAAAGGCCCTAAATTCTAGAGAGGATTAAGGCTCCTCTCCCCTCCTTCTAAGATTTCACTGTCTTATTTCAGTAACTAATACCTCTCGTTAGCTCTAAAACAGCCTTAATTTTTCTAAGCACTTTCTAGAGCCTCATCCTTCCTCCTTCATGATCTAACCAAAACAACAAGGTTGCTTAGCCTGAGCCAGAGGGCAAGGTAAATCCTTAAACTTGGGCTTTAGGCACAGGGCCTTTCTACTTTTACGATACAGCTGTCACTCAAGAGGTCAATGTCTAGGTTAAGTGCTAGTTCACTTTAAGGACAAAGAGAAAGAACCCAAGTACCTAAAGGTATATATTTTTAACTATGATTCAAAAGCTTGCTGGAGACAGAGGAGAAAACATGACTGGAGAAACCACGAGGGACTTCGGTAATCACGTATATTTCCTCTTCTTGAGCACCAAGGACTTTTATTTTTTTTTTTTTTTTGGACAGGCAGAGTCGCTAGTAAGAGAGAGAGAGAGACAGAGAGAAAAGTCTTCCTTTGCCATTGGTTCGCCCTCCAATGGCCGCCGCGTCTAGTGCACTGCGGCCGGCGCATCACGCTGATCTGATGGCAGGAGCCAGGTGTTTCTCCTGGTCTCCCACAGGGTGCAGGGCCCAAGCACTTAGGCCATCCTCCACTGCACTCCCTGGCCACATACACACACAAACACACAACTACCAATAAGGATTCAATAAGAGAAGCCAGAGAGCTGGCCTGGAAGAGGGGCAACCGGGACAGAATCCGGCGCCCCGACCGGGACTAGAACCCGGTGTGCCGGCGCCGCAAGGCGGAGGATTAGCCTGTTGAGCCACGGCGCCGGCGCACCAAGGACATTTATGCTCAGTCATGGTCGAAGTTTTTCTGTGAATAGGACCATTTCAAAAGGAAGGCAGGAGAGGCCTGGGAGATACATGAGACAAAGACATGGACCAACAATTTCAAAACTGAAAAGTCTCCACTGTCAGAATCTGATAACATGAATGCATTGTAAAAGCACAGTTTGGGTTAGAACTTATTTGGCTTCAACTATAGAACAATGTAAAATACTTAATGGAATGGGAGGTGCTGACTTCCTCTTTCATAATAGAATGCACCTGTAACAGCACTCACAGGGCCTAACTCTAGAGTACAAGGGCCATGGTCTAAGCACACGCATATCCATGAAGAATTTCATACCGTCTGCCTTCAAGGGTTCGTAAACTAGCCTCCTCTCGCGCAGTCATCCTCTCTCTTCGCGCTGAATTCTGAGAAGCGTGAAGAGGATGATTTGGGTGTCCCGGATCACCAGCAGATGCTAATGCAGAACCATAACGTAATTGAGCTTCAGTAGAATCCATAATACTGACCATCCAGTTCCAAGTGGGAATAAGCTTTTCTTCTACATAGTTCTATGAAGACCAAACTAAAATAGTTAAAACTATCCAAATAGAGCTAAATTCGATACAGCAGTAGTATGTCAACGTTTGTAATATTTATTCCCATTATACTAGAATTCTCAAAATTATAGGCAAAAAAAGTATTCAAATGAATAATTTTTCATCAGTTTCATACCTGCAAGTTTACTGCATCTTGGTAAGTCAGTTTCACAGCTGCTGGAATCTGAGAGTACACTAGGTGGTTATACTTAGGAATAAGGCCCATCAAGTCCGAGATTTGCCTGATGACAATGCTGTAAGCCCTGGCTAAACTGCTTGCAGATGTTAAGTAGCTGCTGGCATTACTAGCTTCCAAGGCAGCTGCTGCAGCTGCAGCACTCGTACTGATGGTACCACTCCGGCGTAAGTTTGAAGGATCAATATAAATCAAACCCGCCGAACTTGCTATAAGGAAAAAGGACAACCACAATGAGTCAGTTGCTAATTGTATTTCTCTGGCACTGTATATACTTAGGTAAATCTAAAAGGTCAGATATACACAATGCAATATTGCTAAGGTATAAGAAAAATTAAAAACTAGCATTTGCACAACATGGCTAGAACGGAGAGCATTATGTCAGTGTAATAAGCCAAGCATACAAAGACAGACAAATATTACATGATCTCACTCATATGTGGAATGTAAAAACCTAGGTGATCTCACAGAAGTTAAAAACATAATGGTGATTTCCAGAGGTTGGGAAGAGAAGGAAGGAAGAAGTGACAAGAAGAGGCTGACTGACAGGCACCAGGTTCCAAGACAGGAATGAAGTTCTGGGGCTCTCCTGCACAGCAGAATGAACACAGACACTGTACTGTACATGTCACCATCTAAAGCAATACTAGAAGGTAGGATTTCGTAATGTTTTCACTAGAAAGAAATGTTAAATGCTTGAAAGGACATGTATATGTACCCAAATTGGACATGACAAAAATGTATACATGCACAACACAATCACACAGTACCCCATAAATATATACAAGTTTTCTGTCAAATTTTAATGAAAAGTCTGACCAATTCTAACATGTGGTCAGTGAGCAAAGAAGTTTTCCTAAACCATACTAATTTAGGTGGGCGTGTGTCGAGGGAAGCAAGAATGTAACACAATGTTCTCCACCAGGGATGACTTTGGACCTCACACTGGCGGGGTCGCAGAGGGGACGGGAAGGGAGGTGCTGCTGACAGCCGGCGGGGAGAAGCCAGGGATGCTGCTTACCATCCTACAGTGCACAAGACAGTCCCCACCACGTAAAAACTACCCAGCCCAGAGCACCAGTACTGGAAACACTGTGAAACCCCGCCATCGTCAAATACACGTCATTTCTATATTTAAAATAAAACAAAACCACAGGCACTATTAACTTGTCCTCTATGCGAACAGGCATGATTCTTTTAAAAATGACTTAACTGTGATTATCAAAACCAAGTTTTCAGACTTGCCTGCTGGTGTGGATGTACTGGAAGGGGCTGTGCTGGCTGCTCGCTGATGCTGGGTGTTTCGGACAGCCCACTGCATGGACCGGGGAGCCTGGGCAGCACCATTGGCGTGGGAGCTATTCGTGGTTCTTTCTAGTGGTTCGTCAAGCATAAAGGTCTCCTGCTCTATGTCGTCACTCTGACTACTGCTGCTATCGGAATCACTCGAGTCATTTGACTGAGAATCATCTTCAGAAAAAAAGGCAGGAACACTGCTTGCTCCTTTTGAAAACAAAAATCATGGGAAGCTTGTTAGAAATTAAAATGACCATGTAATTCAGGAAAACATGTATGTTAACTAGAATGCCATTTTGTTTTTAATAGTCAAAAAAATTCAGGCTGACACACTGCCAGCCGCAGCATGAGCGTAAGACAACAAACCTGCTTCTGAGCCGGCAGTTGCTGCAGTGACAACACTTCTGCGACCACTGGCATTGTCTTGGTTGCTATGGTTACTTTCACTGTCACTTTCCGTTTCAGCTGCTGCTAACAAGTCCAGCTCCATGTCACTCCCTAGAAAAATACATTTTAATAATAAGAAGAGAGTACATGCACGAAGAAGCTGTGGATCAAGACAGTCTGCTGGCTGAGTACATACTATACAGGTGGGAACCCTGAAGGCATAATGGTCAAAAGAAAGGCAGAGCGCGCGATCAAAAATACACAAAGAGAAGTGGGGGCTCAGCCTGTGCAGAACCACTAAGTAAATTCTGAGAGTTCCTGGACTGATCTCTCCTGCAGAGCCTCTCACATCCGCAAATAAGCGGCCAGGAGACTTCAGCCAGTGGGCAGAGCTCTGGACAAAGTCTGCTTGCTCCATTTTCATCTGTTTACACCCTGGGCTTCCAAATGGGGTTGCTAAAAACATCTGTTCTGAGTATTTCACAGGAACTTAGGTCAAAACAGACAAAATTATAAATTTTAAATATGTGCAGTTTGACTATCGTAAGTAAAATAGAAAATTCACAAAATTTTTATGTATATACAACACCTGACACATATATGGGACAAAGGCAGTATAAGAAAGGATTAAAAGTAAAAATTTAACTAGTTATCATCTAGGTGAGATTATGGGTGATTTCTTTTCCTAACTTCCAAATGCTTCTTAATATGGCAATGATTATTCCTTTTTAAAGATTTATTTGAGGCCGGCGCCGCAGTGTGACATTTCAATACACGTATACAATGGGTGGAAATCAGTACAGAGGAATGACATGTGTATTGTCACATTTATCATTTATGTTGGGAATATTCAAAATCTACTAGCTGGGCCGGCGCCATGGCTCAATAGGCTAATCCTCTGCCTTGCGGCGCCGGCACACCGGGTTCTAGTCCCAGTCGGGGCACCGGATTCTGTCCCGGTTGCCCCTCTTCCAGTCCAGCTCTCTGATATGGCCCGGGAGTGCAGTGGAGGATGGCCCAAGTGTTCGGGCCCTGCACCCCATGGGAGACCAGGAGGAAGCACCTGGCTCCTGCCATCGGACCAGCGCAGCACGCAGGCCGCGGTGGCCATTGAAGGGTGAACCAACGGCAAAAGGAAGACCTTTCTCTGTCTATCTCACTGTCCACTCTGCCTGTTTAAAAAAAAAAAAAAAAAAAAAGACTTATTTGATTTATTTGAAAGGCAGATTAGAGGAGAGTGATATTTTCCATCTGCTGATTCACTTCCCAAATGGCTGCAATGGCCAGGGCTGGGCTAGACTGAAGCCAGGAGCCCAGAATTCCAACAGGGTCTCCAACGGGCTGTCAGGGGCCCAAGCCATCCTTTTGGGCCGTCTTCTGCTGCTTCTGCAGGCGCATTAGCAGGGAGCTGGATCAGAAATGGAGCAGCCAAGGCTCAAACTGGCACCTATATAGGATGCAGGTGTGGCAGGTGGCAGATTAACCTGCTGGGCCACAACGCTGGCCATGGCAATGATTATTTTAGTTTGTAAACGTCTTTCAAGGAAAGAGAAGGGCAAGGGAGATTATTATTTCATGCACGTATGGAACTTCTTCCCCCAGTTCCTGACCAGATCTCACAGAATCTCCGGAGAGAACACAGAGGTGGCTTCCCAGAGACCCTGCATACCGTCCTCGTCATGCTCATCGTGCTGCCCCTCTGCCTCAGCATTCTCTTCTCCGTGCTCCTCCTGCTCATCATGGTGGTCCTCCTCTCCAGCCACACCTTCCACCACCTCAACCTAAATCCAGAGGCTTATTTGTAGAAGGTCAAAGCATGTAAGAGACCCGTATCTCTACCAGTGTTTCGCATAGCAACTAATAAGCCGAAGCACAAAGGTGCCTAACTACAGAGAGTTATGAATTACACATACTCGAGCACTTCTGAGAAGTCTTCATTTGCTATGACAATTTGCCACCAAAAATTTTATCAACTTATCCCAAAGTTTATGAATAACATCCATACACAGAACCCTAAAATTAGGATAACAATTATACTGGGACAGGGAGAGGTTTACTTACACACACACACACACACACACACACTCACTCACACAGCAGCCATTAAAAAATTAGAGTAGCCTCTCTTTCAAATATATTGCACAAAACAATTTCTTTCTCATGAACCACCTCTTCACTCAGCTCTTACATAAAACGAAGTTTGTGCTCTGTTTCCTAATATTCATTAATCAATAACTACTAAAATCTTTCTAATATGTATTTCCACCAAAAATATGTGACAAGACTGTAAAAGCTGGATGCAAATGAAACAGCAGTCATAAGCAGCTGTTAATAAAATTCTACTGATTAACTCTTTCCCACCAAAGAAAATTTTTTCATCTATCCCAGTTGAAACAAACCACCTCTTCCACATCTGCTGACACAATGTCGTCCTGCTCTTCATCCCTGCCCCGAACAGGCTGCGACTGGCTGATGCGCCTCTGCTGCGGGTTCCGGATGATGTAGGACGACTGAGACTGGCTGGAGCTGCAAGAAGCAGGAGGCAATGAGCGCGCTGCCGCCGCATCCCAGGCACAGCATATCCTCTCGTGCCTCTCAGTCTAAGAATTTAGCTCCCTTCTTACCTGGGACTCCTTTGGGAGGCCGCTACTTCAAATCTGGCCTGAGAATTCTTGGAACCCAACTTCAATTCATAATGTCGGAAAACCATGAATCCCAAAAGCAGCTGTTTCACCATGAATACTTAGAAATCTCAGAATTTATTTATTTATTTGAAATGCAAGGTTGCAGAGAGTGGGACAGAGGTCTTCCACCTGCTGGTTCACTCAACAAGTATTCTGAGCAGCCAAAGCTGAGCCAAGCAAAATCAAGAGCCTGGAACTCCATCCAGTTCTCCCACATGGGTGATAGGAACCCAAGTACTTGAGCTGTCACTGGCTGACACCCACGGTATGCATGAGCAGGAAGTGGGATGGGAAGCAGAGTGGCTGGGACTCAAACCAGGCATTAGGATATGGTACGTGGGCATCTCAATTAAGCTGCTTCACCAAGAAACCGCCCTCAAAATAGTTTTTAAAGAAACAGCTATGCTGGTGATAAACAATGGTATGTACAAGCTTGGGGCGCACTGAATGGTGCCAAAGGCATCCTCTGATGTCTCCTAGGCTAAGGGGTTACAGGCAGCTGTAGGCTTCACAGAAGACAGTTTGGGTCTAAGCAGGGTAGGAACTAAGCATCTCCTCTTCTATCACCATCACATACATATGTACATCAATCAAAACATAACTGAAAGGGCAACATGATTAAGAGGCGAAATAAAAGAAAAATCATACATCTCAAAAGACTTGCCTATGTCAGGCACAGCTAGATGGGAACACTTCTCTGCAGAGAACTTCAAACAAGTAGCCTGTACGCTAAGAGTTTAGGACTGTAGTTGTGTTATATAGTATGATGAGCACGGGGCTAGTGCTGTGGTGTACAAGGCTAAGCCTCCACCTGCAGTGCTGGCATCCCATATGGGCACCAGTTTGAGTTCCAGCTGTTCCACTTTTGATCCAGTTCCCTGCTAATGTGCCTGGGAAAGCAGCAGAAGATACCTAAGTGCTCATGCCCCAGCACCTGAGTGGGAGATCTGAAAGAAGCTCCTGGCTTTCGGATCAACTCAGCTCTGGCTGTTGCGGCCATCTGGGGAGTGAACCAGCAGATGGAAGATGAATCTCTCTCCTCCGTAACTATGCATTTCAAGTAAAAAAGAAAGGAAAAAAAGAAAATCTTTCTCTAGATTAGAGTCCAGCCTCTATATTTTTACAGCTACATAATGTTGGACAAGTTATCTAACCTGAGCCTCACTTTCTTGTTAAAAATTAGGATGGGAGCAGGTATTTAGCAGGCATTTAGTAGTTCAGCCTACACTTACTATCCAAATATCCAGGTTTGAGTCCTTGGCTCAGGTTGCAGGCTCCAGCTTACTGCTAACTCAGACCTTGGACAGCAGTCACATTGGGCTCAAGTAGTTGGTTTCCTGTCACTCGCACAGAAGAGTTGGATTGTCTCCCTGGTTCCTGGATTCAGCCCAAGCCCAGCCCTGGCTATTGTAGGCATTTGGGGATGGCGGTGGATGTGTATGAATTATGAGGAAGATCAGAGGAGCTAATGCATCCACAGTGCTTGGGGAGGTTCTTATTCTTAGCACATACTAAAATCCCAGTAACATGAGAGGTACAGAGGTAAAGCAGAAACAAATTTATTAACAAGGGTGTTTAGAGTCCTAGAAAAGTAGAGGGAAACAACAGAAGAAGCAACACTACTACCCCAAAGATTCAAAGAAGCGGCATTGTAATTTCCTGCCTTATGGTTGTCATTGATATCATACAGTAACAAACTGCCCCCTAAGCGTTTGGCCATAAAGATACAGGTGTTGTCAATCTGGTTTTACAGCATACTGTATTTAAAAGAAAGCAAGCAAGCAATGAAGTTACAGAATTCTAAAAGTAAACCTTCTTTTTAGAGAACCATAATAAGAACAGTGTCTTTCAATCATAAAGCAAATTCCTACTATTATCTGTGACCTTAGATAATAAAATTTTTTTGTTGTTACTAATTTGAAAGAGAGACAGAGACAGCTTCCATCCACTCATTTACTCCTAAGACACTCACAATGGCTGGGGCTGGGCCTCGAGGCAGGAACCTAGAAAGCAAACCTCCCACAAGGCTGGCAGGAATCCAGCTACTTGGGCAGTCACCACTGCCTCCCAGGGTTCACATTAGCAAGCAGCTGGAATCAGGCTGCAGAGTCAGGAATCAAGCACAAGTACTATGATGTGGGACATGGGCTTGAACACTACGCCAAACGCATCTTCCCCCAATTTCCCATGCTCCTCTACCCTGGTAACCCTTAAAGTGCTTTTACATATCCCCAAGGAAAGTCTCTACCGTGTGTGCACAAAGGATCATGTACACTAGCCAGGTGCTTATGCAAAGGTTTCTATCAGCCAAATGTAGCATTTCCAGGGAACGAGGGAATCCAAACTCGGTGGCTACAGAAAGTACCTGCTTGACTGATCAGACGACGGCCGAGGCGGCAGCGGCTCTACTGAGAAGAGCTCCTCACTGCCTTGCATGGCATCGATGCTGGTGCTGGCCAGGGTGAACGGCGCGGTCGGGCGAGCAATCCCCATCCTGACGGGGACGATGAGGGACTCGGCGACATTGCACAGCTCCTCCACAGCGTACGGCAGCAGTGCTTGGAATACGCGTTTGCACTTTCCAATGGGCTGTGGAATGAAGTTGCTAGAGCACACGGGAAACAGAGGAATCATTCATGAATACTTCCACATACATTATACGTACACAAAACCTATGTGCAAATGACAGAAACACCAAAATCAAAAAGCATGCCTTACTTTTTCTTTTTGGATGAAGCCATTTCCACACTAAGAATGACAAACACTCTTGCCACTGAACGCAGAAACCTCATCGTCACAGCGATTGCGTCTTCTCTACGGCCAGGTGTGTATTTGTTTTGGAGCTCCTTCACGAGCGTGCCTAGTAGTGTATCTAAAAGCTGTAGAAAGTTGTAGTAACTCTATTAATGTCCGGATAGGTCACAAGATGTTTACAGACATTCATAAAGAGAAAGTAGAAAGACTTTTTCTTCAATATTAAGATTTCACAATAAAACCTCAAAACAAATTTAACTGAATATCTCACCAAATCATGCAATGTAGTGGTTGCTGTGCCTAGGCATCGCAATTGGTATTTACAAGAGAAATATAAACCACGTCATATCAGAAGCAGCTAAGGGCGGGTGTTGCGCTACAGTGGGTTAAGCTACGGCTCACATCCCATGTGAGACACAGTTCAAGTCCTGGACGCTCCACTTCCAATCCAGCTCCCTGCCACCCATGTGGGAGACCCAGATGGAGTTCAAGTTCCTGGCTTCTCCCTTGCCCAGCCCCAGCCACTGTGGCCATTATGAAGAGTAAAACAGCAGATGGAATGTTCTTTCTTTCCCTCTAACTCTGCCGTTAAAATAAATAAATCTTAAAAAAAAAAAAGGGGGGGGGGGGAGACAAGAATTTATTTTACTCTAAGGGATACTTATCAAATAGCAAAGTACAAATATTTATGTAAATAAATTCATAATCCAATCTCAACTGAACCATCATTACTTCCTACCCTCTTTTCTATAAACAGTTTATCCTGTAAATATTAATTACATAGAACACCTAATTTCCTGTTCTGTTTTTTGATTTTTAAAAAACGTTGCTTATAATAACCTTTAGGTTTAAATTGTTACATTACATTTATTAACTGGTTGGGTGATAATCTGAGTCAATAGCATACTATTAGTAAATCTATAAAGTTCTTCTATTATTAAATTTTACATTATTCCACATGATAAATCTTTCTCAAACTATAAGTCACCTTTTTTCCTTAAAGATTGATTGATTGATTTAGGAGGCAGATGTACAAAGATAGAGTCAGAAAGACAGGCAGAGACTAAGACAGAAAGGTCTCCCATCTGCTGGTTCATTCCCCAAATGGCCACAACGGCTAGACCTGAAGCAATCCAAAGCCAGGAGCTTCATCCTGGTCTCCCAAGCAGCTGCAAGGGCCCAAGCACTTGGGCCATTTGCCACTACTTTCCCAGGCTGTAAGCAGAGAGCTGGACTGGAAGAGGAGCAGCTGGGAAGCAAACTGGCACCCATGTGAGATGCTGGTGCTACAGGTGGAGACTTAGCCCACTATGCCACAGTGCTGGCCCCTTTATTACTTCTTTATGACAGGTTTCTGGGACACTGATATTTTATGGCAACTACACTGTCAAGTTGTTTTCCAAAGAGAGGACCAAATGCAACTGACACTCCATTGGTGTGAGTGCATTCTTTTACCATAACATCTGAGTATTGAGTTTTATGGTATAAATAAATAACTTTTCTAATTTCAGGGAAAAGAATACCTGAAAAATGAATTTTCTTAAGATATGTGATGTTACTATTAATTTTGAACAGCACTCCAAAAGTTTATATATTGTTGTATTATTAAGATGGTTTAGGATTTGTATTTAGAATGCAAGAAGCTCCTGCTGGCTAACTGAGACATTTACATCACCCCCAAAATTCCATTCCCTCTTCAGAGTTTTTAATCAGTCCTTAGGGGTTTGGATTGGAAAAAAAAAATGATGCTAAGGAAGAAAAACCACCTTTTCATATATTTATTATACAACTCAAAGAACTTACCAAAATATCTGCTGTACACTTGACAATAAGGCAGTGAGTGAAACAGTCCAACCGAATCGTGCCACTTTGCTGATTGAGGTATACTTGTTCTTCTGGCAAAAGATGGCCTATCCTACTGCTGGCACTAAGACTGGAAGGGGGAGGAAAGACAGAATGCGGTGTAAAATCCTTTTCTGATACGGAAAAAAAGAAATCAGAAAATATTTCAATGAACACCTACGGGTCTTTATTTTCCTGTGACCCAAACATAATCATTGACTTCAAAGCGTTCCAATCCTGTAGAACACGCTCCAATGCAAGCTGGGCAAATCTTGGAGGCTCTAAATCATGATCAGGCATATCTGAATCTGCAAAGAAACGGTGGATAAGTCAGGAAGAAAACATAGTCCTCGCTGTAAGTGCCTAAGTGCCACGCTGACTCACCTTCGGGACTAGCTGTCTTCCGGTTCCGATCCTCCCGGATTCGAGGGGGCCTGTACTGGCAGTGCTCCACCGTCTGCCTGGCAACCGTCTGCACTAAAAACAGCAGCAAGTGCTCGCCCCTGCAAACAGGACACGACTGTGACGCAGGGGAAAATGGCACTTTGCATGTAACTTGCTTTGTATCCTAAAATCCCCACTTGTGGCATGTACCAATGCCATCTCACTACTCAAAGTAATCAATTTCAGTTTACAATTGATTATAATGATAAGACTAAGAGTCAAGGGGATCACATAAACAAGACTAATGTCTGCTAATACTAACTAATAGAATTAAAAAGGAGAGAACGATCCAACATGGGAAGCGGGATACACAGCAGACTCATAAAATGGCAGATGTCCTAAACAGCACTCTGGCCTCAGAATCAGCCCTTAAGGTATTTGAATCTGGCTGAAGAGCCCATGAGAATAATTTAGGCATGGAAAGCCAAAACACTCGGGTGTGTGTGTGGAGGGGGGGGGGGGGGGGGGGACAGGGACCCAAGTGAAAGATCTCTGTGAGTGAGATCCCAGTGGAAAAAACAGGTCATCAAAGAAGGAGCTTGGGGGAGGGAAGCCATTGTAATCTATAAGCTGTATTTTGGAAATTTATATTCTTTAAATAAAAGCGTTATTAAAAAAAAAAAACAAAGAAGGAGCTTGTCTATATAAGATCGGAGTTGGCGAACTCAAATGGCTTCCATAGCCTTGGCAACTCATGACAAGAGCCTAAGGTGATTACTGACACGAGTGTCAATTTATTAAGTCAACAACAGGAGTCAATGTGAACTTACTCCTCATGTAGGATCTCTGTCCTTAATGTGTTGTACAATGTGAACTAATGCTATAACTAGTACTCAAACAGTACTTTACACTTTGTGTTTCTGTGTGGGTGTAAACTGCTGAAATCTTTACTTAATGCATACTAAATTGATCTTCTGTGTATATAAAGATAATTGAAAATGAATCTTGCTGTGAATGGAATGGGAGAGGGAACAGGAGATGGGAGGGTTGGCCGGCGCCGTGGCTCAACAGGCTAATCCTCCGCCTTGCGGCACTGGCACACCGGGTTCTAGTCCCGGTCGGGGCGCCGGATTCTGTCCCGGTTGCCCCTCTTCCAGGCCAGCCCTCTGCTGTGGCCCGGGAGTGCAGTGGAGGATGGCCCAGGTGCTTGGGCCCTGCACCTCATGGGAGACCAGGAAAAAGCACCTGTCACCTGGCTCCTGCCATCGGATGAGCGCGGTGCGCCAGCCGCAGCGCGCCAACCGCGGCAGCCATTGGAGGGTGAACCAATGGCAAAGGAACACCTTTCTCTCTGTCTCTCTCTCTCACTGTCCACTCTGCCTGTCCAAAAAAAAAAAAAAAAAAAAAAAAGGAGATGGGAGGTTGTGGGTGGGAGGAAAGTTATGGGGGAGGGGGGGAAGCCATTGTAATCCATAAACTGTACTTTGGAAATGTGTATTTACTAAATAAAAATTTTTTTAAAAAGTAAATGCTCAATTCAATCTGACATTTTCATATAAATTATAAGCAAATAGTAATTTTTCTAAGAAAATACTTTCAAAACGAAGTAAAAAAAGAAAAACCCCACTTGCCTGCTGTTTGGCAGAGTGACCAGGTTAGTAGCAGTGAGCAGGCGATAAAGCAGATCAAGACGCGCAGATTTCTGTCCAGCAATTAGAGTTTTACATTTACATTTCTCCCAACAGTCACAGTAAGCTGTTGGTGATGTCCGTTTGAGTCTAGTCAGTACAAAAAAACAAACGATGAAACATAACAGATCTACACTGATATTAAAAAAGTATAACTCTTTAAATTTAGATAAAATTCTGGTTGAGTTTTACATGAGAAGTGTAATTGTTAAGGCATAAACAACAAAAAGCAGTATTTAGAGACATAAAGTCAGCAAAGCAACCTAAAATTATCTTCCCTAATTCACACATCTCCAGGTCACGTTCTCTCACAGGCAGATGGTTCCTCCTTGTGGCCTTGGGCAGGACTATTAACACTGCTAAGACAGGATTATCTTGTCCATAATTAACTACCCGAGCCTAGCATCTAGCCTAATGAGTGTGTTTAAACAATCAATAAAAAAAACAGATTAATCATTTTTAGATGCTTAAAATAAGGAAAACAAAAATATTAGCAAAAATTTTTAAAATTATGAATATGCAACAATGCAAATTCATAAAACTTTTCTACTTATCTTACATAATTACTTACAGTAAGGTGAAATTCAGAACATTTTTATAATCTATTTTACTGCCTATAATATGTACAGATCTGTGGCCATTTACAGATGAGATCTCTATCATTGATATAGGACACTGTTGATCTTAGTGCTTATACATTTTATGACCTCTCAGACTGTGGCAACTCGCATAATTAGCTATGGTGACTACTGCCAGATGAGCTATGACTGCATTTCCTGTAAGAAGCACAGCAGGCAGAGCGCACACCCATGCACCATGACCCGCCTCGTGCTCACAGTCCACACCAGTCTTCTAGAAGATCCTCTTCACAGAGGGCTGAGGCCCTGGCTACAGAACACACTCTGTGGATGTTTCTCACACAGCTAACTGACCCACAATGCATGCTCACCGTCTTAGCATATCGCCCCACTGCCAAATAACAGAAGACTCACAGGACACTTTAAATCGAGAACATGTTTATACATGAACTGACAGAATGAGGCAAAGTTGAGAAAACATCAATTTTTTAATTATACAATTACAATGTGACAAAATAGAGATTCCACACAGCAAGGAAAATTTAAATGGTATTAGACAAAAAGCTACAACTGTACTCACTTGCAGTCATGGCCTTTATGACAAACCCTTGCGCATTCTGTACAACAGCAAAGCGACTCCAGCAAGCCACAAGTTCGACACTCAAAAATATCCTACAAGCGGAAGAGTTTACTTTTAAGAGTATGTTTCAGTCTGTGTGTGTGTCACCACAATAATTATTTCTAAAACAATTCAATTACAACAGAGTAAAATGAATGCACCTTTGAAACCAAGCAGTTCTATAGGAGTTACCTGTATCTTACAGCACTGCATACCAGGGGGACAAACATAAGCTGCACCATCCCCCAAAAAGGGCTACAGTTATAAAAACCTTCCTCAAGAATTTTGAGGCTGTGTGCTTGGCACAGTGGTTTAAACACCACTTGGGATACCTGCATTCAACATCTAAGTGCCTAGGTTTGACCGCCTGCTCCAGCACTGATTCCAGATGCTAATGCACACCCTGGGAGACAGCAGATGACAGCCAATGAACTTGGTCCCTGCCACCCAAGTGGCAGACAAGGAGTGAGTTTTGGGCAGCTGATTCAGTCTGGGACAGCCCTGACTGTTTTGGGCACTTAAGGAGTGAAACAGCAGGTGGAAGAACCCTCTGCTTTTATTATCTGCTTCTGTCTTTCAAATAAAATTAAAATACACAAAAATTTAAAATACAGTAGAGAACCTAGCAATAACTCTATAAAGGAAAAAAAATGTGTTAAAGGTTATAGTACCCAGTGAAGATTCCTGATTTACACAATGTGTCATATTTAATTTGGCAATCAAGTTAGAAATTAAATCAAAATTAACAGCACAGAATGTTATGATGCCATAAAAGGAAATAGACTTATAGCAGAGCTGAAAACTGTAACTCTAGTGATGGCCAAAGGGAAAAATAAAACCTGAAGATGACACAGAAACAAGGAAATGTAAAGTACTTTACCTGGTTGATGTGCTCTGCTCCAGTCCACGTAAAACTACAGGTGTCATTACAACACAAGACATATAAAGGAGAGTCATCAGGGTTGGTACCCGATGGACAAACCATTCCCATAAACACATCTTCCTCTTTTTCACTTGAGGACACTTCAGCTAAAAAGATGAAGAATACAGCAGTTTATCTATTAGGAAAGGACTTAATCATGACCATATACTATTTTTCTCAAATAGAAAACTCTTGATATATATGCAGTATAAATCAGAAACTACTAGAGATGTAAAAAAAATTTGATATACAAAGGCAAAGTCAATGTACAAGGAAACCCAGGCAATTCTGGAGCCAAGTAAGTAAGGCAAAGCCCATATGATGGCAGTACACACACCACACACCAGCCATCTGAATCCTTAGCACTGAGCAGTGAGAACTCAAGTTCTAGTTCTAGTTACCAAACTACAATTCATCTCAGAAAAGACTTACTGGGGGCCAGTGCTATGATACAGCAGGTAAAGCTGTCATCTGAGGCACCAGCATCCCATATAGGTGCCAATTAGAGTCCCAGCTCCTCTACTTCTGATCCAACTCTGCTAATATGCCTGGGAAAGCAGTGGAAGATGGCCCAAATCCTTGGGGCCCTGCACCCATGTGGGAGACTGGGAAGAAGTTCCTGGCTCTGGCCTGGCCCAGCCCTGGCTGTTGCAGCCATTTGGTGAGTGAACAAGCGAATGCAAGATCTTTCTCTCTTTCTCTCACGCTCTCTCTGTAACTCTGCCTTTCAAATAAATAACTACATCTTAAAAAGAAAAGATGTATCAATAATGTTTTTAAAAATAACTAATCTGAACACTGGATGGCAGGAACAGATATTCCTTAATGCTTTCTACTGAGCAGAAATTCCAAGTCAGAAATAACTACAAGACATTTGCCTATTATTTCTATAAGCTTTTATTACTACCACCAAATAAGCAGTTACAAGGTTCTATCAATAAGCCATCTTTCATTTTCAAGATATTTTAGGCTTTTTTAAAAAAAAAATTCAAGAAATTCATACCGGTTGTTTTCTGATGGAAAGATGGAAGATACAATATAAACACATGATGAATTTTACAGATGCAAGAATTATCTTGCTAATCAGTTTCCAATCAGTTTTATCATTTACATATGGAAGTTAACTTGAGTAATTACACTACACTACTACAAAAGACAACCTAATCAAACTGAAAAATAAGCAACTCAATTCAGGGCTTGAAGTAATTTACCTTTGGCGATTTTCTGGGCTGTTTCTAAGATGGTAATTGCAGCAGGGTAAGCTCTGCCACTTACAGCCGACATAAACGGAGTCATCCCTCTTGCATCCCTGAAATGAGAATTGTACATAAAAATATGAATTACAGGGGCCGGCCTTGTGGTGAAGCAGATTAAGCCACCACCTATGACACCAGCATCCCACAGGGGTGTGGCTGGCAGCCTGAATGCTTCTCCTTCCAGTCCAGCTTCCTGCTGCGCCTGGGATTGGGCCCCCACAAGCACGTGGGAGACCCAGGTCAAGCTCCTGGCTTCCACCCAGCCCAGCCCTGGCCGCTTCAGCTGTTTTGGGAGTGAACTAGCAGACGGAAGATCTGTCTCTCCCTCTGTGTGTAACTCTGTCTTTTAAATACATAAATCTTTAAATAAATCCATGTATTAATTATCATGTCCCTTTTGATTGTCAAAGATATAAATATTCATGATGAAACAAAAAACTAAGTTGTTTTAGAGACCCAGCTGTTGCAGCCATTTGGAAAGTGAAGCAGCATATGTAAGATTTCTCTGTCTCTACCTTTCTGTCAAATAAATAAAATCTTAAAAAAAAAAAATAAGAGGAAGAAGTGGAAGAGGAAGACAAAGGTGGCAGCTCACATAGTGAAGCAGCCAATGGTATGCAATATTATATTCCAGTACATTTCTTTAAATTCATGTAACTGTCATCTATAGCACTATATATAACACTAAAGTCACTAAGCTAAATCTTCCTATTGCAAAGTGTATGAAGTCTTACTTAGCAGAGAGGAGTTCCCGTAGATAGGGCTGCAGAACTGCACTGTCACATAACAATTTTAATATAAAATGTGCATTTGCTTTCCGATCCTTGGATTCTACTACAGATGGCTCTGCGGAAGGCCCTGTAAACAAGCAGATCCATTCAGTACCAAAACAAGGGTGAACATGGCAGACTAAAGACTATTCAGATTAATACATCAGGCAAAGAACCACCAGTGAAACTCTAAAGCTACTAATAAACTCACTTCGATACAAAGACTATAAATACAGTAACAGCAACACTGTAAAAATCTCAACTCATTTCTAAACCTGTACATACATACCACACATTTCCACTGACATACGGCAGATAATTCAGATAATTATTTGCTTTTCAAGAAAGGAAAGTCTCCTCCAGAAACAGTGCAGATCCACAGAACCCTGTATCCAAAGTGTGTCCTTCTTCCTTCCAAATGCCCAGACAAGAAAGTAGAGATTCTTACCTGGAAGGGTGGAGGTGCTGGGTCCTTGACCGGTGCCAGTTGCTGCTGTGGTAAGAGATCCCACAGCGGGGGCCAGGATAAAATCAATGTCACCATCTTTCAGTAAACAGAACAGCAGGATGCACATCATTATAGGCAACACAGCTCTAACATGTGCTTTAAAATGGCCTTAAGGCTTTGCTCTGCAAGCCAAAGGTCAAACTGGACAGATGCTTAAAGTGAACGTCTCTTTCCCAAGGAATCCACTAAGCAAATTATTGACTTAACTTAATGTATTCCTAATAAAGGGACTCTCTAGCTTCTTTCCAGGATAAAACAAAACATTTCGGTGAGAGAGGTACCTGATGAAGTTTCTAGAATTTAAAATTTAAAATATAAACTCCTAGTATCAAACATTTATAAAATAATTTATCATACTACTTCCAAACATTTCAAATTTCTAAACAGCGCATTAAAATGTTCCATTTCTTTTCTTTCATAACCTTGCCACTTGGTTACAAACAAGATGAAACAGATCTTACCAGGATCCATGGCAGGAGGGTCAGGAACCCAGCTAGGGGGAGCTATGGGTGGTGACACTGGATCCTGATGGTCACTGGAGGAGGCGCCAGCTTCATGTCTACCCAGACCAGCAGCTCTCAACGATCGCCTCATCATTTCCCGTAATCTCAAACTAGAAGAACACGGACAGAATCAGAGCTCACTACCATGTGCACATGTAATGACAGGTGTACAGAAACTTCTCATCTGAGAAGATCAAAGTATGTTCTACAAACAGACACTCCAGGCAAGGGAAGTGAAGTACAAATGCCAATTCTGGAATCACAGAGTAAGTCAGTGAGGGATAGAAATGAAACTGGGGTTACTACAGCGCCCAGTTCAGCAATAAAACCACTTTATTAAGCTCCCACACAAACTTTAAGCACAGGGAACAAAAGTTGCAATGAGATAAGATTAGAAATAATCTTTCATACAGTACAGACATATGAACAGCTGAACATTAAAACAAAAAGTTTTCTGTCCCCTTTTCATAATCAGTGAGAATGAAGTTTAATAATCGACATCAGTAAATACTGATTAGCACAAAACGAAGTTAACCTCTCAACCCCTTTTCTGTGATCTCAAAAACTGAACTAAGATCCACATCATGAATAGTTTTAAAACAAAGACCAATTTCGATTCTTTTTTTATACAAAAAAATTTATTTTTCAAACAATACAACTTTCATCCCCAAGAAATTACTGAATGAAAACTAGAGCTTGTAGAATATGTCATTAGATTGTCTGGGCATGTATTTTCCTATTGCTATTTAAAAAGCACTATTGTACAGTGTGTACATCACTAAAGAGAAAAAAGAAATAATCACACACAGAGACCTTGTTAGGGGGACTAGTAGCTACCCATACGAAAATCTATACCTCTGAATAAAAGCTCACAAAAGCTACAAAATTAACGTATTTAGAACTAACAGCAATTAAGAGACAGCACATAAGGCAAATCCCTTCACTTAGCCACAATTTTAGAGCTTCTAAATGTGTAAGAACACTCAATTTGAAGGGCTAGACATCACATAAGGGACCGTAATCTCCCTTGCAGACTGAATTCCAAAGACATGACATCTTTGATACGTTAAGACCTAACATGTTACTAGGTGAGTATAGTATGTGTATAAGATTTTATTAACACTTGAATTTCTAGTGGTAATAATCATTAATTAAGCTAAGTGTAAACGTGTTTTCCCATATCAATACACTCAATTTTGTAGGAAAAAACTCCTTTATGTATTCACAAAACATCCTCTTAGAGGCTACTTGTAGGAACACATCCATTTCATAAGCCTTAGTTACGAAGTACTTTTTGGAATAGAAACACTCTAGAAGATTCTGCAAAGTAAATTTTAATATCTCAAATAATATATTAGCTACTACAGTACTATTAAAGATAACTACAGATCACTTTTATGTTATCAATGTCTTCTTTTTCCCATTTGAGAAATCCTGAGTGTAAGAGTTTATAATGTGGACGAGAGCAGGGGACAGCGATTGCTTCAGTCAAGGTTACTTCCCTGTCCAAAGGTGTCACTCAGAGAAAAAGGGGAGCATCTTACCAGGAACAGCACACCCCACGGTGCCTATTCACACTGTGATGCTCCTACATAGCTCTAATTAAGCTCGACACAGACATTTGGTATCCTAATGTGTCACAGTACTCAAAGCACAGAGGGGCAAAAAATCAGCAATAATTGGGAGGCACTGTGAATCACTTGAAAGTAAATGCTTACACCAGGGTCCCACAGTCAATGCCTACTGGGTCAGAAAGGTAAAATAAATGAGTACAGGGTAGTCAGGTGTAAGAAATATGGAATAGTGGCAAATTAGAGGCAAACCTGCTCATGGAAAGGCATTCAAATTAAAGAGTTTGTAACACTGCACCGGACAAATCAAACATATGTGGGCTCCTTTCCAACCTCTAACTTAAAGTAGATTAAGAGTAATGAAGATAAATTGAGACCATAGTCTCATCTTGAACTTGCAAGCTCCCAACTTTGTTGCTGTCATGTAGTCAATTCAATATTAAATGAGGGGGTCATTCTTTGTCATTTTAAAAATTGTCCTTAACCTCTTTTCTTCATTAGGTCTTGGGACCATTTTTAAGTACAATGCCCAGCTCCTCATACAGATTCTTAAAAAATAAAAAACAAAAAACAAAAAAGAAAATTATTCTTCAAGATGCTGTACACAATTCATGAAGATTCACCTGTATCCTCATGGCTGAGGACAATACTGAGGAGATACCACCTTGGCTGCTAAGATTCAGAGTTTTGACATTTCTTCGTATAGGCTTGCCTGGAGTCATCGTATTTTCTGACAATATGGAAGAATTCAAGGATGATGTACTTTCCTCTTTGTAAGCACGTTATATCCATGCTACAGAAGCCTTAGAATCCAGTCATGTTCAAACATAACACTGTGACAAAAAAGCGAAGGTCATGTGTCTTCCAGATTAACATCTCTAGAGTACATACACCTGCAATCAGATGCATCAGTCAAGCTCTCCACTCAATCTGCCCTCGGGACTCAGAACTATTGAGCCACATAACACATCTGCTGAGTCAAATCATCATCGGAAGGCATTTAACAGTGCTCCATTCAATACTGAAACTGCATCAGCTTGAGCTTACAGCTCACGAATCCCAGCCTGCACACTCATCAAGGGGCATCGCCTAGACAATCCATGGTGGGCTAGAGGAGGGTTTCACTTCAGTGAAGCAGAGTCTGTGCACTTCCTCCTGCCCGGCGTGGTAATAAGCTTTCATCTGTGCAATCGGCAGCCCTGAGTTTGAACTGGTTAAGAGCACTGCAGTGAAATCTTCGGCAAATTCCTCAAAGGAGCTTACTCAGCAAATTATTTCTGTGAGCGACGCATCACCCACTCTTGAAGCTCCTTTTAGTCTTTGCCTTCAAAATAATCCTTACATGAAAAACAAGATGGCAGCACTGGCATTGGACCAAGCATATCAGAGTCCAACTTGATTTGCACCTGTAATTTCCCTGAGGAAATGAAATACCTGAAATAATCCAGACACTAATTTCTTCATGATGAATTTAAAGTTGCTTTCCATTTCTGACCACTTTGCCTGCCTAGTGAGAATTTCCATTTTGTATAGTTTACATTACATCTTTATATTTTTTTAATTAAAGTTCAGTCACCCATAAAGATAAGAGTTATCAAAAACTTCAGGATGTTTTTGAACCTGGGAAGCTATCAACTTGGAAGCCTTCTTTGTGCCAACTTAATAATAACTCCTAAAGGGAAAGATGAGTATGGAACACAAAATAGGCAAGGAGGGTCTTCAGGCAGAATTTACAACCTAGCACGTAAGCACACATGCGCAGGGCTTCCATGAATGAGCAGACAGCAGCAAAGAATTTTGTCTTTCCTCTGTCTACGGTAAGTGTGCTTTTTCCTACAGAGAGAGAATATCCTGAATCATTTATATTCAACAACTAGTGAAACATCTATTAATTTGTAACGTGTTATAAAGGTTTGTGCTTCTCATAAACTCAGAAAATTTAAAACACCAAACATTCATAACACACATCACCAGCCTTTCATTTCATCCCAGATGATTAAGAAATCTGAGAAACTGACCTCAATAAGCAATCTGAAAATAAAAGATAGAGGGTCTAGCCATTATTATATTACCTGTTCTTCAAAAATTAAAGAAAATAACTTTCTAAGAAACAAGAATGATGAGGAACTAAGAATACACTGAAAGAATCAAATTTGAACTACCTGTGTAAGTAATCTCAAACTTTTGAAGAGTTTTAGAGCCTACTGTTCTAGTATTAAATTGATGTTAGTTATCATCAGGTACTTTTCTCGTGGTGTTACTGGAAGAAGCCAAAACCCAAACAAAGAAGGACAACCTATCAATTCATGCAGAAGACAGGTAAAGAGAGACACTGCTTTTCTGTACTTGAGTGTTTTTTTTCCTTCAATTAAACTTTCCTGGTAAAAATCACATTACCTTCGGCTACTTGATGATCCAGCCCGACTACCCGGGCCATTACTTGAAACAACTGATATTGCATTAGCAATGGCCTCAACCGCAGAGAGCCGTTCTGCAAATGTATTTCTTTCAGAGCGCTCTGCTTCTGAAAGATAAGAGAAAAAATTAGGATCAATTTGAGCTTCAGAAGTAGCAAGTATGTACAGGTTTACCAAATGCAGATTTGTACATATGCTAGTGCTCTAATTCACATACTAGATAACCAGTTGCTTCACTCGTCCTACTGAGAACCAGACTTAAGACAGCGTGGAGGCCGGCACTGTGCTATAGACTCCACCTAGAGTGCATATGGCCACTGGTTCAAGTCCTGGCTATTCCACTTCCCATCCAGCTCTCAGTTAAGGCCTGGGAATGCAGCAGAAGATGGCCTTGGGTCCCTGTACCCGTGTGGGAGACCCGGAGGAAGCTCCTGGCTCCTGGTTTCAGATCGGCCCAGCTGCAGCCATTGCAGCTATTTGAGGAGCAAACCAGCGAATGGAAGATACCTCTATCAAATAAATCAATCTTTAAAAAAAAAAAAAAGTGAATTATGACCTTCAATATATGATTTATTTCCTTATTCTACCTTATTTTCCAATCTCCATGGGTCAAAAATAAGATTGTTGAGTAGAGTGGGAACTGATGTTGCAGGACAGTGGGTTATGGGCTAAGCCACAGCTTGGGATGTTTGCATCCCATGTCAGAGTGCTGATTTGAGTCCTAGCCATTCTACTTCCAATCCAACTTCCTGCTAATGGGCCTGGGAAGCAATGGGTGACGGCTCAAGCAGTTGGGTTCGTGCTATGCATGTGGAGGACTGGGACCAAGTTCTGCCTTTAGGTCCAGCTCTGCTCCTGCAGCCATTTGGTGAATGAACTAGTGTATGCGAGACCTCTTTCTCTGTCACTCTTTCAAATACATAAATCAATCAACAAACTCTAAAAATTAAAATATATAAAAGAATTAGACAATAAAAACACACTGATGAGAAAGTCTATTGCTCCTACATATCCATCCGAACAAAAGTTCAGGCAATTTTACCTTCTGAGAAAGCCCAAATCTGAAAATCTTGCAAAATTACACACCTTCTTTATGGTAACTTGCTCTTCTTTATTTTAGAAATTGCCTAAAACTCTTTTAAAGTCTTCCTAATCTTACCCTCTTCTTCTTTAGTTTCCTTATTGCTGGTTGGAAAGCAAACCGATACACAAGCGTGCAGAATGTTCCGGTTGCCGTCACATCTGTGGCTGATGAAGGTCTGCAGCATCTGTAGGTTCTGCTCTAAAAGAAGGGCTTGCTCCAGATTCACAAGGTACTGCCGGCAGGCCTCGTAGTCACAGCGCAGGATGTGCTGCATCAAGGTTTGTTTCTGTGCTCAGACAAACCGGGAGGGAAGAACACGGCATGACCTTCAGTGAATCTGAATAGCACATTACACAAGTTCTCCTTGCCAAGACAATCATATAATCAGATCTGTGCATAAGATGCGATTTCAGGCTGGCCTGGCAAAGGAGCTCAGTGTGAGGGCCCTTGAAGAACCGCCCAGCAGGAAGGCAGCAGTGATACACAAAGCATCATCATAGGAGCAGCTGGAGCTGGCCTTTAGGCCATGGTTTGCCAATCACTGGTTCTCAACATATAACCACCCAATTAGAATTTCAGAATTCTATTAACACTGCTAGCCAACAAAACAGAGGACACATCTTACTGCAGGCTTGCCATCATTCTCTTATGTTCTCAAAGGTTACACTAAAGTGCATGAAAGCCAAACCTTCAACTTCCCAGGAATCATGACAAGGTGACAAGTACTTACCAGATAAAGTATTTATAGAACACGTCATTAATAAACACATCACTATAAAGCATGTCATTAAAGTATTTCTAGGACACATTTGTCAGTTCCACACATGAGCATACTAAGAAGGTCAAACATACTTTAAGAAATCAGTGTACTGATGATTAAGCATGCTTTATAATATACATTGCTCATTAGAAACTCAAAGCAAGAGCTTAAAAAAAAAAAAAAGGCAGATAGGAAAAGAGTGAGTACTAAAAGAAGAAAAATGCATTTGGGGCCGGCACTGTGGTGTGGTGTAGCAGGTAAAGCAGCCGCCTGCAGTGCCGGCATCCCATATGGGCGCCGATTCCAGTCCCGACTGCTCCACTTCCAATCTAGCTCTCTGCTATGGCCTGAGAGAGCAGCAGAAGATGCCCCAAGTCCTTGGGCCCCTGGTTCTTGGCTTTGGATTGGCGCAGCTCTAGCTGTTGTGGCCATCTGGGGAATGAACCAGTGAATGAAAGACCTCTCTCTATCTCACTCTTTGTCTCTCCTTCTCTAACTGACTTTCAAGTTAAATAAATAAATCTAGAAAGACAGACAGAAGAAAGAAAAAGAAAGAAAGAAAGAAAGAAAGAAAGAAAGAAAGAAAGAAAGAAAGAAAGAAAGAAAGAAAGAAAGAAAGAAAGAAAGACAGACAGACAGACAGAAGAATGCATTTGAGGGGCCGCTGTGGAGTAGTGGGTAAAGCTTCTGCCTGCAGTGCCAGCATCCCATATGGGCACTGGTTCAAGTCCTCCACTTCCGATCCAGCTCTGGGAAAGCAGTAGAAGATGGCCCAAGTCCTTGGGCCCTTGCACCCATGTGGGAGACCCAGAAGAAGCTCCTGGCTCCTGGCTTCGGACTGGCGCAGCTCCCGCTGTTGCAGCCAACTGGGGAGTGAACCAGTGGATGGAAGACCTCTCTCTGTCTCTGCCTCTTCTCTCTCTGTGTAACAGTTTCAAGTAAATAAATAAATAAAGGAAGGAAGGAAGCAAGCAAGCAAGCAAGCAAGCATTTGAATAACTTGTCCTCCCCTCCCAGAAAACTGCCTAAATAAAAACTGCCTACCCTCCCGCAGCCTTAAGGGAAGGAAGAGATAAAACTGGGTAGGCTGGGGGTGGGGGTGGGGCTTTCATAAGAAAACATTTCCAGTCCCTACCACATGGGAGCTAGGCCATTTTGGATCTGAGCTAACCTAACAGCTCCAGAGTTCATGTGGGCCACATGATACTAACTTTGCAAATGTGGAAATTTATATTTATACAACATTCATAAAGAAGACATGGCAAAGTCTCTCTAAAGAACAAAGGCCAATATTTTCAAAGGCAACTAAAGTAAAGATAGTGTGTTGCACACTGAGACAATATAGACTGTTTTCAGGGTTAGAAGCAGCCATTCTATAGGAAGCTCTCAGCTCCAGCCTACAAGGTGATGATGAATAGATGCTCACACTATAGATAGTAGTATCACTTTTAGCTGGGTTGTACGCTGTACTTGTCATTTATTCTTACAGCAAAGGGCACAGAGTTAAGTAAAAAACATCTTACATCTACTATGCGGTAAATACTGGTCTCTGAGGTACACAGATAGATACGCTGGCTGTCTATCCCTACGGGGCTGATTAAGTGCAGGTGTCACACAATCAAATGCCCAACTTTGAAGTAACAAAAATGGGAGAGGGAGGCTGTGGGTAAAACAAGCCCTGCAATAAATGGCAACAAAATGACTCAGCAACAAACTGCAGGGCATAGGGACTGCAATGAACTTGAGCGAATACAAACCGGATGGAAAAGCCGGAGTCTAATGTTTTCATGAGGTGGGGATTAGGGGGCCTACTTTTACCAGGCCTCACTTTTCACAAGCAACTGAAAATCTGGATTCTAAAATATCAAACTCTATGATGTTAACGAGTGGAAGACTATTTCTAGGGGTCATGTTCAGATCACAGTCATCTCCTTGTCCTTGCCCCCTGCGGTTTGGAACTGTCAGTCTAGATTATAATCAAAGATGTATGAAAATATGTCTACAAACAACAACTCAGGAGCTCTCAGGAACACGTGCCGTCAGTCTACTTTCGGTGCAGCTCCAAACAGGGGCAAGCATTGCTGGGGGGTGCAGACTTGGGAAGTGCCCACATTCCACACTGGAGTGATGGCAGGAGTCTCTCAAGTCCAGCTTCCTGGAATGAGCACCCTGGGAGGCAGCGGGTGATGGCTTAAGCAGTTGGGTCTGTGACATGTATGTGGGAGACCCAGATTGATTTCCAGGCTTCCAGCTCCAGCTGTTACAGACATTTGGGGAGTAAACCTGATGAGAGATCCACACCCAGGTCTGCCTCACTCTGTCTTTCAAGTAAATCGTTGAAAAGAAGTTTTAATACAAGGTTTACTAACCACCTCTAACCTATTGAGGGGGGTACGTCCCCCTATTAAGCTACATTTCCACCCTTTATAGAAAATTCTCCAGTTCTTCACCTCCCATTCTCTGCATACCTCACACTAATCAAGCTTTCATTCCTGCTATCAACAATGGAGATAGTGTCAAACCCACAAGTCAGTACTCAGTACCCAGTTTATCCAGTCTTTAGCATCACTTGCCATACCTGATTACTACATCTTGACACATACTCCTCATTTGGCTTCTAGAATTCCCCTGAGTCCAGCTGTCCTCCAACTCTTATGGATGACCCTTCTTGATCTTGTATGCTGATTCTCAAAATGTTATCATCCTGACACTTAAATGATTCGAGTATTCTCATGGCATAGTCCTTGGACCTTTCAGCCACAATACTGATGATCTTCAGTATAATTCCTTTAAAAAACAGCCCCATGACTATTTCTCCCTCCTGGCTTTCAGACTCAGATATCTACCTTTTTCTCTCTCATCTCCTCTCTGGCTGAAAGCCTGAACTTTACAAGTCTAAGACCAACTTTCTGATGCCACCCCCTACTTACTGAACCTTTCCTCACCCTGACAGGCCTCAGCTTCAGAAATGGCAACTTCGTTCTCTCAAAAGCTTTTGTCTTCTCACTTCCTATAACTGCCATTACTTCCCGAAGCCATCAGCAAACCCTGTTGGTTCTACCTTCAAAATATATTTAGTGTACCTACAGTGTCATCACTGGGCCAAGTCCCTATCAACTCTCACCCCCATTACTTTAACAGCTTCCTAACTTGTCTCTGAAATTTCACCCTGTCCCCCCTAAGTACACCCAGCATGTCACCAGGTACTCTTTTAAAGACCATATCAGTCTTCATTCAAACTGCTCCAACATCTTCCAATGATGAGAACTCTATATTTAATAAATACTCAACTGCAGCACACTAAAAATTAAACTCATCCTCTTCCCTTACCAGTTGTTTCTCCTACTATATTTCCTATTTAAAATCAACCACCCTAAAGCAAAAGCTTTTTAACTCTTTCATTTATTGGTGATATCCAGTTACCAAGCTTTATAGCTTCTATATTCTTAAGATCTCTGAAATTTCCAAGAGTTCAACCTAGATAATTGTTTTTGTCTAACCTGGATTATTCTTACCTGTAAGATCTCTAAATTTCCATTATCCAATATCTGCTTTTTAAAAACGCACCCTTTATAGAAAATCTTTTCTAAAAAGCTGATCTTCCCATTTATCAATTATACCCCTTTGAGGTTTCAGGGTAAAGTCAGGCCCTTTAGGATTAGCACACAAGGTACCCCTCACAGAGCCACTCTCCAGCCTCATCCACTGCTCCTCACTGACACATAAAATCCTATTTCTTGGACCTATCAAAAAAATGTACACATTCTCCCAACTCTTTAGAGATTCACAGACTCTTCCTGATACCTTGGACAACACTTCCCATCTCCACCTGCATCTACCAGTCAAAGCCCTGTCCATGCTGTCCATGTAAGCACAACCTCAAGGAAGCAGTGAATTACACCCCTCCCCTTTGTGCACCCACAACTCTGTCTTTCACACACAAAATCACATTATACTCACTGGTTTGTTTTTGTTATCCTAACACACTACTAATATTAACTCTTGTAAGGCAGGAAGGGGCAATGAAGGATCTACTCGAGACTGTTTCCGTATGCTTCAGTAGTATCTTCTACATCAGAATGCCATGTACTTTCAGAAGTCAAATTACCTCCACAGCCATGATGATGATAGCAGCTTTCTTTTTGATTGTTGAATTGGCAGGAAGATTTATTAAAGAATGCACACCCATTCCAAGACTACTAATAGGTGGAAGATCAAGCCAATCAGGATCTCTTATTCCTCCCATGCAATCTTTAGCCATTGGATAGATGGTACCATTTCCATCTCGAAGAATAATAGGAGATTCCTATACATAATAGAGGGAAATAATAAAGTTTGGCTATATATAAAAACTCTATTTTAGTATATTACTTTTCTAAGTAGATATCAGCAATAATCGTAATACTGATCAAAAATGAAACTTACTATAAGGATCTATTAAATATCCCACATTCTTTAACAGTTTGATAATAAGCAAACCAAATACAAGCTCTAACCTTCACAACAATGACAGTGTTTCCCTAGCATTTCTCTCAAGCAAACATGAGTCTTTACCTGTCCAGCAGTGAAAATGGCGACATTCCTCTCATTCTGACCGAGGAAGGCGATGCTGCTTGTAGGGAAATTATTTTCCTGTTCAGCTTTTCCTGTAGCCAGATCAAAGATGCAGTACCGTACCCAATTTCCAGTCTTCAGGACAGCATGCACACCTGGAGGACAGAAGTGATAGAAGCTGTTACTCAGTCAGTCACTTGGACAAGTACTGAGCAAATGATCACAGCCCTGGCCACAATTGTAAATCAATTCAGACACACACATTTCCTTCCATAATCTTACACAAGGAGGGACAAAAACTGTCACTGCCCAAAACACTTGGTCCTACTCCCATTTACTGCCTGGGTAGTGAGTGTGGTACAGAGAATGGACATTGGTAAAACTTAAATCTTCACCTTTGGAATCTACATTCACTGCTAATATTTCTGTTTTTTCAGGTATACAAAGCTTTTTAGGAGTCCTTTGGAAACAGTCCGGAACTTTAGGTGTTCCTCCAGTTTTGACAACCTGTATGACAAAAAAGAAACTGACTCTTAGTGAACACACTCAAGGAGTCAGCCCCACGTTTACCTGCTCAGTGGCTCTGGCCACCTACCTGCAGTTCATCAATTCTCAGTAACCTGCAATCCTGCAGGAGAGACGAAGGGTCGGCATCGGGACCGGAGCTGCTCTGACAGTTTGTGTTACTGGATGTTCCTGGAAACTTCACAGCAACATAGGCACCGTCCACTTTTAACACCTAGAAGAACCGGCACATACACTGAGTTGTAACAACAGCTTATATGAAATCAACATACAAAATCTCTTCAATGAACTAGCTTAACTTCAAAGGTATTTAACTCCTTAAGAGAATGTTTCTTCAGTGATAACCAGGTTATAAAATTAACCTGGACAGACTCATTAAAGCTTTGCTGTTGATGTCTACATTCAGACAAAAACCTACTCATGCAGCCAATACAGTCTATGAATGTTTAGCAATCAACTGAAAAATTCAAACATGACCCAAGAACATCTCCCACCTTCCCTCGTTACTAGCCAAACTGTGTGACACTGTGTGACAGTTATCAGCACCATCCACTACAGTAAGCAGCAGCCCTCGGTGGCTACTGAGAATCTGAAATTAAGTGAACGTGGCTGAGAAGGTTTGTGATGTTATTCCAGTTTAATACGTGTAAACACCACATATACACAGGACTTGACACCCGGGATCTGAGTCCCGCACTCTTTGTCCAAACATCAATACTGCTCATCTTGAGCCAGTGCAGCTTCTCAGAAGAAAGCCCTTAACCATAAATTATGCACTGCAGGTAGTCAAATGGCATGCTAGATGACAAAGGCCTTTAGAAACCATTCAGTATGGCGCTCCTGCCCTTTGCTTCAATTACATACAGAAGACCATCAAGTTTTGGAAACTAAAGAGCATGAGGAAAAACCTGTAGTTCGAAGTTACCCTAACAGCTGTGGGTTTACTCGGTACTGCATGGAGAGAAAGTGAAACGAAGGACCCTGCAGCGACGGCCTCCACCTACTCGGACTGCAGCACAAACCCTCTTCAGGAGGCTCTGCAACCAGACTACTAAGTGTTTTCAGCATTAAGGATGAATCATCAAAAGATTATGTATCTCCATGCAACTTTTCAGTAAATGTGCAATGACTCCACAGTAACACGGCTGAGTTCTTGTTATAATAAAAGCCACACAAGCTCAGTGAGGACCATCATCTCTTCATCTCTCGGGCAAAGAAGAGAGACAGAGCAGAGATGCATCTGATTCAGGGACGGAACCGAAGAAGCCACTGAAGCTGATACATACAAAACAGCCCAGGAAGACAGGGCTCACACCACGCACCAACCACGAATGCTGGCACAACCAGTACAGCAGCTCCTGCGAGGAATCAGGTCTAAGATATTTGGAACAAACCTTGCCAACGGGAACATTCTTAACATCTTCCACAAAGACGACCTCACGAAGAGACCACTGCTCTTCGTTCACCTTTTCCTCCTCTTTCGGGGCAGGGGTCGACCGGCGGCGTTCTTAGACAACAACAAAATGGTAAGTACCAAAAAGAAAACGTGAAAGAGACTTTATAGATTTCATCTACATATATGAAAATTGCTCATTTTTAAAGGGATACATAACTGAGGCTTCTAGATAAAAATGTCATGAATGACTGCTTTCTGGAGTTTTATGACCAACTTCTACTTCAAATAAATTCACAAGAAAAAAACTGCAACTGCTAATGCTTTCCTATACTAACATCACTACAAACAAGAAATACACACGTATTTTGGACTCAAAACTAGGGTGACCATACCAAGGCTTAAAAAAAGAGGACTTGATGGGCTGTTCTATGTTCAGAAAAACTATCATGCGGGGCCGGCGCTGCAGTATAGCGAGTGAAACCACCTCCTGCAGCGCCGGCATCCCTTGTGGGCGCCGGTTCTAGTCCCGGCTGCTCCACTTCAGATCCAGCTCTCTGCTATGGCCTGGGAAAGCAGTGGAGGATGGCCCAAACCTGCACCTGTGTGGGAGACCCAAAAGAATCTCCTGGCTCCTAGCTTCAGATCAGCCCAGCTCTGGCTGGCCACTGCACCCACCCATCTGGGGAGTGAACTAACAGATGGAAGACCTTTCTCTCTGTGCCTCTGCCTCTCTGTAACTCTGCCTTTCAAATAAATAAATAAAAAAAAACTATAATGTTGCTGGTAAAGTTTAATTTTAAATTTTCTCAGCTGTAAAGTTACTCTAGTGCATGGATTATGAAAGCCTCTATCGGCAATTCTGGCAACCCAGATGGGCACAAGTTAGAGTCTAGGCTGCTCCTCTTCTGATCCAGCACCCTGCTAATGGCCTAGGGGAAGCAGCAGAGGATGGTCCAAGTGCTTGGGCCCCTGGCCCCATATAAAAACCCCAGACAGAGTTCTAGCCTTCTAGTTTCAGCCTGGTCCAGCCTCAGCTGTTGCGGCATCTGGGGAGTGAACCAGAGGATGGAAGACCAACCTCTCTCTCTCTCCCCACCTCCCACCCTCCTTTCCTCTCTCCCTTATAAAAATAAATAAATAAATATAGTGTAGTTATACACTACATAATAAAAACTTCAGCTCCGTGGTACAATAGTGAGTCTAGGTTTACAAACTCTACAAATCCGAGCACAAGTTGTGGCCACGCTGTAACCATTGTGCGTAAGAGTCTCAACAGAGGGGGGCAGGTCCTCTACCTAGAGGCAGGTCATTTCCTTCTACCACTGCCATGAAGTTTAGATATTATAGTCAACACTGTACAAACTACTTTTTAATTTAAATAAAGCTGTACAAAAAATCTAGTAGAAACTTATATAAAAAGGATTTTTCAAATGCTAAGAGCTGCCTCAAGCAAGAAACAAACTGAACACAGCTCTCGGGGCTCTGATTCCGGGCACTGCGAACTTCACATAAAACTTACTGTATGGCATTGAGGCGCTGCTGGCAATGGAGGAGGCATCACTGCACGTGGATGCTGGAGACGGGGGAGGACCCATTTCCGTTTTCACTGGCTCCTGCTTACTTTCAGGCCTAAGAGAAGAAATAAGATTCTCCTTATAATCACGAAAGCAGCGGAAGATGGCCCAGGTACTAGGGCCCTTGCACCCATACGGGAGACCTGGAAGAAGCTCCTGGCTTCAGTGTGGCCTAGTCCTGAACATTGCGTTCATTTGGGGAGTGAACCAGCAGATGGAAGAGCAATCTCTCTCTTCTCTCTCTGCCTTTCAAATAAATAAATAAATCTTAAATATGAAATTACATATAGCAACTATACAAAATTCTACAAGTGGAAAAAAAATAATTTATCACAAGGCAGCAATTTGTTTATAGCTAGAAGACTAAATTACAAATTTGTTATTAATTTCATTCTGAAACAAATAATCTGGTATTTTTATTTATTAACTTTTTTTGAAAGGCAGAGAGAGAGCGATCTCATCAGCTGTTTTGCTTCTCATGGCCACAATAGCAGGGCTAGGTCACACTGAAGCTAGTGCTCAGAACTCCATCCAGGCCTGTACGTCAGTGTCAGACCCTTGAGTGATCACCGGCTGCCTCCCAGGATACGCACTAGCAGGAAGCTGGAACAGGAAGCGGAGCAGGGGCTTGAACCCAGGCACTATGACATAAGTGCGGACAACCCAAGTGGCATCTTAACCACCGGCCCAAATGCCTTGCTTCACATTATCTTTTCTATTAAAAACATTTTTAACTACTGACTTTAAATTTACGAAACAAAAATTGTGAGGTGGTACTCTGTCGAGTTCCCATATACCCTCACTCCATTTTCCCTTTTAACTTTCCATATTAGTATATTTGTCACAATTAATGAACTCAATGATTTTTCTTTTTAAAGATTTATTTATTAGAAAGGCAGGTAGATAGAGAGAGAAACAGAGACGGAGATCTATCACCTATGGTTCACTCCCAAAATTGCCACAATAACCAGGGCTGGGCCAGGCCAAAGCCAGTAGCGAGGCACTCCATCAGGTCGCCTACATGGATGACAAGGGCCCAAGCACTTGGGTTATTCTCTGCTGCCATCCCAGGTGCATTAATAGGAAGCCAGATCCGGGATGTAGCTTAACACACTGAACCACAATCCCAACCTCTCCATTTTTTTGTTTTTTAAAACCAAACTCTTTATCCTTCCCATCCCACCAAGCCTCTAAGCTAACAACATTCTACGTTCAGCCAGTGTTTGCTTCTGTATGTAAGGGAGAACACCACATATTTGTTGTTCTGTGTCTGGCTTATGACACTCAACATGACATCTTCCAGCTCTAAGAATTTTGTTGCAAATGCCAAGAGTTCATTCTTTTTCTATAACTGAATAATATTCCATAGTGTGTGTGTGTGTGTGTGTATAAAACACATTTTCTTTATCCATTCCTCTGATGATTCACACCTTGGCCAAGTCTGCATCTTGGCTACTGTGAACAGTGATGCTATACGAACGTGGCAGATCCCACAGCATCTTATAATTTCATTTTCCCGCAAACCTTGCAAAGCACCCTCACACAAATAATAAGCAAGCTGAAAATGGCAAAACTTAGCAATTCCCAAATTCTGTCACTGTACACCTCTAAGTCTTCCTTTACTAATCCCATACAGACCAAATAAGATACTGATATAAACACACGATTAGTTAGGGGAAAGTACTTACTTAGTTTCCGTAGTTTTGCTAGCTTTTTCCATGCTTTTCAAGCTCTCAGGAGATCTAAGTTGAAATCTACAGCTATCATTCATATTCCAAACTGACTCCATTAAAACACCAACTTTAGGAATTCCAGCGCTAATGGAAAATGCAACTGCTCCAGCATGATAAAGAGGATTATTTCTTAAGCATACCTAGCAAACAAAGAAAATCACCACCACGTTGAAGTCACTTTAAACCAAACTAGACTCTTTCAACTGGATGACAATGTAATACATGCAAGTACTGCTTCCTGGCCTTCCCAGACAGTCTTACAAACAGTTAGGCTGAAAACACTGACTTAAAGGCCTGTCAAGAAAGTACAGCCTCAAGTTCATGAATGTGAATAATTTCAGCTACCTGCTCAAAATTTATCATTACCTTCAATTATACTTCATTTCCTATAATCTAAAATTACTCTATTAAAATTAATGATGCTATTATAAGGATTCTACAACTTCATTTCTATCAATGTTTATTTCCCCCAGAGACTTGTTTTTTACTAACCAAAAGCTTTGTGGATACTATAATTTTTCTTTTAAATGAACAAAGAAAATATAGACATTACTGTTAGGAATTCTGCCATGGAGTAACTTCAGACCACCCTCTGAAAACCAATTGCCTGTCAGATGGTATTATCAAACATACCAACCACTGTGCCATCTGAAATAGGAACATGATTTCTGGGGATCTCTTTTGAGCTCTCCAATAGCCCAATATTACTGGCATTCTGTTCATTAACAAATTATTACATTACACTTGACCAGTGGTATATATGAAGGTTATAGTTTTTATTGTGGCTTATAAATACTAGAAACACAAGCAGATAGTCCCGACTGCTCCATTTCCAATCCAGCTCCTGCTAAAGTGCCTGAGAAAGCAGTAGAAGACGGCTCAAGTCCTTGGGCCCTGCAACATGTGGGAAACCCAAAAGAAGCTGCAGGATCTTGCATTCAAATCAGCCCAGCTCCAGCTGTTGCAGCTGTTTGGGGAGTGAACCAGCAGATGGAAGGTATTTCTGCCTCTGCCTCTCTGTAACTCTGCCTTTCAAATAAATAAATAAATCATAAAAGTGTGCACAGGGCCGTGGGGGATGTGTGGGTGTTGGCATTGTAGCATAGCGGGTAAAGCCACTGCCAGTGATGCTGTGGATGGAAGATAAAATCTCTATATCTCCCTTTCAAATAAGTAAAATAAATCTTTAAGAGAGAGAGAGAGAGAGAGAGAGAGAGAGAGAGAGAGAGAAAGAGATATGTCGGCACTGCGGTGTCGTGGGCTATGCCTCCACCTGTGGCATCAGCATCCCATACGGGCGCTGGTTCAAGTCCCCGCTGCTTCACTTCCAATCCTCTGTTAATGGCCTGGAAAAGCAGTGGAAGATGGCCCTAGTGCTTGGGCCACTGCACCCGCCTGGGAGACCTGGAGGAAGCTCCTGGCTCCTGGGTTTGGATGGACTCAGCTCCAGCCACTGCCATCATTTGTAAAGTGAACAAGTGGATGGAAGACCTTTCTGTCTCTCCCTCTTTGTCCGTAACTCTACTGCTCAAATAAATAAAATCTTTAAATGTATATGTATATGTATATGTATATGTGTGTGTGTGTGTGTGTGTGTGTGTGTGTGTGTGTGTGTATTCACACCAATCTGAATGAAGGTGTAGCTGACCAACAGTTCTTTCTGATATTAACACAGGAACTTTTTCCTGAAACCTCCAGTTTTCTATAGCTTTAAAACAAAATCTTAGTTCTCCACCCAAGAACTTTTAATATGCTTTCACCAATTTAACACCAAAAAAATTTTATTTAATTTATTTATTTGAAAATCAGAGTTCAGGGCCGGGGGGTGGGGGAACGACGACGACAGAGATAGTCCATCCTCTGGTTCATTCCCCAAGTGGCTGAAATGGCCAGGGTAGAACCAGGCAGAAGCCAGGAGCTTCATCTGGGTCTCCCATGTGGGTGGCAGGGCCAAAGCACTTGGGCCACTTTCTGCTGCTTTTCCCAGGCCAGTAACAGGGAGTTGGATTGGAAGTGGAGTAGCCAGGACTTGAAGCAGCACCATATGGGATGCTGGCACTGCAGGCAGAGGCTTTACCCATATGCCACAGCGCCAGCCCCAATACCAAGATATTTTATTGCAAGCTTTCCTTCAGCATGTCTTTGTTTTGTAATGTCTCTGTATACAGTGATGCAATCCCACCTGCTAATAAGGTAGCTGCTATGCCATCCTACTATAATATGAGTCCAGCTGACAAGAAACTTTGACAAGAGAAATTAGGATTTGAACTGAATAGGAAAAGAGAAGCTCCCAGAGGAGAGAAGTAGAAAGAGCAGCAGAGGGAAGAGAAAAAAAGTGAGAAGAGGAAAGAGACAGGAGGGTGCAAACAGGCACAGTACAGGTCCTGGGCAACACAGCTCACATAAATACCCGAACCAGCACCACAATGCAGAACAGCACAAAGTGACTGAGAACTTCCGACACAAGAGCACGAACAAGACAGCCATGAAGAGGACCAAACCCGCCAAACAACCAGTGCCACAAAGAGGAATACGTACACCTAAGCTGGGTTTAGAAACTACAGCTCAGATAGTAACTAACAAGTTCAGATGCAGCAAACAAATAATACTGCCTTAAGGTGATGAGAAAAATCCTGAACTCAAAGCACTAAATGAGGAAATTAGCACATTATGCAATGAAAACTAACAGTTGTCTAACTTTTAATGATTTTGAAATTCTTAAACATTCCGTATAGCAGTTGCTATAACGAATACAGTTGCTATAATGAATACAAGCATCAACTTTAATCATGAAGATAAATCATAAACAATAACGATGTTCTCTTCTCAGGACTCATTCTCATCAATGAGTACTATTTAAGTTACTCAAAATTCTTGTGACTATGTGGGCCACAACTAGTTTGAACAATTTGTAAGTTAAAACTGATTAATTGTACTAGCAAAGGTGAGAAATTCTTACATATTTAAGAAACAGTTTTCAGAAAAATGATTTTCAAAAAATAAGAAAAGTGGCAAATTTACATTTTTGCAAATCTAACATCTGATTTAACAGAAGACAGCTGGATTATGTCTGCTGTAATCTGTTGTCCATATGTTACTGTGACCAAAGTCCCTACGAAGGCCATGCAGCCTCACAACGACCAGTAACTGAGAAGACTAGGAGTCAGGGAGCTGGCAGGAGTCTCTAGACACTTTAAGCACTCAGACTACTACAGAATCACCTTGCATCTCCTTGCCTATATTCCTGCTGGATTATGGTATGTTAACTCTTTATTTGTTGAATTCTATTTAGTATAACCATTAAGCCTTTAACTATAAAGCTAAAAATATTATTCCAAAAACTTAAGTTGAAAAAAAAATCTCCTTCCATAACATATCTTTATGAGATTAAAACTATCTCAGAACCAAAAAAACCAGAAAAACAAAACAAAAACCAGCAACTGGAAGATCCCCATCTCCTGCTTCATATTGACAATCCTTCCCCCAAACCTCAGATGATTCAACTCCCCTGGAGTAACTGTAAACACACTGAGGTCCAGTCCAAGGACCAAACAAAAGAAAACAATCTTTCCGGCAAGGGTAGCTCCAGACTGCATTTGTAAAGTACCAAATTATTCATTTTTATTCTTTTAAAAATGTATTTATTTGAAAGTCAGAATGATACAGTGAGATGGAAAGACAGATCTTCCATCCACTAGTTCACTCCTGAAATGGCTACAATGGCCAGGGCTAAAGCTCAGGCAGAAGCTAGGAGCCAGGAGCTTGTACTGGGTCTGCTACAGGGTTGCAGGAGTCCAGGCACTTGGGCCATCCTCCACTGCTCTCCCAAGCACATTAGCAGAGAGCAGGATCAGAAGTGGAACGGCCGGGACTGCAGACAGCAGTTTAATCCACTATCCCACAGCTCCAGCCCCTTCAAATGATTCTGAAAACCAGACAGAGGAGATGCACCCCACAGGAAACATAAACAATGGGCCACAATCTATAAAAAGAATGAGGGGCCAGTGTTATGTCCTGGCTGCTCCACTTCCAATCCAGCTCCGTGCTAATGGCCCGTGCGTGAAAGGCAGTGGAAGGTGGTCCAAGTGCTTGTGCCCCTGCTAGCCATGTAGCAAACCCAAATGAAGCTCCTGGGTTCAGCCTGGCTCAGCCCTCGCCACTGCTGCCACTTGGAGATTGAGCCAGTGGATGGAAGACTTCTCTGTAACTCTTTCAAATAAATATAATCTTGGGGGTAAAAAAAAGCACACATACATTTATGCTATGGGAACGTGGTCCATCAAATGATGCTCATCCATGAAATTATTCACAGATGGAGAAAGTGATTTTTCAGTTTTACTTATTGATTTCCTGTGAAAGGCAGAGCGGCACAGAAAGAGGAAAAAACAGAGAAGAGAGGGAGATCTCTTCCATCCACTGGTTTACTTCCCAAATGCCTGCAATAGCTGGGGCTGGGCCAAATCAAAGTCAAAGCCATGAATCCCAGGCAGGTGGCAAGAACCCAAACCCAAGGACTTGGGCTATCAAATGCTGCCTTGAAGGGCGAGCAGGAACCTCTGGGGAACTAGAGCAGGACTCCATCCCAGGCACTCTGACATGGGATGCAGGCATCACAAATGGTGACTTGACCCACTGCATCACAATGCTTATGCCAAGAAATGATTTTGGAGCGAAATAATGTCCCTTGAGATAATAGGCTTAATTCTAATCACTGACCTGGGTACCAACAGTAATGTTCGGCATTGAGGAAATACCAGCACTGGATTTAGGCTTTTTATTTTTTGCTCTTGCTTTCTCTAACATTTTTTTCCTTTGACTAAAAGGGACTACACCCCTGAAAAGAAAAAACATAAAGTCATCAAATAAGCAGCATGTTTAAATCAGTATCTTTAAAAACATATGAAATTACACATATTGTCATTTAAGCATGTGTAGTATTCTTTCTCTAGTATGTTTGCCACAGAGTATTAAGATGTGCAATTACCCTCAATTGAAACTCTGGCATAGGTTTAACAAATAACTGGATACAGTTTTAATAAACCTTTAGAATTAGAATTTATTAAAAAAAGTATCATTTGATATCTTTCTTCCAAGTCATATTTTAATAGACCCCCCCTATATTATTCTGCAAATACAGATTTACATTTACTCAAGATCAGAGATAAATCAAGACACCTTCTAACAGTAAAGCTATAATTAAATAAGGCAAACAATTTTCATACAATGAAAATCAATTTTCATACAATGAGAAAACAACCTACAACCTATTCAAGTTATGCAAAAGCAAAATACATGATTATGTAGAAGAATCAAAGACTAAGAATACCACTCCCAAATACTAAAAATCTGTATCTTTGAGTTTTAAGACTCTAGGTAATTTTTTATTCCTCTTCATAGTTTTATAAAATGTAATAATTGCAGTCACGAAGTATGTATTACTTCTATAAATTTACAAGTAAAATGCTCCAAAATGCAATTTGCCTCTCTGTTGAGCAGTATCTCACGTCTATCACACACAGCACGTCTGTGCACAGAACATCCCCAGAGAAGAACCCCCCTGCCTACGCACTCACCACCAGTACAAGCTATTCTCCAGCTGGGCGCAGGTGTACAGAGCACAGCCATGTAAAGAAACTATCCGCTCGCCCTGAAGCTCGGAGTACGTCTGAGCAGTGTGCTCCAACTTAGAAGCCACAGAACTTAAAGTTTCATCCACCCATGTAGCAACCTGAAAAATAAAATATTAGGTTATTCAAAGGTAACCGACCTTTCTAAAAGGACTGTGGTCAAAACTAGGGCAAGGAATATACACTCAACAGACTAGAAATTTAAAATTTTCTGAGCAAAGGGCTATAAGGAAGTATTTCAGAATATGTTCTTAATACAACTAGAATATTTTCTTCATAAAAATAAATTAGAATAGCAGTCATTGAAATAATGTCTACGGCCATCTTTAAGGCATTAGCCAAAGTGAATATTTCCTCCAACAATTTTGAAATGAGTTTCATAAATTTGTCTTCCAGGCTTCTTTGAAGTTATCTTGCTCCAGTCCCTCTCTGCAAAGCACTTAGGGACGACCTTCTCCAGGTCATATTCTGCTACTCAAAGCACCTCTCTACATACATACAAGCATTCCCCACTGAGAAACCTTCCTTGCGGTAAGACCCATCACCAGCATAACTGTGGATTCCGAAGTCTCACTGAAAACTGAGATATACCACGCATAGTCTCTCCCTCTGTATTTCACAACTTCTTAGCATACTTGCCTTTCTAAGTACCTTACTAAATGGTTTTGCATCTCTTAAAAGGAAAAGCTACTTGTAGCACTGGATTATAGTATAAACTAGCCAACAACAACAACAACAAAATATACAATGAATTAGTCTACTAAGGCTTGAGACACTTTGTATTTATGGATCTAGTTAGGTGGAAAGAAAAAAAATGAAAATATGGAAAAGGGGCAAGAGTAGAACGAAAATCAAGAATTTAAGCATGAAATGTTACCAATGCAAAGTGTTTCATACCTTGTTACTCTCTGTAGCTACAGTTGCTCTTATGCTATTTGCAGACAGGAGGACTATCTTTTCATTGGTTAACCCCAAAAAGGTCGCTCGTGGATGATGTAATGAAGGATTCTTTGAAAGCATAAAAAAATGATTACTGTTCTGTATGCAGGTATGTAGAAGCTACTCAATGCAAGACCGACATAATAAAATACCTGGGCATTTCTGTAAGGCTCCGACTCACTCCACTTCCATTGATAAAGTTCTCCTTTACTACTAACAGCCAGAAGCTCTGAATATAGAGCCCCAATACAGATGAATTTTGTTCCATCCTAAAAAGCAGAAATGACACAATGTTATAAATATAAAAACTGCCAACTCCCTGATCGAAACACACATTGCATTTATTTATTTACAAACAAGGAATGTGCGAGTTTTCAAAAAGGTTTATTTTCCTGAAACAGAATAAGAGCAAGGGAGATTGAGATTTTCCGTCTTGTGGTTCGCTTCCAAATCTCCACAACAGCCAGGGATAAGACAAGCCAAAATCAGGGGCTGGGAGCTCTATATGGGTCCTCCACATGGGTGTCATTTAGGCTATCATTGCTCCTTCTGGTGCATCAGCGAGAAGGCAGATCGTACACTGAATAGCCAGAACTCAAATGAGGCCATCCAATATGGGGCGGCCTAGGGGCTGGTGCTGGGAACCGCCACTTGCAAGGCCAGCACCCCACATCAGAGCGCTGCTTCTGGCTGCCCTGCTTGCAAGTCCAGCTCCCTGCTAATGCACCTGGAAAGGCCATGGAAGATGGCCCACGTTCTTGGGCCCCTGCCACCCACACGGGAAACCAAGATAAAGTTCCTGGCTCCTAGTTTCTACCTGACCAGACCCAGCCATTGCAGCCATTTGAGGAGCGAACCAGCAGAAGATCCCGTCCCCACCCCTGCACACACACGCAGACCTTCTGCCTTTCAAGTGCATACATAAGCCTTAAAACTAAAAAATAAAATAAAAATAAACCAAAGAAACTGCCAGCTTTTACCTAACCTCCTGCAGCACAATGCTTGCCCCTTAGATGCTCACCTCAGTCACTAAATCAATGCAGAGACTCTGTGTAAAGATATAAACCAATTATGCCAAGTCTAGCATAGCCTACAAGGCCCCTATAAAGTGGCAGTGATTCCCTCCACAAATCACTCTCCTCTAGCCACACTGCCTTCCCCATCCCGGGACCCCACCAGGACCACTGTTCTTGCTGCCCTCTCTCCCCTGGCCCTGCCTCATTCTCTAATTCAGCCCTCTCCTCAATGACCTTCCCTGACCACTCTACCTACGAAACCACTCCTTGCACACTTCCAGCCTTCTCCCTGCCAGCTCCTCAGTTCGCAGCACTTCAAAAACTGACAAGCTCCATTCACTTGTGTAGTCTGTCTCACTCAAAAAGAAGCTTTGCCTGGTTTACCACTGCAGCCTCAGGACACAGGCACCACACCAAGTAAATTCTGGGTAAGTATGCTGAGTGAGTACAGTGAAGGATGAGCACAGGAAGACTTAGAGCAGGCAAAGGCAAAGTCAGAACACAACTCCTTTTCTGTGGGCCCTTTAAGAGGTTGAAACCAATGTCTATATTTTGTTTTTTTTTAAAGGTAAAAATCTTTTTACATTTAAAACAGTCTATACACAATTAGGGTCATAGGCAGAAGCTTGGGCATTGGGACTGTCTTCCAAACATGGCCCACGACAACTCTTCAAGCAAGGGCGTGACAATAAATTATAGACACAGTCACACAAGATTCAAAGAGCAACTGAAAAGCCTGATCAATACCTTTTATCATATCCTGCATACAACTAAACAAAAACTTGCTTCACAAAGCAACACTGAAGAGTCAAGAACTCAGATCTGGTTTCAGAATCAAAGAGATAGATGCCAATTCCAGAAAAGACCAGAACGTAAAGAGGTTTTAGAATCAAGTCATGGAGTGAGCGCCTTCCAAGAACAGATACAAAAATCTTTCTACCAGGGGTCAGTGCTCTGGAGCAGTGTGTAAAGCCCATATGGGTGCCAGTTCGAGTCCAAGCTACTCCACGTCCCATCTAGTGCTCTGCTAATGCCCCTGCCCTTGTGTGGGAGACCCCGGAGAGGCTCCAGCCTCCTGGTTTTGGATCAGCCCAGCTCCAGTCACTGCAGCCATTTGGGGAGTGAACCCATGGATGGAAGACCTCCCTATCCCTGTTCCTCTCCCTCTCTTTATCTGTAACTCTGCCTCTCAAATAAAATAAATAACTCTTTGAAAGAATTTTTTTCTACCCTAGGTAGGGAAGCCAGATTGTGTCAGCAACTGGCACATTCCCGTCAACGCTTTTATAAATAGCCCATACCCTGGAATTGGGTAAGAGTTCAAATCTGCTTTGAAAATCAAAGATCTAGATTACATTTCCACATCCAGATAAAAAGAAAACCTAATGACTCCTTAGAATAAGAACACTGAGACAGCTTCAAGGTATGGAGGAATCAGAAAATGGTACCTCTCCACTAACAACTGTTTGCCGTGGAGCGAGCACACGTGGATACGGAGACAATGTAATGTATTTGACGTCATAACAAAGGCCCTGAATTTCTCTGAGTCGTCTGAGGAATTTAGCCTAAACTCTCTGGGACTGCAGGCAAAACCTTCTGGAAAGGGTAAATGGGACTTCAGAAGGCAAGACAAGCACAAGAGGACCCACACAGCCCTATTAACCCAGTATGGCTTCAAAATTCATCAGACATTGGAACAAAAATAAATTTAGTAACGATAATTTTTGAGTTATTTCAGTAATGAGTGATTCCAGCAGGAATCCTAAGTCGATGTTTAGACCTTAACATTTGAACAGCAAGGGACACACATCATCTCAAAGGGGATCTTCCACATGCATATGGACGACAAAAGGAAAACCTCTTGCTGTGCGGTGGAGAAATCTGCCAAAACAATCTCTTCACTAGAAATGGCACAAACCAACGTGAGGGTGCTCCGAGGGACACAGAGCCCCGTGTGCAGCAGTGGCGCTGGCGAGCACGAGGACACACCACGCAAACCCGAGCTGAGCGACAGTGCACAAAGTCAACAGCCCCGTCCTGCACAAAACCAGACTGCACAACTGAAACGGGAAAACACAGCCTAGGTCAGGAAATGTTTACAGCGCCTGCAGAGAGCTTTCTCCTATTGGTAGCAGATGCTACCATTTCTGCGGCTGTTCAGAGGCCTATCTGTGCCAAGGTGGGGCTTGCTTTCCTTACAGGACACAGTATTTTTCACTGAAGTAAAATATGTAACAAAGATTTCCAAGTTAATCATTTTAACTGTAAATTAATGACATTAAGTACATTCATGCTATCGTGCCACCATCCGCACTATCCATTAGAATCTTTTTTATCTTGCAAATCTCAAATCCTATTCACATTAAACTATAATTTCCACGTCCACCTTTCCCCAGGCACAGACACCACCATTCTACTTTCTCTCAATGTAGCTGCTCTAGGTAACCCACCTAAGTTGGCTCATTGTACTTGCCCTTTTGTGTCTGGGGTAACGTCTTCAAGGTCCATCGATATGGTAGCACATATCAGATTTCCCTTGCACTTTAAGGCTAAGTAGTATTCCACTGCATGGATATACTAAATACAGTTAACCTCTGCATAAAGACTTTGTTCAATAGATCATCTGTACGAGCTATCATGTGTCTGTGACAGGATCGAAGGGAAGAGAGAATATACCACCTATTTGTTCAACTTTGCCGCAGTAAACTCACAACGTCATGAAGACCTCCCAGTGGAACAAGATATGCAGATGGAAGTCACCAGTGTTAAAGATTCTGACCATGCATAGACTGAGGATAATTTGCATGTTTGTGTCAAGATTTTAGCTGTGCCATAACAAGTAAACCCACTGCCTGCAGTGCCAGCATCCCATATGGACGCCAGTTCGAGTCCTGCCTGCTCCACTTCTGATCGAGCTCTCTGCTATGACCTGGGAAAAGCAGCAGCCAATGGCCCAAGTCCTTGGGCCCCTGCACCTATGTAGGAGACCTAGAACAAGCTCCTGGCTCCTAGTTTCAGATTGGTGCTGTTGCGGCCATCTGGGAAGCGAACCAGTAGATGGAAGATTTCTCTCTCTCTCTCTCTCTCTCTCTCTCTGCCTCTCTGTAACTCTGCCTTTCAAATAAATAAATTTTTCAAAAAGAAAAAGAGATTTTAACTAAAAAAAGTTAAAAAATAAAAAAACAGAAAATTTTTGAAAAATTTATTTATTTGAAAGGCAGAGGCACAGAGAGCGGTCTTCCATCCACTGGTTCACTCCCCAAATGGCTACAATGGCCAGAGCTGGGCCATTCCAAAGCCAGAGGTGAGGAGCTTCCTCCAGGTAACCCACATGGGCACAGGAGCCCAAGGACTTGGCCCATTCTCTACTGTTTTCCCAGCTATAGCAGAGAGTGGACTCAGAAGTGGAGCAATGACTAAGCACCATGAAGCTTTCCAGAAATCTCACAGCAATCTTAAACTGTAGACAACACTAGTATGTACATGCCTTCAAATAGTTTTCCACTGCATCCCTGGCACACGGGCAGACAGCTGGATCAGAAGTGAACTCGCATCCGAACCATGCCCACATGGGATGTTAGCAATCACTACATGCAGCAACTTAACTCCCCCTGCTACAATGGTAGCCACTAAACCCATTTCTTCACTTACAAAATGGGTATTATAACTAAATATATCCTCACTTGGTGTAGGCGTAAAAACCCACATGAAGTAATATATACAAGAAACACAGCACACAGCCCCCCACTCTGCTCCCTGACTTCATCTCCCAGAAAATGGCCCTGCCTTCACGATATTCCTATCTCTAGATTTACTTAATAATAAAAGCACCACTCATATCTCCATCTCAGAAAAAGGGTCTGAAGTCCTCCTTTATTTAGAGATCTCTCTCTCTCTCTCTCTCTCTCTCTCACACACACACACGCACACACACACGATTATGCGCTTGTCATAAACCCCAACAGAGCTCACACATACACACACACTAGATGTGGCCGTTCTCATATTCCTCAACACCCATCCAAACTAGTCTTTTGTTCAGTCTGACTCAAGGTAATGTGGATTTTCACGAGGCACGTGCTTTCACCGACACCCATAATCACATTTCCAATCGCCAAGTCAATGTGCCATGTATTTAATCAGTGCATCTCCCCCTCAAACCTTTCACACCACTGCTCTCTGCTCATCGTCTACCCTGAAACCTAGCCTGCCCTCCTGGTTCACAGATCACTAACTCTACTAGTTTCCTCCCACCTGCATGATAATTTCCACCCCCTCCCTCATACCACGTGCACTTCCATTTTTCTGTCCCTTTGTTCACATTATATTCCACCCTCAATCTGAGTGAAGGCACTTGCATGCCTAACTCTCCCATCTCTGGAGGTAGCTGCAAGAGTACCCAATCTGGATGTCTTAAAAAGCGCCAACTGAACAGCAAGGCCTCAGCTCCCCCTGCCACAGTGCCCCCCCTCCCCGCCTCTGCAGTCCTCTCTTCATGGACGACACCCACCATGCCTGCCAGTAACAGGAGGCATGGGGAGTGGGGGAGCACTCCTCAACTCCTCCTCTGCTCTCCTGAATCCAGTGACTTGGAAACCAGGGCTACATCTGCTTGAGACTGCTTTGAGAGTCTTCCATTCCTCAGTCCCCACTGTCCCCGCTGCGGCTGGGCGCCGTACAATTCCTTTCTTTACAAAGTCATCATTTTCATAACTGACTGGACTTTTCCTATTCCCACGGTTCTCCCACAATGCTGAGTGTTCACCTGCTTAAAAGTAAACCCAACAAAACAAACCCCCAATCTCATCACGCCAGTTCCCCAACGACTCAATTTTGATTTTAAGTGCAGGAAATCATCTTGATTCCTTGGCAAGTTGTCTCACTTCCTTGATAGTCTCACTCCATCCTACTTCTTCTACCCCCTACCACAAAGCAGGGCTTCTGAACTTATCATTGGTACGCAAACACACGGTGAACGTCCATGGCTAGACCAGCACTTGGGATGTCTGGCATGCCTTCACGTCTTGGTCACCACATACTTCTACTTAAACATGCCGCCCACACACACAGGTGCCCTTCCTTTTCCCAACTGAGACCCACCCAAGGCGCTATACTCACACCCTCAGGCTAGCGCAATCTGCTCCACGTTAATGTTCTTGTTCCCCCCAGTTCCCTTGGGAAGTTCTGTATCACACCCTACATTACCATGGGCTATCCTGGCAGCTGGCACAAAGTAGGAACACACCAATTAACTGCTGAATGAACAAATGAAATCTTTAACTCCAATTTCTTCACTAGAGTACAAAACAGAAATCAAACCCCAAAAGCAAGAGCATGACGCCCAAGGCCATCTAAGAACTGACTTGCCTATATCCTTCTAGGACAAGTCAGTGTGCCTCAGGCTACACCCTAGATGAGCTACACGGATCCCACTGCTCTTGAAAACACACTATACACAAACATACCAGCTACAAGAAGATAACAGGAAAATCATATCTTATTTCTTATTTGTCCTTGTAAAGGAAACCACATGTAGAGAAATCCGAACAAAAGGACAGTATTTCAGCTCACCCACTTCCTTATGTCATAGTAAACAATCCTTTTATTGTTTAAATGAACAATGAATGGCTGCTTCTCAGCCAGTTGGGCTCACTTCTGTCCAACTAGAGAAAGTGTGGACAGACAGGTTTCCTTAATGATCAGGACCTGCAGAGCTTTGCATAAAAAAATAATAATCAAATGATTAGAAATTGGATCTAACCAGTAAATTTACAACTGGCTGAATAAACAGGTCATCAATGGGCTAGTACTGTGCTTCAGCAGTTTAAGCTGCTGTCTACAAGGCCAGCATCCCATTTGAGTGCTGGTTTAGAGTCCTGGCTGCTCCACTTTTTTTTTTTTTTTTTGACAGGCAGAGTGGACAGTGAGAGAGAGAGAGACAGAGGGAATGGTCTTCCTTTGCCGTTGGTTCACCCTCTAATGGCTGCCGCGGACGACGCGCTGCGGCCAGCGCACCGCGCTCGTCCGATGGCAGGAGCCAGGTGCTAGGTGCTTTTCCCTGATCTCCCATGGGGTGCAGGGCCCAAGCACTTGGGCCATCCTCCACTGCACTCCCGGGCCACAGCAGAGGGCTGGCCTGGAAGAGGGGCAACCGGGACAGAATCCGGCGCCCCGACCGGGACTAGAACCCGGTGTGCCAGCGCCGCAAGGCGGAGGATTAGCCTGTTGAGCCATGGCGCCGGCCTGCTCCACTTTTTAAAAATATTTATTAACTGAGGCTGATACTGAGGCATGGAGGGTAAAGCTGCCGGGGGTGGGGGGGGGGGTAGGGGGTGGCAGAAAAAAGAAAGATGTTAATTAGAAAGGCAGAGTTACGGGGAAAGAACGAGAAAGACAGAGAGAGTTCTTCTATCTGCTGGTTCACTCCCAGATGGCTCAATGGCTGCACCAAAGCTAGCAGCCAGCAGCCAGGAGCTGCTTTTGGGTCTCCCACATGAACAGCAGGAGCCTTTAGGCCATTTCCCACCACTGATGCTGTGCTTTCCTAGGAACATCAGCAACAAACTGAACAGGAGGCGGAGCAGCCAGGACTCCAATCAGCGCCCATACGGGATGCCGGCATAAGGCGGAGCAATTACCCACTATGCCATAAGGCCAGCATCAGCTGCTCCATGTCTAATCTGGTTCTCTGGTGCTCAGGCCCCTATACCTATGTAGGAGACCTGGATGGAGGTCCAGGCTACTGGATTTACTCTGGCCCAGATCCAGCTACTGCAGCCATTTGAGGAGTGAACCAGCAGATAGAAGATTTCTTCTCTTTTTCTGTTAACTTTGAGTTTCAGATAAATAAACAATTCTTTTTTTATAATTCACATTTTATAAAGATTTATTCATTTGAAAGTCAGAGTTACAGAGAGGCAGAGAGAGAGAGAGACGTCTTCCATCCACTGGTTCACTCTCCAGATGGCCACAATGGCTGGAGCTGAGCCGATCCAAAGTCAGGAGCCTGGAACTTCTTCCGGGTCTCCCACGTGATCATCCACTCACTGCTTCACTCCCCAGATGGCCAACAGCAGGGGCTAGGCTGGGCCAAAGCCAAAAGGGGCTTCTTCTAGGTCTGCCACGTGGGTGGCAGGGGCCCGAGCACCTAGGTCATCTTCGCTGCTTTTTGCAGGCACATTAGCAGGGAGGTGGATCAGAAGACGAACAGCCAGGACTTGCAACTGATGCCCACATGGGATGCCAGCATGACAAGTAGAGGCTTTGCCAGCTATACCACAGTGCTGGCCCTGGTAACTACTGTTTTATTCTCTGCATGTCCCCTTAACGCCCAGTTTAAGATTCCACAGGAGATCGTGCAAAATTTTTCTTTCTGTGTCTGGCTTACTTCACTTAGCTTAATGTCCACTAGGTCTATCCATGTTTTGGAAAATGGTAGAATCTCCATTTTGAAGGCTGAATAATGTGCATATTAGGTTTTCATTATCCATTTGTCCATCAACAGACAGGAGGTGTTTCCAATCTTGGTAATTCTCAATACACTGCAATGAACACAGGTGCAGGAATCTTCAAAAGGTGGCGATTTTCTCCACAAGTAGAGGGTTGGGTCAACAGGTAGTTCTATTTTCAATTTCTGTAAGAACCTCCCTACAGTTTTCCATAATGGCTGTGCCAGTCTACAGTCCTCTTAACATTGTTCTAGGGTTCCCTTTTCTCTAACCCCTTGCCAATATTTTTCTGATTTTTTTTTTATAATAGCCCACCTAACAAGTAGTGGTTTAAATTCACATCTCCCTGATGTCATATTGAGCACCTTTTTATGTATCTGTTGGTCACTTTTGGAGAAATGTCTATTCAGGTCTTTTGCTTATTATACTCTTGGGCCACTGAGTTATAAGAGTTCTTGATAAATTTTGAATATTAACCTCCTCATCAGGTATATAGTTTCCAATAGTATTCTCCAAGCCCATACAGGTTTGCTTTACCTTTTGTCAATCGTTTCTTCTAAGCAGAAGCTTTCTACTTCAGCACAGTCCTTTTTTTTTTTTTTTTTTGGACAGGCAGAGTGGACAGTGAGCAGTGAGAGAGAGAAAGGTCTTCCTTTTCCGTTGGTTCACCCCCCAATGGCTGCTTCGGACGGCGCGCTGTGCCAATCCAAAGCCAGGAACCAGGTGCTTCTCCTGGTCTCCCATGTGGGTTCAGGGCCCAAGCACTTGGGCCATCCTCCACTGCCTTCCCAGGCCACAGCAGAGAGCTGGACTGGAAGAGGAGCAACCGGAACAGAATCCAGCACCCTCGTGTGCTGGCGGCGCCGCAGGCAGAGGATTAGCCTATTGAGCTGCAGCCCCGGCCAGCACAGTCCCTTTTAAAGACTTGGTTCGGTAGCATAGCTTTGGGTGTGGTCACACACTACTAGGGACAAGGTCCAAGAACCATTCCCCATACTTGCTCTTAGGAGCTTGACAGCCTCAGCTGTTATATTTAGGCCTGTTGCACCTCTTCAGTGGAGTTTTGTGAAAGATATAAGGATCCGATTTTATGCTTTTGCATGAGGAAGTCCAGTTTGTCCAGTACCATTTCTGGAAGAGACTATCCTTTCTCAAAAGTGTTCTTTTGTACGCTTGTTCAAAATTCCCATCCACGCTTGGATTCAGTACTGGGCTCTCTGTTCAGTTCCAATGGTCTGTATGTGTCTGTTTTTTATGCCAATACCATAATGTTTTGATTATTACTGTTTTTCTTTCTCAGTATTTGGCAACTTTTTAAATGTGTGTGTGGTTCCATAAAAAATTTTAAGACCTCTTTTCCCATTCTGTGAAGAATACCACCACTGGAATTTGTTACAGCCTGCATCAAATCAATATAATACTTTTGAGTGGGAGGGACATTTTAATTCTTCCAAGTCATGAACATCGTGTCTCCTTCCGTTTACTTGTGTCTTCTTCATTTTCTTCCATCGATGTTTTTATAGCTTTCAGTGTACAAATCTTTCATCTCCTTGTTTTCATGTATTCCCAAGTCATTTTTGTTGGTTTTCTTTTTTTGGCAGGGGGCGGGGATACTATCATCATAATGGGATTGTTTTCTTAATTTCTTTTACAGCTAAATTGAGAAATGCTGCTGCCTTTTGTCTGCAGATTTTGCATCCTAAAACTTTACTGAATTCATTTACTAGGTCTACCAGTTTTCTTATAAAATATTTGGGTTTTCTATAAATTAGGTATCATCTGCAAAGAGATAATTTTTACTTCTGTCTTTCCAGTTTGGATGCCTTTGACTTTGTTGTGTGTGACTGTTCATAATTCTAATCCCAGTACTATTTTGAGTAAAAGTGGCCAAAATGGGAAGGCCTGCTTACTGCCAGATCTTAAAGGAAAATCTTGGGGCCAGCTCTATGGTGCAGCGGGTAAAGCTGCCACCTGCAGTGCAGGCATCCCATATGGGCTCCGGTTTGAGTCCCGGCTGCTCCACTTCTGATCCAGCTCTCTGCTATGGCCTTGGAAAGCAGTAGAAGATGACCTCAGTCCTTGGGCCCCTGAACCCACGTGGGAGACCCAGAAGAGGCTCCTGATTTTGGATCTGCAAAGCTTTGGCGATTATGGTCAACTGGGGAGTGAATCAGAGGATGGAAGACCTCTCTCTCTCCCTCCCTCCCTCTCTCGCTCTCTCTGCCTCTCCTTCTCTCTTTGTATAACCATGACTTTGAAATAATAAATCTTAAAAAATTTTAAAATATTTTAAAAGGATAAAATCTTTAGTTTTCTTCTCCTGTTAATTGTTAGCTGACCAGTGCCACGGCTCACTTGGCTAATCCTCCGCCTGCAGCACCAGCACCCCAGGTTCTAGTCCCGGTTGCTCCTCTTCCAGTCCAGCTCTTTGCTGTGGCCATTTGGGGGGTAAACCAACGGAAATGACCTTTCTCTCTCACTAACTCTGCCTGTCAATAAAAAGATGTTAGCTGTGGGTCTTTCATTTTCTTGGCCTTAATTAAGTTAAGGTAATTTCCACACCTATGTTGTGTTTTTCTTTAATCAAGAAAGGATGCTAACATCAATTGAGAGGCTCCTGTGTTCTTTTTTAATCTATTAATATGGTATACTAGAGAGACTGATTTGCATCTATCAAGCCTGGCTTGCATGCAGTGATATATGTCAATTAGATATGATGTGTAAGCTTTTTCAGGCGATGCTACATTTGGATTGTTACATTTTTAACTGAGGGTTTTTATATCAATGCCCATCAGACATACTGACTACGGTTTTCTTTTCTTACAGTGTCTTTGGCTTACATGTCAAGGTGATGCTGGCCTTGTGAAATGTATTTGGTTTAGATTCTTGTTGGAAGTAGACTGACAACAAGCACATATATACTCACATTTACACATAAGATATTTGACAACATAAACCAAAATTCTAGGCTTGGAAAAATAAACTGAAGATGACTGGGGCCGGCACTGTGGTGCAGTAGGTTAATCTTCCGCCTGCAGTGCTAGCATCCCATGTGGGCATCAGTTCTAGTCCCGGCTGCCCCTCTTCCAATCCAGCTCTCTGCTGTGGCCTGGGAGAACAGTGGAAGATGGCCCAAGTCCTGGGACTTCTGCACCTGCATGGGAGACCAGGAAGAAGCACCTGGCTCCTAGCTTTGGATCAGCACAGCTCCGATCGCTGTGGCCATTTGGGGAGTGAACCAACAAAAGAAGCCTTTTCTCTCTGTCTCTCCCTCTCACACTGTCTATAACTCTGCCACTCATACAAATAAATAAAATCTAAAAAAAAAAATAATAAAATAAAGATTGAAAATTGAAAATGGAACTTTGGTAGATAAACTAACTGAAAGATTACCTCTTCTTATCAAAGCAGCTGTACATGGAAGCCAGAAAAATAAAAGTTGATGTTTTCAGGCAAAACTCTTTGGAAACCAGAATAAACTTGTCTAGTTCAACCATGAACATTCCTGGACATAGAGTTAAGAGACCAGGCTTGAGACATTCCCCTTACTTCTCACTTTGTATATACAGACACACCTGTTTATTTCCTATTACACCAAAATATTACTATAACAAAACATTTTATTAATTAGTATTCTACTCCAAACAAAAGTGGCATGGTCTGTATTTTTCCTCAGTTCACACTGTATTCACTAATAACAGAGAGCTTCACACACAAAATACAACTGCTGCATAGACCCACTTAGGAATACCCAAACACTCAGATCTACTGGTCCCCCTCACCCCTCCATGACCTGCAGGCACCACGTGTTCTCCGTTTCTAGGGCAAGACTATGCTGATCATTGCTCTTTACCATCACATAAGATTTTATGAAGCTATGAAATGCCAAGTTAATTAGTAGAGAAAAAATGTAAACTATCATCTAGCAATCTGACATGCTAAGGATTATAGAAATACACAATTCTGGAAAAATAATTATACAGTCACCAAACTGTTTGAAAAAATCAGATCACAATCCAGGGTATAAAGAAATCTACCTTTAAGAATAAATATTGGAGGGACCGGCACTGTGGTGTAGTGGGTAAAGCCGCCACCTGCAGTCCTGGCATCCCATATGGGCACCGGTTCATGTCCCAGATGCTCCACTTCTGATCCAGCTCTCTGCTATGGCCTGGGAAAGCAGTAGAAGATGGCCCAAGGGCCCTGCACCCATGTCAGAGACCTGGAAGAAGCTCCTGGCTCCTGGCTTCAGATTGGTGCAGCTCTGGCCATTGTTGCCATCTGGGGAGTAAACCAGCGGACGGAAGACCTCTCTCTCCCTCCCTCCAACTCTCTGAAACTAGTGCTTTGTCACAGTAGTAGGGGCACTAGTGCTTTGTCACAGCAGGTTAAGTTTCTGCCTGCAGCACCAGCATCCAATATGGGTGCTGGTTCGTGTCCTGGCTGCTCCTCTTCATCCAGCTCTCTACTATAGGACTGGGAAAGCAGTGGAAGATGGCCCAAGTGCTTGGGTCCCTGCACCCACGTGGGAGACCCAAAGGAAGCTCCTGGGTCCTGGCTTCAGATGGGTTCAGTTATAGTCATTTGGGCAGTTAACCAGTGGAGAGAAGACCTCTCTGTCTTTCCCTATCTCTGTCTATAACTCTACCTCTTAAATAAATAAATAAATCTTTAATTTGAAAAAAAAAAAATTGGAGTCAGCATTGTGGTAGAGCAGATGAAGCCACTGCCTGCAATGCCAGCATCCCATATGAGCACCAGATGACCCAAGTACCTGGGTCCCTACCAGCCACGTGTGTGATATGGCTGGAGTTCCAGTCTTCTGGTTTTGGTATGGCCCAACTCCAGGTGCTACAGCCATTTGGGGAGTGAACCAGCAAATGGAAGAACTCTCTGTTTCTTCCCTCTTGGTAACTCTGCCTTTCAAATAATTATTTTATTATTTTAAAGGAATATATATTAATTTATATGACTTATTACCATCTGTCTCCTGCCCTAGACTTTAAGTTCCAGGAAGATAGGCTCAGTACCTGGTGTTGGTGACCCACAAAGAGCCAGGAGCTTGGCAGCCATCAACAATGTATACGTGGAAAAGATAAGGTGACGGACCCAGGCTTGGCAACTGTTCTGGGTTCCAACGTGTAAGTCTAAGGGTGACGTTCAAACTGTCCTGAGCAGGGATTCCTAGTGGCTACTTCATTACACCCTCCACTCTCCTGGGGCTGGCTCCTCCATCTACCAGGTACCAAGTGCATTCTGACATCCTATCTCCCTGCGTGGCCCACCTACCTCTCAGTAAAGCCTTCCTCTCGTCAGGGTTTATTACCTCAACTTACCTTGAGAAACCAATGCAGTCCCCATACTGCCTGCTACTTCATGTTCCTTACCCTGTGCCCCTGTACAGTTCTCATGTTGTCCAAAAGCTACCTGAAGGCAAGGCCTTTTCCCCTCTACAGCTCTTCACATTCTGAGTGTACTGAATCCTGCAAACAAGCACCTACTAGTATTTGTTGATGACCATGATAATGTTTAACAGTTTAATTATGCTTAAGCTGTTTTATTTCCTGGGACGAAAATTTTGATGTCTAAATTGCGATCAAGAGGTAACAAAAAGTGTTTCTTTTTCACTGATACTATCTTAAATTAGTTTAATACAAAAAAGGAATACGGAGGACACTTGGCAAAAGTCTGCATAGTGTCAAGATTTGCTAACACGTTGAGTATCTGTCTGAAAACAAACTGCGACTAAAAACACGTTCTTCACGAAAGGCCAACAAAGGCTGTCTAAATTTAACAGACACAATGATTGGGTCAACGCTGCTAACCTTTTATGGTTCACACATACTTTTGATAATTGAAAAAGAATATATATTAGTGTAAGCTAATATAAGATGGCACATTTAAAAAATATATATATTTATTTACTTGAAAGGTGGTATTACAGAGAGAGAGAGACAGGCATCTTCCATCTGTTGGTTCACTCCCCAAATGGCCGCAATGGTCAGAGCTGAGCCAATCCGAAGCCAGGAGCCTGGAGCTTCTTTCAGGTCTCCCATGTGTGTACAGGGGCCCAACGACACGGGCCCTGGGACTTTTTATTTTACTTTATGTTTTTTAAGCTTTATTTCAAACTCACAGACAGACAGGTCAACAGAGACACACAGAGATCTTCTATCTGCTAGTTCACTCCCCAGCGGCCACAACAGCCACAATGGCTGGGCTGGGCCAGGCCAAGGCCAGGAGCCTGGAGCTTATTCTGCATTTCCTACATCGGTGACAGAGGCCCAAGCACTTGGGCCACTGTCCACTGCCTTTCATAGGCCATTTAGCAGGGAGTTTTTGATTGGGTAGTGGAACAGCCAAGGACTTGACGGTGTCACGAGTGGTGACATAACACACTATGCCAGCCCCAAGATGGCACTATTAAAACATGATCCGTGGCGGGGTGGGGGGTGCAGCGCCAACAGCACAAGTGTTGTGGCCCAGCAGGCTGCTTGCTGCGATGCTGGAATCCAATGTCTTGGCTGCTCCACTTCCAATCAATCCAGCTCCCTGTTATGTGCTAAGAAGACATCCAAGATGGCCCAGGTGCTTGGACCCCTGCTACCCGCTTGTGAGACCACAACGGAGCTCCTGTCTCCTGGCTTCAGCCTGGCCCAGCCCAGTTTTTGTGGCCATTTGGGGAGAGAAACAATGGGTGGAAGATCTTCCTGTCTCTCTTGCTATTACAAAATAAATAAATCTTTAAAGCAAAATGACTTAAGCCACTGAGGCCCAGTGTGGCTAAGAAGCTGCTTGTAATGCTGGAATCACAAAGTGCTGGTTCTAATCCCAGCTGCTCCGCTGCCCATTCAGTTTCCTGCGAAGATAGCTCAAGTACTTGAGCCCCTACAACCCATATAGAGACCAGGATAGAGTTCCTGGCTCCTGGCTTTGGCCTGGCCCAGCCCTATGTGGGGGCCATTTGGGTAGTGAATCTGTGATTGGAGGATCTCTCTAACTCTCTCTCCCTCTATCAATACACCTTTCAAATAAATACATGAATAAACCTTAAAAAATAATAATAATAATAAGGGGTCATCACCTGGTACTAGGGAATGCCACCGCCTAAGACAATAGCATCACACAGCTTCAGTTCAAGTTTTGGCTGCTCCACTTCCAATCCAGCTTCCTGCTAATTTGTCTGCGAAAGCAGCAGAAGATGGCCAAAGTGCTAGGGCCCCTGTACCCACACTGGAGGACAGGAAGAAATCCTGACTCTAGGCTCCAAACTGATCCAGCCCTAGCCGTTGCAGCCATTTGGGGAATAAACCAGAGGATAGAAAAATCTCTTGTCTCTTCCTCTCTAACTGTGCCTTTCAAATAAATAAAAACAAATCTTAAAAGGACAAAAAATATTGCATACTACATGATTTGAGTCCTCGATTACTTCCTGCCAATATTAAACAGACCCTGCCTTAACATGATCCAGGCAGAAAAACAGGGAACAATGAACAATGCACCCCCAACCCTCTCTGCAAAAGTTAAAAACTTAATGGTTTAAATCGCTCCCAAAGCATGAAATAAAAATAAAAGTAAACTCAGGATATTTAAAGTTTTATGGAAATAAGAGAATGCAACCCAGGGGAAGTTTGGCAGCTACCAAAGAAAACAGAATAATCTTTTGATTCCAAAGAGGCTAATTAACATTCATGTTCCTTCCTGCATTCAAGCTTTCCACATGAACTGAATGCAGAGGAAATAAAGGAGCTGCATCAAGACTCACAGCAACTGTGGAAACATAAATTGAGAAAGTTAAATAATATCCTCTTTCATTATCCCAAATTCAAGTTCAAGTTCAAAGCAAGAAAGAAATCCTTATCAGATTCTCTTTATCTGCTACAATTAACCTGGAAGTTCTAATCTTTAGTTCATATTTTCTTATAAGAATTTCCTACCCATCTGGCTCCAAAAATACTGTTAAAAATGAAAACCACACAGCTTCTTATAGGAGCCTTAGAAGATGAGCTACCGATCACTTTAAACAATGAAACATACATTCCATCGCTCTTTCATTTATGGTGATAAAGTACTCTCATTTAAATATCTGAATCAACATAGCAAGTCCTAGACGCTTCCTAAAATCCACTAATTTTTATTCCCCAGGAGCAGAGCACAGCTCTGTTCAGTTGGCTTTGCCTCTCCTAACAATCACAGCAGAATTGTCTATCGGAACTGTCATTACATAGGCCAGCAAACTAGTCAAAGAACAGTCTCCCTCCAGCCCTGACATTCATGCTGCATCAACGACCACACACTTGCCCATCTAACATTCCAAATTTGACAAAATGAACTTCTACCAAGAAATCCAAGTTACTGAATTTATGACGATCAGAAAGTGAGTCCTAGAAGACATGCTGAGGTGTTAGCAAGAACATCCGTGTTTCTGATTCCATTAAGCAGGAAAAAAAGAAACATCAAGGAACACATCTGAGATGACACATGCAACGTCAGATTAAGATGAACTCCTTCTATTTTACAAGAAATCTAAAATATTACTGTGTGTCTGTGCTCTTTCTTTTTCTGAATGGTATAAAAACATGAATAAATAAAACAGAAGCCTTTCAGAAGAGAAAAAGAAGAAAGCTGCCATAAATCCATTTCAATGGAAAGGGTGTAACTTGTTTTCCAAATACCTTATCCGGCCACCACTGCAAATCTTCTCCTAGAGATACTGGACTTTGCACAGGTGTGTTCTTCTTATCCAAGTTTGGCTCTCCTTCCTTGCTGGTAGAGCCCCTCTCATTATCAAATGAGGCTCCATCCAGCCACCTTCGTTCACGTAAACGTAAAACGGATTCACGTTCACGCAACAGCTCAGAGTCTCTCTCTAAGGGAAGAAGGAGAACTGGTATGCAATTGGGTCACACCAGTGGGATAAAAGTAAGCCACTCTCTAGTAAAGACCCTTCAGGATGCAACTAACAGCAGTTTATCTACTCAAAAATTCTATGTAAATGTGTATCTAATAAGGCTGACATGCAACATTCAAAATATTAACCCTTTCAAACAAACTGAAAACTGCTTTTAGAAAATTGCTTTATTTTAAATTGAATTTGGAGGTTTTAAAATGGAATTTAAAATTTTTGGATTTCACTAAAAATGCTTACTATAAACATTTTTATTCATACATTAGAAAACGTGCATAAATTGTAATTGCAACACATTAAATACATAGGAGAGTACTTCAGAAGGTTCTGGAAACATAGAATTAAAAAACAATGTGCATTTTCCCATGAACTTTTAGAAGCCATCTATTTTAAGCAAACCAAAAAGAGCATCTGTTAGAAAGTATTAGCTTTGGGGGGAAAATATGCACACACAGAAGAAAATACAAAAATATCAAACCAAAAGTCCAATAATATAAACTAATTATAAGATATCCAACAATCTGAGTCCTCGGTTAGGGTGATTATATATGCAGGATCTTCATATACAAGTCATTTAAAATATTTTGTGGAATGAAAAAGATATTATTTTTCTTAAGAATCTTTAAAAATTTTGTTACAAAAATGCTTTTCCTGCAACTTGCCTACAAACTGTCTACTGTTGTTTTTTTCCCCACTTTGTTCATACATAATTTTTCAAGATAAGGAAATTAATATAAATTTTGCATGACTCAAACAATAAAGATTAGAGACAATATTTAGGTGCAACATATTAACAGCCACATATAGTTAATACAAGTATTAACTATTTCAAATGATTCAAACTGAAATAATGCCTATAATACAGAAACTTAGCAAAAGAAAAAGGGAGAAAATGAAGGACTTACTTTTATTAAATACTGAAAATTTGAAAAAGCAATACTAGATAAATTTTAGGCAATTAAGTATGCCTTTATTTTACAATTTTTATAACTCAACTGTGTTCAAAACATTTAAAGATTGCCATCAAACTGTTATTTTTAAACTGGTTTTTAAATTCTGATTTTAAGTACTTATGTACTTGCAGTGAGGTTTTAATTGAATATAGAATGTCTTCTAGTTTATTAGTGATCCCTAAGTAGTTGGCTTTTGTCTGTTATTTGAATCAAGCAATTTTAAATTCTGGAAAGTGAAAATACTGGCTTAAAGTTAGAATGCAAACTAAAGCTATACCAACATAGCAAGGCTGGTTTTAATGATTTCTACTATATTGTTAACTTTTTTGAGGAGTTTATACTTTTGAAAATAGCATTTTAATAATGTAACCACTCTATACATTTAAAATTGGTCACTCATTCTAGTAAGTTCTTCAGATTTGATTCTAGCCATGATTGAAAAAGAACAGAACTGTTTTACTCAAACTAAGGAGACCTGTTTTCTGAATGCTGCATGTCACTATAAAGTAGAATTCTGCTTTTAGTTCAGAATCCATATTCCTAATTAAAAATAAAGTCATAAGCCTTGATTATGTATCTATTTCACAATGTGAAAAAAATAAGATCATCTATACAGTACTATTGTGGCTCTTCAAAATTAAAACTAACAAGTGTTAATGCCAAAGCACCCCCAAAACACTAATAAGTGATCATTTAATCTACTATTTTATTAGAACTTCAAATACAGTCAATCTACCACTATCTCTCATACAGCCAGCCAGTGGTCAAAGAAACAAATACAAAATTACCTCGAGATGATCCCAGCCTGGACAGTGACGAACGACGAAAAGATGGGTAACCAAAATAGCTGATGTCTTCAGAAAACATGGCATCCGCATCGATAATGACACTTGGGTGGGCAGAGTGAATGTCAGCATCAAGCAGAGACATCAGATCCTCTACAAACAAACACACACAGGTAAACACGGCGGCTCCAAGAGTGCATCAAAGAGCTCAAACCATTAGAACACAGTCACGTCAGGGACTGACAGTACACACACAAAAAGAAACAACTACTTCAGAAATAATATTAACATAAAATGTAAGGAACTTCAGTTTACTGCCAGTGTCAGGGCTACTTATTAATTAAAAAAAAATTACCTTATCTATTACATCACAGAGATGATAAGAGTCAAAACCCTTAACACAGTAAAGCAATTATATTTTCAGAAATAAGGGCATCAAAGAACAACAGTCTAAAGTTATCTGAAACTCCATGACACAATCATGGATTTATCAGGACCAAGCACAAGTCCAGTGAGAAAAAAAGTGTCTTCGTTTTCTCTTAAATGAAGCTTTACAATTAAACCAAGCAATTCTATCATGAGAAATATCTACCACCTTGGAAATAGTGGTCAGAAAATAAAACTGCAAATTACAATTTCATCTGCAGTCAGAGTCTATATGAGAATCGCAGTGTGTGTATTGGGGGCGGGGGGGGGGGGGGTTGGGGGGCAGGGGGGGGTTGGGGGGCACCAACCTCCAGGCAAGTAAGATTCACTGGCTGTATCATCACCATCGTCTCCATCCTCATCGTCCCGGCTAAGTAAATTATTTACAGCAAGGTTTACATCAAGATTTGTTCGCTGAAGTTCCCGAATGATGACACTTCTGGATTTGCCTTGTAAAACAACTTGGGCCTGAAATAAAAAACAAAGGAGAGGGCCGGCACTGAGGCATAGTGGGTAAAGCCACTGCCTGCTAGTGCTGACGTCTCATTTGGGCATTGGTTCAGGCTGCACCACTTCCAAGCCCACTCTCTGCTATGGCCTGGGAAAGCAGAAGATGGTCCAAGTCCTTGGTCCCCTGCATCCACATGGGAGACCTGGAAGAAGCTCTTGGCTCCTGGCTTCAGATCAGCCCATTGTGGCCATTTGGGGAGTGAACCCACAGATTGAAAACAACTGTCTACCGTTGCCTCCCTGTAACTCTGCCTTCCAAATAAATAAATAAATCTTAAAAAAAAAAAAAGAAAAAAGAAGAAGAAAAAGAAGGGAGAGCACTATGCTAATTTTCTATTGAGTCAATTCAAAACCAGCTTTCCGGGATCAATACAGAGAATCAGTGTCTCTCAATTCATGGGGAGTCAAGCCTGCCACCCACCACGCTCACCCACGGCTCAGGCCACGCGTTCTGCAAACCCGTACCTGTGAGATCAGCTCCTCGGGAATGACGGATGCTGGGATAACCGGCTGAGGCTGGCTGCCCAAGAGCCCAGAGCCTCGGTCCCGCCCCGTCCGGATGACGCGAGTCTGTCGGCGGGAGTCCCGAGCTCCAGCTGAAGACCTGCCAGACGATCCTCCTCCACTGCCGCCCACTCCAGAACTCCAGCGGCTTCTAGAGAGCAAAGTTATAACAGTCAGTATTTTAAACAACCACTCTGCAAAACACCACTTTGGGCCTCATTTTTTATTCTTTTAAGCTAAGATAAAGCTGATGTACTATTTTACAGTAGGCCTTTCACAAAAGCAGAAACAGAATCAAGCTTTAGAATAACAATGTCTCAATTTTTTCACTTTTAGAAAGATAAATACAATGCTTTTACATTATCTTAAAAGCTCCACAGCCACAGCCTTAAAATGAACACATCTCACCTCTGCATGATGCACTCATCGACTTAACTACCAACATCCTGCTGCTACGCAAAATTCAAACTCAGAGCTCACACTTCATTCTGCTTTGCACAGAACAAAATGCTCATTTACAAAGATGGTATTTCATTAATATTCACCAGGATTAACTACTTTAATCAAAGGGAGACTACCATTTAAAACAGGTTCATTATATTTTTTCTTAAATATGAACAAATATGCAAAGAGAATGCCATCTGCATCTTAACTTATTGTCCCAAAGATGGCAACTGACAAGCTTCAAATCAAACTGCTTTTCTGCATTAAATCACATCTTAGAGAAAATGATTACACAAATCACTTTAGCCTTTAAATTAGGAGAGTGCCACTTATCTTCCAAGTCACTCCATTACTTAACAGATTATTCAACCTAGAGAGAGACACTTTGCTCCCAGCTTCCACAGCATGTAAGGCTGAAACCTTAAACACGCGACTGCAAACAGTTACTTTTAATTTCATTATCTAAATATGTTTTCTTCATAGAGTCTTGAAAATATCAACCAATAACAATTCTCCAACCAGTATACAACAAACCTCCTGGTTTATCTTCTTACTTTACTGGTCCAATGGCTACCTAAATAATCTAAAATTTTCTAAAACACCTTTCTTAGTAAAATGAGAAAAGAAAAAGTGTGTAATCCTTTCTGAAGACCTTCTGTACTTACTGATGTACACTATCAACTCATTTTTATGCAGTATCTGTACCCACTGTCTCAAACGACACAAGAGAGTTCTGGAGAAAAACAGTATTGAGCATCTTCACGGCTGCAGTATGAAACTGCACTTATTTCAGTTAAGTAATAGATTTTAGAAGTGTCATGTTAAAAAATCATTCACAGGCCAGAAGAAAAATAAAGGGGCATCACTAAAAGTACATTACAGGGGTGGGTGCAGTGGGTTAACGCCCTGGCCTGAAGCGCTGGCATCCCACATGGGCACCAGTTCAAGATCCAGCTGCTCCACTTTCGATCCTGCTCTCTGCTATGGCCTGGGAAAGCAGTAGAAGATGGCCCAAGTCCTTGGGCCCCTGTACTCATGTGGGAGATCCTAGAAGAAGCTCCTGGCTCTTGGCTTTGGATCAGCGCAGCTCTGGCTGTTGCGGCCAATTGGGAGTGAACCATCCGAAGGAAGGCCTCTCTGTGTGTAACTCTGACTTTCAAATAAACAAATAAACATTAAATAAATGAAAGCATATTACATTAACAAAAATTTAAAGACAAGGGAATTAGGGAAAATTCCATTTATATACCATTAAAAATAATGAGGAAAAAATTAGCCAAGTAAAAGGCACTGAAAAGTACAAAATGTTACTAAAAGAAATTAAAGACACAATTAAGAAAGATAACCTATATTAACACATTCATGAGTTACACTGGAAGACAGTATTGTTAAGATGGCCACACTACCTAATGCAATCTACAAATTTAGCACACTCTATCAAATTCTCAACAGCAGTATGTAAAAGAAATAAAGAAAATTCATCCTAAACCTTCTAATAAGACCCCAAGACAGCAAAAACAATTCTGAAAAACAAAAGAGTTGGAATATTAACACTTCATGATTTCAAAGCAAATAAGAGAGCTACAGTAACCAAAACAGGGTGACAATGGCACAAACAGATCAGTGGAATACAACAGAGGATCTAGTGCCAAGACCGCTCAGTGGGAAAAGGACAGTCTCTTCAACAAGTGGTGCTGGCTCCACACGCAAAACAATGAAGCTGGACCTTTATCTTTTACCATACACAAAAATTTAATTGAAAAGAATCAATGACCTAAAACGATACAGCTAGAAGAAATATATGAGAAAATCTTCATGATAGGACTTGACAATGATTTCTTGAATATGACACTAAACACAGGCAAGACAAGAAAAGACAGACAAATTAGACTAAAAGAATTCGAAATTTTTGTCCATTGGGTACAGCAGGATAAGCCTCCACCTGGGACACTGGTATCCTATACTGGATTTCCAGTTATAGCCCCAGCTGCTCCGCTGTCTTTTGATACAGCTCTTTGCTAGTGCACCATGAAAGGCAGCAGAGTATGGCCCAAAAAGTGTCCAGGCCTCCGCCAGCCCATGTGGAGAACCAGATGGAGATGCATGTTCCTGACATTCACCTGGGCCAGCCATGGCCATTGCAGCCAATAAAGGAATAACCAGCAGATAGAAAATCTTGCCCTTTCTCTTTGCGTTTCAATTAAAATAAATCTTTACAATAATATTTTCCAAGCATGAAAGGACACAAAAGAATGAAAAGGCAAATTGAAAGCAGAAGAAGGCTGGCACCACGGCTCAACAGGCTAATCCTCCACCTTGCGGCGCCGGCACACCGGGTTCTAGTCCCAGTCGGGGCACCGGATTCTGTCCCGGTTGCCCCTCTTCCAGGCCAGCTCTCTGCTGTGGCCAGGGAGTGCAGTGGAGGATGGCCCAAGTGCTTGGGCCCTGCACCCCACGGGAGACCAGGAGAAGCACCTGGCTCTTGCCATCGGATCAGCGCGGTGCGCCAGCCATGGCAGCCATTGGAGGGTGAACCAATGGCAGAGGATGACCTTTCTCGCTGTCTTTCTCTCTCACTGTCCACTCTGTCAAAAAATAAAAATAAAATAAAAGCAGAAGAAAATACTGCAAATCATGTGTCTGATAAGTAGTTAAATATCCAAATATGTCAAAAACTCCTACAACTTAACCAAAAGCCAAATAACTTGATTAGAAAAACAGACAAAGGACTTATGTAGACATTTCTCCAAAGATGATATACAAATGATAAACAAGTAGGAGGTTTTCAAACAGTTCATAGAAAATGCATATTCTGGAAAAAAAAACAAAACTACACATGGATTGATTTCTTTCTTTTTTTTGGGACAGGCAGATTTAGACAGTGAGAGAGAGAGAGAGAGACAGAGAGAAAGGTCTTCCTTTCCGTTGGTTCATCCCCTGATGGCTGCTAAGCCAGCACGCGGCAGCAATCAGAAGCCAAGAGCCAGGCGCTTCCTCCTGGTCTCCCATGTGGGTGCAGGACTCAAGCACTTGGGCCATCCTCCATTGCCTTCCTAGGCCACAGCAGAGAGCTGGACTGGAAGAGGAGCAACCGGGACTAGAACCTGGGGTGCCGGCGCCACAGGCGGAGGATTAGCTAAGTGAGCCACAGCTCCGGCTGATTTCAATTTTTTAAACACCAAAATAAATTTAGTTATTAATCTATTTTCTCATGAACTTTCTGAAGTATCATGAAAAGATGCTCATCATCACAAATCAAATCCACAATGAAATAAACCTGACACCATTATTAGGATGACTAATAACAAGAAAAGCAGAGACTGTATAGAAATTTAGAACCACTGTGCACTCTTCGCAGGAATTTTTTTTTTTTTTTTTTTTTTTTGCCAGGCAGAGTTATACAGTGTGTGAGAGAGAGAGAGAGAGAGAAAGAGTAATAGACAGTGAGAGAGAGAAAGGTCTTCCTTCCATTGGTTCACTCCCCTAATGGCTGCCACGGCCAGTGCTGCACTGATCCGAAGCCAGGAACTGGGTGCTTCCTCCTGGTCTCCCATGCGGGTGCAGGGCCCAAGCATTTTGACATTCATGCAGTTTTTTATAACACGTTTTCCTTAGATGTTTTGAAGACATCTTTTAAGCCAAATTTCAAAACATATTTGTATCAAAATAAACATATTTCCATGAACATCTTGAGATAACATTACCTATGCAAAAGTAGCAAAAGCAGGATCCTGAAGGGTTTTGTTTTGTTTTTTTAATTTAGATTTACTTTACTTATTTATTTGAAAGGTGCAGGGGTGGGGAAGTCTCATCCGCTGGTTCATTCCCCAGATGATCGCAACAGCCAGCATGAGCCAGGCGGGAGTCAGCAGCCAGAAGCTTCTTCTGGGTCTCCCACATGGGTGCAAAGGCCCAAGCATTTGGCTGCTTTCCCAGGCACATCAGCAGGGAGCTGGACCAGAAGTACAGTAGCCAAATCTCGAACTGGTGCCCACATGCAAAGCTAGCCTGCAGACGGTGGCTTAACGGACTATGCTGCAGCACTGGCTCCAAGATTTCTTTTTTAGAATTTCAGTTATTTATTTGAAAGGCATAGTTACAGAGAGAGAGAGAGAGAGAGAGAGAGAGATCTTTCATCTGCTGCTTCACTCCTCAAATGGCCCGAGCTGGATCAGGGTGAAGCCGGGAGCCAGCAACTCCATCCAGGTCTCCCACATGGGTGGCATGGGGCCAAGAATTTGGGTCACCTGCTGCTTTCCCAGGCTCATTACAGGAAGCTGGATAAGAAGTAAAGTAACTTGGGACTCGAACCAGTGCTTATATAAGATGCCAGCATGACAGGTGGGGGCTTTACCCACTGCACCACGGCAGCAACCCCTCAAAGATATTTTTGCATACTCACATTCATAGCAGCACTATTCACAACTGTGAAGTGGGAGAAGCAACCCAAAGGTCCATGGAAGAATGAATTTTTTGAAAAGTGATATATACATATAACAGACCACTGTTGAGACTAATGAAGAAAATCCTTTCACAGGCTACAACATGGATCCATTTTGAGGACATTATACTATACTAACTGAAATAAGCCAATCACAAAGACAAATACTATAGGATTCCCCTTACATGAGGCATCTGAAAAAGTAAAATTCATAGAAATCACAAAGTAGGATGGTGGCTCGCAGGGCCTAAGGCGAGGAGAAAGGGGGAACCGTTTTTCAGTGGGTATAGATTCAGATTTGCAAGATGCAAAAGTTCAACAAATACGTGACTATATAAATGGTTAAAATGATAAACTGTACTTTTTAACCACAATTAAATAAAATTTTAAATATGCAGTAAAAAATTATGTTATCTAATAAAACACTATTCTAAAAATTTTCAAGTTATAGGTATTAAGACAAGTATGCAACAGAAAACAACACAGGATGAAAGAAACAAACAGGAATTCAGATCGGCTTTAACACTTCTCATGATAGTCGCCTGTAAGCTGTACAACCTAGTTCTTTCAGGTGGAACTACTCTTTGGAATGCTTCAACATCCAAAAGCTAAATATACTACTTCAACTTGAAAACAGGAAACGCCACACTAAAGAGTTCTGAAAAGATACAACTGGGGTGACCATATGTCACAGTATGCCTGGGACAGATAGCCAGTTTAAGTCTATTTTCTGAGCTTAATTTCACTCAAAAATGCCCCAAGTTTGGACAATAAATATATGGTCAACATAGATAAAAGTGATGACTTGACATTTCTACCAAGGAATGTATGCCATTTTTGCTCCAAGAAAAGAAATACTATAAAACCTGATCAGATATTTAAATGCCACCAAAGTAACATATTTGTTCTTGGCCAGACCATACAGGCATCGCAAACTCAAATCTCCATGAGAAATAGAGGCACAAACAAAGACAGCCACAACAACAGGGTAGAGGGGAGAATATCTGCCCATGAAAAACACTCAAATTCTTCTCTTTAAGCTCTGCTTGTTTTAATCCATTACAAGACCACCATCTGTCAGTTTGCAATCTTTGCTACACAAATCTCGAAATTAATTTAGTTGAAGGAAATTTGTCAAAATATCTCTGGCTTTGCCCATTTGATTGTTACTGTAAAATATTTTTTTCCACTCACCTTCTATGCAGTGTTTCTCCTATCAGAATTCAAACCACCTACCTCAACACTGTATTCCTAAACATTCCTCTAAAGCTCACTATCTGAAGATTCATGTGTTAAACAGATAGTACTAACAGAGGCTCTTGGTGGTCACTGAAGACAACTACTGCAATCAGTGCTTCCCTCTATAATTACAATGGGATATGTAATTTTTTTCTTTATTTCAAAGGCAGAGACAAACACACACACACAAGGACAAGCAGACAGAGAGCTCCTATTTGCAAGTTCACTCTCCAAATATCCACAACAGTCCATGCTAGGATAAGGTGGAAGCTGGTAGCTGGGATCATTCAGGTTAGGGACAGGGACTCAATTACTTAAGCCACCCATCACCTGCTTCCTAGGGGCTGCACTGGCAGGAAGCTAGAATCAGGGGCAAGAGTCAAGAGTTGAAGAGTTGAAGCTAAGCATTCAGATGGGGGACACAAGGCTTCTTAACCATGTGGCCAACTGCATACCCTGAGATAAGTATCTTTTAATGTTGAACTAAAAACAGGGAAAACCAAATACTACTTTAACCCTACAATCCTGAGCCTATTATATAACACTCAAGCTACAGAGTGACTCACAATCAACCGAGCAAATCACACCTGGCAGGGAATTAGTCCACAGCTTACAAACATAAGCCCAATAGGTCAAGTCTTGCCTGTACACCTGGTTGGTCTGAGAAGTACATGTCATCAAAACAAAGAAAAAGCTGAGAAACTGACACAGTCAAGAGGAACCTAAAGAGAAATGATGAGTAAGTGTAATGGGATCCTAGATGGTACCCTGGAAAGGAAAAAATGGAAACCAGGCTTAAATAAAATAAAGAGATGTAAGTACCCGGTGACTTCAGGTAATGTCCATGTAAATGGGGCTAATGTTGTGGGCCACTGGGTTAGGCCACCGTCTGTGACACTGGCATCCCGTGTCAGAGCACTGGTCAATTCCTGGCTGCCCTGCTTCCAATCCAGCTCCCTGACAACCCACACGGGCAAGCAGCAGAATGGACTGAGTATGTGGGCCCTTGCCATCTACTTGGGAGACCAGGATGGAGTTCCAGGCTCTTGGCTTCAGCCTGGCCCAGCCCAGGGCCAGTGCAGCCATTTGGGTAAAGAATCAGCAGATGAAAAGATTCTTTCTCCCTCTCTATGCCTTTCAACTATATAAAACAAATCTTTAAAACAATAATTGTATAGAATAATGTATAGAAATTCCATTCATTGAAATAAAAGTACCATACTAATATAAAATGTTGATACCAAAAAAAACTACATACAGGATACATGGGAAATTTTCAGTACTTGGTAATTTTTCAGTCAATCTGCAACTATCCTAAAATAGAAGTTTATTTTAGAAATAGACATGCACAAAGCACGCATGTATACACACACATTACATGTATGACTAACAAGTGTGACTATATAAATATGCATATTTATTTCCATGAAAACATTAATTACATCCAACATTTAAGCAAGAGATTACACAAAAAACTGTCTATTTGCAGGTTTGCTTTTTTTTTTCCTTTTTAAATTTTTAGCAGATTTTCTTAAAAGGTACAGAGGTACACAGGCTTGATTTGGATTTGTCAACAGCTGCCCAGTGTGGCAACAATCAGTCTATCGCTGTCTCCTTGGGGCATCCTCCTGCCTACCATATCATCCCATAACCAACCTCAACTATCTGCAATTTCCAAGTACCTGCTTGGCCTTTGCATTGCAAATCCTGTACTAATTACTAGCTCCTGTAATTAATTAGCTCCTGTACTAATTAAAGGCATATGAGCTCAAATCAAAGAAAAGAAAATCAAATCAAAGAAAAGTAATTTATATACATCACCTATTACTTCCAGTGATGAGAAATTACAAAGGGAACTTTAGATACTAACAGCTCCATTTTAACCTAATTATTAATAACTCCTGCTCTTCAAATAAATGTGGTACTCTTATCCTTCACGGGGTTTGCAAAAACATGGTTATGAGATTTTTTAAATATCTCCCAGGATGAATTTGATAATTATTACATTATTAAAGAAGAAAACAGCAGTGGCTAGAAATCTTTAGCACACAACCCTGGCAGTTAGCAAAATCCCCAAAGGGAAAACACTAAGACTGCCAAATATTCCTAAGAATGCTGGAGTCAAACTACATGCTCAGCTCTCAATTACCCATGGTGACAGAGGTCAGAAATCCTACCAATTATTCCAAAATCTTTAAATACAGACTAGTTGCCCCAATTCAGAATAACTCTTTCAAAGTAAGCAATGGGTGGGGATAAAAGTCTGTGGGAGGTCCAGCGCTTTGGTGTAGCAGGTAAAGCCACTGCCTGCAATGCTGGCATCCCATATGGCCCGTGGGTTTGAGTCCTGGCTGCTCCTTTTCTGATCCAGCTCTCTGCTATGGCCTGGAAAAGCAGAAGATGACCCAACTGCTTGGACCTCTCCCCACCACCACCACCACCCCAGCATGAGACACCCGGAAAAAAAAAGCTCCTGGCTTTGGATTGGCCCGGCTCCCACTGTAACGGCCATCTGAGGGAGGGAACCAGTGGATGGAAGATCTCTCTCTCTGCCTTTCAAACAAATAAAGGAATGAATCTTAAAAAATAAAGTCTGTGGGAAAAGTCTCTTTCATATACGACTATATCTGGTCCTTTTGTGGTTAAAGAGTCCACTTTTGGGATTCAAGATATACCTATCCTAGATTTTATAATACAAATTTCTTCAAGTTTAATATAATCGATGCAGAAAAAAAAAGCTTGGTGTTAAATTGGAAACTGCATAGAAAATTAATTAAATTTTTTAAAAAAATCATGTAAGATCTCTGTCCTTAATGTGCTGTACATTGTGATTTAATGCTATAACTAGTACTCCAACACTATTTTTCACTTCGTGTTGCTATGTGAGGGCAAACTGTTGAAATCTTTACTTAATGTATACTAAACTGATCTTCTGTATATAAAGAGAATTGAAAATGAATCTTGATGTGAATGCAAGGGGAGAGGGAGCAGGAAAGGGGAGGGCTGTGGGTGGGAGGGAAGTTATGGGGGGGAGGGAGCCATTGTAATCCATAAGCTGTACTTTGGAAATTTATATTCATTAAATAACAGCTTTATATATATAAAATCAATGCAGAATAATTGGGGTAGGGACCACTGTATAAATAAGAAAAAAGAAAATTTATCATGAAGGCAAACATTTGACTCTAAAATTTCTTGATTCACAAAATAACTTGATCACAATTTCACCATCAACAAACAGAATTTTCATGGAACCCAAAAGAGACAATCAACCTATAAGTGCTCACACTATTTAATTTCTGCAAATCAAAGTAACAGCTAACAAATGACATCCTGCTTTACAAAGCACTCTGACGTTTCTCAATATTACAATTCATAAACACAGCATTAAAGAAAGTTTGTAGAGTCTGTTCTGCTGTATGGATGAGAGGGGGAGCAGGAAAAGACAGAAAGAACAAGGGGAATGTGACAAAGTATGAGTATGGGAGATTCAAAACATGGTGAGGCCCTCTGTATTTTAGTTTTTTGAAGATTATTCATTTATTTTAAAGTTTCCACTGCTGTATTTAAGTCAGTCTCACACATTCTACTGTAAATGGTTATATTCAGGTTTGATAAGATAAAAAAATTTAAATCTAGGGGTCACGGGCAGGCATTTGGTGTAGCAACATAGATGCCTGCGTCCCATATCAGAGTCCCTGGGGTGGAGTTTCCACTCTTTTCCAATCCAGCTTCCTGCTAAGGCACACGCTGCGATGGAGCAGCTGATGGCTCTGGTACTAGATCTCTGCCATCCCATGGAAAACCCAGTCTGAGCTCTGGCTATTGTGAACACTGTGCATCCTGTGTTCAGATCATGTGGAGAGTGAACCAGCAGACAGAAGATCTCAACGTGCCTCTCTGCCACTCAAATAAATAACTTTTTTTTTTTTCTTTTTTGCAAGGCAGAGTTAGACAGTGAGAGAGAGAGATAGAGAGAAAGGTCTTCCTTCCGTTGGTTCACTCCCCAAATGCCCGATCTGAAGCCAGGAACCAGAAGCTTCCTCCTGGTCTCCCATGCAGGTGCAGGGCCCAAGCACTTGGGCCATCCTCCACTGCCTTCCCGGGCCACAGCAGAAAGCTGGATTGGAAGAGGAGCAACTGGGACAGAACTGGCGGCCCAACCGAGACTAGAACTCGGGGTGCCAGCACCACAGGCAGAAGATTAGCCAAATGAGCTGCAAATAAATAACTTTTAAATATAGCCAAAATAAATCTAGGTATTAACAGTAATGGGTCATAAACCACAGAATAAAACAAATACACATTGAGACTAATGACACAAATGTTAAACTAGAAAAAGAAATAGGGCTGACGCTGTGGCATAGCAAGTTAGGCTCGCATCCCATAAGGGCACCAATTCAAGTCCCAGCTGCTCCACTTCAGACCCAGCTCCCTGCTAATGAGCCTGGGAAAGCAGCAGAAGATGGCCCATGTACTTGGGGCACCTACATGGGAGACCCAGAAGAAACTCCTGTCTCTTGGTATCAATCAGCTTGGCCCATCCCTGGTCACTGCGACCATTTGGGGGCAAATCAAAGGATGAAAGACCCCTCTCTCTCTGTCCCTGTCCTTGTCCCTTTCCCTCCCTCCCTCTCTCCCACCCCGTGTGTGTGTCTTTCCTCTTCTCTCTGTAAGTCATTTCAAATAAAATAAATAAATCTTTTTAAAAAAAAAATGGAATAAGAATCAGAAAACAAAGTTGTTTCTTACAGTCAAATGCCAATTAATGGGTAGAAAATAAAGGAAATTTTCTTTTAAATTATCATTTGGCCAACACAACAGTAATTGATTCAGACAAAAAAACAATCTAAAGCCAGTGAGTAAAAGTAAAATGAGAAACAGGACATTACACAATGCCAGTCCAACATTTCACTGATATTCCTGTCAAAAACACATCAACTGGCCGGCCTCGCAGCTCACTAGGCTAATCCTCCACCTTGCAGCGCCAGCACACCGGGTTCTAGTCCCGGTCGGGGCGCCGGATTCTGTCCCAGTTGCCCCTCTTCCAGGCCAGCTCTCTGCTTTGGCCCGGGAGTGCAGTGGAGGATGGCCCAAGTGCTTGGGCCCTGCACCCCATGGGAGACCAGGAAAAGCACCTGTCACCTGGCTCCTGCCATCGGATCAGCACGGTGTGCCGGCCGCAGCGGCCATTGGAGGGTGAACCAACGACAAAGGAAGACCTTTCTGTCTCTCTCTCTCTCTCTCTCTCACTGTCTACTCTGTCCAAAAAAAAAAAAAAAAAAAAACCATCAACTAAGCTTAATCAGGAGGAATCGACAGATATATCCAAACATTCTACAAAATAGTAATCCATTTTTCAAACTCATAAGGGTCTGGGAAGGCAAAAAAGGACTGAAAAACTGTCCCAAATTGGAGGCAATAAAGAAACATGACAACTAAATGCAGCAGGGATCCTGGACTGAGTTCTGGACCAGAGGAAGTGGATTAGGGGCACCAATGGCAAAACTGCAACCTGCTCTGTAGACTAAGCAATGAGCAATGTGAATTTCTTGGTTTTAATAATATAGTTACATAAGCTGTTGCCATCTGAGGAAGCTGACTGAAAAGAAGACAGCAGTTCTAACGTTTTGGACAATTATTTCAAAATGAGAAGCTAGATTTAAAAAAAAAAAAAGAGTATAAAGATAGTAAAAAATGCCACTACTGAAACTGATAAAACTGAACCAGGGATCAGACAACTTTTACTATAAAAGGCCAAACAGATCACACACTGGGATTTGGGAGCTAAGCAGTGTGAGGCCACTACTTATCTCTGCCTCGAGAGCAGAGAAGCAGCCACAGACAGAGCATAGCTACATTTCAGAGCAAACACGAGGGGCTGGATTTGGCCCAAAGCTAATACTCTGCTGACTTGTGAACTGAACAAAAAATGAAGAAGTTTCCTTCAAGTATTGTTTTACACAGTATGATAGGTAATAGTTATTCTTTCTTAAGTATAATCAGATTTTCCCAGGTTTATCAAATACATTTGCTACCACATTTTCATGAGGCCATTTAAAGTAGACATGACATTTTCATGAAGGCCAGAGCTATATTTAATGAGCTACAGGATACAGTCACCCTAGTGACCTTCCTCACAACCCAAATTAATTTCAGCATAGGAACACAAAAGCAAACAAAGAAATCACTCTGGGATACCAATCTTTTAATCCAACTTTCACATATCAATTCATAATCTCCACAAAACAACTTCCTTCGTCATATTTTGAAATCATTTCAACTGCTTCTAGTTACCTTCCTAATCATCCTTTAAACACACACTTTGACTGGATTCGCATTAGTTATAGTCATTCATTAACAAGGTATTTTCAGAAACTATGGCCATTCGAGGATCAAAGTATAAAAGGAATAAAAACATCTGGCTTGAACTTTGTGTATGGCTTCTTTAGTTTGCCAGTTTATAACCTTGAGCTGAGTTTTTTCATCTAAGTTTTGAAAGGTGATCAAAGATGGAATTATTTAAATTTTTAAATGAGATGTATAGCATGTCAAGGGACATGGGAAACATATTTTTCATCAATTTATGTACTTGAAAGGTAGTTACGGGGGGAGGAGCGATAGAGAGAGATCTTCCATTCCCCAAATGGCCACAACAGCTGGGGATGGGGCAGGTAAAGCCATGAGCCTGGAACTTCATCTAAGATGCCACATAAGTGGCAGAGGCCCAAGCACTTGGGCCATCTTCTGCTGCTCTCCCAAGTGCACTAGCAGGGAGCTGGATGGGAAGTGGAGCAGCTGAAACTAAAACCAGTACCCAGATAAGATGACCCAACATTGGCCCCATGACATTCATTCATTCATTTAAAGAGGCAAAGAGACAAACAGAGCTTCTATCTGTTGGTTCACTCCCCAGATGCCCACAACCTAATAACCAGGAATCCAACCCGGGTTTTCCACATGAGTGGCAGTGACTATGACCTACTTGCTTTTAAAAATAAATAAATAAAATATATATTATATTTATCTGAAAGGCGGTTACAGAGAGGGGTAGAGATACAGAGAGAGAAAGGTCATCCAACCACTGGTTCACTCCCTAAATGTTTGCAATGACCAGGGCTGGGCTAGCAGCCAAAGCTTCATCTAGGTCTCCCACCTGGGCATAAGGGCCCAAGTACTTTGGCTTTCATCTGCTGTTTTCTCAGGCACCTTAGCAGGGAGCTAGATTGGAAGTGGGGCAGCCAGGACTTGAACTGGCACCCATTTGGGATGCCAGCGCAGCAGACTGGGGCTTTAACCCTCTGCAACAGCACCAGCCCCTGTGGGTTCTTTATCGTGGCAGCTCACTGTGAGCACCAAGTGCTCCCTGCCCAGAGTTCAGTGGAGTTGCCTCACCCTAGCCCTTGCTAAGCCTAAAGATCAGCCAGAAGAAAGCACTCTCACAGAACAGCAGCACAGACTGAACAGTGGCCAAGACTTACCCCAGGGTGTTGCCTGCCAACCTGCCCAGAGTCTCAGAGCCTGAGAGAAACCACGGGGAGTCACTTGTCCTACCAGGCCTAGAAGTCCTCCCAGCCCCCGAGTTGCTGTTCAACTTTGACCTTAGGGAAAAAAAGAGGTGGAATAATCACAAACAGCATCAAACTGCTTAGAAACAAACCTGGACTTTCACATTCCAATTGCAAATAAATGTTAAAGCGTAACATTTTTCTATAGAGTTTTAAAGTGGATCATATTTTCCTTTAAAAAAAACCAGCCAACTGAGACTTATCAAACAACATTAAGTATCCTTTTTCACATATTATAATTTTTAAGGATCAAAAAACATTTTAAATGCACTTATTAAAGTAGCAATTACATTTGTATTTAATCTTGGTCCATTTACAATTTGTGTGGTCCATTTGTCCACACAAATTGTATGTTTGATTTTTATTTTTCAATTTTTAAAGCCAGAATGTTGAGAGATACAGATTTTCCATTCACTGGTTCACTCCACTGAAATGGCCACATCAGAGGCTGGGCCAGGCTGGGTCTTCCACATGGATTGCAGGGGCCCAAAGCACTGGGACCATCATCCACTACCTTCCCTGGCACATCAGCAGAGAGCTCGACTGGAAACCACGTGGGACGCCAGCATCATAGGGCTGGCTCTTTATGATCAAAATTCTTAAAATATCTGTTGCTTTCAAATTGAGTTAATGACTTGGAAATATTAAAGGGAAGAAAACATGAGAAAGGTCTTCCTTTGCCGTTGGTTCACCCTCCAATGGCCGCCGCGGCCACCGCGCTGCGGCCGGCGCACCGCGCTGATCTGATGGCAGGAGCCAGGTGCTTCTCCAGGTCTCCCATGGGGTGCAGGGCCCAAGCACTTGGGCCATCCTCCACTGCTCTCCCTGGCCACAGCAGAGAGCTGGCCTGGAAGAGGGGCAACCGGGACAGAATCCGGTGCCCCAACCGGGACTAGAACCTGGTGTGCCGGCGCCGCAAGGTGGAGGATTAGCCTATTGAACCGTGGTGCCAGCCTCATTCCTCTGCTACTTTTAATGTTAACGTTAATGTTTTGGCTGCAAAGCAATGATTGATTAAAAATTAGTATCATGGGACCAGCATTACTGTGTACCGGGTTCAGTCCCTGCCTACAACACTGGTTTGATTCCCAGGCACTCCACTTCTGATCCAGTTCCCCTCTAATGCTCTTGGGAAAGCAGTGGAAGATGGCCCAAGTACTTGGGCCTTTGCACCTGCATGGGAGACAAGGATGAAGTTCCTGGCTTCGGCCTGGTCTATTTGGTAAGCGAACTAGCAAATGGAAAAATCTCTCTCTTTCTCTCTATCTTACCTCCTCTCACTGTTTAACTCTGCCTCTCAAATATATAAATAAATAAATCTTTGTTTTAAAAAAAAAGTTTAAATTCGAACTACAAACTAACCATTTCACTCTATTTTAATCATTTCATTTTCTGTCATGATTTTTATTTGAGGGCTACCAAAGCAAAACTTAAACATAATACATTCTGAGAGCTGGATACATGCTGCATTAAATAGAAAGGTCAAGTCTTACCCATCAGTATTATCAGGTTTACCCAATTCCAATCTGTCTGGCTGTACTGAAAAACCGATCCTGCAAACTCTACCATCCTAAAAGCAAGGGAAATAAATTCTCAAAGTAAACATGTGTATTAAAATGTGACTTTATTCAAACAAATTCTGAGCATATCACTGTCAATTCAGAAAACAACAAATAAGGTCCCTTCTAGAAGGTACTCACACCTCAGCTGGGGAAACAGGACACACATTATCAAGAAACCACCAGAAAATAATTTGTAACATCTCAAACTGACACGACTCTCAAAGAAAGTAACAGGTGCCTCTTCCTTCTGTTACTGTCTAGTTTCAAGTACTAGGAAATCATTTTGGCTTCCTCTGAGCCAGGGTATACACACAAGAAAAGAGAACTGGGAGATAACGAAAATAACTCTTAGCAGTAGCTGCTGCTTTCCTTGGTTACAAGGACACACAGCACAACTGTACTGTAACTGTTGCCCCCCCCTAACCCCACCATTTCTCTACCTTAGAGCAGATAACTTACCTCAAGAAGAAAGGCAGCATGATTTGGTCCCACCACACACTGTTTAATAGTAGCCTGTTCCAATACATTCAAAGGGGGGTGGCTGAGGAATAAAAAGAAGCAAAATTATTTTTAAATGATAGGTATGTCATTACTTGTTTAAAAATCCAATTAAAGAAAAAATACTGGCAAAATCTATTTTTATAAAACTAGTGTTTATGTATTTTTAAGCAACAATTGAAAAACAATTACAACATCCCCCTAAATCCCTGGGCTCCTTGTTATGTCAGATTTTTAATTCATTCTGATGAAACCATATCCACATGAACTCAATTCACATTTAATCTGTCAACAAAAGGTTGACAGATTAAATGATTCTCAACTTGATCATAATCATGTTTATATTAATCATACTGGGTCACTTGCTGAGTTCTTTTTCCTAATAAGGCAAAATTCAGTCTTTGTGAGAAAATTATCTTAAAGCTCTTACCTGTTTAAATTATATTTATTCAGTTTCTCTGAAACTTCCCGTAACCTTTAAAAACAAAACAAAACATTAATAAACCACATGTACAGATCTTTTGTAAATAAAATAGTTCCTACACATACCTGTATCATTTTTTTGGTGATTTCAAATAGGAGCACACAAAAAAATCGCAGGGAAACATGTTTTTAAATATTCTCTTTCGCTTCTGTCCTAAAAAGGTCAGAAGCTAATTGCAGTTTCTTTTCCTTACCACCCCAATAACAATTCAGCAGTAATAATATTACTCCCACTTTACAGATGAGGGAAAGGCTTCTAAAGTGCACACCCAACGGAAAGTGCATTTATAAGAAATGGGCTATCTATACCGAAAGAGACTTCTAAACAGACATGGACATCGTAAGATGAAAATACTCCAGTAACACAGGTCTATTAAGAACTTAACAGAATGGGGTAGGCAAAACCCAAGAGCCCAATTACTTGGCAAGATGTTTACAGGCCTTACTGACACCAAACTAAAATCTCAACAGGTTACACACAGAGAACTATCCACTTGCTGTCTCTCACGATTTAGCTGCTTCCCTCATTCTTAAACACTCTTGAACAGAGAAGACTAAATCAGCCTGGGCACTCAGTCAGCCTAAGAAGTAGCCGTATAATGTTAACATGTGAGCAAATGTAGATATTTGAGAGTCCAAACAACTACCTGATCTTTAAAAACTTTTACAGAATGCCACGAATTCTGCTCTCTAGAGTGACAGAAGGAATGAAATAAAATTTCAATCATCTGTACTGACATTGAAAGTGCCACACATGCTCCAAAAATAAATCACAGCAAAGCCAGTTTATATGACTTGCGGCAGTTTGTAAATCCTAATCTACCGGCAAATAATCCAATTATGTCAGTAAGAGAGATTCTAAATCGGCGCCAGTTGTCTTTTAACCTTACCCTTAAATTCTACCCTCTGCTCACCACTGAGAGGCATTTTTCAATCATGCACAGTAACTATCCAGTACCAAATCACACAGAACAGGTAACTTTCTAATGATACTTTATTCATCTTCCAAGAAAACTAGCACTAGCTGATGATGTTTTTTCTCAATCCCCAAAAAACAGCATCTGATCACATGTCACTCGGCCTCACTAAAATCATACGCTTTTGTCTTCTCGGCCTGGTGCTGCATTTACTTTCCTGGGTCCTGGGAGTCAAGCCTTTCGCTGCATCCTTATGTACGAAGCACCCTCCTGCGTCCCACGACAAGGAGCGCTGCGTCATGAACTCACTGCTGGGAAGACCGGAGGCAGGACATTGGGAGCAGAAGGAGCTCACTCTCCCAGGCCACGTTTACCCAAGTTAACTCATGGAAACTTCGACCAGGCTAGTGCTGCAGCAGGAGAAAAGGCTGAGAAAGAAAGGCTCTGCTTCTGACACTCCGAGAAGACAATCTGTCCACCGACATAAACCTAACCTCATTCCTTTTCATTCCTTTTGTATCACCGACATAAACCTAACCTCATTCCTTTTCATTCCTTTTGTATTGGCTCAGAACTGTCTCTGGACAATGTTTACAAAATACCCGGTGTTGGCCGGCGCCGTGGCTCAACAGGCTAATCCTCCGCCTTGCGGCGCCGGCACACCGGGTTCTAGTCCCGGTCGGGGCGCCGGATTCTGTCCCGGTTGCCCCTCTTCCAGGCCAGCCCTCTGCTGTGGCCCGGGAGTGCAGTGGAGGATGGCCCAGGTGCTTGGGCCCTGCACCCCATGGGGAGACCAGGAAAAGCACCTGGCTCCTGGCTCCTGCCATCGGAGGAGCGCGGTGCACCGGCCGCAGCGCGCCATCCGCGGCGGCCATTGGAGGGTGAACCAACGGCAAAAGGAAGACCTTTCTCTCTGTCTCTCTCTCTCTCACTGTCCACTCTGCCTGTCAAAAAAAAAAAAAAAAAAAAAAAAGGCCGGCGCCGTGGCTCAACAGGCTAATCCTCCGCCTTGCGGCGCCGGCACACCGGGTTCTAGTCCCGGTCGGGGCACCGATTCTGTCCCGGTTGCCCCTCTTCCAGGCCAGCCCTCTGCTGTGGCCCAGGAGTGCAGTGGAGGATGGCCCAGGTGCTTGGGCCCTGCACCCCATGGGGAGACCAGGAAAAGCACCTGGCTCCTGGCTCCTGCCATCGGACGAGCGCGGTGCGCCGGCCGCAGCGCGCCCTCCGCGGCGGCCATTGGAGGGTGAACCAACGGCAAAAGGAAGACCTTTCTCTCTGTCTCTCTCTCTCTCACTGTCCACTCTGCCTGTAAAAAAAAAAAAAAAAAAAAAAAAAAACAAAATACCCGGTGTTGAGGTGAAATAAAAGTTTGTCAAAGACCTTTACAAAACTGTACAATAAATGAAACTAAAAATTAAATGCTGCTTCCATGGCTCCAAATGTCACTCCATGTAGATGTTATTTTAAAAGTTATTTTAAAAGTTTTGAGAATATCAAAAATGCTATACAATATATAATAATCCAAGAACTTAAAGGCATATTTCAGGCTACTAAGGAGATAATGGAAATTGTTCCTACTATCAATTAAATTTTCCCAATCTTAAATGCATTTAGCCTAGTGATTAAGACACCTGCGGGGCTGGCGCCATGGTTCACTTGGTTAATCCTCCGCCTGTGGCACCAGGTTATAGTCCCGGTTGCTCCTCTTCCAGTCCAGCTCTCTGCTGTGGCCTGGGAGGGCAGTAGAGAATGGCCCAGACGCTTGGGCCCCTGCACCCACACGCAAGACCAGGAGGAAGCACCTGGCTCCTGGCTTCGGATCAGCGCGGTGCACCAGCTGTTGCAGCCATTTAGGGAGTGAACCAACGGAAGGAAGACCTTTCTGTTTCTGTCTCTCTCTCTCTCTCTCTCTCACTGTCTATATCTCTACCTGTCAAGACCAAAAAAAAGAAAAAGAAAAAAAAAGACACCTGCATCCCACATCAGAAGGCCTGTGTCTGATTCCTGCTCCAACTTCAGATTCCAGCTTCCTCCTAATGCAGACCTCAGCAGGCAGCAGAGAGTGTCCTGTACCTGGGTTTCTGCTACCCATGTAGGAGATCGAGATTGTGATACTGTGATACTGATTCCTGGCTTTCCACGTCGGTCCAGCCCTGGCCATAGCCAGCATTTGGGAAGTGAACCAGCAGACATAAGGGCTTGTGGGCTCTCTCAATTTAATCAATTATTAGTTACTTATTGTTTGGTTCCCCCCCTCCTTTTTTTAAATTTATTTGAAAGAGTTACAGAGAGAGGAAGAGACAGAAAGGTCTTCCATCAACTGGTTCACTCCCTAAATGGCTACAATGGCCAGAGCTGAGCCGATCTGAAGTCCCAGGAGCCAAGAGCTGCTTCTGGGTTTCCCACATGAGTGCAGGGGTCCAAGGCCTTGGGCCATCTCCTACTGCTTTCACAGACCATGGCAGAGAGCTGGATTGGAAGTGGAGCAGCCAGGACTAGAACCGACGCCCATGTGGGATGGCGGCACTTCAGCCTGGGGCTTTAACCTATTGTGCCACAGCTGGGCTGATCCGAAGCCAGAACCTTCTGGCTGTCCCACATGTACATGGGTAAGAACTATCCATCACCTATGGTTCTAGCCCATTCTGAAATACTTATGAATGTAAGCAAGACAAACATATCAGTGGAGGATAAATATGTCTATATAGATACAGCACTTAATGCCAGGGCTTATCTATCTATCTCACAATCTGAAACTTTAGTCTATATTTTACATAGACACTTAGAAATTTTCCCAAATATCAATTTAAAAAAATCCTTAAGTTCAGTTCTCAAGTTTATACAAAATGTATCATTCTTTCAAATGTCAAGACAGTTATCTTGACAATACCAGCCCCTTATTAATTACTTGACAAAGATACAGATAATGGCGACAAAGACATTTTCAAGCAAGAAAAAATAACTATACTTAAGGAATATTTGGTTTTCTTTTCCATAGAAGACACACAAATCACAGAATGACCATTCAAATGCACGGAGTCACTGAATGCCATCTACTCTAGAGGATCTTTGCCTAAAAGCTTACAATTTTCTAAAGTGATTAACTCTGTGTCCTCTCAGCAATATTAACAAAATATTTCCCTCCTTCTAAAATAAAAGGAAACCCGAGTTAGAGCTAACCAAACTTCATTTCTGGCAAATTCTTTCCGTGTGGCTATGATGGAGAAGAATCTGAAGAGTACAGCGTAACACACAAAGCAACCTCCTAACTCAGCACTTCATCTCTCTCAAGGGCAGGCAAGCAAGCCTTTGTGAAGTAGCTGTAACACACAGTGGACAGGTTAGCAATGAGCTCTGACAACCCTGGTACTCCTGCATCGAAGACTGATGCTCCATTCCAGGGAATAACCTATTTTACTCCTTTCGATGCACAAGACACTTTGTAGATCCAGATACTGTAATTTTTTTCAAAGCACAGTAGGATGCGAGCAAACTAATGTGACTAGAAAGTAAAACAAAGTGTAACAGTACTGGTGGAAGCTAACGTTATTTCTTTGCTGCTCTTGAAACCCCCTATAATTTCAAGCTCAATTTCCCCAAATTTCACATGAGAATTCTAAGCTAGTTCATCCTGCACTGATCCTCAGCCAGCGACAGCACGCACGGCGGATGCCTCCGTCTGTAACCCTCTGCTTGCTCCGTGCTTGCCACAGCTGCTGTTCAGACTCGCCCCCTTCAGTGGATGAAATCTGATGGGTCTTTCATGCTGAATTTCTTTAAAAACAAAATTAAGGTATACCTACATCTCCAAAGGGCTTCAATTATCAGAAAGAGACAGAGATCTCCAATCCATTGGTTCACTCCCCAGATGGCCTCAAAAGCCAGGAGCCAGGAACTTCTTCCAAGTCTACCCCATAGGTGTAGAGGTCCCGGCACTTGGGCCATCTTCCACTGCTTTCCCAGGCACTTCAGCAGGGAGCTGGATCAGAAGTGGAACAGCAGAGACTTGAACCAGTGCCCTTAAGGGATTCCGGCATGCCAGGTGGCAGCTTAATGCGCTGCACCACGACCCTGGCCCCTCCTCTTCCTTGGCTATAGTTCCAACACCAAAAAATATATATTACTCATACAAAATCACTTCAGAGGCAGTGGAAAAAAAATTTTTTTTTAAGATTTTGATTTGAGAGGTGGAGTTGCAAAGAAAGGGAGAGACAGAAAGAGGTCTTCTATCTGCTGGTTCACTCCCCAAATGGCCACCAAGGCCAGAGCTGGCCAATCCAAAGCCTAGAGCCTCTCCTGGGTCTTCCACGTGGGTGCCGGGCCCAAGAACTTGGGCCCTCTTCCACTGCTTTCCCAGTTCACAGCAGAGCTGGATTGGAAGAGTAGCCGGGACACAAACCAGCACCCATATGGGATGCCAGTGCCACAGGCAGAGGCTTAGCCCACTACTCCACAGGGCCGGCCCTGACAGCAAAGATTTCTGATCCTAATCTCAATTAATTCCCAAGTCTTCCTTCTCACCCCATAGGGAAGATCAAGAAAGAATCACAAGAACATACGCATTTTTCTTTTAGGACAGTTGCCCGTACAACACATAACCAGATGACTTAAATAGGAAAAAAAAAAAATTCAGGGGCCAGTGCTGTGGTGTAGCGGGTAAAGCCACCACCTGCTGTGCTGGCATCCCATATGCGCACCAGTTCCAGAATGACTGAGAGAGAGAGAGAGAGAGAGAGAGAGAGAACCAGCAGATGGAAGACCTCTCTAATTCTGCCTTTCAAATAAACAAATGAATTTTTAAAAAAAATTCAGTAACTCAGCCCTTCCTTACTCCAAAACTATATTAATGACTGGCTTGTAATAGACAGGACACCAGCCTCTGAATACGCATCCATACATGGTAACACAATTTTTACCTATCCACATCTTAGAGAGCTTAATAATCCATACAACAATCAACAGAAAATGGTCAGTAAAACTTAGGTACCACACATACTAAACCACAGACTCCAGCAAGAAATGTGTTAAAACTCAACTCAGCTCTTGTCATTCATGTAAGAAGCCAGGTATTCTCCAAATGCATACATACATAGTGCATGTTAAAATCTCTGTCCAGGGCCCAGCCTTGTGGCGCAGCAGGTTAAGGAGGCACCACCTGGGACTCTGGCATCCCTATGAGCACCTTGTCAAGTCTCAGCTGCTTCACTACCCAGCTCCCTGCTGCTACTGATATGGGAAAGTAGTGGAGGATGGCCTCAGCGCTCGGGCCCCTGCCACCCACATTGGATACCCAGACGAAGTTCGGGTCCTGGCTTCTGCCTAGCCCAGCCCCAGCTGTGTCAGCCATCTGGGGAGGGAGCCAGCAGACGAACAATCTCTCTGTTTCTCCCTCTCTCTCTGCATAACTCTCCAAATAACTCTTTAAAATAAACAAATAAATAAATCTGTGCCCAGGAGCATCCATTTGGTGCAGAGGCCAAGACTGCGTAAGTCTATTGCTTCACTATCAGAGTGCCTGGGTTCAAGTGCCAGCCTCACTTCTGATTCCAGTTTACTGCTAATATACATCCTGGAAGTTCAAGTACATACCTGCCACCTACCTGGCAAAACAGGACTGAGTTTTCAGTACCTGGATTTAATCTGGTCTGGCCTCGGTTGCTGAGGGCATTTGGGTAGTGAACCAGGAAATGCAAGATCTGTCTCTTTCAAATAAATTTTTTAAAAATGATAAAAATAAAAATCTGTACCCTGAAATGTTCTGGTACAAGAAATATCAAAGAAAGATTTCTGCAGGCCAGTGTTGTGGTGAAGCAGGTAAAGGTGCCACTTGCAACATCATCAAATATGTGTACCATTTCAACTTCTGACTGCTCCACTTCTGGTCCAGCTCCCTGCTAATGCACCTGAGAAAGCAGCAGAAGATGGCCCAAGCGCTTGGGACCCTGCTATCCATGTAAGAGATCTGGATGAAGCTCCTGGCTGCAGCCTGACCCATCTCTGCTGCTGCAGCTATCTGGGGGAATGAACCAGTGGATGGAAGCACAGTGCTCTGTCTCCAACTCTGCCTTTCAAATAAATAAAACAAATCTTTAAAAAAGAAAAAGAAATATTTCTGTCTGAGGCTGGCACTGTGGCGCAGTGAGTTAAGCTACTGTCCGCACTGTCTTTGGTAAGGTGAAGGAGCCCAACAGTCCTCACCTCCTCATGCTGCACTGTGAGCTGATCGTATACTCGGTGTTGGGCTGGCGATGGCAGAGAAAAGCCTGGAAAAATTGCCCCTACAGCCCTAAGGCGGTGGCCTCAACCCAGCCTGATTCCGTTCTCTTCTCTCTTTCTCTCTCCCTCCCTCCCTCTCCCTCCCCCCACACAGCCATTGGGGCTGCAGGTGAGAACGGGAGTCTGGCTGCCCTGAGACTCATACCAGCCTTCCCAGTGCAGGAAGCACACACACTCCATCTCTGTGTGGATGAAAATTAAGCCTGAAAAGTGAATTCCAGCCACTCCATTGTTAGACATCTTTTAAAGATCTGTATTATACTGCTTATATCTGAATTTAACCTTGATCACTAGTTCTCCAACTCTGGGATTTCACAGATCAGTAAATGGAAGTGGAGACAAAAAAAAATGAGAGAAGCACTGTCATTACTTTGATAAAAGACAAAAGAAAATCATTATTCTTGATTTTCACACCAAAAACATAAAAAGGCCATAATCTTCAAATGAAGAAATATAAATCTGGCTATATTTAAAACTTGCAGTTTTGTCCTTGGTTTTTTGTGCCGATACACCCAAGGAAAATCTCGTGGTAAGGTTACCACAATGGCTAAAGCAGCAAAAGGAACTTAACAGCTTAAGGCAACAGGCAGACCCTGGTAGGCAAACTGAAGTCCAAATGGCAGAGCGATCGAGCGAGCGAGAGGTGACGGCAAGGAGGCAGGGCAGGCCAGGGAGCGCCTACACGCTCTTCCTGCAGGCTAAGAGCTCAGGTGGGGTGAGGAGTGAGTGCCGTTCCAGAAGAACCAGACGCAAGAGAACCATGGCCAAGGAGGTCTATATATGCCTGAACACAAAGCAGGCAAGCAAGAACACAACTCAGCAAAGCCGCTGAGGGCCACGCAGTCTCTCAGGCCTTCAGTCTGCTGGAAGGAACAATTTGCATGGAGACATTTCCCCCAAATCTCTTTGTGAAGTGGCAGCTGAGGAGACTCCAGCGCTCACCATGGGGCCGACGAAAAGCTCAAGGAAGGAGTCAAGACTGAGAACAACGGTCACACAAGGTCACACTAACGGGAAGGTGGCAGGGCAGGATGGTTCTGCGTGCAGCTTAAGAGGCATACACCGCTTAGTGAGCTAATGAAAGCCTGCTGTGAACGACAGTTTGTCAATGAGGCAGATCAGATTCCGATGTGAGGGGCAGCCGATCGAAGCATCAGCCACCCCGGCACAGCTGGAAATGGAGGAGGCGGATAGCATGATCAGTAGCAGACTAGCAGACGGCGCGTCTCCTGAACAGGGAGCCAGAGCCCACTGCTGTACCCAGAGCTCTGTCCTGACAGACCAAGCATGCACTCTCAACTAGAGCACTGGCTCCCAGCACAGGTCGCCCACTGCAGCACAGTGCTCTCTGGTCTCACGAGCCCTTGCCCATTCCTTATTGTACACTAAGTAACAGGTGTATGTGCACAAGCGGACTGCACGGTTTCTTCTCTGGTTTTGTATCTTTTGGCTGACATCAAATGGAGATGGAATGAGGAAGAATACTGGTTCTGTGAAAATATCCCCTTTCTCCATTAGTGGAGTGCTCATTCAACTCTTATTTTTATACTCCAGTAACTTATTTTGCTCTCACTGTCAAAAAAAAAATCAACAAAATAAAAATCCTTGCATACCTTGTCTGATTGGAGAATTTTAATATTTTTCATTTATCACTCTAAAACCAAGGACAATTTTATAATTATTATCTATGTAGCTGTTACATGTATGGCAATCTGTCTTTAAGTAGGGTAAATTATTTTTTTTCTTTTTAAGATTTATTAATCTACTTGAAAGTCAGAGTTAAACAGAGAGAAAAGAAAAGGCAGAGAGAGAGGTCTTCTACCCGCTGGTTCACTCCCCAACTGGCTGCCACGACCGGAGCTGTGAAGGCAGGAGCCAGGAGGTTCTTCTGGGTCTCCCATGTGGATGCAGGGACCCAAGGACTTGGGCCATCTTCTACTGCTTTCCCAGGCAGTAGCAGAGAGCTGGATCAGAAGTGGAGCAGCCAGGACCCATATGGAATGCCGGCACTGCAAGCAGCAGCTTTCCCCCGCTACGTCACAGCCAGCCCTGGTAAATTACTCTTTAAAAGGGCAAAATACTCTTTCAAAAAAATGCATCCTTGGGGGCGGTGCTGCAGCGTAGCGGATAAAGCTGCCACCTGAAGTACCAGCATCCCATAAGGATGCCGGTTTGAATCCTGGCTGCTCCAGTTCCAATCTAGTTCTCTGCTATGGCCTAGGAAAACAGCAAATGGCCCAAGGCCATGGGCTTCTGCATCCATGTGCGAGACCTGGAAGAAGCCCTTGGCTCCTGGCTTCCATATCGGCTTCAAGATCTGGACGTCCATTGCAGCCATTTGGGGAATGAACCAGCAAATGGAAGATATCTCTCTCTCTCTCTCTCTCTCTCTCTCTCTCTCTCTCTCTCTCTCTCTCTCTCGTCTTTCAAATAAATACATAAATCTTAAAAAAAAAAATCCTAAGAAGTCTTCCCTTCAAGCCATTGTGGCCATTTGGGGCGTGAACCAGTGGATGGAAGACCTTTCTCTTTGTCTCTCCCTCTCACCGTCTGTAATTCTATCTCTCAAATAAATAAATAAAATCTTAAAAAAAAAAAAAGTATGATAAAGAAAAAGCTACATTATACTTATTTCTTCCCCAACCTAGAAAATATTCCTGTTAGATACACCTATACAGAATCTTAAATATTATGGTTCCTAATAAAATAAAAAAAAAATCCCAAACTACTGTGCCATGTGAAACATAACTCCTCTGAGAAACCAAATGCCAAGCACAAAAATAATGACTCTTTTTCCTTAAAAAAAATTTAATCATCTTATTTTCAGCTCCTTTCAAAACAGGAAAAGGCAAAGAATATACATGCCAAATGGAAAAGATAAAGCGTATATCCTTTATACAGCAACTGTTTTGGATATTTTCTAACACTGTCTTATCTAATTTCATTTTTTTTAAAATTTATTTATTTATTTGATAGGTAGAGTTACAAACAGTAAGAAAGACAGAGAGAAAGGTCTTCCTTCTGTTGGTTCACCCCCCAAATGGCCACTATGGCCAGCGGGCTGTGCTGATCCGAAGCCAGGAGCCAGGTGCTTCCTCCTGGTCTCCCATGGGGTGCAGGGCCCAAGTACTTGGGCCATCCTCCACTGCACTCCCGGGCCACAGCAGAGAGCTGGCCTGGAAGAGGGTTAGCCGGGACAGAATCCAGCACCCCGACTGGGACTAGAACCCGGAGTACCAGCTCTAACCTCCCAGATCTGAAAGCATTCTTAATCTGTTAAATGGAGATAAAACCACTTGTCTGGTTGGGCTGCTTCTATAAGGATTAGAGATAATGTACCTTGGAAAGAGCTAAGCTCTTAAATGCCCAATAAATGGCAGGCATTATCAATATTATTGAACTATATTCTCCATCCTTGGATAGCCTGCTATATTGCTGCTTCAGATCTGCCAAGTTCCGGATTGAACTTGTTGGCAAAGTAAATAGGGTTCAATTTGAATCCTGAGGCCTGAGGAGAACCTGAGCGTCCAAAGAATAACAACTCTGGGAAGTCTGGGAAGGGCTCCAGAGCTCTGCTGCTTGTGCAGGACTTGATTCCACAATGGGAGAGTTCTTCTCTCATTCTTCCAGAAGCAGCCTACACTCCAGCCATCTCTAGCTTCTCACAATCCACTAAGCAAATTATATCTGAAAACTAGTCTCTTATTTATCTTTCTAACACACCAATCCCCTCGGCCTAGAATGACCATGTGCCCAGTGCCTTCTGCACTCTCTCAAAAGCAATAGGTAGCCTCCCATGTTTTGGTCATCAAAGACCCCAAGAACCCACCATCAAGTGTCTCCAATTCTTTGTCTTATAATAAAAACTCAACATCCGGCAACTCAACTCAGTCCCTGTCACCACTGACCAAGTAATGTTTCATCCCATCCCAATGTCTTTCATCTTGCCACTTTGTTAAAAAAAAAAAAAAAAAAAAGCACTTGGTTTCTTGGTTTTAAATTGCTATTCATTCACTCATTTGAGCAAATGGAGTGTGTCGCACACTGCATCCTCGGGTTCCCTCTCCAAATGCCTGCAATACCAGGACTGGGCTGGGAAAAGCCAGTAGCTGGGAATTCAGCCCTGGTCTCCCAAGTGGGTGGCAGGGACTCAAGTACTTGAGCCATCACGACTGCCTTCTCAGGGTCTGCACCAGCAGGAAGCTGGAATCAGGAGCCGGAAGCAGATATCAAACTCAGCTACTTCCACCTGGGATGCAGGCATCCTAACCACAGGCCAAACACCTGTCCCTAAACACTTGATTCTTTAGGGGCCAGCACTGTGGCATAGTGGGTAAAGCCACTGCCTGCAGTGCCAGCATCCCAAATGGGCACCGCTTCAAGTCCCGGCTGCTCCACTTCTGATCCAGTTCTCTGCTGGTGTGCTGGGAAAGCAGCAGAAGATGGCCAAGTGCTTGGGCCCCTTCACCCACGTGAGCGATCCAGAGGATCCAGACTTCCACCTGGCCTAGCCCCAGCCATTGCAGCCATTTGGAGAGTGAACCAGCGGATGGAAGATCTCTCCTTCTCTGTGTGTCTCTTCCACTCTCTGTGACTTTCAAATAAATAAATAAATAAATCTTTTATTGAAAAAAAATTTTTCAAATCAGAAAGTAGGAAAGACGTCTAAAATTTTTTATCACCTATACGTGGAAACTTTGTTGGAGACTGACCAGAAGCACACTGGGGACCCCAGGCCTAACTGTGAGGCACTGACAAACCTGGTCATCTAACAGAAGGCTGAGCAGACTGCAAGCCGAGACCCACTCACCAATCCACCCATCTCAAGTCCCTCAGCACACTTGTAAAACCAATGTATATACAGATAGACACATGAGAGGCAGCGGCGGGACTATGGCCTAGTAGTTAGGCCACAGCCTGGGATGCCCACAGCCCCTACCAGAGCGCCTGGGGTCGAGTGCCCCACCTCCAGCCCAGTTCCTTGCACGTGCACATCCCTGGAGGCAGCAGGAAATGGCTCAAGCAGTTGGGTCCCCACCACACCCATGGGAGACCTGGACTGAGTGCCAGCCAGAACCCTCAGGCCAATGCAAGCATTTGAGGAGTAAAACCAGTGGACAGGAGCACCCTCTTTTTTCTGCTTCCTCCCCTAAAAAAAATTAAAGAAAAGAAAGATAAAACCATAAACCAGATGCCAAAATGACTGTAACAAGCAAAAATGTCTGACAAAGTAGAATTCCCTTGGAGTTAGATGAGTCAGTGAGGGCTAGGGCTTCAGGAGTCAAGATTTCAAAATGAGCCTTCATCATCTCGGGAAAATGAGATTCCAGGGAAAATATGGTAATTATCTAATAAAAAAATAACAGTCTCTTAATCCTAAAAGTGAGTCTTCTCTAAAACACTTCAAAGCACCAAAAGGAGAATTCAAAGATGTGAAATTGAATTTTCTCGTAAGTCATCTACAAGAGATAGTACCAGAGTACTCCGCTCATCAAAATTTAACTGCAAGAACAAATAAGACACAGGCTATCTACCACCTTCCTGTGATCAAAATTATTATTTCTGGAATCAAAATCTCCCTTCAGACAAGGCTGGACCAGAAACTACAACAGACTATTTAAAGACAGCTGTATGACAAAAATAGTCAAAAGGAATGGTCAGCATGCTTCCAAACGCAGCTTTCACACCCAGCGAGCAGAGGACGCAGGGCACAGACCACGGCCCTACCACTTGGCTGCTGCTGTGATACGCAACCACACAGGTGAGCGCAGCTGCAGGACCCTCAGGAACGAGAAAACTGTGAAATCTTCTGTCCAGCAACCCCTTATTAGACACTGTAGAAATTAAAAGAAAACAGTTCAAGGGGCTGGCGCCGTGGCTCACTGGTTAACCCTCCACCCGCAGAGCCAACATCCCATGTGGGCGCTGGGTTCTGATCCCGGTTGCTCCCTTCCAGTCCAGCTCTCTGCTGTAGCCCGCGAGTGCAGTGGACGATGGCCCAGGTGCTTGGGCCCTGCACCCACATGGAGACCGGGAGTTGGCACCTGGCTCCTGGCTTTGGAACAGTGCAGCGCCGGCCGTAGCAGCCATTAGGGGGGTATTAGGGGGGTGAACCAACGGAAGGAAGACCTTTCTCTTTCTTTCTCTCTCTCTCTCTCACTGCCTGTCAAAAAAAAAACAAAAACAAAAAACAGTTCGAAAAGGTGATGAAAGGGGGCCCCTGTTGGGGCACAATGGGTTAAGCAGCCCAAGTCCTTACTCCTGCCATCCACATGGGAAACCAAGATGCAGTTTTGGGCTCCTGGCTTTGGCCCGGCACAGTCTCAACTATTGTAGGCATTTGGGGAGTGAATGAAGGGTCTATATCTGTCGGTATGTCTGTCTCTTTCTCTCTCTGTGGCACTCTGCCTTTCAGAGTGGGACTGACACCCCATATGGATGCCAGTTTGAGTCCTGGCTGCTCCACTTGCTCTCTTATTAATGCAGCTGGGGAAGCAGCAGAAGATGGTCTAAGTCCTTGGGCCCCTGCACCTATGTGGGAGACCCAGCTCCCGACTGGCCCAGCTCTAGCCATTGCAGCCTCTAACTCTGCTTTCAAATTAATAAATCATTTTTAAAAAAGATTATAAAAGAAAACCCAAGTTCTGATTACAGGTTTTTTTAAAACCTGAAGACCAATGTAAGTGTCCCAAAGTTAAATCTCAGGTAAGGCTTGAATGCATTTTAGAAAGTTATTAGAACCACACATTCTGGGATACTTCCAGGAGGAAAACGCAGGTTACTAGGAAGTCCACAGTAGGCTTTGTGCCTCGAGAACACACAGCATGGCCAGAACCACATCTCTCACACACACACACACACACACACACACACAGAGGCATAGAAAAGATGAATAATTTTCATGTATAGGACTTCTTAATAGTATGTGTTTATTTCCACATTACCTCCTGTAACCCCACTAAAATGACAACAAATTTGAAAAGATAATAAAAAAATGAATTTTAGAGTTGCAAGGACAAAGACAAAGAGAGGAGACTAGACATCCAAGCAAAGGGTGCCAACCAAATTCTGGAAGCTGGACAGCAGGGAGGGAAGTGACCAATGACTTAGCAGCTAAAACTAAAACCTAAGGCCCACAGGGGAGGCCAAAAATGAATACGGCTATTTCTGGGGATGGAGACAGATCTCAAAACCTGGGGCAACCCCAAACAGAAAGACTTGGAAATCTGTGTAAGGAACAAGCAGTTAATCTCCCAGATCCCCACTCTCCAAGGAGACTGGGCCTCTCAGCCTCTAACAAGACTTCCTACTTAGCAAAATTCAACCAGAATTGAATGGCTAGAGAAGGCACCCGGCACTGGGATGGGGAGGAGAAAGGTATCAGGTATCAGAAGAAAAAGTGAAAGCTGTCCACTGAAATGCAGAATCAATCAGCCCACATCCCAGAATGCTTGCACTCACTCCACCCAGGATTACTCTCAGAAAACTGGCCCAACAGGAGGGGAAAAAAATCTTCGGGGCCAGCACTGTGGCACAGCAGTTAAAGCCTGCACCTGAAGCGCCACCATCCCATACGGGCTGCTCCACTTCTGATCCAGCTCTCTGTTGTGGCCTGGGAAAGCAATGGAAGATGGCCCAGGCTCTTGGGCCCTGCACCCATATTAGAGACCTAGAAGAAGCTCCTGGCTCCTGGCTTCAGACCAGCCCAGCTCCTACCGCTGCAGTCATTTAGGGAGTGAATCAGCAGATGGAAAATTAATCAGTACCTCTCCCCCTCCACCTCTATAACTGCCTTTCAAATAAATAAATTGTTTAAAAAAAAAAAAATCTTCAACAGAGTATAAAACAAAGTAGCAGAAAACACAGGAAAAAAATAAGAAAATCAGGGTAGCAATGGAGGTGTCAAGTAATCAACTAATAGAAGGTCCACAAAAAGAGAAAAAAAAATGGATGAGAGAAGGAAGCATTAATAATATAATACGTGGGGCTGGAGCTGTGGCTCACTTGGTTAATCCTCCGCCTGTGGCACCGGCACCCCGTATGGGTGCCAGGTTTTAGTCCCGGTTGCTCCTCTTCCAGTCCAGCTCTCTGCTGTGGCCTGGGAGAGCAGTGGAGGATGGCCCAAGTGTTTGGGCCCCTGCATCCGCATGGGAGACCAGGAAGAAGCACCTGGCTCCTGGCGGATCACCACAGCTCTGGCCGTTGCTGCCATTTGGGGAGTGAACCGGCGGAGGGAGGACCTTTCTCTGTCTCTCTCTCTCTCACTGTTTGTAAACTCTGTCAAATAAATAATAAAATAATAATAATATAATATACAATATAGACATGAATGATATGAAGTTTTATAACAAACAGATCCATCACGGGGCCAGCACTGTGGGGCGATAGATTGAGCCGGCACTGCACCAGCACCCCATGTAGGCACCAGTTCAAATCCTGATTGCTCTATTTTGAACCTAGCTCCATGCTGGTGTACCTAGGAAAGCTGCAGAAGATGGCCCAAGTGCTTGGGCCCCTGCAGCCATGGGAGAGACCCATTGTAGCTCCTGGCTCCTTCGGTCTGGAACAGTCCTGGCCATGAGACCATCTGGAGAATAAACCAGCAGACAGAAGACCTCTCTGTAACTCTGCCTTTCATAAAAAATAAAATAGGGGCTGCCGCTGCAGCACAGTAAGCTAAGCCTCCGCCTGTGGCGCCGGCATCCCATATGGGCACTGGGTCAAGTCCCAGCTGCTCCACTTCTGATCCAGCTCTCCGCTGTGGCCTGGGAAAGCAGTGGAAGATGGTGCAAGTGCTCTGGCCCCTGCACCCACATGGGAGACCCAAAAAAAGCTCCTGGCTCCTGGCTTCAGACTGGCCCAGCTTCGGCCATTTGGGGAGTAAACTAGCAGATGGACGATATCTCTCCCCGCCTCCGCCTCTCTGTAATTCTTTCAAATAAATAAACAGAATAAATCTTTACCCCTCAAAAAAAAAAAAAAATCCACCAGTGCCAAGGACTACAACACAAAGAGTAAGACAAGGGCCAATACCATGGTACATCAACATGAAATTGCTCATCACTAGGGATGGAAGGAGGGGCGATGTCAGGCACAACGGGATCAGGAATCAAAATGGCATTGAACTCCTCAAAAGTAATACTGGGGCCGGCGCGGTGGCTCACATGGCAAATCCTCGACCTGAGGCGCCGGCACCCCGGGTTCTAGTCCAGGTTGCCCCTCTTCCAGTCCAGCTCTCTGCTGTGGCCCGAGAAGGCAGTGGAGGATGGCCCAAGTGCTTGGGTCCCCTGCAACCGCATGGGAGACTGGGAAGAAGCTCCTGGCTCCTGATTAGCACAGTTGTAGCCAACTAGGGAGTGAACCATCAGGTGGAAGCCCCCCCCCCCACCTCTCTTTCTGTGTAGCTCTTTCAAATAAATAAATTAATTAAAAAAAAAATAAGCAACAAAGTAGCTTATCAGGGACTGGCATGTAGCACACTGAGTCAAGCTGCTAGCTGGGATGCTGGCAGCCCATATCAGAGCGCCTGGGTTCAAATTCCAGCTCCACTCTCCATTCCAGCTTTCTGCTAACATGCACCCTGAAGCCAGCAAGTGATGGCCCAAGTAGCTGGACCCTTAACTAGCTGGACCCAGTCTGAATTACTAGCTCCTGGCTTTCAGCTGGTCCATCCTAGGGTCTTGCATCTGGGGAGTAAACCAGCAAATATGAGATCTTTCAGATAAATGAAAATTTTTAAAAAATTTTAGATGTAAATATATGTCTTCTTCCTATTCATCAACAGCAAGCTACTCTTATTTAAAAAAAAAAAAAGATTTATTTATTCATTTATTTGAATGTCAGGGCTGAGGGGAGGTGGAATGGGGTAGGGATAGGGATCTTCCATCTGCTAGTTCACTCCCCAGATGGCCACAACAGCCAGGGCTGTGCCTGGCTGAAGCCAGGAGCTTTATCCAGGTCTCCCATGTGGGTGCAGGGGCCCAAGCACATGGGCCATATTCCACTGCTTTCCCAGGCACACTAACAGGGAGCTGGAAGTGAGCAGCCAAGCCTCAGACCAGCACCCATAAGGGATGCTGGCGTCACAGGCAGTGGGCAGGCGGCAGCGGCTTAACCTGTGTCTCAATGCCATCCCCCAGGCTACACATTTATTCAATAGGATTTTTGGGGTTCTTCTTTTGGAACTGCCTTTAAGGTTTGTTTTTTTTTTTTTTTGAAAGCCACTGCACATTCAGTACCTAGTACAATGCCTGGCACACAGTAGCCGTGCACATGATTAAAAACATATTCACAGCAACTGTAAACCCTGGTCATTTCAGGCAGATGTGCCTCTGGAAAAAGAAATCATTCAGACCTAAAGTTGTCTGATCAAATGGACAATGGAGCCAAGCAGTTCTTATCTGTGACACTGTGAAATACATACTTGCTCTTTGTCCCATTTGAGGCATACAACTCTTTAAATACTTGGAAACATGTCTTATTCTATGCAGCCCCTAGTTAGCTTTAGGATGAGAACTAGTCATTGGAAATACCAAGGCAGGAGTAGAAGGTGGGCTTTTAGCCCTACCCCTCAATCTCCAGGGAGGGGGAAGATGAAGGTTAAATTGATCACCAATGGCCAACAATTTAATGAGTCATGTAATGTAGCCTTCCTAAAAGCCCAACAGCTAAGTCTGGGCCAGGCCCAACCCAGGAACCAGAACTCCATGCTGGTCTCCCACATAGGTGGCAGGACCCCAAGTCATCATCCCCTGCTTTGCCAAGTGCATTATCTCAGAGAAGCCACGACTGGAACTGGCACCTTTATAGCTTGTGAGCAGCTGAACCCACAGAGCCTTCCAGGAAGGTAAACAAGAACAAGGCCACAACCTGCAAGGATGCATACCCCAATCCCACAGCTCGTGTGCTCAAACCCCTCCGGATCTCGCCCTATGTATCTCTTCATCTGGCTGGTGTTTTTTTTTTTCCCCCCATTTAAAATATCCTTTACAATAAACTACAAGTGTCTGTCTGGCCCTATAAGCCACTCAGGCAAATTAATCAAACTTCCTGAGGGGGTGAGGGGAACTCCAGCTTGTAGCCCGCCAGCAGGGAGGTAGGGAGTCGAGGAAAGCCCCAAATCTTCAGGATCTGATGTTATCTCCAGGGAGGTGTCAAAATGGAATTGACTTAGAGGACACCACTGGTGTCTCCTTCAGAACCCGGCCCCTGCTGGCAGGGAGAAATCCCCACTCCTCTAGCAGTCAGGGTCTTCTCTGTTCATCACCATGGTGTGAGAGCAGAGCACAGTGTTTTCTCCCAACTCATTATCCAAAGAAAATACTACTTCACGTGACACACCCTGTGACAGCACTGTCTTAGCAGAGAACTTAATCACTAGCCCACGTTTCAATCTTTAAGTCTCAGGACACAGCAAATATTCACATTTCCTAACGAATACACCCAATCAACCACCTGACTATACAAGCAACACTAGTGATGGGAAAGAGACACATTCATGTCGGCTCCCTTTGTGATTCGAACCTGGGTGCTCACTTTGGGGTGGAGGGACGCCTCTGTGAGAGTCAACTGGGAAGTTCAATACTTCTGCCTGGAAATACTATGTTCCTTAGTAGTTACAAGTCTAGAAAGTACATTATGTCTAAAGCCAAAATGTCAAGTCTTACCTGTTCCTATTTTCAAATACAACGGTACTTCTAAAAGCTCATAAAATATAGAAAAGTTTATTTTGACTCAAAAAATTCAGAATGTACATTTCCCATGAACTTCTGAGATACTCTCACACACGGTAACAATCTTTTCTACCACACTCCCGGAACCTTCATCTCTCTGTGGCTGTGGTCATTTTTTAAATACTGTAACTCCTCTGACAGTCCCCCTGTCAAGAGGCAGCGTCCAGTCACTGTCCTTGATTGCCGGCTGGCCTGTGACTTGCTTCTCCAAGAGAGGAGGAGGCCGAAGTCTGCTGTGTGACTTCAAAGGCCAGCTCACAAGGCGGCACTCCACCTGGCTCTCCCTTCCCAGGCCTTTCAAACTCCCAGCTGCCCCAGAAGGAAGCCTTCTACCCGAGAGAGCACACAGAGGACCTCCAGCTTTCCAGACGCCAGCTGAGTGAGGCTTCCTTCCGGATGAATCCAGTTACCACCAATTTCCACTCCCAAGAAGCACAGAGCCAGCCCAGGACTCTGAGATCATAATAAATGAGCATCGTGTTTCCCCTCAAGCTCAGGGTGGTTTACTGCCTAGCAATAAAAAAGTCAGGATGAGGATCAAAGAAGACCTCAACATAGTCTTGTGCTCTGGTTCTATAGGTTACAAATTCTTTGATATATTTATGTTAATAAAGCCTCATTTATGACTCCTCTTTGATTAACTCCTTTTAGTAGTGCTATAAAACAAACACAACTTTATATAAATCACCTGCAAGCTTCCTTGGACATTTATTACAAATATCTTATTTACAAAACTAACCACAGATTCATCTTCACAGCAAATCTTTGCCCAAAATAAAAGATAATCCTTAAGTGTCATCACCACATTTTTGTCTACCCTAGTGACGAACGTAACACTGACAAGCCAACTCTCCACAGTCACATCCAGTAACACTCACTGATACATGCTCTCACTTCCTCAACCCTTGAGTCAGGAGCCTACCTAAAGAAACAAAAGCTGACAAGGCCAAACCCTTCACCAACACTGACCTCCCAGGAAAATGCTCTGCAAACATCCCCGCGAGTGTAACAAATACAAAACCTGGCCAGTCACTTCCACATCCTCTATGGTGAAGCTAATGGCCACCTTAGGGTTTTAGCAGACAATACAACGCAAACCAATGCAAAATATTTGCTAGGTACAATTGCAAATCCCAACAGAAGGTGCAAGACTTCATGAGCTAGGCAGATATATTGAAATTCCTCAAAACACACATACATACCTCTGACAAATGATAATATCATGCCTAGAACTAAGTTACTGAAAATTTTAACACAATTCTGCTTTGACATAGATTGATCTGAGTATCAAGTAACTATGGCCCTTTTTAAGATTATTTACTAGAAAGGCAAATGAGAGACAGAGACAAAGACAGAGTGAGCCATTTTCTACCACCTGGTTCACTCTCCAAATGACCACAACAGGCAGTGCTGAGCCAGGCGGAAGCCAGGATCCTGGAACTCCACCCAGGTCCCCCACAGTCATGGCAAGAGCCTAAGCATTCGGGCCATCTTCTGCTACTTTCCAGGCACATTATTCAGGCCATCTTCTGCTACTTTCCAGGCACATTAGCAGAGAGCTGGATCAGAAGCACAGCAACTGGACGTGAACCCGTCCTCCGATAGGGGGTACCAGCTTTACACGCAGCAGCTTCATCCACTGTGCCAATGCTGGCCCTACAGATTTTTTTGGGGAAAAAAAATGACACCATGATAAAATTAAATGAGAACAAATGCAGTGTGTGAACCCTGAATTCTGACTTTAAAAGCCCCACTATTACAGATATATTGAGAACAGGTGGAGGAACAAATGACAAATTAAGAAATTTTTATTTCTTTAAGTGCCTCATATTTAGGAGACATGAGCACATGTATTGAAAGATGAAATATTGGCGCCGGCATTGCGGTGCAGCAGGTTAAAAGCCCCAGCCTGCAGCACTGGCATCCCATATAGGCACCGGTTTGAATCCAGCTGCTTGACTTCTAATCCACCTCCCTACTAATGCACCTGGGAAAGCAGCAGAAGATGGTCCAAGTCCTTGGGTCCCTGCACCTTCAAAGGAGACCTGGAAGAAGCTGCTGGTTCCTTGCTTTGGATCTGCTCAGCTCTGGCCACTACAACCGTTTGGGGAGTGAACCGGCGCTCATGCTCACTCGCGCTCTCTCTCTCTCACCCTCTCTCTGTAACCTTGTCTTTCAAGTAAATATAATAAATATTGAAAAATCAAGATGAAATACTACAATGTCTGCAACTTCAAAGTTATTGACAAATATTTTTCAAATGACAAAATGTTAATTACTAGATCGAAGACATAATGAGGTAAATCACTATTCACTTTCAACTTTTCTGCATGTTTTCAAAATGTTTAAAATAGAAAGTGAGAAAAAGAGATAAATAAAAGTCAACCTCACCAAAGAAAAATGAACACCCACAAATACAAACACACAGATCAAGGATCACCATTTTCAGAGGACCTCCTAACACAAAATACGGACAGGTGGAAAAAAGGCAAGGGAACTTATAATGTGCTACCTCTCAATGTTATGGGGACTAATATTACATGAAGGGAAAAATTCAAACAATTTAATCATTCTTTATTCTTCTCTTAAAAATAAATTATTTAGGCTGGCGCCGCAGCTCAATAGGCTAATCCTCCGCCTTGCGGTGCCAGCACACTGGGTTCTAGTCCCAGTCAGGGCGCCAGATTCTGTCCTGGTTGCCCCCTTTCCGGGCCAGCTCTCTGCTGTGGCCCGGGAGTGCAGTGGAGGATGGCCCAAGTGCTTGGGCCCTGCATCCCATGGGAGACCAGGATAAGCACCTGGCTCCTGCCTCAGGATCAGCGCGATGCGCTGGCCGCAGTGCGCCACGGCGGCCATTGGAGGGTGAACCAACGGCAAAGGAAGACCTTTCTCTGTCTCTCTCACTGTCCACTCTGCCTGTCAAAAATAAAAATTTTTTAAAATAAATTATTTATTTACTTGAAAGGCAGAGTTAGAGACAGAGAGGAAGGATGAGAGAGAGAGAGAGAAAGAGATCTTCCATCCACTGGTCATTCCCCCAAATGGCCACAATAGCCAGAGCTGGGGCCAATCCAAAACCAGGAGCCAGGAGCTTCTTCTGGGTCTCCCATGTGAGTGCAGAGGCCTAAGTTTCTTGGGCCATCTTCCACCGCTTCTCAAGCACATTAGCAGGGAGCTGATTAGAAGTGCAGCATTCGGGACTCACACAGGTGCCCATATGGGATACTGGTATGCACCAGCCCCGTTTATATTTATTTATTTGAACACATTTATAAGAACTAATTTTTACTGAAATATTTTGCTTGCTTTTGAAGTCCAAACCGACTTAATAAGAATATATACTAAGGGGCTGGCATTCTGGCACAGCAAGTTAAGCTGCTGCCTAAAACAATGGCATCCCCAATCCAGTGCTGGCTGCAGTGCCATCAGATCCTGTTCCCTAATATTAGCACCTGTGAAGGCCGTGAAGGACGGCCCAAGTGCCTGGGCCCCTGCACCCATGTGGGAGACCCCAATGGAGTTCTGGGCTCCTGACTTTGGTTTGGACCAGTCCCAGTCATTGTGGCCATTCGGGCTGGGAAGCAGCGGATGAGATCAATCTCTTTCAAATAAAGCTTCAAAGGCAGGAGCGGGGGCAACACGGCGCACAGCAGGTTAAGCCACCACCTGTGACGCCAGCATCTCCTGAGTGATCTTTCAAGTCTCCACTGCTCCACGTCTGATCCAGATCCCTGCTGACGCAGCTAGGAAAGCAGCAGAAGATGGTCCAAGTGCTTGGGCCCCTGCCACCCACAGAGAAGACCCAGATGGGAATTCTAGGCTCCTGGCTTGGGCCTGGCCCAGCCCCAGCTGTTACGGCCATTTGGAGAGTGAAGTCTCTCCCTCTGTCTCTTTAATTCTGTCTTTCAAACAAATAAATCTTTAAGTTTAAAAAAAAAAAAAAAAAGCACTAATTTACGGAGGTACTAAGGATGCAAAGACAACACTGTGCCTGATCTCAAAGATCACCTCCCAGCTCTCCCAGATGGCACCAACAGGCTCATACCAAAGGAAGGGCCCTGGGGCCAGCACTGTGGCACAGCAGGTGAAGGTGCCTGCAGCAGAGGCATCCCATATGAGCACTGGTTCAACCCCTGACCATTTCCCATCCAGCTCCCTGTAATGCACCTGGGAAAGCAGTGGAAGATGGCCCAAGTCCCCTGCACCCTCCTCGTGGGACACTCGGATGAAGCTGGCTCTGGAAAACCAGCAAATGGTTTGCCTCTCTGTCTATGTAACTCTTTCAAATAAATTCATTTAGAAAAAAAGCAGCTCTGAACCAGAAATGAGAACATAATAAATCATTTATTTAGAGATATTACAAACAGTTCAGTCAGGTTTCCAATTTATTTGTAACCGATTACAATTGTTTGTAAGACTACATTTCAAGTAGATGAAATACATGGATATTAAACACTACATAAATTTTAAAAAAGCATTTATGCAAAAGAAACGTGTCAGCAGAATGTGAGCTCTACTGAGGTAGGAATTTTTGCCTCTCTTCTTTGATGTAGTCCAAATATCTGGTCCAAAACAAGCCCTCAATAGGGGGTCAGTGCTGTGGTGCAGCAGGTTAACGCCCTGGCCTGGCATCCCATATGAGCGCCAGCATCCCATATGAGTGCCGGTTTGAGACCCAGCTGCTCCACTTCCGGTCCAGCTTTCTGCTATGGCCTGGGAGGGCAGAGGAGGATGGCCCAAGTCCTTGGGACCCTGCACCCACGTGGAAGACTGGGAAGAAGTTCCTGGCTCCTGATCAGTGCAGCTCTGGCCGTTGTGGCCAATCGGGGAGTGAACCATCAGATGGAAGACCTCTCTCTCTCTCTTTCTCTCTGCCTTTCCTCTGTGTAGCTCTTTCAACTAAATGAATAAATCTTTAAAAAAAAAAAAACTCAATAAACACTTGCTAACATTGAACAACTGAAACTTTTTAAAAAGATTTATTTAAAAGACAGGGTAATAAGGCCGGCGCCATGGCTCAACAGGCTAATCCTCTGCCTTGCGGCGCCAGCACACCGGGTTCTAGTCCCGGTCGGGGCGCCGGATTCTGTCCCGGTTGCCCCTCTTCCAGGCCAGCTCTCTGCTGTGGCCCGGGAGTGCAGTGGAGGATGGCCCAGGTGCTTGGGCCCTGCACCCCATGGGGAGACCAGGAAAAGCACCTGGCTCCTGGCTCCTGCCATCGGACGATCGCGGTGCGCGGGCTGCAGTGCGCCATCCGCGGCGGCCATTGGAGGGTGAACCAACGGCAAAAGGAAGACCTTTCTCTCTGTCTCTCTCTCTCACTGTCCACTCTGCCTGTCAAAAAATAAATAAATAAATAAAATAAAAAATAAAAAAAATAAATAAAAGACAGGGTAATAGAGAAAGAGACAAAGATTAAGATTTTCTATCTGCTAGTTCACTCCCCAAATGCCTACAATAGCCATGGCTGGGACAAGCTGAAGTCACAAGCCAGGAACTCCATCAGGATCTCTCACATGAGCTGCAGGGACCCAAGTACTTGAGCCATCAACTATTATCTCCCAGGTGCACTGGCAGGAAGCTGGATCAAAAGTGGAGCAGGGGCCAGCTCTGTGGCATAGTGGGTAAAGCCACCAACTGTAGTGATGACATACCATATGGGTGCTAGTTCGAGTCCCTGATGCTACACTTCCAGCTCCCTGCTAATGCCCCTGGAAAAGCAGCGGACTATTGCCTACATGCTTGGACCCCCGCCCCCACAAAGCCGACCTGGCAGAAGTTCCTGATTCCTGGCTTTGGTCTGATCCAGCCCTAGCTGTTGCAAACATTTGAGACGTGAACCAGCAGATAGAACTGTCTGTCTCTGTTGCGCTCTTTAAAAATACTTATTATTTATTTATTTGAAAGTCAAAGTTACAGAGAGAGAGGGAGAGACACACAGAGAGAGTTCCTCCATCCCACTGGCTCACTCCCCAAATGACTGCAATGACTGGGGCAGGGCCAGGCAGAAGCCAGGAGCTTCTTCCTTGTCTCCCATGTGGGTGCAGGGGCCCAAGCACCTGGGCCATCTTCTACTGCTTTCATAGGAAGTGAAGCAGCCGGGACTTGAACTGGCATTCATATGGTATGCTGCCGTAACAGTGACGTAACAGTGACTCTACCCACTGTCCCATAAAGCCAGCCCCCTCCCCACTCTCCTCCCTCTGTCTCTCCCATTCTCTCTGTAACTCTTTCAAATAAAGCAAGTCAATCTAAAAAACAAAATCTACAGAATTAACCTTAAACAAAGAATTTCAGTTCATGTGAGAAGTTTTTTTTTGGGGGGGGGGGGGCTTAATGAAATCAAATCACTATTATTTATTCAAAGCGTTCCATGTTCCTATTTTAGATGAATATCTAACTAAACTAAAACACTCCCCTAGGAATTTATTCTTTCTCTATTAAAATAATACTCTAAATTAATGACATATAAAATACCGAATCATAAAGAGGGGCCAGTGTTGTGGCTCAGTGGATTAAGACACCACATATAACACCAGCATCCCATTTGAGTACCAGTTCAAGTCCTGGCTGCTCTACTTGAGATCCAGCTCCCTGCTAACATACACGGGAAAGCAGCAAAAGATCACTCAAATACTTGGGCTCCTGCCACCCACATGCAAGACCCAGATGGAGTTCTTGGCACCTGACCCAGACCATCATGGCCATTTGGGGAGTGAACCAGAGGATCAAAGATCTGTCTCTCCATATCTCTCTAACTCTGACTTTCAAATAAATACTTTAAAAAATAAGCAACTATTTAATGACTTCAAGTATATACATATATATATATATATATACACACACACACACACACACATACACAAGAAGATACACAGTATGTGCATATATTAATAAAGAACTAATATAGGGGCTGGTGCTGTGGCACAGCAGGTTAAAGCCCCAGCCTGCAGCGCCGGCACCCCATATAGGTGCCAGTTCAAGTCCTGGCTACTCCACTTCCACTCCAGCTCTCTGTTATGGTCTGGGAAAGCAAAAGATGGCCCATGTTCTCAGGTCCCTGTATTCGTGTGGGAGACCCCAAAGACACTACTGGCTCCTGGCTTCGGATCAGCTCAGCTGTGGCCGTCGCAGTCATTTGGGGAGTGAACCAATGGAGGAAGATCTCTTTCTACCTAACTTTGCCTTTCAAATATATAAAATAAAATCTTTGAAAAAAAACTACATTTACATTGTGTATATTAGAGAAAGAACTTCCTGTACCTTTTCTAAACAGAGAGTTATATGGGCCAGGCTTGTGGCACAGTGGGTTAAGCTGGTACCCGCAATGTAGAAATCCCACAGAGTCTCTGCTTCCAATCCAGCTCTCTGCTGATGGGCCTGAGAAAGCAGCAGATGGCCCCCTGTACCCACATGGGAGACCTGGATGGAGTTCCAGGCTTTAAAAAATTTTTTTTTATTTTATTTATTTGAAAGACAGTTACAGAGAGACAGAGAGGTCGGCCTTCCATCCACTGGTTCACTCCCCAGATGGCCGCGATGGCTAGAGCTGCACCGATCCGAAGCCAGGAGCCAGGAGCTTCTTCAAGGTTTCCCACAGGGTGCAGGGGCCCAAGGACTTGGGTCATCTTCTACTGATATCTAAGGCCACAACAGAGAGCTGGATTGGAAGAGGAGCAGCCGGGTCAAATGGGATGCCGGCGCTTCAGGCCAGGGTGTTCACCCGTTGAGCCACAGCACCAGCCCCAGGAGTTCCAGGCTCTTGGCTTCAACCTGGACTAGCCCTGGCTATTGTGGCCATTTGGGGAGAGAAGCAGTGGATAGACAGTATCTCAATATCTAGGTCTCTATTTCTCTGTCACCCTGCCTTTCAAATAATAATGAAATCTTTGAAAAGAGAAAAAAAAATAAAGCTGAGTTAATGTAGGGTCTAGTTTTTGCCATTTAACTAAACACTCCAACCCTCAATTTTCCCAGCACCAGGCAAGCATTGTGCCGGAGAAGGTTAAGTCGCTGTTTGGAATGACACTAGCTAGCATCCCCTATAAGTGCCAGTACTAGTCCCAGCTGCTCCACTTCCGATCCAGCCCCCCACTAATGCACCTAGGAATGCTGAGGAAGATGGCCCAAGTGCTTGGGCCCCTACCACCCATGAGAGACACCTGGATGGAGTGTTTGGCTCCTAGCTTCAGTCTGGTGCAGACCTGGCTGTTCTGGCCATTTGGGAAATGAACTGGTAGATAGAAGAGGTATCTCTACCTTCTTTTTCTGTCTCCATCTCCCTCTCCCTCTCCCTCTCCCTTTCTCTATCTCTCTCTCTCTCTCTGCTCCCCATCCCTCCTTCCTTCCTCTCCCTATGTTTTCCAAATATTTTTTTAAAGATTCTCCAGCTGCAAAATAAAACCCTAAAATCTTCCTTTGTGTTTTGAAGAATAACTCAAAAATGACTTTCTACTCAGCAGTGCCCAGGCACAGGTAGTCAATTATTATAGCATAATACACAGAAAGGTAACAGGTACCTTGGAAAACAGTTCTCACTGGTCACTTGCCAGTTTTAGGACCTCCTAAACAGACTTCCCGAAGAGAAGAGCCACAGCCTCAACCCACCAAAAAATCAAACACTGTAAACCCCAGGAGGTAACGGACATTTGTACTGCCTGTGCTTTTCCTTTGAGCACACTAGTTCCAATGAGCTTGTGCCACACAAAACCTTCCTGCACTAAATTTTTATGGGAAAGTGTCATTAAAAGAGACAGTAATTGAGCTAAATTCATGCAGGTCAAATTAAATCCACCAGCCTTAGTAGTTTAAAATAAAAAGGGAAAAATAGAACAAAACAAATAAAAACAGAACTATGAAACATGGTGGGAAGAGTTTAGACAGAACTATTCTGTGCCCACTACTCCTAAATACCTATTAAGAGTACAGAAAGGGCAGAAGAGCAGGTTTGAGGCAGGAAGTAACAATCAAACCTTGAAATTGCAGAGTGGGTTAATTACCATATGTCAAACACAACTCATAAAGCAGCATCCATCCTATAGTCACACAGACTCAACTTCCGGACATCAAATGCAGCTCATCTTACAAATGAGTAAAGTGAGACTCATGGCAGGAAAATGACTTATGACTTGCCCAAGATTACACAACCACTGATGGAAGGACCAGGCCTCTCACGTTCAACTCTACTCTTTGCAGTTCTCAGAGTCATGGCCTACTGCACATCTTTCCAACACACAGAAACACTCCCATACTCGGATAAGAATTGTACTGTGATAACAAACATTTTTACTGTCTGAATAAGTGAATATCATACTTGTCAGGCACTTGACACAACAACTATGGTAAAACAAATCTTTCAAGCCGGCGCCATGGCTCAACAGGCTAATCCTCCGCCTTGCAGCGCCAGCACACCGGGTTCTAGTCCCGGTCGGGGCACCGGATTCTGTCCCGGTTGCCCCTCTTCCAGGCCAGCTCTCTGCTGTGGCCCGGGAGTGCAGTGGAGGATGGCCCAAGTGCTTGGGCCCTGCACCCCATGGAAGACCAGGAAAAAGCACCTAGCACCTGGCTCCTGCCATCGGATGAGCGTGGTGCGCCGGCCGCAGCGCGCCGACCGCAGCAGCCATTGGAGAGTGAACCAATGGCAAAAGGAAGACCTTTCTCTCTGTCTCTCTCACTGTCCACTCTGCCTGTCAAAAAAAAAAAATCTTTCAAAGATAAATACTTATTATAAAACATAAAAATATTAAGGATACATTAATTTAGAAATGTATTTGTGCTATTTCATATCACTTTAGAGTCTCAGACTAAGTGTGATACAAAATTCTACATCCATTAACACAGTTCACATCACATGAATATAAATATATATATACACACTTCACATGATTATATGGATATATATATCTCCACACATAATCTTGAAATAGTTACTAGCAATCCACCATATGAAATTTCATGACACTTTAGTCTCACAATAGACATCTCTGTGCTAAGTCATCCTGGCTGCACTTAAGGAGGTTATGGGGTTAACCTCGGCCTGTGCGCAAGGAACAAACACCGAGGTGCAGAAACTCTTCAAAGCACACCCCCCCCCCCCCCCCCCGCCAGCTCCCAAAGTCCACTCTCTCCAAGCATTAAATCAAAGCACTGGGACGAGGCAACCTGTTTTCCCAGCCACAGGAGCCATAACTTCCGTGTCTTCTTATCCCAGGATGGAATCTTTTGCAAACAAAAAGCAAATTAAAAAAAAAAAAAAACCAGCAGCTATATATATGTAAACTGTTCTTATTCAGTGCAAGAGAGCCAAACTATTTTTTAAAAGACTAATTTATTTGTTTATATGAAAGCCAGAGTTCACACAGAGGGAAAGAAGATAGAGAGAGGGAGAGACAGAGCAATCTTCCATCCACTGGTTCACTCTCCAACTGGCTGCAATGGCAAGAGCAGGGCCGGTCCAGAGCCAGAAGCTTCCTTCACATTCCCCATGCAGGTGGCAAGGGCCAAGCATTGTGTCATCTTCCGCTGCCTTTCCCAGGCACATCAGCAGAGAGCAGCCAGGACTTGAACCAGCATCCTTAAAATTAGTCAATGTCGCAGGCAGCGGGTTTCATCTGCTATACCACAGTGCTGGTCCCCAAAACTATTTTAAAACTTGTATCAACACAGGGGGCCAGCATTGTGACATAGCTGCTACCTACAACGTCAGCAGCCCATACGGGTGCCAGTTCATGTTCCAGATGCTCCACTTCTGATCATGGCCTGGGAAAGCAGCAGAGGATGGCCCAAGTGGCAAGGCCCCTGCACCCATGTGGGAGACCTGGATGAAGCTCCTGGCTTCAGCCGGCTCAGCCCTGGCCATTGCTGTCACACGGGGCGTGAACCAGCAGATAGAAGATCTCCCTCTCCCTCTCCCTCTCATTCTGTCATTCCCTCTCTGTATAACACTTTCAAATAAATAAAAAATCTTTAATAAAAAAAAAAACTATCAGCATCAAATACAGGCACCTATGATGAAGGCCTGGCTGCTGACAGCATCTTCAATGCCTATAAACCAAAATTCATTAGCCTAAGAGAATTCAAGCCTCCACTGGAAATTCCAGTCTCCGGCCCCTGTAAACTTGTCTTCAAAGTCCTTCCCAAGGGCACCCAGATTCAACCGCTGTACCTTCGTCCCTGGTCGCTAATATCATCAGCACTTAAGTGTATATTTAAATGTCCCTTTCCCTAGCAAGCTGCAAGTTCCAGAAACATCAACTTTGTATCTTAATGTACACAACTTAGTAAAATATTTATTGAATTGAGTAAAATAATTAAATTTCTTTTTCCATTCCCTTTGTTCAAGTTTTTCCATTTATCAACAAAATTAGGTAAAAGAAATTAGAAAACCACACACACTTTTCTTTTTCTCCCTCTGAGCCATTCAATATCACAAAAACCCTTTTCCTTACCACAATCCCAAGAGCACAGAAATGGAGAGAAAAAAATCTAAATGATCTCATCTAACTCTCACATTATAAACGATTTCTATAAAGGTCACACGGTCAGGGTCAGATAGAAAAACAAATCCCAGATCTTACTACTCCCAATCTATATTCTGTTCACCATCACAGAGCAGCCCACAGGGACAGACTGACGGAAAGTTAGTAACTGCAGAGTGTAAATCTCAACCATCTAACATCACCACTTAGGGGCAGGCATTTGGAGCAGCAGTTCCAGACACACACATCTATCCAAGTGCCTGGGTTTGATTCCCAGCTCCTGACTCCAACTTCCTGCTGATGCACACCTGGGAGGCGGCAGGTGGCTGTGTCCCCACCAACCTGTGGAAAATCTGGATTAGTCCCGACTCCGGTATTTGCAGGGTGAACCAGCAGATGGGTTCTCTGACTCTTGTCTCTCTGCTTGTCAATAATTATTTAAAAAATACTTTCTAAAAATATCAAGTTTTCTTTAAATTTGTGTCTTCCAAATTTCTCTTCTATATTAATAGAAATAAACAATTTTCAAAAACACATATAGGAAAAAAGTTCCTTTCTATGTCTAGTACTTTGACAAGGATGCCAAAATTATCTGGCAGAATTAAGATTATCTGGCAGAATTGGAGGAAACTGGGGGAGGGTGCACAGGACCGCTCTACTGTTTTTGCAAACTCGATAGAGTCTGTACCTATTTCCAAATAGAAAGTCAGAGAAACAATACATGGCATACTCATCTTATGTTACTCTCTAAGCCCACTAATCTATAACCTCACTCTTCTCTAAACTTTCCAAGTTAAAAAAAAAAAAAATTTCCAAACACTTTTTAGCCCAAAGTTCAAGAAAGGACTGGTGCAGCAAGCTGGGCCAGCTACCCCAGGCCTAGCACAAAGTCTGCACCTGAGCAGCACACCAGCATTTGCTGAGCAAGGACTACGACGCTAACGCTGCTCTCAAGCTCAGAGCAGGCAACAGCAGGGCACGCAACACTTGCAAAGGCCATTGCGGACTACCTGGGGAATGATCCTCACAGTCTGCTACTGGTCTATGAACCAACACTCACCTGTGCTTGAAAAGCTGTCCTGAGGAGGATGTGCTACTCATGTAACAAACTGAATTATTTTCAATTTCACGGTAAAAACAAAAATAGTCTACCCTCACACCTTCTCTCTTAGTAGGATAAAAGATTTCCTAGCATTTTAGTTTTGCCTGCACACACACAGATCCACACATGCATGCATGTACACCCTCACAAAATCAAGGAGCAGGAAAACAGCCTATTCTCAGACAGCTATGGAACCTGTAATCTGCGGAGGAAAGAAGCCTTATTTGCTGTTACCAATTAAACTCACGACAAAGCAAAGCAGACGAGAGCTTGCTGCACAGAGCTCTTCAAGCTCCGGCGCTCCGGAGGATGCTGGCCCACGGACACCATGTGCATCAAGTACTCTCCGACCTGGGACCAGCCGCCACAATAACTAATGTTACTACTACTTGGTTAGGTTTTGTTCCTTACAGAACTGCAATATTACTATCAGAAAAACCTTCACTAAAAAAATGTAGTTAAACTACATTTGTGTCTTCCAAATTTCTCTTCTATATTAATAGAAATAAACAATTTTCAAAAACACATATAGGAAAAAAGTTCCTGTCTATGTCTAGTACTTTGACAAGGATGCCAAAATTACCTGGCAGAATTAAGATGTGACCATTGGAGGAAACTGGGGGAGGGTGCACACCCCGAAAGTTGCTCTTACCTCTCAAGAATGTCCCAGCATTTCCCAAAAGAAGACTGAATCTTCTTGTCAACTGAACAGGCTTCTCACACTCAGAGAAGTGAGAGGTCCAGAGAAGCAAAGCGCCATACAAACTACCTTAAGAGCTCCCACCGCTCAGGTCCATTCTGGAGGTAGCACGGCCGCCCACCACCTACTGACTCCTGTCTCTGGGGTGACACTCCTGTCCACGTGCTGTAGCTTCCAGCTCTCACAGAACGCTGAGCGGCTGCCAACACACTCCGTCCACACGTCACCTCTGACCTGGGCACTGTCAACTGCTGACTTCTGCTGCAGGACACTCACTCCTGGTTCTGCACCTGCTCAGCAGTAACGATAACGGAATCCTAACAGGGAATGCCAGCAATTCGCATTCACCCTCCTGCTGGCAACTACAGAAGAGCAAAACTGTTCCCATACTCCCTGACAAGAACAACCACAGAAACACAAGCACCAAGAACTCTCTCTCCTTCAGCCACTCTACACAGACCAAGCAGAGCACCTGAGAAGTCTAAAAATGTAACTCCTGAAGGAAAACATCAGTGGATTTCTTGCAGTAGATTAAACACACTAGAAACAAAAGCACACTAAGAAAATGAACACTTAAGTTAAACATGCCCATAATTCAATAAAAATCACTTGATGGGTGCTTGCTTTAAAGGTTTCAAGAGGGTTTCTGGACGCAGGTGATGACCGCATTAGCTGGACAAGTTCAATCATTTTTGGACAAAAAACAAAGCTACTACTATCACATGCGAGATCAGATAATCAACTGCACAAGCCCAATATCTCTATCCCTGAAGCCTTTCATTTAAAAAAAAAAAAAAAAAAACAGAGCAAGGCACAGCAGGTTAAAGCTGGGGGGGGGGATGCCGATTCAAGTCCTGGCTGTTCCTCTTCCGATCCAGCTCTCTGCTGTGGCCTAGAAAGCAGTATAAGATGGCCCAAGTGCCTGGGCCCCTGCACCCATGTGGGAGATCCAGAAGCAGCTCCTGACTGCTGGCTTCGGGTTGGCGCAGCTCCGGCTGTTGCGGCCATCTAGGGAGTGAACCAGCAGATGAAAGACCTCTCTCTCTGTCTCTACCTCTCTCTGTAACTCTGTCTTTTAAAGAACTAAAATAAATCTTAAGTTTTTATCATTTAGATCTTTTTTAAAAAAGATTTTTTATTTATTTGAAAGTCAGATTACACAGAGAAAGGAGACACAGTGAGAGAAGGAGGGGCAGAGAGAGAGAGGTCTTCCATCCACTGGTTCACTCGCCAAAAGGCTGCTACAGCCGGCACTGTGCTGATTCAAAGCCAGGAACCAGGTGCTTCCTCCTTGTCTCCCATGTGGGTGCAAGTGCCCAAGCACCTGGGCCATCCTCCACTGCTTTCCCAGGCCACAGCAGAGAGCTGGACTGGAAGAGGAGCAACCGGGACTAGAACCCACGCCCACACGGGATGCCGGCACCGCAAGCAGAGGATTAACCAAGTGATCCACAGCGCAGGCCCCTGAAATTTAGTTATAAGGCTTACAAAACCCATCCTCCTCCTCTTCTCACATCACAACACCAGTCATTACAGAAAAGCACCCCATCACCGTGCACCATGCCTATAACTAACAGTGTCTTGGAGATGACCCCAGACAAATGGCCTGGATATTTGGATTAAGTTAAAGCCCTCATCACTGAAGACTAGCCATCCAGAATATAACCATTACATTTAATAGAATTCTTTTTTTTTTTTTTTGACAGGCAGAGTGGATAGTGAGAGAGAGAGACAGAGAGAAAGGTCTTCCTTTGCCGTTGGTTCACCCTCCAGTGGCTGCCGCGGACGGCGCGCTGCGGCCGGCGCACCGTGCTGATCCGATGGCAGGAGCCAGGTGCTAGGTGCTTTTTCCTGGTCTCCCATGGGGTGCAGGGCCCAAGCACTTGGGCCATCCTCCACTGCACTCCTGGGCCACAGCAGAAGGCTGGCCTGGAAGAGGGGCAACCGGGACAGAATCCGGTGCCCCGACCGGGACTAGAACCCGGTGTGCCGGCGCCGCAAGGCGGAGGATTAGCCTGTTGAGCCACGGCGCCGGCCTACATTTAATAGAATTCTAAGATATAATCTCTTACATATCAATAAACTCTTACATTTTTTCTTGACAACAAAATTTCATGTTAATTATAAAACATTAGTATACGTAGATAGAATATATGTGTATGTGTGTGTATGAATGTATGAATGACTTTCCTATGAAAAATATTATAAAAACTTGGGAGAAAAATTTCAAGTAAGAGACAGGCAGTGGGCCTAATAGTTAAGATACCACTTGGACTGCCAGTATCCTACATTTGGGTGCCTGGGTTTGATTCCCTGCTCACCTTCTGATCCAGCTTCCTGATAACATAGGTATACAAAACTATACCCAGGGGGCCGGTGTTGTGGCACAGCCCTGGCCTGAGGCGCCGGCATCCCATAAGGGCGCACAGTCTAGTCCTGACTGCTCCTCTTCTGATCCAGCTCTCTGCTGTCGCCTGGGAAAGCAGATGATGGCCCAAGTCCTTGGGACCCTGCACCCATGTGGCAGACTCAGAAGAAGTTCCTGGCTTCTGATCGGGCAGCTCCGGCCATTGGGGTCATTGGGGAGTGAACCAGGAGATGGAAGACCTCTCTCTCTGTCTACCTCTCTCTGTAACTCTTTCAAAGAAATAAAATAAATCTTAAAAAAAAAAAAAAAAAAAAACAACTGGCCGGCGCTGCGTTTCAATAGGCTAATTCTCCACCTGCAACGCCAGCACCCCAGGTTCTAGTCCCGGACAGGGCGTTGGATTCCGTCCCGGTTGCTCTTCTTCCAGTCCAGCTCTCTGCTGTGGCTCAGGAAGGCAGTGGAGGATGGCCCAAGTCCTTGGGCCCTGCACCTGCATAGGAGACCAGGAGAAGCACCTGGCTCCTGCCTTTGGATCAGCGCGGTGCGCCGGCCGCAGCGGCCATTGGAGGGTGAACCAAAGGCAAAGGAAGACCTTTCTCTCTCTCTCTCTCTCTCTCTCTCTCACTGTCCACTCTGCCTGTCAAAAAAATATATATATATCCAGGATAACAATTATAGGAAAAAAATGAAAATATCCAAGAATAGAAAAATACACAAAATGGGGCCAGCATTATAGCATAGTGAGTAAAGCCTCTGCCTGTGGCACCAGCATACCATATGAACACAGGTTAGCGTCCCGGTTGCTCCACTTCTAATCCAGCTTCCTGCTACTGGCTTTGGAAAACAATGGAAGATGCTTGAGCCCTGCAACCATGTGGGAGACCTGGATGAAGCTCCTGGCTTCAGCCTGGCACAGCCCCTGCCACTTTGGTCACTTGGGGAGAGAACCAGCAGATGGAAGACCTCTCTCTCTGTAACTCTAACTTTCAAATAAATTAAAATAATAATATAAAAGCCAGCATTGTGGTGTTACGGTTAAGCCGCTGCCTGCAGTGCCGGCGTCCCATATGGGTGCTGGTTCTAGTCCCGGCTGCTCCACTTCCGACCCAGCTCCCTGCAAACACACCTGGGAAAGCAGCAGAAGATGGCCAAGTCCTTGGAGCCCTGCACCCATGTGGGAGACCTGGAGGAAGCTCCAGACTCCTGGTTTCGGATGGACTCGGCTCCAACCACTGCAACCATTTAGGGAGTGAACCAGCAGATGGAAGAGCAAGCTTGCTCATTCTCTCTTCCCCTCTAACTGCTTTTCAACTAAAATATACTTTAAAAAAATAAAATCCTTGAAAAGAAAAATACAGGAAAGTCAACAAAGTGCTATCAGTAACCGCGTAAAACTTTATCTAATTTTGATTTTCCATAGTTTATATCGGAATTTTTTGGTAATAAAGAACAGGGAGGGCCAGCGCCATGGCTGAACAGCCTAATCCTCCGCCTTGCGGCACCGGCACACCGGGTTCTAGTCCCGGTTGCCCCTCTTCCAGGCCAGCTCTCTGCTGTGGCCAGGGAGTGCAGTGGAGGATGGCCCAAGTGCTTGGGCCCTGCACCCCATGGGAGACCAGGAGAAGTACCTGGCTCCTGCCTTCGGATCAGCGCGGTGCGCCAGCCGCAGTGGCCATTTGAGGGTAAACCAACGGCAAAGGAAGACCTTTCTCTCTGTCTCTCTCTCACTGTCCACTCTGCCTGTCCAAAAAAAAAAAAAAAACAGGGAATGGGGCCTACGCTATGGCATAGGTTAAGCATAGGTTAAGCATATGGCATAGGTCAAGCCTCTGCCTTTGGCACCAGCATCCCATATGGGTGCTGGTTCGTGTCCCACTTTCTCTTCTTCTGATCCAGCTCCTTGCTAGCAGCCTGGAAAAAGCAGCGGAAGATGGCCCAAGTGCTTGGGCCCCAGCACCCACGTGGGTGACCTGTAAGAAGCTCCTGGCTCCTGGCTTCGGTCTTGCCCAGCTCCAGCCGTTGTGGCCATCTGGCGTGCACCAGCAGATGGAGGACTCTGCCCCCCTCACTCTATAACTCTGCTTCTCAAATAAATCTGAAACAAAACAAGCAAACTAACTAAAGGACGGGGAGCTACAAAATTAAGAGCAGGAAGAAAGCCAGAAATAGAAAGTAATCCAAATCTACACCAACTACAGGAAAGATTTAACAATTCTGTTAGGGCTGGGCATTATGATACGGCAGGTTAAGCCACCATTTGAAGACATTTGCATAGAAGTCCCAGCTCCTCCACTTCTTCGTTTTTTTATTAAAGATTTTATTTATGTATTTGATAAGTAGGGTTACAGACAGTGAGAGGGAGAGACGAAGAGAAAGGTCTTCCATTATTCACTCCCCAAATGGCTGTAATGGCCAGAGCTGGGCCTATCTGAAGTCAGGAGCCAGGTGCTTCTTCCTGGTCTCCCATGTGGGTGCAGGGGCCCAAGGACTTGGGCCATCCTCCACTGCTCTCCCAGGCCACAGCAGAGAGCTGGATTGGAAGAGGAACAGCCAGGACTAGAACGGCGCCCATATGGGATGCTGGCGCCACAGGCATTAACCTACTGTACCACGGCACCAGCCCCAACTCCTCCACTTCTGATTCACTTCCTGCTTATGCAGTGGAAGGCAGCAAGATGATGGCCCAAGCCACCCATATGGGAGACCCAGATTGAATTCCTGGCTTCTGCTGGTGCTTTGTCTCTCTGAACTCTGCCTTTCAAATCAATGGTAATTAAATCTTTACAGGAAAAAAAAAAAAAAGGCTTAAGAGTAATATTCAAGGGAAAACTTGCAAATCAACTACAAAATAATTCATCACAGTGAGCCAGAAGTAATCAATTCTGTGTTCTTAACCAGATGTACAATAAAATAAGGAGAAAGACGACGTTAAGTTAATCCTCCTGCAACACAAAACTGTTCCCTTCAACATGCAGTGTAAGACTACGCGAGTGTCAACCTGACAGTCTTCAGTGGTTAACTGTCCTGTGGAGACTACTTCCTAAACACCTTGCTGTTAGGGGAAAAAGTCCTGACCTCTCCTGACTTCATCCCAGGATCCTAGCTGTGCTCTCGTGCACCTTGTCATTCCCTTCCAAGTGTCTGCTTACTGCTGAGTCTACGACTTAGCCACTGGTTTCTCTATTTAAGAAACTGAATTGCCCTTGCTCGTTTTCATTTTCAATTTTATGTTTGGCTATGTTGTACTGTTTTTAATCCTTAAGCAGCTTCATTTAATCACTTTAGTTAACTGTAACTATACTTTTTCCAATTCAGTGTTTCTAGGTTTTTAAGTAACAATCTCAATAATCAAGTAGTGAGATTTCCCACTGATTTGAAGACGTGAACTCTATCCCACACAGCCTAAATACTTGAAAATTCTGTTAAACACTTCCTCATGGTGCAACACTCCTGAAGTTCAGGCAGCTTTCAACTGCTACAACCTCTACCCACCACAATCTTTGCTTGGCTCCACATACTCTGGCATACTTGTGCCTCCTACTGAGAGGGCAACGACATGGCTGAGGTTTTTTCCTTCTTTTTTAATTTATCTTTTACTTATTTGAAAGGCAGAGTTACAGAGAGAGATCTTCCATTTACGGGTTCACTCCTAAATGGCAATGGCCAGGGCTACGGCGACCTGAAGCCAGGAGCCAGGAGCTTCTTCTGGGTCTCCCATGTGGGTGCTTCCCCAGGCACATGAGCAGGGAGCTGGATCAGAAGTGGGGCAGCCAGCACAGGAACCAGCGCCCACGCCAGTTGGTGTTCCAGGCTTTACCTGCTATGCCACAACAATGGCTCTCTGGCTGAGTCTTAATTAAAAACCAAAAGTTCTTGGCCCACGCCGCAGCTCACTATGCTAATCCTCCACCTGTGGTTCTAGTCCTGGTCGGGGCGCCAGTTCTGTCCCGGCTGCTCCTCTTCCAGTCCAGCTCTCTGCTGTGGCCCGCTTGAGTTGGGGCCAGTGTTGTGGCACTACCTGTGATGCCAGCATTCGAGTCCCAGCTGCTCCACTTCAATCCAACTCCCTGCTAAAGCACCTGGGAAAGCAGCAGAAGATGGCCCAGATACATGGGCTCCTGCACCCAGCTGGGAGACCTGGAAAAAGCTCCTGGTTCCTGACTCCAGCCTGGCCCAGCCCCAGCCATTGTCTGAGGAGTGAACCAGTGGATGGAAACTCTGTGTCTTCCTTTAATTCTGCCTTTGAAATAAATATTTTATTATAATTTGCTTGTACTGTTTTTCATAAAAGTCATTTCCACCGACTTTTCCATCTTTATGCAGTGAAGATAATCTGCAACAGGGCTTCTCAATCTCAACACAACCGACCTTGGGGCTGACTGGGTAGCTCTTTGCTGCAGGGGGCTATCCTGTGCACTGCAGGATACCGAGCACCATCTCCAGCCTCTACCAGTTCCGAGTCAACTGCAAAGCCACACCTGCCACAGCTGAAGAGCAATCCACACAGGGAGCAGCAGTTAAGCCACCTGGGATCCATATCCATGGGCTGGGATCTATATCCATGGGCTGGGATCCATATCGGACCACTGGGTTCAAGTCCAGGCTCTGCTCTCCATTGCAGCTTCCTGCTAATGCACACCCTGGGAGGTAGCAGGTGATGGATGGCTCAAGTATGTGGGTCCCTGACACCTACAGAGGTGACCAGAGTGGGTTCTGGACTCCCGGCTTCTGCCTGGTCCAGCCTCAGCTCTTGGGGGCATTGAGAGTGAACTTGAAGTTGGAGTTCTGTCAGCCTTTCAAATAAAATATGCAAAAAAAATTTTAACAATTTCAGACACTGCCAAATACCTCCTGGAGACAAAATCACCCTCAGTTGATTTTAAACCCTGAATTGAAGACTAGAAGTCTGGATGCCCACTCTATGCTGAAATAGTCTAGCGCAGTTTCTTTGAGTACTGCTTTTCTACATAAACTAAAAGATAGTGTTTCCACAGCAGCCATATTGTATTTGTGTTTTCCCATCTACTATCTCAAGCGGTCCTCTCTGTCCTGGAGGTGGGCACCACACCTAACTCCCAGACTGAGGTGGAGGCTGGGTGAGAAGCAGGAAGGGAGCTGCCAAGAGGTTGAATGACTTGCCCACCAGCACCTGGCTTCTTTACTGTCTTACCTTGCTGAGTCTTACAGCACACACAGGAATAAGTCCTACAGAAAAAATGCTTTGGCATAAAAACCTCAATTAAGACTGCACACTACATTACAATGCCAAAAGGCAAAGCTCCCAGGACAATTTGCACAGGGTCAAGGCATGCCCTATCCACGTGAGAAAGGCCTCCTCACCTCACACTGGGATGGGGCTAAGAGGGCCAGAAAATGCAGAGGGCAATCTGGGGTCTTGGAACAAGGAACTGGGCATGTGGTGATGGGGGGGGGGGGGGGGAGGCCGAGATCAAGCCTCTAAGATACATGGTGGCTCCAAGGTTGAGATGCCTGGGACAGCAGATATATTCTGGAATGCAGGCCATGTGGAATAACGGAAAAGAGCAGTAAACTTATTTAAAAAAAAATCAAAAGACCCATCATGTGGCCCTCAGCTGTCTGTCAGGAGCTCACCATGTACTCTGGGATGCATTCCAGAAATCTCTGGGCCTGGGTCTGACTCCCTAGTACACAGCCTGGCCTACAGGACCTCTCAGGCACTTCCCACTCTCCCGCCCCTCAGTCTCCACAAGCAGAACCCAGTTCTTGGAATGTTTCGCTGTTTCCCTGAGACAAAGATTTAGGTAAGAACAAAGTACCTAGCTCAAGAAATTCACTGCAAAGGAATCAAAATATCAGGCAAGTCTCCCATGGGCTGAAGAGTTTCAATTCAACTCAGTGAATGACTGAGGGCCACACCCTGGGCTCTCTGACCTCTCCTCTTCTGGCTGCCACAGCCATCCCCTCGAACATTCTTCAACTTCATTCATGCTTCCTCATCACCATTAACAAGTCTGAAGACACAAATTAAAAAACAAAAATATGCTGCGCGTTGTTGTTTCACATATTTACAAAGTTTGAGGAGCCGGCACAGCGGAAAGCCATCTGCAATGCCAGCATCTCACACAGAGCACTGGCTGCTCCCCTTCTGAACCAGCTCCCTGCTAATGGCCTAGAAAAAAGCATCAGAGGATGGCCCAAGCCTTTCGGCCCCTGCTGCCCGCCTGGGAGACCGAGATGAAGCTCGTGGCTCCTGGCTGCTGCCTGGCTCAGCCCTTGCTGTTGAGATCATCTGGGGAATGAATCAACCGATGAAAGCTCTCTCCACCTGCAACTCTTTCACATAAATATTTTAAAAAATGATTTAACATACAGGACTACTATTAAAGTGAAGAAAATGGGGTTGGGTATTGGAAGAAAACTTATTTAGGGAAGAAGATATTGATGATTAAGGCCCTAAAATCTTTCCTGAACAGTACCACAGTGCCTACTTTTACTGCTTTTAGCGCAAACAACTCTTCACTCGAAACTATCATCTATCATTTCGTTTGTGACGCTCACATTTCTCATATTAAGGTGACGGAACGTGGCCGGCACTGTGGCACAACAGGTCCCATGTGAGCCCAAGCTGCCAACTTCTTACCCAGCTCCCTGTTCGTGCTCCTGGGAAAGCAGCAGCACACGCCTCCAGTGGTCGGGCCCCTGCACCCGCATGGGTGCCCAGGAGCAGCTCCTGGCTCCAGCCGGCTCTGCCCCGGCTGTTGGGGTCATTTGGGGAGTGAACCAGCGGATGGAGATCTCCCTGTCTCTTGTTCTTTCTGCAACTCGGCTTTTCATATAAATAAATGTTTTCAAATAAATAAATAAAATTAGAGTGTCGCACATTCTTTTTTAGTATCAAAACTCAAACATGGCAAATTTTTTTTCTGAAGATGAACATATTCTGCCTCTGGTCTAAAAACAAATCTCATGCACTATGTTTGGCTTATTATTTTAAACCAGAAATGCCAAGAGGACCTTTCCTTTTGAAGAGGAGGCACAGAACAGCTCTCTCGCTGGAAGCCGGGCTGCGTAAGTGTCCTAAATGCAGGCCACAGGCAGCTACCAGATACAACTCTACATCCCCAAAAGTACCGATCTGTTCAGGGATCTACCACCGTGTTGTACATGTTACAGTCTAACTCAGATCCACTTGTCTTCTCCTTTAGCTCACTGGAAAAAAAAAAAAAAAACTCAAGATGTTCATTCTTAATATTGTATTCTGTTCCTGTAAGAATAAAAAGTAAAGCTAACTATTTCTTATTTCTTTATACTAGAAGAAAAGTAGCTTCAAAAAGATTCATTACTTGTAAATTTCTCAAATACGTGAAGCCAAAGAAATGTGCAAAAACAAATCAAAGGGCCCCATACACTGCAAAATAGGCTCTGATCTGCGCAGTCAATTGAGTAAGTTAGGACTCTCGGTAAACAAAGTTAGGACTAACGTAGAAAACATGTCCTGCTTCTCCCCTGCCCTCGGTGCAATTTTCTAAGTTAGGAGGCAGGTTACGGGACAAGCTGGAACAACTGGGTCTATGAATGGCGGCAGAGCTACCCTGGTTCTAAAATGTACAGAAAGTCCCCGAGTCTGCAAAAGATCTGTAATGGAAGAATCACAGCAAAATGTTAAATTGATAGAGGCTGTTCCAGTGTTGAGAAGGAAGTACATGCAAACTCCCAGTGGTTAAATTTTCAGAAAGTTTCACAAACACACGACACACAACATGGCTACGGCTAAGAGTGGACGAGCCCGAGTCCAGTGCCACAAACTAAGACCGCTGGGGACCGAGAGGCCGCGTGCCCCACCTGGGGTGACTGGGCACCCGGAGCTCCAGGCCAACATCTCAACCAGCGAGTTGGGCCTCTCCCTCCCTCCGGGAAGCACATGACAAGCCGGGCGACAGGCAGCGCAAGTCACCCGGTCACTTAGCGAAAACCGAGTCTAACTTCCATCGCGGGGCCAGACGGCCTAGCGGGGGAGCCGGAGACCCTGCACACTTCTGGGCCCTCGCGGGGCCTGAACCCCGGACTCCAAGGCACGCTTTAATGGAGGCCTCCCTCGACTCCCCGGAGCGTCTTCCTGCCACAGCGAGGGAACTTTTCCTGCTTCGTCTCGGCTCGCGCGGCGCGTGTGGCCCTGCAATTCAATATCCTAAACCGGCCAGCGGCGCCGGAGGACGCAGGCGAGGAGTCTAAACCCAAACAGCCTCTTTACGAAAGACAGAAAAGCACTCCTCCTGCGCCCGGAGCAAACCCAGCCCAGAAATCCCCAGCGCTGCGAACTGCGAGCCTCAGAGTTTCCCGGTGACCCGCCACGCACGGTTTTCAGCTGTCAGATTACAACTCGGGGAAAAGCCGACAACAAAGCGCGCACCCGGGGGCCGGGGGCCGGGGGCCGGAGCCGCCAGCACCATTTCAAAGGCACGGGAATCCAAGCCACTTCCCACCCCCGCCCCCACGCAGCCCCTCCCGGGGCGGGCGAACCTCGCTGCAGGGGCTCAGATTTAATAATAATAACAAGGATCCTGGCGCTTCCGCCCGTCCCCGCCCGCGATCCGCCGGGAACCCGCGGCTCCCCGGGGTCCGCACCGCCCCGGCCGGCCTCCCCGGGCCCCCGGCCCCGCGTCTCCTCTTCCCTCTCTTTTCACCTCCACCATCCCCCATCCGCATTGTCCGTCTCAATTCAACTTTGACTAACATGGATTCCTCCGGGCCCGGGCCCCGGCGGCAATTCCAGCCCAGCCCCCGCCCCCGGAGGGGTGGGGGGTGAGGAACCGGCGCCCCCCGGCCCCGCCGAGCTCCACGCGCTCCTCGCGGGGAGGGGGAGGGGGCTTGCGGCGCGCTCCGCCGTCCACGCCGCGCGCGCCCCCAGCCCCCCGGGTCGAGAAGTTGACGGCGGAAGGGTCCCGGCGGAGGGGAGGGGGCTGCGAGGACCCCCCCGACACACACACACACCCCCAGGAGGCCGGCGCGTAAACACGGGCGCCGCCGGCTCGGCCCGTGGGGGAGGGGCGCGGGAGGAGGCGCCCCTCCCCCGCCCGTGGCCCGCCGTCCCTATTACCTGTCATTGAGCTGGTCCTCGGTGCCCGGCAGCGGGTGAACCACGAAATGGATGGACGTCATGGCGCTTCCTTCTCGTCCTCTTCCCGAGGACGGCCCCCTCCTGCTCTCGCCCGCCCCCCCCGGACCCCCTTCCCCTCCCCAAAACCCACAGCCGCCGCCGCCGCTGCCGCCTCCCAGTCCCCAAATGGAGGGAAGCCGAGGCGCAGGGGCCGCCGCCGCCGCCTCCCTGCCGGGCGTGTGTCCGCGGCCCGGCAGCCCGGCGGGGCGGACCGAGGCGCCACCCGCTCCCCCGGCGACAGCGCCAGGGAGTGCGAGGCCGGCGGCCGGGACCCCGGGGCGCGCCGCCGCCAGCGGCAGCCGGGCGTCGGGGGAAGGGGCGGCTGGGGAGGGCGGAGAGGGGCAGGCTGCGGGGACGCTGTGGTACCGGGCGGCGGACGGGGTCCGGATTAGGGGAGGTGGGGAGGGACAGAAGCCCGCACCGCGCGTCACAGGCGAGAAGCCGTCGCCGCCGCCGCCGCCATCTTCACTTCTGCCCCAGTTTCTCCGTCTCGCAGGCTCCGCGCCCGAGCGGCGGGGGAGGGGCGGCCGGGGGGGGGAGGCGGAGGGAGGAGACCGGCGGGCGGGGGCACGGCTGCGAGGGGCGGGGCTCCGGGAAACGGGCGCTAAGGCCCTTTCGATTGGGCGGCTCAACGTCGTGGGGCCACGGCGCTGTAAGGCGCGTGCCGATTGGTCCGTTCGGCCCCCGAGCCCAGCCCCGGGCGGGGGGGTGGGATGGCTCGGGGAAGCGAGTGTTCCGGCGAGCACGTGTTAGGGAAGGCGGCGGCGCGGGGCGAGCCCGCCGGGGCGGGGCGTGAGGGGAAGCGGGTGTCCCCGAGGAGGAGGGGGAAGGAGGCAGAGGCGGGGGTGCTGCTCCCGGCGTCCCCAGGGGGCAGCCCTCATTGTGTCAGCGACCTTAGGGGGTTTCTGTTGTCATTGCTCCTCCCGCTCCCGCGGCTGTATTTAAAGTGGAAGTGCGGACTTAGTCGAGGGGCGAGGGAGACCCAGCCTTTCGGTGGAGAGGTAAGGTCGTTAGCTAAGGGCCTCTCCCAAGGGGATAGTGCAAGTAGATCGCGGAGCCCACTTGCAGCGACTCCCTTGATCGGCCTGGTCTCCCCCCTTTCCCCAGCGCCACCACCCGTGCACGATGTGGAAATTTCCACTGGTTGCCTGAGTTACGTGATTCATGATTCTTTGTATTCCTTGTAAATGGGAGATGATACTCTTGTATACCTATTGTACCCTGGAGTTCTGCAACTCTTGGTGGCAGATTCTCAAATGGATCTATGGGGTTTTTTCCAGGAAACCAAGTTCATGGCTTTCTTAAAGGTTTCTGCGACTTCAGAAAATCAAGTAACCTCTTTCAAAGGGAAGCCCAGAAACATAAAGCCTCTTCTCCGGTGCGAGTGGATGTTGGCAACCGCAGGGGTTGTGTAAAAAGTTCTTATGGAGGCCAGCGCCGTGGCTCAACGGGCTAATTCTCCGCCTTGCAGCGCTGGCACACCGGGTTCTAGTCCCGGTCGGGGTGCCGGATTCTGTCCCGGTTGCCCCTCTTCCAGGCCAGCTCTCTGCTGTGGCCCGGGAGTGCAGTGGAGGATGGCCCAAGTGCTTGGGCCCTGCACCCCATGGGAGACCAGGAAAAGCACCTGGCTCCTGGCTTCGGATCAGCGTGGTGTGCCGGCCGTGGCAGCCATTGGAGGGTGAACCAACGGCAAAGGAAGACCTTTCTCTCTGTCTCTCTCTCACTGTCCACTGTCTGTCAAAAAAAAAAAAAAAGTTCTTATGGAAGGGTGAATGTCGCTTTTCCTCTATTAATGCCTTGCACCTGCACTTTTTGCTTAAGGTCTTTTGATCAAAAATACATGAAGATGTATTTATAAATCAGGATAAACTAGATACCCCTGAGACGGATAATAGGACACTTTTGTAGGTCACCAGCTGCAAGGTTGGCCCAGATTAGTTTAGACTGAAATGAGATTTCAAGGCCACCACTTATTAGTAATGAAGTCCATGCAAATCCTGGGGAAGCAAGACCAATGGGCATTGATAGTTTTCCAGCCAGAAAGACCTGGATTTGAGTCTTCTTTTCTGCTGCTTAAAGACGTGGTCCTGGTTAGATTATTTAAGCTATCATAGCTACTTTTTTCTCCTTTGATAAATATCCCACAGTAACAGATCTATACAAGGTCAGGGTGAGGTCTAAGTAAGGTAATGAATGTCAGGCACATTGTAGTTACAGCAAATGGAAGCTTCTATTTGTCAAGTGCTCACTGTGCGCGACTTGATACACCTATGTCTTTTAATACTTAAGTCCTACTATAAGGTAAATACTATGATCTCCGCTGTATAGATAGCCCTGGGTCTCAAACACTTTACCTAAGTGCTGCTGAGACTTAAAGCCATGTCTTCTGACTCTTAATTCCATCGCTCTTTCCACTATACCACAGTTGCCATCTAGAAGTTAATAATTTAGAAGGAACAGACTATTCAAAGCTAACAGGGAAAAAAAAAAAAAGATAAATGCAATAAGAGTGAAATGGAAGTAAAAGGAAGTAATTCCAGCCAAGAGAATAAAGAAAAGTCATGTAAGCTGAGCTTTCAAGAATGTTCTGAGCAAGCAGAATATCTGGTTTAAACCTAGTGTTTTTGAATTGCCCCCTCAACAGACTACAGCGTGCCCGTGCCCGTGCCTTGCCTCATTTTCCTTCCTTCCAGATCTGGGCGTCTCTTTTTATTATGCGTCCACACTGCTTCCAACTTGACTTTCCCACTGCAGGGTTCCTGGAACAGAGGCTTTCCCTCCTCACTGAAGGTTGATCTCCCTCTAAGCCACCCATTCAGACTGCCTATGTATTCTGGGGTTTTGTCTTGTTTTGTTTTGTTAAGATTTACGTATTTGAAAGAGTTACACAAAGAGAGGAAGAGACAGAGATCTTTCCTCTGCTGGTTCACTCCCCAAATAATCACAGCTACCAGCGCTAGGCAGGCTGAAGCCAATAGCCAGGAGCTTCATCCAGGTGTCCCACGTGGGTAGCAGGGGCCTAAGGACTTGGGCCATCTTCTGCTGCTCTTCCCAGGTCCATTAACAGGGAGCTGGATTGAAAGTAGAGCAACCAGGGGCCTGTGCTGTGGCTCACTTGGTTAATCCTCCGCCTGCAGTGCCGGCATCCCATATGGGTGCTGAGTTCTAGTCCTGGTTGCTCCTCTTCCAGTCCAGCTCTCTGCTGTGGCCCGGGAAGGCAGTGGAGGATGGCCCAAGTGCTTGGGCACCTGCACCCATATGGGAGACCAGGAGGAAGCACCTGGTTCCCGGCTTTGGATCGGCGTAGCTATGGCCGGAGTGGCCATTTTGGGGTTGAACCAAACAGAAGGAAGATCTTTCTCTCTGTTTCTCCCTCTCACTAACTCTATCTGTCAAATAATAAAAGAAAGTAGAGCAACCAGGACAGGAACCAATGCCAACAAGGGATGCAAGTGTTGCAGGCAGCTGCTTAACCTGCCACAACACAATGTTGGCCCCTGCATATCTTGTCTTTGACTGACAACCATCTTGGCATTGCAACCATTTTTTAATTTTTGTCCTAGGTGGCATGTTAGGGAGAATTTCCATCTCCCAGGACTCTTAACATTTTGGTGGAGCTAGGAGAATAAACAGTGTCAACGTGTAATACAAACCTAGAGAAAGAGGCAGGGAATCCTTTCCAATAATTTGGACTAATTCTCCCTTTGAAGACAACCATAAACATTTGACAAAATATTTTTTTAAGTTTGCTAAAAGGCACAGGAAAGCCAGCACGATAATCATGAATTACCAAACCAAGATCCACAGCATGAATGAGACTCAGGGAAGGGAGTCCTGCATTTGGAGCCGCTATATTCCCTAAATGCCACCTGCAGAAAGACAAAGTGAGAAATCAAGCGGTTGAGCCAGTCCTCTGACCTGCACCTAGAGCTGAGACAGCCGGCATTGATGTCTGGGCTCCCCAGTACAGTACGCAGGGAGTGCTAATGCACCCCTGTTTGTTTGTGTTGCACACCGAAAGACTACATCCCTACAGTATGCCATGTCTTAGAGTTAGCTTCCCCAAAGTTAGACCTAAAGACAGGATTTAGCTATAAATGCTTTCATACGGATTACAAGAAGTGCTGTATGGGAATGGAGAAATAAGATGAGAAGAGAAGAAAACCCAATAAAAGGCTGATGAATGTCTCACCATCATGGGCAATTGGAGCTCAATCCCACTGGGAACCCTCAGGGATGACGAGAGGTTAGCCTGGGAAGTAGCCTACTGGGGAGGAAGGAAGCTGGAGACACTCAGCCATCAGCTCCACCTCTCCTTCACTGGGGGTTCTTCCAAGGTTGCTCGTCCCCTGCCACTTCAAGTCCTCCCTAGCTGAGGGCAAATCACGCTCCTACAGCCAAACAACAGGCTCAAGAGTTTCAAGAACATGTAGACAACTAGAATTTGTCAAATTACAATTAAAAGAATTGCACGAATAAAAGTAAATGACGCTTGTGGAGAAAGAAAGGAAAAGAAGTGTGAGAAATTTTTTGGAGCCAACCCATACTAAAAGAAATAATCAGAATAGTTTTCAGGCAAAAGGAAAATGTTTCCCCAATACAAACTCAAATCCCCTTCTACAAACAAAACTCCAGGACAAGATAACCTCAGTGTTGAATTTTGTCAGTTAAGAAATATATGTCAATCTTATAGCATAAGCTCTTAAGGCAAATATGGACAAAGTTACCACCATCCACTCATTTAATGAGACCAGCATGTCTTTGTCATAAAAATCTGATAGAGTAGCAGGTGGCCTACCAGTAAGATGCTGCCTAGGACTGAAGTGCCTGGGTCAGTACCTGGTTCTGGTTCCTGATTCCAGCTGCCTGCTAATGTTGTCCCTGAGAGGCAGTGGTTGGTAATGGCTCAAATGATTAAGTTCCTGCCATCCACCTGGTAGACGTTAGTTAAGTGCCTGGCTTTGTTCTGGCCCAGCCCTGGCCACTGCAGGCATTTGGGGAACGAACCAGCAATTGTGAGCTCTCTGTCTCTATCTCTCTGCTTCTCAGATAAATAACTTTTTAAAAGATGCAACAGACATTAGAAAGGAAAAGTACATGAATATAAATAGAAAAATCTTTTTTTTATTTAATAAATGTGAATTTACAAAGTGCAACGTTTGTATTGTTGTGGCTTCCCCCCCAAAAATCTTAAATATTAGCAAAACAAACTCAATAGCATGTAACAAGGATAGTACCTCATAACCAAGTTGAATGATTTGACATATGAAAAATCAACATAATTCACCATATTAACAGATAAAGGAGAGGCCAGTGTCGTGGGGCAGTAGGTTAAGCTTCCGCATGCAAAGCCAGCATCTCATATGGACACCAGTTATAGTCCAGGCTGTTCCACTTACTAACCAGTGTCCTGCTAATGTACCTGGGGAAGCCGTCGGGTGGAAGATGGCCAAGTCCTTGGGCCCCGCCACCCATGTGGGAGACCCGAAGAAGCTCCTGGCTCCTGACTTGGGCCTGGCCCAACCCCAGCAGTTATGGCCACTTGGGAGGTGAACCAGCAGGTGGAAGACCTCTCTCTCACTGTAACTCACTCTTTCTCTTTCTTTCTTTCTTTCTTTCTTTCTTTCTTTCTTTCTTTCTTTCTTTCGGAAAGAGTTTATTGGGGGAAACCCAACAGACTGGAGGGAAGGGGTAAAGAAGGAAAAGAGGGAGAAGGAGAGCATAAGAGAGAGAGAGAGGTCAGGACACAGAGAGAAAGAGCAACTCTGCCTTTCAAATAAATATTTTTTTAAAAAAAAGATAAAGGAGAAAATTCATCAAATCATCTCAACAGAGAAAGAAAAAGCATGTGAGAAACTTTTACAATCATTCTTAACAAATAAATTTGACCAAACTATGAATAGAAGGGAACTTCCTTCATCTGATAACAGATATTTATAAAAACCCTACTGCCAGCCTCTTTGTAATGGTGAAATGTTGAAAATTTCCCCATGAGATTGGAAAAGAGGGTGTCTGTTCTCCCCATTCCTTTTCAATATTATACGAGGGTTCTAGCCCAGGCAGTAAGAGAACAAAGATTTTTAAATTTAAGGATTCATTTGCTGAGACTGCTGCCAGAGTTGATAGAGGGGCAGCTCCTGGTGCTCAGTGGTCAAAGCTCCAGGGCTTTCTGAAGCCAGAGTGGCCAAGTAGGAGCTGCTGGCCTGGAAGGTCATTCTCGCACATTATGAGGACTTACCATTTCCGGTAACTTGCACTGAACTAAGCTGGAGAACCAGGCACGACTCAGCCTTCCTCCAAAAATACATGGACACTAACCCACACATGCGTCCCCAACAATTCCAGGCTCCCATGATATGAACTTAAGAGTCTTGATTCACTTGTAATGGACATTGACAAGCAGCCAACATCCAACCCAGACAAGGTTTATTGGGGACTTGTGCTTGAGCACAAGGGACACAGCATGTAGGGAAAAGAATCCACCGGCTGGGTCCCTGAAAGGAGCTAAACAGGGCTTTTTTCAGGTTGGGGAGGCATGGCCGCTGCCTCTTGGTCCCCAACTTGCTCCCCATCAGCACACGTCACTGCCGTTTGCACCCCACTCACTGTTCTGCACAGGGGCAGTTGCTTCTTTTGCACACAACCCACTCAAAATGACAGTGTTGCTCAGGAGGATCATATGTTCCTCATCCTGGGCTGTTCTGGGCATTGCAAAGGGTAGGGGACATTTGGGGATCTCTTGTGGTTAGGGTCTGGATTGGTTTGGTGCTGGGTGGAATGGCAGGTGGCCCAAATGGGTACTGTAGGGCTCGCTTGAGTGGGTCCTGTTTCTACCTGTCTCAGCCAGGCACATCCTCAGGCAGACTGTGAAGTAGGGGCAGACACACTGCTCTCCAGGATCAGGTATGGCCAGGACACCCTGGAGCACCTTAAGGTTGCAAAATATTCCTCTTGAATGCATTTTTTTTTTAAAGATTTATTTATGGGGCTGGCGCCATGACATAGTGGGTAAAGCTGCTGCCTGCAGTACCAGCATCTTATATGGGCACTGGTTCGAGTCCCAGCTGCTCTACTTCCTATCCAGCTCTCTGCTATGGCCTGGAAAAGTAGTGGAAGATGGCCAAGTCCTTGGGCTCCTGCACCCACGTGGGAGACCTGGAAGAGGTTCCTGGATCCCAGCTTTTGGATTGGCCCAGCTCCGGCAGTTTTGGCCATTTGTGGAGTGAGGCAGCGATGAAAGACCTTTCTCTCTCCCTCACTCTCTCTCTCTTTCTTTCTCTCTCCCTCTGCCTCTCTGTATTTGTTTATTTATTTAAAAGGCAGAGCAACAGAAAAGGGGAAGGAGATAGAGGAAGATCTTCTATCTGAAGGTTTACCTCCAAACGCCTGCTGAAGTCAGAAACCAGGGGACCAGTGGGCTCTCCCACATGGGTGGCAGGGACTCAAGCACTTGAACCATCATCTGCTCCTTCCCAGGCGCATTAGCAGAAATTTGGATCAGAAGTAGAATCGAAGGAAAAAATAGTAGCCAGGAATTGAGCCAGCACTCCAGTATAAAATGTGGGTGTCCTAAGCAGTGGCTTCACCCACTGTGCTTGTCACAGAAAATGAAAAAAATTTAAAATAATATAAATGACCTAATACCTAAGGACAAATCTGATAGAAGATATAAGGCCTCCACGGAGGGAGCTTTAAGACATCTTTGAAGAAAATCAAAGGTGATCTAAATGAGTGAAGGCAGAGACCATATCCGCGACCTGGTAGATGACCGTGTGAAATTGTCAAGACTCCCTAAACTGCTCACAGATCTAGTACCATCTCAACCAAAATCTAACACTCTCCACCCCAGAACTCCACAGGTTTTCTTCAGACTTACATGGACACGTGAGGAGACACCCAGGGATAAGTGAAAAGGAATAGAGGTCAGACACACACCAAAGTGTAAGGAACATTTAGGAAAGCGTAATGATTACCAGAACCTAGGCCTGCCAGGGAGAGCTGGAAGAAGGTGCTGCAATAAATTGTGCCGGTATGGTTGAATTGTTTTCATCAAACTTATCCCCTACCCATATTATGCACAAATATGTACCTAAGTCATAGATCTAAATGTAAAAGCAAATAACAAAATCTCCAAGATAATATATAAGGATACATATATTCACTTAAGATAAGGAAAAACTTCCTAAACTGGACATAAAAGTTCTAATCATAAAGAGAAAGATTTCGATAATAGAGTACATTACAAATAAGATCTTCTATTCATTGAAAACACTCAAGAGATTGAAAAAATAGGCCACAGAATGAGAGAAGATATTTGCAATACATATTATTGACAAGACTCATTCCAAGATTATGTTGCTTTTTTTTTTTTTTTTTTTTTTGACAGGCAGAGTGGACAGTGAGAGAGTGTGAGAGAGAGACAGAGAGAAGGTCCTCCTTGGTTCATCCCCCAATGACTGCTGCAGCCAGTGTACCGCGCTGATCCGAAGCCAGGAGCCAGGTGCTTCTCCTGGTCTCCCATGGGATGCAGGGCCCAAGCACTTGGGCCATCCTCCACTGCACTCCCGGGCCACAGCAGAGAGCTGGACTGGAAGAAGAGCAACCGGGACGGAATCCAGCTCCCCGACCGGGACTAGAACCCGGTGTGCCAGGCAGAGGATTAGCCTAGTGAGCCACGTGGTCGGCCCCAAGATTATGTTTTTTAACTTCCTAGAAATTCCAAAGAGAAATAACGAAAATTTTAAAAAGGGAGAGGGGGAGGGAGCAAAAGTATTCTACCAAAAATACATGCAAATAGCCAATAAACATTTGAAAAGGTGCTCAACCTCACTGGTTATCAGGGGAAAGCAAATTAAAGCCACAATGAGATACTACTACCCACCCTCTGGATGACTATAATCAAACAGACTGACGAAGATAAGCACTGGCAAGGATGTGGACCAATAAATCTTACAATTGGTCTCATGAGCACTTAAACTGAAACACTTACCTTGGAGAATATTTGTCATTTTCAACTAAAATGGAGAGGCACGCTTTAGCAGTTCCACTCCAAGGCATGTACCAACCTCATGTACATACATGTTCTGTGTGCCAAGGAACAAGGAAAAGATTGGTCATTAGCAGCATTAGCTGGAAAAGCCCCAAACTGAAAATAATCCAAATGACCATCAGATATGGTTATGCAAAATAATACCACACAGAAAAAAAAAAAAAAAAAACACGAATAAGCTACAGCTGCTTGCGAAACTGGATTGAATCTTGGTAGCTTTGGGATCCGCAAGGAGGGAAGGCCTACACTTCCGGGAGTGGAGAGGCCTACTTCCAGAGAAGAAAGTCCTTGTCAAGGTCCCTGCGGGTGCCTCAAGGTCAACCAATGAGGATCAGACCCGCCTCAACCTTTAACCCCATGCCCTGAATCTATAAAAGGAGCCCTCCCAACCTCTGACGCATGACTCCCCTCGCCCCCGCTCTGTTAGGACAGGGGAACCTCGCCCAGGAGCGGAACCCCAATAAAAGCCTGTGAATTAATCGATTCGTCTGCCTGGGAAGATTTGTTAAGCACCGGACACCTTACAAGTCTCACTAAAATCACGTTGAGTCAAAGAAGCCAGAAGTGGTACAATTCCATTGAAGTCAGCTTTGAACACTGGTAAAGTGCGACTCCCTCATTAGGGATGCATGTGTAGGTAGTAAAACTAAGAGAAACAACCAGGGGGTTACCTTACAGATGCTTTCTGGAGGAGGAAGTGTTGATTGGGCAATAGCTCCAGCGCAGCCGCTGGAGGGCTGATGGGGTCCTTTTTCTGAACCTGGCTGGTTACAGGCTGTTTGTTATCATTCATTTGGTTCTACACTTTAATTTTGTGTATTTTTCTACATGTGTGCTAAATGTTACCGTAAAATTATCTTTTGTTTAAAAAAAAAAAAGAGTGGCCCTACCTGAGACCATATTGAAGTAGTAACTCAAAAAGAATTGTTCCTATACGTGTCAGAGCTAACTTTTTTAAAGGTTTATTTATTTGAGAGGCAGAATTATGGTGAGAGGATAAGAAAGAGAAAGGTCTTCCATCTGCTGGTTCACTCCCCACATGGCCACACTGCTGGGCCCATCTGAAGCCAGGAGCCAGGAACTTCTTCCAGGTCTCCCACGTGGGTGCAGGGGCCCAAGGACTTGGGCCATCTTCTATTGCTTTCCCAGGCCATAGCAGAGAGCTGGATTGGAAAAACAGCATCTGGGACTTGAACCAGCGCCCATGTGGGATGCTGGTACAGCAGGCATAGGCTTATTATTATCCTAACCCACACCACAGTGCCAGCACCTTTAGTTGCTTTTCATCTACTTAAAAGGCAGAGAGATAGAGACAGTCAGGTCTTACACAGCTTTGCAGAGGTAAGGAAGTGGGAGCGGCAAATCCCATTAGGGTAGGGGTGGAGCTGCCACTTGTGATTGGACTATTGGGTCACTGGACTTCTTGTAAGCCAGGCTGGGTTTAGGAAGATGGCACCATTTTACTAACATAAATCATGTATCTGATAAGGGACTTGCATCTAGAAAATATAAAGGACTCTTGCAACTCAACAATAAAAGACAATCCAATTTTTGAATGGACAAAAGGGAAAGCAGGGGCTGAGCATGAGCTTCAGTTTATGAGAGCAGGGCAGAGGAGTGGTTTGTGAAGAGGCACTAATACTAACGAGAATGCGAAAGAAGTCGGCGATTTCCCTCCGGACTGCTCTACCCAGACTGCGGTCTACAGGCAAGTTTTGAAGGTGAAAAATTAAGGATTATCATAAATCATCATAAATGCAGGCAAGGCTCTAAAGTCAGATAAATTATACACTTTAGTGCCAAAGAAAGTAAAAAAAAAAAAACTAGGTGGGCCCAGGAGGGGAGGGGAGCAGACTGTAAAGATTTTAAATGGACATTCCTAAAAACAAAGTCTACCAATGGCCAATACGCACATGTAAAGATGCTTAACCTCTTTAGTCACAAGAGAGATGCTAGTCAAACCCATAGTGAGATACTAGCTCTCATTCTAGTATGACTGAAAAAGAAGAAAGGACAAGAACAAGCACTGACAAGGAGCTGGAAAAAAATAAAACTTTCTTACCTCGTTGGTGGGATTGTCAAATGGAGGAGCCATTTTGGAAATCGGCTTTCCAACTGACAGATCAGAGGGTTTCTCAGAAAGTGAAACTGAGTTACCAGGAGACCACTCCTAAACGTGTGTATGAGAACTGGAAATGGACAGACCTTCAAAACCCTTTGCGGCCGGCGCCGTAGCTCAACAGGCTAATCCTCCGCCTTGCGGCGCCGGCACACCGGGTTCTAGTCCCGGTCAGGGCACCGATTCTGTCCCGGTTGCCCCTCTTCCAGGCCAGCCCTCTGCTGTGGCCCAGGAGTGCAGTGGAGGATGGCCCAGGTGCTTGGGCCCTGCACCCCATGGGGAGACCAGGAAAAGCACCTGGCTCCTGGCTCCTGCCATCGGACGAGCGCGGTGCGCCGGCCGCAGCGCGCCATCCGCGGCGGCCATTGGAGGGTGAACCAACGGCAAAAGGAAGACCTTTCTCTCTGTCTCTCTCTCTCACTGTCCACTCTGCCTGTAAAAAAAAAAAAAAAAAAAAAAAAAAAAAAAAACCCTTTGCATACATATTCATAGTAGTGTTAGTCATGATAGATGTAAAAAGGGAAAGAATGACATCTGTAGAAACTATCACCATACTTAGTAGTCTTCCCAGAGGGAAATAGTAAAAAAATTTTTATGAGGGTAAGTTGATCTTTTGAAATTATTTTTTCACTAGAATGGGTTTTGTCTTCTTTATTTCCTAAACCAGTGATTCTCTTCTCTCTGTTTTTAAAATAATGGAACAGGAACCTACAAAAACTTTTTTTATAGAGAATTTGACCAAGTCATTGATAAGTAGGTATATGCAGTATACCTGTGTGTGTGTCTGTGTGTGTGTGTGTGTATAAATGCTTTTAAATGTACATGTATATGTATTATATATACTTTCAGCCCAGGTGCAAAATAAACAATATTATCTTTCTTTAAGCCAAAAAAAGATTATGGAAAGATCCAAATTCCAATTAGCTGATAGTTATATGTGATCTAGTCATAGGATGTGATATGATTTGCCATAAAAAAGAATGAAGTACTGATATCTATTGCATGAATGAATCTTGCAAACAAGATGGGAGGAATTGGGGGAGGAAGGAAAGGAAGTATGGTTATGCTCTTAAAATTGCATCTATGAAATACATGAAATGTGTTCTTTATAGTAACCAAAAAGTTAAAAAAAGAAAACATTATGATAAAGGAAAAACAGCAGCCATAAAAAGTCAAATATTGTATGATTCCAGTTATGTGATGTGTTCGGAACAGGCAAGTCCATGGAGACAGAAAGCAGATTAGCAGTTTCCAAGGCCTGAGATGGGTGGGAAATGGAAAGTGGCTTTTAACGAGCATGTGGTTTTTTAAGGGATGGTGAAAATATTCTGGAATTAGAGAGTACTGATGGTTGTGCAAATATACTGAAAACCACTGAATTCTACACTATAAACGGGTTAGTTTTATGCTTGTGAAATTTTATCTCAATAAATGTGTTATTTCATTAAAGGGGAAATAGTTATATTAATTTATACTCCTACTACCGAGTTCAGGTAGCAATATATAATTTTTAATTAAGTAAGCTTGTTACTACCTTTTCATAGCATTTTTTAAACAGTCTCTAGCATTCAGCCAAAGAATGATTCTTTTAGTGACTACTATACACCAAGCACTAACTCCTGGAGGCAGATACAATGGAAGGGTATGGTTGGGCCCTCATGGGGCTTACAGTCCAGTGGCAAGAGGTAAGAAGAGCTGGGGTTACAGAAATTTCAACAAGAGGTTGAGGCACTTGGCCAAAGTCACACAGTCAGTAGCACTGTCATTATGGAAAGCAAGGTCAAGTCCCATAGGACTGGTCATTTCGTCTAGTGTCCTCATTTCATGGAAGAGGCTTGAGGACGTGGGTGACACATGTCTGTTACACACTGCCACAAATATGCAAGCAGCTCAAGTTTGGGAGCCCAAGCAGTCTCTAGTGAACTCCTGATATCAATCCACAAAAGACTTCTCTGCACCGCCTGGTGGCTCTTGGCCACTTATGGTACTCTCAGAAATGGAAAAAACCTCCAGGATACATTACTGACGGTCCATTGCTATTTGCCACATGCTAGGCACTGTGCCACAGGCTAGGAACCTGGCAGTGAGCAAGGCAGGGACAGATTTTGCCCGGTGGCTGCCCGGAGTCTGGTGGTTCCCAAATGCCACTTTGACAGGTGTTTCGGTAGCTACTTAAGATTCATTTTTGGAGATAAAAACAGATCTCCGGATCCTTTCCTGCTGCTGTGATTCTGCTGATGTAGAGTCAGCCTAGCAATCTGTTTTCTTCACTCTCTGCTGCTGATTCTGGTGAGCAACCAAGCTTGGGAGCCACAGACCCAGTGGACCCCACAACGTGGCTTTATGAGCAAAGCAAGCTCAGAAGAGACTTACCCTGGGGCTGGTGTTGTGGTATAGTGGGTTAAGCTGCTGCCTGCAATGCTAGCATCCCATATGGACACTGGTTCAAGTCCTAGACACTCCACTCCGACTTAGCTCTCTGCTAATGACCTGGAAAACAGCAGAAGATGGCCCCAGTGTTTTGGTCCCTATACTCATGTGGGCGACCTGGATGAAGCTCCTGCCTCCTGGCTTTGGTCTGGCCCAGCTCTGGTCCATTTGGAGAGTGAACCAGTGGATGGAAGAGACAGAGTTTCTTTTTTTAAAAAAATTTATTTTTATATATTTGAAAGGCAGAGTTACAGAGAGAGGGGAGACAGAGTAGAAAAGAGAGAGAGATCAATCTTCCATCTGCTGGTTCACTCCCCAGAGGCTACAATGGCCAGGGCTGGGCTAGGCCAAAGTCAGGAGCCAGGAACTCTATCCAAGTCTCCCACATGGGTGCAGGGATCCAAGGACTTGGGCCATCTTCTATTGCCTTCCCAGGTGTACTGATAGAGAGCAGGATTGGCAGCGGGACAGCCAGGACTCAAACCTGCACCTACATGGAATGTCAGCATTGCAGGCCATGGCTTAACTGTCTGCACCACAATGCTGGCCCAATACTTGCACATGTTTTAAAAAAAAAGATTTATTCATTTATTTGAAAGGCAGAGTTACAGAGAGAAAAAAGAAACAGAGAGTCTTGCATCCACTGGTATACTCCCCAGTTGGCCACCATGGCTAGAACTAGGCCAATCCATAGCCAGGAGCCAGGAGCCAGTAGCAGGGCCCAACCACTTGGATCATCTTCTGCTGGGAGCTGGATGGGAAGTGGAACACTTGGGACTCAAGCTGTCATCCAAATGGGATACTAGCACTGCTGGCCAAGGCCTTACCCACCATGCCACCCCAATTTGCACATTTTTTATCTTCAGTAACGATAATTTGACATGGTTCAGGTTTATAAAGAAGAGTTGGGAAGAGGTTAAGTGCATTCTCCCCAGGTTAAAAAGGAAAGCTGACTTCATAAAATGGATATGGTTTGAACATGCGAACGACAGGTCAAAACCTTTCAGAAATGTTTGGTTGGAGCACCACCTCTAAGGAGAAACTGCAAGAGAAGCAGGAGAGAAGGGGAGGGACACTGATCGTGCAGAGATGGGGGGGGCACTGTGTTAGGAGCTGCGAGGCTCAGGAAAGACACGCAGTGTGCAATCACTATTCTTAGCAGGTCTACACTTCAGTTAAAGACACAACAAGCTGTAAACAATAAAAAAGCAAGTACTCACTTTCACACAAAGATTTATACCCACTGCCCCCAAACAGCCTTCTCCCTGGTCACACCTTTGCTACAAGCCACACACTCTGAGTTCCTGATTGCAATGCCATCTCCTGTATGATGTTACTCATAGTGGAACCACATTTTTTTAAGACTTATTTTATTTATTTGAAAGGCAGAGTTACAGAGAGGCAGATGCAGAGGCAGGGAGAGAAGTTTTCCATCCGTTGGTTCACTCCCCAGATGGCCTCTACAGCTGGAGCTGGGCTGATCCAAAGCCAAGAGCCTGGAACTTCTTCCAACTCTCATGTGGGTGCAGGGGCCTAAGCACTTGGGCCATCCTCTACTGCTTTCCCAGGTGCATTAGCAGAGAAATCTCTCTCTTTCTCTCTCGCTCACTCTAATATTCTGTCTTTTCCTCTCCATATTTAACTCTTTCAAAATAAATACATTTCTTAAAAATTTAATAAGGATGTATTTATTTGAAAGGCAGAGTTAGAGAGAAAAAGGAAGAGACAGAAACAGAGAGAGAAAGATTCTGTTTGCTGGTTCACTCCCCAGATGACTACAATGGCCAGGGCTGGGCCAGGCCAAAATAAGGAGCCAGCAGCTTCATCCACGCCTCCCACCATGGTAGCAGAGGCCCAAGCACCTGGACCATCTTCCACTGTTTTTCCCAGGCCATTGGCATGGGGTCAGATTGGAAGTGGAGCAGCAGTTGGGAGTTACACTGGCGCCCATATGGGATGCCAGTATTGCAAGCGGCAGGTTTACCTGTTACACCAAAAAATGCTGGCCCCATAAATCAATCTTTTATTTAATCAACAAATGAGGAAAGATTGGCTTTGGAGCCCTTCCTTCAGTGGTTCCAGTTCCCATGCATACTGAAGTCACTAGTGCTTCCTTTCAAAGGTATAGATAGAAAGAAGAGAAGGCCATACATTTATCTCCAGTGTTTCCATATCTCAATTTTGCTCTTTTCTCTACAGCTACCCAGTGAGGAAAAGGTCAATGATTGAACTGGGGACACGAGAGACTAAACTGAACAGGGTACATAGGTAGCCTGGGGAAACTGGGGTCCATGGTGGGAATTGGTTAGTGGGGTTTGAGTATTTGCCTGACTGTTCAGTGCCATTTTGATTACCATCAAAAATGCTAAGCAATTTGCCAGGGCATGGGCTTGATTTCTGTCGCCTTTCCATAAGAAGTACACCTGGTCCTTTTTGCCGGAACCACCATTTTGCCAGTAATTTCCCAAGATGATGAACACAAAGGGAGCGAGGGGAGGTGCTGGATATGTGTTCTCGGGCCTTTTAGAAAACGTGGAGCTGTGCCTTTGGCCACACACACGCACATCTACAAGGAAGCTGACATTGTAGACATCAAGGGAACGGGGACTATTCACAAAGGGGTGCCCCATAAATGGTACCACGGCAAAACTGGAAGAGGCTGCAGTGTGACCCAGCATGCTGTCGGCACTGTGGCAAACACACAAGTAAGACCTACTGAAAGAACAAATGTGCATCCTGAACACACTAAGCACTCGCACTCTAAGAGCCGAGATAGCTCCTGAAACGTGGGAAGGAAAATGACCAGAAAGAGAGGGAAGCCAGAGAGCAAGGCACCTGGGCTCAACTGAGGCACCAGCCCCTCCACCCAGAGAAGCCCCCTTTGTCAGAACCCACTGAAAGGAGCCACAGCTGCTGGAACCCATTCCCTGTGAATGCAAGGCTTGGTGAGTGTAAAAGATAAAATAAACAAAAGACCCTTGGATTGTAAAAGAGAGAGAGAAAGAGAGAGAGAGAGAAACCTGGGAAAGATGAGTGGGGAATTAGGAGACCATTTATACCACTGTACTATTTATACCAACCAAAGCAGTCTCCCAAACTTGGACCTTCGAACCACCATGAAGGCACTAGGAAGACATGAAAAGTCATGCGCAGAAGCAGTATGAATGAACAAATGTGAAAATGAACAGAAGGTGGTCAAGGAGGGCTAAGGTTTTGTGTGTTTGCCCCCCACCCACAGTTACCCATGCACCCCCCTGCCCAGTGGTGCAGGCCCCACCCACACTGAACAGTCTGCAGGGTCCTGGAAGGCAGACCTCTTTTCCCTGCCTCAGAGCTTCTACTCCTGTGGGGCCACTGGGTGGAGGAAAGAGATCTGGTGTTTGCTCCCCAGCTCCCTCCCTCCTGGGCTCACATTCCTGCCTGTGGGACTGGAAGTCTCAGCTACGGCTCACTCAGTAACCGCTCCCTTCCTTTTCTTCTTCTTCTTCTTTGATTTATTTATTTATTTGAAAATCAGAGTTACACAGAGAGGAGAGGCAGAGAGAGAGAGAGAGAAAGACAGAGAGAGGTCTTCCATCTGCTGGTTCACTCCCCAGTTGGCCGCAACAGCCAGAGCTGCGCTGATATGGAGCCAGGAGCCAGGAACTTCTTCCGGGTTTCCCACATGAGTGCAGGGGCCCAAGGATTTGGGCCATTCTCCACTGCTTTCCCAGGCCATAGCAGAGAGCTGGATCAGAAGAGGAGCAGCTAGGACTAGCACTGGCACCCTTGTGGGATGCCGGCGCTTCAGGCCAGGGCGTTAACCCACTGCACCACAGCAGCGCCGGCTCCTCCCTTTCTTTCTTGAAGCAAGCTGGTGACAGGGGCTTCCAGCTCTGGGCAGTCCCTGACTGCTTAGCCAGTCTCGGTCGGTTCTCCTGAATAGTGTGCAAGCACACCTTTCCAGAGTGCCAGCTGGTTTCGGGCAGGTCCCTGGCCATGACATGCTCCAGACTCCAGCCCATCCCTGTCCACTGGCCACACTCTTCTCTAAAATCCTCTCTCATTTCCCCTCTAGCCTCTCTCCCTCATTCTACAGAATCAAGCTCCTAACCCTTTTCCTTGCCAGTTCTTTGGGTGTTAGGAAAATGGCGCAGTCTTATCTATGGTGCGATCTACGCCCTGACACCACCCTAGGCTCTGGCCCCCGCCGCCATTGCTGGAAGCCCAGTGACCACATGGCCCAACCACCGGTGTCAGCTCCACTCCCTTCCTAATAGGATTCGCTGCTCCTACTTCCCTGCCCACCCCCACCCCCCCGCAGAGTTTTAAAAAGACCTGTTCCTGAACACATGGCACTCTCTCTCCTCTCATCTCTCCGCTCTCCCCCCTCCCATCTTCTCTCCTCTCTCCATTCTCTCTCCTCTCCTCTTCCTCGCTGTCTGTCTTCCTCTCCATCTCCTAAACTCCCTCTCCTCCCTCTTTTCCTTCTTCGCCCCCTCCCTCCAGTCTGTCGGGTTTCCTCTGCTATGTTTCTCTGCTATGTTTTGTGGCCACCTTAGGTTGGGTACTCAACTGGGTCATTGCAATTAACCTACCTGAAAGTGATGTACCCCAGGGCAATGTTGCTTTTTTTTTATTTTTTTTAAGGATTTATTTATTATTTTATTTATTTGGATGGCAGAGTTACAGAGAGAGGTAGCGACAGAGCGAGAGGTCTTCATGCGCTGGTTCACTCCCCAAATGGCCGCAACAGCCAGAGCTGCGTTGATCCAAAGCCAGGAGCTTCTTCTGGGTCTCCCATGTGGGTGCAGGGGCCCAAGGACCTGGGCCAGAAGTGGAGCAGCTGGGATTCGGACTGGCACCCATATGGGATACCGGCGCTTCAAGCCAAGGCTTTAACCCACTGCACCATAGCGCCGGCCATGGCAATGTTTCTTGATCTTAACAAGATGACAACAAAATACCCTTTGACAATAAAATGCTTTTACTGTGAATTTCATCCATAGTAAATTTGCCGTCAACCAATGTGGTGTGTCCAGGGCAGCTTTGTGAGCCAGGCCCCTCCTACTCATTTTAATGTGTTCAACACAAGGAGTTCCCTCCCTCCCTAAGTCCTGATTAACCTTAGGAGAGGTCATCTCAATTTTTACGAAATATTTTTATTCTAAATGAGTCTGCAAAAATTTGAATTGAAAAAGGTTTGGGTGTCTTTCCTATGAAATATACTGTCTAAGGTAGTCTTTTTTAATATTTATTTTTATTTATTTGAAAGGCAGAGTTATCAAGGGGGAGAGACAGAGAGAGACAGAGACAGAGAGATCTTTCATCCATTGTTTCCCTCCCTGTTAGTAAAATAGTATGGTCTTACCTATGGCGCCATCTTAGACTCTGGTCCTGTCGCCATTTTGTACAATAAGCTTCATTCTAAGCCCAGCCTGGCTTACTAGAAGTCAGGTGACCAAATGGCCCAATCACAAGCATCAGCTCCACCCACTCCCACCTCCTTACCTCTGCAAAGCTGTTTAAGACCTATTCTCCCAGGATGGGCTGCTGTTCTCTCTGTGCCTTGGGGAGGCAGCCTGTTGGGTTCCCCCACCCAACAATGAGCCTTTTCCCTTACTCCAGTGTTTGGTGTGTTTTGTGGTGGCCTTTCCTTTCACTTCCTAAATGGCCACAATGGCCAGGGCTGGGCCAGGCCAAAGCCAGGAGCCAGGAGCTTCTTCCGGGTCCCCATGCGGGTACAGGGGTCCAAGCACTTGGGCCATCTTCCACTGCTTTCCCAGGCACAGTAGCAGGGAGCTGAATAGGAAGTGAAGCAGCCAGGATTCAAATCTGTGTCAATGTGGGATGTTAGCATTACAGGTGGTAGTTTAACCCACTATACCACTGCACTAGCCCTGATGGGGGTGGGGGTCTCTTTTTCTCCAAAATTAATTGTAGCTGAAATGCAATTTTTAAAAAAGATGTATTTATTTTTTTGAAAGGCAGAATTATATATAGAGAAAGATCATCCGTCTGCTGGTTCACTTGCCCCAATGGAAGCTGGGAGCCAGGAACTTCTTCCAGGTGCCCTATATGAGTGTCAGGGGCCCAAACTTGGGCCAACTTCTACTTTCCCAGGCACAATGGAAGTGAACTGGATCAGAAATGGAGCAGCTGAGACTTGAACCACTGACACACTTACCGTATGGGATGCTAGCACTGTAGGCGGTGGCTTAACCTGCTATGCCACAACTCTATCCCCTGGAATAAAGTATTTAACTTGGGAGATCTATGGTGGGATTTACTGTGTAAAAAGAAGATTCACCAAGTTTGGAACTCTTGTTCATATTTCAGATGTGAAGATCTTTGGTCTATCAGATCCTGTGAAGACAGAAGAAAAGAAGAAAGAATAGAAGAACTGTATGCACATTTCCAGGACTATTGAGGGTGCCACAAGTATAAAGAGGAGCAGGCATTGTGATGCAGCAGGTTAAGCCATTGCCTGCAGTGCCAGCATCCCATATGGGCACTGGTTTGAGTCCCGGCTGTTCCACTTCCGATCCAACTCCCTGCTAATGCACTCGGGAAAGCAGCAGAGAATGGCTCATGTGCTTTGCTCCATGCACCCATGTGGGAGACTCAGATGAAGCTTCTAGCTTCTAGCTTTGGCCTGGCTCAGCACTGGGTGTTGTGGCCATTTGGGGAATGAACCAGTGGATGGAAGATCTCTCTCTCTTTCTGTGTATGTGTGTCTCCCTCTCTCTAACTCTGCCTTTTAAGTAAAAAAAGAAATCTTTTTAAAAATCTTAAAAAATAAGTACAACAAATTCAGCGTAAGGATCTTAATTGGCCTTATTTGTGACCTATAATCAGGCGCTGCTTTATTCCATAAGCAAGAACAAGTATTTCAAGGAGCTGAGCAAAGGAGCTTGGTTTTATAGACAAAGAACAGGACAAGAAAGCAGAAACAGAGAACAAAGACAAAACTGGAAATTTCCAAATTACTTCTCTTGTAAAACTGGGACCAGGAGACAGAACAATAGAAAACTACTTGATCGGTTGCCATCAGGCTTGTTGTTTATAAGGATTGGATTTGGGGAACTTCATTATCACAAGGCTAGAGGCCAGTCTGGCAAATTTGGCTGTTATCTCTCCAAACCTGATTTCTCCGAAGCTCAGATAACAATTCATCTTGAATTTGGTGACTTGGAATGTCAGTGTGATTTACTCCATATTGATTTTAAGTCTGTCTGAGTTTGGTAGGAATTCGGTACAAAACAATGACTTCCTGTAACTTTAATTTATTGGGGGTTAAATATCATAGAAAATGTCCTACCACAAACTCCTTTAACTGTTGGCTAAACACACAAAAAATCCTTTTTTAAATTTTTCAAAAAATTTATTTGTCTCAGTCAGCCAGGAACAGAATCCAGATCTCAGATCAGTGGCAGGAACCCAATGACTTAAGCCATCTCTGCTAAGTACTAGGGTCAGCATTAGCAGGAAACTGGAGGCAGGAACTGGGGCCAGGGGTCAAACCCAGGCACTCCAAGGATGTGGGCTGCAGGCATCCTAACCAGTGTGTTAACCACTAGGCCAAATGCTTGCCCCAATAAGTATACTTTAAGATGTGTAACTTCGCCGGTGCCGTGGCTCAATAGGCTAATCCTCCGCCTTGCGGCGCTGGCACACCGGGTTCTAGTCCCGGTCGGGGCATCGGATTCTGTCCCGGTTGCCCCTCTTCCAGGCCAGCCCTCTGCTGTGGCCAAGGAGTGCAGTGGAGGATGGCCCAGGTGCTTGGGCCCTGCACCCCATGGGAGACCAGGAGAAGCACCTGGCTCCTGCCATCGGATCAGCACGGTGCGACGGCCGCAGCGCGCCAGCCGCAGCAGCCATTGGAGGGTGAACCAATGGCAAAAGGAAGACCTTTCTCTCTGTCTCTCTCTCTCACTGTCCACTCTGCCTGTCAAAAAAAAAAAAAAAAAAAAAAAAAAAAGATGCGTAACTGCTCCCAAGAAAGCAAGAAGAATCTCTGAAGGTGAAAAACCAATGATGGAGCTGAAAACCAGGCAGAGAAGGCTGAAGTTCTGCTGCATCGTCTGGGATGAGGCTATGTGCCCCCCACCTCCCCTACCAAGGTAATCAGGGCACTTGAGATTTGAATGACCACAAGGGGACAGCAGAGCTGGCAGAGCGCTGGGGCAGAGTCTGCTGGCAGGTGTACACGTTGAAGGGTCACATCCTTGGGGAAGGGAAGAGCTAGGAAGCACCGCCCAGTTGCACAAGGCAGCAGGTCTGTTTCAGCTCTGTTTCAGCTCAGGCTTTGGAGGGCACAAAGGTCACGGCTGATGACTGCCCATCACAACTTCTGCCTCCAGTTTGGAGCTCATTGCCTTCTGTGATTTGTAAATATTCAAGCTCAGCGGTTAGCACGGAGTGTGGTTTGAGGTCAATGGCACACCAGGGACTCTGGCAGGAGCAGGCTCAGGCACGCAGTGCTGGTGCACGCTCACGGGCACACACACACACACACATTTCTGAAAAACACCTTCAACCCAGGTTGTACAGGGAGTGTCCTGGTAAAAAGCCTGCTGAAGATGAGATTACAATGAAAATTCAACATGCATACTTCACCCCAGCCAGAAAAAATACAACCAAATCCACACTTTGACATAAAGACATTTCAAAGCACTAAAGAGTGTGTGAAAGAACAGTTTACTAAGGAACAACATTTAGACAGTAAAAACAGCAACAGAAACCAGAAACTGATGGAATAATATTTTGTGCTGAGAGAAAATAGCTGCTAACCTAGAAATTATCAGAAAAACAGTGAAGAGCAGATACTTCTGGAATATGAGTGAGCTCACCATCCAGACAGCCTCACTGTAGGGCTCCCAAGAGAGATTTGCTTCAAAGGACATCGAAGTGGGGCCGGGGTAGGGTAGTACTGAAGAAACAATGGAGAGAGGCAGTGTGGTGGCATAGTCAGTTAAGCCGCTGCCTGCGGGGCCGGCATCCCATCCTGGAGTGCTGGTTCAAGTCCCAGTTGCTCTGCTTCTGATCCATCTCCCTGCTAATACTCCTAGGAAGGCAGAGGAACGTGGCCCATATACTTGGGCCCCTGCCACTCATCCAGACTCCTGTCTTTGGCCTGGACCCCCCCCCCCCCCACACACACACACTGTGGCCAACCAGGGAGTAAACCAGCAGATGGAAGACCTCTTTTTCTGTTTCTCCCTTTCTCTCTGTTACCCTGCCTTTCAAATAAACAAAATAGATCTTGGAGCCAGCACTTTGGTGTAGCAAGTAAAGGCACCGTGTGCGATGCCAGCATCCCAGCAGTTCCAGCTGCTCACTTCTGATCCAGCTCCCTGCTATTGCACTTGGGAAAGCAGTAGAAGATGGCCCAAGTTCTTCTGGGTAAAGCTCTGGCTCCTGGCTTCAGCCTGTCCTAGCTCCAGCTGTTGCAGCCATTTTGGGGAATGAACAAATGGATCTCTCTCTCTCTCCCTCTCTCTCTCTCCCTCTTTTTCTCTGTAATTCTGCCTTTCAAATTAAAAACAAAAAGATCCCCCCCAAAAAAGAAAGAAAGAAAGAAAGAAAGAAAGAAAGAATAGAATAGAATAGAAATCAGTAAACTTATGGACAAATCCAAACAAGAACTGATGACATAAAGCAAGGAACCATCTTAATTTCTCAGCCGAGGAGAGTAACACATGGGGCCTGTCTACAGAACTGTCTAAGCGAGGACAGATGGGTAGAGTGAAGTCACCCGACAGCCTATGATGGTGTGAGAGAGGCCTAACAACAGTGGTTAGCTTACACTGTCGGGTCATGAATACTTCATTAAAGATGTAAGAGTTTGGGGCAGGCAGTTGGCTAGCAGTTGAGATACCGGTTAAGACACCAGTTAAGATACCTATGTCAAGTACCTGGGTTGGATGCCTGGCGTCTACTCTTCTGATTTCAGTTTCCTGCTGATGTAGACCCTGGGAGGCCACAGTGATGGCCCAAGTCATTGGGTTCCTGCCACCCACATGGGAGATCTGGATTGAATTCCCTGCTCCCAGCTCTAACCTGACACTGCCCCACCCATTGAAAGCATTTTTGGAGTAACGAGAAGATGTGAGCTCTCTGTCTCTTAGCCTTTCTCTGTCTCTCTTTGCCTCTTAAAAAAAAAATTAAGGGTAGGCCAGCGCCTCGGCTCACTAGGCTAATCCTCCGCCTGCAGTGGATTCTAGTCCCGGTTGGGGCGCCGGATTCTGTCCCGGTTGCTCCTCTTCCAGTCCAGCTCTCTGCTGTGGCCCAGGAAGGCAGTGGAGGATGGCCCAGGTACTTGGGCCCTGCACCCGTGTGGGAGACTTCGGGGAGGTGCCTGGCTCCTGGCTTCAGATCGACGCAGTGTGCCGGCTGTGGCAGCCATTTGGGGAGTGGGCTAGCAGAGGGAGGACCTTTCTCTCTCTCTCTCTCTCTCTCTCTCTCTCTCTCTCACTGTCTAACGCTGCCTGTCAAAAAAAAAAAAAAAAATTAAGGGTAAGCACTAAAATAGTAGAAATTGAATGAATGACTCCTAAAGGAAAAATGAATGGTGGTCTCAGAGCCAATGTCCTAATTCTGCTAGGGCCAATCTAGAAGGATTTTCCCACCTACATGGGCCAGTGCCCATGTGAAAGTCCAGGCCAGGAAGAGGGGAGACATTCTTACATAACAAAGGAAAGCTGGGCCGCTGGGAATGGAGACACAAATGTTTGCACTCCGGGGTTAAATGTGGAATGATCGGAACATTTCATAGGTAAAGTTATCTAGGAAAGCTGTTTCTCTAGGTTATTTATAAACTTAATGCTTGAATTATATGTGATATATGCTGTTTTTCCTCTTGGTCAAACTTCAAAAATAGCATTGAGGTGGGCATTTGGTGCAGAAGTAAAGATTCTGTTTGGGGTGCTGGCAACCCATATCAAGTTGTTTGGGTTCCTGCTAATGTGCACTCCGGAAGGTATCTGGTGATGGCTCAAGTACTTGGGTCCCTGTTACTCATGTGGGAGACCCAGATTGAGTTCCAGGTTCCCAGCTTTGGCCTGGCCCAGCCATAGATGTTGCAGGCATTTGGGGAGTTGAACCAGCAGGTGGGCAATCTCCCCCTGTAGGTATCTCTCTCTGTCTCCCTGCTTTTCAAATAAACAAAATAAAATAAAGATTTTTTTTTCTATTAAAAATAATAGATGTCAAATAGAAAATATCTAAGAAATCCAGAAAGTACAAAGATGGATTCAACTTAATGCAATGATGGGGTCACAGCATCTCTACTGTTTTTCAAGTGCTAGACCAACTCAGCGAAGCATCCAGCAAACCTACCTCCTGTGCAGCTTTGCATTCAGACTTAGCAAGGGTGGAAATTCCTGCGGCAGCTCCACCTCCCTGCCCTCCCCTTCCTCCCCACCAAGTCCATCCCGCAGCCCTACTGTGAGTAGAAAAGCGGAAATCCAAAGGTCATACTCACAGACAGGGCGCGGTCAGTCATCTCAGTAAAATCTCCTTGCGTGCACTGGAAGTCAAGTTCACAGGTCCAGAGCGTCTTTTCAGGTTCAAACTGCACAGGGAAAGCCAAGTAAGAACACAGCCTTAGTCATGCAGCCCTCTCTAGGTCTGCTTTGTCAACTTTGTCCATGGCATCCTTGGGCCTTGCCCACACTCTGACTAATAACAATCGTAGGCTAGGTCATTTGTGGTCCATTTAGCGCTTGATTAATTGCTTTTTCTAATAAGACATTTTACTACCCATGGACATGATTATCAATAGAATCTTGACCTCTGTAAGCCTCCATTTCCTCACTGTGTTGTAGAGATGATTATATGTCCTGCACTTGGTATACATTATTTCATATATATCACCTGACACTTAATAGGTGCTCAGTTAACATGTCCTCTCTCGGGGCCATCTAGAGATGGTCTGCAAGCTGAATCCATATTGTGTATGAGTTTTGTTTGACATGCAGGCTTTGCTTGTTTGAAATCGATTTGCTAAATTAAAATTAGAAAACATAATACCAAATTCTAGTATCCAAAATCACATCAACAGTTCTAAAGATCCCATCACCCACATTCCCGTATCCCAAAGGCTGCCCTCTTCCAATAGAATGTGGCCTCCTACTTGGTCCCTGTCTCCATAATTCCTTTTGTTCTCACCTTGGGCCACCCTCCCCTTCAGGCATGTGATTTTGTTGCAATTCTAATCTTTTGTTTCCTGTAAAATCATTTCCCACAAATGCAATACTTATGGCAACACAGTCTGATATAAGTGCATATTAAGTCATAAAATGTCAAAAACTGAAACCCCCACTTGGCATTGCACTTCATTTTCATCTCATTTACAAGGCGGCACTATCAAATGTTTCCCCCTTAGTATTAATAACTAACCCATAACTTACCCAAGTTGCCATTGATGTGCAATTATTCTAAATTTTCTTTCTAGCTGTTCCTATTAGTGAAAAATTACCTCCTCAGCATATCCTGCTTCAAATTATATAGCATCACAAGACAGCCTCTGAAAGCGTAATTGTTTGAATAGCCTTACTCTTCAGCAACTTTAATAACCTTCCAAAATATAGTGTAATCAGAGAATTAGCTCTTCCATCTTGTGGTTAGTGTTTGCTTGAACCAAAAAACGTAATTCCTTCTGGGCTTTCAGTTCCGATGAATTTTTATTGGTTAGTTATTTCATTTAAAAATTTTTTTTATCACCAGTACAGCTCTGTAGCCCCTCTTACACAATTTTCTACTTATAATTGCTTTCATGAAAGAAGACATGTAACTGCTGTCTAATTTTATACTGCTGGCCTGTTTGCTTTGTTTTAAGCCAGAGCTTGGCAGACTTCGTAGAACGAAATGAAACCTTGCCCTAACACTTTTAATACTTGGATGGCAAAATACACTTGGTCTTCGCTCGACTAAAAGTCTCTGTGCTGATGTTCCAATGCAATGGAGCACTGGGACAGAGTATACCCAACTGTTCCTCAAAGGGTGAGCTCAGATCATTTAAAACAAATCTGCCACCAATGATCAGAGAAAAATTCCTCAAGAATTCCTCAGAAGCACATGGAGAGTTGTCATGACCCTGCTCAGGGCAGAAGGCAGTATTTTAGAATTCAATGATGTGGCAGACAACTGGCATAGTGGGTAAGAAGCGGCTTGGCACACCCACATCGCGTCTTGCAGTGCCTAGTGCGAGTCCCCACTCCTCTGCTTCCACTCTAACTTCCTGGTAATGCCCGCCCTGGGAGGCGGCACATAGATGATGAGACAAGTGCCTGGCTCCCTGCCAGCCATGCGGGATACATGGATTGGGTTCCAGGCTCCCCTGAGCCTGGCCCAGCCCCGGCTATTGTGGGCATGTGGGCAGTGAAATGGCAAATAGATCTCTCTCTCTCACCTTTTCTCCACCTTTCAAATAAAGTGAAAGTACACAAATTTTTAAAAAATACGTGATTGAATATTATTTGATCTCTCTTTTTTAAAGATTATTTATTTGAAAAGCAGAGTTACAGACAGAGAGAGGCAGAGGCAGAGAGAGAGAGAGAGAGAGAGAGAGGTCTTCCATCCACTGGTTCACTCCTCAGTTGGCCACAATGGCCAGAGCTGCATCTATCCGAAGCCAGGAGCAGGAGCTTCTTCCAGGTCTCCCATGTGGGTGCAGGAGCCCAAGCACTTGGGCCATCCTCCATTGTTTTCCCAGGCCATAGCAGAGAGCCGGATCGGAAGTGGAGCAGCCGGGACTCTAACCAGCACTCATATGGGATGCCAGCACTGCAGGCGGGGGTTTACCTGCTACACGGTAGTGCTGGCCCCTTGAACTTACTTTTGAGCATGCTGTTTACCTACAGTCTAGAAAACTAACCATATTTTCTGAGTTAATGATTAAAAGTCTTGTTTTATTTATTAGTTTCATTTTTTAACATTTTGCCATTTTCACTTCAAATGTAGACATTATGTACATACAGATATATACCATTTTTTCTTGAAAACAGATATTAATATCACAGTGTGAGGGATGCATGGCAATGATCACAAAGTGGGGGAAGAAGAGAATTACGTGGTATGATTCAAGGAAGCAATATTTATAGCTAGTTACCAAATGACATGACATCCACACAATCTTTATACTCACTATATATATACATGTACATATACATATATATATATATATATTAACTTCCACAAATAAGAGAAAACATGTGACATTTGTCTTTCTGGACTTGGCTTATTTAACTTAGCATAATGATCTCCAGCTCCATCCATTTTGTTGCAAATGTTAATGATTAAAATTTTCAAAGGTCTTTCCCTATTGCCTCTGAAAATTCTATTTTTTCAAAGAAGTATTTATTTATTTGAAACTCAGAATTACAGAGAGAGAGAGAGATTTTTTCCATCTGCTGATTCACTCTCCAGATGGTTGCAACACTGAGACTTGGCCAGGCACCAGGTGCTTCTTCCAGGTCTCCCACATGGGTGCAGGGGCCCAAGCACTTGGACCACCCTCCACTGCTTTCCCAGGAGCATTAGCAGGGAGCTGGATCTGAAGTGGAGCAACTGGGACAAGAACTGGTGCCCATATGGGATGCCAGCACTGCAGGTGGCAGCTTTAACCAGTACACCACATAAAATTCTTGTTTTTTGCTTCTTTCTTAATTTTTCATTTCCCTTCTACAATTTCCCCTTTGGTTCTCTCAACTTTCTCTCCATGAAAACTACACAGATCCTGCCAGGTTTTCTGGCTCCTTCTCATTGTATGGCAATACAATACCCGACAAAATAACATATCCGTTATTCATTAAAATGTGGAAATAAGTGTTCACTGTATTACAAAATACACTTTCCTAAGGCAGCTGCTTGCTACTAATAACCTTTTAATTATATATGACATTGGATTTTCTTTTTTTTGCCACGTGAAGTAGAAATGGGACATGCGTGGGTCCTAGCAGTGGCCATGCTCAGTAGGCTGCCTGCACCCCACACTGGAGGGCCTAGGTTCAATTCCCAGCTGCACTCCTGACTCCAGCCTGCTGTCAACGCAGGCCCTGGGAGGCAGCAGGCGATTGCTCAGGAGCTGAGTTCCAGCCACCCACGTGGGAAACTGGGATGAGCCCCTTAGGCTGCTACACCGCGAGTCCGGCCCGGATGGAGCTCAGGACTCCTGGCTCTGGTCTTGGCCCAGCCCAGCTGCTGCAGGCATGTGAGGAGGAGTGAATTAGCAGGTGGAAGCGCTCTCTCCCTCTGCGTGTGTGTGTGTGTGCGTGTGTGTGTGTGTGTCTCCATCTCTGTTTCTCTCCTGCTGCCTCTTAAATGAATGAAAAAAAATGAGGAAGAAAGAGCTAGGAGGCTGAGCTGGTAGTAGACTCCTAGTGGGACAGTCTTTTGAGCTTGTGGCAGACTGCCCCTCCTAAACACCAGCCCATTTTACACCTTTTGTCCTGCTTTTCTTACCCAAAGCTTCTCTGTTTGTAGCCCTTCTCTGTTTGTAGACTGAGAGGAGTGTGTCTGTAATATACTTCCATCAATCAGATATAATACACACATAGCAAGAACACAGATAACATTAAAGTATTAATCGAGAAGGTTTGAGTACTTTTTAATGGTATACTTTATGTATAATTTAAAAATGTTTTGAGAGGTGGAGAGAAACTGAAAGAGCAAACGGGATCCCGTCCCTTGGCTCACCCCTAAATGTGCTGCAACGGCCGTGGCCGGGCCGGGGCTGAAGCCGGGAGTTGAATCAATGCAGGCTCCCACGTGGTAGCAGGAAGCCAGTTCCCGAGCCATCACAGCTGACCCTGAGGGGATACAGTGGCAGGAAGCTGGAGTCAGGACGAGCTAAGCGGCAGAGGTGAATCCGGGTACTCTGACGTGGAACACCAGCGTCTTGGCTCCTAGGCTGAATGCCTGCCTCACCCATTTGCTCATCTGAGGCAAATAAGGACAGGTGGTGTTTCACTGCTAGGTCTTGTTTGCCTTTTTTCCTAGCTCCTTTTGAAATCTCTGAAATCAGACTCCCTTCAAGACATCCATCAAAATCTCGCTGATTAATGACCAAATAAGAATGAACATCACTGCCTTCTTTTCTGAACTGTATATTTTTATTTTTATTTAAAAAAATTTTTTTAGATTTAAATTTAAAAAAATGTTTTTTTTACAGGCAGAGTGGACAGTGAGAGAGAGAGACAGAGAGAAAGGTCTTCCTTTTGCTGTTGGTTCACCCTCCAATGGCCGCCGCGGCCGGCGCACTGCGCTTATCCGAAGGCAGGAGCCAGATGCTTCTCCTGGTCTCCCATGCAGGTGCAGGGCCCAAGCACTTGGGCCATCCTCCACTGCACTCCTGGGCCACAGCAGAGAGCTGGACTGGAAGAGGAGCAACCGGGACAGAATCCGGTGCCCCGACCAGGACTAGAACCCGGTGTGCCAGCGCCACAGGTGGAGGATTAGCCTAGTGAGCCGTGGCGCCAGCCAAAAAAATTTTAAAAATTAAAAAAAAAATTTTAATTTTTTAAAATTTTTAAAGATTTTTATTTTAAAAATCTGGGGAAAGGCATTTTGCCTGGTATTTATTTATTTGAAAGGCAGAGTTACAGAGAGGCAAAGGCAGAGAGAGAAAGAGAGAGAGTCTTACATCCTCTGGTTGACTCCCAGATGGCTACAATGGCTGGAGCTGGGCTGATCCGAAGCCAGGAGCCAGGAGCTTCTTCCAGGTCTCCCACATGGGTGCAGGGGCCCAAGCACTTGGGCCATCTTCTACTGCTTTCCCAGGCCAAAGCAGAGAACTGGATTGGAAGTGGAGCAGCCAGGACTAGAACCAGCACCCATATGGGACGCCGGCACTGCAGGCAGCGGCTTTAGCAGCCACCCCTCAGCACTGGCCCCTTGCCTCGTATTTAAAGCTTCCATGTCCCACACTGGAGTGCCTGGCTTTGATTCCTGACTCCCAATTCCAGCTTCCTGCTAATGTGCGCCCTGGGAGGCAGCAGGTGAGGGCTCAGGTAGTTCGGGTCCATCCCACCCACATGGGAAACCAGGACTGAGTTCCTGGCTCCTGGCTCTGAGCTCAGCCCTGGCTGCTGTCAGCATCTGGGGAGTGAACCAATGGTTGCAAGCTTTTGCTGCCTTTCAGATAAATCAATTAATTTGAAATTGATTATTTATTATAAATTACAATTTATAAATTATTATGATTATAAATTATTATTAATTTAATTTCTTTAAAGCCCAGGCTTCTGCCTTAGTGGGTACCATTTAGGGTATTACCAGTGTATTACTCCATCTTTGTCACCAAAAGTACCCGAATATTGCTACTCATAAAGGAAAACAGTTACTGCGGGTGTTGGAACATGAGTTAAACTGGCGTTGGGAGGCTTGTGTCCCCTGGTGAATGCCTCATTTGAGTACTGGCTCTGCTCCTCCGGCCAACTTGCCACCCATGTGGAAGTCCTGGATTGAGTTTCTGGCTCCTGTCTCTTGGCCTGGCCCAACCCGGACTATTGTAGAAAAAGAACCCACTGGCTGGTAAATCTCCCTGTTTGTTTCTCTCTCTGGCTTTGCCTTTCAAATATGTTTTCAAAAACTTAAGTCTAAAAAGTATAAAGAAAGGTTTATTTCAGTTGATGACTTTGGAGGATCACAGTCCAATAGTGGGAGGCCTCATCCATTCAGGCAGCTGGTGAGGCCAGAGGATGGCAGAGTGAACCACACGGTGAACCGGGAGGCAGAGATGGAGACACACAGCAGAGTCTTCCTTATAGAGCCACCATGATTCAACCCCAGCTCCACCCCAGCAACCAAATCCAATCTAATCCTCTACACAGCCCCCTCCCACACACACCTCACCTACAGACATCACAGCTGGATTAAGTCTCTACCCTTGACCCATTAAAAATTAATATAAGGCTTTGGGGACTGGGGCCGGCGCAGCGGCGTAGTGGGTAAAGCCGCCACCTGCAGTGCTGGCATCCCATATGAGCACCAGTTCAAGTCCACTTCTGATCCAGCTCTCTGCTATGGCCTGGTAAAGCAGCAGAAGATGGCACAAGTCCTTGGGCCCCTACACCCACCTGGGAGACCTGGAAGAAGCTCCTAGCTCCTGGCTCTGGGTCGGCGCAGCTCCAGCCATTGCAGCCATTTGGGGAGTGAACCAGCAGATGGAAGACCTCTCTCTCCTTCTGCCTCTATTTCTGCCTCTCTGTAACCTTGCCTTTCAAATAAAGAAATAAATCTCTAAAAAAGAAAGAGAGAGAAAGAGAGAGAGAGAGAGAGAGAAAAGTGCATGTCTCCACTTATTAAAAAAAAAGACTTTGGGGACCAAGCCGCTAACACATGGCCTTTGAAGAATACCCAAACTAATGTTCAAACTACAGCATTTGATTTCTGGATGCATTGCATAAGTGTAATGTCAGGACAGGGAGAGGAACGGGGAAGTGGTAGAGACGGGAGGCACCGCTGTGAGCCTACCCAGCATTCCAGAGAAAGCAACGATGATGCCTCTCAAGTAAGCTATGTCAGTGCTGAACCACGTCATTGTTCCACTTGTCTGTGGAAAGGTAAAAACACTCCATTTTTCATGTAGGAAAATATTAAAACAAAGAAAAACTAGGCAGACTACTGGGCGTCTCAGCTGAGATGGCAGTGGAGCTGGCCTTGGCCTACAGCGGCCGTCTGGCCTGTGTCCCTGCGTGCGGTCACTTGTTCCTGTCACCAGCTGCATGCCGTCACAAGGCTTGGCCCACACATTCGTTTCTTGCAATTGTGTTCCTTTAGCGGTCTAATTTTTCAACTTGTTGTTGTTAGTTGTCTATGAGTTTTGTTTGTTTTGGAACTGTGATTATATTGTCAAAACAAAAGTCCATTATTATCATTTACAAAATGTATTAATATTTCATTGGAAATTGAAGAATGATACAATGGTGATAGCATGCAAGAAAGGGCTTTATCATCAGCAATAATTAATCCGAATTCATCTATCGGCAAGAAAATGGTTTAGCTTTCACGTGGGACCCGACAAATGGCCTGAAGTTCATGAAACTATGTGATGGACAGGATCAATGTACATTCGCCCAGAGATTACAAAAGGACTTAGGAAAATTGCCAAGCTTTAAGGAAACAGTTTCAGCGGCTGGAATCTGGATGACAAAGCCTGCAGTTTTCTGTTCCGAATGCTTCTTATTCCCTCCCACTTGAAAACATCAATCATGAAGAATTTCTAGGGGCTAAACTGCTTTTAAAAACTTTTAGCAAAAAAAGGAAAACTTTTAGGAAGCACTGGAAACTTTCAGAAAGCATATGATAGTTGAAGTATATTTTAAAATATTGCATCTTGAGAGTGAACATTGATTTTTCTGATACAAGCACTGCTAATAAGTTACCTTCACTTATTCAAGTCAAGTGGAGAAGAGTAAACTATACCTGACATCCTTCAGTGAAAGTGTTTTACTTTCCTTGGCAAATGGCATTTACTGCACGAGTTTGTGTCAGCTGTACATGAAAGTGACTTTCAGTGTCCATAAGCTGATTTTTAGAAATACACAAATTCATAATCACTGGCCTGATAAAACAGGATAGTTGTAGGATGTCAGAAACAAGATAATTTTCCTTAGCTTATTCAAGACCAATTTGTCCAAAGACTGACAGTACAAAGAAAAACCAATTGACTTATGCAAGAGCCCCAGAAACATCAAAGGCTACTTCTGAAGAGGAAGACTGGCTCTGCTCAGGAGGACTTGTCCAAGTGTAGCTCTCCGTGGTTACAGAAGCATCTGCCGAAAAGCAGAGTCCACGTCAGTGACGTACAAGATGCAGCCTACAGCACCGATGTTCCTACCACTGGACGTCGACAGAGCTGCAGTGGGGTAAGAAGACCCGAGACTGCTGCCCCACGTGTCCCTGCCATGCCTGTCCTCAGCCAATGAATCCAGAAGGAACTGAAAGAACATCATGGATCTCTCAGGATTTTCAAGTCTTGGCATTCTGCTACTGATGTACCTGAAAATGCTGGCAATGTTTTTATAAATGTAAAAGTGTAAAACATTGGAATCAATGTATTTCTTTTTTAAACCTGTAAAATTGGCCATCACAGTTCTTTTTTTGGTATATTTTTCTATTTTTTATTTTTAAAAATATACCAGTTTGAAGTTCCTTTCTGTTTTTTTTTTAATATTTTATTTATTTGAGAGGTAGAGTTACAGATAGAGACAGAGACAGAGAGAGAGAGAGAAAGAGAGAGAGAGAGATCTTCCATCCACTGGTTCACTCCCCAAATGGCTGCAACAGCCAGAATTGCGTCAATCTGAAGCCAAGAGCTTCTTCCCAGTCTCCCACATGGGTGCAGGGGCCCAAGCACTTGGGCCATCTTCTAGAGGAGCAGCCGGGACTAGAACCGGTGCCCATATGGGATGCCAGCGCTGCAGGAGGAGCATTAACCTACTGCACCCTGGCACCGGCCCCCTTTTCTGCTTTTTTTTTTTTTTTAATTATTTATTTGGAAGGCAGTGTTTATAGAGACAGTGACAAAGACAGAGACACAGAGAGAGAGGTCTTCCATCCACTGGTTTACTCCCCAAATGGCGCAATGGCTGGGGCTGAGCCAATCTGAAGCCAAGAGCCAGGAGCTTCCTCTGGGTCTCCCTCTTGGGTTCAGGGTCTCAAGTGCTTGGCCCATCATTCGCTGCCTTCTCAGGTACACCAGCAGGAAGCTGGATCGGAAGTGGAACAGCCAGGACTTGAACTGGCGCCCATATAGGATGCTGGGATTGTAGCCAGCAGCTTAACCTGCCCTGCCATAGCCCCAGTCCCATCACAGTTGTTTATCAGTAGTGAGGAACTTTTAGAGATTATTGAAAAACTCTTTTGGCACTGGCTCTTTAATTATACAGATACCCAGAGAATGGAACAGTTTGCTAGTGTGGATTTCCCAATTTGACTTTATGCTTGCTTAAATTGTCTTTATTACATGATAAGTATGAGTGTAGTTGGTGATATCTAGTTGTCACTGTTGTCATTTTAAGACTTCTAAAATAACTTACCATTGATAAGAATTAAATAAAATATACTCTATCATTCTGGATGCACATATTTTTTATTTTGTTGTACCTAGCAAAAATTAGAAGGTGTTGCAAAAAAGAATGTACAGTATGACCAACTCTTCTCACCCTTTGGTCTGCTTTAGTTGTGAAATGCAATTGGATACCATGGCTTGGGGCTTTGATAAGACAAGATTCTGACAACGCAAACCTGAGGCCAACAAACCCGAAAGAGCACCTGATATTTCTGCATCCTAAAATACATTTTGGACAGCGTGGAGTCATGAGAAGAATTCTGTTTGGGAAAAACTGCATTCTTATCAAATGGAGCCAGCCCAAATTTAGAGTCCTATTTTGAAGCATCTTGCAAGATTGTTCATCCTATTACCGGCCAAACCATCTCCATGTGATTGGAGAGAAGTTCATGAAGCCAAAGGCTTGTTAATATAATGTTTTCTTTCTTTTTTTTTTTTTTTTTTTGTGACAGGCAGAGTGGACAGTGAGAGAGAGAGATACAGAGAGAAAGGTCTTCCGTTGCCGTTGGTTCACCCTCCAATGGCCGCCACTGACGGTGCGCTGCGGCCGGCGCACCGCGTTCGTCCAATGGCAGGAGCCAGGAGCCAGGTGCTTTTCCTGGTCTCCCCATGGGGTGCAGGGCCCAAGCACCTGGGCCATCCTCCACTGCACTCCCGGGCCACAGCAGAGGGCTGGCCTGGAAGAGGGGCAACCGGGACAGAATCCGGTGCCCCGACCGGGACTAGAACCCGGTGTGCCGGCGCCGCAAGGCGGAGGATTAGCCTGTTGAGCCACGGCGCCGGCCATAATGTTTTCTTTTTAAATATTTATTTATTTGAAAGACATAGTTATAGAGAGGCAGAAGCAGGGAGAGAGAGAGGCCTTCCATCTGCTGGTTCACTCCCCACATGGCCACACTGTCTGGAGCTGGGCTGATCTGAAACCAGGAGCCAGGAGCTTCTTCTGGGTTTCCCACATAGGTGCAGGGGTCCAAGGACTTGGGCCATCTTCTACTGCTCTCCCAGGCCATAGCAGAGAGATGGATCAGAGGTAGAGCAGCAAGGCCGGTGCTATGGTGTAGCGGGTACAGCCGCCGCCTACAGTGCTGGCACCCAGCTGCTCCTCTTCAGATCCAGCTCTCTGCTATGGCCTGGGAAAGCAGTAGAAAATGGCCCAAATCCTTGGGCCTCTGCCCCTGTGTGGGAAACCCAGCAGAATCTCATGGCTCCTGGCTTCAGATTGGCACAGCTCCGGCTGTTGTGGCCATCTGGGGAATGAACCAGTGGAGAGAAGACCTCTCTCTCTCTCTCTCTCTCTCTCTCTCTCTCTGCCTCTCTGTAACTCTGCCTTTCAAATAAAATAAATAAATCTTTAAAAAAAGAAAAAAAGAAGAAGTGTAGCAGCCGGGACTCAAATCGGTGCCCAGATGGGATGCTGGCACTACAGGCAGTTGCTTTACCCACTATGCCACAGTGCCCCACCCTTTTAGAGGATTTATTTATTTATTTGAAAATCAGAATTACAGAGAGAGAGAGGGAGAGACAAAGAGAGATCGTCCACGCACTGGTTCACTCCTCAAATGGCTACCAATGGCCAGGGCTGGGCCAGGCCAGAGCCAGGAGCAGGAGTTTCATCTGGGTCTCCCATGTGGGTGCAGGGCCCCAGCACTTAGACCATCTTCTACTGCTTTCCCAGGTGCATCAGCAGGGAGCTGGATGAGAAGTGAAGCAGCCGGAACTTGAACCTGCACCCACACGGGTGCTGCGCTGAACCCACTGCCTCACAGCCACGGCCCCTGCCTGGGGACTGAAGCTGCGGGAGACTATGGCCGTGGCTGTCATCACTGCAAAGTAATGTTCCTTACATCCTGAGTCACATCTTCATAAATCGAGACCTTTCCAGATGGCATGGAAGGAACAAAATGAGAAGTCTTCCTCTGACTCCTGGGTTTTGTGCATTATTTGCGTAACAACCAATACAAGGGAAAAGCTCACGTTTTCTGAGCTCATTTTTGAAAATGCAGCTACCACTCATGGCTTTTTTTTTTTTTTTTTTTTGACAGGCAGAGTGGACAGTGAGAGAGAGACAGAGGGAAAGGTCTTCCTTTGCCGTTGGTTCACCCTCCAATGGCTGCCGCGGACAGCGCGCTGCGGCCGGCGCACCGCACTCATCCGATGGCAGGAGCCAGGTGCTAGGTGCTTCTCCTGGTCTCCCATGGGGTGCAGGGCCCAAGCACTTGGGCCATCCTCCACTGCACTCCTGGGCCACAGCAGAGAGCTGGCCTGGAAGAGGGGCAACCGGGACAGAATCCGGCGCCCCGACCGGGACTAGAACCCGGTGTGCCAGCGCCGCAAGGCGGAGGATTAGCCTGTTGAGCCACGGCGCCGGCCCACTCATGGCTTTAAAACTCTGAGAAGCCTGTGACAGGCAAACCTGGATGGAAAGAGAACTGGATCAGCCCCTGGGAGACGCCCCTGCGAAGCTGGGCAGCCCATCCGCTCACATGTGTTGTAGAAGAAACCGGCCCTGCCTGTCCGCCAGCGCCGAAGACCCGGTGAACAGCCTCGTGTCACGCTGCAAGGGTTCTTGACCACCTCCACAGCACGGCCTTGAGACACAGGCCTTTCCAGAGGTCCTGCCAGTAACAGGAGCAGAACAGTAGCAACCGCAGTCAGACGGATCGTCCTTGAACTTGCGGCCCAGTTGGTGTGAGTACTTCCGAGAAAAGGACAAGGCAAGCCCATTCTCCAGGTCGTTGTGCTGGGAGCGGTTCACGCGGTGCTTGGTTTTTTAGGCAGTCTCGCTCCTGCCGAATGCGGTAGATCTTCAGTTCAAGGTCGCGGAGTCAACCAGCGTAGTTTCCTGGGGAAAAAAAAAAAACAAAACTCCACGCTCCTTTGGCCAAGACCCTGTACTTGGAAGAATAACACAGCTCCCAAGTTTCCATCACGAGGCTAACGCTTTTCCGGGCTGGAATGCAGAGTGACAAAGACACTTTCTTGATTGCCTTGTGGTCAGAAAGCTGCAGGGACCTGGAACCCCAGAGGATCCTTGGCGTGTTGCTCCAGCGCAGTCTTCCAGGGAAAGCGGACCTGCCATGCCTTCCTGTTGACAGAGAGCGGTGAGCAGGCAGAGCCCGCCCACGCGGTGCGGTGCTCGGGAGCTAAGGGAACGAAGCAACGTGAATCCGACTTGAAGACTTGTGATCCCCGTCTCAGCCCATCCGTAGCTGGCCAATGGGACGCTGATCCCATTTGAGTCAGGCATCCAACACTCATTTCCAACCAAAGTGAAAGTCAATTGTATGATAATGATAATGTTAAAAGGGAAGTATCTTTTTTTGTTGTTGTTGGATTTATGTTTGAGCAGATTTAAAACTTACCATTTGTTTTGTTCTGGACATAATTTTATTGAAATGCCTTTTGAACTGTTTAATCTACTTAAAAATTTTCAAGAAGTGGGCATTAGTTTTTTGATTGAAAAATCAAATTAGAAAAATGTGACTTTTTTGGTAATTCCCTCTTCTAAGTCAATGAAATAAATTGTATATAAAATTTCATTTTATTTTTTAAAGATTTTGTTTATTTGAGAAGTAGAGTTACAGACAGTGAGAGGGAGAGACAGAGAGAAAGGTCTTCCAACTGTTGGTTCACTCCCCAAATAGCTGCAATGAACGGAGCTGCGCTAATCCGAAGCTAGGAGCCAGGTGCTTCTTCCCGGTCTCCCACGTGAGTGCAGGGGCCCAAGGACTTGGCCATCTTCCACTGCTTTCCCAGGCTATAGCAGAGAGCTGGGTTAGAAGAGGAGCAGCTGGGACTAGAACTGGCACCCATATGGGATGCTGGTGCAGCAGGCAGAGGATTAACCTACTGCACCACAGCGCCGGCCCCCACAAAATTTTATATAGGAATGTTTATGCGCATTTTTTTCTGGCAATGAAGTCTATAACTCTAGTTCTTTTCTTTTTAAAGACTTATTTATTTGAAAAGCAGAATGGTAGAGATAAAGGAAAGAGAGAGAATTTTTCTTCTGCTGGTTCACTCCCCAAAAGGCCCCCAATAACCAGGTCTGTGCCAGGCCAAAGCCAGGAGTCAGGAACTCCATCTGGATCTCCCTCATGGGTGGCAGGGGCCCAAGCACCTGGCCATCTTCCACTGCCTTCCAAGGCACATCAGTAAGAAGCTGCATCGGAAGCAGCGGTGACTGTAACATGGGGTCCAGCAATCACAGTGGTGGCTTAATCCTCTGAGCTACCATACCTGTAGCTTTCATTAGAAGCTCAGAATGGCTTAGGACTCAAGAAATCTGGGGAGCCATTGCTGTGGCATAGTGGGTTAAGCCACCAATTTACTGGCATCCCATATGGATACCAGTTCCAGTCCCAGCTGCTCCACTTCCAATCCAGCTTCCTACTAATGGCCCAGAAAAGCAGTGGAAGATGGCCCGAATGCCCTGCCACCCCCATGGGAGACCTGGCTGGAGTTCCTTGTTCCTGGCTTCAGCCTGGCCCAGCCCCTGCTGTTGTGGCTGTTTGAGGAGGGAACCAGCAGATGGAATATCTCTCTCTGTCTCTGTAATTCAAATAAATAAATAAATAAATCTTTAAAAAAATCTTCTGAACCACAGACATAACTAAAAATCATGGTGAGAAGGAAGAAAGAAACTAGCTTTTGTGTGTGAAAGGGCCTAAGGAAAACAAAGCACCATGGGAAGGCTTGTAGTATTTTACAGTATTTTACACTACAAAGTCCTGACCACACCCAGCTAACTTTAGAGGTGGTCTCAGCCTTCCTTCCATGAAAACCCCCCAGGAGAACCCTCTCTGCCTGGTGCCTGGCAGCCTGGCAGCACTGAATACCAGAACATTGCTAGGAACCCCACCACTTTCACACACAGGAAGCCCCTGGTCCAGGAAAAGAGGCTGGGGCCGGGGGAGTGGCTCTCATACCCATAGAAACCCCAGCTGGAATGGACACACTCCCGCATTAGACCTTGCTGCCTTGCTTACTGCTGCTCTCTGCCTCATGGCTGAAGTTTTTTTTCCCATGGAAGACAAGGAGTCCTATTCCAGCCATTTCCACTAAAGATTACATTCCAGTGTTCAGAATCTAAGTAAAAGTCAGATTGCCTTGTTTTCAAATCCCTGGGTAGACAACGCTGACGCGTCCCATCTACTTTCCCCAACGCCACACCTCACTCCACTTCCCCTCCTGGCATCTGGAGTTCTCGATGTTAGGTTTTGTGTTTTCACCAGTGACTGTGGAACTTAGACCAAACTGGGTTGAGGTGACCTTAGGTTTTTCATCCTTTCTTTTTATGTAGCATGAAGGATAACTTGTAAATGAGAGCAAAAGACATGCAAGATGTCCAGCTCTATTTATTTATTTTTTAATGAAGAGTGATGGACAGAGGTAGGGCCTTTCAAATCAGTATTTGTAAGGCTTATTCATCGCACAGATAATGACCCAGTGCTTCTCTCTCAGATACTATTGAAGCAAGCTCAATATATATACATGTGTATATATATATATATATATATATGTGTGTGTATATATATAACTCAATATATATATATAACTTCTTTGATATATATAACTATATATATATATAAAACTTCTTTGATTCCCTGTTTAAAAAAACTGTATAATGCAAGACAGCCTCTTCTTGAGCATGAAGGCACCACTACTCACATACTGCCAATGGCACAGTATTTTTTGAGGTATTCTTTTAAAGTTGGGAGAGAGACCATTCAGTGCCCACCTAGCAACTGCTGTCCGCTGGAGATCTGCCCAGGCGGGATTTACCCACAGCCTAGAACAGGAAAACCAAATGGCCTCCATGAGGATTTTATCCATGGTCACAGCCTCAACAGCATAGCCCTGTCCAATTGAGGGAACATTGTCCACAGAAAGTACTCTTTGTGGCAAGGATAATGTTTAATTTTGCTTAGTTCTCTAATTCCCCAGATGTCCATCCCCAGCATCCACCCCAGTCATCACTCTTGCGCAATATTGCTTCCATCAAAGTATACTGCAGGGATCCTTATATCTAATTCTGCTACCTTCTAGGCCTGGGAACTTTTTGCTCTGCTGTTTGTATCTGGCGGCAAATGATAATTGCACATTTTTAGGAACCAGGCCTAAAGTTGCATGTGAGTATTCTATTGGCCAACACATAGTCTCCTGGGCAGAACACAGCCATAACGGCGCTGCCCAGATGCAAAGCGGCAATTAAATGTAGCCTGTGGGTGTGCCAAGGAGGAGAGACCACAGGAGCTGGGGAGGACTGGCTGCTCTCTGCCAAAGGCCATGCTTAGAAATGTCTGTTTCATTCTTTCTTACACACAAAGAATGCTGGCCCATGCCCTTACAAAGATGACCAATCCCAAGTCCCAGCCGGTTACTACAATGCGCTCAGAAGGCGGATCTGCAAGGTCACGTGCGCACGTCCTCTCCAGCAGGTCTGTGTGCAAAGGCAGCACCCGCTCCCCCTGCAGGGCAGCACCCCCCTTCACTGCTGCACCTGGGCATCTCATTTGCCTCGCTCTATCCCAGTCCCACGTCCTGCACCACTAACAGGAGATGGTGGAAGCAGAGCTGCTACATCAATCACTCACATTTGGATGAGAACATAGAACACACACGCAGCAGTCAGTGATTAGAAGAAATCTGGAAGCTCGCTTGGCATTCACACCCGCCGCTTGGCTCCAGTCCCATTCTCCGGGAGCAGCTGTCTATGGCTTCCTGTGGCCCCTGAACTGCACTCTGGCATGGTCTTCATGGCACATCGTCTTCCCTGGCCATCATGGAAGTGTATAGTTGGAAGGATGCCATCCTTAAGTGCAAGATGAGAGGCTAAAAGCTTGGACTGTCCATGCTTTTTCAGTCTGGGTTCCTGGATCCAAAAATTCTGCAGGCTTCTCATTGCTTTGCTTCCAATCAGTTCCACGTGCAGGTAACCTTACCCACAGCTCCTTCCTGCACAGTGTGCAGTTAGAAATTGGGCAGTGTTTTCCTGTCCCCATCTCTTTCTTGGAATAGCCTGTCAAACGCAGCCAGTGACAACCAACACACGTGGCTAAAGGGCTGTTTTTCTCATCTCTCCTCACAGAGCCCCATAATCAGTAGGCGCAGGCGACCATCTTGGCACATTTCTGCCACTGTAGTCCATGGATTTCCAGTCATCCACCACTGCATCTGTTTCCTACTGCCAAGGGACACGTTGTAGTATTTTGTTTTGTTTTCTAATCACATGTTCAGTACTGAGGTCTGTGTTAGGTGGAATGAGAAATTCTGGTTACTGCTTCACAAATAGTTCTAAAATCTCACAGCTCTGACCTACAAAGAATTTCTTGCTGACATCACAGTCTGGCCGAGGTGAGTAGAGGACCTACGCAGGCATTAGTCTCTCTCCTCCCACCTGGGTTTCAGACTCACCCCTGGATCCTCTACATTTGGAGACAGATGAGAATATGAATTGGGGAGTGAACCAGTGAATGGAAGACCTCTCTCTTCTTCTCCTTCTCTCTCTGTGTAACTCTTTCAAGTAAAATAAGTAAATCTTTAAAATAAAAAGCCACCAGCAACATCTGTCCCACTGTCCCACCCTCCCTTCCAAATCCAGCACCACCTTTTAAAAAAAGATGTCTTTACAGCAGAGGGCTGGCCTAGAAGAGGGGCAACCGGGACAGAATCCGGCTCCCGGACCGGGACTAGAACCCGGTGTGCCGGCGCCGCAAGGCGGAGGATTAGCCTGTTGAGCCAGGGCGCCAGCCAGAAAGAGATCTTTCATCTGCTGGTTCACTCCCCTAGATGGCCACAATGACTGGGGCAGGCAGAAGCTGAGAGGCAGGAGCCTCATCCAGGACCCAAGCACTTGGGCCATTGTCTGCAGCTTTTCCAGGCACGTTAGCAGGGAGCGGGATCAGAAGTGGAGCAGGTGATATTTGAACCATTGCCCACATGGGGTGCAGGCATCTCAGGGAACAACTTAACCCACTGCACAACAACATCAACCCCTAATCTTTCAGGTTTTTTTTAAAGATTTATTTTATTTACTTGAAAGACAGAGTTACAGAGAGAGGTAGAGACAGAGAGGAAGAGGTCTTCCATCCACTGGACCACTCCCCAAATGGCCGCAACAGCTGGAGCTGAGCCAGTCAGAAGCCAGGAGCTTCTTCTGGGTCTCCTCTGTGGCTGCAGGGGCCATCTTCTGCTGCTTTCCCCAGGGACATTAGCAGGGAGCCGGATGGGAAGCGGAGCAGCCAGGACTTGAACTGGTGCCCAATACAGGATGCCAGTGCTGCAGACTGGGACTTTAATCCACTGCTCCAAAGTGCCAGACCCAAACTTTCATTTTAAAGCAGAGCACTCTCAGCAGATATTTTTTGATTTTGGTCAATTTCAGAGACAATGGCATGGTCCTTGGTCCACGGGTGCCATGACAAGTGGGTACCCTCAAATTATGGATCTTTCATATTGTTTTAGGTAGGTCATTATGTTAAAGGCTTACAACTGATTCAGACTTTAGAATGAATACCCCCATAGTCAAGGATTTATTTCTCCATCTTTTGGGAGGAAAATGAGAAAAGGGGGCTCGGTCACCCTGATCTCTGCTAACTTTAGGGAGATTGGCGCTTCCTACAGCTTTCACCCAGCCGGCAGGCAAATGGGATGCGATGTGTTTCAACATTTATACTTTCCCTGCCAAGGGCATGCTATTTGCTTGAACTTGTGGTCTCTTCGCCGTGATATTTATTCTGCATTTATTCCTCAGGTTCCATTGCAGAGTTAATCATTCCTGGAATCTGAACATTAAGCCTGCTGCTGATTCGGATCACACTTATTTGGAGCGGCCTGGGAAGAAGAGAAGGCTTCCTTAAGGGCCTTCCTCAAAGGAATAGTCATCAAATGCAAAAATCCTCACCATCCTGATGAGTGACAGCACAAGGAAAATCAGGCCTTGCATGGCCGCCCACAGATACCACCATAAATTTTTACTACTCTCAGTCCCGAGACAGGAATTGTTATTTGCCCTCAATATGCATTCTCTTTTTCTTTCTCACGAATAGAGCAAAGTAGCCCATAACCCTCAGAATAAATGCTATTTTCCCAGGCATCCTAGCCACCCACTGCAGCCCGCGGCAGCTCCGGTAGAGAGAAAGGGGTGTCCCCTATTGCTCAAAGGTGTCACTCTAGGAAAAGGCTGTGTCCTGCTTGTCTCTGAGCGGCTGCACAGAAGCCAAATATTGAGGGTGTAATTGCAAGGATTCAGAAGGAGCTGGATTGCCCTTCCCAACTTTAACGCAAGAGAGAGATAGAAATTACTATCTCGTTTTAGCCACTGCCACTGTGAGCTTTCTGTCCCTGGCAGCTGGGTCTAATCCTAACTGCTAAAGGTCCCCTGCTTTAGAAGGAAAGTCCTGGACCAGGCAGAAGTGGTCTTTTCTCCCTTCTAAAGAAGAGAATGGATGCACGCGTGGTTGGAATGGGAGGTCAGACTCAAGGCCTTTCGATGCCATCGGTGACCTATTACTGGCTGCGGTCTATTTAAAACTCTGCCTTTGAGGGAGAAGTTTCTTCTCTCATTGTTTAGTAATGAATCACTGACAACCGAAAGTCAGTTCTACCTGTGGAATGTCCTGGTAAACCTGGTCGCCACTCTCCAAAGACCCACATTGCCAAAGATGGAAGGAATACATGTGACTAAAATACCATCAGATTTGAAGCTTATCATACATTTGCATCAGCTTAAAAAAAATAGGAACTGGCTGGTGCCTCAGCTCAATAGGCTAATCCTCCGCCTGCAATGCCAGCACCCCAGGTTCTAGTCCTGGTAGGGGTGCCAGATTCTGTCCCGGTTGCCCCTCTTCCAGGCCAGCTCTCTGCTATGGCCCAGGAAGGCAGTGGAGGATGGCCCAAGTGCTTGGGCCCTGCACGCCATGGGAGACCAGAAGAAGCACCTGGCTCCTGCCATCGGATGAGCGCGGTGCGCCGGCCGCAGCGGCCATTGGAAGGTGAACCAACGGAAAAGAAAGACCTTTCTCTCTGTCTCTTTCTCTCACTGTCCACTCTGCCTGTCAAAAAAAAAAAAAAAAAAAATTGGAACTATAAGTCCTAGGGGGAGGATGGAAGTCTGGCTGTCAGAGAGCGATGGGCACAGATTCGGGGGGACAGTTGGTGAAGACGGACGGCTCGGCCCCTGCAGGCACAGAGCCCAGGTGCCGGCTTGAGATGCGCGTGACTCACTCTGCCCGGAACAAGGTCAGCTGCTCAGCTCCTCCGCTGATGGGATCGGCTCAGTGTCATCTCCACTTGAAGAGTCGACTGGAAACTTCAACTGGACAGGATTCCTGGCCCCAGAGGTCCTGCAGGACCACCCAGAATAGCTGGCTCCACTGGTCAGCAACCTCCCTCAGTCCCATGGGTTTTGTTCTTTCTCTTGTTAGCCAGAGTGTAGATTTTGTTCATTTTTTCCAAATGGCTAATGACGTGTGCTTCTGGCAAGATGGTGTAGACATTTTTTCCTCTTTTCCTACTGAGCACAACTGAAAACCCTGAACACTGTGCAAAAACAAACATAAGAAACCCTACACGGGGACGGCACTGTGGTGTAGTAGGTTCAGCCTCTGCCTGTGGGGCCAGCATCCCATATGGGCGCCAGTTCCAGTCCGGGCTGCTCTATTTCCAACCAACCTCTCTGCTATGGCCTGGGAAAGCAGTAGAGGATGGCCCAAGTCCTTGGGCCCCTGCACCCACGTGGGACAAGCTCCTCGTTTTGGATCGGCCTAGCTCCGGCCATTGCAGCCATTTGGGGAGTGAACCAGCAGATAGAAGACCTCTCTCTCTCTCTCTCTCTCTCTCTCTCTCTCTCTTTCCCTCTGCCTGTCACCCTGCTTCTCAAATAAATTAATAAAAAAAAAAAAAAACTCTACACTCTGCTGGTGGAGAGAAGGCAGAGCAGCTAAGGACATCGAGACACAAGGAAGAACGTGCTAATGACTTCCCTGAGGGTTTCTTTTTCTTCTTTCTTTCTTTTTTTTAAAAGATTTGTTTACTTGTTTTGGAAAGTCAGTGTTAGGGAGAGAAGGAGAGGACAGAGAGATATCTTTCATTCACAGGTTCCCTCCGCACATGGCCGATATGGCCAGGGCTGGACGAGGCTGAAGCCAGGAGCCAGGAGTTTCATCCAGGTCTCCCTCGTGGGTGCAGGGGCCCAGGCACTTTGGCCATCTTCTGCTGCTTTATCCAGGTCATTAGCAGGGAGCTGGATCGGGAGTGGAGCAGCCGGGACACCAACCGGTGCCCATGTGGGATGCCGGCACCACGGATGGCAGCTTGACCCGCGGAGCCCCCCAACCTGAATTTTCTTTTCACCTCTTACATCTTAGACTTGGAGTAGAAGAAGCCAGCAACCTAGAAACACCAACTACGGAAAAAGCAAAAAAGCCTGCACTTACCAGTCAAAGGGTTGGAAAGGGGCATCCTAGCAAAAGCTTAAAACTTTCAGTTGAAAATCACTCTACTGTAGTCAAACACTACAGAAAGAGAGCTGTGGTCCCCACCCCCTCCAATGATAGCAAAGGTTGAGTAGCATCTAGATGTCTGTTCTCATGAGGCTGGAATGCAATGGAAGTGTGGTGTAAAAAGGCAGAATAGTGGGGTGAGAATAGACCCCTTGGGCCAGGGTTGTTGGGCCAGGTTAACCCTCTGCCTGCAGTGTTGGCATCCCCTGTGAGTACTGGTTCCAGTCCAAGCTGCTCCACTTCCGATCCAGCTCTCTGCTATGGCCCAAGAAAGCAGTGGAAGATGACCCAAGTGCTCAGGCCCCTGCACCGCGTGGGAGACCCGGAAGAGAAGCTCCTGGCTTCAGCTCGGCCCGGCTCTGGCCATTGTAGCCATCTGGGGAGTGACCCAGCAGATGGAAGATATCACTCCCTGTTTCTCTCTCCCTTTCTCTCTCTCTGTAACTCTGCTTTTCAAATAAATTAGTAAATATTTAAAAAATACATTGGACTGAATGGAAATGAGCTTACCAAAATTTGTAGGTCACAGCTAAACCAGTGCTGAAAGGAAAAATCTAGAACACTAAGAGGGGAAATCTCAAATCAGGCTCGTGCCCTGCAAACCTAGGAAAGGAAAAGCCCCAACAGCCACACCTCACACAAGAAGCAACTCAGAGTGGGTCACGGCTTAAACACAAACAGTAGGAAAGTATAGTGCTAAAAGGAGGGGCGGATAAAGCAGAGTGGGAGAAAATATTAGCAAAGCATACATCTGAGGACAGTAGAGAAAACCAAACAGCCCACTTAGGGACCTGGCAACAGACAGGAACAGACGTTTCACCAAAGAGGAATTAAAAATTGGGAATACTCACAGGAGAGGATGCTCACTGTTATTATCCATCAGGCAAGAGCAAATTCAAACCACCGTGTGATGTCACTGCACGCTTAGCAAAATGATGAACAAGTAAAGTGACCACATCCAAAGATATGGAGAAACCGAGTCATTCACACATGGCTGATGAGAAAGCATGATTGTATGCACACTGGAAACCAGTTTTACAGTTGCTTAAAGAGCTAAACATGTGACCCAGCAATGTCACTCCTGGGCATTTGGCCCAGAGAAATGAACTCACATTAACAGAACATTGCAATGACTATTTTTAAGACTGATTTATTTGTTTTGAAGGGGGAGGAGAGAGATCTGTCTGCTGGTTCAAAGCTGGACCAGGCTGAAACCAGGAGCTTCATCTGGGTATCCCATTGGGGTTCAGGGTCCCAAGGACTTGGGCCATCTTCTACTGCTTTCCCAGGCACATTAGCAGGAAGCTGGATCGGAAGTGGAGCTGTCAGGAGATGAACTGGTGCTCTGCTGTGGGATGCCGGCACTCCAGGGGGTAGCTTAGCTCACTGTGCCACAGCACCAGTCCCTACAGTGAATATTTATTGCAGCTTTGTTCCTAGTAGCCAGCACCTGCAAACCAGCCAGATGGCTTCCAGAAGGAGAGTGGTTAAACAGGTGGTACTATACCCATTATTACTCAGCAATAAAAAGGAGTGGGCCGGCACCGTGGCTCACTTGGTTAATCCTCCACCTGTGGCGCCGGCATCCCATAAGGGCGCTGGGTTCTAGTCCCGGTTGCTCCTCTTCCAGTCCAGCTCTCTACTGTGGCCCAGGTGCTTGGGCTCCTGCACCCACATGGGAGACCATGAGGAAGCATCTGGCTCCTGGCTTCAGATCAGTGCAGCACCAGCTGTAGCGGCCATTTGGGGGGTGAACCAATGGAAGGAAGACCTTTCTCGCTCGCTCTCTCTCTATCTATATCTCTAGCTGTCAAATAAATAAATAATAATAATAAAAAGGAGTGGACATTTAGCCTAGCAGTTCAGATGCCCGTATCCCACACTGAAGCACCTGGGTTCCATACCTGGCTCTGGCTCCTGGTTCCAGCTTCCTGCAAATGCAGGCCCTGGGAGACAGAATGGCTCACGTCATTGGGTTCCTGCCACCCTCATGGGAGGCCTGAATTGCATTTCTGGCTCCTGACCTTGGCCCTGGCCCAGCCCCAGCCATTGCAGGTGTTTAGGGAGTGAACCAGCAGATGGGAGCTCTTACCCTTCTCCCCCCTTTCTCTCTCCTCATCTCAAATAACCGAGGTGTGTGTGTGGGGGGGTGCCAACTACTGATAACATAGCAACCTGGAGGATTTTGCAGAGGAGTAATCTGAGCACAAAAAGTCAGTCTCCAAAGGCTACAACCCATGTGAAGCTATTTACATAGTGTTCTTAAAATGAGACAAATGACAGCAAAGGAGAAAAGCGTGGTGTGTGCAGGGGATTAAGGAGAGACAGGAGGGAAGGGTGTGATGGGAGGGGCTGCGTGGTGGCCCCGTGGTGATGGCAAGGCTCTGTCTTGACTTTGTCGTGTCTATCACCTGGCTGGGATCTTGTGCTGCGATTTTGTAATGTGCTCTCCCCGAGGGCGACTGAGCGAAGGGTACACACGGTCTCTCTGCATTCTTTCTCACAATTGCGTATGAGTCTACAGTCATCTCTACACAATAATATCATTTGCAAATTAAAAACTCTCTTCTCTGCCTGCTACAAGCCCGTGTGTGGTATCAAAGGCAGCAGGTATTCACTTTATAAAACTTGAGGCTGGGGTTTCCAGGACAGTACTTACATGAGGAGCCAGAGGTCTTCACTCTAACTCTCCCCTGGATGTCGGTTAGATTCTTTGCTACTTGCACAGAAACCTCTTCCCTTGGGGCTGGCACTGTGGTATAGAGGGTAAAGCCGCCATCTGCAGGGCTGGCATCCCATATGGATGCCAGTTTGAGTCCTGGCAGCTCCTCTTTCCATCCAGCTCTCTGCTATGGCCTGGGAAAGTAGTGCAGGATGGCCCAAGTCCTTGGACCCCTGCACCCACTTTGGCCTGGCCCATCCCTGGCCATCTGAGGAGTGAACCAGGGGATGGAAGATCTCTCTCTCTCTCTCTCTCTCTCTCTCTCTCTCTGTGTGTGTGTGTGTGTGTGTATCTACTTCTCTCTGTAACTCTGACTTTGACTTTCAAATAAATAATCTTAAAAAAATAAAAAAAGAAATCTCTTCCTTTATCAACATACAGTGCTGGTCTTAGGCTTTCCTTTGGGCTGTCGCTTTCTGGACGTCTCAGCTGCGTCCAGGCTAAGCTTCATGACCCACGACCCCTAAGAGCCTGCACTCTAAGTCACAGTGAGAATCACAGGAGGAAGGGTCTCACGACACACGAGTTAATGACCCCCAATGGGATGGCCCAAGTCCTTGGGCCCCTGCACCCACATGGGAGACCAGGAAGAAGCCCCTGGCTCCTGGCTTCGGATCGGCGCAGCACTGGCCGTGGCAGCCATTTGGGGGGGTGAAGCAATGGAAGGAAGACCATTCTCGCTGTCTGTCTCTCTCTCTCTAACTCTGCCTGTCAAAAAAACACAAAAAACAAAAAACAAAACACCTCCAATGGCCAAAAGAAATATGTGACTTTCCTTTCCTCCTCAAGACTTAGATCATAGTGGTTTGTTTTTTCTACTTTTGGGTCTTCCTGTTGTAGAAGAACAAAAAGACAATCATTCTCTTAAGTGCAGATAACACACATGAATTTGTTCCAGTGGTATAAGAGGGCGTCACAGACTTTAGGTCCTGAGGGCTAATTATTGCCAGAAAGAACAGTGTTAGGTCAACCGCTGGAAAGCCAAATTTGCTGTTTAAACAGATTTCCTGCAACTCTTTACTGGATTGCCTCAGATGACCCCATAGGACCAGTAAGCTCACATACAGGCCATGACGTGAAGGTAGAAAATGTGGAGGGGCATGTGCCGTCCACCCAGAGAAGAGCTGTGCTTCTCCGGGCAAGGCAATCACACTGGGCCCCAGGAGGTCCCGGGGGCACCTGCTGCCATCGGCAATCTTCCATGGCATGCTGGGAGATCTTTGTGGTTATGTGTTTAGAAATACCCTCTGTCCATTAACACTCACCTCCACCAGGAATAGGAGACTAGATATAAAATCTAAACGCAATTCAGTAACTTACTGAGAGACATGTTCCGTATGTGCTTTGATCAATACTTTGAGAACTGCAAAGAAGATAATCTCCAAGACCAGAGAATGAGGGAGCCCACTGGGACCTGAGCTACAAAATCCATACAAGGCTGCCTGCTTTGGACTGGAATTCCTGTGTGGGCACAGGCAGCCCACTTTCCCTGAGTCGCCAAGATGTGTGGGAAGCCAAATTACAAACTGAGCAGCAAGCTCCTTTAGATTACCCTCAAGAGGAACTGTTAAGAAGGTGGGAACACGTGAGCCCCATGCTCTCCCCCCAGACTTTCTCCGTAGAGAAGCCAGAATAAGGAGGAGACTGCTCACACGCATGCAATCAGAAAGACAGCAGTCAGATCAATCGAGTGTTTAATGGAATCGGGCACACACCGGGTGACCCGTCCAGCTCACGTTAGAAAGATCTTGCCTATGGGATCCGAATGTTCTAGTCACCTAGCGACAATTCGCGTCTCCCCCCACACTGGGAATGGCTGTCCCAGATCAAAAGACAGTCAAGATTCCAAGGCTGTTGGCTGGGATTCTGCTCTCTCGGGGGTGCTGGGCTGGGCACAGCTTACATCTCTCTGTGCTTCTTGTAGGTAGCCGGCCCTGCCAGAGTCCTCTCTGAGATGATTTTGAATGCTTCTACCTCCACCCATGCTGCTCAGTAGCCTGCAAATACTAACGAGCAAACATTTTGTAACTTGTTTACCTTGGGAGCCACCCCAAGAAGCTGTGGGGCAGAAATCAATACAGATTTTTCATTTATTGATCCGGGTGGCCATATGTATAACTGGTCCACAAACTTTGAGGCCAAAATGACTTCTGTATTGCTATGGGTGTGCAGGCTTTGGGTTTTTTTCCCCATAGTCTATATCAGATTAGGTTCCCAATCGTTTTCCTTTTTTTTTTTTTTTTTTTTTAAGATTTATTTATTTCTTTGAAAAGCAGAGATAGAGAATGAGAAAGGGAAAGAAAAAAGGGGGGGGGATCTTTCATCTACTGGTTCATCCCCCAAATGGAGGCAATGACTGGGGCTGGGCCAGGCTGAAGCCAGGAGCCAGGAGCTTCTTCCAGGTCTCCCATGTGGGTGTCGGGTCCCAAGGACTTGGGCCATCTTCCACTGCCTTCCCTGGCCATAGCAGGGAGCTGGATCAGAAGTGGAGCAGCCGGGACTGAACTGGAGTCCATATGAGATGCCAGCGCTGCAGGTGGTGGCTTTACCCACTGCACTACAATGCCGGTCCCTAATTACCCATTTTCTACCAGTGGCTCTGGGTGTCTTACTTTTTGTCACAGGGTGATATTGGGTGACAAAGCATTCACCTGCCATAAAGAAACACAATGCCCTTCCTGTGCATGGGTTGATAAGCATCCTCTGTTTACGCTGCTAACATCACTCCAGTTCTCAGCTTTGAGTGAGAAGAGCTCATGGGCACTGTGGCATCTCAAGGCTGAGGTCCTCTAAAGGCCCTGGCACTGGGTCTTTGTCGGCTGTGCATCCGTGGCAGGCAGCCTCAGCCAGGTGTTTGCCATCAATAATGGCGAGGATGCGCACTGGCTCCTTCCCTTGGGTTCCCTCATTCAAATCAGCATGAACGTGGCTGATCTTTGCTGCCACAGTCTTGGTCAGTTATCACCAGATGAAAGAACTAGATGGGGAATGCAAGTCCAGGTCCCCTCACCACCAAAAGGCAGGAGCCAGGGGCAGCTGAGCCAGGCATTTCTTTTCTCAATATTTATGTATTGCTTTGGAATTCACCAATCCAAAAATTACTGCATTTTTCCTGGAAAGTTTTCTTCTCACTGAAACATTCTTATTGCCTGACATTGTGCTGTCGCAGCCAACTAATTGTCAGTTGCACTGATCTATTAGACTATCGGCCCTCCACGGAAGTGTGTCAGCACGCTTCCAACGTCTCTCTTTTCAGCCATCACTTAACCATCTCATTGCCCTGCAAAGACAATTTGGCTTTTTGTTCTGGGTAATCCCTGTCCTTCCTGCATCATTGCATGCTGTAAAGTTATATAATATATATGCTACATAATTATATATAAAAATGCTATAAAGTTGTAATAATGGATGTTATATCAACTACCACAATAATAATGGGATGATGAAGAATTTTATGCATCAACTTGCCTGGGCTAAGAGATGCCCAGGGAGCTGGTAACATATCACTTCCGGGCATGTCTCTGAGGCTGCTTCTAGAAGAGATTAGCATCTGAATTGATAGAGGTAAGACCGTGGCCCTCACCGGTGCAGGCCTGCATCTTCCTGTTGAGCGCCTGAATAGAGCAAAAAGGCAGAGGAAGGACAGATATGTTCTGCGTTTGAGCTGGGACATTATCGCTCCGGATTCTTGGGCCTTCAAACTCACACCAGTGTTTTTCAACTTTGTTTATGTATTTGAAAGAAAGAGTAACAGAGAGAGCGATAGATGGAGAGGGGTCTTCTATTTGCTGGTTCACTCTCCAAATACCTGCAACAGCTGGGGCTGGGGCTGGGCCAGGCTGAAGCCAGCAGCCAGGAACTCCATCTGGGCCTCCCTTGTAGGTGACAATGGCCGAAGTCCTTGGGCCATGATGCTTTGTGGCCTTCCAGGATGTGCTAGCGGGAGCTGGATTGGGAGTGGAGGTGGGACTCAATCCGAGGCACTCCAATATGGAGTCTTGGGTGGTGACTTCACAGCACCACAAAGCCACTCCTCAGCCCAATATTTGAACCACTGGCCTCCGGGTTCTCAAACCTTTGGGTTGGGTTTCCTGGTTCTCCGGCTTGCGGAAGGCAGATTGTGGGACTTCTCAGCCTCCAACATCCTGTGATCTAATTCTTAGAAATCGCTCTCTCCCCGGCCCTCTATTGATTCTATTTCTCTAGAAAACACTAACACAAACGTGTCAATGTTTTGAGCACCGTTCTAGGTTCTTGACAGATGTCAACACATTCAGCCCTCACAATCTCACAAGCTAGAAACGATCCTTATCTCCCTGTCATGATGAAGGAGACGGAGGCACAAGGAGGTCGGCCAACCTGCCCAAGGTCCCACAAGGATCACAAAAGAGGCAGGAAGAATAGCTTTTCTGTCTACAGCCTAGAAAAATGACCCATGGAACACAGCGGGTTAACCGCCATCTGAGATGTTGGCATCCCATATCTGAGTGCTGGCTCAAGTCTTCTGCTCCACTTCCCATCCAGCTCCCTGCTAATGTGCCTGGGAAAGCAGCAGGGAGTAGCCCAACTGCTTGGGCCCCTGCACCCACGCGGGCGATCTGGATGGAGTTCCTGTCTCCTGCCTAGTTCTCATCATTGTGGCCATTCGGGGAGTGAAGCCGTGAGTGGAAGACCTCTCTCTCTCTCTCTCTCTCTCTCTCTCTATGTCTCTCTGTCTCCCCCCGACTCCCTGTAACTCAGCCTTGCAAATAATTAAAAATAGATTTTATAAAAAGATAGAGGCTCATAATTTTAAAGTTCTTATACTGCTTAAAATTACAATGAAAAGTTTAATATATATATGTATGTATATATGTATGTATGTATGTATATCTCACATCAAATGCCACCACCCAGAGATAAGCACTGATGCTATTTAAGTAAACTTCTTCCAAACATTTTTTGCTGTATTTAGAGACATGTTGATTTGTGATTGTCATAACATAAATGGAATCAAACATACAACACTTTCAGTAGTCTACCTTTCCCACTCATTCCATGACCCAGACGTCAGCAGCCGCTTGCCCGCTGGGAAGTGCTCCATAAATCTCCTGGGCTGCTGGGATGACCGGTGCAGAGGGGGGACCTCTGGGCCCCTCAGACTGGCTTTGAGATCAGAGCATCTCCAGACCCTGAGGACTCCACGTTTCCTGCTCCGCAGGCTTCATTTTTGTCTGATCTTTGACACAGCCATTTTTCAGAAAGTCACAATAGTGCCCCCCACCTTTAAAAACATGTTTATTTGAAAGACAGAGTTACAGAGAGAGAGAGAGAGAGAAAGGGAGAAAGAGAGAAGGATCTTCTATCTGCTGGTTTACTCCCCAAAAGGCTGCAAAAGCCGGAGCTCAGCCAAGCCAAAGCCAAAAGCCTGGGACTCCATGCAGGTGTCCCTCGTGGGTGCAGGGGCCCACAGACTTGGGACATCTGCTGCTGCTTTCCCAGGGGCAATGGCAGGGAGCTGGGCCAAAGTGGTGCAGCCAAGACTCCAATGGCGCCCATGCAGGATGCCGGTGTTGCAGGCAGCAGTTTAAGCTACGGTGCCACAACGCTGGCCCTGTAAAAACTCTTTCTAGAATGCCAGCACGTCCAATATACCAGGCCCTGCTCTGCTCATCTGTTCAACTTCTGTCATCTCGGTGGGGCCTCCCAATGGCTTGTAGGGGAGGTACGGCACCATCGTCCCGTTCCAGAGATGAGAAAGGGTCCACACGGACAGAGAACGTGGTCTGTGCACTCAGTCTCGGGCTGGTAACTGACAGCACAAGGGCTGGCCCCAGCACTCCGCTGTGAAGGTCTCCGTGCTTACCCATCGTCCATGCCGCCACCAGGGAAACATGATGTCTAGGGTTCCCAGGAGTTTCTTTCTTTTCTGGTGAAATCTTCCTGGCACTCATGCCAAGGACGGGGTAGGGGCACTGGCCAAGACCCAGCGATGCCACTTGAAAAGGGTGCGGCATGTCTGCAGCGAGCGCCTTCCCTTTGCTAGCCTTGGCTTCCTAGGCTGTTGCATGGAACTGGAAGTTCACCCCTCTTGGCCCAGGGTGCAGAGTTATGAGTGCCTGGCGCATGTGTAGCCGGTACTCAGTACATGGCTGCTATGGTGAGGGGCTGCGGGGTGGGCAATAGACCACAAGGGGCAAATCGGTCTTCAACAGCAGTCTCTTACTGGGAGAAAAGTGACCCTGGGTCCAGCCACACTTAGTCCCTGAGGTGTACCAATTACAGGAAGCACAAAGCAGCCAAGGCCTAGGAAGACCAAGGCACAGAGGCGCTATCGCTGCATTCCTCTCCAGATTCAGGGGCTCGCTCAGTCTGTGGTGCACCTGCCGTGGCCCCAGCAGGTGGGATTCTCACTGCCCACGCTCACCTGGCCAGGTGCTCTGGCTCAGACCTGCTTGCTGTATCCTGCAGGTCCTCTGCCCAGCTGGTGGCTCTGGCCGCATCTCCTGGGTATGGGCATAATTTGGCATTCTTGAAGCTTAGCAGGACTTGACTTTTATAACCTTGTGGTTGTGGCTCTGGGTCTCTGCTGTCCTCCAACCTCCAGCTTCCACACTGTTGCATCTGCAGGGTCCCATCCTCTCCCTTTCTTCGCAGTTGGTCTCTACCTTGGCTGTCAGCACTGGACAGGCTCTTCGCTGTGGCATTTGCGGTAGCCTGAGTCCTTTAGCACTGGAGAGGGAACCAAGGCAAGGAAGCAAGAAAAAGCAGTGTGCTGCAGAGCTAGCCATGGCTTCTTTTTTAAAAATACATTTTGAAAATTCACTTTCAGAGCTGGCACTGTGGTGTAGTGGGCTGAGCCTCCACCTGCAACCATTGGCATCCCATGTGGATGCCAATTCCTGTCCCAGTTGCCCCTCTTCTGATCCAGCTCTCTGCCATGGCCTGGGAAAGCAGTGAAAGATGGCCCAAGTGCTTGGGCCCCTGCACCCACGTGGGAGGCCAGTACAGAGTTCCAGTCTCTTGGGTATAGCTTGGTCCAGTCCTGTTGTGGCCATTTGGAGAATGAACCAGAGGATGCAAGATCGGTTCTCTGTCTCGTTGTCTCTCCCTCTCTCTCTGTTGGTCTGCTTTTCAAATTAATAAATAAATACATCTTAAAAGAGTAGAAAGTAGTCTGTCTCTGTGTATAGATATGTTTCTGCTTTTAAAGCAAATAAAATATTTAAATTTTTTTGTTTAAGAAGAAAGCGCCAGACGTTTAAAGAAGAACTAATTCAAGTTCTTCTCAAGCTATTCAAAACATTTGAAAGGGAAGGAATCCTTCTCAACTTCTTCTGTTAAGCTAGCATTGCCTTAATTCCTAAACCAGAAAAAGATACAACAGAGAAAGAGAACTATAGACCAATGTCCCTGATGAACATAGATGCAAAAATCCTCAACAAAATATTAGCTAATCGAATCCAACAACACATCAGAAAGATCATTCACCTGGACCAAGTGGGATTTATCTGGTATGCTGGGATGGTTCAACATCTGCAAATCAATAAATGTGAAACATCCATCATGTGGCCGGCGCCGCAGCTCACTAGGCTAATCCTCCACCTGCGGTGCCAGCACACTGGGTTCTAGTCCTGGTTGGGGTGCCGGATTCTGTCCCGGTTGCTCCTCTTCCAGTCCAGCTCTCTGCTGTGGCCCGGGAGTGCAGTGGAGGATGGCCCAAGTGCTTGGGCCCTGCACCCGCATGGGAGACCAGGAGAAGCACCTGGCTCCTGGCTTCAGATCAGCACATTGCGCTGGCCACAGTGGCCATTGGGGGGGGTGAACCAACAGAAAAAAAAAGGAAGACCTTTCTCTCTGTCTCTTTCTCTCACTGTCCACTCTGCCTGTCAAAAAAAAAAAAAAAAGAAAAGAAAAGAAAAGAAAAGAAACATCCATCATGTTAAAAAACTGCAGAAGAAAAACCATATGATTAGCTCAATAGATGCAGAGAAAGCATTTGATAAAATACAACATCCTTTCATGATGAAAACTCTAAGCAAATTGGGTATAGAAGGAACATTCCTCAACACAATCAAGGCAGTTTATGACAAACTCACAGCCAGCATCTTCTTGAATGAGGAAAAGTTGGATGTATTCCCACTAAGATCCGGAACCAGATAAGGATGCCCACTCTCACCATTGCTATTCATTGTAGTCCTGGATGTTTCAGCCAGAGCCATTAGGCAAGAAAAAGAAATCAAAGGGATACAAATTGGAAAGGAGGAAGACAAATTATCCCTGTTTGCAAATGACATGATTCTAGAGGAAACAAAAGACTCCAAGAATAGACTATTTTAGTTCATACGAGTATTTGGTAAAGTGACAGGATATAAAATTAACACACAAAAATTAATAGCCTTTGTATACATACACAATGCCACAGCTGAGAAAGAACTTCTAAGATTAAACTCATTCACAATAGCTACAAAATAATTAAATTCCTTGGAATAAATTTAACCAAGGAGGTCAAAGATCTCTATGATGAAAATTACAAAACATTAAAGAAAGAAATAGAAGAAGACACATAAAAAACAGAAAAATTCTTCCGTGTTCATGGATTGGAAGAATTACTACTGGAAGCAACTTAATTTAATGATTCAATGTGATCTTGATCAAAATACCAGTGACATTCTTCTCAGATCTAGAAAAAATGATGCTAAAATTCCTATGGAAACATAAGTGACCCCAAATAGCAACAGCAATCTTATACAACAAAAAGCAGAGGCATCATAATACCAGATTTCAAGACATACTACAAGGCAGTTAAGATCAAAGCAGCCTCATACTGGCAAAATAAAATAAAATAAAATAAAAAGACATGTAGGCCAATGGAACAGAATAAAGACTCCAGAAATGAATCTACACATCTACAACCAACTTAACTTTGACAGGTAAATCAAGCCCTGGAGCCAGCAGCAGTCCCTTCAACAAATGGTGCTGTAGAAACTGGATCTCTGTGTGCAGAAGTGTGGAAAGAAGACCCCTGCCTTACATCTTACACAAAAATCCACTCAAAATGGATCAAGGACCCAAACTGATGACCCAATACCATCAAATTACTAGAGAACACTGGGGAAACTGCAAAACATTGGCACAGCCAAAGACTTCTTGGAAAAGACGGCTGAAGCACAGGCAATCAAAGCCAAAACTGACAAATGGGATTACATCAAGCTGAGAAGTTTCTGTACTGCAAAAGAAACTCAAAGCAAAGTGAAGAGGCAACCAGCAGAATGAGAGAAAATATTTGAAAACTATGCAACTGATAAAGGATTAATATCCAGAATGTATAGAGCACTCAAGAAACTCAACAACAAAACAAACAATCCAGTTAATAAATGGGCAAAGGGGGGCCGGCACTGTGGCACAGTGGGTTAACACCCTGGCCTGAAGCACCGGCATCCCATATGGGCACTGGTTCCAGTCCTGGCTGCTCTTCTTTCAGTCAGCTCTCTGCTATGCCCTAGGAAAGCAGTAGAAGATGGTCCAAGTCTTTGGGCCCCTGTACCAGCATGGGAAGACCTGGAAGAAGCTCCTGGCTGCTGGCTTCAGATTGGTGCAGTTCTGGCCGTTGTGGCCATCTGGGGAGTGAACCAGCAGATGGAAGACCTCTCTCTGTGTCTCTACCTCTCTGTGTAATTCTGTCTATCAAATAAATAAAATAAATCTTTTAAAAAAATGGGCAAAGGACTTGAACAGGCATTTTTCAAAAAAGGAAATTCAAATGACCAACAGACACATGAAAAAAATGCTCAGGATAACTAGTCAAATCAAAACCACAGCGAGGTTTCACCTTACCCTTGCTAGAATGGCTCTCACACAGAAATCAACAAATGAGAAATGCTGGCAAGGATGTGGGCTGAAAGGTGCCCTAATCTGCTGTTGGTGAGAATGTGAACTAGTGCAGCCATTGTGAAAGATAGTATGGAGACACCTCAGAAATATGAATGCAGATCTACCATGTGACCCAGCCATCCCACTCCTGGGAAATTACCCAAGGCGAATGAAATCAGCATATGAAAGGGTTAGCTGTACCCCCACATTTATTGCAGCTTAATTAACAATAGCTAAGATATGGAATCAACCCAGATGTCCATCAACTGAAGACTGGATAAATAAATTATGGTATATGTACACTAGAATACTACTCAGTGTAAAAATAAATTTTATTTATTTATTTATTTATATTTATTTGTCAGATAGTGTTGGACAGTGAAAGAGAGAGAGAGACAGAGAGAAAGGTCTTCCTTCCATTGGTTCAACCCCAAAATGGCCACTACGGCCGGAGCTACAGCAATCCGAAGCCAGGAGCCAGGTGTTTCCCCCTGGTCTCCCATGTGGGTGCAGGGGCCCAAGCACCTGGGCCATCCTCCACTGCCTTCCTGGGCCACAGTAGAGAGCTAGACTGGAAGAGGAGCAACCAGGACTAGAACTTGGTGCCCATATGGGATGCCAACGCCACAGGCGGGGGATTAACCAAGTGAGCCACGGTGCTGGCTCAGTGTAAATATAAAAATGAAATCCTATCTTTGCAACAAAATGGGTGCAATTGGAAGCTGTTATACTTAGTGAAATAAACTAGTCCTAAAAAAAAACAAATACCATATGTTCTCCCTAATCTGTGGGTAAGAATAGAGTACTTATGGCCGGCACCTCGGCTCAATAGGCTAATCCTCCGCCTTGCAGTGCCGGCACACCGGGTTCTAGTCCCGGTTGGGGTGCCGGATTCTGTCCCGGTTGCCCCTCTTCCAGGCCAGCTTTCTGCTGTGGCCGGGAGTGCAGTGGAGGATGGCCCAAGTGCTTGGGCCCTGCACCCCATGGGAGACCAGGAGAAGCACCCGGCTCCTGCCATCAGATGAGCACGGTGCGCAGGCCACAGTGCGCCAGCCGCGGCGGCCATTGGAGGGTGAACCAACAGTAAAAGGAAGACCTTTCTCTCTGTCTCTCTCTCACTGTCCACTCTGCCTGTCAAAAATAAAAAAATAACTAAAAAAAAGAATACAGTACATAAAAGGTAATGTGTAGGAGTAAAATGGACATTTTGAGATTTGATAATTTTTTACAGCCCTTGTCTTGACTGTTGAGAAACAGTGTTTTTTTCTTCATACTATTTGTTGACCTCTACTTAGTGTAGGGTTAATCTTATGGGCACAAAGTAAACGGAAAATAGATCTTAAATAAAAATCAGAGTGGGAATGGGAGAGGGAGGAGGAAGGATGGGAGCTTGGGCAGGAGGGAAGGCAGGAGGGGAAGTATCACCATGTTCCTGAATCGGATATGAAATACATGAAACTTGTAGACTTTAAATAAAATTAAAAAAAAAAAAGAAAAAGAAGAAAAGCATTTGGCCTAGTGGTTAGGATACCATTGAGATGCTCACATCCCACTTCAGAATGCCTGGGTTCAATACCCACCTTAAGCTCTGATTCCAGCTTCCTGCATGTGCAGACCCTGGTAGGCAGTGGTGTTGGCTCAAGTAATTGGGTTCCTGCCTCTGCCACCCGTGTGGAACACCTGGATGTGAGTTCCTTGCTCCAGGATTTTGTCCGGCCCAGTCTCAGCCTTCAAGGGCATGTGGGGGGAGACCAGTAGATGGGCATTCTCTGCCTCATGAAAGACACCGTGTCCTATGGAAGAGGCCAAGGAAAGAACCCTTGCCCCTCCACCATATGAGGATACACAAGAAGGTGCCGTTTAGGAACCCGAGACCTCATCAGACACCTAATCAGCCATCCCCTTGATTTTGGACTTCTCAGAACTGTGAATAATAAAGCCCAGCTGTTCCTAAGCTATACAGTTTATGATATTTTTGTTAGAGAAGCCCAAAAAGACTAAAAACAGATACCAAAATAGTCTTTTAAAGCAATTAAAAAGATTGTCCAGGAACTAACACTTAGATCATACACCCTGAGCGTGATTCTGCCAGCACTTTGACATTTGACTGTAAGCCTGTAGACATGTGAATCAATAAATTTCCGCTGAGGCAAACATTTGGCACAGTAGTTAAAGTTGCTACTTGGGATGCCTGCAACCCATTTCGAGTACCTGGGTTTGAGTCCTTACTACTCTGCTTCTAGTCCAGCTTCCTGAAAATACACACCCTAGGAGGCAGCAGGCGATGGCTCAAGTAGTTGTATCTCTGCTACCCACATGGGAGACCCGGATGGAATTCTGGAGGTGTGGCTGCAGCCTGGCCCCGCCCCGGATGCTGCAAGAATGTGGAAGGTGAGAGTGGGTCTCTCAGCCTGTCTTTGCCTTTGAAATAAAATGAAAATAAATAAAAATTTAAAACACATTCTGTGTTGATGTATGAAGTTGGTAAACTGGTCACTGTGGGGAAAAAAAAATGTCTGTTGCTGTAAGCCACCCAATCTTGTGCTTGGTTATAATAGTTCTAGGCAGCTACTAATAGTATCTAGGCAACTAGATTAAGGGAAGTGATTTGGGCCCAGAATTGAAGACTGTGCTTCATACTCATTAATGTGTAACTTAGCTACCATTATTACATAGCTCTGCCTTATTCATTTTTTTAAGATTTTATTTTTATTTATTTGACAGGTGGAGTTTAGACAGTGAGAGGGAGAGACAGAAAGGTCTTCCATCTGCTGGTTCACTCCCCAATGGCCGCAATGGCCGGACCTGCGCTGATCCGAAGCCAGGAACCAGGTGCTTCTTCCTGGTCTCCCATGTGGGTGCAGGGGCCTAAGCACTTGGGCCATCTTCTACTGCTTTCCCAGGCCACAGCAGAGAGCTGGATTGGAAGTGGAGCAGCCGGGAATAGAACCGCTGCCCATATGGGATGCTGGCGCTGCAGGTAGAGGATTAACCTACTGTGCCGCTGTGCCAGCCCCAGCCTTATTCTTTTTAATGTTTATATAGTATTTCATTTTCACTTTTGGCAAAGTTTACCATTTAATTATTTTTGTTTTTATTTAATTAATTAATTTACTTATTTATTTATTTCAGACAGAGTTACAGTGAGGGAGAGACAGAGAGATAGAGAAACAGAGAGAGAGAGAGAGAGAGAGAGAGGGAGAGAGAGAGATCTATCTGTTGGTTCACTCCCCAGATTGTTGCAACAGCCAGGGCTGGACTGGGCTGAAGCCAGGAGCCAGGAGCTGCATTTGGGCTTCCCACATGGGGCATTAGCAGGAAGCTGGATCAGAAATGGGAGCAGCTGCGGCACAAACCAGAGCCCATATGGGATGCTGGGGTTGCAGGCAGCAGCTTAACCTGCTGTGCCATAGCTGGCCCCACATTCAATTATTTGTGTTATCATCAAAATGAAACATTCTTAGGAAATCAATATTAAAAGACTTATAGTGAAAAATAGCAGTATTTTTTCTCCCCTCACCCACAAAGCCCCAGACTTACTTCCCAAAGGCACATAGTTTTCGATGACTTGAATCTTCCTGGCATTTCTAAGTCATGCACTTCTTCTTCTACTTCTTGATTTGTCAGTTTGAGTCACTCTCTTCTGTCTCCCTGTTAGGAGAAATGAGAATTTTGGTTTACAACGTACCCTATCCCCTACACACACCCTGTCTCTCTCTCTCTCTCTCTCTCTCTCTTTCTTCCCCTATTGTCATCTTCACATTAGGATTACATAATCATCTTTAGTCATTTAATAGACAGTTAAAATAGATTTTCAAGTCTCCCAGATTCATTACGACTCCAAGGCTGAGAACAATAGGTACAAAGAACTCCCACATTCTAAATAGAGATTCTAGACAGTATGCGGAGTGTTTGCAAATGAGACGATCCCAAAGTGATTCTGCCAGCCTTGTTCACTACCCCCAATCTGCAAAAGAGAAAAAGAATTGGGGCCGGCGCAGCAGTGTAGTGGGTAAAGCCTCTGCCTGAGGTGCTGGCATCCCACATGGGCACCAGTTCGAGTCCCAGCTGCTCCACTCTCAATCCAGCTCCCTGCCTGGGAAAGCAGTGGAAAATGGTCCAAGTGCTTGGGCCCTTGCACCCACATGGGAAACTCGAAAGATGCTCTTGGTTCCTGGCTTTGTGGGATCAGCTCAGCTGCAGCCGTTGTGGCCATTTGGGGAGTGAACTAGCGAATGGAAGACCTCTTTCTCTCTGTCTCTCTCTCTCTGTCTGTCTGTAACTCTGCTTCTCAAATAAATAAATGAATCTTTATAAGAGAAAAAAATTAAGTAGGGGTTATATATGTATGAGTGGCGGCCTTGGAGAGGGTTACCAGTATTGTTCCCCACCTCATCCCCAAAGCAAGATGGGAGAAGGACTCCTCCTACACATCACAGAGCAAGGGAGGGGTCAGGAGACTTCCATGAGACTGTTAGCCAGCCCCAAAGTTTGGGAAGACAGCTACGTTCCTGGGGACTGGGTCACGTCTGAGAAAAACAAACTGAAGGCCAGAAGCAGGCTGGAGCAAGCCTGCCTGGTGGCAGCACAGAGTCAAGACCGGCCAGCATTTTCAGGGATTGGTGGGGCGGGGGCATGGTTTGCTCTGGGTCAGGATGGATTCTGCAAAAGAGAGCTGCCAGTGGGTTACTCCCGAAATTCCCCACCCAACAGCAGCATCTGGAAGGGTGAGAAGTAACCCCTACAAAGAGTGGACCATGACAAGTGAGGGCCCGAGGCAACTGCTGGTGTCCACGCCAAGGGAGCATCGCCCAGGTCTAGGAATGGGCGTCTACAGCGTCCTCAGTGATGGAGCTGGTCCTGGTCAGCCTTGGGCATCTGATAAACCAAGGGGGCACCCGTGGCAGGTGACATCTGTGCGCCTCAAGAGCTTTCCCTCCCTTTGTTTCTATCCTTGCCCTCGGGGAGCCAGCAGCAGCAGCACAATGAGCAAGAGAAAATACAGAGAGTTGACCCTTTACCCAGGGCTGCCAGACTGAGCAAACGCAAATAACCAAATGCTCAGTTAAATCTGAAATAAACAATGGATGCTTTTTATTGTAAGCAAATCCCATGCAAGATTTGGGATATAATTCTGCTAAAAGTATTTGTTGCTTTCTGGAATTCACATTTAGCTGGGATCCTATATTTTATTTGGCAGCCCTACCCACATTTCTTGCCCACTGCAGACCTGAAGCCTGCATCAGGGCCAGGCTGTAGGAGAGGAGAAGTAGAAGTTGGTAAGAACTGGGTGTCCTGAGCGGAGACCAAATTGGCCCTTGGATTACCTATGGTGAAAAAGAAGACTGTTTGCTAACAACTCAGCGTACTTACAGAAGCTGTAACTCCTGTCTGGTATTTCATCCACTGGGCTGAAAAAGTGGGAGGACAGAGGAGTCTGCAGCTGGAGCACCTCAAGTTCATTTTGTAAAATAAGCAAATTATCAGCATTTAGGGTATTAATATCACAAAAATATTATTCATTGCTGAGCTGAGTTTTGAATCAAATCACATTTCTTATATGAATTTCTGTTTTTTCCTTTCACTTAACAATGGCCTGGTATAAGAATTTTCCATTTTTTCTAAAGATTTATTTAATTATTTGAAAGACAGAGTTACAGTGAGAGGGAGAGAGACAGGTGGAGAGAAGAGATAGAAAGAGTCTTCCATCTGACAGATCATTCTCCAAATGTCCGTGACGGCCAGGGCTGGGCCAGGATGAAGCCAGGCATCAGGAACTATTCATACGAGTCTCTCACGCGGATCACACTGAGCCAAGCACTTGGGCCATTATTTACTGCTGGATTGGAGATGGAAAAGCCAGGACTCGAACTAGCGCTTCTGTATGGGATGTGGCTGTTCCAAGCAACGGCTTAACCCACTGTGCCACAACACCTGCCGCTAAGCATTTTTCCTTTGTGAAAGCCCCTCCCCCCTTTTTCCTGTGACTGCTTATTTGGGCCCTCTGTTGGGTTGCTGAGCTTTCTGTAACTTATAAAACTATTTCTTTTATATTCAAACATTGACCTAACAAACATGTCTTCTACTGGGGAACTGAAAGTGGCAAGGCACAGAGGGTAAGTGGATGCTTTCTGATGTTTGTGCTGGGAAGCTTAGAGTTCCGCTGAACTCTGTGGTTAATATCTAGTCCTGCCCTTCCAAAGCAAACTTACTCAAACCAACAGCTTCCTGAACTATTCCTTTAAGGATTCCAAGTTCATTTCTTGCTCACAATTTTCCCAAGGAGGATGTCAATGAGTACAACACAGCTTATCAGCATTTTTCCCCTCTCCGTTAGACATGGTCACTCGTCCTTGGGACTTATTTCCATGAAATTATCCCATCCCAAGAAAATAGCTACAATGATCCCCTGGCAGATATTATAAGAAATTTCTCTTGAGAGATATGATTAGGAGAGTTGCAGCACAAATAAATGACAAAGATTAAAATCTCAAATCTTCCTCCTTTCTCTGCTCTGTGGTTTGAGTATGTTCACTAAGGCTTCTTGTGTTGAAATTTAGCACCCATTAAATTTGACTGTGGTGTTTAGAGGTGGAGCCTTCACAAGGTGATTAGGATTGTAGAGTCATTAGAGTGGAGTCCCCGTGGCTGAACGTGATAGGACTGTGAAGAGGCAGCCAGCGTCGTGGTGCCACAGGTGAAGCCACTCTGTGCAATGCTGGCGTCCCACGCTGAAGTGCCGGTTCCAGCACTCACTGCTCTGCTTCCAATCCAGCTTCCTGCTAATGCGCCTGGGAAAGCAGCGGAGGATGACCCTAGTGCTTGGGCCCCTGCCACCCACCTGGGAGACCTGGATGGAGTTCCGAGCCCCTGGGTTTGACCTGCACTGGCCACGGCTGTTGAAGACATCTGGGGAGTGAACCAGAAAAGAGAAGATGGCTCTGGCTCGCTCCCTATCACTCTTTCAAAAATAAATAAATCTTAAAGAATAAGGAGGAGGAAGAAAAGGAGGGAGAAGAGACCAGAAGATACACACACACACACACACACACACACAGAGTCTCTTGCCTAGTGGTACCCTGGGCCAACACCTTTGGACTCGGCCAGCAAGAAAACCATCACCATTTGTGGATCTGTGACCTTGGACCTCCAGAACCAAGAGCCCAAATCAGCCTCTTTTCCTTGAAACCTACCCAGTCTTGTAATTGTGTTATTAGACCAGAAAAATGCACTAATACACCATTCATGACTTTATGAATCTGTTCTGCCAACATATTTCATTGTAACACTTCTCGTTAGAATGTCAAGATCTTACTCCTTGCTAGTAAGATTTAGTCTCTGAGGTACCTCTGAAGCAATGGGAATCATATAAAGTAAATGTTACATTTTGGACTACTGTCGTTGCATGTGAATTTCCATCATAAACGGTTGCAAACCACTCTTTTCAAAGAATCCTTTTGTTCTTCTGGGAAATAAAACATTCCAAAACCAAAATGTTAAACTACGTGTTCAGAAATGATTTTGGAGAACAATAGACAAAAAAAATTCCATTTCAGATCAGCTGTCAGTTAGATCCCACATTTGTCAATAAGTTCCCAGAAGGGCCCAGGGTAGGCTCCATTTCTTATTTTTATTTATAAATTCGATTTTAAGACTGCCAGGAGATGGGCTGATTCTCCTGTTTCACTGTTTAATTTATTTATTTCTCTCGAGTGAATGACATGTAGTAAGGGCTGTGTTCCAGAATCTCACGGCCTTAGAATAATAATAATTAAAAAAAAAATCATGTGCGCCTTGCAGACGCCAGCTCTGTTTAGTCTCAGCAATGGCATCCTCAGCATCAGTAATGTCTTACATTCGTGTTCTGCTTTTTTCTCTCTAGTCAACGGGACACTAGTTTCTTGGGCAACCCTTTTTTAAAAATATTATTTAATTGAAATGCAGAGTTATAGAGAGAAAGAGGAAAAGATAGAGAAATCTTCCATCTGCTGGTTCATTCCACAAATGGCTGCAACAGCAGGGAGTGATCTGATTTAAAGCCAGGAGCCTGGAGCTTCTTCTGGGCCTTCCACGTGGGTACAGGAGTCCAAGCACTTGAGCCATCCTCCACTGCTTTCCCAGGCACATTGGCAGGGAGCTGGATCAGAAGTGGAGCAGCCAGGACTCGAACCAGTGCCCATATGGGATGCTGGAACTGCAGGTGGTGGCTTTATCTGCTATGCCACAGCATCGACCCTGGCAACCTTGTCTTAAACATCAATTCAGGGGCTGGCACTGTGGTGCAGTGGGTTAGAGCTGTGGCCAGCAGTGCTGGCATCCCATATGGGCACTGGTTCGAGTCCTGGCTGCTCCACTTCCTGTCCAGCTCTCTGCTATGGCCTGGGAAGGCAGTATAAGATGGCCCAAGTCCTTGGGCCCCTACATCTGCGTGGGAGACCTGGAGGAGGCTTCTGTCTCCTGGCTTCTGATCAGCTCACCTCTGGCCATTGCGGTCATTTGGGGAGTGAACCAGTGGATGGAAGACCTCTCTCTCTCTCTCTCTGGCTCTACCTCTCTCTGTAATTCTTTTAAATATATAAAATAAATCTTTAAAAAAAAAAAACATCAATTGAATGCCTTCTCTCTTGAACTCTTGGCAGCACAGAAGTTCATCTGTCAGCTTTTGTGTTTATTTGGTGGAGTAATGATAAGATAAATATCTCATTGGTATACAAATCAATCAATCAATCAAATGCAACACAGGGTATCCAGGCCTTGTGGAGGAAAGCTGTGAACGTCTGCTGAGGTACAGTCACGTTTCTGGCTCCACGCTCAGTGTTTCTACTTGTCAGTGTTATTGAATTCTCGCTGCAATTTTCTCAAGGTAGAAGAGGAATCTGAAGTTCAGAAAGTTTGAGGAGCTTGCTAGAGGTGGCCAGCTGGTAACTGTCAGAATTTTCTCTGTCCCTGCCCCACGCCCAGCACCTCGGCCATACTGAACTGCAGGCCGTTCTTAAGCTGGTAATCATTACGACACCACGGTCATCATGATGCGATGAAGCCTCATGCAAGCTTCGTGAAGCTGCTAACAGGGAAGCAGAAATACTAGACCCAAGCTGCTGCCTGCGACGCTGTGTTGCAGTGAGTCCAGCTGCTCCACTTCCATCCAGCTCCCTGCTAATACCCCTGAGAAGGCAGCAGAAGATGGCCCAAGTGCATGGGCCCCTGCCATTCATGTGGGAGACCCAGAGCAAGCTCCCAGCTCCTGGCTTCGGCCTGGCCCAGCCCCGGCCATTGTGGCCATTTGGGAAGTGAACCAGTGGATGGAAAATCAACCTCTCTCTGTCTGTGAACTCTGCCTTTCAAATAAATAAATCTTTTTAAAAAAGAGAAAGAAATATTAGAATCATAAGCAAACCCTGAGTTTGCCAAGTAAGAATTAAAGAAAAAAACATTAACAAGGGTTATGTAATAGGATCTTCAAAAAAGAAACATTCAACAATCAGAGATTAAGGGAGGGTATGGAGGAAAAACAAAGGACTTCAATGTTAAATGCTCTACTGAACAGTTTCAAAAAACGTGGACCTCAAACCTTAAATTCCAGCTGTTTCCTTATTCTAAAAATAAAAGCAGACATCAAATTATCATCTAATTCTTGTCTGCTATGTATATTCCTTTTTCTCAAGGTAGAAGAAGAATCTGAAGGTAAGAAAAAGTCACTTATATACACATATGACTAATCTATATTGCTATTGTAGCTTTTTCTTTTCACTTTTTAAAAAATATTTATTTATTTATTTATATGAGCAGAGAGACAGAGAGAGAGAGAGACAGACAAAAAGATTTGCCATCTGCTGGTTCACTCCCCAGCTGGCTGCAACTTCCAGGGCTGGCCCAGGCTGAAGCCAGGAGCCAAGAGTTTCATCTGGGTATTTCATGTGGGTGCAGAGGCCCAAGCACGTGGGCCATCTTCCATGACTTTTCCTAGGCCATTAGCAGGGAGCTGGATCAGAAGTAGAGCAGCCAAGACTCGAACCAGTGCCCATATGGGATGCCGGTTCCGTAGGCGATGGGCAGCCTTACCTGCTAAGCCACAGAGCCAGCCCCTATGCTCTCAACCTTCAACATCTCAACCTTTCTGGCCACTTAGCTGTCCTCGTACTTTGCACAAAGCTCCATAGCTGCTACCCCTGTGTGCAGTGATTTGTGGCTGCCTCTTACTGCTGATCTATACCCACCTGCCCAGGAGCAAGCTCATCCCTTACCCGTGCTATCCCCTGTGCCTAGCGTATCACTCTACAAAGTAACTGCTCAGGAAGTATTTGCCCAGTGGATGAATATGGGAAGAAATATAAACGTAACAGAGTGCGCACGTTGCAAGTAAGCAATGAATTATTGGGTACTGGGAGCTACTTTTCATGGTGAATAAGAACACACGCTCAGGTCGTTGTTTTCTTGGATTAAAAGCCAAGCTTAATCACTTGGAAACTATAAGATGTGGCAAATGCTTTAACTTCTCCGAGCCCCTGTGTCCTTGGCTAGTAAGAGAATCTGCCTCAAGGTTGTACTGAGGATTCCACGGGATAATGCATGGGTGAGGTTTAGAGCAGTACTTGCCACATGAACACACTCTGGCTTCTACTCCAGGATGAGTTGATGTAGAGGAGCTCTGAAGACACCCCCCACCACCACCTTGCAAGGCCTCCTTCTCCCTTGCCGTTACAGGCGATGTCCAAACCCACATTGCTCAGGGCTATGTGTGGCACCATAAAGGTCAATTTCAAATGAGTTCAGCCTAATTCAAATAAGAAAGTCAGCTTGTCATAGGCATTAGCCACATTTTAGTTGCTCAAGGGGCTGGCATTGTGGCTCACAGGGTTAAGCTGCCTCCTACAACACTGGCATTCTGTGTGAGCACTAGTTCAAATCCTTGCTGCCCCAATTTTTTTTTCAAAGATTTATTTATTAATTTGAAAGGCAGAGTTACAGAGAGGCAGAGAGAGAGAGAGAGAGAGAGAGAGAGAGAGAGAGAGAGAAAGAGAGGTCTTCCATCCTCTGATTCACTCCCCAGATGGCCACAACTGCCGGAGCTATGCCAATCTGAAATCAGGAGCCAGGAGCTTCCTCTGTGTCTCCCACGTGAGTGCAGGGGCCCAAGGATATGGGCCATCTTCCACTGCTTTCCCAGGACATACCAGAGAGCTGGATTGGAAAAGGAGCAGCCGGGACTTGAACCGGTCTCCATATGGGATGCCCGCACTGCAGGCAGTGGCTTTACCTGCGAGGCCACAGCACCTGCCTCTGCTACACTTCTGATCCCGCTCTCTGCCTGTGCATCTTGGAAAGCAGTGGAAAACGACCCGAGTGCCTGTGTCCCTGCCACCCACATGGGAGACCCAGATGGAGTTCCAGTCTCCTGGTTCCAATCTGAACCAGCCCCAGCCATTGTGGCTATTTGGGAAGTGAATCAGAGGATGGAAGATCAATTCTCTCTCTGTTTTATACCTTTCAATAAATAAATAAATCCTAACAAATCAGTAAATAAATCTTCAATAGTCACACGTGGCTATTTGCCAGTATACCTACCTTCACAGATATAGTACATTTCCACCATCATGGAAAGTCATAATGGACAGAATTTACTTGTGAAAACAGGACAGAAGAGGATTTCTAAGATTTGTATTTTTTTTTAAGTCATGGTGTTATTCCTGGGCTGACAAAGTGATTCAGTTGCAGGGTAATTCCTGTTTTCCCATCTACACAATAATCATCTTATGGGGCGAGCATTTGGTGTGTGGTGAAGATACCACTTGGGACACCTGCGTGCCCTGTTGCATGCCTGGAGTAGCGGCCCAGCTGGGCCCCCCATGTGAGCTGCCTGCCAATGCACACCCAGGGAGGCGGCGGGCTGCAGCTGGAGGCGCTGGGTTCCTGTCACCCTCAGGGAAGCCCTGGATTGAATTCCCAGCTCTGGCTTGGCCTGGTTCAGCCCCCTCTGTCGGCACTGTGGGGGAGTGAACCTGCAGATGGGAGCTCTCAATCCTTCTCTGCCATTTTAAAAGAATAAACAAAAAGCTTAAAAAATAATCTTTAAAGTCGCAACAGAAGGGAACCATATTCCCTGAGCCTCACGTGTTCCTGCAGCTGGAACAGATCACCGACTGCGCAGCCTTCCTGCCTCCTGCCTCACATCTGTGGTTTCACCCTGTCTGCGGGATTGCTTCTTGCATGAAGGGACATTTTCTCAGCTTCGCTTCTCCCATTGTCTAATGAGTAGAACGTACTTAGTAGACAATGCATTGACACGCATCAGGATCGGCTTTAGCTGTCTTAATAACCAACTCATCACCCTACAATTTACTGCCAAAGTTTTATAAGATATCTTATTCTGCTTCTCTTATTTAAAAATTTTTTTTAAAGATTTATTTTATTTGAAAGGCAGAGTTAGAGACAGAGACAGAGAGAGAGACAGAGAGACACAGATCTTTCATCTGCAGTTCACTCCCCAAATGGCCATAATAGCTGGAGCTGGGCCAGTCCAAAGCCAGGAGTCAGGAGCTTCCTCAGAGTCTCCCACATGGGTGCAGGGGCCCAACCACTTGGCTATCTTCTGCTGCTTTCCCAAGCACATTAGCAGGGGGCTGTATCAGAAGTGGAGCAGCTGGGACTCGAACCAGCGCCCATGTAGGATGCAGAAACCACAGGCAGCACTTTATCTGCTACACCCGGGTGCGGCCCCTTTCTTACAAAAATTATTTATTTGAGAGTTGGAGAGAGAAGCAGAGAGTGCTCCCATCCAAGGACTCACTTGCCAAATGTAGCATAATGACCCCTTGGGGCTAAAGCCGAGGTCCAGGAACTCAACCCAGGTCTCCCTCAAGGTGTCAGGAGCCCAGTTACATCAGCCATCAGCAGTGCCAACATCTGCATCAACAGAAGCTGAAGTAAGGGACTGGATCAGGGATCAGACTGAGGCTCTCCAAAATGCAACACAGGCATCCTAGCTGGCCTCTTAGCCGCTGGGCCAGATACCTACCTGGCGTTCCTAGCTACGCTGGAGGACTTCCATAGCGCTATAGCCACCGATTTCTAGTTCACAATACCTGTGCCTGCTAAGGACAGATTCACACCCTGGATGCCCCGCTCAAATTCCCCTTCTCACCCTTCCCACCCCCCACCCCCACCGAACTGAATGTCCCCCAAGTGACATTCAGTCTAATGCCACCATTCCCCTGTAACCTTGCCATCTATGGCTCAGATCCACCCCTGGTGACAATGGGCTGGGTGGCATGACTATTCCAATTGTTGGGGATGACAGAATTCTCCTTAGATTATTGGTAGGCTTATGTCTAAGCACACATCCACTGAAGGATTTGTGTCTATTTATGCAACATCCTTTTGTGACTATTTAGCAATGAATGTTTGCCCTGCACTATGTCATGAGCTAGAGATAAAGCAGGGAATGTGATAGGCACAGTTGCTGTCATCACAGTTACTTAGTTTAGTGGAAAGAAGATACAGAATTCAGGGCCGGCACTGTGGCATAGTGGGTAAAGCCACTGCCTGCAATGCCAGCATCCCATGTGGGCACTGGTTCAAGTCCTAGCTGCTCCACTTCCAATCCAGCTCTCTGCTATGGCCTCAGAAAGCAGTAGAAGATGGCCCAAGTGCTTGGGCCCCAGCACCCATGTGGGAGACCTGGGAGAAGCTCCTAGCTCCTGGCTTTGGATTGGCCTAGCTCCAGCCATTGTGGCCATTTGGGGAGTGAACCAGAGGATGGAAGACCTCTCTCTCTCCCTGCCTCTGCCTCTCTGTAACTCTGCCTTTCAAATAAGTAAATAGGTCTTTAAACAAACAAAAACAAATAAACAACAACAAAGAAGATACAGAATTCAAATGCTGGGAGTTATGGCAGAGGACAGGGTGTGCTGGGAACACATTGGAAGGGTCCCTATCAGTGGCAGAGAAAGGATAAGAAAATGACCATTAAGCTAAGACTAAAGTAAGAATTAACAAGGAACATTGTTTGGAAAGGGTGATGGTGATGGTTTGGTTTGGGCAAGAGAGTCCCAGGTAGAGGGACCGCGAGCGGGGAGAACCTACAGAAGGACACACAAGACGTCCCTAGAAGCACACCAGGCACTGAAATGGCTCTCACTTTGCAAACAAACTCCTGTTGTCATCATGCCTGTGTTGGAAAATAAAAGAATATGACCCAAATGTGAACGAATGCGGAGGACTCTCTGGTTCTGCTAGGCCAGGACAATCAGAAGGGACAATGTGTCAGCAGTTTTCCTATTAATTCCTTATTTTCAGTGTGTGTCTATTTCACACTGATCACACATCAAGTGATGGTAAAAATTCTGTTAAGAAACTCACTGAGTGCCCCAAATAGACTGGAGATGTTACATAATGGATAAAGTCCCTGGTCTGTCTTTCTTCCGCAGATTTTTGTTCCCATGCACTCACAGCTTATTGATGGACATCGTAATTATGAGCGCAATATCAGACTGTGGTTTCCAATGCAATGCATCTAAAATGTGACATTTCGGAAGCCCCAGTAGTCCTTATTAAAAATGCATATCCCTCTTTCTGTGCCGCCACCTAGTCGTGAGGCATTGGAGACTTGGGGACATTTAAGAGTCAACTCAGCCTCCGTGTCTCCCTCTCTCTCTGTAACTGTGACTTTCAATATAAATACATCAACCTTAGAAAAAAAAAAAGTCAGCTCAGCCAGGACTCCTCAGCCACGCAGAGGAAGGCACTGACTGCAGGTGTCACTGTCAATGCTGCTTCACCAGGGTACTGAAGACCACCCTCACCCACAAGGGTGGACACATGGAGTTCTCAAAGCCGCCAGTCTTAGGGGTGGGTGTTTGGCACACTGGTTGGGATGTCCAGATTCAGTATCAGAGTGCCTGGGTTCTCTTCCCAGCTCTGCCCCAAATTCTAGCTTCCTGTAGGCACACCCTGGGAGATACCAGGTGATGGCTCCCTGGGTCCCTGCCATCCAAGTGGAAGACGTGGGTTGAGTTCCTAGATCCTGGCTTTGGCCTGGTCCAGCCCTGTCTATTGTGGGCACTTGGGGAGTAGGCCAGCAGATGGGAGTTCTGTCTGTCCGTCTCTCTGTCTATATCTCTCTTTGTCTCTCTGCCTCTCAAATACAAAAGGAAAAACAACCCTGCCCTTTTTTTTTTTTTTTTTGACAGGCAGAGTTAGACAGAGAGAAAGGTCTTCCTTTTCCGCTGGTTCACCCCCAAAATGGCCTCTACAGCCAGCACTGCACTGATCCGAAGCCAGGATCCAGGTGTTTCTCCTGGTCTCCCATGGGGTGCAGGGCCCAAGCACTTGGGCCATCCTCCACTGCCTTCCCGGGCCACAGCAGAGAGCTAGACTGGAAGAGGAGCAACCAGGACAGAACCCGGGGCCCCAACCGGGACTAGAACCTGGGGTGCAGGCGCCACAGGCAGAAGATTAGCCTAGTGAGCCGCAGCACAGGCCAACCCTGTCCTTCTTACTCAGACAAGCCCCAAGCCCCTCTGGTGGGCTTGCATCCCTCAGGTGAGTGACACCCTCCGTGCTGAACACTCAATGAACGTAAGGAAGGTTGATGACAACAGGAAACCATGGGGATGGATAGGTCTCTAAAATTGAGAGAGGCGGGAAATTTGGTCAAGTTGTTGGTTACAGTTGTGTGGTTGGTTGGTAAGGTCCACGGCAAAGAATCTGAGGCCAAGAACATCACTGCTGGGTACTTCAAATGCAAGAGACGAACAATAAAAAAAAAAATCTGGGTCTTGTTTTTAATTGGAGAGCATGTCCTCGAGCCCACGTGGACGTGAGTAATCAGAATATCCACCGCGGCATCTACTGGATGAAGAGCCTCTGGGATTCCACCGCACCCCAAAGTGTGGGAGCCTGCACCGCGCTGAAATGGCCACAAAGCGCTAGTGGGGGGCTGGGGCCACGTGGGCCAGCAGCACGGCCGGGAATTTCGCCTCTGTTTTTCATTATTGAATCAGCCCTACAGTCCATCTGGGTTGTACTTGTTTTTCCACTAATATGCTCTTCCTTTTTCAGGATGCCATTCAGAATGCCCCAGCGCATGTAGTCATCCTGTCTCTTGGGACTCCTCTGTTCCGGGATTCTGTTTCCTTATCTTTCATGACCTTGGACAGTTTTGGAGAGTCTTTGTTGAATATCTTGGATTATATCCATCCCTCCCCCCCCCCCCCCCGTTACATTTGCATTTGGGATTTGGGGAATGATAGCACAGAGGTGAAGGAGCCAGCTTATCACAGCCTTTCAAAGTCCTCACTATCAACCTGATTTATCACTGCTGATGCTATCCCTGATAGGCAAGCTCACTCTGCCAAACCGGCCCAGGATCCGGTTTCCTGCTCCTCCCCCAACAGTGTCCTCTTTGTGAGCAAACCCACAAAGTGAAACCCACAGTCAATGGGGAGGTGGGGGTTAAGGCTCACTTACTGGAGAAGGCAGCGTCTACACAAATCTTTTGGAATTCTTGGAATTTTCCTGTAAGAGAGATGCAGCTCTTCTTCCCCATTTATTTATTCAATTATTATTTTACACCAATTTGGGCTCATGGGTATTTATTTTATACTCTGGGTCCTAATCCAATACTATGTTATTTGTCTCATTGCTCAACTGTCCCAGTTTTGGTCACTGAAAGCCTCTTTAGACTGGCTGCTGCGTCCCTCTGACATTTCTGAGTACAACATTCCTTTTCGCCCTTGTACGTTCCCTGTCCCAGTCCTACAGTCAGCTAGTTCTCCAAGCGGAGATCTTTTCTAACACATAAATGTCTGTTTCCAACCCCCAGGCACTCAGATCCAGTTGGTCTAGGGAGGAACCCAGAATAGTCTTTTTTTTAATGAAATGAAATGGTCCATGTTCACAGTAAAAATACATTCAGGGTGCTGGCACTGTGGCGCAGCAGGTTAATCTTCTGCCTGCCTTGCCAGCATCCCATATGGGCGTCAGTTCGAGTCCTGGCTGCTCCTCTTCTGATCCAGCTCTCTGCTATGGCCTGGGAAAGCAGTGGAAGATGGTCCAAGTCCTTGGGCCCCTCACCCACATGGGAGACCCAGAAGAAGCTCCTGGCTCCTGGCTTTGGATTGACACAGCTCTGGCCATTGTGGCCATTTGGGGAGTGAACCAGCAGATGGAAGACCTTTCTGTCTCTCCCTCTCACTGTCTAACACTACCTGTCAAAAAAAAAAAAAAAAAAAGGAAAGCATATGTGAAGTAAACCTCTTCTTGCTCAAGACAACCTACCGCCAGTTTCAGAAATTGTCCACACACACTTCTGAATGTGCATGTGTAGACACGTTCATAACTGCCCATATTTGTACGGAGATGAAGGTATGCTACAACGAAGTGTTGCACCTTTCTCTTTTCACTTAACACAGCTCGGAGAATGTCACATGATCACAGATCGACATCATACTTGTGTACAGTGACATACACCTTCAGTAGGTCGCCATGGTGTAATGCATTTACCCCACTGCTCACTGACAAACACTTGGGTGGTGTTTGAGTTTTGCTATTACAAAAAACACTGCCATGAACTTCCTGCACGTCCATTTTCACACTCCTGTTAAGACATCACCACATCATTGGGTGGTGAAATCATTAGGTCAAGGATCTTTGCCTGGGGCTGGCGTCATGTATGGCTCAGCAGGTTACACCACTTTTGGGACACTGGACCCAGAAAGTGCTAGTTTGAGTCCTGGCTACTCCACTTCCAATCAAGTTTCCTGCTAATGCATCTGGGAAAACAGCAGAGCTCTCTCTCTGTCCCTTCCTTTTCTCCCTCTCTCTCCCTCACTTCTTCTCTACTTCTCACTGGTGCTTTCAAATAAACGAATAAATAAACTTTGTTGAGAAAGAATACATGTGGAGCTGGCACTGTGGCGAAGCAGGTTAACACCCTGGCCTGAAGCGCCAGCATCCCATTTGGGCGCTGGTTTGAGACCTGGCAGCTCTACTTCTGATTCAGCTCTCTGCTATGGCCTGGGAAAGCAGTGGAAGATGGCCCGAGTCCTTGGGCCCCTGCACCTGCGTGGGAGACCCAGAAGAAGCTCCTGGCTCCTGGCTTCGGATCGGCGCAGCTCCAGCCATTGTGGCCACTTGGGGAGTGAACCACCGGATGGAAGACCTCGTCTCTCTCTGCCTCTCCTCTCTCTGTGTAACTCTGACTTTCAAATAAATAAATAAAATCTTTAAAAAAAAAAAAAAAGAATACACGCCTGGATCATTTTGATACATTCTGATGAGAGCCATACAATCCATGAGAGCTCTGTGTGAATGTTTTTATTAACTGTAGTGTCTTATTTTTCCTGCCAATCTCATAGGTGAAAAATGATACCTCAATGTTCAGTTAGGCAACTAAGCAGTGGTGTTTTTATATAAATAGTTTCAATTTTTATGAGTGAATGTGTGAACTCTTCTTACCTGTTGCTCATTTTCTCTATTAATAGTCTTTTTCTTGTTGACTTGTCGGAGCTCGTTACATATAAAGAAAAACAAGTACATGCTTGTCTTTTGTGTTGTGCATATCTTTTCAGAAATATTTTAAGTTTTCCTGGTGACTGTGAGTTGGGGAACCACTGCTAAGGAATTGTATTTTAATCAAGGTTAACATGTCACATGCATGTTCCACCTGCAGTCACAGGGAGAGGTAAGAGTTGCTTACAAGGTGTGGGCTGCAGGTATGAGACTCTCTGAAATGACCTTGGCCGCTGAGTGGAGTGAAGCCTGCCACTGAGGAGTAAGGCGGTGTTACCAAGGCGAGCCGGAGCACGGACAGCCAGGCTCGTGCAGTGGCAGGGCAACGCTCCCCTGTGTCCCTGGGATTAGGGACACCCGCACAATGACAAAGGACATAGCCGTGACCTTGCTAATCAGCAGGAGGAAAGTTCTGCTTATCCCCAGGGCTCCATCCCCGGGGCAGACAGGCGGAAGGTCCCTCCTCCCCTTGTCTGTCTTGCACACCTGGAGCCTATAGCCCGAGATGCCAACGTGGAGGCGACAGGGCACAGCCCAGCAGCAGCGGCTACAGGAAGGAAGAGAGGGGTTGAGTGGGGGAGCGAGTCAGGGCTGGATGTCCAAGAGAACAGCTCTTTCTCCAAAGGGAAGGAGCTGTACCTTGCCCCTCTCCCCAGGGTCACATTGAGGACCCCAGGGTGAACTGAAGGCGGGGGAGGGGAGGCAAGCCCAGGCTCTTGGCCCCTCTGTAGTATCTGGAACAGGCAGAGATACTCAGCCAGTGGTCAGATACCTTGGATAATACCCAACCCCCGCCCCATCTGGGTTGATCTGATATTATTCTCATGATTCCCTTTATGTTTTGGCTCTGGGGAATGATACCACAGGGGTGAAGGAGCCAGCTTGTCACAGCAGTGTTCAGCAGGCTGTACCCTTGGGCTTGGCGCGCGTGTCCCTGGCTGACAGTGAAACCCTCCGCCCTGCGTCTTCCCTCCATGATGGTGGTGCCACAGGGGTTGTATGCAAGGCTCTGTTCAGGGACTAGTTTTTGTTGGTTAGGCAGAGAGAAATTAGCCCACATATGTGAACAAAGCATACACAGAAAGGAACACAGCAGCTCTCCGGGAAGTGCACGCTGGGAGCAGCCCACAGCCCCATAACGTCACAGGTGGTCCCTGCCTTCCACCCAGGAAAGAACCCAGGAGAAGGCTGCCTTTCCCTGGAGCCTAGTGGGGTTACCCAGTCTGATAACACCGGGCAATAAACCCTGGGGAGGAATTTTACCTATTGCACACCCAGGACAGCTTGGGCCCAGAAGAGGCTGAGAGCACAGGGCAGGAGAAACAGCTGGAAGACCCAGATCCCACTTCCTTCTGAGCCCCAGTCTGAATGCAGCCCTCGGTTCTTTGCTGAGATGCCCGCCTGGCTTGGCAGGTGCACTCTCTCTTCATTACACTTTGTAACCTTGCTTACCCAATCTGAGCCGCTGGGCAGGTCTCTCAGCTCCTGGAGAGGTGCCCGTGGGTCCTGACGGCTGCCCTATCCCCACTACACCTGCTACCCTGCTCACCACTGCCCTCTGTCTGGTCTCACCTCGGACAGCCTTTCTTACCGCAAGGCAAGATTCCAACCACCTCTGCTAATGCTTTCAGAGCTCAGATGCCATTCGGAAGCGCAAATCTGAGCCCCATCGCCTTGGATAGGAGCCACCGCCACCTGCCACGGAACGGAAGTGAGCAGAGAGGCGCCCATGAGCCAAACACAGCAAACCCAGGGATATTCCCTGCGGGGCAGTGACGGCAGTGGCCGAAGCTTCCAGGAAGGCTGGGGGGGTGGGGGGAGCTGGCGCCCGGGCCATGTGCATTTGCCATGCAGGCTGTGGACAAGAACTCCTGCGGGGGATTCCTGGGAGGCTGGAAGAGAGGCTGGGGTGTCTGAGGATGCACCCCCACCTGCGAGGGCGGGGTTCCCAGGAGAGAGGCAGTTTTCTTTTCTCCACACAAGCAGAGCGAGAACGCGCATGAGCCAGCTTCGCTGCATTTCAGATAGCCTCAGGTGCCTACTGGTCTCACTGGACCCCCAAATAGCGCCCCACCCCAAAAAGATATAGAGTAGGTAAGACTCAGGACAGAACAAACTCTCTAGATGTATTGCCAAGTCAGTTTGCTCCTTGTGAGTATTTTCGTATAAAATAGTCAACGCTACACCTGCCTTTGGGTCTTGGGAAGCCATGGGGCTCCCTCTAACGTCTAACGCATTTGCCAGGATTTGGGCCACCAGGCAGGACAGCACTGACAAGCGAGCAGCGCCCTGGAGCCGGCAGCTGCACCGGGCTCAGCTGACCAGCACGGCGGCTGCAGAAGATGCAGCAGACCCCAAGATTTCAGGAATTCTTTTTCAACTAAATTCCCTCTATTTTTCTTCCTCCACTCAAAGCATCCCAAATACCAAAATATTTATTTTCAAAAAAGGTTGTTTAAAAAGCCATCTCAGGGGCAGGCACTGTAGCCCAGCAGGTTAAGCGGCATCCCATAGGAGCGCTGGTTCCAGTCCCATCCGCTCCACTTAGGATCCCGCCACCTGCCATGCCAGCATCGCATATGGGCAGGAGAGTCCAGCTTCCACTGCAGGATCAACGAGCCTGCGGTACTGTAGAACCTCAGCCGACTGTCCGCGTTTAAATGCCTTAGGCACTCATTCATTCCTGTTGCCTGCAAATGGTTATTCCTGAAGGACCACGGTCAAAGTCTTCACCGACTGCTCCCCTCCCAACACAACGTAACCCAACACGCACACATACAGGGGGGTCAGAGTTCATGGCCATGCACAGTATGAAAAAACTATGCTTTTATCCCAACACTTTTTGGAGCATTTTTCCAAAATATGTTTACCTTTAATTCCACTTTCCCACAAACTTGGAGAAATACTCTTATATACCCAACACTAGACCACATAAGCATATTTTTTGTTTTCTAAGGGGAAAATACTTTTTAATATAGAAAAGTGATGTTACACTCCAAGCACCAACCAAAATTCAGCTGACAATGTTTGTCCTCCAGGACTTTAAAGCTTTTCCTTCTTTTTTGTTATTTGACTTTTAAATAAGGGATGGGGAAGAGGGAGAGAGAGGGGGAGAGAGAGAGAGAGAGAGGGAGGGAGAGAGAGAGAGAGAGAGAGAGATCTACCAACTGGTTCACTCCCCAAATCCCTGCTACGGCTGAGGCTGAGCCAGGGTGAAGCCAGGAGCCTGGAACTTGGGTGGCAGGGATTCAGGTACTTGAGACATCGTCCACTGCCTCCCAGGACGCACATTAGCAGGAAGCTGGATGGGAAGCAGAGTAGCCAGGACTTGAACCAGACATTCGGTTACGGGAAGTGGACATCCCAAGCAGTAGCTTAGCTTGCTGTGCCAAAACTCCCACCCCAAGGCTTTCTTCTTTTTTATTAAAAGAGGAATAAAATTATGGGTAGGATTGTGGTTCCCAAATTTCCCTTACTCAAAGTAACTACAATGATGAATGTAGCATGTACGCCTTCAGTCTGTCATTTAAAACTTGTATATGTGTGTGTATGTGTGTGTATAGCTCTAAGCAATATTATATTGAATATAGTCTTTTTTAATATTTATTTGTTTATTTGAAAATCAGAGCCAGAGAGAGACAGAGATCTTCTATTTGCTGGTTCACTCCCCAAATGGCTACAATGGCCAGAGCTGGGCCAGGCTGAAGCCAGGAGCCAAGAGCCTCAAGCCTCCTACAGGTCTCCCAACACGGGTGCAGGGGCCCAAGGACTTGGGCCATCTTCTGCTGCTTTCCCAGACACATTCTTAGGAAGCTGGATCAGAAGTGGAGTGGCCAGGACTTGAACCAGTGCCCATATGTGATGCTGGTATGGCAGATGGCGCTTTACCCACTGTGCCACAGTGCTGGCCCCTAGTATATCGCCTTGAATTTGGGGTATTGCTTTTATTTCATATGGCATCACACTGAACACATCATTCTACAACTTGCTTTCTTCATTCAAGATTATACTTTCAAAGTCTATCCCTAACAAGTCCATATCTTTGCATTTTCCATTTTGTATTTTAACATTTAACATCACATTTTGGGGCCAGCATTTGTGGCATAGAGGGTTAAACTGCCACCTTCAGCACCAGCATCCTATAGGGATGCAGGTTCGAGTCCCAGCTGCTCCATTTCTGATCCAGCTCCCTGTTAATGTGCCTTGGAAAGCAATAGAAGATGGCCCAAGTCCTTGGGCCTTTGCATCCACATGGGAGACTAGGAAGAATCTCCTGACTCCTGGCTTTGGTCTGGCCCTGCCCTGGCCACTGTGGCCATCTGGGGAGTGAGACAGAAGATCTCTAACTGTATCTTGCAAATAAATAAAATAAGTCTAATTAAACTGTATCTTGCAAATAAGTCTTATTAAAAATCACATTTCATCATTACTGGATAATTAATTTCTTGAGTTTTTAAACAGTGCAGTAATACATCTTTTTACATAAATCTCCTGTGAGAGCATCTTTCTAGAGTGGGGACCTAGAAGTGGAAGGCCAGGTCATTGGAGGTGTGCACCAGCATATTTCATGAATATTGCCAAGTAAGGCCTCCAAACAGACTGCATCAATCTTCACTCCTCCAGCAGCACCTGAGACTTATTTATTTATATATATGAAAGGCAGAGTTACAGAGGAGCAGAGGCAGAGAGAGAGGTCTTTCATCTGCTGGTTCACTCCCCAGATGGCTGCCAATGGCTGGAGCTGCACTGATCCTAAGCCAAGAGCTATAAGCTTCTTCCGGGTCTCCCACACAGGTGCAGGGGCCCAAGGACTTGGGCCATCTTCTACTGCTATTCCAGGCCATAGCAGAGAGCTAGATTGGAAGTGGAGCAGCTGGGACTTGAACCAGTGCCCATATGGGATGCCGGCACTGCAGGCAGCGGCTTTACCTGCTGTGCCACAGCACCGGCCCCATGAATGGGAATCTTTCCCAAAGTGTTTCAATCCATGAATCACTGGGACTTGCTGTGGCCTGCCCTGTGGGACTGTACCCAGCCCAGTTGTTAAGCTTCTTAGGTTTATTTTCCCCTGACTTTGGTAAACAAGCAAAACTCTGTCTGCTCACATGTGTCCTAATCTGACCTCACTCAGGGCCTGTTACCGAGGAGGGACCAGTATCACATTGGTTTGACCTCAGGTTACCTAAAGGTCAATGCTGTTGCTTTCCTTGGCTTGTCCACTCCTTCCTCGAATATCTACGGAGCCCTTGGATGAGGGGGTATGAGGTAAACAAGGCAGTATTCATAGTTACCATCTGCAGAAGGTGTCAATCCGCAGCCTAGCTCAGCCGGGTGCTTCTAGCCTGCCTATCAAGTAGGTACCAGTGTTATCATCTTACCAAACAGGAAACTGAGGCTCTGGGTTCAGGAAGATGTCACTTGCCCAGACGTAGCTAAGACTCCAGCCCATACCGTCCATCTGCAGACACCGTGTCAGAGTACCTGGCCCGTGCCTCTCTAACGTGGTGGAGGGGCTCTCTGTGCAGCTGGCCTGAGAAGCCCCTGTGGTTCAGGGCCTCAGAGGAGACGGCGGAGAGACAGTGGTGTGCCATGGGCCTAGAGGCCTGTTGTGTATTTTATGGGAAAGGCTGGTGGGAAGTGTGCAGGAGGCATGAAGGTGCAAGGTGTGGAGGGACAAAGGGACGGAATACTTCTGGGGAACGGTGAGAGGCTGGAGAAGAGGTTGTGGGGGTGGCAGGACAGAAGCCAGGACAGGCTGGGATCTGCTCCCATATGGCCCGGAATGACAGGGAAGAACATTTGCACCTAAGACAGTCGAGAGGCTTCTGGGTGAGAGGAGTGGGGGAATCAGAGGCAGTGGTCAGAAAGAGCGTGGACTCGGAGCAGAGCAGGAAGCTGGGAGACGGGCTGGGAGGCCTGGCGGTGTGTAAGTGTGTTTGCTGTTGCTATGACAAAGCACCCAAGGCTGTGTAATTTATAGGGGCTAGAACTCTGCGTGGCTCCCAGTCCGAGAGCATGCCCCCAGCACTGGCTCGACACCGGGTGCGCAAGATCCCTCTTCCTTTCCTCACGAAGACACTAATGCCACCTTGGGGGTCCCACCCTCATGTCCTCATCTAATCCCAATTATCTCCCAAACACTCTATCTCCAGATACCGCTCACACAGGAATTTAGGGCTTAAGTTTCTAACACGTGACCTTCTGGGGGACACTGTCAAATCACAGGGAGACGTGGAGGACGAGCTTGCTCAACATCCTCGCCAGCCTATACCAACACAACGGGGAAGCAGACACTCTCATCACCACTGGTCTTTGTAGCCGGGACCAGCATCCATGCGGCCACCAAGATGAGCCAGAGAGGCGGCGTGCTGCTGGGATCGTCTGCTCCTTGGTCTGGGGGCTTCCAGTTTCTGACAGGGCTGGGAGGACCCCAAGAGTTGAGTGTTGTTCCTGAGACGCTCCACTCCCAACATCCTCTCCAGATGTTGTTAGCCCTGTGAACCTGAGGTCCTCTCGGACCAGCAGGAGTTGGTGCTGTTTCTACAAATGAACCTTAAATAAGGAAACCATTGCAACCAAAGTGGTAAGGACGTCAACTGGGTAGAAGCATGGGGCTGGAAAGAAGGGTTGGGTGAGCTCATTTAAAGGTGGTAATTAGGGGCTGGCGTCATGGCGCAGAGGGCAAAGCCACCACCTGTGACGCCGGCACCCAGCATGGGCACTGGTTTGCGCCATGGCCACTCAAAGACCCAAGTTCCTGGACCCGTCACCCATGAGGGAGACCCAGATGGAGCTCCTGGCTCCTGGCTTCAGCCTGGCCCAGCACTGACTCTAATCCTGCGTTTCAAATAAAATAAATCTTTTTAAAAGAAGTTAATAAAGGTGGTAGTCGGCAGATTAAGGTAGGCCTTTGAATGTGGGGAGGAGGAAATTGTCAAAGACATTGAGAAGTGGGCACTGGACTCAGCCACTGAGACGCTGCTTAGAACGCCCTCACTCCATATCAGAGCACCTCGGTCAAGACCCAGGTCGGCTTGCCCTCAGCACTCCTAACGCACACCCAGGGGCGCTGGTGATGGCTCAAGTTACGTTGATCCCTGCCACCCACATGGGAGATCCGGATTGTGTGCCCAGCTCCTGGCTTTGGCTTGGTCCAGCTCCAGCCGTTGTGGGCATCTGGACTGTGAACTAATAGATGCAAGATCTGCCTTTGTCTTGTGATTTCAAATTGGAAAAAAAAAAATGAGGGTGGGCAATGTGGCGCAGTGGGTTAAGCCCCAGCTCAGAATGCCCACATCCCATATTGGAATAGGAGAGGCAGTTTGAGGCCTGGCTACCCTACTTCAAACCCAACTTCCCACTAATGCATCCTGGAAGGCAGCAGATGGTGGCTCAAGTACTTGGGCCCTGCCATCCACGTGGGAAACCTGGGTGGGGTCCTGGGCTCCTAACTTCGGTCTGGCCCAACCCCAGCCAGGGCAGGCATTTGGGGAGTGAACCACCAGATGGAAAAAATCTCTCTCTCTCTCTCTCTCTCTGCCATTCTGCCTTTCAAATAAATAAGCAAAGCTGAAGTTTTACATCTGATACTGCAGGGAGCCCTTAGTGGACACAATTGTTTTTTATTATTTGAGAGAAAGAGAGAGGTGGAGGGAGAGGGAGAGGGAGAGGGGGGAGAGAATATACTCTCACCTAATGCTTGCAATGGCCGGGAGCAGAGACGTCAACCCAGTCTCCCACGAGTGGCAGGAACCCAACTGCTGGCGCCATCAGAGCTGCCTCCGAGTGTGCATTAGCAGGAATGTGGAATAAGGATCCAGAACCCAGACTTGAGCCCGGGTACTCTCACATGGGAATTGACTGTCCCAACTGGTGGTGTGCTGCGAGGCTGAAACTCCACTCCCCACATAGATTTTGGGAAGGTGAGTTTATTAAAAAATTTTACCTGGGGCCAGCGCTGTGGCACAGCAGGTTAACGCCCTGGCCTGAAGCGCCGGCATCCCATATGGGCGCCGGTTCCAGACCCAACTGCTCCACCTCCTATCCAGCTCTCTGCTGTGGCCTGGGAAAGCAGTGGAGGATGGCCCAAGTCCTTGGGTTCCTGCACCCACGTGGGAGACCCAGAAGAAGCTCCTGGCTCCTGGCTTCAGATTGGTGCAGCTCCAGCCATTGTGGCCAACTGGGGAGTGAACCAGCGGATGGAAGACCTCTCTGTCTCGCTCTCTCTCTGCATAACTCAAATAAATAAATTTTTTTTTAAAAAAAGAAATTTTACCCAACACCACGATGGAGATAAACTAACATTTTATAAGACTCCGAGTTTCTCTCTCACCTTTAGACCTATAGCGTGGCTGGGAGCTACGTATGTGTCATGCGGTAGGCGGTCGAGGCTGATGTTCATTTCACTTCAGCACCCTGCTGGTTCACCCCCTGCCCACAGGGCCGCCGCTACCACCTGTCACGCACCCGCCTCCGTGTGATTCTCTGTTCTGAAAGTCTGGCCCGGCCGCTTACGCAGCTCCTATAACTTTTCCTCTCAGTATTCTTCACTCTTGTTCTGAGAAACAGGCATCAGTGCTGTCATTTGGCCAATGTGCAATGAACGTTGACATCCATAATGTGTGTTGTGCCGGGCTGTTCCGCTGAGACCGCTTTCCTAATTCCTTTCTCTGCACGAGTCTGGGTTGAGTTGGCCGGAAGTGACCGTGTATGAGGTTTGCAGGGCGGCGTGGAAGCAGGCAGCATTGCATTCTCCAGGTTGCTCGTGAGAGGTGGCGAGGCACAGCCACAGTCAGCCTCCTTCTTCCCGACACGTGGTCCCCCTGTCCTTCCTTCCTTCCTTCCTGCTGGCTCTGCCAACAGCAGCAGCCCCAGGACATCTGGCTGACACTGCTCTGGGGGCTCCCAAGGCAGCATCACAGACAGCCGAGAGCCATCTGTGGCCTGGACGTGGCCGGCGCCCAGCGTCCCGGGCAGCCGCGGCTGGTGGGTGATGTCTCTCTGATTCTTCACCTCAACTTCCTAGTTCTCCCCCACAGAGCGTGTACGGTCCATGTGCTGTAATAAGCACCGTATGTCATCACTTAGTGCTCCTGTTTCCCTGAATAGCTCTGGAGTGAGACACGCCTATGTTGAAATACTCCACACAGTGTGCAAGGGACGAGCCCGCCGCACGCGGTTAGGTCTGCAGTGGGGGAAGGATGGAGTGCAGAGCTGTCTGGTGGGCTTCAGGGCTGACTCCCCAAGCGGCCCCATTGCTGATGCTGAATTTAAGGCCTGGGAGCTGGCTCGTTTACCCCTTTGCTCTTCCTTCCTCCCCCCCAACCCCTAGCTTCCGTGGGTCACTCCCTTGTCTAGATGCCTGTGTCTCTTCTGGTGGATGCACTCATTAAGCGGATTGTTTTATTTAACTTTCACTTCCTTCTTGCCTAAAGGAAAGTGTAAACTCAGCACCATAACAGTTCAAGGAGGGAGTGATTAGCGCTGGCTGGAAGAGCCGGGGAAGTCTCCATGGGGGTGCTGGCTCTTGACCGAGGTCTAACTATCTGCATAGGACATCAGTGTGCAGGAAGAGAGGGACCAAGTCTGAACAGGTAACGGCGACCCATGCATTACGTGCCTAAGGCGGTGCTGAGGGCTTTCCGTATTGGCTTGCTCATTTTCACAGCGATTCTATGGACAAAGCGCTACTGTACGCTCGTGTGGTTGATGGAAAAAGTGGGAATCAGAGTAGGCATCACACCCAGGCAAATGGTAGGGAGAGGGGTTCGCTTGCCCCAGAATTCAGAGTTCTTTCTCCTGAGCAATAATTTCAAGACTTGAGTGTGGTCCTTGCGAGTGTGCTGCTGCTCTTGGGTTTTGTAATTGTGTCCTCTCCTGCCAGAAAGGGGAGCAGCAGCAGAGCAGAGGAGCCAGGCTGCTGAGGAGTGAGTTCGTGTGAGCTGACGGAGGGCAGCAGGCCCGGCCAGGGGGCGTTCTGACCGACATGGTCGTGTAGACATCGTGTAGACACGGTGGCTAGCGTCCACATGCACGGGACGCGCTTTGTCGTGCTGTGAATGCCCCCCCCCCCCGCGCCCTGTCCTCCTGAATTACATGCAAATCTGAGTTCATGGAAAACAAGGAAACAGCTGGGTCTCACATCTGGATCCCACAAAACAAGATGAGCCCTAACCTAGACCACTTCACAGGAGAGGTAGCCCTGCGCTTAGGTCTCCTGGGAACCTGGTGGGCGTCTCAGAGAAGGCACCAGCCTTTCCAAAGTCTAGGCACTGGCCTATTTCAGACAATCTTTGGATCTCACAGGGCTAGAGGTCTCCAGCTGATACTGCCATTACTTAAGGAACGGAGTATGAGTGCTAACCTGGAGGCAGCACGGGTGAGCCAAGAGATCTCCTGGAAGAACAAGCAGGGGTGTGGTGGGAGGGTGGAGTGCTCTAGGGTGTCGGGAGGGGCCAGACGCTGACCCCGTGCTCCTTGGGGATGCAGAATGTAGAGATAACAGTGTCACAGGAAGTGACTGATGGAGGCCCAGGTCATGGATGGTGAAAGAATTCCCCAGAGCAGTCAGTGAGCAGAGTAACATTTATCAAATGCCCTGCAAGGGAGAAGCCAACAGACCAGCCAGCCAGAGACGGGAGCCTAAAGGAGCAAAATTGTAACTGCTTAGTTAGGGTGAGTTTTTCCCAGGATCCAATAGGTTTTCCCAGGAAGCTGATTTGCATTTCTGGGTGGAACTGGGGAGCTTAGGGACTGTCCAGGTGTGCTGGGGTACCCTCCACAAAAAGGAAGGCAGAACAATACAAAAAGCTATGTAACTCAGTGTCAAAAGACAGGATTCAATGGGCGGCAGACCCCTTTCAAAGTCTACTCACCCTTTACTTATTTTGAATGAGTTTTGGAAGTAAAGCTTTTGTTTACTTATTTTTTTGACAGGCAGAGTGGACAGTGAGAGAGAGAGAGAGACAGGGAGAAAGGTCTTCCTTTGCCGTTGGTTCATCCTCCAATGGCCGCTACGGCCGGCCCAACGCGTTGATCCAAAGCCAGGAGCCAGGTGCTTATCCTGGTCTCCCATGCGGGTGCAGGGCCCAAGGACGTGGGCCATCCTCCACTGCACTCCCAGGCCACAGCAGAGAGCTGGGCTGGAAAAGGGGCAACCGGACAGAAACCGGCACCCCGACTGGGACTAGAACCTGGTGTGCCGGTGCCGCAGGCAGAGGATTAGCCTACTGAGCCGCGGCACTGGCCGGAAGTAAAGCTTTTGTTTAAAAACACCAACCACAGGGCAGCCTGTGGGTTAAGTGGTGGCCTGTGATGCTATTCCCAGCTGCTCCACTTCCCATCCAGCTCCCTGCTAATGCACCTGGGAAGGCAGCAGAATATAGCCCAAGAACTTCACCCTGCTACTCACATGAGAGACCTGGAAGCAGCTCCTGGCTCTTGGCCTTGGCCTGGTCCAACCCCGGCCATTGTGGCCATTTAGGGAGTGAACCAGCAGATAGAAGATTCCCCCCCCCATCTCTGTAACTCTGCCTTTCAAATAAATAAATCTTACCAAAAAATTAAAAATTTAAATTAAAAAAAAGCAAAAACACTAGCCTCGCTGTGTATCTATAATCCAAATATCCCAGATTCCTGCCACCTTCCAGAACTCCCCCTTGGGAACTGCCCATTTGTCCTCTTGAATGCTGATCAAAATTCACAAGGAACAAGACAGTCAGGCCCCTCTAACTGTCAGGGACTTCACAGTGACTTCCACAACATTTTGGATTATGGGAATTTTCTAGAACTAGACCCTAACTATCCTCTCAGTGCTAATGGACAAATGTGTGAACACCCAAGGTAACAAATATTTATTGCGCACAGTCCATGTCCGGCACTGGGGGGTCATAGGATATTAAATAAAAATCACCAAGCTCCTACAGGAGGCTCCAACAGACCAGGCTAAAAATACAAATGGCGTCACTCATGGCAAAGTTGCACATCATCAGCACACGGAGCTGTTTATCTGACCTTCAGAGAAGAGAGACACAGACAGCAGCTCTATCTCCCACACAGGCCAGTGTCCATTGGAACCATAATGAAGAGCCCTTCAGCTTAATCCTGCCACGGAACGGTAACCTGAAGCAACCTGGTGATAACCAGACTTTTGTTTGTAGTGTTCTTCCTGTTCCCACCTTCTAAGGAGAGTAACTTGGAAATGACCAGTCCACTTTATACTCTTTGTTTCTACTTTTTTTTTTTTACCCTCTTTGACTACAAACCCAACCTCTTCTGCTGAGCCCATATGAACATTAGAGAATGCTGCCCTATTCTAGAGTTGAAAATAAAGCCAATGGAGAATTTTAAGATGGTTTTGTCATTTTGTCCTTTGAGGAGACACACCCAAGACCCAGCCCCACCCTTGGAGAGCTGAAGAGTGCAAAAGCCTATAAGAATCCAGGCAAGATTTTTAGGCCAAACAGTTTTGGGAAAATGGTCAACATTTAAGCTTTAAAATTCTCACTCCCAGACTTAACTCTCTTTCAGTGCCTTTCCTTGTCAAAATGGTTTCTGTTGCTATTGTTTGTTAAATATTAAAATAGCAGAAATGTTCTTTTAAAAGTTTTCTCAATAGGGGCTGGCCTTGTGGCATAGTGGGTAAAGCCACCACCTCCAGCACCGGCATCCCATATGGGTGCCAGTTTGAGTCCCGGCTGCTCCACTTCTGATCCAGCTCTCTGCTATGGCCTGGGAAGGCAGTAGAAGATGGCCCAGGCCCTTGGGCCCCTGCACCCATGTGGGAGACCCAGAAGAAGCTCCAAGTTCCTGGCTTCAGACTGGCCGGGCTCCAGCCATTTGGGGAGTGAACCAGTGGATGGAGGATCTCTCTCTCTCTCTCTCTGCCTCTGCCTCTCTGTAACTCTGCCTTTCAAATAAATAAATAAATCTTTTTTTTTTTTTTAAAAAAAAAAGATTTCTCAACAGTACCTTATATTTCTCAGAAGGAAGAGACAAATCTAGTAACTCCTTATAACAGAATGATGGGCTGTGTTGTGCCGACACTAAGTTGAGTGACATTGTGACAGAGGGGCTAACAGGTAGTTAAGTCAGGTCCCTGCTGGAATGAGAAAAAGGGAGTCCCTTGAAAAGTGCACAAGATGCATGCTTCTCCCCAGAAGCTGCCTTTAGCAAGACAAAAGTGCCTACCCCACCCTTTCTAGCTTTATGATAAGACTAGAAAGAAGTTACCTATCCCAACCCTTCTGACAGGGTTTTATCTGTTTTATCAGAGCAGGCTACACAGGATTTCTATTCTGGCCCTCTGGTGGGTTTTGTCCCCACCCTTTGATTGTTCTCCAAACTGTGTTTAAAGGACTCCACCTCGGGGCCTGCGCTGTGGCATAGCTCCCTGCTGCAGTGCCGGCATCCCATATGGGCGCCAGTTCAAGTCCCAGCTGCTCCTCTTCAGATCCAGCTCTCTGCTATGGCCTGGGTAAGCACTGGAAGATGGCCCAACTCCTTGGGCCCCTGCACCCACATGGGAGACCAGGAAGAGGCACCTGCTCTTGGCTTCGGATTGGTGCAGCTCCGGCCATTGCAGTCATCTGGAGAGCGAACCAACGGAAGGAAGACCTTTCCCTCTGTCTCTCCCCTCTCACTGTCTGTAACTCTGTCAAATAAATAAATAAAATCTTTAAAAAAAAAAAAAAAAGGTAAAAGCCAATGTCTTGAATTAATTAAGAAATACTACAAAACAGTATGTTAGGGTTCTGGCAGAAAACCCTGACTCCTCCAAAGGCAGTTCTAGTAACATTAAGCCCCAAGAGCCAGCACTCATCCCTTGCCCAGTGGTACAGAGGCGCACGATTCCCTCCCACCTGGAGGCAGCTTTCGGAACCTGCTGGTGCAGCTGGAACAGCTCCTTGGTGGACCCGCCTCCCTTCCCAGACGCCCAGAAACACCACTACCTTTTCCTAGGGAATCAGTCAGTTTGGCATTTCCACAGGAAAGACCTGAGGCAGCTAACTTTCTAAAGAGAAAAACACTGATTTTTTTTTTTTAACAGTTTGGGAAGTTCTAATGTGAGATCAGGTGCTTGGGGGTCGGGGGAGAGTGCAAGTAAAGACCCCTCGTGGCAGCACATTGCGGTGGCAGCGTGTGTGTGTGTGTGTGTAAGGGCTTACACCACCACACAGAAAATTGGAAGGGAGACTGGGGTCCCACAGTCCCTCCCAAGAGCACACCCCCAGTAACCTAAGCACCTCCCAAAGGCTCCATGGTCTCCTGAGAGCACTGCCCTGGGGACCAATCCTTCAATCATTCGCCATTAGGGGACAGCCACCCCAATACCTGAACCACAGCACCCAGATGTCCGAGAATGCTTGGAGACTCGTGGCCTCAGCAGGCTTCTGTAGCCCGCTATTCAACTGCCCAGTGGGAGCCCAGGCCAAATAAATCCAGTTACAATGATGATAGAGTGATGTCAGATCCAAACCACGGTCAGTCTCTCCCCTCTGGTTGAGTAAAGAAGGGGACTGTGGAATTGTTGGCCTAAAGCTGCCTCTGCACCTATTTTAAGTTTGGCTTACAGGCCCCTGCACACACACCACACTGTAACCTAACTTGATGAGAAGCACTCTGTGAAACCTACTCTTACAGCAAGCAGCTGGATCTCAGCCAGTGGTGAGTGGCCAATTGTTCAAACCATGTTAAATAAATAAATAAAAAAAAAATACAGGGTGTCTTTTCTCTGGCTATAAATATAACCTGCCCGTGTGGTATGGCAGGTTATTCTGAATCATTTTTTTTTAAATATTTGCTTATTTATCTGAATGGCAGCGTGACACAGGGCAGGGGAGGAGAGAGGGATCATCCACCCTCTAGTTCACTGCACAGCACTAAGGGCTGGGCCAGGCCAGGGCCAGGAGACAAGAACCCCATCTGGATTTCTGCTATGAGTGGCAGGAACCTGAGCACTTGAGCCATCATCTTCTGCCTCCTGGGTGCATTGGCAGGAAACTGAGTTGGATGTGTAGAGTAGTCGGGACTTGACCCGAGTGCTCCAACACGGGCTGAGTCACCCCAAGGTACCGCAGAGCCCATCGTACCATAGTGCCTGCCCCTCGGAATCAGTTTAGACTGCTGCCTGCCTCTAGAATCAAGGATATGTTAGATTTCCGGTGCTATGACGAAATGCCTGAGGCAGGCTAGCTTTATGAGGAAAGAGGTTTACTTTGGCTCATGGTTCTGGAAGTTCAAATGCGAGGAGATCAAGCAGGCCCCATTGGTTCAGGCTCTGGTGACAGCATTCTTTTTTCTTTTGTTTTGTTTTGTTTTGTTTTGTTTTTTGACAGGCAGAGTTAAACAGAGAGAGAAAGACAGAGAGAAAGGTCTTCCTTCTGTTGGTTCACCTCCCAAATGGCTGCTATGGCTGGCACTGCACTGATCTGAAGCCAGGAGCCAGGTGCTTCCTCCTGGTCTCCCATGCAGGTGCAGGGCCCAAGGACCTGGGCCATCCTCCACTGCCCTCCCAGGCCGCAGCAGAGAGCTAGACTGGAAAAGGAGCAACTGGGACAGAATCAGGGCCCCAGCCGGGACTAGAACCTGGGGTGCCAGCACTGCAGGCGGAGGATTAGCCTAGTGAGCCACGGCGCCAGCCTCTGGTGACAGCATTCTTGCCACCGAGTCCCAGGTAGCACACAGCACCACATCGCAAGGAGCAAGAAGCAAATCAGCCTCTGTGTCCTAGGACTGAAACATGGAGGCTCCACCCTCTAATGACCTAATCCAATCACTTCCTAAAGTCCCCCTGTGAACACCAAACTGGGATTTAGTTCCTATTCTCTAAGTGCTATTAACATGAGACTTCACAAACAGAACTCCTGAGTTCACAGAGGACAAATATTCAACCATAGTAACAAACAATTAAGATCTGCAAAGCTAGACTTGTTGCCGTGTCGTCTTTTAACACTGCTTGGCGCTCTCTCAATCCATACCTAAGCCTCGCTACTTATGATCTTCATTCAACGCCTCTCACACAGGATGGGCACTTCGCCTGGTAGTTACGACACCAGTTGAAGCACCTGCATCTCACATCCGAGTACCTGGGTTCAATCCCCAGCTCCACTTCTGACTTCAGCTTCCTGCTGTATAGGCCCTGGGAGGCGACAGTGATGACTCAAGTAGCTGGGTTCTCCCCACCTAATAGAGCAAGGACAAAAAGCCTTAGATCCATGAGGACCTCTCACCGACAGAAGAGGCCCCCACGTCTCTGCCCAGCCAACACAGCCCCGCCCTGCCATGACCGTGCCCGCCCAGCCGGGACTGCTGGACACACCACTATCTGGAGAGTCCAGGCATCAGTCCGAGCTCTCCCCAACTCCTCCAAGCTCTCGCCCCAACGCAGCAGCTCAGCTCCACCTCAACCCCGCCCAGCTCACACGGTGATCTCGCGGGACCTTTAGAACTAGCCCAGCTTTAGCCCAGACCCCCAGGCCCCTTCCACACTTTGTACAGTGTACCCACTAGTGTGTAAGGGAAAGGGTTCCATCTCTACTGGCAGCTTGCTGCCAGCTCTCTGTGGCGCATGCGCCTGGGAGTGAGGCCTTCCCGGGCTTCAGTCTTCCCAACAAACCTGGTCTGCCTGTGGCTTCCTGCTGTCTCTTCTTTCCTGCCACCGCCCACGTAGCTCCCAGCTTTGTGGGGATGTGGGAAGCGGCAGAGCAGATGTGAGTTCTGTGTCTCTGCCTCTCCAATAAATAAACTTTTGTAAGTGAAGGAGAATATTAAACAGGGAGGTACACACCAACAGCTGCTTTGGTCTTATAAAGCCTCTCACACGAGGTATTTGAGCTGGGGTGGGGGATGGGGGGGTGGGTCTTCACTGGTGGCCCGGTAAGTCCATGGCCATTCTCGTTCTCTGCCTTCTCTCTCTCTCTCTCTCTCTCTCTCTCTCTCTCTCTCTCTCTCTCTCGGCGGCTCACAGCAAAGGTCTCGCCGCCAGCCGATCTCTCTCCTGGGTGCCAGCAGTGGTGGTAAAACATGCCCACCAGGCTCTGACACTGCTTCAAAGAGTGGCATCTGCCCCCCCCCCGCCCCTGCTTGGCACAGGCTGCTGCTCAGTTCCAAGCAATGAAGTGTGGCGGAAGGGGTGTGTGGCTTTGCAGAGGAGGACCGAAGGGGCACGGTGACTCCCTCTTCCCTCACCCTGGGGCAAGCCAGCTGCTAAGTCTCAAGATCTCTCAAGCAGACGTGGAAACAGAGACCCGGAGAAAACTCTCTTCTCTGCCCTCTCTCCATTGCTAGTACTTTTTCGGCTGGACTACACCAAGCACAGCTCTGGGTCAAAGTGCAGAGTGGGGGTGGGGGCTCAGGGAGAGGTACTGGGTCAGGGCAGCACCGCAGGGACCAAAACCTGAGCTGGGGTTAAAGCCCCTCTGTAAGCTCTTCTGTGAAAGGGGCATGCTCTCTTCCAGAGTGCTGTCAAGATCAAGCAGGCAGAGGCCCAGTGTCCTTATCTGATGGGAGGCATTGTTACTGTGATTAGTATTGATTTGATAGGGATCCCAGAGTGCCCTGGAGAGGAAGGGAAGAAGCACGGGTGATGTGAGCCTCAGGGAGCCCTGAGGAAGGGGCAGAGGGAGAAAGTACAACCTAAGCCTCAGATTCTGCTGCATGTGCCCGGTGTCCTGGACCCAACTTCCTAACTGCCCTATGTAACGTGAACCCAAGTGAGGCCAACCCAATCACATTCAGGTTTTGCTGACTCCCTGATTGGCTCACATAGAACACCTTATTAGCATACAACTTGAGCAATCAGGTGAGACTTCTTCCTTTAGAAACACATAATTGAGCCAGGGAGTCTTGATGAGCAGCTCTCTAGGGCCGGCCCGCCCTCCTGGTTTCTTCGATTCAATAAATGTCTTTGCTTTGCTCGCCCCCTTCTTGTGCCTCATTCTTCGTGGTCACAAGACAAAAAGCTGGGCACAGAAGAGAAGCTGTGACCCCTGAAGACTGCACCCCTCAACTACTCTGGCAGAGAGGAGAGGCTGGACCACAGCGAGCTGCAACACAAGGAGCTGGAACAGGAGCGCCGTTTCTGAAGAATCCCACAGAAGAGGAATCCGCCACGTCTCTCGGGACGAGCCACAGACTCCTCCTGCAACAGGCTGAGCACCTACTGTGCGTCCAGTCCAGCTCCATGCTAGCTGCTTTATGCTCATTCTTGTACCATTACAAAAATTTTTTAATTGATGTATTTTCATTTTAGTTGAAAGAGAGATAGAGAGGTAAATAAGGGGGAAAAATTTCGTCTGCTGGTTCATTCCCCAAATGCCCACAAAAGCCAGGGCTGGGTCAAGCCAAGACCAGGAGCCTGCAACTCAATCTGGGTCTCCCACACCGGTGGCAGGCACCCAAGTCCTTGGGCCATCATCTGCTGCCTCTGAGGGTGCACATTAGCAGAAAGCTGGACCAAAAAGTAGAGTAATGGGGACCCAAAACATGCCATGCACTGTTATGAGGGCTGTGGGCATGGCAAGCCCGTGCCCTGGGTGTATCATTTTTTTTTTAAGATTTATTTTATTTATTTGAAAGAGTTACAGGGAGAGGTAGAGCCAGAGCCAGAGCGAGAGAGAAGTCTTCCATTCGCTGGTTCACTCCCCAAATGACCACAACAGCCAGAGCTTAGCTGACCCTTCTGGGTCTCCCACGCGGGTGCAGGGGCCCAAGGATTAGGGCCATCCTCCACTGCTTTCTCAAGTGCATTAGCAGGGAGCTGGATCAGAAGTAGAGCAACCAGGACTCGAACTGGTGCCCATATGGGATGCTGGCGCTGCCGGCCAGGGCTTTAATCTGCTGTGCTAGCCCCTAAAATAATATTATTTGAAAGGCAGAGTTACAGAGAAAGAGAGGTTCTATCTGTTACCGGGAAATTTGCAGGGTTCTTGTCTTTGCGCAAGAAAGAATTCAGGCATGAGACAGAGAATAGTGGGAGATAAAATAGCAAGGTTTATTAGGGAATGGACATCCGTAAGGACGGATGGACACCTCTCTAGACAGAGCCTGGGGGGGGGGGGGAGGTTACAAGATTACAAGCAAGATGGGTCTTGCTTCCCCACCTCTGCTCCTCTTGGAACAAAGGGCTTTTTGGATGTAAATAGAAAATCTTCTATCTGAGTTTTTCCCTTAAGGTATCAGACAGGAGGAAGTCTAGCTGGCACCATCCTGAGTTTGGAGGAAGGGTGAGCAAGACCCCCTGGAGAATGGGGATCCTGGAGCAGGGTGTTTGAAATGCAGATAGTGGGCTGCAGCTGGGAGAAGGGGCGGGGACCCCCACCAGGCAGGTTATCAGGTAGGAGGGGGCAGGGCAGGATGTGAAGGCCGGGCTGCCCCTGAAACATTGTCAGGATGACTCTGAGATGCAGATGCATATGCTGGACAAGGATGTCTTCTCTTTAGGCCTTTATGTCACACACACATAAGCTCATAACTGACTTCCTACCTAACATATCCACTAGTTCATTCCCCAAATGGCTGCAATGGCCAGAGTTGAGCCAAAGCAAAGCCAGGAGCCGGGAGCTCCTACCAGGTCTCACATGGGTGCAGGGGCTGAAGCACTTGGGCCATCTTCCACTGCCTTCCCAGGTGCATTAGCAAGGAGCTGGATCAGAAGTGGAACAGCCAAGACTTGAATTGCCAGTCATATGGGATGCCGGTGCTGCAGGCCAGGGCTTTAACCCACTACAACAGTGTCAGCTCCATAAACAAATTTTTTAAAAAAATCAAAACGACAACCATATAGTCAAGAAATCTTAATTTTCAATTCCAGAATTGGATGACGCTTCATTCTATGAAATACAGTAAATGTTTCCGTGAGCCAAGGAGATGTTGGTTTGCTAGACAAGTAAGGGTGGAAGAAAGCAGAAAGATGACTTGAAAAGCGATTGGTCCTTTCAAACTTACCCTGGGGTGGAGGCAGGTGGATTGAATAGCAGGAAAATAGCTCCTAGGGAAACTCCAGCTCCTTCCATGACCTTGTCCTGAAGGATCAAGGCCAGGTGGAAGTGGCCTGGCCTGGGACCTCTCTAGCCCCGGGTTCTCTCCTAAGGTCACACGCACAGCTTCAGTTCAGCGTGGTGATACAGAACAACTCTGCGTTTTGGCTGTTCTGTTGGGGACCAGAGCAGGAGCTGAGTCCAAAACAATGGCCTCCTAATGTTTATCTCGCAACTGCAAGGACTCTGCTCCAGAGCCTTTGGAGGGGAACTCGGCCTTGCTGACACCTCAATTCTGGCCTCTTGAACCACGAGAGAATAGAATTCTGTTGTTTTAAGCCTTGAAGTCTGTGGTCATTTGTACAAGCATTCCTAGGAAACATAGAGAGGCTTTTATTCCCACTTTACAGATGAGAAAATTAAGACTCAAAAAAACCAAACAAACGCATTCCAAGTCTGTTTTTTAAGCAACAAACCAAAGATCAGGACTCCAATCTAGACAATCAGGACAAAGCTGTAGCTCCAGGTCTCTACTGGAAAAGGGAAAACAAGTTCACATCATTCCACTTAATGTGCAATTTTGCACAAATACCGGAGCTCGCTCATTTAATTAGGTCAGGAGAAAGCCTGTTGGAAGGAGAGAGCCCCACAACAGAACTGAAGGCAACATGTAGAAAAAAGCTCTGTGCAGCTCCCTGTGGAAGACCGGCCCAGACCAGCCAGAGCCAGCCCCAAAGATCATGCCTTAGACTCTTGGGAGCCCTTGAGCAGATTTAATTAATAGAGCAATTAGGGGGCAGGAAGCCGGCTAAGCCTCTTACAATCTGGGGCTCCAAAGGGAACATTTCAGAACAATTTGTTGGAAGGAATGGCGTCATGCACTTGAATCTCTGTTTATTTGCAAGATGCTGAAATGGCGAGTCTGAAGAGCAATAAATAATCACAGGTTTCTTCTGAGATGCAAACAGCAGGGAGTCATTAGTTGCGGAGGTCCACCCATTCCCAAGGAGCCAGGGAGCCCCCAGGGCTTTGGGGGCTCAGTCAGCTCTTGGTGGGGGGAGGCAGGCTCCTCCCAACTGGCAGCACCATCCCCATCCCATGAGGCCTCTCCCGCCTTTCTTTCCCAAAATATTTGCATTTTCCATAGTTACAAAAACAACAAATGCTCAGTGTACCACAGTGGAAAACTTGAAAAGGCACAAAGAAAATAAGACGCCAACAATGGACGCCCATCATCTTACCTCCTACACTTGGGGATACATCCTGCTGGTAGTTTAGTCAGAACCAGAAACATAATTCAAAACCCAACTGATTGTAGCTGCTCCTCGGAGGGGCAGGGTGAGGGCACCATTCACTTTGTGTTTTGAAAGATTTATTTATTTATGTGAAAGGCAGAGAGAAGAGATGGGGAGAGAGAGAGATCTTCCATTCCCTGATTCACTCCCCCAAATGAGCCCCAAATGCAGCCCCCAAATGGCTGCAACAACATAAATCATATTTGGGGAGAAAAAAAGTAATTGACACTTGATATCATTGACTATGCGCCAAACCAACCTCATGCATGTCAGTAACTCCAGGGGACTTCCCTCCTCCATGGAGTCCCAAGATAATCGTCCATATTTAACTCATTCATTCTCAGCAACTCAACCCAGTATTAGTGCCATCACCATTCTGTAGATAAGGAAACTGAGGCACTTAAAGAATCATGCCGCGCGCCGGTTCGAGTCCCGGCTGCTCCACTTCCGATCAAGCTCTCTGCTATGGCCTGGGAAGGCAGTAGAAGATGGCTCAAGTCCTTGGGCCCCTGCAGCTGTGTGGGAGACCCGGAGGAAGCTCCAGGCTCAACTCCAGCAGTTGCAGCCAACTGGGGAGTGAACCAGCAGATGGAAGACCTCTCTCCCTCTCTCTCCCTCTCTCTTCCTTTCTCCCTCTCTCCCTCTCTCCCCCCTCCCCTCTCTGTGTAACTCTGACTTTCAAATAAAAATAAATAAATCTTAAAAAGAAAAATGAATCGGGCGGCAAACCACACAGCCTGTGAGCGCAGGGGTCGGCCCCTCGGGCTCGGAGGCACATGCGGGGTTAGCATCGGCTTCCTGGCTCTTTCATCTTGGGCTGGTGGGGTGCAATGCCTTGGGCCCTTGAGGGTTTCCCCTTGCGCTCTGCTGTCCTCCATATAAGGAGGCTGCCGGGTGCGAGATGCGGTGGCCCGGTAGAGGCACGGTGGGACCCCAGTTGAGGGCAGCCCCAGCCAGGGCCCTGCCCCACCCAAACCTGTGCAAGGAGCTCGCCTGCTGTGGCAGGAAGGCTACCACATGTTCGAGGGCAGCAGGGGCGGGGGCGTTTGGAAAGCCGCTCCGAACTGGACCGTGAAAGGGAGAATTCGGGTTGTGCTGAAGCTGAGCCCCGGGAATCAGGATGTACATTGTACTAACCACAGCTGGGCCAAAGATGCAACCCAGTTATTATTTTTTTCGGTCCGAAAGGGCTGAATGACCTCAGCCGACACCTGTGAGAGAAACACTCCTGCATGTATAGATGCATGTTATCTGTAACACATAAATTTTCTGTTACATACACACACACACACACACATAGCCGACAGGAATATGCATAGAACATGTGCAAGTAGATGACTAAATGATTCTTTCTAGAAAGGGACGTGGAAAATCCATATACTATATAGTGTATTACATATAAACATAACCTGTGGTATAACTACGTAATACTTAATACACCACAGTCTTTAAAAGGCAGAAAAAGCATATTATAAAAAAGTACACGTGGAACTCAAATTTTTGCACCAAAATAAACTATCTTTTAGTTCCGTTTTCCATGAACTATTCAAAGCACCCTTGTATATAGAATTTTTGTGGTTTTTTTTTCCACTTAGGGATATATTGTAAAATGTCATTTCAGTACTATTTCTTTTACAGTATGATCGTGAATATATTTTTATCTTCTCTATAGGGGTGCCATAATTTGCATAACCAGTCTTCTCTGTTAAGTTACCTGGGCTGTTTTGAGTTTTGAACTTATAAACGGAACTTATAAACAAATGTGATGTATATTGCTGGCACTGGGCGGGGGCAGGGCCTGGCAGGAAGCAGGTGGCTCGCTATGATTGGGCAATTTCGGGTCTAACAGAGGAGGAAGCACGAAACTGTGTGGTGGCACTGGTGGAAACCAGACAGCAGGGGAGCCGTGGGGATGGAGCCGCATCCAGCACGCTGCACCACTGCTTTGCTTTCTGCTCCTTTCATTGCTTGAGAGGTCAACACTTTTTCTGTGTTGAGTTTTCTTTTGTATGCTGCCTTTGCCCAATGCGGGGTTCATCTTTTTTTCTGCTTGGTTTTTAGGGTGTTTTATATCATAAGTATAACAACTGTCAGTTTCTTTCTCCAAGTATTTCAGTAGGTTGTTATTTTTTATGGGTGGTTCCTGTGGATAGACAGGAGTTTAAAAGTTTATGTGGGCTAATATATCCATCTTTGCCTACAGCAGTCAGAATGATGCCAATTTCAATAAGCATATGAACATACCTCGCGATCTATTTTAGGGTTTCTTTTATTTAAATTGATTGATTTATTTGAAAGGCAGGGTTACAAAGAGAGAGGGAAACACAGAAAGCAAGGTGCTCTGGCCACTGGTCGGCTCCCTAAACAGCTGCAATGGCTGGAGTTGGGCTGGACCAAAGTCAGGAGCTTCTTTCAGGTCTCCCACACGGGTACAGGGGCCCAGGCACTTGGGCCATCCTCTGCTGCTTTCCCAGGTGCATTAGTAGAGAGCAGTTTTGGAAGTGGAAGAGCTGGGACTCAATCAGGTGTCCATATAGGGTGCCAGCATTGTAGGTGGTGGCTTAACCTGGTACACCACAGCACTCACCCCTATGGTTACTTTTCTTAAGCCACTAATGCTTATCTTCTTAACTAGAACTATGGTTGTAACTTTCATTATTAAACATTATTTCTATCCCTGTAAATATGATCCCTCCCTCTAAAAACAATATTTTAAATCTTTACAAACACAGGATCACCGTGAGTCATTATACTGCCTGATCTTGTGGTCTCCCATCATGGTGTCAAAGTGGGGAAGAATGATCCCACTTTTTTTTTTTTTAAGCAAATTCATCCTCTAGCTGTTAAAAGTATATTAAACTCTGCTTCCTGAACAGAACACTTGGCTGAGCCTTTGCAGACTTTCCCTGACTTAAGATCTAAGTCAGCCTTTTGGAGCAGAGGCAGGTTAAGCCACTGCCTGAGACACTGGTATCCCATATGAGCGCTGGTTTGGGTCCACTTCCTATCAGCTCACTGCTAATGTGTCTGGGAAAGCAGCAGCAGATTGTCTGAGTACTTAGGTCCCTGCCACCCGTGTGAGAGAGACACAGTGGAGTTCCAGGCTCTTGGCTTCAACCTGGCCTCGCCCCAGCCCGTGTGGCCATTTGGGAAGAGAACCAGTGGGTAGAAGATCTCTCCTTCTCTCTGTCTCTCTTTGTAACTCTACCATTCAAACAAACAAATCTTTAAAAAAAGAAAAATCTAAGTGAAACTAGAGATTCTTTTTAAAGAATCACCCTTAAGATGTTCAAGGTAGAGTAAATGGGGAAAAGCAGATTTGAAGAAATAAAGTCAGTTTGTAGACTGTGGTACCAGCATATAACATAATGCATGCATATAGGTTTGGGGCCAGCCACCCTGTATTTCAACCAGTAATAAGAAAAACCAAGGGGCCAGCACTGTGGCGCAGTAGGTTAATCCTCTGCCTGCAGTGCCAGCATCCCATATGGGTGCCGGTTCAAGTCCTGGCTGCTCCACTTCCTGTCCAGCTCTCTGCTGCAGCCTGGGAAAGCAGTAGATAGCCCAAGTCCTTGGGCCCCTGCCACCACATGGGAGACTGAGAAGAAGCTCCTGGCTCCTGGCTTCAGATCAGCCCAGCTCTGGACATTGCAGCCAACTGGGGAGTGAACCAGCAATGGAAGACCTTTCTCTCTCTCTCCCTCTGTCTATAACTCTACCTTTCAAGTAAATAAATAAATCTTAAAAAAAAAAGAAAAAAGAAAAACAAAGCCAAATTGTTTTTTATGTCTATTTCAAACATTCTGAATACGTCACTTCTGACACCAGACTTGGGGTTCCCCACCCCCAAGATATCAACTCTCTAGTGGGCAGGCAAACCGGGTATCCTACAATTTTTCTCAATCCTAGCACTATGTACCTGGAGCTAGCGTCAGATCCCCCTTAGCCTCCACTCCAGATGCCAGCCTTCAAGTCCAGACCTCCTGCACTGCTGACCAATCAGCTACAAATCAGAAGTCCCCGCGGAGCAGGCGTCAGGCTCAGTCTCGGAGACTGGCTCCCAGAGCAGATCATGACGCTTGCCGTGGAAGATGATACAGAAACAGAAGAGAAGCTACAGGTACAATGAAGATGCTAATTACAGCTGATCAGCTGCACCTCAGTGTCCCTGGGGGGTGGTCCCGGGCCCTCCCGAGCAAACCCAAATCCAGAGTTCCTGGCATAAAACAGCACAGAACGTGCACATAACCTACGCAGGGCTCACACACACTTTAAATCATCTCTAGATCACTTATCCTACCTAACACAGGGTAAACGCCTTGCAAATAGTTTTTATACTGTATTGTCTAGGAAGCAGTGACAAGAAAAACACGTCTATCTTCAATCCAGTTCTTTTAGAAATTTTTTTAAAAATTTTTATTATTTTTATTTGACAGAGTCAGACAGTGAGAAAGAGAGAGAGAAAGATCTTCCTTCCATTGGTTCACACCCACACCCCCACACCCCCCCAAATAGCCACTACGGCTGTAACTACACCAATTTGAAGCCAGGAGCCAGGTGCTCCTCCTGGTCTCCTGTGCGGGTGCAGGCGCCCAAGCACTTGGGCCATCCTCCATTGCCTTCCCAGGCCACAGCAGAGAGCTGGACTGGAAGAGGAGCGACCAGGACTAGAACCCGGCGCCCATTTGGGATGCTGGCGCCGAAGGTGGAGGATTAACCTAGTGAGCCACAGCACTGGCCCCTAGTACAGTTCTCTTCTTGAATAATCTTTGATCCACAGCAAGTTGAATCCACAATAGACCCCGAGTGTAATAAAGGCCGCTGAGTGCCCATGGGTAGCTAGCAGTATATGCTAGTACCTCTGTGAGAAGAGATGCTTTGAAAGATAAAATTCTTAAAATGTCATTTTTATTACAGATATTTTATTACATTTTTTATTTAACAGATGGTCACTTACAATTTTTTTTTAAAAATATTTATGTATTTACTTGAAAGTCAGCATCACACAGAGAGAGAAGGAGAGGCAGAGAGAGAGAGAGAGAGAGGTCTTCCATCCGCTGATTCACTCCCAAGTTGGCCACAATGGCCAGAGCTTTGCTGAACCAAAGCCAGGAACTTCTTCCATGGATGCAGGGCCCAAGCACTTGGGCCATCCTCCACTGCCTTCCCAGGCCACAGCAGAGAGCTGGATAAGAAGTGGAGCAGCCGGGACTAGAACTGGCACCCATATAGGATGCCGGCACTGCAGGTTTACTCACTACACCATAGTGCCAGCCCCTACAATTATTATTATTTTTTATTTTAAAGACAGAGAGAGAGCCCTTCCACCTGCTGGTTCACTCCCTAAATGCCTGCCACAGCTGAAGCCGGGAGTCTTGACCGCAATCTGGGTCTCCCAAGCGGGCGGCAGGGAGCCGAGTGCGAGCCATCACCTGCTGCCTCCCAGGGTGGCCACTAGCAGGGAGCTGAAATACAAGCGGAGCTCTGACTGGAACCCAGGCACTCTGACATGGATGTGGTCATCCCAAGTAACGTCTTAAGCTGCTCCAAACGCCTATTCCTGCAACAGAGTTTCATGATCAGGCACACTAATTCTGAACTCCAATTAAAGTGTTCTCTTCCAGGGCCTGGCGCTGTGGCATAACAGGTAAAGCCGCCGCCTGCAGTGCTGGCATCTTATATGGGCGCCAGTTCGAGTCCCAGCTGCTCCACTTCCGATCCGGCTCTCTGCTGTGGCCTGGGAAAGCAGTGGAAGATGACCTAGGTCCTTGGGTCCCTGCACCCGCGAGGGAGACCCAGAAGAAGCTCCTGGCTTCAGGTCTGCACAGCTCCGGCCATTGCGGCCAGTTGGGGAGTGAACCAGCAGCTGGAAGACCTCTCTCTCTCTCTCTGCCTCTCCTTCTAACTCTGACTTTAAATAATCTTTTTTTAAAAAAGTGTCATTTTCCAAAAAATAAATTTCCTTCTTCCTATGAGACCAGAATTTTAAAAATTGTGTTTTATTTTTATGTGTTGAATTTTGTCAGTAGGAAATTTGTAGAAATATGTATTGTCCGTTGTTGTTAAGTACCTAACAATCACCTCAATCTTACCCCTTGACCTACAAAGCCTGCAACATGCATTCCCTGACCTTGGCGCAGAGGACGGGCCCAGATCGGCTACTTCCTCTTTCTCTGGGTATTTCAATTCTGAATGTTCCATCTTTCACTCCTGCTATCTATGCTTTCTCATTTATCTGCAACGAACATGGATTAAGTATGCAAGAAAGAAAGTAAGCCATTTGTAAAATCAGTCTCACAAAGAGAAACTGTTCCCTGCGCGAGGCTGATAAGGAGGAGGAGGGGTCTGTGCCGTGCTGGCTGGGCCAGTGGGCTCCTTTCTATGGAGTCATTGTGCTTCTCATCGAGAGTGGGAAACCTCACGGAGGCAGGGGACTTCCTGCGAAGAGAAGCCCTTGTGTTTTTCCGAGAACCACGGCACAGCAGAGAACTTCCAGGAGGATGCTTTTTGATGCTAGAAACTCAACCGAATCAGGCTCTTCTTTATTTTCGTTTTTATTTGAAAAGCAGAAAAGTTGAAGCCAGAAGCCAGGAACTCAGTCTGGGTCTCCCTCATGGACTGCAGGGACCTAAGCACTTGAGCCATCACCTGCTGCCTCCCAGGGTGCACGTTAGCAGGAAACCAAGGTTGGGAGCAGAACCAGGACTCAAACCCAGGCACTCAATATGGGACATAGGCATCCAAAGTGGTATTTTTTTTTCTTTTTATGATTTATTTATTTGAAAGGCAGAATTACAGAGAAAGGTTCACTCTCCAAATGGCTGCACCAGGTGGGGCTGGGCCAGGCTGAAACCAGAAGAGAGGAGCTTTATCCAGGTCTCCCACATGGATACAGGGGCCCAAGCAGTTGGGCCATCACCTGCTGCTTTCCCAGGTACATTAGCAGGGACCTGGATTGGAAGTGGAGCAGCCAGGACTCGAACCAGTGCCCATATGGGCTTTCCCTGCTACACCGCAATGCTGGGCCCCGAAGTGGTGTCTCCACCATTGTACCAAACACTTGCCCCCTGAATCAGATTTTTCCAGAAGCCCAACCCAGCCTTCTGGAGAGGGACAGAATGGGGGGGGGGGGGGGGGAGTCCCACGGCCTGACCTCTGGTCCCAGAGAGCTCCAGGGCAGGTGGCACAATGACCAGTAGGAACTCTCCTAAGACTGACCCAAGTCCACACCGGAGAGGGGTGGGGGCAGTGGACACAGGATGACAAATGGGCTCCACCAACTTTGCCTCCCCACACCAGGAGCCAGGAGCCAGCAGTGGTCTGGTCCATGGGTTGCCAACCTTTTATCCTCTTCATCTTTTATCAAAACTTTATTCAGAAGCAATTTTACACAAGACAAGGATGTGTTCTATTATCGGTCTTACAATTTTAAATGGCAATGTTTACCACTTAGGATAGTCCAAGAGCAAAGCCAACGAAGCTGTTCTAATAAACACGCGAAATTTAAAAGGTTTAGATCAGCCTCAGCACCAGGGTTTCCTCCCGTGTTGTTTTTCTGCTTCACAGCATCAGTGAAGACCCGGCTCCCCCGTAGACGGACTGCAAATGCTGTCAGCCTTGACAGCTCATGCACCAACGTCAGGACACCCTTCAAGAAGACACCCTTGAAGAGTAGTAGAGAACTTTTGTTTCAAAAATTGAATCACGGAGCTGGTACTGTGGTGTAGCAGGTAAAGCCAGCATCTGCAGTGCCGGCATCCCATATGGGCGCCGGTTCTAGTCCCAGCTGCTCCACTTCTGATCCAGCTCCCTGCTAACGTGCCTGGGAAAGCAGTGGAAGATGGTCCAAGTGCTTGGGCCCCTGCACTCCTGTGGGAGATCCGGAAGAAGCTCCTGACTCCTGGCTTCAGCCTGGCCCCGCCCTGGCCCTGGCAGCTATTTGGGAAGTGAACTAATGAATGTAAGATCTATCTAACTCTGACTTTCAAATAAATAAAAGTAAAAGTAAAATCCTTAAAAAATTGAATTATTGGCCAGCACTGCGGCTCACTAGGCTAATCCTCCGCCTGCGGTGCCGTTACACCGGGTTCTAGTCCTGGTCAGGGTGCCGGATTCTGTCCCAGTCGTTCCTCTTCCAGTCCAGCTCTCTGCTGTGGCCCAGGAAGGCAGTGGAGGATGGCCCAAGTGCTTGGGCCCTGCACCCGCATGGGAGACCAGGAAGAAGCACCTGGCTCCTGGCTTCGGATCAGCGCGGTGCACCGGCTGCAGCGGCCATTGTGGGGTGAACCAACAGAAAAGGAAGACCTTTCTCTGTCTCTCCCTCTCACTGTCCACTCTGCCTGTCCAAAAAAAAAAAAAAAAAAAAAATTGAATCACTAGCATACTCTTCTAGTGGCTAACAGTGATCATGATGAATACAATAGCTAATCAAGGAGCACCCAGATTATAGCAAACATCAATGTGACCAGATGGCCTATTTGCCAGGACGGGCTTCTCATTCACCACTGATGGTTCAGCTCCCTGGTACACGGAGTTAGTTTTAATGAATGAATAGGCCCAGAGCTGAATGTTTTTAAGAGGGTAGGGCTATGACATTCCTTCTCCGCGTAGATTCAGGAGGTAGAAGCCCGTAGTAGACACTTAAACACATGCTAACTGAATGAATGAGGTCTCTCTCTCCATAAGGCTGATGCCGTGTTGGTCTCCACCGTGTTAAACTGTGATAGGAACCATCTGAGTGTATGCGTGCGTGCGTGCGTGTGTGTGTGTGAACCCTTATGGAGACAAAACTATGAAATCTCATTCCTTAGGTTTGAACCCCAGCTCTGCCATTTGCTAGCTGTGTGGCCTTGGGAACGCTGCTTAACTTCTCTGTGCATTAGTTTCCTTGTCGGTAACACGAAAACAATAATGGCACCCACTGCACTCGTATCTGTGTAAAAAACTTTGCACGCAGTTGTAGGCCTGACACAGTGAGTGGAAACCAGCTGCACCCATTCCCTTTCGCCTCTTGACACACTCCCCTCGCCATGTGGCTGTCTGTGATACGTGTAGAGCCTGTTTGTCCCTCACCCCACCCACTCAAAAATCAGCGTATGTCCTCTCTGGGGTCCTTGCTACCCAGACAGTAGAGCAAAGAAGGGACACAAGTTGTGCCAAAAACCCACCGTGGCTGCACAAGCTGTGCTCCGTGGGTGCCCACAGGCCAGGCCAGGAAGAAGTTCATCTTTGCAAATACAATAGCGGCTGCGGCCATCAGGGAAGTCTCTGAAGTGGCTGCAGGTGAACCTGAGGTGTCCCAGCCCCACCCCCAGCCTGGTGCAGACCTGACAGTGCTGCTACCCGCCCCCTGGCCCCGCCCCTAAAGCCTTGAAACAAAGAAAACCCATCCTTTGGGGACTTGCAACAGAAGTTATCCTTATAAACCCACATCCCTAATGACCAAACCCAGAATCACCAGGTAAGTTTCCTTCTTCAGAGGTGTTTCTTTGAACTGCCCACTCCACACACCCAGGCAGCAGCGTAAAGGACAAGACCTGGAGACCTTAATACACATCCTCTACTCCTCCAGGAGCTTAGTCTGGGTCTCCCACATGAGTACAGGGGCCCAAGCACTTGGACCATCTTCTGCGGCTTTTCCCAGGCCGTAAGCATGCAGCTGGATCAGAAGTGGAGCAGCGGGGACATAAACCAGCACCCATGTGAGATTCTGGCATCGCAAGTGGTGGCATCACCCTCCATGCCACAACACTGGCCCCCGGCTGTCTTGATTTCAGGCACTCTCCACACAGACTTCAAGACCATAGTAGCAGGGCCAGCGCTGTGCTGAAGTAGGCTAAGCCTACATCAGCTGTTCCGGCATCCCAATTCCAGTCCTGGCTGCTCCACTTCCAAGCCAGCTCCCTGCTAATGGCCTGGGAAAGCAGTGGAAGATGGCTCAAGTCCTAGGGCCCCTACACCCATGTGGGAGACCAGGAAGAAGCTCCTGGCTTCAGCTCGGTGCAGCTCCAACCACTGTGGCCATTTGGAGAGTGAACCAGCGGGTGGAAGAATAATTACCATAGAGGAAGGAAATGTGAATGGAAGGCAAAGGGTACAGAATTCTCCCGGGAATGCCGAGATGGCAGGATCATCATTTGGAACCCACTGGTTTAGGAGAGACCTGGTGTGTTTGTGCATCTCCCAGTGAAACGGTCTCCTCCTGTGTCCACATCCCTGCCTAGCCCTAGTTCCCATACCTTCTTTCCTTGCCCGTCTACAGCCAAGTTCGCGTGCCAAGGAGAAGGACGGCTTGTGCGTCCTAGGGCCACTGTGACAGAGGAACACAGACTGGGTGGCTGAAGCCCAGGGGAAATCACCCTCAGCTCTGGAGGCTGGGCGTGTGAGGTCAAGGTCGGGGCAGGGCTTTGCTCCCTGGCATTGTCCCCTGCTTGGGAGGTTCCTGGGCTGTCTCTGGCAGGGCGGCTGGCAATGCCCCACTCCACCCCTCCATCCTCACTGGCACTCTCCCTGTGTGAGTTCACGTCCTCTGCCCTCTGGGTCTGCATTCCCCCTTTTCATCAGTCAGGTAAAATCAGGGTCCAGTGCAATGGCCTCGTGGTAACTTGGTTACCCCCAGGAAGACCCAAATCACATTCTCAATCATTGGTAATCAGGGCCTGCACGCGTGAGGGGCACCCCGAGTTTTACTCCCTGTCCGTGAACTTCTTGAACCCTTCCCTCTTATTTTTTGGAGCAGCCAACTCAACCCCTAATAGATGGCAATGCAGAATGTCCCAGTGTGGGGCGGGCACCGTGGCACAGCCGGCCAAGTGCCACCTGCGGTGCTGGCATCCCATTTAAACTGCTCCACTTCTAAACCAGCTCCCTGCTAACACACCTCGGAAAGCAGCAGAAGATGGCCCAAGTGCTTGGGCCCCTGCACCCACGTGGGAGACCCTGTTGGACTCCCAAGCTCCAAACTGTGGCAATTTCAGAAGTGAGCTGGCCATGGAAGATCTGCCTCCCTGTAACTGTTAGGTGGGAAGTTAGAAATTAGCATATTGCAGGGAGGGGCGCTGAGGAAAGCAAAAGTAGCAGTCCAGGAAGCTCACCTTGGAAGCTGCCCAGCACTTACACTACAAAGTCTTGCCCAGACCCCAGTAACTGTACAGGTGGTCTCAGCCTTCCCCCCCAGGGAAAGCTCCCCTGGGAGAATCCTTTCTACTCAGCACCAGATGGGTTCCCGGCTGATAACAACGGGTGATACAACCTCACAGCCTTCCCCCAAAGGCAGGCCCCCCCCAAACCCCCCACACCCCCGGAAGCTCCTCTGCCTGTGTCAGGTGGGCTCCCCAGTCTGACAGCACTGCGCAGGGAAACCTTGGGAGGAATTTTATGTAATTCACACTCAGCACATCTTTGTCCCGGAGGAGGAAGAGGGGAGGAGGAATGGCAGGGAGAACTGGACCCCTTTCCCTTATAAGCCCCAGTCTGAATATCATCACGGTCAGCACTCAGCTCCCTCCTGAGCCACCCGCCTGGCCTGCCAGGTGCCGTCTCCCAATTAAACCATGCAACCTTGCTTTCTGCAGTCTGAGTGACTGGGCACTCTCTCAGATTCTGTCTGGAGAGGGACCCGTCCATTCTGGTGGGTGCCCTGCCCCATTAAACCTCACTACCTTGCTTCCCACTCCTGCCTCCCCACCCATATCCACAGACATTTTTACCTTTTAAATAAATATATATATTTTAAAGGATGTCCAAGGGGCTGACACTGTGGCAAAGCAAGTTAAAGCCCCAACCTGCAGTGCCAGCATCCCATATGGGCGTCAGTTCAAATGCCAGCTGCCCCACTTCCGATCCAGCTCTCTACTGTGGCCTAGGAAAGCAGCAGAAGATGGCCCAAGTCCTTGGGCCCCTGCACCCATGTGGGAGACCAGAAGAAGCTCCTGGCTTCATATCGGCCCAGCTCCGTCCATTGTAGCCATTTGGGGAGTGAACCAGTGGATGGAAGATCTCTCTCTTTGCCTTTCAAACAAACTTTTAAAAACCTTTAAAAAAAAAAAAAAGGTACCCATCAGTTATTATTGTGACAGTTCCCTCTCCTGGCTTTGGACTCACCCACTGGTTCACATCCTTTGTCCAGATTTAACCATGAGCACCATAGGAAAGCAGAAATGAAAGATTTTGGTCTTCTTTCCCAAGGTGTCCCGACGGTTTTCTGACTAAGCACCGCATTGCCCCTAACAGCCTAGGCTCAGGCGGGGTGTGTGGGGGGGTGGGGGTGTGTGGGGGGAGAATAACTCAATCCAGGTCTCCAGCAGAGTAGCAGGCACCCAACTACTTGAACCATCACCTGCCGCCGCCTCCCAGGGCCCACAACAGCAGGGAAGTAGAATCAGAAGCCACAGCAGCGACTCGAACCCGGGTCCTCTAAGACGGGACACAAGCATCCCACCGCAGGAACTATGTTTTCAATTGAAGAATAATCTGGCAATTCCCTACGACTGCGCTGTGTGTCAAAAGACAGCAGGAACCGCCTGCTCTGCCAGGCCCGAGCCTCAGCACACACGTGTTCTCATTTACTTCTCCGAGGTGCCCGACGTTATGCGGTACGTTAACCCCATTTCCAGATGAAGCAATAGAGACCCGCGCCCGGCGGGCGCTCCCAGCTGCACAGAGCCAGGCTGTCCAGGGCAGGAAGCAGCCCCACCCCACCACTCGGCGCTCGGGGGCGGAGGTGGGCGGCTCCCCCAGGCCCGGGGTTCCCCTTCCCGCCGGCGGCCTCTCGCACCACCCACAAGCCCGCCCCGCGCTTATTAACGCCGCAGGTTTACCCGGCACCTTTTATTTTTCCGATCTCAAAATATTCCAACAAGGCATTTTTCTCCTTTTCCTGGGCTCCTGACTGGGAAAATCGGACTCACAAAGACTATTATGATCATTAATGACTTGGGTGGTTACGCAACAAAGCAAAACGCAAGCCCTGCGGGGGAGGCGGCGCCTGGCTCCCGGGCCGCGGGGGTGGGGGCGGATCTGCTTCGGACCCGGGAGCGCAGCCCAGCTGCACCTCGGCTGCTGGCCGGCCCGGGACCTGCGGGAAAACAGCTTCTCCCTACCCGGCCGCGAGGCTGAGAGACGCTCCCCACCTCGGCCATTTCAGCAGTGATTTGAATGCATTTCCAACAGTCGGGAATACAGCTTGTCACTTTCTCGTGGTCTTGTTTGCCCCCAACATACGGATGTGGATGGGGCTCGCAGGTCCCAAGCTTGGCCGGGGTGTGCACAGAAGTCACGCCCGGCCTTTATTTCTCAAACCCGCTTAGTTACAATGGGCTCCTCCAGACAACCCCAGCCCCGGAAGCCAAGCGGCTTAGCCCTCTGGGGAGAGGAGACTGAGTTCTGGGGGCAAAAGAATGGCGTAGGTAATTCTGGTCTCTAAAAACGTCTAATTTGGTGATTACACTCCCCCAAAACATATCCCTAGAATGAGCTCCGACTGCCTGCTTGGGTGTCCCCTCGTCACTCACCGTCTCCTGGCTTTCGGAGGGCAAGTGTGGCCGGCCCGGTAGCCCCCAGCTCTCTCTCCTCTGCCGCCATGCCTGGATTGGTTTCTGAAATGCAGTATTTAGTTTTAAAAAGAGGGAGTTTAAAAAGAGTGGGTTCATTGTTCCTCCCTTGCAATCCTGCTGGGAAGTCAACACCCTGGGAGACCAGACACAGCTTGAAATCCTTGGAGGCCTGGGCGAAACCAGCTCCAGTAAAGTCAGCTGGGAGCTTGTTAAACACAGGGACTCCTGCCCCCCCCCCCCCCAAAGAAAATGGGAACGCGGGCAGGGGCCCAGGAATCTGGCTGTTAACAAGCTTCGCAGGTGACTCATTTGAGGTCTCAGGTTTGGGAGCCCCCAGACTGGGGACACCCGCACGGCCCCCACGCAGGTTGAGTCACCAGGAAGCCATGGTACCTGACCTCGCGTGGGGGCGTGGGGAGCAGGAGCTCACCTGGCAGCCTCCGTGCCTCCTCCGCTGGAAATGACAAATTAGAACACGATGTGCAATGAAGCTTTTCGTGGGTGGTTAATCAGTGCATCCCCTCTGTGCCTCAGAGCCAGCCGTGGTGTCCCTGGGTAATCAGGAAAGTCACCAGACACCGAGTACGGTGTGGGCTGAAGGCAGACGGCACAGAAGCACTCAGGTGTTGCCTGTCCGCGCCAGCCTCACCTGGCTGGGTTCACCCAGGTGTTTGTAGTGCTTGCCCACGGCCAGCTCAGCCTCGGGCCTGCGGTGAGGCTGGCCCAGCCACAGACACCCAGGAGCTTATTATAAACACAGATAAGAAACAGCCGGGGACAGCTTCATCCCACACCAGAGTCCTGGCCTCCTGGTCGCAGCTTCCTGCTGTTACGCACCCTGACAGGTAGCAGGTGAGGCTCAAGGACCTGGGTCCCTGCCACCCCCAGGGGGGACCTGGCAGTCAGTGAGGACGACAAAGGACAGACATCCTTCCAGAGAAGTTGCTGCGTGGGCGCATTTGCTCTGCTCCCGCTGGGCGCCAGGAGCCTCCAGAACATGACTGGGGGAGAGGGGGTAGGGGTGGCAATGGGGATGGAAAAGATTCTAAGGCCCAGGCCGCTGTCTCCTGTGAAGGGTCTTCTTTGAAAGGGTTATTTCCAGGGGCTGGCGTTGTGGCATGGCGGGTAAAGTCGCCACCTGCAGAGCCGGCATCCCATCTGGACAACAGATTGAGTCCCAGCTGCTCCACTTCCTATCCAGCTCACTGCTAACAGCCTGGGAAAGCAGCTAAAGATGGACCAAGTGTTTGGGCCCCTGCCACCCATGTGAGAGACCTGGAGGAAGCTCCTGGTTCCTGGGATTGGACTGGCCCAGCCCTGACAGTTATGGCCATTTGGGGAGTGAACCAGTGGATGGAAGATCTCTCCCTCTCACTCTCTGTAACTCTGCCTGTCAAATCAATAATAATCTTATATATGTGTGTATATACATATGAAAGGAGGGCTATTTCCAGAGGTGTACTCCAAGTGTGTCCTCCTGGGGTGAGGGGAAGCTGGAGGGAAAGGGTTTTGCTTTGCAATGTTTGTAGTATGTGCTGACTTCCCTGGGGTGTTTCCCCTCTGCATGCGGATTTCCTGTCGCCACTGCAGGCGGACGGGGAAGAGCAGTGCATGATGGATGCACACCCTCTGGATGGACCCCCCCACACCCCCCCGCAGGAAGATCTTCTGGTGTGGCCGGCTGCATACCCGATCCCCGGGGACCGGCAGCCCGCGGACTCCCAGCTGCACAGCAGCAGCGGGCTTCGCGCCAGGTCTGTGGACACCAGCACGTGTGGGGCTGGGAGCTGATGCTCAGCCTGAACCAAAGCCAGCAGCCCAGCTTCCTGCACGAGAAACAGGAACCGACAATTTCAGGTGTGGGGAGGGAGCCTTTTGAACCCTGCTGGGGATCACTCAGCAAAGACAAGAGTTCCCAGTAAAGGGCATGGAGGTGCTGCCAGCGCCCTGGTGGCCACAACAGCAGGTTCCTCACGACCCAGCTGCTGCCCAGGGCTGTGCAGGCTGAGCCAGGTGCCACCCGTTCAGCACAGCGGCAACAGGAGTGGCCTGAGAAACATCCAGTTAATCTTGCACATTTGTGTCTAAGGAGCCGTGATGCTCAGTAATGAATTTCAAGTGCTTTTAAAAACTGCTCTGGAGAGAGATGTGAAACCTGCGCTGGATATGAAATTAGCACATATTTTCCCTAAATAGGTTAAATGTGTTCGGTAAATACAATGGGAAAGCAAAGGTTTCTGGGAAAGACCTCATTTGCATGAGACAATATTGGGGAGGGGCGATGTGGAGATTCAGAACCTAGTTTGGCAAAAAATACCGTTCACAGCAGAATCTTTGCACTGCTGTATTTCCAAGTCATGTGGTGTTTGGAGAACCCCAAGCCCAGACTTGTGTGGGTGCTCTTGTGTGTAGGGGGTGAGGTGAGGTGAGGTGAAGCTACGGAAGTACTATTCTGTTTAAAAAACCAAGCAAGCGGCACTCTGCCATACAATTGCTACTAAAAGCATTTGCCCCTGGGATCGGCTGAGCAGCAGCCTGTGCCAGAGTCAAGGGCGCACTTCTCTTCCCCACCTCGTATTCAGGGCTGTCTCAGCGGTGGGAGTTAGCCCAGGGTGATGGGCGAGTCCCAGGATCAGGCTGGCTGGCCTTGGAGTGCTGATTGCTAAAGGCCCGCCATCTCCTAGCAGCTGGCAGGTTGTCCTGCGGAGGTCGGGTCTGAGCCAGCAGTCTGCCATGACACAAGACCACAGAACAGGTGGCTGAAACCTGAGTTACTCCTCAAAGTTTTGCAAGCTGGAAGCCATGGTCAAGGCAGCAGCTGCTTGGGTCTCCCCTGAGTCCCCCTCCTCACTGTGTCCTTGCACAGCCTGGTCCTGGAGCAAGCACGTCCCTGCCTGGTGGCCCTTCCTTTTCTTTCTTTCCCCCTTTTTTTTTTTTAAATATTTATTTAATCTACTTGAAAGAGTGATAAAGAGATATCTTCCATCTTCTGGCTCACTCTCCAAATGTCTGGGCTGGACCAGGAAGAAGCCAGGAGCCAGGAACTCCATCTGTGTCTCCCACATGGGTGGCAGGGGCCCAAGTACTCCAGCCCCCTCTGCTGCTGTCTCAGGTGCATTAGCAGGGAGCTGGATCGGAGGCGGAGCAGCCGGGACCCACAACGAGGGCCCTTCCTCTCTCTTCTAAAGCCATTGGTGCTATGGGGTCAGAGTCCAGCCTACGCCCTCATTTAACCCTCACTGCCTCTTTAACATATGAGACATCTTCAAAAGTTCATGGAAAATCAGTATTATGAGAAAACTGCATGGATTTCAAACATTTTTTGTGCCAAGATAAACTTGTGCTTTTAATTCCATTCTGCGTGAACTTTATCATGCACCTGGAGCAGTCCTGTGGGGGGCTAAGGCCTCAGGGTGTGACCTTTAGGGGACACAGCTGATAACACCACGTGACAGGCCTGAGGGCGGTGGTGTTTTCAGTCCTGTTCTACCCCCAAGGGAGGGAGAAGGCCGAGCCCCTCAGCAAGGTGGGGCATGCACAGGGCTGCTTCTGTGGGTTCCTAGAAGTCTGGCATGCTGCTGGTGGATGTTAGGCTACAGCCGTCCTCCCCTTGGGAACCTGCAGACCTGGCCACTGGGCCCTGTGCATTCACGGCTCTGTGAATGGAAGGGCGGGGCCTTCAGGCTCGTTCGCACAGATGGAACTGTGGGGAGACACAGACCTGCCATTCCCCATCCCAGTATTTACACGGGACCTGCTGAGCACTGTGCTCATTGTAAGGAAGAGTGCACGGGGGCCAGTGCCGTGGCATAGTGGGTGAAGCTGCCACCTGCAGTGCCAGCATCCCATATGGGTGCCGGTTCTAGTCCCAGCCGCTCCACTTCTGATCCAGCTCTCTGCTATGGCCTGGGAAGGCAGTACAAGATGGCCCAAGTCCCCAACTGGGGTGTGATCCAATGGATGGAAGACCTCTCTCTCTCTCTCTGCCTCTCCTTCTCTCTGTGTAACTCTGACTTTTAAATAAGTAAATCTTAAAAAAAAAAAAAAAAAAGAGTGCAGATTGGTGCCTCCTTACCCAGGGCACCAAAATGTAAGGAAAACAGATGCAGAACAGAGGAGGCAGGCTGCGAACTTGCAGCCAGGCCGAATTTATTCAGAGAAAATAAATCTGCAGAGGTGGGTGAGCAACTGCCAGCGTGCACACTGAGGGAACACACGCAGGAGGCCCCCCCAGCAGGCCAGGCTTTTTTTATCTTAGGGCAGGGGTGAGGGTGGGGGTAGGGGCAGCAGGTAGAGGCAAATTCCTCGGAACTGGTCTTTAAAGTGGCCACTGGGCTTCCAAACCTGCAGAAGAATGTAGGGGTAGGGTATAAAGACAACAGTGTACAAGAGTGAATTGAGGTCTAGGGACAAGGAATAATGTCCGATTTTTATCTATCTTTTGGGCAGTGAGTGAGAATGGCTGAGGCTTATGTCTTTGTTCCAACCCTGATAGCAATGATCCTACATAGCAGGCACGTGTGAGCAGTGACATCAGTTGGTGCAGCCAAATACGAAGCTCAGGACTGACAGGGGCCGAGTGCACGCTGTGTCACATCCAGGAGTAACTCAGGAACCGCTGGCTACAGCTACAAGCCGTCTGTGAGCAGCAGGGCTGCAAGTCTGAGCGTGAGGCCAATACTCGGGCAGAGGAGGGCAGAGAGGTGGAGCCAGAATCTGGATCCAACAATGCAGCTGCCCTGGCACCCAGACTAGCAGATCACATTCTGTTAACGATGGGAGTTTCTCGTGTTGTCTAGCCCCTCTTCCCCTGGGTTTTCTGTTGCTTACAATAAAAAAAATCATCTCACTGGTGATAAAACTTGATGCTCTGTGTGTGTGTGTTGGGGGGGACTGGTTTACATAACCCACATGTACCGGTTCAGGGTTTCAAGACATTGTCACACATCTGTTCACATGGCTTCCAGGCCCTGTCTTGGCTAACTACCAGGTCAGCATGAACAGAGAGAGGGAATGGGCACAAGTCCAGGGAAGGCCCTACCTGTGGAGACAGGAGAGGAGGAAGGTCCCCTCAGCTGTCCCCTTGCAGGTGCTGGCCGTATGGGACTCCACCCTCAGACAGGAGGCACCGGCTTGGCACTGAGGGCTCCAGGCAGGAGGGGCAGAGGAGCAGGTGTTTTGGTCCCTGAGGCCCGTCCCTTGAGGTGCCTTAGGCACTCAGGTGCTTGAATCTTCTCCTTTGTGTGTGTGTGTGTGTGTGTGTGAGAGAGAGAGAGAGAGAGAGAGAGAGATCCCAACAGCTACCCCAGCCTGTCTGGGCTCCTCCTCACCTCCCTGCCACCCCCTCATCAATCCAGTCACCCAGCGAATCCTCACTGAGCCACAGACACTGTGCCAGGTGCTAGCACATGGCGATGCAGACCAGGCCCAGTCCGTGGCACCTCGGCTAGGATAAGGCAAGCAGGTAATGGAACCAGTACTGAAGAGCATGCTGAGCCAAGGGTGCGCCCGACCCCAGGCAGCGTGGTGTTGACATGGAGCTCTTCCGGGATGATGAGCGGGGTTAGCTACGTGATAAAGCAAGAGTTACCACAAGGGAAGGCAGAACAAAGGGCTCTGAGGGTGCAGAGCTGGAGGGAACTGGGCACAAGCAATCAAAGGGGTCAGGAGCCTCCAGCTCAGAGCCTCCACATAGCCATTCGCTCTGGAGGCCAGCCTGGTGGGTGGCAGGAGTCGGCGGGGAAAGAGGCAGAGTGTGGCTGAGGAGTGGCTGTGAGAGCTGGGTGGAGAGGCCGCATCCATGACCACAGGGGGCTCGCAGGGGCTCTGGCCCCGGCCCCTGACCCTGATGGTGTAGGGGATACAGCTTTAAGGAACATCAGGACAACACCTTCAGTTTTATTTGTGTAGGAGGTAAACATCTATTTGCAAAACTAGGAGCACACGACCCTTTAGACTAGAAGCAAGGTGGCACAGTGGGTGGTTAGGCTGCAGCTTGCCATTCCTGTATCCCACATTAGAGGGCTGGTTTGAATCCCTGCTAACTCGGGCGGGGGGCAGTGGAGGATGGCCCAAGTACTTGGGTCGCTGCCACCCGCATGGGAGCATGGGAAACCCGCATGGGGTTCCTGGATTCTGGCTTTGGCCTGGCCCAGCCCTGACTATTGTGGCCATTTGGGGAGTGAACCAGCAGATGGAAGACCTCTGTCTCTGCCTCTCTGTCTGTCACTCAAATAAATAAAATACTCTTTTTAAAAATGGAAAAAAAAAAAAGCGAAGCCAAGCCTCAGCCATGCGCAGTGTTCTGACTGCCCGTCTGCCCCAGGCACGCAGAGGGGACGCTCACAGGAATAGGCCTTCTCCTCCTCCTGTGGTGGCTGCCAGGGCCGAGTGTCCCAGAGCAGCACTGGGCTTGGATGCCCCTGTGGATCCAAAGAGTAAGAGCCCTGCCTAAAATTCCACTTACAATAAACTTCTCTCCACCTTTCTTTTATATCCCAAAGTATGCCTGCACACTTGCATGTTCACACACACACACACAGAGCTGGGTTTTAAACAGCTGCTTCTTACTCTTTTGAGATTGATACTTGCTATTGACTTTGGAGGTGTTTATTAAAACAGGGAAGGAGGGGCCAGCACTGTGGCACAGCGGGTTAACGTCCTGGCCTGAAGCGCCGCCATCCCACATGGGCACCGGTTTGAGACCTGGCTGCTCCACTTCTGATCCAGCTCTCTGCTACGGCCTGGGAAAGCAGTAGAAGATGGCCCAAGTCCTTGGGCCCCTGTACCCTCATGGGAGACCTGAAAGAAGCTCCTGGCTCCTGGCTTTGGATTGGCTCAGCTCCGCTGTTGCAGCCAATTGGGGAGTGAACCAGTGGATGGAAGACCCCTCTCTCTCTCTCTCTCTCTCTCTCTCTCTGCCTCTCTCGCTCTAACTCTTTCAAATAAATAAATAAAAAACAGAGAAGGAATAGTGCACTAAATTGGAAACCCCCAGGAGGGAAACAAAGCAATTTTTTTTTGACAGGCAGAGTGGACAGTGAGAGAGAGAGAGACAGAGAGAAAGGTCTTCCTTTTGCCGTTGGTTCACCCTCCAATGGCCGCCGCAGCTGGCGCGCTGTAGCCGGTGCACCGCACTGATCTGATGACAGGAGCCAGGTGCTTAACCTGTTCTCCCGTGGGGTACAGGGCCCAAGCACTTGGGCCATCCTCCACTGCACTCCCGGGCCACAGCAGAGAGCTGGACTGGAAGAGGGGCAACCGGGACAGAATCCGGCTCCCCAACCGGGACTAGAACACGGTGTGCCGGCGCCGCAAGGTGGAGGATTAGCCTAGTGAGCTGCGGCGCTGGCCGAATTTTAACCGTTCAGTTGCATGAAGGCCATTGGTGTGCGGAGCCTGCAGCCACGTTGGATATTTCTGGCGGGCACCAAACCAACAACTACATGGAAGGGGGCAGGGTTTGGGGCGGTGCCTGCAGGGCTGTCCTGCGGACGCTGGCAGCCCTCGGCTCCTCACTGCCTCCCCGCCTACATGGTCTCCACCCTTAGATTTTTGTTCTTTAATCTTTAGAGGAGGTTGAGGGGTGATGTTCATTATTCTGTAACTCCTTTCTGCTGTGTCAGGACGTTGTTCTGCCTAGCCAGGGAACAAAAATCCCTTGCTATCTGATCTAGAGGGACCATGTATGGAGCTAGAGGTTCGACACCACTCATTGGCAAAGGGTGGAATGCCTGCTTCATCAGCATTTCTGCAAGAAACCAAATTCTGGAGGAGACAGATTTGACAAGCCGGCCGAGAAGGGCAAAGAGTAAGAGCCCTGCCTGAGAAGGAGAGCACTTTTTACTCCTTCCCAGATGGCGGAAGCTGGGGGGACTTCCCTTACCAAAATCGTGGGACCACTGGGCTGGAGCACAGAGCCTTTGGCTATCTTTGTCTAGCAGCCCACTGTTGTGAACGTAAGCCTGGCAAGCTTTATCGCACGCTCCACATTTCCATCTTGTCCTGCCAGCAGGTGATCTAGGGCTTGTAGGCGGCTCATGAACACTTTAGCTTGGGAATCTACAGACAGGAGTAGTATGTGTGCTTCCTGGGCCAAGTACCCCACGCCAACAGACAGGTTTCTTAAAACAACTTCGTGGTGTGTAGTGAGAGTTTCTCTCATTATGGTGGAAAAGTTTACGGGGGGCTGTTCCCGCCAATGGTAGCTTCTCAGGACAACGAGTAGGAAAAGGTGGCAGCTGGAAAGAGCCTCGGCCTTAATGCCCCTCCCTAGGGAGGAGTGTGTGGCACAATGCAATATCTACTTACCTTTTAGCCTTTGAAGATAAACACGAGGTCCTCATTGGGCTCACAGACTTGGCAGGATTTTCCTCCGGCGGGCGTGCCTGTGCAGACTGGAAGGGAAGAGGTTTCATTCTTGACAGATGTACCACGCTGGAAATCCCTGTAATCTAACCGCAGCTGGGGTGCTAAATAGCACCCGAGGGTGTCCGGGCCACTTAGGACAGTCCCCCCTCCAGGTTCTGAACAGAACTAGGTCTCCTAGTTGTTTGTGATTTTTGGAACCTGGCACCAGGAGAATCTTGCTGCCATATGAATTAAGAGGATGCCAGAAGTGAGAAAGGGCCTCCCATAAAATATCCCCAAATGGGTGAGGCTGTGAGGTAGCCGTGGGTGCCAACCTCATCCTAAAGAAGCAAACAGGAATAAATGGCTTGCTTTGAGGGTCTGGGGTCCTGGAGCCGGTCCCGGGGCCTCCCGAGGGGCAGCCTCGTTGGCTGCCGCACCTGCCAGGGCATTCCCTCCGAGGACTGAGCTACTGCCTTCCAGAACAGCCACTTCCAGAACTCCCATATGAATTAGAAAAATCAGTGTTCCTACCTGTGACGTCCAGGGTCACCCAGGGGTGTGATGGCTCTATGGGTGCTGGGAGCCACCCAAGTTCCGGGGCCCTGTGGGTCCACTCCATTTGGAGCTGAGGGCAACCCCAGCTCCGATGCCCCTAATGGTGGGTCAAATCCCTTGTGTCAATGACCCAGCTTCCCACACCCAAAGCCCTGGGTTAGCCCTGAGGTCACAGGACACTGATAGCCGGACGGCTCTCCTAGGAGCCTGTTGTCTGGACTGTAGCTGCCCGTGTTGGAGCCCCTCTTCCTCTTTAGCCTTCTCTAGAATTAAACACCCAAATGCTAAAGTTGGGTAGGAAGACAGAAATTAGCCTGTGTGTGTGAAAGAGGCCTATGGAAAACAGCAACCCCTAGCAGCCTCGGAAGCAGCCCAAAATCTGCTTTCCCAGGCTGTAGCAGAGAGCTGGATTGGAAGTGGAGCAGCTGGGTCTCAAACCAGTGGCCATATGGGATGCTGGCTTCACCCACTATGCCACAGTGTCCACCCCAGAATCTTTTTTGTGATACTGAATGTTTATTCAAGACAATAATACACCGAGCATATTTACAAGTAGAGCCACAGAGCACTGACATATTTCAAACTTAGAGTGTGGTTTTGCCACTCATAGTGCACGAAAAAGTTAATTCCTATATTAATTATATAACCTAATACAAAAATAATTTTTCTTTAACAGATTATTTTTTAAACTGAGGGAGATGTCCTTAAACTTTTTTTTTCAGGAATTATTTATTTATTTATTTGAAAGGCAGAGTTACAGAGAGGGAGAGGCAGAGTCTTCCATCCGCTGGTTCACTCCCCAGAGAGCCGCAATGGCCAGAGCTGTGCCGATCTGAAGCCAGGAGCCAGGAGCCTCTTCCAGGTCTCCCACACAGTGCAGGGGCTCAAAGACTTGAGCCATCTTTCACTGCTTTCCCAAGCCATAGCAGAGAGCTGGATTGGAAGTGGAGCAGCTGGGACTCGAACTGGCACCCATATGGGATGCCGCTCCTACATTCTTTACTTTTAGTACTCAGTAGTAAAAAAAAAGAGTTTGCTTTTATAGAGGTCTCAAGAGTTCCTGTTTTCCTTTAAGATAAAATTGACTTCATGATTCACGGTTAAGAAACATATGAAGCTCAGAATTGGACACTATAAAGTCCTGCCCATACACCAGTGACTTTATAGCCTTCCCCCAAGGAAAGTACCCCAGGAGAATCCTCTCTGCCTGGCCCAGCAGGGCTCCCCAGTCTGATAACACTGGGTAATAAAACCTTGGGAGGAATCTTACCTAGTTCACAACCAGCAAAGCCTTTGACCAGGAAAGAGGCAGGGAAGGGGGAGAAAGAGAGGGAAGACCCCAACCCTCTTCCCTTGTAAGCCCCAGGCTGTAGGCAGCCGGTGCTGTCAGCTCTCAGTGGGCCTGGCAGGTGCACTCTCTCCATTGAACATTGTAACCTTGCTTACCCCAGTCTGAATGACTGGCACTCTCTCTGGAATCCATCTGGAGAGGTGCCCATCCATTCTGATGTGCCCTCCCTCCTTAAACCTGCTACCCTGCTCACCACGGTTTGTTGTCTCACACCTGAGCGTCTACCACAGATGTCTCCAGAAGCTTATCTGGCCTCAGGTTCGTGGGAGCCTGGGTTACATGGCCAGCTTCTTTAGAAGCTGCCAGGGTCCCCTACCTCTTGCAGAAATTCTGTAAGTCTCCAGTGAACACACCAAGGATGTTTAGAGGTCCTTCTGCCCTGGAAGATCTTGGAAATAACTTTCCATTTCTAATCCTCCAATGAGCCTGTGACAGCAGGGGTGGCCAGCCAGCCTGGGAGATCTCTGAGAAGCCTTCAGAGTCTTCCTCATTAACACAGGACCGCCTCTTGCTTGAACTTTTGTTGCCAGTGGCTTCTCAATGGCCGTTTCCTGTCCCAAACCCCAAGCCACCTTTTCATTCCTCCTGACTAAGCGGCCAATTTTCCAGAACTTTCTGTTCTGTCCCCTCCACCCTGAGTCTCACTGTAGAAGACACTGAGTGCAACCATAAACACACGGCTGTTGCCAGAACACTTGGCTGCACCAAACAACACAGTCCACCATGTTGGAGTTCAGTGTCCCATAGACCCTTGGGACGGGGACCCGGGATGGCCAGGTTCCACACTAGCATGTGGCATGGGAGGTCTCTAACCCATCCCCAGGGTGATGCTGGTTTCCATCTGAAGCTTCCCCTGCGTGGCCTACGCTGCCCATACCTCTACCAGCATTCTCGTCTTCAGCCCCCAGCAAAGCTGTCCAAACACTCAGCCTACAGCAGCCTAGGCTTTCTCTGCCCTCCAGCTGCAGACTTTGCGGGCAAACCGGCACCAAAAGCTCCTCTACTTCAGAGCAGCAACCCACTCCTTGGTGCCAATTTCCTGTACTAGTCCACTTTTCGTTCCTTTACCTAAAACACCTGAGAGAAGTTTCTTTGGAGAAAAAAAAGGTTTATTTCAGCTTACGGTTTGAGGTTACAGGATTGGGCAACCCCATAGTCCAGTGTCTGATGGTGGCCAGCTGTGCTGAGTGAGCCAGGGAGGGGAGCGAGAAGCTGGACCAAACTCCCAATGAAAAACTCTCAAGGGGCCAGTGCTGTGGCATAGCCAGGTAAGACCACCGCCTGCAGTGCTGGCATTCCATATGGGCTCTGGTTCAAGACCTGGCTGCTCCACTTCCGATCCAGCTCTCTGCTATGGCCTGGGAAAGCAACAGAAGATGGCCCAAATGCTAGGGTCCCTGCACCCACGTGGGAGACCCAGAAGAAGCTCCTGCCTTCTGGCTTCGGATTGGCCCAGCTCCAGCCATTGGGGCCATCTGGGGAGTGAACCAGCGGATGGAAGACCTCTGTCTCTCTCTACCTCTGCCTCTCTGTAACTCTGCCTCTCTGTAACTCTGCCTTTCAAATAAATAAATAAATCTTTTGAAAGAAAGAAAGAAAGAAAGAAAGAAAGAAAGAAAGAAAGAAAGAAAGGAAGGAAGGAAGGAAGGAAGGAAGGAAGGAAGGAAGGAAGGAAGGAAGGAAGGAAGGAAGGAAGGAAGGGAAAGGAAAAGAAAGGAAAGGAAAGGAAAGGAAAGGAAAGGAAAGGAAAGGAAAGGAAAGGAAAGGAAAGGAAAGGAAAGGAAAGGAAAGGAAAGGAAAGGAAAGGAAAGAAAGACACTCAAACCCCTCCCAGGAACCCCTCTCCGAAGGCACGCACCCAGTGTCCCAAAGACCTCCCACGGGCTCCACCCATGCCATCGTTAGAACAAGTGTCCTTCCTGAATCAAATCAATCATGAACAGTTTAAGCAAGGATGGTGTTGTGGCGCGGGGCATGCTGGGCCACCACCTGCTCATGTTGGTATCCCGTAAAAGCACCTGTTCAAGCCTCGGCCATCACATACCCAAGTCAGCTTCCTGCCAACACAACTGGGAAAGCAGCAGAGGATAGTTTTAAAAGCTGCATGAGTTTTAGGGAGACAAATCTTGCTGTACGCAAGATGTTCTACCCTTGGCTGCCCAAAATTCACTTCTTTTCTCATACAACATACAACTGATTGCATTCCCAAAGTCCCAAAGTCTTAACTCAGTTGGGCATTAATTTAAAAGTCTATAGTCTCATCTGAGGCTCAAGGCAAACTCTCTTAGCTATGGACCTTATAAAGTCAAAAGCAAGTTACATGCTGCCAACACACAGTGGGGAGGCCAGCCAACCGTGTGCACTTCCATTCTAAACAGGAGACAAGGAAACAGGATTACCAGGGCCAAGGCATGATCAAGCTCCTAGGGCCGGCTGGGGTCACATGCCTGCCCTGCAGAGAGGCAACTTTATTTGTAGTTCCTACAGGTGCCAGGCAGGACTGGGAGAGGGGAACACGGTGCTGTGCATGCTGGGTGGGCCAAGCACTGGCTGTCCATTGCAGGCCGACTTCCCCAGTGGCCTGCTCAGAGCTGAAGACTGCCTAGGTTCTGGGACCAGAGAAGGCTTCTGGGATTCAGTGCAAAGCGGACAGTGTGATGGACAGAACGGTATCGGAAAGTGTCTCTTTACAAAACTAGCAACACTGTCATTGAAAGACCTTATCTAAGATTGTGAGTCTACAAAGTCATCTATAGTTCTACTGCTTGGGTAGCTACAGGTAATTTTTCAGGGTATTTCTTTCTCTTAGATTCTTTGTAACAGAGTTGAGGACACATTGTGTGTATAATTTTAATATTTGAGCACTTGCTTTGACCCAGCAGCTGCTACAGCAGTATCTTTGCTTCTTTTTATTTTTTTTAAAAAAACTTGTTTGAAAGGCAGAGTAACAGAGTCAGAGGAAGAGACAAAGGGAATGATCTTCCGTCCTCTGACACACTCCCCAAATAGCTACAATGGCAGGGGCTGGGCCAGGCTGAAGTCAGGAGCCAGAAGCGCCATCTGGGTCTCCCACGTGGGTGGCAGAGGCCCAAGTTCATGGGCCATTTTCTGCTGCTTTCCCTGGCACATTAGCAGGGAGCTGGACAGGAAGCAGAAGAGATGAGACTCAAACCGGCGCTGCGATACGGGCTCTGGTGCTGAAGGGGGAGGCTGGACCCCTTGCCCGTCAGTGGCAGCCCCGGAGGGTATATCTGTGATGCTGGCCTCTGATTCACCTTACCTGCAGCTGTCCCACCTGATAAAAGAGGCACAGGGACCATCGTTGGCCCTTAGCTCTGCCAGAGCCGGGGACCCAGAACAAAAACAAATTAAAGTTAAAGCAGAACAAAACAAAGGCCCTGACAGCTCGCTGCAAGGTGAACTGACCCTGGAGGACCACTAGCTTCCATCTCCCCTGGGACTGCTTGAGCGCAGTGTGGGATCTGCCTTGTGGTTCCATTCGTCCCTCTGCTTCCCTTCACTGCCCTTCGGATGGTGCTCCCAGCAAAGTTTCTTACTTTTTTATTTTTTTAAAAAAATTTTTTTTTGACAGGCAGAGTGGACAGTGAGAGAGAGAGACAGAGAGAAAGGTCTTCCTTTGCTGTTGGTTCACCCTCCAATGGCCGCCACGGCTGGCGCGCTGCGGCCGGCGCACTGCGCTCATCCGATGGCAGGAGCCAGGTGCTAGGTGCTTTTCCTGGTCTCCCATGGGGTGCAGGGCCCAAGCACCTGGGCCATCCTCCACTGCACTCCCGGGCCGCAGCAGAGAGCTGGCCTGGAAGAGGGGCAACCGGGACAGAATCCAGCGCCCCGACCGGGACTAGAGCCCGGTGTGCCAGCGCCGCAAGGTGGAGGATTAGCCTGTTGAGCCACGGCGCCGGCCTTAAAAAATTTTTAAAAATTTTATTTAAGGTATACAAACTTCATGCCTTTCATATATACAAATGTAGGAACACAGTGATACTTCCCACCCAACCCTCCCGTCCGCCCTCACTCCGCCCTTCTTCCGCCCCATCTCCTATTCTCACTCTTCACTTTTACAAAGATCTATTTTCAGTTTCCTTTATACTCATAAGAGTAACACTACAGTAAGTAAAGAGTTCATCAAATAGGATGCAGAAAAAACCACTATTCCTCAAAGTAGAGACAAGGGCTGTAAACAATCATTGAATCTCAAAATATCCATTTCACTCCTCTACATTACCTTTTAAATACTCCATTAGTTACTACGTATGACATTTGTTTTTTTTGGTACTGGCTAATTTAACTAAATTTAATGGTTTTCAGTTGCATAGATCGCTCTTTGAAAAAACAGACTTACTTATTTGAAAGATAAAATTACAAAGAGTGTGAGAATGAGAGCGATCTTCCATCTACTGGTTTACTCTTCAAATGGCCACAAAGGGCAGGGCTGGGCCAAGCCAAAGCCAGGAACCTGGAGTTCCATCTGGGTCTCCCACATGGGTGCAGGGGCCCAAGGACTTGGGCCATCTTCTACTGCTTTCCCAGGTGTGTTAGCAAGGAGCCAGATTGGAAGTGGAGAGGAGCAGCTTGGACTGGAACTGGTGCTCATATGGTATACTGGTGTCACAGGGGGTAGCTTAACCTGCTGTGCCACAACACCAGCCCCTATAGATCATTCTTACGGGTTAGCAGGTTCTGATGAATTTCAACACTGTCTGACATGAATAGATCACGCTTCCATCTGATCTTTCAAGGAGATACTACTGGATTCTGTCACTTGAAATGATGAGCATGTGCTTGGTAATGAAGAATGAACTCACTGGGAAGATGGGGTAAAGGAAGAGCCCTAGTTGAAACACAGCTATCACCATCTTAATAATGTGCCATACAAATACAGATGTGTGTACTGAAGCTCCTGGACCTGTGTACTTAGCAGTTGAAAACGGAGAGCTTGCCTGTCTCAACCTTTGCTGACATTTGCACAGGGATGGAATTGGAGGGGAAATAAGCATTCAGAAGTCGATCCCTGGGAGCTGGATAACCTCACTATGCCTGCGATTATCTCTCCGGGGAGAGTAGGCATGCCCCCGTTTGCGGAGCCCGGCCCTCAGAGCTGGGTGGAATCGATCTTGAAAGACATCAGCGTTTGTCCGTAGCAGGGTGATATTCAAATCTGAGTCCTCCCAATAAGTCAAGGGGCCCAGGGACACTGGTTTTCTTCCCTAAGACACGTCACCTGCACAGAAGGGGCTCCCTGGGCCAAGCCTGGGGCAGGCAGAGCCGCCGGGAACGGCGCTGTGGTCTCCCTGGTGGACAGGGATCTCGCCTCTGTGATCACGCCTCCTGCGAGCCTGTCATCGGCTCCACTGCTTCCCCCATTCCCACTTGTTTTTCCTCAAGAGTTGGCCTCCTCTTTCATCCTGGGTGAGCCTGCCCACTCCCAGGGTTCCCACCACCCGTGGATCCCTAATTTATCTCTGTGACCCTGCGCTCCTTCGAATTCCAGACCCAATCGGTTGACAGGCTTCTCCACATGCGTCCCTTTCAAGGTGTCACCTCCTATCCACCAGGTCCCTCAAACCGACTCTTCTTCCAGAGTTTCTTGTCCCAGTGCACCTGGAGTCTGCCACCCTACAAGACTGGAAGGCATTTCTGATGCCTCCGCCCTCATTCTGTTCATTATTATTTTTTTTAATGTACTCATTTTATAGTTCAGCAAATAAACATAAGCCACCTGCTGTATGCCAAGCCTTGTGTTAGCTATCCAATGGTGAGCAGAAGTAGACACGGTCCCTCCCCTCCCGGCCCTTAGTCCAGTTGGAGAAACAAATTGTGCCTGAGGAAGGGTGTGTAGAGCCCTGGGAGTGTCTGGGGGCCAGCGGGGGCTCCCTCAGCGTCATACAAGAGGAGAATTTGAAGAGTGCCCAAGGGACTAAGCTGGTCAGACAGGGTCAGTGGGAAGTTCCAGTTCGAGCGGACACGACAGTAGGTATATATGCCACACCACGAGAGAGGGATGACCTTCAAGGAAGGTCACCGAGGCGGAGGTGGACCAAGTTACTGTAATGATGATGGGAGGGGCTGCAGGGACGGGCAGGGGCTCTATTGCAGCAGCTACCCTGAGGATTCTGGTGCTTCCAAGAGGACAGGGAAGACTCTGAAGGGTTTCAAGGTGGGCAGGGTGGGCAGAGCTTGAGAGAGGACAGCTTTACCCATGGAAACCACTCTGGCTGCGACGCGGATGGGCCCTGAATGGACGTGCGTGGAGGCCGTCCCACTGGCTTCCTCCTGGCCATCCCCACACCCTGATCCCAAGCCTGGAGTTCTGTCATCTCTTGCCTTCCAGTGGAGGAATCCTCCTCTCCAGATGCCCCCTTGCAATACACCTTTAGGGTGGCTATCTGACTACCTTTCCACCTCTCTCAATAGCAAAGAAAACCAACGATTCTCCACCGGACTCAGGATAAAGTGCAAACTCCTCAGTCTGGCCGGCAGATTCCTTCACTCCTGGCCCCTGCCTCCCTCTCCTGCGCCACATCCAACCACTTGTCCTCAAGTACCATGTGCCCTAGTCCGTGAAAAGGGGGTTTGAGAGCTGGACAGCAGTTTGAGGGAAAGGACTAGCTGGGTAGAAGGAACGCAAGCCAGGAGGCTGTGCCTAAGGCCTGCAATGTTGATCCAATGGAACGTACAGAGAATTGGCTGAAGTAGGGGTTTTGGGCATTGGCATCGAGAAGTTTTAGGCAGTACTACAGGAGTATCAGGATCATCACTGGGGATCACTGAGGGACAAGGCCTCTGGGGGCTCAGAGGCATGATCAGGGTGCACGTGCTGGGAGGTGATCCCTAAAGACAAGGCTCTGAGCACTGAGCGATGGAAGATGAAGGGCAAGAATCCCCCTCCACTGTACAACTCATGGCCTGGGATAGCCAGGACCCTCGTGAGTGAAGAACGGGCAGGACTGAGAGACTCTGCACTCAGAAGGTTGAGATCAAGGGCTGTCTTGGTTAGGAGAACTCTAAGAAAAATTTGTAATAGTCTACCTGCCTGGAGCCTGAATAAATTGTAGAGTCCAAGGGGCTAGAGCTAAAGGACACAGAGCAAAGAGCCGGGCAGCTCCTGCCATGGCCCCCCACCTCGAGATCAACCAACATGGAGACACAGCTAGGGCTCGTTCCCAGTGCTTACACGGTCAGGGACATGAATCATCAACCCCGTGAACCCAGAGAGCAGCGACCCCTCCCACCCACGGTGAATTAACCCTCAACGTTCGTGTGCTTCTGGGGCAGCTCTGCAGCTCAGTGGGGGCTCAGCAGGCCATGACTGAGTGCAGTTCACATGGCAACCAGAAGACTATGACATCCTCAGAGGGCGGTGAGGTCACAGAACAGAAGCCTTCAAGTAAGTGAATCATGTGGGCCTCATTTATTTTTAAAAGAAACTTCTGAGAAGAGCTTAGAACAATTTTTTCCCCCTGAGTGCCATTTCCCAAAGGTACTCACAGAACAATAAGGTGTGACTGTAATGGCTGCACTGAGTTGTCTTTTGGACAGCGTTAGAAGGGACATAAAGAAGGTGGACAGAGAACTCAGGCAACTGAGATGCATCGACGAACTTAGCACGCGTTGCCTGTGCGACCTGTACATGCATCCGTACTGCTGTTGTGACTTGCACCCGTACCCCTACTGCCTGTGCTATTCCAAGAGGTCCCGTTCCTGTGGCCTGTGTGACATCTACCCTTGCTGCCTGTGTGACTACAAGCTTTACTGTCTTCGACCATCTCTCAGAAGTTTGGAGAGGAAAGCCATTAGAGCCATAGAGGATGAAAAGAGAGAGCTTGCCAAGTAAGGGAACTTGTTTTCAGATTTCTCCAGTTGGTATACTAGCCTTATACGTTGAAAGAAGGCGGGGCGGGGGTGGGGCATGTGGCAGTCTACACCTGAACAAAGATCAAAAGGGTTCAAGATAAGGACCCTGGTGACTTAGGGAAGATTTAAGGAGAGCAAGTGGGAGCATGACGGGGATGGTAAGATTCTCAAAAGACAATGTAATGACGTCAGTTGGCAAGGTTGTTGGTGGTTTAACGGTAGGTGTGCCAACATGATAAATAAGGTGGCTTTAATGACAGATAGAAACGGGGGTGTCATAAAAAGCCATTGGCAGTGACAAACTAAACATTGTTTTCTGGTTATGAATGAAGTGATTGGAGTATATTTGGACTTACAGAAATGACTACAGAAGTAACCATAATTGATCAAATCCTTAATATTTGCCAGAGGCTTTGAGAGCAGGGGAGCAAACTGAACAGCAGAAGCATTTCCTGGGTTTTGTAGGGAAACCTTTCTCCCAGCCCCCGACTCCAGACATCCATAATCGTTGCCCACCTTCTCCAGCCCGACTAAAGGCTGTGTGAATCAATTACAGAAGTTGCAGCTTTCAGAACAGACTTTTAAAGAGCTTTGATGGAACTGGATACTTTTAAAAACCACTTTACAAATGGTGGGGCTTGCTGACAGTTTCTTTGTGTCCAGGAGAAAGCTTTCCCTTTCTAACTTTCTACCTGTGCCATTTAATCTGTTACTACTGGTGGAAAGACAGTTGAAAGCACTGTCCCTGGTTAAATAAATTACAGACCATTCACATGCTGGGATAATATGGAAAACGGGTTCAGAAAGCATTTTACATATTGGTGAAAAAAAAGCAAGGTACAGAAAAATTATGTTTAGTATGCTAATTATTTTAGAAAACATGCATAGAAAAATGGATGATGGATGAATGGATATGATAAATGATAGATGATAGATAACAAATGATAAATATAGACGATAGATTACACAGATAGGGATGATGGATGGATGAATAGAGTCCCTTGACAACGGTGACTGTGATGTGTCATTGGAAAGGACAATGACAATTACTGCCTAGGTCACCAGTCACAAAGATCAGGAATGGACCTGGGACAAAGTTATAAATTCAGCTACACTTTCGTTGAACCATTGTTTATTTTTACTACTTAGGATATCAAATTAAATAAATTGTTCACATCATGAGTCTGGAACTCTTTTTTTTTCCTTTAAGACTTATTTATTTTATTTGAAAGGTGGAGTTACTGAGAGGGAGAGGCAGAGGCAGAGACAGAGAGAGATCTTCCATTAGCTGTTTCACTTCCCAAATGGCTGTGACAACTGGAGCTGGGCCAGTCTGAAGCCAGAAGCCACGAACCAGGAGCTTCCTCCGGGTCTCCCCTGTGGGTGCAGGGGCCCAAGGACTTGGGCCATCTTCCCCTGCCTTCCCAGGCACACCAGCAGGGAGCTGGATCCGAAGCAGAGCAGCTGGGACTCAAACCAGCACCCATATGGGATGCCGGCACTATAGGCAGTGGCCCAACCTGCTACACCAGTATACCACAGTGCTGGCCCCACAAACTCTTTTTAATGTTTGATGCTGGAACTGGCATTGTGGCACAGCAGGTTAACCTGCCACCTGCAATGCTGGCAGCCCTTATGAGGACCCCTTCAAGTTGCAGCTGCTCTATTGCCTATCCATCTCCTTGCTAATGAGTCTGGGAAAGCAGTGGAAGATGGCCCAAGTGCTTGGGATCCTGCTACCCACATGGGAGACCTGGATGGAATTCCAGGCTCCCAGCTTTGGGTTGGCCCAGCCCTAGCCATTATGGCTACATAGGGAGCCACACATCTCGTACATCATACAAGATGTAAGATCTTCTCTGGTTTGTGCCGCCTTTCCTGACAGTATCTGGTCTTAGATTTCCCTCTGTGCCTGTGGCAGTATGTGAAGCTGGTGATGCCTTCACATTAATTCCTACATCTCTGAACTGACAACTCCATGTCCTCTTAGAAACGACCTACGGCTCGCCCTCTTGTCTCTCTCCCCAGCCACTTTTCTTCCCCTTCACAACACCTTGTGAAATGACTACGCTCTATTTCTGACAGCTTGAGATTGCACTCTCCAGTAGGGATTAGTGCCTCCGACAAAGCTAAATATTCAGTTTTCCTGAATATGGGGAGAAATAAGCCCTAACCCCAACCCCTCACCCAGAGGACTCCCACAGTGACTATTTTTTTCTTCCAGTGAAATAGCTCTTTTTGTCTGATCCACAAGTGAACACGTCCAGAAATACCATGTAGATTCAATGCTCACAGCCAATCCTTGGTGTGAAACTCGCTGCAGGCCTTCTGAGTCTGGGATCCGTAGCACATGAGCTCCCATCCATGCAGGGATGCCAGATCTGTCAGTCATCTCACCCTTTCAGCTGTCAGGCTGTGTGGTCCAGAGGTTCACTGCCCAACGAGAAAGACTCCCTGCTCCACAGTGGCTTGGCCCCACTGAAATCAGTGTTCTACGTGAAGGTGGACCTGCTATCTTTGGGGCTCGCTGAGTGACCAACGGGAAGCCTGGGCCAACACTTTCTTACCAGCACCCTTAAGTTTTTCTTTTTTTTTTTATTATGTTTTAATTCCAAATTCCATGAACTTTTTTTTATTATTATTATTCGACAGATAGAGTTAGACAGTGAGAGAGAGAGAGAGAGAGAAAGAGAGAGAGAGAGAGATCTTCCTTCCATTGGTTCACACCCAGAATGGCCACTACGGCCAGAGCTACACCAATCTGAAGCCAGGAGCCAGATGCTTCCTCCTGGTCTCCTACACAGGTGCAGGGCCCAAGCACGTGGGCCACTGCCTTCCTAGGCTACAGCAGAGAGCTGGACTGGAAGAGGAGCAATCGGGACTAGAACCTGACGCCCATATGGGATGCCGGCGCCGCAGGTGGAGGATTAACCAAGTGAGCCACGGCGCCGGCCCCATCAAGCACCCTTAAGTTTCTTGAGCACTCATGAGCCAGTCGACTCATGTGTGTCTTGGGAGACTGGGCATGGACTGTTTCTTGAGCAGCTGCTTCCAGAGATACCTTGGCAGCGTCTTCCTTAGCGAGCACTTGGGTTTGTTTCACTTCTCTGAGATCTCCTTTTCCTCCCTAAGTCATATTTGCGCCCAAAGCACTGACAGTGCCCCTGTTCTCTCTTCTCCAGACGTTGGGTGAAGACAACGTCACTCCGCAGACAGGTGCACCTGACTCCACAGCTGAGCTCTGCAAGTTGCAGGTGGCGAGGACCCACACCCAGGGTTTCAGATTCAGTGGATCTGGGGTGGGGCTGAGGATTTGCATTTTGAAGAAGTGCTGGGTGATGCCGCTTAGTCTGGTCCAGGGAACACACTTTGAGAACCACTAACCTAGTGATTAAACGTGTGGAGTCCAGACTCAGGCAAACACGGCTTCAAGTCTTGGCTCTACCACATCCAGCAGACAAGAACAGTGTTCCTGTTCGGAAACGAGAGGCGACTGAATTTGGTGCCTCAAGCCGCACGGGAATTCGCACCTGACTTGCCATCACACTTCGCGGTCTTTCTTGTCCTACAGCTGGAGACACCCAGCCCCTCCTCAGTGCTGCCTCTGGGAGCTTATCTAATTAGTGAGTGCCTCACTGTGGCTCTGACACCTGGCACCAGGCCTTGTGGGCAGACGAACCTGGATTCCCAGCTGTACCCAGGAGCTGCACTGGGCTCAACCTCTGCACCTGTTACTGGCTCTGGAAATTAATCCTGAGACTGCCTCTCCATCCATGCACCCAACTACCTGTGGCCTGAACTTGTCTAAGCAATTCTCTTGAGGGGACCAGTGCTGTGGCACAGCGAGTTAATGCCCTGGTCTGAAGCGCTGGCATCCCATATGGGTGCCAGTTCAAGACCTAGCTCCTCTTCTTCCTGCTGTGGCCTGGGAAAACAATGGAAGATGGTCCAATCCTTGGGTCCCTGCACCTGCGTGGGAGACCTGGAAGAAGCTCCTGGCTCCTGGCTTCAGATCAGCAGAGCTCCGGCCGTTGTGGCCAACTAGACAGTGAACCATCGGATGGAAGCTCTCTCTCTCTCTCTCTTCTCTCTGTGTAACTCTGACTTTCAAATAAATAAATATTTAAAAAAAGAAATTCCCTTGATAACCCCCACACGAAGGGCACCACATTAAAACATCAAAATCGGCCTTCTCGTTTCTTCTCCTGATGCCCCCTTCATGCCCTGAGCAGGAGGTTTTGGCAAATCCACTCTTCCTCGGTGAGGCTGGTGACAGTCCCTTTGTGGGGTTCAGCTCTTCGTGGGTTTGCTGGTGCCTTGTCCAGGTCTATTCCCAGAGGCCAGAGCATGATTGAGCCATGGGAAGCCAGCAGAGAGCCACTCCAGGGATCTCTGCTGGCGAAAACCTGGCTCACCCACCCAGAAGACCTCCTTCCTTTTCCTCTGTATCCTCTGCAGAGGTCAGAGGGAGCTGGGCCCTTCAGTCCCCTCGTACGCTGATCTCTTCATATGCGTAGGTCTTGTGGCCCTGTCACCCCTTGGCTGCAGAGGTAGGCACTGGTGCCCATTGAGGTCAAACGCTCTCTGGTTTGACTGTACTGTTTAATGATGAAGACTTGGGGTTTGATCACATTAAGCCTCAGATAGGTGGGGCCTGGTACAGCCTGTAAGGAAGCCTCAGAGTTTGCTGAGTGAAAACCGTGCCTGGTGTTTTGTGGCTATCCGACCTTCTCCCATCCTGGTGGGCCGACATCATCTCAGGCATCTTGCAGATGCTGAAACAAATGCAGGAACACTGTTCTTGTCTGCTGGATGTGGTAGAGCCAAGACTTGAAGCCGTGTTTGCCTGAGTCTGGACTCCACACGTTTAATCACTAGGTTAGTGGTTCTCAAAGTGTGTTCCCTGGACCAGACTAAGCGGCATCACCCAGCACTTCTTCAAAATGCAAATCCTCAGCCCCACCCCAGATCCACTGAATCTGAAACCCTGGGTGTGGGTCCTCGCCACCTGCAACTTGCAGAGCTCAGCTGTGGAGTCAGGTGCACCTGTCTGCGGAGTGACGCTGTCTTCACCCAACGTCTGGAGAAGAGAGAACAGGCAGGAAAAGAAGGCAAAGGGAGAAGAAAAGCAGAAGAAAAAGATGTGTTGGAAGGGAGAGGTCGAGTTTAAACAGGTCTTCGAAGCCAAGCACCCAAAGGAGGCCGGGATGAAGGCTCCCCTCCCTTCGCGCCCAGGCAGAGGTGGAGGTTTGTGACATCTCTGCTACCTTGTTCAGTGCGAGGCTGGGCGGGACTGATGCCTTGTGAAGATGGCCGAACAGATGCCCCTGTTGTGGGCAGTGAACTCCAGCTTCACCAGGGAGAAGAGGTGGCAGCCCAGGCACCTGCCGTCTGCTTGCATGGCCCTGGCTTTCCCAGCAGGCTCCCTGCGGGGCAGGCTTCCCTGTTTCCTGAGGTTTGAACTTTGTCCCTGTGTTCACAAGGATGGGAGGCAGAACTCCAGAGAGCCATGGAAAATCCTATACAGGGTACAACTCCAGGCAAGAGTCATGTTGCCGGGAAAATATGGCCCCTCAATTTTCCTGTAAACCCACACTTCCTTGTTGCTAACTGCTGCCTAGAAGCAAGAAGAGGAAGAAGTCTGACCTGACCAAAGGTTTTTAAACAATTTTCTGAAGACTCGATGGATTCAAGACCCCTGTGCAGCTGCTGCAGGGTCGAAGGAGCCAAAGGGAGAGGCACAGAGGAGAAGAGGGAACTCGGCAGTAGTGTGGAGTCGCTCCCTTGCTGGCACACAGGCTGTCGAGGGCATGGATCTGGGGGTGAACTTTGGCTGACTTCTGCAGGCTGTAAGAGAGCTGCATCTTGCAGAATCACCACAGCAGTGATGGGGGTCCCTGCCCGCCTTGGCCGTGGCTGATCTGGGTTCAACCCTGTGATCCCTCCAGAGGGCACCCCGGGCTCCTGGCTGAGTCTGGGCTGGGTCCCTGCATCTTTGCAAGCCCACACGGAGGACCTAGTGCTGATTCTCCTGCTGCCCTCCACGGTATGGTACAGGCCACTCTGGAGCACCGTGGGTAAGACAGCCCTGAGGCTGGTGCTGTGGCATAGCAGGTAAAGTCACCACCTGTGGTGCCAGCATCCCATGTTGGTGCTGGTGCAGAGTCCTGGCTCTGTTCCAACACCAGCTTTTTGCTCATGTGCCTGGGAAAGCAGCAGAAGATGGCCCAAGTTCTAGGGCCCCTGCACCCACATGGGAGACCTGGAGGAAGTTCCAGGTTCCTGGCTTCAGTATGGGGAGTAAACCCATGGATGGAAGATACCCCATCCCAACTTTGCCTTTCAAAATGAAAAAGACAAATCTTAAAAAAAGACAGTCCTGTGCCAGCCAGGTTGCTTGTGGCTTGGGTGAGGAAGTGGAGCTGACAGTCCACTGGGGTGTTACACAAGTCGTTTGTGTTTGCCTGTGTCTTGCTGGACTAAGTTCTATTTGATGTTGTGTAATTAGCCACTAAGAGTCTTAGCTTTCAGTACAGGGTAGTGAACCCACACCCTGTTAACTCAATCATGATTAAGACTTATTGTGTGAAGAATAGCAGCTACGTGTACTACATATAGCACGATTTCATAAGAACGCACAGAACTATATGAATATAGGAATACACATATGGAAAGTCTAGCACCATAATGTTAAGTGTTACAAGGGATTATGGGTATTTTTAAAATATCCCATCTTGTGCTGATCTGCATTTTCTGAGTCTTCTCCAGTGAAGCTGCACAATGTATACAGCAAAAAGGAAGCAAATATACAAACCAAATTCAGCATAAACGGTAACAATGATAATTACATCTGTATATCACAGTTATTGTGCAGATTAAATGAAATAATGCCTTTAATATACTTAATGCTTTCCCTGGAAGATTAAAAGAGAGAAACCTAACACCCTAACTGTGCACCAAGTGCTACGGTAAACACTTTTCCTGCATTACTAATTTAGACCTCACAAAAACCCAGTGAGATAGACTACCACTGTGTCTTCCAGAAGTTCGAGGAAAAAGGATTCTTTTGAAAAAACAACGCATGGAAATTCAAGATTTTTGACACCATAATAAAACTTGTAATTTTGCTTTCTATGGACTTTCTGAAGAACACTGGCCTTGTCTTAATTTTACAGATAACAAAACTGAGGCGTAGAGAAGTACCTTGTCCACGTGGCACAGTTCAAGATATATAAACTTAGCTCCTCGGGGTCCAGAAGTCTATGACTTCTCCACGTATCCTAACCGATGGATAGGTGTGAGCCACTCTTGCCATTTTTTATTAAGGATTCACACAGTAGGACCACCTAGTCTACAGGGATCACCGCAGTGGTATTTAACAGCTGGCTCCCTGGGGCCCTGATCTTCAGCGTTCAGTTAATTGTTGTAAAGATTCCCACGGTGACTGATTCCAAGCTATCCACAGGAAGGCAGGGAACAAGGAGCTGGGAAGAGGTGTGTGCGATCAGCTCTTGCAAACTGGTGGGCTCCCAACCAGCCCAGTGCCTGAGCTACCCAGCCGCAAGCTGATGGTCTCTGTGGTGCCTGGTGTCCGAGTGTGGGGCAGCTTGGCAGTGGCAGGAGGAGCCAACTCCAAGTAGGCAGGGCCAGGTCCCAATGGGCAGAGCCAGATCCCAGTGGGCAGGCCCAGGTCCCAGTGGGCAGGGCCAGGCTGTGGCTCTCCTGCCACGCTGGCTGTGGATGGAACTTTCCGGCTGAGTCCGTGCGACTGCCCAGTGACACCATCAGACTTCAGATTGCAGGGCAAACTGGCAGCATCTCTAAAATGCTGAGTTTAAATGGTGTCTCCTGGGTGCGTCCCATTGAAGAGAAAAGCTCTGTTGATACTTATGTATCACTACTAATATGTGGCATTACTAATATTAATGGTAATAACTAACACATATCTGTAGAGTTCAACCTTTCACACTGACTGCTGTTAACTTATGCTACAAACAATAATATAGATTGGAATGTGGCTTCACAGGCTGTGGCTGAGGTCTAAGCACCTTCTTCCCTTGCCCTCTCTTTTTGCTCAATTCCAGACTGAGAAGAACCACGAATAGAATCCTGGCCTCCTCTTGCTGTAGCAGTAACATTTTAGGATCGGTGAACGTGTGCGGCTTTGAACCTGACCAAGTCAAAGTACGAGTGAAGGACGGAAAGGTGTGTGTGTCAGCCGAGCGGGAGAACAGGTACGACTGCCTTGGGTCGAAAAAGTACAGCTACATGAACATCTGCAAGGAGTTCAGCTTGCCGCCGTGCGTGGACGAGAAGGACGTGACGTACTCGTACGGGCTGGGCAGCTGCGTGAAGATCGAGTCGCCGTGCTACCCATGCACTTCTCCCTGCAACCCGTGCAGCCCCTGTAACCCCTGCAACCCCTGCAGCCCCTGCAGCCCCTGCAGCCCCTGCAGCCCCTGCGACCCCTGCAGCCCCTGCTACCCCTGCGGGAGCCGATTTTCCTGTAGGAAGATGATCTTGTAAGGCATCGGATGTAGGAACCCGTAACTTAGAATTCAGCCCAGCCAGGCAGCTCTTCCAGTGTTTCTCTTCCCCTTCCCATGGCCCATGTAGGTTAGGCACATAGGAGGTTAAATACACAACTGCAATCTGCTGGTGGTGTGTGAAAGTCTTTTGGCCGAACCCCTCACGGGAGCCCTGCAGAATTGGTGGGTGTTGGAAGAAGCAATGGACAGAAATGGAGGATGAGATGGTGAGCTCTCCTCTCCACCTGGCTACCTCTGAATTCTAGAAGACACTTTCTGGGTGGGCTTCCCCAGACACTGTCCAAACGAGCCCATGGGATGGCCTCAGCCCAGAAACCAAACTGCTAGAGCAGAGCCAGAGCAGTTAGGCCTGAAGAACAGCATTTCTCAAAGCTGCTGCAATGGCGGGTCCAGGAGAGCCAGGGACTCCCGAGGTGCAGGGGGTTCAGTTTGCACCAGGGCAGTGACTATGAGGCCAAGGGTCTTCACTTACGGCGGGGCGGGGGCTGGGAGAGTGCCCCCAGGGCTCATTGTGTTTCTACATTCCTGTGATTCTGGGGACTGGCCAGCTCTGGTTTGGTGTTGGTTTTGTAAACTTCTCAGGATTCACTGCAATTGTCTTAAGTCCTGAAACTCAGTTCAGGAAGGGGAAAGCAGAGCTCTCACAAAATGGTGGAGCTCCCCCGAACGTGGATCCTCATGGACACAGCCCTTGAGTCCTTCTTGGTTGCTGGGACAGAAACGAGTGGAGAAGACGACGGGGATGATGGGGAGGGATTGGAATGAGACTGGCTTCAAGCTTGATTCTCGGCAGGCACACAAAACCCTCCAGTTTGCATGGAAGTCTTATTAGTCTCAGCAACATGTGGGTTACAGTAGTGGTTCAGCCTTGACTGCACTTGGGGAGTCTTTAAAATATGGTGTTAAACAAAACATAAGACAAAAACCAAATATATATATATATATATATATATATATATATATATATAAAATAGCAAAAATATAACTATATATATGTAAAAGATAAAAAAGCTTCTCAAAACAAAGGAAAAATACTGATGTCTGGGTCCCATCTTCAGAGATTCTAATGTAATGGACTTGAGATAAAATCTGGGTATCAAGCTGTTTAAGTTTCTCCAGATGAGTCACGCATACAGCTAAAGGTGAGACCTTCTGGATTGGATCTGAAAGCTCTCCCAGTCTTTAAAGTTGCCTCCAAGTTCAAGGGCAAAGAATGTTGATGGTGAAAGTCGGCATATTTTGTCCAATTGAGAGAAGTAGTGGCCCTCTCACACAAGTGAAGAAGAAACACTGAACATTTCAAAAAGGTACAACTTAGCAACTACAGGCATATATATATGATTATATATGCAAAATTGTAGAGTCACCCTTGTTTTGCTCTGATGATTAGACATTTGTAAACAGTTTAGACTCTAATTTATGCATTTTTTTGAAAACGATTTTGAAAAATTTTCACCCTGCAGAGTCGACGAATCCCACCAGGTTCTTAACCCCTTTGGCAAGCGGGACCCTCTGTCTGTGTGGCATCTTTCTGGGTATTCCTAGGTAGAGTTCACTCTGTTACTCACCCAAACCCACCCATCTGTCTGCCAGCTCGGCACTCCATCCATTCATCTATGAGCAGCTCGCCAGACCTCATCATTTGAAACGCCGGGCATGTGCTCTGCCTCCAGGATGCAGAGCAAATACCCTCTTGGGAAATGCCTCAAGGAAGGGTGCTATGGAGGGGTGAAGGGTAGAGAGCAGAGAGGTGGGCGGAAAGTGAATTTACAAAGGCTGGGAGAGGCCAGGGGCCTTCCAAACACTCCCATGGCACATGCTGCTGACGTCACTGCCTTGCAGGACACCTCAGGGAGTCAGAGCCGGGCTGCACTGAAGTAGCTGCCTGTGTCCACCCACCATCCGCCCAGAGCGAGACCGGGTGGAAACACAAGTGCGCCGAGGGATGCACAGTGCCAGGAGCTGTTGTCGCTAAGTACCTGTCCAGGAGCTTGCAGGTGAAGGCAAGACTACCACTGCGCTGTGACTGTCAGAACACCTGACAGCGTGTCATCAAGAAGCAGTACATGGTGTGCAGCTGAGAGCCCTCCAAAATGAGAGGAGGGTGTGTGGGAGGCGGCGCAAGCCAGAGGAGGCAGAGCTTGGCAGTGGGCCTTGTCTGAGGTCTTGAACAAGGGCACACAGCAGGGCTTGTCCCATGCCTGACGGGGTTCCTGAGAACAGCGTGGAAGGGTGCCATGGTTCAGAAACTGCCCTTGGCTGGGTGGATGGACTCCTGGGCTTGGACAGCTCTGCTGTGGCCTTTGGGGCCATTTTGCAGATCAGAGTCCAATTACAAACTCCTGGCTTCATCTACCTGGGTGGGAGATGGGAAGAGGGGGTGACTCAAGTGGGCAGAGGCAAGAAATTGGCCCAGAAGGGAACTGAATGACGAAGGAACCTCAGAGCTACTCACTGTTCAGCATGTGTTTAATGAATAAATGTATCAAATAGGTACACAAACATGCTCGGTAAATACTGTAGAAATGAGATGGGAGGGCCTGGCTTTATGGTATAGCAGGTAAAGCTGCCACTGGCAAGCAATGCCAGCATCCCATATGGGTGCCGGTTCAAGACCTGGTTGCTATACTTCCCATCCAGCAGCTCCCTGCTAACGTGCCTGGGAAAGCAGTAGAAGATGGCTCAAGTGCTTGGACCCCTGCACCTACGTGGGAGACCCAGAGGAAGCTCCGGGTTCCTGGCTTCTGCCTGGCCTAGCCCCAACCCATGCGGTCATTTGGGGAATGAACCAACAGATGGAAGATTCTGTCTGTCTCTCTCTAACTCTGCCTTTCAAATATACATATTTTGGCTGGCGCCACAGCTCACTTGGCTAATCCTCCGCTTGCAGCGCCAGCACCCTGGGTTCCAGTCCTGGTTGGGGCGCCGGATTCTGTCCCGATTGCTCCTCTTCCAGTCCAGCTCTCTGCTGTGGGCCGGGAGTGCAGTGGAGGATGGCCCAGGTCCTTGGGCCCTGCACCCGCACAGGAAACCAGGAGAAGCACCTGTCTCCTGGCTTCAGATCGACACATCGAGCCGGCTGTGGCGGCCATTTGGAGGGTGAACCAATGGAAGGAAGACCTTTCTGTCTCTCTCTCTCTCACTGTCAACTCTGCCTGTCAAATATATATATATATATATATATATATATATATATATATATATTTTAAATTGGAGATGAAGATACCAAAACTCAGTGTTCATGGAATATAACCTAGAAACAAAGAGCTACTTCACTATCATAAACAGAAAGCTTCTCAAGTGTAGAATTGCATGGAATCTATTTTATAAAATTATAAAGATTCTAAGGGGCCGGCACTGTGGCATAGTGGGTAAAACCACCACCTGCAGTGCCGGCATCCCAAATGGGCACTGGTTCGAGTCCTGGCTACTCCACTTCTGATCCAGCTCTCTGCTGTGACCTGGGAAAGCAGTAGAAGATGGCCTAAGTCCTTGGGCCCTTGCACCCACGTGGAAGACCTGGAAGAAGCACCTGGCTCCTGGCTTCAGATAGGCACAGCTCCAGCCGTTGCAGCCAATTGGGGAGTGAACCAGTGAATGGAAGACCTCTCTCTCTCTCTATCTGCCTCTCCTTCTCTCTCTGTGTAACTTTTTCAAATAAATAAATAAATAAATCTTAAAAAAAAGATTCTCAGTTGACCATTTTTCAGTCATAGTAAAATATAATTTTATTTAGTGAATTATTCAGGTCTCCAGAAATAACAAACTAAGTTTCAATGTATCTTTCTTCCTTGTGAAGTAACTTCCTTTTCTGTCTCTGTCTCTGCAACACATGAGGACCACAGACTGCAGGAGGAGGGATCGTCCTGAGTGGGCATTCTAGCTGAGGACCTCGTGCTCAAAGTCGGGGCCAAGTGATCCTGAAGAGCAGGTGCTTGGTACAGTGGTTGAGATCCCGCTGGTGCCCCTGCGTCCCACGTCAGAGTGCCTGCCTTCAAATCCTGGCTGCACTCCCTACGCCAGTTTCCTGATGATGCACACTCTGGGGAGGCCGCAGGTGGCTCCAGGACTTGGATCCCTGTCACCCATATAGGAGACCAGGTCTGAGTTCTTGGCTCCCAGCTCTGGCCTGATCCCAATCCCTGTTGTTGTAAACATTTAGGGGGTGAACCAGCAGATAGAAGATCTTTCTTTCTTCTTTAAGATTTATTTGAAAGAGAGAAGGAGAGGCAGAGGGAGAGAGAGACAGAGAGATAGAGAGGTCTTCCATCCGCTGGTTCACTCCCCAGTTGGCCGCAATAGCTGGAGCTGTCCGGAGCTGTGCTGATCTGAAGCCAGGAGCCAGGAGCCAGGAACCTCCTTCAGGTCTCCATGCGGGTACAGGGGCCCAAGGACTTGGGCCATCTTCCACTGCTTTCCCAGGCCACAGCAGAGAGCTGGATTGGAAGTGGAGCAGCTGGGACTGGAACCGGCACCCATATGGGATGCTGGCGCCACAGGTGGCAGCTTTATCCGTTATGCCACAGCACCGGCACCTAGAAGATCTTTCTATATCTGACTCTGTCTTTCCCTGCTTTTCAAGTAAAAAAAGAAAAAAAAAAGATACTGAAACCAAAAGACTGTATTTGAAGAAAAGTAAGGACAGGGGAGGATGTCACTAGGTGACCGACATGACTTCCAGTGAGGTTCACAGGGTGTGCAGCACAATTCTCCAGAGGCCTCCATGCGCCATGTGACAGTGGCCACAGTGCAGATGGACTCAGAAGTGACCCTCAGACAGAAACTGTGTCTGACGTTGACACAGAAGTGCTTCTTCCTGTCTGGAGATGAGCAGTTAGTAGTTCCTATTCCTAAAAATATGAAACAAAACCAAAATGCATCCCTCGCCTAGGCCGCTGAATCCTGCTACACTTACACAGTTTGATAGCAAGACCTAACCTCTCCTCTCCCTAAGTTACACCAAGCCCTGGTGCCTACAGTAGTCCCACTAATCCTGGGAGATTTACTGTCACTCCTTGAAGCTTCATAAGCCTGGCTTTGACAGATGACAGAGCCTCTGAACCCAGGGCTGTGGGTGTGCTTGAGAGAACATTCCAGGAACAGAGTTGTGGAGCCAGATAGGGTGTGTGACACTCAGCAGTCAGTGTTCCTGAGGCAGCTGGTCTACCACAGCGAAGCCTTCCATGGTCACTTCTCTGCATAGCAGAGCACCAGCCAGGGCTCAGGCATGACCCTGTGTGGCTGGAATAACTTCTGCTGGTGGTGCAATGGGACCTCCAGGCACCAGGCTATCCCAAATGTCCAGTCTGGAATGTTCTGGGGAAGAGAACCCTTCTTTCCCACTCAAACTTCAGTGATAACTGCATTTTTATACAGAAACCAAGAAAAATGCTCTAAGAAGAATTTTACTCTGGTTTGTGCAGTTGCACTCCAGGGTCTGCGTGATCAGGAAGCCCGATTCAGAAGCAGAGTCAGGTATCAAATCCAGGCACTCTGATAAGCGAGGTGGGCATTTTAACCACCGTGCCAAACGTCTGCCTCTCGCTGGTGAGTTCCGATGAAGAGTCGGAGCTGGCTAGCTAACGTTGTACTTTGTTATATAAAGAACCGCTTTGATTAAACACAACACAGCACACAAAGAATCACAACATTCAGCATTAAAGATGTCTCCACCCAGGGAACATCTGGAATGAACGCTGCTTTAGAAAGAATACGGTAGAGACCATCTGTAGCAACAATCAGAAGCACACAGACATGCTTTGCTGCTTTTTTTCCAGTTATGTTTGTGATTATTAAAGCCATTTTAGGCCGGCGCCGTGGCTCAACAGGCTAATCCTCCGCCTTGCGGCGCCGGCACACCGGGTTCTAATCCCGGTCGGGGCACCGATTCTGTCCCGGTTGCCCCTCTTCCAGGCCAGCTCTCTGCTGTGGCCCGGGAGTGCAGTGGAGGATGGCCCAGGTGCTTGGGCCCTGCACCCCATGGGGAGACCAGGAAAAGCACCTGGCTCCTGGCTCCTGCCATCGGACGATCGCGGTGTGCCGGCCGCGGCGGCCATTGGAGGGTGAACCAACGGCAAAGGAAGACCTTTCTCTCTGTCTCTCTCTCTCACTGTCCACTCTGCCTGTCAAAAAAAAAAAAAAAAAAAAGCCATTTTAATTGAAATGGATCTAGGCTTCTGTAAACTGCACGTACATCCCAGATTTTCTGGAAGAGCCCAGCATCCAAATGACTGCTGGTTTGGGGATTGGAGGGCGTAGTTCCTCCACACTTCCTGTGTGAGGCCAGGGTCTTCCGGCCAACGTGGTTAGGAACTGGTACAGAATCTGCACCAGTGACAGCAACAGAAAAAAAACGGCACAAGGACAAAGAGAGAGCTTTTCACAGCTGGTGGCCCCTGCAGAATCCTGCGAAGGGGGCAGGAAGGCGCATGACCAGAATTTGTCAGAGCAAAACAACTTCATGGCACAGGCCGCTGCCTGGGAAGAGGAAGCTGGCTCTCTTAGTCAGCAGCTTAGTCACCCTCTGGCATCAGCATAGCATCCGTGTGGAAGTCTGCAGCCCGGGGGCCTGGCTACGGGCTCCTGCAGGGGTTCTGCCTCCTGGGAAGGGGGTGGGCTCTAGAGGGTCAGAGAAGCCTCAGCTCCTCTCAGTGTGAGTCCACAGAGGGGGCCTCCGCAGGCAGGCAGGCAGGGAGACCCAGGCAGGACGCAGCCACGGCCAGAGTGGGAGAGCCACAGTTCTGCCTCCTCAAGGATCGCTGTTGGGATCAAACCAAGCACTGGGAGGCCCCTGGGAGACAGTGGCACGCACTGCAGGTGAGCCTGGGAGACAGAGGCACACACCGCAGGTGAGCCGAATGGGGGCTAGTCCTTCCTGCTCCCCCGGGCCATCAGTGGATGAAGGGGCGAGGACAAGAACTTAGGCCCCAGTTCCTGGCAAGGCTGAATCTCTCCTGAGAAGCCGTGGTGCCCTCCCTGTGTGAGGGCCCTGCCAGAGTCCGAGCAGGACACAGGCACCCTCGGCTGTTACTTTCGAATGAGGTGACTTCACAGAGGGGTGGGAGAGACAGAGCTATTCCATCCGCTGGTTCATTCCCAGGGCTGGGCCAGGCCGGAGCCAGGAGCTTCATCCATGCTACCACAAGGGTGGCAGGCACCCAAACACTTGGGCCATCTTCCACTGCTTTTCCCAGCAGGGAGCTGGACGGGAAGTGGAGCAGCCGGGACACAAACCGGCGGCACTAATAGGGGATGCTGGTGTTGCCGGCGGCAGCTTAACCCCTGAGGGCTGTGCCGCTTCTTCTGGCCCTCACTCCCTCTGAGGGAAACCAGATGCCAGCCACGCAGCTGAGCTGGGAAGCAGACGCCCCGCCCCCACACCGGGGCAGTCCCAGAAGGCTGGGGGGGGGGGGGGGAGTTGGGGCAGCTCTGGGAGAGGCCTGAGCTGGTGGCCCGGCTGAGCTGCACCTGAACTGCTTTGCTGATGCCCAGAGTGGAATCAGGTGTGACTGCTGCAGGCCGCAGGCTGGGGGCACGTAGACAGCAGCAGCCTGTTGGCCTCTGGAGGTGGCGTGTGAGAGGATGTCGGCAGGCCTGCTTTCTCCCGACCCCTCTCACTGTGTCTTCTCATGGCCTTTCCTCTGTACCCGGGCATCGGTGGCGTCTCCCCACGCACAGAGGCCCCAGTCTCGGGACCATTAACCTATGACCTTTAACCTTCCTGACCTCTCACAAGGCCCTGTCCTCAAACACACTCATATTCTGAGGTGCTGGGGGTTAGGACTTCAAGAAATGGATCTGTTGGAGAGAGGGACATGATTTAGCCCACAGGACGCAGACGCTGAGATGATAATAAATTGCTGGTGCAAGCGCTCGGCTTGCGCTAGTCGGGCACACAGCAATAGACAGGCCACACAAGCGCCTGGGTGAGACTCAGAGACCGTGAGGCTGTCTCTAGCGGCCACACCCCTCCTCAAAGCACCCAGGGAAGGCCAGGGCTTCACCAGCAGTAGGAACACTGCCCTTGGGTTGAGCTGGGCCACCCAGCTGCACCCCTGGGTGGCAGTGTTAGCCTGAGCACTTATATGGGCTAACAGGCAGTTAGGCCAGGTCTCTGTCGGAATGGGAAAAGGGACAGAGTCCCTGTAGGAGGGGACCAAACCCGTGCTTCTCCCCAGAAGCTGCCTTTAGGGGGACAAAAGGATCACTCCGCCCCTCTGAGTTTCTAGTTTATCAAGAGAATAGCAAGACAAAATTGTCATTCGCCCCCTTGTGACAGGTTTTTGGTTTATCCAGAGCAGGCTACACAGGACTACAGCTCCCGCCCTCTGGTGGGTTTTGCTGCCACCCACTGACTGTTAGCTGCTAGTCTATGCCTCCCAGGAACTGTGCATAGAAGACCCCACACTGGCAAGTTTCCTGGGGGGGGGGGGGGGTTCCCCCTGCCTTTTTTTTTTTTTAAAAGATTTATTTATCTATTTGAAAGTCAGAATTATAGGGCAGGGGGGAGAGAGAGAATCGATCTTCTATTCACTGGTTCACTCCCCAAATGGCCACAACGGTCAGGGCTGGGCCAACCCAAAGCTCTGATCCAGGAGCTTCTTCCGGGTCTCCCATGTGGGTGCGGGGCCCAGGACTTGCATCGTCTTCTGCTGCTCTCGGAAGTGGAGTAGCAGGGACTTAAACCGGCGCCCATATGCTGGCACTGCAGGTGGTGGCTTTACCCGCTAAGCCCACAAACGCCAGTCCTCAAGGGGTTTTCTTCCCTTGCAGCCCCCTCCTGACTGCTGTGGCAGGAGGTTTCTGACTTAAATAAATCTTGCTTTGCTCACTGTCCATGTGGAAATTCTATGTGAGACAAGAACGGAGATCAACGTCATCGTCCCCTTAACGTCAGCCTACGTGCAAAGGAGGATGTGGGAATTTGCGGGTGGTGGATGAGGGGGCACCTGCCTCACCTGTGCTGCACACCCTGGTGAGGGGAGTCCCAGCGATCCGCAGGTTCCCACCGGGGAAGCTTCCACATCCTGCCCTGGGGGGGGGTGGGGGGCTACAGGTCCCCTAGCAGTGCTGACCAAGCCCTGGGAGGAATTCCTAGAATCCCATGCCCAGGGAGCCTTCCAGCAGGAGCCCTGCCCACAGCCATAAAACCTGCAGCCTGGATGCAGCCCGGACTCCAGGCTCCTTCCTGGGACCCCCGCCCGCTCTCTCACGGGTGTTCTCCCCATTAAGCCTGGCCACCTCGCTTGCCACTACTTTCGGCCTCGCCTCCAAACTCCCTCCTGTGTGTGAAGACAAGACCCTCTGAGCTGCTGCCCCAGGGACCAGAGGGCTTCCCAGGACCCCACCAGTGAGGAGAGCTTTGGCCCTGTGGTGTTAGGGAACTCAGACTCTAACAGGCCGCAGAGCTGTCTGCCTGGGGACAGGTGAGGGCGGCTCCGAGGGGCTGGTCTTGGCGGCTGTCAGAGGAACACTGGGAAGGAACTGTCTAGAGGAGAAGGGACCCCTCCTGGGTGAGGACCCTCTGCAAGTGAGCTGGAGGTTGGAGGGGGGGCTGGGAGGGCACTGGAAGTCAGAGCTCCATACGCTTATCTCTGCTGACATGCCATGCAGCCCAGCGGGGCGCAGGGAAACGCTGATTCTGATCCAGGAGTGCAGGCAGCGGGAGAGTGTGCACGGCTCCCTTTTGTCTGCAGGGCTGCACTGGACTCGCCCTGTTCTGAGCTGGAAGCTGAGGAGGCTGACCAGGAGCGTCATACCATCCAAGCCACAGCGGCCTTGGAGCGCTGACCCGAGTGCCTCTCCTAGAGGACATGGGAGGCCCCCCTTGCCCAGGGCCCACTCCGTCCCCAGGCACAGCCCCAAGCCAGCAGTGACTAGAGAAAGGGAAGGAGCAGCAATGAGCACATTTGCGTTTCCAGCCTGGGTACACAGCAGGCCCAAGCTGAGGATGGAGACAGCTTTGCCCCAGCCCGGGGTTCCGTGAGACACTGGACCGACCGTTTTCTGACCCCAGGCGAACGGAAGCACCGCGGATCTGCCCCCAGAGCCCCCTCGGCGGCTGGGAGGACGTGGCCCACAATGTGGGAGAAAGACAAGTGCTTGAGCCATCATCTGCTGCCTCCCAGAGCAGTTAGCAGGGCTGGATCCCACACACTGCCGTGTGGGAAGTGGCTGTCCCAAGCAGCCACAGCACCTGTCCCAAAGCTTCCTCTTTTTAACTAATAAAAATAAAGCAGGGGCCGGCGCTGTGGCGTAGCGGGTCAAGCTGCCCTCTAGGTGCCAGCAAACCATAGGGGCTCCAATTCGAGTCCCAGCTGCTCCTCTTCCAGTCCAGCTCTCTGCTGTGGCCTGGGAAAGCAGTGGAGGATGGCCCAGGTGCTTGGGCCCCTGTACCCACCTGGGAGACCCAGGAGAAGCTCCTGGCTCCTGGTTTCGGATTGGCCCAGCCCCGACCGTTGTGGCCATTTGGGGAGTGAACCAGCAGATGGAAGACCTCTCGCTCTCTATCTCTCCTCTCTCTGTAACTCTTTCAAATAAATCTTCAAGACAAAACAGAACAAAGCAAAGCAAACCCTCCCTCATCCCCCCCCCCCCTTCTTACTTGCTGCCCGGGTTCTGGGTGCTCTTGGGGCCAGATGCAGGGCTGGGGCTGTGGGGGTGCAGAGGCTCGCACGTCCTGTCCCCAGGATTTCATCAGGGGGAACCTGGATGTCCACTCCAGGAATCCCGCGTCTTTGGCCAGTTGGTTAAAAACAGACCTGGCCATCTTGTGGGGGCCGGAACTCTCTTCTCTCCAACGTCAGGTAAACCCGCTGGAGACATCACTGCGAAGGAACTCCCAGAGCAAGCCGAGAGCTGGGCAGTGCAGGGCTGCGCCGGGGACGCTCCCAGTTTTTTTGATAAATGAAGCCCACTTGTGCCGGGTCAAAGGTCAAAGGTCCCGCGGACGGCCAGGCCTCGCCGCGGCCGCTAGAGGGCGTGCGATGGGCGGAGACGCCGCGGCTAGTCGTCAGGCGCTGAGCCGGGCTTGCGTTGCCAACTGCGTTTCATTTCTAAATTCAGTTCTTAAACCATGTGACCGACAACATGGAAGCGACTGCCGAGTGCCAAAGGCAGAGGGAAGGAGCTGCCCCTCGGCCGTCGGGGGACCGGAAGCATGACGTCACGGGGCTGCGGGATCGCCGCGGTTAACTCGGCTTTCAGACGACGGAGGCAGGCGAGCACGCTGCGGGGCGGCTTCTGAGGGGATTTCCGGGGAAGGGGAGTTCCTTGGGTTCACCTGGAAGTGCCCGTCAAACACGACGCGGGGGTTGGCCCGACTGACGCACGCGTCGCCTTCGGTCGCCGCTGCGAGCCCGGCAGCCCGAGGCGCTCCGGGAAGGCCCCGCCCGCCGCTCTCAGGACGCAGAGCAGGGCCGCACCGCCCCCTGGTGGCCGGCCCTGGACTCGCGGCGGCTGGGGCCGGGGCCGGGGCCGGGGGCGTGGGGCCGCGGCCGGCGCGGGAGCGGCTTCGCTGCGGCGTGCCCGCTGCTCTGGCTTCCTCCCCGGTCCCTTGGTAGCGTCAGGCTGCCCCTTCTTTTCCTCCCCGGTGCTCGGATGCAGACTCGCGCTCAGCGAGGCCGTCCCTGCTCCAAGATAATAAGGAGCATCTTAGGGATTCCAGGAGGCAGGTGAGGAGGGGGGAGCTGGAGCCTGCTCTCCTCCCCACCCCTCGCCGCCGACGGCAGTGGCCCTGCCGCCGTTTCGTGGGTCCCTTTAAGCAGGGGAGAAGCGGTGCGGGTCTGGCAGTGTCTAGCGAGTGGCTCTGTTGGCTCTGCACAACACCCACGCATCCTTATCTTTCCAGGAGGGACCTGAGGGGGGGGCCCAGGGTCACCCAGCCCGGGGCGGGGTGGCAGTGCTGGGATATGAACGCGGAGCAGCCTGACTGCAAAGTGTGCTCACTGCACTGCGCTCTGCCCCTCCGCCTGCTTCTTCCTCCTTCCAAAGCCCCCCTCCCCGACCCTGTGCCTCCTGCGGGGTGGTGGTGGGGTGACTTTTGTTGGTGCCTGCTGTAGAGGCGGGAGCCCAGGGGTCCTGGGCGGTGTCTCAGCAGGAGCAGCGACTTGGGGCGCGTTCACGGTGTGATCCCTGAAACTGTGGGCTCGATGTGCATCAGCAGCCAGCACTAGCCTAGGAGCTGCGATTGCTCCCCGGGGTGGGTCACCCTGGGGGACCACGACCCTGGGCAGGTCCTCTCAGAGCCTTGCCGGGGTCCCTCCCAGCCACCCCCACTGCCCTCGCCTTAAGCATTCTCGGGGAGCCGCCAACTCACTCCAGGGCTCCAAGTCGACGTTGTTAAGAGCAGGTATTCCTGCTCCGGAGGAGGCTGGAGGAGGTGCGCGGGGCGAGCGCAGAGGGGGTGGGGAGGACAGCCTGCCACAGGTGCAGGTGCTTCGGGCTCCACGTGACTTCTCCCAGCCAGGCAGCGAGCGCGAGGCAGCCCCAGCCCCGGAGGCTGTCTGGGCCCGGTTGTGAAACCGGCCTTGTTGCCGGCCCTCCTGTGCGCAGTCAGTCGGGGAAAGGGCACGGACTCCAGGCGTGCGCCCAAAGACAGGAGCCGCCCCCCCCCCCCCCCCGCAGCCCTCTGCCCGCGAGGGCGCCCTGGATGAGAGCAAGGGTACAGTGGCTGGGACGGCTGGGAGGTGATGGGAGGGGCTCAGCAGGGAGGCCATGGGAGGCTCCGGGAGGAGTGGGAGGTGAGTCCTGGTGATGGTGTCCACCTGTTCTTCCAGACGCTGAGAGCTGCCGTGGGGGGACACGGGCTACCCCCCCCACGCCCTGCTGACTGCTCGCTCACCTGAGTAACCACTAGAAAACCTGCCTCCACTCCCTTCTGCTTGTTTTTAAAAGGTCTATTCGAGAGAGAGATTGATCGTCCATCCACTGGTTCGCTCCCCAAATGGCCACCATGGCCCGAGTTGGACCAGACTGAAGCCGGGTGCCAGGAGCTTCCTCTAGGTCTCTGGCATGGGTGCAGGGGCCCAAGGACTTGGGCCATTTCCTGCTGCTTTCCCAGACACAGTAGCAGGGAGCTGGATCAGAAGTGGAGCAGCTAGGACTGCACACATGCCTTCCCTTAGCTCCTTACATTTTGAAATTGGTGACTGTAAGGGGGCCGGCGCTGTGGCATAGCGGGTAAAGCCGCTGCATGCAGTGCTGGCATCCCATTTGGGCGCCGGTTCGAGTCCCAGCTGCTCCACTTCTGACCCAGCTGTCTGCTATGGCCTGGGAAAGCAGTAGAAGGTGGCCTAACTCCTTGGGCCCCTGCCCCAATGTGGGAGACTGGAAGACACTCCAGGCTCCTGGCTTCGGACCAGCCCAGCTCCAACTGTTTGAGCCATCTGGGGAGCAAACCATTATTATATTTAATAATATTTATTTTTTAAAAAAGAGATTGATGACTGTGCACCCCAAGCGCTGCGTGTCCTCCTGCCTGTGGCTGCCTTACTTCTCTGTAGCCCTGCTCAGGGGTCTTTTCTCTCTGGACAGCCTCTCTGGTTGGCGCCCTCTCAGCCAAGGGCGACCTCGGCACAGAGCGCTCACTCAGCTCACACCTCCACCCTCTGTCGGCACCTGGTCCTCTCATTGCGGCTGGTTCTTTCCCCAGCACTGCACCCTGGCTCACTCCAGACCTGGCAGAAGGCAAATGTTCAGTGTGTCCAGCCAAGGTCATCCTTCTTACCCTAAGCGGAATATTTTTCAGCAGATAGTATTGGAAAAATAAGCATTAAACTATATGGAACTCAGTCTGTGGACCTAACTCTTCAGAAGGGGAAACCGAGGCCCTGGAGAAGGGGCCGCAGGACTGCACAGCGTGTCACAGTGGGGCACAGATGTGGGCCCCTCTGCGGGTGGCACAACCTTCGCTAGTGACAGCAAAACCATCCCGGGCTGGCGTCCATCCCTGTGACAGCCCACGACAAGCTCAATGGTCTCGCTCCCAGTGTCTAAAAACATTCATTGACTGCTGTATTTTCTTTCTCATTTCCTTTTTAAGTTGTGGATTTTTTGTTGTTGTTGGCGATGCATAGAGAGATCTGCTGGTTTACTCCTCAAATGCCTGCAATGGCCATGGCTAAGCCAGGCCCAAGCCAGGAGCCAGGAACTCAGCCCAGGTCTCCCACACGTGTGGCAATGACCCAAGTGCTTGAGCCACCACCTGCTGCCTCCCAGGGCGGGCTTTGGCAGGGAGCCGGAATCGGAGGAGCTGGGACTGGAACCATGAAATGAAGGTGCCCCCAGTGGCACCTTAACTACCAGGCCAACATCCGTCTTTTTTGTTTCTACTGCATAGTTTACTTTTTAGAAAATCTTCATTTTCGGCCGGCACCGTGGCTCAATAGGCTAATCCTCCACCTGCGGCACCAGCACACCGGGTTCTAGTCCCAGTCGGGGCACCGGATTCTGTCCCGATTGCCCCTCTTCCAGTCCAGCTCTCTGCTGTGGCCCGGGAAGGCAGTGGAGGATGGCCCAAGTCCTTGGGCCCTGCACCCCATGGGAGACCAGGAGAAGCACCTGGCTCCTGCCATCGGTTCAGCGTGGTGCGCCAGCCGCAGCAGCCACTGGAGGGTGAACCAACGGCAAAGGAAGACCTTTCTCTCTGTCTCTCTCTCTCTCTGTCCACTCTGCCTGTCAAAAATAAAAAAAATAAAAAATAGAAAATCTTCATTTTATTAAATCTGAGCGTGAAACTATGCATATTACAGAGATTCTGAATGTGCTGGAAAGAGAAAAATGCTGAATTCCACCAGACAAGGGGACAACCTGCTATTATTAAAGCATTTTTGTCACAAATAAATCTCTATAACTGACATCAAAGTATATGTTGAATTTTCTGTCTTTTTTCGATTACTACTGGACTGTATTTCTCTAAGTCTTTAAAAATGGAATATTTTCTTTGCAGTCTGCCTCATAAAGCTTTTCAATCAGCACACTTTGGACAGAGTTAATTCATGCATAAAAGAATCTAGTAATACAAATAAAAGGGAAAATGCTACATAATCTATTACTTCTGACAGCCATACTTTACTCAACATCTGGATGGTTTGCAATTTTTTCATTGTGGTAAATTATAATACATGTAAAATATGTTTATTTTATCATTTCATTGTGATGAGAAAATATTTCCAAATGACAACTCTGCCTGCATTTGCCATTATTGCTGTGAGAGTAATGTATTATTTATGTTCTCAACTTTAAGAGAAATGGTTATTTTTTTGGTAGATTGATTTATTTAAAAGGCAGAGTTGCAGAGAGAGCGAAAAGGATAAAGAGAGAGAGAGAGAGAGAGAGAGAGAGAGAACACTCTTCCATCTACTGGTTCACTCTCCAAATGGTTGCAGTGACCAGGGCTGGACCAGGCTGAAGCCAGGAGCCAGGAGCTTCATCCAGGTCTCCCACATGGGTAGCAGTGGCCCAAGGACTTGGGCCATCTTCTCTTTCCCAGGCACATTAGCAGGGAGCTGGCTGGGAAGTGGAGCAGCCAGGACTTGCCCCAGCAGTTATATGGGATGCTGAGGGTAAAGGCGGTGGATTAACCTGCTGTGCCCCAGTGGTGGCCCTGAGGGAAAGATTTAAGAGGAGAAGTGTTGCAAAATTCAAGATAAGCTCAGCAGATAATGCTATTTCTCAAGTTACCTTAAAAGCCAAGATTCCTTTTTTTTTTTTTTTTAAGATTTATTTTATTTATTTGAAAGGCAGAGTTACAGAGAGAGGTAGAGACAGAGAAAGAGGTCTTCCATCTGCTGGTTCACTTCCCAGATGGCCACAATGGCCGGAGCTGCGCCGATCCGAAGCCAGGAGCCAAGAGCTTCTTCCGGGTCTCCCACATGGGTGCAGGGGCCCAAGCACTTGGGCCATCTTCCATTGCCTTCCCAGGCCACAGTAGACAGCCAGATCAGAAGAGGAGAAGCCGGGACTGGAACCGGCACCCATATGGGATGCCAGTGCTTCAGGCCAGGGCTTTAACCCGCTGTGCCACAGCGCTGGCCCCCAAGATTACTTTTCAATCAGAAGAAAAATTATTTTTAATAAACACGAAAGATACACTATAGTGAAATAGTGTTAAATTAAGCCTGCAAAGAGAACTGGCTTAACATCTGAGGGAGGATTTACTTCTCTTTATACTCAGAGTATAATCTAGGTGTCAGTTGCCTTTATGTAATGCTAAAGAAAATGTGTTGCTTTCAGAATTATTTTTTCACCATCTGCATAAAATTAAATAGTTTCAGTTCAACAGTGAAGGAACCAGAAAGCATATTTTCACTGGTAGAGCATGGACAACAGCTACTAGGGTTTAAGTGAACAGTCTTGGAAAATGCCAAGGTAAAATAAAACTGCACCTTTCAGTGCAGTGGGTTCAGCCTCTGCTTGGGATGCTTCTGTCCCATATGGGACTATGGTTCAAGTCCTTATCCAAATCCCTGCTATCGAAGGAGCACATGGGAGACCTGGATGGAGTTCCAGGCTCCTGGCTTCTGAGGAGTGAACCAGCGGATAGAAGATATCTCTCTCTCTCTAATTGTGACTTTCAAATCAATAAATGAATCTTTAAAATGTATATTTCAGGGACCGGTGCTGTGGCATAGCGGGTAAAGCTGCTGCCTGCGGTGTTCGCATCCCATATGAGCGCCGGTTTGAGTCCTGGCTGCTCCACTTTCAATCCAGCTCTCTGCTATAGCCTGGGAAAGCAGTGGAAGATGGCCTAAGTCCTTGATCTCTGCACCCACATGGGAGACCCAGAAGAAGCTCCTGGCTCTTGGCTTTGGATTGGTGCAGCTCCGGCCGTTGTGGCCAATTGGGGAGTGAACCATCGGGTGGAAGACCTCTCTGTCTCCAGGCCAGGGTGTTAACCTGCTATACCACAGAGCCGGCCCCCGTAAAATGTATTTCAAAAAAAGTCAAAGCTAAAATAAGATTCACATTTGACAGATTAAAAATGCAAGCAACAGGAGCCAGCACTGTGGCATAGCAGGTAAAGCCACTGCCTGCAGTGCCGGCATCCCATATGGGTGCTGGTTTGAGACCCAGCTGCTCCACTTCCGATCCAGCTCTCTGCTATGACCTGGGAAAGCAGCTGAAGATGGCCCAAGTGCTTGGGCCTCTGCCCCAACATGGGAGACCTGGAAGAAGCTCCTGGCTCCTGGTTTCAGATTGGCATAGCTGTGGCCATTGTGGCCAGTTCGGGAGTGAACCGGTAGAAGGAAGACCTCTCTCTCTCTCTCTCTCTCTCTCTCTCTCTCTCTGCCTCTGACTCTCTCTGTGGTAATTCTGACTTTCAAATAAATAAATAAATATTTTTTTAAAATGCAAGCAACTAACAACCCCTGAAGTGTTTCTGTTTTTAGGGTCTAAATATATTTGTGTTACAAAACTCATTCCAATACTAGATTTTGGTGACTAAACTTTTATTTCACAAACATGTATCTATTTTTATCTTGATGACATGGCCCAGATATAAAATTCTAGTTTATGGTGAAATGAACAGCAAATATAAAACAGCTCTCAGTGTAGCTCATGGTTTTCAGTTTTCTCTTATATTATTTTGTTAACCAATAGGCCAATAGGACTGTTATGTAGGTTATTTTGAGGCTATAAGCCAATTTGGAGCTCACTGGGGACCAGTCCTCCAAGGTGTTCTGTACAGCAAGGACTCACGGTCCCGGAGGAGATTTCCAGAAACAAAACAGCCGCCCTCATGTGCTGGTGGATCAGCACGCACCAGGAGCAAACATTCTTTGTAACTTCCAGATGCAAAGTGGATTCCAAAGGTCTTAGTTTCTTGCCTAAAAGTCCTTGGCCGGGAAGTAGCTAGGCTTCAGTCCAGGTCCCTGTGATCCCCAAGTCCCAGTGTTTAGCTCAGGGCCCCTATGCTGTCACATGACACAAGGTTGGTTTTACTTATTTGTTTTACTTACTTGAATGGCAGAGAGACACACAGAGAGAGCTTCCATCATGGGTTCACTCCTCAGATACCTACAGCAGCTGGGACTGGGTCAGGCAGAAGCCAAGAGCCTGGAGCTCCATCTGGGCTCCCACATGGGTGGCAGGAACTCGAGTCCTTGAGCCATGCCAGGTGCACATTCCCAAGAAGCTGAAACTGGGAGAGGAGGTGGGGGTAGAGCCCATGCATTCTGATGTGGGATGTGGGCGTAGTCTTCACTGCTACACCAAATGCCTGTACCCCAAAAACTGGATTTCTAAACCAAAATGCAGGAGAGGTGCTGTGCTGCAGTACACAGAGCTTCTCCATGGACCTGAAGCTTCAACATGGCGCTGGGTCTCGGAAGACAGGACCTAGAGTATGCCACTCGGCAAAGGGCAGGAAGTGGGAGACCACAGAAGCTTCCAGAGAGGCAGGGGGCTCCAACTTTCCCTTCCCTCTCCTCACCAAGCACAGGAGGGGCTCTCCCAAGCCCCCTTGCCTGACCCAGGGAAATTCTTCCAAAAGAAATGAATACAACTGTCTTGGACCTGCCCCCTCTCCCCTCTGCAGAACACAAACAAATCAAACCTCCTCAGCAGGGAAAATTAATCCCTGGAGAAGAGACCAGGAGCTGTCACCACACCCAGACTCCTCACGTCCCTTTGTTCTGAGGCCCACCTGAGACATTTGTCCCCAACTTGTCACCACTCCCCAGAGCCCAGAGGACATTTGTCCCAGGCCACTGTCTACTCTGGTTGATACCCTACCTCCCTCCCCACCCCTATCTTGGACTCCCCCATGTAAGTGGCCTCCAGCTTGGGATGAGGGCCAGGGAAGCCTGTGTCCCCCAGGGTCCCCTCACCCCGCCTCTGGCGCAGCTCCGCCAGCGAGGATATGACGGCTTGACTCGGTCACGTGAGGAGGTGAGCAAGACACGGCACTAAGGTTTCCGGGGGCCCTCAAATCCTCTGTGATGAGTTGAGGGGGAAAGAAAAAAGACTAGGAAAGGAATGGTGTAGAACCCGAATATTAAAAACCAACATTTGGGGGAAATATCATTTTCGGAAAGAAATCCATGTCCACTGAGTTGATCAGGGTATACAGGGGTCGTCAGAGAAAAAACCTCGGGGTTCCCTGGCCTTGCGTGGTCGTCTTTGCCCCACCCCGCTTCTGCAGCCTCCCCTGCGCTGGGGGTCCCTTGCACCACGGAGCCCACCTCCTTCAGACATCCACCCCTGACCTCTGGCTGTGACCCCATGCCCTCCTCCCACACCTATGCTCCCACCTGTCGACCGTGAGTTTTTCCACTCCTCCAGAGAGTGTGGTCACACGACTCCCTAGGAACTGTGGCTCCTGGGTACCATGCCCACCGTCCCTCCCCCATAGTCACAGCATGACAAGGGGGACTTGGGACTGAGGCTTGGCCAACACATCTGTATTTGCAGGGTGCTTACTCTGCACTAGCTATTGTTCTAGGTGCTTTGTAAGTGCTAGCTTTGTTTGGTTGTCTTAAGATTTATTTATTTAAAAGAATTAGAAGAGACAAAGAGGGAATCTTCCATCTGCTGGTTCACTCCCCAAGTGGCCACAACAGCTGGTTTGGCACCAGGCCAAAGCCAGGCGCCTGGAACTCTGCCTGGGTCTCCCACGTGGTTGGCAGAAGCCCAAGCATTCTCCACTGGGCTTGAAGCGGGGGTGGATGGGAGCAGCAGCACAGCCATCTGGGGTCTGCGGAGAGAAGGCTCCTTTCACCATGAAGCCGTCTTCAAGCGAGGGAAAGAGAAACTGGGTCCCAGTGAAAAAACGTTCAGCTTGGCGAGCTCAAGAGTGACCTTTCAGCTCAGATCGGTCTGGGTTGGGTTATCTTTCCTTTGCAACCGAAAGATTCCTACCTGTACAGCTCAGCCTGTGCACACCTTTTACTATTAGCAAGTCAATCGATGAGGAAAATGAGCGTACTTTCATGAATATAATAATGTTTAAAATTTTTTTTTTTGAGGCCGGCGCCGTGGCTCAATAGGCTAATCCTCCTCCGCCTTGTGGCGCCAGCACACCGGGTTCTAGTCCCGGTCGGGGCACTGGATTCTGTCCTGGTTGCCCCTCTTCCAGGCCAGCTCTCTGCTCTGGCCTGGGAGTGCAGTGGAGGATGGCCCAAGTGCTTGGGCCCTGCACCCCATGGGAGACCAGGAGAAGCACCTGGCTCCTGCCTTCAGATCAGTGCGGTGTGCTGGCCACGGTGGCCATTGGAGGGTGAACCAACAGCAAAAAGGAAGACCTTTCTCTCTGTCTCTCTCTCACTATCCACTCTGCCTGTCAAAAAAAAAAATAATAATAATAATTCTTTTTTGATGACATTGTATTATTCCAGAAAAACCATGATTCATCCATAAGCACCAGCATACTTTCATTTCATGAGCACAAGCATACATAGACATGATTTATTCTTTTTTTAACCAAAAAAAGTCCATGCAAGGTGGTGGTTTGGTGCAGTGGTGGAGGCGCCGCTTGGGACACCCACATCCCATGTCAGACTGCCTCTTGCAGTCTCAGCTCTTACTCCAGCCTTCTGCTAATGTGCCACCATGGGAGGCAACAGGCAGTGGCTCAAGTAGTTCAGTTCTTGCTCCACACGTGGACTTGTTTTTACAATACTTTTTTCAAAAAAGATTATTTGACAAGCAGAGTTACAGAGAGAGAGGGACACACACACAGACACACACATCTTCCCTCTGCTGGCTCACTCCCCAAATGGCCACAACCACCATGGCTGGGCTAGGCTGAAGCCAGGAGCATCATCTGGGTCTCCAACACAGGCGCAGGGGTCCAAATACTTGGGCCATCTTCCGCTGCTTTCCCGGGGAACGTTAGCAGGGAAGTGGATTGGAAGTGGAGCAGCTGGGACATGAACTGGCACTCATACGGGATGCTGGTGCTGCAGGCAGTGGCTTACCTCACTGCGCCACAACACCGGCCCCCACACAACACAGACTGTGTTCCTGGCTCCTCGTTTCATCCTGACCCAGCCCCTGCCATTGTGGACATTTGGGGAGTGAAACAACAGATGGGAGATCTCTCTTTCTCTTTTTGTTTCTCTGTCTCTCTGCCCTTCAAATAACTTAAATAAAATAAATTTAGCAAAAAGGCCAATGCAGAATTCTAAATGTCCAAATCAGTGACAAGCTTACAGAAGCACGCACAGAGGGGGCAGACACTTTCCGTTTGCCTTCATTCTGGGTTAAGCTACAGTGCCTGACTTAGGGTCCCCAATCTGCTGAAATTCTGGCCAGAATCCCTTGGGAATCTGTTTCTGCAGACTTTTCTGCACCTAACCCTGTTTGTCTTTTTGTTGCTTTACTCTCTTCCTTTGGATGCTGTGATGGTTCGCTTCTTTGCTTTTTTCTCCTCTTTTTCCTCACATCTTCTCCCAATTGTTTCCCCTAAGTGTTGGCATACCACAAAAGGTTTTATTCTCTCTCTCTCTTTTAAAGGTTTACTTATTTATTTGAAAGGCAGAGTTACAAAGAAGCAGAGGCACAGAAGAGGGAGAGACAGAAAGAGGTCTTCTATCCATTGGTTCACTCCCCAGATGGCCCCAATGGCTAGAGCTGCGCTGATCTGAAGCCAGGAGCCAGGAGCTTCTTCTGGGTCTCCCACATGAGTGCAGGGGCCCAAGGACTTGGGCCATCTTCTACTGCTTTCCCAGGCCATAGCAGAGAGCTGGATCGGAAGTGGAACACCCAGGACTTGAACCGGTGCCCATATGGGATGCTGGCACTGCAAGTGACAGCTTTACCTGCTATGCTATAGTGCTGGCCCGGGTTATAATCTCAATCATTGGTATGCATAGTACTGAGGATGCAGGCTTAGCTGCTGCTATCACAAAATGATCCTGCATTTGCCAAGTTAACCAACAGTGGCTCCAACAAGACAGTGGCGCGTTTCTCCTCTCCTTGCTAGTCTGGAGCCAGGAAGGCAATCAGGGGCGCTGGGCATCCAGGCTCGCGGCTCACGCAGGAGCCCAGCTTCTTTCCATGTTGCTCTCCCCTTGTTCCTAGGGGGTAGCCTCATTTTCCTGCTCCCTGCTGGCTCCCCAGCATTCAGTGTCGCAGGATGGTGAGAAAGGAAGCAGCAGTCTTTCAGAAGGACATGACCTGGAAGTTGCACGCACACACCATCCTTTCTGCTCACATCCCATTGGCCAGAAGTTGGTCATCTGACCACACCAAGGCGCAACGGAAGCTGGGAAACTTCCTATCAGCTGGGTGTCTGCTGTGGCTTGGATAAGACTTTGGGTATCCGCATGTTAAAGACTTGTTCTCCGGAACCTTATGTTAATGATTAATGGATTACTGTTAATGGTTAATGGATTAAAGGGAAAAAACTTAATCCAGTTTTGGTGCCTGATTAGATTCCATTAAGCTGTTAGGGTGGAGCCCAAGAAGGAATCATGGTGGCTTTTATGGAGAGCCCACACAGACACAGGTGATGAGTGTACTGCCTCGTGGCTCACAAGGAAGCCTTCCCCTGCCCTCACTCCACCATCACCGCCCTCTAACCTCACCCCACGGCTGAACCACTGGGGCCCACCCTGTCTTGGACTATGAATCTCCAAAACCATGAGCCAAAATAAACCACTTTGCCTTTAAGTAGTCCTTGTCAGGTATTTAGCTATGGCAAGGAAAAGCTAACACAGTGTCCATGTGTCTGTTTCAAGCCAGGAAGTCCCATTACTAAATAGACAATGGAGAATGGAGCATGGTGATAAGTCCTTACCCCAGCCTTCCCTCTGCCGCCACCTCCTGGCCCCATCTCCTGGTGTTAGCTCCGCCTGCACTCAGTGATTCCAAGTCTCCAGCCTAATGACACCTGGACTCCTGCCCCCCAAATCAACAGGCACAACTCCCAACTTCCCTCTGCTTTCTCTGTTCTCTGCAGGAGACTGTCCACGCTCCTGGTCATCCAGACTCGAATTTCGCCTCAGCTTCCACGTACATGCCCTGGCCCCTGTTCCCCACCATCTAATGAGGATCCTCTTGTCCACTTGAGCCACTGGGAAAGCCTCTTCCCTGATCTCTTTGCATCCAGCTCCCTGCTTCTAGCACATTCTTATGCACAGCCATCCAATAAACATTTAGAAGTTGTCACTCCGATCACTTTAGTCCCTCTTCAAAAACCTTCCTTGACACGGTTTGCTCTGGCTTAAAGTCCGAGCACCCTTACAGGCAACTGTAATGAACCCTTCCAGCATTTTCTCCCGTGCTCGTTCACCATGAATTCTGGGTTTCCCCCTACTACCACCCTCCATGTGCCCTGAGCTCACCTATTTCTGGCTCAGGCTGGTCTGCTGTCCCTCCCCTTAGCTCCCCGTCTGTCTGGTGAGACCTATGCACCCGGCCAGGTCCAGCTTCTATGTCCCCTCCTCCCTGGCTCCCAGCCACAAGTCCTGGCATGTCCCATGGCTCCGTGCTTACCCACCCCTGACACCCACGTGTCTGCCTTCCCCAGCCCTTGCTTACCAATGCCCTTGCGGCCCTTGACCCAGCCCGCCTGGATGTGCCCAGACACCTGAGCCGTGTCCCCTGGTGCACCTCCGCTCTACGCCATGGGCTCTGGCGCTGCCTGTCCCTTTGTCTCCATGCTGCAGCAAATCTAGCGCCACGATGCCTTTCTTATTAAAGCACGAAACTTCCAGAGGGGCTGGCAGGGACCCGAGGAGGGGGCTGGGTGCAGGCGGTCACTGAAGTTCACGGCCCCTGTGATATTTGCTCTTTAGCTGGGCCCCTGTGCTTGGCGGTGCTCCCTGTGTCAGCATAACCCGAGAGTCAGCTGCTGCGAACGCCCTCCCGCCAGCCCCTGCCAGCACCGCCTGCCTTCCGGAGCTGTGCAGACTGCGGGGTAAATGTTGTCTGGAACTTGATCCAGGGTTTAAAAATAACCCAAAGGTCTGACCCAGTAAAGAGCCGCCTCGGGATCTTCCAGGTGGGGTAAGCTCGTCCTGGCAGCACCTGTGCATTCTTTAAAGCCACCTGCAAGGATGACCCCCAGGCCACCCCACTGTCACCTGAGCTGTCTGGGGCTTTTCCTCTCTCAGGGGAGAGCCCCTCTCGCTTAGATTTGGGGAAGGCCTCTGGCTTCCTCCCTCCCTGTGGGACTGATGGGCAGCACGAGTCCCACCCTTCTTGGGGGCTTCCCAAGCAGTGGGGGAAACCTCTGAGGTCACAGCCAGTCCCTGTGAGCTCGCATGGCCAAGCACCCCTCTCGCCCTGCTCCCTAGCCCTAGCCAGCCTGCCCTGGGCCCCTCAGCTAGCAGCCAGAGAGAGCTGACAGCCACACACCCTTCTGCCACCATTGTCTCTGCTCCCCCAGCCTCCTTTCCCAGCCCAGGGCCAGAGCCTCATCTTCAGAAAAAGAGAAATACATAGGCGGGCACAGCCCTCTGCCGAGTGGGGCCTGCGTGCAGGCAGCAATGACTCAGGTCAGAGGCGCCCAGTGCTTCAGGCCAGGGCTGGCGAACTCCAGAAGGGAACAGGAGAAGCCTGTCCAGGAGCCAGCATGCAAACGCAGGACTTGGGGCCAGAAGCAGCCCCTCTGGGGAATCCTGGAGAACTGTTTGTTTTCTTGAACACTGTCCCGCCCTCCCACTCAGCTCACCCAGCCCTACATGCACGTACACACACACACACACACTCAACTCCATGGTCAAAAATCAGAAAGACATGGCGAGAATGAGGGTGAGGTCAGAACTCATCCAGTAGAAGAACCTAAGACCAGTTCTTCTCCCACTCACTCAACACAGAATTACTCAGCAGCGATTGGGTGTCAGGTGCTGCTGCCACAAATGTCGTGGGAACAAACCTCCGTCCTTAAGTCCAGAGGAACAAGAGATGTGACTTTAATTTTCTAAAATGTAAGGCTATGAAAATCCCATTTTGAGCCCTCATTTAGCTAGGCAAGCTTGTAATGATTCACTCTGCTGATTCACTCCCCAAATGGCCGCAACAGTCAGGGCTGGGTCAGTTTGAAACCAGGAACCTAGAACTCCATCCAGGTCTCCCACGTGGTTGGCAGGAGCCCAGGCACTTGGGCTGTCTTTCAGTGCTTTCCCAGGCACGTTAACAGGGAGCTGGTTTGGAAGAAGTGGAGCAGCTGGAGCCCCGACTATACTTGCATGGGATGCCAGCGTCACAGAGAGTGACCTGACCCTCTGTGCCACGATGCCAGCCTCAGATGCCTGGTTTTAAGCTTTGGGGCTTTGTACCCTTTGCTGAGCTCATGTGGAAAAGGAAGCCTCCAGTCTTCAAGTTTCTAGGCTCCCCAGAGCCACGGGGGATCAAGGGTACAGTATAGAGGAGGCTTGCGTTTTCTTTCCAGATGCACCAGCGGGGAGCAGATCAGAAGTGGAGCAGCCAGGTCTCAAACCAGCGCTAAGATATGGGGCGTCACACCCAGCAGCTTAATTCACAACACCAGCCCTGGACAACACATTTTAAAAGATTAATTTTATGTTATATGACTCTCATTTCAGTTTTTTTTTTTTTAAAGTATGAACAAGGTTGTTCATTGAGACCTGCTTTGAAATGGCAAAATATTGGATACACTCTAATTGCTATCAATGTTTACATAAATTAGAATCCATCCACACTGTGATATATATATTTAACCATCAGGAAGAGTGAGGTAGAGATAGATTTGTTGGGAAAGATTTGCAAGAACTACTGTTATGTGAGCAAAGCAAGTCCTTGAAATACATCCCAGTGTGATCTCTTTGCTGTAAAACAGCATGCTATGTTTGCTAGTTTATACGTGTGTAGAGAGGGGCCTGGAAACCCACCTATTTGAGGAGTGCTTACCTGGAGAGTGATTACTTGGGGGAGACATGCGATGTCAGAGGAGCCTCATATTCACTGCCTCAGACACTGAAGTAGAATTCAACTTTTATAATGAGAATCTTCCCAGGAAATACAAATTAAAGTAAAAAGAGACATCAGGGGACCATTTCTGTGGCGTAGCGGGTAAAGTCACCATCTGCAGTGCCGGCATCCCATATGGGCGCCGGTTCAAGACCCGGCTGCTCCACTTCTGATCCAGCTCTCTGCTTTGACCTGGGAAAGCAATAGAGGATGGCCCAAGTCCTTGGGCCCCTGCACTCATGTGGGAGACCCAGAAGAAGCTCCTGGCTCCTGGCTTCGGATCAGCCCAGCTCCAACCATTGCAGCCACTTGGGCAGTGAACCGGTGGATGGAAGATCTCCCTCTCTGTGTGTATGTGTGTGTGTGTGTGTGCCTCTCTGTCAATTCGCCTTTCAAATAAAAAAATCTTGAAAAAGAAAAAGACATCACTTCACCAGCAGCAGTCTGGTAAAACTGGAAAGAACATTAAGACCCTTTGCTTGCGAAGATGTGGGGGAAAGGTGCTCCCGCTCAGGGCTGGTGGAAATGGGAAGAGCCAAGACCTCTTTGGAATGTTGTCTGGTGGCATCTAATAAAACACAAATGACCCAGTCATCTGACTCATTCTCACAGAGCTGCGTTGAGATAGAATTCACACACCGTAAAACATACCCATCTCAGGTGCACCATGTAATGGTTTTAATGGAGTTGGAGTTGTGCAACCATCACCACACCACCTGAGAACTTTTTCTCCACTCCAGAAAGAAGCCCCGCACTCATTAGCGATCATTTGGCCTTTCTCTGAAACTGTGCCCCCTCCCCCCACAGCCGCAGGCCGCCATCAGCCACTTTCTGTCCCTGTTCTGTAAATGGGATCAGACCCCGTAGGGTCCTTAGTGATTGGTTTGCTGCACTTAGCGTCATGGTGTCTAGGTGCCTCCATGTCCCAGGAATCTCATTCTTGGGAATCCATCCTTTCTGTAGCAATAAAAGCACCAGAGCCTCAGGGCATATGTACAAAGATGTTTATTGCAGTTTCTCATAACAGTAAAAGAAAAAAGAGAAAGAAAAAAGGAAAGAAAGAGAGAAAATGCCCCAAATGCCACTAACAGGAATAGAAATGTACTCACCGAAGAGAGTGACGCAGCAATTCAGGAAAGATCAGCCCTATGCCAGGTGCACTGGGGAGAACTCCTTTCATAAGAAAAAGCAAGATACAGACAAATGTGCATAACATTCCAAGTCTACTTTTTAAAAAAGATTTATTTATTTATTTATTTGGAAGAGTTATAGACAGAGATCTTCTATCTGCAGGTTCACTTCCCAGATGGCCACAATGGCCAGGGCTGGGCCGGGCCAGAGCCAGCAGCTTCATCCAGGTCTCCCACATACTTGAGCCATCATCCATTGCTTCCCAGGCACAGTAGTGTGAAGCTGGATCAGAAGGAAAATGGCCAGGACTCAGAACCTGGACTCCAATATGGGTGGAATATGGGCGTTCAAAGTGGCAGTTTAACCTACTGTGCCACAACGTCCACCCTGAATACATATTTTTTTAATTAAAAAGACAAGAAAATACAAGGATATTTCAAACACCACTTTGTGGAAATGAAATTAAACGTCATCAAGGCTTGGTCTTCCTCCGTCTCTGTCCCTTGGCTCTGCTTTCTCTGTGTCGATTTCATTCAAACAGGTAAAATGACCACTCAGGTAAAATGGCCACCAGCCATTCCAGGTTCATGCTCCCATCTCTCAGGTGCCCGTGGGGAAAGACAGCCTCTCTTCACAAGTGTTCAAATCCACATGCCGGCACTGATTCTAACTGGGCCATCTTCGAGGCAAACAGACACCCTGTGCCAGCTCTGTGCCTAGGGGTGGATTACGCACCCTGCCAAACTTTAAACTTCGTGGTGGCACCTGCTTTGGAAAGGAGGGTGTGTTGGGAGTGAGCCCATGGATTCAGCCACTCAAACCACATGTACTCAGCGTAGGGAACAAACACCTGTTAGGCTCCCAGTCTGTAAAATGAATGCCATTGTGTACAAGCGTGAGATCCATGTATGACTCACTGCAAATTCGTCATTACTCCTGGGCAATGGGAAGACTTAGAGAGCAGGGAGGACTTCAAACCCTGCTGATGTGCCTGGGCGAGCAGCAGCAGATGGCTCTAGTGCTTAGGTGACAGCCACCCATGTGGGAGACGTGGATGGCATTCTGGCTCCTGACTTTGGTCTCACCCAGCACCTGCCCTTAAAGCCATCTGGGGAGTGAACCAGTGGATGGAAGATTTCTGTCTCTCCCTCTCTCTCTCTCTGTAACTCTGCCTTTCAAATAAATCTTTAACAACAACAACATGTGGGGGAGCTAGGCGCATGCTCTAGGTAAAGGAGTCCCATGAGGAGGAGGATGTCAGAGGAAGCCACAGTGGAAAGTCACATCCTGTTACGACCTGTGGCGCTTAATCTATAAGAAATGAAACTAAAATTAATCAGATTGTCTGGTTTCATGATTGATGTGCTTCCCACATATCAGAAACATCAGAACGAAGCCCACAGGCCCCTTCTACTTAATCCCTGCAAAGGGTCATACAAATTATACAGCTCATCTCTGAAGAATGGAATGAGGCGTCTTGAGGAAAAGTTTCATGATGATACTTTAGATTTACATTTAAATAAGCACATTAACCTACTGTTAAATACTTATTAACATAAACAGAAGAATAAAAGGAAGGAGAAGAAAAAGAAGAGCTATAAAGTAGGGAGTAGCATCATGTTACTAGGCAACAACTTTAACTAGTGCTGTTGGGGCCGGTGCTGTGGCATAGCAGGTAAAGCCGCCGCCTCCAGTGTTAGCATCCCATATGTACACTGGTTCGAGTCCTGGCTGCTCCACTTCCAATCCAGCTCTCTGCTATGGCCTGGGAAGGCAGTGGAAGATGGCCCAAATCCTTGGGCCCCTGCACCCACCTGGGAGACCCAGAAGAAGCTCCTGGCTCCTGGCTTCAGATTGATGCAGCTCCAGCCATTGCGGCCCTTAGGGAGTGAACCAGCAGATGGAAGGCCCCTCGCGCGCGTTCTCTCTCTCTCTTTCTGCCTCTTCTTCTTTCTCTGTAACTCTGCCTTTCAAATAAATAAATAAATCTTAAAACAACAGTAACAACAACAAAAACTAGCACTGCAGCTGGTTTCAGAGGGAAACGCTTCAGCCCTGCCTGAAATGCTGTGGTCCTGTATGCAGAAAAGGTCTTCTCAGTGGAGGTCTGTATCACATGAGCATCTCACACCAAGATCCTGAACTGTGGCTTTTGGGTGCAACCCATTTTCCAGGAGTTGATCAATATCCCTGTATTTAAAAAATAACAGACACAACAGACCCTCACACCCGGGAGCTTCAGAATGTTGCCGTGTGGAGGAAATGAAATGGATCTGTTTACTGCAGGTGCAGCCAGAGAGGGAGAAGAAGGCACTCTGTCCTTGCCGGCACCTCCCAGGAGAGCCACTGCCTGCCTCAGCTCTGGCCCCTCGGCCCAAGTCTCCATCATGGTTCACATGCAGGGGAAGCTCCTTCTCACCGCAAAGGGCTTTGTTCATGAATCAAGCCTGGTAATGGGAGGCGGCTCCCGAAGCACGTGCTGTGACAGCTCGGACCACTGAGAGACGTCTCCAGATGGCAAGCTCCTGCCAGTTGGGCAGCCAGTGGAGTAGCCCAGTCTCCTGTGTTTTTCTGGGAAATCACTCATCTGTCCTGGAGTGTGGTAGGACTGGCTCATCCCCAGTGCTGCGTCTGACATTCAACACTCAACAGCTGCACGTTTCTGTCCCTCCTCTCTCCGTTCCTCGTCACCTCCCTCTCTCTCGTCCCAGCTTGCTGTTCTGGGGGCGCCCCCGTGGTTTTCAAATCCCCTTTCTCAGGCAGGCTTGAGGCACCCCACACGTGCCATCCTCACGGCAAGGCTTCCGCCCAGTGTTAAAGGTGTCCTTGGCTGCTCCACAGCCTCCCCAGAGCAGTGGAGGGAATGGAGAGCCACTCCTTCCAGAACCTGGCCCTATGGCACGCCCAATAAACCTATTGGTGTCCTGCCATGTTCCCGAAATCTCCTGCTTGGAAAAATCACGTGACAGCAGCCAGGGAGCGCCGTGGCGCAGCAGGGTGAGCCGCCGCTTGTGATGCCTACACCCCATACTGAGATTGATTTGCTTCTGATCCAGCTGCCTGCTAAGGCATCCTGGGAGGCAGGAAGTGATGGCTCAGGTGCCTGGGCCCCTGCCACCCATGTGGGAGACCAGATGGAGTTCTTAGCTCCTGGCTGCAGCCTGGGCAGCCCTGACTGTGGTGGTATGGGCATTTGGGGAATGAACCAGTGGATGGAAGGCCAGTGTGTGTGTGTGTGTGTGTGTGTGTGTGTGTGTGTGGCTTCTTTAAGACCGAAGTGATGGGTGATGGGATTAAAATCAATCGCACCACTGAGCTGCAACTTCCCCCCAGCCAGTTCCCGCCCCTGCCTTTTGTGTTCCCAAATCCTTTCTTAGTGAGTGAAGAACTTAATCCTCCAACCTCAGTCCAAACTCCAGGCTTCTCCTTCCCTTCTTTCTGCTCCTGGCCCATGGCTGGGAAACAGGAGCCCCAAGGGATGGCAGAGACAGAGAAAGACTTGCCCTGGGGCAGGGAACCGAAGGGAGCGACCTAGTGCAGGGAAGGCCCCCAAAGCTTGAGGAACCAAAGTGGGGCCCTGGGACCCCAGGGAAGAACACCGGTCCCCTAGAGGAAGGAGAGCCAGCAGCCTCAGAAGGCTTCGCCCGCCAGTGGTCCGTACCGGGTGCCTGCCATGGAGGGCTGCTTACAGACCCACACTGGGCCCTGGGCTTCTCTGTGGGTGATCCTGTGAGGCTGCCTGCCTAGCCCATGCAGTTAGCCTGACTGCTGGCGGGCGGCGGGAGCCCCAGGGACATTTCCCCCACCCCGCCTTCTGCCAATCAGGTAAACTACTCCCGGGTGTGGCCCAGGCCCACCTGGACAGCTACTAGCCTGCGTGACCTTCAGGCTGATTGGAAAAGCAGAGTGGCGCCAATATCGGCTCTATCCTATAGAATCGGTGTTGCCCTGAATTAGTTACACCACGCCCCTTCTGCCTGCCCTTTCCCCCCTCTGCCTGCCCTTTGAAAGGTGTGCTTGCTCGTTAATAAAGCAGACATGTTCACCGAAACTTGTCTCCGGTGCTTCTTGTCAAAGAGCACCATCGCCCCACTCATGCCGACAGCAAGGGCCTCGTAGGTCGAGCCCCCCACTTCTCAAACCCAAGCTGCAGGCGGTGTGGCTGTTTTGCACAGGGTGGGTTTGGGCACAACCCAGGTGGCCTCCCACTCTGCTGTCTTTGAGGGCTGCATTGAGGCTCTTCCCTCTGCCTGTGTCCTGTCTGCGTCTGCAGTGGGAGCCACAGCTTACACGTGCTCCTGAGAGACTTGCAGGGCCTATAAAATAGCAGGCGGTCACTAAGCTGAACACCTTTCCCCAGAGAGCTCCCCAGGGCAGCCCCACACTGGGAGTTAGCGCCCAGCCCCAGGGAGGCCCCAGGCGAGCTGCTCTCCATCCAGGCTCCCACCTTGTCCTGGGGCACCAGCCCGGCTCCTACCTGACTCCACAGTGCACCCTCCCACTGCAGCACCACATGGCCAGGGCCCAGGGCAATTGGCCACAGCGCTGCCTCGTGTGACTGGGAGCCCTGGCCTGGTGTAAGGAGCTTTGGGCCGGTTCCCCTGGATCATAGCATACACAGCAGTAGATCGGAGGGTTGGCTCTTAACCTCTGTGTCGGGATCACACTAAGATACAGTTACAGTTCTGCTCTTCTCATTTTCCATCTCCTTTCCTCAAAACCAATAGCCCAAGTGTCGCTCCCGATTTCAGGGATTAACAGACTCCAAAAGGTGATCCACGGGTCCCTAGGGCCTTCTGGGCCCCAGGCTGCGGCTCCGCCCTCCGTGTCTTTGGGATCCCTTCTGCTCTGATTCTAGCTCAAGACCACACCCTGGGTAATAGCTTTGGTTAGTTAATACATTCCCGTAAATTAAGATTGGATGCCTCTTATAAAGGTTATTTCCAATACTTAGGAGAAATTCTTGTTTACACATGCTTTATGCTTTAGGGTCCAGGAACAAAGCAAATCAGCCCAACCCAGGCGGCCCACCCGGAGGTGGGCCACACCCAGGGCACCTTGAGAAGCTCTGGTCCTAAACTTGTGGCACTCAGGGGTTGGGTTACTATCAAGGGCGTGAACTACCTGCAGGCCCAGCCAGCCTCTTTCTGCTCTAGACCAGGGTTCTCCATCTGAAAACAGCCAGGCCACTCGGAAGTGAAAGCTCCATCTGTAAGGAAAATGGCGCAGTCTTATCTATGGCACCATCTACGCCCTGACATCATCCTAGGCTCTGCCCCCCCCCCTCCGCCGCCGCCATTGCTGGGAGCCCGGTGACCACATGGCCCAACCACCGGTGCCAGCTCCACCCCCTTCCTAATGGGATTCGCTGCTTCTACTTCCCTACCCACTCCCTGGCAAAGTTTTAAGAGGACCTGTTCCTGAACACAGGGCTCTCTTTCTCTCAGTCTCCTGATTCTCTCTCTCTCTCTCTCTCTCTCTCTCTCTCTCTCTCTCGATCGCTCTCTCTCTCTTGCTCTCTCTTATGCTCTCCTCCTCCCTCTTTTCCTTCTTTGCCCCTTCCCTCCGGTCTGTCGGGTTTCCCCCCATTAAACCCTTTCCCTTACTCCAGTGTTTAGTGCGTTTTACAACATCGATGGTTTGTTCAAGTTCACAAAACTTCGGAAAATCAAAGTTCACCCCGAGGCTAGCAAGGAGCCAAGAAATCGTGCCCACGTGAATTAAATCACATTTGGGGGCAGGCGTTCGGCAGTGGTCAGGCCGCCTTGGGACGCCCACCTGCCACAGCAGAGCGCCCGAGTTGGTGTCCTGGCTCTGTGCTCCTTTCTAGCGTCCTGCTCACGTGCCTTCTGAGAGGCAGCAGGCCAAGTGCCTGGGTCCCTGTCACCCCTGTGGAAGACCTGGGCTGAGCCTCAGGCTCCTGGCTCCAGCCTGGCCCAGTCCTGGCTGCCAACATGCATTTGGGAAGTAAACCAGTGGATGGGAGATCTTTGTCTTTCTCTGGCTCTGTGTCTCTCTGCCTTTCAAAAAAATAAAATAAATCAATAACAATAAAAGCAATTTCAGGTAAGTGTTGACCACACCTACCATGGCTGCCACAGGAGATTGAAAAGCTTAGATGTGCTGTGACCCCGAGGTGAGGGGCAGAGCAGGGAGGGCTGCTGTAGCTCTGTGCCCTCGGAAGCAGGAGGCAGCTGAGCCACAGTGACTGACGGTTCCAGGATGCCTACAAAACATGCTCTGCTCTCCTGCCAGTGGAAACCTTGGGTCTCTGATGTGTACTGATCTTCCCAGCAAACAAAAAAACATACACGGGTAGAAAAAACAATATACATCTTCCAGCATCAGTGCAAGCTCCTATTTTCTGTGACCGGAGACTTCTGCAGACACATCGCCTCCAGGAAGAGCCTGAAATGACCCCTCCGGGCCCAGCACGCTCCTCCATCACTGTGTCTGCCTCCCCAGGGCTTGCACAGAGAGATCCTGCGCCGGGCTCTGCCAAGAACCTGGCACACGGCAAACCTCGGAGAAAGGCACTTTCCAAGATGCCCAAGTTCTTACTCTATGGTTCTCTTCTATATTTGGTGTAGTTTTCCATTTTAACCATTTAAAAATATAGTTATTTATTTGTATTTGAAAGGCAGAGTAACAGAGAGAGGGAGAGGGAGTGGAAGAGAGTCTTCTATCTGCTGGTTCATTCCTCAAATGGCCAAAGTGGCTACAGTTGGGCCAGGTAGAAGCCAGGAGCCTGGAACTCCATCTGGGTCTCCCACAAGGATGACAGGGACCCAAGGACTTGGACCATCCTCTGCTGCTTTCCCAGGCACATCGGCATGGAGCTGGATCGGAAGTGGAGCAGCCAGGACTGGAACCCAAGCTCCATTACAGAATGCTGGCATTGCAGGGGGCAGCTTAATCCACGAGGCCATTATACCAACCCTCATTTTAACCATTTTGAGTGCACTTGTCCATTCTCACTGCTGTGCAGTCATAACCAGGAGTCATTTCCTGAAATTTTCAGCTTCCAAACTGAGACTGGGCCCATTTAACGTCTGCCCATTTTCCCCCCCCCAGCCTCATTCCCCTTCCAGTCGCTATGCACTCGACTACTCTTAGCAGAATCACAAAGTTTTCATTCTGTTGTGATTGATTTATTTCACTTCACATAATGTTTTCATGGTCCATCCAGCCTGGGTCAGAATTTCCTTCTTTTTTAAGGGCTAAGTAATATCCCATTGTATGTGTCCACCACACTTTATCTAATCATCATGGACGGACCCTTGGGATGTGTCCACCTGTTGGCTATTGTGAGTAACACTGCTATAAACTTGACACCGGTGTATATGTAATATTTTGACTTATTTCTTTAATTCTTCTGGGTGTATATCCAGAAATGTGTTAGGTTTACTTTTTAAATTACATAATGCTATGGACACAGTGTATGGGATACACTCATCCTTGGACATGAAACTTCCAATGTTGAAGAGATGAAGCCAGCGTATCAATGTCAGCCTCACACAGGTAGGTGGAAAGAAGAAAGCATGGTGAGGAAGCCGAGGGCGAGAGGATTCCACTACCAGGCCTTGAGCAGCTATGGGCTGGCGCTAGGCTCATTTACCCTGGTGCAACCATGGGTGCACAAGCCAATGAACCCACATCCTGCTGGCGGGATTTAAAAAGATGATCTCAAGGATACATCATGGAAACAGGCCCCTGGAGAATGCACGGGCAGAGGCAGGGAGTGTTGAAAGGCAGAAGATAAGGAACAGAGTCCCGGGGGAGGTAGTACCTAAGGGGACATGTGGAGGCGGCAGAGGAGGGGCCCGGTGCGGTGAGCTGTGGTTTAGACTCTCCCTCCGAGGAAGGCCTTGAAGAAGAGGAGCTGGAGCAGGAACACAGTCAGACACGGGGGTGAGACCTCTGCTTGTTCCTTGGGACCTGTCTCCTCCTCTTCTGTAGCAAACATGCATCAGCTGGACACGGTTTGGTGACGGGCCGAACCATGTGGTCTCAGAACTCAAATGCTGAAGCTCTAACCGGCAGTGCCTCCAACGATAACTGTACCCACCCATGTGTGGAGACAGGACCTTTAAAGAGGGGATTAAGTTGGGAGCCCCGTGTTGTGGCCCAGTGGGTTAAGTCACTGCTCATGACACCAGCATCCCACGTGAGAGTGAAGGTTTGAGTCCTAGCTGCTCTGCTTCCAATCCAGCTCCTTACTAATGCTCCCGGGAAGGCAGTGGAGGATGGCCCAAGTGCTTGAGGCCCTGTCACTCAAGGCTGCGGTGGGCAGAGGGGATGTACCACACTGAGTAAGTAGAATATTGATGTTTATTAAATGACTATAAAGTTAGCTGCTTTACAAAAATATACTTTCTCATGGAAATCTCAATCCTGCATTGTGCCTATACTTGGGGGATTATTTTCAATTTTTGAATATTTTATCGATCACCTATTGTTTGCTCTTAACACTGCCATATATTTTCCTGTACAAATGAAGAGACCAGCAGTTACAGTGGGAAGCATTTTGTTAAGTAAAATAAGGGTCGACCTGAATGAAAGAGCTGGTGTTGCCACCTCCTAGCTGTGAGGCTTCTCCAAGTTACCTAACCTCTTTCTGGTTCCATTCATCACACATTTAGTATTAATGAGAGAGTTTAACCTTGTAGAGATTGAGAGAATGCAAACAGAAACAGCATGTAACAAGCTAGTTCAGAGCCTGGAACATATCATCTATGCAGCAAGTGTTTGAAAAAATCCTCCAAAGCCTATGCTCGCCAACAAAACCAAGGAAGTTACCATGTTTTTGAGTATAAGAAAATACTATCTTCCTCAAAGCAGTCACCTTTTGGAGGCTGGCACTGTGGCATAGTGGGTAAAGCCACCAGCGGCAGTGCCGGCATCCCATATGGGCACCCGCTGGAGTTCCAGCTACTCTACTTCCGATCCAGCTCCCTACTATGGCCTGGGAAAGCAGTAGAGTAGAAGATGGCCCAAGTTCTTGGGTTCCTGCACCCATATGGGAGATCTGGAAGAAGCTCCTGGCTCCTGGCTTCCGATCAGTGCAGGTCCAGCCATTGCGGTCATCTGGGGAGCGAACCAGTAGATGAAAGTCCTCTCTGTCTCTCTGTCACTCTCTCTCTCTCTGCCTTTCAAATAAATAAATAAATCTTAAAAAAAAAAAAAAAGTGGTCACCTTTTATTGTAGAAAGCAAGCCAGTGGATTCCCTAACCTTGAGAGATGCAGACAAGGATGCCGATGGGGATGACACCAGGCATCTGTCAGGTGTGGATGTATGTCAATAACTATATGTTACACTTGCTACAGAGACAGTCTTATTTACTCGTCATTAACGGTTCCACAAGCTAGTGCTCAGACCACCATTTCACCATTCAGGGGAACCTGGAAGCTCGCCTGAAGCCACATGGCACACGGGGGAGCCGAAGGAGCCCAGGCAGTCCCATGGCAGAGCCTGGCACGGATCCTCTCTGATGTGTTTCCCAGTCCTTTCCAAAACACTGCAGTGTCAGAACTGTTTTTCCAAGAACCCAACAAATTATCTGAACCTTTCACTTTTTTCCCAGTTCTTTTCTTTGTTTTTCTAAAATGCGTTTGAAAGTCTGTAGAGGTGGAAGAGAGAGAGTCTCCCGTTCTCTGATTCACTTCCCAGCACCTACAACAGCTGCGATGCGCCAGGGCAAAGCCAGGAGTCGCGGCCTAAGCCAGGTCTCCCACACGGATAGCAGGGACTACTGCTTGAGCCATCATCTGCTGCCTCCCAGGGTGGGTAGTAGCAGGAAGCTAAACCCGGAAGCAGATCCAGAACTCAAACCCAGACACTGATGTAAGATGCAGGTGTCCCAAGTTTTAACTGCAGCCCAATCGCCAACCCCAATTCTCTTTGTTTTTAGAAACAGCTCCCTTGCTGAAAACTAACAGGACAACTTTAAAATAATTGGAATTGGGATCCCTGGAATCTCTCGTCCTAGGCACAGCAAAATTCTGAATCAAATGTATTCTGGGCGTAAAACTCAAGAACTAATCTGTTCTCCTTCAGACTAAAAACTTTTTAAAACTGTTTGTTTTTCCTTTCAAATAACTGCTCGTTTTGATAAGAGAATTTTTAAATCTTGCTGGGGGAAATACAGTCCTGATTTCTCTGTGTATTTGCCAGGTTTCCTCATCTATCTGAGTCCTGCATTCAAACGGTTTTGAAGACAGTGTTAATCACAGTAGCTTCCTGAGTCTGAGATACTGGGCTTCTGAGATGATGGGAATTATCAAGTTACCTGGATTCACAGTTTGCCAGAAAAGCCAGATGGAAAAATAATCCAGGGGGAGATAAATCCCCAGGGCACCAGCTGCCCACAATTGCAGGGCAGGGGGCCTCCAGTGCGAGTGAGGCAGCCCCGCCCTCCAGGCGAAACACCTGAGCCCCCTGGGCTCTGAAAACCAGCAGGGCCAAGGGCAGGCGGCAGAGGAGAGACCTGTTACTGAACGTGGGAGGGCGTTTGTCCAGCTCACCAGGGGCACCCTCCTTCCTGCTCCGAGTAGTCACCAGGGAACAGCAGCCACCTTCTCAGAGGCTGCATCTCAGCCGGTCCTGACCCAAAGGGTTTGGGGCCACAGCACCGCTTCTGCAAGCCTAGGGGCAGGTTCGTCCTCTCTGAACCTCCAGGGCTGGGGCTCGAGCCTTTGCAACGTGTTCCGTGCTCTGCAGGGATTTCCATGCAAGCACAGGGCTAGGAACCCCCAGGAGGGGCTGGTGGGGTGGCACCGAGGCTTAAACTGCCACCTGTGATCCCAGCATCCTATGTGAGTCCTGACTGCTCCAATTCTGGTCCGGCAAGCTGCTGATGCACCTGGGAGGGCCGTGGGCCCCTGCCACCCACATGGGAGACCCAGATGGAGTTCCAGGCTCCTTCAGCCTGGCCCAGCTCTAGTAGTTGCCACCATGTGGAGAGTGAACCAGCAGATGCAAGATCTCTCTCTCTCTCTCTGTCTCTCTCTCTCCCTCTCCTTTGATTTATTTATTTATTTGAAAGGCAGAGGCAGAAATAGAGAGAGAGAGAATTTTCCACTCCCCAAATTGCTATAACACTTGGGCGTGGGTCAGGCCTGAGCCAGGATCTTCTTCTGGATCTCCCAGAAGGGGGTGGCAGGGGCCCAAGCACTTGGGCCATCTTCCACTGCTTTCCCAGGCACATTAGCAGGGAGCTAGATTCAGAAGTGGAGCAGCGGGGACTCGAACCGGGGGCCACATGGGATGCGGACACTGCAGGCAGCGGCTTTAACCCACTGCGCCACAGTGCCAGCCCCCCCAAATTGATTAATTTTATTTAAGGAACTACCTGGAAGGGAGGCGTGGAGTGCTGGGTCTTGCGGTCTTCCCGGAGTTGGACCCCGCCGCTCCATGCTGGGTAAGGAATCAGGGACGCATAAATGCTGGAGGTCACGTCCTCCTTGGGGTGGGGGTGACTCACCGAGGGCCTCGGGCGCGGCCCCTCCTTTCGCCCCTCCTCCGCCTCACAGCCGCCCCCGCGCCGGCCTGAGCCCCGGCGAGGCCAGCCGGCCGCAGACGGTTCTCGATCCAAGCAGACCGCCGGAGCAGCGGCGCTTGGCTCTCCGCGTTGGAAACAGTCGGGACAGGACGCAACGTCCGCCTCGCCCGCGGCGCGCGCCACCCCTCGGCCGTGGCCGCTGCAGGAGCTCCTGGCGGCTTCGCCCCGGGGAACCCGCGCGGAGTGGCCGCGCAGCCTTCCCGGGGGCACGGCTGCCCCCGCCGCCCGCCTCTGCACCTGCAGCAGCTCCTTCCCGCCGCGCTCGGGCCACGGAGCCGGCAGCGCCCCTTCAAGCCCCTGGCACTCGCAACAGGCAGTCACCCGTCAAGATCCTTGTATGGAGCGCCGGGGTCTTGCCCCCCAACTCAGAGAACCCAGGCAGAGCGTGGGCTCAGGGTCGCACGGCCGAGCGCCAGACCCAGCGCCAGACCGCGGCCAGCCCTGCAGAAGGCGGCCGGCCACACACGACCATGGGTAACACTCACCGGGCAGCTGGTTTGCAACGCCTGTCCTCGCATCCGCCCCAGGACGGGCCTGGGGCCTAGGAATCTGCATTTCCACAATGGGCCTGAACACAGGTTTTAACTCTGGAGACCTCCTCGGTGTATCTGCTCTGTTTAAAAAATATTTTATCAGTGAGGATTTGGAAGTCCTTAGGAAGGAAAATGGAGTCTGAATTCCTCAGACTCCTGGCCTGAGCTGGGGACCATCTTGAGGGCATGACTGCCTGCCCAACTAGGGGAGATGAATGGGCCATAAACCCTGACCACTGCCTGGCCAGTGGGTGCTTTTTAAAAAAAGATTATTTATTTGAAAGGTAGAGTTATGGAGAGACAGAGATCTTCCATCCATTTATTTGAGAGAGAGACTCCATCTACTAATTTTTCCAATGCCTGCAGCAGCTGGGGCTGTGGGGGTGGACTGGAGCTGAAGCCAGGGACTGGGACCCCCAATCCAGGTTTCCCAGGTGAGTGGCAGGGATATGACTGCTTGAGCCATCTCACCTCTGCCTCCCAGGGTCCACGTTAGCAGGAAGCTGAAGTCAGGAGCTAATGTGAGGTTTGAACCATGATGTCTGATGTTGGACATAGGCATATTAAACAGCATCTTAAAGGCCAGAATAAATGCCTACCCCTGAATTGATCTTTATTTCCACAAACTTAATTTAAAAGATTTATTTATTTGGAAGGCAGAGTTACACAGAGAGGAGGGAAAAAAAAAAAAGAAAAAAGAAAAAGAGGAGAGTACCTGTGTGGGTACAGGATCCCAAGCACTTGGGCCATACTACACTGCTTTCCCAGGTGCATTACCAGGTAGCTGGATGGGAAATGGAGCAACTGGGACACGAACCGGTGCCTGTATGGCACACAGATGCTGCAGGCAATGGCTTAACCCTTCCACTGACTTTTCAGAGTACCCTCATGTATTACTTCTTTTTTTTCATTCTTCCAACAAACACAAATACCTACTGTGTTTCAGGCACTACAAGTTCGTTACAAATAAGTATGTATTCAGCTAAACATGATAAGAAATTAAGAGGACGATCACAGAGGTGTTGGGGCTTCTCCAGTCTCAGTAAACAGCAGAAGCCACCTTAGCTGTAGGACGCAGACTATCTGCTTTCTAGATGCATCTGTTACAGAGGCCAGCGTAGGCCACCCCTAGAGTAATCAGCTGTCATTCTGGCTTGCATAGCCCTCTGGGGGAGCTGAGAGCTCCAGCCTGTCACCGAGAGACAGACCCTCTGTGAATATGCTAGGAAAGTCCTATCAGCAGGACTGGGCATGAAACCTTTCCCACCAGAAAACACAGCAAAACAGACCGGGACCCTGCCTGCACCTAGCCTGCAGCCTGGGGGCCACTCCTCCAGTGGATGCCCACAGAAGCCTTTGGCTGGGTGAGTTTCCTGGGGAGCCAGTCAGCCAGGCTGCAGGAGGAGAGCCCTTGCCTGCTGTGGTGCGGGCTGCGCAGGGCAGGCACTTTTGAGGAAGGCAGCAGGGAGGAATGAGGCCCCAGAGGACGGGCGAGGCGCTCCAGCGTCTTGTGCTGTGGGCCCGGCTGGCATGTCCTGTATTCCTTTCACCACCATGCTGGGCACTGGGCACAGCCGAAGCAGCTTGTTCTGAGGAGTTTGGCCGTGGCCAGCCGGAGCTGGGAAGGTGCTGCAGGCCCCTGTCCACGTCAGCACTGACCACGTGATGCTAGTCACTCTGCCCCCGGCATGTATGGATGCTACTGGAATCGGAGGCTAAGGCCATTGGGTGATGCCCCCTGGATGCCCTGCCCTGTGGGTCACAGGGGGCCTCTGAGTAGGAGTTTGAGCCCAGATCACTGATTCTGCGTCCATCACAGCAAACGCTGGTGTAGCCGAGTAAGAGCGAAACTCGTATCAGTGCTTATCACATGACATGTTGCAGTCTCTCTCTTGTGAACTCCCCACCCCCGACAGACCCCAAAGCAAGGACATTAGGAGGCTGGTTAATGTCCCCAGCTGGCAGACTGGGGCTGGGAGGAGGGGCAGCGGAGGTGCCCTGGCTGATGCAGGGCTACTTCAGCCACACTGCGGTGTCCCCGTGTCCCTCTGGCTCAGTCAGCGGCAGCTCCGCCTCTCAGCCATGGTGGAGGGCGTTTCCAGCCAACGACATTTCCCCAGAATGGGTTTTTCCTTTTCCTGTCTCTCTTCCCTTTCCTGTCTGGCCTGAGAACCAGCCTGTGTCTTTGTTACAGCAGCTCCCCCTAACTCATACAGGCTCTTTCCTGGCCCAAAGCAGACGCTGGTAGTGAACAAGGTTAACGGTGGACGGTGGCAAGAGCTATTTGTAGACAGGAGGAGCAGTGTGGGCAGACACAGGCAGCCTGCTGACATTCTCAGGGTACCTCCTTCCCAGAACTAATTCAGGTGCCATGTGTGTGTCCATTCTTAGACCAAGTTCTTTTGAGGTCAGCCCTAATATCTTGCCCATCATATCTGAAAAAGCTGGCTCAGGAAGTGAAACAGCATGTCCATGGCCAAGTAAGTGGGAGGCTGTGGTTTGAAACCAGGATCTCAATGGTTTGTATTGAACACCGGGGCAGAGGAATGGAGCCGTTGCTTCCAGACCCACCCCTTCTTCCCTTGGATTCACTGGGGGCTGGATGGGATCTGAAGCCTGCTAACCTCTGCCCCACACATGCGTGGGGAGAGCCAGTCCAGACCTGCCAAACCAGAGCAGAGCAGGCAGGACCAGGGCCAAGTGTGGGTCCAGTTCTCTTCCACAGTGGCCAGTGGCCACTGCAGAGACCACCCAGGGTGCCTGCACTCAGGCCAGGAGATGCGGGGTGGTTTGAGCACATCCAGGTTTGTTCCCATTGGGGATTTGCTACACAGCAGCTAAAGAACGCCTGGAAACAGAACTAAACACTCCCCCAAAACGATCGAGTTCAGAAAAAGAGGTTAAACGCCTCTTCATCCCAGCATAGGCTTGCAGAGGAGAAGCAGGCTCGGAGCGCCAGCTTAGCTCCGGTGGCAGGTGGCAGGACTCAGCTGATCTGCCTCACTCACCCTGGGGTCTCCGTGATCTAGCAGTGTGTGCGCCCACGCAGTCCCCCATCAGACTGCCCTTTGTGGCCGCTGAAGGCCAAGATCGCATTGGTCAACGTGTCCAGGCTGGGCCTTTGTGGCTGCTGCGAAGTGCACATGGGATTCTCGTCCCCACTCACAGCCGGGGCTCTCTGCCGATTCATCTCATCCCTGGCTGCCGCCTCACTCACCCAGATCCGCCTAGCCAGTAAGGCTAGAATTAGGATCTGAAGCCCAAGAGAGCGTGTGCTTCTGACCACCATGAGGGGAAGGAGATCAGCGTTCTGCCCATTTGACGTCTGTGTTGTCCTCACCGCCAGAGCCAGGCGCGAGGTGGCACTTGCCGGCCCTGTCTGCTGTGCGTCCTGCTCGTTAGCGTCCTGCTGCCCTGTCCCCGCTTCCTCCAGCAGCCTCCCGTGGGTCTCAGCCTCCCTCTGTCCTCCCTACTCGTAAGATGCTTCAGATGAGAGGAGCAGAGCATCTCCATGAAATACTCGAGATCCCCAATGAAGGCCTTCTCAGAGGCCTCCCGCAGCATCTAGCTGCTGTTATCACACTGTCTAAAACAAAGGCTCATAATCCTTACTTTGTCCCCTCCAGCTCAGCCGGGGCTCTGGTGGGGAGGGAGGGGCAGGGTGCAGGCAGCTTGCTTCTCTGGGTAGACACCACCACACGGAGCGGCAAGTGCCAGCGGCCACGTGACCCAGCTGTTGAGATGTTGCTCTGGGATGCCTGCAGCCCATGTCAGTTTCTGGTTCAAGTCCTAGTTCTTCTGCTTCTTTTTTTTTTTTTTATTTTTTTTTATTTTTTTTTTATTTTTTTTTTTTTTACAGGCAGAGTGGACAGTGAGAGAGAGAGACAGAGAGAAAGGTCTTCCTTTGCCGTTGGTTCACCCTCCAATGGCCGGCGCACCGTGCTCGTCCGATGGCAGGAGCCAGGAGCCAGGTGCTTTTTCCTGGTCTCCCCATGGGGTGCAGGGCCCAAGCACCTGGGCCATCCTCCACTGCACTCCTGGGCCACAGCAGAGGGCTGGCCTGGAAGAGGGGCAACCGGGACAGAATCCGGTGCCCCGACCGGGACTAGAACCCGGTGTGCCGGCGCCGCAAGGCGGAGGATTAGCCTGTTGAGCCACGGCGCCGGCCAGTTCTTCTGCTTCTAACCCAGCTTCGTGCCTATGCAAGAAGGAACACACTGAATCTCAGAGCGAGAGAGCAACTTTCTCATGGAATAACCAGGACCAGAACCAGGCTGTCATGGTTAATTAAATATCAACTTAATTGGGCCACAGGGTGCCCATGTATTTGACCAAACATTACAAGTGTGCTTGTGAAGGTGTTTTTAAATACTTTATTTTCATTTTATTTGTAAGGCAATGAGACAGAGAAAAAGTTCTATATCTAATATCAAGAAAAGTCTTCCATTTGTTGCTTTACTCCCCAAATGTCTGCAATCGCTGGGCTGGACCAGGCCTAAGCCAGCAGTCTCTATTTTAATTTGGTCTCCCATGTGTGTGGAAGGAACTCAAATACTTGTGCCTTCACCTGCTGCCCCCCAAGGTGTACTTTAGCAGGAAGCTGGCTCAGAAGTGGAGCTGAGACTTCACTCCAGGCACTTTGACATGAGTTGCAGTGTCTTAACCCCTGCACCAAACTCCGGTCCTGCGAGGGTTTCTTGTGAGATGGGCACTTGAGTCGGTAAAGCAGGTCGCCCTCCCTGGTGTGAGTGGGCTTCATCGCATGTGGTGGAAGCCCAGTAGAATAAAAGGCTGAGTAAGGCGAAACTCCTCCCTGACCACACTGAGCTGGGACATGCTTGTTTATGTCCGTGTGTGTGTGTGTGTGTGTGTGTGTGTGCCTGCCTTTGGGCTCAAATTGAAACGTTAGCTCTTTTGCGTTATGGATGTGTCTGTCCTGTTGGCTCTGTGTCCCTGGAGAACCCTAGTACACCAGGCCTCCTGGTTTGATCCGGGCCCTATCTCTGACACCTGCTCCGAGGCATTGCTGTCTGTGCAGGGCACCAGAAGCTGTGCCTTTGAGTCGTTTCTCAAGCTGGTCTTGCACTGGTCAGCAAAACGCCAGGACCGGATTAAGACACCAGACAGAGTAGGACAACTCTAGGACAAAGTCTCTGGTGTCATCTCCTAAAAGTTGACCTAGCACCAAGGCTTCGCTGGTGGAGGTCCCCATCGCTGGCCCCGCCTCACCCTGAGTATTCTCCAAACAGAAAGGGAGGGTGGCACTCTCTGTCATTCTAGGCTGAGACCTTGACTGCACGAAGTGCCTTCATGAACCTTCTGTGTGTCCATGTTGCTCAGATCTCTTCCCTGCCCTGTTGCAAATACAAGCCAGGGAATCTGAGTGCCCTGAGACTCCCAGAGTTTGCAAGGTGGAATGAATGGTCCTTCGAGCCCTCACAGAGACAATGGCTGTCCTCAGCGTTTGGTAACCTTTGAACTCTGCGCATCATGGGAACAACTTCCTAATTGTCCTCCTCCCTAAAGCCACCCAGGCCTCCTCCAGGGTCAGTTCTCAGGGTGACAAAATCTACTGAGCCCCCAAGAGATCTAGGTGCTGCCTGTGCTAGATGCTGACGACACAGCAGTGAGAAAGGCCTCGTGAACTTGTATGTTCAAGAGAAAAAAAGGACAGACATGGAACGATTTCACTAAATGGTAATGGTGGTTACGAGAGTGGAAATGGCAAGGGAAACCTTCCCAGTGGAAGAGAGAGCGTCCACGAAAAGTCAGAGTTCGGACCCGGGGTAAAGACCGGGAGAGGTTGGTAGGAGCCTGCTGGTGCAGGGTCTTTGGGACTCGCTCAGTGCACTACAGCAGCCACAGCCACCTGTGGCTCCTGAACACCTGACGCTGTGGCTGCTTCCAGTGAGATGCGCTGAAAGTGTAGAAGACACACTAGGTCTTAAAGATGAGTACCAAAAACAGATGTACTATATCACCCATCATTTTGTACTGGTTATATGTTGAAATAATGTTTTGGATATGTTGGATTAAATAAAAATGTTGATTTCTTGTTGACTGTTTTGATATGGCTACTAGAAAACTTCAGCACATACACAAGGCTCACGTGATGTTCCCATCACAGAGCACTGTTCTAGACCACGTTAAAATGCCTGGATTTATCCTGGCAGCACTGGGCAGTGTGTTTTAATCAGGGGAGTGACACGATCAGAATGGCATTTTCCAATGACCCATGATGAAGTCAGGACGGAGGCCGGGAGAGCAGTGAGGAATGCTGCCCTGGTTCAGGTGAGATGCTGGCTTGCGTGGGGTCTAGCAGCGCAGGGAGAGAGGACATTTCCAAAGCGAATCACTGCTACCCGCAGCTCTCCCTCCAACGAGAAATGATAGGCTGACCCACATGAAATTTCCATATTTGTCACTCAGAACTGGTGGCATACTGAAAATGCCAACCAGGGCCAAAGTTGGGACAATGGAGTCACAGAATTCATAACTCGGAGAATGGCATGAATACTCATGAGTGCATACTTACATAAATAACTCAATAATAAGCGGAGAAACAGCAGCTCTTTCTTACAGGCGAATTCCGATGACTAAATAATGAGGGAATTAACATGTCACAGTAATAATGGCCTCAGGAAAGATCCACAAAAAGGTACCAAATAGACAAAGTTTAAGCACAGCTTATGTGCATAGTTTTAAAAGTATTTCCCTGGCCAGTGCTGTGGCATAGCCGGTAAAAGCCACCCCCTGCAGTGCCAGCATCCCATGTGGGCAATGGTTCGAGTCCCAGCTGCTCCACTTCCAATCCAGCTCTCTGCTGTGGCCTGGGATAGCAGTGGAAGATGGTCCAAGTCCTTGGGCTCCTGCACCCACATGGGAGACCCAGAAGAGGCTCCTGGCTCCTGGCTTTGGATCAGCCCAGCTTTGACCATTTCCTCCATTTGGGAAGTGAGCCAGCAGAAAGACTTCTCTCTCTTTCTCTGCCTACCTCTCTGTAACTAATTCTGCCTTTTAAATAAATAAATAAATCATTTTTAAAAAATAGAAAATCACGAAAAGTAATTTAAAAATAATTTTTTTTTTTTGACAGGCAGAGTGGACAGTGAGAAAGAGAGACAGAGAGAAAGGTCTTCCTTTGCCGTTGGTTCACCCTCCAATGGCCGCCGCGGCCATTGCGCTGCCGATGGCAGGAGCCAGGTGCCAGGTGCTTTTTCCTGGTCTCCCATGCGGTGCAGGGCCCAAGCACTGGGGCCATCCTCCACTGCACTCCCGGGCCACAGCAGAGAGCTGGCCTGGAAGAGGGGCAACCGGGACAGAATCCGGCACCCCGACCGGGACTAGAACCCGGTGTGCCGGCGCCACAAGGCGGAGGATTAGCCTGTTGAGCCACGGTGCCGGCCTAAAAATAAATTAAAAAATGTATTTCCCTCCAAATATTTAATAAAGAGGAAAATAATAAGTTTACCATGGAAACTTCCAGAAGACATTGCCTTGGCCGAGTGAGCAAGGTTAGCATCAGCAGCTACACAGATGGCCATCGGGGAATCCTTAGTATGATATGCAGTGAGTGAATCACCACTCTCTTGTATCTGTCCCAGTAAAACACCAGACAAACCCAGGCTGAGGAACATTCTACAAGATAACTGACCAGGCCGGTTCAAGAGACAAGAGCGAAGAACATTCCCAGTTAGGAGGAGGCTACAGAGATGTGACAAGTAGATGCACTGGGAGATTCTGGATTAGGTCCTGTAGTTGAAGAGAGACAGTAAACAAGCCAACAGAAGCTAGTGTGATCTGAAGTTCTATAGTCTATTACTATTTTTATTTCATGGAAAAGCAGAGATCTTCCATCTGCTGGTTAATGCCTCAAGTTCCCCAAGTGCCAGCAACAGCCAGGGCTGGGCCAGGCCACATCCACAAACCTAGAACTCAATCTGGATCTCCCACGTGAGTGGCAGGGACCCAACTACCCTCCCAGAGTGTGCATTAGCAGGAAGCCGGAGTCAGACGCAGAGCTGGACTTGAACCCAGACACCCTGATACGGGGTGGAGGCTTAAGTGCCCCAAGTTGTACAGTTGGATGAATAGTATTATATGTACATATCATGGTTAATTTCTTAGTTTTGGTAAATGTTCTACAGCTATGTAAGATGTTACCATAAGGAGGAGCTAGATTGAGGATATATAGGACTCTTTTCCGCAATTTTTTCTCAGTCTCATATTATCTAAAAAGAATTGCTAAGGCAGCTGAATATGAGCAATTTCATCTTCATGTCAGACAGGAACAATCAAAGTTGAAGTTCTAAAGCTAAATTAATATCACACGATCATAACATGCTACAATTGTACGCATTTGGAGGCGGCATTTTACACCAACATCTGAGTTTGTATAGATGTTCAACTCAAGAATAATACTTCAGGGTGGGCATTTTGGCAATGGGGTTAAGCTCTCATGTGGGACGTCCACACCCCATGTCTGAGTACCTGGTTCAGGTCCCAGCTATTCTGAGCTTTCCAGCCAGCTTCCTCCTAATGCACCAGGCAGGCAGCAGGGGCAGGCGGATAAGGACTTGAGTTCCTGTCACCCACAAGGGAGACCCAGATGGTGTCCCTGGCCCCTGGCTTCAGCCTGGCCCAGCCCTAGCTGTTGTGGGCATTTGGGAGGTGAACCAGTGGTTAGATCTGTCTCTGCCTTTCAGATAAATAAGTGTATCTCTTTTTAAAGATAATGCTAGGGGCCAGTGCTGTGGCTTAGTGGGTAAAGCTGCTGCCTGTAGTACTGGCATCCCATATGGATGCTGGGTCCAGTCCCGGCTGCTCCACTTCCGAACCAGCTCTCTGCTGTGGCCTAGGATAGCACTGGAAGATGGCCCAAGTCCTTGGGCCCCTGCACCCATATGGGAGACCCAGAAGAAGCTCCTGGCTTCAGATTGGCCCAGCTCCGACCATTGCAACCATCTGGATAGTGAATCAGCAGATGGAAGACCTCTCTCTCTCTCTCTCTCTGCCTCTGCCTCTCTGTAACTCTGCCTTAAATAAATAAATCTTAAAAAAAATACAGATAATACTATTCTATCCAAATCTGATGATTTACAAGACCCATAAGGAAGTCTCAGATGCCAGCTAGGACTGGGAAAAACACAGCTAACAGTGACACAGTTCCACTGGCCATGTCATTGCAAGGGACTGGGCCCTGGGATGAAGGAATACTGTGGTCGCCTCCTTCGTCCCCTCCTTTTGGAGACCAGCCACTGTGAGGACTCTGAGGTCCGGGTGCCCCACAGTGGTGTTGCAAGCCTGCAAAGCCTCTTCCTAGCAGCTGCATTGCACCAGGGTCAGGGTGTTGGGTTTCCACGAAGAGGCAACAGGTGCACAGCAAACTTGAGGCCCAAGTCCCACAGCTGGTGCCGGGCGAGTACACAGCGCCTTGCCACGGTGGTCGACGGCGAGCCAGACTCCAGGCCAACGGTTAGCTGAGCATCATGGAAGGCATCCTCATGGCCACAAGGGGATTTCAGAGCGAACTGAAACAGTCATCCTCATAATTACACTCCACACACCCAGCAAGGAGCGGTTTCTTCCCGTTCAGGGGTGACCAGCAAGCGTTTCTCTCCAGAGGCGGACTGTCTTTCATGCAGCTTAAGTAACAGTGTTTATTGTATTTAAGGCACTACTTAATGGGCTGAGTTAATTTAACTTCTGAGCTGAGCAATTCAAAATGTAACAGGGCAGCTCTTTTCATGTGCCACAGCAGTTTCCCTACTTGCTGAGTGTCCCCTTTAACTTAAATGCCACTTAGCAAGGCTTTATTGAGAAACAGAGGTATACTTCAACTTCAAATCATCCGAAGGAGAAGATAGTTTAATGTAACTGTGTTCTTTAGAACTGGCTGGCTCACACATTACCAACATATACATTTCTGGCCTGAGTGTGTGTGTGTGTATGTATATATATATATATATATATATATATATATATATGTATTTTTTTTTTTTTGGACAGGCAGAGTGGACAGTGAGAGAGAAAGGTCTTCCTTTTTGCCATTGGTTCACCCTCCAATGGCCGCTGCGGCCGGCGCACTGTGCTGATCCAAAGCCAGGAGCCAGGTGCTTCTCCTGGTCTCCCATGGGGTGCAGGGCCCAAGCACTTGGGCCATCCTCCACTGCACTCCCTGGCCACAGCAGAGAGCTGGCCTGGAAGAGGGTCAACTGGGACAGAATCCGGTGCCCCGACCGGGACTAGAACCCAGTGTGCCGACGCTGCAGGCAGAGGATTAGCCTATTGAGCCGCAGTGCCAGCCCTGATATATTCTCTAATTTGGTTTGTGTTAGATATGCTTCTAAGGTTCTTTTTTTAAAATATTTATTTGAAATAGTTACATATAGAGGAGAGGCAGAGCAGTCTTCCATCTACTGGTTCACTCCTCAACTGGCCACAACGGCCAGAGCTGCGCCGATCAGAAGCCGGGAGCTTCTTCCGGGCCTCCCACATGGGTGCAGGGCCCAAGGAATTGAGCCATCTTCTACTGCTTTCTCAGGCCACAGCAGAGAGCTGGATTGGAAGTGAAGCAGCTGGGTCTCGAACTAGCGCTCATATGGGATGCCGGTGCTTCAGGCCTAGGCATTAACCCACTGCACCACAGCGCCGGCCCCTCTAAGGTTCTAAATTTGAAGGAGAACCCGAGAAAAACATAGACACCAAGTCCTTGTCACATTAAGTGACAATGTCAAGATGAGAACGGTTTAACAAATGCAATGAACCAATCATATATACCAAAGGAAATTCTTTATTGTAAACAAGATATAAAGTACAACAAAAGAAATATTGTGCAAATTTTGAGCCACAAGAATTTTTTTTTGAGAGACTATTTTCCAGAGTCCAAGTTTTTCTGTCAGAAATCTACACCTGATGCACAGAAAACTGTTGAGTGGGAAGATATAGTGACATTTTTCACTATATAAACAATTTATTGTTTCACCACTGTGTGTATCATCCACTATACAACAGAACAGAAATACTGTTAACAAAAGTGAATGTTCTAATAACAATTTTCCTACCCATCTACTTCCAGATCCGCAAAAAAACTCCTATCAATGAACAGGACCACATTGGTCCGTCTGTGAATAACGCTCGCTCATGTTCTCCTTCAGTAAAGCACGTATCACACCCTCAGCACATAAGGGCACTTCACTGCTGACACAGCCATCTTTTCAAGGAGTTATCTAAAATTCTTGACATCCCTTCTTCACAATATGTATTTTCATCTCCTTTTTTTTTTCCCTAAACAAAGTGCAGTTTATCTTAGCGTCTACGGAAAACACATCGGTATACAATTTTCAAATCTACACAAGAAACTGCAGGCAAACTAAAAGTTCAAAGCATAATAAAATGCCTAGATATAATCATCTGTTAAACTTTTAAAACCGAAGTGGGGGGAGAAAAATGGTAGCTACACACTTCAAAAAAGCAATTAAATTAGTGAGGATTCCAATTCTTTGGGCCCTCTTCAGCAATGTACAGCCACTCAATTCCAAACAACAATAGTGTGCCCACACCTGCCGCGGGTGTGCCTGATCACTACACCACAGAGCTGGCTGGGAAGACCAGGAACAGTAAACAAGATAACTCTGGGAAAAGATGACGCCGGCCGGCGCTGCAGCTCCACCTCCGTACCGCAAGGTTCGCCTCCAGTCTCTCGGTTCTTGAAACCAGTGCTTGAGAAGAATCACATTGAAGAGTTGGTCTCAAGTATCAACAGCAAAAGAAAGTAACAAATGTGCACACAAACCCCAAATCTGTGCTGACCTCATCAGGAACCTTCAGAGAATGTTCCAAGGAACAAAGCTCTCTCATCTCTCTCACGAGAAAAGAAATGAAACCTGCCCTTCTGGGACCGGCCTGTGGCCGAGGCGCGCGTCACCCGGCCCAGGCTGGCCCTCGCCCAGGCGGCGTGGGGCATCCACTGTCAGCCCAAGCCAGAGAGGCCCCGCCCGGCCACGCCACCATGGGCTCCCGGCGGCCACCACAGTCAGTTCCGACTCGTCAGCAGCCCGGCCGTCACTGCGGGCACTGCGTGGGCGCGGGGGTCGGCGGGAGGGCGATGTCGTTGAGCTTGCTCACTTCCATCTGCCAGTTGGGGAGCTTCTTGGCTGACAGGTGGCGGCGGGCGTGCTTGGTCAAGTGGTCGCTCCTCATGAACCGCCGGTCACACATGGGGCAGGCGAACTTCTTCTCCCCGGTGTGGGTTCGCCGGTGCCTGGAGAGCTCGTCGGAGCGGGCGAACCTCCGCTCGCAGCCCTTCCAGCTGCAGCTAAAAGGCTTCTCCCCTGGAAGAGAGAGGGCCAGACACAGTTACACACGGCCGCGCACTCCCCGACGGGAAAGGCCGCGAGACGCCTGTGCTCCCCTTAACATCACACTGCCCCGTATAGAGAAGCCCAAGGTGACCAAGGCCTTCCGAGCCGCACACGCTGGTGGTGCTGATGGAGGACCCAGCCACCGGAAGCCCGCCTGTAACGTGCCTGGCTCACCGTGTGGCCACAGACACAACTCTCCCCTCCCGACACCCGTGGTACGGACACACATGACAGCAGTACCTGTGTGCGTTCTCATGTGGGCCTTCAGATGAGAGCTTTTGAAGTAGGTCTTGCCACACCCTGGGTGGCTACAGATGTGACTTCTTATCCGGGACGAGTCGATCTGAGGAGTGACTTTGGCTGCTGCAGGGGAAAACCCGGGGGCGGGGGCGATGGGAGACAGTCTGGTACCGTTGGGGCTCACCACAGGTGGCTTTGGGCTGGGCACCACAGGCTGTGGTACGACAAACATGACAGCCCCTTTGGGCACCTGCGCGCCCATGAACACGACAGGGGGGCAGACGGCGGGTGGCTGGCTGGGCGGAGTGCTGGGAACGACGGTTGTCACGACAGGGTTGCTGGCGGGAAGGGGAACCATCTGGCAGATGACCGGCATGGACGGCACGGCCCCTGCAGACACGGCGGGGGGAGACACCAACACGGACTTCTGCTGCGGGGACGCGGGGGCTGGCTGAGACCGGCAGATGACCGTCTCCGAGGAAGGCACAGAAAAGTCACAAAGAGCAGCCGCTGCTTTCTCGTCAGCGTCGGCCGCGGCGCTCTGCTCACACTTGGATCTGCTTGGCGACACAGCTGCACACGGTATGTTTTTCCTTGCGGCCTCAACGCCTGGGTGGGCTCGTCTTCGGAAAGCACTGTCCTGATAGGTAGCGGCGCTGGCTGCTTTCACTGGGCAGGACCGGTGGTTGCATAGCTGGGCGTCCGCTGTATGGCGGATCACGCTGGTTGCCTGGGCCTTGGGGAGCTTGGGGAGCGCCGCCACCGGGCTCTTCTCTTCTTCCTTGAAAGGGGCAGCGGCAGTGTGAGGCTTGGCGGCATCTGAGAGGGATTTGAAGTGCCCAGTAGATGGCGCTGGTGCCAACAGATTGGCCGCTTGCGAGGGTTCAAAGTCCGAGGGGCTGTAAGGGGGGGTCAGACACTGGAAGACACACAGAAGCAGGAGAAATTCAGAGTTCACTACTGACCGCACTGGAAACCCCGCGATTTACAGCACTCTTAGAAACCCGCGGCACTTACAAAGGCAGGGATGGTGTGAAAATCGGGAGTCCCCGGGAGCAGGTTCTCCTCCTCCGACAGGTCCGACACTGGTGTGACCGGTCTGTTCTCTAGGTACTTCTTAAAATCCGACTTCCAGCTGCAGCTCATGGACATGAGCGCCTCCACGGCTTCGAAATCACTCTTCTCCGCTGTTTTGTTCCAGCAATACACACTCTCTTTCGACCTCTCAGAGTTCATCTCCATTCTCTCCTGTGAAAACGACACCGGGCTCAGCCTGACTGATGCAGAGCCGGGGATGACAGCCCCGCCTCCCCACCTGCAACAGGGCTCAGCCAAGAGAGCTAAGGGAGGATCCGCAAGGAAGCCTGGGCTTTTCTCCGCACCCCAGCCGCGCCATGAGGTCCCCATAAAATTAAAAAAAAAAAAAAAGGCCAGCCCTTCCTTAGAAAGGCAAAGCGGGGCGGACAGCACTCTGACCTGTTGATAACGGGTCTGATCTTTGGAAAGTCACTTTGCACTTTGAGATACCAAAGGATCCGTGATCCTCAGGGTCACGCTCAAGTTATGGGAGGCGACGGGAAACCTCACACTGTCAGGCTGCAAAGCATTCAGGGCGGTCTCGACTTCGCCCTATCTGCACTGCCTTTCTATCTCACACTGGTCTGGCTCTAACTATGACCAACACACGCAGTATCAAAAAATCAGATCATCAGGAACCTTAACCTTCTAGGGACGTGCAAAAGCCTGGCCCGTGGAGTGTGAGGAGTCAGAACAGAATTTAGTTTCGTGTAGCACGGCTTCACAGCACACGCTTTGCGTGACCTACACAACCCTCTGGCTGCACTACCTCACGCGGCGGGAGAGATCCCCGCCACCGCCTCGCCCATGTTCCCCTTAAAAATGCAACTCCAGACTCCCGGTCAAAGCCGAGACTGCAAAAAATACCGAAAAAGCGATTTACTGTCGCAAGGCGTGATTCTCAGGGCTTGTTTTCGGACACGCACGATCCTTTCGTAACGAACTCGTCAGCGCCGCTAACAATGCCATTGCATAACAGCGCGCGCCTTTATGTAAGCCGCGCGGCCAGCGGCGTCCGTGTGTAAACGCCGCCTCGGAACGCCGCGGCGAAGAAAGGAGGCCGGCAGGCAGGGGAGCCGGGCGCCGGGGAGAGGGAGAGGGAGCGGGGCGCGAGGCAGGAGAGCGAGCGGGGGCGGCGGCGGCCGGGGAGATCCTCGCGGGCGGGCGGGCGGGCGGGGACGCACGGAGGGGCCGCCCGCGCCTCAATGAGGCTCACGGGTGAGTCACTGGGAACATTCCCCGCCGCGCGCACGTCTCAGCGCCCCGGCCCCCGCCATTGGCCAGCCGGCCGGCGGCCCGCGCCCCGATTGGCTGGGAGGCCCAGGGCGGGGGCGGGGGGAGGGAGGCGGAGGGGGCGAGGCATGTGAACAAAGCGTGATCAGCGGCTGCTCCGGGCGGCGCAGGAAACGTGAACTGGGAATTGCCGCGCCGTCACCTTTCCCCTACTTCCTGAGCCCCGCGGGGCCCCCGCCCTCGCGCCGGCCTGGGGGAGGGGCCGCGGGCGCCGCCGCCAACCGCCCCGCAGTGCGCGCCCGGCCCGCGGGGCGGGGCGGGGCGGGGCGGGGCCGCGCGCCCCGGCTCCGGAGGCGCCCGCCCCTTGCAGCTCCCCGCGAGCCGCCGTTCCCTTAGGAACCGACTGCAGGGCTGGGCCTCGCTCCCGCCCCTGGCGGGGGCCGGGGCTGGGTCACTCGGGGACGAGAAGCTCCCCGGGCGCACCCGCTCCCGGCCCACCCCCGGCCTCCGCCTCAGCTGCCGGGAGGAGGAGCCGGTGCCCGCGCGGAAACCCGGCCGCCGCCCTCCTCCCGCCCGCAGCCCCCGGGGGGCCCCGGCCGAGCCCTCGGCGCTTCCCGCCCACGCGGCCCGCGGGACCTCAGACCACCCGTCTCTCCCCGCAGCCGCGGCGCCCCCTCCGCACGGCTTCCGGCAGCGCCGGCCCCCGCGCGCCGCCGTCTCCTAGGGTTCCCAGACGTGTGCAGCCCCCACAGGCATCGGCTCCAGACGCGCGGCCCCCACGGCCTGCGCGGCCCCCGCGTCTCGCGGTCCCAGCCGCGGAGTCCTGCTTCCCACCCTCCCGCCCCCTCCGAGGGGTCGTCAGCAGGCGGCCACCTGCCGCCGCCGGGGATGGAGGGGGCTCCCCTCCCGGCGTCTGCTGCGGCCGGCTCGCCACACTCGGTGGTCGCTGAGCCCGCGCGTGCCATCCCCGGCGCCGCCGCCGGGCGCCCCCTCCCCCGCCCCGGGCTGTCTGCGGAGCAGCCGGTTCCCCGAGGTCCTGGGCTGGCAGCCCGTGTCCTGCAAGCCTCAGCCCAGACCCCCACCCCCACCCCACAAAGTGGCAGCCCCTTGCTGAGGACACGCACCCCCTCCCCCGAAAGCTTGCCCGCTTCCACCCCGGGTCTCGTTCCTGATCCCGACTGGGGCGGCCGTGCCCGGTGCCAGGTGCAGGGTGGTCCCCTCCCCTAACCTCGCAGCAGAGCGTCAGCCCTCTGCCCTCGCCCCCCACTCCTCCTCCCCGTCACCTGCCGCCGTAGGTGTCCCTGCGGGGCAGCCCCTTCCCCTCCTCTCCACACCTAGAGTAAGCGCGCTCTCCCCTGGGTCCGCCTCGTGACCCTCCCGCGACTCACGCCCCGCACCAGTGCCCACTGGCTGCAGGCAGGACGCCCCTCCCTCGCCCCCCGACTCCGCGGCAGCCCCAGCTCTCAGGCGTGGCGGCTGTCAGGGGCTCGGGGTTCGCGCCCTCGCCGGTCCCCAGACACGGCGCAGCGGGGAAGCACCGGGGGCATCCTCAGGTGACTCACCGGGGCCTGCTGGAGGGAAGCGCCGAAGTTGAGCATGTCTGGCTGCCTGGCCGCCCGCGGCGAGCTGACTGCCTGCGAAGCTGCTGGCTCGCCTGGCCTCAGACCGACGCGCAGAGCCACTCGACGCCGCTCCCGCCGCTGCCCGCGCCGCGCGCCGTCTGCCCCCCTCCCCATTCAGGTAGCCGCTCCGCCTGCCCCGCGCCGCGGGCGGGGGCGGGGGCGGAGCCTGCCGCCGGCCAATCAGCGGCAAAGGTGTGTGAGGCGCCGACCAATGGCCTTGCGGGACCACGCGTGATCAGCGGCTGCCCGGCGGCGTGAAGCTGTGTCAGTGGAGCGTGTACACAATCCCCGGCAGCGTGTTCCCTCGGCCCTGCCCCGGGGAACTCCCGCGGCCACCTGACTCGGTGATGCCCTCGCCCTCGCCCACCCCTCGCCGCCCCGGCCCCCGCCCCGGCCGAGGGGGCGGTGCCGCGGGCGGGCGCCGGACGGGGAGGCGCGGCGCGGCGGCGGCGGCGGCGGCGGGCCGGCCCCACGTGGGGGTGGGGAGGGCCGCCCGCTCCGCCCCGTCCCCGCCACGCCGGGCCCCAGCTCAGCCCGCCACGGAGTGGGCGGGACGCCGGGCGAGCGGGCGGGGGAGGCGGCGGCTGCAAGCCAAGGGGCTGGAGCCAAGAGATTTGCCTTGGAAGCGCCATCCTCGCGCGCGTCTGGCGAGAACGCCGAGCCCAGTGACCGACTGAGCTGCAGTTCTGGGTCGTTTGCTGGGTTTTGCCTCAGCGGGTCGTGGGCGGGTGGCGCGCCAGGGAGGAGGGCGGAGGAGCCCGGGCACGCAGCGGCCACCTGCTCCCGCGCCCCCCGCCCACGCCGAGCCGCCGGCGTGGGCGCGCCCTCCCCCGCCGCGCTGCAGGCATCCGTGCTCGGCCTGCCCCGCCCATGCTTCCCCCGGGGCCTCCGAGGGGTGGCGCGGGGACTGCGGGAAGCCCCGGGAACTGGACCAATGGCGTGCCGGGGAGCGTAAACCGGACTTTTCACCCGTCTCTGGCGCCGACGCTCGGCGGCAGGATCGCGTTGGAGCTCGGTGTAGTCGAAGTTTAAGTCGCAGCCCGCAGCTGTTTCAAAGGGAGACGCCCGCCCACTCTCCCCTCGCCAAAGGCCTGCCTGGAAGCCGCCGTGGACACCGTCTGGGAAGGGGTCTCCTAAGGTGTCCAGGCTCCCGCAGGAACACGCCTGCCAGGTGCTGGCCACGACAAAGGCTTGCGGTCCCAGAATCGCCGCCACCACCCCCCAGCCACCGTGCTCTGACCCTGTCGGAGGCGGGCCGGCGTTCAGAACAGGAAACCGGTGTGCGTGCCGCCTCGGGGCCGGGGGCTCTGCTGCGGTGCCCTCGGCTCCCCGTCTGTGCCTGTTCACAGCAGCTTTTGTTGCAGAGGGGGCCAGTGACAGGCTGAACACGAGGCAGGAGCCCCTGAAGGACCCCTTTCTCCCCGGTGAAACCAAGAAACTGCTAAGGCTCGGTTAGCCGGCGACAACAGTACCGAGGATGCCATTGGCCAGGCCAGGGGGGCCCCGGGTGGAAGGGGCTGAATGGCCTCCTGTCACTGCCCCTGCTGGCTGCTGGAGGCGTGCCAGCTCTGCCGCCCAGGCAGCTCCCCAGCCCCTGCCGCCGTCTGCTCGGGTGTCCCTCCCTGCAGACTTCCTTCCGCCCGGGCTGTTCCATCCTGTTGATCTGAGCCCAGGCGCTGGAGCAGCTGGGGGGTGGGGGGCACCTGCTGCAGGCAGGAAGCTTGCCTGTGTGCGCCCAGCCCTGGGCCTGCCTGCCTTCCTTCCTGTCAGGGAGCCGCCCCCTGGGCTGGCCCCAGCCGGACGCTTCAGGCCTGAGTGTGGGGCTGCTAGCGCGGGGTCCCAGCGTGCTGAGAGGCAGCAGAGGGAGAGCTGCAGGACAGGAGAGAGAGGCAGTGCCTGGGGCAGTGGTATCGGCAGGATGGATCGCTGGAGATTCAGAGCCAGGTGTCCCACAGGGACCTCGGAGTCACAGAACCCAAACTCGAGTGGCTGCTGCTGCTCCTTCCTGTGGACCCCTCGCCTCCCATGTGGCCTTTGCCTTCCCCCTCAAGGTCCTGATTCCCGTTGGCGCCCAGGTCCCTTATGTCCACTCTTCAAATGCTGCTGCAGGTCAGTCTGCCATCAACTCTTGCTGAGATTGAACAATCTGTGATTCCCCCCCCCCCAACTTCCACCCACACTCCAGCTGGCTTTCCAGTGCCCGACGTCTACACAGAGAGCAGAATCCCTTTATTGAAGTCATGATCCAATCACAGCAGTCCCCATGTAAATCCGATCCTGGCTCCTGTCGCCAGGCCAGGAGATAAAAGGCCGTGCTGTTCTGAGCTGCTCGTTCTGCTCCCAGCTGCTCCTTTGGACAGGCTGGACACGAGTTCCCCAACAAGTCCCTCCAGCTCACCTTTCCACCGGGACTACCTCTGGCCCACAGCCACAGCTTCTGTATATCCTCATCTTCACACCATGTCCTCATCCAGGAAGTAGTTTCCATTACCTCCCTTCGTGCACCCATTCCATTCCAAAGGATGTTTGTGGAGCACCTACTATGTGTTCTAGGCGCCGGGACAAGAACGGTGAACTATTCAGGCCAGGTCCCCGCTCATAGAAAGCTTAGATGGGGAGACAGACACGGAGACCACACACGTGCACTATCTGTGAAGGTAAGATCAGTCTCCGCAATGCATGGGTGATGTTACTGTGCCTAGGGAACTGGTTTGGTTTGAGAGAGAGAAGTCTGCCTTCGGGAGGAAACTTGAAGCTGAAAACCTTCTGAGAGGATAAGCAGATCCAGGGCGAGTCCACGAAAGTGCAGTGAGCAGCTGAAGCCGGGTCCTGCGGCAGGAAGGGCGGCGCTGGAGGTGTGAGGGTGCCGGGCATGGGAGGGCCCGAAGCTGCAGAGTGAGGCCAGAGGAGCCAGACGACTGCGGGGTTATGGGTCATGGGGTGAAACGTGGATTTTCTATTTGCAAGGGGAGGCCATGTTTTTCTCGGGAGAAACACGTTTTTCTCCTTAGTGGCCCCTTTGCCTTCTTGGCTTTTGAGGTTTTTGCTCCCTTGCCCCTTGGTTGAAGCCTTCCTTGATAACTCCAACATGAGTTCATTCTTCTCTGCTTACACACATTGTTCCGTCGCCACACCTTATGCTGGGCGTGGAGCACTTAATCACATCTTATTGCAAGATGTAGTTTACTAATTACTGTCCACACTCCACCCAGATCTGGGCTCCTTCAATATGGTGGCCATATCATTATGACTTGAGGATCCAACATCTAATTTGTATTAGGCACTCCCGGACTTTTTTTTAAGTTTTAAAAATATTTTATTTGGGCGGGCACCGCGGCTCAATAGGCTAATTCTCCCCCTGTGGTGCCAGCACACTGTGTTCTAGTCCCAGTCGGGGCACCAGATTCTGTCCCGGTTGCTCCTCTTCAAGGCCAGCTCTCTGCTCTGGCCTGGGAGTGCAGTGGAGGATGGCCCAGGTGCTTGGGCCCTGCACCCCATGGGAGACCAGGAAAGGCACCTGGCTCCTCGCTTTGGATCAGCGAGATGCGCCAGCCGCAGCGGCCATTGGGGGGTAAACCAACAGAAAAAGGAGGACCTTTCACTCTGCCTGTCAAAAAAATATATATATATATTATTTGAAAGGTGGAGTTACAGAAAGACAGAGAGAGAAGAGAGACAGAGATCTTCCATCCCCTGATTCTCTCTCCAAATGGCCATAATGGCCGGGGCTGGGCCAGGCCAAAGCCAGGAGCCAGGAGCTTCTTCTGGGTCTCCCACATGGTGCAGGGCCCCAAGGACTTGGGCCATTCTCCGATGCTTCCCCAGGTACATATTAGCAGGGAGCTGGATAGGAAGTAGAACAGCTGGGATTTGAACCAGCACCCATATGGGATGCTTGCACTGTGGGCCATGGTTTTAACCCACTGCACCACAGCACCAGCCCCCACTCAGATTTTTTTCCTATGGGGAAATAAAACTAGGTTGTCTTTAAAGATCCACTGGGGTTATAGACAGAATGTGGGCAAATGCCTAGTTAGAAGTGTAAATCCTTCTATACCTTTCCTGTAGCTCATTTTATTGGGGGTCCAGATGTGGAAAATTATCATCTTGGGCATGGATTTAAGTTCAAGCAGCACTTAGGACAGATGTTGACTCTGCTGATGGGGCTGGTTTCTCCCTTGATCAGAATAGCAAAGAGGGGGCCAGCGCTGTGGTGCAGTGGATTAAAGCCCTGACCTGAAGCACCGGCATCCCTTATGGGCGCTGGTTCTAGTCCCGGCTGCTCCTCTTCCGATCCAGCTCTCTGCTATGGCCTGGGATAGCAGTAGAAGATGGCCCAAGTCCTTGGGCCCCTGCACCCACATGGGAGACCCAGAAGAAGCTTCTGGCTCCTGGCTTCAGATTGGCGTAGCTCCGGCCGTTGTGGCCATCTGGGGAGTGAACCAGTTGATGGAAGACCTCTCTCTCTGTCTCTACCTCTCTCTGTAACTCTGTCTTTTAAATAAATAAAATCTTAAAAAAAAAAAAAAAAAGCAAAGGGAAGGGGGCCTCAAGTGTAAAGATTGTTCTGTTCTGTTACAGATGTTGGAACACACTGCACCCTTCACTCCCTTCACTCGTGCAGACATTTGAACCCCAAAGTCTTAAGTTAAGGGTTAATGGATTAATGATAATGATTGATGGACCAGAGTGGAGGCTTGATTTGATTCTGGCTGTCGGGACATGATTGGATTGGATTAAGCTGATGAGCTAGAGACCACACAGAGGATGGAAGAGCTGCTCCTTGGCTCTCTGTGTACTGGCTCACCCTGTGGTCACTCCTCATATACACTTCTCCATTACCAGCCTCCATCAGGGACCAGACAACGGCGCCACCCACTCTTGTGCTGTGCACCTCCAAACTGGAAGTCAGAACAAACCTTTCCTTCCCCAAAAGCTCCTCTCAGGTGTTTTAAATTAATGAGCGCGGACTACGACATCATCCTCCCTGCCGCTTTTCCGACAATGGGCTCCTCTCATTCATTCACTCGTTCTCTTCCCCACCCTATGCCAGGCATTAGCTGTACACTTGAGGAGCATTCATAAAAGCGAAATAGTTCCTGGGCTGAAGGAGCTTCCAGGATGGTGGGAGACGTGAATAAGTGAGTTAGCCATCACCATAGCCCAGTAAATGCTGAGATGAGGGCATGGACGGGCAGGCCTGGGCACGAGTCACGGGAGACTCGCCCCATGGATCTCTAAGCTGGGGAATGGAAGGGTGCAGGTGCAAAGCATTGAGACCCAGGGCTGCAGACTTTACAGGATGAGGAGCTTAGGCTGTTAAGGAAAGCTGCCCAGAAGGTAAACATTTATCCTAAGGGCCATGGAGACTGCCAGATGGGATTTGGTGGCCTAGGAAGCTTCTTCTAGCCCTGTGTGGACAACGGGCCAGAAGGGTGGGGTCTAACACCAACAAGACGCTTTCGTGGTAATATAGGCAGCTGAGCTGAGGGCTGGCCTGAATTCAGGATGTGGAAAAGAGCTGCCAAGAGCAGGCAGGTTCTGGCCGTTGGTTGGTGTGGGTGTGAGGCAGAGGCGGGGGACGGAGGAGGATTGCCAGAGCCTGGCTGCATTCCCTGGGGGAAGCAGGACGTAGGCTTTGGTGCAGAGGAAGAAAATGCAAAATTTGGTTTCGGACATGCAAAGCTGAGGTGACCGTGGGGGTGTCTAGGAGGTGGTTGCCTTTGCATTTCTGGGTCTTAGGAGGGGGATGTGTGGGCTGGAGATGAAGATGTGGGAGTCTTCAGAGTATAGGGGGCAGTTGAAGCCAGGGCGATGGACAAATCCCCTAGGAAGCAGAAGATAATTAAGGGTGGCCTTGCGGGGAAGCACAGGGGACCGGGGGAAGCACAGGAGACGGGGGGATGGAAGGCGGCAGGCAGGTGGCTAGGGATGTCCCAGCAAGGACTTCCTTCCTGGATGTCGCCCTCAGGACTCTATGGCCTAGTGGTTCCTAGAGTGGCCTGGAGGAACACACAAGGGCTGATTCTGAAAGTGAAAGTGACAGATGGAGTAGGAAGAAAAAAATCCCCTCTAAAAACTGGTGATTATTCACTATTTTCATTATACGATTTGCTGTGTTTTTAAGCTCACGAAAAGATTCTTTCCTATCTTGAATTCTTTATATTGCGTAAGTTGTTTCTAAAGATGGCTGCAGCACCCACCCTACCCCGCCCACCCCAGGTCACAGAGCCCTCTCCCCCTTAGCCATTCCAGCGTGGAGAGGTGAAGGCAGCTGGTCTGGGACGGCAGAGCCTCCTGGGACCCTCCAGCTGTGACACAGGGCCAGCTGACACCACATGGAGCAGAGGTGAGCCTGCCCTGCTGAACTCTGACCCCTGGGACCCCGGACAAGAAATAGAAGAGCAGCCCCAGGAGCGCTTCCTTCCTCCCCTGCAGCCCACCGCCCGCCTTAGAGGAGTGTGGGTTTGGCGGTGGTTTGTTGCTCTTCAGGAGGGAGTTGAAATGTTGGGTGTGTGCTTTAACCCTGAAGGAACAGCCACCATTTTCAAAATACTCATCTTACGAGTACTTAAAAAAAAATAAAATACTTGCAAGAAAGCCCCAGGAAGGAAGATTAGAAAAACTGCTCAAGTGGAAAAGGAAGGAAAATTGGAGGGAGAGAAAAATTGTTTGACTTAGAGAAATGGGAAGTGGAGATCTGGAAGAAAAGTGCCCCACCCCACCACTCCGCACTGTCCTGAGCACTCTGGGATGGGAAGGAAGAGAGGTTGCCTTGAAGGAGCACCCGCATGCTCCAGTGGCTTCTGTTCACTAGGAAGGCGGAGGCCCTGGGAGTGGGCCTTGAGCCTGACCGTCAAGACATGGAATCCCTCATCAGAGACCTGGGGTCGGTTGTGATGCTGGCTCGGACTTCAGCTTCCCACCAATGCAGACCCTAGGAGGCAGCGATGGTGGATGCCTTGCCATCCGTGTTAGAGACCTGCGCTGGGTTCCTGGCTCCCAGCTTCAACCCTGCCCAGGCTCAGCCATTGTAGGCATTTGGGGAATGAACCAGCAGATGGGCTGTCACTGTCTCTCTCCTTTTACCTGTGTCTTTGTCTGCTTTACAAGTGAATAAATAAGAACATGGAGGCTTTCATTTGACCCACTTTATAAGTCCATGATATATCCTAGCACTTGAAATTAAAGATTTTTTTGGTTATATGTATATTCCACCACTCTCCATTCTGCTTTTTATCTCCCAAGAGGTGAGAAGCCAGTTAAATGCTTAAATGGCTCTACAGGGCTCTGCAGTAAAATGCAGTTGTTGAAAGTTTTGATTTTCATGTAATAAAAAGAGCTACATTGTCCTATTATTTAAGCAAAAATAAAACATGCTGATCAGGGGGCTGGCACTGTGGCATAGCATCCCATATGGATGCTGGTTCTAGTCCCGGCTGCTCCACTTCCAACCCAGCTCTCTGCTATGACCTGGAAAGCAGTAGAGGATGGCCCAAGTCCTTGGGCCCCTGCACCCACGTGGGAGACCCGGAAGAAGCTCCTGGCTTTGGATCAGCCCAGCTCCAGCCATTGTGACCATTTGGGGAGGATGGGAGACTTCTCTCTCTGCTTCTGCCTCTCTGTAACTCTGCCTTTCAAAATAAATAAATATTAAGAAAAATTTTGATCATCGAAAAGAAAATAAAACTTAAAAAGGGAATACAAAGATGAAAGTCTCCTGTAGTGCCACTACACAGCTTTAACCACCATTAACGTAGATACTTTCAGACTCTCCTCTCCCTACCTTCTCACTTTCTCCTCTCTTAGAAAACAGACAATTTTGTAACTTTTTTTTATAGTGATGTATTGTAAAGGTCTCTGCACATTGGTACTGATAAAGGTAGGGTCCTTCAGTGACTGGTTACACCTGAGTCCCCATTTTCTCTGAATAGTGCCGGTTACAAGCTCCTGGTGATCTCGCCCAGTGCCAGGGTGTAAAGCAGGCGTGGTCCTTTCTGGAGGCCGAACATCTTCCAGCTTCTGTGTGAGTTGTCCTGAAGGTTGGAACAGAAAGCTGACAGGAGGAGGAGGAAGCAATGAAGCTGTGGCTGGTGGTCTCTCTCCAGCAGGAGCCATTTTTTAAAAGTTTAATTTCATTTTACTTGTTCATGTATCAGCAAGTCAGAATTACAGAGAGGCAGAGGAATAGAGAGAGAGAGGAAAACAGAGAGAGAGAGAGAAAGAGAGAGAGAGAGAGAGAGAGAGAGAGAGAGAGAGATTCCATCTGCTGGTTCACTCCCCAAATGGCTACAGTGGCCAGAGCTGGGCAGATGCGAAGCCAGGACCTAGGAGCTTCTTCCAGGTCTCCCATGCAGGTGCAGGGGCCCAAGCACTTGGGCCATCTTCCAATGCTTTCCCAGGCCATAGCAGAGAGCTGGATGGGAAGAGGGGCAGCCAGGACTAGAATCGGCACCCATATAGGATGCCTCCACCTATACTGCTACACCACAGCGCTGGCCCCAACAGGAGGCATTTTAAACTGAAATCTGCAAGTTGAGAAGATCTTCCAGAAGGGCAAAGGTCATACAGTTCTCCCATGGGGTTCTGCTGCTCCAGCTCCGGCCAAGCCTGGCTGTGTAATGGAGTGCAGTCTCAGGAGACTCATCGTAGGGCAGATATTAAGATACCACCTGGGACGCCTGCATCTTGTTTCGGGGTGTCTGCGTTCATGTCCTGGCTCTGCTTCTCGTTCCAGCTTCCTACTAGTGCACACCCTTGGGGGGCAGCAGATGATGGCTCAAGGACTTGGGTCCCTGCCACCGTGTGAGAGACCCAGATGGAGTTTTAGGCTCCTGACTTTGGCTTGTCCCTGCCCTGGCTGTTGCAGGCATTTGGGGAATGAACCATGAGTGATTTTTTATCTCTGTGTCTGTCTCTCTGCCTTTCAAATGAAGTGAAAGATACATTTAAAAAAATCCTTTGTTTCACTCCTGAAGACAAACATGTAGTCCTTTCGGTTTAAAGTGCTTGGTTGTCACCAACAACAGATATTAAACAAACCTGGGAGGTGACCCAAACAACCCTTAATGACTTAATGACAAACAGCATGGAGGCTGTGATGAAGGTTCTAGCATCTGGAATGGTGCTGTCACCGTGAATGAAGCTTGTTAACGCCTTCTCAGAAAAAAAAAATGTTTTTTAAGTTCATAAAGTGAAATTTCATAAGAAAATTCAAAGGAAAACATTGCACTTATTACTTAGCAAGAGAGTTACTAGTTTATCAGCAATAAGATAGTGGTGCAGTGGGTAAGCCCACCGCTGCCGTGCCAGCCTCCCGTATGGTTCAAGCCCAGCTCCCTGCTGACGCGGCTGGGAAAGCAAAGGAAGACGACCTGAGCGCTCGGGCCCTGCCACCCACTTGGGAGACCTGGGTGGAGTTCCAGGCTCCTGGCTTCTGGGGCCATTTTAGGGGAGTGAACCAGCAGAGGGAAGATTCTGCCACTCTGCCTTTGAGACAAATCTTTTTTTTTTTTTTTAAAGATTTATTTATTTATTTGAAAGAGTTACACAGAGAGAGAAAGAAAGAGAGAGAGAGAGGTCTTCCATCCACTGGTTCACTCCTCAGTTGGTCGCAACGGCCGGAGCTGCGCCAGTCTGAAGCCAGGAGCCAGGAGTTTCTTCTGGGTCTCCCATACGAGTGCAGGGGCCCAAGGACTTCAGCCGTCTTTTACTGCTTTCCCAGGCCATAGCAGAGAGCTGGATCAGAAGTGGAGCAGCTGGAATCAAACCAGCGCCCATATGGGATGCCGGCACTGCAGGCGGTGGCTTTACCCACTATGCTGCAGCACCGGCTCTAAGACAAATCTTAAAAACACATAAATAAACAAGAATAAAATGGTGATTTAGCACATTGGTGCTCCCCTAGCACATTTAATAACGAGATCTGGTGTGGGTCTAATAATTAAAGACATGGAAGTTGTGACGAGCATAGCAAGAGCCTGAGACATGTAGCGGTGATCATACACTATGGAAATTAGGGACTTCTATTTCTATTAGGGACAAAGTGATTTCTGTTAGGGACAAAGTCATGGGCCCTACCAAGGCCAACGTTTCCAATCGTTTTTGTGAAGAAAATGCCAAGTTCTGGTTAGAGGTTGGTGAAAGTAAAATATATGAATTCCTTTTTCTATCCAATCTCACAGACCACCCTGAATTTTATGTTCAGATGCCTGTGGAACCTGGGATCCCCAGATTAAGCCCCCCTGCTCACCCAGCTCTCATAGACAAAACGGAACTTGGTCAGCTTTGCTGGCTGAAGATCTAGTAGTCACTCTGCCACAGTCCATTCAGGCTGCTGCCACCAAGACTGGGTGGCTCATTTGTCACAGTTGAGGGGGCTGGGATGTTCAAGGTCAAGGCGCCGGCAGGATCAGCCTCTCCTGACAGCCGGCCTTCTCACGAGTGCGCCCCTTCCCCACGTCCCTGCGTGGTGCGAACAGCAAAGGCGCTCCCTGGGGCCTATTCATAAGGTGCTGATTCTCATGACTTCTGCACCTCCCACGACCGTCACCCACGGGTCAGGAAGTCAGTGTCCAGCGTGTGGGGGACACAGATGTCCAGACCACAGCACCATCCTACTCAGTGCTCACAAAGGGAGAGCAGAGAGGCTGAGGTTGAGCCCTGGTGAAGCGCTGCTTGGTCTTAAGCAAAATGTTTGCCTCCTCGAAGATGACGAAACCAGAGCCCATGTCTCCGGTGGGCCTGGCCTCAATCGGGAAGGGGCTCTTCCTTTGGGAGTGAGGGAAAACGGGGTGTGGGGGAGGGGAGAGATGCAGAGTATGACTTGAGAGGCAGCTGCAGAGTCTGGCATTCTGTGCCAGGCTCCTCTGGGTACTTTTGGCCAGTCTGCCTCCATTTCCTCAACTGTCACGTGGGAGTTACGTAGTGAATATGCTCAGAGAGGTCAGGAAGAGGTTGAGTAAGACCATGTACGTGACAGTATTTGACAAGGACTGAAGCAGTGTTTCTCAAACTCGGTGCAGAGCACCCCTCAGGTCTTGCTGAAAGTGTGTTCTGGGGCCAGCATGGTGGCAACCCTGGCAGCATCGCAAATCAAGTCCTGGCCACTCTGCTTCGGATCCAGCTCCCTGCTGATGCGCCTGGAAAGGCAGCAGAAGATGGCCCACGTGCTTGGGTCCCGCCTCTCACATGGGAGATCAGGATGGAGCTCCTGGCTTCAGCCTGGCCTGATCTGACTGTTTTGGCGGTCTGGAGGGTAAGCAACAGATGGAAGATCTATCTCTCTGTCACTCTGCCTTTCACATAACTAAATAAGTAAATCTTAAACAATTTAGTCCTTTCAGAAAAAATAAAGGAAAAAGTAGGTTCTGAACCAGTAGGTCTGGGTCAGGCCCAAAGATTCTGCATTTCTGACAGGCGCCTCAGCTCACTAGGCTAATCCTCCACCTGCGGTGCCGGCACACCGGGTTCTAGTCCAAGTTGGGGCGCTGGATTCTGTCCCGGTTGCTCCTCTTCCAATCCAGCTCTCTGCTGTGGCCTGGGAGTGCAGTGGAGGATAGCCCAAGTGCTTGGGCCCTACACCCGCATGGAAGACCAGGAGGAACCACCTGGCTCCTGCCTTCTGATCAGTGCGGTGCATCGGCCGTAGCAACCACCCCACCACGTGACCCAAGGAGAATGACAGTTGATGAGGAGGCAGCCACAGCTTATGAGATGGGGCCAGGCTTTGCTCAGCAAGACACCGGGTCTCACAGCCAAGTCAAATAATCCTTCCGATCAACTCTGTGTGGACTAACCAGGCACGGGGGCTGGGAGCAAACACTGCGTGGAATATTTGTGCAAACGAACGACGTATGGCCAGCAAACCCCTTGCACTGGTAGTGCTGTCTCAATCTTTGCATGTGCTGGCTTTGGGTTTCTGAGTCACCGCATCCCTTCCTGGGCAGTTCGGAAGATCCCCTTTCCCCTGGATCTCCCGAGGTGAAGATGGTTCCCTGTGACCGCTGCATCTACTCTACACTGCTAAGAACAGCCCAGAACAGTGCAGCCGAATACGTGTGAGATGCAACTCGGACGCTGCTGGAGGGAGTGTCGGCTGGTTCCGCATCTCACCAAAGCCATCTGGCAGTTGAGATGAAGCATGCACATGCCCTTTGACCGGTGATAAATTCTGGAATATATATTCCCAGGACATTCTCCCACAGGTCCATAAGGAGGCACATCACGGGACTGCTGGGGTAGCTATGGGAGGCAGCCTAAATTGTTAACACTGGAGAAAAGGACTAGTAAAAAAAAAAAAGCAGATGTGCATTAGTTAATACTAAGTAGCAGTGCAAAGCAACCAACCGGATGTACACAGCAACATAGATGGAGCTTGAAAACCTAGCATTAGGGGAAAATCAGAGGAAACACAACAGGATTTATAGCAGGTTAGCATTTCTGTAAAGACACATTATGTTATATACCTTTTGCAAGAAGGTACTGCTGGCTCACACAAGGGCTCCATTTGCTAGGAGTGTTGCCAAAAAAAATAGCCTCAAGTGGGAGTTGCTGAGAGAGAAGCTTTGTTTACTTGTGACAAGAAAAAGAAACAGTGGAGAAGTATAGGTCCCTACAGAAACTGCCTCTCTGAGCAGTTTGCTAGAGTTTTTCTATCAAGGGTTTGGGGCGTGTCCAGGATACAGACAAGGGGGAGCAGTCGCCTCCTTCCTGTTTGCATTCTATACATGCCTGCGACTGTGACAAACTTGGGATACATATTCGCAGGACACTCCCCCACAGGTCCGTGGGACATTGGTCAGGGGATTGCTTAGGGTGCCTGCTGGAGGCAGCCTAAGTAATCTGTTCAAAATTGGGACTCATGGGGCCAGCATTGGGGTGCAGTGGGTAAAGTTGCCGCTGTGACACCAGCATCCCATTTGAGCACTGGTTTGAGCCCTGGCTGCTCCACTTCCACTACAGCTCCCTAGTAATAAGTGCATGGGCCCCTGCACCCATTTGGGGGACCCGGATGAAGTTCCAGGCTCCTGGCTTTGGTCTGGTCTAGCCCTGGCTGTTGTGGCCATTTGGGGAGTGAACCAGCAGATGGACGATCTCTCTCTCTGTTTCTCTCTCTAACTCTGCCTTTCTGATAATTTTTTTTTTTTTTTGACAGGCAGAGTGGACAGTGAGAGAGACAGAGAGAGAGACAGAGAAGAAGGTCTTCCTTTGCCGTTGGTTCACCCTCCAATGGCTGCCGCGGACGGCGCACCGCGATGATCCTAAGGCAGGAGCCAGGTGCTTCTCCTAGTCTCCCATGGGGTGCAGGGCCCAACACTTGGGCCATCCTCCACTGCACTCCCGGGCCACAGCAGAGAGCTGGCCTGGAAGAGGGGCAACCAGGACAGAATCCGGCGCCCCGACCGTGACTAGAACCCGGTGTGCCGGCGCCGCAAGGCGGAGGATTAGCCTATTGAGCTGCGGCGCCGGATCTGATAAATTTTCAAAATACTTTTTAAGCAGCTGTGCCTCGGGCTGGTTTGTGGCAGCATTGGTGATTCCTTGTTTGTGGGCCTCTCTGAGCCCAACACTGCAAGATAAGCATTCCTGGAGCAGCCTCCAACAAACAAGCTCTGGTCAGTCAACTCAGGTCCTCTGGTCAGTCAGCTAAGGTCTTGGCCCTGTCCCTGTGGCCCACCCTCCCCCACACATCCTGCACCCTGGTCACAGCAGTCCTATCTAAAGACCTGTTAGACTTATCAGACCAGGTGCTGTGGGGGCGAAAGGAATACAGCTGGGACTTGGAGGTTAAAACAAAAAGTAAAATGAAAGAACTTAGCATGAATTCATTATGAAGTGCTTAACAACTGTGTTCTTAAGTCAATGTTGTTCACCTGAGGTTAGAAAGACGCTGTGTGAAGCTCACACCTCACCCCCTCCAGGGAGCCCTCCCCCCTGACAGCTGTTTGGGGCCCTGGTGCCCCCGCCTATCTGACCTACTCAGCGTTCACTCAGTCTCAGGTCTCCTCCCTACTGCTCCAGCGCCCCATTGCTTTTCCCTGGCTTCTTGCTACTTTCTTCCATTTGCCTTGGGGGGCCCCCCAGCAGACAAGGCTGAGCCGGGAGGTGAACCCTGTTAGGATACGTTAAATCAGGGTTTGTTTTCCCCAGCTGTGGCGACACCATTGCTCTGCTAAGAAAACCTTTGGACAGCGCTTACCTGGGCTTTTGCCCTCCTCTAGCACACACACAGGACATAGGCATCTAGGATTCGCCATGTTTATGGTCAGCTCATGGAAGGTCCCAGCCTGCCTTGCGTGTGCCCAGCTGTCCAGAATTAATCACAGAAGAGGCCCAGCTCTCATCACGTTTGAGCAATGAACCGCGTCCTTTGGCCCCTAAACCAAGAGGCTCCTTGAACCAGCTTGCATGTCTGCTTCACAACTTTAACTGGTAGGAATTTGAAAATGCTTTGTACTATGGTCCTAGAATATGGCACAAAATTAATACATAATAACAGGGGGAGAGTTGTTCAGATTCTCGTATCCTGCAGCATCAAGTGCCATGCATGTTTCTTTCCCCGCCCTTCCGACACCATGGAGTGTGTGCTCCAGAGAGGAACCGAGGGAATCTGGATACCGTGAATTCTTGGATCCCCATGGTTTGGGCCAGAAAGCAGAATCACGCTCTGCGGGCAACGCCCAGGCAGGAAGCTGAGTATGCGAGGTGCTGGTGGCTCAGGCTTCCAAATCGCAACTCCCTTCTGCGCAGGTCTGGGGTGCATGTCCTGCTTGGCTGTTTAGGGTGAAGCTGGTGCTGCTTCGGCTTTGGGAGTAATGGCAACAGGCAGCAGTGGCCTCATGAAAGTCATCAAGTCACCAGGACCTGCGCCTTGGAACGCAGAAGGATGGCCTAGCTCAGGTTACAAGTGGGATGTCCGGATGGGCGCGCTGTCCAGGAGGCCGAGGCGGGGTCGCCTGATCCAGGGTTGGCTGTGTGTCAGCAGGAGCCAGGGCTTTCCGGGAGGGGTCTCCAGCCTTTTTACTTAGATGGATTCAAAGCCAAGCTTAACTAGGGCTTCGGGTCTGAAACAGGCTATTGATTACTTTACACAGGAGGGGAAAAAAGGCTAATTGTATCTATTTTTAGTTTATTTTTTATTTTATTTGAGAGCCAGAAAGAGAGCGAGATGGAGATCTTCCATCTGCTAGTTCACTCCCCAAATGCCCACCACAGCCAGAGCCGGCAGAGACTCCAGGACTTGAGCCATCCCCTCTTGCCTCCCAGGTGCTCATTAGTGGGCAGCCGGGTCGGAAGCGGAGTAGCTGGAACGAAACTTCCACATGGGATGTGGGCATTCCAAGTGGCAGCTGACCACTGCTGCACATGCTGGCCCTGGAAGGTCAATTTACAAATTTGATTTTTCATGGCTGCTCTTCTAGAACCAGGGTCTGACCCTCATTTTTACATATCCAGCGAAGTGGAGAGAAAAGGAAGAGCCAGCTAAGAGGAGAGCCAGCAGTGGTGGAACGAGTTTTTCCAGGGCCTGGTGACAACGTGCTATCGGCACAGCCACAGCCGCAGGCCTTGTCCAGCTCCGAGGTGTGCGGGCGATTGCTCCTGCTGCCGGCCGTCCGGGGTGGAGCCTCAGCCAGCAGAACGTGCAGGAGATCAGAGGTGAGATTTGGGTGTCTGGCTGCTGCCACAGGGGCGGCAGAGTGGGGGCAGTGTGGGTTCCCTCTGTGGCGCATCCAGCTCGGAAGCCCAACTTCTGTCCAGCTGTCAGTGGGCCTGCTCCTCCACCCTGCCCAGCTACTGGGGGCCCAGTCCTCCCACCTGCCTTCGCCGGCTGTCCATAGTCTGAGTTCACATAGTTCCCACCTATTTGGGCATCTGGCCTTTAACAGTTGTTGGGATATGGCAATTCTAGAGAAGAAAGAGGATTAATTGGAAGGAAAAGGTAGGATAGGGGGGAGGGCTACTGTAGAAGGTAATATAGTTCCTTTCTTTAAAAAAAGATTTAGTTTATTTATTTGAAAGAGTTGCAGAGAGAGGTAGAGACAGAGAGAGAGAGGTCTTCCATCCACTGGTGCACTCTAGGAAGCCAGGAGCCAGGAGTTTCTCCTGGGTTTCCCACATGGGTGCAGGGACCCAAAGATTTGGGCCATCTTCTGCTACTTTCGCAGGAGCATTGACAGGGAGCTGGATCGGAAATGGAGCAGCCAGGACTCGAACTGGCACCCATATGGGATGCCAGCGCCGCAGGCCAGGGCTTTCACCTGCTGTGCTGCAGCGCTGGCCCCAGTATAGATCCTTTTGCAAGAGCAGCCTTTAGGAAAGATCACTGTGTTTCACTTCGCTGCACGTCAGACATGTCAGAATCACTTGAGGCTCCTTGTAAAATTGCCTGTTCAGCGCACCCAAGGCCATTTTGCTTGGCAACTCTGGGGGTGAGACCTAGCCATCAGTAGTTTTTTTTTTTTTTTTTACAGGCAGAGTGGACAGTGAGAGAGAGACAGAGGATAGAGAGAAAGGTCTTCCTTTTCCGTTGGTTCACCCCCCAATGGCTGCTGTGGCTGGCGCACCGTGCTGATCCGAAGCCAGGAGCCAGGTGCTTCTCCTGGTCTCCCATGGGATGCAGGGCCCAAGCACTTGGGCCATCCTCCACTGCACTCCCGGGCCACAGCAAAGAGCTGGCCTGGAAGAGGAGTGACCGGGACAGAATCCGGCGTCCCGACTGGAACTAGAATCTGGTGTGCCGGCGCCGCAAGGCGGAGGATTAGCCTATTGAGCCACGGTGCTGGCTGCCATCAGTAGTTTTTAAAGGTCCCTGGGTGATTCCAGGGTGCAGCCCAGGGTGAGAAAGAACCGCTGCTCTAGCCTCAAGAGATGGAGGTGTTTGTTCCAGTCAAGCCGTGAGTAGCGTGGCACAGTTTTCTTACCTGGAATATGGAAAGATTACCTTGAAAATGTTTGACCAAAACCAGTACAATTTTGACCCCCAGGGACTATTTTCTAAAATGGTTTTCTATCTGAAATTCTGCTTTTTGAAGATTTATTAATTTTATGTTTGAAAGAGTTACAGACAGAGAAGGAGAGACAGAGAAAGATCTTCAGTCCACTGGTTCGCTCCCCAAATGGCTGCAACAGGAGCCAGGAGCCAGGAGCTTCTTCTGGGTCTCCCACATAGGTGGCAAGGGCTCTAGTACTTTCCCAGGCGCATTAGCAGGGAGCTAGATCAGAAGTGGAGCAGCTGGAAATCAAACTGGCATCCAAATGCTGGCACTTAAGGCTTTACCTCCTGTGCCACAGTGCTGGCCGCTCTAGCTCTGAACAGTGGACAGTGAGAGAGAGAGACAGAGAGAAAAGTCTTCCTTTGCCTTTGGTTCACCCTCCAATGGCTGCTGTGGCCAGCGCTGCGCCGATCTGAAGCCAGGAGCCAGGTGCCTCTCCTGGTCTCCCATGGGGGTGCAGGGCCCAAGCACCTGGGCCATCCTCCACTGCCTTCCTGGGCCACAGCAGAGGGCTGGCCTGGAAGAGGAGCAACCGGGAAAGAATCCGGCGCCTTGACCGGGACTAGAACCTGGTGTGCCGGCGCCACAGGCGGAGGATTAGCCTAGTGAGCCGGCCTCTAGCTCTGAAATTCTAAAAATCCATTCTAATGGTGATTGAAAGTCAGCTTGAGGGGTGGATGTTGTGGTGCCATGGGTTAAGCCACTGCTTGGGATGTCCTTATCCCATATCAGAGTCCGCCTCTACTTCCGGCCAGATTCCTGCGAACTTGCACCCTGAGAGGCAGCAGGTGATGGCTCAAATACTTGGGTTCCTGCCACCCATGTGGGAGACTTGGATGGAGTTCCTGGCCCCAGCCGTTGCCAGCACTTGGGGAGTGAACCAGTGGATGAAATCTCTCTCTCTGCTTTGCCTTTCAAATAAATAAAAGTAAAAAGTCCAAGGAAAAATGGAGTTACTAAATAAATATTGTAAAGAGGAGAAAGTTAACTTGAGGTTTGAATTCTGGTTTCTTGAAGTTTTTGCTTTGAGAGTTGTTTCTAATCTGACCCCACATGGGTGACAGGTTCCTAAGTACTTGGGCGATCGCGCGCTGCCCTTGCAGGTAGGTTAGAGGGAGCTGGGTGGGAGGCGGAGCAGCAGGACTCACACTAGTACTCTGATGTGGGACGCATCAGCAGCAGCTCCGAAGCTTTGCTATTTACATCTTTTCTTTGGCAGAGCCCACGAGGGACCACTATTCTCAGCTCTCTGTTCTTCAGCTGTGAACTGGTCTGTTTGCTCTTTGTCCATGTCCTTGTTCCCTGATATTACCTTTGGGAACTTAATGAAATCCTATGTCTTGTGCAATGTTGCAGCTTTTCTCTGGAGGAAATTTGCATACTATTTACATTTGGTGAATTTTTAAAATGGCCAGAGACTGACCCACAGAGACCTATTCAGCAGGGCAGTAGCACTGGCGGAGAAGTGATGTCTCTGTAGGGACCAATTTTATAAATGATTTTTTTAATCAGCAAATAGTTTCACTCTCTAGATTCCTATCTTCCAGGAACTGGATAATACCTACTTGAGTCATTATAAATATACATGTACTTATGCCATGTGTCACCTTCTAAACAGAAAAGAGGCAAACTTACGCTGTAAAGGATATAATAGGGGCCAGCGCTGTGCCGTAGTAGGTAAAGCTGCTGCCTGCAGTGCCAGCACCTCATATGGGCGCTGGTTCGAGTCCCGGCTGCTCCTCTTCTGATCTGGCTCTCTGCTATGGCCTGGGAAAGCAGTAGAAGATGGCCTAAGTCCTTGGACCCCTGCACCTGCGTGGGAGACCCGGAAGAAGCTCCTGGTTCCTGGCTTCAGATTGGCTCAGTTCTGGCCGTTGTGGGCATTTGGGGAGTAAACCAGTGAGTGGAAGACCTTTCTCTCTCTCTGTGCCTCTGCCTCTCTGCAACTCTACCTTTAAAATAAATAAATAAACCTTTAAAAAAAAAAGATACAGTAGTTAACTCGAATGACTGCACCTTGCACTTGAACGTGGCCTTACAGCCAATGGTACTGTTTTCTGCACCTGGGTGAGTGGGCCCTTTAGCCCCCTTTTAGTGTCTGAACTCAGAAACCTACATCCCCTGTCTCTACCATGGGCCCTTTTCCCAGATTCCTATTCTGTTCTGTAGTAGCCTGAAGACTGTGTCCTCAGAAAGTGACCACTAATTTTTATGGCTCATCATTGTCTGCTCTGCTCTGCTCTGCTCCCAGCCCGCGACTCTGCCTGCAGCAGCTCCGTGACCGACGTGTGTGAGATCCCAGGTCCAAGGTCCATGTGGTGAATGAGTTGATGTGCGTGCCCCATGCTGTTGGCCGCGTGTGGGCATAGCGACAGGCCTGCACCCATACGTACAGGGCCCTTCTGCTCAGCCCAGGCCGGAGAAGCAGCTCCTTGGCTTCGGACAGGCAGATCAGTGCAAGTGTAGCTCTCCAGCCCAAGCACTGGGACCTCTGGCAGGTGCTCAAACCCCGCACAGCCTGGCCCCACAGCCCTCTGCATCCCCACTTCCAGCGTTCAGATGCCCACCACCTCCCGAGGCATCTTGCTCTATTTTAAGTAATTTTAATTCTGTGAAACTTTATCCCTGTGCCGGGAGGAAACCTTCTTCCATGTAGCCTCCACGCATCGGTGTCCGTCCTGCTGTTGTGGGGCCGCCACTTCAGACACACGGGGTTCCTTTGCAGCGTGGACGCCCCTGGAGCGGTGAGCAGCTCCGTGCTGTGGGCCTTCATCACGACTCGCGCTCTTTCAGTAGGCTGCAGACCCAGAGCTGGGGCATCAAGGAGGCCCAATTAACTGCAGGTGAATCGCAGGCCAGTGGGTCACCTGTGCAAAGCAGGTGCATAATCCTGCAGCACAGGGCGGGGCTGGGGCCTCCCCCCAGCTGCTTACCTGGAAGGTCCTGTGCGGGGGTGGGGGCACTGCTCACTGCCCCTCCTGACTGCTCATGGCTGAGACTCTGGCCGGCTGGCAATGCTTCTCCATTAGTTCCTCTGACAACAGACCTCTCCCTTTACTTCCTGCCTCATACTTTGCTCACAACGGTCCAAAGTCAAGGCGTTGTGGGCTTTGCTTCTTTTTTTTTTTTTAAACTTAATATTTTATAATTTTTTGAGACAACATTTTAAAAATGAGTTATTTATTTATTTAAAAAATAGAGTGACAGAGACATTTTTCATTCACTTGTTCACTCCCCATATGGCTGCAAAGGCTGGGGCTGGGTTGATCCAAAGCCAGGAGCTCCATCCTGGTCTCCCACTTGCGTGCAGGGGCCCAAGGACTTGGACCATCCTCCACTGCTTTCCCAGGCACATTAGCAGGGAGCGGGATCAGAAATGGAGCAGCCGGGACTCGAACTGACACCCAAATGGCACATCGGTGTCACAGGCAGTGTCTTAACCTGCTGCACCACGGCGCCGGCGCCGAGATAACGTGTTTTCATTTATTGTAGTCAGAGGCTTCATGGCTTTACTAAACAGAGGACTCAACAAATATAAAGTGAAAAGGAGGAGGAAAGGAGGAGAAAAGGCAAGGGCTGTAAACAGCAATGAAAGGAGGGGACGTTCAACTTCACTCACAGAGTGAATGTTACAGTAGAACGGACCTGGTTCTCTGAGACATGGCAGGCAGCTGGGTGTCCCGTTAGGCGCGTGAGATGCTGGATACGGGGAGTGGCAGCCTCCCGGGAACCGAAAGCCCCGTACAGGGGAGGTAGGCTCGGGGTGCAGAAGCAGCAGGCAGCCCCCTCGCGAAGCTGAAGGGAGCTTCTGAGCTGGGGAGTCGGGGTGCCCCAGCTATGGGTGCAGGGCTGGAAGAGGACCCAGAGAGGAGTGGGCAGAGGGGCAGCAGCAAGACCGGTGCCAGCCCGAAATCCCCTTCCTAAACCCTGCTGTTGGGTCCCCGATGGAAGCTTCCTCTCTGGGTTCTCCACTCGCCCACGGTCCCCTGAGCATGGGAGAGGTGTCTGCCATGGCCAGGCCATCCCTGGATGCCGCCTCTGACTTCAGAGGCCAGGAGAGGACACGGAGCAGCCGGGTGGCTGGAAGGGTGCATGTGATAACGACCCAAGCTTCGCCCTGGGCGCCAGCTCCATGCACCCTGTGGCTTCTGCCTCATCACAGGCTGGCCATGTCCTCTGCTTGCCCAGAGGACGGACCTCGGACGCACAAAGAGGTTTCAGCCTGCGTCACACAGAGCTGCGCCGTGGACTGCCCGGCAGTCCGCCCCTGCGATCCCAGGCTTGTGCGCTGTGTGCCTGAGGCTGTGACCACCCCTCCAGGCAGGGTCCCAGCCAGTGCTCCTGGAACCCTGGAATCCTGCTCCTGCTCCAGCCTGGTGATCATGAACGGCTTCCCAAGATTCCAAATTCAGAGCCCTGGGGCCTTCCCCACCGGTCCTGATTTCATGCCGCTGGGTAGCGTCAGGTGGCTTTGAAAATGAGTAGGTGTGGGTGGCCATCGTGATTCACCTCACCTAACTGCCTGCTTTCCTGGTCTTCAACACAGTGGTCAGGCTGCACCCCACAGCAGAGTGTACCTCTGCAACGTGAGGCTGGCACTTGACGAGCGTATACACGGGGCGCCCATCAGGTGGCTGGGCTCTGCCAGGGACGGGGTGCATTGTCAGGGGCAGGGCTCCTGCTCTCACGGCAGAGCCTAGCCGAGATCCGCTAGACGCCCTCTCTGCCACCCCAGCACCTTCCTCTCTGCCTGCCTGCCTTTGCGTCTTTTACTTCCAGTTCTTCCAAACTTAAACTTTCAGCACCAGGTCTGTGTCCAATTCATTCTAGACCCCGCCCACCTAGTATGACGGTTTGCACTCAGTAGGTACGTTAAATAAATGCATGCATTCATCAGATGGTTACAGTGTGCCGACTATGTGCAAGGCATGGTTATTGGCACCCAGGTGATGAGGCAGGCAAGCTGAAGGAGACCCTCACTCCAGGGTCACGTCTGTGCACAGCCAGCAGCCGCACCTGGGGGCCTCCTTAAATTTGGCGCTCCAGGTCCCTAGATCTTTGCTGGGGATATGCACGCTGGCCATCCTCTGCCTGTGTCAGTTGTATGTGAGCTGCCCTCCCAGCCAGCCTGTGAAGCCGTATTCTGGGCTGTTCCTCTGACCTCTTCCTGCCCGTCTCCATACTGTTCTGCCTAGTGCAGTGTTTTCCCAGCTCCAGCCCCTGACTGTGTGCATGGGACTCCCCGGCCACACTTGTATCGATTGCAGCTTCTGCTCTGTTGTCCAGAGCCCAGGATGGTTCATCTACTGTGGCACTGAGCTGTCTCGAGACCACACCCTGAACACCTGCTACCCATTGACCAGAGTGGCCACACTAAGCAGCTTGCTGTCATCTGGGCCAGCGTAGGCAGCTGGATTTTTGTTTATGGGAGATCTTTTTTTTTTTTCCCCAAAAGAAACGTTTTATTTAAGGATTACAAACTTCATGCATTTCCTAAGTACAACTTTAGGAATATAGTGATTCTTCCCATCATACCTGCCCTCCCAACCCCACTCCCACCCTTCCTCCTTCTCCTCTCATTTCCAGTCCCATTCTCCACTGAGATCCATTTTCAATTAACTTTGTACATGGAAGACCAACTCTATACTAAGTAAAGAGTTCAACAATTTGTATGGGGAGAACTTTACCGAAAAATACTAACCAATGAAGTAGAAATTGATTTGTTTGTAATTTTTTTTTTTTTATTTGACAGAGTTAGACAGTGAGAGAGAGACAGAGACAGAGAGAAAGGTTTTCCTTCTGTTGGTTCAACCCCCAAATAGCTGCTACGGCCAGAGCTACGCCGATCTGAAGCCAGGAGCCAGGTGCTTCCTCCTGGACTCCCATGGGGTGCAGGGCCCAAGCACTTGGGCCATCCTCCACTGCCTTCCAGGGCCACAGCAGAGAGCTGGACTGGAAGAGGGGCAACCGGGACAGAATCCAGTGCCCATATGGGGTGCTGGTGCCACAGGCAGAGGATTAACCAAGTGAGCCATGGCACCGGCCCCTAGAAATTGGTTTGTAAGTAAGTGACACCAAGTTTATTCAACTTAAGTAACCAATGAACCAAACACAAAACCCCCTCAGCTCCCCCCCCCCCGGGTCAAATGGAAAGAAAGATGGCTCTGTTCGTGTGAGTCACTCTAAACTGGGGACAGGGCTGTCCCCACCCCCCAGCTCCCCATGGCCCCACACTGGGGACTGTTAGGAGCCTCGGTTCCCCACCTGTCCACCTTGTCTCGCCTTCCCTACGGGTGGAGCCCCACCCCTGCCCTGCTGAGGGTACAGTGGAAGGGGTGGATTGGAAGCAGCCATAGGGTCCCTTGCTCCAATTCTGCCACTGACAAACCATGTGACCTGGGCCAGCCCAACCATTTCCAGCCCCTTTCCCTCATCTGTGGGATTATTAGCTGCTCGGCTGCGTCTCCTCAGGATAGCGAGGACCCCCCCGGGATGAAATCAAAATGGCTCATGGGAAAGTGCTTCAGTAAAGCAGGGAAAACTTTTTGCCTTGTGGTCGGTGACACCGTGAGGGGCAGCCAGTTTCCCGGAAGGTGACAAACCAGGGACCAGCCGGTCCAGCTTGCCCTTCCTCTCCTGCGTTCTACATCCGGCCCCTCTGCCCAGGAGGACAGCGGCCCCAGGCCCTTGCCCCGGGGGGAGGGTACTGCACAAGGCACAACTCGCCCCCTTCCCCACCCCCACCCCCGCCCCACCATGACTACCTCCTGGCTGTCTCCATGACACCCTGTGCTCAGGAACATGTTTGTTGAATGAATAAGCGTGAACACAGAGGTCTTACTCTCCTAGAAGTTAAGAGGAGGAGAATGCATGGGGACGGGAGCTCACACAGGGGGCTCCAAGGTGGAGGTGCTATCTCCTGTCCCAAGCTGCAGGGGTTACAAGCTTCCTGTTACCCTGTGTGTCTGTATGTGGCATAGGCTTTTGTTTGTATTCACCATCTGGAGAAAACCCTTCTTTATTGTTATAATCTTTTTAAAGATTGATTTATTTGTTTACTTGAAAGACAGAATGACAGAGAGAGGAAAACAGAGACACAGAGAAGTCTTCCATCCATTGGTTCACTCTCCAAATGGCTGCAATGACCAGGGCCAGGCCAGGCCAGAACCAGTCGCCAGGAGCTTCACCTGGGTCTCCCACGTGGGTGCAGGGGCCCAGACACTTGGGCCATCCTCCGCTGCTTTCCCAGGTGCATTAGCAGGGAGCTGGATGGGAAGTGCAGCAGCCGGGGCTCGAACCAACACTTTCATATGAGAGGCTGGTACTGCAAATGGCAGCTTTACCTGCTGCACCACAACATTGGTCTCTAGTGAAAATATTTTTAAAGCTAATGCAAGAGGAGAAGAGTAGGGAGGAAAAGTACCCCGCAGTGTACGTTGTCAAAGGAAGACAGCACTAGAGTAACTCCTGGTGTCGCTTCTGCCCTAGCACGAAAAGCACCGAATTCACGAAGGTTCTGTGTTTGGGCCAAGCGGGAGAAATTCATGGAAAGATTATATCAGAAACCAAGACTTGGTAGGATCTGCTTTATACACAGAAGAGACAAACAGAGAGCTCTCCCATCCACTGGCTCATTCGCCAAATGCTCACAACCGCCAAGACTGGCCAAGGCTGTGGCTGGGAGTTTGCAACTCAATCCGGGTGTCCTGTGTGCGTGGCGGGAACTCAGTTACTGAAGTCATCGCCTGCTGCCCCCCAGAGCCCGCACTGACGGGAAGCTGGAGCCAGGAGCCGGACCCAGGGAGTCTGCTGCGGAGCCTGGGTCGTACCTACTGGGCTCAAGCCCCGGGGATAAACTTTTTGAGGAGAGCAGTGCTGATTCCCTTGGTTTGAGTCCCTCACCTTTCACTGGGGTGGGGATCACTCCTATGCCTGGTGAATGTGCAGTAAGCCACATGGCCGCTTGGGCGGGGGCTTCCGCCTTCCTCCCTCTGCTGCTGCTGAGTCACTGAGTCACCGAGGTGCCCTCCTTTCCAGGAAGTTCCCGAACCACAGCCGCTGGGCTGAGAGGCTTGGAGCCGCCTGAGCACCACAGTGGCAGCACTTCTCCACTGGGGACATCTGGCAATGTCCGGAGACACTTCTGACTGTCATGGTGGGAGGATGACTGGAGGGTGTCCTGCTGGACTCGAGTGGACAGAGGCCGGGGGTGCCCTGAGCGTCCCACAGTGCCCGGCACAGCCACCCCTGCCACAGTTATTTGGTCTGGAACACCAATGGTGCCACAGTGGACAGGGCCTACTCCGAGGTGTGAAGTGATCTCTTTGTGTCCCACGAGACCCAAGCTCAACCCCAGGCGGGAGCCTGGGCTTCAGCCTCTCACCCTGCACCGTGCACACACACACACACACACACACACTCATGTATACATCTGCATACACCGTGAATCCATGTCTCTACTGCATTTTCATCCATTTGTCCACCTGCTGGGTGTGAGATGCAATGCTTAGCTGGAGATGCACACAGCTAAGCTTCCTGCTCTCAGACAGTTTAACAGTCAGGCACAGGAGAGGGTCATGGATGTTCCCGAGTGTTCCCGAGACAGATGAAGACAGGCTCAGAACAGAGGCTTTCTGAGAACTGGTTATTAGGTGGATCCAAATAAAGGTGCCGACATTTGACATTTTTGCCTGGGGGGTAATCAGTTTTGTATGGTTCACCCAAAATGTGCTTAAACTTAAATACTTTGGTGCGGGTTGGGGGTGATGAGACCCAGAGGAGGAGACATAGGACAGTATCTCAGGTCTTGCCTTCTGCACTGTGTGGTCCCCCCTAAAAACAAGGACCACACTCTTTCCTTCTCTGTACCCCCTGCCCACCCTCCCGTCCCTCAATCCTGCTTCCTGGAAGAGAGTTTTGCATGTAGAAGGCATTGGTAACTTTTTTTAGATTTATTTATTTGAAAGGCAGAGTTACAGAGAAAGAGAACGAGAGAGAGAGAGAGAGAGAGAGATCTTCCAACTGCAAATGGCTGGGCCAGGCTGAAGTCAGGAGGCAGGAACTCCATCTGGGTCTCCCACGTTGGGTGCAGAGGCCCAAGTACTCAGACCATCTGCTGCTGCTTTTCCGGACTCATTAGCCGGGAGCTGGATCGAAGCAGAGCAGTCAGGACTTGAACCGACGCTCATGCAGAATGTTGGTGTCGAAGGCACCAGCCCTGCACTAGTTGATTTTGTTGAGGTCAGGCAGCTGTCTGGCGTGGTGGTTTCACCCCCATGACTCCATATGAACCCTGGAGAACAGTGCTGGAGACCCCATAGATGATGTTTCCCTGGTGGTCATAGTCCACCCATAGCGCCCAGAGCCACAGCCTGCCAGAGGAGCCATTGTGGAAAGGGTCAGGAACTTGGAGCGCAGAGCATAGCCGGTGGCCATGTGTGTGGCCAGGGCCCCCGGGGCAGGGGGTGAGGCAGCCCCACACCTGCCCGGGGCCAGGGCCCGCATTGGGCAGCAGATGGAGGAGGACAGACACTTCACAGCTGGACTCCGAGGTTTGCTGGCCAGATGAATCCTGCGTTCAGTGGCCGGTAAACTAGACAACTGAGCTGCTCGGAGGGCTGGACTCCACGGAGCCTGATAAGGTCTGGCTCCAGATGTCCACCTGGCCTCTTGAAAATTGCCTGGGAGTTCTTTGCTCATTGCCGGTGGTGGGTGTGTGTGTGACCTCTGCTGAGGGTGGAATCTGGTCACCGCCCCTCAGCTCCTCCTTCGAGTCTAGGCAGGGGCTGGAGGCTTCCGGCCAAGAGGAAGATAAGCCCAGGCTAGTCCCGCAGGCCGTCCCCCCAGCTCCAGCTGCATCCTGCATCCTGCAGGCCACTGGTGAGCCCCACGCTGACAGAGACACTGGAGCAAGGAGACCTGAGTCCGGCTTGCCGCCCTGGAGAGCGGGTGCAGCTCCTGTCCCTCCCAAGGTGACCATGACCCCAAGGACATCTGTGCCCGTGGTGACCACCGAAGTCGGAATGCTGTCCTGGCTGGGCTTGGGCTTCAGGTAAAGGAGCTGAGGGTTGTTTTAAGCAAAGGAAGACTTCAGACTGTGGGTGCAGGACTTCTTCAGCCATTCCACGTGCCTACACTTTTTGCTTTACTACGCTCCACAGGGAAAAGCTTTGTGAAAATCTGACCTGCCCAGTGGGGCTTCCACGGTCTCCCCTGGGAAAAGGGATTCGAGCTTGGAAGCCTCCTGTTTGGAGGCCAGAACTGTTACTGTGTTCTTGCTGGTCTTCGGATTTTATTTTTTAAAGATTGATTGATTGATTGATTTTATTCAAGAGGTAGAGTTACAGATAGAGGGAGAGACAGAGAGAAGTCTTCCATCCGCTGGTTCACTCCCCAAATGCCGCAACTGCCAGAGCTGGGCTGACCTGAAGCCAGGAGCCAGGAGCCAGGAGCCAGGAGCTTCTGGGTCTCCCACGTGGGTGCAGGGGCCCAAGGACTTGGGCCATCTTCTACTGCTTTCCTGGGCCACAGCAGAGAGCTGGATGTGAAGAGGAGCGGCTGGGGCTGGAACCGGTGCCCATATGGGATGCTGGTGCCTCAGGTGGAGGCTTAGCCCACTGTGCCACAGCACCGGCCCTGCTGGCCTCCGGACGTTAAAGCACAATTGCTCTGTGAGGTGGGCCCTTCTCAGTGTGCTTGCTTTGTAGTTCTTTCTGCGGAATATGCCATTGACAGAGTTTGGTACTATTTGGTTGTCATCAGGGGGATTTGATTTATGTGAAATTGAATTAAATCACAAATAAGGACAAATTTGCTTTAATTTGTGCTTTCGGACAGAGAGAAACATTCTTTGTTAGAGCCAGCATACATATTAACTCTTTTTTTTAAAAAAAATTTAAATATTTATTTTATTTATTTGAAAGGCAGAGCTACAGAGAGAGGAGAGATAGAGAGAACTTCTATCCGCTGGTTCACTTCCCAAATGGCTACAACGGCTGGTGCTGGGCCAGGCTGATCCTAGGAGCCTGGAACTCCACGCAGGTCTCCCATGTGTGTGGCAGGGGCCCAAGTACTTGGGCCATTTTCTGCTGCTTTCCCAGATGCATCAGCAGAGAGCTGGATGGGAAGTGGAGCAGCCAGGACTCAAACCAGAGCTTGTCTGGGTTGCCAGCTTCACAGGCATCGGCTTAAACTGCTGCACCACAATGCCAACCCCCATTTTCACCTTTTTACAAAATGTTTATTCACTTTTTAAAAATCTATTTGAAAAATATGGACAACGAGAGATCTTCCATCTGCTGGTTCAGATGAGATGACAACCAGAGCTGGGCCAGGCTGAAGCCGGAAGCCAGGAACGCGGTTGGGTCCTCGACTCCTTGAGCCCTTGTCTGCTGCCTCCCGGTTCTGCGTCCCCAGGAACCTGGAATCAGGAGCTGCAGTCAGGACTTGAACCCAGGATTTCCAAGGTGGGACTTGGGCACGGGCACCTTAACTGCGAGGCCCAGCACCTGCCCTGCGGCTTCATTTTTATTGGACATTATTTATTGATTTATTTTGGAGTTTCATTTTTAGTGATTGTGTTAAAGTCTCCAGGTTTTCAGGACAGGGCTTCGGTCTGACTGCTCGTGTTCTCTGCCCTGCGAGAGTCTGCAAATGTTGAATGATCTGTGTTCCCAGCACTGTTTCTATTTTCATTGTTTTTTCCCCAAAAAGCCAGCGTTATAACAATAAATATAAAAGTGGTACTGAGTCCAAATCCACAGTTTGATAAGGGAAGTACACCTGGTGGCTCGTAAGGTCGCTCTAGCCTGAGCAGCGTCTCACAGGTAAAGAGACTGTTGCTGTTTTAATCTCTGACTTATCTGCACTGGAGGCTCCTGGGAATCCTGTTTAATCAGGTCCGCTGTTAGTTGTGAACAGCATTTGAAGGTTTTTCTCCAAAGGCATCAGGGACCATCACAGCAGACTGCTGGAGGTAGCTTAGACCAATTCCCAGGAGTCAGCTGTGGGCATCTCTTCCCAGCTCCGAGCTCAGGTGTCCTGACTTTAGCCCTGGCGTGCTAGTTACACTAGCAAATGCTACAAGCCAGCCCCACCCTCCTTTTTTTTTGTTTCCTGGAGAGTTTAAAATATCTGCTCCCCACCTTCTCCTCCTCCTCCTGAGTAGTTGTCTCAATTTTCAGTTATAGTTTATGTTCCCTATGTCATAATGTGTTTTGAGTGATTTACTTAAATCATACATCCACTGGTTCACTTCCCAAGTGCCTCAATAGCTGGGGCTGGGCTAAGCTGAAGCCAGGAGTCTGGAATTCAATTCGGTCTCCCATGTGAGGGGCAAGGACCCAAGCACTTGAACCATCACCTGCTGCCCCCAAGGGTGAGCATTAGCAGGAGGCTGCATCCGAAGTCGAGCCAGAACCTAAATCCAGACACCCTGATATGGGATGTAGGTGTCCCAAGCAGCATTTTATTTTTTTTAGATTTATTTATGTATTTGAAAGGCAGAGCTACAGAGAGAGAGAGAGGACTTCCATACACTGGTTCACTCCCCTAGATGGCCACAATGGCCGGAGGAGGGCCAATCTGAAACCAGGAGGTTTGCCAGGTCTCCCACACAGGCGCAGGGGCCCACGCACTTGGGCCATCTTCTGCTGCTTTCCCAGGCCATCAGCAGGGAGCTGGATCGAAAGTGGAGCAGCCAGGACTTGAACCTGTGCCCATATAGGATGCCGGCACTGCCGACGGTGGCTTTACCCGCTATGTCACAGCGCTGGCCCTTCAAACAGCATCTTAATGACTACATCAAATAAAAAGATTTATTTATTTACTTGACGGGCAGAGGGACAGAGAAGAGGAATAGTTATTTATTTAAAAATAGTAGCACTGATTTTATTCGTCTCAACTCTATATCCCTTGGCACAAAGCTCAGAGGTTGTCAGTTCTCTCCTGGAGGAAACAGATGGGTTTTAGAGGTAGAAGAGCTGAATTTGAAGCTGATTCTACTTTGAACTGGTGCTTGAATGAATCAGTCAAACTCTCTGAGCCTGGATTTCCTAATTTGTGAGACAGGAAAAATAATCTGCGCCTCCCAGGGCTGTGATGAGGATCTAAGAAGACACGTAGGTGGGGACGTGTGGCGACTACAGCACTGCTCTTCTGTATCAGATCTGAGAATCATCCAGTGGAGAAGGGCGTTACAGGTCAGATTCAACGAGCTCCCCAGTTGAGCCAATCCTGTGGAGCTCCCAGAGCACCAGCCCGGCTCACCCACAGAAGCCAGTGCCAACAGCAGTTCCCTCAGGAATCCATCCTGAGCAGTTCTTGTCCATCTCCCTCTTGGCTGAACATCCAGGCCCAGCCACGCACACACCATCGCACACTGAGACCATTGCAGTGGGCTCTTGCACAGCTGCGTTCTCCGTGCTCCCCGACCAGGCCCTTCTCCACAGCAGTCAGAGTCATCTGTCGTAAAACAAAGCGACTGGTTTGACTTGATGTAACTCCTCTGCAGACTGGCATTTTCAGCCACCTGGAGGGACGGGCTTCTGGGCTGACTCTCTGTGGGACAAGAGAGGCTCTGAAGATCTTAAGACTCTCAGGGCCGGCACTGTGGTGTAGCAGGTAAAGCAGCTGCCTCCAGTGCCGGCATCCCATATGGGAGCCAGTTCTAGTCCCGGCTGCTCCACTTCCCATCCAGCTCTCTGCTAATGGCTGGGAAAGCAGTAGAAGATGGCCCAAGTCCTTGGGCCCCTGCACCTACTTTGGAGACCTGGAAGAAGCTCCTGGCTCCTGGCTTTGGATCGGCGCAGCTCCAGCTGTTGCAGTCAGTTGGGAAGTGAACCAGTGGATGGAAGACCTCTCTCTCTCTCTCTGCCTCTCCTTCTCTCTCTGTGTAATTGTGACTTTCAAATGAGTAAATAAATCTTAAAAAAAGAGAAACTCTCAAAGACAGGATCGTAAAGAATTGGGGGGGGGGTGATGTTGCAACGCTGGAATCAGGTATCAGAGTTCTGGTTTGAGTCCTGGCTCTCCTGCTTCCAAACTTGCTCCCTGCTAACGCACCAAGGAAGGCAACAGCACTTGGGCCCCTGCCCCCCGTGTGGGAGACCCGGATGGAATTACAGGTCTCGACTTTGTCCTGGAAGCGTTTGGTGCTTGAATCAGTGAGCGGAAGATTCTCTTCCTCTCCCTCTCTCCCTGTCATTCTGCCTTTCAGACAAAATAAATAGATAGATAAATTTATTTAGAAAAAAGTAATATTCAATAGACCCAAATGCAAGTAATATTGAGAATGCAGAAACAGAGGCTGGGGGCCCCTTTTTTTCTGAGATTTTTCCTATCTGGTGAACTCAGTGATGCACATGAGTGTGGGGTGATATTCAACATGACGTCAACAAAATCAAACCTGGGTTGCATCTGGCCTCAGACGCCACACAGGCCGGGGGTGGGCAGATGCGGGTGAATGGCTGTGGCTGGTGCTCCCTGGGGGCCCTCGCTGTCTGTTAATTCCATTGCACCCTTTGCTACTGACTCAGAGACACCCCACCCCGACCCCCTCCTGGGCTCCTGGCCTACTGCTTAAGGAGGTATCGGCTAACCAGTGAGAGTGACGTCAGCAGACTTAACCGTTTTCTTAGTTCTCTGTTTTCCCTTCCCTGGTGTCTGAGTCGTTTCTCCATTTTTCAACAAGGGTTGCTCTTCACTTCTCAGGAAGTGCGTGAGGGCGCATCCTCTGGCGGGCAGAGTGCACCTGCTGGGAGCCGCAGCAGGAAGGTGGCACCTGTGTTGACCCAAGGCCTCAGGCTTCCACAGGGTTTCCATGTGTGTGCGCACCAGCTTCCTAGAGGGCGTGGCTTGTTCCTGGACAAAGGAAGAACAAAACCTCCAAGAAGGAAATCGTGGCGGTCTCGGGGACACAGTGGTACAGTTCAGACAGTTGGGATTTGGGCGTTAAAGACATCTAAAACTGAAGCCAGCATGCCACTTTCTAATTGTGACCGCTGCCAAAATATTTAAGCCTTAATTTCTTCATCTATAAACTAAAGATACTCTTGATTGAACCACAAAAAATTACTTTTGTGTAATTATCATCAAATTATTTGCCAAGTAGTGTCAGTTTCATATGGTACAACATTTTTTTAAAAAAAGATTTATTTATTTGAAAGGCAGGGTTAGAGAGAGAGAGAGAGAGAGAGAGAGAGGTCTTCCATCCAATGGTTCACTCCCCGGATGGCCGCAACGGTGGTAGCTGCGCTGATCCGAAGGCAGGAGCCAGGAGCTTCCTCCGTGTCTCCCACGTGGGTGCAGGGGTCCAAGGATTTGGGCCATCTTCTACTTTTCCAGGCCATAGCAGAGAGCTGGATCAGAAGTGGAGCAGCCGGGACTTAAACCGTTGCCCACATGGGATGCCGGCACTGCAGGCGGTGGCTTTACCTGATACGCCACAGCACTGGCCCCATGGGCACAACCTAACAACAGGAGCTCATGACGAAATGAGCTCATCTGGGGCAAGAGCAGAGCACACACGCTCTTTGGGGAGTGTGCGGGTAGAGAACTGAGGGAGGCAGAAGGAGGGGAGAGTGCACCATCTCCAAGCCAGGAGAGTGCCGGGTGGTGTTCCTGGAACAGCGGGGAGACCCAGGTGGCTGCAGCCTGAGAGGCCCAAGGAGGGAGGTGGCTCAGGATTAGGTCGCATGGGCCAGGCGGGCGGGCCAGTGTGAGGTCTGTGTGTGCGGGTGACTCAGTGGTGAAAACCAGAGCGACTATTCATTACGGATGATGTTCTGGGCATCAGTCAACGAAGTCCAAGAAGCTGGGGATTCGAGGGTAGGAGGTGAGACGAGGAGAAGGAGCAGTGACTCTGAAGGAAATGGGCTTCTGGGGGAACAGCCTTATATTACACTTATATTGTATTATATTATATTACAAGGAGGGACCCTGGGGCCTTGTCAGGTTAGGGATTGTCCCTCTGGCTCTGGGAGGAAGAGGTGGATTCTGGTGGTTGGCTCACCATCATCATACACCGAGGGAAAGCCAGTTAGTTGTTCAGAGCGATGCCAAAGTAGTGAGCTTCGCATAGGTAGCAGTTTGCACCAGGCTCTGGTCTCAGCCCTGCCAGCTACTAGCCGTATGACACTGAGTGAGCTGCTTAACCATCTGAGCCTAAGTTTCACCTTAGGCTTTCGTAAAATGGTGGTGATCTATCCTATGTCATGGAAATGCACGAGGATTAAATAACATGTAAAAACACTCAGTAATTGTTATTGTTTTGGTTTGATTTATTTGAAAGGCAGAGACACATTCAGACAGAGAGCTCACATCTACTAGCTCACTTCCCCAAATGCATGCAAGAGCCAGGGCTGGGCCAGGCTGGAGCCAGGAGCCTGGAGCTCAGCGTCTCCCACGGGGGTGTCAAGGACAGGAGGACTGGAGCCATCACCTGCCGCCTCCCAGGATGCACGCTGGGAGGAAGCTGCTGTAGGAGCGGAGCCGGGATTGGATCCCAGGCGCTCTGCTCTGGGATTTGGGCATCCCAGGCAGTGTCTTAACCACTGTGTCAAATGCCTACCTACACCATAGGAAATTTAGCACAAGGAGGAAAACATCGCCCACAACCCTGCCACCTTCGTCCTGTCACTCCTGTCACTCTAGTTGCCATCACAGTGTTCCAACAATTGTTTAAGCTCCTTTTCTAGGTTGTCAGGAGCGTTTTTAGGCTGCGCAGAGTCTTCACAACCATGACCTTCACTAGCAATGTAACAGGAATGCACTTTGCGTAAAATGAACAGATTGGCTCCAAAGGAGGTAAAGTTAACATTTTTTTTTTTGGTCAAGAAAATACTGACCTATTTGAGGATCTCTGAACCTGAAGCCATCTGCCAGCCTACCCAACTTTTAAGCATTGCTTCTCCCCAAATCCTTCATGGCCATGCTCTTCCTGCCTGTCCCATTGTGAGAGTTTCCGACCTGACACTTCAAAGTGCACATGTGCGCGGGCATAGGAGGTGGAGTGAGGGAGACAGGGGCCAGACACAGGCCATGCCAATGGCCCGGACGTATAGATCAGTGGTTCTCACCTGGGTGTGGCTTCACCCACCTGCTGTGTAGACACTGGGCAAAGTCTGGAGACAGTGTTGGCTGTCACAGGTTGGCTGGGTGGGATGTTGCTGGTGTGTAGTAGGTAAAGGCCACTAAATACCCTAATAATGCACAGAACGGCCCTGCAACAAAGAATTATCCCATCCAAATCCCCAATAGCATAAGGTTGGGAAACCTGCTGTAGACTCCAGTGGAATTTCATGTAAAATGGTAATGGATGAGCACCCTAAGTTTTGCTTTCTGACCTTGTTTCATTTGGGAAGGATTCTGGGAATTTTGCTAAGGGTGATGGGAATGAATTATAATAGGTTTGAAAGATACCTGAGGGGCTGCCTGTGGTGCCAGAACCCATACATGTTGGAATCTCAGCTATTCCACTTCCAATCTGACTCCCTGATGTGCATTCTGGGAGGCAGTAAATGATGGCCAAAGTGCTTGGGTCCCTGCACCCACATGGGAGACCCTGAGGAAGTTCCTGGCTCCTGGCTCAGGCCTGGCCATTGCAGCCATTTAGGGAGTGAACTATTGGATGGAAGATGTGTGTCTGTGTGCGTGTGTGTGTGTATCCCTCTCTCTATAACTCTGCTTTTCAAATAAACAATTTTTTTTTTAAAAAAGAAAAATACCTGGGATGCAGCACAAGACAGGAGAAAGCAGAGGTTAAGCATGGAGACTTTGGGGTTTGCAAGAGTCAAGTTGAAATCCTGGCCCACTGAGTAAGTGATCCAGGGCCTGCAGCGTGGGATGAGGAGCACACACAACAGCAAGTGCAGCGTGCTTAGCCACTGGCGGAAACATGGGGAGAGTGACGAATGGCGGCGTTGGCTGCTACTGGGCCAGAGCTCAGGTTCACAGCGTTTGCACTGCCCCGGCTTCTGAACTCTGCTGCAACCCGTCAACCCTTATTTTAGGAAAAATAGGTGTTAACTGAGCTTTGTGATATGGGCTTTAGAGGCCCAGACAATATATAAAAGCTACCTGACCCACATGCATTGCACAGTGTGAACCCTTTGGGTGAGTGCCAACTAATTGAAATCTCTGTTTTTCCCCGGTGATTATTTTCTTTTAAATAACTTATTGTGGTGGTGGTGGTTCAGTTGGGAAACTCTTTTATTTTTCTCCCTGACATTCTTGGTTGGTTATTTTGATCTATTGAGAATTTAAGAGTGGATCAAGTGGAGGCAACAGTTACTGGACACCTTGAGTGGCATTGTGGCACAATGGATTAAACCATTTGGGATGCCTGCATCTGATATAAGGTGCCTGGTTCGAGACCTGGCTACTCTGTGCTTCCAATCTACCTTCCTGCTAATCGGAGACAGCAGATGATGGTCCTGGTGCTTAGGTTCCTGCCACTCACATGACAGACCCGAATGGAGTTCCTGGCTCTTTGCCTCAGCCTGGTCCAGGCCTGACTGTTGCAGGCATCTGGGGAGGTGTGTTAGCAGGAAGCTAGAATCCACCAAGACTCTCATATAGCAGGGTCTTGGCATTCCAAGCGGTGTCTTAAGCACTGGGTCATCTCCCTACCCAGATGGCTTGTTCTGGAGCATTTGAGAACCTGAGAGGACCCTGGACCACCCCTCCCGGGAAGCACGGAGGGCTTCATGGGGATAGCGCGGCCTGAGACCCGGTGGAGGGAGGAAGGCCTGCAGGACACCCTGGCTCAGGGGCGGCTGCTGGAGGCGGATGGCGGTGGAGCGGGCAGGGACTCTGGCTTCCAGAGAGGAAAGAGGAGAAAGGGGATGAGCAGTGTGAGAGTTACCCCGGGTACAGGACAAGCATGGGTGCGGGACGCCAAGGCCAGGGAGGAGGCGCAGGAATCTGGCAGTGTCCGCCAAGGGAAAGGTGTCCCAAGCAAGGTGCCGGCATCCGGTCGCCGGAGCTGTTCTGTCTTCCCCCTGGCTCCTGCTTCAGCCACCCCCCTCACTCTCAGGAGGTTCTGTGTGGTCCTGGGAGATCCTGGGGGCGGGGGTCGTAGACAGGAAAGCCATATTTTCCTCCTGGGTCTGTGCTGTGGGGCCATGCGGCACGGCCCCTGGGGTAGCGGGGAGCCCTCGCCGAGTGGCGTCTTCCTTCGTGATTTTGATCTAGCACATTCCATTGCCTCTTTGTGAGCCGCTTCTATTCTCGCCCAAACCTGAGCAGACAACTGAAAGGCAATCATCTGCTTGACTTCTATAAATAGTACAGGAAGGGAGGGGGAGGGGGTTAGACTGCAAACCACGGTGGGAATGGGGCTACGGGCAAAGTGAGACAATAAGGGGGCTGCAGAAGGGACCATGGGGAAGCAAACAGTAAGGAAGACAAGGATCCTCAGTTCTGCCTTGGGAGATGAAGCAGCGTCAGAACCAGGGGCGAAGACTCTTCCCGGGGCTGGTGCTGTGGCTCAATGGGTTAAGCCGCTGCCTGCCACCCCAGGATCCCATTAGGTACCTGTTCGAGTCCTGAGTTTCAACTACTCCAATTCCAATCCATCTCTCTGCTGTGTGTCCTGGGAAGACAGTAAAAGATGGCCCAAGCGCTTGGGCCCCTGCCACCCACGTGGGAGACCTGGAAGGAGTTCCTAGCTCCCAGCTCCAGCCCAGTCCTGCCCCCAGTCATTGCAAGAATTTTATTTGTGGAGTGAACCAGTGAGTGGAGGGGAGCTCACTCTCTTTCGCTGTTCCTCTCTACCTCTCAAATAAATAAACAAGTAACCAAAGAATAGAAATGCATGTCTCCCAGTTCTGAGACTGGGACAGCCAAATCCTGTGCAGAGGGGCCGTGCTGTGTCGACAGTGTGAAGGCAGAAGCCGGCTGAACTCCGCTGTATGCCGCGCTGCAGGCAGCGGCTTAACCCGTTATGCCACAGCACGGGCGCTTAGGTCCTCGGTTTCTTCCGTTTTCTTCCAGGGCAGGCTTCAAGCAGCAGTCTGGCTCGTGTTCCTGGAGGGATTCAGGCAAACACAGAGGGCCACTCGGGGATGTTGCAGAGGGACTTGAACTGCTGGTTGCGGTTGGAGCTGGAAAACCCTAGGGAGCCTTTCCAACCCTGTGTCCTCCCAACCTCCTGACTTAAAAACAACATGAGGCAGTGCAGCGCGTGATAAATGCTGCTTGCTATCATAGCGGTTAGGGTGGGCCAGGCCAGGGTTTTCATGGGAAAGCCGTCTAAATCTAAACCTAGCGGCTGGGGCAGGCGGTTGGTGCAGCAGCTAAATGGCCACTGAGACACCCACATCCCATATTGGAGTGCCTGGTTCGAGTCCCGGCTCTTCTGCTTTCGATGCAGCTTCCTGCTACTGCACACCCAGGGACACAGCAGGTGATCTCCCAAGGGCTTGGGCCCCTGCCACCCACGTGGGAGACCTAGGTGGAGCTCCTGGCTCCTGGCTTCGGGCTGGCCCAGCTCTGGCTATGTCGGGCCACTGGGGAGTGACTCAGCAGATGGACACACACTCTCTCTCTTCCCTTTCACAGAGGGGAGACCACAGCTCAGAGGCCGAGCGCCCTGCGCTGCTCAGCGTCTGTCCTGACCTCTGGGTCGCGCTGCCTCTCTGGAGCTGCAGGCGCCCCCCCCCCCCCCCCGGAAGACCTCCAGCTGCTTCAAAGCGTCTTTGCCACCACTTTGTCCGGCCTTGCACAGGAGGGCACTGGGAAGCAGCTGAGCTGGCCTTGCCCTGAGCCAACTCTCTGGTTCTGGGCGCAGCAGCTTCTCCAGCCTCCTGTACTGTTCCCTGCAGTGCTTGCACACACGGGCTTGGACCCAGGCCCCTGGCTGGGGCAGAGGAGAGGGGAGGAGGGGGCTCTGTGTCCTTACCACAGAGACCCGCTGTTTCCTAGGCCACAGTTAGAGGAGGAAGTGCAGTCCCTGTTAGTCTGGTGCAAGCCCCTTCAACTGGACACTTGAGCTTGAGAAACAGGCCCTTCCAGGCCAGACCGGAGGCCTTTTCCTGCTCGCCCCCCCTCCCCCCATCTGTTTATGCAGAGACCCAATAAACAGCTTCGCCACCAGGGAAGATTCTGGAGTAAATTGGAAATTCTTTGTCAGAGGCCTGACTTGATTGGGAACAACTCCGGATGACTAATTATGACTTCGAGGGGAATTCGCCGCGCGGCTGCCGCCTTGCAAAAGGGACTCCTCGCGTGTAAACTGGGCCATCTCACAGCTTTGAGTCTCATGATTTAATTAGCTCCGTAGACAGACGTTATCGAAGCCAGTGCAGCGTGTCCAATAAACAGCGCTGCACCCCCCCCCCCCCCCCGCGTGGAGCCGTCTCGAGGCGGGCGGAGTAGTGGCATCTTGCACCACCGTGGGGGAGCTGTGTGCTGCGCAGGGGCTCCCCAGGGCTGCCCCCACAAAACCCTCTTAGAATCTCCCCCGGAACCGGCTTTTTTCCATTTGATCTGAACTCAGAAAACTCTTCAGTCCAACTCTCAAGATTTGGAATGATAAATTTTATTCATTTAACACTTTTAAGGCAATTTTTAAATGATTTATTTATTTATTTGAGAGGTAGAATTACAGACAGAGACAGAGAGAGACCGAGATCTTTCATCTACTCCCCAAATGGATGCAACGGCCAGGGCTGGACCAGGCCAAAGCCAGAAGCCAGGAGCATCTTCCGGGTCTCCCATGTGGTGCAGGGGCCTAAACACTTGAACCATCCTCTGCTGCTTTCCCAGGCACATTAGCAGGGAGCTGGATCAGAAGTGGAGCAGCCGGGACTCGAACTGACCACAGGCAGTGGCTTCACCTGCCTCTCCACAGGGTCGGCCCTTTTTCAGGTCAGTTTTCAAGCACACATAAATGCAGAGATAAGGACGTCGACACTCCCCTACTCAGCACCCAGCTTCACTGCTGCCGGCATTCGCTCTGCTGTTTTCATTTGGCTCTCCCCACCCATCCACCCACCCAGTGATCTGTCCTCATTGTTGGTTTGCTTTCACTGGAGTGTGAGATTCCGTGAGGACCTATCATTTCACCTGTAAACACTTCAGAGTTTATCTCTAGCCAATGAGTACGTTAATAAAACCAGAACACGATGCTGCTATTTCCACATAACATTTCCAAGAACTTCTTAATGTCATCTAATATCCTTTTATCCTGTCTGGGTTCAATCTTCCCAAGCTGTCTCAAAAAATGACTTTAATGATTGGTTTATCTGAATAGGATCCAAATAAGTGCTACATGTCACATTTATTTCTTTTTTAAAGAATTACTTATTTGAAAAGTAGATCTATGGGGTGGGGGGCGGTAGAGGGAGATCTTCAGTCTGCTTGTTTGCTCCAGAACTGGCCACAATAGCCAGATCTTGGCCTGGAACTCAATCCTGGTCTCCCACATGGGTGTCAGGGGTCCAGGACTTGGGCCATCTCCTGCTGCTCCCAGGCACGTTAGCAGGAAGCTGGCTCAGAAGCAGAGCAGCCAGGACCCAGCATATGGGATCCCAGCATGTCGCTTGGCTACTTAGCCCAGGTGCCACAAAGCTGGCCCCCACACATACTGCATTTCTTGAATCTCATTAAAGGGCAGGAGTCTGGCTCAGAGGTTAAGACACCACTTGGGACACCCACATGGCATGTGAGAGCCATGGTTCAAGTCCCAGCTCGAGGCTCGACTCTGACTCCAGCTTCCTACTATTGCAGACCCTGGTAGGCAGTCAGTGATTGGGTTCCTGCCTGGGAGACCTGGATGAAGTCCCAGTTCCTGGCTTCTGCCATTGTGGGCATGTGGGAAGCGAACCCGAGATGGGAGCTCTCTCTGCTTCTCAAGTAAATAAATAGATACATTTAAAAAATATTTATGTATTTATTTGAAAGGCAGAATTAAGCTTTGCGCAGTGGCAGTATAGCAGCCAATGAGATTTATCCAAGGTGCGATTGTTGCTAATTGAAAACTTTTCCCAATACCCCGCCATGATGGCTTGAAAGGCAGAATTAGAGGGGAAGGGGAAGATCTTCCAGCCACTGGTTTATCCCCAAATGGCCACAAGAGCCAGGGCTGGGCCAGGGCAAAGCCAGGAGCCAGGAGCTTCTTCCAGGTCTCCCATTCGGGTACAGGGTCCCTAGCACCTGGGCCATCTTCCTCTGCTTTCCCAGGCCATTGCAGGGAGCTGTTTTGGAAGTGGAGCAGCAGGGTCTTGAACTGCTGCCCCAAGGGATGCTGGTACGGGATTTGTGACTTTGTCTCCCAGGCTCTCCTGGGAGCTCTGCCGAGTTGTGCTTGCCTGTTTCCTAGGAATGCCCATTTTTGGTGAGAGGGCCCTGGCCATAGGGCTGCAGAACCAGTGCGGAGTCAGGCAGAGTGCTCCACACTGAAGTTCTTAACCATACAAGCGGGCCAGCACTGTGGTGCAGCAGGTTAACGCCCTGGCCTGAAGCGCCAGCATCCCATATGGGTGCCAGTTCAAGACCTGGCTGTTCCTCTTCCGATCCAGCTCTCTGCTGTGGCCTGGGAAAGCAGTACAAGATGATCTTGGGCCCTGGCAGCCACGTGGGAGACCTGGAAGAAGCTCCTGGCTCCTGGCTCCTGGCTTCGGATCAGCACAGCTCCGGCCATTGTGGCCATCTGGGGAGTGAACCAGAGGATGGAAGATCTCTCTCTCTGTGTCTCTACATCTCTCTGTAACTCTGTCTTTCAAATAAAAAAAAAAATCTTTAAAAAAAAAATACAAGTGGCCGGCGCCGTGGCTCAACAGGCTAATCCTCCGCCTTGCGGCGCCGGCACACCGGGTTCTAGTCCCGGTCGGGGCACCGATTCTGTCCCGGTTGCCCCTCTTCCAGGCCAGCCCTCTGCTGTGGTCCAGGAGTGCAGTGGAGGATGGCCCAGGTGCTTGGGCCCTGCACCCCATGGGGAGACCAGGAAAAGCACCTGGCTCCTGGCTCCTGCCATCGAACGAGCGCGGTGCGTCGGCCGCAGCGCGCCGTCCACGGCGGCCATTGGAGGGTGAACCAACGGCAAAAGGAAGATCTTTCTCTCTGTCTCTCTCTCTCTCACTGTCCACTCTGCCTGTGAAAAAAAAAAAAAAAATACAAGCGCACATCAACGAGTTCATCCAAGACACAGAATTAACTATGAATGTGCTTTAAACAAATGTAATTATAGATCTGATTGGATTTTATTATTTTTAAAGGTTTTTATTTAGTTTTCATTTTATTTAGAAGGCTGAGAGTCAGAGGCTGACAGGAGAGAGAGATCTTCCATCTGCTAGCTCATTCCCTGAGTGCCCAGAGCTGGTCACTGAATCCAGGTTTCCCTCGTAGGGGAGCAGGGCCCACTGCTTCAGCCATCCTGTGGCTTCCCAGGGTGGGCATTGGCTGGGAGCTGGCATCAGGAGCTGAGACTTGAACCAACGTGGGATGTCCTAACCATTGCACCAAATGCTTACCCCAGCACGAAGTAGGTGATTGGTGACTCTGAGTAGAACCCACCCCCCAAAAAAAAACAACCAACCAACAAACAAAAGAAAACTCAGATAATTCCTATTCTCTGTATATTTCGCTTTAGGAATGCATTGCTGTGGTCTACACGTCTGTGTCTGAATCCATCTGTTGAAATCCCAACCCCTAAGGTGATCTTAGAGCCACTGGGAGGTGACTGAGTCACCAGGGTGGAGTCCTTCCAACAGGGACCAGTGCCTTTTATGAACATGACCCCAGAGAGGTGACACTGAAAAGGTAGCCATGTGGGAGGTGGGTCTTCACCAGACATGACGTCTACCACAGCCTTGATCTTGAACTTCCCAGCCTCCAGAACAAGGGAATGGGGCGATCCCTTGTGAATCCCGCAGAATCGCCGCCCTGCACGCTCCCCTCCCTCCAATAAGGAGCTTGTTGTTGACAGTGATCTTCTGTTATGGAAAAAAGTATCAAGAAAAACTAAACAGGCGATGCTTGTTTGCTGTGAGGCCGCAGCCGTGCTGGCACTGCCTTCATGACCTTCGCTCTGTCAGTGTAACATCTGTGTTGCTCTTTGCGCTCCATGTTTCTTTAAATCATCTCACCTTCTTAAATGCAAAGAGATGGAGTTGAGTGGAAATGTGTGGCCTTTTGTAAGTGCACAGCCAATGTCACATGTTATAAACAGGGAAATTTTAAAATTGCAACGTAAATAGCTTGTTAAATTTGAAAGGAATGAATGAGAGCCACGAAAAGCAAATAATACAGCTGAAGATTTTGCAAAAGTGCCTACCTAGAAACCAAGATGTATGAGGTTCCTTAGTTACACATACTGTTCTGTATTTTTACAATATTTCTCGTTGGGAAGAGTGGAGGAGGGCGGGTTAGCACTAGCTCTCAGAATAACTCAAGCGCCTCCCACTTGGCCCTCACAGTCCCCTCCCCCCTTCCGAGGGAGGTCCTCGTGCACTTGTCAAATAAAGAGGATACCAGGCTGTCATTGCAGCACTGTTTGTATAGCGAAAGTTTGGGGAAAAAAACCTAACAGGTTGTAGACCCCCTAAAGTGTCCTATAGGAGAAACGAGGTTAAATCTATTATGACAGACACATCCACGCAATGGAATATGAGACAGGTGGCGAATTTGATCGACAATGATGATGATGGAGGAAGATCTTTATGTATCAACTGAAATGAGCTCCAGAACATATTTTCCAAAGGAAAAAAAAACTTAATGTAGAATTATAGATGCATAGAAGGTAAAATAGGTAATAAAATACAACAAATACGCATAGTTGCCCTTACAGACATCTAGGAAATCCAGGACACAGCTGAAAACACGAGTGGATTCTGGGGAAGGGAATTGTGTGACTCACGGGAAGACATATGCAGGAGATTTTTTCGTTGCATATATTTTGGCTTTGTGATTTCTGGGTTTTGAACTAATGATGTTGTGGAAGGGAGAGAAGCGACCTTGCAAAGATGACCTAATCCCTGAGCACGTGAGGATGTCGTGTTACCCGACGGGGAGGAATGAAGGCTGTGGAAGCAGGTTGCTAAGCAGCTGGCCTTAAAATAAGGTTATCCTGGGTGGGCCCAGTGACTTCACAAGGGTGCTTGTAGATGAAAAGGTGAGACAGGAGAGTTTGGGGCAGAGGCAGAGAGAGAGAGACCGGCAGGTGCTCTGCTGCTGGCTTTGAAGATGGACGGAGGAAGTGACCGAGAGCCGAGAAACACAGGCATCCCCTAGAGCTGGACAAGGCAGGAAGTGGATTTTTCCCTGGGCTCTCCAGCAAGAACGCAGCTCCCACAACACCGTGATGTTAGCCGGGTGCATTCAGGCTCTGACCTCCAGAAACCCAACGTACTAAATCGGTATTGTTTTAAGCCACTGAGCGTGTGGTAATTTGTTATAGCAGCAACACAGTATTTGTTTGACTGAATTCAATCTTGTTTTGTTTTTATTTGAGAGGCAGAGAGAGAAGGACAGACATACAGAAAGACAGAGTTCTTATCTGCTAGCTCATTCCCAAATTGCCTACAATGACCAGGACTGGACTAGAACAAAGCTGGGAGCCACCTCCCGCAGGGATGGCAGGAACCCCATTACTTGAGTCGCCATGTGCTGCCTCCCAGGTCTGCACTGGCAGGAGCTGAAACTGGGAGTCTGCTCTGGGAATCGAACCCAAGCACTCCGATCTGGGATGCAGATGTCTTAACCACTGGGCTGAACGCCCGCCCCACTATCCCTTCTTTTAAATACACACACATACATTTTTTATACTTAAAATATGTAGCACAATGATTAAAAGCTTGGCCTTGGGTGCCAGAATTGTTTCAATTTTAATCTTGTCTATCCAGCTATGCAACACAGAGGCACGTAGCCTAAGCTTCATCATCTTCAAAATGGAGATAATAACACTCACTTAGTGGGTCATGTTTTCCTCTCGGGGTGTTAGGAGATTCAGTGAGTTAAAACACATAACTCCCAGCGGTGCCGGTCTGCACTGACTCATTTCACTTTGTTGTGCTGATAGAATGACGGCCTTCCCTCGGCAGCCAAGTCAGTGCTTCAGTCCAGGGGTGCGGTGCCGGACAGCAGCATCCTGTCAATCACTTCGCTTCCTGTGCTCCAATCGTCACTCGCCACATTTCTTTGGCAGCGGGACTGACATGTTGTCAATGAACTTAGCACTTCCAGGATTTGCAATTACAGATGATTCTATGAAATGAGAATCCACTGATTTTTGCATTTTTGTCTCCGAAGACGCTACATCCTTGTCCTAACTTTAAATTGTGTTGATAGTTTTTATGTGGTATTCTTTTTTTTTTTTTTCTGACAGGCAGAGTTAGACAGTGAGAGAGAGAGACAGAGAGAAAGGTCTTCCTTTTCCGTTGGTTCACCCCCCAAATGGCTGCTATGGCCAGCGCATTGTGCCAATCTGAAGCCAAGAGCCAGGTGGTTCCTCTTGGTCTCCCATGCAGGTGCAGGGCCCAAGGACTTGGGCCATCCTCCACTGCCTTCCCGGGCCACAGCAGAGAGCTGGACTGGAAGAGGAGCAACCGGGACAGAATCTGGCGCCCCAACTGGGACTAAAACCCGGGGTGCCTGCGCCACAGGCGGAGGGTTAGCCTAGTGAGTCGTGGCGCCGGCCTGTGTGGTATTCTAAATGCTTTTCCAAATGATGCTTGAAATTGAATGTTTATTCCAGAATTGAAGAGTATCTCTCTCTCTCTCTCTCTCTTTTTTTTTTTTCAAAAAAAAAGATTTATTTATTTACTTGAAAGGCATAGTTACAGAGAGTCAGAGAGAGAGAGAGAGAGAGGACTTCCATCCACTGGTCCATTCCCTAGATGGCTGCAACGCACAGAGCTGTACCTATCCAAAGCCAGGAGCTAGGAGCTTCTTCCGGATCTTGGGCATCTTCCACTGCTTTCCGAGTCCATAACAGAGTGGGATCAGAAGTGGAGCAGCTGGGACTCGAACTGGCGCCCATATGGGATGCTGGCACTGCAGGTGGCGGCTTTACCCACTACACCACAGCGCCAGCCCGGTGAAGAGCACCTCTAAAACAGGTAGCTCATGGTGGCACAGGTTCGCTTTCTTTGCCAGTCTGAGAGTAACAGCTTTCAGATTACCCCCTGCTTGTGTGTGTGTGTGTGTGTGTGTGTGTGATTCAGTGTGTTGATCTTTCTTTTGCTTGCATCTGATACCTTTGCAACACTAATAGGCAATCCATGAAATTCATTAATTTGTAGTCACGCTTATCCAAAGACAAATGCTTTTGAAAATCACAGTCACCAGAGCTGGCGCTGTGGTGCAGCAGGTTAACGCCCTGGCCTGAAGCGCCAGCATCCCATATGGGTGCCAGTTCAAGACCTGGCTGCTCCTCTTCCAATCCAGCTCTCTGCTATGGCCTGGGGGAAAGCAGTAGGGGATGGTCCAAGTCCTTGGGCTCCTGCACCCACGTGGGAGTCCCAGAGGAGGCTCCTGGCTCCTGGCTTCAGATTGGCGCAGGTCCGACTGTTACAGCCATCTGGGGAGTGAAGCAGCGGATGGAAGACCTCTCTCTCTGTCTCTACCTCTCTCTGTAACTCTGTCTTTCAAATAAATAAAATAAATCTTTAAAAAAAAAATCACAGTCCCTAGAAATTGGCCTATTTGCCTCACAATCATCACCTGTTTTCCATCTCTGACTCACAGAAGGTTCCACTGAATGTTTACAAACCGAAGCGCAGCCCTTAGTTCCAGTGCACCATTGTGCCTTCTGCTTCATGCAAACTAAAAGATTGCCAGCTTCCAGAAGGGATGGTCTGACGGATCACAGAGAAGACCACTGCATCCATAGGAAGTCAGTATTTGAAAATCCATTCCAGGGGCCGGCACTGTGGTGCAGCGGGTAAAGCCGCCGCCTGCAGTACTGGCATCCCATATGAGTGCCGGTTCGAGTCCTGGCTGCTCCACTTCCGATCCAGCTCTCTGTTGTGGCCTAGGAAAGTAGTGGAAGATGGCCCGAGTCTCTGCACCCACGTGAGAGACCTGGCTCCTGGCTTCGGATCGGCACAGCTCCTGCCATTGCAGCCAACTGGGGAGTGAACCATCGGATGGAAGACCTTTCTCTCTCTCTTTCTCTCTCTCGCTCTCTCTGTAACTCTAATTTTCAAGTAAAATAAATAAATCTTAAAAAAAGAAAGAAAATCCGTTCCAGCAAACTGCTCTATTTCTTTTTCTCACAGCACTTCCAGCTTTCTCACATCTTATTAGCTTGCTCGTCTTAGCCATTTGTGGTCTATTAATTCTTCTCTTCCCGACACAGGAATATGAGTTCCATGAGGCAGGGATTTTTGTCTGTTCATATCTAGTGTTGTGTCTCATTGCTGGCACATAGTAGGTACTCAGTGAACATTTGCAGAGCGAAAGAATGAAGGAATCCGTAGTGCAGACATAGGCTGAGCCCCTGAGTGAACCCTAAGACCACAATGTGGAGACGGCATCAAGGACCCTTACTCTTCTCTCTCTGCTCTGCTGTCCCCGCTTGTTCCCTCTGTGGTGTCAAGGCGGCTGGCAGAGACAGCCGGCTTTATCCAGTCCACGCCTGTGAGGAACCAGATCAACGTGGGTCCTGCAGCCCCCAGCTGGGGGCAGTGAGAATGTACATTCGAGATAACACACAGTCAAGAGACTGGCTCCAACTAGCGGGGATGCCTGCCTCCGACCACCAGCTGGAGGGGTCGAATCGGCTTTCTGGAAGCAGGCGCTAGGCCATGTGGGGCTGGTGCATACCTGCGGAGAGGCGGTGGGGGTGCATAGGTAACCAACAGAGTCCACGGCAATGCTAGGGATGCTTAACATGTCAGAAGCTTCAGAGGGTCCAAAGGAGAAGGAAATCTCCCGCCGGCCTGATTGTTGGAAAAAACCTTGCAAGAACGTTTTATTGAGCATCTATAAAGGGCATAGCGACCACGAGCGACACAACCAAGAGCCGCCAAGGCCTGAGATGGGAGAACGGGAGGGGGAGAGACGACATCAGATGTTCAAGCCTGAGGGCTGCTGGGAAAGGTGTCAGGATTTGTTTCTACACAGAGCGAGTCTCAGGTGCAAGCGGAGGTTGGGAATCCAATCAACTAGTCATAGGTCATTGAGCACACAGGACCTCCTGGGTGTCCGGCCCTGGGACTCAGCCACAAATCCATGAGCTCCCCCCTCCGAGGACGCTGCCTGCTGGTGGCGGGCGATAGATAACTAAGAAGACATTAGTGGAGCAGGGGGACCTGGACACTCCTCTGCCCCTCGTCTGGCTCTGGAACTTTGTTGGAAGCAGCTCTCGCTTGGCCGGGTTTTAGATGCGGAATCCACGTGGCCAGCAGTTCTGTCTTCTCTCACTGCCTCTTCCCCAGGCGACTTCGTCCAAGCCCCTGGTTCTCATCTGGACTGCTACTGCTTCAGAGAGAAGGGCAAGTGAAAGGGGGGAGGGTGGCCGGAAGCTGAGAAGAAAGGAAGGTGTGGGAGAAGCTTCTGGAAGCATTGCTCCTAAGATACGGCTCTGTTAATTCCTGTCTAAAATAGAGAAGGTGTTTCATTTTTTTTCTTAAGATTTGTTTATTTATTTGAGAAGCAGAGTTACAGACACAGAGAGAGTTTTTCCATCTGTTGTTTCACTCCCCAAATGGCCACAATGGCCGGAGCTGTGCCAATCCGAAGCCAGGAGCCAGGAGCTTCTTCCGGGTCTCCCACATGGGTGCAGAGGCCCAAACACTTGGGCCATCTTCCACTGCTTTCCCAGGCCATAGCAGAGAGCTAGATTGGAAGAGGAGCAGTGGGGACTTGAACCGGCACCCATATGGGATGCTGACACCAGGGGCAGAGGCTTAACCTACGACGTCACAGTGCCGGCCCCAGGTGTTTCAGTTTTAACCTGGGTTTCTCACGGGTGGAAGGTGAAGAGTACAGGGACACCTGTGCATTAAGCATGGCCCTGCCTTGGGGCACCCCTCTGGCCTTCTCCTTAGGGGGAGGGTGCCCAGCACCCACTTCAAATCCTCCCACACAAGGGGAGCCCCGGCCAGGGCCCTGTGCTCTGGGCTGTGCCTCCCTCACTGTATGGGGAGTCTGCAGGGCCTAAGGGCCAAAGTCATTGATGGCTCACGCTCTCCTGTGTAGATCCCAGAATTCCTGCCTCAGTGGCTCCAAACTGATCCCAGGGCCCGCACAAGGTCATGGAGCAGTGGGTGGGACAGGAGACTGGGCTGGCCCTGGGCCCTGGCTGCCCACACACACCCCACGGGGCTGCTGCATGGGGCCCAGAGTGAGCCCTGCCGGCGTCTCACCTTCCAGGGCCAGACTCCCAGGGGCCTTCGAGCCATGAGTTCAGAGATCTTGGCCTTCCATTTGTGGGGATGGGCAGCCAAGGTCGGCACAGTTAACATTCCGCGGGTATGGCGCGTTGTAAGCACCTGGACGTGTGGGGTAGGAGCTGTCATTCATACACCTGCCGCAGGCTCCATGAATGTGAGGGCGGAACAGGTGCCGAGCGTGGAATGGCATTTCTGCAGTACGTATGAAGAGGAGTGTTGAGGGAGCGGGCGAGGAGGAGGAGGGGCAGACAGTCCGTGCAATGGAAGCTCTGCACTCCAAGGCTGGGGTGCTCGCTTTCTGCACCCCCTCCCCTCCGGCCTGCCCCACCTCCACGTTCTCAGCAGTGCCAATTGGAAAATAGGTGGGCTCACATCACAGCAGAAGCGGTGCTCGGGGGTGCAGCGGACAACCTGCCAAGGTGCGCAGCGATGTATTGGCAGGTTTGCAAACACAGCCCAGCCTTTTCTTTGCTGTGAACATTACATTTCATTGATCTGGGGCGTGGGCGTTTGGGTCTATCAGCGCAATCTGCTAGGAGAATCTAGAGTGTTTTCTGTCTGGGGCTTCTGAGAAAGAGCTTCCAGAGTGTGGGGATGGCAGGCGCAGCACCCCCAGCTGCCTCTGTGGGTGGACCACTGACCTGTAAGCCCAGCTGGCGTTCTTGACAGCCCTGGCCCCACTCTGAGGGCAGCCCACGCAGGTGGGCCTCTGTGCCCTCCCAGGTTCCAGAACAGACCTGGGACGAGCCCCTCCTCTCGCCCTCATCCCCACTGGGCAATGGACTCATTGCGACTCACAAACCCTCCCTCTGCCATCTGGTCTCCATTCCACCCTCGCTGGCCTCCTTTCTCTTCCCCAAGCTCCCATGAGGCCTTGGCATGAAGCCTCCCCCAATGGAAGATCACTTGCCAGAGTGCACAGCTCCAGGGCCACTGCCTCCAGGGGGGCCCCCGTCCTGACCCACCTCCCACTCACGGACACATCACTCTGCTGGGCTCTTCCCCATCCATTGCACCAGCAGAATCTCCTGTCTGTGCTTGTGTGCATTCGCTGCTGTCTTTGCTCTGCACACACACGTTCACCTCCATATCCCCGACGTCTAGAAAGGAACTGGTGCAGAGTAAGCATTTATTAAAAATCTACCGAATGGCCGGCGCTGTGGCTCAACAGGCTAATCCTCTGCCTTGCGGCGCCGGTACACCGGGTTCTAGTCCCGGTTGGGGCGTCGGATTCTGTCCCGGTTGCCCCTCTTCCAGGCCAGCTCTCTGCTGTGGCCAGGGAGTGCGGTGGAGGATGGCCCAAGTGTTTGGGCCCTACACCCCATGGGAAACCAGGAAAAGCACCTGGCTCCTGCCATCGGATGAGTGCGGTGCGCTGGCCGCAGCGTGCCCGCCATGGTGGCCATTGGAGGGTGAACCAACGGCAAAAGGAAGACCTTTCTCTCTGTCTCTCTCTCTCTCTCACTGTCCACTCTGCTTGTCAAAAAAAAAAAAAAAAAAATCTACCAAATGCAGGGCCGGCACCGTGGCTCACTTGGTTAATCCTCTGCCTGCGGCGCTGGTATCCCATATGGGCGCTGGGTTCTAGTCCTGGCTGCTCCTCTTCCAGTCCAGCTCTTGGCTGTGGCCCAGGAGGGCAGTGGAGGATGGCCCAAGTGCTTGGGCCCCTGCACCTGCTTGGGAGACCAGGAGGAACCACCTGGCTCTTGGCTTTGGATCAGCGTAGCTCTGGCCATAGCGGCCATTTGGGGGGTGAACCAACGGAATGAAGACCTTTCTCTCTGTCTCTCTCTCTCACTGTCTAAATCTATCTATATAAAAAAAAAAAAAAAATCTGTGGAATACATGACCGAAGCATTAGTGCCCACTTTTGCTCTTTGCCTCTTAGACAAAGCTTTGTAATGATTTCTGGTCAAATCCGGTCATCCTTCTCCTGGGTTAAAAAGCATTCGCCAGGGTCTGCGTGAATCCAGGCTCCTCAGCTTTGCATGCAACGCCTGGGTGAACCACACTGCATTGCGCCCTGCTCACGGCGACGCCCCTGCAGCTCTCTCCTGCGCCCCTCAGGACTGCTGTGTGGCTCTGCCTCTGAATCTTTGCACCCACGCCCCGTCTTCGATGTCTTCCTCTTCTTTCAGCCTGGAATCTGACTCTGATTTTTCCTTCAAAACCCACATCTTAGGACACCGACTCCAGGGAGCCCTCTTTGACTCCCCCTCTCTACCCCTGTAGTAGCAAAGGTCTTTATTGCTTTCCTCACTGCCTCCTGTGACTCCCTGCTGACAATCTCGGTGTCGCTGGTGTCCAAGCACGTGGTGACCACTCTAGAACCAGACTGTCCTGGGGACCAGGCCCCCCCACCCCCTGCACAATGGGGCCCCACTCCCCTTTCTCCTCTGTGTCTCCTGGCTTGGCCCTCAGGGCATGTTTGCTATAACTGTTAGTCTGACTACTGACTCACCCTGGCCTGCCCTAATCCCCTGCATTTATGTGGGCTCAGGTTCCAAATCCTTGCCAGGCCCCTGGAGCCGCTGCCAGTGGTGAGCCAGACCCTGGAGCAGGGCCACAGGGCGTGCCGAAGCCCAGGAAGTGACTTTTCAAAGACTCCACGGTCTCAGAAGTGCTGACTCAGCTGGGGACCTGGGTTGGGGGGGTCAGATGGGGGTTCCCAGGGTGCGTTGAGAGAAGCCAGGTCGCAGGTGGCTAGCAAGCGTGGAGGCCTGGGCCAAGCAGGGGGAGGCAGAGGGCTGGCATGGAGCCGGAGGGGCAGCCAGCGAAGCGACATTTGTTCTTCAAGTGCCGCCCCTGCGCTCCTGGGCCCCCACCGTTACCCTCCCCCCTCTGCCCTCTGCACCGCGCCAGCCTGCCTGCCAGCCACAGCCCTGCATTGCCGGTGATTCTTGGTTGGGCCGGGGGTGCGGGTGGGTCTGTGCACCCCCGGGTGTTCCACCCACTCAGCTGTAACCACTAAAACGTCTCCGGTCTTTCCGCGTGTCCCCTGAGAAGCCACATCACTTTCAGTTGAGAACCGCCAGTCTGCAGTTAAAGCAACCACTTGGGCAAGCTCGCGAAGGACCAGGAGCGCCAGGCAGGTGTGGGGGAGGGTGCGATGGCTGATGTCATCGAGCCTGGCCCGGCGGTGCCCCGGAGAGCTGGGACGGAGCTACTGCTGGGTGTGCCGTTCCCAGAAAAGACCAGCATGGGAACTGGAGGAGGTCGAGGGGAGACCACCCCATTCACCACTGTGGGCCGGCAGCCTCCAGCCCACCGAGGACCCCAGTGGGACAAGGGCAGCCGCGGAAGGCAGATCGTCCTGTCTTCCTGTGCTGGGATGTCCACCTTCTCCTGCCCTCGGGCGCTGGCTCCCCTGCTGGCAGGTGGCAGGCTCCCCAGTCACTGAGCCAGTGACTCTGCTTCCCTGGAGACCCTGACCAACAGGGAGGAACAGCACCGCTGCCCACTCCCCTCCAGTGTGTGACAGTGACAGTCGGTGCCTCCTCCGGCACCCTGCACTCCACAGCACCTGTCCTCAGCGACTTTCCCCCCCCTTGTCACTTCCTGCCTACCCCACCACCAGCGTCCTCCCAGGAGCCACAGCGGCCCAAGGCTCTCCTCCTGGGGGCGGGTCTCATATGAGACAAGTAGAGCTGGGGGCTAGAGGAGGTGTCAGGAAAGAGAAAGGGGCGGATAAGGAGGGGAAGGGAGCAAGGGCCTGCGGAGCATCCAGGGGAGCAGGAGAGAAGTGTGTGGGAGCTGGGGGCGTCTAGGCTGGGGAGGAGGCTTGGGCCGGGTAGCAGGTGCCGTGGGGCACCAGCCTGTGTGGTAAAAGGAGTGAGGTCGGCTTCTGCAGGTGGGGCAGGGGTGAGGCACCTTCTCCTCCGTGTTAGCGGCAACGTTCCTGTTCTGCGAGATGTAGCAGGGCTCGGTTGACAAACGGCCTCTTGTTCAAGTACATTCAGGAAGTGTGCGCAGCCGGCGTGTGGGGCGCTTGTTGGTGTTTATCAGTGAATCCGAGTTCTGATGCGCTGCTCCGAGGGAGACCAGCCTCGCCCTTCTAAACCTGAACATTGAAACTCAGCGTGTTCGTGAACCCCTCCCTTCTCTGCCCTCCCCAAAAACAAAACAACACGCACACACACACACACACACAAAACCTCTTAAAATGCACATCTCACAGGACACCTGGAATCCCTGGGACACATTCTGGGGCCCACCGTGTGAGGGGCTCCAGGACGGGACACTCGCGAGAAGCCTGTGGTGTGGGAATGTCCAGTAAAGACAGGTGGATTTGTTAGCGTGCAGCATTAGCACCGTGTCCTGGTTTGTTTTTGTTTTATGCAACAACATGGAAAACAGCCCACAGCACTGCACCAGGCTGAGGCAGGGAGCGGGGGTTGGGTGGCGGTGACAAGCGCTGGCCTGGGGGACACGGCTGCTGCCCTTCTGACGGACGCCCACCTCCAGCGTCCAGAGGAAGGCGCCCGGTGGGCCTGGGAGCAGGTGTCACCAGGGAGGCGATAGGCAAGATTAAAGAATCAGCAAGTACTTCAGGCAGGTAAGAAGGGCAAGGACATTCCAGGCAATGGAATAAGTGTGCCAGGGTGTGGGGGGGGCAACAGAACAGCAGCTCCGGGGACTGTTGAGAAATGCAGAGGCTGGAGCCAAGGAAACAGAGTGGAAAGAGATCTGGACAGGGCCTCAGACGGGTCAAATCAGAGAGGCTGTTTTCAACCGCGTTGAAGCGGGAAGTCGGCCCCAGGTGTCAAGTATTCCATGTGGATGTTTCAAGAGTTTATTATTATTTTCCAGGCAACCTACCCTTCAACTTTCGGCTCATATTTCCTCTTTAACTCAGGTTCTTTTAAATAAATTTTAAAAAACATTTCCAGGCGGTAATCATTTTCAATCTTCTGGTGGTTTTGAAACTCTAGTCGGAGTCCATTGCCATCGTGAAAGATTGTCTGTCCTTGGCCTACTTTGTGGACTCGATCAAGGTTTTCTTTAAGGCCTAAAGTAGGCTTAGTTCTGTGAATGTTCCACAGGCACTTGTATTATTTATCTTCAGAGGGAAAACATATGCATCTAAATTAATTCTACCTTATAATTTTATTTTGTTCTTTCACACCTTGTGTGTGAGTATGTGTACATGTGTGCACCTGTTTATTCTCTCTTGGACTGAGAATTCTGAATGAAATTCTTCTATCACTAACACATTTTTTTACCATTTCACCTTTTATTTCCTGTAGCTATTTTTTTTTTTTTGACAGGCAGAGTGGACAGTGAGAGAGAGAGAGACAGAGAAAAAGGTCTTCCTTTGTCGTTGGTTCACCCTCCAATGGCTGCCGCAGCCGGCGCACCGCGCTGATCTGAAAGCAGGAGCCAGGTGCTAGGTGCTTTTTCCTGGTCTCCCACGGGGTGCAGGGCCCAAGCACTTGGGCCATCCTCCACTGCACTCCCGGGCCACAGCAGAGGGCTGGCCTGGAAGAGGGGCAACCGGGACAGAATCTGGCGCCCCGACCGCGACTAGAACCCGGTGTGCCGGTGCCGCAATCTTGTAGCTATTTTTTTAAGATTTACTTATTTATTTGAAAGTCAGAGCTACAGAGAGAGAGAGAGAGAGAGAAAGAGAGAGAGAGAGAGAGAGAGAGAATCTTCTGTTGTTGGTTCACTCCTCAAATAGGACTAAGCCACACCTAATCCATGAGCTTCCTCTGGGTCTCCAATGTGGGTGCAGGGGTCCAAACATTTGGTCCATGTTCCACAGCTTTTCCCAAGCCACTAGCAGGGAGTTGGATGGGAAGAGGAGCAGCTGGGACTTGAACACTTATGGGATGCCGGTGCTGCAGGCAGCGGCGTTACTCACTATGCCACAACCCCAACCACCCTCCAAGCAGTTCTTAGTTTCTGCCCCTGTCTTTGACTCTTCTAGAAACCGGGAGCAGGAACACCCCTCATCCCCTGGCCACACTGCTCTACCCAGGCCTCCGTTTCTACAGAAACAAAACGACATTTGTTAGCAGTAGAAGCTGTTCCCCACGGTCATCCAAAATTGAGCAGAAATGCACCTCATGGTGCTTCTGGAAACCGTCACCTCCTCAGACGGGTGGAGGGGACGGTCGTGTTTGCTGTCTGTCCCTGGAACGTCACGGCACTTCCCAGACAGCCATGGATATGTATGAAGGCCACATTCCGCCTCTTGAGTGTGCGTCAGGGGCACAGGGAAGAGAAATCTCCCCAAGACACTCCCCATGGCAGGGGGTGAAAGGAGCAGTCTAAAAACAGGCTCGGGCAGAAGCTCAGCACCCAGAGTCCACAAGGCCCGAATTCAGGAGCGTGGCTCGGAAGGGTGCCCTCTTGGGCCAACTCTGGGGAGCCCGGACTCCTAGGCTGGGTGTGCGGATTTCCTGGAGACTCGGGAGGATGGATGAGGTCCCACGCTGACTGCGGACCCGGGAGCACGGAGCCATCTGCAAGCAGTTGGTTCTGGAGGTAACTGGTGAAAAGTTATCTGTGAATGTGGATGGTGGAGCACGGGTGGATGCTGTAAGATGAAGAGGGGACAGAATGTGGACGATGGAGCACAGGAGGATGCTGTGAGATGAAGAGGGGACAGAATGTGGACGGTGGAGCACGGGTGGATGCTGTAAGATGAAGAGGGGACAGAACGTGGACGGTGGAGCACGGGTGGATGCTGTAAGATGAAGAGGGGACAGAACGTGGACGGTGGAGCACGGGTGGATGCTGTAAGATGAAGAGGGGACAGAACGTGGACGGTGGAGCACGGGTGGATGCTGTAAGATGAAGAGGGGACAGAACGTGGACGGTGGAGCACGGGTGGATGCTGTAAGATGAGGAGGGGGCAGAATGTGGACGGTGGAGCACGGGTGGATGCTGTAAGATGAAGAGGAGACAGAATGTGGACGGTGGAGCTCGGGTGGATGCTGTAAGATGAGGAGGGGACAGAATGTGGACGATGGAGCTCGGGTGGATGCTGTAAGATGAAGAGGGGACAGAATGTGGACGGTGGAGCTCGGGTGGATGCTGTAAGATGAAGAGGGGACAGAACGTGGACGGTGGAGCACAGGTGGATGCTGTAAGATGAAGAGGGGACAGAATGTGGACGATGGAGCACAGGTGGATGCTGTAAGATGAAGAGGGGACAGAATGTGGAAGATGGTGCATGGGTAGATACTGTAAGATGAAGAGGGGGTACAGAATGTGGACAATGGAGCACAGGTGGATGCTGTAAGATGAAGGTGGGGGGGCATTCGGCACAGTGGTTAAGATGCTGCTGTGATGTTCTCCCCATCCTAGAGTGCAGGTGTGAGTCCCAGCTCTGCTTCCGATGCCCGCTTCCTGCTCATGCTCACCTGGGAGACAGCGAGTGATGGCTCAAGTCGTTGGCTCCCTGCTACCACCTGGGAGACACAGATTGAGTTCTTGGCTTCAGCCTGGCCCAGCCTTGGCTGTCGTAAGCACTTGGGGAGTGAGCTAGGATAGAAGATTTCCATCTCTCTGTATCTCTCTATGTCTGCCTTTCAAATAAAATGAAAACAAATAAACAAAAAAAATGTTTGTAAAGTTTTAGGGGCTGGTATGATGGCTATTATGGCATAGCAGGTTAAGGTGTCACCTGCGTGGCCAGCGTCCCATGTGGGTGCTGCATCAAGTCTTGGCTGCTCCACTTTCAATCCAGCTCCCTGCTAATGGCCTGGGAAAGCAGTGGAAGATGGCCCAAGGGTGTGGGCCCCTGCACCCATGTGGGAGACCCGGACGAAGCTCCTGGGTCCTGACTTTGACCTGGCCCAGCCCTAGCTGTTGTGGCTATTTGGCGAGCAAACCAGTGGATGGAAGATATTTCTCTCTCTCTCTCCCATCCTTTTATTCTGCCTAATAAACAAATAAATATTTAAAATAAATAAATAAGAAATTACAAAAACACAATGAAGAGGTGCTGCCTTACTGACTTTTGTGGGAAACATCGGTGGGGGCACTGGAACAGCAGATCCTGGTGCGAAGACGCTCAAGCTTCACACAATGCCCCAAGGAGCTAGGCCCCTGTGTGGGCCGCGGGGAGCTGTGCACCCCTAATGGGAGTGCAGAAATCCTGCACAGGTCAGCAGGTGCATTTAGCTGGGTGGAGCAGAGACCAGGCACTGCTGGCCAAATTCTACCACGACCTGGGTACAATTCTTCCCCATATGCCATTTTTTTCCTCTGTTCCACAACCAGCAGTTTTTCCCCCAACTTTTCTCAGATTTCCAACTTTGCCCATTCAAGGCCCTTCACGGGGCTGGTCGTGCTCAAAACTGTCCCTGTACTGAGTGGAGCCGGCGAGCGGCTTCCTTCTCCCAGTCCCGAGCCGCCAGCCTGTCCCTTCGTTCCCAGCCAGGCTTCGGGCAAGACCTGCGCACGTCTGCGAGGAGCCCTGCTTACCTCTCACTCAGACCTCCGCTCGATGGACACAAACCAGTTTCCACCTTTTCCCTGAGTCTTCTGTCTCCCAAGGTTGCCACTTTGCCTACGTCACTGCCAAGAGACCAGTTTCCATTCTTCCCGGGCTTGTCCCGTCTGCGGCGTTTTACCCCCGCATCTCTTCCTCCCTGAGGCTTTCCGCTCCTTGACCCTCTAAACAGGGTAAATATATAATTCATCATCCAAACTGGGTCACTGCTTAAAGTGAAAGGAGCCCTAATGAGTAACCGGGCAGACTCACTCTCCCAGGCAGGCTTGGCTGGAGGGGTCCCCCTCCCCCAGCCTTCCTGACTGGCCGGCCTTTATGGGCCTCCTCCCCTCCGTCCACTCCTTAAACACGATGGGCCCTCTTGCTCTCATGCCACGACCCCTCCCTACGTGATCTCAGCCCCTTGTGGCCAAGATCTCCATCTGTCTCCTGACAGTTCCCCAGCGGTGTAGTGAGGGCTCGAGTCCACGCTCCACCCACATGTGTTAGAAGCATCCTCTGGTCTACGTGGAAAACCAACCCCAGCTGTGCTCTCTTCCTGTTGGCAAATGGCGAGGGTGGGGTGCGGTGGAGGAAGCAGTGGGCGTTTGGTGTAGCAGCGAAGACATCCACAGCTTGTATTGCAGGGCCTGGATTCAGTCCTGGCTCCACTTCCAACTCCAGCTTCCTGCTAGTAATGCGCTCAAGGACGTAGGGCCTTGCCACCCTTATAGGAGACCCGGATAGAACTCAGTGTTCCTGGCTTCAGCCTGCCAGCCCTGGCTGTTGCAAGGATTTAGGGAGTGAACCAATGGATGGAAGATCTCTATTTCTCTCTGTCCTGCCTTTCGTATAAATGAAAGCATTTTTTAAAAGTGGATAGCTTCTTGGGTTACCCCTGCCTGGGTCCAGAGCCCAGCTTATTAACACACCGGCTTTGCATGGTAGGAGCCCCCCTGGGCTCCACCTCCTCATCTGCTAGTTGGAGATGAAGTGCCACCTCTCCTTACGTCCCCACAGGGCCTCTGTGCATGCAGAGAGAGCGATTGAGCCAGCAAGCGAGACAATGGAGACGGAGCAGGCTCTGGCGTCTCTTCCTCTTCTATAGGACGCAGTCTGACTGGCTGATTGCCCATCTTGTGTCATCGCTCAGGCCTGAGCCTGTCTCCAAACCCTGCCACATAGGACTTAGGGCGTCAGTGTATGAATTGGACCCCATTCGGTCCATCACAGATACCAATCCCAGAGCAGAACAGAGGCCATGAGAAAAAATCCTGGCGGGGAGTGTGGGGGCAGTGGAGACCCGGGAGGGGAGCCGAGGACAGCCCAGGGGAACAGCTGCATTCTTGGCGCAGTGCGCGGGAGCCACGCCCTCCACCAGTGCTGCAAGGAGGCGGTGACCAGGGAGGCAGGGGCTCAGGCGGGTCGCCCCCCCCCCCAGGGTGGGGGAGAAGCGCCCGCTCTCACTTCTGCTCTCACTTCTCCATCCTGGCAGGAGCTTGGCAGAGTCAGACAGTGTCAGAGGCCAGATCACAGCGCGCCGAGGAGGGCCGGAAGGAGAGGAGCTGGCTGGGGAAGAAGAGGTCTGAGGAGTCGGCTGAGAAGGGACAAGAGAAACTGGGAGCAGGTTCAAGAAGAGGCCGGGAGCAGGAGCCAGGAGAGACCCGAGAGGATGGAGAAGGGGCTGCGATAACTGGCCCGCGTTAGCACTGGCGGCCGAACTCCTGCGTGCTCCGCGTGTGAGAGGCGGGCGCAGTTACGCGCTGTTGAACGATAGGGATGCGTTCTCAGCACTGCGGGGCCAGCACCGTCGTGCAGACCTCAGAGTGGACTTACACGAAGCCGGACGGCTGTGACGTCACTGCGGATACGTCACGGGCGCCGCCAGCGTAGACGAAGGCTGCACCGCTCCCCTTCGTTGAGGAGGAACCCGAGGCGCCCCCAGAGGAGGAAATCAGTCCCTGGCCACACATCCAGCCATGACACAAATGGGAGTTGAACCCCGGCCAGCTGACTCTGGCGGCTGGGGAGATTTGGCCTGGATTGTTGGCCTGCTTCTAAAATTAACGAGAAAGCCGCACCAGTGACGGCGGCAGCGACATCGGCAGGGAGCAAAGGTTTGATGGCGATCATGTGATCATGTGATCCCAGCGGCCTCAATTTCTTCCCCCAGAAGCAGGATTGTAGGTGCTAGGCCTTGGCCTGGGGTTAGCGGCAGCAGGAGAACGAGGGTGACCCAGAAAGGCGAGTGGTTGCTGGCAGTGGGAGCAGGCTCAGGCTCCGCAAAGTGGGCGGCGCTGAGCGGGAGGCCTGCGTCTGCAGGGCGGGTGCTGGGACGCGTGGGCATCTCGCGGACACCGGGCCCCGCGTGGACTGGCAGCTTTGTTGAGGGAGCCATGCTGAAGGCAGGTGCCAGGGTATCAGGTGCTAGGGGCCGTCGGTGGTTCCGCACCCCGGCTGCCCCGGGAAAGCCCAGGGGTGGGTTGGGCTACCTCTGCTCCGAGGCCACGGTCCCCACTCAGGGGCCAGAGCTGGGGAGCTGCGAATCGAGGCAACGTGGAGCTCAAGAAGAGTGGGGCGTGAGAAGGGGCAGCAGACTGGGCACACAGACTGGCGGCCCAGGGCAGTGCTGGCGATGGGTGTGGCTCCAGGGAGGTGACCACGGAGCGGGTGCTGCAGGGATAGAGGGAAGCCTCAAGGGCCCACGCCAGACTGCTGGGCAGCCTTGCAGGGCTCGGGTGTGTGTGGGGGTGGCGCTGGGAGGGCCTTCCCTCTTCCACATCCCTATTCCTGGCACCAAAACTGAATGGGGGTCCCAGGACTTTCCCTTCAACCTCCAAGAGGCTGGCACGGGGAGTCATCAGGAGCCTTGGGGGCATCAGTGGGGTCACCTGCAAGACCTATGGCACCGCGCACAGCTGTGAAGGGTCCGGGCTGGGCTGCTCTCACAGCGGGAAATGCTCATTGGTTTTGGGCAACCCATGTTTATGTGTCAGGCACTATCTGAGCAAGGCAGTGATGTGACTTCCCATGGAGATTCTCAAAGCACCTTCTCTGGGATGCTAACAGTGCACCATCCAAAAACGGGGAGAGGGCTGGGGGACCCCTTAGTGATGATGAGCTGGGAAACACTGGGGCAGAGAGTTATGCAGGACCCCCCCCCCAACAGGCTTGCAGTCATCACACCAGGGGGCTCTGTAGGAGGGCTCTGTAAGAGGGAGGGTTGACCCTACAGCACCGCACAGCGAGGCTGCCTCCAGAACCCTTTGCGCATGCGCAAGCCCTTTCTACTCACAAGGGCTTAGCGTTTCCGTGTAAGCTGTGCAGCCCTCCCGCACGCATCGAGCCACTCCTAGATCACTTCCAGGCCCTCTTGAGATGCGAATGCTGTGTGAAGGTCATTCAACTGGACTCATAATATTTACGGAAAAATCATAAGGAAATAGTTTGTACTTGCTCCATACAGATGCAGTTTTTTATTTTTTAATTTTTTTTCCCAAAGATTTACTATTTTATTTGAAAGGCAGAATTAATGGGGGGGGGGGAGCTCTCCCATCACTAGTTTACTTCCCAAATGGCTGCAATAGGCAGTGCTGGGCCAGGAGCCTGGAACTCCATCTGGTTCTCCCATGTGGGTTCGGGGCCCAAGCACTTGGGTCATCTTCTGCTGCTTTCTTAGGCTCATTAGCAGGGAGCTGGACAGGGAGTGAAGCAGCTGCGACTTGAACTGGCACTTTGACACGGGATGCTGGGGTTGTAAGCAGCTGCGTCACCTGCAGTGGCCACAATATCCACCCAGATGTGGGTTTATTTTCTTTTTTAAATATTTTCTACCCAGAGCTGTAGCCTATGCTTATGGGACACCCACGGACACAGGGCCAACCGCCCTTCCCAAGCAGGCTTGACCGTGGGTCTTTCACTCCTGGTAGACCTGAGGAACGAATGATCCACAGGACAGGCTTGGTGGAGTGCAGCGGGGTGTTGGGGGTCACAAGGCCTGACTTCCTTCCAGCACGGGCTCTGTGCCTGGCAGCTGTGTGCCCTGAGACAGGGCACATCTGCAAAAATGGGGCCAAACAGGAGCGCATCCCCACTGTGCAGTCGCCATCAAGATAAAATAATGTCCAGGAAGCACCGCACACAGTGCCTGGCACGGGAGCCCACCCATGCAGTGGGCACCAGCTGGGGGCTGGAGAGAGCCTCGTGTCCACTCGAGGGTCCCCCGACACGCTGGCCTGAGCAACGTGAAGAAGGGACTGGAGCATCCGTCCTCTCCTGAATCACTTAGAAACAAAACAGAACCGGCTTTCCCAGCCCCTGACTCTGCAGGGAAGAGCGACAGGGCGGGTGGCGCGGGGAGACGAGGGTGAGGCAGCCATCCCCGTCCCCAGTGCCCCAGGATGTGACAGTTGGGGTGGGCACACAGGAAACTCCCAGGCCAGGAGGCTGTGGAGCAGCTGCTGGCCTTGGCCCGGGTCCCGGGGTTGTCTGCCTGCAGGCAGCCGTTTCTAGGAAGAGGTTACCAGAAAAATCCTGCAGCGGCTGCTGGGGCTGACGTCAGCGCCCCGGGCACGTCGGGTTTGGGGGTTTCTCCCCGCCTGTGTCTGCAGACGATACCCCTGGGGGCCCAGCGCTCTGTGGGACCTGGCGGAGTGGGTTCGGGCACGGGCCAGGCTCCGCTCCTCCACCGCGTCTCGCCGCCCACTCCCCCCACCCCCGCAGCTGGGGCACCATCGCGGGCCCCACCTCCCCCCTCGGACTCCGGGGAAACCAGCGCCAGGGTCCGCCTTCGCCCTGATTGTCGCTCGTGCAGGTCTCCCTGCATCCTGGGGGGGGAGGGGGGGGGAGAAGAGGGTGGCCCCCAACGCCGGGACCCTGAGCATGGGAGAGACTCAAAGGCCAACATCCTGCCCCAGGTCAACCGGAAGTGGAAGCCACTGGGCTCTCTGATTAGGAGCGCCGGGCGGACTCCCAGTTTAAACTTCTGGCTGGTCCCGGTTTGATGGCACGCATCAGTCAGTGGACCGCCTCGGCCTGGGGAATGCTAATCCTGCTTTTTGTCTTTCTTAACAAAAAACATTTGCTGACCGGGAACTAACAGCTTTTCCAGGCGCACGCCCGCCCGCCCGCCACCCCCTCCAGACAGCCCAGACAGCCCCCCTCCCCGCCGGGCTGTCCTCGGCACCCCCTGGGTTCTTTTCCTGCCAGGGTGGGACCGCCCAGGGCTGATGGCCTTGGGCCCAGGGCTCGCCTCCTTTCTTGGCAGCAGCCAGAAACCTCCGCAGTTTCTGGCCCAGAAAAACCCTTTTCGGCCTGCCCAGGGAAGAGTTTTGATTGGCTTCAGCTGCTATAACCTCATCCCCTCCGGAATTTGGGGGTGTTCCCATTTTCCACGGCTCCGCCTCCGTCCAGGGAGTTCCCTCTGGCTGCCAGGTCGTCGGGAAATGCTGGGGGCGGGGAGCGGCCAGAGGAGTGGTATACGACAACCCTGACGACCCTGATGACCCTGACGACCCTGATGCGTTCCCACCGCAGCTCTGCCCAAGCCCCTGTTCAGACTCACAAGAAACGGGATTTATTTATTTGAAAGGCAGAGTGACAGAGACACAGAGGGAGAGAGAGAAAGAGAGGGTCTTCCATCCGTTCCTTTACTCCCTAAATGGCTATACCAGCCAGGGCAGGTCCAGGCCAAAGCCAGGAGCCCAGAACACCATGCGAGTCTCCCACGTGAGTGGCAGGGGTCCATCCTTGGGCCATCCTCTGCTGCCTTCCCAGGCACATTAGCAGGGAGCTGGATCAGAAGTGGAGCTTCTGGGACTTGAACCAGAGCTCTGATATGGGATGCCAGCATCACAAGCTAGCAGCATTTAATGTAATCATAAGCAGCTTTGTACTAGCTTACTTCCCACTAACGCATTAACCTTCGTGACAGCCCCCCCACACACACCTGAGGGCTGTATCCCCTGCTTACAGGTGAAGAGATGGAGACCTGCCAGTGGGCAGAAGCTGCTCACGGTGCCACACCCAGAGTCAGGATCCGGAGCAGGTGCCCTTGGCCCCAAGGCCACAGCTCAGGGCTGTCACACTGAGACCCACTCCTGGCTACCTGCCCCCACGCTGCGTGATCCTGCCAGCCACATAGCGGGCTCCCCGAAAGGGTCAGTGACAAACTCACTAGCTCTGCCTTCACAATACCACCGGAATCTGCCCACTTCTACCACAGCCTCACAGCTAAGCCATCACCATCCCTCCCACCAGCACCCAGGACTTACTGCAGCAGAGCGAGGGGTCTCCTGGCCTGCCCCTGCCCACTGTGATCACGGATGTAACTTCCTGCTGCTCTCTGACTCATCTCCTGAGCACAGACACAGACACAGCAGGCTGCTGCCCCAGGGCCTTTGCACTTGCCCCTGCGTGCATCGGCCCCCAAATGGCCTCACAGACTCAGCCCCTTGCCTCCTTTAGGTTTTGCTTTGGCTTTTGTGAGTCTTTCTTGGTTCACAGCATGCCCTCTGGCCTGCTCCCAAAGCCTCAACACTCCCTGCTTTTCTTCTCTATAGTTCTGTCACCAAGGGACATCGGCTTGCTTATTGATTAGGTAATCATCTGCTTCCCATTAGAATGTTTTAGGAGAACAGGGCTTTCCTGCCTGTATTTCTGTTTTATGCAATGGTGCCTGGGGCTTAGCAGATACTCAATAAATACCTGTGGGTGGGAGAGAGGGGGAGGAGATTGACCAGGTAACTTGAGGTGGCATAGAGCAGAAGGGGCCTGCACAGGCCTTGGGGAAGCTGTACTTGGGACCCACGCCCTGGGTCCCGTGGCCTTTGAGCTCCTGGTGCCTCCTCTTTGCAGCACCAGGAGCTTCTGAGAGAGAGAGAGAGAGAGAGAGAGAGAGAGAGAGAGAGAGAGAAGCAGCCTGCGGGATGGAGGGTGCTTAGGAGTGAGGACGTAGGGGCGTGGGGGCAAGGGTTCACTGAGAAGCTGAGCTGCGATGTAGGCCAAGGGGAACCTCAGCCCACACGTGGGCTGCAGCTCCAGACCTTGCCCGCCAGCCTCCTCCAGCTGCTGGAGCAGGTGTGCTGAGTGCCTCCTGCAGGCCAGCAAGCCCCGATGAGGCTGACGCACAGCCCAGAGCTGGGCAGCAAAGCCGTCCCTGACGGGGGACTCGAGGCACATGGCCACGCCGACTGCCAGACCCTCCGTGGGCTCTGCCTTTCCCAGGGATGGCTTCACCCATCCAGAATGGATGAATGGGGTCCTGGCATTGTGCACCTCAGGGCAGACGCCCTGGCCTCGGAGTCTCCTGGGAGGGAAGAACGAGACAAAGCTGACTCATGCAGAGAAGTAGCAGCAGTGCTTTTGAAATGAATTAAAAAAAAAAAAAAGGAAGGAAGGATAGAAAAAGAAAGAAGTCCAAAGGAAGAGAGGTGCAGCCCTGGACAGTAATGCGTGTTGAGCACTGTTTCCCTCCCCGCATCTCCGTGGCATCTGCACCCCCTGCCGCCACCGCCACCACACAGAACAGCAGGTGTAGGAGGTAGGCGGAGGTTATACTTAGGAAGTCCTCCAACAGTGCTAGGTGGGCTCCATCCTCTACCGTCACCCATCTCCACGTGAGCAGCGTGCCCTGCAGGGGCGGGCCAGGTGGCGGGGAGGGCCTGGGCAGGAGGGTAAGAGCTTGGGCTTGGCACTCAGAATGTGCACATGTGTGGTGTGGGCTTCCCCACTGGCCGCGGGTGGGATCTTGTGCTGTGGACTGAATCATTGTATTCCCCCTGAAATAAACTGTCCACGTTCCAGTGCTCAAATACAACTTTATTTGCAAATAAGGCTCTTACAGTGACAATCAAGTTAACATGAGGTCAAGGACACACAGTACAACTGGTGTTCTTATGAGAGGGGACACTTGGGGACTGGCGTGTGGCACAGTGGTTAAGATGCTACTTGGGGGCCAACGCTGTGGCACAGCAGGTAAAGCCTCCATCTGCAGTGCCGATTCCAGTTCTGGCTGCTCCATTGCCAGTCTAGCTCTCTGCTATAGCCTGGAAAAACAGTAGAAGATGGCCCAAGTGCTTGGGCCCCTGCACCCACGTGGGAGACCCGGAAGAAGCTCCTGGCTCCTGGCTTCAAATCGACCCAGCTCTGACCGTTGCAGCCATTCGGGGAGTAAATCAGCGGATGGAAGACTTTCCCTCCATCTCTCTCTCTGCCTCTGCTTCTCTGTAACTCTGCCCTTCAAATAAATAAATAAAATATATATATATTTTAATGATGCTATTTAGAACACCCACATCCCATACTGGAGTGCCTGGGTCCAAGTCTCACCCCTGCTTCCAACCCAGCCTCTTGCTAACTCACACCCTGGAGGCGGAAGATCATGGTCCAAGTACTTTAGTCCCTGCCACCCACATGGAAGACCTGGATGGAGTTCTTGCCTCCTGGCTTCGGCTGGTTCAGCTTTGGCTGTTGCAGGTATCTGAGAAGTGAGCCAGCTGACAGAAGATCTCTCTCTCTCTCTCTCTCTCTCTCTCTCTCTCTCTCTCTGCCTTTCAAATTTTAAATGAATAAAATTAAAGGGGGTGCATTTGTGCATGGAGGCACACACCCCAGGAGAGCATGTGTGATAAGGGGTGAGATGGGGGTGCACTTACAAGCCAAGGAATGCTAAACATAGCTGCACACCCCTGGCAGCTGGGAGAAACCCTCCCGCACCGCCCACAGCAGCCCTGCCCACATCTTGGTCGGGGACTTCCGGTCTCCAGAGTGTTAAGCCCACGCAGCTCTGGCGCTCTTTACTGCAGCCTGAGGAACTCACAGCCTCTGCTCTCCTCCGTGGGAGGGGACGAGTCTTCCTACTTCTCACTGGTGTGGCAAGCTCAATCACAGCAACTCTGTAGCGATTGCAGGCAGAGTGCGCACTCTGGGTGACTGTGGCTCTGAGAGGTGGCAGCAGCTCGCAACACTGGTCCTTTCTGTCCTGGATGAACTTCCTCGCAGGGGGTCCCTCTGCTCCCACCCCTCCCTTTCCTGCCTCTCTTCCGAAAAGAAAGAGCTAAACAGCAAGGTTCTGTGCCCTGACAGGTGCCAGGCACGGCTGCCCCGTGAGCCACAGGGAACTGTGGGAGGGCAGCCTCCCATGTTAACTCTGGCTCTCAGCCCTGCCTTCGGCTTTCAATACATCAGGTCTGCCCTTCCAGATCCGGAAAATGACCTCCAGTCAAGGAAACGGGCTCACTATCATGAGGCCCTAGACACCTTGATCCTCACTAGCTTATCCCCCAGCAGTTCAGCGCTATGCGGAGCCATCATGGACATCCCTGCTCGCCTGGGCATGGTAGCACTTCTGCCAAAGATGAGCCAAATGACGTCATCTACATGTGTGCCATTCCCTGCAGCCTAGCTACCACGCCTTGCGTATTGCTACAGTGGGATGCGGATGTGTGGTGTTGTTTTCAATTTTTATTTATTTATTTAAGAAACGAAGAGACAGAGACAGACGGTGCTGGCTCACTCCCCAAATGCCTACGATGGCAGGAGGCAGAAGCTGGGAGTCAGGATCACAATTCAAGTCTCCCACATGCATATCAGGGGCCCAATCACTTGAGCCATCACAGCTGTTCCCAGGGTCTACACTAACATAAAGCTGGATTGGGAGCTGGAGGTGTGGACCGAATGCGTGTACTTGGATGTGTGGGCGTCCTATTGAGCTTCCAAGCCAGTGGGCCCGGAGCCCACCCTTGTGTGTGTGTTTTAACATCTGGCACACTTGCTGGTTCACTGCAGGCCCTCGTGTAAGCAGCGTGAGGTATACATTTTGTAGGGCCTGGGAAATTATTTTACTCCTTGAAATAATTGTTGGAGATTTACAGCTACTACAGAGTTGGTTTTATGGTATATTCTTGGCTGTATCTATGATTAGTTTGTTCAAGAGCCATAAATTCTAGCATTCTTCCTTTGCAAGCCTTTCGCTTTCTCCCTACCCAGCCTAGAGTTCAGTTTCTTTTCCTTTTCATTTCTACAGGTTGTGTTGTTAATTTTGTATTTTAACATCTACCACAGCCAAAAGCTTGCTTTAATTATTATTTGAAAAGTGATAGATGATTATATTTTTTTAATTTTGGAAGACAGCAGAGTGTAGAAAAGACAACACAAATCTTTCCAGAATTTATTACTGCCTCCCGGGGCACTCCCTTCTTCTCTTTTTCTCTCAATCTGAGCATAGATAAACAGCACACGTGTGAGAGGAGCAGGCAGGATGAGCGAGGTATGTTTGTGGCCAAGTGGGACATGTCTGGGTTCATGTGGGGACAGGGTGGAGCAGCCCTACCAGGAGCTGGTGCTGCAGAGTGTGGGTGTGACAAAGAAGAAGAAACACAGGTGACACTCGTACAGCAGTCTACACGGTGCCAGGCACGTACCAAGCACTCAACGGCTGTTAGCCACTGTCTTTGCCATCAGGGAGAGCAGGCAGGATTTGCTGGGGTCTGGGGAGACCCAGAGTCTGGGGAGACCAAGCTTCTGGAGCAATCCACCTCAAGTGAGCTGGTGTTTGCTGAGTGTCTACTACACGCCAGATGCCATGCTCGGCTCCCCCGGGATGGAGACACAGGCCCACTGTCAAGGAGCTGGTGGGCAAGTGAGGATGGGATGGAGAAGGAGGCAATGAAGACAAAGCGGGGGCGCGGAGGTTACTGGAGGTTCACAGAGGTGGGAGGGGGTCTCTGGGCAGAGGCTATAGGCAGTCAGAGCAGCCTATCTAGGCAGATGCGACTCAGCTGAGATCCAGCGAGAGCAGAGGGAGAGAGGAGCGGGTGTCCCAGGCAAACGGAACATTTCAGGCATCTGGAGCGCCGGTGCGGTACATTCAAGCCCCTGTGTGTCAGCTGGGTGCAGGAACTGCTCTTAAAGGGCTCCCCTCGTGGGCACTCAGGAGTTCCAGAAAGGGAGTGTGTTCGGAGCCTCCAGATGAGGCATGGCAGGCAGAAGGGGACGAGGCTGGAGTCAGACTTCGACACTTAGCGGAGGCACTGGCAGTGGGAATGGTGATGGGGTGGGGTGACGGTGGGGGGACACACTCCAGAGTCCTATAAGTGGGAGGGGACCAAGACCAGTCTTTGTCCTCGGGGATCTTGACAGCGCATCCCCATCAGATGTGAAGGAGCTGGAGACACATAGCCCGTGCCTAGCAATGGCGGTATGTACGGGTGCCGGAGGGAGGCAGAGACCGGCTCAGCAAGGCCGCCCCATGGGACCGGGCCTGGCTCCCAGAGGATCGGGCCTGGTGGAGGATCCTGCTGGGCCATGTAGGGGTGGCCTAGGAGCCCATACGCAAGACTGGGGTTTACATGAGTCCCTGCGATCACACAGAGTCCTACTTGATGATATTGGCTGTGAGAACCTTCCTGGGGTCCCAGGAGGAAAGGAGACAGTGGCAACCCAGAGGCACCTGGGGGAGGAGGAGGAGGAGGAGGGGGAGGAATCTACCCAGCCAGGGACCATGGCAGTGACCCTGAAGAGACAGGACTGCGGAGTCACAGCGCTTGGCAGCCAGTGCAGTGACGTCATAGCATGGCCTCCCGCCCTGAGTGCCTGCAGCGGCCAGACCCGGAAGAAGCCAGGCGACTGTGGACGACATCGCTCGGTTCCCCCTCGCCGCCCACAGTGCCCCTGCAGCACACATGGGGACGCTGTGCTTCCAGGAGGTGAGGACGCCCAGCCAGGGCATGAGGGAAGTGGAACCCTTCACTCCACACATCTCGAATGCCGGCCAGTGACTTAGGGTTAGCTATGACATGCGTGAATGCGAGCAGACAAGGTGGAACAGAGCCCGGGACAGAAGGAGCATTTGCCAAGTGTGCACCTGCTGCTAACACGTGCGTGACACAGAGGCAAGCCCTGGACCCGTGATTCCTGCGCCTTTGGACCTGGGTCCCAGCAGGGAGACCGACGAGAAACAAAGCCGGAGACGCCATTGACTGTACAACACAAATCCCCGCGCTGGCAAGAGGAAGAGAGCCCCTGTGTTAGGAAGCCCCAGTGGGATCCCGAGGCCCAGACCCTGGGCCCACAAAGGAGCAGGGCTGGGGAGGGGGCTCTCAGCTCACCCTGGGTCACGGTGAAGCAGAGGCAGGCAAGAGCTGTGCCTTCCCAAACTACATGGGAGCCACGGTACCTTTTATTCCAAGGTGATCTTGAGCGGAAACCGAGCCCAACGTGCTAACAAATACAAGTTCAGCGCTGTGGCTGAGGGCAGGGCTGCTCCCCGCCCCCTGGCTGTCTCCCAGAGGAGACAGAGCAGCAGGGCTCTGTGGAGCCCCATCGGAAAACCATGGGGTCACAGCAGGGCTTGGCATGAACCGAGCACTTACTAAGCGCTGCGCTCATTACACCATCTCATTTAGTTTTCTCAACAACCCTGTGAAGCCATCCTCTTTCTGAGGACCCGAAGCTCCGAGGGATTGATAGTGTAAATAAATAAATAAGAAGCGACTTCCAACCTACTGATGGGTTTCCCTTCATGGAATAAAGCTGCAGTTACTGGCCGGCACCGCGGCTCACTAGGCTAATCCTCCGCCTGCGGCGCTGGCACACCTGGTTCTAGTCCCGGTTGGGGCGCCGGATTCTGTCCCAGTTGCCCCTCTTCCAGGCCAGCTCTCTGCTCTGGCCCAGGAGTGCAGTGGAGGATGGCCCAAGTGCTTGGGCCCTACACCCCATGGGAGACCAGGAGAAGCACCTGGCTCCTGCCTTCGGATCGGCACCTTGCGCCAGCCGTGGCAGCCATTGGAGGGTGAACCAACGGCAAAAGGAAGACCTTTCTCTCTGTCTCTCTCTCTCACTGTCCACTCTGCCTGTCAAAAAAAAAAAAAAACTGCAGTTACTCCTTATGGTCTGGTGATCATGCACGTGTCTAGCCTCATCACTACCCCCATACGCACTCCAGCACCCCCTATATTTTTAAAAGGATTCTTTATTTATTTACTTAGAAGGTAGGGCAACAGAGATGCAGGGAGCTCTTTCATGTGCTGGTTCACTCTTTTAAAGGCCACAGCAGCCAGGTCTGGCCCAGGCTGAACCAGGAGCCCAGAACATAATCCTGGTCTTCCACATGGATGCAGGGGCCAAGCACTTGGGTCATCTTCAACTGCCTCACCAGGCACAGGAGCAGGGAGCTGGATGGGAAGCATGGAGCAGCCGGAACTCAAACCAGGCACTCCAATATGGGACACCAGCTGGATGCTGCAGCTCACCCCTCTAAGCCACCACGCAGGCCTCCGCACCGTCTCTCTGTAATTCACAGACCCAGCTCTGGTCCTCGGCCTTGGCACGTTTCCCATGCTTCTAGTGGATACTTTCCTGTGGCCTCTGGAATAAATCACACCAACTTTTTTTTTTTTTTTTTTTTTTTAAGATTTATGTATTTGAAAGGCAGAGGTACAGAGAGAGAAAGAGAGGTCTTCCATCTGCTGGTTCACTCCCCAAATGGCTGCAATAGCTGGGGTTGGGCCAGGCTGAAGCCAGGAGTCAGGAGCCTCTTTACATCTCTCACGTGGGAGCAGGGGCCTGAGGACTCGGGCCATCCTCTGCTGCTTTCCCCGGGGGCATTAGCAGGGATGCGGAGCAGCTGGGACTCATAGGGGATGCTGCCACAGCAGCTTAGAGGGTATGGAAGCATAAATGTTTGTCTTTCGCTCCTGGGAGTCAGGAGTGGTCACACCCCTCCCAGGGGCTCTGGGGAGGATCCATTTCCTTGTCTTGTGCTGCTTCTGGGTACTTCCTCAGCTTGGGGCCCGCTCCACCTCCAGTAGCAGCCTCCCGCCTCCCTGACCCTCTGACCTCCTCAGAAGGACCCTCACGACCCCACAGGGCCCAGCCACAGTATCCAGGGCAGCCTCTGGTCCCAGGGCCCCTACTCACCACTTCTTTGTTGCCATGTAAGGTAAGGCACTGGCAGTCTGGGATCAGGACTGGCCTTGGGGGGGGGGGGGTGATTCCGCTGTCACATTCCACAGCTCTGCCCGCCCTTCAGATCTGAGTGGGAGGGTCACCTCCCCCGAGGAAGCAGTCCCTGACCTCCCTGATAAGACCTTGGCTTCCCACGGCCCTGTCCCTCCCACGGCTTGTCATGGCCAGGCCACAGTGTAGCATCTGTTTGGCCAGTTGTCTGATGGATGCCAGGACTAACCCATGCTCAGAGACTGCACGGCAGAGCAGGGGATCCACAAACCTTTGCTAAACAGATGGCTAAACAAATAAAGGAACTTGCCCAGGGTCACAGCCACACAGGCAGGATCTGAACTTTGGCCCAGGCAAGCTCAGACCCCCACCCCTCCCAGGTGTGTGGTGGGCTGGCTTTTCGCACGAATGCCTCCAGGCCTCAGCAGACCAAAAAAAGTCCTGTGATTTCAGATTTATGGGCTGGGAGGAGGGCCGAGGTTCCGGCTCCCCTGGTGGTGCGGGAGCGGGGGCGGGAGTGGGGGGGGGGAGCGCGGAGCACAGCTGACAGGAAGAGAAAGCCAAGGGCAGCGCCGCGGGCACACCCACGGCGAGGAGCTGAGAGCAGGCGATGCCAGCGCGGAAGCGAGCTGTCAGAAACCGGGAGGAGGCGAGGAGGACGTGGGAAAGTGCAGTGTCATGGAGACCCAGGCAGGAGGCGTGGCCAGCCGCGCGCCGGGAGGCAGGTGCGCGGCCACAGGGTGGGGCCGAAGGTGGGCGGCCCAGGGCCACCTGTCCCGCCCGGGCGGCCGGGCAGAGCTGCCCCTCCGCGGAGGCGCCGCCGGGAGCCACGGCCTGGGCGCCGGAGGCCGAGTGGGCGCTCGGTGCATTCGGGAGGAAACGCGGGAAGCCTGCACATTTCCGGATCTGGCAGGGAACGAGGGTGGGTGCTGGGGCTTCGGGGAGATGCGCGTGGGTTTGCAGGCGCCTGGGGAGCGCCTGGGGGGGAAGCAGCGGGGAGTGAGGAAAGAGGGCCCGTCGTGGGCGTGCACGGGCTGGCCGGCAGAGCGGGGGATGAGTCAGCGCTCAGCGCCGCCGGCAGGAGGCTCGGGGAGGCGGCGCCGCATCCTGGCGACGCCCGCGAGCCGGGCCGGCTCCCCCGGGTGCCCTCCGCCCGCCGGGGTCGCCTTGGGGGGAGGAGCGGAGCTGCAGCCCAGCCTCCGCCCCAGGCTCCCGGCTCTCTCCCCGGGCCGGCGCTCGGGGCGAAGCCGCCCAGGGAGGACGTGGGTGGGGCTGGGGGTAGCGCCTCTCCCGCCCGGCTTTCCCCGCAGCCTCTGACCCCCGCGTGTGAAGCCGGAGCTGCAGCTCTGTGCTTGGGTGGCGCCTCGGGACCTTTTCTCCGAACAAAGGCGTAAAGTAAATACTCTGGATTACCAGCGGAACCAGTTCCATTGAAAAACGGTTCCCAAAATATATTTTTAAAACCGCGTTTCTAATCTACCAGTTCTTTCTCAGATGCATGAAAGAGCAAGCTCTGGCAAAGGGGCCGTGATTTCAAAGGGATGACGAACACGCACAGCGTGCGAGGACAGCTGCTTAGGATGGGAAGGGAGCTAGCCAGCCACCCAGCCGTGCCGTTTTCGGTCCGGGTTAGTGAACATAGCAAGGTCACTGTCACCCATCCAAGTTCTTGGACCCCTCCCCCACTGCTGTCCCAGACTCTGAAAACGTTAAGCACTTCTACTCCGAAGCCATGGCCAAAAGCCCACCTTCCGTGGGGCTGCACCGCCGGCTCCAGGAAGCCCAGGCTGCGCCCCTCCCATCTTTAAGACATGCCAGAAATGCCAGCGCGTAGGTCCCTTCTGTTAGGTGTTAGCAAAACAGTCCCATTTGAAAGCGGCCTTTGAGAGTCCACAGTTGCGACCTGGAGACCTGGAGTTGGGGCCGCCTGCGGGAGGGGTCCTCGGTGGGGTTGGACACCCCCCTGCAGGCCTGCGGTCTTCCAGGGGAGCCTGATGGGACGTCTTCGACCCAGGGCTCCAGTCTAGACACGCGGCAGGCGACCCCACCCGCAGTCAACCACCACAGCAAACCTAGCAATTGTCTGTGCCACCTCATGGGTTCTGCCTTCCCCAGAGGGAACGGCTCCCGTGCACTGTCCACAGCGGGAGCTGGATGCCCGGCCACAAACCCCCAACTTCAGTCTCAGTTCTTGAGTAATCAGGAGTCTCTCTTAAGCCCAGTGGAGTCTCAGCGACAAAAGGGGCTGCTGGGTCGAGGGTACATTGTCCGCTGCAGTGCTGAGGTTGAGGTCTGGCTGTGCAGATGGCGGAGAGGAAGCCATCGTGCTGGTGCCGCAGGTTAAGTCTGAGTCCTGGCCGCTCTGCTTCTGACCCTGGGAAAGCAGTGAGGACATGAGCCTGTGCCCCTGCCACCCACATAGGAGACCACAGCGGAGTCCCGGCTCCTGGCCCAGTCCTGGCTGTTGCAGACATTTGGGGAGTGAACCAGGGGATGGAAGATCTCTTTACTCTCTGTCAGGCTGCCTTTCAAACAAATCTTAAAGGGGGGGGGGGGATAGAGGGGGGAGGGGGAGGGAGACACTCAGCCCTGGGGGATGCTGGCTGCTTTCGCTGCGCACAGCGTTCCATCCAGCCTCTGCGGCTTCACTCTCCCTTTCAGGGTGTGCAGACTGCTGCTTTGAGCTGCTCAGGGTTAGGCTCTCTGGGCCTGGGTTGTTATGGGAGCTGGGACGTGAAACTGGAGGAGACTCTTGCCACCCCGTGTTACATCAGAGCTTTTATTAAAAAAAAGAAAAAAGAAAAAAAAAAAAGCAGGGGTGGGGTGGGGAAGGTGCTAGCCCATGGCTCCATGGGAGTTTTGCCTGTATTTCCTGGTTATTGGTTCCCCCTGCCTTGAGTGCTGGCGGCCAGGGGCTCATATCGAGGAGCCCCCAGCTTCCCTCCTGTGCGGGAGAATGAATTGGGGCCCCGGGGAAGCAGAGGCCGCGGGGGAACAAGCCCTCTGGAAGCACAGAGGGGCCGTTGTCGGGAAATGGAGCTTCCAGAAGTCACACACACTGGGGCAGATGGCAGCTCTGCCTGCGTGTGGCTCGGTGGAGCTGATCCATGAATACAGGAGAGGCGTTCAGAGCAGCGCCTTGCCAGGGCTGGACAAACAGGGGTTCTTCTCCGACCAGCAGCCTTGGCTGCAGTCTCTGATGAGCCCATGGAGCCCTCCCTGCAAACCCCAGGAGGAGCCGTGTTCACCCGGGGCCCGGGGAACCTGCAGGCCTCTGCTTGTCCATGAAGATCCAGCTCCCGTGGCACCGTGGCAGCTCTCTGGGGCACCTGCTTCACGTGTCACGCAAAATTAAGTGGTCACTTGGTGCTAGGGTCTGTGTCATGGCTGATTCGGGTTTTGTAGGGCCTGATACTTGCACAGTTTAACGGGCTTTATTGTGTGTGTGTGCCCGTGTGTGTGTGTGTGTGTGTGTAGCCCAAGGCACTGGTTGGCTTGTCCTCATTTTACAGCTGTGGAGAATGAGACCAGAGATGACAAGTTACTTCCCCAGATCATGCTCGTGGCATCTGCACCACACTGGCATTTCCTGCCAGCCCTGGGGTAGTGGAGACCTCCTCAGCTCACACGTCCAGTTCACGGCTTCCCTGGGGCTGCGTGGCAGTCTCTACCTTGCTGCCAGGGCCTCTCAGGCCCAGAGGCAGGTGCATGTGGGTGGCCCATACAAGGCGCTCAGTAAGTGCACATGGCGGGGGCGGGGCGGGGGCAGGGGTGCAGTCAGGATGCAGGTTAGATGCCAGCATCCCCTAGCAGAGGGCCTGCAGTGGGCTCCTGGCTCCACCTCTCATTCCAGCTTCCTGCTAGGAAGGAAGCAAGTGATGACTCAAGTACTTGGGATCCTGCCACTGCTATGGGAGACCCAGACTAAATTCCTGGCTCCTGGCTCCTGGCTCCTGGCTTAGGCCTGGCCCAGCTCTGGCTGTTGTGGGCCTTGGGAGAGTGAATCAGCAAATGGAAGCTCTCCCTGTGTCTCTGCCTTTCTCCCTTTCAGCTAAATAATGCCTAGGAAATGGACACGTGTACGCCACTCTCCCTCCTCTTTGCCCTTGTTCCCCAACAGTGCACCTGTTCCTGCTCCTATTCGCGGGTTCCCGGACTGAGCCTAATGTTCTGGGGAAAGTTTCCAGAGTGCAGAGGGGCAGGGAAAAAAGAATGCCCTTCCTCTAGGACCCAAAGGGGACAGCAGGAGAGAAGAGTTGGCTCACACATCCAACACCTACTTACCGGGTACCCCTCTAGGCACAGTGGTGCGTTGCTTAACCACAGGGACACGTTCTGAGAAATGGATCGTTGGGCAGTTTTGGTGTAGTAGGACCATCCCAGTCTGCATGTACACAAACCTGGCTGGCACAGGACAGTCCCTTAGCGTGGCCACTTGATACTATCAAGATATAGCCCTAGCTGGTACAGCACAGCACCCTGGGAGCACAGACAAAAGGCAGAATGTAGTAAACACACAAACAGGAAACACAGTTTCTTGTTATCATCAAGTGCTGTGTCTCGTGAATTACCATGTGTGCGGCACTTTTCTCATCCGACCAGCAGTGTGGTAGCTTTGTTCACACGGGCATCACAACCCCACAGGAGCGAGGCTCGCGTGATGATGTTATGACATCCATGCGTCACTAGATGATAGGAATTCTTCAGATCCATTATAGTCTTATGGGGCCACCATCGTCGGTGTGCCCTGTCTTTGATGGACGCATGGTGAGAACCAGAAATGACCCAACACAGGAGTCTCCCTGTTCCCGAGAAGGCTGCTCGCTACTGGAAGGAAGTCAGCCACAACAGTGTGAGGGCTGACCGATGGCCTTCAGAGCTGTGGACAGAAACGAAGCAGCCAAGGAGGACCAGGTCTGCTGGGTGAAGTGGGTCTTGTGGAAAAGGTGGGATTTGAGCCAAGTCCTGTACAAGGTGAGGGAGTGAGGTGTTCACACCCCAGGGAATGGCCTTCGAGGCAGAAGAAACCACCCGTGCAAAGGCCCAGGGGCAGGTGCCTGTCTGATGAGTGGAAGGAACAGCAAGAAGGCCTAGGGTGAGTGAGGAGGGGGGGGTGGCCAGGTGGCAGGAGTAGTCGCCACAGGCTCCGCGGACTATGGGGCAGAGAGGAGAGAGGTGGGAACTGAGCCTCTGGAGAGTGGTGAGCAGAGTGAGCCAATCCACCTTTCATTAAAAAAAAAAAAAAAAAAAAACCTCCATCTGCCAAGTCAGAATAAGCAGCTACGGAGGGCAAGCATGGAATCTGGGTGACCAGTAGACACCTCTGCACAAATTGCCGGAAGCCAGGCAGGAGGTGGTTGCGATGGGGATGGTGTTGTTGGCTGTGGAGAGCTGGGAAGACAAAGATAATGGGAAGAGGGGCACAAGGGGAAGAATGGCTCAGGTCCCTGCCTACATGGAAAGATGGGAATGCCCAGGGGAGGCGTGGCTTCTGGGGGTGAGATCAGGATTTTGAGTTTGGACCTCTTGAGCATAAGAGGTTTCTTGTAGTCAAGTGGGCAGCTGGGCTCATGAGGCTGGGCTTTGGGGGAGAGACTCGGGCTAGAGAAGTGACACTGGAGTCACCCACGTGTGGTCGGCATTCAAGGCCGCGGGCTGGATGAGATCACTGCCAAGGATGCAGACTGAGAGGCGCTCCCAGGGCTGACCCCTGCCCCTCTCCAAGGGCTGCCAGGGCTCAGGGGGCAGGGAGATGATGCTGAGGCGGAGCGGCCAAGGCCAGCGGGGACCAGGGAGCTCGGTGTCCGGCAATTAGCCGAAGCCAGTGTCTGGAGGTGGAGGAGGAACGATCGCCCGGTCCAGTGCAGCCGCTGGGGTGGTGTAGATGAGAGAGGGGGTCTTTGGTGGCCTTGGTAGTAGAAGCTGCTGCAGGGCGGTGCTGGGGGGAGGCTGATGGGAGTGGGTCTAAGAGGGCAGTAGAGGGAATGAAACCGAGACAGCGAGTGAGCAAGCCAGCGAGGACAGCTCTTCTGTGGAACTTCGCTGCAGGTGCACAGGGAGAAAGGGCACGGGAGCGGCCGGTGAAGTGAGGTCGGGGAAGGTTTTAGATAGTGGGGAAATCCCAGCAGGTCCATGTACTCCTGGGGACCAGTCAGTGGCGAGGGCATGGACGATGCGGAAGAGAGACGAGAGCGGACTGCGGTGACAGCCCTGAGGTTGCAGGACTTGGGATCTATGGCACAGTGAGACGGGGCAGCCAGTGGGAGGCCCTGGACCCTGACACGAGGAGAGAGGGAGCCGGGGAGTTGAGGATGAAGAAAGAGGTCCATGAGGGGCTGTGCCATGGGTTTCAAGCCAGGCAGGAGGTGTGGCTCAAAGCGGAGTGGGAGGAACAGCGGAAAGAGGGTGAGGTGGACGGGCTGCCCGTGTCAAACGTTGTGGCAGACTGCTCGATGGCGCCCACATCTTTTCTCCCCTTCTTCCATCACAAGGGAGCCTTGCCGGGCAGGTTCCTGCCCAGATCAAGGCCAGAGTTCCCAGCCTCCCTTGTGACTGGGTCTTAGCTGAGCTCTGGCAGTGTAGGTGACAAAAGCGAGGGCCCACATCCCTTGCATAACAGGACTCTGTTTGCCCTGCTCCAGTACCGTGCCCCCTCCCTAGAATGCTGGTGGCCCAGCCACGACTGATTTCACGCCTCGGACCCCCCGGCTGTCCGTGAAGCCAGTGGCCCCTCTCAGAATGCTGAGCTGCACTCGTGGAGTGAAATAGTAAGGTTACAAAGGCAACAGCTATGGTGAAACATTACCAAATGTTAGAGAATGACAGCCAATGATTAAAATGTATATTTTCTTATAAATACATGAGAGAACAGTCTAGCGATGACTCTAATGATGACTCTGCATTCAAAGTCACAGTTGTGGTGCTGAGGGTTAAGCCTGTGCTTGGGATAGCCACCTCCCCTGTGGGAGTACCTGGTTCGAGGCCCAGCTACTCTGCACTTCCTGCTAATGCTCTGGGAGGCAGGAGACGAAGGCCCAGAACGTAGGTCCATGCCATCCACGTGGAAGACACATGGCTGCTGGCTGCTGGCTCTGGCCCAGCCCTGGCTGCTGCAGACATTCGGGGTGTGAACCAGCAGATGAAAGATCTCTCTCTCTCTCTCTCTCTCTCTCTCTCTCTCTTGCTCTCTCTCTCTGCCTTTAAAATAAATAAATCTTTTATAAAGATCAAATAGGGGTCAGCGCTGTGGCATAGCTGGTAAAGCCGCCGCCTGCAGAGCTGGCATCCCATATGGGCACTGGTTCCAGTCCCGGCTGCTCCTCTTCTGATCCAGCTCTCTGCTATGGGCCTGGGAAATCAGAAGAACATGACCCAAGTGCCTGGGCCCCTGTACCCACATGGGAGACCCGGAGGAAGCTCCTGGCTCCTGGCTTTGGATCAGCCCAACTCCGGCCATGGGAGCCATCTGGGGAGTGAACCAGGGGATGGAAGACCTCTCTCTCTGTCTCTCTGTTAGTAACTCTGCCTCTCAAATAAATAAATAAATAAATCTCTTTTTTTTAAAGTAATGGTAAGAAGCGGTATTTCACAATAGTTGCAACAGCGGATGTGATAAGAAATATCTGATTGCTGTTGGAGGCAGCATCAGGGTGCTCCTGGGGTGTGGCCTGCAGTTACGAAAGAAAATGCTAGCTCTCAGGTGGACCCTGGTGGAAAGCAGCGTGCGGGTTTCCCTGCGTGGTTTCAGAGAGCCCCTGAGTTGTGGCCAGCGGATGGGAGAACCACGGGGGTGTGGGGGGTGGGGGGTGGAATTGTGTTCCCAAATAACCCGCGGGCCAGAACCCCACTGCTGCCCTAGCAAGGCCCAGCTGTTAAAGAGACAGGGAATTAACACCCTGCCTTCGTCTCCCGACGGCCTCACCCCAGCACCTCCTGAAACCCAACTGGGAGCCTCTGGACTTCCCAGCCCCGTGGTCTGTAGTGAGCGCCCCAGCAGCCCCTACCACTCCACCAGGCCCAGGGCCCAGGCCCGGGGCTTCCCCACGCCCCACCCCCGCGGGGCGGAGCCACGGCCACCTGTTTCCTGTTCTCAGCCTGCACCCGGGCCTCCTCCCGTCTGTCCTCGTGACTGTGGCGACCCGCCCCGCCCCTCCCTCCGGCCCCGCCACACCCAGGGCGGGCGGATCCCTGAGCACTGGGAGCAGGAATGTTAGAGAGGCCCTGGCGGCTGTGATGCTGGCAGGCTCAGCCCCTGCAGGAGAGCTGGAGTCGCTGAGCAGCCAGGAGCAGCAGAAATGCCCTTAAAAAGGGAAAGGAGAGGGCAAGGCGGGAGCCAGCTGGACCTGGGCCAGGAGTGCAGAACTCCCAAGAGGTGGGCAGCGGAGGAAGTCAGTGGTGATTGCAACGGGGCACCCACTAACTCAGGACTGCAGGCCGCTGCTTCCCACGGGGGTGGGGGTGAGGGGCTCTCCACATCGGTACCTGGGACGCTGAGTTAGCCTCATCTGCCCTAAGGCCCAGAGAATTGAGTCATCTGCCCAAGGTCACACAGGCGGTGGCCTAGTAAGAGTCCAAACCGCTGTTCCTGGCCAGGCCCGGAGCTGAGCAGGGGTGCATCAGCTGCTTTTTCCCTCCTGAGAAAGAGGAGGTCTAGCCCTCGCTCTAGGGAGCCCTCGGGTGCAGGCTGCCCTGCGCTGGGTCAAGGTGCAGCCTGGGCAGAAAAGGGTGAACTTCAGGAAAACCGCTCTCTTCCCACGGAGTGGAGAGGGAGGCACCGCAGCCGTGGGAAGCCGGAGAGCGACGACCGAGCCAGAGCTGGTGGCCTCAACCCCGCTTCCGCCAGGGACAGCCGGCTCTGCCATCCTCGCCGTTATCTCTGGGGCCACAGAAGAGAGAACTGATCAAGGTCTCAAATCCTGGGTGCAGCTCCTCGTGCCTAGTGCACGAGAGACAGAGCCAGGACCCGCTGGGCAGGAGCTGTGTCCTGGCAGGGGCCCTGGAGCCGGAGGCTGGCAGGGGCCCTGGAGCCGGAGGCAGGCAGGGGCAGTCCCAGACTTGATTGCATGTCCCCAACTTCTGGCAAAGGTTAGAGCTAGGGAAAGCAGCGGGGCAGCAGGCAGAGCTGGCACTGGGGCCAGAGACCCCACCCCCTTGTGGGCGTGGCGGGGAGATGAGCCCCCCCCTCCTATATGAGGATCTCCCCTCCGGCAGTGTCTGCTGGTGGTGTGATGAAATGAGAGCATGCGGACTCTCGGCTGTCAGCAGAAAGCAAGCTACTGCTTGGTGTCCCCGAACGCTGCCCTGGAGCTCTGAGTGTGGGGGGTGGGAAGAGGGGCGCGGCAGGAGTGGGTTAGGACTCAGGGGGAGAAGGCAAGTGGACACCAGGCCCCCTGGGCCCCCAACATGCAAACGTAGGGAGCCAGCCACCAAGGCTCTTAGCTCCTGGGCAGTTCTGTTCAACCGGACTTGGGGACCTGTTATGGTTTTGACCATGGCTCGGTGTGGGAGGATGGAGGCGGGGGCGGGGAGGGCAAGGTCCCACGAATTAAAGCTGGGCTCCCAGAGACTGATGGTAATGGATTAAGGATGGAACTCAAGCCAATCATGGCATCTGAAGGTAGGGTCTTGGGAAGTGGTTAGGTTGAATTAGGCTCAGGGCGATGAGACTGACAGCTTTACCAGGAAAAGTGCATGGGTGGAAGAGAAGTGTGCTCCACCCTCATCAGGCTGGCCGACCTTGGACTGTGAACCTCCAAAACTGGGAACTGAAATAAACCTCCCGCCCCAAGGAGCTCCTCTCAGGCATCTGATGTAGTGATGCAAATTGACTACCAGACCCATCTGGTTCCTGGTCAGAGAACTATGACAACCATGGAGCTTCATGGAGGAGCCTGCTCTGGGCTTGTGCCCAATTTCCAGAGCTTTTTAAAATTCAGTTTTATTTCGCTATGGAGATGGTGCTGCCTTGAGCTCATGTGCAAGGAGTCCTGCCCTGGGGGCGATGGGGACCCATGCAAAGGTTTGCAGCAGGGAGAGATTGGTCTGTGTGGGGCATGCGTGGGGAAAGGGGCCTCCCTCGCTCTGTGAGCTGCTGGAGTTCCGCAGATTCACAGGGACCCCAGGGACCCTGGGAGCAGCACCAGGAGAGAGTCTGGGCCGGACTCCCGTTGCCCCACTGTCCCTACCTGGAGCGTAAGAGAGGCCATACTTGTCTCCTTGGGGATGTGGTTGAGTCTTTGGGGCGGCTCTGAGAGTGTCCTGTGAGGGGCTCCCAGGGCATGATGGGTGTCCCCTGAAGGGAGGTTGGGCTGCAGCTTTCAAGGGTGCCATGACCGAAGCCTGGGAGGCAGGAGTATGAGAGCCCTCAGATTCCCAAATCCAAATACCTGTGTTGACGGCGTGACCATTTGCCTGCCAGGTGGGGTGACCGGATGAGCTTGAGGGGCTGGGGGTCACGCTGAACACCCTGAGTTGTAAAGGACCGAAAACCCAACCCCACTGGGGTAAACACAAAAGGGAAATAACAGCCACATCGCCTGTCACTCACTGCTTCTCCTCGCCCTGGGTCTAGGCTCTTACGTGACGTCACCGTCACCGGGGCCACACTCAGCTCTTCACTTCCTCTGGGCTGGTTCCAGTCTCACCTCCTCTTGTTGGGTGCCAGGCTGGCTGCGCCACCTCCAGGCTCACTGCCCCCTGGGTTTAAGCCCTGGGGGAGAAGAACACTCCTCTCTGGGCAGCCACACCACCACCTTCCTTGTGTCTCCTTGGCTCTGATTGGGTCATTTGCGCCTCCCTAAAAAAAATCCTGCAGCCGGGAAGGTCTGTCCCCTGGCTGGCCAGGCCTCAGCCACAGGCCCTGACAAAGCTCAGAGAAGGGACGCAGGGTGAGCTTCCCCAGAGCAAAAATAACTGTGGCTGCCAGGAAAGGGGCAGTGAGAGGTGTGCCCTGTGACCAGCTTCCCACGGCTGCCCCGGTGGTCCTGACCTAGGCTTCCCTCTGTTCAAGAAAAGCCAAGCGCCTGGGCCACGTGCAGTCCTGACCCCTGCCCTGACACACACCCTCCGTCTTGCACCATCCTCAGTTGCGCCTTTTGCAGGAAACTGTCTACTGTCACCTGGAACCTGTTCTCCTAGCTCGACACGTGCACTAGGGCCAGTCCCGCGTGATTGGCTCTGAGGACGAGGGCACGCACATGAAGCTTGGGATCCGGCTGCAGCTGCATGGCCACCCTGAAGGCTGCTCCCTGGCTCATGATGGGCTCTGAAAGGACCCCTGGCCTTCAGCTAATGGGGCTGTGCAGACCAGCTCTGCCATCCCTGCCTATGGCGCTCACCACTGAAGCTCCCTGAGCCTCCAGTTTCTCATCCGCAAAATGGGGTTAGTAATTCCTTCTCTCAGGGCTAAGGGAAGTCACATGCGAATGCCAACCAATCTCCTGGAGCACAGGGCACTTTTGGTTGCTTTTCTTAGCTATTATGGACCAATACTAGTGTAAAAATACAATAAAATGAATAATAAAATAAAGTACGATAAAAGTTAAATTTAAGAAGGTACTCAGAATACCAGCTCCAGCGTTTCATTATTGCAGCATCCAGCGGCAGTGTAACCTCCTAAGTGCCTGCTCTCTGTCTCTGTGCCGGTCTCGGGGGCGAGCTGGTCACAAACACTTCCAACCCCAGAATGGACACACGGACCCCACACGGAGTAGCACTGCCCTGGAAGGATCCCCGCAGATGGCGGTGCAATTTCTGGCACATGCTCCTCCTTGTGTGATTATTATTTGACAGCTGACCTCTTTCCCCTCTGCATGCCAAGTTGTCACTGGAGTGTGGTCCTGTTGGCTGGTTGAATACCAAAATGAATACTTATGTGGGAAGCCGGGAGCCTCAGCAACCCCCTACTCAGGATGTCAGGAGCAGCGGTAGCAGACAGTCTCTCTGACCACGTAGGTCTGATCATTTTGTGGTGACAAAGCCCACTGATTGCTCTTCAATACCCATTCTTCTCTTCTGCCATAATAGAGATGTTGGTGGGAACATGGTTTCCCAACTAAAGACTACATTTCCCAGCCTCCCTAGCAGCTAGGCATGGTCATGTGATTAGGAGTTAGCCAATGAGGTATAAGAAGTGATTCCTAGTCTCTTGATTGGACTAAAGCAACTTTGGAGGTGAGAGAGAGAGAGAGAGAGAGAGAGAGAGAGATCGATCTTCCATCCACTGCTTCACTTCTCAAATGCCCACAGCATTCAGGACTGGGCCAGGCTGAAGCCAGGAGCCAGGAACTCCATCTGAGTCTTCCACATGGGTGGCAGGGGCCCAAATACCTGGGCCATTGTCACTGCCTCCCGAACACATTAGCAGGAAGCTGGATCAGAAGTCGGAGTGGCTGGGACTGAGTGAGCCGGATTACGACTGTGAGGAGATGTGGCATCCCAAGCAGCAGATAAGCCGCTGCACCACGACACTCGCTGCAAATCTGCTCCCAGAAGCCTCACAGAAGCCCTTCGAGAGAGGGAGATGCTGTTGCCTACCCCCCACATTCTGCCCTCTGAGAACTGGGATTGGGGTGGCCAGGCAAGCAGAAGGTGCACAGGCCACAGAACTGAAGCTGCTCAGCCCACCCCCGACAGCCACTAATTGCACTGAGTGCCTACCGCATGCTGGGCCCTGAGCTAAGCGCTCGCCGGGCAGTGGGAAGGGAGCCCACGAGGGCCTGCCCCCGAAGCTTGCTGCCTGGGTGTGAGGAGACTCGGGTTAAGCATTTCATTCTACAGGTGATAGATAACTACATAAGTAACACTGGGATACAAGTCAGAGAGGACAAGAATTGTTGGGCCAAAGTCACGGAGAAGTTCAAGGTTGGGCGTGGGTACGGAGTCAGGGACAGAAGGCCTGTCACTGGGAGTGGGGCTGCACCTTTAGGGACTTGGGGAGGAGGAGAGGGAATGGGTTTCTCCAGCACGGAGCTTAGGAGCCTGGTCTGCACCTGCAGGCTGTCGCATGTTTATGGAGACACCTTGCGAGTGTGGCACCTCTGCCGGAACAGGCCTGAGACAAGATCCTCCCGTGGTCTGGGCTTTGCTCCAAGATGATTGCTTTGCAAATGTGTTGTTTAAAAAAGGAGCTGTGTCTTCAGCTATTAACAAAACAAAACGCCATCCCTCTCCTCAGCAGATAATGTTTTTTTTTTAGATAATTTTTTTTTTTTTTTGCTATTGAGAAACTAGGAGCCCCCTCGCTGAGAGCTTGAAAGGGCCAGAGCTAGGGGCTGGGCCTCTTTCTCTTTTTGTCCACACAGCACCACGGGCCTGCTAGAAGTTTCTGGAAGCCGGTCTGCTTTATCATTTGGGGATGAATTTGTCTGGAAGTCTCCCACTGATAACCTGACTCCCGTGGCCCGGTGTGTCGTCATTCCCTAGGATTACTGGATTTGTGCTTGCAGCCCCCCACCCCCCAGCTTAGCAAGGGAGGAAGTGAGGTGGGGGAGTGCGTTGCCAAGGCTTATCAGTTTAAAGTTAAAGGAGCAAAGTTCTGTCTGTCTACCCACAGCTCAGCTGTCTGCTGCCAGCTTAGGGAGACTGTGTATCGTGGTGAGCTTGGTCCTCCCCAGCCCTGAGGCTCAGGCTCTGTACAGACATCTGCTTCTGCTCCAGGAGCCAGTGGCGTCAGGGGCTGGGGACAGCCAGGGGCTATGACATGGTGGAATTAGACTCACCTGGCAATGCCTAGGTAGCCGTCCACCCTCCCTCTGTCCCCATGCCCTAGGCCTTCTCCTGCCCACTCCCTGCTCCCTCTCAGGCACCAGCCTTGGGGCCCAGCAGCCGAGAGATACAACATGGCCTCCCGCTCAGCCAGGCTGGGAGCTGCTCAGCCCCCAGGAAATCAATTTGTGGATGTCCCACCAGGCAGCAGCACTGAGCGAGAGCACATGCCCACTTCCCCTTCCCCCATATACGAACTGCACACCACACAAGACTCTAGTCTGTACCTAAGGGCGCGTCTCCTAGGACGCAGGTCAATGGGGGAATAAACAGGCTACACACGCACACAAATGCACGCACACACACTTTTATGCACTCACACGCACATACACACGCACACCCATACATAACAGCAGTTTCATAAACGACAATTGTATGAACACATGTTAGCAGAGCAGAGAGGGTAGTCATCCACACCGCCACCCCCCCATTAGAGCAAAGGGAACAGAGAATATGGATGGGGAGAGGAGCAGTGAGAGAGAGGACAGAGAGAGGGAGGAGAGGGGGTGGTTGTGGGATGAGCCCAGGTTAGAGAAAGGCTCATGCCTCTCCCAGGTATCATTTCTTGTGATAATTGGACAGCCCCCCACTGTGCCTTCTAATGTGGGTTTTCTCTTGTGCCCTCAGCTATCACCCAGGCTACCTGGAGTGGAGCACAGTGGAGAAAAGGGAGAGGGGAAGAAGGCCCAGCCTGGTGCAGCCCAGCGGATTCTGGGCAGCTGACACTTGTGTGCTACCCCCCACCCCCCATACCCCCACCCCACTTTGGGGAATCCCCCAGAGAGCTCTGAAAACACCTGCACCCCAGGCCCCACCCCCAGAGGTTTTGCCTTAATAAGTTTACTTATGTTGAACCATCCCTATATCAGGATAAATCCCTCTTGGTCAGAGTGAATGAGCTTTTTGATGTGCTGTTGGATTCGATTAGGATTTTTGCATCAATGTTCATTGGGGATATTGATCTATAGTTCTCTTTGTTGTATCTTCTGGTTTTGGAATTAAGGTGATGCTGGCCTCCTAGAAGGAGTTTGGGAGGGATCCCTCCCTTTCAATTGTTTGGAAAGCTTAAGAAGGATTGGGATTAGTTCTTCTTTAAGTTTGGTAAAGTGCAGGAGTGAAGCCATGGGGTCCGGGCTTTTCTTTGTTGGGAGGGTCTTTATTACTGATTCAGTCTCCAACTTGGTTATTATATTAGCTTATTTAGGTTTTCTATGTTTTCATTTTGGTAGATTTTTTAAAATTTTTTATTTATTTATTTTTTTACAGGTAGAGCGGACAGTGTGAGAGAGAGACAGAGAGAAAGGTCTTCCTTTGCCGTTGGTTCACCCTCCAATTGCTGCTGCAGCCAGTGCACTGCAGGAGCCAGGTGCTTATCCTGGTCTCCCATGGGGTGCAGGGCCCAAGGACCTGGGCCATCGCCACTGCGCTCCCGGGCCACAGCAGAGAGCTGGCCAGGAAGAGGGGCAACCGGGACAGAATCCAGTGCCCCAACCGGGACTAGAACCCAGGGTGCCGGTGCCGCCAGGCGGAGGATTAGCCTATTGAGCCTATGTGTTCAGAAATCTATCATTTCTTCTAGGTTTTTCCAATTTGTTGTCATATAACTGTTTGTAGTAATTCCTGATGATTTTTTCATTTTTGTGAAAGCTGGTGTTACATCTTCTTTTTCATCTCTGATTTTATTAATTTGGGTCTTCTCTCCTGACCCTTTTTGATAGGTTGGTTGGGCCAATAGTTTATCAATTTTATTTATTTATTTTTTCAAAAAAAAAGCTCTTCATTTCATTGATTGTTTATGTGATTTTTTAAAATTTTTGATTTTGTTTGTTTCTTCTCTGATTTTTATTGTTTCTTTCTACTAATTTGGAGTTTTGTTTGTTCTTGTTTTTCTAGATTCTTGGGATGTATTGTTGGATCATTTATTTGATACCTTTCCAATTTCTTGATGGAGGCACTGTTACAAACTTTCCTTTTAACACTGCTTTTGCTGTATCCCGTAAGTTCTGATATGTTGTGCTGTCATCTTCATTTGTTTCTAGGAAATATTTTGATCTCTTTTATGACTCACTGTTCACTCAGGTGCATGTTGTTCAGTCTCCATGTGTTTGCATGTTTTCTAGAGTTTCTTGTGTTGTTAATTTCCAGCTTTATTCCATTGTGGTCAGAAAAGATACATGGTACAAGTTCCATGTTTTGAATTTGTTGAGACTTATTTTTTTATTGAGACTTACTTTATTACCTATTATGGGGTATCCTAGAGAAAATTCCATGCACTGTTAGAAAGAATGTATTTTCTTTTCTTTTTTTTTTTTTTGACAGGCAGAGTGGACAGTGGGAGAGAGAGACAGAGAGAAAGGTCTTCCTTTGCCGTTGGTTCACCCTCCAATGGCCCTGCAGTCGGTGCACTGCAGCCGGCGCACCGCGCTGATCCAAAGCCAGGAGCCAGGTGCTTCTCCTGGTCTCCCATGGGGTGCAGGGCCCAAGCACTTGGGCCATCCTCCTCTGCACTCCCTGGCCACAGCAGAGAGCTGGCCTGGAAGAGGGGTAACAGGGACAGAATCTGGCGCCCCAACCGGGACTAGAACCTGGTGTGCAGGTGCCGCAAGGAGGAAGATTAGCCTATTGAGCTGCAGCGCCGGCCAGAAAGAATGTATTTTCTGTAGTTGTGGAATGAAATGTTCTATAGATATCAATTAGATCCATTTGGTCAAGAGTGTAGATTAGCTCTGTTGTTTGCTGATTTTTTGTCTAGTTGATTTGTCCATTGATTAAAGCAGGGTGTTGAAGTCACCCATTACTATTTTATCAGAACATATGTTTCTCTTTAGCTCCATTAACATTTGCTTTAAAAAGCCAGGCACCTTGGCATTGGGTGCATATACATTTACCACAGTCCTATCTTTCTGTTGAATTGATGCTTTAATCACTACATAAAGCTCTTCTTTGTCTCTTCTAATAGTTTGGTCTTAAAGTCTATTTTGTCTGATAATTGGGATGGCTACCCTGGTCATTTTTTATTTCTGTTTGCACCTAATATCTTCTTCTACCCTTTCACTTTCACTGTGTGTCTTTGTTGGTGAGATGTGTTTCTTGTAGGCAGAAAATTGATGGGTCTTGTTTTTCAATCAGTTCAGCCAGTCTATACCTTTGATGGAAAATTTCAGGCTCTTTACATTCAAGGTTATTATTATTATTATTATTATTATTTTGACAGGCAGAGTTAGACAGTGAGAGAGAAACAGAGAGAAAGGTCTTGCCTCTGTTGGTTCACCCCACAAGTGGCCGCTACAGCTGGTGCACTGCGCTGATCTGAAGCCAGGAGCCAGGTGCTTCCTCCTGGTCTCCCACGCTGGTGCAGGGCCCAAGCACTTGGGCAATCCTCCACTGCACTCCCGGGCCACAGCATAGAGCTGGACTGGAAGAGAAGCAACCAGAACAGACTCTGGTGCCCCAACCGGGACTAGAACCTGGTGTGCCGGCGCCGCAGACAGAGGATTAGCCTAGTGAGCCACAGTGCTGGCCTCAAGGTTATTATTGATAAGTAATGACTTGGTCCTGCTGTTTTGCCCATAAATGCTCCTATTGTTTGCTTTGGACCTCCTTTGTACTTTTAGGAGATTTTCTGCCTTCATATTTTTTTCATGATATGGATTACCTTTCTCGGTTTCTGTGTGTAACACATCCTTAAGTATCATTTGTAAGGCTGGCTGAGTGGTGACAAATTCCATTTCTGTTTGTTTTCGAAGGCCTTTATTTTACCTTCATTTATAAATGAGAGCATCACTGGGTACTGTGTTCTGGGTTAACAGTTTTTTCTTTTAGGACTTGGACTATGTTTCTCTGTTCTCCCCTAACCCAAAGGGTTTGTGATGAGGGATCTGTCAATCTAATTAGAGTTCCTTTAAAGGTAATCTGGTGTTCCTCTCCTCTCCAAATGGCTGCAATGGCCGGGACTGGGCCAGGCCAAAGCCAGGAGCCAGGAGCCTCCTCCAGACCTCCTCATGGGTGCAGGAGCCCAAGCACTTGGGCCATCCTCCACTGCTTTCCCAGGCCATTAGCAGGGAGCCGGATTAGAAGTGGAATAGCCAGGACATGAACCGGTGCCGGCACTGCAGATGGTGGCTTAACCCACTATGCCACGGTGTTGGCCCCCTTTATCCCAATTTTTTAAATGTTTATTTATTGTAAGCTACTTGAAAGAGCGACAGGGAGAGAGAGGAGAGATCTTCTATTTGATTCACTCCACAAATGCCCACAATAGCCAGGGCTAGGCCAAGCCAAATCCAGAAGCCAGGAACTCCATCTGGTCTCCCACGTGGGTGGCAGGGGCCCAAGGTCTTGAGCCATCATCTGCTGCCTCCTTGGATGCATTAACAGGAAGCGGACTATAAGTGGAGTAGCCGGGACCCAAACCGGCTCTCTGATAGGGAATACGGGTGTCCCAGACAGCAGCCGAACCAGTGCTGCACCACAATGCTGGCACCTTTATCTCATTTTTGAAGCCACCCTCTTCAGTAAACGTCAGCGGGCCACCGCGGGCAGGGACTGACCGTCGTGATCTTGGGACCGTCCCACCCAGTGCGGAATGTGCCCTCTGACCTCCAGCCTGCCCTGTGACCTTGACAAGGCTGGTCACGTCCTGTTGGAAGGGGTGTGGCTGGAAACTAGCTTGGAAGGCAGTGTGGGGGGGGGCACATGACTCACAGGATAATTGCTGCTTGCCACAGGTCCCCAGGGACTTTTGACTCACCTGTCTTGACTGAAAGAGATTAAGAGGCTTAAGAAAGAGGAAAAGAGGACCCAGTTGGCGACCAGGAGACATTCCCAGGCTATCAGAGCCAGCCCCAGGCCTGTTCTCCCAGAGAAAGGGCAGGGAGACCCCACAGGCGCCCAAGTGTCTTCAAGCCGAGCCTGACAGTTGGACTTTTTGCAGCTTCCCAGTCCTGCTGGTAGCTGCTTGGGCCCCCTGAGGGCGTGGAGGAGCACAGAGGGGGCTGGGCGGCGAGGCCTGCTTTCCCCTGCACAGCCTCACGAAGCACCACAGAGACCTCTGGGCCGCAGCTCTGCAGCCTGAGTTACCTGGAGACTTTTAGTGGCTCCTGTCTGCCTGGTGTGAGAGCGGGTGTGGCCAGGAGGGAACTGGATGCAAGCCCTGGATTCATCTGAATCAGGAGAGGGTGTGGAGGGGAGAAACAGCCCCGCAGCTGGGGAGAGCAGGCGCTCTCCCCTCCTCTGCCCTCCCTCCAGAGTCTCCATGAACACCCCGCCTCGCCACCTTGCAGCCTGCCCCCGTGCCTTTGCACTCATTCTTCCTCGCTCCCCACTTCCACTCTGCAGACACCCCGCCTTCAAGCAGAGCTCCGTGAATAAGCTTCATGCTTATTGAGGCCCTACTAAGTGCCGGGAACCGGGCTAAGCATTTTACGTGCGTTACTCCCTGAATGCGCAGAGCAGCCCATCAAGGTTGTACTGTGAGCACCCCATTTTAGAGATGAGGTAACAGGCTGGCACAGCCAGACACAGGGAGCTGTGATCGGCAGGGCTGGGTTCAAAACCAGGGCTGCCGACTCTGTACCCTGCGTCAGCCTCCAACACCATCTAGGAAGTAAAAGGCTCCGTGCACCCCAAGATGCAATTCACCAGCAGACTCCACTCAGGTTCCCTCTGCTCGCGTGTACGGCACCCCGGTCTGCATCTCGCTCCAGGGAGATTAGAAGTGGAATAGCTCCGCACAGGAATGGCCTGTGCACAGCAGACTCAGTAAGTGTGACTAAAGGTGAAGGAATGAATGAAACAGGTAAATAACACAGCAGGAAGCCTGTGACAAACAGCAAAAGAGGGATCTGAGCAAAGGGCAAGGTGTTTGCAGTGGAAGGTGGTCATCTGTGTGTATGGGGGGGAATCGGGGAAGCCTTTCTGGGGGAGGGGAGGTGGCGTTAGGCCTGGGTGGGTGTGAGCCCTCGGTGTGAGGAGGAAGAGAGCAGGCATTCAGCTGAAGGGAGCCACCAGGAAAGGCCCTGGGGCCCACGCATGGGGAAGGCTTCGCTGTGGATTAGGGGAAACACAGCAGCAAGGCAGGGGAGCAGGAAAAGAGGGGTTCAGTGGAGGACACGGGTGTGATGGGATGAACTATGCCTGCTAAAACACTGACACAGTCTCGTGGCACAGCGTGTTAAGGCGACATCTGCATCCCATATGGGCACCGGTTTGTGTCCTGGCTGCTTCACTTCTGATCCAGCTCCCTACTAATGCTCCCGAGAAGGCAGTGGAAGATGGCCCAAGTGCTTGGGCCCAAGCACCCACGTGGGAGACCTGGAGGAAGCTCCTGGCTCCTGGCTTCGGATCGGTGCAGCTCCGGCCTTTCTGGACATTTGGGGAGTGAACCAGTAGATCTCTCTCTCTTTCTCTTTCTCTCTCACTGTAACTCTGCCTTTCAAATAAATAAACAAATCTTAAAAAAGGAAAGAGAGAAAAATAAAAGAAAGGAAGAAATCGTGGTGCAGCCCTCACCCCCTGTACCCGTGAGTGTGACCTTATTTGGAAATAGTCTTGGTAGTGTTAGGACAAGGGCAGCAGAGTGGACCCTAATCTGCCTGTGTCCTTATACAAAGGGGAAGTCTGGACACAGACGCTGCTACACACTGGGGGATAGCAAAGAGGGCAGCAAAGCCCCGGAAGCTGCCTGGGACAGGGCCCCCTCCTCACAGCCCTCAGCAGGGAGCAGCCCTGCCAACACGGGGGTCTGGGACTTCCAGAACCACCAGACCACAGGTCTCTGTTGTTTGTGACCTGCAGGTTGTGGTGCCTGGTTACCATCTCCCTAGCAAACCAACACAGCTGGGGAGGGTCCCAGGTGCCCAGGGACCCCCACCTGCCTGCAGGGGAACCCGGGGAAAGACAAACAGGGGATAGCAGTGAGCTGGGCACAGCTCAGTCCTGGCCTCTGAAGAGTCCAGCTTTGCAAGGAGTGGGCAAGGCCACAGCTGGAGCAGTGAGGATGGCTCAAGGCAGCAACAGAACTCTTGCCCGGAGATACGCTTGTGGGGTCGTGACTAGATTGTAGCTTGGGACACCTGCATCCCATGTCAGAGTTCCTGATCTTGCTTCCTAGCCGGCACCCAAGCCAGCTTCCTGCCAGTACGTACCCTGGGAAGCAGCAGATGATGGCACAAGACTGGGGTCCCTGACCCCCCCATAGGAGACCTGGGTTGAGTTCTAGGCTACCAGCTTCAGTCTAGCCCAGGCCTGGCTGCTATAGCCATTTGGGGGGGGGGGGTGATCCAGCAGATGGAAGATCTCACTCCATCTGTGTCTCTGACTCTGTCTCTCTGCCTTTCAAATAAAAAGAAAATTAAAAAATAAACAAGTAAAACTCCTGCCCTGCTCTGTTAGCAGGTGGGGGTGGGTTGTCAGATCAGGGGTTTGGTTCCAACCAACAAAACACAATTTTAACTCCGGCAAAAAGAGCGATTTGTTGGGCACATACAGTGAGACGTGAATAAAGGTTGAATGAGTGGAGAGAAGCTCACAGGTACTACACAAGTCAGAAAGACACACACTGAAGGTCAGAACAGAATGCTGGAGGCGGGAGGTGGTGCCCTTGGTCTCCTTGGGACCTAGGAGAGCCGCCTCCTTGAAGGCAGCTCACGATGCAGAAGGAACGGCGGCCCAGGAGCCCAGAGCTCTGTAGACGGTGGCTGAAGCGCTGGGCCCTGGGCACACCTCCCCTGGAGAGTGAATTCTCAGGCAGAGAGCTGACTGGCTGGCTTTGCCCTGGGGGCAGGGCAGGGAAGGGGAGGGGAAGCAGCAAGAGATCCACAGGCCCCCTGCACAGGTGAGGACAGGAGCGAGAGGGCTCCCCATTAGGAAACCATGTGACTCAGAGCTGGAGTGAGTCACTGAGAAGACAGGCAGGGAGGAGACCGGCTCAGCTGGTGCCCAGGACAGGTGTCGGGGCGGGGGACAGGCATTGCTTCATCTGCAACAGCAGCCACAGCCCACACCCCACCCCTCCTGCTGGGGATTGCTCCACCCCTACCTCCATCTAGGAGCCACTATGGAAGCTGCTCTGGTCCTCATGGGTCAACCCACAGTGCTTCTGTTCCCAGCCTGGGCCAACAATGGGACTCAAGCCTTCAGCCCAAACTCTCCCTCCTGAGTCTCTAAACGAGTTTGAACCATGTCCTCGGACTTGTCTAAATTTAGGACCCAGGGCTGGCATCGCGGTGCAGTGGCCCACATTCCACGTCAGAGTGCTGGTTCCAGTCCCTGCTACTCTGCTTCCAATCCAGCTGCCTGTTCCAGCACCCTGGAAGGCAGCAGACGGTGGCTCAGTGCTTGGGCCCTTGACACCAGTGGGAAACCTGGATGGCGTTCTGGGGCTCCTGGCTCAGCCGTGGCTGCTGTAGACATTTAGGGGTGAACCAGCAGATGGAAGACATCTCCCCGTCTGTCTCATGTTGCTCTCTATCTCTCTGCCGTTCAAGTAGATGAAAATCAATTAAGGGTGCCGGCACTGTGGCACAGGATAGGATAATAGTAGGATAAGCCTATGCTAGGGTGCCAGTATCCCACATGGGCACCGGTTCAAGTCCCGGATGCTGTTCTTCCAATCCAGCTCTCTGCTATGGCCTGGGGAAGCAGGGGAAGATGGCCCAAATATGGCCCAAGATGGCCCCTGCCCTTGTGTGGGAGACCCAGAAGAAGCTCCTGGCTTCAGATGGGCCAGCTCCTGCCATTGCAACCATTTGGGGAGTGAATCAGCACTCTGAATCTGTCTGTCTCTCCCTCTCTCTTGTCTGTAACTCTACCTCTCAAATAAAGAAATAAAAGAAAATCCTTTAAAAATCAATTTAAAAAATAAATTAAAAAAATTGAACTTAGGATCTTGCCCTCAGGGAGTTCAATATAAAGCAAGGGAGACAACTTACAAACATAGCTGGCATTTGGTGTGAGCATCCTTATCGGTGTTTCACGTGCTGTCATGCACCCGCACACACACACACACACACACACACACGCCAATCGTACGTATGCACTCGGGTACAGGAGTGCGGATGAGACCGCGCCCAGGAAGAAGGGTACTGCAGGGAGAGGAGAGAGCTTGACAGTGAGTTTGGCCCTGCGCAACCACAGACCACAGCGTAGCAGACGCGATAGCGAGCAGGCAGGAAGGTGAGCAGCTGTTGGGCAGTGTGGAAGGCAGTGTGAACGTGACTCTCGGCCTGGGCAGCACGGGAGCTGGCCGGGGCTCGTCGGGCTGGCGGATGGTGGTGATGTGTGGATGTGAATCGGGGGCGCGTTCTAAGGCGCTGGAGGAAGGAGCTTGTCCTGGAGCGAAGGCAGGGAGAGAGGCCGGGAGGGGAGTGAAGGGGGTGTGAGCAAAGGGCACAGCCCAAGCAAGGAGCGGCCCAGGAAGGTGAGCAAACAGGAAGTGAGCGCAAGTCCTTCCGGGGCAGGGCTGGACTCCTCCCGTCCCTTTGAAGGGAGCCTGAAGGAGCCCGCGTGTCCACTTAAAGGAGCCTGAGGTGGACAGGGGCCGAATGAAAGCCAGCAGCTCTTCTCAGGCTCGGCCAAGAGTTGGGCGGGGACGTTCCAGTTTTTATGCCTAACTAAACTAAAATGGGTACTATTGTTTCTCTCCTTTGTACTCAAGCCTATGCACACTGGCTTCCACTTAGCATGGTATTCCATTGTATGAATGTATCAACGTTTATTTAACCAATCTCTTATTGATCAACCTTTGGTTTTTTTCCAATTTGTTTCTTTTTAAAAATTTGTTTTTATTTATTTGAGACACACAGAGAGACACAGATCTTGCATCTGCTGATTCACTCCCCAAACGCCCACAGCAGCCAAGGCTGGGCTAGGCCAAAACAACGAGCCTGGAACTCAGGCTGGGTCTCCCACATGAGTGGTGGGGATCCAAGTACTGGCACCGTGGCCTGTTGCTTTCCAGGGTGCACATTAGCAGGGCTCTGGAATCAGAAGCAAGAGCCCCGAGGACAGGAGACAGGTGCTGAGCTCCGACAGGCAAGCAGAAAGGGCACGAGTCCTCCCTTCCTGCCCTTTGTGCTGCAGGAGCTCACTGCAGATTGGATGGTGTCCATCCACACTGGACAGGGCAGGCGAGTTGCTCAGTCCACTAGTTCAAGTGCAACCTCTATGGGAAACACGTTCATAAACACACTTAGAAATAATATTTAACCAGATATCTGGGCATCTCACAACTATCAATTCCACATAAGCCAGGTTTACGCGACGTGTTGCCTTCCATGATGTGCGTCACCAGTTCCCAGGAAACAAACATACACCTTTAGGTAACCCCAAAGGAGCAATCAGGTGCTGCTGCTTCCAACCAGGATAGAGCAATAGGAACAAATTCATATTCCTGTCTTAAACAACTGAAAATCTGAACAAAATCTGAACAATGATATTAAAACATTGATGACAACTAATACAAAGAAAAGAAACAATCAAGGTGAGCTCTATGATTTTTCCAGCTTACTACCCGAAAACAGCTTCCAGGCTGCAGAACATAGCAGGGTGTCCAAACACAACCTAGTCGTCTTCTTACACCGAGACAACAGAGCTCAGGATAGGGAAGGCCAGTGTGATTAGATTCGGGGCAGAGCACTGGAAAGGAGAGCTGCCCTGAGATGTATAAGGAAGTTTCTGGTCTGGTTGTCAGCTGAGTGCTGAAGGTGCATGCAGGTATGGGAAAGAGCAGCAGAAGAGCCAGTCAGACTCAGAGTGGGTCAGCAATGTGTTTCACTGGCACGAGAGTAGCAAACAGAGCCCTCAACAGAGCAGTAAAGTCAGTCCTAGCGCCAAGGTTGTTCCGGGCAGGCCAGCAGACCTTAATATCAACCACATACTTTCAAGTGAATCAGCTGTATCCTAGAACAAAGCCTAAAGATATTTAAAGGAACACAAACAGCTCTGGAGCCCACAGTGTAAGCTCATAGTGCCTTACAGCAATACTAGGCACACAAAGAAGCAGGGAAACATAGTTGAAAACATCCAGACGAGGAAACAACAGAGCCAGAAATGACACCAGCGATAGAGTAACAGGTGTTAGGACGGCACTGTACATACATGTCATGTGTTCCAGAATGTGGCAGGGAGCCCAAGTGTACTGACTAAAGACAAGGAACACAAAAAGACCCAAAGAGAATCCATAGAGAGAGATGAAAATTACAATGTCTCAAATAAGAAATAAACTGCATGGGAGTAACACATTTAAACACTGCAGGAAAAAAATTAGTGAACTTGCAAGTACAGTCATACACACTGTCTATCCAAAATGGAAGACAAAGAAAAAATAAACAGAGTATCAGCAATTTGTGGGGCAATATCCTGTGGTCTCATATGTGTACCATTTGCTTCCTAAGAGGAGAAGAGAGAAAGGGTTGGGACAGAAAATACCAGAAGGAGTAATAGCCACAATTTCTGAATTCGGTGAAACTATAAACCTACAAATTGAAGAAACTTAATGCATTCCAATCAGAAGAAATATGAAGGAACCGCAAGGAACATCACATCTGTGATAAAAAAAAAAGTCTGTAAGAGCAGCTGCAGAAGAGACAGCACTCAAGGGGGAATGATGAGAATGACAGCAGCCTTCCATTAAACAGCAAATCAGAAGACAGTGAAAGGGAAAAAAATCTGTCAACTTACACCCAGAGAAAATTTATATTTAGAACAATACTCTCTGTAATTTAAAAAATTAAAATTTAATTAAGAAATCATTTTAAAGGGACAGTCATTTGGCCTAGTGGTTGAGTTGCCTCACTGAGGATCCCCACAACAGAAGGCAGAGTGCCTGGGTTTGAGTCCTGGCTCCATTCCTGATGCCAGCTTCCTGCTAGTGCAGACTGTGGAAATGAAAATGTTCCCAGAAATCCACGGTTAGACTTCTACTGGTCACATGCCTACCGCGCAGCCCAGCCACCTGGCAAAGATAAATGGAATGACCTTAACAGCTTACCCCAAAGTGACTCATGCCCTAGGGCTGGGCACATGGCAGCCTCACACATGAACAAAGAAGAGGAAAATGACTGCTGGGCAGGTGTGGACCTTCTGTGCTGCCCAGGGCTTCGGAGAGTTGGCCTGGGAGTGGGGTTTGTCTTTGGGCTCTGGCCAGCAGTCAGGAGGAATGTCCAAGGAAATGGGCTTCACCTCCAGGCTGAGACCCCATTAGGAAAGACTCAATGTGCTGCTATTGATTTGTGGGAGTGTTTGTGCTTTTTTCTCCACAGGACTAAAAATTATCCAGACATTGTATTCGGTGAGTAAAGGATACGTTTCTTATAGTTCTTGTTTTATTTTAAAAAGTCACACATGCGGTCACTTTCCTAGCACTTCCAGTGTGCCAGGCACTTTCCCAAATGCCTCCTGCGCGGTGGGTCCTGGGGGCCTCACAATAACATAAGGTGGGTGTTACCATGGTTGCCGTCTACAGAGAACACAGAGGCACAAGAGATTGGAAGCCAGTCTGGGCCTGAGATCATGCTTGGAATGTGAATTCAAGGTGGCTCCGTGTCACTCACACAGTCTGTTAATCAACAGATCCTAAAAGCACAAACCAAACAAGCAAACTTGTTTGGGTTCGTTTGATGCTGCTGCTGTGACAAATCAGTTACCAATTGGTGGCTCTGGGGGACAATGTTTCCAGCCCTCCCAGCTCCTTCAGGCCCCTAGCACGTGGGGGCTCACAACTCCTTCCTGCAGCTCCAAAGCCTGCTCTCTCCTCTCTGCTCCCCTGGCTCCCCCGATGTTTTAAAATTTTTATTAATTAAATTATTTGAAAGACAGAATGACAGAGAGAGGGAGAGACAGAGAGATCTTCCATCCACTGATTCACTCTCCAAATACATGCAGCAGTCGGGGCTGGGCCAGGCTGGAGCCAGGAGCCAGGAACTCCAGCCAGGTCTCCCACATGGGTGTCAGGAACCTGAGCCCTTGGACCACCATTCCCTGCCTCCCCAGGTGCATCAGCAGGGAGCTGGATGGGAAACACGGAGTAGCTGGAACTCAAACGAGGCGCTCCAGTGGGGGATGTGAGTATCCCACACGGGAGCCTGGGCTCGGCGGTGCTTGCCCGCGGCTCCCATCTAAGAACCTTTGAGACTAGGTTGTCCCTGCAGGTAGGAAAATCTTCCTGTCTCAGAATCACTAATTTAATTACATTTGAAAGCTCATCTTTCTTTTAAAGTGTCCAGAGATGCCAACGTTGGCATCTTTGAGGGGCCGTTACTGAGACCACCATGACGTTTACCCTGGAAAGGTTAAAACAAGTCTCTGCTAACCGGGAGCCCACCAGGCGGATGGAAGGGGTGGGGGCCTGGGCCCTTCCCTAACTCCTTCCCACCTGCAGCTGGGGGAGGGCGAGGAGCAGGGAGAGAGCCCTGGGGGCAGAGCGGCTGGCTCCCAGGCAGGTGCTGCTCCCGGCTAGGCAGGGCTGGCCTTCCGGACCCTTGTTGGGGGCTTTACTTTCCCAGGAGAAAACTGACCGCAGGACAGCTGCCTGAAAACATCAAGAATGAGGCGGGCACTGTCAACGTGGGCTTCCCGTCTCTCCCACAAGACCCTCTGCCATTGCTTTCTTTTCTTCTTCTTCTTTTTTTTAAGATTTATTTTCATTTATTTGAAAGACAGAGTTACAGAATAGCCGCAACAGCTTAGCAGAGAGCTGGATCGGAAGTGGAGCAGCCAGGACTAGAACCGGCGCCCATATGGGATGCTGGCGCTAGAGGCCAGGGCATTAACCCGCTGAGCCAAAGCGCCGCCCCTTTTTTTCTTCTTTTTAAGAAGATGTATTTAGGCCGGCGCCGTGGCTCAACAGACTAATCCTCCGCCTTGCGGTGCCAGCACACTGGGTTCTAGTCCCGGTCGGGGCGCCGGATTCTGTCCCGGTTGCCCCTCTGCCAGGCCAGCCCTCTGCTGTGGCCCAGGAGTGCAGTGGAGGATGGCCCAAGTGCTTGGGCCCTGCACCCCATGGGAGACCAGGAAAAAGCACCTAGCACCTGGCTCCTGCCATCGGATGAGCGCGGTGCGCCGGCTGCAGCGCGCCGTCCGCGGCAGCCATTGGAGGGTGAACCAAAGGCAAAGGAAGACCTTTCTCTCTGTCTCTCTCTCTCACTGTCCACTCTGCCTGTCAAAAAATAAAAAAATAAAAAATAATTTAAAAAAAAGAAGATGTATTTATTTTTTATTTGAAAGACATAGTTACAGAGAGGAGACAGAGATCTTCCATCCACTGATTCACTCCCCGAATGGCTACACCAGGGCTGGGCCAGGGGTCCGAGTGCTTGGGTCATTTTCTACTGCCTTCCCCGAAGCATTAGCAGGGAGCTGGATCGGAAGTGGGGCAGCTGGGACTTGAACCTATGCTATAGGAAGCCGGCAATGCAGTCAGTGGCTTAACCTGCTGCACCACAGCGCCGACTCTCTTGCAGGGCCGGCCCTGGGAAGCGTGTGGTAAGGCCCCTGCGGGAGAGGCCGGCAAGGCGGCAGCAAGAGGCTTCAGCAGCCCGGCTTCAGCGTCCCCTGCGTACAGCGGGGTCCCTGGGCGAGAGCAGAGGCTGCGCAGGGGCTAGCAAGCCAAGGGGAGGGCAACAGCCCCCTGGTGCTTTCCTCTGAGCAGCTCGGCCTGGCTTCTCCTCCACCTGCTCTCCTTCACAGGCATGGACAGGGCTGGGGGAAGCAGGGGGAGCCCCAGGAGGCCTGGGGGGAGCCCTGAGCCCTCCACGGCCTGCCATCTGTCTGGGGAACAGGCATGGCCGCGGAGTGCCCACAGGAGGCCGGACACACCCGCGAAGCATGGGCTGCCTCGTGAATCCTGCTTCTGCAGAGAGCAGTCCGGCCGGATCTCACCTGCAGGAGCAGCCACAGCACGGAGCTGCCAAAGGCGCCCGCAGCGAGAGGCAGCTCCCCGTGGCGAGCCTCCTCCTGGAGGCATTACTGAGTTTCTCTTGCAGCCAGCAAGTTTCCTCTTCACTGCCTTGACAAACACAAACTGTCAAACACGAGTTCAGGTCTGCGCCTCGCCTGCGAGCACAGCTGGGGCCCGCGCACGCAGCTGCCAGCTCCAGGAGGCTTTATTTTCATAGCAACCCACTCCTTTCTTGACAACAGCAGCCTGGAGCCAAGCTCCAGGGTGACAGGTATGGCAGGGGATTTGCTGCAGCGGCTTCTGTCCCATCCCCCGTCTCCCCCGCCCCAGGAGCACCACCTGGGTGTGTTTGCGGCTCCCATGAGCCCCAGCAGAGCCAATCTCCCCACCTCTGACTGGGTCTTCTGCAGAACCCAGCCTGGCCTCAGCTCCTGGACGTTTCCCTCTGGGGAATGCAGGCTGCCCTCTGGAGCCAAGTCAGGAAGATGGGATTAAAGGGTGGGCGTGGTGTTCCTTGCACCAGTGAGCAAGGGTGGCCCAGCCTTCTTCTCACCCAGTTTCTGTCCCTGGAGCTGGGTATCCAAGGCAGAGCGTACCCTCCTGGCAAATGAGGGCCCTGGGAAACTATGACCAAGAGCAACCATGTCTTTTTTTTTTTAAATGCATCTTTTATTTATTTGAAAGGCAGAGTTAGAGAGAGAGAGAGAGAGAGAGAGAGAGAGAGAGAGAGAGATCGTCCATCTGCTGGTTCTCTCCCCAAAAAGCCACAACAGCTGGGGCTAGGTCAGACGGAGCCAAGAGCTTCTTCCAGGTCTCCCACTGGGTGCAGGGGCCAAAGTCCTCAGGCTGTCCTCACTTTCCCAGGTGCATTAGCAGGGAGCTGGAGCAGAAGTGGAGCAGCTGGGACTCGAACTGGTGCCTATGCGGGATGCCAGTGCCACAGGCAGCAGCTTACCCACTGTACCACAGCACCGGTCCCAACTTTGTCTTCTGTTAGATAAGGAAACCGAGGCCCAGAATTGTGGGGACCCATGGATAGGCCTGCCATGGGACCCCCCCCCCCCCCCATGCTGGGCTTGGCTTATAGCAGTAATGCGGATGTAGCAGCTGATTGAACTTTCCATCTAGCTGAGGATCGTGGTAAACAAAAAGATGGCGTTGATGCTCTGCTCACTGTGTGACTCCAGCTGATTGATATAGCCACTGCGTGTCTCCACAGCTGAGCATGATCAAGTGCCGGATTGGAGAGCTCTGTGCATGGACTGTGATTGAATGACTGTGATTGGTTGAATTCGGTATATAAGCAGACCGCGGGAGAAGGAGCGGGCACGCCAGCTTTCCCCCTTAAGGAATGTGCGCGCCATCTCTCCCCCTTCTCCCGGTCCCCCACTCTTTTTCCTACTCTTTCTAAAAGTCTACTGAAGACCGATTAACTGCGAGCAGCGTCGTTCCTTTTGCAGCCGAAGGAGTGACACAGAATAGCACAAGGACCTGCTCCAACTCAGACTGTGGGTGGGCGGCGGGACCAGGAGCAGAACCAGAGACTCGCCCAAGAGAAACTGGCCAAACCAGATGGCAGCCTCCACCCCCAGCACCACCCCTCCGCATGGGCACAGGCAGCAAGTGGCCATTCTGTGACACGGCCTCACCAGAGTGCCCACTGCACCCTGTGCCCATAGGGATGCTGGCGCCACAGGTCGTGGCTTTAACCACTGCCCAGACACATAGTCACGGCAAACTTGGCACTCACTCACCGATGACAGTAAGTACTTGGGCTGCGGGCCTCAGTTTACGCAGTCACAGGTAGGCTTGGGGAGCTTCCATCACTTGCCAGGCTGCAAAGAGAGAGAGTCAGGACTGGTATTCGACCCAGGAGACCCTGTGCCTGTTTAGACAAGACCTGCCCCTGGTCTCCTCCCTCTGGCATCTTCCCCCCGGGGCCGTCTCTGCAGGCAGCAGGTGTACTCTGTGGCAGGAGAAGGTCTAGGGCTGTGAAGCCAGGAACTAGAACTCCATCCAGGACTTCCATGTGGGTGGCAGAGGTCCAGGCACTTGAGCCATTGCCTGCTGCTTCCCCAGGCGCATTAGCAGGGAGCTGGATCAGAAGTGGAGCACCGGTCCTCTTATGGGATACTGGCGGCATTGCAGGAGGCAACTCACCAAGTTATGTCACAGTGCTGGCCCCAGGGAGTTCCATTCAGAGGAAGTCCCGGTGGCCTCCTCTCCCCCTGGGTCTGGAAAAACTGGCAGAGGCCCAGGAGATGTGGGAGTCCCCCCTCCCCCCTCCCGTGTACCCTCTTCACTGCACCTGGCATGGCCTGGAACGGTTTTGTTTATGTTTAATTTATTCCCTGACACTTCTCTCTCCAGTAAACAGGGCGCTCTAAGAGCAGGGCCTTGGCCCTGTCCCCAGCACCTAGCACAGCACCAAGCACAGAGTGGGCAAACAAGAAGATTCCTTAAACCAATGAGGAGCAGACTTGTAGATGGTCAGAGCAAAACTCAGTACCTGATGGAGCGGGTGTTTGATGCAGTGGTTAAAAATCCACTTGGAATGCCCACCTCTCATATTGCAGTGCCTGGGTTTGAGTCCTGGCCCTGTTTCCTGCAAAAGTCCACCCTGGGAGGCAGCAGGTGGGCATTCGGGGGAGTGAACAAGTGGAAGGGAGTTCTCTGTCTCCTCTCAAATAAGTAAAATTTAAAAAGAAAGAATTAAAATTTAGTGAAAGATATTCCAAGTGCTTGGGCCCCTGTCGCTCACTTGGGAGACCTGGATGGAGTTCTGGGCTCCTGGTTTTGGCCCAGGTCAGCCTCGGCTGTTTTGGCTATTTGGGAAATTAAACAGTAGGTGGAAGCTTTCTCTCTCTCTCTCTCTCTCTCTCTCTCTCATTTTGCCTTTCAAATAAGTAAATAAATAAATTAAAAACAATTTTTATTTGAAAGTCAGAACTGCAGAGAAAGAGAGAGAGCGAGCTTCCCTCTGCTGGTTCACTCCCCAAATGGCCATAATAACCGGGGCTTGACCAGGCTGAGCCAGGAGCTTCTTCTGAGTCTCCTACGTGGTGCAGGTGCCCAAACGCTTGGGCCATTTTCCACTGCATTCCCAGGTGCATTAGCAGGGCGCTGGATCGGAAGTGGAGCAGCTGGGACAAAACCCAGTGCCTATAGGGATGCTGGCGCCACAGGCCGTGGCTCTAACCTGCTGCATCACAGTGCTGGCCCCTAAAACAAGATGTTAAAAAAAGACTTGAGCACCTGCCTTATGGAGCAGTACTGAGAGGTCAGGGGGGCAGGCAATGAGCATACGAAGCTCTTATGAATGCGGGCTTTGGGTATGTCCTGCACACAGGACCTGAAGCAGTATCAGATAAACGAATGAACAAATGACGATGAATGAGAGAATGAAGATGGAGGGGACCTTCAGGATCAGCACAAATACTGGGAGACAGAAGGTAAGTGGCCCGGACTCCGTGCAGCTCCCCACCCCCTGCCAGCTCCAGTGCTGTCGCAAGTCCAACCTGGGGGAGTCCCTGCCCCAGCCCGCAGCCCATAGGTGCCCTCAGCGCCCTGTGGACAGCCCTCGCCCTCACTGAAGTGACAAAGCTGAAGGTGAGTCACCCTCCCCTCACAGGAAGGGTAGACTTTGGAGCCTCCTAGCCCGAGGGCTGTGGAGCCTGGAGGAGTCACCAGCGCCCCACCCCCACCCCCAGTGCTCACATTGCAGAATTCTGCACGGCGCAGCCGGCCTGCCTGGTCTGTGTCTTGGCCCCCTGCCCCTCCTAGGCTGACCTGCTGGCCCTGGTACCACTTCTGCTCAGCTCGCTGGGGCCCAGACCCGTGCAGCCACTGTCTGGAGCGGAGTGTCCCCAGCCTTTTAGCTCCCTCTCCCTCCTGTCCTGCCTGCCTTCCCTTGCAACACGCCCCAGGCTCCTCTGGAAGATGGAGGCTGGGCGAAGGGGGTCATCCCAGGGCGGGGGGGGGGGGGTCACGGGCTGGCCACCAGTCTTCCTGTGCGCTCTGTCCCTTCCTCTCCCTCCACGTGATGTGTGCCTTGTGCTTCCCAGGAAACCCCGCTGAATTGGATTTGCTCCCATTCCCTCTCTCCCCAGAAGTCCTTTCCTCCCTCAAACTCAGTTACCTGCCTATTGGCGAGCACAGATATTTAATAGAGATGAAATAACCAGATAAATTGACAGAGTGGCAAAGGAACTGGAATGAACATCCCGGGAGATTGTGTTTTCCACTCCCTCCTCCACAAGCCAGCGGCCCCTCTGGCTTCCTGTGGCTGCCCAGAGCCAGCACCCAGGAAGGAGGAGTCTGCGTTCCAGATCACAGAGCAGCGTGCGTGAACAGCCTGGCAGGCTGTGGGGCGGGGAGAGGAGCTGTGCGGGCTACACACTTCCTGAGTGGGAGCAGGACGCCTGGAGGGGGACGGCAGACGTCAGACCCCATCATGGTTCCCGCACACCTGCATGGCTTAGTAAGTTTCTGCTCCTGGGACATACAGAGGCTCAGGCACGGTCAATCCACAGCTAACCGGGGCAGGTTTGGTCTTGCTCAAGGCTCTCTTCAAAGTATCCAACTTGAGTCCTAGCTTGTCAACAACAGCTCCTATCGTCACCTCCAAGTTACAGCCAAAGTCACGGTAACCTGCCCAAGGTCACTCAGCTTGGCAAACGAGGACTCCAGTCCAGCCCCTGGCTCCTCCTAAGTCCAGCACGATCTGGTTCCCTGAGATAAAACAGGCAAAAAAGGGGCCGTGCTTGGCCGTGACCGTGTGACGGAGCCCTAGCAAGGCAGGTGCAGGGAGCCCCCAGGAGACGAGCATCGAGATGGAACATCCGTCCGCCTCCCCTGCCCGGCCTTCCCCTCCCACTCCCTCCAGAGGCTGGGTTTGTGCTCATCCAGTGCACACCGCACAGAAGCCTGGCACCTGACGGCTCCGAAGCCGCTCTCAGCTCCGCTCTCCATGCACCCAACTTGGAAACTTCCAGAAGAGGGCTCTGACTGGCCTGCTGGGTGAGGGCTGGCTCCTGACCAGTGTGCAGGGGCAGGGGACGATAGTGGCTTCTGTTCAGATTCTTGGTAAGGGTGGTGGAAGAAGGATCCTATGTCCCTGAGAAAGTTCTCCAAATCCAGGCCTCCCTGGCGCTGGGGGCCAGGTCCTCGGGCCTCACAGGGCAGTGGGGATGGGGCAGGAAGGAGGTGGGGGTGAGCAGGGCTGGGAGGAAAAGTCAGCGGTGCAGCCTGCACAGTAGGGGTCCCCGAAGAAGGCTGAGAGTAGGGGTGATAAACTGGATCCCCAGGTCAAAGGTCAGGAGGCCACAGGGGTCTAAGTAATGAATTAATGAGACACACACACACACACACACACACACAGAGCACATTGCTATCTGCCAGGGGCTGAAGCTGGAAGCCTGGAACTCAATCCCATTCTCCCACAAGAGCGGCAGGAACCCAACTCCCCGCGCCATCACTGCTGCCTCGCCGGGTCTGCATCAGCAGAGAGCTGGGGGCCGGAGCCGGAGCTGGGCGTCAGCCCTGCAGGCAGAGAGTCCTGGGAGCAAGCGTCACGACCCGTGTCTTAACCACTGGCCAAACGCCATCCCCTGCTCCGAGGCCTGCTGGGAATTCCTCCTCTTATTCCTCCCTGCTTGAACTGGAAGCTCAAGATCACCCCAAAACTTAGCTGAGATGACAGTCGTCACTTACGATTCTCACAGTTTCCAGGGGTCGGGATTGGGTGCTGCTCGCCCGGGCAGTAGCAGCTGGAGTCTCTTGTTGGAACGGCAGCCTACCCTGGCCGGGACGGGGCCCCGGGAGGCCTCTGCACTCTCGTGTCTGCTGCAGAGACTGGGGGCTGCAGCAGCGGGGCTCCGGTCTTCTCTCTGCACTGTCACGTGGCCTCTCCACGTGGCCTCCTCCGCTGTGGCTTCAGGGTCCCCAGCCCTCTTCCACGTGGGCCCAGGGCTACCGAGGCGATCAGCAGGTCTGCTTGCCTGTCCGGATCTTGTCTCCGAAGCCTGCCTCACGTCCTCGGCGCTCGACTGACTGAGGCAACCCCAAAGGTGCACCCGGGTTCTGGGAGCTGCAGCACACCCATGTCTCCACAGAGCTCAGTTGGGCTACGCGGCGCTTTGGCCATCTCTGGAAAACGCCAGGTGCCCTGCCTCCTGCACTGCACCTCGGTTCAGAAACAGGAGGGGCATCTGGGCTGACGTGGTGGTTTTGCCCCAGCCTCTGCATTGCCGTAACTCCAACCACGCAGAACACAGGAGCGCCAGGCCCTCCCTTCCCCTGCTCCCAGGAGAAATCCTCACTGGCCAGTTTGGCGTGCAGCCCCAGAGCCTTCCCCTCGACACTTACAAACATGTGTCCAAGCACGGATGTGCCAGGAATTTCCCAGCAGCCCCCGGGCCTGCTGTCTAGCCTGCCCTCCTGGTGCCCTGGGCCCTGACCAGCAGCAACGGGCACCTTTCCTTTCAGGCTCCCAGGTGGGCCTGGCAGGTGGGGAGCAGCAGGGGGAGCCGAGGGGGGGGGGAGAGGAAGGAGGTGAGGGTGTTGATTCCCCCAGCTCCCTCGCCAGCTGTCCAGTGTGACTGTGTCCCTCCACAGAGGCCCTCTGCACTGTTCTGTCCCTGTGTCCAGCAGGTGGCCCTGGAGCCCCCCGTGTTAAGTGTCCTAGGGTACAGCACCGTGACAGGTGCTTCCCCTGAAGGCTGCCCACAACTCTATAAATACCCCTTTTCTTGAACTCTCGTCAAATTACCCAGTACAAGTGTGCCCTGACTGACACCACGCTTAGAGTATTGTGCAGTGTGTTTTATTTAGCCACGAGGCCGTCCCTTGAGTAAGCTCCACCTAGTTGCTGGCTGCGCTCAGGCGCACCATCCAGAATGCGCATGCTCCTCCCCTGTTGATGGACACACAGGATGCTGCCAACTCTTCCCCCTTCACAAGTATGGACACGAGGAACACATCACACACATCTGTCTAAACTGTGCTGCACTGGGAGGAAGCATGCCTGAGATCATTTTAAGATTAAGAGTGGGTTCTAGAGGCTGGCGCTGTGGCACAGGGGGTAAAGCCGCCGTGGGCAGTGCCAGCAACCCATATGGGTGTCAGTTCAGGTCCTGGCTGCTCCACTTCCAATTCAGCTCTCTGCTGTGGCCTGGGAAAGCAGTGGACGATGGCCCAAGTGCTTGGGCCCCTGCACCCATGTGGGAGACCCAGAAGTTCCTGGCTTCAGATCAGCACAGCTCCGGCTATTGCAGCCAACTGGGGAGTGAACCAGCAGATGGAAGACCTCTCTCTCCCTCTCTCGCTCTCTCGCTCTCTCGCTCTCTCTCTCTGTGCCTCTCCTTCTCTCTGGGTAACTGTGACTTTCAAATAAATAAATAAATCTTAAAAAACAAAACCAAAGAGTGGGTTCTAGAGCCACAGTTCCCTGGATTCAAGTCCTGCTTCCTCTACTAATGGCCATGTGACCATGGGTGTATTTAACCCTCTGGAACATTCCTTCCTCTTTCATAAAAAGGTGACAACATCTTTTCACAGGGCTGTTGGGAGGGGCAGTCTCATCAGGTAAACCATGCATCACAGCCAGCACACTGGGCCTCTCTCGATTCCATGCGCAGCCGTGAGTGGTGTGCCTACCTTCCCAGCTGAGTGCTTGTGAGGACTAAATCTCATAGGGGTGTAGAGATGAAGTGAAGTAATCCGAGGAAGGTCTTAGGACTGCGCCTGCCCCCTGCAAAGTGCTCCGTAAACATTAGCTCTTGTTGTATTGCCCATAATCTCTTCCAAGTTTGATATTTTATTACAGATATTAAGACGGCTATAAGCTTTAAAACAGTTATATTTTTTGTTGATTATGGTTCTTAACAATGGAAAATATTTTCGCAGAGTAATCTAGGCAGAAGATTTGACTTAACTAGACCCTTTAGGCACAGAAATGTACCTAGAAATACAGCTGATTAATTTGTTCCTTGTTATTTCCTGTTGGGGAAATTAGCCGCAGTTCTTTCCTGAGCTGTAGTGCAGAGCTTGGGGGCTTGTGGGGGCATGGGATGGATGCCTAGGATGCTCGTCCCCATGTAGAAGCACCCAGATTTCTGTTCATCTCCATCTGCTCTCTGTGCCAACGTCTGAGTAGATTTGCCCCTTTCATCTGCCTCACCACTGCTGCAAGTGCTGCAGAGCACGGGGAGGGCAAGTGCCCTGTCTGGGGTCCCCTATAAATGGTGTACTGGATTTGGGGGTCCCAGGGGCTGCCTGAGCTACCAGGTGAACCAGGTGAAGTGTCTCTGGTGGCTTCAGAATGAACATCTAGGGGCCAGCGCTGTGCCACTGTCTGTGACGCTGGCATCCCATATCAGAGCACAGGTCCAAGTCCTAGCTGATCCGCTTCCAATCCAGCTCCCTACTAATGCGCCTGGGGAAGCAGCAGAAGGTGGCCCAAGTACTTATGTCCCTGCCACCTAAGTGGGAAACCTGGATGGAATTCCTAGCCCTGGCTGTTGTGGTCATTTTGAGGTCAACCAGCAGGTAAAAGATCTCCCCTAAAATACTCTCGCCACTCTACCTTTCAAACAAATAAACAAATGTTTAAATTTTTTTTTAAATGAGCATCCACAGGGCTGGGTATTCCCAGTAGTTAGAAGCACCTGTGAGTCTCAGAGCCACCATCTCTGCCAGAGAACTGCCAGCTTTTACTGAGTAATGACAATGGAGCAAGAGACCTACAAACACATTGCTTAATGCTCACGTCAGCACCCAGGCTGCCACAGAGCCGCGTTGCCTCCTGGAGAATCTGACATCCGGATCTGGGCCCCCCAGCTCGGGGGTCCTGCCCCGGGGAACTTCCCCAGGCAGCGGCAGTCACGAGGGTCTGCAGTTCCACCGCCCACTGGGGTAAAGCCGCTGAGACGGGCATCTCACCGCGTGCGGCTGCCGGTTCTGAGCAAGGCTCGGGGGGGCAGGAGGAGAGGGGGTGCTTTTCCTGCCAGGCCCCCTCTCCACCCCTCCCTGTTCCTGGCACTCGGAGGCAGGTGCTCTGGGCTTCTGTTTGTCCTGAAAAATGGGCCAGGCCAGGAGGTGCTCTGCTTGGCACACACGTGGAATGTGATCCGTCCTGCTCAGCCCCCGGCTCACAGGAGCGGCTCTCCTCGCAGCTGGTTTCGGTAGTTCTCAAACTCCGGAGAGCCTCAGACAGCGGAGCAGGCGGCTTGCTAAGAAGGCAGGTTCCCAGGCCTGACTCCTGCGCCTCGGACCCTGTGGATGAGACTGCACATCCCAGAAGCACCATCCGCGTCAACATCACAAGCCTGCGGCCAGCGCTCGCCAAAACCAGCCCTCTCGCAATGTGTTTAGAAGCTCCATGGCATCGCTGGGACATTGGGAAATTTCATGGAAAAAAAATCTCATTTCTGGTCAGCCCCGCAGCTACGTTAGTTCCACTGGGCAGTAAGAGGCCACCTTAAAATGGCTAAGGTGGTGGATTTTATGCCATGTGCATCTTACCACAATAATAATAATAATAATAATAATAAAAAGATGTATTTCATGCATGCATGAGCGATTGAATGGACAGTGCCTGCTGCTGGGAGTGCAGCTCATATGCGGCAGAGGTAAAGTTCAAGGGTGGAAGCCGTCAGCCTTGCAGTCGGGCTTTGCCCTTCCTGGGGTGGCCTTGCTCCTCCACGCTCCTGGGCTCCTGCGAGCATTGAAGAGCTCCTCTGAGTGAGCACTAGCGCACCCCATGCGATACTGTGTGCAGCCCTGGCCTCTACGCTTCCCAGCCACACGCCTGACGCCAGTGCCTCTGCGTGTCCTGAGCGTCGTCTCGTCTCACACCCTGCCCGCTTCAAGTGCATCAGAGCTGAATGGAAATGCAAGTTGTGCTGTGCCCACACTCAGGTCCTGCTGGGGAATTTGGGTCTTGATGGGTGGAGGAATACACAGTAGTATTCCACCATGGCCGGCATGCCTACGCCCCGTCAGCCACTGTGCTGAGCCTCTCCTTAAGTCATCTTCTGCTTCCTGCTTCCAGGAGCCTTCCTAAGTAGACCAGTTCCCCCTCTTTATACCTGAGGCCGAGAGCCTCAGTCACTGGCGCCAAACTACATCGTTAAAAAGTGGAAGCAGGCCGGCGCCGTGGCTCAACAGGCTAATCCTCCACCTTGCGGCGCCGGCACACCGGGTTCTAGTCCCGGTTGGGGTGCCGGATTCTGTCCCGGTTGCCCCTCTTCCAGGCCAGCTCTCTGCTGTGGCCCAGGAGTGCAGTGGAGGATGGCCCGAGTGCTTGGGCCCTGCACCCCATGGGAGACCAGGAAAAGCACCTGGCACCTGGCTCCTGCCATCGGATGAGCGTGGTGCGCTGGCCACAGCGCGCCGACCACGGCGGCCATTGGAGGGTGAACCAACGGCAAAGGAAGACCTTTCTCTCTGTCTCTCTCTCTCGCTGTCCACTCTGCCTGTCAAAAATTAAAAATAAAATTAAAAAAGTGGAAGCAATGTGGCGCACTAGGTTGGTCCTCCACCTGCAGTGCCGGTTTTCCATATGGGCACTGGTTCTAGTCCTGGTTGCTCCTCTTCCAGTCCAGCTCTCTGCTGTGGCCCAGGAAGGCAGTGGAGGATGGCCCAGGTCCTTGGGTCCCTGCAACCGCATGGGAGACCAGGGAGAAGCATCTGGCTCCTGGCTTTGGATCCACGCATCTCCGGCCGTCGCGGATATTGGGGGAGTGAGCCAACGGAGGGAAGACCTTTTTCTCTGTCTCTCTCTCTCAGTCCGTAACTCTACCTGTCAAATAAATAAAGTCTTTAAAAAAAAAAAAAGTGGAGGCAAGACAAGCATCTGACTCCTTTGACTCCAAAGGCCGCCCTGCTTCCCAGTCACTCATTCATTCATTCATTCATTCATCCAACAAGATGTCTCAGGGTTCGCCATGCTGCTGGGCCCTGGGGGAGGCAGGGGCAGGTGACCAAGCCCTGCCCCCGGGGTCTCACAGCATGTGAGGCTGGGAAGGACGCAAGTGCACAGATGACTTCCCAGCAGAGGGTTGTGGGTGAGCCAGGGAAGCAGAGGAGAGGCCCTGCCGGGAGCTCAGGGCAGCTCATGTTGAGGCCCAGGTGGGTTTGAAAAGCTGTAGCTGGTTTTGACTGCCTGGAGAGCTAGGGGGAGGGAGAGCTACCTCCAGAAGTTGGTTGGGTGGTTGACAATGGAGCTCACAAATCATTCGATGGAGCTGGAAGTCACCCCCCGGGCAGCAGGGAGCCATGGAAGAGTGTAAGCAGAGCAGTGATGGGACCAGATGGAACCGGATGGGACCGGATTCGCAGTGACCTTGTCCTCGGAGTCTACAAACGCTCTGGGAGACTCACCAGGCAGCTGTGCTGCAAGCTGGTTTCACACCTCCCCTGCCCTGTTCATTCTGCACCCACATGTGTGCATTACGGGTCTTTGTTGTAGGTTGGGGACCCTGGAAACGCTCCGAAGTGATTTGCATGGGGATGGGAGGTGGTGGCTTACTGGGGAGAAGGTGGAAGAAGCAGGACTGGGATGGGAAAAGGCTGAACTGGGAGCCACAGAGACGTCCCTGAGCTCCTGGGGAGCTCAGAAGCAGGGACGTCCCATTCACCTGCCACTGTATGTATGTGGTTGGGGGTGCCACGTTGGTGGCACATGGCTTTGGACTCAGCTGTGAGCAGACAGCAGGTGGCACTCCCTGTGGCTGGGGTGGAGAGCCTGGGTCCCAGGGCTTCTGTGCGGGGCAGCACAGCATCCAGGGCAGCCTGCGTGGCTCAGTTCTCCACACAAACAAGTCTCGACAGAGCACAGGCTGTTTCCCAGCGCATGCCCTCACCTGCTTCTGCGGGAACCAGCCCACTGCCCTGTTCCCCTCCAGCACTTCAGCACATGGGCTGGGACATGATTCCCACCATTGCCCCCTTTCCTCGTCCTCTGCCGGAGACCGCCTCATCACCAGGCATGATCACTGCACCTGCTGAATTCCACCTTCCCACCGCAGTCTGGCTCCCTACAGGACCCAACACAGCTGCACAGTCTTCTGTGGCCAAGTGGCGGGAGGACCCCCTCCCTTGTGACACAGGCCCCTAGAGGAACCCCCAGAGAACTCCCGAGCCTCAGTTGGCAGGGGTAGCTCATTGGCTTAGCCCCTGCTGGGCTGAGGAGTTGTGGTTCTCAACCCCAGCTTCCCAGTAGACTTCTGGGGGAAAATTGTGAAAAAGTAGCAGCGTCCAGGCCCCATTCCCAGCACAGTGCATTCAGACACAGAGAATGGGCCCTGGCACTGTGCATTTTTTTAAAGACCTATTTATTTATGTGACAGAGTTACAAAGAGAGAAGGACAGACAGAGCAAAAGAGATCTCCCCATCCACTGGTTCACTCCCCACATGGCTGCAATGGCCAGGGCTGAGCCAAGTTGGAGCCAAGAGCCAAAAGCTAGGCACCAGGAACCCCATCTGGGTCTCCCGCATGCCCTCACCTGCAGGGGCCCGAATTGGGCCATCTTCACTGCTTTCCCAGGTGCATTAGCAGGGAGCTGGATCGGAAGTGGGGCAGCCAGAAGCTGAACTGGCACCCACACGGGATGCCGGCATCCCAGGCAGCAGCTGTGCCGCTGTGCCACAGCGCCGGTATGGTCTCCATCGTTAGTGAGGAAGGGCAGCTGCAGAGTTTGGAGGACAGAGACGGTCCGGGGAGAGCTGCAAGGCCTGACTTGGTGGAGCTTGGGTTGACCACTGCCACCTCATAGGACTGCCACCTTGCCCTCTAGGTGACCCTGGAGGTCATTGCAAGTCCTAGGGAGCAAACAACATCATTAAGATAACCTGAGGCCTTATCAGACTGCTTATCTGTCTCTTATGAATGTTACTATTCTTGGGAAGGTCCAGGTGCACACGGATGAGCCACAGGCCACCTGTGTCTATAAAATCTTTTTGCTCCTGTCTCGTGGTGGGGTTGGAGGGAGAATCCCAGCATCTCACAGCCACCCAAGACCACACTTCTCTTTGGACCTTCTACCTCTGACAGCCAGTCCCCATACAAGTTTTTCCCAAAACACCAAGTCTAGAGACGAAGAGAGTAGAAAAGAGAAAGGTGATTCAGAGGGAAAAGGCGGGTGCAGGCAGGGTTAAGGCAGTGCCGGGGAAACTTGGAGCAATCACCATGGAACTAAAGAGATGCTCACTCCTGGGCCTCACCCTGGGGATTCAGGTGGCTGAGTGCAGTGGGGGAGGGGAGGTGCCCAGGTGACCCTGGCGATTCCAGTGAGCAGGCAACGCTGAGGGCCAGAGCTCCAGGCCATGTCGCAGCCTCCTGCCTGGGAGCCCCACCAAGCAGGTGTCCAGGTGCCTCCACCCAATGTTGATGAGCCAGCCCGCTTCCCACCACCTGGACCCCGGAGTGAGGTCTTGAGCAACACCAATTTCCATCCCATCTGGACTTGATCACCGACACACCCAGCCTCCCTCGGGGCAGTGTTGCGCGGAGCTTCGGGAAGGCTGGGGAGCTGGATAGACTTTGCAACTTTTATTTTATTTATTTTAAAGATAGAGTTACAGAGAGGTAGAGACAGAGAGAGGTTCAGCGCTGGCCCCAGTAGTCATGACTTCTGTCCCTAGGGGACTCTAGGGTCCTTGACTGTCACCCCTCCCACCAAGCTGCACTGGCACATGGCTTACCCAGTTTGGCATTTTCTCCTATAGGTTTTCTTCTTTTTATTTCTTTTGTTTTAATATTTATTTATTTATTTGAAAGGCAAAGTTACAAAGAGGCAGAGGCAGAGGCATAGAGAGAGAGAGAGGTCTTCCATCCACTGGTTCATTCTCCAATTGGCCGCAACAGTTGGAGCTGTGCCGATCTGAAGCCAGGGGCCAGGAGCTTCTTCCGGGTCTCCCACATGGGTGCAGGAGCCCAAGGCCTTGGGCCATCTTCTACTGCTTTCCCAGGCCATAGCAGAGGGCTGGATCGGAAGTGGAGCTGCCGGGACTCAAACTGGCACCCATATGGGATGCCGGCACTGGGGTGGCAGCTTTACGTACACCACAATGCCAGTCCCTGGGTTTTCTTTTCCCAAAAAGAAGCTAGCTGGGGCTGGCATTAAGCTGCCACTTGTGATGTCAGCAGTCCTCATCAGAGTGCACAGTTCCAGCCCTGGTCACTCCGCTTCCTATGCAGCTCCCTGCTAACGCACCTAGGAAGGCAGAAGATGACCCAAGTACCTGGGCCCCTGCCACCCTTGTGGGAGACCCAGATGGCCCCCAGCTTCAGCCTGGCTCAGCCCTGGATGTTGCTGTCATATGGGGAATGAACCAACATATGGAAGATTTCTCTTCCTGTCTCTCCCTCTCCCCTTCTCTCTCCCTCTCCCCTCTCTCTGTTGCTTCCAAATAAATAAATAAATCTTAGACATATAAATGAATAATAAAAATAATTGGAAAGGAAATGGCATTTATTCCTAAAGGTCAATGTAATATGTGCTTGGTTCCTTCTCCCCTCCAGCATATAAAATAGAAAGTGAAAAACCACCCTCAGAGGTGACACCTGTTGAGAAAGAGTAAGGCAGCCCCAGTAGCCCGGGGCTGGCCCAGTTCTCAGCCAGGCCCTGGCGTTCCATGAACACAGCCGGCTTCACAGAGCACCAACATCCGCCAAGGTCGCTGTGGCTGTGAAGGTCCAGACAATGGCAAGACCATTCTGTGGCCATGTCTGAACCCAGATGGAGAAAATGCACAGCCCTAACCACAGACATCCCTAATCATCCAGCATGGATGCTTGGCACAGTGGTTAAGGCATGGTTTGGAATGCCTGGGTTTGAGTCCCTGCTCCACTCCCTGTCCCAGCTTCCTGCTGAGCTACACCCTCAAGTATTTAGGTCCCTGCCACTCATATGGGAGACCCATATCAAGTACAAGTTCCTGGCTTTAGCCTGCCCCCATGCCTGTTGCATGCATTTGGGAAGCGAACTAGAGGATGGGAGAGCTCTCTCTCTCTCTCTCTCTCTCTCTCTCTTCTACATAAAAAAGAAATAAACTTTAAAAAAATTAAGCACAGATTCCCAAGGTAGGGCCTCAGAATTAAGATCCAGGAATCTGAATTTTAAAAACATTACCAGGGCAGGCGCTGTGTCGCAGTGGGTTCAGCGTTGCTGGTGTCGTCTATCAGAGTGTCTGAGTCAAGTCTTGGTTACTCTGCTTCCCATCCAGCTTCCTGCTGATGTGCCTGGGAGACAGCAGGTAAGGGTTGGGGTATTTGGGTTCCTGCCACCCACACAGGAGACCTAGATAGAGTTCTGAGCTCCTGGCTTCTGCCTGGCTCAACCTTGGCTGTTGTGGCCATTTGGGGAGTGAACCAGTGGGTTGACGATTCTCCCCCCCACCTCTGTTTCTCTGTCAGTGTTTCTCTCTGTGTGTCACTAGTGTCACACTTGCTCAGGTGCTCACAGACAGCCCTGCTCCCCAGCTGTGCCCCACCCTGCACAGTCCTGCTGCAAGTGCTCCCTGATCACAGGAAGCCAACACCACGGGACCCTGGCGGTCTTCGAAGGAGCAGTGTGGACAGCAGACTTCGGAATGGATCCGTCCCACGTGTTTTCTATGCCAGAGCTATTTTTCTGTTTATAACAGGGAGCACACTATACTTCTATTTTGCATTTTTTATTAGTTATCTTTTAGGAATGCTACCATTTTAAACTGCAGCATTTTTGTTGTTTTTCATGATTTATTTATTTAGATAAGTATTTGAAAGGCAGAGTTACAGACAGAGAGGGAGAGAGATATCTTCCAGCTGCTGGTTCACTCTCCAAATGGCTGCAACAACCCAGGCTGAAGCCAGGAACCAGGAGTTTTAGCCGGGTCTCCCATGTGGGTGCAGGGACTCGAGTCCTTGGGCCATCCTCTGTTGCTTTCCCAGGCGCATTGGTAGGGAGCTGGATTGGAAGCAGAGCAGCTGGGACTTGAACCAATGCCCATATGGGATGCCACAGTGCTGCTCCCTGATGGCCCCGGTTCCTTGTGCTGAGCCGATGCTGTAGACTCACTCCAACCACTTTTTTCTTTTTTTAAGATTTATTTTATTTATTTGAAAGAGTTACAGAGGGGTAGAGCCAGAGAGAGAGAGAGGTCTTCCATTCACTCCCCAAATGGCTGCAATGGCCAGAGCTGAGCTTATATTAAGCCAGGAGCCAGGAGCTTCCTCCGGGTCTCCCACATGGGTGCAGAGGCCCAAGCACTTGGGCCATCCTCTACTGCTTTCCCAGGCCATAGCAGTGAGCTATGGAAGTGGAGCAGCTGGGACTTGAACCAGTGCCCATAGGAGATGCCGGCGCCGCACGCCAGGGCTTTAATCCACTGTGCCACAGCGCTGGCCCCTCCCACCACTTTCTAATGGTGGATCACCACGTGCTCCTTCACTCCCTTTGAGTGCAGGCTGTTGGCCTGAGTTCTGAGTCATGGGCTGTTGACTTTCTTCAGCCGATTCTGAGCAGGATCGCCGGTTTGCCAGGCTTTGGATGTGGGGAAGCCACGGGTGAGGGTGGAGTCACATTCTCCACGGGGCAGGGCCCAGGGACTCTCAGGTGTGGCAGGAAAAGTGGCCACAAATGCAGAGCCAGGCCTTCAAAGCAGGTTCTTCCCCCAACCCCCAAGTGTTGTCAGCCACCCAGAGAGCAGGGGTGCGGGTCACATCTGGCTCTCAGCTTTCAGAACAGGCACTGCCCTGTGGGGGAGTCCACTGGGGATGTGAGAAACCACCTGGCAGACCGACTGCCAGAGGAAGAAGATTCTCCAGGATGGTAGCGCCAACAAAATCCCGACACCGCAAGGGTAGTTTAGCTCCGAGGAAGAGTTCAACACAAGTGGGATAACCCAGCACCAAGCACCCAGCCTCATTCAGCTCAGGGCTGCTCCGAGTCCTGAGCGCAGAAGTCTGGGGAGGCTCTGAAATTCTGCCTTTCTCCCAAGCTCCCAGGAGACACAGAGGGAGCTGCTGCCGGGGCCTCGCCACGCCCTCGCATCTGGCTCCAGCGAATCTGCCTCAAGCCTGGCCAACAGGAGCGGAGGGAGTGATGAGCAAGTGACAGATGGAGGCCTCGCTCCCATCCCTTCCAGGGATGCCACGCCGTGGCTGGGGAGACGCCCTGTTCGGCAGCCTTGCCCCTGCTCAGGTGCGGCTGAGAGTTTGCAGCCACCTGTCCATCTGTCCCCTGCAAGTCCCCTCCCATCAGCACCCTCTCACAGCGGTCCTGCTCAGCCAGCTGCTGGGGCCTTCGAGGACAGAGACTGGACCGCAGAGGGCTGGGCTGCTGGTTAAGGCACCAGCTGGATGCTGGAATTCCATGTCAGAGTGCCTGGTTTCTTCCCAAGCTGTGCTCCTGATTCCAATCTCTTGCTAATGTGCACCCTGGGAGGCAGCAGGTGGTGTTTCACCCTTGTGGGATACCTGGATGGAATTCCTGGCTCCCAGCTTCAGCACAGCCCAACTCCAACAGTTCTGGGCATTTGGAGAATGAAACAGTAGATGGGAATGTGCTCTCTCTCTCTCTCTCTCTTTGTCTCTCATAGAAATTAAATTCTTAAAAATGATTTATTTAATTATTTGAAAGGCAGAGTTACAGAGAAAAAGGAAAAGAGACAGAGAGAGAGAGAGAGAGAGAGAGATCTTTCATCCGCTGGTTCACTCCCCCAAAAGGCTGCAACAGCTGGGACTAGGCCAGGCTAAAACCAGGAGCTTCTTCCGGGTCTCCCATGTGGGTGGCAGGGGCCCAGGGACTTGGGCCATCCTCCACTGCTTTCCCAGATGCACTACCAGGGAGCTGGATGGGAATTGGGGCAGCCAGGGCTGAAACTGGCGGTCAGATGGGCTGCTGGTGCTGCAGGCTACAGCTTAACCCATTGCACAGTACTGACTCCATAAATTAATTAAAAAAAAAAAATACTGGGCCAGAGGGGCCGGAGTTCCTGAGCCCAGGAGGTGCTGGGAGAGCCTGAGCTCCTCCTAGGTGACTTGTGGTTGCAGCACCGTGCGCCTCTGCAGAGTCTCTGGGCTGAGACATGGGGCTGTGTGGGGCTGCCTGGGGTGATCCAGAACAGGGTAGACAGGTGAGGCTGGCCACCAGGGGCTGTTGACAGTTCCCCAGCGAGACCTCCAAGGGCAGGGACTGGGGACAGCTGCCACTGCACTCAGACCCCCAGGGCTCCAGCCTACACGGCCTGGACTCCACCCTGGGGTCAGGTCTGGGGGCCCCGGGCTATGGCGCTCTGGGTGTGGACACAGAGGTGCACAGATGTCTCCCGTGGACATCTCCGTCACAAGGCAACTCCTGGAGGCCCCGGGGACAGACTAGCAGGGTTGCCAGGGGCCAGTGTCTCCTGGGCCAAACCAGAATCTTCCCGGGCAGCAAACAGGCCAGGTTCTAGGGTCACAGTGGTCCGGGTGGGATCTCTGAGCCCGCCATTTGCTGAGTGCCCTGAGAAAAACCCCGTAACCTCTCTGGGCCTCACAGGCTGCCTCTTCCCCTCTCAGCATCCCCGAAGGCTCCAATCTCCTCCTCTGTTCTTTGAGGGCCTGGGGACAGCCTGCCTCTGCCCAGCCTGCATATTTAGTTGATTTATGGCTCCCTGGGTGACCTCCCCTGGGCTCACTCCATCCACCCTCTGGGGAGGGGACTCCCGCCCTCCCCCACCCCTGTGGGCATCTCTGGGTGGTGCAGTCCCTTGCTCCTGGATAGGCACTCAGCCTCAAGGGGGTGGGGACTCGGTGACCTCAGCCCAGGGTCTATGGGGGAATCCCATTGACACCTGTGGGCCTCTCAGCCCAGCTGTGGGATTCAGGGACCCAGCTGGGTTGGGGCGGCTGTCTCAGAGGGGCCCCTCCAGCCTGAGGACCCCGGAGCACATGCAGGGGAGGCCACATGGGAGCCTGGCTTCCCCCACACTGGCCACGTGCCCCTGATGCCTGAGCTGCCTTCCGGCTGTTCTCAAGGCTCCCTAAGGCAGCTGCTGGGCCCCAGCTGACCCCTCCAGGACCTTGCCCAGGGTGCCCCATGGCAGCCCAGCGGCCAGCCTCAGAGGCCTCCCTTCCTGGAGTTTCCCTGAGAGCTACTGCTCCAGAAATTTGCTTCTCTGCCTTCCCTATGGGCTGGGTGCTAGTGGGTGCCCCTGTGAGCAGGTGAAAATACTGTATGGCCACTTAAATTTCAGTGTCAGATCAGTGTGTCCCATACAGCATTTGAGGCACACTTGTGCTTAAAAAGGATTCGTTAACTGTTTATGCTGCCTGGCAGCCCTGGCCCCACCTTGTTTTTTTTTTTTTTTTTTTTTTTTAATTCTAAGAATGTCCCTCTTTTTCTGGGCTCCTTATCTCTGGGGAGACATTTAGCAGTAAGGGTGGGGCCAGCTTTGTGGCTCAGGGGGTAAAGCCACTGCCTGCAGTGCCAACATCCCATATGGCCGCCAGTTCCAGTCCCGGCTGCTCCACTTCCCATCCAGCTCTCTGCTATGGCCTGGGAAAGCAGCAGAAGAAGCCCAAAATGCTCGGACCCTCTGCACCAGCGTGGGAGACCTGGAGGAAGCTCCCAGCTCCTGGTTTTGGCCTGGCCCAGCCCTGGCTGTAGCAGTCATTTGGGGAGTGAACCAGTGGATGGAAGACCTCCCTCTCTGCCTCTGCTTATCTCTCTAACTCCACGCTTCAAATAAATAAATAAATAAATATTAAGAAGGGGGGGAGAAGAAGGAAAAAGAAATAGGGCACCTGGAAGGCACTGGGGGTTTTCCTGTTATTGCGAATATTAATCTGGTTTTGAAACTCTGGAACAATGCTAATCTTAGCAAGCGTTTCTTAAACTAAGCTTTTTATTAGCTACATATTTCAGAGTCATCTGTATCTATTGTAACGAAACCTCTGGTGGGTCACTTCATTCTCTGTTTTTCTTTCCCAGTTTTGTTAGACATGTGTGTTTAGGAACGCTGCACCCGCATCAAGCCACTTTATTTTTTCCTAATTGTCAAGCCTGTTGAAGGGAAAATATCCGTTCACCTTTCACTTCTGCTGCTTTTAAGAGAAGCCCACACACCAGCACACAGTTTCCTTTTCGGGCTGGCTCCCTGGGGAGCCACGGAGAGCCTGGTGAGCTCTCCTGGAAGGTGAGGAGTGGAGACCCAAACCTGCAGGCCAGGGGCAGCGGGGGCTTCCCATGAGTGTTCCTGGGGTTCTCAGGACGTATCCCTCAGTGCCTTCTTTTGCTCCTTTTCTCTACAAGAATGGGAATAACAGCGTTCCGACGTCCAGGGTGGCAGGGGTGTGGTGGGGTAGGTTAGGGCTTCTCTGGGACACATTCCAAATGCATTTTAGGCGGAGGGTGGGCCCTGGCTGTCACCTGGCTCCTGGGAGGCCCAGCCTCTCCTCGAGGTCACTGGGAAGGAGGCCTTGGGAACTGGCCCTGTCTGGCAGCACCTGGCAAGGGACCAGCTTGGGGCCCTGCCCGGCGCTGCAGGCCACCGCCTCCCAGCCGCCCAGCTGCTCCGGGAAGCTCAGGGGCGGGGCGGTCTCTGACGCAGGCAGTGCCGCAGGCCAGCCCTGCAACCTCCCAGCAGCCAGCCTCTCCTCCCGCCCTCTGCCTCTCCCCACCCAGCCCTGCCAGGATTCCTGAGGACTTGGTCAGGATGCCTTGATGAAGCAAGGCTGCCACACGCCCACAGCCAGAAGCTGCCCACCTGGTCCCAGGGATGGTGACACAGGGTAGGTGACACAGGGCCATCTCCGAGGAGCATTTAGGCAGCCAGCAGCCTTAATGGCACTCACTCCTTACCTACCTTCACCCAACACTGGCTGGGAAAGCGATGCCTCTCCTACTCTCCCACCCTTCCCCTCCCCCTCCCTCTCTGCCCCACCCCCTCCCTGCCCCTCCCTCTCCCCTCCTCCTATTATTAAGAAGTCCAGTGGTTAAACTCTTAGACTGAGATTGAGCAATTCAAATCCTGACTCTCCCACCTACTAGGTTGGGCCAGTCGCCCTCTCTAGCCTCAGTTTTCTCATCTGTGAAAGGGGGTAAGAATTAGACTTTTATGTCTTTCTTGTGAGGCTATTGGAGCATTAAATCATACACTGTTTAGAAAAACACCTGACTCAGTGCGGGACAAGAGCTGTTTTCGACTCTCCGGGTGTCCTCCGGGAGTCATCAGCGTTTGGCTCCAACAGTGGGCAGCACCAAGGGGACTACCTACGCCACTGAAGCTGTGGGCCTCCTGCTCTGCTCTGGGGCCCCCGGGACACAACCTGGAAGCACTGGCATGGATTTCTGTGCTTTGAGCGCTCTTCTTGCACTTGGGGGAAATCCCACATTGGATGCCTATGCCTCCCCAAGGGAGAAACCAAGAGGCCAGGTTCCCAGCGGCCTCAGTGGTGGGGACAGGCCCCTGCCCAGGCTCCCGCATCAGAGATACCCAGGTGGAAGCTTGCACTGTAAGCAGATGGCAGGCACCTCGAGAGGAGCGCTTCCTTGCTGTCCTGCGCTTTCCCATAGGAGCTGATGTGGGGTGACTTGTGTCCACCCCCCGAAGAGATCTGTTGGTGTCCTGTGTCCCAGGATCTCAGAATGTCAGCTTTTTTAGTAATAGGGTCTTTGCAGATGATCCAGTTAGGATGAGGGCAGTAGAGTGGACCCTAATCTATGTCCTTATAAAAAGGAAATCTGGATGCAGAAGACAGACCCCTCCCGCCACACACAGGGAGCAACTACGTGAAGAGGAAGACAGAGATCAGCGTGATGCTTCCCCACATGGAGGGACAGCCAGGATGGCAGCAAAGCCCCAGGAGCCACGAGAGGGGCCGGGGACAGGGCCTCCTCCTCCCAGCCCTCGGCAGGGACCAGCCCTGCTGATGCTGATACGCTGGCCTGGGACTTTGGCCTCCCTGACTGTGAGATAACAGATCCATGTTGTTGAGCCACCCAGAGTGTCACACTGTGTTAGCGCCACAAGAGCAGAGACGCCCCTGGCAGGGAGGGTCCTATGCAAGCAGGGGGCTGTGTCTGTGTTATCCACCGGCACACAGCTGGTGCGTGAGGGCTGCGTGTGCAGTACACGGATATCTTCCTCACCATCCATTGTGCAGGAGGCGGAGCACAAAGAGAGGCCCAAAGCTCCAAGGTCCCACGCTTCTTGTCCTGCCAGTGGGATCTCAGCTGTGGTCCCGGTGGGGCTGTGCCGGCCACTGACTCTGCAGAGCCCAGCCGCTGCGCTGGGGCCCTCGGAGCTGGGTGGGCGGTGGGCTGAGGTGGATGGCCGTGCAGCCTGGTGACGTTGGTCCTGCACTGAGAACTGAACGGCTGGGAGCAATCCTGGCGCAGCTCTTCCATGTGACAGCACAAAGCCCACGAGACCCCGGGGAGGTTTCAGGAGCTCTCTGACCTCCGCCCTTTCCCCCATGGGCACAAACACCCAGAGGACCTCAGGCTGGGAGAGCCACCTGCTGTTGGGCCTAACCACCCCCCTGTCTCTCGCTCCCCTCTCCCACTTAGCAGGGGCACACTGAGGAGGTATCCAGGGGTGCGCAGTGCCTCGGAATTCTGCAGAGAAAGAATTCTGCCTGTGGCCAACACAGTGGTCCTCAGTACTCCCCAGCCTGATTTCTTTCAGGCCTTGCCTAATTTCTCTGTGGCAATGGCCTGATGTGGAGGAAAAGGATCCCCCACTTGGCTGTCCCAGTGTGGTTAGGTGGGGGATCTCCTCTTGTTTGGACTCCGAGTGTGTGAGTGCACATATGTGAGTGTGTGTAACAGCATACGTGTGATGTGCGAGTCCGTGGATGCATTCCAGTGTGTGAGCATATACATGTGAGTGTGAGTGTGTGTGTGCACGTGTGTAGTGCAGGAAGCCGGGTGGCCTATGGGGGCGTCTCTCGGTCTTCCTGCACAGAGCAGATCACAACGAGGAGCGAGGCTGCCCAGATGGGTCGCTGGGAGTCCAGGCCCGGGCCTGGCAGGGTGCAGCCCACAGGCCCCACGGGGGCTGGCCTGGGAATGGGCCTCCTTTGTGTTGGCGAACGTGAGCCTCCTGGATTCCACATGGGGCCGGGCGTGTCCCTCACAGAGGGCCCTTTGTGCCTGGGAGAAGGCTGGCCTTGTTTGCTCTGGCGGCCTTCCAGGCCCTGCCCGCCGCCCGCCCGCCCGCCGGAGCTCCCCACCTTTCCTCCGCAGCTGTGCCGCGCTTCCTCACGGGGCGCGGCCGCGGGGGCCGAGGCCTGGGCTGTGCCCGGAGCATGACCCTGCGAGCCCCGCTGGCACGGCGAGGAGAGGGCACCGGGCCTGGCGCACGCCCACCAGGGACAGCGGCGAAGCCCGTCTCACGCTGCGTACGGGGAGAGCCCGACGCCAGCGACAACCGCAGCAGTTCCTGGTCCTTTAAAAGCGGAATTAGCAAAGCTCCTGCGAGCAGCCTCAGCCTGCCAGGGGCCTCCTCCCCGCTCCCAGCTCCCGGCGTGAGCCCCTGGCACCTTCTGCCGAGAGTTAATTACATGTCGTGTGGAAGACTCAGAGCTTCCTGCAGGAGACGGGCTGGAACCCCGGGCTGCCTCCCCGGCGGCGGCGGCGGCGGCGGCGTGAAGGCCCGGCTCCCGCAGCTGGACGGGGATCGTGACAAAGCACAAGCGGAAGGCGCTATTTCAGGGCGCAGCGCCGGCCTGGGGGGGTGGGGGGGCGCACAGGGCTCCGCAGCCGCGGCTCCTCTGACGGCTGCCCTCGTGTTCCGTGCCCGTTTTCGGTCTCGGGATGGCTCCTGGTTCCTCCTCAGCGGCTGTGCGCCAAGTCCGGAAGAAGCAACAAGTGTGGACGGGTACCTTGGACGCTTGCCTCTGTGCGGGGCTTCCACCTGGGATGAGGTGGCTGATTGCACAGCTGCCCTTGGCCTTGACAAGTCACAGCGTCTCCCAGCTGGCAGGGCCCTCGTTGCCAACCCCCGCCCGGAGCGAGGCGCACCTGCACCTCCGTGGAGAACCTCCTACGGTCCCTGGAGACTGCCTCCTCACGGCAGACTGCGAGGTTGTGACACGATTGATTCTCAACTGAGCGAATAGGGAACCCTCCCTTTTCAAGGGGGGCAGGCCTAGGGGTGGGCTGCTGTCCGGTTTCCGGTCCCTTCCTTCACTCTGAACTAGCCGGTGCAGACTCTAATTGCTAGGCGCCTACACGGTAAGAAGCACCAGCTGCTGGCACTTTGAATCTTGGATACCAAAATAAAACACAAGGATGCATTTTCTGTTGTTTTGCATAACTTTGCAACTTATCCTAGGTACCACCAAGAACTGACATTATAAAAAAGAAAAACGGTGGGGGCAGGCGTTATGGTGCAGGGGGTTAAGCCGCTGCTTGTGCTGTTTGCATCTGACACTGGAGCGCTGTTTCAGGGCCTACCTGCTCCACTTCTGACCCAGCTTCCTCCTAAAGCATCCTGGGAGGCTCAAACGCAGTAGATGAAGAAAAAAAATGTCTATTATCTTACAAAACAGAAAACTTTTTAAAAAGACTAACTTCTCCGTAGCGCAGTGCTGAGTACTGGGCGAGATGAAGGGCACAAACAGCTAGGGTGACATCCAAGGGGTCACTGATGGGTGGGCTGGCCACAGACTCTAAGACCCAGAGTGCCAAACACAGACGAGCAAAGCCTGTTACAACTCAAATTCCTGTGCCCTGAGAAGCTGGGGGAGGGGCCTGGAACCCTGCAGTTTTGAACAAGCATCCTGAGTAATCTTGGTCCAAGCTGACCTCCCAGCCTCACACTGAGAAACCCCACCGGGGGCCATGGCCTTGACGTCTACTCCCAGAATCCACTGCCCGCTCCCCGGCTCTGCTGGCCTCCCAGTCAGAACGTTCCCAGGGTGAATATTCCGGGGAATTATTTATACATCTATTTTAAAAATAACATTCATTTCTCCTTGCTTACAAAGCTAACCCGGAGAACTTATATAATAGTGTAATAAAAATAATAAAATCACTCCGTAATCCCTCCACGAGGGGAGAGGAAGCTGTTCATATTCTGTTTTCTCCCTTACATGTTTCTTATAAAGTTGACAACATCCTGAACATATCATCTTCTTTCACTTTTCCCCATGTGTTTTTTTCCCCTGGAAATATTTCAAAATGCTACTTAATATCTCCATCATGTGGACATTTCTCATTTTAATAACCATTCCCTAGCTGTTGGGTGTTGAACTGGGTCCCAGTAGTTAACTGTATCAACAATACTCAAAGGAATATCTCTGTGCATAAAATTTATCAGCATTTTTGATGACTTCCTTTTTTAAAATTGCATCCTTTGTCCTATTTAATTCAATGTTTTGATTTATTTATTTTTAAGATTGACTTATTTATTTGAAAGGCAAAGAGACAGAGAGAGATCTTCCATCCACTGGTTCATTCCTCAAATGGTCGGAATGGCCATGGCTGAGGCCACCCGGGTCTCCCATGTGGGTGGCAGGGGCCCAAGCATTTGGGTCATCTTCTGCTGCTTTCCCAGGTGCATTATCAGGGGTGGGGCAGCTGGAACCCCAACCAGTGATTATAAGGGAGGCTGGGGTTGCAGGTGGCGACTTAACCCGCAGCGCCACCACACTGGCCCCTCAGTGACTCCCCGTAGGAGCGGGCACTGGATGGAAGGATAAGAACATGCTGGAGGCCCCAGGTGGACCTGCTCCCAGCATGCTGTCCCCCCCAGTGACCCCTCACCAGCACAGAGTGCCTGTGTGCACGCTGCTCTCAGCCTCCGCCCTTTCCAAAGTATAGCAGGCGCCACAGTTTGCGTATGTTATGGGTTGAATGGTTTCCACAAAAGACGCCCTGACTTGGAGCACCCGTGAGGGTGACCGCACTTGGAAACAGGGTCTTTGCAGATACACTTAAGTTAAGAGGTCATTTAGGTTGGGCCCTTATCCAATACAACCTGTGTCCTTCTCAGGAGCGGTGAAGGCAAGTGGACACACAGCCACACGGGAGCCACACTGGGCTAATGGGAGGGTCTGCCGCCGAGGACTGAAGCCACCCGCAGCAGCTGGGAAGAGGTCAGGAAGGGTCCCATCCAGAGCGGGGTTTTGACAGCAGGGTTTCTGAGAGTGAGTTGCTTTCTGTGGCTTCAGGAAAGACCTGTGTTTTGTTAGTGCAGCCCCTGGGGCAGCTCACGCACCCCACACACCTGCTCAGTCTCCCAGGGCTCAGGTTCAAAGGCGGGTTCTCGCTCCCCCTCCCTCTCCAAAGAGAGCCCAATCCTGCCTGTGTTGAGCTGTCCTTCCTGGGGGCATTTCACGTTCCCGGTCACAGGAGCAAGAGTCCAGCCCCAAGTCCTTGTCTGTTGCAACGGGGTCTGGTCCCGTGCTTCCTCAAGGTCACAGCTCCTGGGCGAGAGGCCACGGAAGACGCAGGCTTAGCACTTAGCTTCAGACTCCTGGGACTCGACACAGGATGATCAGTACTTATTGCGCCTCGTCCAGGGGCTCCCCCTGCCCGCTTCGGTCTGGGCAAAGGTCCTCTTTGCTGCGGCCTCCCACGGTTCTGCTATCACGCTCCTCTCGGGGGCCCCTGCTGGCTGGCTGGCAGGGCCGTGCCACTACTGGATCCCTTACTTCACCCAGACAGGTGGCTCTCCCATCCTGGAAGGAACTGGCCCTGAACAGTCAAGGAAACTGTCGCCCTTAACAGTTGCAGCACCAAAAACATTTAAAGCCACTCTTTATTAGCTGGGTGCCTCTTCCTCCAGTCCGCACGGGAGCCCGACAGGGTTGCTATAGTGTGATGCAACAAGCAATACACATGTGGTCTCTGCCCTTGTTCCTGGCACAGAGCCCCTAAAACCCTTCTGCTTTCCTGAATGACAGGGGCGCTGGGTGCCTCTTTTGTTCTAACACTTGGCCCTTGACCCCCCCTCCCTACGTGGAGCTCCTAATCCCTTGGAATTTCCTGGTGATAGGAATGTCCTTTGTCCCAAGGAGGTGACCTTGTGAGGACTGGTCACCAGAAAGAGCAAGCTGTGAGCAGAAGCATGAGAGCAGCCACGTCCCAGTCTCTGAGACTCCCGGGAGAAGGGCTGGAAACGGATTTAGCAACCCACCATGCCTATATGATGCAGCCTCTGCAAAGACTCCTCAATGGGGCTGGCAGAGTTTCTGGGTTGCCAGATGCCCGGAGGCTGGCACACCCGAGAGGGCATGCTGGCTCTGCACCCCTCCCCCTACCTTGCCCTGTGCATCCCTGCCATCTTGCTCAACTGCATCCATTGAGAAACCCTCTGTAATTAACCAGGAAGGGGTCCTGAAAACCTCCGATTTATAGCTGATTTGTCAGACGTCCTGGAGGCCCCGATTTGGACTGACATTTGAAGTGGGGACAGTCATGTCGCCCTGAGCCCTGAACCTTGGGCACCTGACTCAAACTCCAGGTAGACAGTGTCAGAACTGAGTTAAACTGTAGGACATGCACCCTGCATTGAATTGGCTTTTGGGGTTATGTTTTCCCTCCCTCCACGTGGTCACAGAAGTGCTCTACTGCGAGTAAGGAGAGAGAAGAAACGGTTTTAAACTTCATGCGGGTGGAACGAACTCTACTTTATAGGCGAGAAGCAGAGCTGGGTGCTGGGGCACGGCGGATTTAAGCTGCTGCCTGAGCCGCCCACCCCATGAAGCAGAGTGCTGGCTCAATCCTACCTTGTGCTTCCAATCCAGCTTCCTGCTAACGCACTGGCTCAAGTGCTTGGGTCCTCGCCAGCCTCGTGGGAGACCAGGATGGAGTTCCAGGCTTCCAGCCTCAGTCTGGCCCAGGCCAGGCTGTGGCAGCCATTTGGAGACTGAACAAAAGTCAGGAGGCAGCTCTAGGTGGCCGAGCTCATCTATAGAGCCAGGACTGTCACAGTCCCCACTCTCTGCTGCGGGAGGTGGACAAGGCAGCTTGGAGGCGGAGAGACAGCTTCTCAGTGTGGCGATACCCGCTAGGAAGGCTGCCAGCTGTTCTGATCCTGTGCCAAGCCTTTTCAGGCAGATGTTCCTATTCAACTCAGTCTCATCCTAACTTTCAAGGCATCTGCAGGAACACAGAATTTGTCACCGCACCCAGCCCTCTCAAATCATCTCCTGATCTCGTACTTCACTTTCCATACATCTGTTCCTAAAAAGCTGCAAGGAAAGTGAGTCTTTCCAGTGTGTACGAGGAGTCCTGCATTTGGTGATGTTCTCTGGGGATGAGTGGAGTGAAGCAGCCCTGCTCTGCTTTTTCTGCGAATGCAGATTCACACAGGGGAACGTCGCCTGTGTGCCTGAGAGCACTAGTCGGCTGTGAACAAGGGGCGCTTATATCCCACTGCCCTCGTTCAACTGCTAGGGGACGAGCCAAGGCTGCCCGCTGATGGCTGCTGGGGGTCCAGCCGGAGCCCCAGCTCAAGGGCTGCTCCTAGGCATAAAGCAGGCTGGCTTAAAACCCAAGATGTGTCTCCGGTGGGAGCAGTTTCAGCAAACAGGAAGCCCTATCAGACACAAAGGAAGCCTCCAAGGTTTCACCGGGAAGGCAGAGGAAGGCAGCGCTCACAGCCAACTCATTTTCCCAGGCGGTCCAGCCAGAGGGAGGGGCAGGCGGAGAAGAAGGCCAAAAACACACAGCCTCTGCGGCTAAGGCCTGGGAAGGCCCACAGGGAGGGGCTGAAGGCCAAGGGAACTTGGAGGCGGGGAGGGAGATGGCACGGGGCGGGCACCTCCACAAAGCTGGCGCCTGAGCTGGGCCAAGCCTGAAGCATCACTCCGGGTGGAAGGTGCTCGGGTGTTCGGCCTGAAGGAACACGTGGAAGTTGCAGGCTGAGGTGTCTGTGGCTTAAGCATCCTGCCACAGCCCTCTCCTGCACCTGGCCCTGGTGCCCAGGATAACCTCCCGTGGTCCAGCCCACGAACTTCCCTGAAAAGCCACCACAGCAGGCCCAAGGCCTTTCCCTGCAACGCTGTCCATCCCTCTCCCTGTCACAGGGCCCTGCATCTCATCCCATCTCAGAAATGAGGCGCCTTGGTTTTCCAACAGCTGTCATTTTTAACTCTTCTCTGCAGATGCCGGAGCACCGGGCTTCCCAGAAGTCTGGTTCAATGCTATTTTGAGCAGCGCTGGATTGGCACGGGCCCTTGGAGAAGTATAGTGGGCACTCTCTCTGCAGGAATTCCAAAGAGGGTGAAGCAGGGCAAGAGGAAGCTCCCGGGGTCCCTGCAGACCAGGGCCGGTTTGCTTCACCCAGCTGCCACAGAGGAGAGAGACGCCTCTGCTCCCCAGGTGCTGCACTGTGCCTCTGCACAGAACAGCAAGACGGAGCCCACCTGGAGTCCCCCAAACCGCGCTTGGGTGGGGCTGGGTGGTGGCGTGGGTGGGTGAGGTGTGATCCCGAAAGAGGGAAGGAAACCAAGCCGCCTTCCTGTATGACCCGGTCAGGGAAAACCCGCTGGGGTTAAAGAAGGTTCTAGAAGCCACTTAGTGTACTACAAGCGATGCTTTCTTAAGGGGCTTCAGCTGAGCCTCCTAGAAGGCACAGGGGATGCCTCTCACAGCGGCTCCTGGGCGCCCCGCCTCCCTTACCATGCCAATTGCACGTTCTCCCCTCACTCACTCACGGGGCTCCAGCCTATATTCTCCGGGAGCAGGAAGCTCACCAGGGAGTCTCGGTCATCCAGCATGCCCCTGGCAGAGTCTCAGGTCTTGGCTGCCCCTTCTATACTTCCTGCTTCCTTCCACTCCCCCACCTCCACCTGCGCGGAGCACCCCCCCACCCCCATTTCCTGAGGCTCTCGAATTCCTTGACCCAGGAGAGGGAGGGAGGCCTACCCTCCACCCCCACCCCGTCTTGAGGACACGGCCTGTCCACCAGGAGTCAGGTGAGGCCAGCACTATGCCGCTTCAGCTCCAACTCCACGTGGGCAGCCGTCCCCCAGAGGGCCTGGCCTGCTCCCATCAAAGACACCTGGGCCCCAGGATAAGGCACAACCGCGCCCCCAAGCCCTGGGGCTTTTCCCAGCAAGGCCCTCCCCCGCCCCCGCAGCCCTCCCGCGGGTCCCCACCGCAGGCCACTCGGGGCGGGCCCAGCCACCCACCCAGCGCGGCTCTGCGCCGCCGGCTTCCTCCCCGCCGCGGGCTGCTGGGCGGGCGGCTTCCGCCCTCTCCGCGCCCCCTTCCCTCGTGACTTCTAGTCCCGGCCGCACTCGCCCCCGCCCCCTCCGCTGCCGGCCGCGCCTGGCCCGGAGGCAGCGCTTTCTCCCGGGCCCTGGCAGCGGGCTCCCGCTTCGGGAACTGTTGACTCAGAGGGTGGCCGGGCGGCCAGCGTCTGATGTCACCGGGAGCCGGGCCAGGGCGCGCAGGGATGCGCCGAGGGGGCGCCCGCGGCGGCCGTGGGGGCTGCGCCGGCCCGGGCGCCCGTGACTCACGGCGCGTCACGCAGCAGGGGCCCGGGCGGCGGGGCTCCGCGCTCGCGCTGACTCATCAGAAAGCCTTGCCCGGTGCGCGCGCGCGCTGCGGGCGGGGGAGCGGCCGGGCAGGCGCGGGCGAGGTCGTGTGAGGCGCGCCGAGCCGGAAAACCCCAGAAGGCGGCGGCGGCGGGCGCAGCTGGCAGCTGCTCGGGTCCCCTCCGGGGTCGCAGCCGCGGTCACCAGGCACCCGCACGGGGCTCGGCGGCATCCATGCTGGGGCTGCCTGTGGGAAGAGCGTGCGCCAGCGCGCCGGCCTGGACGCCTTTCTTCCTGGCTCACGGCAGCCCCCCCACCGTCTCCGGGGACGGCGAGCGGTGCTGTGGACACCACGTGTTGGCTGCACTGCCGGCCCCGGCCCTTTTCTCCTGCTGATGGCTAACCGCAAGGCCCTGTGGCACGCGGGGAGTGCAGCCGAAGGCGGCAGAGAAGGGGTCCCTGTGTGCCATGTCCACCTGGCCCCGCAGTGGAGATTCCGTGGCACCCAAGGGCTGATGCAGGCCCCTCCCGCCACGTGCCCCGCCCTCCTCACACCCCTGCATCTAAGCTGGACTCTGGAGACCACTCTGCCCCCCCCCCCCCCAGCAGCGATGGGATGTGCGGGCGGGGAATGCAGGCCGACGCGGGTGGGCACTTCCTGGAAGGGCTGGAGTTTGGAAGCGACCTTCAAGACCAATGATCTGAACGCGCGGGGAAAGGACATTCAGTCACAAACGCTTGGAATCCAAACCGAGAGACAGCAGGAAAGGGCAGGGTGAGTTATGGGAAGGGCTGAGGCGGCCCAGCAGGGCAGGGCAGGGCAGGGGGCTCTCGGAGCACGCCCCGCCCCGCAGCCCCGCGGGACCTGGAGTCACTGAGGCTCCGCCCACTGCCCCGGGGCACCGAGTCTCCCTGGTTCCCAGACAGGAGTCCCTTCCAAGATTCGCCCAGTTGCTCAGTCCCAGCGGCCTGGGAGGGCGCGTGTGACTCCGTTCCTGCACCAGGCAGGGTCCTGGGCGGTCCCTAGTTCAGAGGCCCCTGTGTGAGTATCCCTGACAGCACATCGCAGGCCCCTGGCCTGGGGGTGGGGCAGCCGGCCGCCGGGGTCAGCCACGTCCCGGAGTGCGGCCTCCCAGCACGAGGACAACCCCTGACAGCACCCTTGGCCGGCCTCCAGCAACAGCCAGACTGCCCGAGGCTGGCAGGGGCTGTCTTTCCCAGGCATCCACTCTGCAGCTGGGGCCAAAGGTCTCGGCAGGAACCGAGGGCGAGGCGAATATTTATTTCCCAAGAGCTGGCTGACCTTTTGAGCTGAGATAACCACCAGGAACCGCACTGGTGGTGGAAACCTGCGGCAGTGGGAACTGGAGCCGGTTCCCAGCAACCGCGGGCTTGGAAGGGGGCCCAGCGTGGGGGTGGCACCGTCTCCTGCAACGCTGGCCTCGGAGGCCCAGGCCCGAGCAGCGGTCATCTGCCTTCTGCATGGAAGATTCCTGTCCCAGAGGTTCTCTTGGAGACATTAGGAATTTGAGTGTGTCTGGGTCACTCCCCAGTTGCTGGCAACCGGCAGGGCTGGGCCAGGAACTCCATCTGGGCTCCCACACGGGTGGCAGGGACCCCAGCCTCCACTGCCTCTGCAGGCAGCTGGATTAGAAGCCGAGCAGCAAGGACTCGAGCCAACTCCTGTAGGGGATGCGAGCGCCACACGTGGTGGCGTCACCCTCTGCCCCCCTCCCAAAGGTCCTTGTTGAGGGTGTTGAGGTAGGGCAGCTAGCATGGTGCTCAGCCGGGGACCACCTTTTTCAGTAACTGCGCTTCCTCCTGTCTTGCAGTAACTCTCCATGAACGTAGAGGGCGCCTCCAGGCCTGGGCCTGACCTGGCCTGTCTGTCCCCCTCGGGATGTCTGTCCACCCCACCTCCCCAGCCTTCAGGGTTTGTACGGGAGTGCAGTGAGGCTGTGGGTGAGGTCAGCGGCCTCCCTGCTCAAGTGAAATGGCACGGCTGACCAAGGCGGTGGCCAGCGCTCTTCTCCAAGGACTGAGCAGGCTTGGGGGGGGGGGGTTAGATCCACACAACCACAGCAGAACTGACTCACGAAGGTAGTAGGTGAGCCTAAGAGGCTCCTCTGAGCCTCAGGCTCCTGTCACCCCATTCCCCAGTGGCGTTCCCATTTGACAGCTGAGAAAACTGAGGCAGTAGCCCATCCGGGAGCTTGCGATCTGGAAGCCCGGCACGAACTCAGCACGCAGAACTCAGCAAGCACCGGGCGAGCCCTCCTGGCCTCTCTGCTCCAGGAGCCAGGAATTTTTTCTTGCTCAAGCCTTGCAACTAAGAGTTCCGGAAAAGCCGGCCCTACCCCTGGAGCATTACACCCAAGGCGGAAAGCAAGTCTCAGAAACGCTCACGCACGCTTCTTCCCCCCTCCGAGTCCCCGGACGGAACAGACGGGCTTCCCCGTGGAGATGGGGGCGCACGATGGGGAAGGCGGAGGAGCCCGGGGGCCCCTTCCCGGGCCTAGGGAGGACAGTCCTGCTCCATCCCGCGCAGATTCCGGCCGTTCTGTTCTGGGGGTCGCCGCAAGCCACAGGCTTACGATGGGTGGTGGGTGTCTGCTTTCCCCCTTTGCAGAACAGGAAACCGAGGCTGGCCCGAGGGGGCGGGGGTCTAACCGCGGGGGCACCCACGTCCACGCCACGTATTCTTTCCCGGGTCCCGGAGAGGCGCTCTGACCAAAGGCTGCGGGCAGGAGGAGCCCCCGGCGGCCCTCCACCCCCGCGGCCCCCGCCCCGAGCCCGGCCGCGGCCCCCACATCCGCCCGGGGCCGCCAGGTGCCCCGAGCCCGGCCGCCCCGCCGCCCCCGCGCCTGTTCCCGGCGCAGCTCGAGTCGCGGCGGTCACGTCTCCCCATCCGGCTCCAAAGTGCGCGCCAGCGGCGGCCGGCCAGCCCGCGGCAGGGCGGGGGCCCCTCCTCCCCTTCCTCCTCCTCCTCCTCCTCCGGCGCGCCGCGGGCCGCTCCGCCAGCAGCCCCCGCCCGCCCGGGTCGGGCCGCCGCCCCTGGGTGGGGGAGGGGCGGGGAGAGGCCCGGCCGGGGAAGCCGCGAGGCCGCGCCTCCGAGGGGCGCGCCGGCCGGTGTTGCTGGGGAGAAAAAGCGCGCGGCGGCCCCGCCTCGAGCGCGCAGCGCCCTCTGCTGGTGCGGCGTCTGCGCTGCACCGGGAACCTCTTGGCCCCGAACGGACCTGCAGCGACGCCTGACTGTGGAGGCTCGGGTTTGTACGCAGCCCAGGGGTTCATTAAAAATCACGCTCTTAAAAAAAAAGGCAGCCTAGATCACAAATGAGTCGTGTGCAGTACGTTTTGAGACGTGCAGAAGAGCAAACCAGTGCCCTTATCCACGCAGCAGCACTGCAGTTCTACGCATGCATGCATTCGTAATAGAATAAAAAAATTGCGCATGGTCAGGTCTGGATGCTGAGGTCTTTTTTTTCACTGTTCCGTCCTTGGTGATCTGGGAACTCAAAAACCAATTAGTCGGGGCGGGCATTGCATCCCAGCAGGTTAGGCCTCGGCCAAGGATGTCGTGTCCCATCAGAGTGCCTGGGCTTCTCCCCTCCCCCACCCCCGCTGGGTCCACTGCCAACTCCATGCCTACTCCGTCCTTTCTCCCTTAAGAGAGCTGGACACAGCCCTTTGAAGCACAAATGCCCACACACACCCCAGGGCCCTCGAGAGCAGCTGTCCAGGCTCATGACCTGCAGAATGGTTTGAGACGCTAGCTATAAAACCAGTAATGTCTTCTTCCATTTCTCTTCGTCCATACAAAGTCCGCCGGGCCCAGGGCCCAGCCTGGTGGCCCTGTAGTGACACCTGTGAGCCAAGCCTATGCTCCTGTGGCACCTGGTTGAGGCCTCCTGCTTCTCACTGCTGCACACCCTGCACCAGTTGCACGGAATGTTCTCGTCTCTCCATCTAGTAAGCTCCTACTGCTCATTCACGTCTCGGTGCAACTGTCACCTCCCCAGGGGAGCGTGTCAGACCCAAGGACAGCCTGATGGAGCTAAGTGGGAGGCTGAGATCCAGCTAGCCGGCAGTGGGCCTGGGAATGCCTGTCTCCACTGAGCCAGTCACATAGGGCAGCCTCCTGGCACAGAGCGGGGTGGAAGGTGGTGGGGGCAGATGGCCACAACAGGGGTAGGGGTGCTGTCTAGAACACAAAGGGACGTCACCACAATGGCCACACGCTTGGTCTGGGCAGCGGTGGGTGGCAGAGGACAAAGCCCACCTGCAGGGAGCCAACGGGCACCCGGGAATCCCAGAGTCAGGAGAACATGCAAAAATACTCCTGTCAGTTTCAGACAAGAAGTGCCACCCCCAGCCTCTGACGGCGGAGGCCCACACCAAGGGGTGATACCTGATGGAAAAACCCGCCTGAAGATGTGGAGAGCAAACATGGCTCCCCGAGAGAGCAAGGCATCCTGGGAAGGTGGAGGACAGGCCAGGTCTCACCTTGGTGCACCCGTATTTCAGTGGTAAAACGTCAAACTCTGTGTGCAAAGCCCCGAGCTGGACACACTCCTCCTCACCTCAAAACACACTATCGCGATGTAAAGGCTGGGAAGCAGCAGCAGAGCAACAAAGTTTAACATCAGGCGAAAACAGCTGTGCACGCTGGGAGCAAAGGCAGTCTAGCAGCGCCATCTAGTGGGACGACCTGCCAGCGCCACCAGGTTGCTGGAGTTGCAGCCTGCACCGCACCCATCTGCACCTCGCCACTTTCTGGCCTGGGGAACTCCGACTGCACTGTGATAAGCCTCCCCGGATCCTATGGACGCTTACAAATGGGGGTCCACTTTAGTAGGATGATCTTAGGATGATGTCGTTTGTGCTGACCTTACCCATTTCATCTTTAAGTTTTGTTTGAAAGGCAGAGTGAGAGAGGGAGGGACAGTGGCTTCTGTCGGCTGGTTCATTCTCCAAATGCTCAGGACAAGGCTGGACCAGGCCGAAGCCAGGTCTAGCAAGGAGGTAGTGGTGCTGGGGCTCAAGCGTGTAGGCCACCATGGTTGCCTCCTGAGACGCATTATCAGGAAGCTGGATGGGAAGTGGGGGCAGGCCTCGATCCCAGGTATTCTGGTGCGCTACTGGCCAGCCTCGCTTACTGTTAGGTGCCACCCCCATCCACAGGCAGCCTCCTAACTTCATCTAACATCCAGTGTCCTTCCCTTCCTTCCCCATCTGGGGATAACTTGCAAGCTGCAACCCTTCCACCCCCCTTTTCATGGTGAAGTGCAACACTGCTTGTAGTGTTTATTTCCCATTGCACTGAGTTTTGAGCACCAAGCTGGAAGCCCCTCCTTTAAGACAAGCTCGAGTCATGCGTGGTAAGGGAGGGAACGCAGTACCATGTCACTGGGGAGGCAGGGTCGAGTTTTCCCGGCCCTCTGTTAACTTCATCTGTTCAGCTCTGCACTCCCAACGCCCTCTCTGACTCCCTTGATTCTGAGTCCCAAATACGCTCCAGCCAGTTCCTCTGGGGAGGTAGCATGAAGGCAGCATCACCTAACTTGCCCTTAATTTGAGAGTAATTTGAGATGAATGCAAAAACGAAATTCTATTTCTGTGGCATCACAGAGGCAAAGCATCACTGGTTAGTTCTTCATGCACTACTGCTGTAACCTCGGGCTCAGCGCCACCTCTTCTAGTTGGACACCCCACTGCCTTGCAACTTCCTCCCCGATTTCATTCTCTGAGGCACATTAGTTGGTCTCCCCAAATGTGAAGGGCCCTTACTTCGACAATTATGCTTACGCATGTGCTATTTTCCAAGGGGCATGTTATCCCCAGTGGACTGGCAATGCACACCTATTCCTGCACAAGGATGGGAAGAAAAAAGAAAATGGAAGCTGGAAAGCAGATTCGTATTTAATTCAGCATTGTCAGGAAATGCAACTCCAAGCAGTGTGGCAACCAAAAGCGGGGGAGAGCGGCTGTGAAGTGCAGAGGCCGGCAGCACTCCTGGTCCTTTCTCCTACACGGCAGGCCTGGCCAAGGGCCCTCCACCCCGCACAGGCGTCCTACCCGCTGGCAGCAGGGGAACCCTCACGCTGCTGAGTTTCCAGGATGCTGGCTGGCGGCAGGCCCGTCCCCCTCAGGCAGAGCACCAATCTGCAAGATCTCAATAGAATAGCCCAAGGTCTTAACTAATTTGCCTGGACAGATCATTTTTTCAGCTGACAAACCGCACTCAGATCCTCCCATTAGCTCTCTACCACTGTGTCACGAAGCTTACCCAGGCAGTTAAGGAGTCCTTCCACTCATGAAAGGTACAAAACAAACAGAAGACGCGTGGGTGCTGTGAGGCAACTCGTTAAGATGCGCAGCATGGCCAGTGTTGAGTCCCACTACTCTGCTTCCTGCAAATGCACCCGGAAAAGCAGTGGATGCTGGCCTCTGTCACTTACTTGGCAGGCCCAGGAAGAGTTCCACACTCCTGGCTCTGGCCAAGCCCAGCCCCATGTGTTGCGGCCATTTTGGGAGTCAATCAGCAGATGCAAGATCCCTCCTTCTGCCTCTCCACCTTTCAAACAATGAAAAAAATCATTTAAAGACAATTAAGATAAAACCCAGAATATCCAGGGCTGGAAGGAAGTAGGTTAAGATGTCAAAATCTGAATAATGTTAGAAATAAATGGTTTGCTCCAATTTCGCTTGGAAGTTTAAAAACTTCCAATTTCACCAAAGTGAAAATCACAAGACTTAGAATTACAGAGCTCAGAAAATAGGAAGCCAATGAAATCTACAGAAGTAAAATGACAAACCTGAGCCATGTGTCCCACCCTCTGCAGATTTTTGCTAAAAACTGAGAGGCAACAAAGTTGTAAGCGCCAGCACGCACAAATAAATCTAACACCATTATTCAGGAAACAGCTCAAATGGACTTTAGGGCCAAAGTTAACCACAGGAAGATGCTACCCATTTATCACAAGATCTTCTGCACTCCTATGGCACCCTCTATTGCCAATGCAGCCGCGACTCCATTACGTTACACCACCTTAAAGCTGCTGGTTCTTTCATTTAGTATACATTACTGGACTTTACCAACACCCTCACCATTCCATACCTAACTCCCAGCAGTACTCTATAACATGTTCAATCTTCTCGGTAATAAATCCAGGAAGATTCCTAAAGAACACTTGCAAGTTATGTACACAAAGCAGCTATGCACAATTTCCCCTCTATTTCATGACGCCACCAAATAAAACATGAGGAGTAAGAACATTTTATCTGTGTATTCAGAATCACACACAAGTCACCTTTACAGTTCATTTTACTATATAGAAATCATTTGGGTCGTATATTTTCAGTTAAATCTTGAACTGAGATTACAATATTGTAAAAAAAATTCTTTTTACATTAATTCATGAACTGTTTTAGCATACCAAATTGAAATACAAGGTTCAAACTTCAGATTTATGGCAAACAGTCTTTAAAATACAACACAGACATTTCTTTACGTTACCAAATCATTCCCATGTAATATTTGCAACTCTGAGCTCTCCAACAGACACAGCAAAACTGACACGCCATGAAGCTCAAGCCTGCAGTCAAGAACTCAAAAGCTGTACCACCTTTTAAAAGGTTTGGCATTTCTGGACCACAACAATGTACATGTAAAGAAGTAGGGAACAATTCCTCCTCCTTGCTATGACTTATAAAAAGAAAAATGTTGCAATGCAGCTTGGAATTTTGCATAAAACCCCATAAATATTACCCCTTGGAAAAGTCCAAGGGAATTAAATGACAAGGACTTTGGGGTCCTAATTTTATTTTCATTAATAGAACCCGTGAAATTCAAATGGGTATAATCAAATCAAAATTAGTAAGCACCTACTGGTTTGAGATTCAAATTTATTAGAGATTCATGATTAATTTCTTTCCACCTTGAAATCAAGGTGCAAAAACCAGCTGTTAAGTGCATTCCAAACTTCTCCTATGTAGCGCAGGTAGAATTTTCTGTCTGTTGGCACCAAAGTGAAGTCACATTTCCTCTTGGGAGACAGAAATTCCACATCCGAACATAGAGTAAGTTAGGAAAAAAATGACCCTTGTTGCTCATTACTATTGTGATTCTGAGATCTAGGATTACTAATATACTAGCAGTGAACAAAGCAAATTCCTGGCAACAACTGTCAGGTTAGTGATGCTAACTCCCTTCCCCTAACCACCATAAAGATTTAGTATAAAAAGAATTAAAAGCAATTACTAAGCTGAACACATGGGGAATAAGAAAATAAGGGAACAGTTCAAACCAAAATCAAAAAAAGCCTAATCTTGCAATGACTGAAATTAGAAAATTGAAGAAAGTAAGTGTGCTTCAGCCCACCCCCCACTCTGAATTTAAATATCCGTGCAAAAGAGCGTCAGGTTTCTGGATAGAGGTGTAGCCCTTCTTTAAGTTTTAGTGCTCTGCAGCTTTCTGCAAGTTTATCTCCCTTCCCCCACATTTGCCCAAGTATTTAACAGAATCTTCCACTTCAGCCAGAAGATCTGTGATTCCAAGAACTTACTAAGGTTCTCTGTGTGTCCTATCTGTACAGAAACGCAACGCCCACTGATGACAACGGCTTCCTCAGGATTAGCATTTCTGGAGTTAAACTGTTAACATCATGGCTGCTACTGTACATCAACTCTCCATAATGAATCTGAGCGTCACAAGGATTTACCAAACACTTTACTTAAATTACTAATTAAATAACTGAAAAAGTTCTGAGCCAAACTAAACTTAAAGAGGGCTATAAAGGAAAATAACCTTCGACAACAGTCCATATACACATCTATTCCAAAACTACCTTTGCTAGCTAGCCCCTTCCCCAAAGTTTTAGCCTGAAAAAACAGTAAAATCTACACAAAATTTTATTGCAATCATACAAGGGTTACATTAGGTCAAATACAACAAATACTATGATGCAATTTTACATTTATTAAACTACAGTTCAAAGCACAAATTTACACATCCTAAATACACTAAATGTATCTAATGAAGTCACACTGGTCGTCTTCCACTGACATCTGATATATCTGGGTGAAAGACATTAACTTTACAAGACTTTTAAACACGAATCCTTAGTATAAAAACTGTGTACTTGTATGTAAACGGTTTAATGGGGAACCCAATTAATGGGCTTCCATCTCCGCTAAGTCATCCATTTTGTTGCATATTTTATTTTAAACGCTTAAGGGGTAGAACAAACTGGTAAGTTTAAATCTGGATACATTATCTAAATCTCCCATTACCCCCAGTGAATTATAGATGAAAATTGATTTCGTCTGGTCCCAATTGGCTATTACTAATCATTTTTGTTTCCAAGATAATTAACAAATAAGATTGTTTGAATTTTCCCCCCATACTGGAATGTAGACCAGACAAGCTTAACCTGCAACTTCAGATCTAAAGAAGTGCTAGTGCCTGTTTACGCTTCAGCGGGAAAGCTGTCTTCTTGGCTCAGCTGAATGCAAGAAGGCACAAAGAAGAAGTTCTTCATCATTGTGTCTGAAGTAATTCCAGAATCTTGCATCTCATACCTACAGAAAAATAAGCAAAAATCTGAATTTCAGCCCAAAGACCACAGCGATCACATCACAAATGGACAAGGAAACAGGATTACATCTAGTCTTTAAACAACCCTTAAAAAACCACCCAGCTGCTCCACTTCCAATCCAGCTCTCTGCTGTGGCCTGGGAAAGCAGCGGAAGAGGGCCCAAGTGCTTGGGGCCCTGCACGCAGGAGGGAGACCCAGAAGAAGCTCCTGACTCCTGGCTTCAGCCTGGCCCTGCCCCAGACTTTGAAACCACCTGGGGAGTGAACCAGTAGATGTCCCTCTGTCGCTCTCTAAGCTGCCTTTCAAATAAATCAATCTTCAAAAAAACAAAAACAAACATAAAAACACCTTACCAATCACTGAATGACATCATGTAATAAACAGCTGGCCTCTGACAATCATTAAAAGCAGACGGTTCATGGAAGGAGTCTGCTCCCATGTTATCAAAGATAAGCCAATCTCCCACATTCAGCTCAGGAAGAAGACAGTTTTCCACAATTAGATCCAGCTCATCACAGGATGGACCCCAAAGGCTGCTTGTAAACAGAGGCTCATCTTCCTTGCATTTCTGTAGGAAGAGAAAAGTGTTGCTCTCTTAAGTTTTTACTCACACTCAGATCCTGAACTTGTTGGATGGATACGCATTCTTCATTGTGTCAGACTCAATGTGCCACGGAAGGACAGCGTAGGTCCACGGGCCAGGCTGTGGTACCGCTAACTCCATGTCAGGGCAATGAACTGAAGTGACTCAGCCATAAGTATGCGAATCCTCAAAAAAAGGCATCTCCCCCCATTGTAGAGCACTTCCAAAAAAATCTGGGGTATACCCTTAGAAAACAAGAACCCAGCTGCTTGGTTTGTAAACTGCCAAACAGGTCTTAGCGTTCTTTGTAATAGAACTTGCCTTGTGAACCTCTGGAATGGCATTTAAGTTCTCAGACAGTTTACTTGCAAAAGAACCATAAACACCATCATTCATATAATACACGAAGGCTGGTTCATCACTTCCGGTTTTTTCTACTGAAATAAAACAGGGAAAGCAAAGATCAATTTATAGTAAACTGCACAATAGTGTAAAAGGCATTACTAAATGGATCGATATATTTAAAACAAATGGATGCGATTTCTACATTTCTCAAACTATTTAACTCAAAAATCAAGACTGATACCTACTACTGACAAACCCTCAAACAAAACAGCCTAAAAAATGGAGCACCCAGTTCACAAAGGGGATGCATGAACACATGAAAAAATGCTCTGCATTATCAATTTAGAAGAGCAATTTACAACCACCTACTTACTGGAAACACTTTCACCTTTGAAAACATCTGTTCTATGACCCAGCAGTTCTGCTTTTAGTGCACAAAAATGCGCAAGGACCCCTTGGAGAAACAACCGAGTTCAGGATTGAGGCAGGGAAAGGAGAAAATGAGCCCAAAACACCTTGACGCACCAGAAAAAGTATTAGGGACATGTCACACAAGGACTTGAATCTGGGGCAGTAAAATAAATGAACAGATTCAATGATCGCTACTTTTTACAAAATGATTTCATGGGCCTTAGATGGCCCATGGGCAGGATGTTCCCCACCAAACTGAAAGGCTTTCTCTTTTTGTAGGCCCTTGGTATGTAGGCAACTATGGGCAGAGTCTTCCTGTGACCCACATAAGGGAAGAGGAAAATAAGACAGATCCCAATGATCTGGTACAAAGGACGAGAAACAATCACCTGATAGTTTAGTCACAACATTCGTATCTGCACCATCAGTATACCAAGAGAGCTGGATTCATGAAATATCACAGAATAGGATCCTGGCTATGGCTTTTTGCAAAGTTCCCCGGCTGCCTACAGCTGGCTAAGAAGCACCTGTCCTTTTACCTAGAAACTAAGTAGAACGATCTACTAACAGAAACAAAACTGAAATTTAGAACTCACCTCCAGAGGAAAGTTCACCATTTTCAACAACTTTCTTTGCAATGATATTAACTGCAAGTGTGAATGCAGAAGACACATAGTAGCTGCCAGGTTCTGAAATGATCTTAATACCAGATCCTTCAGGAAAGTAGACATCCAACAGAGGGCTGATAACATGATTAACCTATGGATTATAATCCCAGATTACAGTGTCAATATGGTTTAACATAAATCACAATATTAAATAATTGATAATAAAGTTTTCTAGGAAAACCACACAGTTCCAATTACACACTATGAAGCTGAGCAATTTTGAAGTTATCTTCAAGCAATTAATTAGGCAGGTTTTCAAGCCAAAGTTTATCTTGTAACTGCCAGGAAGACAATTAAAAAAAATATACACCTAACTCCAACAGCAAATACCTACTGGTTTTATTTTTTTTAGTCATTTTTCTCTACTTGATTGCTATAAACAGCAAGATTCTAAATCATAGGGGTTGACTTTGTGGCACATGGGTTAAGCCACTGCCTGTGATGCTGACATCCCATATAAGCACTGGTTCCTATCAGGGATAATGTACATGGGGAAAGCTGCAGAAGATGGCCCAAATGCTTGGCTCCCTGCCACCTACATGGAGCTCTAGGTTCCTGCTTCAGCCTGGCCCTGCCCCAGCTGTTTTGGAGAATGAACCCACAGATGGAGGTTTTTGTGTCCCATACTCCCTTCTCCACCTTCACCAACTGCCTTTCAAATTATAAGTCTTAAAAAAAAAAAATGAAGTTTCTACATACTATAGAAAACAAAAGGAGGAGGGCAGGAGGAAGGTGAGGAGCTAAGGAATGAAGTCCATCGAAAGAAAATAAAGTTATCAAAGTTGTGGGTTCATTCATGACATCAAGTACAGAAACACATGGGGCCAGCACTGTGGCATAGTGGGTAAAGGTGCCCCTTGGGATGCTGGTTCAAGTCCCACCTGCTCCACTTCTGATTCAGTTCCCTGTTAATGCACCCGGGAAGGAAGTGGAAGATGGCCCAGCTCCCTGCTAATGCATCCTGGCAAGGCAGTGGAAGATGGCCCAAGTGCTTGGGGCCCCTGTACCACGTGCCTTCCAAATAACTCTGCCTTCCAAATAAATGCTTTAAATTTTTTTTAATTATAAAAAGTACAGAAAAACAACAGAACTAGAAACTTTTTGTGATGTTACAGGATTCAAAGGATTTTATCAAATGTTTTGAAGCTAACTGTATTTTCTTTTTTTAAAAAAGATTTATTTATTTAAAAGGCAGAGTTAGAGAAGAGAGATCTTCTATCTGCTGGTTCACTCCTCAAATGGCTGCAACAGACAGAAGCCAGGAGCTTCTTCTAGGTCTCCCACATCGGTGCAGGGGCCCAACCAATTCAGCCATTTTCTGCTGTTTTCCCAGGTGCATCCACAGGGAGCTTGATGAGAAGTAAAGCAGCTAGACTTGAACTGGCACCTATATGTGGTTGCCAGAGTTGCAGGTGGCAGCTTAAACTCCAACTAACTACATTTTCTTTCTTCCTTATTTTTTTAAGAAAGATTTATTTTATTTATTTGAAAGACAGAGTTACAGAGAGAGGTCTTCCATCTGGCTGGTTCACTCCCTTGATGGCTTAGGAGCTGCGCTGATCGGAAGCCAGGAGCCAGGAGCTTCTTCCAGGTCTCCCACATGGGTGCAGGGGCCCAAGCACATGGGCCATCTTCTATTGCTTTCCCAGGCCATAGCAGAGAGGGATCGGAAGAGGAGCAGCCAGGACTAGAACCAGCACCCATATGGGATGCTAGCGCTTCATGCCAGGGCTTTAACCTGCTGTGCCACAGCACTGGCCCCAACTACATTTTCTTATGATTTTAAATGTTATCGGCTTATGCCCTCTATTTAAGTAACAAAGTTATTTTTCAAATTGTCTATGCACTGAGAAAGTTACCTCTTCCAATTGAAACTCAGTTCCTGTGAAGCCTCCACCAATGTCTAACATGTTCATGGTATAGCCAAATTCTCCCTAGAAATGAAAAACACACTTTAAATATCTGTTCTGAGTATAGCAAATTCTCTTGAGTTTTATTAAAAAAACACTAATTTTGATGCTATATATATTGTCCTTATGATCTTTTCTGTGTTGTCTTATAGTATATTACTATTTCACTCTTTTGCCCATTTAATAAGAATGCATTAAGCCTGGAATGCTTATCTGAAGTGTGTATGACATTAAGTGTGATGAGAGAAATTCACACAGGTAGAAAACATCAAGTCTTAGTCTTAAAAAATATTCTGGCTTAAAAATAACAAAATAAAGAACTCGGCCGGCGCCGTGGCTCAACAGGCTAATCCTCCGCCTTGCGGCGCCGGCACACCGGGTTCTAGTCCCGGTCGGGGCGCCGGATTCTGTCCCGGTTGCCCCTCTTCCAGGCCAGCCCTGTGCTGTGGCCCAGGAGTGCAGTGGAGGATGGCCCAAGTGCTTGGGCCCTGCACCCCATGGGAGACCAGGATAAGCACCTGGCACCTGGCTCCTGCCATCGGATGAGCGCGGTGCGCCGGCCGCAGCGCGCTGTCCGTGGCAGCCATTGGAGGGTGAACCAACGGCAAAGGAAGACCTTTCTCTCTGTCTCTCTCTCTCACTGTCCACTCTGCCTGTCAAAAAAAAAAAAAAGAACTCACAGCCATGTCAAAAACACATCGGGCATCAGATAGAGCATGGACATATACTTGAGATTCTTTGCAAGCACTTGAAACATGAAATCTGAAATAAAGGAACAAAACAATAAAGCAGCAAGTTTTATGGTCCTGTAAGTCCTTTAACTTATCATTCACTGAATGTACTGACACTGGAAGTATACACATTATCAATTAACCTGGTTATCCTCATTCTATAAACAAAATTTTAATAAGAAATCATGCTCAATGGAAATTAAGCAGGAAATGCTTATGTGTATGAAGAACAAGTGCCAATCAAATTGGATCACAAAAGCTCTAAACATTCAAATCATCTAACCAAATACAAAATTGCGTCAATTGTGCCAAAATAAAAATACAAATGAATTCTTTTTAAAGATTTATTTATTTATTTGAAAGGCAGAGTTACAGAGAGGGACAGGCAGAGAGAGGTCTTCCATCCACTGATTCACTCCCCAAACGGAGGCAATGGTGGAAGCTGGGCTCATCCAAAGCCATTCCGGGTCTTCCATGCGGGGGCGCAAGGACCCAAGGACTTGGGCGATCTTCTACTGCTTTCCCAGGCCATAGCAGGGAGCTGGATCGGAAGTGGAGCAGCCTGGTCTTGAACTAGCGCCCATATGGGATGCTGGCAATACAGGTCATGGCTTTACCTGCTACGCCACAGTGTCGACCCCACAAATGAATTGAGTAAGTCATACTTTTTTTAGTGCTACTATTAAAGCTTCCAAACAGAATACTTAAATTTCACTGAAATACGATTTTATTTCTTGATTACAGCAGTGGTTAAACAAATGTTAAAATTCATAAACTATATTCCTAAAAAGTTGATTTTTCCTTAACTTAAAGAATAAAAGCACACTGAAATTTGAGTTCTCAAACATGCCAACATTACCAACTAGCTGGACAGACATGGAGTCTATTGTTTGGCATAAAGCAAGATTCAATTCTTCATTTATAAACATTTCATTAAAAATCACCTATGTCTATACACAAAATGGTACAGAAAGACAAACTATTAACAAGATCACCTTTGTGGTCAGTTAAAAACCAAGACCTTTCACTAAACCAAGACTAGAAACCCAGAAAATCTAGAACTTACTGTTGCTATGTCCTCAATTTGTACTCAAACTACAATAAAATCATTAAACTTCTTCAGGTCTTGGTTATCTCACACTAAAAAACCCCACTGGGGCGGGTGCTGTGGCACAGTAGGTTAAGCCTCCACCTACACCTCCGCCACCAGCATCCCATATGGGTGCTGGTTCAAGTCCCAGCTGCTCCACTTCTGATCCAGCTCCCTGGGAAACGCAGTGGAAGTTGGTCCAAGTGCTGGGGGCCCTGCACCCACATGAGAGACTACTTAGGGAGTGAACCAGTAGATGGCAGACCTCTCTCTCTGTAACTCTACCTCTCAAATAAAACAAAAAACAAATAAAAAAAAAAAAAACCAACAACAACAAAAAGGAGGGATGGGCTCTGCTCCCAGTTCAGCTTCCTGCTAATGCATCCTGGAGGGTAGCAAGGTACCTGGGCCCTTGCCATGACATAGGAGACATGGAGAGTTTCAGGGTCCAGGCTTCAAATGTTGCGGGCATTTGGAAAGTGAACCAGTGGATAAACCTTTTAGACAAACAGAAAAAGAGAAGGGGAGTGGGCGAGGGAGAGGAGGAAGACACAAACACATACTAAAGTGCCCTGGGATTATTTACTTATTTTACACATTTGAAAGGGAGAGAAACAGGAAGAAGGAAGAAAAGGGGTGGGGGAGGGAATGAAAAAGAAAGAGACAGAGACAGAGAGAGGTATCTTCCATTTGCTAGTTCATTTTCTAAGTGCCCACAATAGTGTCAAACCCAGGAGCCCAGAACTCAATCTAGGTTTCCTACATGGGTGGCAGGGACCCATGAGCTGGGCTGGGAACAGAGCCAGAACTCAAACCTCTGCCCTGCAGTCTCGAACCAACGCCCATATGGGATGCTGAAATCACAGGCAGCTGCTTAACCCACTACACCAGCCCCTTGGTATAGCTCTTGCAATACTTGGACATACGTGGCATAGTAGGTCAAGCAGCTGCCTCTGATGTAGGCATCCCATACGGGCATTGGTTCAAGCAGTGCTGGCTGCCACACTTCTGATCCAGCTCCCTGTCAATGTGCAGGGGGAAAGCAGCAGCAGATGGCCCAAATGCTTGGGCACCTGCAGCCACACAGGAGATCCAGATGAAGCTCCCAGCTCCTGGCTTTGGCCTAGCCCAGTCCCTGTTGGTGTAGCCATTTGGGCAATGAACTATCATATGGAAGATAAGATGGTTCTCTCTCCCTCCAACTCTGCCTTCTTTCAAATAAATAATAAACTATATAAACTATGTAGTTTATATATAAATAAACTCTATAAATATATAAATGTATTTTTATAAATATATAAATAAACTATAAAGCTATACCAAACACCAACTCATCCTTCCATGGGGATTAAAAGGAGGAAAAAGTCTTCACACAGGAAACAAAAACGCAATAATGCAACTCACAAGTTGCATTATCATTTTGTTTTTTAAAGATTTATTCCAGGTCTCATACGTGGATGGCAGGGGCCCAAGCACTTGGGCCATCTTCCGCTGCTTTTCCCAGGCCATTAGCAGGGAGCTGATCAGGAATGGAGCAGCTGGGACTTGAACCAGTGCTAACATGGGAAGCCAAGGTGGCAGGTGGCAGCTTTACCCACTGTGCCAAGGCCAGCCCCTTGAGTGTCATTTTAATATGCATTAGACTTCTAGCAAATCCACTCCACCCAACCCAAAAGAAGCTGAATCAATGACACTGCACTAACCTAATCAGGATATTATGGGCTGCTTTGTCTCTAGGAGAGGTACAGTAACAAAGGAGAAAGCATGTTTGTTTTTCTTATATACATTTACAAACCCAAAGAAGTCAAATCTTAAGATTTCATGAAAATAAAGTCTTACACCAATAACCAGCAATATGTTATCACCATAAAACAAAATTAAAAAAAATACTTACTTAACCCCAATTATTTGCACATCTAGTTCCTTAGCACATTCCAACAGATGCCTACAGTTCTTCAGCGAGGTGCCAAACTTCATGTTACCCTCTTCACCTCCAATATTACCTTCTGTTGCAATATGTAGTAAGACCCTAAGAGAAGGGGAAGATGATTGGGGCAGAGTTGGTTTACACCATCATCAGCACATGTGAAGCCTGAAGATTGTAGGAAGTGTGTTGATTATGTTGCCAGTGCTCCAAAATCCAGCGTCGGATGAGTCAAGTGAACCTAATGAAAAACAATCCTGTATAGAGAAAAAACTAGCAATTAGGACCTCCAGCATGAAGCTTACAAGGCTGGGAATTTGGAAAGGGCGCAAGTTAAAACTGTTGTAGCAGCAAGAGTCGGTTGGGCCCTGTAATGAAAGACGACATTACTTTCAAGTGAAGTCCATCAATCCACCTAGAAAGACTAAATTGAATAGCAATGCCATAATTGTCTTTCAATACAAATATCAGGGCTTTAAATGTCTTCAAAAAGTCCCGAAATTGTCCTTAGCCAAGTCACTCTCACTGCACACTCCCGATGCCCTCCTATGCATCCCTTGCAACCCAGCCGTTTTCTAAATGAAAAACTTGAGAAGCTTTGAGTTATTTTATGTCTCTCAACTGCAAACTTAGTTTACTGACTGAACTCAATTTGGTATTTCTTTCCAAACTATCACCACCAAGACAGAATGATCAGACTAATTCAATTTTTCCATTATTAGAATTAACCACTAAACCAGAAGTGGTGACCATCCAGCTCCTGGGCCCCCAAAATCACCTGGTCTAGCCAGTCCTGCCAAGGTGACTGCAAGCAGGACTCGAAATTCAGTAAATTTGTGGCAGGCCAATTTTTAAATTGATAAATGTTATGGCCTACAAATGATGTTAATAAATATCTAAATGGCCCTTAGCAGAAAAAAGGTTCCACACCTCTGCACTAAATGTAATAATACACAAGTGTTGTTTGTGAAACTCTTTACCCAAGAAAAGTCCTGATGAATAAGTGACAATCAAAAGGCAAAGCCAATAAAAGCAAATTATTTTACTTAAGGCAACAGGTCAGTTCTCTTCAGAATGCACCAGTCAGTTTACAATCTAAAAGAGCAAAGAGTAAACCAGCGGATGGAAGACCTTTCCCTCTGTCTCTACCTCTCTATAACTCTCTTTCGAATAAAATAAAAATTAAAAAAAAAAAAGATATATGCTATTAAACACAGTTTTAAAATCCGCCACCTTTGCCCCTAACTGAATACATACACAGGAAGTCCTCTTTCCGTACTTCAATTTCCAATCTACATCAACAGGCTAACCCTATATACTGAACCCTATGCATCCACAACAATATTACTCCATCACTCAATTAAACTCAATATGACTACCCTACTCTTTATCCCCTCAGACAAAGGTAGAAAGGAAGGTGCCTTACTGCCTTTTAACTAGGAAGAGGGGTGACGTTAGAGCCATGATCACCACAGGCATCTTCTCGCTACTCTATTCACAGGCATGTCACTCTGTGCTAACCACTAAGAGTAAAGTTATTAAATAGCTAACTATCTCAAGTAAAACACAAGTGCAATATTCCTTCTCCAATCATCTGAATAAATTATATACATGGGACCCTATACAACCACTGGTAATTATTATTAATGATAAACTTCAAATCTCACACAAAAAGTGTTTCAGAATTCCACTGCTTTCCCAGGCACATTAGCAGGGGACTGCATCAGAAGTGAAGCAGCCAGGATTCAAACCAGCACCCAAATGGGATTCTGAGACTGGCAGCTTTACCCTCCAAGCCATAAAGGCGGCCTCAAAACCCTTTAAAAAGAGAAAAGATTCATTTATTTGAGAGGCAGTGGCAGAGAGAGAAAGAGAGAGAGCTCTTCCATCTACTGGTTCACTTCCCAAATGGCCACTGTGACTGAGCTGAGCCAGATCGAAGCCAGAAGCTCCTTTTGGGTCTCCCACAAGGGTGCAGGGGCCCAAGGACTTGGGCCATTTTCTATTGCTTTCCCAGGCTATAGCAGAGAGCTGGATCAGAAGTGGAGCAGCTGGGACTCAAATAGGCACCCATATGGGATGCCGGCACAGCAGGCAGCGACTTTACTAACTACAGCACGGCGCAGACCCCACAACCCTTCTCTTTACTAACCCACCATTAAAGCAAGAGCAAGTATTTTCTTCCCTTCCATGTCCAGGCATATAAATACAAACATATGTCCAACTGCCCAACCATTCTGGCAAGCTTTGCCATATATTCCTGTCCTCACATATGGCCTCCAGGCATTAACGCACCTCATGAACTCCTCTAAGACACCTATTTTTCTTAACATGACTTTCTGCAGATGATCGAGGACATACACTCTGATAGCACGTATTCTACCGTAAAACTCACAAAAAGCAATAATGGACATTAAGAACACAAAAATATACTAAAAAATGTAGGGGCTGGGGGGGCCGGTGCCATGGTTCACTTGGTTAATCCTCCGCCTTCGGCGCTGGCATCCCACATGGGTGCCAGGTTCTAGTCCCAGTTGCTCCTCTTCCAGTCTAGCTCTCTGCTGTGGCCTGGGAGGGCAGCGGAGGATGGCCCAAGTGCTTGGGCCCTGCACCCACATGGGAGACCAGGAAGAAGCACCTGGCTCCTGGTTCTGGATGGGTGCAGCGCCAGCCAAAGCGGCCATTTGGGGAGTGAACCAATGGAAGGAAGACCTTTCTCTCTGTCTGTCTCTCTAACAACTCTACCTGTCAAATTTAAAAAAAAAAAAAAATGTAGGGGCTGGCACTGTGATGCAGCAGGTTAGAGCCTGGGCCTGCAGTGCCAGCATTCCATCGGAGCACCACTTTGAGTCCCAGTTGCTCTATTTCCGATCCAGCTCCCTGCTAATGCACCTAGAGAAAAGCAGCAGAAGGTGGCCCAAGGACTTGGGCCCCTGCACCCATAGTAGAGACTGGGATGAAGTTCCTGGATTTTGGCTTTAGACTGCCCCAGCTCTGGCCATTGTGGCCATTTGGGGAGCCATCAGATGGAGGACCTCTCTCTCTCTCTGTAACTCTGCCTTTCAAATAAATAAAATAAATCTTAAAAAAAAGAATGTACGAAAATAATAAAATCAGGGCCAGCACTATGGCTCACTTGGCTAATCCTCTGCCCGCGGCGCCAGCACCCCCGGTTCTAGTCCTGGTTGGGGAGCCGGGTACTAGTCCTGGTTGCTCCTCTTCTAGTCCAGCTCTCTACTATGGCCTGGGAGGGCAGCGGAGGATGGCCCAAGTCCTTGGGCCCCTGCACCCGCATGGGAGACTGGGAAGTACCCAGCTCCTCGCTTCGGATCAGTGCAGCGCTGTCTGTAGCAGCCATTAGGGGAGTGAACCAACGGAAGGAAGACCTTTCTCTCTGTCTCTCTCTCACTGTCTATAACTCTGTCTCTCTGTCTAGCTCTGCCTGGCAAAAAAAAAAAAAAAAGAATAAAATCAAATTAAAGATAATGGGGGGTGGGCTGCGGGAATTGGAAACCCATGAGGGACACAGAAGGTTTCAATTCTGTGATGTGGTACTTCCTAAGCTGAGCTGGGATACATGACTGTTCACCATAATTACTCTTTACACTTTTTTCATATTTGAAGTACTTCTAAGTCACTTTTAAAAAGAACTATCCAGTTACTAATGAGCATCTCCAGTTCATACACAGCGACAAGCAGCTATGCCCAAGTCACAGTAACTGATCCCTGGGACAGCTGGACACCGCTCCTGTTATTTACCTAAGCCAAGAAAAGAAGACATGATAAGCCCACCACCCACAAGTTTTTCTGAGATACTGCTTGGATATAGTATAAGGTTGTATCCTCTAAGTATACACCATCCACCTCTTTCACAACTCTCACATCAACCAAAATCTGGTACCACTTAGTCTTATAAATAAATTCTTTATAACTCACACATCAAACGTTTCCTTATTTGTCGCTGCCAAAATACAAGTGAACTGGTCAATCACATAACTACCTGTATCTGGCTGAACGCAGACACCTGTATGCATTTAGAGCTCTGTGCATGAGTCTAACTCACATCCTGCAACATCCAAATTAAGCCGCTCACCATTTAACCGCAAAGGAAATTGTCGTCTCTGCCAAAGGTAACTAGCCAGGGGATTCCAAAACACTCCAGCCGTCAGTGGGCGTTCACCTCATGCATTCTCAAAGTCCCATCGCCGTGCAGCGTCTACACCACCCACCGAAGTGCCGGCCTCCCACGGTGAGACGCTGGCATACCTGCAGATCCCGACTTTCGGCTCGCTGTGGCCAATCAAGAATGGAGGCCCTTAAGTCTCACCTAATTACGAACCCAAGGTCACACACCGCCAGTCCAGCCGGGGAAACGGCAGGGCTGGGGGACCGGGTCTAGCCTCCCGGAGTCCGCCGGAGCCCCACAGCCCAGGCGGCCGGCCCGCCTACTCCTCTCCCCACCCCGGCGCGAAGCCTGCGGTCGGTCCCCGCACCTGCGGGACCCGCGGACCGGCCGCCCCGCCACTTCTCTTCGGGAAGGCAAGGCCGACTCGGACGCTCCCCGCCCCTCGCCTCCGGCCACCAACCTCTCCCGCGGGATGCACCCACCGCTCCGAGCCTTCCGCGCTCCTCCAGCAGAGCGCAGGGCCAACACCTCGTCCACCACCTCACTCACCCGGGGGCCTGGCCTTCCCCGCGCGGCGCTCCGGGCCCTCCTCGCCTCTCCCAGAGCACCGCGCCGCACCGGACGCTCGAGGGCCGAAAGGCAGCTCCCTCCGCTCCCCGACTCGCCGGGCTTCCCTTCCCAGCTGCAGCCACGCGAAGGGCCGAGCCCCAGGATCCCCGTCCAGGAGCTGCCGGGCCGCCCTTCGCCTCCGGCCGCTCGGCCCGAGAGCCGGCCCGGCTGCTCCCGCGGCGGTCCCGGCCCCCGCCCGGCGTGCGGCACACTCACCGCCGAGCGCCGAGGCCTGCAGGGTGGCCCCCGAGGTGCCTCGATGACTCTGATGGTCCCGCGGCTGGCGACGGCCAGGATGGCGTTGAGCGCCGGGTGGTAGGAGAGGCTGTGCAGCCCGTCGGCGTCGCAGCGCATGCAGCCGTCCCGCAGCACCAGCCACTCAGACCCCGGCCCGAGGCCGCCGCCGCCGAGGAGCAGCCGGGCCCGAGGCCGCCGCCGCCGCCGCCGCCGCCGCCGCCGAGGAGCAGCCGGGCCCGAGGCCGCCGCCGCCGCCATCTTCCGGTCTGCGCTCAGACAGTCCCATCCGGGGCGGGGCAAGCGGAGCGCGTTAGCCGGAAGTGGGGTGGGGGTGGGGGTGGGGCACAAAGTTGAGGGAGTATGGCAGCAGGGGTGGGGGTGGGGGTGGGGCCACAAGGTGGAGAGAGCGGGGCAGCAGGTGTGGGGTGGGGTGGGGCCACAAGGTGGAGGGAGTGTGGCAGCAGGTGTGGGGTGGGGGTGGGGTGGGGCCACAAGGTGGAGGGAGCATGGCAGCAGGGGTGGGGGTGAGTGTGGCCCCACAAGGTGGAGGGAGTGTGGCAGCAGGTGTGGATGGGGGTGGGTTGGGGCCACAAGGTGGAGGGAGTGTGGCAGCAGGTGTGGGGTGGTGGTCGGTGGGGCCACAAGGTGGAGGGAGTGTGGCAGTAGGTGGGGGTGGGGGTGGGGGTGGGGCCACAAGGTGGAGGGAGTGTGGCAGCAGGCATGGGGGTGGTGGTGGGGTGGGGCCACAAGGTGGAGGGAGCTGGCAGCAGGTGTTGGGTGGTGGTGGGGGCCACAAGGTGGAGGGAGTTTGGCAGCAGGTGTGGGTTTGGAGGTTGGGGTGGGGGTGGGGGTGGGTCACAAGGTGGAGTTAGCGAGGCAGGTGTGGGGTGGGGGTGGGTTGGGGCCACAAGGTGGAGGGAGCATGGCAGCCGGAGTATGGTGGGGGTGGGGGTGGGGCCACAAGATGGAGGGAGCGTGGCAGCAGGCGTGGGATGGGGGTGGTTTTGGAGCCACAGGGTGGAGTGAGCGTGGCAGGAAGTGTGGGGGTGGGGGCGGGGGTGGGGCCACAAGGTGGAGGGAGTGTGGCAGCAGGTGTGGGTGGGGTGGGGACACAAGGTGGAGGTAGTGTGGCAGCAGGTGTGGTGGTGGGGTGCGGTAGGGCCACAAGGTGGAAGGAGTGTGGCAGCAGGTGTGGGGTGGGGTGGGGGTGGGGCCGCAAGGTGGAGGGAGTGTGGTAGCAGGTGTGGGGGTGGTGGGGGTAGGGCCACAAGGTGGAGGGAGCATGGCAGCAAGTGTGGGGGTGGTTATGGGGGTGGGGACACAAGGTGGAGGGAGTGTGGCAGAAGGTGTGGGGGTGGTGTGGGGTAGGGCCACAAGGTGGAGGGAGTGTGGCAGCAGGTGTGGGGGTGGTGTGGGGTAGGGCCACAAGGTGGAGGGAGTGTGGCAGCAGGTGTGGGGGTGGTGTGGGGTAGGGCCACAAGGTGGAGGGAGTGTGGCAGCAGGTGTGGGGGTGGTGTGGGGTAGGGCCACAAGGTGGAGGGAGCGTGGCAGCTGGTGTGCGGTGGGGGTGGGCGTGGTGTAGGGCCACAAGGTGGAGGGAGCGAGGTAGCAGGTGTGGGGTGGGGCCACAAGGTGGAGGGAGCGTGGCAGCCGGTGTGGGGTGGGTGTGGGGTGGTGCCACAAGGTGGAGTTAGCGAGGCAGGTGTGGGGTGGGGGTGGGTTGGGGCCACAAGGTGGAGGGAGCATGGCAGCCGGTGTATGGTGGGGGTGGGGGTGGGGCCACAAGGTGGAGGGAGCTTGGCAGCAAGTGTGGGTGTGGGTGTGGGGGTGGGCCCACATGGTGGAGGAAGTGGGGCAGCAGGTGTGGGGTGGGGGTGGGGCCACAAGATGGAGGGAGCGTGGCAGCAGGCGTGGGATGGGGGTGGGGTTGGAGCCACAGGGTGGAGTGAGCGTGGCAGGAAGTGTGGGGGTGGGGGCGGGGGTGGGGCCACAAGGTGGAGGGATGTGGCAGCAGGTGTGGGGGTGGGTGTGGGGCCACAAGATGGAGGGAGCGTGGCAGCAGGCGTGGGATGGGGGTGGGGCCACAAGGTGGAGGGAGCGTGGCACAGGCATGGGGGTCAGGATGGGCCACAAGATGGAGGGAGCGTGGCAGCAGACGTGGGATGGGGGTGGGGTTGGAGCCACAGGGTGGAGTGAGCGTGGCAGGAAGTGTGGGGGTGGGGCGGGGGTGGGGCCACAAGGTGGAGGGAGGGTGGCAGCAGGTGTGGGGTGGGGGTGGGGTGGGGCCACAAGGTGGAGGGAGCCTGGCAGTAGGAGTGTGTTGGGGGTGGGGCCATAAGGTGGAGAGAGCGGGGCAGCAGGTGTGGGTGGGGGTGGGGACACAAGGTGGAGGTAGTGTGGCAGCAGGTGTGGTGGTGGGGTGCGGTAGGGCCACAAGGTGGAAGGAGTGTGGCAGCAGGTGTGGGGTGGGGTGGGGGTGGGGCCGCAAGGTGGAGGGAGTGTGGTAGCAGGTGTGGGGGTGGTGGGGGTAGGGCCACAAGGTGAAGGGAGCATGGCAGCAAGTGTGGGGGTGGTTATGGGGGTGGGGACACAAGGTGGAGGGAGTGTGGCAGCAAGTGTGGGGGTGGTTATGGGGGTGTGGACACAAGGTGGAGGAAGTGGGGCAGCAGGTGTGGGGCTGGGTGTGGGGGTGGGGCTACAAGGTGGAGGGTGCGTGGCAGCCGGTGTGGGGTGGTGTGGGGGTGGGGCCACAAGGTGGAGGAAGATGGGCAGCAGGTGTGGGGCTCGTTGTAGGGATGGGGCCACAAGGTGGAGGGTGCGTGGCAGCAGGTGTGGGGTGGGGTTGGGGTGGGGCCACAAGGTGGAGGGAGGGAGGCAGCAGGTGTGGGGTGGGGTTGGGGGTGGGGCCAAAAGGTCGAGGGAGCCTGCCAGGTGTGGCGTGGGGTGGGTGCCAGCATCCTATATATATGGGCACCAGTTCAAGTCCCAGCAGCTCCACTTCTGATTCAGCTCTCTGCTATGCCCTGGGAAAGCAGCAGAAGATGGCCAAAGGCCTCGGGCCCCTGCACCCACGTTGAGGACCCGGAAAAAGCTCCTGGCTCCTGACTTCAGTCTGACCCAGCCCTGGCCATTGCGGCCATTTGGGGAGTTAACCAGTGGATGGAAGATCTCTCTCTCTCTCTCTCTCTCTCTCTCTCTCTCTCTCTTTTTCTCTCTTTCTCTCCCTCTCTCTGTAACTCTGACTTTCAAATAAAAAAAAATCAAATCTTAAAAAAAAGAAAGAAAAACAAGAATAGGGACCAGCTTGTAGCACAGAAAGCTAAGCCTCCAGAAAGGATTACTATAATGTAATGAAGAATTTTTCATTATTATAATTACACGTGTGTGTATAACACGCAACTATATACTTGATTTCTTTTTCCCTCATTTATACCATGTTTGATTCTACAGCTATAGTCAAGTTATCGCTAATTTCACATTATAATATTTAATTGTGCGATAGTGGAAGAAGAGTCAATGCCATGCAAGGGCGTTTCTCTCTCCTGGGGACGGTTCATGCATCTTGGTTTCATGCAGGGTGGTTGTGCTGTGTTAAGTAGAATCATGACTGTGTTACTGTCTTTATTGGAGATCAGCGTGTTTTAATCCAGAGGTGAACATGGGTGACAAATTGATAAGGGTAGACTTGTGCCAGTACATTTTTAAGGGTCAACTTGCCTCAACCAAGGGATTCCCAGATCCCAGGTAAAACATCGTTTCTGGAAGGGATAGCATGTGAATCGGTAGACTGAGTGAAGATTGCTCTCACCAGGTGGGTGATTTTGAAATGATCTGGAGTTCATAGGAGAAAGTGTTTATTACAAATGCCCACAATGAAGCGTTTATGACATCATTGTTTTGGAGAATGACAGAATCTGAAACTATCATTCACCATGCGTCATAAAAGAAAATGACACTTTTAGTCAAACTCAGTCAATCCTGAACTAGAAATATTAAGTGAAATAAAACTTAAAATGCTTTCTGTATTCCTGTCTTTTTTAAACAGGGTGTTATTTGGGGCCCATGCTGGGTGCAGCGGGTTAATGTCCTGGCCTGAAGCACCGGCATCCCATATGGGCGCTGGTTTGTGACCCGGGTGCTCCACTTCCGATCCAGCTCTCGGCTGTGGCCTGGGAAAGCAGTAGAGGATGGCCCGAGTCCTTGGGCCCTGCACCCACATGGGAGACCTGAAGAAGCTCTGGCTCCTGGCTTCAGATCGGCGCAGCTCCAGCCGTTGCAGCCAATTGCAGAAGGAACCAGTGGATGGAAGACCTCTCTCTCTCTCTGCTTCTCCTCTGTCTGTGTAACTCTGACTTTCAAACAAATAAATAAATAATTTAAAAAAGGAAATTCTTGGCCAGCACTAGGCTAATCCTCCACCTGTGTTGCGGAACCCAAGGTTCTCATCCCGGTTGGGGCGCCGGATTCTGTCCTGCTTGCTCTCTTCCAGTCCAGCTCCCTGCTGTGGCCCGGGAAGGCAGTGGAGGATGGCCCACATGGGAGACTGGGAGGAAGTACCTGGCCCCTGGCTTCGGATGCGTACAGCGTGCCAGCCATGGCGGCCACTTGGGGGAGAACCAACAGAAGGAAGACCTTTTTCTCTGTCTCTCTCACTGACTAACTCTGCCTGTCAGAAAATAAAGGGGAGCGGGGGGGCAATTCGTTACTTGAAAGTCAGAGTTACAGAGAGAGACAGACAAACGGAGAAACCTTCCATCCACTGGTTCACTCATTTGATGGCCTCAAGAGCCAGGGTTGGGCCAGGCCGATCTGGGAACCAGGAGTTTTACCCAGGTTCACAGGTGGGTGGCAGGGGTGAAAACATTTGGGCCATCATCTACTGCTTTGCCTAGGCAACAATCAGGGAGCTGGATCAGAAGTGGAGCAACTATGACACGATGCAGCATCCATATAGGATGCTACGAGTGATGGCTTTAATACCATGCCAGTGCACTGGCCCCAGTTCTGTATTTCTTAAAGAGAAATATTACTGGCTACTCTCAGAGATCATATACCTATAAGTCATGTTTATTCTACATGTTTAACATATGTAAAATTATTCATCAAATTTAAGAATTTGATTTCTATATTAGACAATTTAGGTTGAAAATGAACAAATACAGCTCAACAGGAAAGCATATATCTAGACATTGTAAACCAAGATCAAGGCTAAAAGATACTAAATGTATGCAGATGCTTTTTTTTATCATCATTCAAGTTGAAGTCCACATTGTACTGAAGTCCTAGCTAGAGATATTAGGCAAGAGAAAAAATCAAGGGCATCTAAATTAAAGAGGGAGGCCCAACTGCCACTTTTGACCAACGATACTATCTTACATATAGAAAACCAGCAAAGACGCCACCAAAAACCTGAGAAAGCAAATACACTCCACAAAGTGTCAGGGTGCAACGTCAACACACCATGACCAGTAGGAAGCAATCCCATGTTCCATAGCTACACTAGGGAAAAGGAAAGTAGTTGGCAATAAGTGTGACTGAAGAAGCAAAAGATCTCTACAATGAAAATATGAATCTTTTTTGTTAAAACTTTTATTAAATTAATATAAATTTCCAAAGGACTTTTATGGATTACAATGGTTCCTCCCCCCCCATAACATCACTCCCACCCACAACCCTCCACTTTCCCGCTCCCTCTCCCTTCCATTCACATCAAGATTCATTTTCAATTCTCTTTGCATACAGAAGATCAGTTTAGTACATATTAAGTAAAGATTTCAACAGTTTGCCCCCACATAGCAACACAAAGTGAAAAATACTGTTGGAGTACTAGAAAACTATGAATCATAGATGAAAGAAATTAAAGAGTATTTTACCGTCCTGTCCAGGGTGCTGTAGTTCAGCCTCAAAGATGCCTTTCATGCAGAGCAGGCTTAGTGGTGAGAACCGTCCATGTCCCTCCAGACTTCATGTGCAAACTTCAAAGTCAATGCTACAGCATAAAGAGGTGGGGAACGTAGGACTAGAGCTCAACTCTCTTTCACAGGATGAGTAAGTTTCTTTTTCTCTAAAAAAAAAAAAAAGAGAGAATTAGATATTTAAACAGTTATAGACAATACGGGGGAGAGACAGAGAGATTGAGAGGGGGGAGGGTGAGAGGGACAGAGAATGAGAAAGAAAAAGAGAATGAGAAAGAGAAAGAGAGATATCTTCAAACTGCTGGTTCACTCCCCAAATAGCAACAATTGCCACCTCTGGATCAGACCATGGGAGGAGCCTAGAACACCATCCGGTCTCCCACGTGAGTGGCAGAGACCCAAATAGTTGGATCACCTTCCGCTGCTTCCCCAGGCACAATAGGAAGGAGCTTTATTGTAAATGGACCACCCAGGCCTCCAATCAGCACCAAATAAGATGCCCGAAACATACGGCCATGTGGTGTAGCAGGGTTTAACCTGCTGGACCCCAGTGTCAGCCGCAGGCTACTTGTCTGTCTAAGGGCTTGACTGGGTGAGGTCTGTGCTGTCACCATCTGAGGCCACCCCAGGAAGCCATGATCTTTCCTTAAAATTCACTGGGGAGTTTTGGATTCAGGTGTGGGACTTTTTAAGGACTGCAACACCACTCTCCACACATGTGCTTAGCTGCAGTCAACCACAGCAAACCACCAGCCTTCCCATCTTCCCATCTCTCTCTGGGAAGGCTCAGCAGCAGCAGAGACGGAGCTCTTTCTCAACATCAGGTCTGCTGGAGCCCTGACCTTCATCTTCCAGCACCCAGAACAAACACTGAGGAACACATTTCTGTTCTTTATCCATGAGTCGGTTCAAGGCTTTTTGTTAGAGTGGCCCAGGAACCCTGAGACATCTGGACATGCCTCCCTTTCTCCCTGCGATTCTAGGGACAATTTGGAGGCTGCAGCTCTCAGCTGACACTTGGTTGGCCTTCCAGACCTGGACCATAGCAACCCAGCTACATGCTGGTCCTCCGGGGTTTCTAACAAGAAATCTAGTGATGGTCTTAGGGGGACAGGATGATGATGGATCCCTTCCTCTCCCCTCTGTCGATGTGAAGAATGTGCCTGATGGTGTCAAGGGCAACAGAACACTTGGTCAAGGATTTCATGATGCCAGAGAAGCTGTCACCATCATTCTGACACCGATCATTCCGAGGTTCAAGGCCATGGGACGTGTATCTAGACTGTAGACAATCCAAGGTCTTAAAGACCCCACAGTTGTTATCACTCTTTCACCCAGAAATGAAAAGGCCATAGGTACATCCTAGGTGTTTAATGTTCAAATTGTAACATTAATCCGTATCACCAATCTAAGCCAAAAGCTCTTGGGGTCTTTGATATTGTGTAAGAGGAAGTTTGTTGAGAAACCCCCGAGGAGTAGCTGAGGCTGTGATTGGTCCCCGCCCGTCTCTGACTTCATAAGGACCACCTGTCATGAAATACAAATTCATGCAAGTCCCTGCCAGACTGCCATTGGCCCATTTCTCGCTCTGACTTCATAAGGAGCCCTGTGATGACAGGACTCCACATGCCTATATAAGTGGCTGCACGGCCCAGGTTTTTGTCCGCTTTACCAGGGAGCTATTTCGGTGACCTGTGTGACTTGGACCTATCTTTGCGTGCGCTTGAGCTGGTTGGTGTTGGTGTGCTGTTTTGTTTGTTTGTTTGTTTCTTGTTCTATTTGGTTTTTTCTTTCCCCCATTTGGATTTAGTTTGTTGTTTTCCTCCTATTTCTTTTGTGGCCCATTGTGTCTTTTTTTGCCGTTTTATTCGTTTCTGGCTTCCCCCATCTTTAGCTAGACAGCGCGGCTAGATCTCTGAGAGTTAGCGTAGCTATTTAGTGTTTGTTGTTTTGGAGTTTGTCTGGTTGTTGTTTTCTGTTTTGGTGAGATAGGACTTAGCCTTGCCACTGTGTTTGATTAGTGTAGTTAGTATAGGTAGTGTGGCTCCATAGTCAGATCAGCAGGTAGTCCCCTTGCTGTCCCTTTATTTTCTTAGTTAGTGTAGTTAGGGTAGCTCCTTAGTTAGTGTCCATGGACAGGCATATTAGCCAGAGTAGCGCAGAGAGTGTAGTTAGGGACACCAACCTGGAAGGCCGTGAGGAGCTGGATGCCGTCGACAGCTGCCAGGTTGATCTGCAGTTTCTGTCGGTCCTGAGCAGGGGCGGCTTCGGCAAGGTGGTGCTGGCCCACCGGAAGGCCATGCGGCGGCGGGTGGCCGTGAAGTTTTTGCTTGAAGACTCCAGCGAGCAAGTGAGGCAAGAGGCCAGCATCATGCGGCTCCTGAGCCACCCGAATATCGTGCAGCTGCTGCAGGTGGGTCACTACGGCCCTCACCACTGCCTGGTGATGGAGGTGCTGGATGGGGGCGACCTCAACCGGTACGTGAAGGAGCAGGGCTGCCTGCCAGAGCCCAAGGCCATGTTCCTGTTTGACCAAGTCCTGGCGGCCGTGGCCTACTGCCATGCACGGCGGGTGGCGCACAGGGACCTCAGCTTGGAGAACCTGCTGCTGGACTCTCAGCTCAACGTGAAGCTGGCGGACTTTGGGCTCAGCAGCTACCTGCCCGGGAACATGCTGGTACAGGGCTTCTGCGGGACCCCGGAGTACAGTGCCCCGGAGGAGTTCCAACAGGAGCCCTACGACCCGTTTGCCTCGGACACCTGGAGCCTGGGGGTCATCCTCTTCGCCATGCTGGCGGGGGCCTTGCCCTTCGGCGGGAAGGACTTGGTGGAGCTGAGGGACTGTATCCAGAGGGGGAGCTACGAGCTCCCGTGTGCCGCCAGCCCGGGCCTGGAGGAGCTCCTGAGCTCCCTGCTCAACACAGACCCCTGCGACAGACCCACAGCGGAAATCGCCCGCAAGCATCGGTGGTTTGTAGAAGGAGCCGAGGGCGAGGAGGTGACTGAGGTGCAGCTCCTGGGGGTTCCCCAGGACCCAGAGGCCCGGAAGTACCTGGTGCGCCTGGGTCTGCTTCCGGACGCTGGAGCCTCAGAGCCATCCGGCCCTGGGGCATCCAGCCGGATGTGCCTGCAGCCGGACTCCCGGAGCCTGGAGCAGGTAGAGCCCCGATGTCAGAGCGCGGGTCTGTTCATGGTCTCCCCAGGTTTGTGGGCACGAGGGAGGTCCAGAGTGCACCTGCCCTTCTCACCTGCCTTCCTCTCTCTCATAGGGACAAAGGGAGCCTGAGTCGGAGCCTGAGTCGGAGGCGGAGGCAGAGCTGGAGTCCGAGCCTCAGCCAGAGTCTGTGTCACAGCTGGAGCCTGAGTCGGAGGCGGAGGCGGAGGCAGAGTCGCTCCCCCAGCCTGAGCTGGGTCCTGCAGCCGCTGCCCCCATGGTTGCCTCTCCTCTCCCTGGACAGCTGCAGGAGAGGAGCCCCGGTGCCAGCCCAGCCCCCGAGCCCGTCCCCGTGGCCGCCCCCTCCACCCCCAGCCCCAGGAGCAGTCCACACCTGGAGGTGCCAGAGGCCCCAGCAGCTGAGCCTGAGGAGGCTGGGCCCTCAGCATCGGCCTCTGGCCCGAGCGAGGGCCGGCAGGGGCTGGGCAGGAGGCTGGGCAGGAGCATCCTCAGATTCCTCCTGCGTGCCTGCTGCCTGCCGGCCCCAGCCCACGGCCCTGGCGCCCGCAGCCGAAAGGTGGCCCCCAGTAGCCTGCCCAAGTGTGCAAACTGAACTGCCTGAGGGCTCGCATTTGCTTGAGACTTTGCTGTACTTTCCACCAATAAAACTTAACTGTACACATGGAACTGGTGCTGTGTGGTGTCTGGGTCTCGGTGTGCACTGTGCCGTGGTTGGATGGAGTTGCCTACAAGATGGAGCTCCCCTGGTCAAGTACAGTCCCCTCTGGCGCTCTGGGGCTGACACAATGGCTGACCTCCTGGACCTGAGAAGAGAGCCATGGTTCCCAGAAGATGGCTGGGGGTGGGGGAGGTTGATGTGGGGTAGAGGTTGGTGGGGGATTGGGTGTGGGGTGTGGGGAAGGTGGGAGGGTCTGGGGTGTGGTAGTTTGGGGGGTGGAGGGGAGGGAGGGGAGCCTGGTGAGGCTTGTGGAGGGGGAGGGAGTTGAGGGAGTGAGAGGCTCACACGTGCACAGTTGCTGCTACACAGTCCATGCATCTGTGACACAGCAGGGAGGTCCTGTCACTAGTGATGTGCATGGAGGCAGAGCTGAGAGTGCCCATACCCAGTGTCCACCGGCATTGCCAATGGAGAACAAGATCCCAGCCCGAAGGCCAAGCACTCTGACATCACAGTGTGTGGGACTGGCCAGGTGTGGACGCAGACGGCTACCCATAGGAGCTGGGCAGGAATCCCGACGGTGGCCTGGGTTCAGCAGAGAGCAGAGGGGGCATGTAGCTGCGGTTTCTCTGCAAGTGTCCCGGACACTGGGTCATCTGGACCCAGCCTGGCTTTCCAAAGCTGCCTGTGCAAGCAGGAGGGGGTTGCATGTAGAACTGGGGGCTGCCTGCAGAGGAGAGGGCCCCTCGGGCTCCACCTGGGGGAGCTGTGGACACGGAGCCCTCCACACCCAGGTCATTTGTCTTAGCTCCATTTTCCTGGGGTTGGGAGCTAGTTCCTAGGGAATGATCATTTCTTTCAAATCTGGAGGTAACATGGAGGCTCCAGCAAGGTGGATCACAGCCCTTTTGCTGTTCTGCCTCCTCCCGGGACAGAATCGGGGCTGGGTGCTTCAGCTTGAGTGGGTGGTCAGGCCATGCTAGGAGGCCTCTGGGAAGGTACAGGGAAAAGTGACTTCAGAGACATCTCAAGGGCACCCCCAGGACTGACAAATGCTTCATGGAGATCCTCACGGGATAGATAGCACAGTGAGCCCTGTTCAGGGCCGACTCGCAGACACTCTGTGTGAGCTCCCTGCAGGTACATGACCTGGCTACTGTTGTCAGAGGTGCAATGGGAACACAGGTCCTGCTGGCGTGTGTGCACCTGCCTCAAGTCCACAACACAAGGACAAGTCCCTAGAAGCAGGCCCTGCTGGGTGTCACAGATGGGCTGAGCGGGGCCCTCCATAGCCTTGCTTCTCCCGACCTTGCTGGGTAGTTTCCTGACTGACCGAGCATTTGTGGCGACCCACAGTGGTCATGGCCTGGGGGGGGGGGGTCCTATTTCCTCCCCTCTCAGGTGAGATTGTCCTTCTCCTGAGGGCAGGGCTGGGGAACAAGAAGCAGCAGGGACGGGGTGGCACGCTGTTGCCCCGTCTGCTCCCGGGTGTGGATTTCTTTATGCCCAGCAGCCCTAGTGTGCACCCCAGTGTTGCTGTCCTTCAAACCCGTGTCTGGCTCTGTCCCCTTCAGGCAGGACTCAGCTCCTCCGCTCACATTGGGGACCTTTGCTCGCAGGTCCCATGCCCGCCTTTCCCCCTGCACACATTGTTTGGCCTTGTTAGACTCAGATCCTGGGCCACCTCTGGGCCTTTGCCCGTGCTCTCTCCTCCCTGAGAAGCCAGCGGGCCCGGGTGACCAATCCAGAATCTGGAACTGCTTCTGGGTCTCCCATGCTGGGTGTCAGGGACCCAAGGCCTTGGGTGCTCACCTGGTCGCTCTCAGTGTGCACAGGTCTAGGAATGTGAAGTCGAATGCAGTGGTGGCAGGACTAGAACCCAGGTACTCCGAAGGGCTTGTGTGCATCCAAAGTAGGGTTTTAACCCCTGCTCCAAATACCTGCACCTCTTGGCGTTTATTTAAATGAATGAACTCTATCTGAATGCTGCTGTAGAGATCTGTGCTTTTCTGTTTTTTAATCTTCAAACATTCACTGCATGAAAACATGTGAAGATGTGTTTCAGGTATCACTTACAGAGATCTTTCACTTCAGATTTCCTTCATTATTCTCTCCAAGAAACACTACAATCATTTAATCCACTCTTTTACTATTGTCACATTGTCTTTTGTTCTGTCAAAGAAAAAGAATCTGAAAATAGAGTTCATCAGTAAATTTTAATTTGTATCTATTTCCTAATTCAACAATCGTTGTGCCAGAATAGATTGAAAACATTTTTTGGGAATTAAATGGTGAGACATTTTGGTACAATATCCCTGAGTCAAAATTGGTGAAAATATGTTTCCCATCATATATTTAGAGATTTTAATATCCTAGTTAGATAGAGAGGACAGAGAGAGAGAGAGAGTGAGAGAGAGAGAGGAGTGAGAGCCAGAGAGAGAGAGAGATGTCATCAGCTCATTCACTTCCAAGAAGTCCACGGTGACCAAGGCTAGGACAGGCACAAGTCAGGAGCCAGTAGGTCCACCTCCTGAGACACTGGCACCCCATCTGGCACTCATTCGTGTCCTGGCTGCTTCCCTTCTGATTCACTCTGCTCATTGCCTGGGAAAAGAGCAAATCGTGGCCAAGTGTTCACCTGCTCTGACCTCATAAGGACCAATTGTCATGAAATACAAATTCATGCCCGTCCCTGCTGGACTCCTTTTCTAGGAGTCTTCTGTGGCCTACTTCCTATGTTGGATAATACTCACCTTTTAAATTCTATATACTGTAACTTGATTTCTATAAGGGAAAATTCAGGTTAAAAATGAATACCATGCATTCAAATGCTGCCACCCTCCCTCCACCTTGTGGCCCCACCCTCACCCCACCCCACACCTGCTGCCACACTCCTTCCACCTTGTGGCCCTACCGCACCCCACCACCACACCTGCTGCCACACTACCTCCACCTTGTGTCCCCACCCCACCCACACCTGCTGCCCCGCTCTCTCCACCTTATGGCCCCACCCCCAACACACTCCTACTGCCACGCTCCCTCCAGCTTGAGCCCCACCCCACACCTGCTGCCACATCCCTCCACCTTGTGGCCCCACCCCCGCCCCCACCCCCACACTTCCTGCCACGCTCCCTCCATCTTGTGGCCCCACCCCCACCCCACACCAGCTGCCCCACTTCCTCCACCATGTGGGCCCACCCCCACCCCCACACCCACACTTGCTGCCAAGCTCCCTCCACCTTGTGGCCCCACCCCCACCCCCACCATACACCTGCTGCCATGCTCCCTCCACCTTGTGGCCCCAACCCACCCCCACCCCACACCTGCTGCCCCGCTCTCTCCACCATGTGGGCCCACCCCCATCCCCACACCCACACTTGCTTCCAAGCTCCCTCCACCTTGTGGCCCCAACCCACCCCCACCCCACACCTGCCTCGCTCCCTCCACCTTGTGGCCCCACACCCTCCCCCACCCCACACCGGCTGCCATGCTCCCTCCACCTTGTGGCCCCACCCCTACACCTGCTACCTCGCTCCCTCCACCTTGTGGACCCACCCTCACCCCAACCCACACCGGCTGCCATTCTCCCTCCACCTTGTGGCCCCACCCCCACCCCACACCTGCTGCCCCGCTCTCTCCACCTTATGGCCCCACCCCCAACACACTCCTACTGCCACGCTCCCTCCACCTTGTGGCCCCATCCCACCCCCACCCCAAGCCTGCTGCCACACTCTCTTCACCTTGTGGCCCCAACCCCATCCCACACCTGCTGCCATACTCCCTCCACCTTGTGGCCCCACCCCCACCCCCCCCACACCTGCTGCCATCTCCCTCCACCTTGTGGCCACACCCGACACCCATGTTGCTGCCACGCTCCCTCCACCTTGTGGCCCCACCCCACCGCCACCCCACACCTGCTTCCACGCTCCATCCACCTTGTGGCACCACCCCACCCCACACCTGCTGGCCACTTCCTCCACCTTGTGGCCCCACCCCACCCCACCCCACACCTGCAGCCACGCTCTCTCCACCTTGTGGCCCCAACCCCACCCCCATCCCACGCCTGCTGCCACACTCCCTCCTCCTTGTACCCCACGCCACCCCCACCCCAACACCTGCAGCCACACTCCCACCACCTTGGGGCCCCACCCCTCCCCCACCCCACACCTGCTGCCACACTACCTCCACCTGTGGCCCCACCCCACCACCACCCCACACCTGCTGCCACACTCCCTCCACCTTGTGTCCCCACCCAACCCCCACCCCAGACCTGCTGCCACACTCCCTCCACCTTGTGGCCCCACCCCACCCCCAAACCATGACTGCTGCCACGCCTCCTCCAACTTGTGGCCCCACCCCCACCCCCATGACTGCTTCCATGCTCCCTCCACCTTGTGGCCCCATCCCACCCCCACCCCAAGCCTGCTGCCACACTCTCTTCACCTTGTGGCCCCAACCCCATCCCACACCTGCTGCCATACTCCCTCCACCTTGTGGCCCCACCCCACCCCCATCCCACGCCTGCTGCCACGCTCCCTCCACCTTGTGGCCCCACCCCAGCCCACACCTGCTGCCACACTCCCTCTACCTTGTGCCACACACCCACCCCCACACCTGCTGCCACACTCCCTCCACATTCTGGGCCCACCCCCACCCCCACCCCACACCTGCTGCCACACTCCCTCCACCTTCTGGCCCCTCTCCCACCCCCACACCTGCTGCCACACTCCCTCCACCTTGTGGACCCACCCTCACCCCATGCCTACTGCCACACTCCCTCCAACTTGTGGCCCCACCCCCACCACATGCCTACTGCCACACTCCCTCCTCCTTGTGGACCTCCCTCCACCCCACATCTGCTGCCACACTCCCTCCACCTTGTGGCCCCACCCCACCCCCACCCCACGCTTGCTGCCAAGCTCATTCCACCTTGTGGCCCCACCCCACCCCCATCCACACCTGCTGCCAAACTCCCTCCACCTTGTGGCCCCACCACCACCCAACACCTGCTGCCACACTCCCTCCACCTTGTGGCCCCACCCCACCACCACCCCCATGCCTGCTGCCACACTCCCTCCACCTTGTGGCCCCAACCCACCCCCATCCACACCTGCTGCCACACTCCCTCCACCTTGTGGGGCCACACTCACCCCCACCCCTGCTGCCATGCTCCCTCCACCTTGTGGCCCCACCCCACCCCCACCCCACACCTGCTGCCACACTCCCTCCACCGTGTGGCCCCACCCCCACCCCACCCTACCCCTGCTGCCATGCTCCCTCCACCTTGTGGGCCCACCCCACGCCCACCCCCATGCCTACTTTGATGCTCCCTCCACCTTGTGGCCCCAGCCCCACACCACGCCTGCTGCCATGCTCCCCCCACCTTGTGGCCCCACCCCACCCCCACCCCACACCTGCTCCCACACTCCCTCCACCTGGTGGCCCCACCCCCACACCACGCCTGCTGCGCTGGAATCTACACATGCTGAAACAATGAAATATACACCTGTCATACACATGTAGATCCCTGCTTTGCTATTGCACTAAATCCACTCAGTATGCAACTGTTGAGGGACCCTGGGTGAAGGGTAAGTTGGACCTCCCTGTGCAATCTCTGAGGAGCACTGGTCAGGTGGTTTGGAGATCTGTACTATATTTGCAACTAACTCTGACTTGAACAATTGCTGCAAAAAATGTTTTCTGGGAGTCCTTTCTAGTCCGCACACACGCACACGCACACAAACCACGTAATTCGAATGACTTGGACATATATGAGGACGGCTTTAATGGAAAATGTGTATTATGAAAAAAAATGCATGGGTTTCAAGGTTTCTTTGCATCAAAATAAATCTTTCTTTTTTTTTTATTTCTTTCTTTTTTTTTTTTTTTTTTTGACAGGCAGAGTGGACAGTGAGAGAGAGAGAAAAACAGAGAAAGGTCTTCCTTTGCCGTTGGTTCACCCTCCCATGGCCACCGCGGCCGGCGCGTTGCAGCCGGTGGACCGTGCTGATCCAAAGCCAGGAACCAGGTGCTTCTCTTGGTCTCCCATGGGGTGCAGGGCCCAAGCACTTGGGCCATCCTCCACTGCATTCCTTGTTCTGCAGGCGTAGGCTTCTGATCTCAGCCTCCATGCACGAGGCTCCGCCTGCATTTGCGCACACAGCTAGTCCATGGTGCTGCAGTGCTGATCTGCTGTCTCTGCTTGAGGCTTGGGAGCAGCCCCACTGTGGGCCAGCAGCTACCTTGATCCCCTGGGGCCAGGCCCTGCCTCCCCCAGCCCACCCCCCTGGGGCCAGCAGTTACCTTGACCTGCAGGTGTAGGCTTCTGATCTCAGCCTCCATGCACGAGGCTGCACCTGCAAATGCTCATTTCTGGCAACCGGGACAAGAACCCAGTGTGCCGGCGCCGCAAGGCGGAGGATTAGCCGGTTGAGCCACGGCGCCGGCCAAGGACTTTGACTTTTTTGTGACCTTGAAAATGCAGCATTTATAACGATGTTAGCCATGTGTAACATGAAGGAATGTGCCTCGAACCTATGATTAAGAATAATTAAGAATAATGTTTTATGCTTTGCTGTACTTATATTAATATAGTTGAATTGCCTTTGAGACCGTTTTGATGCTAGATGTGTGTTATGATCTTTGGATTAAGAAATGTAACTACATAGATTAGTATACAGAGTGGTAAAGCCCTAGTGTGAATTGGTGTGAACAATAACAACCTTTCACTGGAGAGACAGTCTTGTGTCCTTGTGTTCCTTCTTCTCCATACTCCAACACGTTGCCCTTAAGCCCTGTCGAGCTGCATGACAGTAGGTACTAGTGACAGTACCTATGTTCCAGACGTTCTGAGTGGCCAGTAAATTACCAAAATGTTTTATCAAGAATAAAATGGCATCTGCCCTTTCTAGTACCTTGTCAGTAACATATATAACTATATTAAGATATAAATATTTTAATATAGGCAAGTGTTTCAAATTTTATTTGTACTACTCAGCTAATCCTCAAAAGTAGATCTATACTGCTCTACTGAGGAGAAAAATCTTACAAAATTTCCACCCACACTTTTTGTTAAAACACTGCAAAGAAGTGGTGTATTTTAATACAATTCAAAAAGTTCAAATGATTATTGAGAAAACTACAAATATGGACATGCAGTTAAGTACTCTGTGTTGTTATTGCTCAATAAATTTCAGCCATTTCTTAGGCAATCAACAAAATAAGAAGTAACATTACTTTCATAAATGATAAAATTATATATTTTAGACCTTAAACACTACTATGATTTCTGATCTCTCAAAAAATAAACCCTTTGTAATTTGATCACCTAATAACAAGACATCAAAGCTTCCGATTGCACATGCATTTTATTTTATTTTTTACCTGGAACCATTTTCAGGTATACAGACTCCACATATAAATTTAGGAACACAGTGGTTCTTTCCACCCTAACCGCCCTCCTGCCTGCACTCCCACCCTTCTTCCTCCTTCCTCTCCTACTCTCATTTTTATTTTTTACAGAGATCCATTTTCAACTAACTTTTCTACTCATAAGATCAATCCTACACTAATTAAAGAGTTCAACAAATAGTATTGAGCACACCTAAGCTGAAAATCCATAAAACTCTATAAATCTGAAACCTTTTGAGTGTCGATATGATGCCACAGTGGAAAATTCTGCAAATGACCTCCCGTGACAGGCTGTAATCAAAACACAGGTAACACTAAAAATACTGCATAAAATTATATTATAAAATTATTAACATTCCAATATGTGTATTATAGCAAACATTTCTAAAAATGAAACAGGATCTCCATCTGGTGGCCAGAGGGACAACTGCAGACTTACTAAGTAAGCCACTAGTCTAAATATTAACGGTGATAGTGGTAAGAGGAAAAGTTACTCTGGTCTACAAATGTAGCTTTGAAGAATTAACACAGCCATGACAAGTGGACGTCAAAATATTGAGAAAGAAATAAAAACTTTTAAAAATACAGGCTTAGCTTTCTGATTTAAATTCTTGGACTAAAAGTCCAGAAAACGGAGACCAGTAATGTGGTGTAGCAGGGTAAGACACTGCTGGCAGCACCAGTCCCCCATACGGGCACTACCTCCAGTTCTGATCCAACTCCATGCTAATTCACCTGGGAAAGCAGCACAAGATGACCTAGGTGCTTGGGTCCCTGCCACCCACATGGGAGACCCAGAAAAAGCTCCTAGCTCCTGGTTTAGACCTAGAAATGAAATAAATCTTAAAAACAAAAAAAAAAGAAATCCAGAAAAAAATTATTTTTAAGAGAAAAGTTTGTTGCACATAATGAATCAACACAGAATTCTGTGAAAGACTTCAGCTTAATCAGGTGTTGAAGCGCAACACCCCAACAAGAACACTAACAGGTATCCTTATTCCACTTAGTATTAAAAGAACTATCATTTAAGCATTAAACTTACGAATCTATTTTAAGTAAACTGGAGTCATGTTGTTGACCTTTGAAAAATCTACTTATTACATGCTATATATAATAACTGATATTGCAGAGGCCGGCACTGTGTCTTTTTTTTTTTTTTTTTTTTGAAAGACATACAGTTACAGAGAGGTAGAAGCAGAGAAAGAAGTATTCCATCTGCTGGTTCACTTCCCAATTGGCCACAACGGCCAGAGCTGCGCTGATCTGAAGCCAGGAGCCAGGAGCTTCCTCGGAGTCTCCCATGAACTGCTTTCCCAGGCCATAGCAGAAAGCTGGATGGGAAGCAGAGCAGTAAAGACTCGAACCGACGCCCATACGGGATGCTGGCACTGCAGGTGGTGGCTTTACTTGCTACGCCACAGCATCGGCCCCAGCACTGTGTCTTAGTAGGCTTAGCCTCTACCTGTGGTGCCGGCATCCCATGTGGGCGCCAGTTGGTGTCCCAACTGCTCCGCTTCCCATCCAGCTCTCCACTATGATCTGGGAAAGCAGTGAAAGATAGCCCAAGTCCTTGGGCCCCTGCACCCATGTAGGAGACCAAGAAGAAGCTCCTGGCTCGCTGGCTTCAGTTCCAGCCCAGCTCTGGCCATTGCAGCACAGACCAAGAAATGGAAGACCTCTCTCTGTAACTCCATCAAATAAGTAAATAAAATCTTTGGAAAAAACAAAACAAAACTGATAGTGCTGCTATAATGCCAACAAAGCAAACACTGAGAGTCTGCATGCATATTAACAGGTTGCTAAATTTTCCTTCAATTTCTAAAATCTTAGATATGTAATTGTTTCTCACAGCATTTAATAATTTAAAATTTTATAAAGAAACAATCTAAAATTGCAATTTGGTTAAATTAAAGCATAACCACTATATGGCTAGTAAAAAGGTTGTTAGAGAATTACTCAAGGACTATCTCACTACAAACAGTTACTGCCTGTTATCTTCTAATCCCATTTCCAGGAATCTTCCAAAGGACTAGCAAGCTCCATCTGTTCTAGTAATAATTCTCAATTGACATTCTCTTTCTACTTTTGATGTAAAGATGTTCGGAACTAAAAGTAAAGTTCGATTTTATGAAAAATTCTTATTGATGTTTATGACCAGCACAGAGTTATCATTTGAAATATGTAGGCCAAATTCTAAACATCTGTGCAAGTAATATACATTTAGCTACCCTGCTGCATAGTGAGCTCTTCAATAGGATAATTCAGAGGGTTTTTTTTTATTTTTAAATTTAAAAAAATTTTTTTTGGACAGGCAGAGTGGACAGTGAGAGAGAGACAGAGAGAAAGATCTTCCTTTGCCGTTGGTTCACCCTCCAATGGCCACCGCGTTGCAGCCGGTGGACCGTGCTGGTCCAAAGCCAGGAACCAAGTGCTTCTCTTGGTCTCCCATGGGGTGCAGGGCCCAAGCACTTGGGCCATCCTCCACTGCATTCCCTGGCCATCGCCAAGAGCTGGCCTGGAAGAGGGGCAACCGGGACAGAATCTGGCACCCCGACCAGGACTAGAACCCGGTGTTCCAGCGCCGCAAGGCAGAGGATTAGCCTAGTGAGCCACGGCGCTGGCAAGAGGTTTTAATATAATGAGAAGTACATTCTGGTACTCATATTAATCACGGTTATGGGGAAGGAAAGTCTAAAGATTAGAAAAGTATCAAACTGGTCGAGTCACAAAAGAAGGACAAAAGGGGAGAGAAGGGATTAAACCTGATTATCACAAGTTAACAGTAAACCACTTTTTGCAGGACACAAAAATTCTAATTTGTCACATATTAGTTACATCCCCCTCAAACCAAAATGCCAGCTTGTTGATTAACATGCACACATCATCAAGAATGTGTATAAATACTGATTATTTTGAATGTTATGCAAATACTGAACCTTCTTTTTGAATGTGAACTATAAAAATAAAAGCTCAGTGTCACACAAAGAGTAATTTTCAACACAAGATAGAAACTTAAAGAGTTTTTGGTAGGTCAAGTATCCTAAAAGTATTCATAAAATAAGACCTTAATGAAGGAAAGGTGAGGTTAACAGAAATCTTATCCCACCCTATTCAACTATTCCACACAATCTAAAATTAAATTTTCTACTGCCTCAAATATTTAACTTAATTAAGAAATATATTCTACACCTGAAATCGTCTCATTTAAAAAAATGAAACAGAACAGGATGTCATCAAGTCTAAATGGTTCAGGTGCTACTTGGGACACTTGTGCTCCATGGAAGAGTGCCTAGGTTCGAGTCCCAACTCTGCTTCAGATTCCAGCTTCCTGTTAACCTGCACCCTGGGAAGCAGCAGGTGAAAGCTCAAGTATCTGGGTCCCTGACACTCATCGAAGATCCATATTAAGTTCTAGGATCCTGGCTACAGCCTGGCCCAGCTCAGTTAGCATCATATTGATACTTGGGAATGAACCAGCAAATCTAAGGTCTCTGGTACTCTTTTAAATAAAAATGAATGGGTCGGTGCTGTGGCGCAGCGGGTTAACACCCTGGCCTGAAACACTGGCATCCCATCTGGGAGCCAGTTCGAGACCCGGCTGCCCCACTTGTGATCTAGCTCTCTGCTATGGCCTGGGAAAGCAGGAGAAGATGGCCCAAGTCCTTGGGCCCCTGCACCCACATGGGAGACCCAGAAGAAGCTCCTGGTTCCTGGCTTTGGATTGGCCCAGCTCCAGCTGTTGCGGCCAATTGGGGAGTAAACCAGCGGATGGAAGACCTCTCTCTCTGTCTCTCCTCTCTCTGTGTAATTCTGACTTTCAAATTGATAAATCTTAGAAAAGAAAAATGAAAATAAAAAATAATATAACTTTAATGACAAAGCCGATGTATAAAACCAATCTATCAATTCAAAACCTTTAGGAAGGTGTTTAAGGTAGACTGTGAAGCGGTGTGTGCTTAAAGCAAACATTATATCACGGAGGACAAAGTGGACAATTCTTTTCCAAATATGAGGGACTTCCCATCCATCCAAAGCAGCAATGCAGCTGCCACGGAGCACCAGATTATTTCATGATTCATTCCCCCTGTTCTCTTTACTTATTCTTTTTTTTTTTTTAATTTGATAGGTAGAGTTATAGACAGTAAGAGAGAGAGAGACAGAGAGAGAAAGGTCTTCCTTCCATTGGTTCACTCCCCAAATGGCTGCCACGGCCGGCGCTGCGTCGATCAGAAGCCAGGAGCCAGGGGCTTCTTCCCAGTCTCCCATGCAGGTACAGGGCCCAAGCACTTGGGCCATCCTCCACTGCACTCCCAGGCCACAGCAGAGAGCTGGATTGAAAGAGGAACAACCGGGACAGAATCCAGAATCCGGCGCCCCAACCGGGACTAGAACCCGGGGCCCATATGGGATGCCAGTGCCGAAGGCGGAGGATCAACCAAGTGAGCCACGGCACCGGCCTTTACTTATTCTGTAACTAATGAAATGCATAAATGTTTATTTTCACGAGGAAAAATATGGGTAAAGGCAGTGAAAAGGTAAGAACAAGACAGAGAGTTGAAATGAAAAAAAAAATTCCTAAGGTCCTGGCTAAAAAATGTAGATGTTGATTGATTGTTTCTCTTGGCAATATCTATATGCTTATGAGTCTAAAGAATATACGTTAACTTTCTACTTTTACTTAGGAAAAGAATCCATTTCTAGGATGATAATTATACAACAATAAACTAGTTTCAATCAATAATCAATTGCACATTGACAAAAGTATCTATAATACTTTTACTGTTGAATTTTTAAACACTATCCTATTATCAAGTACAGTATAACTGATTTATGCATCTTTCTTCAAAAATTACTACTGTTCGTAATTTTATATTGTTTGACAAAAACAGAATTTAAAAAAACCCAAGAATTCAAACATATTTAGATCAGAATATTGTCATGAACTTGTTACTCTTTGTTCTATCATTTTCAATTACAGGTTATTAAGAGAAAGAAATATACTTTCACAGATGAAGACAGAAACATAATGAAAACTTAACACATGTTCTAGGATACAGTATTAAACTGTATCCTATCTATCTCAAGAATAATTATTCAGAAATAAACTATCAAATAGTTTAACTGAATCTCATTATTTAAAATGATACAACAAATAAATAAAACCCTTCACCCACAAAGGTATTTCAAAGGAATCATCACAAAGTGCTTTACCTGAGTCATTCCGTAGATAAGACGACATGGCTGGGATGAGGCAGGACTGACTAAGCAGCTCCAGCAGTACCGAAGGCAGGGCGTTACTGTTCTGGCCTCTGCTCTCCTGGGAGGACTGAGCGTCTCCATTTACTGAACCACTAACAGGGTTTATGTAACTCGCAAGAACCTAAACATAAAAATGGTTGAAACTAAATTGCATCATAGTTTCACACACTTTAAAAGCCTCTTATATTAAGACATTCAATCTGCACACTCAGAGTATAAATATTCAACTCAGTCCTTATCTCATACTAGGTTTTGAAAAAAAATTATTAAAATCTTAAAAGATTAGACTGCTTACAAAGGATAGTGTACTAAATATGATAAGATAAATGAAAGCAATTCCACAAATAATGTAAAATTAAAAATTTATAGAAATTCTGATCTTATTTATGATTATATTTCATTGAACAGATTCAGCTCACAGTTTGAGGGTGATGGAATCTTAGAACTTTATACTAGAATGAGCATATCACTCTAGACCTACGGAAAATTACAGCTTCAACTAGTGGATCTAAGAATTAAAACTAATCTTCTCTTTACAAATAAAAGATTTTCTTTACAGCATCTCTCCTTGTTTCTGTAGTTAAGTATTTCCGTACTAGTCTGGAAAAGTTAGGAAATTTGAAAAACAAAAATATCATAACTATTTTGAGTCCACAAACATCACGTTAAGATGAGAAGATGACTAAAAAAATATGACTTTCAAATAGTGCATTTTCAAGAGACAGGATAATTTCATCCTTGCTAGTTTCCTCAGCAAAGAAACTACGAGGGAAAAAATTTGGAGTAACAAGTGAAAAAGAGCGATCACTGACCACTGCCATCCTAGAATGCACTGGAGGCCGGGTGCACATTGTGGGCATGATAGTGACTGATGCGGGTAAGTCATCAATATTTAAAAATCGCTAAACATACAAAAGACAAAGTAACTATCAACAGTGATAATATACACGTGACAAATGTACCTGCAGAAGACAGGTAACATGTTCCTCTTCCAGCCTCTGTTTAGTCAGGGCCTGTTCCACATCCCAGCCTGAAGCCGTGGAGCCTGTTCCAAAACCAGTCCCTTTGGCCCAGTATAACTGCTGTTCTTCTGTTGACGTAGGGTTATGAGAGCTTGACACCTGTGGCTTGTAACAGAGTATAAAATGTATTACTATCTGCCTTTATTTATTAAAAAATAGCTACTTCTGAGAAGTTTAAATGGTTTGGCCACTGCGGAAAACACTCAGGCAATTTCTGAAAAATTGAGTACAATTACTGTATGACCCAGAAATTCCTAGGTATATACCCAAAAGAAATTAAAACCAATCTTAAAACAAAAACATGTAAATACATATTCACGGCAACCTATCCAAAAAGGAAGGAAGGAAGATTAGGAAGCAGAGAATGCAGGCAGGTGGGAGAAAAGAGCCCATGTGTTTATAGATGGATGAACACACATAAACACAAGCACAGTACCATGCAGACTTAAGAGGGAGGTGGCGGCACCGTGGCACAGGTTAACCCACTGCATGCAGTGCCAGAATCCCATATGAATGCCGGTTCTAGTCCTAGCTACTCCTCTTCCTATACAGCTCTCTGCTACAGGCTGGGAAGACAGCAGAGGATGGCCCAAGTCCTTGGGCCCCTGCACCCACGTAGGAGATCCAGAAGAAGCTCCTGGCACCAGATCGGTTCAACTGCAGCTGTTGCAGCCATCTGGGGAGTGAACCAGCAGATGAAAGACCTTTCTCTCTGTCTCTTCCTCTCACTGTCTGTAACTCTACCTCTCAAATAAAGAAAATCTTAAAAAAAAAAAAAAAAAAAAGGAATACAGTCAGGACCGGTGCTGCAGCATTGTAGGTTAAGCATCTGCCTGCAGTACAGGCATCCCATTAGGGCACTGGCTTGAGTAGAGACTGCTCCACTTCCGATCCAGCTCTCTGCTAAGAGCCTAAGAAAGCTTGGGCCCCTGAACCCACACGGGAGACCTGGAAGTAGCTCCTGGCTCCTGGCTTCAGATTGGCACAGCTTCAGCTATTGCTGCCATTTGGGGAGTGTACCAGCGGATGGAAGACCTCTCTCTCTGCCTCTGCCTCTCTGTAACTCTGCCTTTCAAAAAACAAATAACTAAATCTAAAAGAAAAAAAAAAAGAGCATATTTTAAAATGCTGCAGAGTCCCATGTTACATATCAGATAACCATATAGCTATAGGTTAGATTCTCTTATCATTTGTGAGGTAATAGTACCATAGCTTAATAAATCCTAGTGAATGACAGTATACATGCACTTAGTTATGTTCTTTTACTTTGTAATAGCCTCAGGTATCCTTGACTCGCTCTGTATCTACAGAAATTTTGTAACTAGTTTCTCAATTTCCTCCAAATTGAAATTAGAATTCCATCAATCAGGGACTGATTTGGAAAGAAATGTATTATTTCACTATTATATTTTCAATCCCCTGGGATATAAACATAGGCATGGTAGTTGTTTAAAAAAGAAATGTCATGGAAGTGGCCCTGTGGTGTACAAGATTAATTATCCACTTGTGGTGTCAGCATCTCTTATGGGTGCCAGTTCAAGTCCCAGCTGCTCCACTTCTGATCCAGCTCCCTGTTAATGTGCCTGGGGGAACAGCAGAGGATGGCCCAAGTGCTTGGGCCCCTGGGAGACCTGGAAGAAGCTTCTGGCTCCTGGCTTTGGCCTGCCCAGAGGACCCCGTCATTGTGGCCATTTGGGGAGTGAACCTGCAGATGGAAGATCTCTCTCTCTCTCTCTCTCTCTCTCTCGCCCTCTATCTCTGCCTTTCAAATAAATAAATCTTTAAAAAAAAAAAAAGGCAAATATTTTAGGCATAAATCTTACAAATATTTTTATATAGACTCATTCATAGGTAATTTTTCTTTTTGAGCTACTATAAAATATTCTTTAAAAAAGTACGTTTGGCCAGTGCCACAGCTCACTAGGCTAATCCTCTGCCTGCGGCACCTGTACCCCGGGTTCTAGTCCCAGTCAGAGCATCGGATTCTGTCCAGGCTGCTCCTCTTCCAGGCCAGCTCTCTGCTGTGGCCCGGGAGTGCAGTGGAGGATGGCCCAAGTGCTTGGGCTCTGCACCTGCTTGGGAGACCAGGAGGAAGCACCTGGCTCCTGGCTTTGGATCAGCACAGTGCGCCAGCCGTAACGACCATTTGGGGGGGGTGAACCAATGACAAAGGAAGACCTTTCTCTCTGCTTCTCTCTAACTCTGCCTGTCCAAAAAAAAAAAGTATATGTTTATTGCTACAAAAAGATCTAACTAATTTTTAAATATTGATTCCATATTCATTTATTGCAGTCTCACTAAACTCACATATGCCATTAATTATTCTGGACGTTCTATAACAATAAAATCACAAGAGGTTTTGCTTTAGTTTTCATTCTATTCTTTGTTTCCCTTGTCTTACTACACTGGCTACTAGAGTCTCCCACTCAATAATATGATTCTCTAACATTCAATAAAAGGAAAGAAGACTAGAGTATAAATTCAGCATATGTTGATAAATGAAAAAGATTACTAAGCTTTGAAATCTTCATTCTTCAAGTACAAAAGTTAATTTGTGGTTTTCTGAAGGAGAGAGAAAGCAACTAAGTTTCACTTCTAAGTCCTATGCTTTAGTTAGAAAAAACAAAGCCTTAAATCTCTGACATATTAGTAAGATCATACAAAGTTTTATTAGGTACTCAAAGTTAGTTTTTCATAACATAAAAAATTATAATTGAACCTACCTCTGCTTGATTGAGGTTTGAGTTTGGAACTCGTGGGGCATGGTGGCTCAAAGCAGAGAGACAGACAAGAATGAGGTGTAGCGCCCCAATTTCCAAGGCCATCCGTCTTAGAAGCACACCGTCATCAGCTGTTAGAGGTGTAGCGCTAAACAAGCTATGGAGGACATGGAAAGGAAGGGTCGGAAGCACATTGGCTGATGGAGATTGTAGTATGTGCCCTAGATTAAAAACAGAAGAGGATTCAAATATACTTAAAAACACAATAAGGAGCTACACACAGAGTCACAAATTATCAACTAACAATGTAATATAAAATAATGTAACTAGGTTCAGTATAAAACAGCCCAAACAAAACAGTAATGTCTGAGAATTTAAACATAAACAGTGTCAGGAAAGCTTTTTTTTTTACAGGCAGAGTGGACAGTGAGAGAGAGAGACAGTGAGAAAGGTCTTCCTTTTTGCCGTTGGTTCACCCTCCAATGGCCGCTGCAGCCGGTGCACTGCGGCCGGCGTGCTGCGGCCAGCATGCTGCACACCGGGTTCTAGTCCCGGTTGCCCCTCTTCCAGGCCAGCTCTCTGCTGTGGCCCAGGAGTGCAGTGGAAGATGGCCCAAATCCTTGGGCCCTGCACCCCATGGGAGACCAGGAGAAGCACCTGGCTCCTGCCTTCAGACCGGCTGCGGCAGCCATTGGAGGGTGAACCAATGGCAAAGGAAGACCTTTCTCTCTGACTCTCTCTCTCTCACTGTCCACTCTGCCTGTCAAAAAAAAAAAAATACTACACTGAGGCTGGCACTTTGCTACAGTGGGCTCAGCCTCCGCCTATAGCACCAGCATTCCATACAGGTGTCGGATGAAGTCCCACCTGCTCCTCTTCTGATCTAGCTCTCTGCTACAGCTGGGAAAGCAGAAGGTGGCCCAAGTATTTGGGCCTCTGCCTCTATGTGGGACAACTGGAATAAGCTCCTGGCTCCTAGCTTCGAATTAGCTGACCTCTTGCAGTTGCAGCCATTTAGGGAGTAAACCAGCAGATGGAAGAACTTTCTCTGTGTCTCTCCCTCTGTCTGTAACTCTACCTCTTAAATAAACATAAAAAAATCTTAAAAGAAAACAAAACTACAATACTTCATCCATATCACTGAGTAGGAAATAATCTCATATACATGAGCCTCCATAATACTGTACTAAGTGCGCTCAAAGCTTTTCGTAACCTGCCAAGTCTATGTACAGTCAAGTGCTGCTCAATGACATGTAAATCTTGAGTGATGTGTCTATTTGGACACCACAGAGTGCAAGTACACAAACCTAGATGGTAGAGCCTACCACATGGTTAGTATAAACGGTCCACAGACCAGCAGCTCTGTATCCAGTAAACACCTCCTGAATAAATACTGAAATAAAATTGAAAGCTCTTTAGTATTTTATTATGTCTAATACTGCAATTGAGCCACCACCAATAACAAAGCATCAAAAAGCAACTATGAAAGAAATAAAAGATTAATAATAGGCCATGATTTGGATAATTTTACACAAGCTACTTATGTATGAATTGATAAATTTCATTAATAACTTACTTCCTTCTCCATCATCTGTCACTCCTAGTATCTAAGAAGGCACTGGGCATGTTTTCTTTCTTTCAGTAGCACTTCAGCATAGCCTGGAAGACGAAGGAATAATCCAAAAGCAGCTAGAGAGTGAGCAGGTATGGGAGACATGGTCTGGACTGATGACTTGACCGGAGGAGGCTCAGCTGCGATGGTTTCTGGTGCTTCACACACCAACTCCCCAGACTGTTCAATAGTCACCCATTCAAACTGATCACTATCCTTTGGCTTTTCCTGAGTGGTGGATGTTACAACCGGAGCACTGACCTAAAACAAAATGAAACAGCATTTGTTTTGTTATGTGTGCTTTGTCAACATCAGGTTCAATCTAAAGATCTTCAAATAATCTTAGAAAATTTAGAATGTAAGCTTAGATGAAAAAGGGAAATGTGTTTGTAAAATTAAGCTTCCAAGTGTCAGGAACCATGTAACATCATGACTGGGGTGTTCCGTGGACAGACACTTTCCAACAAAATAAACTTCTTGTTTCTCTCAAAACTTTGGTTCACTAGCATTAACATTAATTTTTTTCCTGAAATAATACTGGTGATGGTGGTTCCCAAAGGATAAATTCTCTCACTGCTTCAACAATTAGTAGTTGGCAGTGAAAGGTGAGCATAAACATTCCCACCTTTCCTATCTGCTCATTTATTACTTTTTATCAGTACAGATTTCAATTTTATCCTACAGATTACAATCTGTTATTGTCACTACTTTGATGCCCAAGCAGAACTAGATTTGGTTACCAGAACTTATTTAACGGAGGCTCCTGCATCCTTGTGAAGCATCCCCATTATTCTATGAGCACTTCCTTCCTTTACAGCATAGTAAGATAGTACAAGGCACATCTGTACACTCCCTGCCCTAACTCTAGAATGTCTCCAAGGAGATCCAATTTCTTTCAGTGTGGAATAGACACTGCTAGTGGCTGTCAGTTGCCGAACCCTGGGAGCAAGCAAATTTAGGAAATACAGACACACATGTGTATTTGTGTGAGTACATACACACATACACTATATACATTTATGTATACACACACATACATAAGTAATATATAAGAGTTTATATATATATTATATACATAAGTAATATATATATGTATATTTTTTGTGATCAAAAATGTAAAAATCATGCAAGACAAAAACAAAATTGTTAGAAGGCTACAGTATAACACATCAGATGGCCTTGGTTTGCAATTCCCAGCTCTGGCCTGGCCCAGTCTCAACTGTTAAAGGCATTTGGGGAGTAAATTAGGAATTGGAGGTCTGGCTCTCTCTCTCTCTGGCTTTCAAATAAATCTAAAAGGGAGAAAAGCAGGGAGAGAAAAGAGAAAGGGAGAAGGGAAGAGAGGTGGAGATGGGGACGAGAGAGAGAAAGAGAGAAAGGTGTGCAAGAAATTCAACATATAATCCTGAATTGGATCTTAGGCCACCACCATCATCATCGTTTTGTACTTAGAAGAAAAGATGGATTCTGTTCGTAATTTAATAACAATTCAGAGAAATTCTAAACATGGTGAACGCAGAAACTTTCCATTTTGTTTCGTTTACTATTTCTCTTTCTTGGCCATGAATAAAATACTTCACCAAATACTAACTAGAATTTTCCCGGCCGGCGCCGTGGCTCAACAGGCTAATCCTCCGCCTTGCGGCGCCGGCACACTGGGTTCTAGTCCCGGTCGGGGCACCGGATTCTGTCCCGGTTGCCCCTCTTCCAGGCCAGCCCTCTGCTGTGGCCCAGGAGTGCAGTGGAGGATGGCCCAGGTGCTTGGGCCCTGCACCCCATGGGGAGACCAGGAAAAGCACCTGGCTCCTGGCTCCTGCCATCGGATGAGCGCGGTGCGCCGGCTGCAGCGCGCTGTCCGCGGCAGCCATTGGAGGGTGAACCAATGGCAAAGGAAGACCTTTCTCTCTGTCTCTCTCTCTCTCACTGTCCACTCTGCCTGTCAAAAAAAAAAAAAAAAAAAAGTATCAAGCATAAACACAGGAGCTATACTGTTGACTATTTGGGTGCAGGGACCCAAGCAAATTTTCCAGGTACAGGTGCTCAGAGGTGGATCAGAAGTGGAGCAGCCAAGACTCAAACGTGAGCACGCATGGGATGCTGGATTTACAGGCAGATTTAACCTGCTGTGTCACAAGAGATCCTACATCATGTTTATTTAGCCCAATACAGAAAGATTCACCTGAATTACAGAAGAAATACCTTTGTAAAACTTAGAAGTACAAAGAATGTCTGCATTGATTCCACAAAAAACCTTATTCACTATTCAATTTCAAAACAAACAATTTGAGGGGCTGGTGCTGTGGCACAGTGGGTTAAAGCCCCAACCTGTAGTGCCATCATCCTATATGGGCACAGTTCGAGTCCTGGCTGCTCCACTTCTGGATCTAGCTCTCTGCTGATGCATGTGGGAAAGCAGTAGAAGATGGCCAAGGTCCTTGGGTCCATGAACCCACAGGAGAAACACAGAGCTCCTGGCTCCTAGCCTCAGATTGGTTCACTGGGGCCATTTGGGGAGTAAACCAGCAGATGGAAGATTTCTCTCTCTCTCTCTCTCTCTCTCTCTCTCTCTCTCTCTCTCTACCAGTCATTGTAACTCTTTCAAATAAATAAAAATAATTATTTAAAAAATATATATATAAAAGAATTTGAGCACAGATTAAGTGATCCACAGAAGATCGAACAAAACAACAATAAGCACACAAAAAATCTAAAAGCTAAAAGTAAACCATGTCACAAAAAACGTTTTCCCAAATTTCTATTTCATCATCAATGAAAGAAATGAAACTGAATTCCACACTACGTAACCTGAAGAATGTCCCATAACATTCGTACTTACTGAATTTCCTATATATAATAGAAAAGTTTGCTCTTACAGAACCTTCACTATTCTTTTGAAACATAATCAAAAGAAGAGGAAAAATATTTTATAAAGCAGCATGATCCCTGACACTTTATCTCCACCGCTAATAAGCTGCAAGATTGTGGGCAAAGCAGTTGCTGCATGGTTTTTACATGTAAAATAGTACAGTTGGAATTACTGTCGCCAGGAGTCTTCCTATTCCAAACTCCATCAATTTGTATACAGTTATCACTCAGTAACATGCCTCTGCATCCATTAGAAACCCTGACTAAATCTATTAGTAGTTTCTACTGTTACTTTTCTCCTTGTCTGACTTATTATAACCTACCAAATTAGAGTGTGAGGGGCCAGCACTGTAGCATAGCAGGTAAAGCTGCCACCTGCGTGCCGGCATCCCACATGGGAGCCAGTTCGAGACCCAACTGCTCCACTTCCTATCCAGCTCTCTGCTATCGCCTGGGAAAGCAGTAGAATAGGACCCAAGTGCTTGGGCCTCTGTACCAGTGCAGGTGACCCAGAAGAAGCTCCTGGTTCCTGGCTGCAGATCGGCGCAGTGCCGGCTGTTGCAGCCAGTTGGGGAGTAAACCTGCAGATGGAAGACCTCTCTCTCACCACCAGCTGCTCTGCTTCCAAGCCAGCTCCCAACTAATGTGCTTGGGAAAGCAATAGAGGATGGCCTAACTGTTTGGACCCCTGCACTCATGTGGGAGACTGAGATACAGTTCCTGGCTCTTGTGGCGATTTGGGACATGAATCATTACATGGGAGATCTCGATCTCTCTCTCCCTCTCTCCCTCTTTCCCTTTCTCCACGTCTTCCTCTGTAACTCAGCCTTTCAAATAAATATTTTTTTAAAAATATTTTTAACTTCCACTGTTATTCCAGAATTTTTTAATTTTTAAATTTATTTTCATTTTATTTGAAAGGCAGAGAGACAGAGACACAGAGCCACACACACACATACACTCACACACAGATCTTCCATCAGCTGTTTTACTCCCCAAATGCCTGCAACAGCCAAGGCGAGACAAAGCTGAAACCAGGAACCCAGAATTCCACCTGGGTGTTTTACACAGGTGTCAGGAACCCATGTACCTGAGCTTTGATTTGCTGCCTCCCGGGGTAGGTATTAGAAGGAAGCTGGTTAAGAAGAAGCAGAGGAGCCAGGATGCAAACCAGGACTCTCATATGGGAGTGGGTATTCCAAGCAGCTCCTTAACTAAAGTACCAAATCCTTGCCCCTTTCAGAACAGTTTAAACAGCTTCAAAATAATCATAACCTGGGGCCAGCACTGCGCCAGTTTGAGTCCCGGATGCTCTGCTTCCCACCCAGCTCTCTGCTATGGCCTGAGAAAGCAGTAGAAGATGGCCCAAATCCTTGCGCCCCTACACCCACATGGGAGGCCAGGAAGAAGCCCTGGCTCCTGGCTTCGGATGGGAACAGCTCCAGCCACTGCAGCCACTGGGGAGTGAACCGGCCGATGGTAGACCTCTCTCTGCCTCTCCTTCTCTCTCTGTGTAACTCTGCCTTTCAAATAAATAAATGAATCATTAAAAAAAATTTTAAAAAACCCTAAAACTACATATTACCTAATGAAACCATTAAAATCATTAAAAGTAAGTGTTAAAGTACTCTATTCTTTTCAGATTACAGAATCGAGGAACTAGAGAGAATTATAATGAAATGAAATGGAAAAGATCAGTGAACTTAGCAAGAAACACTTCTCATGCTTAATCTCTACTGTCCCCAATACTCAGAAAATTGTATTACTTCTCTATTAAGAACATATGAAAACAGTGAAACTTACCTTTCTGTGGAAAGTATGTGAACTAATTTAAGCAAAAATTCACTGAATACTTGAGGACATGTTGAAGAAAGATGAACTTGTAATCGGGTAAGAAATTCTTGCATAGCTTGTGTAGCTGTTGGACCAACCTGAGGAGACATATATATCCACTGAAAAGAACTTCACGAATACCACGTACAGAATCGTTCACTTAGAAAGTATCAAGCATAGCCGGCGCCGTGGCTCAACAGGCTAATCCTCCGCCTTGCGGCACCAGCACACTGGGTTCTAGTCCCGGTCGGGGCGCCGGATTCTGTCCCGGTTGCCCCTCTTCCAGGCCAGCCCTCTGCTGTGGCCCGGGAGTGCAGTGGAGGATGGCCCAAGTGCTTGGGACCTGCACCCCATGGGAGACCAGGAGAAGCACCTGGCTCCTGGCTTTGGATCAGCGCGGTGCGCCGGCCGCAGCGGCCATTGGAGGGTGAACCAACGGCAAAGGAAGACCTTTCTCTCTGTCTCGCTCTCTCTCACTGTCCACTCTGCCTGTCCAAAAAAAAAAAAAAAAAAAAAAAGGAAGAATCTTAATGAAGAATGGGATGGGAGAGGGAGTAGGAAGTAGGACGGGAGTAGGGATGGGAGGATGGCTATATTCCAAAAGTTGTACCTATGAAATTTGTATTCATTAAATAAAGGCTTTAAAAAAAAAGATTCATTCTCTCTCTCCCTGTCTCTTCCCCGTCCCCTCCCAGTCACTCTGCATTTCAAATAAATAAAAAAGGAATATTTAATGAAAAAAGAAATCACAGACTTAATAGGAACTAAACAAATACACTAGCTTAAAATCCTGGAAATTACAGATGGTCCCATAAGGAACTGAGATCATCAAAGAATTTCCAACACTTTTCCCTTGAAGTTTAACAATGAAATCATTGCTATCAGGTTGAATAGGAGCCTCCCAGTTAGTTTCATCTTTTATCAGGCTAGCAGCATTTCTCATAAAGTCATACCTGAACATGATGGACTTGAAGCATGGAAAAAAGTTTGTTGAAACCAACATTTAACATCGGGACAGAAGATAACTGGATAATAAGTTGGTTGGTTTGGTTCACTGCCTGAAAACCGCCTAGGAGTGAATCATCTGTTCCCGTGGGAGACTGTGACACTGCAAACAAACACACGTATGGTAAACTGTGCAGAAGACATGGTAACTGGCAGGTAAAAAAATTAATTAAAATTGTACTCTTTATTTCAAAGCTCTATATTAGTATTTCAAAATTCTGTACTTATAATATCACTTAAAGATAAAAAAGACCATAGAAGGAAGCTCCCAAATTCACAAGACTCTCTCAGCAAAGGAAAAGAACTTATTCTCTGTTAATTGCATTTTTTCCTAATTAAGAAAGGAAGAGAAAGTATTACCTAACTAGTGTGGCAGTTTAAAATAATTCAGATTCTGACCTACTGACTCTTAATGCTGACTGTACATCACAATCACCTGAGCAAAGTTTTCCAAGATTCTGATGCTCAGGTTCTTTTTTTTTTTTTTTCCTTTTTGACAGGCAGAGTGGACAGTGAGAGAGAGAGACAGAGAGAAAGGTCTTCCTTTGCGGTTGGTTCACCCTCCAATGGCCGCCGCGGCCGACGCACTGCGCTCATCCAATGGCAGGAGCCAGGTGCCAGGTGCTTCTCCTGGTCTCCCATGGGGTGCAGGGCCCAAGCACTTGGGCCATCCTCCACTGCACTCCCTGGCCACAGCAGAGAGCTGGCCTGGAAGAGGGGCAACCGGGACAGAATCCGGCGCCCCAACCAGGACTAGAACCCGGTGTGCCGGCGCTGCAGGCAGAGGATTAGCCTAGTGAGCCTCGGTGCCGGCCATACTGTTTGATTCTAATTAGGACATTATGAAAAAGTCAAAAGTATGAAGATAATAAAAAGATTCAGTGGGGGTGGGGGTGAGTAGACAGAGGATTAAGGCATTAAAATTATTCTGCACGCATAATAGTAAAATGGTGAATACACGTAATTATACATTTGTCCAAACCAACAGAATGGATATAACAAAAGTGATCTCCAATGTGGACCATACACTTTAGGGATAATGATTATTAATGTAGCCCTCATCAGTGAAAAAACTGCACTGAGATACTGTCTTAAGTGTGGGGACAAGATATACAGAAGTCTGTAATTACTGCTCAATTTTGCTACAAACCCAAAACTGCTCTAAAAATAAAGTATACTTTAAAAAGTCAAGGAACATCTCTATTTAGTAATCAGTATGAGAAATCATCCATGTAACATACTCATTGATTTACATACAACGATTTGGGGAGTGAACCACATGATGGAAGACCTCCGTCCCTCCATCCCTCTGTCCCTCCCTCCCTCCCTCCCTCCCTCCCTCCCTCCCTCTCTCTTTCTTCTGCCTCTCTCTGTAACTCTGCCTTTCAAATAAATAAATAAATCTTTAAAATAGCTCAAGATAGCAGAAAATATACCAAAAATGGTATGCTGCCAAATTACCAAACCAACAAACATAAAACAGCACATGCTTCAAGGTTCCTCTAGTCTGACTAGAGAAAGTTGGTGTTTTACAAAAAAGAACAAAACTGTAGTTTAAAAAGAAAATCAAGAGGCCAGCATTGTGGCATAGCCAGTAAAGCCACTGCCTACGATGCCAGCATCCCATATGGGCATCGGTTCGAGTTCCAGCTGCTCCATTTCCAATCCTAGGAAAGCATCGAAGATGGCCCAATTCCTTGGGCCCAGGTTCCCAAGTTGGAGACCCAGAAGAAGCTCCTGGCTCCTGGCTGGTTCAGTCCCTGCCGTTGGGGCTGTTTGGAGAGTGAACGAGCGGAAGATCAATCCTTCTCTGTCTCTCTTCTAAATTCTGTCTTTCAAATAAAAAATAAATCTTAAAAAAAACAGAAAATGAGCCAGTTGCATACAACCAAACACAACAGGAAGATAACACTAGTGAGATCGCTGAAGGCCAGACCATGAAGGTCACTGAATGCCACCATGTTGAGCAGTCAGCTCAGTGCCTCAGACATCTAGATACTAACAGGGAGCAAGTACTTGCCTGACACATGTATACACAGACAGCTCTTCATCTAACTCAGACGCAGGTAATTTAAAGCCATATGCTTGGGGCCGGCACTGTGGCTCAGCGTGTTAACGCCCTGGCCTGAGGCACCGATATCCCAAGTGGGCACCTGTTCTGGTCCTGGCTGCTCCACTTCTGATCTGGCTCTCTGCTGTGGCCTGGGAAGGCAGTGGAGGATGACTCAAGTCCTTGGGCTCCTGCACCCACGTGGGAGTCCCAGATGAAGCTCCTGGCTCCTGGCTTTGGATCGGCACAGCTCTGGCCATCTGGGGAGTGAGCCACCAGATGGAAGAACTCTCTCTCTCTCTCTCTCTCTCTCTCTCTCTCTCTGTGTGTAACTCTGACTTTAAAATATAAATAAATCTTAAAAAAAAAAAAAAAAAAAAAACCGGGGCCGGCACTGTGGCTCAGCGAGTTAAAGCCCTAGCCTGAAGCGCCGGCATCCCATATGGGCATCAGTTCTAGTCCCGGCTGCTCCTCTTCTAATCCAGCTCTTCTATGGCCTGGGAAAGCATCAGAAGATGGCCCAAATCCTTGGGCCCCTGCACCTGCGTGGGAGACCCGGAAGAAGCTCCTGGCTCCTGGCTTTGGATCGGTGCAGCTCCGGCCGTTGCAGCCATCTGGGAAGTAAACCAGCGGATGGAAGACCTTTCCCTCTGTCTCTACCTCTCTATAACTCTCTTTCGAATAAAATAAAAATTAAAAAAAAAAGATATATGCTATTAAACACAGTTTTAAAATCCGCCACCTTTGCCCCTAACTGAATACATACACAGGAAGTCCTCTTTCCGTACTTCAATTTCCAATCTACATCAACAGGCTAACCCTATATACTGAACCCTATGCATCCACAACAATATTACTCCATCACTCAATTAAACTCAATGTGACTACCCTACTCTTTATCCCCTCAGACAAAGGTAGAAAGAAAGGTGCCTTACTGCCTTTTAACTAGGAAGAGGGGTGACGTTAGAGCCATGATCACCACAGGCATCTTCTCGCTACTCTATTCACAGGCATGTCACTCTGTGCTAACCACTAAGAGTAAAGTTATTAAATAGCTAACTATCTCAAGTAAAACACAAGTGCAATATTCCTTCTCCAATCATCTGAATAAATTATATACATGGGACCCTATACAACCACTGGTAATTACTATTAATGATAAACTTCAAATCTCACACAAAAAGTGTTTCAGAATTCCACTGCTTTCCCAGGCACATTAGCAGGGGACTGCATCAGAAGAGAAGCAGCCAGGATTCAAACCAGCACCCAAATGGGATTCTGAGACTGGCAGCTTTACCCTCCAAGCCATAAAGGCGGCCTCAAAACCCTTTAAAAAGAGAAAAGATTCATTTATTTGAGAGGCAGTGGCAGAGAGAGAAAGAGAGAGAGCTCTTCCATCTACTGGTTCACTTCCCAAATGGCCACTGTGACTGAGCTGAGCCAGATCGAAGCCAGAAGCTCCTTTTGGGTCTCCCACAAGGGTGCAGGGGCCCAAGGACTTGGGCCATTTTCTATTGCTTTCCCAGGCTATAGCAGAGAGCTGGATCAGAAGTGGAGCAGCTGGGACTCAAATAGGCACCCATATGGGATGCCGGCACAGCAGGCAGCGACTTTACTAACTACAGCACGGCGCAGACCCCACAACCCTTCTCTTTACTAACCCACCATTAAAGCAAGAGCAAGTATTTTCTTCCCTTCCATGTCCAGGCATATAAATACAAACATATGTCCAACTGCCCAACCATTCTGGCAAGCTTTGCCATATATTCCTGTCCTCACATATGGCCTCCAGGCATTAACGCACCTCATGAACTCCTCTAAGACACCTATTTTTCTTAACATGACTTTCTGCAGATGATCGAGGACATACACTCTGATAGCACGTATTCTACCGTAAAACTCACAAAAAGCAATAATGGACATTAAGAACACAAAAATATACTAAAAAATGTAGGGGCTGGGGGGGCCGGTGCCATGGTTCACTTGGTTAATCCTCCGCCTTCGGCGCTGGCATCCCACATGGGTGCCAGGTTCTAGTCCCAGTTGCTCCTCTTCCAGTCTAGCTCTCTGCTGTGGCCTGGGAGGGCAGCGGAGGATGGCCCAAGTGCTTGGGCCCTGCACCCACATGGGAGACCAGGAAGAAGCACCTGGCTCCTGGTTCTGGATGGGTGCAGCGCCAGCCAAAGCGGCCATTTGGGGAGTGAACCAATGGAAGGAAGACCTTTCTCTCTGTCTGTCTCTCTAACAACTCTACCTGTCAAATTTAAAAAAAAAAAAAAAATGTAGGGGCTGGCACTGTGATGCAGCAGGTTAGAGCCTGGGCCTGCAGTGCCAGCATTCCATCGGAGCACCACTTTGAGTCCCAGTTGCTCTATTTCCGATCCAGCTCCCTGCTAATGCACCTAGAGAAAAGCAGCAGAAGGTGGCCCAAGGACTTGGGCCCCTGCACCCATAGTAGAGACTGGGATGAAGTTCCTGGATTTTGGCTTTAGACTGCCCCAGCTCTGGCCATTGTGGCCATTTGGGGAGCCAGCAGATGGAGGACCTCTCTCTCTCTCTCTGTAACTCTGCCTTTCAAATAAATAAAATAAATCTTAAAAAAAAGAATGTACGAAAATAATAAAATCAGGGCCAGCACTATGGCTCACTTGGCTAATCCTCTGCCCGCGGCGCCAGCACCCCCGGTTCTAGTCCTGGTTGGGGAGCCGGGTACTAGTCCTGGTTGCTCCTCTTCTAGTCCAGCTCTCTACTATGGCCTGGGAGGGCAGCGGAGGATGGCCCAAGTCCTTGGGCCCCTGCACCCGCATGGGAGACTGGGAAGTACCCAGCTCCTCGCTTCGGATCAGTGCAGCGCCATCTGTAGCAGCCATTAGGGGAGTGAACCAACGGAAGGAAGACCTTTCTCTCTGTCTCTCTCTCACTGTCTATAACTCTGTCTCTCTGTCTAGCTCTGCCTGGCAAAAAAAAAAAAAAAAAAGAATAAAATCAAATTAAAGATAATGGGGGGTGGGCTGCGGGAATTGGAAACCCATGAGGGACACAGAAGGTTTCAATTCTGTGATGTGGTACTTCCTAAGCTGAGCTGGGATACATGACTGTTCACCATAATTACTCTTTACACTTTTTTCATATTTGAAGTACTTCTAAGTCACTTTTAAAAAGAACTATCCAGTTACTAATGAGCATCTCCAGTTCATACACAGCGACAAGCAGCTATGCCCAAGTCACAGTAACTGATCCCTGGGACAGCTGGACACCGCTCCTGTTATTTACCTAAGCCAAGAAAAGAAGACATGATAAGCCCACCACCCACAAGTTTTTCTGAGATACTGCTTGGATATAGTATAAGGTTGTATCCTCTAAGTATACACCATCCACCTCTTTCACAACTCTCACATCAACCAAAATCTGGTACCACTTAGTCTTATAAATAAATTCTTTATAACTCACACATCAAACGTTTCCTTATTTGTCGCTGCCAAAATACAAGTGAACTGGTCAATCACATAACTACCTGTATCTGGCTGAACGCAGACACCTGTATGCATTTAGAGCTCTGTGCATGAGTCTAACTCACATCCTGCAACATCCAAATTAAGCCGCTCACCATTTAACCGCAAAGGAAATTGTCGTCTCTGCCAAAGGTAACTAGCCAGGGGATTCCAAAACACTCCAGCCGTCAGTGGGCGTTCACCTCATGCATTCTCAAAGTCCCATCGCCGTGCAGCGTCTACACCACCCACCGAAGTGCCGGCCTCCCACGGTGAGACGCTGGCATACCTGCAGATCCCGACTTTCGGCTCGCTGTGGCCAATCAAGAATGGAGGCCCTTAAGTCTCACCTAATTACGAACCCAAGGTCACACACCGCCAGTCCAGCCGGGGAAACGGCAGGGCTGGGGGACCGGGTCTAGCCTCCCGGAGTCCGCCGGAGCCCCACAGCCCAGGCGGCCGGCCCGCCTACTCCTCTCCCCACCCCGGCGCGAAGCCTGCGGTCGGTCCCCGCACCTGCGGGACCCGCGGACCGGCCGCCCCGCCACTTCTCTTCGGGAAGGCAAGGCCGACTCGGACGCTCCCCGCCCCTCGCCTCCGGCCACCAACCTCTCCCGCGGGATGCACCCACCGCTCCGAGCCTTCCGCGCTCCTCCAGCAGAGCGCAGGGCCAACACCTCGTCCACCACCTCACTCACCCGGGGGCCTGGCCTTCCCCGCGCGGCGCTCCGGGCCCTCCTCGCCTCTCCCAGAGCACCGCGCCGCACCGGACGCTCGAGGGCCGAAAGGCAGCTCCCTCCGCTCCCCGACTCGCCGGGCTTCCCTTCCCAGCTGCAGCCACGCGAAGGGCCGAGCCCCAGGATCCCCGTCCAGGAGCTGCCGGGCCGCCCTTCGCCTCCGGCCGCTCGGCCCGAGAGCCGGCCCGGCTGCTCCCGCGGCGGTCCCGGCCCCCGCCCGGCGTGCGGCACACTCACCGCCGAGCGCCGAGGCCTGCAGGGTGGCCCCCGAGGTGCCTCGATGACTCTGATGGTCCCGCGGCTGGCGACGGCCAGGATGGCGTTGAGCGCCGGGTGGTAGGAGAGGCTGTGCAGCCCGTCGGCGTCGCAGCGCATGCAGCCGTCCCGCAGCACCAGCCACTCAGACCCCGGCCCGAGGCCGCCGCCGCCGAGGAGCAGCCGGGCCCGAGGCCGCCGCCGCCGCCGCCGCCGAGGAGCAGCCGGGCCCGAGGCCGCCGCCGCCGCCGCCGCCGAGGAGCAGCCGGGCCCGAGGCCGCCGCCGCCGCCATCTTCCGGTCTGCGCTCAGACAGTCCCATCCGGGGCGGGGCAAGCGGAGCGCGTTAGCCGGAAGTGGGGTGGGGGTGGGGGTGGGGCACAAAGTTGAGGGAGTGTGGCAGCAGGTGTGGGGTGGGGTGGGGCCACAAGGTGGAGGGAGCGTGGCAGCAGGTGTGGGGTGGGGGTGGGGTGGGGCCACAAGGTGGAGGGAGCATGGCAGCAGGGGTGGGGGTGAGTGTGGCCCCACAAGGTGGAGGGAGTGTGGCAGCAGGTGTGGATGGGGGTGGGTTGGGGCCACAAGGTGGAGGGAGTGTGGCAGCAGGTGTGGGGTGGTGGTCGGTGGGGCCACAAGGTGGAGGGAGTGTGGCAGCAGGTGGGGGTGGGGGTGGGGGTGGGGCCACAAGGTGGAGGGAGTGTGGCAGCAGGCATGGGGGTGGTGGTGGGGTGGGGCCACAAGGTGGAGGGAGCTGGCAGCAGGTGTTGGGTGGTGGTGGGGGCCACAAGGTGGAGGGTGTTTGGCAGCAGGTGTGGATGGGGGTCGGGTGGGGCCACAAGGTGGAATGAGCTTGGCAGCAAGCGTGGGGTGGGGGTGGGGTGGGGCCACAAGGTGGAGGGAGTGTGGCAGCAGATGTGGGGTGGAGGGAGGTCCACAAGGAGGAGGGAGTGTGGCAGTAGGCATGTGGTGGGGGTGGGGCCACAAGTTGGAGGGAGTGTGGCAGTAGGCATGGGGTGAGGGTGGGTCCACAAGGTGGAGGGAGTGTGGCAGCAGGTGTGGGGTGGGGTGGGGCCACAAGGTGGAGGGAGCGTGGCAGCAGGTGTGGGGTGGGGGTGGGGTGGGGCCACAAGGTGGAGGGAGCATGGCAGCAGGGGTGGGGGTGAGTGTGGCCCCACAAGGTGGAGGGAGTGTGGCAGCAGGTGTGGATGGGGGTGGGTTGGGGCCACAAGGTGGAGGGAGTGTGGCAGTAGGCATGGGGTGAGGGTGGGTCCACAAGGTGGAGGGAGCGTGGCAGCAGGGGTGGGGGTGAGTGTGGCCCCACAAGGTGGAGGGAGTGTGGCAGCAGGTGTGGATGGGGGTGGGTTGGGGCCACAAGGTGGAGGGAGTGTGGCAGCAGGTGTGGGGTGGTGGTCGGTGGGGCCACAAGGTGGAGGGAGTGTGGCAGCAGGTGGGGGTGGGGGTGGGGGTGGGGCCACAAGGTGGAGGGAGTGTGGCAGCAGGCATGGGGGTGGTGGTGGGGTGGGGCCACAAGGTGGAGGGAGCTGGCAGCAGGTGTTGGGTGGTGGTGGGGGCCACAAGGTGGAGGGTGTTTGGCAGCAGGTGTGGATGGGGGTCGGGTGGGGCCACAAGGTGGAATGAGCTTGGCAGCAAGCGTGGGGTGGGGGTGGGGTGGGGCCACAAGGTGGAGGGAGTGTGGCAGCAGATGTGGGGTGGAGGGAGGTCCACAAGGAGGAGGGAGTGTGGCAGTAGGCATGTGGTGGGGGTGGGGCCACAAGTTGGAGGGAGTGTGGCAGTAGGCATGGGGTGAGGGTGGGTCCACAAGGTGGAGGGAGTGTGGCAGCAGGTGTGGGGGTGGGAGAGGGGCCAGAAGGTGGAGGGAGTGTGGCAGCAGGTGTGGGGTGGGGGTGGGGGTGGGCCCAGAATGTGGAGGGAGTGTGGCAGCAGGTGTGGGGGTGGGTGTGTGGCACAAGGTAGAGGGAGTGTGGCAGCAGGTGTGGGCTGGGGTGGGGCCACAAGGTGGAGGGAGCGTGGCAGCAGGCGTGGGATGGGGGTGGGGTGGGGCCACAAGGTGGAGGGAGCGTGGCTGCAGGTGTGGGCGGGGGGTGGGGGTGGGGCCACAAGGTGGAGGAAGTGGGGCAGCAGGTGTGGGGTGGGGTGGTGCCACAAGGTGGATGGAGTGTGGAAGCAGGTGTGGGGTGGCGGTGGGGTGGGGCCACAAGGTGGAGGGAGTGTGGCAGCAGGTGTGTGGGTGGGGGAGAGGTGGGGCCACAAGGTGGGGGGAGCGTGGCAGCAGGTGTGGGTTTGGAGGTTGGGGTGGGGGTGGGGGTGGGTCACAAGGTGGAGTTAGCGAGGCAGGTGTGGGGTGGGGGTGGGTTGGGGCCACAAGGTGGAGGGAGCATGGCAGCCGGTGTATGGTGGGGGTGGGGGTGGGGCCACAAGATGGAGGGAGCGTGGCAGCAGGCGTGGGATGGGGGTGGGGTTGGAGCCACAGGGTGGAGTGAGCGTGGCAGGAAGTGTGGGGGTGGGGGCAGGGGTGGGGCCACAAGGTGGAGGGAGGGTGGCAGTAGGAGTGTGTTGGGGGTTGGGCCATAAGGTGGAGAGAGCGGGGCAGCAGGTGTGGGTGGGGGTGGGGACACAAGGTGGAGGTAGTGTGGCAGCAGGTGTGGTGGTGGGGTGCGGTATGGCCACAAGGTGGAAGGAGTGTGGCAGCAGGTGTGGGGTGGGGTGGGGGTGGGGCCGCAAGGTGGAGGGAGTGTGGTAGCAGGTGTGGGGGTGGTGGGGGTAGGGCCACAAGGTGGAGGGAGCATGGCAGCAAGTGTGGGGGTGGTTATGGGGGTGGGGACACAAGGTGGAGGGAGTGTGGCAGCAGGTGTGGGGGTGGTGTGGGGTAGGGCCACAAGGTGGAGGGAGTGTGGCAGAAGGTGTGGGGGTGGTGTGGGGTAGGGCCACAAGGTGGAGGGAGTGTGGCAGCAGGTGTGGGTGTGGTGTGGGGTAGGGCCACAAGGTGGAGGGAGTGTGGCAGCAGGTGTGGGTGTGGTGTGGGGTAGGGCCACAAGGTGGAGGGAGTGTGGCAGCAGGTGTGGGGGTGGTGTGGGGTAGGGCCACAAGGTGGAGGGAGCGTGGCAGCAGGTGTGGGGTGGGGGTGGGGGTGGTGTAGGGCCACAAGGTGGAGGGAGCGAGGTAGCAGGTGTGGGGTGGGGCCACAAGGTGGAGGGAGCGTGGCAGCCGGTGTGGGGTGGGTGTGGGGTGGTGCCACAAGGTGGAGGGAGCGAGGCAGGTGTGGGGTGGGGGTGGGTTGGGGCCACAAGGTGGAGGGAGTGTGGCAGCAGGTGTGGGTGTGGTGTGGGGTAGGGCCACAAGGTGGAGGGAGTGTGGCAGCAGGTGTGGGGGTGGTGTGGGGTAGGGCCACAAGGTGGAGGGAGCGTGGCAGCAGGTGTGGGGTGGGGGTGGGGGTGGTGTAGGGCCACAAGGTGGAGGGAGCGAGGTAGCAGGTGTGGGGTGGGGCCACAAGGTGGAGGGAGCGTGGCAGCCGGTGTGGGGTGGGTGTGGGGTGGTGCCACAAGGTGGAGGGAGCGAGGCAGGTGTGGGGTGGGGGTGGGTTGGGGCCACAAGGTGGAGGGAGCATGGCAGCCGGTGTATGGTGGGGGTGGGGGTGGGGCCACAAGGTGGAGGGAGCTTGGCAGCAAGTGTGGGTGTGGGGGTGGGGGTGGGCCCACATGGTGGAGGAAGTGGGGCAGCAGGTGTGGGGTGGGGGTGGGGCCACAAGATGGAGGGAGCGTGGCAGCAGGCGTGGGATGGGGGTGGGGTTGGAGCCACAGGGTGGAGTGAGTGTGGCAGGAAGTGTGGGGGTGGGGGCGGGGGTGGGGCCACAAGGTGGAGGGATGTGGCAGCAGGTGTGGGGGTGGGTGTGGGGCCACAAGATGGAGGGAGCGTGGCAGCAGGCGTGGGATGGGGGTGGGGCCACAAGGTGGAGGGAGCGTGGCAGCAGGCATGGGGGTCAGGATGGGCCACAAGGTGGAGGTAGTGTGGCAGCAGGCGTGGGATGGGGGTGGGGTTGGAGCCACAGGGTGGAGTGAGCGTGGCAGGAAGTGTGGGGGTGGGGCGGGGGTGGGGCCACAAGGTGGAGGGAGGGTGGCAGCAGGTGTGGGGTGGGTGTGGGGTGGGGCCACAAGGTGGAGGGAGCGTGGCAGTAGGAGTGTGTTGGGGGTTGGGCCATAAGGTGGAGAGAGGGGGCAGCAGGTGTGGGTCGGGGTGGGGACACAAGGTGGAGGTAGTGTGGCAGCAGGTGTGGTGGTGGGGTGCGGTAGGGCCACAAGGTGGAAGGAGTGTGGCAGCAGGTGTGGGGTGGGGTGGGGGTGGGGCCGCAAGGTGGAGGGAGTGTGGTAGCAGGTGTGGGGGTGGTGGGGGTAGAATATCAAAAATGATACACTATTTGTAAATTTTTTAATTTCAAAATTTTCCAAGGCCTTTTCTAATTTTAATAAGTACTCATTTTTACTCAAAATGTTTCTTAAAAAAATCCAAAATATATTACAAAAATATTTGCCTACATCAAAACTTAGTAACATTACTCTAAAAGATAATTTACCACCTATTTTTACTGTCAGTATAACATCAAAATATTTTATTATATTGATACATAAAAGGCTATTATTAAACACTTTAGCAATGAAAATGTTACATAGTTCTACTTTTAAAATACTGTTTCTTAAATAGTATAGGTCCATCACTAGTTAAAAGTATACTACCTGTGGACTGTGTTGATGTGTTCCATGTGGACTGGTGCCAGAAAGAAATTTTACTAACACATGAATAAGGTTTGGATCTGAAACCAACAGATGCGCAGTACTTTCCTGAGTTCCAATAGCATTACTGCATCCAGCTATAAGAAGAAAAAAACAAACAAAAAAACCTCTTCACAGACAATGAAACAATGGAAAGTATATCTGAAAACATTTTTAGTGCCAGGGAAAACTTGGTCATATACCCCAGTACCTTTGGGTTTTATGAAGAGGGTTTCGTCTCTACTGAGCTGCACATCTCTATTTTCACCTACCATGTATCTCTGCCTGCCTTTTCTGTGTGTTTATGAAAACACTTGAGTTTAATGTGCATCTTATCCAACATATAGTCAAGTAGCAAAGAAAGAAATGGAGGCAAAAATTATTCCATTGTACAACTTAAACACATTATATACTGGGAACTAATGTACAGGAAACATATCAGTTTTGGGAGCTGAATAACACTCTTTGGGTTAAATCTATCCTCAGTATCAGACAGTGGTAATTATGACCCCATTTTTGGGAAACACTTTCCAAGTATGAAAGAATGGCACTCTGGGCAGGCGCCGCGGCTCAATAGGCTGATTTTCCGCCTTGCGGCGCGGGCACACCGGGTTCTAATCCCTGTTGGGGTGCCGGATTCTGTCCCGGTTGCCCCTCTTCCAGGCCAGCTCTCTGCTGTGGCCAGGGAGTGCAGTGGAGGATGGCCCAAGTGCTTGGGCCCTGCACCCCATGGGAGACCAGGAGAAGCACCTGGCACCTGGCTCCTACCATCGGATGAGCGCGGCGCGCCGGCTGCAGCACGCCGGCCACGGCGGCCATTGGAGGGTGAACCAACGGTAAAGGAAGACCTTTCTCTCTGTCTCTCTCTCTCACTGTCCACTCTGCCTGTCAAAAATTTTTTAAAAATTTTTTAAAAAATTAAGAAAGAATGGCACTTTGATGTTAAGCCATATTAACAGCTTTGTCAATCTGACCAAACTCTTTAGTTAATGATGTTATTTCTGGGGGCCGGCACTGTGGCACAGCGGGTTAACACCCTGGCGTGAAGCGCCGGCATCCCCTATGGGTGCCGGTTCTAGTCCCGGCTGCTCCACTTCCGATCCAGCTCTCTGCTAGGCCTAGTAAAGCAGTTGACAATGCCCCAAGTCCTTGGGCCCCTGCACCCGCCTGGGAAACCCTGAAGAAGCTCCTGGCTCCTGGCTTCAGAAATGCACAGTTCCGGCTGTTGCGGCCAATTGGATGGAAAACCTCTCTCTCTCTGCCTCTCCTCTCTCTGTGTAACTGTGACTTTCAAATATATAAGTAAATTTTTTTTTTAAAAAAGATTGTGTTTAAAAAATGTTATTTCTGAACAGAAATAAAATCCATCCACGTGTTATCATAACCTGATGAATGAAGACTGAAATTCACAAATGGCTGATACTTGCTTTCTAATACAAACTCTGATCCCTACTTCACAAGACAATCAGGAATGCCAAACAGAACCTTGACCTAAATGGGAAATGTAAAAATCAATAAATACTATATAACACAGTGGAGTATGTTTATACCACAGGAATGGATAATGTGACAAAAAAAACTCCAGGCTTCTTTTGAAGAGGCTTGTATTATTTTACTACACTGAATTAAAAAGGGGAGTTGGAGTGCGGTGAAAAGAGTAGAAAACTTAACAGGATATTAGAATCTGAAAAACAGCCACTACATTCAATAAACATATCTTTAAGATGGAGAAAACAAAACCTAGGAATCTAGTCATATACAGTTACCAATAGCACAGAAGGAAACTATTTTTAAGTACAAATATTCCTTAAAATAACCAAGATAAATTCTTGGAGGAGTCTGAAATTACATGTTAAAAGCAATCAGTTTTGATAATTGGCAAGTATTAAGGAGATAAAAATGTGATTTGAACTTCATCTACTGGGCAATAAAGGGAAGGATATTTGTACTATCAGAATTTAAAAGTACAAAGCATAAGAAAGGTAAAAACAAATTCAGAAAAGGCATATTCAAATGAGGAATTTAATCGGTCCTGACCAATGTGTCACTTCTTAGAACCATCTATTTTAACAGATACCAAGACTATTAATGTGTTTATCAGAGTTAAATGAATATATTTTGAACTTACAGTTAAGCTGCATGTCTGTCATGAGTGTTAAGCTATGAAGCACGAGGCACCACGTCCGAAGCAAAGTATTGGGATACCAAGCGAGCACTGTGAGAAAGCCAGTTATTGAAGCTATGTAGAAAAGAGAAAAAGGAAACATAATTACTCAGAAAAACAATGTTTACTAAAAATTAAAAACCAAATGAATAAATTCAAAAACAAGACTTCACTTCTTTAAATTAGTTCACTACTTAGTGTCCTCATAATATACAAATGAAATGAAGATTCCCCCATTAAATACAACTCAAGCACTGAGAGAGAATAACATCTTATGGTTAAGCTTAATGCTCAGCCTAAAACCCATAAATGATGTTATCACCACAAATTGCTGTAACTTCCCAAACTACAGTCTTTTCTACAGCAACATAGCTTGTGTGCTACAAAAAACTTCCTATTTTGGGGTCAGTGCTGTGGCATAGCTGGTAAAAGTGCCACCTGCAGTACCGATATCCTATATGGGCGCCAGTTGGAATCCCGGCTGCTACACTTCCAATCCAGCTCTCTGCTATGGCCTGGGAAAGTAGCAGAAAATGTCCCAAGTCCTTGGGCCCGTGCCCCTATGTAGGAGACTTGGAAGAAGCTCCTGGATCCTGGCTTCACCATGGAAGACCTCTCTCTCTGCCCCTGCCTCTCAAATAAATAAATATTTAATAATAATAATAAAAAAAACCACTTCATATTCTATAAAACCAAAAGCTGAAAATAATAAGGAAAAATGGAAGATCTGGGACAGATTAATGAAAACCAATGCAACTTCACAACAAAAACTGGGTAGGTAGGAAGGCCCAGATATGAAGCACTCATGGCAGCTGTAGAAGCGAAAGAAGTTTTTAAAAATGTACAAACACAGAGTAGGCATTTGGCAAAGCACTTAAAATGCTTCTTGGGACAGCAACTTCGCATACTGCAGTGTCTGGCACTGAGTCCCACCTCTGCTTTCCACCCACTTCCTGCTAACGCCCCTGGAAGGCAACAGATATGACCCTTGGATTCTGGCCACCTATGTGGGAGACCCACACAGAATTCATACAACTGGCCCAGCCCCAGCTGTTGTCGTCATTTTGGGAAGTAAAACTCAAATGGAAGATATCTATCTTAGTGCATGTGTGGCTCGCTCTGGCTCTCAATTAAATAAATATATCTGTAAATTTTTTTTTTTTTAGGAGCTGGCACTGTGGTTCAGCATATTAAGCCACTGCCACTGATGCCAGCATCCCGTATGAAAATCAGTTTGAGTCCTAGCTGCTCCACTTTGGATTGTGCCACTGCTAATGTACCTGGAAAAGAACCAGATGATGGCCCAACTACTTGGGCCCATGGCATCCTCCTGGAAGACCCTGACGAAGTTCCAGGATTCAGTCTGGGCCAGTCCTGGCCATTACCAATTGGGGAGTGAATCAGAGGATGGGGAATTCTCTCTGTGTCTCTCCCTTTCTCTACGTAACTCTGCCTTTCAATAAATAAGTAATCTTTTAAAAATTTGTTTTTTAAAATAACACAGTGGAAGAAACAGAAATCTATGGATTAAACCAGGGCTAGGTAGTGCTGATACAATGCAAGTTTAAATGGAATCATAATCCAGTTTGATCTGTCACAACAGTTGGAAGACAGATTTTTTTTTTTTTTTTGACAGGCAGCGTGGACAGTGAGAGAGAGACACAGAGAGAAAGGTCTTCCTTTGCCGTTGGTTCACCCTCCAATGGCTGCCGCGGTCGGCGCGCTGCGGCCGGCGCACCGCGCTCATCCGATGGCAGGAGCCAGGTACTAGGTGCTTCTCCTGGTCTCCCATGGGGTGCAGGGCCCAAGCACTTGGGCCATCCTCCACTGCACTCCTGGGCCACAGCAGAGAGCTGGCCTGGAAGAGGGGCAACCGGGACAGAATCCGGTGCCCCGACCGGGACTAGAACCCGGTGTGCCGGCGCCGCAAGGCGGAGGATTAGCCTGTTAGCCACGGCGCCGGCCGGAAGACAGATTTTTAACAGCTGAGCACGAAATGGAAAAAGCCTCAGAAATACTTTTCTTAAAAGTTATCTGAAAGAAACTGCTATAACAAGAGCTTAAGAATAGTTGTTTTCCTATTGAGATATTTGATTCTACTTTCATATGTTGCATCTATCAAGGAAAAAATAAACTGCTACTGGAAACCGACATCCTTCAACAGGAGACCAACCAGGGAATAATCCACATTTGGGGAAAGAAAACAATCTGCTATAACAGAACAGTCAAAGGAAACAAAACTCTACAGAAATACAACATGAAGAACAACAAAACACTGTAAACGTTAGTTGCACACAGAAATAGCAGAAAACAGACAAAAATAATTGTTTTTTCTTGCTAAGTCAGTGCATTTTTTAAAAGATGGAGGCAGAGGTGGCTTCCCCCACTAAAATATAATCCCACCAAAAATGACTAGGCATATTTTTATCTCATCATAATCTTTTGAACTGTTATTTATACTATATTAATGATTTTCCTTCCAATAAATCTTACCTTGATTTAATGAAATGATAGGTACTCGATTAGCATTATATAAAAAAATGTCAGCTCCATTCTCCTTATTTCCAGATGAACTAGAATTCAGGTTCAATGTGAGCCACAACTGGAGAAGTGATTCCAACTGAAAAAGAAAAAATTCACAGAATAAAAATATATTATTATGACACATCATTTAAACTTGTATATAAATCCTTATCACCAATAAAGAATTTATCGTGGGGACAGCACTGTTGTGTATCAGGTAAAGCCGTCACCTGTAATTCCAGCATCCCATATGGAAGCTGGCTCCTGTCACGGCTGCTCCACTTCCAACACAGGTCCCTGCTAGTGGCCTAGGAAGAGCCCCAGAAAATGGTTCAAGTACTTGGGCCCCAGCAACTGCATGGGAGACATGAAACGAGTTCATGGCTCTTGGCTTCAGCCTAGCCCAGCCTCAGACATTGTGGCCATTTGGGGAGTGATTCAACCAATGGAAAAATTCCAATATCTCTCTTTCTTTCTCTCTCTTCTCTCTCTGTGTGTCTGCCTCTCTGGCTTTCAAATAAATACATAAATTTCCGTTTTGAAAAATGAAGTTATGCTATTAAATATGTCCACCAGTTACTATATAATTCAGTTGACAAGCAAACCTCACTTCAAATTTTTGATGAAACAAAATATGGTTCAGGGGCTGGTGATGTGGCAGAGTGGGCTAAGTCTCTGCCTGCAGCGCCGGGATCCCATATGGGTGCCAGTTCGAGGCCCGGGTGCTCTAATTCCAATCCAGCTCTCTGCTCCGGCCTGGGAAAGCACTGGAAGATGGCCCAAGTCTTTGGGCCCCTGTACTCGTGTGGGAGACCTGGAAGAAGCTCCAGGCCCCTGGCTTTGGATCAGCATAGCACTGGCTATTGTGGCTAATTAGGGAGTTAACCAGGAGATGGAAGACCTCATCTCTCTGCCTCTCCTTCTTTCTCTGTGTAACTTTGACTTTCAAATAAATCAATACACCTTTTAAAAAATTAGTTGAATTCAAATTTACAATTTGCCTCATGAATTTTTTACTAAATTACAACAGGTGATTCAAGCCCTGAAATCAGATTTAGGGGGAAAATGCTGGCACTGAGCAGATAAAGCAATCACCTGCAATGCCAGCATCCCTTACTGGAACACCAGCTGGAGTCCCAACCATTCCACTTTCAATTCAGTTCACCACTAATGTGCCTGGGCACCAACATCAAGATGGTCTACATACTGAGACCACTACCACACACATGGAAGACCCGAACAGAGCTTCCGGCTCCCGGCTGCTGCAGCCACTGGGGAGCGAACCAACAGATAGAAGATTCATTCTAAAGTGTTGAAATCTTTACTGAGTTGGTCTTTGTAGGGTATAAAGTTAATTAAAAATGAATCTTGGCCGGCACTGCGGCTCAACAGGATAATCCTCCGCCTTGCCGCGCCGGCACACCAGGTTCTAGTCCTGGTCGGGGCGCCGGATTCTGTCCCGGTTGCCCCTCTTCCAGGCCAGCTCTCTGCTGTGGCCAGGGAGTGCAGTGGAGGATGGCCCAAGTGCTTGGGCCCTGCACCACATGGGAGACCAGGAGAAGCACCTGGCTCCTGGCTTTGGATCAGCGTGGTGCGCCGGCCGCAGCGGCCATTGGAGGGTGAACCAACGGCAAAGGAAGACCTTTCTCTCTGTCTCTCTCTCTCTCACTGTCCACTCTGCCTGTCCAAAAAAAAAAAAAAAAAAAAAAAGGAAGAATCTTAATGAAGAATGGGATGGGAGAGGGAGTAGGAAGTAGGACGGGAGTAGGGATGGGAGGATGGCTATATTCCAAAAGTTGTACCTATGAAATTTGTATTCATTAAATAAAGGCTTTAAAAAAAAAGATTCATTCTCTCTCTCCCTGTCTCTTCCCCGTCCCCTCCCAGTCACTCTGCATTTCAAATAAATAAAAAAGGAATATTTAATGAAAAAAGAAATCACAGACTTAATAGGAACTAAACAAATACACTAGCTTAAAATCCTGGAAATTACAGATGGTCCCATAAGGAACTGAGATCATCAAAGAATTTCCAACACTTTTCCCTTGAAGTTTAACAATGAAATCATTGCTATCAGGTTGAATAGGAGCCTCCCAGTTAGTTTCATCTTTTATCAGGCTAGCAGCATTTCTCATAAAGTCATACCTGAACATGATGGACTTGAAGCATGGAAAAAAGTTTGTTGAAACCAACATTTAACATCGGGACAGAAGATAACTGGATAATAAGTTGGTTGGTTTGGTTCACTGCCTGAAAACCGCCTAGGAGTGAATCATCTGTTCCCGTGGGAGACTGTGACACTGCAAACAAACACACGTATGGTAAACTGTGCAGAAGACATGGTAACTGGCAGGTAAAAAAATTAATTAAAATTGTACTCTTTATTTCAAAGCTCTATATTAGTATTTCAAAATTCTGTACTTATAATATCACTTAAAGATAAAAAAGACCATAGAAGGAAGCTCCCAAATTCACAAGACTCTCTCAGCAAAGGAAAAGAACTTATTCTCTGTTAATTGCATTTTTTCCTAATTAAGAAAGGAAGAGAAAGTATTACCTAACTAGTGTGGCAGTTTAAAATAATTCAGATTCTGACCTACTGACTCTTAATGCTGACTGTACATCACAATCACCTGAGCAAAGTTTTCCAAGATTCTGATGCTCAGGTTCTTTTTTTTTTTTTTTTTCTTTTTGACAGGCAGAGTGGACAGTGAGAGAGAGAGACAGAGAGAAAGGTCTTCCTTTGCGGTTGGTTCACCCTCCAATGGCCGCCGCGGCCGACGCACTGCGCTCATCCAATGGCAGGAGCCAGGTGCCAGGTGCTTCTCCTGGTCTCCCATGGGGTGCAGGGCCCAAGCACTTGGGCCATCCTCCACTGCACTCCCTGGCCACAGCAGAGAGCTGGCCTGGAAGAGGGGCAACCGGGACAGAATCCGGCGCCCCAACCAGGACTAGAACCCGGTGTGCCGGCGCTGCAGGCAGAGGATTAGCCTAGTGAGCCTCGGTGCCGGCCATACTGTTTGATTCTAATTAGGACATTATGAAAAAGTCAAAAGTATGAAGATAATAAAAAGATTCAGTGGGGGTGGGGGTGAGTAGACAGAGGATTAAGGCATTAAAATTATTCTGCACGCATAATAGTAAAATGCTAAACATAGCTGCACACCCCTGGCAGCTGGGAGAAACCCTCCCACACAGGCCCACAGCAGCCCTGCCCACATCTTGGTCGGGGACTTCCGGTCTCCAGAGTGTTAAGCCCACGCAGCTCTGGCGCTCTTTACGGCAGCCTGACGAACTCACAGCCTCTGCTCTCCTCCGTGGGAGGGGATGAGTCTTCCTACTTCTCACTGGTGTGGCAAGCTCAGACAATCACAGCAACTCTGTAGCGACTGGAGGCAGAGTGGGCACTCTGGGTGACCATGGCTCTGAGAGGTGGCAGCAGCTCCCAACACTGGTCCTTTCTGTCCTGGATGAACTTCCTCGCAGGGGGTGCCTCTGCTCCCACCCCTCCCTTTCCTGCCTCTCTTCGGGAAAGAAAGAGCTGAACAGCAAGGTTCTGTGCCCTGACAGGTGCCAGGCACGGCTGCCCCATGAGCCACAGGGAACTGTGGGAGGGCAGCCTCCCATGTTAACCCTGGCCCTCAGCCCTGCCTTCGGCTTTCAATACATTGGGTCTGCCCTTCCAGATCCAGAAAATGACCTCCAGTCAAGGAAACGGGCTCACTATCATGAGGCCCTAGACACCTTGATCCTCACTAGCTTATCCCCCAGCAGTTCAGCGCTATGCGGAGCCATCATGGACATCTCTGCTCGCCCTGGCATGGTAGCACTTCTGCCAAAGATGAGCCAAATGATGTCATCTACATGTGTGCCATTCCCTGCAGCCTAGCTACCACGCCTTGCGTATTGCTACAGTGGGGTGCGGATGTGTGGTGTTGTTTTCAATTTTTATTTATTTATTTAAGAAACGAAGAGACAGAGACAGACGGTGCTGGCTCACTCCCCAAATGCCTACGATGGCCAGGAGGCAGAAGCTGGGAGTCAGGATCACAATTCAAGTCTCCCACATGCATATCAGGGGCCCAATCACTTGAGCCATCACAGCTGTTCCCAGGGTCTACACTAACATAAAGCTGGATTGGGGGCTGGAGGTGTGGACCGAATGCGTGTACTCGGATGTGTGGGTGTCCTATTGAGCTTCCGAGCCAGTGGGCCCGGAGCCCACCCTTGTGTGTGTGTTTTAACATCTGGCACACTTGCTGGTTCGCTGCAGGCCCTCGTGTAAGCAGCGTGAGGTATACATTTTGTAGGGCCTGGGAAATTATTTTACTCCTTGAAATAATTGTTGGAGATTTACAGCTACTACAGAGTTGGTTTTATGGTATATTCTTGGCTGTATCTATGACTAGTTTGTTCAAGAGCCATAAATTCTAGCATTCTTCCTTTGCAAGCCTTTCGCTTTCTCCCTACCCAGCCTAGAGTTCAGTTTCTTTTCCTTTTCATTTCTACAGGTTGTGTTGTTAATTTTGTATTTTAACATCTACCACAGCCAAAAGCTTGCTTTAATTATTATTTGAAAAGTGATAGATGATTATATTTTTTTAATTTTGGAAGACAGCAGAGTGTAGAAAAGACAACACAAATCTTTCCAGAATTTATTACTGCCTCCCGGGGCACTCCCTTCTTCTCTTTTTCTCTCAATCTGAGCATAGATAAACAGCACACGTGTGAGAGGAGCAGGCAGGATGAGCGAGGTGTGTTTGTGGCCAAGTGGGACATGTCTGGGTTCATGTGGGGACAGGGTGGAGCAGCCCTACCAGGAGCTGGTGCTGCAGAGTGTGGGTGTGACAAAGAAGAAACACAGGTGACACTCGTACAGCAGTCTACACGGTGCCAGGCACGTACCAAGCACTCAACGGCTGTTAGCCACTGTCTTTGCCATCAGGGAGAGCAGGCAGGATTTGCTGGGGTCTGGGGAGACCCAGAGTCTGGGGAGACCAAGCTTCTGGAGCAATCCACCTCAAGTGAGCTGGTGTTTGCTGAGTGTCTACTACACGCCAGATGCCATGCTCGGCTCCCCCGGGATGGAGACACAGGCCCACTGTCAAGGAGCTGGTGGGCAAGTGAGGATGGGATGGAGAAGGAGGCAATGAAGACAAAGCGGGGGCGCGGAGGTTACTGGAGGTTCACAGAGGTGGGAGGGGGTCTCTGGGCAGAGGCTTTAGGCAGTCAGAGCAGCCTATCTAGGCAGATGCGACTCAGCTGAGATCCAGCGAGAGCAGAGGGAGAGAGGAGCGGGTGTCCCAGGCAAACGGAACATTTCAGGCATCTGGAGCGCCGGTGCGGTACATTCAAGCCCCTGTGTGTCAGCTGGGTGCAGGAACTGCTCTTAAAGGGCTCCCCTTGTGGGCACCCAGGAGTTCCAGAAAGGGAGTGTGTTCGGAGCCTCCAGATGAGGCATGGCAGGCAGAAGGGGACGAGGCTGGAGTCAGACTTCGACACTTAGCGGAGGCACTGGCAGTGGGAATGGTGATGGGGTGGGGTGACGGTGGGGGGACACACTCCAGAGTCCTATAAGTGGGAGGGGACCAAGACCAGTCTTTGTCCTCGGGGATCTTGACAGCGCATCCCCATCAGATGTGAAGGAGCTGGAGACACATAGCCCGTGCCTAGCAATGGCGGTCTATACGGGTGCCGGAGGGAGGCAGAGACCGGCTCAGCAAGGCCGCCCCATGGGACCGGGCCTGGCTCCCAGAGGATCGGGCCTGGTAGAGGATCCTGCTGGGCCATGTAGGGGTGGCCTAGGAGCCCATACTCAAGACTGGGGTTTACATGAGTCCCTGCGATCACACAGAGTCCTACTTGATGATATTGGCTGTGAGAACCTTCCTGGGGTCCCAGGAGGAAAGGAGACAGTGGCAACCCAGAGGCACCTGGGGGAGGAGGAGGAGGAGAAGAAGGGGGAGGAATCTACCCAGCCAGGGACCATGGCAGTGACCCTGAAGAGACAGGACTGCGGAGTCACAGCGCTTGGCAGCCAGTGCAGTGACGTCATAGCATGGCCTCCCGCCCTGAGTGCCTGCAGCGGCCAGACCCGGAAGAAGCCAGGCGACTGTGGACGACATCGCTCGGTTCCCCCTCGCCGCCCACAGTGCCCCTGCAGCACACATGGGGACGCTGTGCTTCCAGGAGGTGAGGACGCCCAGCCAGGGCATGAGGGAAGTGGAACCCTTCACTCCACACATCTCGAATGCCGGCCAGTGACTTAGGGTTAGCTATGACATGCGTGAATGCGAGCAGACAAGGTGGAACAGAGCCCGGGACAGAAGGAGCATTTGCCAAGTGTGCACCTGCTGCTAACACGTGCGTGACACAGAGGCAAGCCCTGGACCTGTGATTCCTGCGCCTTTGGACCTGGGTCCCAGCAGGGAGACCGACGAGAAACAAAGCCGGAGACGCCATTGACTGTACAACACAAATCCCCGCGCTGCCAAGAGGAAGAGAGCCCCTGTGTTAGGAAGCCCCAGTGGGATCCCGAGGCCCAGACCCTGGGCCCACAAAGGAGCAGGGCTGGGGAGGGGGCTCTCAGCTCACCCTGGGTCACGGTGAAGCAGAGGCAGGCAAGAGCTGTGCCTTCCCAAACTACATGGGAGCCACAGTACCTTTTATTCCAAGGTGATCTTGAGCGGAAACCGAGCCCAACGTGCTAACAAATACAAGTTCAGCGCTGTGGCTGAGGGCAGGGCTGCTCCCCGCCCCCTGGCTGTCTCCCAGAGGAGACAGAGCAGCAGGGCTCTGTGGAGCCCCATCGGAAAACCATGGGGTCACAGCAGGGCTTGGCATGAACCGAGCACTTACTAAGCGCTGCGCTCATTACACCATCTCATTTAGTTTTCTCAACAACCCTGTGAAGCCATCCTCTTTCTGAGGAAGAACCCGAAGCTCCGAGGGATTGATAGTGTAAATAAATAAATAAGAAGCGACTTCCAACCTACTGATGGGTTTCCCTTCATGGAATAAAGCTGCAGTTACTGGCCGGCACCGAGGCTCACTAGGCTAATCCTCCGCCTGCGGCGCTGGCACACTGGGTTCTAGTCCCGGTCGGGGTGCCGGATTCTGTCCCAGTTGCCCCTCTTCCAGGCCAGCTCTCTGCTCTGGCCCAGGAGTGCAGTGGAGGATGGCCCAAGTGCTTGGGCCCTACACCCCATGGGAGACCAGGAGAAGCACCTGGCTCCTGCCTTCGGATGGGCACCTTGCGCCAGCCGTGGCAGCCATTGGAGGGTGAACCAACGGCAAAAGGAAGACCTTTCTCTCTGTCTCTCTCTTTCTCACTGTCCACTCTGCCTGTCAAAAAAAAAAAAAAAAAAAACTGCAGTTACTCCTTATGGTCTGGTGATCATGCACGTGTCTAGCCTCATCACTACCCCCATACGCACTCCAGCACCCCCTATATTTTTAAAAGGATTCTTTATTTATTTACTTAGAAGGTAGGGCAATAGAGATGCAGGGAGCTCTTTCATGTGCTGGTTCACTCTTTTAAAGGCCACAGCAGCCAGGTCTGGCCCAGGCTGAACCAGGAGCCCAGAACATAATCCTGGTCTTCCACATGGATGCAGGGGCCAAGCACTTGGGTCATCTTCAACTGCCTCACCAGGCACAGGAGCAGGGAGCTGGATGGGAAGCATGGAGCAGCCGGAACTCAAACCAGGCACTCCAATATGGGACACCAGCTGGATGCTGCAGCTCACCCCTCTAAGCCACCACGCAGGCCTCCGCACCGTCTCTCTGTAATTCACAGACCCAGCTCTGGTCCTCGGCCTTGGCACGTTTCCCATGCTTCTAGTGGATACTTTCCTGTGGCCTCTGGAATAAATCACACCAACTTTTTTTTTTTTTTTTTTTTTTTTTTTTTTAAGATTTATGTATTTGAAAGGCAGAGGTACAGAGAGAGAAAGAGAGGTCTTCCATCTGCTGGTTCACTCCCCAAATGGCTGCAATAGCTGGGGTTGGGCCAGGCTGAAGCCAGGAGTCAGGAGCCTCTTTACATCTCTCACGTGGGAGCAGGGGCCTGAGGACTCGGGCCATCCTCTGCTGCTTTCCCCAGGGGCATTAGCAGGGATGCGGAGAAGCTGGGACTCATAGGGGATGCTGCCACAGCAGCTTAGAGGGTATGGAAGCATAAATGTTTGTCTTTCGCTCCTGGGAGTCAGGAGTGGTCACACCCCTCCCGGGGGCTCTGGGGAGGATCCATTTCCTTGTCTTGTGCCGCTTCTGGGTACTTCCTCAGCTTGGGGCCCGTTCCAGCAGCAACCTCATGCCTCCCTGACCCTCTGACCTCCTCAGAAGGACCCTCACGACCCCACAGGGCCCAGCCACAGTATCCAGGGCAACCTCTGGTCCCAGGGCCCCTACTCACCACTTCTTTGTTGCCATGTAAGGTAAGGCACTGGCAGTCTGGGATCAGGACTGGCCTTGGGGGGTGGGGGGGGGTGATTCCGCTGTCACATTCCACAGCTCTGCCCGCCCTTCATTTCTGAGTGGGAGGGTCACCTCCCCCGAGGAAGCTGTCCCTGACCTCCCTGATAAGACGGTGGCTTCCCACAGGCCCTGTCCCTCCCACGGCTTGTCGCGGCCAGGCCACAGTGTAGCATCTGTTTGGCCAGTTGTCTGATGGATGCCAGGACTAACTCATGCTCAGAGACTGCACGGCAGAGCAGGGGATCCACAAACCTTTGCTAAACAGATGGCTAAACAAATAAAGGAACTTGCCCAGGGTCACAGCCACACAGGCAGGATCTGAACTTTGGCCCAGGCAAGCTCAGACCCCCACCCCTCCCAGGTGTGTGGTGGGCTGGCTTTTCGCACGAATGCCTCCAGGCCTCAGCAGACCCAAAAAAGTCCTGTGATTTCAGATTTATGGGCTGGGAGGAGGGCCGAGGTTCCGGCTCCCCTGGCGGTGCGGGAGCGGGGGCGGGAGTGGGGGTGGGGTGGGGGAGCGCGGAGCACAGCTGACAGGAAGAGAAAGCCAAGGGCAGCGCCGCGGGCACACCCACGGCGAGGAGCTGAGAGCAGGCGATGCCAGCGCGGAAGCGAGCTGTCAGAAACCGGGAGGAGGCGAGGAAGACGTGGGAAAGTGCAGTGTCATGGAGACCCAGGCAGGAGGCGTGGCCAGCCGCGCGCCTGGAGGCAGGTGCGCGGCCACAGGGTGGGGCCGAAGGTGGGCGGCCCAGGGCCACCTGTCCCGCCCGGGCGGCGGGGCAGAGCTGCCCCTCCGCGGGGGCGCCGCCGGAGGCCGAGTGGGCGCTCGGTGCTTTCGGGAGGAAACGCGGGAAGCCTGCACATTTCCGGATCTGGCAGGGAACGAGGGTGGGTGCTGGGGCTTCGGGGAGATGCGCGTGGGTTTGCAGGCGCCTGGGGAGCGCCTGGGGGGGAAGCAGCGGGGAGTGAGGAAAGAGGGCCCGTCGTGGGCGTGCACGGGCTGGCCGGCAGAGCGGGGGATGAGTCAGCGCTCAGCGCCGCCGGCAGGAGGCTCGGGGAGGCGGCGCCGCATCCTGGCGACGCCCGCGAGCCGGGCCGGCTCCCCCGGGTGCCCTCCGCCCGCCGGGGTCGCCTTGGGGGGAGGAGCGGAGCTGCAGCCCAGCCTCCGCCCCAGGCTCCCGGCTCTCTCCCCGGGCCGGCGCTCGGGGCGAAGCCGCCCAGGGAGGATGTGGGTGGGGCTGGGGGTAGCGCCTCTCCCGCCCGGCTTTCCCCGCAGCCTCTGACCCCCGCTGCAGCTCTGTGCTTGGGTGGCGCCTCGGGACCTTTTCTCCGAACAAAGGCGTAAAGTAAATACTCTGGATTACCAGCGGAACCAGTTCCATTGAAAAACGGTTCCCAAAATATATTTTTAAAACCGCGTTTCTAATCTACCAGTTCTTTCTCAGATGCATGAAAGAGCAAGCTCTGGCAAAGGGGCCGTGATTTCAAAGGGATGACGAACACGCACAGCGTGCGAGGACAGCTGCTTAGGCTGGGAAGGGAGCGAGCCAGCCAGCCGTGCCGTTTTCGGTCCGGGTTAGTGAACATAGCAAGGTCACTGTCACCCATCCAAGTTCTTGGACCCCTCCCCCACTGCTGTCCCAGACTCTGAAAACGTTAAGCACTTCTACTCCGAAGCCATGGCCAAAAGCCCACCTTCCGTGGGGCTGCACCGCCGGCTCCAGGAAGCCCAGGCTGCGCCCCTCCCATCTTTAAGACATGCCAGAAATGCCAGCGCGCAGGTCCCTTCTGTTAGGTGTTAGCCAAACAGTCCCATTTGAAAGCGGCCTTTGAGAGTCCACGGTTACCCAGTTGCGACCTGGAGACCTGGAGTTGGGGCCGCCTGCGGGAGGGGTCCTCGGTGGGGTTGGACACCCCCCTGCAGGCCTGTGGTCTTCCAGGGGAGCCTGATGGGACGTCTTCGACCCAGGGCTCCAGTCTAGACACGCGGCAGGCGACCCCACCCGCAGTCAACCACCACAGCAAACCTAGCAATTGTCTGTGCCACCTCATGGGTTCTGCCTTCCCCAGAGGGAACAGCTCCCCGTGCACTGTCCACAGCGGGAGCTGGATGCCCGGCCACAACCCCCCAACTTCAGTCTCAGTTCTTGAGTAATCAGGAGTCTCTCTTAAGCCCAGTGGAGTCTCAGCGACAAAAGGGGCTGCTGGGTCGAGGGTACGTTGTCCACTGCAGTGCTGAGGTCTGGCTGTGCAGATGGCGGAGAGGAAGCCATCGTGCTGGTGCCGCAGGTTAAGTCTGAGTCCTGGCCGCTCTGCTTCTGACCCTGGGAAAGCAGTGAGGACATGAGCCTGTGCCCCTGCCACCCACATAGGAGACCACAGTGGAGTCCAGGCTCCTGGCCCAGTCCTGGCTGTTGCAGACATTTGGGGAGTGAACCTGGGGATGGAAGATCTCTTTACTCTCTGTCAGGCTGCCTTTCAAACAAATCTTAAAGGAGGGGGGGGGGATAGAGGGGGGAGGGGGAGGGAGACACTCAGCCCTGGGGGATGCTGGCTGCTTTCGCTGCGCACAGGCTGCGTCCCATCCAGCCTCTGCGGCTTCACTCTCCCTTTCAGGGTGTGCAGACTGGTGCTTTGAGCTGCTCAGGGTTAGGCTCTCTGGGCCTGGGTTGTTATGGGAGCTGGGAGGTGAAACTGGAGGAGACTCTTGCCACCCCGTGTTACATCAGAGCTTTTATTAAAAAAAAGAAAAAAGAAAAAAAAAAAGCAGGGGTGGGGTGGGGAAGGTGCTAGCCCATGGCTCCATGGGAGTTTTGCCTGTATTTCCTGGTTATTGGTTCCCCCTGCCTTGAGTGCTGGCGGCCAGGGGCTCATATCGAGGAGCCCCCAGCTTCCCTCCTGTGTGGGAGAATGAATTGGGGACCCGGGGAAGCAGAGGCCGCGGGGGAACAAGCCCTGTGGAAGCACAGAGGGGCCGTTGTCGGGAAATGGAGCTTCCAAAAGTCATACACACTGGGGCAGATGGCAGCTCTGCCTGCGTGTGGCTCGGTGGAGCTGATCCATGAATACAGGAGAGGTGTTCAGAGCAGCGCCTTGCCAGGGCTGGACAAACAGGGGTTCTTCTCCGACCAGCAGCCTTGGCTGCAGTCTCTGATGAGCCCATGGAGCCCTCCCTGCAAACCCCAGGAGGAGCTGTGTTCACCCGGGGCCCGGGGAACCTGCAGGCCTCTGCTTGTCCATGAAGATCCAGCTCCCGTGGCACCGTGGCAGCTCTCTGGGGCACCTGCTTCACGTGTCACGCAAAATTAAGTGGTCACTTGGTGCTAGGGTCTGTGTCATGGCTGATTAGGGTTTTGTAGGGCCTGATACTTGCACAGTTTAACGGGCTTTATTGTGTGTGTGTGCCCATGTGTGTGTGTGTGTGTAGCCCAAGGCACTGGTTGGCTTGTCCTCATTTTACAGCTGTGGAGAATGAGACCAGAGATGACAAGTTACTTGCCCAGATCATGCTCGTGGCATCTGCACCACACTGGCATTTCCTGCCAGCCCTGGGGTAGTGGAGACCTCCTCAGCTCACACGCCCAGTTCACGGCTTCCCTGGGGCTGCGTGGCGTGGCAGTCTCTACCTTGCTGCCAGGGCCTCTCAGGCCCAGAGGCAGGTGCATGTGGGTGGCCCATACAAGGCGCTCAGTAAGTGCACATGGCGGGGGCGGGGCGGGGGCAGGGGTGCAGTCAGGATGCAGGTTAGATGCCAGCATCCCCTAGCAGAGGGCCTGCAGTGGGCTCCTGGCTCCACCTCTCATTCCAGCTTCCTGCTAGGAAGGAAGCAAGTGATGACTCAAGTACTTGGGATCCTGCCACTGCTATGGGAGACCCAGACTAAATTCCTGGCTCCTGGCTCCTGGCTTAGGCCTGGCCCAGCTCTGGCTGTTGTGGGCCTTGGGAGAGTGAATCAGCAAATGGAAGCTCTCCCTGTGTCTCTGCCTTTCTCCCTTTCAGCTAAATAATGCCTAGGAAATGGACACGTGTACGCCACTCTCCCTCCTCTTTGCCCTTGGTCCCCACCAGTGCACCTGTTCCTGCTCCTATTTGCGGGTTTCCAGACTCAGCCTAATGTTCTGGGGAAAGTTTCCAGAGTGCAGAGGGGCAGGGAAAAAAGAATGCCCTTCCTCTAGGACTCAAAGGGGACAGCAGGAGAGAAGAGTTGGCTCACACATCCAACACCTTATCGGGTACCCCTCTAGGCACAGTGGTGCGTTGCTTAACCACAGGGACACGTTCTGAGAAATGGATCGTTGGGCAGTTTTGGTGTAGTAGGACCATCCCAGTCTGCATGTACACAAACCTGGCTGGCACAGGACAGTCCCTTAGCGTGGCCACTTGATAATATCAAGATATAGCCCTAGCTGGTACAGCACAGCACCCTGGGAGCACAGACAAAAGGCAGAATGTAGTAAACACACAAACAGGAAACACAGTTGCTTGTTATCATCAAGTGCTGTGTCTCGTGAATTACCATGTGTGCGGCACTTTTCTCATCCGACCAGCAGTGTGGTAGCTTTGTTCACACAGGCATCACAACCCCACAGGAGCGAGGCTCGCGTGATGATGTTATGACATCCATGCGTCACTAGATGATAGGAATTCTTCAGATCCATTATAGTCTTATGGGGCCACCATCGTCGGTGTGCCCTGTCTTTGATGGACGCATGGTGAGAACCAGAAATGACCCAACACAGGAGTCTCCCTGTTCCCGAGAAGGCTGCTCGCTACTGGAAGGAAGTCAGCCACAACAGTGTGAGGGCTGACCGATAGCCTTCAGAGCTGTGGACAGAAACGAAGCAGCCAAGGAGGACCAGGTCTGCTGGGTGAAGTGGGTCTTGTGGAAAAGGTGGGATTTGAGCCAAGTCCTGTACAAGGTGAGGGAGTGAGCTGTTCACACCCCAGGGAATGGCCTTCGAGGCAGAAGAAACCACCCGTGCAAAGGCCCAGGGGCAGGTGCCTGTCTGATGAGTGGAAGGAACAGCAAGAAGGCCTAGGGTGAGTGAGTGGCCAGGTGGCAGGAGTAGTCGCCACAGGCTCCGGGGACTATGGGGCAGAGAGGAGAGAGGTGGGAACTGAGCCTCTGGAGAGTGGTGAGCAGAGTGAGCCAATCCACCTTTCATTAAAAAAAACAAAAACAAAAACAAACAAACAAAAAAACCCTCCATCTGCCAAGTCAGAATAAGCAGCTACGGAGGGCAAGCATGGAATCTGGGTGACCAGTAGACACCTCTGCACAAATTGCCGGAAGCCAGGCAGGAGGTGGTTGCGATGGGGATGGTGTTGTTGGCTGTGGAGAGCTGGGAAGACAAAGATAATGGGAAGAGGGGCTCAAGGGGAAGAATGGCTCAGGTCCCTGCCTACATGGAAAGATGGGAATGCCCAGGGGAGGCGTGGCTTCTGGGGGCAAGATCAGGATTTTGAGTTTGGACCTCTTGAGCATAAGAGGTTTCTTGTAGTCAAGTGGGCAGCTGGGCTCATGAGGCTGGGCTTTGGGGGAGAGACTCGGGCTAGAGAAGTGACACTGGAGTCACCCACGTGTGGTCGGCATTCAAGGCCGCGGGCTGGATGAGATCACTGCCAAGGATGCAGACTGAGAGGCGCTCCCAGGGCTGACCCCTGCCCCTCTCCAAGGGCTGCCAGGGCTCAGGGGGCAGGGAGATGATGCTGAGGCGGAGCGGCCAAGGCCAGCGGGGACCAGGGAGCGCGGTGTCCGGCAACCAGCCGAAGCCAGTGTCTGGAGGTGGAGGAGGAACGATCGCCCGGTCCAGTGCAGCCACTGGGGTGGTGTAGATGAGAGAGGGGGTCTTTGGTGGCCTTGGTAGTAGAAGCTGCTGCAGGGCGGTGCTGGGGGGAGGCTGATGGGAGTGGGTCTAAGAGGGCAGTAGAGGGAGGTAAACCAAGACAGCGAGTGAGCAAGCCAGCGAGGACAGCTCTTCTGCGGAACTTCGCTGCAGGTGCACAGGGAGAAAGGGCACGGGAGCGGCCGGTGAAGTGAGGTCGGGGAAGGTTTTAGATAGTGGGGAAATCCCAGCAGGTCCATGTACTCCTGGGGACCAGTCAGTGGCGAGGGCATGGACGATGCGGAAGAGAGACGAGAGCGGACTGCGGTGACAGCCCTGAGGTTGCAGGACTTGGGATCTATGGCACAGTGAGACGGGGCAGCCAGTGGGAGGCCCTGGACCCTGACACGAGGAGAGAGGGAGCCGGGGAGTTGAGGATGAAGAAAGAGGTCCATGAGGGGCTGTGCCATGGGTTTCAAGCCAGGCAGGAGGTGTGGCTCAAAGCGGAGTGGGAGGAACAGCGGAAAGAGGGTGAGGTGGACGGGCTGCCCGTGTCAAACGTTGTGGCAGACTGCTCGATGGCGCCCACATCTTTTCTCCCCTTCTTCCATCACAAGGGAGCCTTGCCGGGCAGGTTCCTGCCCAGATCAAGGCCAGAGTTCCCAGCCTCCCTTGTGACTGGGTCTTAGCTGAGCTCTGGCAGTGTAGGTGACAAAAGCGAGGGCCCATGTCCCTTGCATAACAGGACTCTGTTTGCCCTGCTCCCTAGAATGCTGGTGGCCCAGCCACGACTGATTTCACGCCTTGGACCCCCCGGCTGTCCGTGAAGCCAGTGGCCCCTCTCAGAATGCTGAGCTGCACTCGTGGAGTGAAAGAGTAAGGTTACAAAGGCAACAGCTATGGTGAAACATTACCAAATGTTAGAGAATGACAGCCAATGATTAAAATGTATATTTTCTTATAAATACATGAGAGAACAGTCTAGCGATGACTCTAATGATGACTCTGCATTCAGAGTCACAGTTGTGGTGCTGAGGGTTAAGCCTGTGCTTGGGATAGCCACCTCCCCTGTGGGAGTACCTGGTTCGAGGCCCAGCTACTCTGCACTTCCTGCTAATGCTCTGGGAGGCAGGAGATGAAGGCCCAGAACGTAGGTCCATGCCATCCACGTGGAAGACACATGGCTGCTGGCTGCTGGCTCTGGCCCAGCCCTGGCTGCTGCAGACATTCGGGGTGTGAACCAGCAGATGAAAGATCTCTCTCTCTCTCTCTCTCTTGCTCTCTCTCTCTGCCTTTAAAATAAATAAATCTTTTATAAAGATCAAATAGGGGTCAGCGCTGTGGCATAGCTGGTAAAGCCGCCGCCTGCAGAGCCGGCATCCCATATGGGCACTGGTTCCAGTCCCGGCTGCTCCTCTTCTGATCCAGCTCTCTGCTATGGGCCTGGGAAATCAGAAGAACATGACCCAAGTGCCTGGGCCCCTGTACCCACATGGGAGACCCGGAGGAAGCTCCTGGCTCCTGGCTTTGGATCAGCCCAACTCCGGCCATGGGAGCCATCTGGGGAGTGAACCAGGGGATGGAAGACCTCTCTCTCTGTCTCTCTGTTAGTAACTCTGCCTCTCAAATAAATAAATAAATAAATAAATCTCTTTTTTTTTAAGTAATGGTAAGAAGCGGTATTTCACAATAGTTGCAACAGCGGATGTGATAAGAAATATCTGATTGCTGTTGGAGGCAGCATCAGGGTGCTCCTGGGGTGTGGCCTGCAGTTACGAAAGAAAATGCTAGCTCTCAGGTGGACCCTGGTGGAAAGCAGCGTGCGGGTTTCCCTGCGTGGTTTCAGAGAGCCCCTGAGTTGTGGCCAGCGGATGGGAGAACCACGGGGGTGTGGGGGGTGGGGGGTGGAATTGTGTTCCCAAATAACCCCGCGGGCCAGAACCCCACTGCTGCCCTAGCAAGGCCCAGCTGTTAAAGAGACAGGGAATTAACACCCTGCCTTCGTCTCCCGACGGCCTCACCCCAGCACCTCCTGAAACCCAACTGGGAGCCTCTGGACTTCCCAGCCCCGGTGGTCTGTAGTGAGCGCCCCAGCAGCCCCTACCACTCCACCAGGCCCAGGGCCCAGGCCCGGGGCTTCCCCACGCCCCACCCCCGCGGGGCGGAGCCACGGCCACCTGTTTCCTGTTCTCAGCCTGCACCCGGGCCTCCTCCCGTCTGTCCTCGTGACTGTGGCGACCCGCCCCGCCCCTCCCTCCGGCCCCGCCACACCCAGGGCGGGCGGATCCCTGAGCACTGGGAGCAGGAATGTTAGAGAGGCCCCGGCGGCTGTGGTGCTGGCAGGCTCAGCCCCTGCAGGAGATCTGGAGTCGCTGAGCAGCCAGGAGCAGCAGAAATGCCCTTAAAAAGGGAAAGGAGAGGGCAAGGCGGGAGCCAGCTGGACCTGGGCCAGGAGTGCAGAACTCCCAAGAGGTGGGCAGCGGAGGAAGTCAGTGGTGATTGCAACGGGGCACCCACTAACTCAGGACTGCAGGCCGCTGCTTCCCACGGGGGGTGGGGTGGGGCTCTCCACATCGGTACCTGGGACGCTGAGTTAGCCTCATCTGCCCTAAGGCCCAGAGAATTGAGTCATCTGCCCAAGGTCACACAGGCGGTGGCCTAGTAAGAGTCCAAACCGCTGTTCCTGGCCAGGCCCGGAGCTGAGCAGGGGTGCATCAGCTGCTTTTTCCCTCCTGAGAAAGAGGAGGTCTAGCCCTCGCTCTAGGGAGCCCTCGGGTGCGGGCTGCCCTGCGCTGGGTCAAGGTGCAGCCTGGGCAGAAAAGGGTGAACTTCAGGAAAACCGCTCTCTTCCCACGGAGTGGAGAGGGAGGCACCGCAGCCGTGGGAAGCCGGAGAGCGACGACCGAGCCAGAGCTGGTGGCCTCAACCCCGCTTCCGCCAGGGACAGCCGGCCCTGCCATCCTCGCCATTATCTCTGGGGCCACAGAAGAGAGAACTGATCAAGGTCTCAAATCCTGGGTGCAGCTCCTCGTGCCTAGTGCACGAGAGACAGAGCCAGGACCCGCTGGGCAGGAGCAGTGTCCTGGCAGGGGCCCTGGAGCCGGAGGCAGGCAGGGGCAGTCCCAGACTTGATTGCCTGTCCCCAACTTCTGGCAAAGGTTAGAGCTAGGGAAAGCAGCGGGGCAGCGGGCAGAGCTGGCACTGGGGCCAGAGACCCCACTCCCTTGTGGGCGTGGCGGGGAGATGAGCCCCCCCCTCCCATATGAGGGTCTCCCCTCCAGCAGTGTCTGCTGGTGGTGTGATGAAATGAGAGCATGCGGACACTCGGCTGTCAGCAGAAAGCAAGCGAGTGCTTGGTGTCCCCGAACGCTGCCCTGGAGCTCTGAGTGTGGGTGGTGGGAAGAGGGGCGCGGCAGGAGTGGGTTAGGACTCAGGGGGAGAAGGCAAGTGGACACCAGGCCCCCTGGGCCCCCAACATGCAAATATAGGGAGCCAGCCACCAAGGCTCTTAGCTCCTGGGCAGATCTGTTCAACCGGACTTGGGGACCTGTTATAGTTTTGACCATGGCTCAGTGTGGGAGGATGGAGGCGGGGGGGGGGGCAAGGTCCCACGAATTAAAGCTGGGCTCCCAGAGACTGATGGTAATGGATTAAGGATGGAACTCAAGCCAATCATGGCGTCTGAAAGTAGGGTCTTGGGAAGTGGTTAGGTTGAATTAGGCTCAGGGCGATGAGACTGACAGCTTTACCAGGAAAAGTGCATGGGTCGAAGAGAAGTGTGCTCCCCCCTCATCAGGCTGGCCGACCTTGGACTGTGAACCTCCAAAACTGGGAACTGAAATAAACCTCCCGCCCCAAGGAGCTCCTCTCAGGCATCTGTTGTAGCGATGCAAATTGACTACCAGACCCATCTGGTTCCTGGTCAGAGAACTATGACAACCATGGAGCTTCATGGAGGAGCCTGCTCTGGGCTTGTGCCCAATTTCCAGAGCTTTTTAAAATTCAGTTTTATTTCGCTATGGAGATGGTGCTGCCTTGAGCTCATGTGCAAGGAGTTCTGCCCTGGGGGCGATGGGGACCCATGCAAAGGTTTGCAGCAGGGAGAGATTGGTCTGTGTGGGGCATGCGTGGGGAGAGGGGCCTCCCTCGCTCTGTGAGCTGCTGGAGTTCCACAGATTCACAGGGACCCCAGGGACCCTGGGAGCAGCACCAGGAGAGAGTCTGGGCCGGACTCCCGTTGCCCCACTGTCCCTACCTGGAGCGTAAGAGATGCCATACTTGTCTCCTTGGGGATTTGGTTGAGTCTTTGGGGTGGCTCTGAGAGTGTCCTGTGAGGGGCTCCCAGGGCATGATGGGTGTCCCCTGAAGGGAGGTTGGGGCTGCAGCTTTCAAGGGTGCCATGGCCGGAAGCCTGGGAGGCAGGAGTGTGAGAGCCCACAGATTCCCAAATCCAAATACCTGTGTTGACGGCGTGACCATTTGCCTGCCAGGTGGGGTGACCGGATGAGCTTGAGGGGCTGGGGGTCACGCTGAACACCCTGAGTTGTAAAGGACCGAAAACCCAACCCCACTGGGGTAAACACAAAAGGGAAATAACAGCCACATCGCCTGTCACTCATTGCTTCTCGCCCTGGGTCTAGGCTCCTATGTGACGTCACCGGGGCCACACCCAGCTCTTCACTCCCTCTGGGCTGGTTCCAGTCTCAGCTCCTCTTGTTGTTGGGTGCCAGGCTGGGTGCGCCACCTCCAGGCTCACTGCCCCCCGGGTTTAAGCCCTGGGGGAGAAGAACACTCCTCTCTGGGCAGCCACACCACCACCTTCCTTGTGTCTCCTTGGCTCTGATTGGGTCATTTGCGCCTCCCTAAAAAAAATCCTGCAGCCGGGAAGGTCTGTCCCCTGGCTGGCCAGGCCTCAGCCACAGGCCCTGACAAAGCTCAGAGAAGGAACGCAGGGTGAGCTTCCCCAGAGCAAAAATCACTGTGGCTGCCAGGAAAGGGGCAGTGAGAGGTGTGCCCTGTGACCAGCTTCCCACGGCTGCCCCGGTGGTCCTGACCTAGGCTTCCCTCTGTTCAAGAAAAGCCAAGCGCCTGGGCCACGTGCAGTCCTGTCCCCTGCCCTGACACACACCCTCCGTCTTGCACCATCCTCAGTTGCGCCTTTTGCAGGAAACTGTCTACTGTCACCTGGAACCTGTTCTCCTAGCTCGACACATGCATGAGGGCCAGTCCCACGTGATGACCTGGGATTGGCTCTGAGGACGAGGGCACACACATGAAGCTTGGGATCCGGCTGCAGCTGCATGGCCACCCTGAAGGATGCTCCCTGGCTCATGATGGGCTCTGAAAGGACCCCTGGCCTTCAGCTAATGGGGCTGTGCAGACCAGCTCTGCCATCCCTGCCTATGGCGCTCACCACTGAAGCTCTCTGAGCCTCCAGTTTCTCATCCGCAAAATGGGGTTAGTAATTCCTTCTCTCAGGGCTAAGGGAAGTCACATGCGAATGCCAACCAATCTCCTGGAGCACAGGGCACTTTTGGTTGCTTTTCTTAGCTATTATGGACCAATACTAGTGTAAAAATACAATAAAATGAATAATAAAATAAAGTACGATAAAAGTTAAATTTAAGAAGGTACTCAGAATACCAGCTCCAGCGTTTCGTTATTGCAGCGTCCAGCGGCAGTGTAACCTCCTAAGTGCCTGCTCTCTGTCTCTGTGCCGGTCTCGGGGGCGAGCTGGTCACAAACACTTCCAACCCCAGAATGGACACACGGACCCCACACGGAGTAGCACTGCCCTGGAAGGATCCCCGCAGATGGCGGTGCAATTTCTGGCACATGCTCCTCCTTGTGTGATTATTATTTGACAGCTGACCTCTTTCCCCTCTGCATGCCAAGTTGTCACTGGAGTGTGGTCCTGTTGGCTGGTTGAATACCAAAATGAATACTTATGTGGGAAGCCGGGAGCCTCAGCAACCCCCTACTCAGGATGTCAGGAGCAGCGGTAGCAGACAGTCTCTCTGACCACGTAGGTCTGATCATTTTGTGGTGACAAAGCCCACTGATTGCTCTTCAATACCCATTCTTCTCTTCTGCCATAATAGAGATGTTGGTGGGAACATGGTTTCCCAACTAAAGACTACATTTCCCAGCCTCCCTAGCAGCTAGGCATGGTCATGTGATTAGGAGTTAGCCAATGAGGTATAAGAAGTGATTCCTAGTCTCTTGATTGGACTAAAGCAACTTTGGAGGTGAGAAAGAGAGAGAGAGAGAGAGATCTTCCATCCACTGCTTCACTTCTCAAATGCCCACAGCATTCAGGACTGGGCCAGGCTGAAGCCAGGAGCCAGGAACTCCATCTGAGTCTTCCACATGGGTGGCAGGGGCCCAAATACCTGGGCCATTGTCACTGCCTCCCGAACACATTAGCAGGAAGCTGGATCAGAAGTCGGAGTGGCTGGGACTGAGTGAGCCGGATTACGACTGTGAGGAGATGTGGCATCCCAAGCAGCAGATAAGCCGCTGCACCACGACACTCGCTGCAAATCTGCTCCCAGAAGCCTCACAGAAGCCCTTCGAGAGAGGGAGATGCTGTTGCCTACCCCCCACATTCTGCCCTCTGAGAACTGGGATTGGGGTGGCCAGGCAAGCAGAAGGTGCACAGGCCACAGAACTGAAGCTGCTCAGCCCACCCCCGACAGCCACTAATTGCACTGAGTGCCTACCGCATGCTGGGCCCTGAGCTAAGCGCTCGCCGGGCAGTGGGAAGGGAGCCCACGAGGGCCTGCCCCCGAAGCTTGCTGCCTGGGTGTGAGGAGACTCGGGTTAAGCATTTCATTCTACAGGTGATAGATAACTACATAAGTAACACTGGGATACAAGTCAGAGAGGACAAGAATTGTTGGGCCAAAGTCACGGAGAAGTTCAAGGTTGGGCGTGGGTACGGAGTCAGGGACAGAAGGCCTGTCACTGGGAGTGGGGCTGCACCTTTAGGGACTTGGGGAGGAGGAGAGGGAATGGGTTTCTCCAGCACGGAGCTTAGGAGCCTGGTCTGCACCTGCAGGCTGTCGCATGTTTACGGAGACACCTTGCGAGTGTGGCACCTCTGCCGGAACAGGCCTGAGACAAGATCCTCCCGTGGTCTGGGCTTTGCTCCAAGATGATTGCTTTGCAAATGTGTTGTTTAAAAAAGGAGCTGTGTCTTCAGCTATTAACAAAACAAAACGCCATCCCTCTCCTCAGCAGATAATGTTTTTTTTTTAGATAATTTTTTTTTTTTGCTATTGAGAAACTAGGAGCCCCCTCGCTGAGAGCTTGAAAGGGCCAGAGCTAGGGGCTGGGCCTCTTTCTCTTTTTGTCCACACAGCACCACGGGCCTGCTAGAAGTTTCTGGAAGCCGGTCTGCTTTATCATTTGGGGATGAATTTGTCTGGAAGTCTCCCACTGATAACCTGACTCCCGTGGCCCGGCGTGTCGTCATTCCCTAGGATTACTGGATTTGTGCTTGCAGCCCCCCACCCCCCAGCTCAGCAAGGGAGGAAGTGATGTGGGGGAGTGCGTTGCCCAAGGCTTATCAGTTTCAAGTTAAAGGAGCAAAGTTCTGTCTGTCTACCCACAGCTCAGCTGTCTGCTGCCAGCTTAGGGAGACTGTGTATCGTGGGTGAGCTTGGTCCTCCCCAGCCCTGAGGCTCAGGCTCTGTACAGACATCTGCTTCTGCTCCAGGAGCCAGTGGCGTCAGGGGCTGGGGACAGCCAGGGGCTATGACATGGTGGAATTAGACTCACCTGGCAATGCCTAGGTAGCCGTCCACCCTCCCTCTGTCCCCATGCCCCAGGCCTTCTCCTGCCCACTCCCTGCTCCCTCTCAGGCACCAGCCTTGGGGCCCAGCAGCCGAGAGATACAACATGGCCTCCCGCTCAGCCAGGCTGGGAGCTGCTCAGCCCCCAGGAAATCAATTTGTGGATGTCCCACCAGGCAGCAGCACTGAGCGAGAGCACATGCCCACTTCCCCTTCCCCCATATACGAACTGCACACCACACAAGACTCTAGTCTGTACCTAAGGGCGCGTCTCCTAGGACGCAGGTCAATGGGGGAATAAACAGGCTACACACGCACACAAATGCACACACACACACTTTTATGCACTCACACGCACATACACACGCACACCCATACATAACAGCAGTTTCATAAACGACAATTGTATGAACACATGTTAGCAGAGCAGAGAGGGTAGTCATCCACACCGCCACCCCCCCATTAGAGCAAAGGGAACAGAGAATATGGATGGGGAGAGGAGCAGTGAGAGAGAGGACAGAGAGAGGGAGGAGAGGGGGTGGTTGTGGGATGAGCCCAGGTTAGAGAAAGGCTCATGCCTCTCCCAGGTATCATTTCTTGTGATAATTGGACAGCCCCCCACTGTGCCTTCTAATGTGGGTTTTCTCTTGTGCCCTCAGCTATCACCCAGGCTACCTGGAGTGGAGCACAGTGGAGAAAAGGGAGAGGGGAAGAAGGCCCAGCCTGGTGCAGCCCAGCGGATTCTGGGCAGCTGACACTTGTGTGCTATCCCCCACCCCCCATACCCCCACCCCACTCTGGGGAATCCCCCAGAGAGCTCTGAAAACACCTGCACCCCAGCCCCACCCCAGAGGTTTTGCCTTAATAAGTTTACTTATGTTGAACCATCCCTATATCAGGATAAATCCCTCTTGGTCAGAGTGAATGAGCTTTTTGATGTGCTGTTGGATTCGATTAGGATTTTTGCATCAATGTTCATTGGGGATATTGATCTATAGTTCTCTTTGTTGTATCTTCTGGTTTTGGAATTAAGGTGATGCTGGCCTCCTAGAAGGAGTTTGGGAGGGATCCCTCCCTTTCAATTGTTTGGAAAGCTTAAGAAGGATTGGGATTAGTTCTTCTTTAAGTTTGGTAAAGTGCAGGAGTGAAGCCATCTGGTCCGGGCTTTTCTTTGTTGGGAGGGTCTTTATTACTGATTCAGTCTCCAACTTGGTTATTATATTAGCTTATTTAGGTTTTCTATGTTTTCATTTCGGTAGATTTTAAAAAATTTTTTATTTATTTATTTTTTTACAGGTAGAGCGGACAGTGTGAGAGAGAGACAGAGAGAAAGGTCTTCCTTTGCCGTTGGTTCACCCTCCAATTGCTGCTGCAGCCAGTGCACTGCAGGAGCCAGGTGCTTATCCTGGTCTCCCATGGGGTGCAGGGCCCAAGGACCTGGGCCATCGCCACTGCGCTCCCGGGCCACAGCAGAGAGCTGGCCAGGAAGAGGGGCAACCGGGACAGAATCCAGTGCCCCAACTGGGACTAGAACCCAGGGTGCCGGCGCCGCCAGGCGGAGGATTAGCCTATTGAGCCTATGTGTTCAGAAATCTATCATTTCTTCTAGGTTTTTCCAATTTGTTGTCATATAACTGTTTGTAGTAATTCCTGATGATTTTTTCATTTTTGTGAAAGCTGGTGTTACATCTTCTTTTTCATCTCTGATTTTATTAATTTGGGTCTTCTCTCCTGACCCTTTTTGATAGGTTGGTTGGGCCAATAGTTTATCAATTTTATTTATTTATTTTTTCAAAAAAAAAGCTCTTCATTTCATTGATTGTTTATGTGATTTTTAAAAATTTTTGATTTTGTTTGTTTCTTCTCTGATTTTTATTGTTTCTTTCTACTAATTTGGAGTTTTGTTTGTTCTTGTTTTTCTAGATTCTTGGTATGTATTGTTGGATCATTTATTTGATACCTTTCCAATTTCTTGATGGAGGCACTAATTGTTACAAACTTTCCTTTTAACACTGCTTTTGCTGTATCCCGTAAGTTCTGATATGTTGTGCTGTCATCTTCATTTGTTTCTAGGAAATATTTTGATCTCTTCTATGACTCACTGTTCACTCAGGAGCATGTTGTTCAGTCTCCATGTGTTTGCATGTTTTCTAGAGTTTCTTGTGTTGTTAATTTCCAGCTTTATTCCATTGTGGTCAGAAAAGATACATGGTACAAGTTCCATGTTTTGAATTTGTTGAGACTTATTTTTTTATTGAGACTTACTTTATTACCTATTATGGGGTATCCTAGAGAAAATTCCATGCACTGTTAGAAAGAATGTATTTTCTTTTCTTTTTTTTTTTTTTTTTTTTTGACAAGCAGAGTGGACAGTGGGAGAGAGAGACAGAGAGAAAGGTCTTCCTTTGCCGTTGGTTCACCCTCCAATGGCCCTGCAGTCGGTGCACTGCAGCCGGTGCACCGCGCTGATCCAAAGCCAGGAGCCAGGTGCTTTTTCCTGGTCTCCCATGGGGAGCAGGGCCCAAGCACTTGGGCCATCCTCCTCTGCACTCCCTGGCCACAGCAGAGAGCTGGCCTGGAAGAGGGGTAACAGGACAGAATCTGGCGCCCCAACCGGGACTAGAACCTGGTGTGCAGGTGCCGCAAGGAGGAAGATTAGCCTGTTGAGCTGCAGTCCCGGCCAGAAAGAATGTATTTTCTGTAGCTGTGGAATGAAATGTTCTATAGATATCAATTAGATCCATTTGGTCAAGAGTGTAGATTAGCTCTGTTGTTTGCTGATTTTTTGTCTAGTTGATCTGTCCATTGATGAAAGCAGGTGTTGAAGTCACCCATTACTATTTTATCAGGACATATGTTTCTCTTTAGCTCCATTAACATTTGCTTTAAAAAGCCAGGCACCTTGGCATTGGGTGCATATACATTTACCACAGTCCTATCTTTCTGTTGAATTGATGCTTTAATCACTACATAATGCTCTTCTTTGTCTCTTCTAATAGTTTGGTCTTAAAGTCTATTTTGTCTGATAATTGGGATGGCTACCCCGGTCATTTTTTATTTCTGTTTGCACCTAATATCTTCTTCTACCCTTTCACTTTCACTGTGTGTCTTTGTTGGTGAGATGTGTTTTTTTTTTTTTTTTGACAGGCAGAGTGGACAGTGAGAGAGAGAGACAGAGAGAAAGGTCTTCCTTTGCCGTTGGTTCACCCTCCAATGGCCGCCGCAGACGCGCGCGCTGCGGCCGGCGCACCGCGCTCATCTGATGGCAGGAGCCAGGAGCCAGGTGCTTTTCCTGGTCTCCCCATGGGGTGCAGGGCCCAAGCACCTGGGCCATCCTCCACTGCACTCCCGGGCCACAGCAGAGGGCTGGCCTGGAAGAGGGGCAACCGGGACAGAATCCGGAGCCCCGACCGGGACTAGAACCCGGTGTGCCGGCACCGCAAGGCGGAGGATTAGCCTGTTGAGCCACGGCGCCGGCCCGAGATGTGTTTCTTGTAGGCAGAAAATTGATGGGTCTTGTTTTTCAATCAGTTCAGCCAGTCTATACCTTTGATGGAAAATTTCAGGCTCTTTACATTCAAGGTTATTATTATTATTATTTTTTGACAGGCAGAGTTAGACAGTGAGAGAGAAACAGAGAGAAAGGTCTTGCCTCTGTTGGTTCACCCCACAAGTGGCCGCTACAGCTGGCGCACTGCGCTGATCTGAAGCCAGGAGCCAGGTGCTTCCTCCTGGTCTCCCACGCTGGTGCAGGGCCCAAGCACTTGGGCAATCCTCCACTGCACTCCTGGGCCACAGCATAGAGCTGGACTGGAAGAGGAGCAACCAGAACAGACTCTGGTGCCCCAACCGGGACTAGAACCTGGTGTGCCGGTGCCACAGATGGAGGATTAGCCTAGTGAGCCACAGTGCTGGCCTCAAGGTTATTATTGATAAGTAATGACTTGGTCCTGCTGTTTTGCCCATAAATGCTCCTATTTTTTGCTTTGGACCTCCTTTGTACTTTTAGGAGATTTTCTGCCTTCATATTTTTTTCATGATGTGGATTACCTTTCTCGGTTTCTGTGTGTAACACGTCCTTAAGTATCATTTGTAAGGCTGGCTGAGTGGTGACAAATTCCATTTCTGTTTGTTTTCGAAGGCCTTTATTTTACCTTCATTTATAAATGAGAGCATCACTGGGTACTGTGTTCTGGGTTAACAGCTTTTTCTTTTAGGACTTGGACTATGTTTCTGTCAATCTAATTAGAGTTCCTTTAAAGGTAATCTGGTGTTCCTCTCCTCTCCAAATGGCTGCAATGGCCGGGACTGGGCCAGGCCAAAGCCAGGAGCCAGGAGCCTCCTCCAGACCTCCTCATGGGTGCAGGAGCCCAAGCACTTGGGCCATCCTCCACTGCTTTCCCAGGCCATTAGCAGGGAGCCGGATTAGAAGTGGAATAGCCAGGACATGAACCGGTGCCGGCACTGCAGATGGTGGCTTAACCCACTATGCCACGGTGTTGGCCCCTTTTATCCCAATTTTTTAAATGTTTATTTATTGTAAGCTACTTGAAAGAGCGACAGGGAGAGAGAGGAGAGATCTTCTATTTGATTCACTCCACAAATGCCCACAATAGCCAGGGCTAGGCCAAGCCAAATCCAGAAGCCAGGAACTCCATCTGGTCTCCCACGTGGGTGGCAGGGGCCCAGGCTCTTGAGCCATCATCTGCTGCCTCCTTGGATGCATTAACAGGAAGCGGACTATAAGTGGAGTAGCCGGGACCCAAACCGGCTCTCCGATAGGGAATACGGGTGTCCCAGACAGCAGCCGAACCAGTGCTGCACCACAATGCTGCCACCTTTATCTCATTTTTGAAGCAACCCTCTTCAGCAAACGTCCGCGGGCCACCACGGGCAGGGACTGACCGTCGTGATCTTGGGACCGTCCCACCCAGTGCGGAATGTGCCCTCTGACCTCCAGCCTGCCCTGTGACCTTGACAAGGCTGGTCACGTCCTGTTGGAAGGGGTGTGGCTGGAAACTAGCTTGGAAGGCAGTGGGGGGGGGCACATGACTCACAGGATAATTGCTGCTTGCCACAGGTCCCCAGGGACTTTTGACTCACCTGTCTTGACTGAAAGAGATTAAGAGGCTTAAGAAAGAGGAAAAGAGGACCCGGTTGGCGACCAGGAGACATTCCCAGGCTATCAGAGCCAGCCCCAGGCCTGTTCTGCCAGACAAAGGGCAGGGAGACCCCACAGGCGCCCAAGTGTCTTCAAGCCGAGCCTGACAGTTGGACTTTTTGCAGCTTCCCAGTCCTGCTGGTAGCTGCTTGGGCCCCCTGAGGGCGTGGAAGAGCACAGAGGGGGCTGGGCAGCGAGGCCTGCTTTCCCCTGCACAGCCTCACGCAGCACCGCAGAGACCTCTGGGCCGCAGCTCTGCAGCCTGAGTTACCTGGAGATTTTTACTGGCTCCTGTCTGCCTGGTGTGAGAGCGGGTGTGACCTGGAGGGAACTGGATGCAAGCCCTGGATTCATCTGAATCAGGAGAGGGTGTGGAGGGGAGAAACAGCCCCGCAGCTGGGGAGAGCGGGCGCTCTCCCCTCCTCTGCCCTCCCTCCAGCGTCTCCATGAGCACCCCGCCTCGCCACCTTGCAGCCTGCCCCCGTGCCTTTGCACTCATTCTTCCTCGCTCCCCACTTCCACTCTGCAGACACCCCGCCTTCAAGCAGAGCTCCGTGAATAAGCTTCGTGCTTATTGAGGCCCTACTAAGTGCCGGGAACCGGGCTAAGCATTTTACGTGCGTTACTCCCTGAATGCGCAGAGCAGCCCATCAAGGTTGTACTGTGAGCACCCCACTTCAGAGATGAGGTAACTGAGGCTGGCACAGCCAGACACAGGGAGCTGTGATCGGCAGGGCTGGGTTCAAAACCAGGGCTGCCGACTCTGTACCCTGCGTCAGCCTCCAACACCATCTAGGAAGTAAAAGGCTCCGTGCACCCCAAGATGCAATTCACCAGCAGACTCCACTCAGGTTCCCTCTGCTCGCGTGTACGGCACCCCGGTCTGCATCTCGCTCCAGGGCTGCGATCATTGCTCCGCACAGGAATGGCCTGTGCAGAGCAGACTCAGTAAGTGTGACTAAAGGTGAAGGAATGAATGAAACAGGTAAATAACACAGCAGGAAGCCTGTGACAAACAGCAAAAGAGGGATCTGAGCAAAGGGCAAGGTGTTTGCAGCGGAAGGTGGTCATCTGTGGGGGGGGGGGGGATCGGGGAAGCCTTTCTGGGGGAGGGGAGGTGGCGTTAGGCCTGGGTGGGTGTGAGCCCTCGGTGTGAGGAGGAAGAGAGCAGGCATTCAGCTGAAGGGAGCCACCAGGAAAGGCCCTGGGGCCCACGCATGGGGAAGGCTTCGCTGTGGATTAGGGGAAACACAGCAGCAAGGCAGGGGAGCAGGAAAAGAGGGGTTCAGTGGAGGACACGGGTGTGATGGGATGAACTATGCCTGCTAAAACACTGACACAGTCCCGTGGCACAGCGTGTTAAGGCGACATCTGCATCCCATATGGGCACCGGTTTGTGTCCTGGCTGCTTCACTTCTGATCCAGCTCCCTACTAATGCTCCCGAGAAGGCAGTGGAAGATGGCCCAAGTGCTTGGGCCCAAGCACCCACGTGGGAGACCTGGAGGAAGCTCCTGGCTCCTGGCTTCGGATCGGTGCAGCTCCGGCCTTTCTGGACATTTGGGGAGTGAACCAGTGGATCTCTCTCTCTTTCTCTTTCTCTCTCACTGTAACTCTGCCTTTCAAATAAATAAACAAATCTTAAAAAAGGAAAGAGAGAAAAATAAAAGAAAGGAAGAAATCGTGGTGCAGCCCTCACCCCCTGTACCCGTGAGTGTGACCTTATTTGGAAATAGTCTTGGTAGTGTTAGGATGAGGGCAGCAGAGTGGACCCTAATCTGCCTGTGTCCTTATACAAAGGGGAAGTCTGGACACAGACGCTGCTACACACTGGGGGATAGCAAGGAGGGCAGCAAAGCCCCGGAAGCTGCCTGGGACAGGGCCCCCTCCTCACAGCCCTCAGCAGGGAGCAGCCCTGCCAACACGGGGGTCTGGGACTTCCAGAACCACCAGACCACAGGTCTCTGTTGTTTGTGACCTGCAGGTTGCGGTGCTGGTTACCATCTCCCTAGCAAACCAACACAGCTGGGGAGGGTCCCAGGTGCCCAGGGACCCCCACCTGCCTGCAGGAGAACCCGGGGAAAGACAAACAGGGGATAGCAGTGAGCTGGGCACAGCTCAGTCCTGGCCTCTGAGGAGTCCAGCTTTGCAAAGAGTGGGCAAGGCCACAGCTGGAGCAGTGAGGATGGCTCAAGGCAGCAACAGAACTCTTGCCCGGAGATACGCTTGTGGGGTCGTGACTAGATTGTAGCTTGGGACACCTGCATCCCATGTCAGAGTTCCTGATCTTGCTTCCTAGCCGGCACCCAAGCCAGCTTCCTGCCAGTGCGTACCCTGGGAAGCAGCAGATGATGGCACAAGACTGGGGTCCCTGAACCCCCCATAGGAGACCTGGGTTGAGTTCTAGGCTACCAGCTTCAGTCTAGCCCAGGCCTGGCTGCTATAGCCATTTGGGGGGGGGGGGTGATCCAGCAGATGGAAGATCTCACTCCATCTGTGTCTCTGACTCTGTCTCTCTGCCTTTCAAATAAAAAGAAAATTAAAAAATAAACAAGTAAAACTCCTGCCCTGCTCTGTTAGCAGGTGGGGGTGGGTTGTCAGATCAGGGGTTTGGTTCCAACCAACAAAACACAATTTTAACTCGGGCAAAAAGAGCGATTTGTTGGGCACATACAGTGAGACGTGAATAAAGGTTGAATGAGTGGAGAGAAGCTCACAGGTACTACACAAGTCAGAAAGACACACACTGAAGGTCAGAACAGAATGCTGGAGGCGGGAGGTGGTGCCCTTGGTCTCCTTGGGGCCTTGGAGAGCCGCCTCCTTGAAGGCAGCTCATGATGCAGAAGGAACGGCGGCCCAGGAGCCCAGAGCTCTGTAGACGGTGGCTGAAGCGCTGGGCCCTGGGCACACCTCCCCTGGAGAGTGAATTCTCAGGCAGAGAGCTGACTGGCTGGCTTTGCCCTGGGGGCAGGGCAGGGAAGGGGAGGGGAAGCAGCAAGAGATCCACAGGCCCCCTGCACAGGTGAGGACAGGAGCGAGAGGGCTCCCCATTAAGAAACCATGTGACTCAGAGCTGGAGTGAGTCACTGAGAAGACAGGCAGGGAGGAGACCGGCTCAGCTGGTGCCCAGGACAGGTGTCGGGGCGGGGGACAGGCATTGCTTCATCTGCAACAGCAGCCACAGCCCACACCCCACCCCTCCTGCTGGGGATTGCTCCACCCCTACCTCCATCTAGGAGCCACTATGGAAGCTGCTCTGGTCCTCATGGGTCAACCCACAGTGGTTCTGTTCCCAGCCTGGACCAACAATGGGACTCAAGCCTTCAGCCCAAACTCTCCCTCCTGAGTCTCTAAACGAGTTTGAACCATGTCCTCGGACTTGTCTAAATTTAGGACCCAGGGCTGGCATCGCGGTGCAGTGGCCCACATTCCACGTCAGAGTGCTGGTTCCAGTCCCTGCTACTCTGCTTCCAATCCAGCTGCCTGTTCCAGCACCCTGGAAGGCAGCAGACGGTGGCTCAGTGCTTGGGCCCTTGACACCAGTGGGAAACCTGGATGGCGTTCTGGGGCTCCTGGCTCAGCCCTGGCTGCTGTAGACATTTAGGGGTGAACCAGCAGATGGAAGACATCTCCCCGTTTGTCTCATGTTGCTCTCTATCTCTCTGCCGTTCAAGTAGATGAAAATCAATTAAGGGTGCCGGCACTGTGGCACAGGATAGGATAATAGTAGGATAAGCCTATGCTAGGGTGCCAGTATCCCACATGGGCACCGGTTCAAGTCCCGGATGCTGTTCTTCCAATCCAGCTCTCTGCTATGGCCTGGGGAAGCAGGGGAAGATGGCCCAAATATGGCCCAAGATGGCCCCTGCCCTTGTGTGGGAGACCCAGAAGAAGCTCCTGGCTTCGGATGGGCCAGCTCCTGCCATTGCAACCATTTGGGGAGTGAATCAGCACTCTGAATCTGTCTGTCTCTCCCTCTCTCTTGTCTGTAACTCTACCTCTCAAATAAAGAAATAAAAGAAAATCCTTTAAAAATCAATTTAAAAAATAAATTAAAAAAATTGAACTTAGGATCTTGCCCTCAGGGAGTTCAATATAAAGCAAGGGAGACAACTTACAAACATAGCTGGCATTTGGTGTGAGCATCCTTATCGGTGTTTCACGTGCTGTCATGCACCCGCACACACACACACACACACACACACACACGCCAATCGTATGTATGCACTCGGGTACAGGAGTGCGGATGAGACCGCGCCCAGGAAGAAGGGTACTGCAGGGAGAGGAGAGAGCTTGACAGTGAGTTTGGCCCTGCGCAACCACAGACCACAGCGTAGCAGACGCGATAGCGAGCAGGCAGGAAGGTGAGCAGCTGTTGGGCAGTGTGGAAGGCAGTGTGAACGTGACTCTCGGCCTGGGCAGCACGGGAGCTGGCCGGGGCTCGTCGGGCTGGCGGATGGTGGTGATGTGTGGATGTGAATCGGGGGCACGTTCTAAGGCGCTGGAGGAAGGAGCTTGTCCTGGAGCGAGGGCCGGGAGAGAGGCTGGGAGGGGAGTGAAGGGGGTGTGAGCAAAGGGCACAGCCCAAGCAAGGAGCGGCCCAGGAAGGTGAGCAAACAGGAAGTGAGCGCAAGTCCTTCCGGGGCAGGGCCGGACTCCTCCCCGTCCCTTTGAAGGGAGCCTGAAGGAGCCCGCAGGTCCACTTAAAGGAGCCTGAGGTGGACAGGGGCCGAATGAAAGCCAGCAGCTCTTCTCAGGCTCGGCCAAGAGTTGGGCGGGGACGTTCTAGTTTTTATGCCTAACTAAACTAAAATGGGTACTGTTGTTTCTCTCCTTTGTACTCAAGCCTATGCACACTGGCTTCCACTTAGCATGGTATTCCATTGTATGAATGTATCAACGTTTATTTAACCAATCTCTTATTGATCAACCTTTGGTTTTTTTCCAATTTGTTTCTTTTTAAAAATTTGTTTTTATTTATTTGAGACACACAGAGAGACACAGATCTTGCATCTGCTGATTCACTCCCCAAACGTCCACAGCAGCCAAGGCTGGGATAGGCCAAAACAACGAGCCTGGAACTCAGGCTGGGTCTCCCACATGAGTGGTGGGGATCCAAGTACTGGCACCGTGGCCTGTTGCTTTCCAGGGTGCACATTAGCAGGGCTCTGGAATCAGAAGCAAGAGCCCCGAGGACAGGAGATGGGTGCTGAGCTCCGACAGGCAAGCAGAAAGGGCACGAGTCCTCCCTTCCTGCCCTTTGTGCTGCAGGAGCTCACTGCAGATTGGATGGTGTCCATCCACACTGGACAGGGCAGGCGAGTTGCTCAGTCCACTAGTTCAAGTGCAACCTCTATGGGAAACACGTTCATAAACACACCTAGAAATAATATTTAACCAGATATCTGGGCATCTCACAACTATCAATTCCACATAAGCCAGGTTTACGTGACGTGTTGCCTTCCATGATGTGCGTCACCAGTTCCCAGGAAACAAACATACACCTTTAGGTAACCCCAAAGGAGCAATCAGGTGCTGCTGCTTCCAACCAGGATAGAGCAATAGGAACAAATTCATATTCCTGTCTTAAACAACTGAAAATCTGAACAAAATCTGAACAATGATATTAAAACATTGATGACAACTAATACAAAGAAAAGAAACAATCAAGGTGAGCTCTATGATTTTTCCAGCTTACTACCCGAAAACAGCTTCCAGGCTGCAGAACATAGCAGGGTGTCCAAACACAACCTAGTCGTCTTCTTACACCGAGACAACAGAGCTCAGGATAGGGAAGGCCAGTGTGATTAGATTCGGGGCAGAGCACTGGAAAGAAGAGCTGCACTGAGATGTATAAGGAAGTTTCTGGTCTGGTTGTCAGCTGAGTGCTGAAGGTGCATGCAGGTATGGGAAAGAGCAGCAGAAGAGCCAGTCAGACTCAGAGTGGGTCAGCAATGTGTTTCACTGGCACGAGAGTAGCAAACAGAGCCCTCAACAGAGCAGTAAAGTCAGTCCTAGCGCCAAGGTTGTTCCGGGCAGGCCAGCAGACCTTAATATCAACCACATACTTTCAAGTGAATCAGCTGTATCCTAGAACAAAGCCTAAAGATATTTAAAGGAACACAAACAGCTCTGGAGCCCACAGTGTAAGCTCATAGTGCCTTACAGCAATACTAGGCACACAAAGAAGCAGGGAAACATAGTTGAAAACATCCAGACGAGGAAACAACAGAGCCAGAAATGACACCAGCGATAGAGTAACAGGTGTTAGGACGGCACTGTACATACATGTCATGTGTTCCAGAATGTGGCAGGGAGCCCAAGTGTACTGACTAAAGACAAGGAACACAAAAAGACCCAAAGAGAATCCATAGAGAGAGATGAAAATTACAATGTCTCAAATAAGAAATAAACTGCATGGGAGTAACACATTTAAACACTGCAGGAAAAAAATTAGTGAACTTGCAAGTACAGTCATACACACTGTCTATCCAAAATGGAAGACAAAGAAAAAATAAACAGAGTATCAGCAATTTGTGGGGCAATATCCTGTGGTCTCATATGTGTACCATTTGCTTCCTAAGAGGAGAAGAGAGAAAGGGTTGGGACAGAAAATACCAGAAGGAGTAATAGCCACAATTTCTGAATTCGGTGAAACTATAAACCTACAAATTGAAGAAACTTAATGCATTCCAATCAGAAGAAATATGAAGGAACCGCAAGGAACATCACATCTGTGATAAAAAAAAAAGTCTGTAAGAGCAGCTGCAGAAGAGACAGCACTCAAGGGGGAATGATGAGAATGACAGCAGCCTTCCATTAAACAGCAAATCAGAAGACAGTGAAAGGGAAAAAAATCTGTCAACTTACACCCAGAGAAAATTTATATTTAGAACAATACTCTCTGTAATTTAAAAAATTAAAATTTAATTAAGAAATCATTTTAAAGGGACAGTCATTTGGCCTAGTGGTTGAGTTGCCTCACTGAGGATCCCCACAACAGAAGGCAGAGTGCCTGGGTTTGAGTCCTGGCTCCATTCCTGATGCCAGCTTCCTGCTAGTGCAGACTGTGGAGATGAAAATGTTCCCAGAAATCCACGGTTAGACTTCTACTGGTCACATGCCTACCGCGCAGCCCAGCCACCTGGCAAAGATAAATGGAATGACCTTAACAGCTTACCCCAAAGTGACTCATGTCCTAGGGCTGGGCACATGGCAGCCTCACACATGAACAAAGAAGAGGAAAATGACTGCTGGGCAGGTGTGGACCTTCTGTGCTGCCCAGGGCTTCGGAGAGTTGGCCTGGGAGTGGGGTTTGTCTTTGGGCTCTGGCCAGCAGTCATGAGGAATGTCCAAGGAAATGGGCTTCACCTCCAGGCTGAGACCCCATTAGGAAAGACTCAATGTGCTGCTATTGATTTGTGGGAGTGTTTGTGCTTTCTTCTCCACAGGACTAAAAATTATCCAGACATTGTATTCGGTGAGTAAAGGATACGTTTCTTATAGTTCTTGTTTTATTTTAAAAAGTCACACATGCGGTCACTTTCCTAGCACTTCCAGTGTGCCAGGCACTTTCCCAAATGCCTCCTGCGCGGTGGGTCCTGGGGGCCTCACAATAACATAAGGGGGGTGTTACCATGGTTGCCGTCTACAGAGAACACAGAGGCACAAGAGATTGGAAGCCAGTCTGGGCCTGAGATCACGCTTGGAATGTGAATTCAAGGTGGCTCCGTGTCACTCACACAGTCTGTTAATCAACAGATCCTAAAAGCACAAACCAAACAAGCAAACTTGTTTGGGTTCGTTTGATGCTGCTGCTGTGACAAATCAGTTACCAATTGGTGGCTCTGGGGGACAATGTTTCCAGCCCTCCCAGCTCCTTCAGGCCCCTAGCACGTGGGGGCTCACAACTCCTTCCTGCAGCTCCAAAGCCTGCTCTCTCCTCTCTGCTCCCCTGGCTCCCCCGATGTTTTTAAATTTTTATTAATTAAATTATTTGAAAGACAGAATGACAGAGAGAGGGAAAGACAGAGAGATCTTCCATCCACTGATTCACTCTCCAAATACATGCAGCAGCCGGGGCTGGGCCAGGCTGGAGCCAGGAGCCAGGAACTCCAGCCAGGTCTCCCACATGGGTGTCAGGAACCTGAGCCCTTGGACCACCATTCCCTGCCTCCCAGGTGCATCAGCAGGGAGCTGGATGGGAAACACGGAGTAGCTGGAACTCAAACGAGGCGTTCCAGTGGGGGATGTGCGTATCCCACACGGGAGCCTGGGCTCGGCGGTGCTTGCCCGCGGCTCCCATCTAAGAACCTTTGAGACTAGGTTGTCCCCGCAGGTAGGAAAATCTTCCCGTCTCAGAATCACTAATTTAATTACATTTGAAAGCTCATCTTTCTTTAAAAGTGTCCAGAGATGCGGACGTTGGCATCTTTGAGGGGCCGTTACTGAGACCACCATGACGTCTACCCTGGAAAGGTTAAAACAGGTCTCTGCTAACCGGGAGCCCACCAGGCAGATGGAAGGGGTGGGGGCCTGAGCCCTTCCCTAACTCCTTCCCACCTGCAGCTGGGGGAGGGCGAGGAGCAGGGAGAGAGCCCTGGGGGCAGAGCGGCTGGCTCCCAGGCAGGTGCTGCTCCCGGCTAGGCAGGGCTGGCCTTCTGGACCCTTGTTGGGGGCTTTACTTTCCCAGGAGAAAACTGACCGCAGGACAGCTGCCTGAAAACATCAAGAATGAGGCGGGCACTGTCAACGTGGGCTTCCCGTCTCTCCCACAAGACCCTCTGCCATTGCTTTCTTTTCTTCTTCTTCTTCTTCTTTTTTTTAAGATTTATTTTCATTTATTTGAAAGACAGAGTTACAGAATAGCCGCAACAGCTTAGCAGAGAGCTGGATCGGAAGTGGAGCAGCCGGGACTAGAACCGGCGCCCATATGGGATGCTGGCGCTAGAGGCCAGGGCATTAACCCGCTGAGACAAAGCGCCGCCCCTTTTTTTCTTCTTTTTAAGAAGATGTATTTAGGCCGGCGCCGTAGCTCAACAGGCTAATCCTCCGCCTTGCGGCGCCGGCACACTGGGTTCTAGTCCCGGTCGGGGCGCCGGATTCTGTCCCGGTTGCCCCTCTTCCAGGCCAGCCCTCTGCCCTCTGCTGTGGCCCAGGAGTGCAGTGGAGGATGGCCCAAGTGCTTGGGTCCTGCACCCTATGGGAGACCAGGAAAAGCACCTGGCTCCTGCCATCGGATGAGCGCGGTGCGCCGGCCGCAGCGCGCCGTCCGCGGCAGCCATTGGAGGGTGAACCAAAGGCAAAGGAAGACCTTTCTCTCTGTCTCTCTCTCTCACTGTCCACTCTGCCTGTCAAAAAATAAAAAAATAAAAAATAATTAAAAAAAAAGATGTATTTATTTTTTATTTGAAAGACATAGTTACAGAGAGGAGACAGAGATCTTCCATCCACTGATTCACTCCCCGAATGGCTACACCAGGGCTGGGCCAGGGGTCCGAGTGCTTGGGTCATTTTCTACTGCCTTCCCCGAAGCATTAGCAGGGAGCTGGATCGGAAGTGGGGCAGCTGGGACTTGAACCTATGCTATAGGAAGCCGGCAATGCAGTCAGTGGCTTAACCTGCTGCACCACAGCGCCGACTCTCTTGCAGGGCCGGCCCTGGGAAGCGTGTGGTAAGGCCCCTGCGGGAGAGGCCGGCAGGGCGGCAGCAAGAGGCTCCAGCAGCCCGGCTTCAGCGTCCCCTGCGTACAGCGGGGTCCCTGGGCGAGAGCAGAGGCTGCGCAGGGGCTAGCAAGCCATGGGGAGGGCAGCAGCCCCCTGGTGCTTTCCTCTGAGCAGCTCGGCCTGGCTTCTCCTCCACCTGCTCTCCTTCACAGGCATGGGCAGGGCTGGGGGAAGCAGGGGGAGCCCCAGGAGGCCTGGCGGGAGCCCTGAGCCCTCCACGGCCTGCCATCTGTCTGGGGAACAGGCATGGCCGCGGAGTGCCCACAGGAGGCCGGACACACCCGCGAAGCATGGGCTGCCTCGTGAATCCTGCTTCTGCAGAGAGCAGTCCGGCCGGATCTCACCTGCAGGAGCAGCCACAGCACGGAGCTGCCAAAGGCGCCCGCAGCGAGAGGCAGCTCCCCGTGGCGAGCCTCCTCCTGGAGGCATTACTGAGTTTCTCTTGCTGCCAGCAAGTTTCCTCTTCACTGCCTTGACAAACACAAACTGTCAAACACGAGTTCAGGTCTGCGCCTCGCCTGCGAGCACAGCTGGGGCCCGCGCACGCAGCTGCCAGCTCCAGGAGGCTTTATTTTCATAGCAACCCACTCCTTTCTTGACAACAGCAGCCTGGAGCCAAGCTCCAGGGTGACAGGTATGGCGGGGGATTTGCTGCAGCGGCTTCTGTCCCATCCCCCGTCTCCCCTGCCCCAGGAGCACCACCTGGGTGTGTTCGCGGCTCCCATGAGCCCCAGCAGAGCCAATCTCCCCACCTCTGACTGGGTCTTCTGCAGAACCCAGCCTGGCCTCAGCTCCTGGACGTTTCCCTCTGGGGAATGCAGGCTGCCCTCTGGAGCCAAGTCAGGAAGATGGGATTAAAGGGTGGGCGTGGTGTTCCTTGCACCAGTGAGCAAGGGTGGCCCCAGCCTTCTTCTCACCCAGTTTCTGTCCCTGGAGCTGGGTATCCAAGGCAGAGCGTACCCTCCTGGCAAGTGAGGGCCCTGGGAAACTATGACCAAGAGCAACCATGTCTTTTTTTTTTTTTAAATGCATCTTTTATTTATTTGAAAGGCAGAGTTAGAGAGAGAGAGAGAGAGAGAGAGATCGTCCATCTGCTGGTTCTCTCCCCAAAAAGCCACAACAGCTGGGGCTAGGTCAGACGGAGCCAAGAGCTTCTTCCAGGTCTCCCACTGGGTGCAGGGGCCAAAGTCCTCAGGCTGGCCTCACTTTCCCAGGTGCATTAGCAGGGAGCTGGAGCAGAAGTGGAGCAGCTGGGACTCGAACTGGTGCCTATGTGGGATGCCAGTGCCACAGGCAGCAGCTTACCCACTGTACCACAGCACCGGTCCCAACTCTGTCTTCTGTTAGATAAGGAAACCGAGGCCCAGAATTGTGGGGACCCATGGATAGGCCTGCCATGGGACCCCCCCCATGCTGGGCTTGGCTTATAGCAGTAATGCGGATGTAGCAGCTGATTGAACTTTCCATCTAGCTGAGGATCGTGGTAAACAACAAGATGGCGTTGATGCCCTGCTCACTGCGTGACTCCAGCTGATTGATATAGCCACTGCGTGTCTCCACAGCTGAGCATGATCAAGTGCCGGATTGGAGAACTCTGTGCATGGACTGTGATTGAATGACTATGATTGGTTGAATTCGGTATATAAGCAGACCGCGGGAGAAGGAGCGCGCACGCCAGCTTTCCCCCTTAAGGAATGTGCGCGCCATCTCTCCCCCTTCTCCTGGTCCCCCACTCTTTTTCCTACTCCTTCTAAAAGTCTACTGAAGACCGATTAACTGCGAGCAGCATCGTTCCTTTTGCGGCCGAAGGAGCGACACAGAATAGCACAAGGACCTGCTCCAACTCAGACTGTGGGTGGGCGGCGGGACCAGGAGCAGAACCAGAGACTCGCCCAAGAGAAACTGGCCAAACCAGATGGCAGCCTCCACCCCCAGCACCACCCCTCCGCACGGGCACAGGCAGCAAGTGGCCATTCTGTGACACGGTCTCACCAGAGTGCCCACTGCACCCTCTGCCCATAGGGATGCTGGCGCCACAGGCCGTGGCTTTAACCACTGCACAGACACATAGTCACGGCAAACTTGGCACTCACTCACCGATGACGTCAGTAAGTACTTGGGCTGCGGGCCTCGGTTTACACAGTCACAGGTAGGCTTGGGGAGCTTCCATCACTTGCCAGGATGCAAAGAGAGAGAGTCAGGACTGGTATTCGACCTAGGAGACCCTGTGCCTGTTTAGACAAGACCTGCCCCTGGTCTCCTCCCTCTGGCATCTTCCCCCCGGGGCCGTCTCTGCAGGCAGCAGGTGTACTTTGTGGCAGGAGAAGGTCTAGGGCTGTGAAGCCAGGAACTAGAACTCCATCCAGGACTTCCATGTGGGTGGCAGAGGTCCAGGCACTTGGGCCATTGCCTGCTGCTTTCCCAGGCGCATTAGCAGGGAGCTGGATCAGAAGTAGAGCACCGGTCCTCATATGGGATACTGGCGGCATTGCAGGAGGCAACTCACCAAGTTATGTCACAGTGCTGGCCCCGGGGAGTTCCATTCAGAGGAAGTCCCGGTGGCCTCCTCTCCCCCTGGGTCTGGAAAAACTGGCAGAGGCCCAGGAGATGTGGGAGTCCCCCCTCCCCCCTTCCGTGTACCCTCTTCACTGCACCTGGCACGGCCTGGAACGGTTTTGTTTATGTTTAATTTATTCCCTGACACTTCTCTCTCCAGTAAACAGGGCGCTCTAAGAGCAGGGCCTTGGCCCTGTCCCCAGCACCTAGCACAGCACCTAGCACAGAGTGGGCAAACAAGAAGATTCCTTAAACCAATGAGGAGCAGACTTGTAGATGGTCAGAGCAAAACTCAGTACCTGATGGAGCGGGTGTTTGATGCAGTGGTTAAAAATCCACTTGGAATGCCCACCTCTCATATTGCAGTGCCTGGGTTTGAGTCCTGGCCCTGTTTCCTGCAAAAGTCCACCCTGGGAGGCAGCAGGTGGGCATTCGGGGGAGTGAACAAGTGGAAGGGAGTTCTCTGTCTCCTCTCAAATAAGTAAAATTTAAAAAGAAAGAATTAAAATTTAGTGAAAGATATTCCAAGTGCTTGGGCCCCTGTCGCTCACTTGGGAGACCTGGATGGAGTTCTGGGCTCCTGGTTTTGGCCCAGGTCAGCCTCGGCTGTTTTGGCTATTTGGGAAATTAAACAGTAGGTGGAAGCTTTCTCTCTCTCTCTCTCTCTCTCTCTCTCTTTCTCTCTCTCATTTTGCCTTTCAAATAAGTAAATAAATAAATTAAAGACAATTTTCATTTGAAAGTCAGAACTGCAGAGAAAGAGAGAGAGCGAGCTTCCCTCTGCTGGTTCACTCCCCAAATGGCCATAATAACCGGGGCTTGACCAGGCTGAGCCAGGAGCTTCTTCTGAGTCTCCTACGTGGTGCAGGGGCCCAAACGCTTGGGCCATTTTCCACTGCATTCCCAGGTGCATTAGCAGGGAGCTGGATCGGAAGTGGAGCAGCTGGGACAAAACCCAGGGCCCATAGGGATGCTGGCGCCACAGGCCGTGGCTCTAACCTGCTGCATCACAGTGCTGGCCCCTAAAACAAGATGTTAAAAAAAAGACTTGAGCACCTGCCTTATGGAGCAGTACTGAGAGGTCAGGGGGGCAGGCAATGAGCATACGAAGCTCTTATGAATGTGGGCTTTGGGTACGTCCTGCACACAGGACCTGAAGCAGTATCAGATAAACGAATGAACAAATGACGATGAATGAGAGAATGAAGATGGAGGGGACCTTCAGGATCAGCACAAATACTGGGAGACAGAAGGTAAGTGGCCCGGACTCCTTGCAGCTCCCCACCCCCTGCCAGCTCCAGTGCTGTCGCAAGTCCAACCTGGGGGAGTCCCTGCCCCAGCCCGCAGCCCATAGGTGCCCTCAGCGCCCTGTGGACAGCCCTCGCCCTCACTGAAGTGCCAAAGCTGAAGGTGAGTCACCCTCCCCTCACAGGAAGGGTAGACTTTGGAGCCTCTTAGCCCGAGGGCTGTGGAGCCTGGAGGAGTCACCAGCGCCCCACCCCCACCCCCAGTCCTCACATTGCAGAATTCTGCACGGGTCTGTGTCTTGGCCCCCTGCCGCCTCCTAGGCTGACCTGCTGGCCCTGGTACCACTTCTGCTCAGCTCGCTGGGGCCCAGACCCGTGCAGCCACTGTCTGGAGCTGAGTGTCCCCAGCCTTTTAGCTCCCTCTCCCTCCTGTCCTGCCTGCCTTCCCTTGCAACACGCCCCAGGCTCCTCTGGAAGATGGAGGCTGGGCGAAGGGGGTCATCCCAGGGCGGGGGGGAGGTGTCACTGGCTGGCCACCAGTCTTCCTGTGCGCTCTGTCCCTTCCTCTCCCTCCACGTGATGTGTGCCTTGTGCTTCCCAGGAAACCCCGCTGAATTGGATTTGCTCCCATTCCCTCTCTCCCCGGAAGTCCTTTCCTCCCTCAAACTCAGTTACCTGCCTATTGGCGAGCACAGATATTTAATAGAGATGAAATAACCAGATAAATTGACAGAGTGGCAAAGGAACTGGAACGAACATCCCGGGAGATTGTATTTTCCACTCCCTCCTCCACAAGCCAGCGGCCCCTCTGGCTTCCTGTGGCTGCCCAGAGCCAGGCGGGGCCGGGTGCTGCCCAGGCCAGCACCCAGGAAGGAGGAGTCTGCGTTCCAGATCACAGGGCAGCGTGCGTGAACAGCCTGGCAGGCTGTGGGGCGGGGAGAGGAGTTGTGCGGGCTACACACTTCCTGAGTGGGAGCAGGACGGCTGGAGGGGGACGGCAGACGTCAGACCCCGTCATGGTTCCCGCACACCTGCATGGCTTAGTAAGTTTCTGCTCCTGGGACATACAGAGGCTCAGGCACGGTCAACCCACAGCTAACCGGGGCAGGTTTGGTCTTGCTCAAGGCTCTCTTCAAAGTATCCAACTTGAGTCCTAGCTTGTCAACAACAGCTCCTATCGTCACCTCCAAGTTACAGCCAAAGTCACGGTAACCTGCCCAAGGTCACTCAGCTTGGCAAACGAGGACTCCAGTCCAGCCCCTGGCTCCTCCTAAGTCCAGCAAGATCTGGTTCCCTGAGATAAAACAGGCAAAAAAGGGGCCGTGACTGTGTGACGGAGCCCTAGCAAGGCAGGTGCAGGGAGCCCCCAGGAGACGAGCATCGAGATGGAACATCCGTCCGCCTCCCCTGCCTGGCCTTCCCCTCCCACTCCCCCCAGAGGCTGGGTTTGTGCTCATCCAGTGCACACCGCACGGAAGCCTGGCACCTGACGGCTCCGAAGACGCTCTCAGTTCTGCTCTCCATGCACCCAACTTGGAAACTTCCAGAAGAGGGCTCTGACTGGCCTGCTGGGTGAGGGCTGGCTCCTGACCAGTGTGCAGGGGCAGGGGACGATAGTGGCTTCCGTTCAGATTCTTGGTAAGGGTGGTGGAAGAAGGATCCCACGTCCCTGAGAAAGTTCTCCAAATCCAGGCCTCCCTGGCGCTGGGGGCCAGGTCCTCGGGGTCTCACAGGGCAGTGGGGATGGGGCAGGAAGGAGGTGGGGGTGAGCAGGGCTGGGAGGAAAAGTCAGCATTGCAGCCTGCACAGTAGGGGTCCCCGAAGAAGGCTGAGAGTAGGGGTGATAAACTGGATCCCCAGGTCAAAGGTCAGGAGGCCACAGGGGTCTAAGTAATGAATTAATGAGACACACACACACACACACAGAGCACATTGCTATCTGCCAGGGGCTGAAGCTGGAAGCCTGGAACTCAATCCCATTCTCCCACAAGAGCGGCAGGAACCCAACTCCCCGCGCCATCACTGCTGCCTCGCCGGGTCTGCATCAGCAGAGAGCTGGGGGCCGGAGCCGGAGCTGGGCGTCAGCCCTGCAGGCAGAGTCCTGGGAGCAAGCGTCACGACCCGTGTCTTAACCACTGGCCAAACGCCATCCCCTGCTCCGAGGCCTGCTGGGAATTCCTCCTCTTATTCCTCCCTGCTTGAACTGGAAGCTCAAGATCACCCCAAAACTTAGCTGAGATGACAGTCGTCACTTACGATTCTCACAGTTTCCAGGGGTCGGGATTGGGTGCTGCTCGCCCGGGCAGTAGCAGCTGGAGTCTCTTGTTGGAACGGCAGCCTACCCTGGCCGGGACGGGGCCCCGGGAGGCCTCTGCACTCTCGTGTCTGCTGCAGAGACTGGGGGCTGCAGCAGCGGGGCTCCGGTCCTCTCTCTGCACTGTCACGTGGCCTCTCCACGTGGCCTCCTCCGCTGTGGCTTCAGGGTCCCCAGCCCTCTTCCACGTGGGCCCAGGGCTACCGAGGCGATCAGCAGGTCTGCTTGCCTGTCCGGATCTTGTCTCCGAAGCCTGCCTCACGTCCTCGGCGCTCGACTGACTGAGGCAACCCCAAAGGTGCACCCGGGTTCTGGGAGCTGCAGCACACCCACGTCTCCACAGAGCACAGCTGGGCTACGCGGCGCTTTGGCCATCTCTGGAAAACGCCAGGTGCCCTGCCCTCCTGCACTGCACCTCGGTTCAGAAACAGGAGGGGCATCTGGGCTGACGTGGTGGTTTTGCCCCAGCCTCTGCATTGCCGTAACTCCAACCACGCAGAACACAGGAGCGCCAGGCCCTCCCTTCCCCTGCTCCCAGGAGAAATCCTCGCTGGCCAGTTTGGCGTCCAGCCCCAGAGCCTTCCCCTCGACACTTACAAACATGTGTCCAAGCACGGATGTGCCGGGAATTTCCCAGCAGCCCCCGGGCCCGCTGTCCAGCCTGCCCTCCTGGTGCCCTGGGCCCTGATCAGCAGCAACGGGCACCTTTCCTTTCAGGCTCCCAGGTGGGCCTGGCAGGTGGGGAGCAGCAGGGGGAGCCGGGGTAGGGGGAGGAAGGGGGTGAGGGTGTTGATTCCCCCAGCTCCCTCGCCAGCTGTCCAGTGTGACTGTGTCCCTCCACAGAGGCCCTCTGCACTGTTCTGTCCCTGTGTCCAGCAGGTGGCCCTGGAGCCCCCCGTGTTAAGTGTCCTAGGGTACAGCACCGTGACAGGTGCTTCCCCTGAAGGCTGCCCACAACTCTATAAATACCCCTTTTCTTGAACTCTCGTCAAATTACCCAGTACAAGTGTGCCCTGACTGACACACGCTTAGAGTATTGTGCAGTGTGTTTTATTTAGCCATGAGGCCGTGCCATGAGTAAGCTCCACCTAGTTGCCGGCTACGCTCAGGTGCACCATCCAGAATGCGCATGCTCCTCCCCTGTTGATGGACACACAGGATGCTGCCAACTCTTCCCCCTTCACAAGTATGGACACGAGGAACACGTCCCACACATCTGTCTAAACTGTGCTGCACTGGGAGGAAGCATGCCTGAGACCATTTTAAGATTAAGAGTGGGTTCTAGAGGCTGGCACTATGGAACAGGGGGTAAAGCCGCTGTGGGCAGTGCCAGCAACCCATATGGGTGCCAGTTCAGGTCCTGGCTGCTCCACTTCCAATTCAGCTCTCTGCTGTGGCCTGGGAAAGCAGTGGACGATGGCCCAAGTGCTTGGGCCCCTGCACCCAAGTGGGAGACCCAGAAGTTCCTGGCTTCAGATCAGCACAGCTCCGGCTATTGCAGCCAACTGGGGAGTGAACTAGCAGATGGAAGACCTCTCTCTCTCTCTCTCTCTCTCTCTCTCTCTCTCTCTCTCTCTTGCTCTCTCGCTCTCTCGCTCTCTCGCTCTCTCTCTGTGCCTCTCCTTCTCTCTGGGTAACTGTGACTTTCAAATAAATAAATAAATCTTAAAAAACAAAACCAAAGAGTGGGTTCTAGAGCCACAGTTCCCTGGATTCAAGTCCTGCTTCCTCTACTAATGGCCATGTGACCATGGGTGTATTTAACCCTCTGGAACATTCCTTCCTCTTTCATAAAAAGGTGACAACACCTTTTCACAGGGCTGTTGGGAGGGGCAGTCTCACCAGGTAAACCATGCATCACAGCCAGCACACTGGGCCTCTCTCGATTCCATGTGCAGCCGTGAGTGGTGTGCCTACCTTCCCAGCTGAGTGCTTGTGAGGACTAAATCTCATAGGGGTGTAGAGATGAAGTGAAGTAATCCGAGGAAGGCTCTTAGGACTGCGCCTGCCCCCTGCAAAGTGCTCCGTAAACATTAGCTCTTGTTGTATTGTCCATAATCTCTTCCAAGTTTGATATTTTATTACAGATATTAAGATGGCTATAAGCTTTAAAACAGTTATATTTTTTGTTGATTATGGTTCTTAACAATGGAAAATATTTTCGCAGAGTAATCTAGGCAGAAGATTTGACTTAAGTAGACCCTTTAGGCACAGAAATGTACCTAGAAATACAGCTGATTAATTTGTTCCTTGTTATTTCCTGTTGGGGAAATTAGCCACAGTTCTTTCCTGAGCTGTAGTGCAGAGCCTGGGGGCTTGTGGGGGCATGGGATGGATGCCTAGGATGCTCGTCCCCGTGTAGAAGCACCCAGATTTCTGTTCGTCTCCATCTGCTCTCTGTGCCAACGTCTGAGTAGATTTGTCCCTTTCATCTGCCTCACCACTGCTGTAAGCGCTGCAGAGCACGGGGAGGGCAAGTGCCCTGTCTGGGGTCCCCTATAAATGGTGTACTGGATTTGGGGTCTCAGGGGCAGCCTGAGCTACCAGGTGAACCAGGTGAAGCGTCTCTGGTGGCTTCAGAATGAACATCTAGGGGCCAGCGCTGTGCCACTGTCTGTGACGCTGGCATCCCATATCAGAGCACAGGTCCAAGTCCCAGCTGCTCCGCTTCCAATCCGGCTCCCTGCTAATGCGCCTGGGGAAGCAGCAGAAGGTGGCCCAAGTACTTATGTCCCTGCCACCTAAGTGGGAAACCTGGATGGAATTCCTAGCCCTGGCTATTGTGGTCATTTTGAGGTCAACCAGCAGGTAAAAGATCTCCCCTGAAATACTCTCGCCACTCTACCTTTCAAACAAATAAACAAATGTTTAAATTTTTTTTAAATGAGCATCCACAGGGCTGGGTATTCCCAGTGGTTAGAAGCACCTGTGAGTCTCAGAGCTGCCATCTCTGCCAGAGAACTGCCAGCTTTTACTGAGTAATGACAATGGAGCAAGAGACCTACAAACACATTGCTTAATGCTCACGTCAGCACCCAGGCTGCCACAGAGCCGCGTTGCCTCCTGGAGAACCTGACATCCGGATCTGGGCCCCCAGCTCGGGGGTCCTGCCCAGGGAACTTCCCCAGGCAGCGGCAGGCACGAGGGTTTGCAGTTCCACTGCCCACTGGGGTAAAGCGGCTGAGACGGGCATCTCACCGCGTGCGGCTGCCGGTTCCGAGCAAGGATGGGGGAGGGGGCAGGAGGAGAGGGGGTGCTTTTCCTGCCAGGCCCCCTCTCCACCCCTCCCTGTTCCTGGCACTCGGAGGCGGGTGCTCTGGGCTTCTGTTTGTCCTGAAAAATGGGCCAGGCCAGGAGGCGCTCTGCTTGGCACACACGTGGAATGTGATCCGTCCAGCTCAGCCCCCGGCTCACAGGAGCGGCTCTCCTCGCAGCTGGTTTCGGTAGTTCTCAAACTCCGGAGAACCTCAGACAGCGGAGCAGGCAGCTTGCTAAGAAGGCAGGTTCCCAGGCCTGACTCCTGCGCCTCGGACCCTGTGGATGAGACTGCACATCCCAGAAGCACCATCCGCGTCAACATCACAAGCCTGCGGCCAGCGCTCGCCAAAACCAGCCCTCTCGCAATGTGTTTAGAAGCTCCATGGCATCGCTGGGACATTGGGAAATTTCATGGAAAAAAAATCTCATTTCTGGTCAGCCCCGCAGCTACGTTAGTTCCACTGGGCAGTAAGAGGCCACCTTAAAATGGCTAAGGTGGTGGTTTTTATGCCATGTGCATCTTACCACAATAATTATAATAATAATAATAAAAAGATGTATTTCATGCATGCATGAGCGATTGAATGGACAGTGCCTGCTGCTGGGAGTGCAGCTCATATGCGGCAGAGGTAAAGTTCAAGGGTGGAAGCCTTGCAGTAGGGCTTTGCCCTTCCTGGGGTGGCCTTGCTCCTCCACGCTCCTGGGCTCCTGCGAGCATTGAAGAGCTCCTCTGAGTGAGCACTAGCGCACCCCATTCGGTACTGTGTGCAGCCCTGGCCTCTACGCTTCCCAGCCACACGCCTGACGCCAGTGCCTCTGCGTGTCCTGAGCGTCGTCTCGTCTCACACCCTGCCCGCTTCAAGCACATCAGAGCTGAATGGAAATGCAAGTTGTGCTGTGCCCACACTCAGGTCCTGCTGGGGAATTTGGGTCTTGATGGGTGGAGGAATACACAGTAGTAATTCCACCATGGCCGGCGTGCCTACGCCCCGTCAGCCACTGTGCTGAGCCTCTCCTTAAGTCATCTTCTGCTTCCTGCTTCCAGGAGCCTTCCTAAGTAGACCAGTTCCCCCTCTTTATACCTGAGGCCGAGAGCCTCAGTCACTGGCGCCAAACTACATTGTTAAAAAGTGGAAGCAATGTGGCACACTAGGTTGGTCCTCCACCTGCAGCGCCGGTTTTCCATATGGGCACTGGTTCTAGTCCTGGTTGCTCCTCTTCCAGTCCAGCTCTCTGCTGTGGCCCGGGAAGGCAGTGGAGGATGGCCCAGGTCCTTGGGTCCCTGCAACCGCATGGGAGACCAGGAAGAAGCATCTGGCTCCTGGCTTTGGATCCGCGCATCTCCGGCCGTTGCAGATATTGGGGGAGTGAGCCAACGGAGGGAAGACCTTTTTCTCTGTCTCCCTCTCTCTCAGTGTCTGTAACTCTACCTGTCAAATAAATAAAGTCTTTAAAAAAAAAAAAAGTGGAGGCAAGACAAGCATCTGACTCCTTTGACTCCAAAGGCCGCCCTGCTTCCCAGTCACTCATTCATTCATTCATTCATTCATCCAGGGGCAGGTGACCAAGCCCTGCCCCCGGGGTCTCACAGCATGTGAGGCTGGGAAGGACACAAGTGCACAGATGACTTCCCAGCAGAGGGTTGTGGGTGAGCCAGGGAAGGAGAGGAGAGGCCCTGCCGGGAGCTCAGGGCAGCTCATGTTGAGGCCCAGGTGGGTTTGAAAAGCTGCAGCTGGTTTTGACTGCCTGGAGAGCTAGGGGGAGGGAGAGCTACCTCCGGAGGTGATTGGGTGGTTGACAACGGAGCTCACAAATCATGTGATGGAGCTGGAAGTCACCCCCCGGGCAGCAGGGAGCCATGGAAGAGTGTAAGCAGAGCAGTGATGGGACCGGATGGGACCGGATTCGCAGTGACCTTGTCCTCGGAGTCTATAAACACTCTGGGAGACTCACCAGGCAGCTCTGCTGCAAGCTGGTTTCACACCTCCCCTGCCCTGTTCATTCTGCACCCACATGCGTGCATTAGGGGTCTTTATTGTAGGTTGGGGACCCTGGAAACGCTTCGAAGTGATTTGCATGGGGATGGGGGGTGGTGGCTTACTGGGGAGAAGGTGGAAGAAGCAGGACTGGGATGGGGAAAGGCTGAACTGGGAGCCACAGACGTCCCTGAGCTCCTGGGGAGCTCAGAAGCAGGGACGTCCCATTCACCTGCCACTGTATGTATGTGGTTGGGGGTGGCACGTTGGTGGCACATGGCTTTGGACTCAGCTGTGAGCAGACAGCAGGTGGCACTCCCTGCGGCTGGGGTGGAGAGCCTGGGTCCCAGGGCTTCTGTGCGGGGCAGCACAGCATCCAGGGCAGCCTGCGTGGCTCAGATCTCCACACAAACAAGTCTCGACAGAGCACAGGCTGTTTCCCAGCGCATGCCCTCACCTGCTTCTGCGGGAACCAGCCCACTGCCCTGTTCCCCTCCAGCACTTCAGCACATGGGCTGGGACATGATTCCCACCATTGCCCCCTTTCCTCGTCCTCTGCCGGAGACTGCCTCATCACCAGGCATGATCACTGCACCTGCTGAATTCCACCCTCCCACCGCAATCTGGCTCCCTACAGGACCCAACACAGCTGCACAGTCTTCTGTGGCCAAATGGGGGGAGGACCCCCTCCCTTGTGACACAGGCCCCTAGAGGAGCCCCCAGAGAACTCCCGAGCCTCAGTTGGCAGGGGTAGCTCATTGGCTTAGCCCCTGCTGGGCTGAGGAGTTGTGGTTCTCAACCCCAGCTTCCCAGTAGACTTCTGGGGGAAAATTGTGAAAAAGTAGCAGCGTCCAGGCCCCATTCCCAGCACAGTGCATTCAGACACAGAGAGTGGGCCCTGGCACTGTGCATTTTTTTAAAGACCTATTTATTTATGTGACAGAGTTACAAAGAGAGAAGGACAGACAGAGCAAAAGAGATCTCCCCATCCACTGGTTCACTCCCCACATGGCTGCAATGGCCAGGGCTGAGCCAAGTTGGAGCCAGGAGCCAAAAGCTAGGCACCAGGAACCCCATCTGGGTCTCCCGCATGCCCTCACCTGCAGGGGCCCGAATTGGGCCATCTTCACTGCTTTCCCAGGTGCATTAGCAGGGAGCTGGATCGGAAGTGGGGCAGCCAGAAGCTGAACTGGCACCCACACGGGATCCGGCATCCCAGGCAGCAGCTGTGCCGCTGTGCCACAGCGCCGGTATGGTCTCCATCGTTAGTGAGGAAGGGCAGCTGCAGAGTTTGGAGGACAGAGACGGTCTGGGGAGAGCTGCAAGGCCTGACTTGGTGGAGCTTGGGTTGACCACTGCCACCTCATAGGACTGCCACCTTGCCCTCTAGGTGACCCTGGAGGTCATTGCAAGTCCTAGGGAGCAAACAACATCATTAAGATAACCTGAGGCCTTATCAGACTGCTTATCTGTCTCTTATGAATGTTACTATTCTTGGGAAGGTCCAGGTGCACACGGATGAGCCACAGGCCACCTGTGTCTATAAAATCTTTTTGCTCCTGTCTCGTGGTGGGGTTGGAGGGAGAATCCCAGCATCTCACAGCCACCCAAGACCACACTTCTCTTTGGACCTTCTACCTCTGACAGCCAGTCCCCATACAAGTTTTTCCCAAAACACCAAGTCTAGAGACGAAGAGAGTAGAAAAGAGAAAGGTGATTCAGAGGGAGAAAGACGGGTGCAGTCAGGGTTAAGGCAGTGCCAGGGAAACTTGGAGCAATCACCACGGAACTAACGAGATGCTCACTCCTGGGCCTCACCTCGGGGATCCAGGTGGCTGAGTGCAGTGGGGGAGGGGAGGTGCCCAGGTGACCCTGGCGATTCCAGTGAGCAGGCAATGCTGAGGGCCAGAGCTCCAGGCCATGTCGCAGCCTCCTGCCTGGGAGCCCCACCAAGCAGGTGTCCAGGTGCCTCCACCCAATGTTGATGAGCCAGCCCGCTTCCCACCACCTGGACCCCGGAGTGAGGTCTTGAGCAACACCAATTTCCATCCCATCTGGACTTGATCACCGACACACCCAGCCTCCCTCGGGGCAGTGTTGCGCGGAGCTTCGGGAAGGCTGGGGAGCTGGATAGACTTGGCAACTTTTATTTTATTTATTTTAAAGATAGAGTTACAGAGAGGTAGAGACAGAGAGAGGTTCAGCGCTGGCCCCAGTAGTCATGACTTCTGTCCCTAGGGGACTCTAGGGTCCTTGACTGTCACCCCTCCCACCAAGCTGCACTGGCACATGGCTTACCCAGCTGGGCATTTTCTCCTATAGGTTTTCTTCTTTTTATTTCTTTTGTTTTAATATTTATTTATTTATTTGAAAGGCAAAGTTACAAAGAGGCAGAGGCAGAGGCATAGAGAGAGAGAGAGGTCTTCCATCCACTGGTTCATTCTCCAATTGGCCGCAACAGTTGGAGCTGTGCCGATCTGAAGCCAGGGGCCAGGAGCTTCTTCCGGGTCTCCCACATGGGTGCAGGAGCCCAAGGCCTTGGGCCATCTTCTACTGCTTTCCCAGGCCATAGCAGAGGGCTGGATCGGAAGTGGAGCTGCCGGGACTCAAACTGGCGCCCATATGGGATGCCGGCACTGGGGTGGCAGCTTTACGTACACCACAATGCCAGTCCCTGGGTTTTCTTTTCCCAAAAAGAAGCTAGCTGGGGCTGGCATTAAGCTGCCACTTGTGATGTCAGCAGTCCTCGTCAGAGTGCACAGTTCCAGCCCTGGTCACTCCGCTTCCTATGCAGCTCCCTGCTAACGCACCTAGGAAGGCAGAAGATGACCCAAGTACCTGGGCCCCTGCCACCCTTGTGGGAGACCCAGATGGCCCCCAGCTTCAGCCTGGCTCAGCCCTGGATGTTTCTGTCATATGGGAAATGAACCAACATATGGAAGATTTCTCTTCCTGTCTCTCCCTCTCCCCTTCTCTCTCCCTCTCCCCTCTCTCTGTTGCTCTGCCTTCCAAATAAATAAATAAATCTTAGACATATAAATGAATAATAAAAATAATTGGAAAGGAAATGGCATTTATTCCTAAAGGTCAATGTAATATGTGGTTGGTTCCTTCTCCCCTCCAGCATATAAAATAGAAAGTGAAAAACCACCCTCAGAGGTGACACCTGTTGAGAAAGAGTAAGGCAGCCCCAGTAGCCCGGGGCTGGCCCAGTTCTCAGCCAGGCCCTGGCATTCCATGAACATAGCCGGCTTCACAGAGCACCAACATCCGCCAAGGTCGCTGTGGCTGTGAAGGTCCAGACAATGGCGAGACCGTTCTGTGGCCATGTCTGAACCCAGATGAAGAAAATGCACAGCCCTAACCACAGACATCCCTAATCATCCAGCATGGATGCTTGGCACAGGGGTTAAGGCATGGTTTGGAATGCCTGGGTTTGAGTCCCTGCTCCACTCCCTGTCCCAGCTTTCTGCTGAGCTACACCCTCAAGTATTTAGGTCCCTGCCACTCATATGGGAGACCCATATCAAGTACAAGTTCCTGGCTTTAGCCTGCCCCCATGCCTGTTGCATGCATTTGGGAAGTGAACTAGAGGATGGGAGAGCGCTCTCTCTCTCTCTCTCTTCTACATAAAAAAGAAATAAACTTTAAAAAAATTAAGCACAGATTCCCAAGGTAGGGCCTCAGAATTAAGATCCAGGAATCTGAATTTTAAAAACATTACCAGGGCAGGCGCTGTGTCGCAGTGGGTTCAGCATTGCTGGCGTCGTCTATCAGAGTGTCTGAGTCAAGTCTTGGTTACTCTGCTTCCCATCCAGCTTCCTGCTGATGTGCCTGGGAGACAGCAGGTAAGGGTTGGGGTATTTGGGTTCCTGCCACCCACACAGGAGACCTAGATAGAGTTCTGAGCTCCTGGCTTCTGCCTGGCTCAACCTTGGCTGTTGTGGTCATTTGGGGAGTGAACCAGTGGGTTGAAGATTCTCCCTCTCTCTCTCTCTCTGTTTCTCTGTCAGTGTTTCTCTCTGTGTGTCACTCTGCCTTTGAAATAAATGAATTTTTTTTTAAATCACCAATCCCCCCTCTCCTGGCTAACGAGCGTCACACTTGCTCAGGTGCTCACAGACAGCCCTGCTCCCCAGCTATGCCCCCCCCGAGTCCTGCTGCAAGTCCTCCCTGATTACAGGAAGCCAACATCACGGGACCCTGGCGGTCTTTGAAGGAGCAGTGTGCACAGCAGAGACTTCGGAATGGATCCTTCCCACGTGTTTTCTATGCCAGAGCTATTTTTCTGTTTATAACAGGGAGCACACTATACTTCTATTTTGTATTTTTTATTAGTTATTTCTTAGGAATGCTACCATTTTAAACTGCAGCATTTTTATTGTTTGTTTTTCATAATTTATTTATTTAGATAAGTATTTGAAAGGCAGAGTTATGGAAAGAGAGGGAGAGAGATATCTTCCAGCTGCTAGTTCACTCTCCAAATGGCTGCAACAACCCAGGCTGAAGCCAGGAGCCAGGAGTTTTAGCCGGGTCTCCCATGTGGGTGCAGGGACCCGAGTCCTTGGGCCATCCTCTGTTGCTTTCCCAGGCGCATTGGTAGGGAGCTGGATTGGAAGCAGAGCAGCTGGGACTTGAACCAATGCCCATATGGGATGCTACAGCGCTGCCCCCTGATGGCCCCGGTTCCTTGTTCTGAGCCTATGCTGTAGACTCACTCCAAGCACCTTTTTTTTTTTTTAAGATTTATTTTATTTATTTGAAAGAGTTACAGAGAGGTAGAGCCAGAGAGAGAGAGAGAGAGAGAGAGAGGTCTTCCATTCACTCCCCAAATGGTTGCGGTTGCAATGGCCAGAGTTGAGCTTATACTAAGCCAGGAGTCAGGAGCTTACTCTGGGTCTCCCACATGGGTGCAGAGGCCCAAGCACTTGGGCCATCCTCTACTGCTTTCCCAGGCCATAGCAGTGAGCTATGGAAGTGGAGCAGCTGGGACTTGAACCAGTGCCCATAGGAGATGCTGGCGCTGCAGGCCAGGGCTTTAATCCACTGCGCCACAGCGCTGGCCCCTCCCACCACTTTCTAATGGTGGATCACTACGTGCTCCTTCGCTCCCTTTGAGCGCAGGCTGTTGGCCTGAGTTCTGAGTCATGGGCTGTTGACTTTCTTCAGCCGATTCTGAGCAGGATCGTCGGTTTGCCAGGCTTTGGATGTGGGGAAGCCACGGGTGAGGGTGGAGTCACATTCTCCACGGGGCAGGGCCCAGGGACTCTCAGGTGTGGCAGGAAAAGTGGCCACAAATGCAGAGCCAGGCCTTCAAAGCAGGTTCTTCCCCCAACCCCCAAGTGTTATCAGCCACCCAGAGAGCAGGGGTGTGGGTCACATCTGGCTCTCAGCTTTCAGAACAGGCACTGCCCTGTGGGGGAGTCCACTGGGGATGTGAGAAACCACCTGGCAGACCGACTGCCAGAGGAAGAAGATTCTCCAGGATGGTAGCGCCAACAAAATCCCGACACCGCAAGGGTAGTTTAGCTCCGGGGAAGAGCTCAACACAAGTGGGATAACCCAGCACCAAGCACCCAGCCTCATTCAGCTCAGGGCTGCTCCGAGTCCTGAGCGCAGAAGTCTGGGGAGGCTCTGAAATTCTGCCTGTCTCCCAAGCTCCCAGGAGACACAGAGGGAGCTGCTGCCCGGGCCTCGCCACGCCCTCGCATCTGGCTCCAGCGAATCTGCCTCAAGCCTGGCCAACAGGAGCGGAGGGAGTGATGAGCAAGTGACAGATGGAGGCCTCGCTCCCATCCCTTCCAGGGATGCCACGCCGTGGCTGGGGAGACGCCCTGCTCAGCAGCCTTGCCCCTGCTCAGGTGCAGCTGAGAGTTTGCAGCCACCTGTCCATCTGTCCCCTGCAAGTCCCCTCCCATCTGCACCCTCTCACAGCGGTCCTGCTCAGCCAGCTGCTGGGGCCTTCGAGGACAGAGACTGGACCGCAGAGGGCTGGGCTGCTGGTTAAGGCACCAGCTGGATGCTGGAATTCCATGTCAGAGTGCCTGGTTTCTTCCCAAGCTGTGCTCCTGATTCCAATCTCTTGCTAATGTGCACCCTGGGAGGCAGCAGGTGGTGTTTCACCCTTGTGGGATACCTGGATGGAATTCCTGGCTCCCAGCTTCAGCACAGCCCAACTCCAACAGTTCTGGGCATTTGGAGAATGAAACAGTAGATGGGAATGTGCTCTCTCTCTCTCTCTCTCTCTCTCTCTCTCTCTTTTTGTCTCTCATAGAAATTAAATTCTTAAAAAGGATTTATTTAATTATTTGAAAGGCAGAGTTACAGAGAAAAAGGAAAAGAGACAGAGAGAGAGAGAGAGAGAGAGAGATCTTTCATCCGCTGGTTCACTCCCCCAAAAGGCTGCAACAGCTGGGACTAGGCCAGGCTAAAACCAGGAGCTTCTTCCGGGTCTCCCATGTGGGTGGCAGGGGCCCAGGGACTTGGGCCATCCTCCACTGCTTTCCCAGATGCACTACCAGGGAGCTGGATGGGAACTGGGGCAGCCAGGGCTGAAACTGGCGATCAGATGGGCTGCTGGTGCTGCAGGCTACAGCTTAACCCATTGCACAGTACTGACTCCATAAATTAATTAAAAAAAAAAAAAAATACTGGGCCAGGGGGGCCGACGTTCCCGAGCCCAGGAGGTGCTGGGAGAGCCTGAGCTCCTCCTAGGTGACTTGTGGTTGCAGCACCGTGCGCCTCTGCAGAGTCTCTGGGCTGAGACATGGGGCTGTGTGGGGCTGCCTGGGGTGATCCAGAACAGGGTAGACAGGTGAGGCTGGCCACCAGGGGCTGTTGACAGTTCCCCAGCGAGACCTCCAAGGGCAGGGACTGGGGACAGCTGCCACTGCACTCAGACCCCCAGGGCTCCAGCCTACACGGCCTGGACTCCACCCTGGGGTCAGGTCTGGGGGCCCCGGGCTATGGCGCTCTGGGTGTGGACACAGAGGTGCACAGATGTCTCCCGTGGACATCTCCGTCACAAGGCAACTCCTGGAGGCCCCGGGGACAGACTAGCAGGGTTGCCAGGGGCCAGTGTCTCCTGGGCCAAACCAGAATCTTCCCGGGCAGCAAACAGGCCAGGTTCTAGGGTCACAGTGGTCCGGGTGGGATCTCTGAGCCCGCCATTTGCTGAGTGCCCTGAGAAAAACCCCGTAACCTCTCTGGGCTTCACAGGCTGCCTCTTCCCCTCTCAGCATCCCCGAAGGCTCCAATCTCCTCCTCTGTTCTTTGAGGGCCTGGGGACAGCCTGCCTCTGCCCAGCCTGCATATTTAGTTGATTTATGGCTCCCTGGGTGACCTCCCCTGGGCTCACTCCATCCACCCTCTGGGGAGGGGACTCCCGCCCTCCCCCACCCCTGTGGGCATCTCTGGGTGGTGCAGTCCCTTGCTCCTGGATAGGCACTCAGCCTCAAGGGGGTGGGGACTCGGTGACCTCAGCCCAGGGTCTATGGGGGAATCCCATTGACACCTGTGGGCCTCTCAGCCCAGCTGTGGGATTCAGGGACCCAGCTGGGTTGGGGCGGCTGTCTCAGAGGGGCCCCTCCAGCCTGAGGACCCCGGAGCACATGCGGGGGAGGCCACATGGGAGCCTGGCCTCCCCCACACTGGCCACGTGCCCCTGATGCCTGAGCTGCCTTCCGGCTGTTCTCAAGGCTCCCTAAGGCAGCTGCTGGGCCCCAGCTGACCCCTCCAGGACCTTGCCCAGGGTGCCCCATGGCAGCCCGGCGGCCAGCCTCAGAAGCCTCCCTTCCTGGAGTTTCCCTGAGAGCTACTGCTCCAGAAATTTGCTTCTCTGCCTTCCCTATGGGCTGGGTGCTAGTGGGTGCCCCTGTGAGCAGGTGAAAATACTGTATGGCCACTTAAATTTCAGTGTCAGATCAGTGTGTCCCATACAGCATTTGAGGCATACTTGTGCTTAAAAAGGATTCGTTAACTGTTTATCTAAATTCAAATTTAACAGGCTGGCTGCCTGGCAGCCCTGGCCCCACCTTGTTTTTTTTTTTTTTTTTTTTTTTTAATTCTAAGAATGTCCCTCTTTTTCTGGGCTCCTTATCTCTGGGGAGACATTTAGCAGTAAGGGTGGGGCCAGCTTTGTGGCTCAGGGGGTAAAGCCACTGCCTGCAGTGCCAACATCCCATATGGCCGCCAGTTCCAGTCCCGGCTGCTCCACTTCCGATCCAGCTCTCTGCTATGGCCTGGGAAAGCAGCAGAAGAGGCCCAAAATGCTCGGACCCTCTGCACCCGCGTGGGAGACCTGGAGGAAGCTCCCAGCTCCTGGTTTTGGCCTGGCCCAGTCCTGGCTGTAGCAGTCATTTGGGAAGTGAACCAGTGGATGGAAGACCTCTCTCTCTCTGCCTCTGCTTATCTCTCTAACTCCACGCTTCAAATAAATAAATAAATAAATATTAAGAAGGGGGGGGAGAAGAAGGAAAAAGAAATAGGGCACCTGGAAGGCACTGGGGGTTTTCCTGTTATTGCGAATATTAATCTGGTTTTGAAACTCTGGAACAATGCTAATCTTAGCAAGCGTTTCTTAAACTAAGCTTTTTATTAGCTACATATTTCAGAGTCATCTGTATCTATTGTAACGAAACCTCTGGTGGGTCACTTCATTCTCTGTTTTTCTTTCCCAGTTTTGTTAGACATGTGTGTTTAGGAACGCTGCATCCGCATCAAGCCACTTTATTTTTTCCTAATTGTCAAGCCTGTTGAAGGGAAAATATCCATTCACCTTTCACTTCTGCTGCTTTTAAGAGAAGCCCACACACCAGCACACAGTTTCCTTTTCGGGCTGGCTCCCTGGGGAGCCACGGAGAGCCTGGTGAGCTCTCCTGGAAGGTGAGGAGTGGAGACCCAAACCTGCAGGCCAGGGGCAGCGGGGGCTTCCCATGAGTGTTCCTGGGGTTCTCAGGACGTATCCCTCAGTGCCTTCTTTTGCTCCTTTTCTCTACAAGAATGGGAATAACAGCGTTCCGACGTCCAGGGTGGCAGGGGTGTGGTGGGGTAGGTTAGGGCTTCTCTGGGACACATTCCAAATGCATTTTAGGCAGAGGGTGGGCCCTGGCTGTCACCTGGCTCCTGCGAGGCCCAGCCTCTCCTCGAGGTCGCTGGGAAGGAGGCCTTGGGAACTGGCCCTGTCTGGCAGCACCTGGCAAGGGACCAGCTTGGGGCCCTGCCCGGCGCTGCAGGCCACCGCCTCCCAGCCGCCCAGCTGCTCCGGGAAGCTCAGGGGCGGGGCGGTGTCTGATGCAGGCAGTGCCGCCGGCCGGCCCTGCAACCTCCCAGCAGCCAGCCCCTCCTCCCGCCCTCTGCCTCTCCCCACCCAGCCCTGCCAGGATTCCTGAGGACTTGGTCAGGGTGCCTTGATGAAGCAAGGCTGCCACACGCCCACAGCCAGAAGCTGCCCACCTGGTCCCCGGGACGGTGACACAGGGTAGGTGACACAGGGCCATCTCCGAGGAGCATTTAGGCAGCCAGCAGCCTTAATGGCACTCACTCCTTACCTACCTTCACCCAACACTGGCTGGGAAAGCAATGCCTCTCCTACTCTCCCACCCTTCCTCTCCCCCTCCCTCTCTGCCCCACCCCCTCCCTGCCCCTCCCTCTCCCCTCCTCCTATTATTAAGAAGTCCAGTGGTTAAACTCTTAGACTGAGATTGAGCAATTCAAATCCTGACTCTCCCACCTACTAGGTTGGGCCAGTCGCCCTCTCTAGCCTCAGTTTTCTCATCTGTGAAAGGGGGTAAGAATTAGACTTTTATGTCTTTCTTGTGAGGCTATTGGAGCATTAAATCATACACTGTTTAGAAAAACACCTGACTCAGTGCGGGACAAGAGCTGTTTTCGACTCTCCGGGTGTCCTCCGGGAGTCATCAGCGTTTGGCTCCAACAGTGGGCAGCACCAAGGGGACTACCTACGCCACTGAAGCTGTGGGCCTCCTGCTCTGCTCTGGGGCCCCCGGGACACAACCTGGAAGCACTGGCATGGATTTCTGTGCTTTGAGCGCTCTTCTTGCACTTGGGGGAAATCCCACATTGGATGCCTATGCCTCCCCAAGGGAGAAACCAAGAGGCCAGGTTCCCAGCGGCCTCAGTGGTGGGGACAGGCCCCTGCCCAGGCTCCCGCATCAGAGATACCCAGGTGGAAGCTTGCACTGTAAGCAGATGGCAGGCACCTCGAGAGGAGCGCTTCCTTGCTGTCCTGCACTTTCCCATAGGAGCTGATGTGGGGTGACTTGTGTCCACCCCCCGGAGAGATCTGTTGGTGTCCTGTGTCCCAGGATCTCAGAATGTCAGCTTTTTTAGAAATAGGGTCTTTGCAGATGATCAAGTTAGGATGAGGGCAGTAGAGTGGACCCTAATCTATGTCCTTATAAAAAGGAAATCTGGATGCAGAAGACAGACCCCTCCCGCCACACACAGGGAGCAACTACGTGAAGAGGAAGGCAGAGATCAGCGTGATGCTTCCCCACACGGAGGGACAGCCAGGATGGCAGCAAAGCCCCAGGAGCCACGAGAGGGGCCGGGGACAGGGCCTCCTCCTCCCAGCCCTCAGCAGGGACCAGCCCTGCTGATGCTGATACGCTGGTCTGGGACTTTGGCCTCCCTGACTGTGAGATAACAGATCCATGTTGTTGAGCCACCCAGAGTGTCACACTGTGTTAGCGCCACAAGAGCAGAGACGCCCCTGGCAGGGAGGGTCCTGTGCAAGCAGGGGGCTGTGTCTGTGTTATCCACCGGCACACAGCTGGTGCGTGAGGGCTGCGTGTGCAGTACACGGATATCTTCCTCACCATCCATTGTGCAGGAGGTGGAGCACAAAGAGAGGCCCAAGGCTCCAAGGTCCCACGCTTCTTGTCCTGCCAGTGGGATCTCAGCTGTGGTCCCGGTGGGGCTGTGCCGGCCACTGACTCTGCAGAGCCCAGCCGCTGCGCTGGGGCCCTCGGAGCTGGGTGGGCGGTGGGCTGAGGTGGATGGCCGTGCAGCCTGGTGACGCTGGTCCTGCACGAGAACTGAACGGCTGGGAGCAATCCTAGCGCAGCTCTTCCATGTGACAGCACAAAGCCCACGAGACCCCGGGAGGTTTCAGGAGCTCTCTGACCTCCGCCCTTTCCACCATGGGCACAAACACCCAGAGGACCTCAGGCTGGGAGAGCCACCTGCTGTTGGGCCTAACCAACCCCCCTGTCTCTCGCTCCCCTCTCCCACTTAGCAGGGGCACACTGAGGAGGGATCCAGGGGTGCGCAGTGCCTCGGAATTCTGCAGAGAAAGAATTCTGCCTGTGGCCAACACAGTGGTCCTCAGTACTCCCCAGCCTCATTTCTTTCAGGCCTTGCCTAATTTCTCTGTGGCAATGGCCTGATGTGGAGGAAAAGGATCCCCCACTTGGCTGTCCCAGTGTGATTAGGTGGGGGATCTCCTCTTGTTTGGACTCCGAGTGTGTGAGTGCACATATGTGAGTGTGTAACAGCATACGTGTGATGTGCGAGTCCGTGGATGCATTCCAGTGTGTGAGCATATACATGTGAGTGTGAGTGTGTGTGTGCACGTGTGTAGTGCAGGAAGCCGGGTGGCCTATGGGGGCGTCTCTCGGTCTTCCTGCACAGAGCAGATCACAACGAGGAGCGAGGCTGCCCAGATGGGTCGCTGGGAGTCCAGGCCCGGGCCTGGCAGGGTGCAGCCCACAGGCCCCACGGGGGCTGGCCTGGGAATGGGCCTCCTTTGTGTTGGCGAACGTGAGCCTCCTGGATTCCACATGGGGCCGGGCGTGTCCCTCACAGAGGGCCCTTTGTGCCTGGGAGAAGGCTGGCCTTGTTTGCTCTGGCGGCCTTCCAGGCCCTGCCCGCCGCCCGCCGGAGCTCCCCACCTTTCCTCCGCAGCTGTGCCCCGCTTCCTCACGGGGCGCGGCCGCGGGGGCCGAGGCCTGGGCTGTGCCCGGAGCATGACCCTGCGAGCCCCGCTGGCACGGCGAGGAGAGGGCACCGGGCCTGGCGCACGCCCACCAGGGACAGCGGCGAAGCCCGTCTCACGCTGCGTACGGGGAGAGCCCGACGCCAGCGACAACCGCAGCAGTTCCTGGTCCTTTAAAAGCGGAATTAGCAAAGCTCCTGCGAGCAGCCTCAGCCTGCCAGGGGCCTCCTCCCCGCTCCCGGCTCCCGGCGTGAGCCCCTGGCACCTTCTGCCGAGAGTTAATTACATGTCGTGTGGAAGACTCAGAGCTTCCTGCAGGAGACGGGCTGGAACCCCGGGCTGCCTCCCCGGCGGCGGCGGCGGCGTGAAGGCCCGGCTCCCGCAGCTGGGCGGGGATCGTGACAAAGCACAAGCGGAAGGCGCTATTTCAGGGCGCAGCGCCGGCCTGGGGGGGTGGGGGGACGCACAGGGCTCCGCAGCCGCGGCTCCTCTGACGGCTGCCCTCGTGTTCCGTGCCCGTTTTCGGTCTCGGGATGGCTCCTGGTTCCTCCTCAGCGGCTGTGCGCCAAGTCCGGAAGAAGCAACAAGTGTGGACGGGTACCTTGGACGCTTGCCTCTGTGCGGGGCTTCCACCTGGGATGAGGTGGCTGATTGCACAGCTGCCCTTGGCCTTGACAAGTCACGGCGTCTCCCAGCTGGCAGGGCCCTGGCTGCCAATCCCCGCCCGGAGCGAGGCGCACCTGCACCTCCATGGAGAACCTCCTACGGTCCCTGGAGACTGCCTCCTCAGGCAGACTGCGAGGTTGTGACACGATTGATTCTCAACTGAGCGAATAGGGAACCCTCCCTTTTCAAGGGGGGCAGGCCTAGGGGTGGGCTGCTGTCCGGTTTCCGGTCCCTTCCTTCACTCTGAACTAGCCGGTGCGGACTCTGTAATTGCTAGGCGCCTACACGGTAAGAAGCACCAGCTGCTGGCACTTTGAATCTTGGATACCAAAATAAAACACAAGGATGCATTTTCTGTTGTTTTGCATAACTTTGCAACTTATCCTAGGTACCACCAAGAACTGACATTATAAAAAAGAAAAACGGTGGGGGCAGGCGTTATGGTGCAGGGGGTTAAGCCGCTGCTTGTGCTGTTTGCATCTGACACTGGAGCGCTGTTTCAGGGCCTACCTGCTCCACTTCTGACCCAGCTTCCTCCTAAAGCATCCTGGGAGGCTCAAACGCTTGGCCCCGGCCACCCACATAGGAGACCCAGTTGGAGTTCCTGCCTCCGGGCTTTGGCCTGCTATCATGGGCATTTAGGGAGAGATCCAATGGAGGGACGATCTCTCTCTCTCACTCTCTGTAGCTTGCCTTTCAAGTAGATGAAGAAAAAAAATGTCTATTAACTTACAAAACAGAAAACTTTTTAAAAAGACTAACTTCTCCGTAGTGCAGTGCTGAGTACTGGGCGAGATGAAGGGCACAGACAGCTAGGGTGACATCCAAGGGGTCACTGATGGGTGGGCTGGCCACAGACTCTAAGACCCAGAGTGCCAAACACAGACCAGCAAAGCCTGTTAGAACTCAAATTCCTGTGCCCTGAGAAGCTGGGGGAGGGGCCTGGAACCCTGCAGTTTTGAACAAGCATCCTGAGTAATCTTGGTCCAAGCTGACCTCCCAGCCTCACACTGAGAAACCCCACCGGGGGCCACGGCCTTGACGCTACTCCCAGAATCCACTGCCCGCTCCCCGGCTCTGCTGGCCTCCCAGTCAGAACGTTCCCAGGGTGAATATTCCGGGGAATTATTTATACATCTATTTTAAAAATAACATTCATTTCTCCTTGCTTACAAAGCTAACCCGGAGAACTTATATAATAGTGTAATAAAAATAATAAAATCACTCCGTAATCCCTCCACGAGGGGAGAGGAAGCTGTTCATATACTGTTTTCTCCCTTACATGTTTCTTATAAAGCTGACAACATCCTGAACATATCATCTTCTTTCACTTTTCCCCATGTGTTTTTTTCCCCTGGAAATATTTCAAAATGCTACTTAATATCTCCATCATGTGGACATTTCTCATTTTAATAACCATTCCCTAGCTGTTGGGTGTTGAACTGGGTCCCAGTAGTTAACTGTATCAACAATACTCAAAGGAATATCTCTATGCATAAAATTTATCAGCATTTTTGATGACTTCCTTTTTTAAAATTGCATCCTTTGTCCTATTTAATTCAATGTTTTGATTTATTTATTTTTAAGATTGACTTATTTATTTGAAAGGCAAAGAGACAGAGAGAGATCTTCCATCCACTGGTTCATTCCTCAAATGGTCGGAATGGCCATGGCTGAGGCCATCCGGGTCTCCCATGTGGGTGGCAGGGGCCCAAGCATTTGGGTCATCTTCTGCTGCTTTCCCAGGTGCATTATCAGGGGTGGGGCAGCTGGAACCCCAACCAGTGATTATAAGGGAGGCTAGGGTTGCAGGTGGCGACTTAACCCGCAGCGCCACCACACTGGCCCCTCAGTGACTCCCCGTAGGAGCGGGCACTGGATGGAAGGATAAGAACATGCTGTCCCCCCCAGTGACCCCTCACCAGCACAGAGTGCCTGTGTGCACGCTGCTCTCAGCCTCCGCCCTTTCCCAAGTATAGCAGGCGCCACAGTTTGCGTATGTTACGGGTTGAATGGTTTCCACAAAAGACGCCCTGACTTGGAGCACCCGTGAGGGTGACTGCACTTGGAAACAGGGTCTTTGCAGATACACTTAAGTTAAGAGGTCATTAGGTTGGGCCCTTATCCAATACAACCTGTGTCCTTCTCAGGAGAGGTGAAGGCAAGTGGACACGCAGCCACACGGGAGCCACACTGGGCTAATGGGAGGGTCTGCCGCTGAGGACTGAAGCCACCCGCAGCAGCTGGGAAGAGGTCAGGAAGGGTCCCATCCAGAGCGGGGTTTTGACAGCAGGGTTTCTGAGAGTGAGTTGCTTTCTGTGGCTTCAGGAAAGACCTGTGTTTTGTTAGCGCAGCCCCTGGGGCAGCTCACGCACCCCACACACCTGCTCAGTCTCCCAGGGCTCAGGTTCAAAGGCGGGTTCTTGCTCCCCCTCCCTCTCCAAAGAGAGCCCAATCCTGCCTGTGTTGAGCTGTCCTTCCTGGGGGCATTTCACGTTCCCGGTCACAGGAGCAAGAGTCCAGCCCCGAGTCCTTGTCTGTTGCAACGGGGTCTGGTCCCGTGCTTCCTCAAGGTCACAGCTCCTGGGCGAGAGGCCACGGAAGACGCAGGCTTAGCACTTAGCTTCAGACTCCTGGGACTCGACACAGGATGATCAGTACTTATTGCGCCTCGTCCAGGGGCTCCCCCTGCCCGCTTCGGTCTGGGCAAAGGTCCTCTTTGCTGCGGCCTCCCACGGTTCTGCTATCACGCTCCTCTCGGGGCCCCTGCTGGCTGGCTGGCAGGGCCGTGCCACTACTGGATCCCTTACTTCACCCAGACAGGTGGCTCTCCCATCCTGGACGGAACTGGCCCTGAACAGTCAAGGAAGCTGTCGCCCTTAACAGTTGCAGCACCAAAAACATTTAAAGCCACTCTTTATTAACTGGGTGCCTCTTCCTCCAGTCCGCACAGGAGCCCGACAGGGTTGCTATAGTGTGATGCAACAAGCAATACACATGTGGTCTCTGCCCTTGTTCCTGGCACAGAGCCCCTAAAACCCTTCTGCTTTCCTGAATGACAGGGGCGCTGGGTGCCTCTTTTGTTCTAACACTTGGCCCTTGACCCCCCCTCCCTACGTGGAGCTCCTAATCCCTTGGAATTTCCTGGTGATAGGAATGTCCTTTGTCCCAAGGAGGTGACCTTGTGAGGACTGGTCACCAGAAAGAGCAAGCCGTGAGCAGCCACGTCCCAGTCTCTGAGACTCCCGGGAGAAGGGCTGGAAACGGATTTAGCAACCCACCATGCCTATATGATGCAGCCTCTGCAAAGACTCCTCAATGGGGCTGGCAGAGTTTCTGGGGTGCCAGATGCCCGGAGGCTGGCACACCCGAGAGGGCATGCTGGCTCTGCACCCCTCCCCCTACCTTGCCCTGTGCATCTCTGCCATCTTGCTCAACTGCATCCATTGAGAAACCCTCTGTAATTAACCAGGAAGGGGTCCTGAAAACCTCCGATTTATAGCTGATTTGTCAGACGTCCTGGAGGCCCCGATTTGGACTGACATTTGAAGTGGGGACAGTCATGTCGCCCTGAGCCCTGAACCTTGGGGACCTGACCCAAACTCCAGGTAGACAGTGTCAGAACTGAGTTAAACTGTAGGACATGCACCCTGCATCGAATTGGCTTTTGGGGTTATGTTTTCCCTCCCTCCATGTGGTCACAGAAGTGCTCTACTGCGAGTAAGGAGAGAGAAGAAACGGTTTTAAACTTCATGCGGGTGGAACGAACTCTACTTTATAGGCGAGAAGCAGAGCTGGGTGCTGGGGCACGGCGGATTTAAGCTGCTGCCTGAGCCGCCCACCCCATGAAGCAGAGTGCTGGCTCAATCCTACCTTGTGTTTCCAATCCAGCTTCCTGCTAACGCACTGGCTCAAGTGCTTGGGTCCTCGCCAGCCTCGTGGGAGACCAGGATGGAGTTCCAGGCTCCCGGCCTCAGTCTGGCCCAGGCCAGGCTGTGGCAGCCATTTGGAGACTGAACAAAAGTCAGGAGGCAGCTCTAGGTGGCCGAGCTCATCTATGGAGCCAGGACTGTCACAGTCCCCGCTCTCTGCTGCGGGAGGCGGACAAGGCAGCTTGGAGGCGGAGAGAGAGACAGCTTCTCAGTGTGGCGATACCCGCTAGGAAGGCTGCCAGCTGTTCTGATCCTGTGCCAAGCCTTTTCAGGCAGATGTTCCTATTCAACTCAGTCTCATCCTAACTTTCAAGGCATCTGCAGGAACACAGAATTTGTCACCGCACCCAGCCCTCTCAAATCATCTCCTGATCTCGTACTTCACTTTCCATACATCTGTTCCTAAAAAGCTGCAAGGAAAGTGAGTCTTTCCAGTGTGTACGAGGAGTCCTGCATTTGGTGATGTTCTCCGGGGATGAGTGGAGTGAAGCAGCCCTGCTCTGCTTTTTCTGCGAATGCAGATTCACACAGGGGAACGTCGCCTGTGTGCCTGAGAGCACTAGTCGGCTGTGAACAAGGGGCGCTTATATCCCACTGCCCTCGTTCAACTGCTAGGGGACGAGCCAAGGCTGCCCGCTGATGGCTGCTGGGGGTCCAGCCGGAGCCCCAGCTCAAGGGCTGCTCCTAGGCATAAAGCAGGCTGGCTTAAAACCCAAGATGTGTCTCCGGTGGGAGCAGTTTCAGCAAACAGGAAGCCCTATCAGACACAAAGGAAGCCTCCAAGGTTTCACCGGGAAGGCAGAGGAAGGCAGCGCTCACAGCCAACTCATTTTCCCAGGCGGTCCAGCCAGAGGGAGGGGCAGGCGGAGAAGAAGGCCAAAAACACACAGCCTCTGCGGCTAAGGCCTGGGAAGGCCCACAGGGAGGGGCTGAAGGCCAAGGGAACTTGGAGGCGGGGAGGGAGATGGCACGGGGCGGGCACCTCCACGAAGCTGGCGCCTGAGCTGGGCCAAGCCTGAAGCATCACTCCGGGTGGAAGGTGCTCGGGTGTTCGGCCTGAAGGAACACGTGGAAGTTGCAGGCTGAGGTGTCTGTGGCTTAAGCATCCTGCCACAGCCCTCTCCTGCACCTGGCCCTGGTGCCCAGGATAACCTCCCGTGGTCCAGCCCACGAACTTCCCTGAAAAGCCACCACAGCAGGCCCAAGGCCTTTCCCTGCAACGCTGTCCATCCCTCTCCCTGTCACAGGGCCCTGCATCTCATCCCATCTCAGAAATGAGGCGCCTTGGTTTTCCAACAGCTGTCATTTTTAACTCTTCTCTGCAGATGCCGGAGCACCGGGCTTCCCAGAAGTCTGGTTCAATGCTATTTTGAGCAGCGCTGGATTGGCACGGGCCCTTGGAGAAGAATAGTGGGCACTCTCTCTGCAGGAATTCCAAAGAGGGTGGAGCAGGGCAAGAGGAAGCTCCCGGGGTCCCTGCAGACCAGGGCCGGTTTGCTTCACCCAGCTGCCACAGAGCAGAGAGACGCCTCTGCTCCCCAGGTGCACCAGGTGCTGCACTGTGCCTCTGCACAGAACAGCAAGACGGAGCCCACCTGGAGTCCCCCAAACCGCGCTTGGGTGCGGCTGGGTGGTGGCGTGGGTGGGTGAGGTGTGATCCCGAAAGAGAGAAGGAAACCAAGCCGCCTTCCTGTATGACCCGGTCAGGGAAAACCCGCTGGGGTTAAAGAAGGTTCTAGAAGCCACTTAGTGTACTACAAGCGATGCTTTCTTAAGGGGCTTCGGCTGAGCCTCCTAGAAGGCACAGGGGATGCCTCTCACAGCGGCTCCTGGGCGCCCCGCCTCCCTTACCATGCCAATTGCACGTTCTCCCCTCACTCACTCACGGGGCTCCAGCCTATATTCTCCGGGAGCAGGAAGCTCACCAGGGAGTCTCGGTCCTCCAGCATGCCCCTGGCAGAGCCTCAGGTCTTGGCTGCCCCTTCTATACTTCCTGCTTCCTTCCACTCCCCCACCTCCACCTGCGCGGAGCACCCCCCCACCCCCGTTTCCTGAGGCTCTCGAATTCCTTGACCCAGGAGAGGGAGGGAGGCCTACCCTCCACCCCCACCCCGTCTTGAGGACACGGCCTGTCCACCAGGAGTCAGGTGAGGCCAGCACTATGCCGCTTCAGCTCCAACTCCACGTGGGCAGCCGTCCCCCAGAGGGCCTGACCTGCTCCCATCAAAGACACCTGGGCCCCAGGATAGGCACAACCGCGCCCCCAAGCCCTGGGGCTTTTCCCAGCAAGGCCCTCCCCCGCCCCCGCAGCCCTCCCGCGGGTCCCCACCGCAGGCCACTCGGGGCGGGCCCAGCCACCCACCCAGCGCGGCTCTCGCCGCTGGCTTCCTCCCCGCCGCGGGCTGCTGGGCGGGCGGCTTCCGCCCTCTCCGCGCCCCCTTCCCTCGTGACTTCTAGTCCCGGCCGCACTCGCCCCCGCCCCCTCCGCTGCCGGCCGCGCCTGGCCCGGAGGCAGCGCTTTCTCCCGGGCCCTGGCAGCGGGCTCCCGCTTCGGGAACTGTTGACTCAGAGGGTGGCCGGGCGGCCAGCGTCTGATGTCACCGGGAGCCGGGCCAGGGCGCGCAGGGATGCGCCGAGGGGGCGCCCGCGGCGGCCGTGGGGGCTGCGCCGGCCCGGGCGCCCGTGACTCACGGCGCGTCACGCAGCAGGGGCCCGGGCGGCGGGGCTCCGCGCTCGCGCTGACTCATCAGAAAGCCTTGCCCGGTGCGCGCGCGCGCTGCGGGCGGGGGAGCGGCCGGGCAGGCGCGGGCGAGGTCGTGTGAGGCGCGCCGAGCCGGAAAACCCCAGAAGGCGGCGGCGGCGGGCGCAGCTGGCAGCTGCCCGGGTCCCCTCCGGGGTCGCAGCCGCGGTCACCAGGCACCCGCACGGGGCTCGGCGGCATCCATGCTGGGGCTGCCTGTGGGAAGAGCGTGCGCCAGCGCGCCGGCCTGGACGCCTTTCTTCCTGGCTCACGGCAGCCCCCCCACCGTCTCCGGGGACGGCGAGCGGTGCCGTGGACACCACGTGTTGGCCCCACTGCCGGCCCCGGCCCTTTTCTCCTGTGATGGCTAACCGCAAGGCCCTGTGGCACGCGGGGAGTGCAGCCGAAGGCGGCAGAGAAGGGGTCCCTGTGTGCCATGTCCACCTGGCCCCGCAGTGGAGATTCCGTGGCACCCAAGGGCTGATGCAGGCCCCTCCCGCCACGTGCCCCGCCCTCCTCACACCCCTGCATCTAAGCTGGACTCTGGAGACCACTCTGCCCCCCCCCCCCCAGCAGCGATGGGGTGTGCGGGCGGGGAATGCAGGCCGACGCGGGTGGGCACTTCCTGGAAGGGCTGGAGTTTGGAAGCGACCTTGAAGACCAATGATCTGAACGCGCGGGGAAAGGACATTCAGTCACAAACGCTTGGAATCCAAACCGAGAGACAGCAGGAAAGGGCAGGGTGAGTTATGGGAAGGGCTGAGGCGGCCCAGCAGGGCAGGGCAGGGCAGGGGGCTCTCGGAGCACGCCCCGCCCCGCAGCCCCGAGGGACCTGGAGTCACCGAGTCTCCCTGGTTCCCAGACAGGAGTCCCTTCCAAGAATCGCCCAGTTGCTCAGTCCCAGCGGCCTGGGAGGGCGGGTGTGACTCCGTTCCTGCACCAGGCAGGGTCCTGGGCGGTCCCTAGTTCAGAGGCCCCTGTGTGAGTTTCCCTGACAGCACATCGCAGGCCCCTGGCCTGGGGGTGGGGCAGCCGGCCGCCGGGGTCAGCCACGTCCCCGGAGTGCGGCCTCCCAGCACGAGGACAACCCCTGACAGCACCCTTGGCCGGCCTCCAGCAACAGCCAGACTGCCCGAGGCTGGCAGGGGCTGTCTTTCCCAGGCATCCACTCTGCAGCTGGGGCCAAAGGTCTCGGCAGGAACCGAGGGCGAGGCGAATATTTATTTCCCAAGAGCTGGCTGACCTTTTGAGCTGAGATAACCACCAGGAACCGCACTGGTGGTGGAAAGCTGCGGCAGTGGGAACTGGAGCCGGTTCCCAGCAACCGCGCGCTTGGAAGGGGCCCAGCGTGGCGGTGGCACCGTCTCCTGCAACGCTGGCCTCGGAGGCCCAGGCCCGAGCAGCGGTCATCTGCCTTCTGCATGGAAGATTCCTGTCCCAGAGGTTCTCTTGGAGACATTAGGAATTTGAGTGTGTCTGTTTTAAGATTTCTTTGATAGCGCATCAGAGAGAGGAAGACACAGATCTTTCATCTTGATGGGTCACTCCCCAGTTGCTGGCAACCGGCAGGGCTGGGCCAGGAACTCCATCTGGGCTCCCACACGGGTGGCAGGGACCCCAGCCTCCACTGCCTCTGCAGGCAGCTGGATTAGAAGCCGAGCAGCAAGGACTCGAGCCAGCTCCTGTAGGGGATGCGAGCGCCACACGTGGTGGCGTCACCCTCTGGCCCCTCCCAAAGGTCCTTGTTGAGGGTGTTGAGGTAGGGCAGCTAGCATGGTGCTCAGCCGGGGACCAACCTTTTTCAGTAACTGCGCTTCCTCCTGTCTTGCAGTAACTCTCCATGAACGTAGGGGGCGCCTCCAGGCCTGGGCCTGACCTGGCCTGTCTGTCCCCCTCGGGATGTCTGTCCACCCCACCTCCCCAGCCTTCAGAGTTTCTACGGGAGTGCAGTGAGGCTCTGGGTGAGGTCAGCGGCCTCCCTGCTCAAGTGAAATGGCACGGCTGACCAAGGCGGTGGCCAGCGCTCTTCTCCAAGGACTGAGCAGGCTTGGGGGGGGGGGGGGGGTTAGATCCACACAACCACAGAACTGACTCACGAAGGTAGTAGGTGAGCCTAAGAGGCTCCTCTGAGCCTCAGGCTCCTGTCACCCCATTCCCCAGTGGCGTTCCCATTTGACAGCTGAGAAAACTGAGGCAGTAGCCCATCCGGGAGCTTGCGATCTGGAAGCCCGGCACGAACTCAGCAAGCACCGGGCGAGCCCTCCTGGCCTCTCTGCTCCAGGAGCCAGGAATTTTTTCTTGCTCAAGCCTTGCAACTAAGAGTTCCGGAAAAGCCGGCCCTACCCCTGGAGCATTACACCCAAGGCGGAAAGCAAGTCTCAGAAACGCTCATGCACGCTTCTTCCCCCCTCCGGACGGGCTTCCCCGTGGAGATGGGGGCGCACGATGGTCAGGGGCCGTGGGGAAGGCGGAGGAGCCCGGGGGCCCCTTCCCGGGCCTAGGGAGGACAGTCCTGCTCCATCCCGCGCAGATTCCGGCCGTTCTGTTCTGGGGGTCGCCGCAAGCCACAGGCTTACGATGGGCGGTGGGTGTCTGCTTTCCCCCTTTGCAGAACAGGAAACCAAGGCTGGCCCGAGGGGGCGGGGGTCTAACCGCGGGGGCACCCACGTCCACGCCACGTATTCTTTCCCGGGTCCCGGAGAGGCGCTCTGACCAAAGGCTGCGGGCAGGAGGAGCCCCCGGCGGCCCTCCACCCCCGCGGCCCCCACATCCGCCCGGGGCCGCCAGGTGCCCCGAGCCCGGCCGCCCCGCCCGCCCCCGCGCCTGTTCCCGGCGCAGCTCGAGTCGCGGCGGTCACGTCTCCCCATCCGGCTCCAAAGTGCGCGCCAGCGGCGGCCGGCCAGCCCGCGGCAGGGCGGGGGCCCCTCCTCCCCTTCCTCCTCCTCCTCCTCCTCCTCCGGCGCGCCGCGGGCCGCTCCGCCAGCAGCCCCCGCCCGCCCGGGTCGCGGCCGCCGCCCCTGGGTGGGGGAGGGGCGGGGAGAGGCCCGGCCGGGGAAGCCGCGAGGCCGCGCCTCCGAGGGGCGCGCCGGCCGGTGTTGCTGGGGAGAAAAAGCGCGCGGCGGCCCCGCCTCGAGCGCGCAGCGCCCTCTGCTGGTGCGGCGTCTGCGCTGCACCGGGAACCTCTTGGCCCCGAACGGACCTGCAGCGACGCCTGACAGTGGAGGCTCGGGTTTGTACGAAGCCCAGGGGTTCATTAAAAATCACGCTCTTAAAAAAAAGGCAGCCTAAATCACAAATGAGTCGTGTGCAGTACGTTTTGAGACGTGCAGAAGAGCAAACCAGTGCCCTTATCCACGCAGCAGCACTGCAGTTCTACGCATGCATGCATTCGTAATAGAATAAAAAAATCGCGCATGGTCAGGTCTGGATGCTGAGGCCTTTTTTTTTCACTGTTCCGTCCTTGGTGATCTGGGAACTCAAAAACCAATTAGTCGGGGCGGGCATTGCATCCCAGCAGGTTAGGCCTCGGCCAAGGATGTCGTGTCCCATCAGAGTGCCTGGGCTTCTCCCCTCCCCCACCCCCGCTGGGTCCACTGCCAACTCCATGCCTACTCCGTCCTTTCTCCCTTAAGAGAGCTGGACACAGCCCTTTGAAGCACAAATGCCCACACACACCCCAGGGCCCTCGAGAGCAGCTGTCCAGGCTCATGACCTGCAGAATGGTTTGAGACGCTAGCTATAAAACCAGTAATGTCTTCCTCCATTTCTCTTAATAAAAACTGGACGTCCACACAAAGTCCGCCGGGCCCAGGGCCCAGCCTGGTGGCCCTGTAGTGACACCTGTGAGCCATGCCTATGCTCCTGTGGCACCTGGTTGAGGCCTCCTGCTTCTCACTGCTGCACACCCTGCACCAGTTGCACGGAATGTTCTCGTCTCTCCATCTAGTAAGCTCCTACTGCTCATTCACATCTCGGTGCAACTGTCACCTCCCCAGGGGAGGTGTCAGACCCAAGGGCAGCCTGATGGAGCTAAGTGGGAGGCTGAGATCCAGCTAGCCGGCAGTGGGCCTGGGAATGCGTCTCCACTTGAGCCAGTCACATAGGGCAGCCTCCTGGTACAGAGCGGGGTGGAAGGTGGGTGGGGGCAGATGGCCACAACAGGGGCAGGGGTGCTGTCTAGAACACAAAGGGACGTCACCACAATGGCCACACGCTTGGTCTGGGCAGCGGTGGGTGGCAGAGGACAAAGCCCACCTGCAGGGAGCCAACGGGCACCCGGGAATCCCAGAGTCAGGAGAACATGCAAAAATACTCCTGTCAGTTTCAGACAAGAAGTGCCACCCCCAGCCTCGGACGGCGGAGGCCCACACCAAGGGGTGATACCTGATGGAAAAACCCGCCTGAAGATGTGGAGAGAAAACATGGCTCCCCGAGAGAGCAAGGCATCCTGGGAAGGTGGAGGACAGGCCAGGTCTCACCTTGGTGCACCCGTATTTCAGTGGTAAAACTTCAAAATCTGTGTGCAAAGCCCCGAGCTGGACACACTCCTCCTCACCTCAAAACACACTATCGCGATGTAAAGGCTGGGAAGCAGCAGCAGAGCAACAAAGTTTAACACCAGGCGAAAACAGCTGTGCACGCTGGGAGCAAAGGCAGTCTAGCAGCGCCATCTAGTGGGACGACCTGCCAGCGCCACCAGGTTGCTGGAGTTGCAGCCTGCACCGCACCCATCTGAGACCTCGCCACTTTCTGGCCTGGGGAACTGCACTGTGATAAGCCTCCCTGGATCCTATGGACGCTTACAAATGGGGGTCCACTTCAGCAGGATGATCTTAGGATGATGTCGTTTGTGCTGATCTTACCCATATCATCTTTAAGTTTTGTTTGAAAGGCAGAGTGAGAGAGGGAGGGACAGTGGCTTCTGTCGGCTGGTTCATTCTCCAAATGCTCAGGACAAGGCTGGACCAGGCCGAAGCCAGGTCTAGCAAGGAGGTAGTGGTGCTGGGGCTCAAGCGTGTAGGTCACCATGGTTGCCTCCTGAGACGCATTATCAGGAAGCTGGATGGGAAGTGGGGGACAGGCCTCGATCCCAGGTATTCTGGTGCGCTACTGGCCAGCCTCGCTCACTGTTAGCTGCCAACCCCATCCACAGGCAGCCTCCTAACTTCATCTAACATCCAGTGTCCTTCCCTTCCTTCCCCATCTGGGGATAACTTGCAAGCTGCAACCCTTCCACCCCCCTTTTCATGGTGAAGTGCAACACTGCTTGTAGTGTTTATTTCCCATTGCACTGAGTTTTGAGCACCAAGCTGGAAGCCCCTCCTTTAAGACAAGCTCGAGTCATGCGTGGTAAGGGAGGGAACGCAGTACCATGTCACTGGGGAGGCAGGGTCGAGTTTTCCCGGCCCTCTGTTAACTTCATCTGTTCAGCTCTGCACTCCCAACGCCCTCTCTGACTCCCTTGATTCTGAGTCCCAAATACGCTCCAGCCAGTTCCTCTGGGGAGGTAGCATGAAGGCAGCATCACCTAACTTGCCCTTAATTTGAGAGTAATTTGAGATGAATGCAAAAACGAAATTCTATTTCTGTGGCATCACAGAGGCAAAGCATCACTGGTTAGTTCTTCATGCACTACTGCTGTAACCTCGGGCTCAGCGCCACCTCTTCTAGTTGGACACCCCACTGCCTTGCAACTTCCTCCCCGATTTCATTCTCTGAGGCACATTAGTTGGTCTCCCCAAATGTGAAGGGCCCTTACTTCGACAATTATGCTTACGCATGTGCTATTTTCCAAGGGGCATGTTATCCCCAGTGGACTGGCAATGCACACCTATTCCTGCACAAGGATGGGAAGAAAAAAGAAAATGGAAGCTGGAAAGCAGATTCGTATTTAATTCAGCATTGTCAGGAAATGCAACTCCAAGCAGTGTGGCAACCAAAAGCGGGGGAGAGCGGCTGTGAAGTGCAGAGGCCGGCAGCACTCCTGGTCCTTTCTCCTACACGGCAGGCCTGGCCAAGGGCCCTCCACCCCGCACAGGCGTCCTACCCGCTGGCAGCAGGGGAACCCTCACGCTGCTGAGTTTCCAGGATGCTGGCTGGCGGCAGGCCCGTCCCCCTCAGGCAGAGCACCAATCTGCAAGATCTCAATAGAATAGCCCAAGGTCTTAACTAATTTGCCTGGACAGATCATTTTTTCAGCTGACAAACCGCACTCAGATCCTCCCATTAGCTCTCTACCACTGTGTCACGAAGCTTACCCAGGCAGTTAAGGAGTCCTTCCACTCATGAAAGGTACAAAACAAACAGAAGACGCGTGGGTGCTGTGAGGCAACTCGTTAAGATGCGCAGCATGGCCAGTGTTGAGTCCCACTACTCTGCTTCCTGCAAATGCACCCGGAAAAGCAGTGGATGCTGGCCTCTGTCACTTACTTGGCAGGCCCAGGAAGAGTTCCACACTCCTGGCTCTGGCCAAGCCCAGCCCCATGTGTTGCGGCCATTTTGGGAGTCAATCAGCAGATGCAAGATCCCTCCTTCTGCCTCTCCACCTTTCAAACAATGAAAAAAATCATTTAAAGACAATTAAGATAAAACCCAGAATATCCAGGGCTGGAAGGAAGTAGGTTAAGATGTCAAAATCTGAATAATGTTAGAAATAAATGGTTTGCTCCAATTTCGCTTGGAAGTTTAAAAACTTCCAATTTCACCGAAGTGAAAATCACAAGACTTAGAATTACAGAGCTCAGAAAATAGGAAGCCAATGAAATCTACAGAAGTAAAATGACAAACCTGAGCCATGTGTCCCACCCTCTGCAGATTTTTGCTAAAAACTGAGAGGCAACAAAGTTGTAAGCGCCAGCACGCACAAATAAATCTAACACCATTATTCAGGAAACAGCTCAAATGGACTTTAGGGCCAAAGTTAACCACAGGAAGATGCTACCCATTTATCACAAGATCTTCTGCACTCCTATGGCACCCTCTATTGCCAATGCAGCCGCGACTCCATTACGTTACACCACCTTAAAGCTGCTGGTTCTTTCATTTAGTATACATTACTGGACTTTACCAACACCCTCACCATTCCATACCTAACTCCCAGCAGTACTCTATAACATGTTCAATCTTCTCGGTAATAAATCCAGGAAGATTCCTAAAGAACACTTGCAAGTTATGTACACAAAGCAGCTATGCACAATTTCCCCTCTATTTCATGACGCCACCAAATAAAACATGAGGAATAAGAACATTTTATCTGTGTATTCAGAATCACACACAAGTCACCTTTACAGTTCATTTTACTATATAGAAATCATTTGGGTCGTATATTTTCAGTTAAATCTTGAACTGAGATTACAATATTGTAAAAAAAATTCTTTTTACATTAATTCATGAACTGTTTTAGCATACCAAATTGAAATACAAGGTTCAAACTTCAGATTTATGGCAAACAGTCTTTAAAATACAACACAGACATTTCTTTACGTTACCAAATCATTCCCATGTAATATTTGCAACTCTGAGCTCTCCAACAGACACAGCAAAACTGACACGCCATGAAGCTCAAGCCTGCAGTCAAGAACTCAAAAGCTGTACCACCTTTTAAAAGGTTTGGCATTTCTGGACCACAACAATGTACATGTAAAGAAGTAGGGAACAATTCCTCCTCCTTGCTATGACTTATAAAAAGAAAAATGTTGCAATGCAGCTTGGAATTTTGCATAAAACCCCATAAATATTACCCCTTGGAAAAGTCCAAGGGAATTAAATGACAAGGACTTTGGGGTCCTAATTTTATTTTCATTAATAGAACCCGTGAAATTCAAATGGGTATAATCAAATCAAAATTAGTAAGCACCTACTGGTTTGAGATTCAAATTTATTAGAGATTCATGATTAATTTCTTTCCACCTTGAAATCAAGGTGCAAAAACCAGCTGTTAAGTGCATTCCAAACTTCTCCTATGTAGCGCAGGTAGAATTTTCTGTCTGTTGGCACCAAAGTGAAGTCACATTTCCTCTTGGGAGACAGAAATTCCACATCCGAACATAGAATAAGTTAGGAAAAAAATGACCCTTGTTGCTCATTACTATTGTGATTCTGAGATCTAGGATTACTAATATACTAGCAGTGAACAAAGCAAATTCCTGGCAACAACTGTCAGGTTAGTGATGCTAACTCCCTTCCCCTAACCACCATAAAGATTTAGTATAAAAAGAATTAAAAGCAATTACTAAGCTGAACACATGGGGAATAAGAAAATAAGGGAACAGTTCAAACCAAAATCAAAAAAAGCCTAATCTTGCAATGACTGAAATTAGAAAATTGAAGAAAGTAAGTGTGCTTCAGCCCACCCCCCACTCTGAATTTAAATATCCGTGCAAAAGAGCGTCAGGTTTCTGGATAGAGGTGTAGCCCTTCTTTAAGTTTTAGTGCTCTGCAGCTTTCTGCAAGTTTATCTCCCTTCCCCCACATTTGCCCAAGTATTTAACAGAATCTTCCACTTCAGCCAGAAGATCTGTGATTCCAAGAACTTACTAAGGTTCTCTGTGTGTCCTATCTGTACAGAAACGCAACGCCCACTGATGACAACGGCTTCCTCAGGATTAGCATTTCTGGAGTTAAACTGTTAACATCATGGCTGCTACTGTACATCAACTCTCCATAATGAATCTGAGCGTCACAAGGATTTACCAAACACTTTACTTAAATTACTAATTAAATAACTGAAAAAGTTCTGAGCCAAACTAAACTTAAAGAGGGCTATAAAGGAAAATAACCTTCGACAACAGTCCATATACACATCTATTCCAAAACTACCTTTGCTAGCTAGCCCCTTCCCCAAAGTTTTAGCCTGAAAAAACAGTAAAATCTACACAAAATTTTATTGCAATCATACAAGGGTTACATTAGGTCAAATACAACAAATACTATGATGCAATTTTACATTTATTAAACTACAGTTCAAAGCACAAATTTACACATCCTAAATACACTAAATGTATCTAATGAAGTCACACTGGTCGTCTTCCACTGACATCTGATATATCTGGGTGAAAGACATTAACTTTACAAGACTTTTAAACACGAATCCTTAGTATAAAAACTGTGTACTTGTATGTAAACGGTTTAATGGGGAACCCAATTAATGGGCTTCCATCTCCGCTAAGTCATCCATTTTGTTGCATATTTTATTTTAAACGCTTAAGGGGTAGAACAAACTGGTAAGTTTAAATCTGGATACATTATCTAAATCTCCCATTACCCCCAGTGAATTATAGATGAAAATTGATTTCGTCTGGTCCCAATTGGCTATTACTAATCATTTTTGTTTCCAAGATAATTAACAAATAAGATTGTTTGAATTTTCCCCCCATACTGGAATGTAGACCAGACAAGCTTAACCTGCAACTTCAGATCTAAAGAAGCGCTAGTGCCTGTTTACGCTTCAGCGGGAAAGCTGTCTTCTTGGCTCAGCTGAATGCAAGAAGGCACAAAGAAGAAGTTCTTCATCATTGTGTCTGAAGTAATTCCAGAATCTTGCATCTCATACCTACAGAAAAATAAGCAAAAATCTGAATTTCAGCCCAAAGACCACAGCGATCACATCACAAATGGACAAGGAAACAGGATTACATCTAGTCTTTAAACAACCCTTAAAAAACCACCCAGCTGCTCCACTTCCAATCCAGCTCTCTGCTGTGGCCTGGGAAAGCAGCGGAAGAGGGCCCAAGTGCTTGGGGCCCTGCACGCAGGAGGGAGACCCAGAAGAAGCTCCTGACTCCTGGCTTCAGCCTGGCCCTGCCCCAGACTTTGAAACCACCTGGGGAGTGAACCAGTAGATGTCCCTCTGTCGCTCTCTAAGCTGCCTTTCAAATAAATCAATCTTCAAAAAAACAAAAACAAACATAAAAACACCTTACCAATCACTGAATGACATCATGTAATAAACAGCTGGCCTCTGACAATCATTAAAAGCAGACGGTTCATGGAAGGAGTCTGCTCCCATGTTATCAAAGATAAGCCAATCTCCCACATTCAGCTCAGGAAGAAGACAGTTTTCCACAATTAGATCCAGCTCATCACAGGATGGACCCCAAAGGCTGCTTGTAAACAGAGGCTCATCTTCCTTGCATTTCTGTAGGAAGAGAAAAGTGTTGCTCTCTTAAGTTTTTACTCACACTCAGATCCTGAACTTGTTGGATGGATACGCATTCTTCATTGTGTCAGACTCAATGTGCCACGGAAGGACAGCGTAGGTCCACGGGCCAGGCTGTGGTACCGCTAACTCCATGTCAGGGCAATGAACTGAAGTGACTCAGCCATAAGTATGCGAATCCTCAAAAAAAGGCATCTCCCCCCATTGTAGAGCACTTCCAAAAAAATCTGGGGTATACCCTTAGAAAACAAGAACCCAGCTGCTTGGTTTGTAAACTGCCAAACAGGTCTTAGCGTTCTTTGTAATAGAACTTGCCTTGTGAACCTCTGGAATGGCATTTAAGTTCTCAGACAGTTTACTTGCAAAAGAACCATAAACACCATCATTCATATAATACACGAAGGCTGGTTCATCACTTCCGGTTTTTTCTACTGAAATAAAACAGGGAAAGCAAAGATCAATTTATAGTAAACTGCACAATAGTGTAAAAGGCATTACTAAATGGATCGATATATTTAAAACAAATGGATGCGATTTCTACATTTCTCAAACTATTTAACTCAAAAATCAAGACTGATACCTACTACTGACAAACCCTCAAACAAAACAGCCTAAAAAATGGAGCACCCAGTTCACAAAGGGGATGCATGAACACATGAAAAAATGCTCTGCATTATCAATTTAGAAGAGCAATTTACAACCACCTACTTACTGGAAACACTTTCACCTTTGAAAACATCTGTTCTATGACCCAGCAGTTCTGCTTTTAGTGCACAAAAATGCGCAAGGACCCCTTGGAGAAACAACCGAGTTCAGGATTGAGGCAGGGAAAGGAGAAAATGAGCCCAAAACACCTTGACGCACCAGAAAAAGTATTAGGGACATGTCACACAAGGACTTGAATCTGGGGCAGTAAAATAAATGAACAGATTCAATGATCGCTACTTTTTACAAAATGATTTCATGGGCCTTAGATGGCCCATGGGCAGGATGTTCCCCACCAAACTGAAAGGCTTTCTCTTTTTGTAGGCCCTTGGTATGTAGGCAACTATGGGCAGAGTCTTCCTGTGACCCACATAAGGGAAGAGGAAAATAAGACAGATCCCAATGATCTGGTACAAAGGACGAGAAACAATCACCTGATAGTTTAGTCACAACATTCGTATCTGCACCATCAGTATACCAAGAGAGCTGGATTCATGAAATATCACAGAATAGGATCCTGGCTATGGCTTTTTGCAAAGTTCCCCGGCTGCCTACAGCTGGCTAAGAAGCACCTGTCCTTTTACCTAGAAACTAAGTAGAACGATCTACTAACAGAAACAAAACTGAAATTTAGAACTCACCTCCAGAGGAAAGTTCACCATTTTCAACAACTTTCTTTGCAATGATATTAACTGCAAGTGTGAATGCAGAAGACACATAGTAGCTGCCAGGTTCTGAAATGATCTTAATACCAGATCCTTCAGGAAAGTAGACATCCAACAGAGGGCTGATAACATGATTAACCTATGGATTATAATCCCAGATTACAGTGTCAATATGGTTTAACATAAATCACAATATTAAATAATTGATAATAAAGTTTTCTAGGAAAACCACACAGTTCCAATTACACACTATGAAGCTGAGCAATTTTGAAGTTATCTTCAAGCAATTAATTAGGCAGGTTTTCAAGCCAAAGTTTATCTTGTAACTGCCAGGAAGACAATTAAAAAAAATATACACCTAACTCCAACAGCAAATACCTACTGGTTTTATTTTTTTTAGTCATTTTTCTCTACTTGATTGCTATAAACAGCAAGATTCTAAATCATAGGGGTTGACTTTGTGGCACATGGGTTAAGCCACTGCCTGTGATGCTGACATCCCATATAAGCACTGGTTCCTATCAGGGATAATGTACATGGGGAAAGCTGCAGAAGATGGCCCAAATGCTTGGCTCCCTGCCACCTACATGGAGCTCTAGGTTCCTGCTTCAGCCTGGCCCTGCCCCAGCTGTTTTGGAGAATGAACCCACAGATGGAGGTTTTTGTGTCCCATACTCCCTTCTCCACCTTCACCAACTGCCTTTCAAATTATAAGTCTTAAAAAAAAAAAATGAAGTTTCTACATACTATAGAAAACAAAAGGAGGAGGGCAGGAGGAAGGTGAGGAGCTAAGGAATGAAGTCCATCGAAAGAAAATAAAGTTATCAAAGTTGTGGGTTCATTCATGACATCAAGTACAGAAACACATGGGGCCAGCACTGTGGCATAGTGGGTAAAGGTGCCCCTTGGGATGCTGGTTCAAGTCCCACCTGCTCCACTTCTGATTCAGTTCCCTGTTAATGCACCCGGGAAGGAAGTGGAAGATGGCCCAGCTCCCTGCTAATGCATCCTGGCAAGGCAGTGGAAGATGGCCCAAGTGCTTGGGGCCCCTGTACCACGTGCCTTCCAAATAACTCTGCCTTCCAAATAAATGCTTTAAATTTTTTTTAATTATAAAAAGTACAGAAAAACAACAGAACTAGAAACTTTTTGTGATGTTACAGGATTCAAAGGATTTTATCAAATGTTTTGAAGCTAACTGTATTTTCTTTTTTTAAAAAAGATTTATTTATTTAAAAGGCAGAGTTAGAGAAGAGAGATCTTCTATCTGCTGGTTCACTCCTCAAATGGCTGCAACAGACAGAAGCCAGGAGCTTCTTCTAGGTCTCCCACATCGGTGCAGGGGCCCAACCAATTCAGCCATTTTCTGCTGTTTTCCCAGGTGCATCCACAGGGAGCTTGATGAGAAGTAAAGCAGCTAGACTTGAACTGGCACCTATATGTGGTTGCCAGAGTTGCAGGTGGCAGCTTAAACTCCAACTAACTACATTTTCTTTCTTCCTTATTTTTTTAAGAAAGATTTATTTTATTTATTTGAAAGACAGAGTTACAGAGAGAGGTCTTCCATCTGGCTGGTTCACTCCCTTGATGGCTTAGGAGCTGCGCTGATCGGAAGCCAGGAGCCAGGAGCTTCTTCCAGGTCTCCCACATGGGTGCAGGGGCCCAAGCACATGGGCCATCTTCTATTGCTTTCCCAGGCCATAGCAGAGAGGGATCGGAAGAGGAGCAGCCAGGACTAGAACCAGCACCCATATGGGATGCTAGCGCTTCATGCCAGGGCTTTAACCTGCTGTGCCACAGCACTGGCCCCAACTACATTTTCTTATGATTTTAAATGTTATCGGCTTATGCCCTCTATTTAAGTAACAAAGTTATTTTTCAAATTGTCTATGCACTGAGAAAGTTACCTCTTCCAATTGAAACTCAGTTCCTGTGAAGCCTCCACCAATGTCTAACATGTTCATGGTATAGCCAAATTCTCCCTAGAAATGAAAAACACACTTTAAATATCTGTTCTGAGTATAGCAAATTCTCTTGAGTTTTATTAAAAAAACACTAATTTTGATGCTATATATATTGTCCTTATGATCTTTTCTGTGTTGTCTTATAGTATATTACTATTTCACTCTTTTGCCCATTTAATAAGAATGCATTAAGCCTGGAATGCTTATCTGAAGTGTGTATGACATTAAGTGTGATGAGAGAAATTCACACAGGTAGAAAACATCAAGTCTTAGTCTTAAAAAATATTCTGGCTTAAAAATAACAAAATAAAGAACTCGGCCGGCGCCGTGGCTCAACAGGCTAATCCTCCGCCTTGCGGCGCCGGCACACCGGGTTCTAGTCCCGGTCGGGGCGCCGGATTCTGTCCCGGTTGCCCCTCTTCCAGGCCAGCCCTGTGCTGTGGCCCAGGAGTGCAGTGGAGGATGGCCCAAGTGCTTGGGCCCTGCACCCCATGGGAGACCAGGATAAGCACCTGGCACCTGGCTCCTGCCATCGGATGAGCGCGGTGCGCCGGCCGCAGCGCGCTGTCCGTGGCAGCCATTGGAGGGTGAACCAACGGCAAAGGAAGACCTTTCTCTCTGTCTCTCTCTCTCACTGTCCACTCTGCCTGTCAAAAAAAAAAAAAAGAACTCACAGCCATGTCAAAAACACATCGGGCATCAGATAGAGCATGGACATATACTTGAGATTCTTTGCAAGCACTTGAAACATGAAATCTGAAATAAAGGAACAAAACAATAAAGCAGCAAGTTTTATGGTCCTGTAAGTCCTTTAACTTATCATTCACTGAATGTACTGACACTGGAAGTATACACATTATCAATTAACCTGGTTATCCTCATTCTATAAACAAAATTTTAATAAGAAATCATGCTCAATGGAAATTAAGCAGGAAATGCTTATGTGTATGAAGAACAAGTGCCAATCAAATTGGATCACAAAAGCTCTAAACATTCAAATCATCTAACCAAATACAAAATTGCGTCAATTGTGCCAAAATAAAAATACAAATGAATTCTTTTTAAAGATTTATTTATTTATTTGAAAGGCAGAGTTACAGAGAGGGACAGGCAGAGAGAGGTCTTCCATCCACTGATTCACTCCCCAAACGGAGGCAATGGTGGAAGCTGGGCTCATCCAAAGCCATTCCGGGTCTTCCATGCGGGGGCGCAAGGACCCAAGGACTTGGGCGATCTTCTACTGCTTTCCCAGGCCATAGCAGGGAGCTGGATCGGAAGTGGAGCAGCCTGGTCTTGAACTAGCGCCCATATGGGATGCTGGCAATACAGGTCATGGCTTTACCTGCTACGCCACAGTGTCGACCCCACAAATGAATTGAGTAAGTCATACTTTTTTTAGTGCTACTATTAAAGCTTCCAAACAGAATACTTAAATTTCACTGAAATACGATTTTATTTCTTGATTACAGCAGTGGTTAAACAAATGTTAAAATTCATAAACTATATTCCTAAAAAGTTGATTTTTCCTTAACTTAAAGAATAAAAGCACACTGAAATTTGAGTTCTCAAACATGCCAACATTACCAACTAGCTGGACAGACATGGAGTCTATTGTTTGGCATAAAGCAAGATTCAATTCTTCATTTATAAACATTTCATTAAAAATCACCTATGTCTATACACAAAATGGTACAGAAAGACAAACTATTAACAAGATCACCTTTGTGGTCAGTTAAAAACCAAGACCTTTCACTAAACCAAGACTAGAAACCCAGAAAATCTAGAACTTACTGTTGCTATGTCCTCAATTTGTACTCAAACTACAATAAAATCATTAAACTTCTTCAGGTCTTGGTTATCTCACACTAAAAAACCCCACTGGGGCGGGTGCTGTGGCACAGTAGGTTAAGCCTCCACCTACACCTCCGCCACCAGCATCCCATATGGGTGCTGGTTCAAGTCCCAGCTGCTCCACTTCTGATCCAGCTCCCTGGGAAACGCAGTGGAAGTTGGTCCAAGTGCTGGGGGCCCTGCACCCACATGAGAGACTACTTAGGGAGTGAACCAGTAGATGGCAGACCTCTCTCTCTGTAACTCTACCTCTCAAATAAAACAAAAAACAAATAAAAAAAAAAAAAACAACAACAACAAAAAGGAGGGATGGGCTCTGCTCCCAGTTCAGCTTCCTGCTAATGCATCCTGGAGGGTAGCAAGGTACCTGGGCCCTTGCCATGACATAGGAGACATGGAGAGTTTCAGGGTCCAGGCTTCAAATGTTGCGGGCATTTGGAAAGTGAACCAGTGGATAAACCTTTTAGACAAACAGAAAAAGAGAAGGGGAGTGGGCGAGGGAGAGGAGGAAGACACAAACACATACTAAAGTGCCCTGGGATTATTTACTTATTTTACACATTTGAAAGGGAGAGAAACAGGAAGGAGGAGGAAAGGGGGTGGGGGAGGGAATGAAAAAGAAAGAGACAGAGACAGAGAGAGGTATCTTCCATTTGCTAGTTCATTTTCTAAGTGCCCACAATAGTGTCAAACCCAGGAGCCCAGAACTCAATCTAGGTTTCCTACATGGGTGGCAGGGACCCATGAGCTGGGCTGGGAACAGAGCCAGAACTCAAACCTCTGCCCTGCAGTCTCGAACCAACGCCCATATGGGATGCTGAAATCACAGGCAGCTGCTTAACCCACTACACCAGCCCCTTGGTATAGCTCTTGCAATACTTGGACATACGTGGCATAGTAGGTCAAGCAGCTGCCTCTGATGTAGGCATCCCATACGGGCATTGGTTCAAGCAGTGCTGGCTGCCACACTTCTGATCCAGCTCCCTGTCAATGTGCAGGGGGAAAGCAGCAGCAGATGGCCCAAATGCTTGGGCACCTGCAGCCACACAGGAGATCCAGATGAAGCTCCCAGCTCCTGGCTTTGGCCTAGCCCAGTCCCTGTTGGTGTAGCCATTTGGGCAATGAACTATCATATGGAAGATAAGATGGTTCTCTCTCCCTCCAACTCTGCCTTCTTTCAAATAAATAATAAACTATATAAACTATGTAGTTTATATATAAATAAACTCTATAAATATATAAATGTATTTTTATAAATATATAAATAAACTATAAAGCTATACCAAACACCAACTCATCCTTCCATGGGGATTAAAAGGAGGAAAAAGTCTTCACACAGGAAACAAAAACGCAATAATGCAACTCACAAGTTGCATTATCATTTTGTTTTTTAAAGATTTATTCCAGGTCTCATACGTGGATGGCAGGGGCCCAAGCACTTGGGCCATCTTCCGCTGCTTTTCCCAGGCCATTAGCAGGGAGCTGATCAGGAATGGAGCAGCTGGGACTTGAACCAGTGCTAACATGGGAAGCCAAGGTGGCAGGTGGCAGCTTTACCCACTGTGCCAAGGCCAGCCCCTTGAGTGTCATTTTAATATGCATTAGACTTCTAGCAAATCCACTCCACCCAACCCAAAAGAAGCTGAATCAATGACACTGCACTAACCTAATCAGGATATTATGGGCTGCTTTGTCTCTAGGAGAGGTACAGTAACAAAGGAGAAAGCATGTTTGTTTTTCTTATATACATTTACAAACCCAAAGAAGTCAAATCTTAAGATTTCATGAAAATAAAGTCTTACACCAATAACCAGCAATATGTTATCACCATAAAACAAAATTAAAAAAAATACTTACTTAACCCCAATTATTTGCACATCTAGTTCCTTAGCACATTCCAACAGATGCCTACAGTTCTTCAGCGAGGTGCCAAACTTCATGTTACCCTCTTCACCTCCAATATTACCTTCTGTTGCAATATGTAGTAAGACCCTAAGAGAAGGGGAAGATGATTGGGGCAGAGTTGGTTTACACCATCATCAGCACATGTGAAGCCTGAAGATTGTAGGAAGTGTGTTGATTATGTTGCCAGTGCTCCAAAATCCAGCGTCGGATGAGTCAAGTGAACCTAATGAAAAACAATCCTGTATAGAGAAAAAACTAGCAATTAGGACCTCCAGCATGAAGCTTACAAGGCTGGGAATTTGGAAAGGGCGCAAGTTAAAACTGTTGTAGCAGCAAGAGTCGGTTGGGCCCTGTAATGAAAGACGACATTACTTTCAAGTGAAGTCCATCAATCCACCTAGAAAGACTAAATTGAATAGCAATGCCATAATTGTCTTTCAATACAAATATCAGGGCTTTAAATGTCTTCAAAAAGTCCCGAAATTGTCCTTAGCCAAGTCACTCTCACTGCACACTCCCGATGCCCTCCTATGCATCCCTTGCAACCCAGCCGTTTTCTAAATGAAAAACTTGAGAAGCTTTGAGTTATTTTATGTCTCTCAACTGCAAACTTAGTTTACTGACTGAACTCAATTTGGTATTTCTTTCCAAACTATCACCACCAAGACAGAATGATCAGACTAATTCAATTTTTCCATTATTAGAATTAACCACTAAACCAGAAGTGGTGACCATCCAGCTCCTGGGCCCCCAAAATCACCTGGTCTAGCCAGTCCTGCCAAGGTGACTGCAAGCAGGACTCGAAATTCAGTAAATTTGTGGCAGGCCAATTTTTAAATTGATAAATGTTATGGCCTACAAATGATGTTAATAAATATCTAAATGGCCCTTAGCAGAAAAAAGGTTCCACACCTCTGCACTAAATGTAATAATACACAAGTGTTGTTTGTGAAACTCTTTACCCAAGAAAAGTCCTGATGAATAAGTGACAATCAAAAGGCAAAGCCAATAAAAGCAAATTATTTTACTTAAGGCAACAGGTCAGTTCTCTTCAGAATGCACCAGTCAGTTTACAATCTAAAAGAGCAAAGAGTAAACCAGCGGATGGAAGACCTTTCCCTCTGTCTCTACCTCTCTATAACTCTCTTTCGAATAAAATAAAAATTAAAAAAAAAAAGATATATGCTATTAAACACAGTTTTAAAATCCGCCACCTTTGCCCCTAACTGAATACATACACAGGAAGTCCTCTTTCCGTACTTCAATTTCCAATCTACATCAACAGGCTAACCCTATATACTGAACCCTATGCATCCACAACAATATTACTCCATCACTCAATTAAACTCAATATGACTACCCTACTCTTTATCCCCTCAGACAAAGGTAGAAAGGAAGGTGCCTTACTGCCTTTTAACTAGGAAGAGGGGTGACGTTAGAGCCATGATCACCACAGGCATCTTCTCGCTACTCTATTCACAGGCATGTCACTCTGTGCTAACCACTAAGAGTAAAGTTATTAAATAGCTAACTATCTCAAGTAAAACACAAGTGCAATATTCCTTCTCCAATCATCTGAATAAATTATATACATGGGACCCTATACAACCACTGGTAATTATTATTAATGATAAACTTCAAATCTCACACAAAAAGTGTTTCAGAATTCCACTGCTTTCCCAGGCACATTAGCAGGGGACTGCATCAGAAGTGAAGCAGCCAGGATTCAAACCAGCACCCAAATGGGATTCTGAGACTGGCAGCTTTACCCTCCAAGCCATAAAGGCGGCCTCAAAACCCTTTAAAAAGAGAAAAGATTCATTTATTTGAGAGGCAGTGGCAGAGAGAGAAAGAGAGAGAGCTCTTCCATCTACTGGTTCACTTCCCAAATGGCCACTGTGACTGAGCTGAGCCAGATCGAAGCCAGAAGCTCCTTTTGGGTCTCCCACAAGGGTGCAGGGGCCCAAGGACTTGGGCCATTTTCTATTGCTTTCCCAGGCTATAGCAGAGAGCTGGATCAGAAGTGGAGCAGCTGGGACTCAAATAGGCACCCATATGGGATGCCGGCACAGCAGGCAGCGACTTTACTAACTACAGCACGGCGCAGACCCCACAACCCTTCTCTTTACTAACCCACCATTAAAGCAAGAGCAAGTATTTTCTTCCCTTCCATGTCCAGGCATATAAATACAAACATATGTCCAACTGCCCAACCATTCTGGCAAGCTTTGCCATATATTCCTGTCCTCACATATGGCCTCCAGGCATTAACGCACCTCATGAACTCCTCTAAGACACCTATTTTTCTTAACATGACTTTCTGCAGATGATCGAGGACATACACTCTGATAGCACGTATTCTACCGTAAAACTCACAAAAAGCAATAATGGACATTAAGAACACAAAAATATACTAAAAAATGTAGGGGCTGGGGGGGCCGGTGCCATGGTTCACTTGGTTAATCCTCCGCCTTCGGCGCTGGCATCCCACATGGGTGCCAGGTTCTAGTCCCAGTTGCTCCTCTTCCAGTCTAGCTCTCTGCTGTGGCCTGGGAGGGCAGCGGAGGATGGCCCAAGTGCTTGGGCCCTGCACCCACATGGGAGACCAGGAAGAAGCACCTGGCTCCTGGTTCTGGATGGGTGCAGCGCCAGCCAAAGCGGCCATTTGGGGAGTGAACCAATGGAAGGAAGACCTTTCTCTCTGTCTCTCTAACAACTCTACCTGTCAAATTTAAAAAAAAAAAAAAAATGTAGGGGCTGGCACTGTGATGCAGCAGGTTAGAGCCTGGGCCTGCAGTGCCAGCATTCCATCGGAGCACCACTTTGAGTCCCAGTTGCTCTATTTCCGATCCAGCTCCCTGCTAATGCACCTAGAGAAAAGCAGCAGAAGGTGGCCCAAGGACTTGGGCCCCTGCACCCATAGTAGAGACTGGGATGAAGTTCCTGGATTTTGGCTTTAGACTGCCCCAGCTCTGGCCATTGTGGCCATTTGGGGAGCCATCAGATGGAGGACCTCTCTCTCTCTCTGTAACTCTGCCTTTCAAATAAATAAAATAAATCTTAAAAAAAAGAATGTACGAAAATAATAAAATCAGGGCCAGCACTATGGCTCACTTGGCTAATCCTCTGCCCGCGGCGCCAGCACCCCCGGTTCTAGTCCTGGTTGGGGAGCCGGGTACTAGTCCTGGTTGCTCCTCTTCTAGTCCAGCTCTCTACTATGGCCTGGGAGGGCAGCGGAGGATGGCCCAAGTCCTTGGGCCCCTGCACCCGCATGGGAGACTGGGAAGTACCCAGCTCCTCGCTTCGGATCAGTGCAGCGCTGTCTGTAGCAGCCATTAGGGGAGTGAACCAACGGAAGGAAGACCTTTCTCTCTGTCTCTCTCTCACTGTCTATAACTCTGTCTCTCTGTCTAGCTCTGCCTGGCAAAAAAAAAAAAAAAAGAATAAAATCAAATTAAAGATAATGGGGGGTGGGCTGCGGGAATTGGAAACCCATGAGGGACACAGAAGGTTTCAATTCTGTGATGTGGTACTTCCTAAGCTGAGCTGGGATACATGACTGTTCACCATAATTACTCTTTACACTTTTTTCATATTTGAAGTACTTCTAAGTCACTTTTAAAAAGAACTATCCAGTTACTAATGAGCATCTCCAGTTCATACACAGCGACAAGCAGCTATGCCCAAGTCACAGTAACTGATCCCTGGGACAGCTGGACACCGCTCCTGTTATTTACCTAAGCCAAGAAAAGAAGACATGATAAGCCCACCACCCACAAGTTTTTCTGAGATACTGCTTGGATATAGTATAAGGTTGTATCCTCTAAGTATACACCATCCACCTCTTTCACAACTCTCACATCAACCAAAATCTGGTACCACTTAGTCTTATAAATAAATTCTTTATAACTCACACATCAAACGTTTCCTTATTTGTCGCTGCCAAAATACAAGTGAACTGGTCAATCACATAACTACCTGTATCTGGCTGAACGCAGACACCTGTATGCATTTAGAGCTCTGTGCATGAGTCTAACTCACATCCTGCAACATCCAAATTAAGCCGCTCACCATTTAACCGCAAAGGAAATTGTCGTCTCTGCCAAAGGTAACTAGCCAGGGGATTCCAAAACACTCCAGCCGTCAGTGGGCGTTCACCTCATGCATTCTCAAAGTCCCATCGCCGTGCAGCGTCTACACCACCCACCGAAGTGCCGGCCTCCCACGGTGAGACGCTGGCATACCTGCAGATCCCGACTTTCGGCTCGCTGTGGCCAATCAAGAATGGAGGCCCTTAAGTCTCACCTAATTACGAACCCAAGGTCACACACCGCCAGGCCAGCCGGGGAAACGGCAGGGCTGGGGGACCGGGTCTAGCCTCCCGGAGTCCGCCGGAGCCCCACAGCCCAGGCGGCCGGCCCGCCTACTCCTCTCCCCACCCCGGCGCGAAGCCTGCGGTCGGTCCCCGCACCTGCGGGACCCGCGGACCGGCCGCCCCGCCACTTCTCTTCGGGAAGGCAAGGCCGACTCGGACGCTCCCCGCCCCTCGCCTCCGGCCACCAACCTCTCCCGCGGGATGCACCCACCGCTCCGAGCCTTCCGCGCTCCTCCAGCAGAGCGCAGGGCCAACACCTCGTCCACCACCTCACTCACCCGGGGGCCTGGCCTTCCCCGCGCGGCGCTCCGGGCCCTCCTCGCCTCTCCCAGAGCACCGCGCCGCACCGGACGCTCGAGGGCCGAAAGGCAGCTCCCTCCGCTCCCCGACTCGCCGGGCTTCCCTTCCCAGCTGCAGCCACGCGAAGGGCCGAGCCCCAGGATCCCCGTCCAGGAGCTGCCGGGCCGCCCTTCGCCTCCGGCCGCTCGGCCCGAGAGCCGGCCCGGCTGCTCCCGCGGCGGTCCCGGCCCCCGCCCGGCGTGCGGCACACTCACCGCCGAGCGCCGAGGCCTGCAGGGTGGCCCCCGAGGTGCCTCGATGACTCTGATGGTCCCGCGGCTGGCGACGGCCAGGATGGCGTTGAGCGCCGGGTGGTAGGAGAGGCTGTGCAGCCCGTCGGCGTCGCAGCGCATGCAGCCGTCCCGCAGCACCAGCCACTCAGACCCCGGCCCGAGGCCGCCGCCGCCGAGGAGCAGCCGGGCCCGAGGCCGCCGCCGCCGCCGCCGCCGCCGCCGCCGCCGCCGAGGAGCAGCCGGGCCCGAGGCCGCCGCCGCCGCCATCTTCCGGTCTGCGCTCAGACAGTCCCATCCGGGGCGGGGCAAGCGGAGCGCGTTAGCCGGAAGTGGGGTGGGGGTGGGGGTGGGGCACAAAGTTGAGGGAGTATGGCAGCAGGGGTGGGGGTGGGGGTGGGGCCACAAGGTGGAGAGAGCGGGGCAGCAGGTGTGGGGTGGGGTGGGGCCACAAGGTGGAGGGAGTGTGGCAGCAGGTGTGGGGTGGGGGTGGGGTGGGGCCACAAGGTGGAGGGAGCATGGCAGCAGGGGTGGGGGTGAGTGTGGCCCCACAAGGTGGAGGGAGTGTGGCAGCAGGTGTGGATGGGGGTGGGTTGGGGCCACAAGGTGGAGGGAGTGTGGCAGCAGGTGTGGGGTGGTGGTCGGTGGGGCCACAAGGTGGAGGGAGTGTGGCAGTAGGTGGGGGTGGGGGTGGGGGTGGGGCCACAAGGTGGAGGGAGTGTGGCAGCAGGCATGGGGGTGGTGGTGGGGTGGGGCCACAAGGTGGAGGGAGCTGGCAGCAGGTGTTGGGTGGTGGTGGGGGCCACAAGGTGGAGGGAGTTTGGCAGCAGGTGTGGGTTTGGAGGTTGGGGTGGGGGTGGGGGTGGGTCACAAGGTGGAGTTAGCGAGGCAGGTGTGGGGTGGGGGTGGGTTGGGGCCACAAGGTGGAGGGAGCATGGCAGCCGGAGTATGGTGGGGGTGGGGGTGGGGCCACAAGATGGAGGGAGCGTGGCAGCAGGCGTGGGATGGGGGTGGGGTTGGAGCCACAGGGTGGAGTGAGCGTGGCAGGAAGTGTGGGGGTGGGGGCGGGGGTGGGGCCACAAGGTGGAGGGAGTGTGGCAGCAGGTGTGGGTGGGGGTGGGGACACAAGGTGGAGGTAGTGTGGCAGCAGGTGTGGTGGTGGGGTGCGGTAGGGCCACAAGGTGGAAGGAGTGTGGCAGCAGGTGTGGGGTGGGGTGGGGGTGGGGCCGCAAGGTGGAGGGAGTGTGGTAGCAGGTGTGGGGGTGGTGGGGGTAGGGCCACAAGGTGGAGGGAGCATGGCAGCAAGTGTGGGGGTGGTTATGGGGGTGGGGACACAAGGTGGAGGGAGTGTGGCAGAAGGTGTGGGGGTGGTGTGGGGTAGGGCCACAAGGTGGAGGGAGTGTGGCAGCAGGTGTGGGGGTGGTGTGGGGTAGGGCCACAAGGTGGAGGGAGCGTGGCAGCAGGTGTGCGGTGGGGGTGGGGGTGGTGTAGGGCCACAAGGTGGAGGGAGCGAGGTAGCAGGTGTGGGGTGGGGCCACAAGGTGGAGGGAGCGTGGCAGCCGGTGTGGGGTGGGTGTGGGGTGGTGCCACAAGGTGGAGTTAGCGAGGCAGGTGTGGGGTGGGGGTGGGTTGGGGCCACAAGGTGGAGGGAGCATGGCAGCCGGTGTATGGTGGGGGTGGGGGTGGGGCCACAAGGTGGAGGGAGCTTGGCAGCAAGTGTGGGTGTGGGTGTGGGGGTGGGCCCACATGGTGGAGGAAGTGGGGCAGCAGGTGTGGGGTGGGGGTGGGGCCACAAGATGGAGGGAGCGTGGCAGCAGGCGTGGGATGGGGGTGGGGTTGGAGCCACAGGGTGGAGTGAGCGTGGCAGGAAGTGTGGGGGTGGGGGCGGGGGTGGGGCCACAAGGTGGAGGGATGTGGCAGCAGGTGTGGGGGTGGGTGTGGGGCCACAAGATGGAGGGAGCGTGGCAGCAGGCGTGGGATGGGGGTGGGGCCACAAGGTGGAGGGAGCGTGGCAGCAGGCATGGGGGTCAGGATGGGCCACAAGATGGAGGGAGCGTGGCAGCAGACGTGGGATGGGGGTGGGGTTGGAGCCACAGGGTGGAGTGAGCGTGGCAGGAAGTGTGGGGGTGGGGCGGGGGTGGGGCCACAAGGTGGAGGGAGGGTGGCAGCAGGTGTGGGGTGGGGGTGGGGTGGGGCCACAAGGTGGAGGGAGCCTGGCAGTAGGAGTGTGTTGGGGGTGGGGCCATAAGGTGGAGAGAGCGGGGCAGCAGGTGTGGGTGGGGGTGGGGACACAAGGTGGAGGTAGTGTGGCAGCAGGTGTGGTGGTGGGGTGCGGTAGGGCCACAAGGTGGAAGGAGTGTGGCAGCAGGTGTGGGGTGGGGTGGGGGTGGGGCCGCAAGGTGGAGGGAGTGTGGTAGCAGGTGTGGGGGTGGTGGGGGTAGGGCCACAAGGTGAAGGGAGCATGGCAGCAAGTGTGGGGGTGGTTATGGGGGTGGGGACACAAGGTGGAGGGAGTGTGGCAGCAAGTGTGGGGGTGGTTATGGGGGTGTGGACACAAGGTGGAGGAAGTGGGGCAGCAGGTGTGGGGCTGGGTGTGGGGGTGGGGCTACAAGGTGGAGGGTGCGTGGCAGCCGGTGTGGGGTGGTGTGGGGGTGGGGCCACAAGGTGGAGGAAGATGGGCAGCAGGTGTGGGGCTCGTTGTAGGGATGGGGCCACAAGGTGGAGGGTGCGTGGCAGCAGGTGTGGGGTGGGGTTGGGGTGGGGCCACAAGGTGGAGGGAGGGAGGCAGCAGGTGTGGGGTGGGGTTGGGGGTGGGGCCAAAAGGTCGAGGGAGCCTGCCAGGTGTGGCGTGGGGGTGGGTGCCAGCATCCTATATATATGGGCACCAGTTCAAGTCCCAGCAGCTCCACTTCTGATTCAGCTCTCTGCTATGCCCTGGGAAAGCAGCAGAAGATGGCCAAAGGCCTCGGGCCCCTGCACCCACGTTGAGGACCCGGAAAAAGCTCCTGGCTCCTGACTTCAGTCTGACCCAGCCCTGGCCATTGCGGCCATTTGGGGAGTTAACCAGTGGATGGAAGATCTCTCTCTCTCTCTCTCTCTCTCTCTCTCTCTCTCTTTTTCTCTCTTTCTCTCCCTCTCTCTGTAACTCTGACTTTCAAATAAAAAAAAATCAAATCTTAAAAAAAAGAAAGAAAAACAAGAATAGGGACCAGCGTTGTAGCACAGAAAGCTAAGCCTCCAGAAAGGATTACTATAATGTAATGAAGAATTTTTCATTATTATAATTACACGTGTGTGTATAACACGCAACTATATACTTGATTTCTTTTTCCCTCATTTATACCATGTTTGATTCTACAGCTATAGTCAAGTTATCGCTAATTTCACATTATAATATTTAATTGTGCGATAGTGGAAGAAGAGTCAATGCCATGCAAGGGCATTTCTCTCTCCTGGGGACGGTTCATGCATCTTGGTTTCATGCAGGGTGGTTGTGCTGTGTTAAGTAGAATCATGACTGTGTTACTGTCTTTATTGGAGATCAGCGTGTTTTAATCCAGAGGTGAACATGGGTGACAAATTGATAAGGGTAGACTTGTGCCAGTACATTTTTAAGGGTCAACTTGCCTCAACCAAGGGATTCCCAGATCCCAGGTAAAACATCGTTTCTGGAAGGGATAGCATGTGAATCGGTAGACTGAGTGAAGATTGCTCTCACCAGGTGGGTGATTTTGAAATGATCTGGAGTTCATAGGAGAAAGTGTTTATTACAAATGCCCACAATGAAGCGTTTATGACATCATTGTTTTGGAGAATGACAGAATCTGAAACTATCATTCACCATGCGTCATAAAAGAAAATGACACTTTTAGTCAAACTCAGTCAATCCTGAACTAGAAATATTAAGTGAAATAAAACTTAAAATGCTTTCTGTATTCCTGTCTTTTTTAAACAGGGTGTTATTTGGGGCCCATGCTGGGTGCAGCGGGTTAATGTCCTGGCCTGAAGCACCGGCATCCCATATGGGCGCTGGTTTGTGACCCGGGTGCTCCACTTCCGATCCAGCTCTCGGCTGTGGCCTGGGAAAGCAGTAGAGGATGGCCCGAGTCCTTGGGCCCTGCACCCACATGGGAGACCTGAAGAAGCTCTGGCTCCTGGCTTCAGATCGGCGCAGCTCCAGCCGTTGCAGCCAATTGCAGAAGGAACCAGTGGATGGAAGACCTCTCTCTCTCTCTGCTTCTCCTCTGTCTGTGTAACTCTGACTTTCAAACAAATAAATAAATAATTTAAAAAAGGAAATTCTTGGCCAGCACTAGGCTAATCCTCCACCTGTGTTGCGGAACCCAAGGTTCTCATCCCGGTTGGGGCGCCGGATTCTGTCCTGCTTGCTCTCTTCCAGTCCAGCTCCCTGCTGTGGCCCGGGAAGGCAGTGGAGGATGGCCCACATGGGAGACTGGGAGGAAGTACCTGGCCCCTGGCTTCGGATGCGTACAGCGTGCCAGCCATGGCGGCCACTTGGGGGAGAACCAACAGAAGGAAGACCTTTTTCTCTGTCTCTCTCACTGACTAACTCTGCCTGTCAGAAAATAAAGGGGAGCGGGGGGGCAATTCGTTACTTGAAAGTCAGAGTTACAGAGAGAGACAGACAAACGGAGAAACCTTCCATCCACTGGTTCACTCATTTGATGGCCTCAAGAGCCAGGGTTGGGCCAGGCCGATCTGGGAACCAGGAGTTTTACCCAGGTTCACAGGTGGGTGGCAGGGGTGAAAACATTTGGGCCATCATCTACTGCTTTGCCTAGGCAACAATCAGGGAGCTGGATCAGAAGTGGAGCAACTATGACACGATGCAGCATCCATATAGGATGCTACGAGTGATGGCTTTAATACCATGCCAGTGCACTGGCCCCAGTTCTGTATTTCTTAAAGAGAAATATTACTGGCTACTCTCAGAGATCATATACCTATAAGTCATGTTTATTCTACATGTTTAACATATGTAAAATTATTCATCAAATTTAAGAATTTGATTTCTATATTAGACAATTTAGGTTGAAAATGAACAAATACAGCTCAACAGGAAAGCATATATCTAGACATTGTAAACCAAGATCAAGGCTAAAAGATACTAAATGTATGCAGATGCTTTTTTTTATCATCATTCAAGTTGAAGTCCACATTGTACTGAAGTCCTAGCTAGAGATATTAGGCAAGAGAAAAAATCAAGGGCATCTAAATTAAAGAGGGAGGCCCAACTGCCACTTTTGACCAACGATACTATCTTACATATAGAAAACCAGCAAAGACGCCACCAAAAACCTGAGAAAGCAAATACACTCCACAAAGTGTCAGGGTGCAACGTCAACACACCATGACCAGTAGGAAGCAATCCCATGTTCCATAGCTACACTAGGGAAAAGGAAAGTAGTTGGCAATAAGTGTGACTGAAGAAGCAAAAGATCTCTACAATGAAAATATGAATCTTTTTTGTTAAAACTTTTATTAAATTAATATAAATTTCCAAAGGACTTTTATGGATTACAATGGTTCCTCCCCCCCCATAACATCACTCCCACCCACAACCCTCCACTTTCCCGCTCCCTCTCCCTTCCATTCACATCAAGATTCATTTTCAATTCTCTTTGCATACAGAAGATCAGTTTAGTACATATTAAGTAAAGATTTCAACAGTTTGCCCCCACATAGCAACACAAAGTGAAAAATACTGTTGGAGTACTAGAAAACTATGAATCATAGATGAAAGAAATTAAAGAGTATTTTACCGTCCTGTCCAGGGTGCTGTAGTTCAGCCTCAAAGATGCCTTTCATGCAGAGCAGGCTTAGTGGTGAGAACCGTCCATGTCCCTCCAGACTTCATGTGCAAACTTCAAAGTCAATGCTACAGCATAAAGAGGTGGGGAACGTAGGACTAGAGCTCAACTCTCTTTCACAGGATGAGTAAGTTTCTTTTTCTCTAAAAAAAAAAAAAGAGAGAATTAGATATTTAAACAGTTATAGACAATACGGGGGAGAGACAGAGAGATTGAGAGGGGGGAGGGTGAGAGGGACAGAGAATGAGAAAGAAAAAGAGAATGAGAAAGAGAAAGAGAGATATCTTCAAACTGCTGGTTCACTCCCCAAATAGCAACAATTGCCACCTCTGGATCAGACCATGGGAGGAGCCTAGAACACCATCCGGTCTCCCACGTGAGTGGCAGAGACCCAAATAGTTGGATCACCTTCCGCTGCTTCCCCAGGCACAATAGGAAGGAGCTTTATTGTAAATGGACCACCCAGGCCTCCAATCAGCACCAAATAAGATGCCCGAAACATACGGCCATGTGGTGTAGCAGGGTTTAACCTGCTGGACCCCAGTGTCAGCCGCAGGCTACTTGTCTGTCTAAGGGCTTGACTGGGTGAGGTCTGTGCTGTCACCATCTGAGGCCACCCCAGGAAGCCATGATCTTTCCTTAAAATTCACTGGGGAGTTTTGGATTCAGGTGTGGGACTTTTTAAGGACTGCAACACCACTCTCCACACATGTGCTTAGCTGCAGTCAACCACAGCAAACCACCAGCCTTCCCATCTTCCCATCTCTCTCTGGGAAGGCTCAGCAGCAGCAGAGACGGAGCTCTTTCTCAACATCAGGTCTGCTGGAGCCCTGACCTTCATCTTCCAGCACCCAGAACAAACACTGAGGAACACATTTCTGTTCTTTATCCATGAGTCGGTTCAAGGCTTTTTGTTAGAGTGGCCCAGGAACCCTGAGACATCTGGACATGCCTCCCTTTCTCCCTGCGATTCTAGGGACAATTTGGAGGCTGCAGCTCTCAGCTGACACTTGGTTGGCCTTCCAGACCTGGACCATAGCAACCCAGCTACATGCTGGTCCTCCGGGGTTTCTAACAAGAAATCTAGTGATGGTCTTAGGGGGACAGGATGATGATGGATCCCTTCCTCTCCCCTCTGTCGATGTGAAGAATGTGCCTGATGGTGTCAAGGGCAACAGAACACTTGGTCAAGGATTTCATGATGCCAGAGAAGCTGTCACCATCATTCTGACACCGATCATTCCGAGGTTCAAGGCCATGGGACGTGTATCTAGACTGTAGACAATCCAAGGTCTTAAAGACCCCACAGTTGTTATCACTCTTTCACCCAGAAATGAAAAGGCCATAGGTACATCCTAGGTGTTTAATGTTCAAATTGTAACATTAATCCGTATCACCAATCTAAGCCAAAAGCTCTTGGGGTCTTTGATATTGTGTAAGAGGAAGTTTGTTGAGAAACCCCCGAGGAGTAGCTGAGGCTGTGATTGGTCCCCGCCCGTCTCTGACTTCATAAGGACCACCTGTCATGAAATACAAATTCATGCAAGTCCCTGCCAGACTGCCATTGGCCCATTTCTCGCTCTGACTTCATAAGGAGCCCTGTGATGACAGGACTCCACATGCCTATATAAGTGGCTGCACGGCCCAGGTTTTTGTCCGCTTTACCAGGGAGCTATTTCGGTGACCTGTGTGACTTGGACCTATCTTTGCGTGCGCTTGAGCTGGTTGGTGTTGGTGTGCTGTTTTGTTTGTTTGTTTGTTTCTTGTTCTATTTGGTTTTTTCTTTCCCCCATTTGGATTTAGTTTGTTGTTTTCCTCCTATTTCTTTTGTGGCCCATTGTGTCTTTTTTTGCCGTTTTATTCGTTTCTGGCTTCCCCCATCTTTAGCTAGACAGCGCGGCTAGATCTCTGAGAGTTAGCGTAGCTATTTAGTGTTTGTTGTTTTGGAGTTTGTCTGGTTGTTGTTTTCTGTTTTGGTGAGATAGGACTTAGCCTTGCCACTGTGTTTGATTAGTGTAGTTAGTATAGGTAGTGTGGCTCCATAGTCAGATCAGCAGGTAGTCCCCTTGCTGTCCCTTTATTTTCTTAGTTAGTGTAGTTAGGGTAGCTCCTTAGTTAGTGTCCATGGACAGGCATATTAGCCAGAGTAGCGCAGAGAGTGTAGTTAGGGACACCAACCTGGAAGGCCGTGAGGAGCTGGATGCCGTCGACAGCTGCCAGGTTGATCTGCAGTTTCTGTCGGTCCTGAGCAGGGGCGGCTTCGGCAAGGTGGTGCTGGCCCACCGGAAGGCCATGCGGCGGCGGGTGGCCGTGAAGTTTTTGCTTGAAGACTCCAGCGAGCAAGTGAGGCAAGAGGCCAGCATCATGCGGCTCCTGAGCCACCCGAATATCGTGCAGCTGCTGCAGGTGGGTCACTACGGCCCTCACCACTGCCTGGTGATGGAGGTGCTGGATGGGGGCGACCTCAACCGGTACGTGAAGGAGCAGGGCTGCCTGCCAGAGCCCAAGGCCATGTTCCTGTTTGACCAAGTCCTGGCGGCCGTGGCCTACTGCCATGCACGGCGGGTGGCGCACAGGGACCTCAGCTTGGAGAACCTGCTGCTGGACTCTCAGCTCAACGTGAAGCTGGCGGACTTTGGGCTCAGCAGCTACCTGCCCGGGAACATGCTGGTACAGGGCTTCTGCGGGACCCCGGAGTACAGTGCCCCGGAGGAGTTCCAACAGGAGCCCTACGACCCGTTTGCCTCGGACACCTGGAGCCTGGGGGTCATCCTCTTCGCCATGCTGGCGGGGGCCTTGCCCTTCGGCGGGAAGGACTTGGTGGAGCTGAGGGACTGTATCCAGAGGGGGAGCTACGAGCTCCCGTGTGCCGCCAGCCCGGGCCTGGAGGAGCTCCTGAGCTCCCTGCTCAACACAGACCCCTGCGACAGACCCACAGCGGAAATCGCCCGCAAGCATCGGTGGTTTGTAGAAGGAGCCGAGGGCGAGGAGGTGACTGAGGTGCAGCTCCTGGGGGTTCCCCAGGACCCAGAGGCCCGGAAGTACCTGGTGCGCCTGGGTCTGCTTCCGGACGCTGGAGCCTCAGAGCCATCCGGCCCTGGGGCATCCAGCCGGATGTGCCTGCAGCCGGACTCCCGGAGCCTGGAGCAGGTAGAGCCCCGATGTCAGAGCGCGGGTCTGTTCATGGTCTCCCCAGGTTTGTGGGCACGAGGGAGGTCCAGAGTGCACCTGCCCTTCTCACCTGCCTTCCTCTCTCTCATAGGGACAAAGGGAGCCTGAGTCGGAGCCTGAGTCGGAGGCGGAGGCAGAGCTGGAGTCCGAGCCTCAGCCAGAGTCTGTGTCACAGCTGGAGCCTGAGTCGGAGGCGGAGGCGGAGGCAGAGTCGCTCCCCCAGCCTGAGCTGGGTCCTGCAGCCGCTGCCCCCATGGTTGCCTCTCCTCTCCCTGGACAGCTGCAGGAGAGGAGCCCCGGTGCCAGCCCAGCCCCCGAGCCCGTCCCCGTGGCCGCCCCCTCCACCCCCAGCCCCAGGAGCAGTCCACACCTGGAGGTGCCAGAGGCCCCAGCAGCTGAGCCTGAGGAGGCTGGGCCCTCAGCATCGGCCTCTGGCCCGAGCGAGGGCCGGCAGGGGCTGGGCAGGAGGCTGGGCAGGAGCATCCTCAGATTCCTCCTGCGTGCCTGCTGCCTGCCGGCCCCAGCCCACGGCCCTGGCGCCCGCAGCCGAAAGGTGGCCCCCAGTAGCCTGCCCAAGTGTGCAAACTGAACTGCCTGAGGGCTCGCATTTGCTTGAGACTTTGCTGTACTTTCCACCAATAAAACTTAACTGTACACATGGAACTGGTGCTGTGTGGTGTCTGGGTCTCGGTGTGCACTGTGCCGTGGTTGGATGGAGTTGCCTACAAGATGGAGCTCCCCTGGTCAAGTACAGTCCCCTCTGGCGCTCTGGGGCTGACACAATGGCTGACCTCCTGGACCTGAGAAGAGAGCCATGGTTCCCAGAAGATGGCTGGGGGTGGGGGAGGTTGATGTGGGGTAGAGGTTGGTGGGGGATTGGGTGTGGGGTGTGGGGAAGGTGGGAGGGTCTGGGGTGTGGTAGTTTGGGGGGTGGAGGGGAGGGAGGGGAGCCTGGTGAGGCTTGTGGAGGGGGAGGGAGTTGAGGGAGTGAGAGGCTCACACGTGCACAGTTGCTGCTACACAGTCCATGCATCTGTGACACAGCAGGGAGGTCCTGTCACTAGTGATGTGCATGGAGGCAGAGCTGAGAGTGCCCATACCCAGTGTCCACCGGCATTGCCAATGGAGAACAAGATCCCAGCCCGAAGGCCAAGCACTCTGACATCACAGTGTGTGGGACTGGCCAGGTGTGGACGCAGACGGCTACCCATAGGAGCTGGGCAGGAATCCCGACGGTGGCCTGGGTTCAGCAGAGAGCAGAGGGGGCATGTAGCTGCGGTTTCTCTGCAAGTGTCCCGGACACTGGGTCATCTGGACCCAGCCTGGCTTTCCAAAGCTGCCTGTGCAAGCAGGAGGGGGTTGCATGTAGAACTGGGGGCTGCCTGCAGAGGAGAGGGCCCCTCGGGCTCCACCTGGGGGAGCTGTGGACACGGAGCCCTCCACACCCAGGTCATTTGTCTTAGCTCCATTTTCCTGGGGTTGGGAGCTAGTTCCTAGGGAATGATCATTTCTTTCAAATCTGGAGGTAACATGGAGGCTCCAGCAAGGTGGATCACAGCCCTTTTGCTGTTCTGCCTCCTCCCGGGACAGAATCGGGGCTGGGTGCTTCAGCTTGAGTGGGTGGTCAGGCCATGCTAGGAGGCCTCTGGGAAGGTACAGGGAAAAGTGACTTCAGAGACATCTCAAGGGCACCCCCAGGACTGACAAATGCTTCATGGAGATCCTCACGGGATAGATAGCACAGTGAGCCCTGTTCAGGGCCGACTCGCAGACACTCTGTGTGAGCTCCCTGCAGGTACATGACCTGGCTACTGTTGTCAGAGGTGCAATGGGAACACAGGTCCTGCTGGCGTGTGTGCACCTGCCTCAAGTCCACAACACAAGGACAAGTCCCTAGAAGCAGGCCCTGCTGGGTGTCACAGATGGGCTGAGCGGGGCCCTCCATAGCCTTGCTTCTCCCGACCTTGCTGGGTAGTTTCCTGACTGACCGAGCATTTGTGGCGACCCACAGTGGTCATGGCCTGGGGGGGGGGGGTCCTATTTCCTCCCCTCTCAGGTGAGATTGTCCTTCTCCTGAGGGCAGGGCTGGGGAACAAGAAGCAGCAGGGACGGGGTGGCACGCTGTTGCCCCGTCTGCTCCCGGGTGTGGATTTCTTTATGCCCAGCAGCCCTAGTGTGCACCCCAGTGTTGCTGTCCTTCAAACCCGTGTCTGGCTCTGTCCCCTTCAGGCAGGACTCAGCTCCTCCGCTCACATTGGGGACCTTTGCTCGCAGGTCCCATGCCCGCCTTTCCCCCTGCACACATTGTTTGGCCTTGTTAGACTCAGATCCTGGGCCACCTCTGGGCCTTTGCCCGTGCTCTCTCCTCCCTGAGAAGCCAGCGGGCCCGGGTGACCAATCCAGAATCTGGAACTGCTTCTGGGTCTCCCATGCTGGGTGTCAGGGACCCAAGGCCTTGGGTGCTCACCTGGTCGCTCTCAGTGTGCACAGGTCTAGGAATGTGAAGTCGAATGCAGTGGTGGCAGGACTAGAACCCAGGTACTCCGAAGGGCTTGTGTGCATCCAAAGTAGGGTTTTAACCCCTGCTCCAAATACCTGCACCTCTTGGCGTTTATTTAAATGAATGAACTCTATCTGAATGCTGCTGTAGAGATCTGTGCTTTTCTGTTTTTTAATCTTCAAACATTCACTGCATGAAAACATGTGAAGATGTGTTTCAGGTATCACTTACAGAGATCTTTCACTTCAGATTTCCTTCATTATTCTCTCCAAGAAACACTACAATCATTTAATCCACTCTTTTACTATTGTCACATTGTCTTTTGTTCTGTCAAAGAAAAAGAATCTGAAAATAGAGTTCATCAGTAAATTTTAATTTGTATCTATTTCCTAATTCAACAATCGTTGTGCCAGAATAGATTGAAAACATTTTTTGGGAATTAAATGGTGAGACATTTTGGTACAATATCCCTGAGTCAAAATTGGTGAAAATATGTTTCCCATCATATATTTAGAGATTTTAATATCCTAGTTAGATAGAGAGGACAGAGAGAGAGAGAGAGTGAGAGAGAGAGAGGAGTGAGAGCCAGAGAGAGAGAGAGATGTCATCAGCTCATTCACTTCCAAGAAGTCCACGGTGACCAAGGCTAGGACAGGCACAAGTCAGGAGCCAGTAGGTCCACCTCCTGAGACACTGGCACCCCATCTGGCACTCATTCGTGTCCTGGCTGCTTCCCTTCTGATTCACTCTGCTCATTGCCTGGGAAAAGAGCAAATCGTGGCCAAGTGTTCACCTGCTCTGACCTCATAAGGACCAATTGTCATGAAATACAAATTCATGCCCGTCCCTGCTGGACTCCTTTTCTAGGAGTCTTCTGTGGCCTACTTCCTATGTTGGATAATACTCACCTTTTAAATTCTATATACTGTAACTTGATTTCTATAAGGGAAAATTCAGGTTAAAAATGAATACCATGCATTCAAATGCTGCCACCCTCCCTCCACCTTGTGGCCCCACCCCCACCCCACCCCACACCTGCTGCCACACTCCTTCCACCTTGTGGCCCTACCGCACCCCACCACCACACCTGCTGCCACACTACCTCCACCTTGTGTCCCCACCCCACCCACACCTGCTGCCCCGCTCTCTCCACCTTATGGCCCCACCCCCAACACACTCCTACTGCCACGCTCCCTCCAGCTTGAGCCCCACCCCACACCTGCTGCCACATCCCTCCACCTTGTGGCCCCACCCCCGCCCCCACCCCCACACTTCCTGCCACGCTCCCTCCATCTTGTGGCCCCACCCCCACCCCACACCAGCTGCCCCACTTCCTCCACCATGTGGGCCCACCCCCACCCCCACACCCACACTTGCTGCCAAGCTCCCTCCACCTTGTGGCCCCACCCCCACCCCCACCATACACCTGCTGCCATGCTCCCTCCACCTTGTGGCCCCAACCCACCCCCACCCCACACCTGCTGCCCCGCTCTCTCCACCATGTGGGCCCACCCCCATCCCCACACCCACACTTGCTTCCAAGCTCCCTCCACCTTGTGGCCCCAACCCACCCCCACCCCACACCTGCCTCGCTCCCTCCACCTTGTGGCCCCACACCCTCCCCCACCCCACACCGGCTGCCATGCTCCCTCCACCTTGTGGCCCCACCCCTACACCTGCTACCTCGCTCCCTCCACCTTGTGGACCCACCCTCACCCCAACCCACACCGGCTGCCATTCTCCCTCCACCTTGTGGCCCCACCCCCACCCCACACCTGCTGCCCCGCTCTCTCCACCTTATGGCCCCACCCCCAACACACTCCTACTGCCACGCTCCCTCCACCTTGTGGCCCCATCCCACCCCCACCCCAAGCCTGCTGCCACACTCTCTTCACCTTGTGGCCCCAACCCCATCCCACACCTGCTGCCATACTCCCTCCACCTTGTGGCCCCACCCCCACCCCCCCCACACCTGCTGCCATCTCCCTCCACCTTGTGGCCACACCCGACACCCATGTTGCTGCCACGCTCCCTCCACCTTGTGGCCCCACCCCACCGCCACCCCACACCTGCTTCCACGCTCCATCCACCTTGTGGCACCACCCCACCCCACACCTGCTGGCCACTTCCTCCACCTTGTGGCCCCACCCCACCCCACCCCACACCTGCAGCCACGCTCTCTCCACCTTGTGGCCCCAACCCCACCCCCATCCCACGCCTGCTGCCACACTCCCTCCTCCTTGTACCCCACGCCACCCCCACCCCAACACCTGCAGCCACACTCCCACCACCTTGGGGCCCCACCCCTCCCCCACCCCACACCTGCTGCCACACTACCTCCACCTGTGGCCCCACCCCACCACCACCCCACACCTGCTGCCACACTCCCTCCACCTTGTGTCCCCACCCAACCCCCACCCCAGACCTGCTGCCACACTCCCTCCACCTTGTGGCCCCACCCCACCCCCAAACCATGACTGCTGCCACGCCTCCTCCAACTTGTGGCCCCACCCCCACCCCCATGACTGCTTCCATGCTCCCTCCACCTTGTGGCCCCATCCCACCCCCACCCCAAGCCTGCTGCCACACTCTCTTCACCTTGTGGCCCCAACCCCATCCCACACCTGCTGCCATACTCCCTCCACCTTGTGGCCCCACCCCACCCCCATCCCACGCCTGCTGCCACGCTCCCTCCACCTTGTGGCCCCACCCCAGCCCACACCTGCTGCCACACTCCCTCTACCTTGTGCCACACACCCACCCCCACACCTGCTGCCACACTCCCTCCACATTCTGGGCCCACCCCCACCCCCACCCCACACCTGCTGCCACACTCCCTCCACCTTCTGGCCCCTCTCCCACCCCCACACCTGCTGCCACACTCCCTCCACCTTGTGGACCCACCCTCACCCCATGCCTACTGCCACACTCCCTCCAACTTGTGGCCCCACCCCCACCACATGCCTACTGCCACACTCCCTCCTCCTTGTGGACCTCCCTCCACCCCACATCTGCTGCCACACTCCCTCCACCTTGTGGCCCCACCCCACCCCCACCCCACGCTTGCTGCCAAGCTCATTCCACCTTGTGGCCCCACCCCACCCCCATCCACACCTGCTGCCAAACTCCCTCCACCTTGTGGCCCCACCACCACCCAACACCTGCTGCCACACTCCCTCCACCTTGTGGCCCCACCCCACCACCACCCCCATGCCTGCTGCCACACTCCCTCCACCTTGTGGCCCCAACCCACCCCCATCCACACCTGCTGCCACACTCCCTCCACCTTGTGGGGCCACACTCACCCCCACCCCTGCTGCCATGCTCCCTCCACCTTGTGGCCCCACCCCACCCCCACCCCACACCTGCTGCCACACTCCCTCCACCGTGTGGCCCCACCCCCACCCCACCCTACCCCTGCTGCCATGCTCCCTCCACCTTGTGGGCCCACCCCACGCCCACCCCCATGCCTACTTTGATGCTCCCTCCACCTTGTGGCCCCAGCCCCACACCACGCCTGCTGCCATGCTCCCCCCACCTTGTGGCCCCACCCCACCCCCACCCCACACCTGCTCCCACACTCCCTCCACCTGGTGGCCCCACCCCCACACCACGCCTGCTGCGCTGGAATCTACACATGCTGAAACAATGAAATATACACCTGTCATACACATGTAGATCCCTGCTTTGCTATTGCACTAAATCCACTCAGTATGCAACTGTTGAGGGACCCTGGGTGAAGGGTAAGTTGGACCTCCCTGTGCAATCTCTGAGGAGCACTGGTCAGGTGGTTTGGAGATCTGTACTATATTTGCAACTAACTCTGACTTGAACAATTGCTGCAAAAAATGTTTTCTGGGAGTCCTTTCTAGTCCGCACACACGCACACGCACACAAACCACGTAATTCGAATGACTTGGACATATATGAGGACGGCTTTAATGGAAAATGTGTATTATGAAAAAAAATGCATGGGTTTCAAGGTTTCTTTGCATCAAAATAAATGTTTCTTTTTTTTTTATTTCTTTCTTTTTTTTTTTTTTTTTTGACAGGCAGAGTGGACAGTGAGAGAGAGAGAAAAACAGAGAAAGGTCTTCCTTTGCCGTTGGTTCACCCTCCCATGGCCACCGCGGCCGGCGCGTTGCAGCCGGTGGACCGTGCTGATCCAAAGCCAGGAACCAGGTGCTTCTCTTGGTCTCCCATGGGGTGCAGGGCCCAAGCACTTGGGCCATCCTCCACTGCATTCCTTGTTCTGCAGGCGTAGGCTTCTGATCTCAGCCTCCATGCACGAGGCTCCGCCTGCATTTGCGCACACAGCTAGTCCATGGTGCTGCAGTGCTGATCTGCTGTCTCTGCTTGAGGCTTGGGAGCAGCCCCACTGTGGGCCAGCAGCTACCTTGATCCCCTGGGGCCAGGCCCTGCCTCCCCCAGCCCACCCCCCTGGGGCCAGCAGTTACCTTGACCTGCAGGTGTAGGCTTCTGATCTCAGCCTCCATGCACGAGGCTGCACCTGCAAATGCTCATTTCTGGCAACCGGGACAAGAACCCGGTGTGCCGGCGCCGCAAGGCGGAGGATTAGCCGGTTGAGCCACGGCGCCGGCCAAGGACTTTGACTTTTTTGTGACCTTGAAAATGCAGCATTTATAACGATGTTAGCCATGTGTAACATGAAGGAATGTGCCTCGAACCTATGATTAAGAATAATTAAGAATAATGTTTTATGCTTTGCTGTACTTATATTAATATAGTTGAATTGCCTTTGAGACCGTTTTGATGCTAGATGTGTGTTATGATCTTTGGATTAAGAAATGTAACTACATAGATTAGTATACAGAGTGGTAAAGCCCTAGTGTGAATTGGTGTGAACAATAACAACCTTTCACTGGAGAGACAGTCTTGTGTCCTTGTGTTCCTTCTTCTCCATACTCCAACACGTTGCCCTTAAGCCCTGTCGAGCTGCATGACAGTAGGTACTAGTGACAGTACCTATGTTCCAGACGTTCTGAGTGGCCAGTAAATTACCAAAATGTTTTATCAAGAATAAAATGGCATCTGCCCTTTCTAGTACCTTGTCAGTAACATATATAACTATATTAAGATATAAATATTTTAATATAGGCAAGTGTTTCAAATTTTATTTGTACTACTCAGCTAATCCTCAAAAGTAGATCTATACTGCTCTACTGAGGAGAAAAATCTTACAAAATTTCCACCCACACTTTTTGTTAAAACACTGCAAAGAAGTGGTGTATTTTAATACAATTCAAAAAGTTCAAATGATTATTGAGAAAACTACAAATATGGACATGCAGTTAAGTACTCTGTGTTGTTATTGCTCAATAAATTTCAGCCATTTCTTAGGCAATCAACAAAATAAGAAGTAACATTACTTTCATAAATGATAAAATTATATATTTTAGACCTTAAACACTACTATGATTTCTGATCTCTCAAAAAATAAACCCTTTGTAATTTGATCACCTAATAACAAGACATCAAAGCTTCCGATTGCACATGCATTTTATTTTATTTTTTACCTGGAACCATTTTCAGGTATACAGACTCCACATATAAATTTAGGAACACAGTGGTTCTTTCCACCCTAACCGCCCTCCTGCCTGCACTCCCACCCTTCTTCCTCCTTCCTCTCCTACTCTCATTTTTATTTTTTACAGAGATCCATTTTCAACTAACTTTTCTACTCATAAGATCAATCCTACACTAATTAAAGAGTTCAACAAATAGTATTGAGCACACCTAAGCTGAAAATCCATAAAACTCTATAAATCTGAAACCTTTTGAGTGTCGATATGATGCCACAGTGGAAAATTCTGCAAATGACCTCCCGTGACAGGCTGTAATCAAAACACAGGTAACACTAAAAATACTGCATAAAATTATATTATAAAATTATTAACATTCCAATATGTGTATTATAGCAAACATTTCTAAAAATGAAACAGGATCTCCATCTGGTGGCCAGAGGGACAACTGCAGACTTACTAAGTAAGCCACTAGTCTAAATATTAACGGTGATAGTGGTAAGAGGAAAAGTTACTCTGGTCTACAAATGTAGCTTTGAAGAATTAACACAGCCATGACAAGTGGACGTCAAAATATTGAGAAAGAAATAAAAACTTTTAAAAATACAGGCTTAGCTTTCTGATTTAAATTCTTGGACTAAAAGTCCAGAAAACGGAGACCAGTAATGTGGTGTAGCAGGGTAAGACACTGCTGGCAGCACCAGTCCCCCATACGGGCACTACCTCCAGTTCTGATCCAACTCCATGCTAATTCACCTGGGAAAGCAGCACAAGATGACCTAGGTGCTTGGGTCCCTGCCACCCACATGGGAGACCCAGAAAAAGCTCCTAGCTCCTGGTTTAGACCTAGAAATGAAATAAATCTTAAAAACAAAAAAAAAAGAAATCCAGAAAAAAATTATTTTTAAGAGAAAAGTTTGTTGCACATAATGAATCAACACAGAATTCTGTGAAAGACTTCAGCTTAATCAGGTGTTGAAGCGCAACACCCCAACAAGAACACTAACAGGTATCCTTATTCCACTTAGTATTAAAAGAACTATCATTTAAGCATTAAACTTACGAATCTATTTTAAGTAAACTGGAGTCATGTTGTTGACCTTTGAAAAATCTACTTATTACATGCTATATATAATAACTGATATTGCAGAGGCCGGCACTGTGTCTTTTTTTTTTTTTTTTTTTGAAAGACATACAGTTACAGAGAGGTAGAAGCAGAGAAAGAAGTATTCCATCTGCTGGTTCACTTCCCAATTGGCCACAACGGCCAGAGCTGCGCTGATCTGAAGCCAGGAGCCAGGAGCTTCCTCGGAGTCTCCCATGAACTGCTTTCCCAGGCCATAGCAGAAAGCTGGATGGGAAGCAGAGCAGTAAAGACTCGAACCGACGCCCATACGGGATGCTGGCACTGCAGGTGGTGGCTTTACTTGCTACGCCACAGCATCGGCCCCAGCACTGTGTCTTAGTAGGCTTAGCCTCTACCTGTGGTGCCGGCATCCCATGTGGGCGCCAGTTGGTGTCCCAACTGCTCCGCTTCCCATCCAGCTCTCCACTATGATCTGGGAAAGCAGTGAAAGATAGCCCAAGTCCTTGGGCCCCTGCACCCATGTAGGAGACCAAGAAGAAGCTCCTGGCTCGCTGGCTTCAGTTCCAGCCCAGCTCTGGCCATTGCAGCACAGACCAAGAAATGGAAGACCTCTCTCTGTAACTCCATCAAATAAGTAAATAAAATCTTTGGAAAAAACAAAACAAAACTGATAGTGCTGCTATAATGCCAACAAAGCAAACACTGAGAGTCTGCATGCATATTAACAGGTTGCTAAATTTTCCTTCAATTTCTAAAATCTTAGATATGTAATTGTTTCTCACAGCATTTAATAATTTAAAATTTTATAAAGAAACAATCTAAAATTGCAATTTGGTTAAATTAAAGCATAACCACTATATGGCTAGTAAAAAGGTTGTTAGAGAATTACTCAAGGACTATCTCACTACAAACAGTTACTGCCTGTTATCTTCTAATCCCATTTCCAGGAATCTTCCAAAGGACTAGCAAGCTCCATCTGTTCTAGTAATAATTCTCAATTGACATTCTCTTTCTACTTTTGATGTAAAGATGTTCGGAACTAAAAGTAAAGTTCGATTTTATGAAAAATTCTTATTGATGTTTATGACCAGCACAGAGTTATCATTTGAAATATGTAGGCCAAATTCTAAACATCTGTGCAAGTAATATACATTTAGCTACCCTGCTGCATAGTGAGCTCTTCAATAGGATAATTCAGAGGGTTTTTTTTTATTTTTAAATTTAAAAAAAATTTTTTTGGACAGGCAGAGTGGACAGTGAGAGAGAGACAGAGAGAAAGATCTTCCTTTGCCGTTGGTTCACCCTCCAATGGCCACCGCGTTGCAGCCGGTGGACCGTGCTGGTCCAAAGCCAGGAACCAAGTGCTTCTCTTGGTCTCCCATGGGGTGCAGGGCCCAAGCACTTGGGCCATCCTCCACTGCATTCCCTGGCCATCGCCAAGAGCTGGCCTGGAAGAGGGGCAACCGGGACAGAATCTGGCACCCCGACCAGGACTAGAACCCGGTGTTCCAGCGCCGCAAGGCAGAGGATTAGCCTAGTGAGCCACGGCGCTGGCAAGAGGTTTTAATATAATGAGAAGTACATTCTGGTACTCATATTAATCACAGTTATGGGGAAGGAAAGTCTAAAGATTAGAAAAGTATCAAACTGGTCGAGTCACAAAAGAAGGACAAAAGGGGAGAGAAGGGATTAAACCTGATTATCACAAGTTAACAGTAAACCACTTTTTGCAGGACACAAAAATTCTAATTTGTCACATATTAGTTACATCCCCCTCAAACCAAAATGCCAGCTTGTTGATTAACATGCACACATCATCAAGAATGTGTATAAATACTGATTATTTTGAATGTTATGCAAATACTGAACCTTCTTTTTGAATGTGAACTATAAAAATAAAAGCTCAGTGTCACACAAAGAGTAATTTTCAACACAAGATAGAAACTTAAAGAGTTTTTGGTAGGTCAAGTATCCTAAAAGTATTCATAAAATAAGACCTTAATGAAGGAAAGGTGAGGTTAACAGAAATCTTATCCCACCCTATTCAACTATTCCACACAATCTAAAATTAAATTTTCTACTGCCTCAAATATTTAACTTAATTAAGAAATATATTCTACACCTGAAATCGTCTCATTTAAAAAAATGAAACAGAACAGGATGTCATCAAGTCTAAATGGTTCAGGTGCTACTTGGGACACTTGTGCTCCATGGAAGAGTGCCTAGGTTCGAGTCCCAACTCTGCTTCAGATTCCAGCTTCCTGTTAACCTGCACCCTGGGAAGCAGCAGGTGAAAGCTCAAGTATCTGGGTCCCTGACACTCATCGAAGATCCATATTAAGTTCTAGGATCCTGGCTACAGCCTGGCCCAGCTCAGTTAGCATCATATTGATACTTGGGAATGAACCAGCAAATCTAAGGTCTCTGGTACTCTTTTAAATAAAAATGAATGGGTCGGTGCTGTGGCGCAGCGGGTTAACACCCTGGCCTGAAACACTGGCATCCCATCTGGGAGCCAGTTCGAGACCCGGCTGCCCCACTTGTGATCTAGCTCTCTGCTATGGCCTGGGAAAGCAGGAGAAGATGGCCCAAGTCCTTGGGCCCCTGCACCCACATGGGAGACCCAGAAGAAGCTCCTGGTTCCTGGCTTTGGATTGGCCCAGCTCCAGCTGTTGCGGCCAATTGGGGAGTAAACCAGCGGATGGAAGACCTCTCTCTCTGTCTCTCCTCTCTCTGTGTAATTCTGACTTTCAAATTGATAAATCTTAGAAAAGAAAAATGAAAATAAAAAATAATATAACTTTAATGACAAAGCCGATGTATAAAACCAATCTATCAATTCAAAACCTTTAGGAAGGTGTTTAAGGTAGACTGTGAAGCGGTGTGTGCTTAAAGCAAACATTATATCACGGAGGACAAAGTGGACAATTCTTTTCCAAATACGAGGGACTTCCCATCCATCCAAAGCAGCAATGCAGCTGCCACGGAGCACCAGATTATTTCATGATTCATTCCCCCTGTTCTCTTTACTTATTCTTTTTTTTTTTTTAATTTGATAGGTAGAGTTATAGACAGTAAGAGAGAGAGAGACAGAGAGAGAAAGGTCTTCCTTCCATTGGTTCACTCCCCAAATGGCTGCCACGGCCGGCGCTGCGTCGATCAGAAGCCAGGAGCCAGGGGCTTCTTCCCAGTCTCCCATGCAGGTACAGGGCCCAAGCACTTGGGCCATCCTCCACTGCACTCCCAGGCCACAGCAGAGAGCTGGATTGAAAGAGGAACAACCGGGACAGAATCCAGAATCCGGCGCCCCAACCGGGACTAGAACCCGGGGCCCATATGGGATGCCAGTGCCGAAGGCGGAGGATCAACCAAGTGAGCCACGGCACCGGCCTTTACTTATTCTGTAACTAATGAAATGCATAAATGTTTATTTTCACGAGGAAAAATATGGGTAAAGGCAGTGAAAAGGTAAGAACAAGACAGAGAGTTGAAATGAAAAAAAAAATTCCTAAGGTCCTGGCTAAAAAATGTAGATGTTGATTGATTGTTTCTCTTGGCAATATCTATATGCTTATGAGTCTAAAGAATATACGTTAACTTTCTACTTTTACTTAGGAAAAGAATCCATTTCTAGGATGATAATTATACAACAATAAACTAGTTTCAATCAATAATCAATTGCACATTGACAAAAGTATCTATAATACTTTTACTGTTGAATTTTTAAACACTATCCTATTATCAAGTACAGTATAACTGATTTATGCATCTTTCTTCAAAAATTACTACTGTTCGTAATTTTATATTGTTTGACAAAAACAGAATTTAAAAAAACCCAAGAATTCAAACATATTTAGATCAGAATATTGTCATGAACTTGTTACTCTTTGTTCTATCATTTTCAATTACAGGTTATTAAGAGAAAGAAATATACTTTCACAGATGAAGACAGAAACATAATGAAAACTTAACACATGTTCTAGGATACAGTATTAAACTGTATCCTATCTATCTCAAGAATAATTATTCAGAAATAAACTATCAAATAGTTTAACTGAATCTCATTATTTAAAATGATACAACAAATAAATAAAACCCTTCACCCACAAAGGTATTTCAAAGGAATCATCACAAAGTGCTTTACCTGAGTCATTCCGTAGATAAGACGACATGGCTGGGATGAGGCAGGACTGACTAAGCAGCTCCAGCAGTACCGAAGGCAGGGCGTTACTGTTCTGGCCTCTGCTCTCCTGGGAGGACTGAGCGTCTCCATTTACTGAACCACTAACAGGGTTTATGTAACTCGCAAGAACCTAAACATAAAAATGGTTGAAACTAAATTGCATCATAGTTTCACACACTTTAAAAGCCTCTTATATTAAGACATTCAATCTGCACACTCAGAGTATAAATATTCAACTCAGTCCTTATCTCATACTAGGTTTTGAAAAAAAATTATTAAAATCTTAAAAGATTAGACTGCTTACAAAGGATAGTGTACTAAATATGATAAGATAAATGAAAGCAATTCCACAAATAATGTAAAATTAAAAATTTATAGAAATTCTGATCTTATTTATGATTATATTTCATTGAACAGATTCAGCTCACAGTTTGAGGGTGATGGAATCTTAGAACTTTATACTAGAATGAGCATATCACTCTAGACCTACGGAAAATTACAGCTTCAACTAGTGGATCTAAGAATTAAAACTAATCTTCTCTTTACAAATAAAAGATTTTCTTTACAGCATCTCTCCTTGTTTCTGTAGTTAAGTATTTCCGTACTAGTCTGGAAAAGTTAGGAAATTTGAAAAACAAAAATATCATAACTATTTTGAGTCCACAAACATCACGTTAAGATGAGAAGATGACTAAAAAAATATGACTTTCAAATAGTGCATTTTCAAGAGACGGGATAATTTCATCCTTGCTAGTTTCCTCAGCAAAGAAACTACGAGGGAAAAAATTTGGAGTAACAAGTGAAAAAGAGCGATCACTGACCACTGCCATCCTAGAATGCACTGGAGGCCGGGTGCACATTGTGGGCATGATAGTGACTGATGCGGGTAAGTCATCAATATTTAAAAATCGCTAAACATACAAAAGACAAAGTAACTATCAACAGTGATAATATACACGTGACAAATGTACCTGCAGAAGACAGGTAACATGTTCCTCTTCCAGCCTCTGTTTAGTCAGGGCCTGTTCCACATCCCAGCCTGAAGCCGTGGAGCCTGTTCCAAAACCAGTCCCTTTGGCCCAGTATAACTGCTGTTCTTCTGTTGACGTAGGGTTATGAGAGCTTGACACCTGTGGCTTGTAACAGAGTATAAAATGTATTACTATCTGCCTTTATTTATTAAAAAATAGCTACTTCTGAGAAGTTTAAATGGTTTGGCCACTGCGGAAAACACTTAGGCAATTTCTGAAAAATTGAGTACAATTACTGTATGACCCAGAAATTCCTAGGTATATACCCAAAAGAAATTAAAACCAATCTTAAAACAAAAACATGTAAATACATATTCACGGCAACCTATCCAAAAAGGAAGGAAGGAAGATTAGGAAGCAGAGAATGCAGGCAGGTGGGAGAAAAGAGCCCATGTGTTTATAGATGGATGAACACACATAAACACAAGCACAGTACCATGCAGACTTAAGAGGGAGGTGGCGGCACCGTGGCACAGGTTAACCCACTGCATGCAGTGCCAGAATCCCATATGAATGCCGGTTCTAGTCCTAGCTACTCCTCTTCCTATACAGCTCTCTGCTACAGGCTGGGAAGACAGCAGAGGATGGCCCAAGTCCTTGGGCCCCTGCACCCACGTAGGAGATCCAGAAGAAGCTCCTGGCACCAGATCGGTTCAACTGCAGCTGTTGCAGCCATCTGGGGAGTGAACCAGCAGATGAAAGACCTTTCTCTCTGTCTCTTCCTCTCACTGTCTGTAACTCTACCTCTCAAATAAAGAAAATCTTAAAAAAAAAAAAAAAAAAAGGAATACAGTCAGGACCGGTGCTGCAGCATTGTAGGTTAAGCATCTGCCTGCAGTACAGGCATCCCATTAGGGCACTGGCTTGAGTAGAGACTGCTCCACTTCCGATCCAGCTCTCTGCTAAGAGCCTAAGAAAGCTTGGGCCCCTGAACCCACACGGGAGACCTGGAAGTAGCTCCTGGCTCCTGGCTTCAGATTGGCACAGCTTCAGCTATTGCTGCCATTTGGGGAGTGTACCAGCGGATGGAAGACCTCTCTCTCTGCCTCTGCCTCTCTGTAACTCTGCCTTTCAAAAAACAAATAACTAAATCTAAAAGAAAAAAAAAAAGAGCATATTTTAAAATGCTGCAGAGTTCCATGTTACATATCAGATAACCATATAGCTATAGGTTAGATTCTCTTATCATTTGTGAGGTAATAGTACCATAGCTTAATAAATCCTAGTGAATGACAGTATACATGCACTTAGTTATGTTCTTTTACTTTGTAATAGCCTCAGGTATCCTTGACTCGCTCTGTATCTACAGAAATTTTGTAACTAGTTTCTCAATTTCCTCCAAATTGAAATTAGAATTCCATCAATCAGGGACTGATTTGGAAAGAAATGTATTATTTCACTATTATATTTTCAATCCCCTGGGATATAAACATAGGCATGGTAGTTGTTTAAAAAAGAAATGTCATGGAAGTGGCCCTGTGGTGTACAAGATTAATTATCCACTTGTGGTGTCAGCATCTCTTATGGGTGCCAGTTCAAGTCCCAGCTGCTCCACTTCTGATCCAGCTCCCTGTTAATGTGCCTGGGGGAACAGCAGAGGATGGCCCAAGTGCTTGGGCCCCTGGGAGACCTGGAAGAAGCTTCTGGCTCCTGGCTTTGGCCTGCCCAGAGGACCCCGTCATTGTGGCCATTTGGGGAGTGAACCTGCAGATGGAAGATCTCTCTCTCTCTCTCTCTCTCTCTCTCTCTCTCGCCCTCTATCTCTGCCTTTCAAATAAATAAATCTTTAAAAAAAAAAAAAAGGCAAATATTTTAGGCATAAATCTTACAAATATTTTTATATAGACTCATTCATAGGTAATTTTTCTTTTTGAGCTACTATAAAATATTCTTTAAAAAAGTACGTTTGGCCAGTGCCACAGCTCACTAGGCTAATCCTCTGCCTGCGGCACCTGTACCCCGGGTTCTAGTCCCAGTCAGAGCATCGGATTCTGTCCAGGCTGCTCCTCTTCCAGGCCAGCTCTCTGCTGTGGCCCGGGAGTGCAGTGGAGGATGGCCCAAGTGCTTGGGCTCTGCACCTGCTTGGGAGACCAGGAGGAAGCACCTGGCTCCTGGCTTTGGATCAGCACAGTGCGCCAGCCGTAACGACCATTTGGGGGGGGTGAACCAATGACAAAGGAAGACCTTTCTCTCTGCTTCTCTCTAACTCTGCCTGTCCAAAAAAAAAAAGTATATGTTTATTGCTACAAAAAGATCTAACTAATTTTTAAATATTGATTCCATATTCATTTATTGCAGTCTCACTAAACTCACATATGCCATTAATTATTCTGGACGTTCTATAACAATAAAATCACAAGAGGTTTTGCTTTAGTTTTCATTCTATTCTTTGTTTCCCTTGTCTTACTACACTGGCTACTAGAGTCTCCCACTCAATAATATGATTCTCTAACATTCAATAAAAGGAAAGAAGACTAGAGTATAAATTCAGCATATGTTGATAAATGAAAAAGATTACTAAGCTTTGAAATCTTCATTCTTCAAGTACAAAAGTTAATTTGTGGTTTTCTGAAGGAGAGAGAAAGCAACTAAGTTTCACTTCTAAGTCCTATGCTTTAGTTAGAAAAAACAAAGCCTTAAATCTCTGACATATTAGTAAGATCATACAAAGTTTTATTAGGTACTCAAAGTTAGTTTTTCATAACATAAAAAATTATAATTGAACCTACCTCTGCTTGATTGAGGTTTGAGTTTGGAACTCGTGGGGCATGGTGGCTCAAAGCAGAGAGACAGACAAGAATGAGGTGTAGCGCCCCAATTTCCAAGGCCATCCGTCTTAGAAGCACACCGTCATCAGCTGTTAGAGGTGTAGCGCTAAACAAGCTATGGAGGACATGGAAAGGAAGGGTCGGAAGCACATTGGCTGATGGAGATTGTAGTATGTGACCTAGATTAAAAACAGAAGAGGATTCAAATATACTTAAAAACACAATAAGGAGCTACACACAGAGTCACAAATTATCAACTAACAATGTAATATAAAATAATGTAACTAGGTTCAGTATAAAACAGCCCAAACAAAACAGTAATGTCTGAGAATTTAAACATAAACAGTGTCAGGAAAGCTTTTTTTTTTACAGGCAGAGTGGACAGTGAGAGACAGAGACAGTGAGAAAGGTCTTCCTTTTTGCCGTTGGTTCACCCTCCAATGGCCGCTGCAGCCGGTGCACTGCGGCCGGCGTGCTGCGGCCAGCATGCTGCACACCGGGTTCTAGTCCCGGTTGCCCCTCTTCCAGGCCAGCTCTCTGCTGTGGCCCAGGAGTGCAGTGGAAGATGGCCCAAATCCTTGGGCCCTGCACCCCATGGGAGACCAGGAGAAGCACCTGGCTCCTGCCTTCAGACCGGCTGCGGCAGCCATTGGAGGGTGAACCAATGGCAAAGGAAGACCTTTCTCTCTGACTCTCTCTCTCTCACTGTCCACTCTGCCTGTCAAAAAAAAAAAAATACTACACTGAGGCTGGCACTTTGCTACAGTGGGCTCAGCCTCCGCCTATAGCACCAGCATTCCATACAGGTGTCGGATGAAGTCCCACCTGCTCCTCTTCTGATCTAGCTCTCTGCTACAGCTGGGAAAGCAGAAGGTGGCCCAAGTATTTGGGCCTCTGCCTCTATGTGGGACAACTGGAATAAGCTCCTGGCTCCTAGCTTCGAATTAGCTGACCTCTTGCAGTTGCAGCCATTTAGGGAGTAAACCAGCAGATGGAAGAACTTTCTCTGTGTCTCTCCCTCTGTCTGTAACTCTACCTCTTAAATAAACATAAAAAAATCTTAAAAGAAAACAAAACTACAATACTTCATCCATATCACTGAGTAGGAAATAATCTCATATACATGAGCCTCCATAATACTGTACTAAGTGCGCTCAAAGCTTTTCGTAACCTGCCAAGTCTATGTACAGTCAAGTGCTGCTCAATGACATGTAAATCTTGAGTGATGTGTCTATTTGGACACCACAGAGTGCAAGTACACAAACCTAGATGGTAGAGCCTACCACATGGTTAGTATAAACGGTCCACAGACCAGCAGCTCTGTATCCAGTAAACACCTCCTGAATAAATACTGAAATAAAATTGAAAGCTCTTTAGTATTTTATTATGTCTAATACTGCAATTGAGCCACCACCAATAACAAAGCATCAAAAAGCAACTATGAAAGAAATAAAAGATTAATAATAGGCCATGATTTGGATAATTTTACACAAGCTACTTATGTATGAATTGATAAATTTCATTAATAACTTACTTCCTTCTCCATCATCTGTCACTCCTAGTATCTAAGAAGGCACTGGGCATGTTTTCTTTCTTTCAGTAGCACTTCAGCATAGCCTGGAAGACGAAGGAATAATCCAAAAGCAGCTAGAGAGTGAGCAGGTATGGGAGACATGGTCTGGACTGATGACTTGACCGGAGGAGGCTCAGCTGCGATGGTTTCTGGTGCTTCACACACCAACTCCCCAGACTGTTCAATAGTCACCCATTCAAACTGATCACTATCCTTTGGCTTTTCCTGAGTGGTGGATGTTACAACCGGAGCACTGACCTAAAACAAAATGAAACAGCATTTGTTTTGTTATGTGTGCTTTGTCAACATCAGGTTCAATCTAAAGATCTTCAAATAATCTTAGAAAATTTAGAATGTAAGCTTAGATGAAAAAGGGAAATGTGTTTGTAAAATTAAGCTTCCAAGTGTCAGGAACCATGTAACATCATGACTGGGGTGTTCCGTGGACAGACACTTTCCAACAAAATAAACTTCTTGTTTCTCTCAAAACTTTGGTTCACTAGCATTAACATTAATTTTTTTCCTGAAATAATACTGGTGATGGTGGTTCCCAAAGGATAAATTCTCTCACTGCTTCAACAATTAGTAGTTGGCAGTGAAAGGTGAGCATAAACATTCCCACCTTTCCTATCTGCTCATTTATTACTTTTTATCAGTACAGATTTCAATTTTATCCTACAGATTACAATCTGTTATTGTCACTACTTTGATGCCCAAGCAGAACTAGATTTGGTTACCAGAACTTATTTAACGGAGGCTCCTGCATCCTTGTGAAGCATCCCCATTATTCTATGAGCACTTCCTTCCTTTACAGCATAGTAAGATAGTACAAGGCACATCTGTACACTCCCTGCCCTAACTCTAGAATGTCTCCAAGGAGATCCAATTTCTTTCAGTGTGGAATAGACACTGCTAGTGGCTGTCAGTTGCCGAACCCTGGGAGCAAGCAAATTTAGGAAATACAGACACACATGTGTATTTGTGTGAGTACATACACACATACACTATATACATTTATGTATACACACACATACATAAGTAATATATAAGAGTTTATATATATATTATATACATAAGTAATATATATATGTATATTTTTTGTGATCAAAAATGTAAAAATCATGCAAGACAAAAACAAAATTGTTAGAAGGCTACAGTATAACACATCAGATGGCCTTGGTTTGCAATTCCCAGCTCTGGCCTGGCCCAGTCTCAACTGTTAAAGGCATTTGGGGAGTAAATTAGGAATTGGAGGTCTGGCTCTCTCTCTCTCTGGCTTTCAAATAAATCTAAAAGGGAGAAAAGCAGGGAGAGAAAAGAGAAAGGGAGAAGGGAAGAGAGGTGGAGATGGGGACGAGAGAGAGAAAGAGAGAAAGGTGTGCAAGAAATTCAACATATAATCCTGAATTGGATCTTAGGCCACCACCATCATCATCGTTTTGTACTTAGAAGAAAAGATGGATTCTGTTCGTAATTTAATAACAATTCAGAGAAATTCTAAACATGGTGAACCCAGAAACTTTCCATTTTGTTTCGTTTACTATTTCTCTTTCTTGGCCATGAATAAAATACTTCACCAAATACTAACTAGAATTTTCCCGGCCGGCGCCGTGGCTCAACAGGCTAATCCTCCGCCTTGCGGCGCCGGCACACTGGGTTCTAGTCCCGGTCGGGGCACCGGATTCTGTCCCGGTTGCCCCTCTTCCAGGCCAGCCCTCTGCTGTGGCCCAGGAGTGCAGTGGAGGATGGCCCAGGTGCTTGGGCCCTGCACCCCATGGGGAGACCAGGAAAAGCACCTGGCTCCTGGCTCCTGCCATCGGATGAGCGCGGTGCGCTGGCTGCAGCGCGCTGTCCGCGGCAGCCATTGGAGGGTGAACCAATGCAAAGGAAGACCTTTCTCTCTGTCTCTCTCTCTCTCACTGTCCACTCTGCCTGTCAAAAAAAAAAAAAAAAAAAGTATCAAGCATAAACACAGGAGCTATACTGTTGACTATTTGGGTGCAGGGACCCAAGCAAATTTTCCAGGTACAGGTGCTCAGAGGTGGATCAGAAGTGGAGCAGCCAAGACTCAAACGTGAGCACGCATGGGATGCTGGATTTACAGGCAGACTTAAGCTGCTGTGCCACAAGAGATCCTACATCATGTTTATTTAGCCCAATACAGAAAGATTCACCTGAATTACAGAAGAAATACCTTTGTAAAACTTAGAAGTACAAAGAATGTCTGCATTGATTCCACAAAAAACCTTATTCACTATTCAATTTCAAAACAAACAATTTGAGGGGCTGGTGCTGTGGCACAGTGGGTTAAAGCCCCAACCTGTAGTGCCATCATCCTATATGGGCACAGTTCGAGTCCTGGCTGCTCCACTTCTGGATCTAGCTCTCTGCTGATGCATGTGGGAAAGCAGTAGAAGATGGCCAAGGTCCTTGGGTCCATGAACCCACAGGAGAAACACAGAGCTCCTGGCTCCTAGCCTCAGATTGGTTCACTGGGGCCATTTGGGGAGTAAACCAGCAGATGGAAGATTTCTCTCTCTCTCTCTCTCTCTCTCTCTCTCTCTCTACCAGTCATTGTAACTCTTTCAAATAAATAAAAATAATTATTTAAAAAATATATATATAAAAGAATTTGAGCACAGATTAAGTGATCCACAGAAGATCGAACAAAACAACAATAAGCACACAAAAAATCTAAAAGCTAAAAGTAAACCATGTCACAAAAAACGTTTTCCCAAATTTCTATTTCATCATCAATGAAAGAAATGAAACTGAATTCCACACTACGTAACCTGAAGAATGTCCCATAACATTCGTACTTACTGAATTTCCTATATATAATAGAAAAGTTTGCTCTTACAGAACCTTCACTATTCTTTTGAAACATAATCAAAAGAAGAGGAAAAATATTTTATAAAGCAGCATGATCCCTGACACTTTATCTCCACCGCTAATAAGCTGCAAGATTGTGGGCAAAGCAGTTGCTGCATGGTTTTTACATGTAAAATAGTACAGTTGGAATTACTGTCGCCAGGAGTCTTCCTATTCCAAACTCCATCAATTTGTATACAGTTATCACTCAGTAACATGCCTCTGCATCCATTAGAAACCCTGACTAAATCTATTAGTAGTTTCTACTGTTACTTTTCTCCTTGTCTGACTTATTATAACCTACCAAATTAGAGTGTGAGGGGCCAGCACTGTAGCATAGCAGGTAAAGCTGCCACCTGCGTGCCGGCATCCCACATGGGAGCCAGTTCGAGACCCAACTGCTCCACTTCCTATCCAGCTCTCTGCTATCGCCTGGGAAAGCAGTAGAATAGGACCCAAGTGCTTGGGCCTCTGTACCAGTGCAGGTGACCCAGAAGAAGCTCCTGGTTCCTGGCTGCAGATCGGCGCAGTGCCGGCTGTTGCAGCCAGTTGGGGAGTAAACCTGCAGATGGAAGACCTCTCTCTCACCACCAGCTGCTCTGCTTCCAAGCCAGCTCCCAACTAATGTGCTTGGGAAAGCAATAGAGGATGGCCTAACTGTTTGGACCCCTGCACTCATGTGGGAGACTGAGATACAGTTCCTGGCTCTTGTGGCGATTTGGGACATGAATCATTACATGGGAGATCTCGATCTCTCTCTCCCTCTCTCCCTCTTTCCCTTTCTCCACGTCTTCCTCTGTAACTCAGCCTTTCAAATAAATATTTTTTTAAAAATATTTTTAACTTCCACTGTTATTCCAGAATTTTTTAATTTTTAAATTTATTTTCATTTTATTTGAAAGGCAGAGAGACAGAGACACAGAGCCACACACACACATACACTCACACACAGATCTTCCATCAGCTGTTTTACTCCCCAAATGCCTGCAACAGCCAAGGCGAGACAAAGCTGAAACCAGGAACCCAGAATTCCACCTGGGTGTTTTACACAGGTGTCAGGAACCCATGTACCTGAGCTTTGATTTGCTGCCTCCCGGGGTAGGTATTAGAAGGAAGCTGGTTAAGAAGAAGCAGAGGAGCCAGGATGCAAACCAGGACTCTCATATGGGAGTGGGTATTCCAAGCAGCTCCTTAACTAAAGTACCAAATCCTTGCCCCTTTCAGAACAGTTTAAACAGCTTCAAAATAATCATAACCTGGGGCCAGCACTGCGCCAGTTTGAGTCCCGGATGCTCTGCTTCCCACCCAGCTCTCTGCTATGGCCTGAGAAAGCAGTAGAAGATGGCCCAAATCCTTGCGCCCCTACACCCACATGGGAGGCCAGGAAGAAGCCCTGGCTCCTGGCTTCGGATGGGAACAGCTCCAGCCACTGCAGCCACTGGGGAGTGAACCGGCCGATGGTAGACCTCTCTCTCTCTGCCTCTCCTTCTCTCTCTGTGTAACTCTGCCTTTCAAATAAATAAATGAATCATTAAAAAAATTTTTAAAAACCCTAAAACTACATATTACCTAATGAAACCATTAAAATCATTAAAAGTAAGTGTTAAAGTACTCTATTCTTTTCAGATTACAGAATCGAGGAACTGGAGAGAATTATAATGAAATGAAATGGAAAAGATCAGTGAACTTAGCAAGAAACACTTCTCATGCTTAATCTCTACTGTCCCCAATACTCAGAAAATTGTATTACTTCTCTATTAAGTACATATGAAAACAGTGAAACTTACCTTTCTGTTGAAAGTATGTGAACTAATTTAAGCAAAAATTCACTGAATACTTGAGGACACGTTGAAGAAAGATGAACTTGTAATCGGGTAAGAAATTCTTGCATAGCTTGTGTAGCTGTTGGACCAACCTGAGGAGACATATATATCCACTGAAAAGAACTTCACGAATACCATGTACAGAATCGTTCACTTAGAAAGTATCAAGCATAGCCGGCGCCGTGGCTCAACAGGCTAATCCTCCGCCTTGCGGCACCAGCACACTGGGTTCTAGTCCCGGTCGGGGCGCCGGATTCTGTCCCGGTTGCCCCTCTTCCAGGCCAGCTCTCTGCTGTGGCCAGGGAGTGCAGTGGAGGATGGCCCAAGTGCTTGGGACCTGCACCCCATGGGAGACCAGGAGAAGCACCTGGCTCCTGGCTTTGGATCAGCGCGGTGCGCCGGCCGCAGCGGCCATTGGAGGGTGAACCAACGGCAAAGGAAGACCTTTCTCTCTGTCTCGCTCTCTCTCACTGTCCACTCTGCCTGTCCAAAAAAAAAAAAAAAAAAAAAAAAGGAAGAATCTTAATGAAGAATGGGATGGGAGAGGGAGTAGGAAGTAGGACGGGAGTAGGGATGGGAGGATGGCTATATTCCAAAAGTTGTACCTATGAAATTTGTATTCATTAAATAAAGGCTTTAAAAAAAAAGATTCATTCTCTCTCTCCCTTTCTCTTCCCCGTCCCCTCCCAGTCACTCTGCATTTCAAATAAATAAAAAAGGAATATTTAATGAAAAAAGAAATCACAGACTTAATAGGAACTAAACAAATACACTAGCTTAAAATCCTGGAAATTACAGATGGTTCCATAAGGAACTGAGATCATCAAAGAATTTCCAACACTTTTCCCTTGAAGTTTAACAATGAAATCATTGCTATCAGGTTGAATAGGAGCCTCCCAGTTAGTTTCATCTTTTATCAGGCTAGCAGCATTTCTCATAAAGTCATACCTGAACATGATGGACTTGAAGCATGGAAAAAAGTTTGTTGAAACCAACATTTAACATCGGGACAGAAGATAACTGGATAATAAGTTGGTTGGTTTGGTTCACTGCCTGAAAACCGCCTAGGAGTGAATCATCTGTTCCCGTGGGAGACTGTGACACTGCAAACAAACACACGTATGGTAAACTGTGCAGAAGACATGGTAACTGGCAGGTAAAAAAATTAATTAAAATTGTACTCTTTATTTCAAAGCTCTATATTAGTATTTCAAAATTCTGTACTTATAATATCACTTAAAGATAAAAAAGACCATAGAAGGAAGCTCCCAAATTCACAAGACTCTCTCAGCAAAGGAAAAGAACTTATTCTCTGTTAATTGCATTTTTTCCTAATTAAGAAAGGAAGAGAAAGTATTACCTAACTAGTGTGGCAGTTTAAAATAATTCAGATTCTGGCCGGCGCCGTGGCTCAACAGGCTAATCCTCCGCCTTGCGGCGCCGGCACACCGGGTTCTAGTCCCGGTCGGGGCGCCGGATTCTGTCCCGGTTGCCCCTCTTCCAGGCCAGCCCTCTGCTGTGGCCCGGGAGTGCAGTGGAGGATGGCCCAGGTGCTTGGGCCCTGCACCCCATGGGGAGACCAGGAAAAGCACCTGGCTCCTGGCTCCTGCCATCAGACGAGCGCGGTGCGCCGGCCGCAGCGCGCCGTCTGCGGCGGCCATTGGAGGGTGAACCAACGGCAAAAGGAAGACCTTTCTCTCTGTCTCTCCCTCTCACTGTCCACTCTGCCTGTCAAAAAAAAAAAAAAAAAAAAAAAAAAATAATAATTCAGATTCTGACCTACTGACTCTTAATGCTGACTGTACATCACAATCACCTGAGCAAAGTTTTCCAAGATTCTGATGCTCAGGTTCTTTTTTTTTTTTTTTCTTTTTGACAGGCAGAGTGGACAGTGAGAGAGAGAGACAGAGAGAAAGGTCTTCCTTTGCGGTTGGTTCACCCTCCAATGGCCGCCGCGGCCGACGCACTGCGCTCATCCAATGGCAGGAGCCAGGTGCCAGGTGCTTCTCCTGGTCTCCCATGGGGTGCAGGGCCCAAGCACTTGGGCCATCCTCCACTGCACTCCCTGGCCACAGCAGAGAGCTGGCCTGGAAGAGGGGCAACCGGGACAGAATCCGGCGCCCCAACCAGGACTAGAACCCGGTGTGCCGGCGCTGCAGGAAGAGGATTAGCCTAGTGAGCCTCGGTGCCGGCCATACTGTTTGATTCTAATTAGGACATTATGAAAAAGTCAAAAGTATGAAGATAATAAAAAGATTCAGTGGGGGTGGGGGTGAGTAGACAGAGGATTAAGGCATTAAAATTATTCTGCACGCATAATAGTAAAATGGTGAATACACGTAATTATACATTTGTCCAAACCAACAGAATGGATATAACAAAAGTGATCTCCAATGTGGACCATACACTTTAGGGATAATGATTATTAATGTAGCCCTCATCAGTGAAAAAACTGCACTGAGATACTGTCTTAAGTGTGGGGACAAGATATACAGAAGTCTGTAATTACTGCTCAATTTTGCTACAAACCCAAAACTGCTCTAAAAATAAAGTATACTTTAAAAAGTCAAGGAACATCTCTATTTAGTAATCAGTATGAGAAATCATCCATGTAACATACTCATTGATTTACATACAACGATTTGGGGAGTGAACCACATGATGGAAGACCTCAGTCCCTCCATCCCTCTGTCCCTCCCTCCCTCCCTCCCTCCCTCCCTCTCTCTCTCTTTCTCTCTGCCTCTCTCTGTAACTCTGCCTTTCAAATAAATAAATAAATCTTTAAAATAGCTCAAGATAGCAGAAAATATACCAAAAATGGTATGCTGCCAAATTACCAAACCAACAAACATAAAACAGCACATGCTTCAAGGTTCCTCTAGTCTGACTAGAGAAAGTTGGTGTTTTACAAAAAAGAACAAAACTGTAGTTTAAAAAGAAAATCAAGAGGCCAGCATTGTGGCATAGCCAGTAAAGCCACTGCCTACGATGCCAGCATCCCATATGGGCATCGGTTCGAGTTCCAGCTGCTCCATTTCCAATCCTAGGAAAGCATCGAAGATGGCCCAATTCCTTGGGCCCAGGTTCCCAAGTTGGAGACCCAGAAGAAGCTCCTGGCTCCTGGCTGGTTCAGTCCCTGCCGTTGGGGCTGTTTGGAGAGTGAACGAGCGGAAGATCAATCCTTCTCTGTCTCTCTTCTAAATTCTGTCTTTCAAATAAAAAATAAATCTTAAAAAAAACAGAAAATGAGCCAGTTGCATACAACCAAACACAACAGGAAGATAACACTAGTGAGATCGCTGAAGGCCAGACCATGAAGGTCACTGAATGCCACCATGTTGAGCAGTCAGCTCAGTGCCTCAGACATCTAGATACTAACAGGGAGCAAGTACTTGCCTGACACATGTATACACAGACAGCTCTTCATCTAACTCAGACGCAGGTAATTTAAAGCCATATGCTTGGGGCCGGCACTGTGGCTCAGCGTGTTAACGCCCTGGCCTGAGGCACCGATATCCCAAGTGGGCACCTGTTCTGGTCCTGGCTGCTCCACTTCTGATCTGGCTCTCTGCTGTGGCCTGGGAAGGCAGTGGAGGATGACTCAAGTCCTTGGGCTCCTGCACCCACGTGGGAGTCCCAGATGAAGCTCCTGGCTCCTGGCTTTGGATCGGCACAGCTCTGGCCATCTGGGGAGTGAGCCACCAGATGGAAGAACTCTCTCTCTCTCTCTCTCTCTCTCTCTCTCTGTGTGTGTGTGTAACTCTGACTTTAAAATATAAATAAATCTTAAAAAAAAAAAAAAAAAAAAACCGGGGCCGGCACTGTGGCTCAGCGAGTTAAAGCCCTAGCCTGAAGCGCCGGCATCCCATATGGGCATCAGTTCTAGTCCCGGCTGCTCCTCTTCTAATCCAGCTCTTCTATGGCCTGGGAAAGCATCAGAAGATGGCCCAAATCCTTGGGCCCCTGCACCTGCGTGGGAGACCCGGAAGAAGCTCCTGGCTCCTGGCTTTGGATCGGTGCAGCTCCGGCCGTTGCAGCCATCTGGGAAGTAAACCAGCGGATGGAAGACCTTTCCCTCTGTCTCTACCTCTCTATAACTCTCTTTCGAATAAAATAAAAATTAAAAAAAAAAAGATATATGCTATTAAACACAGTTTTAAAATCCGCCACCTTTGCCCCTAACTGAATACATACACAGGAAGTCCTCTTTCCGTACTTCAATTTCCAATCTACATCAACAGGCTAACCCTATATACTGAACCCTATGCATCCACAACAATATTACTCCATCACTCAATTAAACTCAATGTGACTACCCTACTCTTTATCCCCTCAGACAAAGGTAGAAAGAAAGGTGCCTTACTGCCTTTTAACTAGGAAGAGGGGTGACGTTAGAGCCATGATCACCACAGGCATCTTCTCGCTACTCTATTCACAGGCATGTCACTCTGTGCTAACCACTAAGAGTAAAGTTATTAAATAGCTAACTATCTCAAGTAAAACACAAGTGCAATATTCCTTCTCCAATCATCTGAATAAATTATATACATGGGACCCTATACAACCACTGGTAATTATTATTAATGATAAACTTCAAATCTCACACAAAAAGTGTTTCAGAATTCCACTGCTTTCCCAGGCACATTAGCAGGGGACTGCATCAGAAGTGAAGCAGCCAGGATTCAAACCAGCACCCAAATGGGATTCTGAGACTGGCAGCTTCACCCTCCAAGCCATAAAGGCGGCCTCAAAACCCTTTAAAAAGAGAAAAGATTCATTTATTTGAGAGGCAGTGGCAGAGAGAGAAAGAGAGAGAGCTCTTCCATCTACTGGTTCACTTCCCAAATGGCCACTGTGACTGAGCTGAGCCAGATCGAAGCCAGAAGCTCCTTTTGGGTCTCCCACAAGGGTGCAGGGGCCCAAGGACTTGGGCCATTTTCTATTGCTTTCCCAGGCTATAGCAGAGAGCTGGATCAGAAGTGGAGCAGCTGGGACTCAAATAGGCACCCATATGGGATGCCGGCACAGCAGGCAGCGACTTTACTAACTACAGCACGGCGCAGACCCCACAACCCTTCTCTTTACTAACCCACCATTAAAGCAAGAGCAAGTATTTTCTTCCCTTCCATGTCCAGGCATATAAATACAAACATATGTCCAACTGCCCAACCATTCTGGCAAGCTTTGCCATATATTCCTGTCCTCACATATGGCCTCCAGGCATTAACGCACCTCATGAACTCCTCTAAGACACCTATTTTTCTTAACATGACTTTCTGCAGATGATCGAGGACATACACTCTGATAGCACGTATTCTACCGTAAAACTCACAAAAAGCAATAATGGACATTAAGAACACAAAAATATACTAAAAAATGTAGGGGCTGGGGGGGCCGGTGCCATGGTTCACTTGGTTAATCCTCCGCCTTCGGCGCTGGCATCCCACATGGGTGCCAGGTTCTAGTCCCAGTTGCTCCTCTTCCAGTCTAGCTCTCTGCTGTGGCCTGGGAGGGCAGCGGAGGATGGCCCAAGTGCTTGGGCCCTGCACCCACATGGGAGACCAGGAAGAAGCACCTGGCTCCTGGTTCTGGATGGGTGCAGCGCCAGCCAAAGCGGCCATTTGGGGAGTGAACCAATGGAAGGAAGACCTTTCTCTCTGTCTGTCTCTCTAACAACTCTACCTGTCAAATTTAAAAAAAAAAAAAAATGTAGGGGCTGGCACTGTGATGCAGCAGGTTAGAGCCTGGGCCTGCAGTGCCAGCATTCCATCGGAGCACCACTTTGAGTCCCAGTTGCTCTATTTCCGATCCAGCTCCCTGCTAATGCACCTAGAGAAAAGCAGCAGAAGGTGGCCCAAGGACTTGGGCCCCTGCACCCATAGTAGAGACTGGGATGAAGTTCCTGGATTTTGGCTTTAGACTGCCCCAGCTCTGGCCATTGTGGCCATTTGGGGAGCCAGTAGATGGAGGACCTCTCTCTCTCTCTCTGTAACTCTGCCTTTCAAATAAATAAAATAAATCTTAAAAAAAAGAATGTACGAAAATAATAAAATCAGGGCCAGCACTATGGCTCACTTGGCTAATCCTCTGCCCGCGGCGCCAGCACCCCCGGTTCTAGTCCTGGTTGGGGAGCCGGGTACTAGTCCTGGTTGCTCCTCTTCTAGTCCAGCTCTCTACTATGGCCTGGGAGGGCAGCGGAGGATGGCCCAAGTCCTTGGGCCCCTGCACCCGCATGGGAGACTCGGAAGTACCCAGCTCCTCGCTTCGGATCAGTGCAGCGCCGTCTGTAGCAGCCATTAGGGGAGTGAACCAACGGAAGGAAGACCTTTCTCTCTGTCTCTCTCTCACTGTCTATAACTCTGTCTCTCTGTCTAGCTCTGCCTGGCAAAAAAAAAAAAAAAAAAAAAAAAAGAATAAAATCAAATTAAAGATAATGGGGGGTGGGCTGCGGGAATTGGAAACCCATGAGGGACACAGAAGGTTTCAATTCTGTGATGTGGTACTTCCTAAGCTGAGCTGGGATACATGACTGTTCACCATAATTACTCTTTACACTTTTTTCATATTTGAAGTACTTCTAAGTCACTTTTAAAAAGAACTATCCAGTTACTAATGAGCATCTCCAGTTCATACACAGCGACAAGCAGCTATGCCCAAGTCACAGTAACTGATCCCTGGGACAGCTGGACACCGCTCCTGTTATTTACCTAAGCCAAGAAAAGAAGACATGATAAGCCCACCACCCACAAGTTTTTCTGAGATACTGCTTGGATATAGTATAAGGTTGTATCCTCTAAGTATACACCATCCACCTCTTTCACAACTCTCACATCAACCAAAATCTGGTACCACTTAGTCTTATAAATAAATTCTTTATAACTCACACATCAAACGTTTCCTTATTTGTCGCTGCCAAAATACAAGTGAACTGGTCAATCACATAACTACCTGTATCTGGCTGAACGCAGACACCTGTATGCATTTAGAGCTCTGTGCATGAGTCTAACTCACATCCTGCAACATCCAAATTAAGCCGCTCACCATTTAACCGCAAAGGAAATTGTCGTCTCTGCCAAAGGTAACTAGCCAGGGGATTCCAAAACACTCCAGCCGTCAGTGGGCGTTCACCTCATGCATTCTCAAAGTCCCATCGCCGTGCAGCGTCTACACCACCCACCGAAGTGCCGGCCTCCCACGGTGAGACGCTGGCATACCTGCAGATCCCGACTTTCGGCTCGCTGTGGCCAATCAAGAATGGAGGCCCTTAAGTCTCACCTAATTACGAACCCAAGGTCACACACCGCCAGGCCAGCCGGGGAAACGGCAGGGCTGGGGGACCGGGTCTAGCCTCCCGGAGTCCGCCGGAGCCCCACAGCCCAGGCGGCCGGCCCGCCTACTCCTCTCCCCACCCCGGCGCGAAGCCTGCGGTCGGTCCCCGCACCTGCGGGACCCGCGGACCGGCCGCCCCGCCACTTCTCTTCGGGAAGGCAAGGCCGACTCGGACGCTCCCCGCCCCTCGCCTCCGGCCACCAACCTCTCCCGCGGGATGCACCCACCGCTCCGAGCCTTCCGCGCTCCTCCAGCAGAGCGCAGGGCCAACACCTCGTCCACCACCTCACTCACCCGGGGGCCTGGCCTTCCCCGCGCGGCGCTCCGGGCCCTCCTCGCCTCTCCCAGAGCACCGCGCCGCACCGGACGCTCGAGGGCCGAAAGGCAGCTCCCTCCGCTCCCCGACTCGCCGGGCTTCCCTTCCCAGCTGCAGCCACGCGAAGGGCCGATCCCCAGGATCCCCGTCCCCGGCTGCTCCCGCGGCGGTCCCGGCCCCCGCCCGGCGTGCGGCACACTCACCGCCGAGCGCCGAGCGCCGAGGCCTGCAGGGTGGCCCCCGAGGTGCCTCGATGACTCTGATGGTCCCGCGGCTGGCGACGGCCAGGATGGCGTTGAGCGCCGGGTGGTAGGAGAGGCTGTGCAGCCCGTCGGCGTCGCAGCGCATGCAGCCGTCCCGCAGCACCAGCCACTCAGACCCCGGCCCGAGGCCGCCGCCGCCGAGGAGCAGCCGGGCCCGAGGCCGCCGCCGCCGCCGAGGAGCAGCCGGGCCCGAGGCCGCCGCCGCCGCCGCCGCCGCCGCCGAGGAGCAGCCGGGCCCGAGGCCGCCGCCGCCGCCATCTTCCGGCCTGCGCTCAGACAGTCCCATCCGGGGCGGGGCAAGCAGAGCGCGTTAGCCGGAAGTGAAGTCAGGCGCCCGCACGCACGCGCAACGAGGGGCCGAGCTCGCCGGGAGCGGGCGGGGCCGGGGGCGGGGCCGGAGGCGCGCGGGTGGCGCATGCGCGGGGGGACTCTGCGTCCGCAACGTCCCGGTTTCTTCCTGCGAGCCCAGGGAGTGGCCGCCGGCTGAGTTCCCCGCCGCGCCTCGGAGGAGGGGCGGGCTGGGCTCCCCGCGTTCCCGCCAGGCGGGACCCCAGCCCGGGCGGCTGCGCTGGTGCGCCTGGAGGCCCTCTGTAGCGGTTCCGGCTGTGCCCGGCCGTTCCCAGCCCGCGCGGGGCGGCTGCCCGCCCGTGGCCGGAAACAGACCTCGGGGTCCGGGCCCGACTCCAAGAAGGACCCCGACACCCTGCCTCAGCCCGTGCCAGTTAAGGCGCTGCGCCTCCCCTCCCCAAATCGTTGTGTATCTCAGAAGTGCCCGAGGGAGGGCATGGAGTTTGGTTTCTCGTCCACAGTCCAAGTCATTCGAATTACGTGGTTTGTGTGCGTGTGCGTGTGTGCGGACTAGAAAGGACTCCCAGAAAACATTTTTTGCAGCAATTGTTCAAGTCAGAGTTAGTTGCAAATATAGTACAGATCTCCAAACCACCTGACCAGTGCTCCTCAGAGATTGCACAGGGAGGTCCAACTTACCCTTCACCCAGGGTCCCTCAACAGTTGCATACTGAGTGGATTTAGTGCAATAGCAAAGCAGGGATCTACATGTGTATGACAGGTGTATATTTCATTGTTTCAGCATGTGTAGATTCCAGCGCAGCAGGCGTGGTGTGGGGGTGGGGCCACCAGGAGGAGGGAGTGTGGGAGCAGGTGTGGGGTGGGGGTGGGGTGGGGCCACAAGGTGGGGGGAGCATGGCAGCAGGCGTGGTGTGGGGCTGGGGCCACAAGGTGGAGGGAGCATCAAAGTAGGCATGGGGGTGGGCGTGGGGTGGGCCCACAAGGTGGAGGGAGTGTGGCAGCAGGTGTGGGGGTGGTGTGGGGTAGGGCCACAAGGTGGAGGGAGTGTGGCAGAAGGTGTGGGTGTGTGTGGGGTAGGGCCACAAGGTGGAGGGAGTGTGGCAGCAGGTGTGGGGTGGGTGTGGGGTGGTGCCACAAGGTGGAGGGAGCGAGGCAGGTGTGGGGTGGGGGTGGGTTGGGGCCACAAGGTGGAGGGAGCATGGCAGCCGGTGTATGGTGGGGGTGGGGGTGGGGCCACAAGGTGGAGGGAGCTTGGCAGCAAGTGTGGGTGTGGGGGTAGGGGTGGGCGCACATGGTGGAGGAAGTGGGGCAGCAGGTGTGGGGTGGGGGTGGGGCCACAAGATGGAGGGAGCGTGGCAGCAGGCGTGGGATGGGGGTGGGGTTGGAGCCACAGGGTGGAGTGAGTGTGGCAGGAAGTGTGGGGTGGGGGCGGGGGTGGGGCCACAAGGTGGAGGGATGTGGCAGCAGGTGTGGGGGTGGGTGTGGGGCCACAAGATGGAGGGAGCGTGGCAGCAGGCGTGGGATGGGGGTGGGGCCACAAGGTGGAGGGAGCGTGGCAGCAGGCATGGGGGTCAGGATGGGCCACAAGATGGAGGGAGCGTGGCAGCAGGCGTGGGATGGGGGTGGGGTTGGAGCCACAGGGTGGAGTGAGCGTGGCAGGAAGTGTGGGGGTGGGGCGGGGGTGGGGCCACAAGGTGGAGGGAGGGTGGCAGCAGGTGTGGGGTGGGGGTGGGGTGGGGCCACAAGGTGGAGGGAGCGTGGCAGTAGGAGTGTGTTGGGGGTGGGGCCATAAGGTGGAGAGAGCGGGGCAGCAGGTGTGGGTGGGGGTGGGGACACAAGGTGGAGGTAGTGTGGCAGCAGGTGTGGTGGGGGGGTGCGGTAGGGCCACAAGGTGGAAGGAGTGTGGCAGCAGGTGTGGGGTGGGGTGGGGGTGGGGCCGCAAGGTGGAGGGAGTGTGGTAGCAGGTGTGGGGGTGGTGGGGGTAGAATATCAAAAATGATACACTATTTGTAAATTTTTTAATTTCAAAATTTTCCAAGGCCTTTTCTAATTTTAATAAGTACTCATTTTTACTCAAAATGTTTCTTAAAAAAATCCAAAATATATTACAAAAATATTTGCCTACATCAAAACTTAGTAACATTACTCTAAAAGATAATTTACCACCTATTTTTACTGTCAGTATAACATCAAAATATTTTATTATATTGATACATAAAAGGCTATTATTAAACACTTTAGCAATGAAAATGTTACATAGTTCTACTTTTAAAATACTGTTTCTTAAATAGTATAGGTCCATCACTAGTTAAAAGTATACTACCTGTGGACTGTGTTGATGTGTTCCATGTGGACTGGTGCCAGAAAGAAATTTTACTAACACATGAATAAGGTTTGGATCTGAAACCAACAGATGCGCAGTACTTTCCTGAGTTCCAATAGCATTACTGCATCCAGCTATAAGAAGAAAAAAACAAACAAAAAAACCTCTTCACAGACAATGAAACAATGGAAAGTATATCTGAAAACATTTTTAGTGCCAGGGAAAACTTGGTCATATACCCCAGTACCTTTGGGTTTTATGAAGAGGGTTTCGTCTCTACTGAGCTGCACATCTCTATTTTCACCTACCATGTATCTCTGCCTGCCTTTTCTGTGTGTTTATGAAAACACTTGAGTTTAATGTGCATCTTATCCAACATACAGTCAAGTAGCAAAGAAAGAAATGGAGGCAAAAATTATTCCATTGTACAACTTAAACACATTATATACTGGGAACTAATGTACAGGAAACATATCAGTTTTGGGAGCTGAATAACACTCTTTGGGTTAAATCTATCCTCAGTATCAGACAGTGGTAATTATGACCCCATTTTTGGGAAACACTTTCCAAGTATGAAAGAATGGCACTCTGGGCAGGCGCCGCGGCTCAATAGGCTGATTTTCCGCCTTGCGGCGCGGGCACACCGGGTTCTAATCCCTGTTGGGGTGCCGGATTCTGTCCCGGTTGCCCCTCTTCCAGGCCAGCTCTCTGCTGTGGCCAGGGAGTGCAGTGGAGGATGGCCCAAGTGCTTGGGCCCTGCAACCCATGGGAGACCAGGAGAAGCACCTGGCACCTGGCTCCTACCATCGGATGAGCGCGGCGCGCCGGCTGCAGCACGCCGGCCGCGGCGGCCATTGGAGGGTGAACCAACGGTAAAGGAAGACCTTTCTCTCTGTCTCTCTCTCTCACTGTCCACTCTGCCTGTCAAAAATTTTTTAAAAATTTTTTAAAAAATTAAGAAAGAATGGCACTTTGATGTTAAGCCATATTAACAGCTTTGTCAATCTGACCAAACTCTTTAGTTAATGATGTTATTTCTGGGGGCCGGCACTGTGGCACAGCGGGTTAACACCCTGGCGTGAAGCGCCGGCATCCCCTATGGGTGCCGGTTCTAGTCCCGGCTGCTCCACTTCCGATCCAGCTCTCTGCTAGGCCTAGTAAAGCAGTTGACAATGCCCCAAGTCCTTGGGCCCCTGCACCCGCCTGGGAAACCCTGAAGAAGCTCCTGGCTCCTGGCTTCAGAAATGCACAGTTCCGGCTGTTGCGGCCAATTGGATGGAAAACCTCTCTCTCTCTGCCTCTCCTCTCTCTGTGTAACTGTGACTTTCAAATATATAAGTAAATTTTTTTTTAAAAAAAGATTGTGTTTAAAAAATGTTATTTCTGAACAGAAATAAAATCCATCCACGTGTTATCATAACCTGATGAATGAAGACTGAAATTCACAAATGGCTGATACTTGCTTTCTAATACAAACTCTGATCCCTACTTCACAAGACAATCAGGAATGCCAAACAGAACCTTGACCTAAATGGGAAATGTAAAAATCAATAAATACTATATAACACAGTGGAGTATGTTTATACCACAGGAATGGATAATGTGACAAAAAAAAAACTCCAGGCTTCTTTTGAAGAGGCTTGTATTATTTTACTACACTGAATTAAAAAGGGGAGTTGGAGTGCGGTGAAAAGAGTAGAAAACTTAACAGGATATTAGAATCTGAAAAACAGCCACTACATTCAATAAACATATCTTTAAGATGGAGAAAACAAAACCTAGGAATCTAGTCATATACAGTTACCAATAGCACAGAAGGAAACTATTTTTAAGTACAAATATTCCTTAAAATAACCAAGATAAATTCTTGGAGGAGTCTGAAATTACATGTTAAAAGCAATCAGTTTTGATAATTGGCAAGTATTAAGGAGATAAAAATGTGATTTGAACTTCATCTACTGGGCAATAAAGGGAAGGATATTTGTACTATCAGAATTTAAAAGTACAAAGCATAAGAAAGGTAAAAACAAATTCAGAAAAGGCATATTCAAATGAGGAATTTAATCGGTCCTGACCAATGTGTCACTTCTTAGAACCATCTATTTTAACAGATACCAAGACTATTAATGTGTTTATCAGAGTTAAATGAATATATTTTGAACTTACAGTTAAGCTGCATGTCTGTCATGAGTGTTAAGCTATGAAGCACGAGGCACCACGTCCGAAGCAAAGTATTGGGATACCAAGCGAGCACTGTGAGAAAGCCAGTTATTGAAGCTATGTAGAAAAGAGAAAAAGGAAACATAATTACTCAGAAAAACAATGTTTACTAAAAATTAAAAACCAAATGAATAAATTCAAAAACAAGACTTCACTTCTTTAAATTAGTTCACTACTTAGTGTCCTCATAATATACAAATGAAATGAAGATTCCCCCATTAAATACAACTCAAGCACTGAGAGAGAATAACATCTTATGGTTAAGCTTAATGCTCAGCCTAAAACCCATAAATGATGTTATCACCACAAATTGCTGTAACTTCCCAAACTACAGTCTTTTCTACAGCAACATAGCTTGTGTGCTACAAAAAACTTCCTAATTTGGGGTCAGTGCTGTGGCATAGCTGGTAAAAGTGCCACCTGCAGTACCGATATCCTATATGGGCGCCAGTTGGAATCCCGGCTGCTACACTTCCAATCCAGCTCTCTGCTATGGCCTGGGAAAGTAGCAGAAAATGTCCCAAGTCCTTGGGCCCGTGCCCCTATGTAGGAGACTTGGAAGAAGCTCCTGGATCCTGGCTTCACCATGGAAGACCTCTCTCTCTGCCCCTGCCTCTCAAATAAATAAATATTTAATAATAATAATAAAAAAAACCACTTCATATTCTATAAAACCAAAAGCTGAAAATAATAAGGAAAAATGGAAGATCTGGGACAGATTAATGAAAACCAATGCAACTTCACAACAAAAACTGGGTAGGTAGGAAGGCCCAGATATGAAGCACTCATGGCAGCTGTAGAAGCGAAAGAAGTTTTTAAAAATGTACAAACACAGAGTAGGCATTTGGCAAAGCACTTAAAATGCTTCTTGGGACAGCAACTTCGCATACTGCAGTGTCTGGCACTGAGTCCCACCTCTGCTTTCCACCCACTTCCTGCTAACGCCCCTGGAAGGCAACAGATATGACCCTTGGATTCTGGCCACCTATGTGGGAGACCCACACAGAATTCATACAACTGGCCCAGCCCCAGCTGTTGTCGTCATTTTGGGAAGTAAAACTCAAATGGAAGATATCTATCTTAGTGCATGTGTGGCTCGCTCTGGCTCTCAATTAAATAAATATATCTGTAAATTTTTTTTTTTTAGGAGCTGGCACTGTGGTTCAGCATATTAAGCCACTGCCACTGATGCCAGCATCCCGTATGAAAATCAGTTTGAGTCCTAGCTGCTCCACTTTGGATTGTGCCACTGCTAATGTACCTGGAAAAGAACCAGATGATGGCCCAACTACTTGGGCCCATGGCATCCTCCTGGAAGACCCTGACGAAGTTCCAGGATTCAGTCTGGGCCAGTCCTGGCCATTACCAATTGGGGAGTGAATCAGAGGATGGGGAATTCTCTCTGTGTCTCTCCCTTTCTCTACGTAACTCTGCCTTTCAATAAATAAGTAATCTTTTAAAAATTTGTTTTTTAAAATAACACAGTGGAAGAAACAGAAATCTATGGATTAAACCAGGGCTAGGTAGTGCTGATACAATGCAAGTTTAAATGGAATCATAATCCAGTTTGATCTGTCACAACAGTTGGAAGACAGATTTTTTTTTTTTTTTGACAGGCAGAGTGGACAGTGAGAGAGAGACACAGAGAGAAAGGTCTTCCTTTGCCGTTGGTTCACCCTCCAATGGCTGCCGCGGTCGGCGCGCTGCGGCCGGCGCACCGCGCTCATCCGATGGCAGGAGCCAGGTACTAGGTGCTTCTCCTGGTCTCCCATGGGGTGCAGGGCCCAAGCACTTGGGCCATCCTCCACTGCACTCCTGGGCCACAGCAGAGAGCTGGCCTGGAAGAGGGGCAACCGGGACAGAATCCGGTGCCCCGACCGGGACTAGAACCCGGTGTGCCGGCGCCGCAAGGCGGAGGATTAGCCTGTTAGCCACGGCGCCGGCCGGAAGACAGATTTTTAACAGCTGAGCACGAAATGGAAAAAGCCTCAGAAATACTTTTCTTAAAAGTTATCTGAAAGAAACTGCTATAACAAGAGCTTAAGAATAGTTGTTTTCCTATTGAGATATTTGATTCTACTTTCATATGTTGCATCTATCAAGGAAAAAATAAACTGCTACTGGAAACCGACATCCTTCAACAGGAGACCAACCAGGGAATAATCCACATTTGGGGAAAGAAAACAATCTGCTATAACAGAACAGTCAAAGGAAACAAAACTCTACAGAAATACAACGTGAAGAACAACAAAACACTGTAAACGTTAGTTGCACACAGAAATAGCAGAAAACAGACAAAAATAATTGTTTTTTCTTGCTAAGTCAGTGCATTTTTTAAAAGATGGAGGCAGAGGTGGCTTCCCCCACTAAAATATAATCCCACCAAAAATGACTAGGCATATTTTTATCTCATCATAATCTTTTGAACTGTTATTTATACTATATTAATGATTTTCCTTCCAATAAATCTTACCTTGATTTAATGAAATGATAGGTACTCGATTAGCATTATATAAAAAAATGTCAGCTCCATTCTCCTTATTTCCAGATGAACTAGAATTCAGGTTCAATGTGAGCCACAACTGGAGAAGTGATTCCAACTGAAAAAGAAAAAATTCACAGAATAAAAATATATTATTATGACACATCATTTAAACTTGTATATAAATCCTTATCACCAATAAAGAATTTATCGTGGGGACAGCACTGTTGCGTATCAGGTAAAGCCGTCACCTGCAATTCCAGCATCCCATATGGAAGCTGGCTCCTGTCACGGCTGCTCCACTTCCAACACAGGTCCCTGCTAGTGGCCTAGGAAGAGCCGCAGAAAATGGTTCAAGTACTTGGGCCCCAGCAACTGCATGGGAGACATGAAACGAGTTCATGGCTCTTGGCTTCAGCCTAGCCCAGCCTCAGACATTGTGGCCATTTGGGGAGTGATTCAACCAATGGAAAAATTCCAATATCTCTCTTTCTTTCTCTCTCTTCTCTCTCTGTGTGTCTGCCTCTCTGGCTTTCAAATAAATACATAAATTTCCGTTTTGAAAAATGAAGTTATGCTATTAAATATGTCCACCAGTTACTATATAATTCAGTTGACAAGCAAACCTCACTTCAAATTTTTGATGAAACAAAATATGGTTCAGGGGCTGGTGATGTGGCAGAGTGGGCTAAGTCTCTGCCTGCAGCGCCGGGATCCCATATGGGTGCCAGTTCGAGGCCCGGGTGCTCTACTTCCAATCCAGCTCTCTGCTCCGGCCTGGGAAAGCACTGGAAGATGGCCCAAGTCTTTGGGCCCCTGTACTCGTGTGGGAGACCTGGAAGAAGCTCCAGGCCCCTGGCTTTGGATCAGCATAGCACTGGCTATTGTGGCTAATTAGGGAGTTAACCAGGAGATGGAAGACCTCATCACTCTGCCTCTCCTTCTTTCTCTGTGTAACTTTGACTTTCAAATAAATCAATACACCTTTTAAAAAATTAGTTGAATTCAAATTTACAATTTGCCTCATGAATTTTTTACTAAATTACAACAGGTGATTCAAGCCCTGAAATCAGATTTAGGGGGAAAATGCTGGCACTGAGCAGATAAAGCAATCACCTGCAATGCCAGCATCCCTTACTGGAACACCAGCTGGAGTCCCAACCATTCCACTTTCAATTCAGTTCACCACTAATGTGCCTGGGCACCAACATCAAGATGGTCTACATACTGAGACCACTACCACACACATGGAAGACCCGAACAGAGCTTCCGGCTCCCGGCTGCTGCAGCCACTGGGGAGTGAACCAACAGATAGAAGATTCATTCTAAAGTGTTGAAATCTTTACTGAGTTGGTCTTTGTAGGGTATAAAGTTAATTAAAAATGAATCTTGGCCGGCACTGCGGCTCAACAGGATAATCCTCCGCCTTGCCGCGCCGGCACACCAGGTTCTAGTCCTGGTCGGGGCGCCGGATTCTGTCCCGGTTGCCCCTCTTCCAGGCCAGCTCTCTGCTGTGGCCAGGGAGTGCAGTGGAGGATGGCCCAAGTGCTTGGGCCCTGCACCCCATGGGAGACCAGGAGAAGCACCTGGCTCCTGGCTTTGGATCAGCGCGGTGCGCCGGCCGCGGCGGCCATTGGAGGGTGAACCAACGGCAAAGGAAGACCTTTCTCTCTGTCTCTCTCTCTCTCACTGTCCACTCTGCCTGTCCAAAAAAAAAAAAAAAAAAAAAGGAAGAATCTTAATGAAGAATGGGATGGGAGAGGGAGTAGGAAGTAGGACGGGAGTAGGGATGGGAGGATGGCTATATTCCAAAAGTTGTACCTATGAAATTTGTATTCATTAAATAAAGGCTTTAAAAAAAAAGATTCATTCTCTCTCTCCCTGTCTCTTCCCCGTCCCCTCCCAGTCACTCTGCATTTCAAATAAATAAAAAAGGAATATTTAATGAAAAAAGAAATCACAGACTTAATAGGAACTAAACAAATACACTAGCTTAAAATCCTGGAAATTACAGATGGTCCCATAAGGAACTGAGATCATCAAAGAATTTCCAACACTTTTCCCTTGAAGTTTAACAATGAAATCATTGCTATCAGGTTGAATAGGAGCCTCCCAGTTAGTTTCATCTTTTATCAGGCTAGCAGCATTTCTCATAAAGTCATACCTGAACATGATGGACTTGAAGCATGGAAAAAAGTTTGTTGAAACCAACATTTAACATCGGGACAGAAGATAACTGGATAATAAGTTGGTTGGTTTGGTTCACTGCCTGAAAACCGCCTAGGAGTGAATCATCTGTTCCCGTGGGAGACTGTGACACTGCAAACAAACACACGTATGGTAAACTGTGCAGAAGACATGGTAACTGGCAGGTAAAAAAATTAATTAAAATTGTACTCTTTATTTCAAAGCTCTATATTAGTATTTCAAAATTCTGTACTTATAATATCACTTAAAGATAAAAAAGACCATAGAAGGAAGCTCCCAAATTCACAAGACTCTCTCAGCAAAGGAAAAGAACTTATTCTCTGTTAATTGCATTTTTTCCTAATTAAGAAAGGAAGAGAAAGTATTACCTAACTAGTGTGGCAGTTTAAAATAATTCAGATTCTGACCTACTGACTCTTAATGCTGACTGTACATCACAATCACCTGAGCAAAGTTTTCCAAGATTCTGATGCTCAGGTTCTTTTTTTTTTTTTTTTTCTTTTTGACAGGCAGAGTGGACAGTGAGAGAGAGAGACAGAGAGAAAGGTCTTCCTTTGCGGTTGGTTCACCCTCCAATGGCCGCCGCGGCCGACGCACTGCGCTCATCCAATGGCAGGAGCCAGGTGCCAGGTGCTTCTCCTGGTCTCCCATGGGGTGCAGGGCCCAAGCACTTGGGCCATCCTCCACTGCACTCCCTGGCCACAGCAGAGAGCTGGCCTGGAAGAGGGGCAACCGGGACAGAATCCGGCGCCCCGACCAGGACTAGAACCCGGTGTGCCGGCGCTGCAGGAAGAGGATTAGCCTAGTGAGCCTCGGTGCCGGCCATACTGTTTGATTCTAATTAGGACATTATGAAAAAGTCAAAAGTATGAAGATAATAAAAAGATTCAGTGGGGGTGGGGGTGAGTAGACAGAGGATTAAGGCATTAAAATTATTCTGCACGCATAATAGTAAAATGCTAAACATAGCTGCACACCCCTGGCAGCTGGGAGAAACCCTCCCACACAGGCCCACAGCAGCCCTGCCCACATCTTGGTCGGGGACTTCCGGTCTCCAGAGTGTTAAGCCCACGCAGCTCTGGCGCTCTTTACGGCAGCCTGACGAACTCACAGCCTCTGCTCTCCTCCGTGGGAGGGGATGAGTCTTCCTACTTCTCACTGGTGTGGCAAGCTCAGACAATCACAGCAACTCTGTAGCGACTGGAGGCAGAGTGGGCACTCTGGGTGACCATGGCTCTGAGAGGTGGCAGCAGCTCCCAACACTGGTCCTTTCTGTCCTGGATGAACTTCCTCGCAGGGGGTGCCTCTGCTCCCATCCCTCCCTTTCCTGCCTCTCTTCGGGAAAGAAAGAGCTGAACAGCAAGGTTCTGTGCCCTGACAGGTGCCAGGCACGGCTGCCCCATGAGCCACAGGGAACTGTGGGAGGGCAGCCTCCCGTGTTAACCCTGGCCCTCAGCCCTGCCTTCGGCTTTCAATACATTGGGTCTGCCCTTCCAGATCCAGAAAATGACCTCCAGTCAAGGAAACGGGCTCACTATCATGAGGCCCTAGACACCTTGATCCTCACTAGCTTATCCCCCAGCAGTTCAGCGCTATGCGGAGCCATCATGGACATCTCTGCTCGCCCGGGCATGGTAGCACTTCTGCCAAAGATGAGCCAAATGATGTCATCTACATGTGTGCCATTCCCTGCAGCCTAGCTACCACGCCTTGCGTATTGCTACAGTGGGGTGCGGATGTGTGGTGTTGTTTTCAATTTTCATTTATTTATTTAAGAAATGAAGAGACAGAGACAGACGGTGCTGGCTCACTCCCCAAATGCCTATGATGGCCAGGAGGCAGAAGCTGGGAGTCAGGATCACAATTCAAGTCTCCCACATGCATATCAGGGGCCCAATTACTTGAGCCATCACAGCTGTTCCCAGGGTCTACACTAACATAAAGCTGGATTGGGGGCTGGAGGTGTGGATCGAATGCGTGTACTCGGATGTGTGGGTATCCTATTGAGCTTCCGAGCCTGTGGGCCCGGAGCCCACCCTTGTGTGTGTGTTTTAACATCTGGCACACTTGCTGGTTCACTGCTGGCCCTCGTGTAAGCAGCATGAAGTATACATTTTGTAGGGCCTGGGAAATTATTTTACTCCTTGAAATAATTGTTGGAGATTTACAGCTACTACAGAGTTGGTTTTATGGTATATTCTTGGCTGTATCTATGATTAGTTTGTTCAAGAGCCATAAATTCTAGAATTCTTCCTTTGCAAGCCTTTCGCTTTCTCCCTACCCAGCCTAGAGTTCAGTTTCTTTTCCTTTACATTTCTACAGGTTGTGTTGTTAATTTTGTATTTTAACATCTACCACAGCCAAAAGCTTGCTTTAATTATTATTTGAAAAGTGATAGATGATTATATTTTTTTAATTTTGGAAGACAGCAGAGTGTAGAAAAGACAATACAAATCTTTCCAGAATTTATGACTGCCTCCCGGGGCACTCCCTTCTTCTCTTTTTCTCTCAATCTGAGCATAGATAAACATCACACGTGTGAGAGGAGCAGGCAGGATGAGCGAGGTGTGTTTGTGGCCAAGTGGGACACGTCTGGGTTCATGTGGGGACAGGGTGGAGCAGCCCTACCAGGAGCTGGTGCTGCAGAGTGTGGGTGTGACAAAGAAGAAACACAGGTGACACTCGTACAGCAGTCTACACGGTGCCAGGCACGCACCAAGCACTCAGTGGCTGTTAGCCACTGTCTTTGCCATCAGGGAGAGCAGGCAGGATTTGCTGGGGTCTGGGGAGACCCAGAGTCTAGGGAGACCAAGCTTCTGGAGCAATCCACCTCAAGTGAGCTGGTGTTTGCTGAGTGTCTACTACACGCCAGATGCCATGCTCAGCTCCCCCGGGGTGGAGACACAGGCCCACTGTCAAGGAGCTGGTGGGCAAGTGAGGATGGGATGGAGAAGGAGGCAATGAAGACAAAGCAGGGGGCGCGGAGGTTACTGGAGGTTCACAGAGGTGGGAGGGGGTCTCTGGGCAGAGGCTATAGGCAGTCAGAGCAGCCTATCTAGGCAGATGCGACTCAGCTGAGATCCAGCGAGAGCAGAGGGAGAGAGGAGCGGGTGTCCCAGGCAAACGGAACATTTCAGGCATCTGGAGCGCCGGTGCGGTACATTCAAGCCCCTGTGTGTCAGCTGGGTGCAGGAACTGCTCTTAAAGGGCTCCCCTCGTGGGCACCCAGGAGTTCCGGAAAGGGAGTGTGTTCGGAGCGTCCAGATGAGGCATGGCAGGCAGAAGGGGACGAGGCTGGAGTCAGACTGCGACACTTAGCGGAGGCACTGGCAGTGGGAATGGTGATGGGGTGGGGTGACGGTGGGGGGACACACTCCAGAGTCCTATAAGTGGGAGGGGACCAAGACCAGTCTTTGTCCTCGGGGATCTTGACAGCGCATCCCCATCAGATGTGAAGGAGCTGGAGACACATAGCCCGTGCCTAGCAATGGCGGTCTATACGGGTGCCGGAGGGAGGCAGAGACCGGCTCAGCAAGGCCGCCCCATGGGACCGGGCCTGGCTCCCAGAGGATCGGGCCTGGTAGAGGATCCTGCTGGGCCATGTAGGGGTGGCCTAGGAGCCCATACGCAAGACTGGGGTTTACATGAGTCCCTGCGATCACACAGAGTCCTACTTGATGATATTGGCTGTGAGAACCTTCGTGGGGTCCCAGGAGGAAAGGAGGCAGTGCAACCCAGAGGCACCTGGGGGAGGAGGAGGAGGAGGAGGGGGAGGAATCTACCCAGCCAGGGACCGTGACAGTGACCCTGAAGAGACAGGACTGCGGAGTCACAGCGCTTGGCAGCCAGTGCAGTGACGTCATAGCATGGCCTCCCTCCCTGAGTGCCTGCAGCAGCCAGAACCGGAAGAAGCCAGGCGACTGTGGACGACATCGCTCGGTTCCCCATCACCGCCCACAGTGCCCCTGCAGCACACATGGGGACGCTGTGCTTCCAGGAGGTGAGGACGCCCAGCCAGGGCATGAGGGAAGTGGAACCCTTCACTCCACACATCTCGAATGCCGGCCAGTGACTTAGGGTTAGCTATGAAATGCGTGAATGTGAGCAGACGAGGTGGAACAGAGCCCGGGACAGAAGGAGCATTTGCCAAGTGTGCACCTGCTGCTATCACGTGCGTGACACAGAGGCAAGCCCTGGACCCGTGATTCCTGCGCCTTTGGACCTGGGTCCCAGCAGGGAGACCGACGAGAAACAAAGCTGGAGACGCCATTGACTGTACAACACAAATCCCCGTGCTGCCAAGAGGAAGAGAGCCCCTGTGTTAGGAAGCCCCAGTGGGATCCCGAGGCCCAGACCCTGGGCCCACAAAGGAGCAGGGCTGGGGAGGGGGCTCTCAGCTCACCCTGGGTCATGGTGAAGCAGAGGCAGGCAAGAGCTGTGCCTTCCCAAACTACATGGGAGCCACGGTACCTTTTATTCCAAGGTGATCTTGAGCGGAAACCGAGCCCAACGTGCTAACAAATACAAGTTCAGCGCTGTGGCTGAGGGCAGGGCTGCTCCCCGCCCCCTGGCTGTCTCCCAGAGGAGACAGAGCAGCAGGGCTCTGTGGAGCCCCATCGGAAAACCATGGGGTCACAGCAGGGCTTGGCATGAACCGAGCACTTACTAAGCGCTGCGCTCATTACACCATCTCATTTAGTTTTCTCAACAACCCTGTGAAGCCATCCTCTTTCTGAGGAAGAACCCGAAGCTCCGAGGGATTGATAGTGTAAATAAATAAATAAGAAGCGACTTCCAACCTACTGATGGGTTTCCCTTCATGGAATAAAGCTGCAGTTACTGGCCGGCACCGCGGCTCACTAGGCTAATCCTCCACCTGCGGCGCTGGCACACCTGGTTCTAGTCCCGGTTGGGGCGCCGGCTTCTGTCCCAGTTGCCCCTCTTCCAGGCCAGCTCTCTGCTGTGGCCCAGGAGTGCTGTGGAGGATGGCCGAAGTGCTTGGGCCCTGCACCCCATGGGAGACCAGGAAAAGCACCTGGCTCCTGCTTTCGGATCGGCACCGTGCGCCAGCCGTGGCAGCCATTGGAGGGTGAACCAACGGCAAAAGGAAGACCTTTCTCTCTGTCTCTCTCTTTCTCACTGTCCACTCTGCCTGTCAAAAAAAAAAAAAAAAACAACTGCAGTTACTCCTTATGGTCTGGTGATCATGCACGTGTCTAGCCTCATCACTACCCCCATACACACACACGTACACACACGCACTCCAGCACCCCCTATATTTTTAAAAGGATTCTTTATTTATTTACTTAGAAGGTAGGGCAACAGAGATGCAGGGAGCTCTTTCATGTGCTGGTTCACTCTTTTAAAGGCCACAGCAGCCAGGTCTGGCCCAGGCTGAACCAGGAGCCCAGAACATAATCCTGGTCTTCCACATGGATGCAGGGGCCAAGCACTTGGGTCATCTTCAACTGCCTCACCAGGCACAGGAGCAGGGAGCTGGATGGGAAGCATGGAGCAGCCGGAACTCAAACCAGGCACTCCAATATGGGACACCAGCTGGATGCTGCAGCTCACCCCTCTAAGCTACCACGCAGGCCTCCGCACCGTCTCTCTGTAATTCACAGACCCAGCTCTGGTCCTCGGCCTTGGCACGTTTCCCATGCTTCTAGTGGATACTTCCCTGTGGCCTCTGGAATAAATCACACCAACTTTTTTTTTTTTTTTAAGATTTATGTATTTGAAAGGCAGAGGTACAGAGAGAGAAAGAGAGGTCTTCCATCTGCTGGTTCACTCCCCAAATGGCTGCAATAGCTGGGGTTGGGCCAGGCTGAAGCCAGGAGTCAGGAGCCTCTTTACATCTCTCACGTGGGAGCAAGGGCCTGAGGACTTGGGCCATCCTCTGCTGCTTTCCCCAGGGGCATTAGCAGGGATGTGGAGCAGCTGGGACTTATAGGGGATGCTGCCACAGCAGCTTAGAGGGTATGGAAGCATAAATGTTTGTCTTTCGCTCCTGGGAGTCAGGAGTGGTCACACCCCTCCCGGGGGCTCTGGGGAGGATCCATTTCCTTGTCTTGTGCCGCTTCTGGGTACTTCCTCAGCTTGGGGCCCGTTCCAGCAGCAACCTCACGCCTCCCTGACCCTCTGACCTCCTCAGAAGGACCCTCACGACCCCACAGGGCCCAGCCACAGTATCCAGGGCAACCTCTGGTCCCAGGGCCCCTACTCACCACTTCTTTGTTGCCATGTAAGGTAAGGCACTGGCAGTCTGGGATCAGGACTGGCCTTGGGGGGTGGGGGGGGGTGATTCCGCTGTCACATTCCACAGCTCTGCCCGCCCTTCATTTCTGAGTGGGAGGGTCACCTCCCCCGAGGAAGCTGTCCCTGACCTCCCTGATAAGACGGTGGCTTCCCACAGGCCCTGTCCCTCCCACGGCTTGTCGCGGCCAGGCCACAGTGTAGCATCTGTTTGGCCAGTTGTCTGATGGATGCCAGGACTAACTCATGCTCAGAGACTGCACGGCAGAGCAGGGGATCCACAAACCTTTGCTAAACAGATGGCTAAACAAATAAAGGAACTTGCCCAGGGTCACAGCCACACAGGCAGGATCTGAACTTTGGCCCAGGCAAGCTCAGACCCCCACCCCTCCCAGGTGTGTGGTGGGCTGGCTTTTCGCACGAATGCCTCCAGGCCTCAGCAGACCCAAAAAAGTCCTGTGATTTCAGATTTATGGGCTGGGAGGAGGGCCGAGGTTCCGGCTCCCCTGGCGGTGCGGCGTGGGGGCGGGAGTGGGGGTGGGGGTGGGGGAGCGCGGAGCACAGCTGACAGGAAGAGAAAGCCAAGGGCAGCGCCGCGGGCACACCCACGGCGAGGAGCTGAGAGCAGGCGATGCCAGCGCGGAAGCGAGCTGTCAGAAACCGGGAGGAGGCGAGGAAGACGTGGGAAAGTGCAGTGTCATGGAGACCCAGGCAGGAGGCGTGGCCAGCCGCGCGCCGGGAGGCAGGTGCGCGGCCACAGGGTGGGGCCGAAGGTGGGCGGCCCAGGGCCACCTGTCCCGCCCGGGCTGCGGGGCAGAGCTGCCCCTCCGCGGGGGCGCCGCCGGAGGCCGAGTGGGCGCTCGGTGCTTTCGGGAGGAAACGCGGGAAGCCTGCACATTTCCGGATCTGGCAGGGAACGCGGGTGGGTGCTGGGGCTTCGGGGAGATGCGCGTGGGTTTGCAGGCGCCTGGGGAGCGCCTGGGGGGGAAGCAGCGGGGAGTGAGGAAAGAGGGCCCGTCGTGGGCGTGCACGGGCTGGCCGGCAGAGCAGGGGATGAGTCAGCGCTCAGCGCCGCCGGCAGGAGGCTCGGGGAGGCGGCGCCGCATCCTGGCGACGCCCGCGAGCCGGGCCGGCTCCCCCGGGTGCCCTCCGCCCGCCGGGGTCGCCTTGGGGGGAGGAGCGGAGCTGCAGCCCAGCCTCCGCCCCAGGCTCCCGGCTCTCTCCCCGGGCCGGCGCTCGGGGCGAAGCCGCCCAGGGAGGACGTGGGTGGGGCTGGGGGTAGCGCCTCTCCCGCCCGGCTTTCCCCGCAGCCTCTGACCCCCGCGTGTGAAGCCGGAGCTGCAGCTCTGTGCTTGGGTGGCGCCTCGGGACCTTTTCTCCGAACAAAGGCGTAAAGTAAATACTCTGGATTACCAGCGGAACCAGTTCCATTGAAAAACGGTTCCCAAAATATATTTTTAAAACCGCGTTTCTAATCTACCAGTTCTTTCTCAGATGCATGAAAGAGCAAGCTCTGGCAAAGGGGCCGTGATTTCAAAGGGATGACGAACACGCACAGCGTGCGAAGACAGCTGCTTAGGCTGGGAAGGGAGCGAGCCAGCCAGCCGTGCCGGTTTCGGTCCGGGTTAGTGAACATAGCAAGGTCACTGTCACCCATCCAAGTTCTTGGACCCCTCCCCCACTGCTGTCCCAGACTCTGAAAACGTTAAGCACTTCTACTCCGAAGACATGCCAGAAATGCCAGCGCGCAGGTCCCTTCTGTTAGGTGTTAGCAAAACAGTCCCATTTGAAAGCGGCCTTTGAGAGTCCACGGTTACCCAGTTGCGACCTGGAGACCTGGAGTTGGGGCCGCCTGCGGGAGGGGTCCTTGGTGGGGTTGGACACCCCCCTGCAGGCCTGCGGTCTTCCAGGGGAGCCTGATGGGACGTCTTCGACCCAGGGCTCCAGTCTAGACACGCGGCAGGCGACCCCACCCGCAGTCAACCACCACAACAAACCTAGCAATTGTCTGTGCCACCTCATGGGTTCTGCCTTCCCCAGAGGGAACGGCTCCCGTGCACTGTCCACAGCGGGAGCTGGATGCCCGGCCACAACCCCCCAACTTCAGTCTCAGTTCTTGAGTAATCAGGAGTCTCTCTTAAGCCCAGTGGAGTCTCAGCGACAAAAGGGGCTGCTGGGTCGAGGGTACGTTGTCCACTGCAGTGCTGAGGTCTGGCTGTGCAGATGGCGGAGAGGAAGCCATCGTGCTGGTGCCGCAGGTTAAGTCTGAGTCCTGGCCGCTCTGCTTCTGACCCTGGGAAAGCAGTGAGGACATGAGCCTGTGCCCCTGCCACCCACATAGGAGACCACAGCGGAGTCCAGGCTCCTGGCCCAGGCCTGGCTGTTGCAGACATTTGGGGAGTGAACCTGGGGATGGAAGATGTCTTTACTCTCTGTCAGGCTGCCTTTCAAACAAATCTTAAAGGGGGGGGGGATAGAGGGGGGAGGGGGAGGGAGACACTCAGCCCTGGGGGATGCTGGCTGCTTTCGCTGCGCGCTGGCTGCTTTCGCTGCGCACAGGCTGCGTCCCATCCAGCCTCTGCGGCTTCACTCTCCCTTTCAGGGTGTGCAGACTGCTGCTTTGAGCTGCTCAGGGTTAGGCTCTCTGGGCCTGGGTTGTTATGGGAGCTGGGACGTGAAACTGGAGGAGACTCTTGCCACCCCGTGTTACATCAGAGCTTTTATTAAAAAAAAAAAAAAAAAAAGCAGGGGTGGGATGGGGTGGGTGCTAGCCCATGGCTCCATGGGAGTTTTGCCTGTATTTCCTGGTTATTGGTTCCCCCTGCCTTGAGTGCTGGTGGCCAGGGGCTCATATCGAGGAGCCCCCAGCTTCCCTCCTGTGCGGGAGACTGAATTGGGGCCCAAGGGAAGCAGAGGCCGCGGGGGAACAAGCCCTGTGGAAGCACAGAGGGGCCGTTGTCGGGAAATGGAGCTTCCAAAAGTCACACACACTGGGGCAGATGGCAGCTCTGCCTGCCTGTGGCTCGGTGGAGCTGATCCATGAATACAGGAGAGGTGTTCAGAGCAGCGCCTTGCCAGGGCTGGACAAACAGGGGTTCTTCTCCTACCAGCAGCCTTGGCTGCAGTCTCTGATGAGCCCATGGAGCCCTCCCTGCAAACCCCAGGAGGAGCTGTGTTCACCCGGGGCCCAGGGAACCTGCAGGCCTCTGCTTGTCCATGAAGATCCAGCTCCCGTGGCACCGTGGCAGCTCTCTGGGGCACCTGCTTCACGTGTCACGCAAAATTAAGTGGTCACTTGGTGCTAGGGTCTGTGTCATGGCTGATTCGGGTTTTGTAGGGCCTGACACTTGCACAGTTTAACGGGCTTTATTGTGTGTGTGTGCCCATGTGTGTGTGTGTGTGTAGCCCAAGGCACTGGTTGGCTTGTCCTCATTTTACAGCTGTGGAGAATGAGACCAGAGATGACAAGTTACTTCCCCAGATCATGCTCGTGGCATCTGCACCACACTGGCATTTCCTGCCAGCCCTGGGGTAGTGGAGACCTCCTCAGCTCACACGTCCAGTTCACGGCTTCCCTGGGGCTGCGTGGCAGTCTACCTTGCTGCCAGGGCCTCTCAGGCCCAGAGGCAGGTGCATGTGGGTGGCCCATACAAGGCACTCAGTAAGTGCACAAGGCGGGGGCGGGGCGGGGGCAGGGGTGCAGTCAGGATGCAGGTTAGATGCCAGCATCCCCTAGCAGAGGGCCTGCAGTGGGCTCCTGGCTCCACCTCTCATTCCAGCTTCCTGCTAGGAAGGAAGCAAGTGATGACTCAAGTACTTGGGATCCTGCCACTGCTATGGGAGACCCAGACTAAATTCCTGGCTCCTGGCTCCTGGCTTAGGCCTGGCCCAGCTCTGGCTGTTGTGGGCCTTGGGAGAGTGAATCAGCAAATGGAAGCTCTCCCTGTGTCTCTGCCTTTCTCCCTTTCAGCTAAATAATGCCTAGGAAATGGACACATGTACGCCACTCTCCCTCCTCTTTGCCCTTGGTCCCCACCAGTGCACCTGTTCCTGCTCCTATTCGCGGGTTCCCGGACTGAGCCTAATGTTCTGGGGAAAGTTTCCAGAGTGCAGAGGGGCAGGGAAAAAAGAATGCCCTTCCTCTAGGACCCAAAGGGGACAGCAGGAGAGAAGAGTTGGCTCACACATCCAACACCTACTTACCGGGTACCCCTCTAGGCACAGTGGTGTGTTGCTTAACCACAGGGACACGTTCTGAGAAATGGGTCGTTGGGCAGTTTTGGTGTAGTAGGACCATCCCAGTCTGCATGTACACAAACCTGGCTGGCACAGGACAGTCCCTTAGTGTGGCCACTTGATACTATCAAGATATAGCCCTAGCTGGTACAGCACAGCACCCTGGGAGCACAGACAAAAGGCAGAATGTAGTAAACACACAAACAGGAAACACAGTTTCTTGTTATCATCAAGTGCTGTGTCTTGTGAATTACCATGTGTGCGGCACTTTTCTCATCCGACCAGCAGTGTGGTAGCTTTGTTCACACGGGCATCACAACCCCACAGGAGCGAGGCTCGCGTGATGATGTTATGACATCCATGCGTCACTAGATGATAGGAATTCTTCAGATCCATTATAGTCTTATGGGGCCACCATCGTCGGTGTGCCCTGTCTTTGATGGACGCATGGTGAGAACCAGAAATGACCCAACACAGGAGTCTCCCTGTTCCCGAGAAGGCTGCTCGCTACTGGAAGGAAGTCAGCCACAACAGTGTGAGGGCTGACCGATGGCCTTCAGAGCTGTGGACAGAAACGAAGCAGCCAAGGAGGACCAGGTCTGCTGGGTGAAGTGGGTCTTGTGGAAAAGGTGGGATTTGAGCCAAGTCCTGTACAAGGTGAGGGAGTGAGCTGTTCACACCCCAGGGAATGGCCTTCGAGGCAGAAGAAACCACCCGTGCAAAGGCCCAGGGGCAGGTGCCTGTCTGATGAGTGGAAGGAACAGCAAGAAGGCCTAGGGTGAGTGAGGAGGTGGGGGTGGCCAGGTGGCAGGAGTAGTCGCCACAGGCTCCGGGGACTATGGGGCAGAGAGGAGAGAGGTGGGAACTGAGCCTCTGGAGAGTGGTGAGCAGAGTGAGCCAATCCACCTTTCATTAAAAAAAAAAAAAACCTCCATCTGCCAAGTCAGAATAAGCAGCTACGGAGGGCAAACATGGAATCTGGGTGACCAGTAGACACCTCTGCACAAATTGCCGGAAGCCAGGCAGGAGGTGGTTGCGATGGGGATGGTGTTGTTGGCTGTGGAGAGCTGGGAAGACAAAGATAATGGGAAGAGGGGCACAAGGGGAAGAATGGCTCAGGTCCCTGCCTACATGGAAAGATGGGAATGCCCAGGGGAGGCGTGGCTTCTGGGGGCGAGATCAGGATTTTGAATTTGGACCTCTTGAGCATAAGAGGTTTCTTGTAGTCAAGTGGGCAGCTGGGCTCATGAGGCTGGGCTTTGGGGGAGAGACTCGGGCTAGAGAAGTGACACTGGAGTCACCCACGTGTGGTCGGCATTCAAGGCCGCGGGCTGGATGAGATCACTGCCAAGGATGCAGACTGAGAGGCGCTCCCAGGGCTGACCCCTGCCCCTCTCCAAGGGCTGCCAGGGCTCAGGGGGCAGGGAGATGATGCTGAGGCGGAGCGGCCAAGGCCAGCGGGGACCAGGGAGCGCGGTGTCCGGCAATTAGCCGAAGCCAGTGTCTGGAGGTGGAGGAGGAACGATCGCCCGGTCCAGTGCAGCCGCTGGGGTGGTGTAGATGAGAGAGGGGGTCTTTGGTGGCCTTGGTAGTAGAAGCTGCTGCAGGGCGGTGCTGGGGGGAGGCTGATGGGAGTGGGTCTAAGAGGGCAGTAGAGGGAGTGAAACCAAGACAGCGAGTGAGCAAGCCAGCGAGGACAGCTCTTCTGCGGAACTTCGCTGCAGGTGCACAGGGAGAAAGGGCACGGGAGCGGCCGGTGAAGTGAGGTCGGGGAAGGTTTTAGATAGTGGGGAAATCCCAGCAGGTCCATGTACTCCTGGGGACCAGTCAGTGGCGAGGGCATGGACGATGCGGAAGAGAGACGAGAGCGGACTGCGGTGACAGCTCTGAGGTTGCAGGGCTTGGGATCTATGGCACAGTGAGACGGGGCAGCCAGCGGGAGGCCCTGGACCCTGACACGAGGAGAGAGGGAGCCGGGGAGTTGAGGATGAAGAAAGAGGTCCATGAGGGGCTGTGCCATGGGTTTCAAGCCAGGCAGGAGGTGTGGCTCAAAGCGGAGTGGGAGGAACAGCGGAAAGAGGGTGAGGTGGACGGGCTGCCCGTGTCAAACGTTGTGGCAGACTGCTCGATGGCGCCCACATCTTTTCTCCCCTTCTTCCATCACAAGGGAGCCTTGCCGGGCAGGTTCCTGCCCAGATCAAGGCCAGAGTTCCCAGCCTCCCTTGTGACTGGGTCTTAGCTGAGCTCTGGCAGTGTAGGTGACAAAAGCGAGGGCCCACGTCCCTTGCATAACAGGACTGTTTGCCCTGCTCCAGTACCGTGCCCCCTCCCTAGAATGCTGGTGGCCCAGCCACGACTGATTTCACGCCTTGGACCCCCCGGCTGTCCGTGAAGCCAGTGGCCCCTCTCAGAATGCTGAGCTGCACTCGTGGAGTGAAATAGTAAGGTTACAAAGGCAACAGCTATGGTGAAACATTACCAAATGTTAGAGAATGACAGCCAATAATTAAAATGTGTATTTTCTTATAAATACATGAGAGAACAGTCTAGCGATGACTCTAATGATGACTCTGCATTCAAAGTCACAGTTGTGGTGCTGAGGGTTAAGCCTGTGCTTGGGATAGCCACCTCCCCTGTGGGAGTACCTGGTTCGAGGCCCAGCTACTCTGCACTTCCTACTAATGCTCTGGGAGGCAGGAGACGAAGGCCCAGAACGTAGGTCCATGCCATCCACGTGGAAGACACATGGCTGCTGGCTGCTGGCTCTGGCCCAGCCCTGGCTGCTGCAGACATTCGGGGTGTGAACCAGTAGATGAAAGATCTCTCTCTCTCTCTCTCTTGCTCTCTCTCTCTGCCTTTAAAATAAATAAATCTTTTATAAAGATCAAATAGGGGTCAGCGCTGTGGCATAGCTGGTAAAGCCGCCGCCTGCAGTGCCGGCATCCCATATGGGCACTGGTTCCAGTCCCAGCTGCTCCTCTTCTGATCCAGCTCTCTGCTATGGGCCTGGGAAATCAGAAGAACATGACCCAAGTGCCTGGGCCCCTGTACCCACATGGGAGACCCGGAGGAAGCTCCTGGCTCCTGGCTTTGGATCAGCCCAACTCCGGCCATGGGAGCCATCTGGGGAGTGAACCAGGGGATGGAAGACCTCTCTCTCTGTCTCTCTGTTAGTAACTCTGCCTCTCAAATAAATAAATAAATAAATCTCTTTTTTTAAAAGTAATGGTAAGAAGCGGTATTTCACAATAGTTGCAACAGCGGATGTGATAAGAAATATCTGATTGCTGTTGGAGGCAGCATCAGGGTGCTCCTGGGGTGTGGCCTGCAGTTACGAAGGAAAATGCTAGCTCTCAAGTGGACCCTGGTGGAAAGCAGCGTGCGGGTTTCCCCGCGTGGTTTCAGAGAGCCCCTGAGTTGTGGCCAGCGGATGGGAGATCCACGGGGGTGGGGAGGGTGGGGGGTGGAATTGTGTTCCCAAATAACCCGCGGGCCAGAACCCCACTGCTGCCCTAGCAAGGCCCAGTTGTTAAAGAGACAGGGAATTAACACCCTGCC